>OX940902.1:16208857-19065107 GCA_954871355.1 Cabera pusaria
TATTTTTTCATAGATAAATTAATAACCGCAATCATAATAATGTAATCAATAATCTATACGATATAGCGCCAGTAAAACCTAGAGTCGTATCTACGTGTAAAACTTCAAAATCTTTTCTATCAAAATTCAACGAAGCACCTAGAACATTGGTAAGGGCGTATCACAAGATAAATCTCACTAGGGGTGTACATCCTAAAATAGCCCCGCACGGGGCAAGCCATCTGCCATTAAAAATAGCCTTAGTAGTATCAAGGACAAACTTGTTTACTGTTCGGTAACACAAGCTTGCGCGAGCGCGCTTCATTGGGGTTGGAGTTTTTGACGTTTTGCGAGCTAAAAAGTGTTTATATCATGTAATTTTTAGGAAAGGTTTATTTATTTCATATAGGTTAGCGTTTGACTATTATCTCATTTGTTGGTATGTGACGATACGGTCGAGGATAGTAGCACGCAAGGCTAAGCCTTAGAATGGGATAGGTTGGTCAGTTAACTGTACTGACATTTAAACATCAGAAGATATGCAAAAATATTTAACATACATTGAAATATTGGTTTTTTTTTTAATTTAAATTTAAATTGCTTTTGGTACACCTTCAGTAAAATTAATATGTAAAAACAATTGTGTACAAACAGCAGAAGTAGCAGCAGAAAAATCCTTTTGAAAATCGTTTCTAATGAACTAACTGACAGTAACAGTAACTAGTCGAAAATTGTAGCTGATATTGTGATAAAGCGTATATACATAGCGTATTGGATATTTTTATCGGCGCAAATAGTTTAATTTGAGAATTTTTTTACCGAATCGAGAGCAAAAAAAAAGCTAGGAAATTGCAATAATTTTGCTATAATAAAAGTTGCGTAACCGTAGTTAGGTATATTGTTAAACCAACATTCTGATCTCATTTTATATTCGGAAAAAAAACAAATAAAATAAAGTCGCTAACAATATTTGTATATTCATGGCTCATCATTAATTTTACAAAATTAATTTGAGATGGCAGATGCGTAGACTCGTGCATGTCTATTTAAGGAACAGCACCCCACACCATTACGGAAGGTGGAACCTTGGCTCTTCCATACAGATTTTGATAGAAACATCTGAACGGATTTTGAAAACTGGTGTGCAAATCAAGAGATTTTAAAGCAACTTCCAAAAAAAAGGAGGTTCACAACTCGTCTGTATGTTTTTTTTTGTATGTATGTATGTTACGCGATTACTCCGTTTATTGTGAACTGATTTGAATGATTCTTTTTTTAATCGGTAGGGTACGTTTTCGCGGTGGTGCCATTGTAATTTCATTGCGATCTGATAAGTTTCTCCAGAGATATGATGATAAAACTTGCTACTGAAATTGACTTGCGGGGCATGGAAGTCGGTTGTTTTAGTTATTAAACTATCTTAATTATTTTACAAGTGTTTAACTTGAAACGTTATTATGTATGTTGTCTGTTAATATTTGCATATAATTTTTAATAGACTTCCAAAAAGGAGGAGGTTCTCAATTCGTCTTTAGGTATATTTATTGCGTTTGTTACGCGATTACTTCGCCAATTGTTAACAGATTCGAATGATTTTTTTTCATGAGTAATGTAAATCTCCACGGTGGTCCCATTATATAATTCATTGAGATCTCATGTGTGTAACTAGAGATAAGAAGATAAACATATAAAACTTAATACCGAAAATTACTAGCGCGGCATTGGAATCAGTTTTTTCGTTTTGCTAACGATCTTAAATTGTTTTTTATCTGATCAATCATATATAAAATATAAGCAATTATACAAGCGCCATTTCGATGAAAATATCTTTACGTTGATCAAAATATTCGTATTCGTAAAAATTAAGAAGTTTTTGCGTTATTTGTTGACATAAATCTAGATATCTAAAAGATAAGTTTTATTAATTTTATTCTAGATAAGTTTTATTAACCAGTATTATGTCTTCTTCCCTTCCCCCAAAGCGGAGATTGAATATTCATTATTTATATTACAACTTCCTCCGGCCCCCGAATCGATACGAACATTTGGTTTTCAGTTTTTGCTCGAAACATTCCTATAAAATGTTTATCGCCTGCCTGTAGCCACATGTGGCCCTCTTCACTGGGAGATCGTTCTAAAATCTCCAGATTGCCACCCCGGGCAAAAAATAAATAAATCCATAACCGACAAAAAATTGTCCCGAATCCATCCCTAGATTAGGAATCCCCTTGAAATCTCTCGTTATCGAACTGAACGCTTTCTAATTCCAAATTTAAATGTGTGAGTGAGTACCTAACTTATTTTTTATTTCAATTTGGTGTCTGTGTAAATTTTAATTGCTCGCGTACGTGTCTGTATTTGCATGTGTTTGTGAGGGGTGCGTAGGCGCAAAGCGATCGACCCACGGGTTATCATTTCCTGCTCTTATTTTTAATATACAACGTAATTTTTTGCTCAAGGCGGGGTAGCTGAAACGGTGTTATATTTTGTTATTCGTCTTTTATATTTTATTTGGTTTGTTTAGAGCTTTGACGAAGGCGTTAATTTTTTTGTTTTTGGTCGCTAACAATTTGTTTCATTGGCGGTACGCGATTCGGTCGATAAATATCAGTACAGCAATAAATTCATTGTTATTACATGTGGTTTATGCAGGTAATTGTTTAAAGCTTCTAGAGCTTTGTCGGTGGGTTTCGATTACCATTTTATTGTTGTCGATTCGATTCGAGGCCCGTGTGTACCATAGTAATCAAAGGTTATTAACGAATCGGCTTCTAGGTCCATAACTTTTTCGTTAGGTATTGAATTTATGTATTATGTCATGGTAATTGTTATACAGAACTTATGTACCAGGCAGTGACTAAAACGCAATGGCTTTCAGCAGAAAAACACCTGTTAATTAATGATAAATTATCATGAAGTGTCTGTAACTCAGATCATAGCAAACAATGCTGTAATCTAAAGTCTGTATTTATTGTTATATAATCATTTCAAGTTTTGATAATTGGCATATGGGTTACCTTTTCTGTATTATCGTATTGATAGGATACAAAATCCCTTTACACTTCCCTAATCAGTAATTATTTTCACTTTATACGTCTCTTTTGTTACGCAACACACAAGTTGAGTATTTTCAACTACCCTAATTTTTCCAGCAACGTTCACAATAAATCTACACAATGCCTTATCCTTATCATCCTAAATGTTACGTGTAACTCATTAAGTGAATCCTGAGAACTCGTAATCACCCTGATCAAAGGTTTCTAGTGTTTTGACTGGACTTTTGTTTGTAATGGCAGGATTCCTCTGATGAAGGACTTGTATATTTTCTTGTATAGATACTGGTTGATTATATGAACGAGTGTAGTTGGTAGGTATAGAAGTGTTCTATGTATTGAGCGTAGAGGTTAACTATGTGTTGGTTTATGTGACAAGAGGAATGTAATAGGACTATTATTTATTCTGTGGTATCAGGCATTACTGACTTTTTTTGTAAGAAAAACCATCGATATATATAAAAAAAGGGAGATAAGGGACCCCGCTCCTCAAAGTGTACCCTATTGTAATTAGGTTCGCGAACCTTATTTCACTTTAGTCACAATCTAACTGCCGATTGTATAACCCTGATCTTCGGCTCTTTGTTTCCAGTCACTGCCCACCGCTTTGCGAATGTCGTCGCTCCACCTGGTCACAGGGCGTCCTACGCTACGTTTACCGATTCGCGGTCTCCACCATAGAACCAGTCTACCCCAACGGTAATCGGTCCTACGGCAGATATGATCAGCCCACTGCCACTTCAGTTTGCTAATCCGTTGAGCTATGTCGATCACTTTAGTTGTTTGGCGAATTACTTCGTTCCGGATTCGATTCCGCAGAGAAACACCGAGCATAGCTCTCTCCATAGCTCGCTGAGCAACTTTAAATTGGTGGACCAGTCTAACTGTGAGTGTCCATGTCTCGGCTCCGTATGTCATCTCAGGTAGGACGCACTTGTTAAAGACTTTTTACAGAGTTACATATGCAATTATCGCAGATCCATTTAAATAATTAGCAACAATGCCTTCCTCCGTTCTTCATGCACATTAAACTCGACATTAAAAAATCTAGTTTTTATGTAGTTGTTTCTATTTCCATTATGTTTTTGTGGCATAAGAGTGAGTATCGCATCTCCCTTTTTATATCGATGGAAAATACTATATTTTTCAACTATCTGTAACATTGTGAAAGATTGACAGTAGTTTTCTGTTAAAATAGGCCAATATACCGTGTATCATTTCGTTTTTCTTATATTATGTTCACATATGAATAAAGTATAATATCTAAGTCTTATATCATAATTTATTGCATTCATATGCATTCTTAAAAGGGTTTCAAGTGCGTTCCGAAACGATTGAATTCTCATACAAAACATGGATCATGAAAAAATGACAAAAAAAGATGACGCCACTATACCGTTAGGTCGGGTCAAGTGTCATACTACCTCAGTGACGGAAGATATATGAGGCAGGCCTGCGAAATATGGGACTGTAGGTTCTTTATGGGAAGTATTGGAATTTGGAAAGTATATTCATCTTTACATAGTACAATTTGGCTTCCCATCGACTGTCCCTCTGTATGCTTAGTTCTTTTAAACTTGTATGCAACTTTGCATGGTGGTAGGACACTATCTAGTGTCCGCCTGGCCAGCTAACACCCTCAAGTTAGAAAATCTGTCGCCAAAAACATCTAATGTGTTCCGGCAGCTATCCTTGAGAGCCAGTTCCCATTCTAGGCCTAGCGTGCTTACCATCTTAGACCGCATCATCACTTACCAACAGGTGAGATGGTGGTCAAATGCTAGACTATAAGATATTAAAAAAAAAACTACGCAGCATCAAATACACAAAATCCATTGATTATTATGCGATTTTCATCAATAGACAAATTGTGATGTTTTTTTAATTTATAGTATACGATAGATAGACAGACAGTGATGTGATGATGATTAAAACGAGAGGTTTATACGTATGGTTTAATATTTTATTGCGTTATTTAGTTCATTGAAAATATGACAATAATTGTTCAAGATGTCAGAAGAAATCAAGCCAACTGAGAAATTTCCCCAAAAAATCTGTCTTATTCTTTTAAAATAAAACAAAACTAGCTGTGTCCGCGGCTTCCCTCGCGTTAAATGGCTATCCATAATACTGGCTATCCTTGTGCAAAATTTCAGCTAAATCGGTCCATCCGCATGACTGTGAAGAAGTTCCAAACAAACAAGTAAATAAGCTGAATTTCGCATTTATAATATTGGTGTTGACTAAATCACCTGTTGGTAAACGTCGATGTGATTTATTCTTTTCGGGTTTATTAGTAGCTACTTTACATATTATCCATGAATCTTCAATTTACCTCTACACCATTGGATCACGACACGTCACAGCTTCACAACACGTCACGGCTTCACAACACTCCATTTATTTACAGAGCGGCATTACAAAGCAGTCGGCTGCAACTCGTCGTCTTTACGGCCACACCAACTGTGCAACACTTTGGTTCTACGCACACTCATAATGCAGGCTTAGTGTACACTTGGATTATGGCGTCATGCTTGTTACATACTGATATTTTTGAGAGAAATTAAAGGCTTGATTTGTTTTATTGGAGACATATTTGGTATTCGACTACCAGCCAGCCCAGCCCGCCATATGATAGATTAGTAATTATCTGAAAGCCAAAGACGGCAGTGAGATGATGCGTTAGAAAATTTTAGTTCCCTCCCGCAACTATCCAAAACCGTCTTCCAAATTGGCTAGCACCGAATATACGCTGCAACTCGATGAAACGATTTCTGCGTAATAAGAGAAGATAAGGCCTTATGGCTATGGCCTTATCATAGTGTGGCGAGTTTCTCAGTGTAGATTGTTTCCTTGAGAATATATTTAAAAATATATATTTGGTATGGCCATTTAGTCTTGTCAATAAATCCGGGCCAAAACATTAGGAGTCAGTGTAATTAAATCTAACCTACTCCTTCTTTCTAAGCAAGCTCATCACAAATCAAATTCTTACTTCCTAATGACAGAAAGAAAGTAATAAAATTTCTATTCTGTGCGCCTGCAATAAAATTGCGATAGAATACATCGTTTTGTTTAACACTATTATGTACTTCGATGCTCGAAAGCCATTGTAATGTGCCCCAAAATCAAACATCAAGTTGATACATTACACTGATACAGTACTGTTCGCATCTAGTCACCACCCGCCCTAACACACACTTTGTATCTTTTACAAGTACGTGTTGTTATCAATTTCAGTAATTTATCACCGAGTTGAGAACGAAGCTCCTCTCTCGGCACATCAAACGATTATTCGGGAAAATATTTTAAGATTTTATCGTTTGATTGTTGTGATTCGCGGAGGAATCGTCATCGTGTAACTATGTGATACAGACAGGTGACTTCAAAGGTAAAAAAATGCTGAAGTTTTTAAAGATAGATGGCGCTGTATGCCTTTAAAAACTTACACGGTTTGTTGATTGGTTGTTGTCTTCGGATGACTTGACCATGTTGGATTGTTTGTAACCGACTTCACAAAAATCTACTATCCAATAGACTTGGCTGGCACCGACTTCAAATAGATAGGGTAGCGCTTATAATAATTATATTAAGTAATTTATGTTTCGCTTTTGAGTGCCTGTTTGTGGTTATGAAGTCGGTTTTATTTTTTTTGAAAAATAATTTATTTTTATATTCTCTGTATAATTATCCGTCGATGGTTTAAAAAAAATATATAGTGAAAACCGTGAAAAAATTAAAACAAAAATATGTTTATTATCAAGACCAGGTTTCGATAACTTGTTGGCAGGCATGGGCTTTCATAATGGCCAAATTAAAAATAGTGGGTCGCAAGTGTTATTTGTAGATGCACATTTCTTTAATCAATACTAATATAGCCAGCCTTTTGGGAACATTAACTACAGATAGTGGTTTTTTAGACTACATTTTAATTTTTATTGTTTTTGTTTAGGTTTCACTTCCATTGTGTTTAATTTTAACCTTATGGGTAGTATATATAGCAAATATAACATTCACTTCATATTTAACGTTATATTTGCTGTGTTTTTATGTATATCTATATATTTTGCCTATCACTACCTTCAAAATACAAATAGGTACCTAAAATAGATACTCAATAAATAAATTTTAATGACTGTGTCAATCGGCAGTTTTTAGTTCAAACACTCATATTAAATACTTTTAGTAATCGATGCGCTTAATAAATAAAACTGGCCAAGTGCGAGTCAGCATCGCGTCTCTTATCGCACACTTAGGGAGGGTTCCGTACAATACGAAACATAACAGAGTTTCAACGTCATATATTTGATTAATTGATATTACCAAGAATATTTGGTTTGGTCGCGATCTAGAAAGACGGGGCTCGTTTACTAGCGCCATCTATGTCATTTTGCCGAAACTAATTAGATAGATGGCGTTTAAAAACACGTTTTTTGTATGGGGACCCCCTTTAATTTTTAACTTTATTTTGTTTTTAGTATATGTTGTTCTAGCGGCAACAGAAATACACTATCTGTGAAAATTTCAACTGTCTAACTATCGCGGTTAATGAGCTATATCCTGGTGACAGACGGACAGACAAACAGACAGACAGACAGACAGACAGACGGACAGCGGAGTCTTAGTAATAGGGTCCCGTTTTATCCTTTGGGTACGGAACCCTAAAAAGCTGCATAATCAATAGTCAATACTTTATTGCTTCCATAAATTTTATACATAAGGTTACTAAACGTATTGTATAGATAGAATTATAAAATCACGTGAGTTATTATTATGGTATGTATGTACTTATATGCATAGCGGTAAAAAATTGACACGCGCATTTGCAGTTAGGGTTTTCCCAAGGTGTTTTTACTTATTGTATGAACACTTTATTTGAATATTTTTCCAACAAGACTTGTGTACAATTCCAACTGGAATCTTGTGCGAGTTGAGACTTGAAATCGATATTAACCTGAGTAATCAAATGGTGTTTTTCTAAAACTCTAAGCTTTCTTTTCGTTTTTACCTTATGGTTTTATAATTTCATTAAATAAGACGATAAGACTTTTAGGATAAAAATTAAATAAAAACATTTTTTTGTAAAGCTAAAAGCATGTACTAAGGCGCTCATTAAAGTGGATGAAGCGAAAGATGTATGTCAGGATAGTAGTAGCATGTGGAAAGCAGTAGTCACTGCCTACCTCAACGGGAAAAAGGCTTAATTTTATGTATGTATGTACTTTAAAAAAGTATGTAACAGTATTAATTTATATGTTTGTCATTAGATATTTAATACAAAAGAAATTATTAAGGGCATCAAACCAAAGTGGAAAGCGACGGGCGCGCCACCTACAGGCGGGGCGCATAATGACCACATTAACTTTACGCCGTTAAAACTTTAACGCACTACTTTAATTAAGTAATGCATACGTTATGTACGGTCACAGAATAATTGATAGTAGGTAAGAGTAGGTGGAGTTGATAACTTATTTCTCTTGTGTAAGGCTTTGTATTCACGATATTACTTGACCTAATGTAATGAAAAATAAAATAAAATATGTTTATTGTAATAGAAGATAGGACACTCGCCTAATGGTAAACCATAAGTTTTACCTGTAATTTTACTCAGCGCCAGTCAACCCTGGGACTTCTACACGTTGATGCTCAGTAATTTTACTGAACATGTGGTCCTGCAAAACAAAAGCACATCAATTTGAAAGTTGAGAATTCCTACCACTGATTTTCTATACTTCTCAAAAACAGCAATAAAAACCGCTAAACACAAAACTATCAATTAAACAGTAGCGGACATCTTCACCCAGCAAATCATCTACCATTGAGCTATCACCCACTATTAAAGGGGAGCTTCGGCAATTATGGTCCATCTATTGGGTGTTAATTAAAATACACCGATAAATCTTCCCGCGTGCGAAACGCAGTGTGTTGCATCCATAATATTGATAGGTAATTATAGATGACCCTCGAATTATCTGTTCCAGGGGCTAGGCAGGGGACTTTACTATTGTTCGAAATTTGGGTTGTCAGTCTTGTTCAGACTTGTACTCGAACAAAACTTTATTTTACCGGTTTTGCATTTTTAAAGGAGGAAGAGATGGTATTGAATTTGTGCGATTGTTGAAGTTTTTACCCCACATACCCAACACTCGACCATTGGAAAAATGCTTAAAAAATACATACTCACATGACATGCCACAGGTCATGGTCATGTCTCAGGCCTTTTTGATATTTTTTACATGGAAAAATCTCTCCTGAAAGCCGTACCACAAAGTCTAAACATACTTATATTCAATCTTACTTTACACAACATCCTATTGACATTACCTTTATAAAATCTCATGTAGCTGTAGTTTTGCTTCATGTGACTCGATCACATTAGTCATATCTATGACTTATGTCAATGTCGATGTTATCTGTCTTATTTTTATTATTATGTAGGCTTTTAAAATGTATCACACGTGATCTTTAGGCTTGCAAAGAGCTAAGCTTCAATAATTTGTAATAACAACAATTTGTTGTGTTTTACAATGGTTACACAAAAGACAGATACAAGTGTTTCGATAAAAACATTAGTCACTACACTGATTATTTATGGCTTTTTACCTACTAATAATAGCTTATCGTATCCTTACATGAAATTTAAAGAATGTTAATTACAAAAGTCTTTATTTTTAAAGATAAATACGCAATTTGTTCATTTAGAATTGTTATTGGTCAAATGTCAACTTTTGTTATAAATATTATACAGTCTACTATTTGCTAGAGTCAAAACTATATAATGATTGTCCTATTTTACAATTTTTGCAAAATATAAGTCTGTCAAACCGTTGAGCCATAAATAATACAACTAATTGACTTTTGCATTCATAAACTAAATTGGCGGAGATGTTATATTTTATTTTCGGATTTATAGTTGTTCTACCAAATCTAAAATGTTTCACACATTGTAATGTTAAAATAAAAGTTCAAAGGATTCAAAGTACTTATCGATAAATATTTTAATTTTCTTAAATAAGTTTCTGTCAAATAAATCATAATAATGCACACAAAATACTTAGTGCAAGTATTACAGAAGGTAGATATCATCTCAAAGATATTTCGTTTATTGCTCCCACATGTTGAAATAAAAACTATAAGCCCCGTTCGGTCCCACAGTCACTGCATTGTTTCACAAATTCAGAGAAATTTACAATTATGGCACCGTATCTATTCACTTCCTCTACGATAATAAAGATTCTTTCCCATTGTTTGCACTCACTAAAATAATATTTTAATCGTCATTTCAAAGATATTTTTTGCCTGTGTGCCTGCTAGGTTCCATTGTAATTTATATTACACTTAGATATTATTATGCTCGGATAATAAAAGTCGGCGAGAATTAGGTAGATATTGGATTGTAAATGTATTGAAACCATTGGTACCTGCTACAATACATTTAATGTTGATGAATTGTCATCATTATTTTGTAATTTTCCATTTGAATATTATATAACTGTACCTACGGATAACTGTGAATGTGCTTCTGAATATTTATACGTCTAAATTCGATAATATATATAAAAAAAGATTCCGAGAACCTTGAACCTTTTTTGTGAAGTCAGTTAACAAATACAATTGTATATCATTTTTATTTCATGATTTCTTATTTGCTTTAGTTTCAAACATGCGTTAAAAATGAAACTAATATGTGTAATAATACATTACCAAGCAATGTAGTAACATTCTGACATAATATTTTTACTGAATGAAATGATTATGTCAAAAATTCTGCCTACCGTTATACTATTATCTTAGATTTCGTCCTTGGATTTAGAAAGAATTCAATTGATGACGTCATTCCGTAGCTGGCTTTTTCCCCGAATTCCCTTATACAAGGTCTGGGATAAACCCAGACGCAAAATAATATGTTCACAAAATTTGTGTTCGTTTGATTTTTTATGGCTAGTTACTCCAATGGTACGAGTATTAATATTATAAGTAAAAAGACAGTATTGTATATTTTATTGAAATCAAGCTTACCAAAAGATAAGATTACGAATTTCTAGTCTAGCTTAAGTATTCAGGTAGTTGATAATTTAAAATTATAGTTGCTTTATCAATAAGATTGTTATTAAAACATTACATACCTGTAAGATAAATAATACTGCAACCTATAGCACAAATTCATGAAAGCAACTAAATTCTATACCCAAAATATATCGTTAAAACTGACCCTTTTGCAATCGCAAGGACCTGTCAAAATACGCTAAGCCACCCGTATCAATCTAAACACCCGTATGTCCAGATTCGCCCGCTTTACCCTATTTGTATGAAATTGTAGATATCAATAACAAGATAAACTCGCCCCATGCAATCGTGACAACCACAATAATATTGTTATAATTGATTTTATTTGTGAATTTGAGAGTTGTGATGAAATTATTATCACACCCTGAATTTATAAGGGCTGCAAAAGCTTCGCGCATAAACGGTATTTGCATGGTTTCTGCAGTTAATATTTAATCAGGTAGGTAATGAATTTGCGATTTACGTTTTTTATGAATGTTGTGATATTTGTGCTTCTGTGATACTGTTAAATTTTATGTTAAAAAAAGAACTTTTTCTTCGTCTTTTATTTTTAGTGATGTTATTTTTATAGGATCAGGCTGTGACAATGACAAAAAATGCAAGTATGTTTAGGCTACGGCCCGCTGCCGTATTTGTATTATTAAATTAAATCAAATTAAAACAAGGATAGATACATAAATTAGTAAAATAATTGCATTTACAAGTTTTTTGTATCGTTCGACGCGTTTATAGGATTTCAATGGTTTAAACATTTAGTAGAGTTACAATTTACGATTCATCCAACCTGAAGTGTTGCCTGAAAACGTAAATATTTGTAAAACCTCTTTGTACTTTTACGATTTGTTTCTTATACATTTTATGCCGTTCATTTAAAATAGTATCTTTCAATCATCGAAGTAAATTATAAAACAAGATGAATTCTTAGAATAGCCTTGCGTATTGTATCCACGCGTTTGCTATTTATAATTACAACTAAAAATAGAACGTGTCAAAACAGCTTACATTTCGAGTTTCAGCAGTCTAAATTATTTTGTTTCAAGCAAGAAATAGAGGTTGAAATTGTTTGTACGCGATAGAGTCGTAACGTTCTGTGAATCAGGTAGAAAATTTAAAATTTTGAAGCAATCTCGTCTGGCGACAACCCCTGCGCCGCCGATGGGGTGGAGCGGAGCCGTCTAGCTTTATCTGCCTTCCCTTTCGCTCTACGGCGATTCGGCTATCTCCGTCTCTCCTATTATTGTCATATCAAGATTCGAACATTGCATTTTGTTTCCAATTTTCAATTTAGTTTATATCGGATGTTGGCAAGAGTAAGACGTCTGGCGACGGGCCATACGTCTTCAAGCACGTGTTGTGTCGCGCATTACTTTTTTTTCCAATTTTTTTGACTGTGATTAGACCTTGTTGTTTGTGTTGTTAGACTAGGAATATTAAATGGAATTCATGGATTTCTTCAATACCTTGATGGAGGATCATCATCAGAACTCTAATCATCACGATCGGGATCCGCCGAAGATGCCTAATTTCTTCGAGGTTGACAAAAAAAAGGTGAGTGGGTCAGAAAGGTTAACCTCTGTATTTATCTATATACTATCTCTATACCTATAAAGATTTTTCGAAATTTGCGAAGGATCATAAATGATAATTATTTGTAATTGTTTTTAGGCGCATTTGAGTGCTAGAAATTTATCTGTTTTTATGAGTTGGTAATATCAAGACAGTTAATTAAGAATTTATTTTAAAAAAATATTTGAATTAATTTGAGTAAGAGCACAATCTTATAATAAAGCACGATCAAATTTAAAATGACAATATACAAATAATATCAATTAATTACATGATTTAATGCTATTTTGGTGATTTAGATTAGTGATTGATATCATAAAGCTTATCATAGCTGCTTTTATTCAGTACCTATTTACCTTAACAATAGAACTAAATGAAACAATTGTTTATTAATGATTGGAAAACATAATTCCGTTTATATCAACAATACATTAATTAATCAGATGAAAGATAATTTGTAAACAAAACTATTAGATGATATTAGAAATAAATAATAGTTATGTATTTAGTTACCTACCTACCCACGTTTCTATGATAATCGGGAATGTATACTAAATAACCATGGTTTCTGTAAAGAGAAGAAAAAGCAAATTTGCGCTTAGGTAATAAAAAAATATTAAACGAGTATATTTTTATTTTCTAGATATTTTTCGCTATTCATTACAGCTAGTAGTACCTATTTATGAATAATTAAGTGCAACATATTTGTGTTAATAATTAGGAACAAATTATTAAATTGTTTGCAAAAACTGTGTTAAGATTAACTGTGTTAAGCCTTTTACGTATTATAAAGTTCACAAGGTTAAAATTAAATTATCACGCATTTTTTAATTTTTTTTTATCTTATGGGTATCACGCGTTTAATCTTGTCTGGTCGTAAGCGATGATGTGTTCGAAGATGGTGAACTTACTAGGCCTAGAATGCTCTAACTCTCAAGGAATTTTTGCTGCCGCAACACCGTATGGTTATGGCGGCAAATTTTCTGCTTGATGGTGGTAAGCTACATTTTGATAGCAAGTCAGGGGGAACATCGATATATTATGCTCCTATCACCTGAGGAAAATTATTGTTACGCATCTTACTTTATTTAAGGATCAGTATCATGATTCTTTTGGTACTCAAATCGATTGGCACTTTGTACCTATGCAAGACTTAGTTTGATCACAGAATAGCTACTAATCTTATGAAGTTTAATGTTTCGTTTTAAGCAATCACTTTTGCACACCATTGTCTATTTATATTTACATCGATGCATTCCAACATTACCGTGTTCCAATCAACCAGCAAAATAAAAACAAACTACCGGCTCATTACTATTTCTTATTTTCCCAATCATAATTCAAAACCGCTTAGCAACAAGATCCAATTTTCAATCTCAATAAAACAATGCGATATAAAATTAGTAATAAAATAGAAGAATGAACAGTAAAAGATTTATTGTAATAATTTAAATCGCTTAATAAAGCTGCCGAACTGTTTATAGGGACCTTTTTATGTTGAAGTTAATTATATTTTTGATATAAAACCGCATCGAATTAATATTGGGATGTAGGAGATTAAAATATAATGGATTTGGTATAAATTAGGAATATTTATGAGACGTCTAATCCTATCTGTGGTTTATATGGTATTTGATACGGATTATCAAATATAATTTAAATTGAATAATAGCTGTGTGTAGGCTTCGTCTTTACCGTACAAAAAATTATAAACGATATGATATAAACTTTTAAAGATTTATTTTTAAACACTCAATGCAATTAAGTACATACCTAGCTCACAAAATATTAATTATTTTGTTTAAATCAAATGAATAATAAGTAGCAATATCGATCACATTATAATATTGTAGGTTTGCCTACTACTTTTTCCGTATGTTAATAAGAATGTGTGCAATAATCTGTCTATCTTACAATCACATAATAGATGCACAGTAAATACATATAGATGCCTTGTTATTACTCTAGTGATATCAGTTATCGCTACAACTGTGACGTATTTGTGGGTATAAATTTAACATAATTTTAGTAGGTGCGTAAGATTGTGTTTATTCAGTGGCCGTCAAGAACACCATTAGAGTCGGGGGGTGGTCAACCGGGCCGCTTACATTTTTATTACGGGCCGCGTTTTTTATGGCTTTATGACGCGTGAAACGAATAATTTTATAACTACTTTAATCGTAATGATCGGATTATCCATCTTTCATCTCTTTTGATTTATATTTACATATCACTTTTTTTGAATTTAATGTAAGCCTTATTAACGATAAGTTTGTATAGATGGGGAAGCATTAATATTCTTGAAGTAAAATGACTATAAATTAAATTTGTACTCAGTCCTTGGCGTAAAATGACTTTAAATTAAATTTGTACTAAGTTACGTTACGGATAATTAGGTGGTGATAAGTCAGTTAAATTATTTTTCAATTAAAAAAACACGTTGCTATTTTAATGATATTAGGTAATAGGACATCAACACGCTTGCCTGATTTTAATCTTAAGATAGATAGATAAAATTCTTTATTTGCACGCCAAAAGAACAGAAACAATGTACAATTCACATCATACTATAAGTAATGCAAAGGGCGGTCTTATTCCTTAAAGCGATTTCTTCCAGACAACCGAAATAGTAAAGAATAAAAAAGAACATATATACGGTCGAATTGAGAAACCTCCTCCTTTTTTTGAAGTCGGTTAAAAAATTACGAGACCGTGAAGTACGGTGGTGTACCGATATAAACTCTAAAATTAATAAATATACTTACTTACATAATATTAACATATACATACTTTATTATATACATATACAAAATTCAACTCTCTCCAGCCGCTGGCATGCTATTTATTATATATTATATATATATATATATATTATATATATGGCGGCCGGCGCTGGACTGGCATGAAAATCAGTTTACACGATGCGAGTCTCTGGCGCCAGTCGGTTTCTAATCCCAGCTCTAGTATCAACCTATAAATGATACATCGTGGACTTGTAACAAAAAAACTAGCTCGCACAAATGTTTGCAAATATAAAATGTGTGTGATATTATTGCAGTGATTAAAATATACAAATAATTCCATGAACTCTAAAAGCGAATTAAAAATATCTCTGCACAAGAGCAAAGTTCGTACAAGAAGACATATTTTGTAAAACAGAACATTAATATTAAATAGTAAAAGTATTGCAAACACTCATGTCTATTCTGTATTTATATATATTTATGTGTGCGATTGTTCAGCTTAAGAAATTAGCATGTTGCACACATTCTTACCCCTTCAATGTGTTTGCAACCTGCAAAGTTTTTACAGCTTGACTGTCTTAATATTACTGAGATAAACTTTGCTTGAATTTGTTTGTAAGTCAGCCCAAAAAAAAAAACGCTCAGTTTCGCTAACCAAAAAAACGGCATTGAAGGCAGTCTTTCCAGATAGTCGTTTCAAAATCTGTGCAAAAACATGGTGATTTAAAAAAAAATCTGCATATGCAAATTATTATTATGAAATGCAAAGCTAACATATTTTTTACCAAAGATAATGCACGCACTTTTATAGATGATCTTGCCAATAATCGTACCTATATGGAGTTCAGTAAAACACACTCACATTACATGACGGAAAATTATCAAAAAAATACAACGTGATGGTACCGATACATCCGTGACTTGACCCCCAAATTAAACCTACCAGACTACAAGATGCAACCAATTGGTCTTGTAATTTACAAGCATGGTCAAGCTATGCAAGGGTGTCGGCACACAAGGAAAGCGCTGAGAGCGTTGACCGAGCGTTGGTTACACCTGCAAACACGAGCCGAGTGCATTCGCAATAAACGCATGTTTGCATGTAAACGTGTGTTCATTAACCACCTTGTAAGGTGAAAATCTTGCTTTTGTGCCGTCAACTTAGAGCTGTTTATGTGAAATATCTTAGAATTCAGGCGTACGTTTCAGTGAGGTCTCACTGTTTGGTTTTAGAATTACTCGTAAGTGAGCTAGCTTCATGTGACAATGTTGAATAAAATTTTCCGTCTTAATGAATCCACTTTGTGTGTACTTTTTAACCGACTTCACAAAAAAGGAGGAGGTTCTCAATTCATCTGTATGTTTTTTTTTTTTTTTTTTTTTTTTTTTTGTGTGTATGTTTCCCGATTTCTCCGTCAATAGTGAACGGATCCAAATGATTCTTTTTTTAATAGGTAGGATACGTTTCCGAGGTGGTCCCATTTTAATTTTATCGAGATCTGATAAGTATCTCCAGAGATATGGACATAAATCCCTCAAACATAGGAGAATGTACTGGATTTAGTAGAAGAGTCCCAAGAAGATTATACACAATGGAGGTTGCTATTGGATATACTTTTGAAGACTAAAAAATATGACCTTGAATAATGTTTTTACATCTTTCTTCTCGTTGATTTTGGTTTTTGACAGATATTCTTACGGTAACTGTGAGCGAGATAGAAATAAAGGTGGGGATAATAATTTTTTTTTTTAAAATATCTTATAGGCTAGCGTTTGACCACTATCTCACCTGTTGCTAAGTGATGATGCGGTCGAAGATAGAGAAGTGGACTAGAATGGGAACTGGCTCTCAAGGATAGCTGCCTGTACACATAAGATGTTTGGCGACAGATTTTCTAACTTGACGGTGGTAGCTGGCCAGGCGGACACTAGATATGTCCTACCACCATGCGGGGGTTTTTGGTTTCTTAACGATGTTTTCCTTCACCGGAGGGCAACTGTGAGAAGCGCACATATATTTTTCGATCGAAAAATTCATTGGTGCACGGCGGTTTGAACTCGGTACCACGGCATCAAAGCCGACTGTTCTCCCAATTACGCCACCGGGCCCTCAATAAATAATTATATATTAATAATTATAATAAATAATTATATATAAATATAAATAATTTGTCTTCACAGGAATGTTCTACCGGGCAAAGTCTTGTTAGGGTGCAAACTTTTTTAAACATACCTATGATTTTTTGACATGACATGACGTTTGCCGAAGATGGCGGCCATTTCAGTCCCGCGACACTGCATACATTATTAAATAACTCAGAATTATGAACGTACTTTGTACCAACCAACACTGCAAAAAAATAATGTATAAGCATAATACCACAGATTATATAATAGTTACTACGTAAATAATACTCTCCGTTGTTAGGTTGGCTACACAGTGCTTTCATAATTCGGGTTTCAACAATATAGGGAAGTGCCTCTTATAACGTAGTAGAGTGATTCAGTACTCTCTTGGCCATATGGCGGCAAGTAATGTTAATAATCGCAAATAATACTTTTTTATATTCACTTTGGAATACAACTAGTCCGTGTTATAAAAGTATTTGGAATGATTGTAATAAAATAGACAATTAATTATCGTGTGTGTCAGATGCTCCATTTTGGACATTGTCCTTTGATACCTTGATGACATAATTATTACTAGTGAATATTATCACTTTAGCAAGGCATTTAAAGTCAATTTTTTTTAGGGTTCCGAACCTAAAGGGTACCAAATGAACACTTTCTGAGACTTTGTTGTCCGTTCGTCCGTCCGTCCGTCCGTCCGTCCGTCCGTGTGTCTATACATATGTGTGCACTTTACAGATCTGTATCTTCTTAACCGTTATAGGTACATACTTGAAATTTTCAAAAAGTATATATCCGTCAGTGTATAACGGCCCAGACACCAAATGTAATAGATGCATGTATTTTAAATAAAACTTGTTATGCACTAAAAAGGGTAAAATAAGTTATTTTTCAAAAAAAATAAAACCGACTTCATAATCACAAACAGGCACTCAAAAGCGAAAAATAAATTACTTAAAATTATTATAAGCGCTACCCACTTATCTATTTGAAGTCGGTGCCAGCCAAGTCTATTGGATAGTAGATATATAATACCTAGTATATATATATATACGGTCGAATTGAGAAACCTCCTCCTTTTTTTGAAGTCGGTTAAAAAGGGTCTTGACAGACTGATATGTATACGGACAACAAAGTTATCCCTTATCCCATAAGGGTTTATTTTTCCTTTTGAGATACGTAACCCTAAAGATACTGGGTTAAAGTGTTTGTTGAATTCACTACAAGTGATTAGTTACGAATCCCCAGTAGCAACTGGACTATTAATCTGTGACGTGACCCAGTATAGCTACAAAAGCGCTACGCTTTCAAGTTACTTTGACCGATAAATTGTCAATTTAAAAGGTGAAAAGAGATCCTAAAACCTATTTATATAGCTATTATCTTTCTGAAAGAACTTATTTACACGAGTTTTGTCGTCTATAATCGCTCTATTTCTATTCCATTGACGCTTTTTTGCGCGATTATTTTTGCGGGGTTGTTTTGGCAAAGCTTCTTGCTTTTAATAGGTTATCGTATTTTTAAATATATTAGACAATAATTAATCTAATTAATTAAATAAGATCCTTTTTAACTGAATTTCTAAAATTTGAAGTACCAAAAAGAATACAAGCATAAGAAATAAATAAGAAAAGAACATAACAGCTACTAAATAAGCCCAAAAATAAAAGTATATCTTCAATAACTTTTTAATATTATATAAGTAAGCGGTATTTTCATTTCATTTTAGAATAATTCAAGCCTAAAAGAATAAATATAAGTGCGACAAAGTCTTGAAAATCAATTTACGTCTGGGGCGGGCGGCGACTAGGGCGGGGAAAATTAATCCGCCCAAAGCTGTATTACGCGCCACAATTATCTTAGTGTGGGATTAAGCCTCTTACACACAAAACAACACTAGTCAGTTATTATTCTGTGTAAAACAGCTTAAAATGTTTGTATATTAATTAAACTGTGGGACAAACACCAACGATCGATTGATATGACTCATATAAATTTTATAACTGAGATTTTAGGCGCATATGTTTTTAGGGTTCCGTACCCAAAGGGTAAAACGGGACCCTATTACTAAGACTCCACTGTCCGTCTGTCTGTCTGTCTGTCTTTCTGTCTGTCTGTCTGTCTGTCCGTCTGTCACCAGGCTGTATCTCATGAACCGTGATAGTTAGACAGTTTAAATTTTCACAGATGATGTATTTCTGTTGCCGCTATAACAACAAATACTAAAAACAGAATAAAGTTAAAAATAATAGAGGGTCCCCATACAAGAAACGTGTTTTTTCGGCATTTCACGCCATCTACGAACGCTTAGTTAGGTAAACGTCCCATAGATGGCGGTATATTGAAATTTCGATCCCTTTGTTAGACGTTAGATGGCGTTATAAGAAACAAAATGTTTATAAATTATTATTTTTTGCTGGCGAAAAATGATAGTAGTATTTTTTGCTCGATCTTATAAAATACTGTAGTGTGGTACGGAACCCTACTAGTGCGAGTCCGACTTGCACTTGGCCAGTTTATTTTTTAATATGTAGCGCGTAGAGTACGTTTTTGGTTCCAGAATATCATCATCATCATCATCTTCCTACTATAATATAGCCCAATGAATAGGGTGTCGGACTAGCGATCGAGAGGTCGTGAGTTCGATCCCCACCCCACCCATTGCACTATTGACGTGAACCCACTCCAGACACAAGCATATTTAGCTTAGTTGGAGGGGTTAACAAGAATACTAGTAATGTGCAACCCACATTGCGAGTAATCTTTATTAAAAAAAAATTAAGTGTCGTCGGTGCAACTTCTCATTTTCTTCCATTTGAGTCTATCTGTAGTCATTCCTGTATTCACTCCTTCTAGATCCATATCCTCCACTAAACAGTCAATTTAAACTTTCTTCAGTCTTTCTCTTCCTCTATAGCTGTTCAACCTATTGTGTGTAAATATATGGGTAGGTACGATACACACACTAGGTATAATAATTTTGCAAACATATTCATGACAGAGCAACACCTATTTACGTGCAATCGTCGCCCTCGAGGGGTGATACGGAACCACAGATTAATGAGTTGTCACAGGGAACCCCAAAATGTTCATCTAATTGGAGATCAAAAGAGGGGCGTGTAATCGGGTACAACGAGTGTACTCGATAGCTTGGATGTATGACAACTGGATGTGGTACATTATTGGGCCTACGGAAAGGATCTAAATGTTATGTTGTTAGGGTTTCAAACTTTATAGCAAAGGCAATGAAATTTTACAAAAACTTTATTATATCACACATTTTGAGAAAAGCATTAAAAAACCGAGCAAACTATCGGCCTATAGAAAGTCTCTGGTTTCTAAGATGCTGCAAATATCTGGAATACAAAAATATGCAAAGAGAAAATAAAATATTCTAATCTAATTAAAATGTACCCAACTTCTACAATTCATTCATTCACTTTTAACATTTGCGTGTGAGATTTGTATAAAATACTAGCTGACCCGGCAAACGTTGTTTTGCCATATAAATAAATGGCTATTAAAAAATAAGGGTTGATCGTAGAAGGGTGAAAATTGAGGATTGTATGTATTTTTGTATGTTGTATCATAAAAAAATAGAAATTAAAAATTTTGTCTAAAAAATAAAAAAAAATGTAGGGGTGGACTACCCCTAACATTTAGGGGGATGAAAAATAGATGTTGGCCGATTCTCATAGATACCGGATAAGCACAAAAAATTTCATCAAAATCGGTCAAGCCGTTTCGGAGGAGTATGGCAACGAAAACTGTGACACGAGAATTTTATATATTAGATCACTCTTTTTTGTTTATGTGTAAGCCAATGATGGGTAATTTTATGCTCATATTTAACTCCTTCGCTATTAGAAGATTACTAGTACTAAATTTTTCTTATTCCTACTGAGTAAATGTAGATGAAGGAGTATTGCAGAGCCGATTTTGGAGCCTTCAAAATAAGTGCCTAAGCCCTAATCCTGTTGTCCTATCCAGTGAATGTTGATCGATGTTAGCGATGACCACTCGCTTTGTTTTTGACGATTACGCGATTACTTGCCCGGAATAACCTTAGGGTGGGCACTGTGGTCATTATTTGGCAATACGAACCTGTGAACGGACATTATGTAAAATTAGACGCAATTGACGAACAACTTGGGATAAGACTTTACAGACGAGTTATAAGTTTTGTAGTTGTTAGTAATAAAATTTATATGATTGCTTTTTTAACGACAACTTGACATTTAGGTAATCCTGTCCTACTAATATTATAAAGGCGAAAGTTTGTGAGTGTGTAAGTATATTGGTTCCTTCTTATCGCTAAAACTACAGTCCGGCAAGTATAACTTGGCGTGCCTGTGCGCCACTGTGCTTTTACTTACTTTTACGTACTTTGATAACAGTTTCTCTTAAACCACTTTTAATTACTTTTGGCATTATTGAACTATTTTAATGTAGCAGATTTATCAATAATAATGTCGCGGTAATCTCTCAAACGTCTAACTCACAGTTTCAATTAAAATAATTAGTTTCAAAAACCACCACCGCCAAGTTATACTTGTGGCACTGTACTGAACCGATTAAGCTGAAATTTGGCATGTAGATAGCCTATACACTGGAAAAACAAATAGGGTACTTTATCCCAATCTTATTAGTTACGGGAACGATGTCTACGCGGGTAAAACCGCAGGGCCCAGCTAGTGTTTATATACAGGTACAGAAGCATTGAAGTGACGCGTAAAGTGCCGGCCACAGAACAGGAAACACTACAAGATTGCCCTGTTCTGCGAATGCCGGCGATCCAGAGTTTTGTGTAATACAGTGTTTGATGTAGGTAGGTTGTAGGCAGTTGTCGGCACTGACAATAAGGCGAGTATGTTGCTTATTGAATTACAGATATCAAAAACTTTGCCATTGAAAAATAGTGTATTAAATTAACACTTACAAGCCCAATTAAATAGAATTAGTTGCGCACCAATATTTTATTAAGATGTTCAGTAATTCAAAAGGTAACGAATTTCCAAAAATCAAAGTTAAAAAACCACCGATTGAGCGGTAGATATTTTGTATGTTGGTTCTTTTTTCGTACAGACAGTAACCGTAATACATAGTAAAGCCTATTTTATGAACTGTAAGCGGAAAATCAAGTTTGAAAGCAAATTGATTCCGTCAGTTTATGTGGTGAGAATTGCGCAATCTCGCAAATCAATGAGCTCATATGGATTTGTGGGCGATTTCAATTCTATTTGAGTTGACTGAGCGAGGGACAATCTGTTATATTATGAGGTCCAGTTAGACAATATGCCTAACATATTAAGTACATATATGTACAGTGCCACCTTTAAGAAAATGTTAGTGCAATCCGTTCCGGTTGTTTATAATTTTTTTTTTGTCTGAAAGTTATCGCTATGAGCACTAAGTCTAAAAATTGACACCATCATTAAAAAAAATTAAATAATTGTTTAATACTAAGTACTTTTTATTCCATAGGCTGTGTTCAATACACCGTTTATCTATCTAGAATAACTCGTTGCCTTTGTGTGAAACCAAGATTAGACACTTACAATTCTTGTGTGAAACTAAATTGTAATATCAAGGCATGTGCTAAGTTTGCCCTTACCTTTTCATCCCACTAGTTACTGCGGCTGACTGCAAAGGGACGGAAAGGAAATCCTTCACGAATTATTTAAAAAAAGTTTCATTTTCCTATAATACTATTAGCGCATTGTTTCTTTGTCAGCGCTTAGGTGCATCGCACATCATCTGTGAAAAATCAGCTTCAATGTCTGTGTGAATGATTATAACCAGTTTTCTTTTATTCGCATTCTTATGTTATACTAGCTGTGCCCCGCGGTTTTACCGCGTATCTAGACATCGTTCCCGTAGGAATATCGGGGTAAAAAGTATTCTGTGTTATTCCACGGTCTGAAGGCTATCTACAAACCAAATTTCAGCTCAATTGGTTCAGTAGTTTTTGCGTGAAGAAGTAACAAGCATACACACAAACTCTCGCCCATTATATTAAGTAGGACGGATAGTAGGATAGTATTAATTTCAAATATCCTTTGCTCCCGTCTAACCTCACTTTAATTTTATAAATGCTTGAAAGCTTATTTTGCTTCTTTAACTGAAATGAATTGGATGAACATAAAACTAAAACTCCTAGACGTTTTGCTTAACTGCAAACCAATCGTTTCTTCAACCTATCAATCCCAGTACCACTATAGGTCTAATGAGCAGTAATTTGGAAGCAAACATGTAAGAATGGGAATCACTTAGCAGTGCTAGTAAGATATCATCAAAGAATATTACCGATCGAGGAAGGTTCTGTTCGTAATGAAGTCAAGAGGTGATTGTTTACCTAGATAGGTATTGTGGAGTTGGGAACACTTTTTATTTATGTTATGTGTTCTCTTTTCGAGATTACAGTTATTGCTCATTTGTTTAAAGTTAATATGTACAATATTAAGTAGTATATATGAGTTCAGTTCAATGAATCTAACATTTATGTCTTTTTCTTGTTTAACTGTCTTAATTAGAGGGATACCAGTTTTTAAATTAAGATTGTCAATCCAATGTTCCCGATTTAAAAGATAAATTTTTGATAACTATACCTTAATTTCTGCTATGTACATTTAATTTAAACATAATTAATGTTTGGTATAGCACAATTTCTGTTACCTACCTTTAAATTAATGATTTTTTACATGTCATCGCATTCTGAAAATAATATTAGGTTTGTACGTTTTTACATATATTGATAAATCAGATAAGTAAAGTTATACCGTTTTGCCTATTAGAGATACCTGAATATCTAATGGTAATTCTATAGTTTCGTACTTAGTCTACTAATAACTAGAGAGAAAACGGATTTCAACACTGGACATCGAATCAATCGCTGCTTTGTTCGGCGGCCATCGCACTCTCGGCTACTCCGCCATATTTTACGTCAAATTGGGTAAACGACACAAGTTATGAAAATTAGCGGGTATATTTATTTATAGCGATTTTAGAGATGTTTATTTAAAAAATATATAAAAAGTCTCTTGACTGAGTAAATATATATACTAATACATTTTTAAAATGGTCCCATTGTATTTTATCAAGATCTGATAAGTATCTCCAGAGATATGACAATAAACGTCTCAAACTTGCTACTGCAGAAACTAACTCGAAGAAGTAGTGAAGTCGGTTGTTTCAGTTTTTAGTTGTTTTATTTAATAAAGACTAGGCATATCAAATATTATGTGTGATAAGACTAGCTGTGCTCCACATGCTCCGCTGCCTGCTTTGAGCGCCAGGTTAAAAACTATTTGCATAGCAAATTTCAACTTAATCTGTTTTTCCTTTCTTGAGTGATTAAAGAACCAACATACAAACATAGTCATTTATAATTAAAGGAGGATGCGCCCCGTTGTTATATACCTGCGGCTTAAATAAAAGTTGGCCTATGTGTATGTTTAGAGCAAAAATATTAACATTTTTTATTACATCCAAATCTGTTCAGTATGAAGAAGTAACAAACATACATTTCAGACTATATAAAATGTTTTGTAAAACATATGGTACCAATAAGCGATATGCTG
This sequence comes from Cabera pusaria, assembly GCA_954871355.1. NCBI lineage: Eukaryota > Metazoa > Arthropoda > Insecta > Lepidoptera > Geometridae > Cabera > Cabera pusaria. Next base: position 16,233,977 of record OX940902.1, read on the forward strand.
TTATTATTTCCCCTCGTAGCATTGTTATATTAGTTAGTATAAAAAAGAATACCTTACGTGAACGCAATATAAATTAGCAAGTGGGTGTGTGACAATGTGATACATCAAGATATTTTGATAAATCTATTGTCCAAATGAAACTTAATAAAAATAGTTGTCTAGATATTTTGTATGTTTTTAATTGCGAGTTAAATAAAGCGTATGCAATAACTTGCCAAAAAAAATCATCTATTTTGTGGTAAATATTTATACAAACCTTTTATTATTTTCGTTACTTTAAAATATAACATTAGAAAAAGCCAACTTCACCATAGACTGCCTTAATTTTTATGAACATGACGCTATCCCCGCTCTTAGCATATAACTTACACTGCGTCGTAACGTTTGTTTTCCTAATTACAGCTTCGGTTAAAACAGTTTCATACGAACTTGTACCGGAGAAGTGACACCTGCTTTCATTGAGTCCGTGTACTCAATTGTTCGTCTTTTTATGCAGTTACTCAATAATTAAGATAGTTTAAAAACTAAAACAACCGACTTCAATGCCCCGCGAGTCAATTTTAGAAGCAAGTTTGAGACGTTTATCATCATATCTCTGGAGATACTTATCAGATCTCGATGAAATTACAATGGAACCACTTCGAAAACGTACCCTACCGATTACAAAAAGAATCATTCGAATCGGTTCAGAATTAACGGAGTAATCGCGTAACATACACACAAAAAAAAGAAAACAAAAACATACAGACGAATTGAGAACCTCCTTTTTAGAACTCGGTTGATGAAAATGTTTTGGAGAAGGTTTTCTAGTGCCTAGTGCCACAGAATAAATTATACTACAAGTACTAGTTCGAGTTTCTTTAGATTTATATACTTATTAGATCACGTTAAAGTAAACGTAGATTTGCATTTAAATTACAATGTTACCTATTATGCACACTAGATGGCGGGTTTTTGATTTCATACAAGATCGAGTAAGTAAACCAATCTAAAGAAACTCGCTCTGGGCATGCTGATCCGCTACGGTGCCGTGTCGTATCAGTGTGCGATAGCATTAAATCTCTAACATTATGTGTACCGCATCTATAAGACAGATCCCAAATGGTATTATCATAACAAAAATGCATTAAACCCATGATATGATAACTCTAATTCTTATGATGAAAACACAAATCCGTTTATCAAATATAACATGTATATTTCATCACAAGTATAAAACGAAGCTGTTATACTAAAAGCAGGCAGATGGATCAATTTGTGTAATTGATTGGTTTTTATAAGGCTTGTCTTGTTTCAAGGGCTTTAAATAAAACAATCGTCTTGCTTAAATTAATATGTATTGAATTTTCAAATTGTAAAAAACTGTTTGAACTGATTTTGGCTTAAATAAATATAACTTAAACAAGAAAAGCTATTTTTCCCGCTACTACCGCAGAGATAAAAGAAAGGTTTCGGTTTTCTACCGACTTCCAAAAAGAAGGAGGTCATCAATTCAGCTAGTCTATTCATTTTTAACCGACTTCAATAAAAGGAGGAGGTTTCTCAATTCGACAGTATATATTTTTTTTTTTAAATTTTTTTTTATGTTTGTTCGGGGATAACTTCGTCATTTATGCACCGATTTTGATTATTCTTTTTTTGTTCGAAAGGAGATATCCCAAGTGTGGTACCATGGTAATTTTATCGAGGTCTAATAAGTATCTCCAGAGATATTGAGATAAACATCTCAAAATTGGTACTGAAAATGAACATTGAAGTCGGTTCTTTTTTATTTAGTTTTTAAACGATATTATAAGTATTAAGTTTCAGGTGTTTATCTCCATATTCTAGATCATAGATCTTGATGAAATTACATTGGAACTACCGTAGAAATGTAGTACCCTACTAATTAAAATAACCGGCCAAGTGCGTGTCGGGCCACGCGCAGTGTAGGGTTCCGTAGTAGCCTGTTATTAAATGCAAGTCTTTACCCGTTATAAACAAGCAATTAGATACTCCGTCTTTGTCACTTTAAAGGATTTATTCTAAGGATTTTGTATTTGGTACAAAATTATCCAATACCCAAGTTCAACGACTATTACTGCTAAACTAATAAAGTTATCTTAACCGCTATAGTTTTCCTTTAAACTTCATGAAATGCGCTATTATCACAAATCCAGATTTTCAAGTCCGCAGTTTAGCTTTTAGAGGGGGAGGGGGGGGAACGCCCATAACACATTTTAATTGTTCTCGAATAGTTGTGAGCATTTAGTTAACAAGACTTTATCAAGATATTAGTATCTACCTAAGTACAGATATATGGAGATAAATATCTCAAACTTGCTGCTGAAACTGACTCGTTTGTTACTGATACTTACTGAAGTAGTTCTTTTTTGTTTTTAACCCCCCACACAAAGAGAGTTGTCATAAGTTTGACGTGTACCTACCTATATCTGTGTATATGTGTCTGTCTGTGGCATCGTAGCACGCACCCAAAAGCATGAACCGATTTTGATTTAGTTTTTTTTTGTTTGACAGGTGATTTAATCGAGAGTATTCTTAGCTTTGATTAATGAAAATACAGATTGCCATAAACCAAATCAATATGTCAGAAGAATCTACTTATATTATAGTATGGGAGCTACTGAATAAATACTGAGTACACGGTAAGTAGCTTCCTTTCCAATAATTAATATATGTTTTGAAATATTCACTGTGGCAATACTAAATTAATATAACAACAGTTAAATTGACTAAGTATCGCGAACTAATCGTGTGTTGTCTAAATCGTGACTGCACATTTGTAGTTACATTGACTCCTTTATGCTTTAATGTAACAAAACTACCGCAGATTATGTACCAGTCACTATGAAAATATCACAGAGTAACACACTGTTTGTATTGCTCATGACACAGATTAGTAAGAAGTTAGTATAGTAAGTATATTAAAGATGTTTTGTCTAGCCGTTGTATTCTAATATCGTTTATTGGAATGGCACAGTAAAAATCATGTTTGCACTAGATTCTTTATTGGTGTATTTATTGATTTGTTACAAAGTTGTCAATGTATTACAGTTACAAAACGTGCAGGGATATGTACACGTATGTTTTCTTATTAGTATTTAATTACGATGTAAATGTTATAATAGTTGTTATAACGGCCCTTACTTAGGGATGTTACTAAGACTTGCACTATTATTTATTCTGTGCTAAGACTAAACTCACTAATTACTACTTATATCATGTTCTCAAGCGACTATTATAAGTCCTATTGAGAATACATATTAATGTCTTTAAACCTTATTATACGAATAAACCTTATATTATAAGATCGTTTAAAAAACTAAACAAACCGACTTCAAATGCCGCGCTAATAATTTTCAGTACCAAGTTTGAGGAATTTATCTCCATATCTCTGGAGATACTTATAAGATCTCGATGATATTACAATGGTAACACCCTTGGGATATCCCCTTTCTAACAAAAAAAAGAATCATCAAAATCGTTGATAAACGACGAAGTCATCCGCGAACAAACATAACAAAATATAAACGGTCGAATTGAGAAACCTCTTTTTTTTTAAGTCGGGTAAAAAGCAAATTAGAGCCTGCTATTATTCAATATTTTGATAAGCCTGTTTGTATTTTTGTTGTAGTAAAATAACAATATTAACTACAAAAAAATAAAAATAATATAAAACTACTTTATTGCTATTTTTGCCTTCTTCCTATACAACACAAAATTCCTTAGCACTCAAAATCTTTTGGCAACTGTAGGTATTTATTTATTCCAATTTCTACAGGTTAAAGTACAAATAGAACTCTACATCAACATTAAAATGACTTGTATATTTTAAACAGTTCACCTTCAGTATTATCAACTTCTCATTGCGAACGGAAATCGGTTACCGTTTGCTATAATAATAGTTTTAATGATATCGTTATCGATATGCGACTGTTGCTAGCAATTTAGTACATGCCATCAAGTGAGCAACATAACTGTAATGACTTATAGCTTAGATAGTTCTTGAAAAATAAGCATGTTTACGATTCTATATTCTTAATTTATAATATTACTTATACTTGAAACGATAACTTCGGATCTCGTTTTTCGAATATTGTGAGCACGAAAGCTTGTGAAATTTGGTATTGTTAAAGTTTATAGAGAATTGTTGTATGTGTCCCATATAAAATAAAAAAAATTGCGTGTGTGTGTTTTTTACGTTACGTTACGTAAGAAGTTATACTTCTTTGTCCTATTAAAACAAAAATAAATCATATATTTTATCCCACGTGCCAATTACCTACTATCCATTTGGAGAAACGACGTTTTTATATTAATATAAATAAAGATAATAAATACGGTTGATAGATTGTAATTATTATACATTCTTACACACAATCTGAAATTTCATCGCACCGAACAGACTCGAATTCGCACCTGGGCATGTTTCCCAAAGGCACCGGGTTCGAGTCCCGTCGGTGCGATAAAATTTTGGATTGTATGTAAAAATGTACAAAAATATAATGTGTGTAACACTTCAAGAAACAAAATATGTAATTATTATGTTATTAGATAATTGTTTCATAAAAAAACTGTAAAATAACATTGATCCGTTATACCTGTTCACAAATGATCCACGTTTTTAACGTAATAATTCACTGTCATAAATTTTCATTAACAACCAAAAACATCTTAAACATAGGGCATCACCATCTATAAGACTATTCCCACCCTTTTATAATAATTCTTCTCGCATAAACCATCAAAAGCAATAAGTGTAAATCTCTAGCATTTCCATAAACGTTGTTACTATTATGTTCCCAAAGGTTTATTTATAAATACGTCTTATATTTACAAGTTAAAATTATTGCTTGCAATTTGAAATTGTCTTGCGGCGGCGTCGCGGGCGCGTGGACTCCAAACCAGACCTTATGCATTTTGAAGAGGATTTAAGGAACCGGCTAGGTAGAGGCGAACTATTAAATTGTAGCCTTAACTTGCTGTTTTATGTCTCATTAATGATATCGTACTACTAATATACTTTTCATAGATAATTAAGATAGTTTAATAAACTAGCCAAGTGCAAATTGGACTCACACACGTAGGGTTCCATACCACAATACAATGTTAACGGTAAATAATCGGCCAAGTGCGTGTCGGGCCACGCGCAGTGTAGGGTTCCGTAGTAGCCCGTTATTCAATGGGAGTTTTTACCTGTTATAAACAAGCAACTAGGTACTGACTGACTGCTGACCACTGACCATGACTTGACTACTGACCATGTTTCTGAATTCAGACAAAAGCTAAAATGGTTATACCCATCCGACTCCGCCGGAATGCTCATATGCTTACTCTCTTATACACTATCTTTTTTATTCCTTCCACGCCTTTATACCTCAAAGAGCGATTTACCTTCCAGTATCTTACACATTCCCTTTCTTTGCGCTCATCTGAAACTCTTGAACTTCAAATACCTATTCACTCCACCCAGTATTTTGACAATTCTTTCACTGTTCAAGCTATCCGTTTATGGAACGCTCTGCCACTGAAAATCAGACGTGCTAAATCTTTGCCAATATTTAAAAATATGGTAAAGAATCATTCATTACCTGTCCACTATAAATTAAACGTTATCAAGATTTTTATTAACTTTTTTTTTATTATTTGAATATTTATTACTTATATATATTAGTATATTTTATATATATTTTTATATATGTATTAGAATTGGTATATATTTGGTACCTTGATATTATTTATTTATATTGCGTCCATTCTTTGTAATACTCCTGTCCATCCTAAGGTTGTCTGGTAGATATGGCTTTAAGCGATAAGACCGCCGATTGTATTACATAAATATATTTTTTAATTAAGAACTTAAAGTGTTGTATACTCATGGTAATCAATAAAGAGTTATTGTATTGTACTTCGTCTTTGTCACTTTGAAGGATTTCTTTCGTATTTGGTACAAAATTATCCAACACCCAAGTTCAACGACTATTACTGCTAAACTAATAAAGTTACCTTAACCCCTATAGTTTTCCTTTAAAGTTCATGAAATGCACTATTATCACGAATTTTTCCAGATTTTTCAAGCCGGCAGTTAAGCTTTTAGTGGGGGGGGACGACGCCCTACTGGAACAATAATTTGCACTTTAAAGTTTAATATTTCGTAACTGGAGTCTTTAATCGAAAAATGGTATTAGCAATCCTTAATCATCCCCACTTCTCATGTAGAGGAGCTACCCTAAAAAAATATTTTTTTAAATTTTATTTCACCACTTTGTCGGCGTAATTTATACACATACCCCTACAAAATATTAGATTTCTAGTATTAACGGTCTCTTAGCAAAACCTCGGACAGACAGACAGACGGACATGACGAAACTATAAGGGTTCCTTGTGAGGACTACGGAACCCTAAAAACAATACAGACGAATTGAAAACCTCCTTTTATTTGGATGTCGGTTAAAATGGTCTAGAACCGACTGGTTCACACCAAACGCGATCAGAAAACAATTGAAAAGTACTGAGATCGCGCCCGCAAATCGCCGGACGCGGTGTGGCCGTACCTTACCTAGTATTGCTATTATTTTTAATGCCGTGATCTAACGCAATGAAGATAATCTATACTAATATTATAAAGAGAGAACATTTGTATATTTGTATTTTTGTATTTTTGTATGTTTGTAATGAGTAAGCTCAAAAACTACTGAACCGATTTAAAAAAATCTTTCACTAATACATAGAATGGACTTTCGGAATGAAAATAGGCTATATATTATCCCGTTTAAATCAAAGGTACATTCGTGGAGACCTAATTTGCAACCTAAGTCGGCAAATAAACGGTCGAAAAAACATGTTTCTGACTTAATTGAATTAATTGAAAATAGATAGAAGAATATTTTCTATGCAAGAGTTGTACAACTTAATAAGACCTACAAAAAAGTCCGAGACAGCATATGTCTATCTCTTAAGGTTGACTCACAGTAACCATTTTAATCTTCAAATGTTTGTTAAAAAATATTACATAACTTCCAAGGCTATTTTCAAGTACATAGTATCAATCCTTATCCAAATAATTACTTTTATTAGATACACCACATATTATAGATTAAAATTGTCTTTTTATAGTATATAATTCAAATGAAAACTCTAGTAGATATCACGAATTTCACAAACACGCATCGCAAAATTAATAAAATATTTGCAGTGAAACCGCAGATTAGGTCATAGTTACTCCGAAAATATTATTATAAGCTGTAGATCCCCACCGATCACAATCAATTTGAAGTCAATATAGTATAATAATATGATCTATTGTATAAAATAATATTCATCTATATATATAATAATATAATATAATATTTTAAACCACCCCGACTGATCTATGTATAATAGCTTTTTCCAATGACTCTAAACACGACATTTAAAATCTGAGCTGTAAGTTGGTGAGGATTTGAGTATTCTGTAGAGTCCAGGAGGCTTCCATGTTCTTACAATATCGTTGAAGAAAAAGATTTTCGAATTGATCAGACCTATGAAAGTTGATTTCATAGCGCAATTAACTAGAAAAAAGCTCATAATTTTATAACGATTGAACGAATTTTCATGAATCAAAGCTAAGAAAACTCTCGATAAAGACATCTATCAAACAAAAAAAAACTATCAATAATAAAAACAAAATCGGTTCATCCGGTTAGGTGCTAAGATGCTACAGACAGACACACAGATACACACGTTAAACGTATATTACCCCTACATTTTGCGTCGGGGAACGCCGTAAGGTTACGGCGGCAGATGTACTCCTTGGTGGTAAGCTACTTTTTGGTAGATTTAATGATTCCACTACCACTGTACGAAAAGTCATGATTCATGAATGCACATAAAACTTTCATTGGTAGGTATATAGCTAGGATTAGAACCAACGACTGTCGGGTCAGAATCAGGGTAACTATCCTTTACGCCAAAGGGCCGTCCAATATCAATACGTAAGTATTATGAAACAAAGTTCATCACTGCGTCTGTCTGTCTGTTCGCAATAATCTCAATAGCTACTGAACGGATTATCATGTGGTTTTCACCAATAGCCAGAGTGTTTATGAGGAAGGTTTAGGTGCATAATTCGTTAAGGTTTTGTGTAAATTGGATGAAATATGACGATGGTTGTTAAATATGTTCATATTTTATATTCGATGCAATAAACTGATGCAAATTTTGTAGGCATATATGTTCTACCCGTGCGAAGCCGGGGCGGGCTGCTAGTAATAATATAAAGATGTTAGTTTCGACATCATCCAGAAAAAGGTCTCTTCTAGACAAAGGTCTACTCATATTTAACTCTTGCCATCCTCTTGTAGAAGATTTTCGCTTTACCTACACTAAGCAGCACAACCGGATTAAATCTAGTTTCTGTAAGCGTTTACGCCAAACGCAACTTTAAAATGTAAAGTTATGACATTAAAAATGAGATTTTTGTAGAAAAATAAATATAATTTTCACTACCCTACATTTTGAATTTGTGTTTGGCGTAAACGCTAACAGAAATTAGATTTTGTCTGGGAGAGTTAGGAGCGATCCACACTGTTTGCCGATCTGCGGTCTGCCCCTGAATACGCTTATGATAAGACATCTGCTAATATTTTAAGTGAACTCAACACAAAATAGACCACAGATTTTCCTATATCACGGCAGCTGTCTCTATTGAATTTTCCATACATTTTAACCACATACTTGATTTGCAAAAATGAATTCTGCACCGCACCACAGATTAGTTACTGCGTACTAAAAATAATAAATTATAGACACAATAGTCTATCAGACCGGTCGCCCACATCTGTGTCGGAAAGCATTTTCTATAACTAGACGGCGTGTCCCATTTATCTGTGATACAATATTGACGTGTTGATTTATTTCATTCGTGAGGCATCTAAGAATTGTGGTTGTATCAACCTTGCGTTCACTGGGTCTTTGAGATTTAAGTAGATTTTGTTTTACTAAACTGTAGGAAGATGCTTCGGATATGTGTTAGGATTTCAATCGAAAGTTTAGTGAAATATTTCTCATAAATCTCTCTGCCTTTTTTCGGAAATTGAATTCTGGCTTATTGTTTTGACCAAACATTTCTTAAAACCACGTAGCTCTGTCTAGTGAAGCGTATTAACTTTTGATAGACTGGTAAAAGATACTGAATTTTGCCTCAATATGTTTACAATTTATGTATATTATGTAAAAGGGACGATATTGCAGTTTATTGATCACAGCGCCTATACTAGGAAGAACGCTCGTGAAATTATGTATTTATTTCAGCGAAAAACATAATCTGCCTTGACATATAACAGAGTTTCCTCCCAAAATACTAACTGAAGAGGTGAATTTTGCGTCAGTTTCTTGATTCTCCTCAGATGACAAAGATAAAAAGTTGGATTCATTTTAAATCTGCAAATTTCAGTGACAGATCCAGACCACAGTCTACTTTAATTATTTTATGTTGTATTATTTTTAGGATCCCATTTTTATACAGGGCTGTCGTATGGCATTATTTAGTCTGTCATGTCTGTTAGCTTATTAGGTGAACTTTTCTTCTCAGATGTTTAGGTAAGGGACGTAGTCATTGCATTAAAACGGTTTCAGATAGTAAGGACTGTAAAATCTAATATATAAAATTCTCGTGTCACAGTTTTCGTTGCCGTACTCCTCCGAAACGGCTTGACCGATTTTGATGAAATTTTTTGTGCTTATCCGGTATCTATGAGAATCGGCCAACATCTATTTTTCATCCCCCTAAATGTTAGGGGTAGTCTACCCCTACATTTTTTTATTTATTTTTTAGACAAAATTTTTATTTTCTATTTTTTTATGATACAACATACAAAAATACATACAATCCTCAATTTTCACCCTTCTACGATCAACCCTTATTTTTTAATAGCCATTTTTTATTTATATGGCAAAACAACGTTTGCCGGGTCAGCTAGTAGTATACATAATTATAATCTACTCGTATTGACCTACTTGAACCTATGTCGTAAAAAACGATACGAATAAATAATGTTGCTATTGTGATTACTTCTATGATGTAATACCGACATGGTTCTGCACAAGATGAAATCACGAATCCTGAAAATACTAGTAAAAGTATTGTATAATTATTGAGATAATTGACAAATTATAAGTATTGAGATAATTGACATCTTTGAAACTGCAAGGGCAAAGTTCACCAAATTCTTGACTATGTCACGACACATTTAGGCCAACACTTGTTTAAAGCTGAATTTACTGATAAATTTCAATTAAGCCGAATTTTACCTTAAAGGAATTGTGAAACATTTCAATTTTATACATTGAGATTTCAATTAAACAGTTCTTTCAATTCATTAATCCATATAAACGCTTCGTACCAATTCAATACAATTTAAGCAAAAGCGCATCTCCTAATAAATTTGTTTAAACAAATTAAGGTAAATTTTATACAATTTAGTTTTATAGCGACATAAAATCAGTGCTCAGGAGACATTCAAGGAGTGAGGTCGTATGAATAAAATTGTCTGCGATGTGGCAATTCGATTGTATAGAATGTGCTATGATTGGTTAAAGCGGTCGTAAAATTAACTATTTACGCAATAGTAAAATAACATGTACCTACATCAGCAGGTTATCATTATGCTAGTGTTGACTTTGTCATATCGATATTGAATGCTGTAAATAAATATCGATGTTTCTAGTCTGTGTGTAATTTTGCAAATGAATAAGATCTGAATGTGCAGAGAAGTCACGAATCAACCAGAATAACGTTAAACCTTGTCTTTTCGATTACTAGAGTCTAAATTGCCCGAAACCATTAACTGCTAATTCGCCGCGACGGGTATGAATTAAGTCATATATGTATATCAAAACCTGCCATCTCCACAATTTGTCAAAATTTTATTGCGTACGTAGGATTTTTATCTGTGATTTACAAATGTTAATGAAAAACGCAAAGTGGGCAATGTCCCACAGAAATAAGCTGCTAAAATAACGATTTCATTACAAAAACGGCAATCTCCAGATACTATTGTGCATTTTTGTACTATCCTAACAATTTGACGCAGTGCCAGGTTTGATTTTATATTACCCAAATGTTCGTATTTTATATATATAAGGCAGTGAATAAGTGATTATTGCCGCTTATTGACACCTGCAATATACTAGAAATATAATACCTAAATGGTTTTGAAAGTGGAATCCGTTGGTCTATTCAAGGCTCTTGCACCCTTTTGAAAAAAATTATAACGACATTTGTTGTGGAAAAAGAAATGTCATTTCGATACTTTTGTAGTTGCGTTTGTCGTAAACGCTAACACATATTTACAATTAATATAAGATGTAGAATTTACGGCTATGCTACTATATTCGCTACAAATTTTGATGGTATTATTTGAACATAATATCTCAGCTTTGTCACGGTACAGTGCGATGAAGTTTCACAATATTTATTTATTTATTCAAGCGGAAGGGGAGACCAAGTAATTGGCGCGTCACAATGGGGATTACAAGGATTATGGACCAGTTTAGGCATTCACAGGGCCCAGTGGGCGACTGAACCCTGTTATGATAAATAATGGTAATATTCCCTTCATTTCATATAATAATTTGTCGGGTTCACATCGAAGTGACAATAAATAATAATGTCTAGCGAGTAAGACTTCTTATGTAAATTAGGTTATGTTAACGAAATAGAGCGTGAATTACTTTATTTAATAATTTGAAGCGACATTATGAAAGGAATATTGACGTGAACTACTCGATGTCGATGATTCGACGATTGTGCTAACATTGTGGTAAGCGATGATGTGGTAGTCGACGGTGAATACGCTAGGCCTAGAATGGTCCGACTGTCAAGGTCTGTTTGCTGCCGGAACACCGTAAAGTTATGCCGGCAGATTTTCTCCTTGATGGTGATAAGCTGTAATAATATTACGTGTATAATGATTATCAAAGGTTTTGGCTGTAAAGTTAACTGTTTTGGATACTTGTTTAGCAAGTCAGAAAGAACATCGATATAATGCTTCTACCAACTGTTGACGAACAACCGGTGACTTCCCGCTTAGGAGTCAAGCCATCTTTCAGGCCGTTAAATCTTTATAAATCCAGTATAAGGAAAATTAAATAGACAAGACATTAGCATATGCGAATGAAATAGCTATAGAGATATACCCGACTAAAATGATGAACACGTGATAATATGCCAGCTATAAGATAAAATGAACCACGTAAGTTGGTCGGGTCATACATGAAAGTGGGTTAAAGCCAATCGGCGCACTAGAACTGGGAGCCAGAGCTGGCTCCAAACAATAAAATGGAATATGCAGAGAAGGATAACAAAAATTGTTATCCATGCTCTCTCATACTAGTGATTGTATATTTTTATCCTTCTCATATAATTATTATTATTTTAATGCCAGGTCTATTTTAATATACTCTGTCTACGATTATTCCCTATCAATATTATAAATTACTGAACTTGACATTTATAATGTTGATAGGTTTTGATTATCTCCACGTTGTGAGATGTTCCATAGTTTTACATGTCGCAGGATCTGTTGTTTATAAAAGCCGTCAATAGTTTACCATCAAATCAGTGTCCTGTTTGCATCTAGATAATATATTTCAAAAAGTCAAGACAGGTCTATTTTACATGACGGCCTAAGCAATCTCTACTATGGCATTAATTACGACCCACGATCTCAAATCCCGCGTAATTTGTACTTTTGCTATCAATTATTGGAAACCAAATAGTAATGATACTAATAAAAATAAATTATAAAACCAACTTGAGTGTCATTTTGTTTGTTCAACCGCAAATGGTTCTCAATCTTTCACGCCCCTTTTCCAGCAGTTATTCCCGAGTCGCGATGGTTCCACTTGACTCATAATAGCGGCAACTCGTGCGAGCATCAATCTTGCTGTCTCAACCCTTCGATTAATCACGAGGTTTCGATTAGCGCCAGTATGAAAACACGTGTTATGGAGATTATTACTATTACGAGCTGGAGCTAATTTAGGGTCTATAAGATTTATATATGAGACAGTACATTTGAAACTGGCAGTGAACTGTGTCTTATGTCATAGGTTATTGTATAAACTGGATGTTAACAGCTGACGTGATTTCGAGAAAATTAAGATGAAACTGGAACAATTGTCAATCACTATATCGTCATCGTCATTTTACGTCAACATCGCGTTAACGTAAAATGTATACAATTGCTTTGTACAACGTAGTGTCGATGTGACTGCATAAAAAAATATCGAAAAGTTTTTGATATTTGTAGCATATCAAATTTTTCATCAGCTGAGATAGCAGGTTCTTATCTCTTTCTTCAATAAAAAAGTAATTGCAAAATGAAAACAGCAGCAATTTAGCTATAAAATCGCAGAACACACTTACTACTCAACTACTACTAATTTAGTACTCAAATCAAAAATGCTATGTAATATTGCAAAATGTCATTGCTATCACTTAACGGTACTTTGATACTTCAAGTTAATTTTCGCACACTCCACACCCTTTATCGGTTCCAACGGAAACAGGAAGTGTCAAATGGCATTTCGTTGTCTCTTCCACGGCCCAGTTCTTCGTACCGCTAAGTGCCGTGTTGTAATTGTCCGGTCAATGCAAATAGAGGTACTTTACACCTCATTTACATGGTATGAAAAGTTTTAAGAGATTTTTCGTTGAACTTTCATCTGACAGCTTATAATATGTCTGAATACAATATACCATAACGTCTCCTGATATAAGATGAGATAAACTGCTTGTCTGTAAGAAAAAAAGGTCTGTTAGTTGAACTTATCTACTTGTGAATACACAGTAAAACCAGCGCATTCGGATTATTGATCTGGGAAATAATTCAACCGTAAGTGTAATTAGATCCCATTACCTCTACAGGCTTCCTTATTTTTAGGTAACCGTACCCAAAGGGTAAAACGTGACCCTATTACTAAGACTCCGCTGTCCGGCCGTCTGTCTGTCCGTCTGTCACCAGGCTGTATCTCATGAACCGTGATTGTTAGACAGTTGAAATTTTCACAGATTATTTAATATTTACTTCTCACCTAGTCAGATATCATCCATTTAGCTCAGTTTGTAAAAGTTTGACTATTTCCATATTCCTTGGGGGTCACGGCCGTACATGATGAAAAGCACAAAACAAAGATATCCAGAAGCGGCGAGGCAACTGACGAGTGTAGTAGTAAAACATTACCAAATATCATGACTGCGTTCGCCTCAATTTTCGCGAATGTGTGAATGCGGTACAGGCATAGTATAGAGTAAGAGGTACTATGATCGCGCATGTATTCACAGCTTCGAATAGTTTGACCCGAGCATCTAATGCGTTTGTCTTTAACAGTTTACTGTGTTGATGTACCTATAGTATTATTTACTTTGGTAATATTTTGAGTACTGTACCGTATTAGCAGATTTTAATTTGTCGTATTTTCGCTTAATTTTTTCTATATTTATCTAATTTATATTTTTCAATTCACTTATATATTTGTTGGTGTGTTACGGTACCAAATGTTATAATAACACTCTGTCAATCCAAATAAAATTTTTGGTAAAAAACAGTTTTCATTTTATTACTTTCAAATCTCTAAAGCTCCCAAAGCAACTAACCGACTCTTGCATTATTTTGTCGATTTTTTAATGTATTAGCTATTGACTTTTAATAAATATAAGTGTTTTATCTAAGTATGTAAACGGTGCTTTATCGACAGTTAGATATGAACTATAAACTTAAATAATTTTTCTTTTTTTTTAATTTAAAGCATTAAATTATGTTTTTACTACATTTAAATTACATTGATAAGAATCTATTTAAATAACCTATGAAATTATGGGTGCAGAATATTGAATACTGCCATAAACAGAATTAGATGTTTTGAGTTTGAAATGTTTGAATTTATTTTCACACAACCCATTAGTATTCAAACTGTCACACTTGCAATGGTTGAAGTCATTTACTATATTCAAATTTTATTTCACAAGCCAATCAAGCGTTTATTTTTTATCGCTCCTTTTAAGTGATACAAGAGTTTTATCACTGTTTTAAATTACTGACTGCATTTAAATGGCGGATACTGCTATAATTATTTCACATGACACGCCTTTCATAGTGGGGGGTTGCTATCGTAAACATAATTTAGAACTCTATTGTATGTTATTAAAGTTTATATTTGAACGGGATAATATAATTTTGCAAGATGACGGAACTGAAGGTGTACCCAAGGAATGGCAAAAATGGCAGTGAAAAGTTTGAGAATTGCATAATAGGATGAGGGTACCGTTTTTCAAACACAGAATGATACAAATTAAGGCGGAGTTTTAGTGGAAACGTTAAAAAGTGTGCGTGCTCTCATTGCATTTTTTCCTAAAACTTGTGTTCTTCCATGAGTTAATAGTGTGATAAATGTGGATTGTACGGTGAATGTGTAGGTACCTACGAGTTAAGGATAACAGCACTATGTGGAAAAATATGCCATTTTGCCGTTCAATGCCACAGATAATAAAACTATCCATAGAGTTATAAAGCATGCTATACACGATCAAACTTTATCTTTGAATTTGAAGACTGCTGTGCCATTCACGTTTATTCGTCAAAAGTGATGGGGAATGGCATAATGCATGTGCAATGGCAATGTCACGGGGAAAACATTGTTCTAACATCATTAATGCAATGAGACATTTTATAATGCAGTTGCTATGTTTAAGTGCGGACATGCGGGTCTGAGCATACGCACGTGTCCCCATCGTTGCATACTTCCTACTGGAATATTAATAACCTATTATTGTGATAGTGTAGACAAGGTGATGACGGTAATTGAATAACTGATGGCTTTCTTTGTTGATGACCAGTTTTTTTTTCAATCAACTTCCAAAAAGGAGGAGTGTCTCTGGTGAGGTGCATTGCCATCAATTCGATCATGTTTTTGAGGTTATACGTCACGTTAAGATAAAAATAATGAGCGTGAATTCTTACGATATGTGCAAACAGTGACAAATTTTTAACTACACCATGAAGTTAGGCGATAAATTTAAAGGGAGGTGTATTGGCTAACCTTATGTTATACGTAGTGTGAAGTGATATTCAAGATATTATCTTGAATATCACTTATCAATAATAAAATCTTTATATGTATTTTCAATTATTAGTACCTACCATACACTTCCCTTTTACTACACATATTTTGTTTACATTTTGTACACATATTTAAAATGATTCAATTAAAGTTTAAACTCTCTTTGATCATTTTATAACACATGTGAAAATAAATATGCAATCATTAACGTTACATTTCTTTTGTTGCAGCTGTACGAAATCAGCGATGACCCGCAAAGGAAAGAATTCCTCGACGATCTCTTCTCCTTCATGCAGAAACGAGGTAAGTCAAAATTCTCACATTTTGAAATCCATTCTATTGCACATTGATCAATCCTTTGTATCGATTGATATACGCTGTAATTTATCATGAGTCTAAATGCTTCATTCACGATCAACGATTGAAATGATATGATGCGACCACTTATTCTTGAGCTGTTCTTTTGATGGAATATTTTTGGAGAGGAGATCTTGATATTTTGGAGTGTAGATACAAATCGGATGTAAGGTAATATCAGTCATTGGATGTATAAACGGTTTATTATTGTGTAGATCGTTGATCGGGTGATAAGATCATAGGTGATGGACGACTTGGATCGTGGTCCGAGAACTATGATCTATTAATGAACGTTTTGGAGGATAAAAAATGTCAAACTGAAAACATTGATTATGAAAAATACACGATACTACGAATACGTTGAGTTTATTATCTTTTTATATATATATTTATATATATTATTTTATTTTCTGCGCAGTTTTATAGATGTTGCAAAAGTGTTCTTGATACCTAACAATAATAATGGCCGAAAATATGTAATTAAAGTTTTTTGTTTCATACGTGGCATATGTAATAGATAGTATGTCCATCATCTTTACATGCTCAGATTTTTAGAATGCTATTTAAATGAAACACTGCTTCGTGAGTACCATAAAGCACTTTCTCGTTAATATCTCTGCATATCAATTAAGGTTGTACTTACCTACAGTGTTGTATGAAAGCTGTGTGGGAAATCGCAGCGCGACCATGATCTTAGATAATCATTATATTTTAAATATCATAATAGAAATAATTAAGCCGATCGTCCGATCGCCTAAAGCGTTGAGATCGTGCTCGGACGCATGATTGATAACTTCTCTGATCGCTCACTCTTTCACATTAAAACTTATGTGTTTTATCTCTGTCTTGCATTAATTGATCTGGCTTGTAAATGGCGCCATCTTTGTCACTAGATACATCATCTGATATCCGTTGGTCGTTAGTCAAATCAATTGTTATTGTTGTTGGAACTGTGGTTCTGTGGGCTAGTTGGGAAGCGGAGCAAATTTGATCTAGTTAGTAGATTAATTTATTGCTTCTAAAATACTCCTACTGGTTATGTTTGAGCCATTATTACGTGGGATAGATTGTAGTAGAGAATATCAGTTTAACCGCTCATATAATTAAACTTCACACTTTATCATCATATAAGTATTCAAATTTGTCGTTTGTCGATCTGCGGGATTTCTTTCCTGCATTAAAGACTTATTTTTTAAAACTTTTATTTTGTAAAAACCTTTCTATCATAAAAGACATAAAAAGATAGAATACAAAGGAGTAAAAGCCAAATCGGTTCTCCCGTTTTCAAGTAATTGTGTGACTAAGGGATATAGGGATTCATATTTATAAAACCCGAATAACCATATTGATTTTAAGACATTTTTACCAACCCCTTTCAAAAATCCTGCAACACGTATTTACTTATTTACAGAAGTACTTAAGTAAATTTATAAGTTTATACCTATATATAATTAAAAATAGTAAGTAATTTTTTTTAAGTATTACTTTTACCCCGGATTACTTTATTTATTTTTTTAGAAAATAAAGGATTTTCTAAAAAATCCCCCGGATGCCCTAAGTGGATACCCCCTAAGTGGATACCTACGTCATAACAACTACCATCGGCATTCTAAATTTTAGCGCTATCCAAAACAATATTGATTTTCAGACTTTGTGACCCCACTTCACCCTCTTAGGGTGGCATTTGGAAAAAGCCTGAAACTAGTATTTACTTATTTATTTATAGAAGTACTTGTGTGAAATGACGAATAAAATGACTATCCAAACTTTGTACCCCCGCTTCATCCCCTTAAAGAGGGAATTTAAAAAAATCCTTTTTTTATCGGATACCTACGTCAAAATAACTATTTGCATGCCAAATTTCAGCGCAATACGAAACAATATTAATTTCGGACTATGTTACCCCACTTCACCCTTTTAGGGGAGGCATTTCGAAAAAGCTTGAAACAAGTATTTACTTATTTATTTACTGAAGTACTTGTACGAAGTTTCGAATAGAGAATACTATCTTATCTTGTTTCTCAATACAAACTTTGAAACCACGTTTCATACCCTTTAGGGGTGAACTTTGGAAAATCCTCTCTTAACAGATACTAACGTCATAACAACTATCTGCATGCCAAATTTCAGCGCAACCCAAAACAATATTGATTTTCACACTTTGTTACCCCATTTAACCCTCTCGGAGGTTGAATTTCGACAAAGTCTGAAACACGTTATTACTTATTTGGTTACTGAAACACTTGTGTGTAGTTTCGAATAGAAAAGATTATCTTATCTTGTTTCTCCATACAAACTTGGAACCCCTGTTTCATCCCCTTCAGGGGTGAACTTTGGAAAATCCTTTCTGAACAGATACTAATGCCATAATAACTATCTGCATGCCAAATTTCAGCGCAATCTGAAACAATATTTATTTTCAGTTTTTGTTACCCCATTTCACCCTCTTAGGGATTTTGATCTTCTTCTCCTTATAAAACTGGGATGCAGTTAACCTTTTATGTAGTTAAGAGACATTTTTTTCAGTTTTACCTGCCTTAGCAGCTATGCTATGTATCTTTATCATTACTTAACTTTAGATTACGTATTTTTTTTTTTCATTATTTTTTATAACTAATATTGACCAGCTAGCGTTTGACCAGTATCTCGCCTGTTGGAAAGTGATGATGTGGTCGAAGTAGGTGAACACGCTAGGCTTAGAATGCCTACTCTAACCCTTAAATGTAAAAGTAGTGGGTACGGAGCGGACCTATTCTATATTGAAATTATTTTTAAATTTAATAAGATCGTTTAAAAAACTAAAAAAACGACTTCAAATGCCGCGCTATTAATTTTCGGTCTAACCACTAAATTATTATATAAATATTTTTCATTTTGAAAACTGCATTCTAAGAAGTCTGCTAGCCTAGAATACTGAGGGCACAGTGATCATTTTGAATTCATCCACGATTTTTCTCTCCATAGTTTTTACCCACTGGATGTATCCTGTCTTTTCCATAATTTATAGTCACAGCAAAGTTATCGCGTTGAGTGTATCACACTTCGCGATCTCAGTCTTATCTCGCACGAAATAAATTATTATTCAATGTATCATGTTCGAACACGGGCTATAAACTCCCGGTCGTTATTACGCGCCCACGATAACATGCAGAATTAATTGTTTGGCTATCACAGCTGGTTTATATGTCGTAGTGCTATTTTACAATTAGCCACTTCTTGAAAGGTCGTTTTCATAAAGTACTACACTATCTATCGGCAATATCATGATGGCTTATGAGTAAGTCTTGATGAATGAAAATAAATAGTTTATCAAATCAATAAAGCAAATTTGAGGGCATTTCCTCACATGGCTAAAGTGATTTGGATAATTACATTGTCTTCCTGCAGTCTATTGAAGTGATAGTTATAGCGATTGTCACTGGGGTAATCTTTGAGAAACAATATGGAGTATATTATAAGTCTCCAGAAAGTGTTTAAGGTTTTTAGTACTATACCGACCGCGACCACACAGAAAGGCATTTACGATTTAAGGAGAAACGTTGGGTTAATCACAAACCAATATGTCTTTAAATTAGCTAAAATTTTACATTGTAGCTAATTTTACGTTCAAACTAAGAATCAAAAATTATGAAAGCTTGTTATTTTTTAACCGACTTCACAAAAAAGGAGGAGGTTCTCAATTTGACTGTATTTCTTTTTTAATGTTTGTTACCTCAGAACTCCGTCAAATCTTAACCGATTGGAAAAAATCTTTTTTGTTTGAGTGATTATACTTCCCCTTTGATCCCGTTAAAATTTTATAGAGATCTGATTATCATCTCCGGAGATGTAGAGATAAACAATATAAGCAAATTTCAATACCATGATGACATGATTATGTCTACTGGATACTTTCATTATCGTGGCATGTAAGTTGGTTTTTTTGTTTTGTACGATCAAAATATATAAATTTATATTGAAGTATGAGTATTAATGACTATGAAAAAGATTATTAACCTTTTGCAAATCGGTTATATTTATTTGCTAATTTCTTGGATAAATCAATGTATATCTATGTATAATCTTTAATTTGTTTTTTATTATTTTTTGTTATAACAGCCAGTATTGAAAGGCGGACAGTGAACTCTCAAAAAAAACTTTACGTTGGTACCCTTTGGGTACGGAATCGTAAAAATTGTTATCACAGCTCTATTAATAAACAGATCTCATGACAAATAATTTAGGTACTTGTTATATCACATTGGTAATATTTAAATATATATTATAATTTTAGTTTACAATATTTTTTACAATGGAGCATTTACACTGGTTTAAATACTTCCAGCAAGTTATAAAATGACGATTTTGAAAACTTGCTTGCAAATTTAGTCTTCACTTAATCATTGCCCAAGCCTTTAGGCCGAAATAAGGCCAAGAAAACATAATTGCATTAGAATTAATTTATTCACCCGAGACGTAAATCTCTCGTACAAGCGGTCATCAGAATGATCTTCTCGTATTAATAATGTTTTATCATTTATTACAAGGCATGAGTAATGAAAGTTGGTCTGCCACGCCCCGCGCGTTCTTAGCACTCTGTCTTCGTCTCGGTAAGAAAAAGAAATTAAAAACTTTATGATGCTTTTAATTTTTTATCGATATCGTTTAATTTGGGACAAGCGTTTTAATCAGGTGTGTCAAAATTGAGATTTTTTGAGTTGTGTGGTTTTTGTGGGTGGTCGTTACCTACCATAGATGTTTGTTCTATTTTCGAATTAGTAAATGGATGCGATATTTTCAACCGTACATTGTGTAGTTTACATTGACAATATAAGTATAATATGATTACCGATACGCTGTACCAGTAAATTACGGTAACATAACTAGTTAAGATATCGATACGTTCTACCAATTTTGGTACCTATATACAATTTTTCAATCAACGTCAAGTTAATAAAGTAAGTAGTAAATAATAGTTTTGTGTACTTATCTATTCCTTCAAATATTTAGCTATATCTTCTTTTCTAGAGTTCTTTGAGTAGTTGTTTTCATTCACAAGTGGAAGGCTGTGATCACGTGGTCTGCTCGTTAGCAGCTGATTGATCGGCCGTATCGGGCGCATTAACCGATTTCTACAGGATGATGCGAAAGTATCTCTAAAAAGTGTTGATACTTTTTAATAAGTCTTGCATATAAACATATGTCGAGTTAAAAAAAATTAAGCATTTGCAAATAAAATTTAAAACTACTTTATGGAAACATAATGTGGTGAATGGAATTTACGAACTAACGAGTACACGAGTTATTTTTCCTCTAGCTATTGAGTCAAAAATGTAAGAGTTGGTGCTATATGAATTAATTGGCTGTGCACCACGGCTTTGCCCGCATAAAAAAAGTATTTTATGTCATAATAATCCATTGATGTCGATTTTCAGCCGGATGACTGTGAAGAAGTCGCAACAAATATGCAAACTACCTTTCGCATTTATAATATTGGTGTTGATATTGATATTCATTGGGCAAACTGACACCTTAATGAAATCAATCAATCCTGGTCAAATATACTTTGTACTCTACTATTTCTTGGCTACAGCCTGTTTTATCATATCTTGGTCTTGTCATGGTGATCCAAGTCAGCTTAGTGACACTGGATCCTATATTTTGCTCATCTTACGCGCTATAATTTTCAAACTGATAAATCAAGTTTTAACGCCTTTTCATATAATTCATCACCATGTAAGTAAAAGTCCATTGTTTCACTTGTTAATAGCGAGTGGTATAACTAATAACATCTCATTCGGAATCATTTCCCGTGATTAATTATCTGTTTAATCGATATGAGATGTTGTGCCAACAGCCTTCTCTAATTTCAAACTACCTTCAACTTCAATTTTAATCTCTAAGGCATTTTAAATTAAGAGCTATTTTTAGAGTTGTTTCTAGTATGAGAGATTGGGTTAAAGAGTTGATCTATCAAATTTTTTTCATCTCATTGAAGATAGCCTTTTGTTAAAAATTTAATTGGTGTGTTAAACAGGCTTATGGTTAATTCGATTCTTGGCTTGGCCAGGCTTCGCTCATTTGTTTTTGTCCGTTAATCTTTGGTTTGAGTGTTAATCTAAAATTGATTGATTAGAAACTGACTGACGTATATCTGGGCGTGGTTAGTTGCTAAAAGTTATTTGTGGATTTGATAGAAAAATAATGGTTTATTTGTTTTTTGGTTATGATTGAAGAAACAAAATCTTTTCGTTATTATCAATCAGAAATCTTATGACGATATATCTATCTACGAAAGACTAAATCTTGCCTTTTATATGTAGGTATGTATTATTATTTGTAAGATTGCTATAAATTTCCGCTTATCATTTAGATAAATAAAAAATGTAGGTATAGTCACTTATTTACTAAGCCAAAATTAAAGTTTTTTATTTTTTCAATCATCAATATGTGTTTTTTTTCATCTATGTTCGGAATTACTTTAAATTTGGCCTAAACTTTAATGCGTAACTTTTAAGCGTAGTTCTGTAATAAAAAATCTTGGTCATTGAATTTTGATAAGTAGTTCTATATATCAAACGTCTCACAATCCACAGTCATCAACGTCAACTGTCAGTGTCACGGCTAGGGCTGCGCGAGGTATCGACATTCTTCCAATCCGCCACACTTCCGTTTCAATAAAGAACGTAGTGATGTGACAGTCACCGTGAGCTTTAAATAACTCAAGATGGATGGTGTGAAGCGTGCGCGGAACAAGGGTGGAGATTGATGAATGGAACAAAGAATCATTGACATTGGGGGTTTTTAATTGTTTCACGCGAATGGCGGGATTATTCAAGCCTCTGTTTGTAATAATGTTCGGTTTTTTTATTATTAATTACGCATTATTTTTCTTTATTCATATCTATCTTCTTATACATTTAAGACTATTTCCACATTTGGTGGGAGCATATTATATCGATGTTCTACCTGACTTGCTTTTTTTTATGTAAAATGTAGCACGCTTACCAAGAAGCTAAGTACCTTACTATACTACCACAGACTATACATACTACTACAGATTTTCTCCTTGATGGTAGTATAGTAAGGACTATACTACCATCAAGGAGAAAATCTGCCGCCGCGCCGTAACCTAACAATGTTCGAGCAGCACACAGCCCTTGAGAGTCGAGAGTTTTCTAGGCCTATCGTGTTCACCATCTTCGACCACACCATCGTTTACTACCAGGAGAGATAGTGGTCAAACGCTGGCCTATAATATATTTAAAAAAAAACGATGAAATAACTATTTGGGAAGAAAAAACTTTTATTACAGTTTATCATATATGTATGATGACCTCAGATCCAATCTATAATTAGAGAGACGTCACCCCTCACAACTAAACGTTTGTTATGTTGCCTAACATCGTTTAAAATACAAAATTAAGCCCAGCAAGTATCAAGTCATTTTGTTATGGCTCCACATCTTTGATTTGCCTATTAAGCGATGACAGTGATGATGACACAAAAAATATATTTATTTAGTAGATACCTACTTAACAAGTCACAAATTGATCTCAGTACGTGCTTTTTATTTCACACGTATGAGTGAAATAAAAAAAAACAGTGACACACTTACTTGCAATAAAAACAGTTTTCGATAACAGTGCACGTGGTAATAAAAATAGCTGTAGCGACCTGCGTCACTGAGCATTGTGACGGTCATCTTGGGACAATAAAGCTGGCGCAAGTCATCCGTGGGCAACCCCCGTCAAGCGCTGAGCTTTACTCTTTCAACTTCACCTGACTCTTTTAGATGTTGAGGAAACAATTCTACGATACCTTTTGCAAGGTTTTATTCGAGGCTTTGATAAACAGTTATACCGGTACTTAAAGCGACGTTAGAGCGTTAGTTCATTTTCTTTTTAACCGAATTCACAACAAAAGAGGAGGTTCTCTCAAACAAAAAAAAGATTTATTTAAATCGGTTAAGATTTGTTGGAGTTGTGAGGTAACAAACATTATAAAAAAACAGTCGAATTGAGAACCTTCTCCTTTTTTGTGAAGTCCAGTTAATAAGTAGCTTACCACCATCAAAGAGAACATTTGCCGCCGTTTTAATGCGATTCTCATCAATAGATAGAGTGATTCAAGAATAAGGTTTACATGAATCGTTTAATGTTGTTTTGTGTTAATGTTGAAAAATAAATAATAGTTTAAAAAAACTAAAAAAACACGCTTTTATAGTAAATCCAACTAAAAAATAGAAAATAAATTTTAATAAATTTGAATTAAAAATAGTGTAAGAAAAAATGATTTTATTGTTAAAAAAAGCGTGGGGTGCATGGTATCAATAGTTCCAAATATTTTATGAACTTTATGATTTTATTTTAGATATGACTAGAAGGGTTATTTCGATAATATCCTGAAAAGCACCCCACGC
This sequence comes from Cabera pusaria, assembly GCA_954871355.1. Lineage (NCBI taxonomy): Eukaryota > Metazoa > Arthropoda > Insecta > Lepidoptera > Geometridae > Cabera > Cabera pusaria. The sequence goes on from OX940902.1 coordinate 16,258,836, forward strand.
TTTTTTTAGTTAGTTTTTTTAAACTATTATTTATTTTTCATTTTTTAGTCGAATTATTTTTTTTAAATTTTTTTTTAATTTATTGTCATCGGTCCTTAATAAGTATGCCATGTTCAAAGATTCCGTTACATACTAACATACAAACATACATACGTCTGAAGCTAATAAAAGCGTATTAATGACGTTCAATATGTCGGAAGAAATCAAGCCGAATAAAGCGGTTATAGAAAATGCTGCCTTAATCTTTTGGATAATGACAAAAAATGTACGATTTAATTGTTACCACACTGACACTACATTGCACCCGTGCGAAGCCGAACTGTAAAATATTAAAACATGAAATTATTTCTAATATAGTTTTCTCCAGTAAAGCGCTATTATTCTTAACAGCAGTACCTATTAAAACAAATTATTAATCTGTGAACATTCTCTCAATAATTATGACATAAAAGGTATGCGCTTTCCCAATTAACCGACTTTCCCTGCTTATGTACATCTGATATATTATTCAGTTTACACAAAACCCGTATCTAGTAGCCGCTACTGGTTTGTTTGTTTGTCTGTCTCTCGTCGTTTTTCCACGATTTGGTTGTATAGAACGAACTAGTTTCTGATCTTCATTCATGATTCTTACTAATATTATGTTTCTTTGAAGTGTTTCACTCTTTATATTTTTGTAAATTGTTAAACACAATCCAAAATTTCATCGTACCGACGGGACTTGAACCCGCAACCTCCGGAATGACATGTTCCGGTGCTTTGCTAATTAAGCAACGGTGCGAAGTATCGTTACGACGAAATTAGTGGATTGCATTTGTTAACCCAATTATGCATTGGTGGCGCCATCTATGACTACTTATTACGTAAGTTAATCATTCGGAAGAAATCATTACAGTTTTCAAATCCGACGAGAGATGTAGCACTGCGTAAATAAATTATGATTCTTACTATTACTGAACTCTATTGGTCTTTCTTTTAGACGGTAGATAGTTTAAAATAATGCTTTGAAAAGGCTTTATACACCTATGTCAATTTCTAGATAATGGAAATTGCCGTTACATGTAAACGAGAGAACTTTATTTTTTTCAAATGCATTCATTACATACAATTAAAACTAAAATAAATACATATTATGCAAAAAAGTATATTATTTTAATTGAATGAAACCATAGCAACGTTGTTATAAGAAGGCAAAAATATATTGAGAGAACTGTGAACTTTCAATTTCAAAAGAACTAACTCAATAAGGTAAAGTAACATTTTCAAAACTAAATTTAACAACGTATTATAACATTGTTAAATTTAGTTTTGAATAACATTTACAAATTCAAATGCAATAATACCAACACAAGATTTGGTATCATTTCAAATAAAGAACACGTTAAATTAAAACAAATAGATCATTCTCATTTCTTCGAATTCTTTCAAGATTATGATCGATTATTTTCAGCGTGTTGTCGTTGTGTTGTGTAGTTTTTTTTAATGAAAAAGTCTGGAATGGAGACATTATGTCGTCGCGGTCTGCGGCGTATCGGGATCAAACGCACGTCGCCAGCTGCTTGATTCTTAAACAAATAAAATGGGAATTAATCACATATAGTGAGGTGAATATCGCCCGTGTTTAGACAGATTGAAATTAATGATGTTCTTTACATTCTTGGCTAGAATATTAAATCAGCGGCGTTCGTTAGAGTGTAGTTGGTGTTGTCGCTAACTTGTTATTTTAAAAGGGGTAAATTTTAAATAATTACCTTTTTAATTGTCAGTTTTCTTTATTGTAAATCAGTACACAATAATAATTAATAATCAATATTGGAAATAAACATTTTTCTAATTTATATTTGCAATAATATAAATAATAATCTAATTTAATTAATTCTACTAAGACATACATTACAAAAGTTTACAGACTTCCCAAAAATTTGTATATCAAATATATTTATTATGTAGTAATGTTAATAAAAACTCAGAAAATCGATAACTACTTTATAGAAGAAGTCCATCACTAGTTGACTCACGGAAGCAACGTTCCCGCAGTTTCCTTAAAAAAATAGCGACACTCGATTATAATCTGCCGCTCCCGCCGAAATGTGAATTAATTTGTCAAAGTCTCAAGAATGCGCGCGCACGGTTTTATTTAATAAAAACGTCCTACAAAACGTTTACTGTTCTATAATTTATTTTTATTGCAACTTAAACGTTTCTTTTGTTTTTGTTCTTGATAATTTTATTACCGAGTACTTACGCCATTATCTACGTCGATAAATGTTGAAAATATGTAAATCAATGACTTACTTGTCATTGATTTAAAATTTGCACCAGTTTTATGGTGAACCTTATTTTTTTCCTTTGTAGTGTTGGTAGATATGATTAGTTCCTTCTCTGCCTAAGTTATAAAAAATAAAACTTTTAGATGATAATCAATGGATGGATATCATAATCATGTCTAGTATAGGTCTACTCAAACATTTGTAAACGTATTTTTTTACTTCTATACTACTATATTATTTTCTATACAATTCGTAATGATCAAATTCAAGAGGGTTCTTTTTTGACCGCGATAATTTGAATATACTCAACTTATAATTGTGATGTTAATTTCTGTCGCTTTAAGATGAACATTATCTGAGTACAATAAAAATCCGGGTACTAATTGTCAAAAATCAGGAAATAGATTTGTATAGAAATTTATTCAAATCAACTTCTCACGGTCGACTTACTATTTCAAATACAACAGTAAGTAATTTAAAATTTGAATAAACGTTAATTACCACGTATTACAGTTACAGCTAAATATTAATTCACCAAATATGTTCAATAAATGTGTTAATAAAACTCGTGACTCGACCGTTTTTCTACATGGTTAGAAACAGAATCACTGCGTTATGTTTAAAAAAAGTTGTACATAATGAAATATATAAAGTAGGTAGATATTTGAAAATATTTTGTATACTAGACCTAAATTAATCATTCCGAAAAATATTCAATGGTTTCAATATTTCAATTTTTTGTTGAACTTTTACCATGAATAATAAAAACAAAAGCACAACTTTTGTCCGCTTATATATTTCTTATTAGCATTTAAAAATGTGCTTCGTACGTACTCTCGTATTCGTTACAACAAAAATAATTAAATTAAATATAAACGCTGTCATCAGATCATAAGTTAAGATATACTCGCCTACTTACCATCGCCGGATGTAAAAACGCGTAGGCGTTTCGCGTTTCATTTCTCATTATTAATTATAGAAATTATAAATATTTCAGGATTTATTATTTCTTAAAAACATCAGGAGAATAACGTCTTAATAATATTAATTTCATTGAAACCGTGATTTCTAAGAATGTTGCTGTTAGATTTCACACACGATTATTGTATGCAGCCGGTGTCAAAATTTACAGTGACTATAATTTCTGTGTATTTGTAAATTTTCTCTAGAGAATTATCCTACCTCCTAATATTATAAAGGCGAAAATAAATGTTTGTTGTGTATGTTTGTTACTTTTTCACGCTAAAACTATTTAACCGATTGAGCTAAAATTTGGTAAGTAGATAGCCTAGCTAGACCCTGGAATAACACATAGGGTACTTTTTATTCCGATATTCCCACGGGAACGATGTCTACGCGGGTAAAACCGCGGGGCACAGCTAGTTGTACATAAATATCTGCAAAATCATGTAGCAGAAGTCATTTAATAATAACAAATATTTATGTGAGGCATAATGTAATCACCACCTTCAATCAGTTACGAAACAGGTTCTAATTTCGAGCGATTATAATCCGCGGCCGAAAATGCATTGTATTCGATAACACGCGCGTGCTCAATCGATTATGTTTAGGTATCGAATTCGGCCCGAATGTTTGCGATTTAATTGATGTTTCGAAACATGATTCTGTTACTTAATTAACCATGTTATGGAAATGTGACTTATAATTTTGCCGTAGGGTTGTACTATAATTAGATTTACCTATAGTTCATTATCTGCTAATTAGACATAAATATTACAAGGTATTACTTCAATATCCGAACATATATGTATCACAGATCACATTAAAATGATGTCACATAGTAAAATAAAATTAGCACTCACCATGCAATAAAATTTACTGTAATGGCTCTTTTACACTACAGGAAATTGCAACTGCTATTAATTAAAACCAGCGTTTGTGACTGTACGTTACAACTAAGTACGTTTTATTTCAATAAAACAATATAGTGTACGTGGCAATAAACGTTTGTAATCGCACATTTGTTTCCGAGAAGGATAGGCTATAAAAAAACCTTAGTGAATGTGAGGGGTGACCGCATTATAATACTAAAACATGGGCCGGTGATTCTTTCCTCGCCGCCTTGTACGAAGCCATTGTTGTCCGTCTGTCCATCCGCATCAAATACGCTCATAAATCATATTAGTCGTAAATTCGATAAGAATAACAATGTTTGGCTGTTCTTATTTAAATTGCATTTCGTGTGTCACTTGCATTAATAACAGACAAAATGAAAAAGTGATTACGTTTTTAATTTAAGTCACGCAATTACATTACGAATGTCACAATGAAAAGTGCGGGAGAATGTTGATATTCTTTTATCGATCGTCCAAGAAACCATTAAAATATGAATGCAGGGAAAAAAGCGAACGTTTGCCCTGAAGACATCAGTGCGACTGAAAGTAGAAGCAAACACAGTTTTCTCCTTTATATCCTGTAAAATTATTTCTTAAAAGTCTACAAGTACAATATTACCGGCATTCAGTATTGTGCACGAATCACTTACGGCTTACGGCCACCAAATTATCGAAAAATAAATATTTTTTCTCGTGTAAAGTAATTGCTGGATATTATAGAGTTGAATCACAAATTGCACAGTAGCTATTGTTGCGTGGTCGGGCCCCACACATCATCGCGTGTTTACGCGACAAGCACGTTCGTTTTACTTTGTCGTGCGACATCTGTCGGACTGAGGTCTCACCATTGCAATACGTTGAGTTTTAATCGATCTTTTGTCGTATTCGAATAAGGATCGGAATCGATTAGCGTGAGGCTCGAGTTGGGGTGGTAACTAGTCTATCATTCGCGTAGTTAATTTTAAATTCGACGTGTGTAGGGAATTTTATTGACTTTTATTTAAAGCTTTCTTCACTTACATTGTTAAACACAATACCGTATCGAACAAAATTAATAAGATGTAGGTATATAAGTAATTTTGTATAAGCGCCTTGCAGTATAAATATTTCTGGCAGTTTATTAACTAAAGAGCCGTTTTAAAGTGTGACAACTTCATCGGACGCGGCGGCGGTCTTGTTAGTTAGGATGACCGATTTGTTACTCAACAAATAACGTGACCACCTACAGCATCACCAAGAATCTTCCTCTAAATGTATTCTAGCTCCTTACGTTTAGGGGCTATTATGTCCGAGCATTGCCAGACAAAAAAAGTGATAACTCCTTGGTAATCTGCCTGACGCCATAGAGGTTTACTCGAACTTAATTGCTTTGGAATAGGTTATTTTTTCTAACTGTTTTATTGTATTTTGTCTACCTGAATTGGAAATAGTGCGAGCCGCAATAGATACTAAGAAAAAATATCGATTGTCGAGTGACTCATCTTTTGGCAATGTTATCGAAGGAATGGAATTTTATCGATTCTGTTTGTATTGGTGTGAATGTTTGTTATATTGTTAATGTAATTTTCACTAAGTTAGGAATATTGAAATGTCTATATTAATTGTTTTAATTCATGAAGAACTTGACAAAAAGAAGGAATTATTACAAAACTAATTTTTTTTACTCATGCATTGAAAAACCAAGATGTAAACTTTTTATGCAGTCCATTAAAAGGTATATAATATGTACTACAATATTAAGAAAATATGGTTTACAAATTAAATTATTTCTGTAAACTTTTCAATATTATAGTGTGCGATAAACAAATTCTAACCAATTCTAAAACGTCTAAAACCAATGATTGAAATAGGCATCGATAGAAACATCTGGAAATAAAGCATTGTCCATCACTATTCTTGTATTATCTATCTCGTGGCTATTGACAGTCTTCCTTAGATACTTTTACATTGAAATTGTATTTGCAATATACCCCATCTATTGTTTCTGACACGTTCTCGGACAAACATCCCAATTTCTTTACAATAGTACACCCTTATAATGTTTGAAATTTGTCGGCGATTTAAATGTACTGTTTTGGATCTTTTAATTGTTCTTAGTTTTTTCAACGTCTGGCAATCATTTTAATATCCTTTTCTAGCAATTTCTTTTGCATGAATTTGGTTTTATGATTTCTTGGTAATATGGTAATAGGTTTTAGACTGAATACTATCTGTAAGTATATTTTGAAAGAATAATGGGCAAAAATTTACTGTACGTATATTTTGATGTTTAGGTTCTGTTTATCGGATGTAACAAAAAAAAATTAGTGACAAGTTGAGATGTTTTCGCTATGAGGACCTTAAAAAGCTTTATCTTATTGCCGTCTTCTACTTTGACAAGTATCTATGGTCTATTGTGTATCTGTACAAGGTAAAGAAAAAAAGAAAGTTTCATTTTGTGTGGAAAACGCATTATTATACCATAAGTTTTTTTGCATATAAAAATATAGTACTTTGCAAAAGAGTCAACTCTGATCTAGAATCACAGATCTGCAATCGCGGATGTAGTAGTAACGCAACAAATAAACAGTTAGGTTATTAAAATACAAAGTTTATTAAATGGCAACACTGACCAACAAAGGACTATTCTGGATATGTCAACAAACGTTTCCGTCGCAAACGAGGCATAAGGAAACGAGTTGAGAAACAAATGATTTACAACTATGTTGGTTGTATTGATACGGTTCTATTGAAGTTCCTACTGCAATTAGTACATAATATTATTGTAGTAATAATGACAGTAATTTGTGTCCGTGATGTTCGTAAAATCCTCCGTGACATGGGACTTACATCTGTACGCCAAGAGTTAATTTTTTTTTTCTTATTCGTCTCTCTTCTGTATTAACATTCAAACTAAATACATTATTGAAAATACTTGGGTGAAATCTACGATGACGCGGTTGTCAAAATCTTCTTGAATAGGGGTGTTAGGCTCCTACCGGAGCGGCCGCGTTTTCAGATTGGTTATCATTGGTTGTGTACAGAAAAAAAAACTGGCCAAGTGCAAGTCGGACTCGCACTCGTAGGGTTCCGTAACACTGTAAAGTATTCTATAACTATGATTTTTCGCAACTAAAAAAATAACTTTGTTTTTCATAGTGTTTGTATGAAAAACAAAGTTATCTTTGCGGTCGCTATATCTCAAAAACTACTGACTGTATCTCGTTGAAACCAATTTTCGTTGTTAGTTTTTATTGAGATCTACAGCATATATTTTTTTTAGATTTTTCACTCCCATACTTTAAAAGTTAGAGGGGGGAAGGGGGACACACATTTTACCACTTTAGACGCGCCTATCTTTCAAATGATTGTGTTTGAGAAAAATGGTTTTAGGAACCTCAATGTCGACGACAAACCTCAATGTTTTTAAAGACCTATCCATAGACACCCCACACGTATAGGTTTGAAATAATTTTTTTTTTTGTTTCAGTTCCATGTATGGGATATTAAAAAATCCCTTAAACTTTAATATTTTTTATTTTTGTATAAAAATCGGAAAGCGGTTCATAGAATACATCTATCTACCAAGTTTCAATTTTGTAGTCCTAACAGTTTCGGAATAAAATGGCTGTGACATACGGACGGACAGGCAGACAGACAGACATGACGAAACTATAAGGGTTCCGTTTTTTGCCATTCGGCTACATAACCCTAAACATACTCTCTTTATCCGTGGTAGGGCGTTGGTTAGCTGAGTATGTAAAGCATACGCTATTATAGCAGTAGTACAGCATCACACTTCAGTGAGTTACAATACTACTAAATCCTGAATTAATCATCTCGCATAGTTGATAGAATATGGATACATTTATTTTCATTTTCGCTACTTTAAGTCATTGTCTGTCTTGGCAAATAGCAAAACGCGAATAGTAGGTTTGACCTGCAATCGTTTTACAGCATAGAACAGCATAGTTAAATGGACGAGTTCGTTCGATTGGTCACAAGATGAAAACATAATATGTAATACAGTACATTGTTGTTAGAATCGAACTTGCACGTTTAGTAGAAACATTTAACATAGGGCGGCAAAGGTGCAATTACAGGGAAATAAGCAATAAATTACAGAAAGGGTTGCCATTTCCTGAAAATTTTCAGGACATTGTAACTTTTTTGTTGTTATGACAGTTGTGACAGACTCCATAAAAAACCAAGCTGAATAGCACTTTTTAATGTGATTGCTGTCAAAATAATAATAAAAAATGTCGTTCCAGAGGTAATAATAATAATAGGTGAAGTAAAGTTAAGGAGAGAACCATAATAAAAAAACACAATAATTTGGGATCTAAATAATTGGTAAAAGGAAATAATAGTATTTAGTATTACTGATTTATTTGATACCTTATAGTATAATAAAATGAACCAAGTCAGAAAATATATCACATACTTAATTTTAAAAACATATGTACCAATTAAAATTAAATAAATTAATATTTTCTAATTTCAATTAATCTTTTGATAAATAAATAAGTGCGTCCCCTCCATAAATAATAAATTAAAAATCGAAAAAGGTAAAGTAGCATTACTCATTCTTTACATTTTACGCCTGAAATGGGCAAGCTGTGAAACTATCTCAGATTTAATAAATTGTTTATTTAGAAAAAAGTAAAATTATAAATAATGAAGATTGTCTAATTCTGAAAAATATATTGAACTAGAATAAGTTCTAGTTCAATATATTTTTCATAGCATGGTGGCCCTACTAGAATGCAATGGCGGTGCGCGGGCGACGTGACGCCGCCCGCTGCTTCCGCGAAAAGCGATCGAGCTATCGCTACAAATTGCACGTCGATCGTACGATCACGATCGATAATCGACTGGAACAACACTAATGGTGGCGGTATAGCAACACTAAAGATAAATCTTGCGAAATTATAAATAACAGTTAGGTACAATAGTTAGTGTTGGTTTACTACAAATAAGGAGAACGGTATTTGAGTGTTTTAACTTTATGTTTATTTTTCGTGTATCTATTGTTTATAGAATAATATATTAGAAGATAGATTAATATGTGGTTCTTCAAGAGAAGGGTTTATAAGAGTCTTAAAATCGGCGGTGACCGCCTACCATCAAGCGAGCCATCAGCTTCTTTGTCGCATTATACCTATTGTGAAAATATTTTATTTTGGTCAGGTTTAGGATAGTCAAGCATTTGTCTACAATTTACCTGATTAAGTGATGATGTGCTGCATAATGTCCGATATTAATAATTATTTAACTATTAATCAGTATATAATTAAAAGATAGAACTTAAATAATATTCTTAGATTATTTACTTACAGATTGAATTAGTTTTAAGTTAAAAATTTGCTACTAGCGTGTTTCCAAAAAAAACAGTATTTTATTTATTGCTGAAAATACCTGACATCACTATTGTATTTAACTTATAAACCAACTTTCATTCCTGATCTTCAAATTAATTAACAAGCAAAAACAAATTTGATCATTATTATAACATAAAAGAGAAAGCAGATGATGGGGAAAATTAAGAACCGGATTGGGGCAACACTGTTTACTCGGGAGCTAAGTAGCGTGACAACTTCGAATACATCTCGTCGGCATCATCGCGTGCGTTCATCCAGCAATAATGACTGGGTAAATAGAACAATCTTACTTGCTTAGATTGGATTGATTGTCCCGTCGGTACGATGAAATTTTGGATTGTGTTTAACAATTTACAAAAATATAAAGTGTGAAACACTTCAAAGAAACATAATATTAGATTGGATTGAGTAATCCACATAGGTATTATGAATTGATTCATGGTAGGTAAGATAACTAGCGAATATTCTAAAGTTTGTAGTGGTACACTTTTATTTTTGGAAAAAGTCTGTATTTTTATTTCGTTCCATTATATTGATTTATTTAGTTAATGATTATTTAAATGCTAAACGTTTAAAAGTGAGTAAAAAAACGTTCGTTTGGGATAGCCTAGAATGCATATTTACGTATTTAAATTATTTTCGATCACATCGTCACTTTCGATTAAGTGAGATAGTAGGCAAATACTTACCTATCAACAATTAAAATAAAAGTGTAAAACATGTATATTCAAAGATTAACAATCTAGTAGATAAGTATATCTTAATACCTAATATAGATCCATTTTCTACTATTACAAAAAAAAATACTACTACAACAATTATTCGTTACCTCGAATAAGCGCCTTCTCATGGCCGCGTGTGTTCATCAAGCTAAACGATGAGTGTGTAAATAGAGCGATCTCTGTGGACTGGTCAAGTAATAGAGCTGAATTGGACCGAGTGTTTGATGTTCAGAGATTTCACGATTTGGGTGGCGTAGAAAATTATGTACTTATTTATATACATTGATAGTTATCCTATACAGTGCTACTTCACGCGCTTGATTTTATATACATTTCTCTTTTTCCCATGTAGGTACTTGGCCTTGCGGGATTTTTATTTTACTTTATCAGCGCGGCGTGCTCTTTATTTATTCATAGGGCAGTAACATTTCTCATACAATATTATTATTGACCCTCCTTAGACAGGGCACTATAAAAGAACATTCATAACCCAACAACTAAAAAACACTTTACCCCACGGGCGGAAAATACTCATTTTGCGCGCACTTATCAATGAACCATCCATAATGTTTCGGATAGATGGGATGAAATGAAACATATTTTTTTGACATCATTGTTAAAAACTGTAGCAAGTAAAAATAAAATGCCGCTTTCGGACGCGTTAGATAAGAAAATTATTAAAGCCTCATTTTCATTTCGTAGTTCCTTGTCTCCTTCGTCGGTTCTCGCCTTTCAACTTTTAATAATAGCATGCATTCCGCCGTTGAGTAATTGTACACTCAATTAATATAATTGTCTAATTATGAAACGGCTCGCTTTGATAGCGAGAGAATCATACCTTGCAATCTTCATTCGCAGTAATTGTCAATGCGTCACTGTTTCAAGTCTTCTTTAAATTGTATGCTGTCAAGATGTCAACTATACAGGGTGTTAAGTAATTTGTAATTTTTTAAATGCTATATATAGATACATACCGCGAATTACACTTACATCCCTAATCTATGATCATGACCTTAGTCACCTGGTGTTCAGAGATGTGATCGATGGTGTAGCGTACTTACCTATTCACTCGCGTCTTGACGACCCCTAAATTCAGCACACAAACTTTGAGAGTCAGAGTATTCTAAGCCTATTATAGCGTGTCCGATCCCTATCTTTTACGAAACCATCGCTTACCACCAAGGGAGATAGTGGTCAAACGCTAGATTATAAGACATAAAAAAATAAACAAACCACTTCGTGCAGGTAGAAGGAGTAACCACAATAGCGGTGGCGCCTCTTAGTATATACCTAGGTTATCCGATTCTAAAATGGGGATGGCTATTAACTGGATTATGCCGATCCATAGCACACTCTCTGAAATGTATGTATCTGATAAAAATCGGTAGACTGGCGACTTGATAAGAAGTTTTCTTACATTTGTGTTTTTCTCTATTAACACTACCTACTGACTTCGACGATGCATCGCTTGTTTCATTGAACTTGCTTCTGCGAGGCTATTCTGTAAGCTAGTTTACGCATCTCGCAAGCGGAATCCGCGGTGAGTCGTACTACGAAATTCAAATCGTAACACGATTGTAATACGGTTGAACTTCGCAACACGAAATTCAAATCTCACTGCAAAATTCGCTTCCGAGATTAGCTTAGCCCTACAGATTGCGGGTATAGGTTGCATAGTTGCATCTTCTTTTCTCTGCAAATGTAGTAGAGGTAGAACAGCTATAGTTAAATTGAATATCGTAGGATATTATTTTACATATCAAAAAGGCAATTCAAAATTACTATGTGTTATAACTATGTATTGTTCCCTCGGCAAATTAAATCCATATAATAATGGCTAATCAATTTAAGTATTTTTAAATATAATATATAGTACCTATACTTACGAAGTAACTATTATATAATCTGTGCCTATACGCAATTTTAATTAGTATGTGTCTGTCTATCGTTTAAAATTGGTTGTGATAAAATTGGAAGTGATATGTAATCCGGTTGTTAAAAGTTTCTGATGTGAAAACGTAGATAGGTATTTTTATCTGTGTAAAAAAACTAAAATTACATATAACCTCTACGAAGAAACTATGTGAAATAAAAATAAATAAACCACGCTGTTTGCAATAATGTATAATTATAAAAAGTTAATAGTACGTTTATTGTTTTTCCATTATAACCACATGATTGAAATGAAAGAGTTTTCTTGGCGCAACACACAAAAAATCGCTTTTAAATATAAACAATCAAAATAATGTATTTATTAAAAACTAAATCAAATGTCGGTATTGTATTTCACTAAATGTGGTGTATAAAGCTGGTTCGAGCCAACAGTGTGACCTCCAACGGTATTATTCTATTTCTCTGGAATTAGACGATTTCAACACAACAGTAACAGGGCCAAACTTAGACTAAACGTGGGGCCTTTCCCCCATTATTAAATAAAAGCTAAATATATATTAAAATGCCTTGTTATATTTGTAAGATTCCTTGACCTATAATTAAAATCTGTAGCTGCGAACTGCAATTCAACGAAATAGATAGACTATTGACATCAGTCTATAAAATATTCTTCAAAATGTTACACACTAAGCATGTTTTGGATGAATCAATAATTTATTTTAATAAGTGGTTTGATTTTGCAAATGTTTTGACTTATATTTCAAAGCCGCATGCCAGATACTTATCAATCCTCTACACGGGAATGCTGTTGTTAATAGATAGTTTACTTGTTTTCTTACGTTTTCTTTGGCTAGGTATAGTCATTGAAAATATCAGGGTGTAATCACAGGGTATTATTAAATTTGCCATGACGAAACCTCCATGTTGTCGGCGTTATGTTCTTGAAACTAAATTTAATTGATATGACTCGTTTACAAATTCCTTGTCATTTAAAGTAATATGCCCTGAATTGATTTAATATAATCATCAGCCTATACTAATCCCCTGCTGGACATAAGCTATAGGCATAAGATATAAATCGTTTGATATGTTAACTTTCTCATACAAGAAACGTGTATCTTTTGGCCCCAGTAGTACCTACTTTGCCCCTAAAAGCTGTCCTAACAACGTCTACTTCAGCACCAGCTTTATAATATAACGTGTTACTAATTCGACTTTTTCGTACAGTTTATAAATTCACAGTGTGTTTAAATAATAAGGTCGATTTCATTTTAAAACAAAACACTGTTTTAGTGTTTGTCGAATAAATATTTCCTGGAGTCGAGACGTGGAAGAATGAGACACAGACTTCGCACTAATTTTAAATCATAATAAACGGCACAAAAATATTAAGTATTTGGTGTTGCGACAAAAATTTAAGAGAAGATTACACATATGTTTTTTTTTAGTTTTATTAAGGCTCCACGCAATAAGTTTTTTTTAATATCATATAGGCTATCGTTTAACCACTATCTCACCTGTTGATAAGTGATGATCCCGTCGAGGATGGTAGCCCGCTACGCCTAGAATGGGAATAAGATATATAACATAATAGAATAAGTGTATTAAGCCAGTGTTAAAGTACTAGAATAGTTAAAGTTTTTATAGATACAAGTCGTAGAGTCGAGTTATAATAATATTAGTGATGGTCCAGTCCAAATCATACCCTTGGTTTGGTAAAGATGTGGAATTTACTGCAGGTTTTCAGTGGACATTTGGTGTGAACGCATAATTCGATGTTTTTCATCATTGGCTGCTTTCCTACACTATTAGGTACTTCTAAACGAGGACCAATAAGTATGTTATTTATTCTAATTAATCTAATACAAGATAATCTTTTTAAAATTTGATTGACTTTATATATTAAGTACATATCAATATTCTACTGCATTTAAAAACAATATTTTTATTAGATTTCATATGTCATATTCTTATTCAAAGACTCGCCAACATTTGGCACCACAGTTCAAGACATACGAGTACCTTACCTACCTTACACTCAGATGGCATTAAGCTGTGGCATTAATTTTAATATTATCCATTGTCACCGATCATATGTTTACCCACTGGCCTATTTCCATCCACAATCGTACCATCTCTCCTGTGTTGCCAGCTATAAATAAAAAAACCACCGCGATTACACATCATTAATCATTTTCCCTGTGTCACAACATGTCTGCGCACTCTGTGATCTCGGTGAAGTAACTTATTGCTATTCTGTGTGTAGCCTATTCATATTCGAAATCTCTTGAAGTTGTTACAGGTGAATTGGCTTAGGTGAATTGATTTTAAATTGTGTTTAATTTGCTCTATATTTAACTGTCTACTGATTTTATCTGTGTAGACACTACGATTCTTTGTATTTGTTTTTCGGTCGTTAAATAGGGGTTTATCTAGGATTTATTTTTCATTGGTTCTGCAAAGTTATTCCTGTTTTGTTACCCCCTCCTCTTTACATCTTGTGCAATGGTCCCAAATTAAAATAAACTATAAGTTTTATTTAAACACAAGCTTTTTATAAAGATGTGGTCATGTATAATAAAACTAGTGCTAAGTGATCACAATACAATTAGCCTCAATTCAACCGCCCTACCATTGCCATTACGGAATTCCAGTCCCTACATCCCAGCTCCATCGTCAGCTCAATGGTACCATTATATTGCATTGTCACCGAACTTAGGCATACCAAATTTCAGCTTAATCGGATACCAGCAAGTGGTTACAAAATTGTTTGCTGGTTTTGTCGGATAACTTTCATACAAACGTTGCGAGTTAATCAATGAAAGCTTGTAATAAATATTAACGTTTGATGTAGTCTTTGCCTATTGATTCCAATCTTGCGTCACTAAGCAATTTGCTTCCTCATTCTACTAAAATCTTCAAGATTTGAAACATTCTGATTGAATACGTAGGTAACATAAAATCCACTTAAATGTTATCTATAGAAACCATGTATGCAATTTAGAATGCGTGATGGATATGGCTTGAACAAGCGTGTTAATGTAAAGGTAATCATTCATTAATTAGGTCATCATTAACGATCATGTGAGATCAGACGCTAGCTAAAACTCCTGTCCAAAAACATACACCTATAATAAAATACATATAACATTCTTCAGTACAAGAACAAAACAAATTTCTATATTGATCACAATAGTTAGTTTATTATTGGAATAGAGAAATGAACTAATATTGTTTGTGGCTTAGTGCCAACTCGTGATTATTCCAAATTATTGCGGTCTTTATCAAAAATATGATTTATCACATCAACGTTTCCTTTTGTGAAATTTCGGTCGGATTTCTTATTTTTATGACCTATCATGTTTTAATATAAAACGTTTTGATCTTGATTCCGTGTTAGATTACAGAAATTTATGAGTTTTGCGTGTTTGTTGGCACTCGATAAAACTCTAATTGTCTGTTAAAAGTAGGTATCTATAAATAGTAATTTGACATTGTTCGAACTCACAGTCGCGTCGCGCCATTAATTTTTCTTTATGCTGATAATTTTGATCCTTCAAGTAAAGGTGAATTTATGATCAATTCTAAATCGTGCTCGAGGTTTTTTTCTACCGTCAATTTACGCGAGCTTTTTGACAATAGCTATAGTAACTAATACTCTGCCATTTTTGATATCTGCATTCCACTTCTGATGTCCTAGTCACATCTAAAACCAAGTGCTGTTACATACCGCAATGAAATGGCTTAATTTCACATGCTCTTATTCAATCCACAGTGGTCATCAATGGGCCTTTATGTCGAGCATTGTTTTAACATGATTAACAACCGTGCCGCGATCAAAGCGAGCTGCTACCATTGCATTTGTTTCGCTAGAATGATATTAATCAAACACATTTACTGCGGTCGCATTTGCAAATTAACTGCCGCAGATTAAATGTCCCTTCTCAGAACTGACAGCTATCAAATATTCAGGATGATAATTAAAGTAGACCGCCGATTTTATTGTATTTCCCTCATTCGTTTACCGTACTTCGTTCTGGATTACGTCCAATGCTTTAGAGACGTTTATTACTTCATTACGTTACGGTCTAAACTCATCTATATTTGTGATAGTACCTACTGACGGACGGATTCGAACCGATCGCGACATTTCATTGTCTGTGATTATACACGGAACGACACCGTTCCGACTCGATATCCATTAAAATAAAATAACAAAGAACCTATCAAAGTATAGGAACAACGCGACACGAAATCTCCCGCGACGTCTGTCAAATTAGCATCACAAACGAAAATAGCGTCATTCTAATTATTTTGATGACTCAACCGAAATACAATTAATCTTGCCGGTTCTGTGAACTGTCCAAATGACGGACGGACGAAAATATCGTCGCATTTCGCGATAAATAAACTTGTGAGTCGAATATCGGGTTTCGATTCCATCGGTGCTACGTATCAAAGAATCAGAGATGCGTGCTAGTGAGGGGAAGCGGAGCGCAATGCCGGCCGATCGGATCCGATAGTCGCATCTAGATACACTTGTCTGTAGCTAGGATTGTCTCTACCTAGACCAGAGTCTAGATCTTCCTCTTACTAGATATGTCTCCTAAATCTCTCTCCGTCGAGATCTGTCTCCGGCATAGCTAAAACTGCCAAAATAATTAATGGTAATGTTCGATTAACTCATTAACCTTTAATTAATGGCGAGTCTCATTTATTACTGGAATAAATCTTCATAACAAAGTGTATGTTTATCACATTTATAATGCCACATGACATCATAAAATAGCAGACGAGAGTACTAAAGCCTAGAATACAAGATCAAATAAGATGAATGTCGAATTATTCGTTATTATATTTTTATCAATCTTGCAGGCTAAAATGCACCTTCTGTGCCATCTGCCATCAAATATCAGAGGTAAGGTTATAATCAATTGAATACAAAGAACAATTCAATTAATCTTTCAATCATAATTTATTTGCAAATTTAGGTTACGGAGTTGGAGTGGTTACAGGTAACTATAAACGTATATAAAACATTCGACAAAACTACGTACTTTGGTTGATTAATTAGTCTTTCAAAAACTGTAAATTTTATGATTACCTGCTTTGTTTAACACTCTAAGAACCAATTTCCGCTATCATGCGCTAAAGACTTATCAGACTCATTGAACTTTTAACTTAAATAGATACCAATGCTAGCCTGTAAAAAAGCTTCTGATTCTTCGCAATCATCTCTACGCTTCCCGCCTTTGAATGCCGTTATTCCAGATAATGCTATTTCCATGTGTTCTCTGAATCCAAGTGTACGTGTGATTAAAAACAAAGTGCAATAGGAACGCCGGAAATCAGCTGTCCCAGCACGCTGGTAGATGGCCAAAGCTTGGGTTACATCAACCGTTAGACGTGTTACCATGTTACTAGCTGGGAAATCTAGGAACGACGTACTAGTTCTATCTATCGATGTAGAATGTAATGTGTCTATGTTTTTTATGTATTCGTAAATTACATTTACTGATATGATTATGCACTGCTGAAACTTACATTTTTTTGCCATTTTAATGTTGCCAATTTCTAAAGGCTTTGACGTTATACCAGAAATGTATAATTTTTTAACTAGGTACATGTATGACTAGATAAACTCCTCCCCCCCCAACCCCCCCCCCCCGCGCCCCGTAGCATCGCACGCAAATATGATTCATGTTACTCAATTATAGTGTAGCTTTTAACAATTGAAAGAAAAAAAAAGTACAGTAGTTTTTAGGGTTCCATAGTCCTGACAAGGACCCCTTATAGTTTCGTCATGTCCGTCTGTCTGTGTGTCTGTGTGTCTGTCTGTCTGTTCGAGGTTTTGCTAAGAGACCGTTAATACTAGAAAGCTGTAATTTTGTGGGGGTATGTATATAAATTACGCCGACAAAGAGCTGAAATAAAATTTTGAAAAATATTTTTTTTTAAGGGTAGCACCCCTGTATGAGAAGTGGGGATATTTTTTTTTTTCATCGTCTACCCCATCATGTGGAGTATCGTTGAATAGGTCTTTTAAAATGATTTAAAAGTTGCAAATACCATTTTTCGATTCGACTTTATTAGTTTAGCAGCAATAGTCGATGAACTTGGGTGTTGGATAATTTTGTACCAAATACAAAGTGACAAAGACGGAGTACCTAGTTGCTTGTTTATAACGGGTAAAGACTTGCATTGAATAACAGGCTACTACGGAACCCTACACTGCGCGTGGCGCAACACGTACTTGGCCGGTTATTTAGTTTATCCTTTACAAACAAACATATATTTGTCATATTATTAGTATTGATAAAATATTTAGGCTTTGTGATTTATCCATCACAATATACCTGCTTAATTTGTGATTTAATATCAACTATTATTTAATTGACATAGCGGCTTATAATTCATTGGAATATTATTAATTAGTTCAAAATGTAAGGTATCAATAATACAATTTTCCTAACAGATAGGGTAATTTTACTAATGAGAACCCCGTCTTCGGTAACGCGAGTACACCGGCTCGCCGAAACGACTTCCATAATTACGATTTGAAAGAATAGATTTGCTAAAGACTTTCGATTCCATTCGAATGATTGACAATGTATCGATACTTTGACATTGATTGCTGATCGATTTACAATTGGAATCATTGTACATGTCTAATTTGGATCATGGTAATGAGACTCAAATTAGATAGCCTTTCTATGTTTGACCCCCGACGCAAAAAAAGGGGTGTTATAAGTTTGACGCGTGTATCTGTATATCTGTCTGTGAAATCGTAGCGCCCAAACGGCTGAACCGATTTCAATTTAGTTATTTTCTTTTTGGTGTCTTGATCGAGAGTATTCTTACCTTTGATTCATGAAAACCCGTTCAGCCGTTTAAATACTATGAGCATGATGACGCTATTAAATAAACTTTCGTAGTTCTCATCACTTAAAAATTCAGTATACTCCTACTTCAAACGATATTGTAAGAACTCGGTAGCGTTGCCTGATGCTGGGACATCTCCTGGAATCTTCAGAATACTCAACACCTCAACAACTTACAGCAGAGATGTCGAGTTTGGGCTAATCGGAATGGTCTCAATGAATATATTATGAATAGATCGGTCGGGGGTGGTTTTCAATTTTGAATTTCAAGTAAAGTATTAACTATGCTAAAGTTTATTGGTACTTACAAGTTTTATAAGAATTTATTATTATCGAGTTCAAATTAGATTACTGATCAGGGGGCTTATTCAGTATGACCATTTTAAAGTCTTACCGTGCCGTGTTACGTTATCTCCGCGTTATGGTATTCTCTATGCCCATTAACACGCGGTAGGGTAAGGTTATGAGCGCGTTTTGAGCTGTCAAAATATCGTGACATATGAGGACGTGTAACGCGCGCGTTTTGTATAATTTACCTATCGTGTGACATACAGAATACAATTTTTCAATAACGTGACGTGGCGCGTTAAGGAACGCGTTATCTCATTGGTCATACTGAATAAGGCCCCAGGCTATGACAACTTACTTGTTAGATGAAGAAGGTAAATAATATTAGAGTATAATGCTAGCAGAATTAAGTAAGTACAAGTTTTAGAAAATAATTTTTGGATAAATCTGGGGGCACGACAGTGCTTTTTTGCGAAACTTTTTTAGTAGTAGTTCAGGCAGCAATAGCCCAACGGATAAGGTGTCGGACTGGCGATCGAGAGGTCGTGAGTTCGATCCCCACCCCACCCATTGTACTATTGACGTGAACCCACTCTAGACACAAACATATTTAGCTTAGTTGGAGGGGTTAACAAGAATACTAGTAATGTGCATCCCACATTGCGAGTAATCTTTTTATGGAAAAAAAGTACATATAAGAACTGCGATGCGAGATTTACAACTTTTTATATGTAATGTTTTTGATGGGATATTATATCATACTAATATACATACTCGTAATTATGTGATCTATTTTTGGTGCTAAAGGATAACTACTAGACTCTGGTTTTTTGTAACGCTTGACTTCTGTCTTTGTGATAAAGTTACCTTACTGCCAATTAATGATTACGGAACCACACAAATCAATTTTAAAATCAGTCATGATAGTTAACCCACTTGTAAAACTGTGGTTAACCTTAGCGACCGCTGTACAAAAGTCCTTGACAAACAAAAGCTTTAGTGACTTCCAATTTAACGACATCCCATCAAAGTTTCATGTAAAATATAATGATATCACACATAGTACAGTAGAGTTCTTTGTGAGCCGTCTACTCAAAGTCTAGAGCAATCCATAAATCATTCACAAAAATTAGAAACGCGCCGCTAAACAACGAACGTATAAAAGTTCTGAAATAAAATCCTAAATCGTAACCTTGGATCTAAATGCCATAAAAATATGATTTCGAGTGGGTTTAATCCTTTCGTTTTATGTTCTCGTAAAAGTTGATTAATAACTTTCGGCGAGGACCACAGAGGTAGGACAATGTTGCTTGACCCATATACAGGTAAAGTGCGATATTTTGGCGGGAACACCAGACGAAACAAAAAGGTTTTTGGGGTCCGAATCCGATATGAGTTATGTTAATAAAGGCCTTGGTAACAATGTAATCTGATTTTTTTATTTTATTGGAATTAGAGTAAGCTAAAGTGAAATATTTTGACGTGTAGTATAGAGTTACATAATGTCAAAAAATTAGACTGTCATTACTGTAGATGTAGTTTTTCACGCGTTTTAATCTAATAAGCCACACAAGTCGCCCAATGGCAAAAGTCAAACTGCTGGTTCCTTCATTGTATCTATCACGAAACTCTTGTAGGTATTTGATGTGAGTGACGCATAAGTACAGAAATCACATTTGACCCAGAGATTTAGATCCCCTTTCAAATTAGCCACGTTAAACGATCCTATTTAATTACCGTCCTTATTTATAATTATTTCAATACATTTATAATTCTCAAAATCGTACAATACAATCTAGGTTTTCAAACTGCTGCATGCTGCAATCCAGTCTAAGCATGTAGGTGTTGCTGTGACAATAACTCATTACGTGTGTAGGTAGACGCCACTCAGTGCGTTCTAAATTCTACATTTTAAACATTTTAATTTTTGAAAATGGAATTCATGCTAGAGTTGTCGGATGCGGACGCGGCATTTCATACGTCACATGATTTGAGCAGTATCGAATAGCCAGTGACAATGATGAGACGTCAACGTTACAATACAATACAATACAAAAACTCTTTATTGATCACCAAAGAAATTACAAATTGTACATACTATGTGATGAAAGACAGTAGAATAATAAGGCAATACAATCGGCGGTCTTATTGCATAAAGCAATTTCTTCCAGACAACCTTGGCATGGAAAAGAAGAATACAAACAAAAATTGGGGGTAGCGTACAATACAAATTAATGATGTCAGAAAAAATATATATAATAATAATTCACAAAATAGACTACTAAAATTATAGTATATTAAGATATAATACATAAAGATACCCTACATATATATAATAATGTTCCAAAATATATTAATATAAATTCATATATATGTATATATAATATTAAATACACATATACATAACCATATATATTAAATCACAGTAGTGTTGCAGTTTTAACATGTTTGGAACAAGTAATGGGCTTTTACCATGGATTTAAAGATAGCCAGCGATTTGGCATGTCTAATCTCCACTGGTAGCGCGTTCCATAAATGGACCGCTTGCACAGTAAAAGATTTTTCATAAGCAAGTGGGAATGGATAGGGGTTAAAAGTTGTAGAGTTTCAGCGGATCTCAAGGAAAACGAATTTGAAAGGTGAAGGAACGTGAAACGTTCCTTAAGGTAGGAAGGGGTAGACGGGATAAATAGAATAGAGTATAGAAGAGAATAGACGTGACTATTCCGGCGAAGACGAATAGGTAACCATTTCAGCTTTTTACGGAATTCTGAAATGTGGTCATACTTGCGTAATCCAAATATGAACCGTATACAAAGGTTCTGCAGTCTCTCAAGCTTACTAAGCTGTTCCTCGGTTAAATCCAAATAGCAGGTGTCAGCATAATCTAGTATAGGAAGCAAAAGGGATTGCGCAAGCGCAGTTTTGGTGGAAATTGGAAGAAGATTACGTAATCGTCGTAACGAACCTGCAGATGCGAAAATCTTACGACTAACTTCAGCTATTTGGGGTGCCCAAGAAAATGTTCTATCAAAGAGTATCCCAAGGCTTTTGACTGTATCGCTGATAGGTATATGTGTTCCGTCGAATATTACCTGAGGAAGGCGGAACGTCAACGTTACTATTTATTTTATTGGAAATTAAAACTAATGTTTGTTAACGCTGGAGATAGCTACTTTGCATATTGAAACATTATTGTACTTGAAAATAATTATGCTCATGGACTATCTATCTATTAGCATTCCTATAGATGGCTCTAATCAATTATTTGTAAATTATTTTGACATTGTCATAAAAAAAGAGTTGATGTTCATCGTCATATTAAAAACGCCTATACTTTACTTCATATCACTTACAATGAATTTTACCGGACAAAAAGAACCGCACCGCCTATAGGTATGTTAAGTGACATTGTGTTACCAAATAAAATTACAGAATTTAAATGCTCATTAATAATGCAATCATTCTCATTCAAAAGAAAGACATTAGTTCACACCTCGGTCCAGCCGATTCATAACTCGATAACTCTCGTTATGAATCGAATTTATTCGACTCACATATTTTATTGTTGTCCGACAAGTCGATCCCGCCGCAGGGTCCAATAAAATTATACGAATAAATAAGCCCCGATCAGGCTGTAATTAAAAACATAACTTTTAATAATCGTTTATTAAAACTGGCAGGTTTCGCGCCATCGATGCTTTTTGTGACTCGATTAATTGGACGAATAATTTAAAAAATGTAATAGTTCTTATGCTTATATTTCGCGCTTTCTAGACAATATGTGATAATTTGAAATAGGAATGAATTTTAGTGTTAATTTAGGTTGAACTCGCTCGTGAGACATTTGGCAGGAACGTGAATAAGTGTGTTAGGTCTCACTGTATTTTTAACCCCCGAGGCAAAAAGATGGGTTGTAATAAGTGTATTATATCTGTGTATCAGTGTATCTGTTGTGCTGTATAAGGCATCGTAACACCCAAATCGATGAACCGATTTAAATATTTGTTCTTTGTTCGATAGGTGTCTTAATTCAGAGTGTACCTACTCAGCTTTAATTGTGAAAATCCTATCAGCCGTTTTATTTTAAGACTATGGTATTTTTAGGGTTCCGTAGTCTTGACAAGGAACCCTTAAAGTTTCGTCATGTCCGTCTGTCTGTCTGTCTCTGTCCGAGGTTTTGCTAAGAGACCGTTAATACTAGAAAGCTGTAATTTTGTAGGGGTATGTATATAAATTACGCCGACAAAGTGGTGAAATAAAATTTTGAAAATATTTTCTTTAGGGTAGCTACCCTACATGAGAAGTGGGGATGAATTTTTTTTCGTCGTCTATCCCATCGTGTAGAGTATCGTTGAATAGGTCTTTTAAAATGACTTCAGGATTGCTAATAAACCATTTTTCGATTGAATGCTCCATTTACGAAATATTGAACTTTAAAGTGCAAATTTTTCCCCCTCTAAAAGCTAAACTGCTGGCTTGAAAAATCTGGAAAAATTCGTGATAATAGTGCATTTCATGAACTTTAAAGGAAAACTATAGCGGTTAAGATAACTTTATTAGTTTAGCAGTAATAGTCGTTGAACTTGGGTGTTGGATAATTTTGTACCAAATACAAAATCCTTAGAATAAATCCTTTAAAGTGACAAAGGCGAAGTACCTAGCTGCTTGTTTATAACAGGTAAATACTTGCATTGAATAATGGGCTACTACGGAACCCTACACTACGCGTGGCCCGACACGCACTTGGCCGGTTATTTCTAGTTAATGATGACGCTATTAAATATATTAACTTTCATAGGTCTGATCAAATCGAAATTCGATCCTCTTACTTTAATGCTATTGTAAGAGCATGGTATCAAAATATTTCACACCCCGATTTTACTTATACATACATTAGTATACCTAAATTAATTCTTAGTCGCGAGTTCGGGAAGTTAGGTTTTTAGAATATGACGCATCTATCCCACTGCGGCATCTACGAGTATCCCGGTTTTACCCTATCGGCTTTGCATAACTATTGCATTTTGCCAACATCAACCAATATTCCTAAAAGTTTACATGATCATATTGGTATTCATATAACCTTACGTTATATGTATGTATTATAGTAACAAATAAAGTGCCAACAAGAAGGTTACGAGAAGGCGAGAGGAGAACAATAAGCGGTTGATTTATTTTTATAATATTATTTATGGACGAACACAAATTGGTCCCGTGAAGTGTCTTATCGAGGTGTAAATACATATTTTTGGTTTCGTTGTTTGAAGTCTTTTAAAAATAAACTAACAACTAGCTGAGCCCCGCAGCTTCGTTCGCGTTAAATAGTCAGTATGGATTTATATAAATTTTATCCAGGTTCAAAATTATCGGTATTTATTATTGGCTCTGTGAGCTTTAGACCTCGCAAGTCTCTCTTTCCACAGGCTTCTTGAAGTTTATCGGATGAAAAGATGTTCGGACAAAAAGGGTAACAAAAAAAATGTGTTAGTTTTTAGAACATTTTTCGAAACGGCTGAATTCTATTTTTATTTACGTTTCAACCCTTGCCTATATCTCCGCTATTTTGGAAATGTTTTTGACTCCCCATAAAATTATCGAACCTGCTTACAATATTTGACGAGAATTGACCCTTAGAAGAGAACAGCCGGACATCCGGACATCCAACGGACGAAAGCATTTTGAGTAAAAGAGTATCTTTAAAGTATCTTTTTCGGTTTGTCTCGATTAATGTAACTCAGTTATTAGGGAATTATTATTCAGTACAGTTTCGACGTAGTAACGTTAGTAACAGACGATTCGTTTACTTGATACTTTATTTCTAAATAGTGCAAAAGGGTTTAAGTGCGTTACATAATGTAAAAAAAAACAAACGATGCCATCAAATATTACCTACATACAAACGTTACCTTTGTATGATTATTTTGTTCACTATTGTTTCTAGCACACGTTATGTAGCCGTAATCTGTCAGATTTTTTACAACTTTCATATGACGTCATAATGTCAGATCTGCAGGGTTATTCTCAATCATTCGAAAGCAAATTCTAATTTTGAAACTGCCTATCCTTCGACTTGGATCTTTGCAATTCACAATACTCCAATCCTTTCTCTCTCTCTCCAATCGGTTGGTTACTTTAGATTTTGCAATCAGCAAAAATCAGTGATTCTAATGGGAAAGGTTTCCGTCACAAAATAGCTCATGGATTAATCAATATTAAACACGAAACTTCCGAATTCGAACGTATCTGAGTGAAATGAGAATAGCTATGCAAAATTTGTTTAGGAAACGAACGCACAAAACTGGCCCTTAGATTTAAAAAGAAAAGAAAAAGACCTCACCAAACTCTAACCGTCACGTAATCGCTTAAATCTCGTCCCGATAACTCTGCCGTCGCTCGTAAATCGGAAAAAGGGCTATAACTTGCACAGTTAATTACGAATAAATAAATAAATAATTGAATGTGAAGCCGCGGGCTTAATCGATCGTCCGAGGTGCTAACAAGTCTTGCCAGCGGTCCATACTAAGTCTTACACACATGGGGACAGCGTAGCGGAAGTGTAAAACAAAAGAATACAGTGAATGATAAACGATTTACTTACCTTGTGGGTCTTGGTGCTACAATAAATGGTCAATAACTTATAGCTAAATATCGCAAGATCTGATTTAAAATGCATTATTAAATTATGAAATTATTTTAGAGAAATAGGTTCACCGTGTATTGGATATCGTTTCTCATGATTTGTAATTGTATATTGTTTCATGATTTTATTATATTTTTATGAATGGTTGTAAAATTTTATACATTTTAAAAATTGTGTTATATAATGTATGTAATCGAAAATCATCTAAATAGGTTTACAATGTTGAAGTAATTTGCTGTATAAATTAGTTCAAAAGCAGACTAGTGGATTTTAAAGTGATAACCATAAGCCTCGAAATATTGTAATGTTATACTGTATGTATACCACAATCTATGTAAGATGAAGGAAAAAGTTGGGAATTATTTATTGCATATGCAGCTATGTAATTTGATTTGAGTACCAACTGGCTTCAATACTGACTGAAAACTGTAATGTTGTCGCGTGTACAAACCATAAAAACTTTAAGACAACTTCCCGATTAGCCTGAACGCTACCAAATACTTACCTGATAACGCAGGTACAAGTGTTGTTTATTATATTATCGCATTTTTTGATAATCAAATACATATGTTAATATAAATGCGTTTATTTTATATTATACATTATTATCTTTTGTTAAGTGCATATTTAACAAGTTTAATTTCAAAAATAAAATGAATTAAGGTCAAAGTAACTCGGGTAAGACTTAATCTATTATTAAGGGTAAGACCGTCATTAAGTTAAATTATAGCTATTTTTCTCTTACTATAGTGTTGCTAGCGACATTTATGATACAAAATTGAACCAAACTATAATACTGTTGTATCGATACTGTCAATGCAAACTGCATAGCTGCTCAAAAACGAGAGTTATTGCTAGTAGACGATCTTAACTTGTAGATCTTCCCAATGTTGACCTTACCTACATCTTGGTACCTCTAAAATCTGAAACTCGAACGAAATCTTTCTGATCTAAAATCAAGAGGTCAATAGTCATAACGGACCAGTACAAAAAATTACCTCAAACATTTTGTCAATAATGAATGCTAAGTTTAGAAATGTTTAGTAGATATTAGGTTTCAATTCAATAGCATCATTATTTACCGCTTCTAGTAAGTATCTATTGATCTAAACTCAAGAAGTCAAAGATACAACAGTACTGTTAAATTTTTATAACTGATAGGCTAGCGTTTGATCACTATCTCGCCTGGTGGCAAGCGATGATACATCTACAAAAAACGATATATACCTTTTTAGGCATATAAAAGAAATTAATGTTAATACCTACATGTCTTTCAACATTCACTTATACACTTTTCTTAATTTATCTTCAAAAATTAAATGTAAGAAACCCAATCTCCACCAAGATCCGGAACACTACTGAATCCATCTGCTCTAAAATCAAGGGGGTCAAAAGTCACAACGGAACAGTGCACAAAGCTTGTAAGCGACACCGTTCAAAAATAGCCGCGGAAGCATTTTTCCAGTTTTTTCCTCAGCCGTATCCATTTCCTCTAGAATAAACGGAATGAAATAAAGGACATCAATCGTCACGTCAATGCCATCGAAATATATATAGTTTTAAATATATATGCCACTGATTGCCGCTCGTTAGAAGGTAATTAGCCCACGGATCACTCACCGCTGTCTATTTAAATTTGAAAAATAAATTTATACAATGGAAACAATAATAGCTGATGTACAAATGATGACAGTATCGAATGTGTGACGAAAATCGAGATAGACTTAAACAACACCTAGTTAGGTGTTGTTTAAGATTACTTTATCATTTTTAGCAATTATTTGTAATGTGCCAGATTGATTTAGCTTAGCAATGAACAGGGGCCGGTAGTGTTTATTAGCGGAGCGTTCGAGCGTTAATCGTCGATAAAAAGAGATGCAGTTATGCTACTGCCTAGCTACATCTCCCTCTATAAGACGTTTGCGATGACAGGACTCATCGCTATTATGTAGAGACTTCTACCCCTGGGATGCAGATATGTATATAGATTGCAAAGCTGTATCACTCTTTAATCTTTATCTTCAGGCTGGCACTTCACATCACACATTCCTAGGCACGAAACTAGTACTGATGATATACCTTTAATATTGTTAAGTATAAGTTAATTGCTTACATTTAAAACTAACTGTAAACAACTTCATAAAAACAAATTATGCTTGTTATATGCGACTAATTTAGGATTAAATCTGTCTATGATTCAAAGTTATCTGTCTTGCATACAGTACCGCACTACCGTAAAATACAATGCAATGTCCGCTTAATATATATTTTTAAACTCATAACACTGGTTCAGAAATTGGAGTATTTTAATACGCTTATACTTACGAGTAACATGCAAAGCAATAATGAGATGCTGCAATATCATCATCAACTATCGCCCATTCTCCAGCCAAGCAAGACTGAAAAAAAATGTACAAGCTTATAGCAATCAAGTGTTAAAGCAAAGTCATGATAAAGATGTGCATACTGTAGACTTGTAATACTGCTTCTACTGTCACATAAATAAAGAGATGAAAATGAAATGCGTTACTCAACCATGTCCGCGAATTTCGATAGTGTCCGTCAAGTGTCACCATGACGAATGTCGGACACTTGACAGAAAGATTGCAGCCTACGCAGAAACTTCAAACGGTGGACAATGCGGAGATGATGGCCTCGGGAACTTAATTTAACACCTATTACATAATAGCTATGATTTTCATTGGTTTTTGGATAGAAAAAGTGTTAAGTTCAAAGAAATTTTATTTACTCATAAAGAATTGAACAATTCGCTTATAATGAGCTCATACTAATTTATAACTAATTTGTATAACTAGCTATATTTAATATTGAATGTTCCGGAGTTAGATTTTGATGTTTGTATATATCCATTGTTTTAATTTAGTTTTAAATATCATAATACTTTCATTTTCTTTAAGGTCGTTAGGTAGTTTATTATAAAGTTGTGCACCCTCAAATGTAATATTTTTTCTGCCGTATTGCATCCTTGCAGACCGTAAAGTTATTTTGTTGGTATTTCTAAAGCTGTGTTTAAATGTTCTTTTAGTAATACATAAAAGCTGTGATTTTATTGGTTTTTGGATAGAAAAAGTGTTCAAATAAGAGTTTGAAAGATCGACACTAAGGATACTAAGACCTGCATGCATGTAACAGCAAGAACCTGAGGCTATAGAAACAGAAGGGTTTTGGGCACAACATTCAATCCGGTCATAGTTAGAAACATCGACGGGAGAGAGAGAGGTAGAGAAAGAGAAATAGCGTTGGCATTAGCTTCATTACTTCTTACATTAAAACCTCAATTGATCTAACACCATAACAACTACAAGCTTATCAAATAGCCACGTCAAATCTATCTAACAGTTTTCAAAATTGTCACAGATTAAAAAGATCAGTTAGACATTCATAGTTTTTAAATCTCGCTTAATTGAAACTCAGATCCAGGTCGGAGCGAAGGTGAGGTTGATGGATGAGCAGCTAAATTACCATTACCCTTCCCCTCTCTCCCCATTCCTGCCCACCTCCCCTACTAACGACCCGTTGGGCAAAAGCGATTATTTATAAGCGGCGATGACAGCGCTACCGACTTTATAGTTTGTGATTTAGCACGATAGAGATTTCAAAATGTTTTTGTACGTACAGCTGTTTTCTAGATTTATAGAATGGATTAATAATTTTCTAGGATGCATGTTAATTAAGTAGGTAATTACCTACTAAACGGATTAGAATGTATAGATTTCTGATGTTGAAGATAATGATAAGCGATCGGCGGTGATGATGATTGTAGTAGGGGTAGGATTTCTGCTAGTCCACTTGGCGCGGCGCCGCCATTTAGTCAGTTATTTTGACAAGCTTTTATTTAATTTGCCGTATTAGTATTTATATGCACAGAATAATTAATAGTAGGTACTGTGTAGGTTATATTTTGAAGGCTAAATTAGAACCACTTCTGATGTTCAATTGGACTCAAATTTGATATAGTTGCGTATTTTCGGCGACAATGCTATGGTACCTTACCTGCATTTATAAAAATGGAGTTGCTGTCAGGTATTTATTGTATTTGTCGGAGTTAATACAATATCCGGCGATTACTAGGTAATGTAATGGCTCCGGAAACACCGTTTTTATCTTTTATTGACAAATGTAATCTAATGTGTTCCGGCAGCTATCATTGAGAGCCAGTTCCCATTCTAGGCCTAGCGTGCTACCTTCCTCGAGCGCTTCATCACTTACCTACAGGTGAGATAGTGGTCAAACGCTAGCCTCTACTATATTCTATATAACAACAGAAAATTCATTCATGTATTTACGACCTACCGACCTAAACTTGTGGTGAATTATCGATCACATGTTCTATGATTGCTATTCATTACATTTTGGTTTGGTTTGAAGTTTTTGTCGAAAATTGTATGTATAAGTTGGTTTATTGATACTTACTATCTTCTATTTTTGTGCTCTTCATCGGTGCTGTAGCATATACTACATGTATCACTTTTAGCAATGTGACCGTCATTTGAACCATATTTTAAATGAGTTTATGTTGGTGTTATTTTAGATACTTAACTACATAGTTTTTCGTTTAATTCGAGGGTGAATGCTTTTTGCTTTACATTCCAATACATGTCCAATTGTATTTTAGACATTTATTATATTATCCATACTAATAAGGATCATAAAATTATGAGGAGTTATTTTAAATATACATATAGATACGTAAGTAAACAAATTAATTTGAGTACTTTTTTTGTCAAATCAGTCAAAAATTTGCAGCATCTTACCTCGGTACTCACAAATTATATAACATATGAGGTCTCACAGTGCTTGCGAACGCAGAGTGTCAAACCAATATATTATTGACATAATTTGTGTCAAAACCACTGCTAACATTCGTCAAAATGATTAATTATGAGTACTCATGGTATTTAATAAGATTAATAATATATTTTACATTCATCTAATTTCTTAAGCTACATATTCCGAACAGATGTCCGGCATGGATTTGTCCTAACAAAGCTCGTGGCATACAAACATTTTAGAGCTTAGCTTACAACATTATCGCGTTTCCGCGACCGATGCAATTATGTGTGCGTTTCCCACGGACGTATGTTCATTGTAAACTGTGGAAATAAGCCTTTCCTTCTATATGTTATCTTACAAATAAAGATTCGAAAAGAATACGTCATTAGAAAAATCTTGTCTTTACCAGTTAAGTATCTGGCTAGCAAACTTCTTAATACATAATTGTAATTTGCCTTAGAGCCTTCGCCGATCACAGACTTTCTATCTGTTTATATTCTATTAGGTATTACTTACATCATTATTAACCCAAGTCAGTAGTGTCGTCATAGCACTCACAGCTATTTGAATTCTTACTTTATTATGATTACTAGACTTACTAACTACACATCTTTCGAATTCTCATTATATTATACGTTACAGAGTGGTTGTCTTTATAATAACTTTTGAACAGACCGACAGAGTTTCAATAAACTGTTCTCAGACTAGGTGGAGCGATGCAAAGAGAATATAAATTGGAGCGATGATTTTCGCTAGGTGGCAGGATGAAAGTTGCGGAGGATCATGCTCAGTGGCGTGCAGTTGGAACTCGCGACTCACGCGACCACGCGTGAGTATAACTACGAAATACTACGAATTGAGCTGACCTGTGAGCCGGCTCGCAGCTCCGGTTCAAATGCGTGAGCTGTGATCTGATCTGCGGTTCAAGCATATTTGTTGAGTTACCCATGGCTAGTTGGAAATGCCCATGTACAGCTGTGAACTAACATGGTGTGCATGGACTAACATGTTGTTGAGTCTGATCTTATCTAGTCGAATCTAATTAATAAATACTAGAGTACGCATCAACTCGCTTTCGCGAATTTAAGCGCTATTTAAAAATACCAACATAATTATCCGTCTTCCAAACTGGCTAACTATTTGTTCACTTCGACAACACGGCCAGAAAATTCTCGCACCAAGCATAAGCGTGTTTTAACGGCATACAACGCCATCTAGGGGATATTAATGGTATCATCAAACAGATGATTGTGGAGATAAAAAAATACTGTTAGAACCATTCCATGACCAAATATTTAGTAATCGGTAATAATGCCATAAAGATGAGAGTTGTCCTAACACGCCCTGAACATTGTTTAGGTAAGTATGTCAAAGATTAAAAGGAGTCACAGCTACTTTTTACAGACAACGTTTGTATTTTCTTCCATTGAAATAATGTTTTTAAGTTCTAATGTATCAATTGTCACTGATCACTAGCTAATTGATGACTATCATATCAACCCATAACTGCAAGTTCTAGACCTATCCTTGTGAATTTTCAGCATCTTCTGAAAAAGATTTCAGAAAATCTGTAAATGTAATGTTAGAATTTCACCTAAATCTTGTTGTTGAAATGTTGATTCCGCGTTCAAAGCTAATGAAAAAAGGCAAGTATTTTATATGTAGCTATATTGATATAAAAGATAAAGTAAAGGGCGGAGCTACTGGCACCCTACAAACCCCGCCCGCCCCTACTTTGGGCGGATCTCTTTTATATTAAATATGCAATACTACTCTAACCTTACTTTACTACCTTTTCCGCATGTGTCAAAATAAATTTACACGTATATAAATAAGAAAAATGCTGCCTGTTGGTATAGATAGTATCACTTGACAATACCTGGACCGATTTACCATACTTTTTCCAAGTACTCGTAATTTGGGTAAAATGGGGATTTAAGGAAAATAAAAAGTGAAAATGTGTAACAAAAAAAAAATTGGTTTGATGAAAGAATGGGTGGTGCTTTTTTCTATAAGATTTATTGAAATTTGAACATAACAACGAAGTTTCAGGTTGTAAATGAAAATAAAAGAGGTTTTTATTACATTTTTAGAAAAACATGGAATGGTACTTGAATACTTTGAATACTTATTATACCCGTTATAGAAACGAAGAACAATCTGCAAAATTAAAGTAATCTTATTACTGTAACTAAAACATATTGACACATTCAATACACCGTCTACAAAGATATATCTTCAAATATAATAATAGAAGGTAGTTTAGCTTATGGATCATTGATAACCCTAATTCTATATCTATCACTCCATGGGATTACGACACAATACCATCTGAGATCAATTCACAATCATACATAATGAACTCTAATTCAATTACAACAAATGTCAAAGTTCAACCTTTTGTCATGGAAATCTATTGAGTCTATACAAATTCATACATGAAGCAAAAGCAATATATATATATATATATATACTAAATAATCTACCGTCTACCACAGCTGATGCATTCGATGACATAAAGCGGATGTTGATCCATATAAAATTCAATTTAAAATCAAATTGAAACAAAACAAAAAAAATCAACAAAAAATAGAAAACCACACACAACGCTTTATGAAAGTTATTTAAATCTATATTATTTATGAGTGAATCAATAATAATCGTAATTTCTATCAGCGTCATTGTCACCATTCCCTGGTCGTTTATGTAAATGTTGTATTGTGGTAGACACCTCATTTGTTCTATCTCACCGGGCCCAGCATTGTCATCTATGCCCTTTGACTCCATTGTGTGTTTTTTGTCACTACTGAGACGGATTATTTTATTTCCGTTATGTGTTCGCTTTAGTGCCTCCTCATTATTGAATTCGATTTATTTACCTTTTGAATCGAGGGTAGCTTTTTGTGCTTCAACTGCTTTTATGAATTACTGTTTTGGTCGTTGTACCATTGCGTTCAATATTGTGAGGAAGATGGTGACAACATGGATTACACAATACAATACAATAACAAATAAAAATATAGACATTAAATTATAAAACAAAACAATTTTAGGCCTTCACTTGCTTAATAAAAAAAGTAGTTGGTACAACTAGATATTTTATCGGTAAATTTAATACTTTATCTTCCAGAATAATTTAGGATAGCCATAACATTACAAAATATTCTGTATTTTTTCAAATGTTGGCAGTAACAATGACAACTAAATTTAGTGGTGAGTATAAACAAACAAAATGAAAAATAATAAATTCATAAACTACAAATATCATTAATGACAATATAACCAACACTATAAGCTTGAGATGACGCTTCCATGACTGCTGCGTCATTCCCGGGACGCCGTACCCCATTATTATTCAAATTGTCATTCAAATTACCTCCGGGAGGAGTCGGAGAAGTTCAAATGCAGTGGCACTCACAGTCTCGACACCTATCCCAGACACGTCCAAAACTTTAATTTGTGCATAATATTACAACTGCTGTCCTATGACCTTCGGTTTGTGTAGAAAATATTCTTTTCATGTTAAAAGCAGTAGTCATTATTTAGTTTTGGTAAATATGCAGTGTCATTAATAGAAACAAATGTTTTGGTATACTTTAATTGTTTTTTTGTTATACTTTAAGCATAGTAGAAACTTCTTTTTACAATTACATACTTACACACAAATATTTATATAAAACAAAGATGAATCCACGAGAAATCCGCCATTCAATGATGCCCATGACGCTAGTAGCGTTTTATGATATAATAATTTAAATTGCGTTATTTGCGAGCAACAACGCATGATTAAAAAAAATGTTGGTAATTTACGCGAGCAAAAGGTAAACAAAATTTCCGTAATAACTTTAATGCACGACACATTTAGCAGTAGGTAAATATAAAATCCACGTTAAAATCCATTTTACATTGTACAGAACGATTAGAAACATTGTAACCCGAACAAAAGAAATGATAAAGAAAATTAAAGGTTTCCATGCCAATGATATTTTACGATACCCGTAAGCGACAAAACGATGGTCGTAAAAGTAATATAGGTTGTAGAGATTGCGAATCCAACGCACACAAAATAGTAAACCAAGACACCGACTCGGACTCGGTTTGAGTATAATTTAGGAACAAGTTAAGCAAATTTCTACTGATACAATTAGAAATGAACAAGTCATTGTTGTTGTCAGATGATGAACAATCAAACTTCTAGAACTTTTACACAAATTCACAAAATGGTGATCAATTTCCTCACCGCACATAAAGAGCGTAAACCTCACTACGTACCTAATAATAAATTATCGACATTCCATACAGAACATATTGCCATTTGAAAACAACGAGTGTATAATAAAATTACTATGCAGATACAAAGCTTGGACTGGACTGAATTATTCGTATACAGAGAATAAGAACAATGCTTAATATCGATGTTTTCGAAAAATGACTACCAATTAAATGTGGCAAGCAGTTCTAGCATGTCTTTCTAATTCTGTGCAGCGTGATATGCTGGTGGTATAATATTATATCCTTGTCCCTATTTTATTAAATACGCCGCTTAGTTTACTACATTTTGTGTTCGTGTCAACCAAGACAATGCTACACTAAGTCAGGTCAATTTTTTAGTTATTTGGAATAAATTTTCTGCGAGTCTTCCCATTCTAGTTGGTATAGTATCGATTCTTGTTCAGCTAAGGCTAGGTTACAATCGATAGTGTAGGTTTACGGTCGAAGATAGTTGCCACCTTCGTTTCGACGATCCCATTGTTGCATTCATAGCAATGATCTGGCGTAGTTGCGTCGTCTTTCAGCTGCATCCGACACTTCCATTGTTGCAATTTTATTGCTGGTGTTACCGTCTCAGCGGTGATCGTAAACTACGCGACGGCTTTCGATACTATCCACCGCGATCTGCCGACGAGCTGATGGGATCCGCGACCGCAGAACGCGCATTATCGCGGCCCGAAGCCACCGCAGCCGCGATTTTCATTCGTTTCTAATAAATTGATACGAGGCGCGGTGCGACGGGGACGCGGCCGCGCTATTGGTCGAGGCGTTCCCCAGGTTTCTATACTCAGACCCCGTTGTAAATCAACTTTACAACCTTTAATTACAGATATTTGCCGTCTCATGTGAGCGTACGGGATATCTGAGGGCCGTGCTCGCGAAAATATAGCATAATAATGGGTATTGACCCGTAATGGCTCGCCTGTAGGTACTATCGGCCGCCTTTGTCTTGATTGTTGGAGCGAGAGAATATTCTTTTCTGAATGATTGCCAATTACATCGAATGGCCCCTGAATTCCACGGAGCCATACAATGCCTTAAGATCTCTCTCATTTTGATTTGCATTCGAATAAATGATTTATGTGTTATTAAAGTTAAAGCCTACAAAATGATATGACGCTTTCAGGGTGAGATTTTATTCGCGCCCTAAAGTTCTTTATTAAATTTAAAGCTTTATATCCCTGTGTTGTAAACTGATTGACTTTCGAAACTGATATAACCTATTATTGTAAATGGGCAGTATGTGTGTATGTGTATGTGTGCATAATATGAAGGAATTATGAACATGTACGATAGGTATATTGGAAGAAGCGCGTTTGCAGTTCCCCACATTGTTGCACCGGATAGGGCGGCCATCGTTTTAATGTCTCTCAGACGGAATTACGCTGGATTGTTCTCAAGTTTAGTGCTCCCCTCATGATTGATCGTTGTATCCTCAGCCTTATGTCATTCTCGCACCGTATCTCCTGGAATTTGTGTTGCTCGCAATAATCGTATTGAGTTATGGTAACCCCTCAAAATGACTGTTTCGAGTTTCGCTCACTTACAGACACATAAATGAACAGTTTTGCTTAATTTATAATTCAATAAACTGATGAAATGAAACCAATTTTTTCATCGTGAGTGTACATGGCCCTGAAGTGTGTAAATTAACACTCGAATGATCGTATTTCTAAATTAAAACCCCGCTGCGAGTCGCTATAAATTGTTCTGCCCATAAAATTATAACGACTGTCTAAACAGGGGCTAGCTGTCATTTATGACCTTAATATTCGAATAACAAAATTAAATTCACGTATGCAATTATACTTTTAATCCGTTTTGCACACCCTTGCATCGCTTACTGTTTTATGGCAAACCAGTGATGAAAAAGCGAATTTTATGCTCACAATCATTTAGCACAATATTTTCTTTTCGATTCAAAAAACCTTACGAGCATCAAAATTATTAGCAAACTATTCTGTTGTGATTACCGATTATTTATGGTTTCTTTACTACTCGACACCTGAGAAGAAAATCATGTTTAACGTGTGTCTAGCCGGACATTTATGTTTGATGTTGGTTTGTTTGTCACATCAACATTATTTATATCGTCAATCGTAAACATTTTATTGCCTCATAGGTGGATTTTCCTTGCATTGCATGTTTCCAACACATGGTCATATAAACTATTTATATTCTCCTATACCTACTTATCTGTTATATGGCTATATCTCTTACAGATATTATTAAACTCAGGTTTTATCTTAATGAAGAAATCTTATCATAATGTTTTATTATTATTTTAATTAAAAATGTTTTATGGTTTAAATTACAATGAGTACCGATACGTTGGTTTCTAAAATAGAGTGAACTATATTTTTATTTAGCTCACCTAGATTAAACTCAAGCTTTAATTATATTTAACTGCCCAGTGTCAATTTATTATATTGATTAAAAAATAAACGCAAACCTCGATACAACTGAAACTGGATCTCACAGAGTCGTTATTCTGAAATTAAACGAACGCGAAGTCACCCAGCTGGATAGCTACCAACATTCAACTCGAGTAATTGAGATTGATCGAGTCGTGAATCGAGCGGGGCGGGCAATCAAAATCGTATCAGACCAATGGGAGCCTCGCTGTATTCTATCGCCGGCTCTCATTGGCGCTGGCGGGGTTGAGGGGCATTAAGGGCTTTGATACAGCTCTCGATAAGCGGTAGGCGGCGAATGTCGATCCGATCGATTATATTATCGCTGGTGTCGTCGCATTCTAACACGACCCGATAGGTCGCCGCTTTTCCTGCTGCTGCACCTTGACTTCCCATATGACAATTTAACGACGATGCGTCATTACCGCCATGTCAACATTTTATAGCTCATTTGAACGATTATGAAGGCAACAAATGTTTATTAGTTTATTAGAAACCATCAAATTAAAGCTACTTAATCTGGTCGTAAAATCAGAGCCGAAATCAAAGTTGCAGCGTGCAACACTTAAAAGAGATTAGCCGGCTAATCGTGCGTTATTTACAGTCAGTCCTTTATCAGCACTGGAGCGTCCTACTGAACGATTTACGACGCTCGAGATTTGTTCGCACAATAGAATTAGTCTTTCCGAGACGTCGAGTGTCGATAAATATCGGGAGAGGCGCGAATAATCGCAACACTGTAACTATTCAACGATTTATACCGTACATGCCCGTAAAGCACGTTGCGCATAAAGTGAAATTCATATTACGGATTTAGCATGAGGTTTCGTAGGAAAAGCAATAATTTGTCACAATTGGGCACGATTAGATTGGCTCCGGCGGCGATTTGACATACGTCGTAAATAACGCTTTGAGCGGACGCATTGAGTGAGCCGTCATAGTCGTGTTCGAGTGAGTTCGCGGTTGAGATGGATGCGTGGTAGGGGCCCACACGCTGGCAAGATTTGCTTTATAATTCATAGTGAGAATTCAATGAAGAACAAAGTTATTCATATTCAGTTGAATCCTTTGCTTTTTATTTGAATTAAAGAACACTTTAGATGTTGGAATAAGTAGTAGAAGTCATTTTAGATTGTCTCGCGTCTATCAAAGATTTACTAGAGTTCTTACCGAGAGTTCTAAAATGTTCTTATTTCAATATTACTACATAATTACACTGGAGTTAGGGCAATGCTGCAATATTGCTGAAGACCAACATCGCCATGTAGTGTAGTAATATTGAAGTAAGGTTGTAAAATGCCAAGTATAGATAGTAGTGGTTGGTCTCCAATGTGAGACGTGCAAATAGCGCGGACGACTAGAACGTCGCACGCGCATCGAATCGCGCGTTTTCCGCCGCCGGCGCACCGACGTGTTTTGTGGAAATAGTTATTGGGGTGATTGCTTTCATAAACAATAGCTTTTGTCCACGGTTTCTTGTAACCGACTTGTTATTTTGTCGGATAGCGGGACTCGAAGCTGCGTGTCCGATAGCTCGTTTCGCGTGCTATGCTGCCTAGTCGGACGATGGAGGGCGTGCTTTATCTTACTGGGTTATAATTATGATTATATAGCCTTAAATTGTTGACGTTGATTTTAGACACGTAGGTAGATTTCACAATGGGACCGATGGCATCTAGAATGTGTCAAATTTTTTTGAGATTTAGAGCTTTATTTTAACCTAGCGACCCGCCTCAGCTTCACACGAATAAAACATATATATGCCTACATGTTTTGCATCAGTTTGTTGCGTCGATTATGAAATAACATCTTTAACAATCATCGTTGTATTTCAACCAATTTACACAAAACCTTAACGAATTGTACTCGTAAACCTTCGTCATGAATCACTGTCTAACTGGTGAAAACCGCATGAAAATCCGTTCATACGTTTTTTAGTTTACCGCGAACAGACAGACAGATAGACGCGGTGACTTTGGTTTATAATATGTACTTAGTGATTACTTAATTAGAGCAAGATACGAGGTATTATTCATTATTGGCAATTTGGAAGAAGGGTTTGGGATACCTAAGTATGTTGTTACCTAACTAATTGGAATAAAGGCAGTTGACTCAGATACAAACTATTCTGGCGATTTGTTTATTGAACAAATCTTGAATAAAGTTAATGATAGTAATTTATGGAATAACGGATAGACTTACTTTAAAAGTCTAGAATCTAACCGTATTACGAGCCTGAAATGTGGTAAGCTAAAGAGAGAAGAGTTGTACTTTCACTGAGATATAATATTATATAATGAATATATAATGAATGGTACTATATTTTGAAAGGCATAATGTTTTAGGCGTAAAAGGGGGTAAATTTGTATCAATTTTCACGCTTACCAGCATGAATATATTTTTTGTATTTGCTAGCGTTTGACTATTATCTCTACTGATGGTAATTAAGTAAGCGATGATAATATGTGGTCGTAGATGAGAACATTATTATAATTATGTATTACTTACTAAACAGTGGCTAGTTTTTAGGGTTCCGTACCCAAAAGATAAAACGGGACCCTATTACTAAGACTCCGCTGTCTGTCTGTCTCTGTCTGTCTGTCCGTCTGTCACCAGGCTGTATCATATGAACCGTGATAGTTAGATAATTGAAATGTTCATAGATGATGTATTCCTATTGCCGCTATAACAACAAATACTAAAAACAGAATAAAGTTCAAAATTAAAGAAACGTGTATCCCCTTACAAGAAACGTGTTTTTTATCGACATATCACTATAGCGCCATCTATGAACTTTAGCTACCCAAACACCTTTGTGTTCACTTTCACTTAGATGGCGTTAGACGTCTGTCAGATATTAGTTAGATGGCGTTATAGTAAACTGTGGTACGGGACCCTACGTGTGCGAGACTCGCATTTGGCCAGTTTTTTATATCTATATATCTATATTTTATTTATACACCATACTTAGGTTCTTACTTATCTAAGCCTTAGTACCTACTATTGTTTATTCTGCGCTTAAGCAAAAATTTCTTAGAATATCTGAAAGACTTCGTGATCAGTGATTCATTGGACAACCCAGTTGAATACAATGTGCAGAGTTACTGTGTATTGAATCATATTTGAGTAAAATTTAGCTAATTTATTTTCCGCGTACAAGTTTATTATCATTTTTCTCTTGCGACGAATGTTAATGTTTCCCTGAATGACTAATTAATGGGTGATGCCTATTCGTAAAATATGTTTTGTGTAAATTGACTAGGGTAGTATAGTATTATTATCTTTTCTATGGTAGTATGGAACTAGTCGAAAAAAGTGAAAAAAAATATAAATGGAAAAACCAATGCACAATTGGTAAAAATGCAATCCAAATGTTTCGTAAATCGGTCCAGTAGTTTTTGAGTCTATTCGTTAGAAACATACAAGTGTTTTCTCTTCAAAATATTAGTATAGATATAGACTTTTTTAACCGACTTAAAAAAAGGTTTATCAATTCGACCGTATATATGTTTTTTTATGGGTGTTCGCGGATAACTTCGTCGTTTATGAACCGATTTTGATTAGATTTTTTTGTTAGAAAGAAGATATCTCAAGGGTAGTAAGTCCATAGTAATTTCATCGAGATCTGATAAGTATCTCCAGAGATATGGAGATAAACACTTCAAACTTGGTACCTACTGAAAATTAATAGCACGGCATTTGAAGTCGCTTCTTTTAGTTTTTAACGATCTTATTATAATGTAAGGTAACAGGATAAGCACCGTCTAACCGTCTGTCTATTCTATCTATACAGATAGGTACAGCGGCATGCAAATCTCTAGATACACTTAGTCTGTTACCTCGAAACATAAAGATGTTACCTAATAAGTGATAGCGTTAATAAGTCTCACATGCCCAGTAATTTTACTGGTTACCTTGCTATACAGACTGAAAAACTATTTAATTGCTAAATTAATTGGCAAAGTGATGGTACCGCCCTAGGTAGACTTGAAGTCCTACCACTAGAACTAGACTAAAAGCCTTATTGAATATTTACTACAGTATATACACCTATTTATTTCTGCAAACAAATGATACCCCCATTTGGCCCAATTCCACCATCACGTTCCTCCAGACATAAGCGTAGCAATTAATTCTGAGAGGGTGACGTCACCCCTCCAGCCTTCAACCCTTCCCTTTCCACTCCGATAGAGGGGTGGTATTACCCTTGCTAAGGTAGGGTATTTGTAAGTTATGTTTTCCTCGGACTGATCTCTGACTCGATTTATTATTATCAGATAATTCAAAATATAATTTTATGATTATACATTACCGACTATTATACTCACTACTAATTGTTGTCGACTGTCTCGACCTAGGTTTCGTGCATGTCCGATGCACTTCCTCGGGAGTTTACGCTGCGAGATCGCAACGACCACTGAATGTCGCGCGTCGTAAAAAAATATTAATTCTATAGTGCCCCACTAAAGGAAAGGAAAAGGGTTTGAATGACTTACGACCTGAAATATGGCAGATTCGTGTTTTTATATGATGTAGATTTTTGTTTTAAGATGTTTGTGACAGAAACTGCAGAATGTTGTATAATTATACGTGTATACTAATTTTGTTTTTAAAATGGCTACGAAGGTTTTAACTTTGCTGTAACAACGTAGAAAAAATGGCGATTATTAACTACCGTTTCGTTGAAATTTAACAGCAATACAAAAATACTGTATTGACTTGAATAATCCACATTAGGTACATTTTTGTCTATTGTGTCTAGAAACAGTTTATTCCCGTCCACCTCTAAAGATTGACCCCACGCATGGACAAACGGGCATACTTATGCATATCTACTACCGCTTTTAGGTTTCGGTGGCAGACGGTGATATAATACTCTTATACCGATATGCCCCCACTTTGCTCTGTGTAAACTGTGATAAACTGTGTACATTTTTCTGAAAGCGTACCCACCCTACTCCCGATAACGGGGATGATTAACTGTGGCAGGAAGACGGATTGACAAATAGTCGTTTAGGTATTTGCTAATGCTGCCTCATTAATAAACGTTCGACAACGCTGAATGCCTGATTGGATCCAACCAGTTCAGTTTTACCTACGAATAATTCAATTGTATTTTAGGAATCGGAAATAAATAAAACATGAAGGATTTCGAGTTTCAGTGGTTCATGAATTAATGTGCGAAATTGTAACAAATTATTCTGATCCATAAAATAGAATCGAAATGTATTGAGCATCATATTGATACATAACAATCAATTGGCGGTAATCGGCGATAAAGATAAAGGCGACGTCGGTTCTTTCGTTTTTTGGTCGTGAAAAAAACCGACTTGAAATGCCGTACTTAGTCATTTTCAGTTGCAAGTTTGAGGTGTTTATCTCCATATCTCTGGAGATACTTATCAGATCTCGATGAATTTACAATAAACTTGTACAAAATTGGTCCACACTTGAAGAAGAAATCGGTGAACATACATAAAAAAAAAACATCATATACCTAGAACCTCCTCGTTTTAAAGTCAGTAAAAATGCTGCTACCAAAAATTACTAAACTAGAGCTAAGTCACCTCCATTTCAAATTTCATCCAAATTTGTCGAGCTAATACGTCGTGAAGGAGTTACAAACTTCCGTACCGATTCACACACAGACAAACTTGCGCACACAACATAAAATATTTAAAAAGTTATTGAAAAGTTATGCAAGGCTTTATATATTACATAATACAGAACTTTAACATTCACCAATGGCCGAAACTAAATGCTTGAATACTAAAGGGTCCTTCAGATTGGTCTAAATATACGCTAAGAACTGCGATAGATTTTCCGCAGCGTGTGGCCGAACCGGAAGAGTAGTAGCTTGGCTGATTTACAGCAATAGCACTAACAATCGATGACTTGTCGAATGCACACGAGCTTTTATTGGGGAAATAGCCGAGGAAACGACGATATGTTGCAATCGGTTCGGTACCTACGTATCGGCTAAACAGCTCCGGAAATCCGGATTGATAGTGTTTCTCGTTCTTTTACATTGAATTGTTGTTTTATGGATTTGATGGATATGGTGAATCTAAGTGATTTATACTTGGTATTAGTTACCGTTATTAGAGGTCACTTTAGACTTGAGTTTAATCTCTAAAGCATTTCTTATGTTGCTTATTCTAAGATCTGTATAAAACATCGTTGTTATTGGAATTAGCCATCGACGGGTCTATTGTCTTACCCGATGGAGCTTTGATACCACGTCTTCCTTCCCTTTAACCTTTCACTTTTTCAGTATTTTTTATAATTTTTATGTCACGCTCATTTAGGCTGTATATTATTTCTGGATATTAGTCTATTCCATGGCTTGTCATAGCCAGTAAATTTTACTTCCAGCAACAGGGTAATCTTTTTAACTGAGCCGTAGTCTCCAACTCCCTACGATAATATCGTCTTCTCGTGAATTTTTATAGGTTATGTAACAGAATTGGAATAGTTCCACTAGATGAGACTTAACACAGTTGCCCAGCACTTTGTCTCACTGCCATTTTCCATTTCTGGACAAGTACAAATTCTATCTTATATCACGACCTTACTTAAATCTGGTACGATAGTGGTCAAGTCAACTCCTTGTCAGAAAAAACACCCAAATCTTTTCTTCTTTTCAGTTTTTTGCACAGCTTCACATCATCACAAACAAAATCTCTCCTTGTTGCAGGCACACCCATCAACAGACTGCCCATCATGGCAAAGTCAGTCCTCGATCTGTACGAGCTGTACAACCTAGTGATAGCCAGGGGAGGTCTGGTGGAGGTTATCAATAAGAAGCTGTGGCAGGAGATCATCAAGGGTCTGAGGCTACCGTCTTCCATTACGTCTGCGGCTTTTACTCTGCGCACACAGTAAGTTTTACTTTATTTTTAGGCTTAGGCTAGTTACTTAGTGTTTGACCTCTATCGCACCTGATGGTAAGTGACGATGTGGCTGAGGATGGTAGTACGCTAGGCCTTGCATGGGAGATGGGTTCAAGGGCAGCTGTCAGAACACACCTTCTAGCTCTATTTTTATGATATAAGGTAACAGGACAAGCACGACGCTCGCCTGATGGTAAGCGATGACGTCCACCCATTACAGAAACAGCATGCAAAATTCTGGTAGTCCAAAATTTTGCATGCTTTTTTCT
The DNA here is from genome assembly GCA_954871355.1 of Cabera pusaria. Taxonomy (NCBI): domain Eukaryota; kingdom Metazoa; phylum Arthropoda; class Insecta; order Lepidoptera; family Geometridae; genus Cabera; species Cabera pusaria. Next base: position 16,303,391 of record OX940902.1, read on the forward strand.
ATAATTTTCACTACGCTGTGCCTGTTACCATGAGACATAAAGATGTTGAGTCTCACATGCCCTGTAATTTCTCTAAACCATTCTAGTAAGACCATTGTAGGCATAGCGTGTTCACCATTTTTACACACTCATCGCTTACCACCTTACCGCTTAGTAGTCCAACACTAGACTATCAGGTATAAAAAAAATCGATGTTTTGATGCCAGATTCTCCAACTTGAGGGAAGTTACCGTGTTACAAGCATGCATGATGCATGGCGTTATTAGATTGATAGCGATTACACACATAATAAATGTAGTTAAGCTCCGTAGTTTCGTCAATAGAGTATAGTATAGAGAAATGAGGTGATATCCGTCAACATGCCTTCATAAAAATATAGAGCAGTGCTTGTGACAATTCTATTCAAATTATAATTTCAGTCTCATTCTTTCATTAGAATTTGACGTATATGACCATTGTTTCGTTTCCATTTTTCAAAGATTTTGAGTTTTAACTAAAACATAAGAGCAAGTGGCATCTGTTATTAACAAGTATACATATTTAACAAAAGCTTTGCTGATTAAAAGTTAATGTTGAAAGTGGTTTCTGATTTCAAAATAAAAAGTAATTAGGACGTGTCAAATAGGACTTTATGATCAGCAAAAACTTTAAGGGATTATAATAATATGAATGTTCTATTCAAAAGTTGCTATTTATTCTTATATAAAATAGTACGATCTTGGTATATTGTTTTAATTCAAAACACGGTTTCCTTACCTACATTCCCATTTTAAACTTTCATACAAAGGGTTTCAAGAATCAATATAATCCGATTGGAAATCATAAAGGTTACGTTGTCGTTAATCTGTCAAGATCACCAAAAGGTTAAGCTTATTAGAAATGGTGTTTCCTAATGTCAGTACGAAGCGGAACAATCGGTTCAATAGCCGATGTGTGGTCCAAGAGACTGGGCAGAAGCCGTCGCCGTATTCGACGAACTCTTTGTATACCCTCATTCAAATTCTCACGTGAGAGACAAAAGTGCCCCAACAATAAACCGTACGTGAGCGGCCGACGCGACATTATGACAACTTCATAATTAATAACCTCTAACTCATCTCGGTCAATATAATTTCTCATTTATCTCTCCGAGGTTCTTCACCTCGTCGCCTTTTGTCGGTCGCATAAAGGTGTTTCATATTTATAATTCAACTTGTGCACCGTTACGCATGACGCGATAGTTTGAAAGCGTCTTTACTAAAACTATTGCATTACGCATGACAGTTGCGACAGTATTTTGGAAAGCGCTTTTCGAAGCTACCGTCACAGATTCTCAACTATTGTTCTTGAAGCAAAGGGCTAAAACCATCTCACAAATTCGTGACAGGTACGATTATTGACAGGTAGAGAAATGCAAGACTAATGTAATGTTTGTGAAATTGAACGTGCTTGGGTTTATTCATTAAGCTGATACATAAAGCTGCTTTTAATTTTATGCCATAAACCTATAATTCATGGTAGGAACATAACACCAATTTGTCAATAATGTTAGCAATAAAGAACCTGAAACGAAAGTTTTAAGATCTTATGCGGAACTGTAAAGGCTGATTAGAATCTGATAACTCGAACTAAAAGAAATGAGCATTTAGGTAACGAATCATTTAAAAGGATTATCCTGACTTCAGTAGGTTACAAAAGAGCATATATACTTATAATCTCTTACGACCAGTGCTTTATTGATTAACATAAGCATAGGCGATGCTAACGACAACATAAAATTAGACGATCAGTAATGAACGCCATCTAGCTTTTCCATTTGACATCTTATGAAAAGGTAGCCGAGTTTTAGGCGTCGGCGGTTCAAAGTCTTATTGTACTAGACGTTTAGTACGGAACAGTTAATATGATATATGGTAACTAACAGTTGACAATGTGCTCGTATAAAATTGACTCGCCTCAAGAATAGGATTAAGAATGTAATATCTTCTATTGTGGATGATGAAGGATAGCCTTTTGATAATAATTGGGCTTGAAATATGATTTATAAGGCTGTCATGTCCCTGACAGTGATATTAGGTTGATTTTTTCAAAGAGATTGAATGGTGACATCAGGTAATCTTCTGATTTATATTGATGAGCTGATTAATATGGGAGGTTTTGATTTTTAAATGACAATGGCGGTGCCACGTTGGTTGGTTGGTCGCTTGGCATCTTTAGTGCTGATGTTCGTAAAGAACTTTATGAGGTAGGTATATTTATTGAGAATTTTTACTTGTTAGGGTGAGTTCATAGAGCTCTTAAAACCAATTCCAATTTCCAAGCTTAATTGACAGACAGTCGGTTCCATACGTTAAATGGAAAACGATAAAATGTTTTAAGATAATGGAAAAGTTATGCTTATTTCCTTAAGAAATTTAGATAGTAATATTAATTTCTTAAGGAAATCAAATATTTAAGTAAATTGTTTGTGATGGCATAGATAGGTACTATACGATGCCTCTAATTTAAAATGGACTCGGAACGATACCGCCGTAAATTATACTATTTCTGAGTGATCCTTTGATAATTATTATTTATGTTTTATAAGCTTGATTTCAATGTATAAAATAGCATAATAGATACCTGGAGATGACTTGCAACTGTGAAGTCCTATAGTAACTATCTACCTATTGAGAATCACTGAAGTTAAAGAGGAAATCATTTTTTTATAATTTAAAGTGAAAGCAAACGCTACTTGCAAGCCTCGAAATTCAGAGCTTCGTATCCATAGACCTAACCTAACGTTTATCCCCTTGTTTTCCAGATATATGAAGTATCTGTATGACTATGAATGCGAGAAGAAGAACCTTTCGACTCGTAGCGAGCTGGACGCGGCTATTGAAGGCAACAAGAGAGAGGGCAGACGAGCTTCGGGACAGTACGATGCTCAGGCGGCACTTGCTATGGTTAGTACCTTATGAGTAGATAATATATTGACCCAGCAGAACTAGATAAAATAGTTTATGAGACGAGAGTGTTTAGACAATGACTCGTTAGCATTTTACCACTATCTCACCTTGGTAAGTGATGATGCGGATTAGCTGGATGGCTCTCATCCTTGAGAGCCAGCCGCAGTCAAAACACACTTGTTTTTGGCAACAAACTTGATGGCCAGTCAGGCGGACACTAGACCCAACCCTACAAATATTCAAAACTTTAAAGGAAAATAATGATAGCAGTCGCTTAAAAACTATTGTCTTAAAGGGGTACTATTTCTATACAAAAGTAAAATGCACAAATATGAGTAAATGGAGCAAAATCTTGCACTGAAATCACATCTTTTGGTCTTGTGTAAGTCTGTACATGTATCATTTAGGAATTATAGTTACCTACATGATTTAAATGAATAATATAAACATATTATTAAATACATTTTTCTGTATGAACTTGTGTTTTACTATTCTTCAAAATAAATTCATCTTATTATCAAATTATGTAGGTTAATACATTTTCGACATGTAAATACTTATAAAAGACCAATAGATGTGATTTCAATGCATTTTTTTTTGCACCATTTTAGTACTCATATATGCACGCATTATACTATGGAAATCGTACCCCCTTAATATAACCTCTTCTACAATCAATCTCTTCTACAATCAACCTCTTCTACAATCAACCTCTTCTACAATCAACCTCTTCTACAATCAATCTCTTCCAATCTCTCAAAGAACTTACTGCCATCTCACATTCAGTATTCTCCGTTCCAGCCACCGTTGAACCGAGGAGTGCCAGCATCACTAGCCCAGCTGTCCCAGCACATGCAACCCTTGTCACTGTCGCTGGGAGGGGGCGGCGTACCCCGGCTGCCCCCGTTGCCCCCGCATGCCCCACACATCGGTCAGCAGGATATAGAGTACAGGGTCAGAGAGTATATGAAGATGATACAGACGCAGCGGGAGTTGATGAGAAATGGTGAGTATTGTATATTTAGCACGCTTTTATTAGACCTTTTCTTACCACCATCAAGGATAAAATCTGCCGCCATAAACTTACGGGATTCCGGCAGCACACAGCCCTTGAGAGAGAGAGTGAGACTATTCTTGGCTTCGCGTGTTCACCATCTTGGACCACATCATCGCTTACCACCATTGGTCAAACGTTACGCTAGCCTATCAGACGTATTTTTTTTGCATAGACATAGGCACTATATCTTATGATATCTTCTCCAGGATCAGAATCCCCTCCCAGCGTTACCAACGGCCCCGCCCCGATGATGTCCCCCCGTGACGCCGCCGCCCTCAGCGCCATCGACGTGTCGCGCCTCACTCTGTGGTCGCTGTACAACAACAACAACAACAGCCCCGCTCCCACTGATTTGGAACCACAACGGTAAGTTTTTAGTTTTTCTAACTGGTTTAAATATTTAATAGCATGCCAGTAAGCCCAAAAAATGAAAAATACTGTGACAAATAAAAATTCACTATCGCCTCTACTATACCTGAAACCAAATACTAATATATGATTTAACTAGCTGTGTCCCGCGGCTTTGCCTGCGTTTAAAAGTATCCTACTATACAATCAATCTCTATCTAATCGCCTAATCCATAATACTGGCTACCCTTTGCAAAATTTCAGCTCAATCGGTTTAGTCGTTGGACCGTGAAGAAGTCCCAAAAACCACAAATAAACAAACAAATATAGAAACTGACTTTCGTATTTAAATGATTGTGTCGATCTCAAACTATCATAAAAAAGGCAGACAGATTCGAGCCGTACACCCGAATGAACGCAAGTTCAGTAATACTAAATGCTCGAGTAATACGCTTCCGCGCTCAGTGTGCTACCAAGCGGCATCAGGGTCAGACGCTTCCGTGCAGTATTACTTCGCAGCGTTGCTTACCTAGTAATCATGCCGTATTGACTATGCCGGACTGAGCGCGGAAACTTATTACTCAAGAATTTGGTATTACTGAACTTGCGGTCACTCGGGTGTTCGGCACGAATCTGTCTGCCTTTTTTATGATAGTCTGAGGTTTCGATAATCTATAATAGTACCTATAAAATGTTATGACACCTTGTTACGAGTACTTATTACACACCTAGGCTTAGTTGCACCATCTTACTTTATCTATAACAAACGTCAAAAATCTGTCTTTGAAAAAAGGCATTTTTGTATCATACACTAAAGACAGGATCAGTTATTTTGCTTTTTTACTGACTTCCAAAAAGCAGGAGGTTCTATGTTCTTCAGTATGTTTTTTTTTGTGTGAGTTACGCGATGACTCCGTGAATTGTGAACCGATTTGTATGATTCTTTTTTTAATTGGTAGGGTACGTTTCCGAGGTGGTCCCATTGTAATTTTATCGAGATCTGATAAGTATCTCTAGAGATATAACGATAAATGTCTCAAACTTGCTACTGAAATTGACTCGCGGGGCATGGAAGTCGGTTTGTTTTAGTTTTTTAATTATCTTAATTATTTAAACAACGACACACAGCAAACACACAACAAACAAGGACACAAAAGACAAGGACAAAAAGGAGGACACTCAAAGGAGGATTAACCCGAAGGCCTCCTTGGCGTCGACTTTATACTAACGTCACCTAGTTTCTCTTCCAGGGAGGCCCTGAACCTCAGCGAGAGCCCCAACTCGAGTGCAAGCGTGAAGCGCGAAGCGTGCCGCTCTCCCCCGCCGCCTGCGAAGCGTCGCACCCCCCGACCCCCTTCACCTCGCCTGCCTTCCCCCCCGCGGCAAAACTGCGCACCGCCACCACAGATCAACGGCACGCCTAACGGTATTAATGGAGCTGCATTTAAAATTACTACGCGAGGTAAGTTTTGACTATTTATTGAATATTGATTAATAAGTACTTAGGTCACTTAGGTACCTACTTGTAATTTTTAACCGACTTCAAAAAAAGGAGGAGGTTTCTCAATTCGACCGTATAGATGTTTATTTAATTTTTTATGTTTGTTCGCGGATAACTTCGTCGTTTATGAACCGATTTTAATTATTCTGTTTTTGTTAGAAAGGAAATATCCCATGGTAATTTTATCGAGGTCTGATGAGTATCTCCAGAAATATGGAGATAACACCTCAAAATTGGTATTGAAAATTAATAGCGTGGCATTGAAGTCGGTTGTTTTTAGTTTTTTAAACGATCTTATTTTCTCAAACACTTGACGAAGAAAGTGATAATTTTAGTCGATAAAAATTGCAGTACCTATGTCTTGTGACCCCTAAGGCTTGTGTAGACCGTATGTTTTCGTGAACAAAGGCAATGCTTTCTTTTAACCGACTTCAAAAAAAGGACGAGGTTTCTCAATTCGACCGTATATATAATATTATGTATATATATATATATTTTTAATGTTTGTTTGCGGATAACTTCGTCGTTTATGAACCGATTTTGATTATTTTTTCTTTGTTGGAAAGGAAATATCCCAAGTGTGGCACGGCACCATGGTAATTTTATCGAGGAGATAAACACCTCAAAATTGGTACTGAAAATTAATGAAGTCGGTTATTTTTAGTTTTTTTAAACGATCTTATTTCTTTATCTAAAATCCATTTGATTTATTGATTACATTATACAAGAATGTTTAAAATGCAAAATAATCTTAGTTTCATATTAAAATGTGGTAATTACTGGAAAAAGAAAAGTGGGGATGGCAGGTGCAGTTAGGCCATGGTGTACAATATTTTTATATCAGATAGGCAAGCCACTTTTTTTTTCTTTCACAATTTGACCACTATCTCACCTGATATTAAGTGACTAAGCGATAGACAATGTAGCACGCTTACCTAGAAGATACCTGTTCACTCGCGATTTGAAAACCCCTGGGATGTAGTAATCGAAAAACACAAATACCGGCAAGGAATCCAATTCCTTGACAGTAAGTTGTAATAATAAAGCAAAACGTGTGGGTAGATGGAACGTCCACCACTTATAAAGTGATTTAAAACATCGGTACGTCTGCTAGTACGTCCATTTTGTAGATCCTTAATAGGGAATATGCATGTTTTTTTTAATATTTTTATTTCACTCATTACATCCATATAATATAAAAATAAAATACTGCTGGAATTAGTCTACTTATTTTTTAAATAAACATTTAAGTATACAAATAAATTTGAGCAGTTTAAACGCCATCATTTCCCGGGCTCTTTGGTTGTGCATTGTGACGTCACGCACTTACGTCAGACACACGCCGCTTGAAGCAAACTAGCTTTTTTTTCTTTAACTACGACTCCGCGCGATTATTGTATTTAGCCAATAGCATGTTTTTATTAAATTATACAGTTTCTCTAATCTCGTACTCATTTTTATCTATATTAAATGATTAGTAATATACATTTTTGCACAATAATACGCGGCAAACACAATATTTGGAAATAAATACAATTAGACCTCACCATACATTTATTTTCATGTTCCCGCGCTCAATGTTTCTATCACGTGGAGTAGTACATAATGACGTCAACTTTCGATTCGACCAATGGTGATCTGATTTACAAACTTAAATTTCCCTCGCTTAAATTGCATTTTTAATTTATTATTTTTAAGCAAATAAAATGGATTTAAATTAAAAAAAAAAAGGTTATACATATAACTCCAGGACAACAAAGAATCGCAAAAAAAAATTCCAATAAATCTGAGCTTCATGCATATTCCCTATTGTTATCGGTGTATTTAACTGTAATTATTTACCACGAAATTTATTTTTTACAGGTGATGCAAACACAGGCGATCAAAAACTAGTTGTCTCAATAGAACTTAACGGCGTTACATACGAAGGCGTCCTCTTTCCATCACAAAACGGCAACGGACAAAATGGTCACCGGCAAATGGTATCCTAAGTTTCACGATTGTTGTTAGGTTTTATTTAATATTTGAAGTCCAGGTCTAACTTAAAGTAGTTAACTGGTATAATATGACATAGTGAGTTATAATAATGGGTGTCATCAGTATATTTTTTGTTAATTATCCCGCTTTAGCTGGCCAGTTCTTAAGACAGGTCTTAAGTCAGATATGACGATTGAGGTTCAAGAGTACAATAAACTCACGGTTTTGTCCATGATCGAAAGGTCTTTTAAGGTAGGATAAAGGGATACTTTTCTAAAATATTAAAATAATATTACCTTTTTCCTTAACACGCTAAGATAATGAGACAACACATCAGCTTATTGGAATTAAATCTAGTTATGGAAAAGTTAAATATCTCTTTCCATTTGCTACTTTCTTTCCTTCATAGATAATGGTTTTCGTGAGTTTTTTGTACCACATCGGGTTGAGTTTATAATAATAGATAGTTTTCCTACAATGCATTAATAGTTTGAAGGGTATTAAATTATAATAATTATAGTTACTTAATAGTCTTCTTTTCTAGTTTCCATCTGCCATATTAATCGTTTATTATAAACTCAGCAACAAAGGAATATAATAAAACATATCGTAGAAGCATCCTCATGATCTCAAATTACTGACTCACAGGGACATTAATATTTTAATTATTGTTTCAACATGAACTTAGTAAAATAAGTACAAATTTTAACATCTCTAATTCAACAAACATTACTTATAAGTACATGTACTTACGTACGTTTAACATTTTTGTGATTAAGTTATTGTACTTATTTTTAACATTATTTTATAGTTCTCACATTATTTAAAAGTTCACGTCACTGCCTGAGAAAAAGAACCCTGAATTATTTGCGTTATAAATAATTTCTTGCAGTTCTTTGATTGTATTATAATTTTATTTTGTTTTATATGGTGTCATATAAAATGACGATTTATGTAAATATAGCTATAATTTCGTACTTATTTATAATTTGATACTTTGGCGGATGTGTGGACAGTGCTGAGTCTGATTTTATGTTTCGTCGTGTATATTACTGTAAATAAACTAAAACGTATTATGTTAGCTCTGTTTTTTGTACTTGCGTATGTTTGTGATTATTTTTAAAAGGTGTAAGTATATTTTAATATGTCAGTAGAGACATCAGTATTGTATTTAGAGTTTAGGTATTTATAAAATTGCTTAACTTAGTAATGTTTGCTCGAATAGGTTACTTGTATCGAGTAGAATATTGTTAGAATATTTTAAAAGTTATTGATCTGGCAAAACACTAATATCAATGAATAGTATCTCAAATTATTATTAAAGAATTAATGACAAAGTGGAAAGAAATGGTATGCTTCATAGATGTATAAATCATTTGCTAATTAATATTAATAAAAGTAAAGTTTAAGGAACATTAAATTAAAAATAAAAACATAGTTGATGTGAAAAATTTATAAAGATTTAAAAATTGCCGCGTCTCTTAAGGTTTCGTACTGGTTATAATAAGTGCAATAAGCAATATCCAAAAACTCACACGAACTCAGGCTTGAATAAGTTTGGTGTTAAAAAAAATTAAAAAAAATTGTAAATGACTGATTTTAACATTTATAACTAGTTAATTTAAAGTATTTAATATTAAAAATGTATCATTTTATTCTAGGAGCCACATTATTCGAGCTAAGTAGATGTAGAATTTAGTACATTCCTGAAAATGTACAATAATTTAAGATGATCACAATTTTCTGGCCTATCTTGTAACAGTAGTGTTAGGCCAGATTGACGCATTAGCGTGTTTCGTATTACACCAAAAATTTTTGATGTATTCAAATAGTAATTATACACGAATAAACAATGTATTACAATACAGTGTCTCTTCTTTTATTTTTCCTTTAGAAATACATGTTATGGTCTGTGATATCTACTCAGTGATTCCATCACAAAATTTACCCTACCTTTCCCATATTTCCCCACCTACGACGCGCCGTAACACGCCGCGTTCCGCAAACCATACCCCTCCCCCTACCATCTACGGTGTCGCAAACTTATAAAACAATTACATAAACCTTAAATATTTCCATAAAAACTTTCATCCCCTATTGTTGTTTTAGACCCTTTAGTTATTTTACCCCTATTAGTAAGGATTTGCACCGCATATCGAAAGAGGCAAAACTTTTACTTTGATTTATAATTTTATTTTCGAATTTAAAATAAATAAAAGTTAAATAAGGGGTTCTCACATGTTCTGAATAACTTAATATCGATTCCGTTACGATAGGTATCGTAGTAGAAAAGTATGATTGACATATAGATAGTAAGTAATTTTTTTGGCATTTGAAGGGTCATATTTCTTTTCCCAATTAGTTGGGGAAAAAAGCAAATGATAGGGCATAGCTACATATAGAATTATTATCTTTTCTATGATATAGACCTTGATTTTTCGTAGAAAAAAAATGTTTGCTCTAGAATGATTTTCCAGGGAGGAAAATGGGGAATACGTTTGAACGGCATGCACCCCGCGCTCCCTCTTAATTATAATTAATGGCAAACAATAAATAGGTACCACCTGTCGGCATTTTCTTTTCATAATATACAAAGACTGATACAAATAAAAGTATAGATATTACCACGGAGGATAGAGTAAATCATCCATGGATATTAATTATCATAATACCCACGACCTCAGGATAAACTGTATACTTACTTGCCCACGGCCACAGAATAAAAACAAGGTAATGTTTTTTCAAAACGGGCGCAATATTTTATGTTTTGAACAACGCCATCTAGACATTTAGTGTGGTACTACATCGAGAAGTGTTCTTGTTTTTGACAAAACGATGTTCTGTCTTTTACATGCACCTTGACTTGACTTAGTCTCATTGAGTTGTCCAATACAGAATGTAGATGGCTCTTTATTAAAATATATTTTTAAGAGCATTTCATAGTGGTTCTGAATATTTAAGAATTCCATTCTCAAAGGGTTTCAAGAAGACTAGTACTATAACTAGTCTTACTCTCTTTTTATTTTATTATTTTTTCATAATCCATAGTTCCCTTTTTACCCTATTAAAGGAGGGTTATGACTTTGACCGGTATGTATATTCATGTAAATTGTTAAACACATCCTTTTTTTCTTTTGAGGTAGATAAAGAACCATATAAATAAATAAATTAATACATAAATAACCATAGTTCTTTTTAGGGTTCCGTATGCCTCATTTGTCAAATTAATTATGACCGTTATGAGAGAACAGTTTAATAAACATACTCGTACATGAATATAATATTATGTTTCTTTGAAGTGTTACACAGTATATTTTTGTAAATTGTTAAACACAATCCAAAATATCATCGTAACGACGGGACTTGTACCCGCACCCCCTGGATAAGAGCACCTGGACATGACAGGATACGGAACCCTAAAAAGAACGATGGTTCTTTATGTATTAATTTATTTATTTAATTATGGTTCTTTATGTACCTCAAAAAGAAAAACGGAACTCTTATAGGATTACTTTGTTGTCCGTCGGTATGTCCCTCTGTCAAGACCCTTTATCTCCGGAATGCGTAAAGGTTGAAACATTATACTAAATACTTTGGTCTACGGTAATTTTCGGCTGTGAAAAAAATCAAACCTATAAGTCAACGAGATCAAAAGATATGACCGTTATAGTCACAAATTATCGCATATTTTGTGTTTTCATAAGGGAATCAAAACCTATAGGGTACTTCCCGTTGACCTAGATATGGCTATACATATTGTTACCTGTAGCTCACGGCTTTGCTTGCATGCACCCGATATATGGGAATAACTTCTAAAACTAAAGAGTGACTTCACTTCGATGTGCCTGTGTATTTTATGACCACGTTATTTTCTACCGAGATATAAAAAAAATATAATAAGTACTTTAAACCACCTTTGACTGATCTTATTATAATCTGGTCGTTGAGATCATTCTAATGAGCCCAAACTCGACATCTCTGCTGATAAGTTGTGAGAAGTTGAGTATTCTGCAGATTCCAGGACATACCCAAGCTTACACTTTTATGCTCCTACCATGTTCTTACAATATCGTCGAAATAAGAAGATAAGCACCGAATTCCGAATTGAGCAGACCTATGAGATAAATGAGATAAATTATATTTAGCGCACAAAAACAATGGATCGAACAACATGAAAACATAAAAACGTAGTATAATTTTTTTTAAATATCTTATAGGCTAGCGTTTGACCACTATCTGACCTGTTGGTAAGTGATGATGCGGTCGAAGATGGTAAGCACGCTAGGCCTAGAATGGGAACTGGCTCTCAAGGATAGCTGCCGGAACACATGCTTGGCGACAGATTTTCTAACTTCAGGGTGGTAGCTGGCTAGGCGGACACTAGATAATGTCCTACCATGCGGGGTTGGGGGTTTCTTAATGATGTTTTTCCTTCATCGAAGGGCCACTGTGAAAAGCGCACATACATTTTTCGATAGAAAAATCCATGCGGCGTGCACGGCGGGGTTTGAACTCGGTACCTCTGGCATCAAAGCCGACCGTTCTACCGATTACGCTACCGAGCCCTCAAAATTCCTCCAATTATTCCTAATTTAGCTTTCTTTTTCACCTTTTCTTTGGCGTCTCGTTGCCTTGAGTAGTAGTGGAGACAATTGAGTATTCTGCATGGAGGTCCCTTAAACTGAATAGTCGAATTCACAATACGTTCTGCTTCACTCACTCCACTAATCCTTGCTCCCGAAACAGTCTCATGACTATTACCATGAGTTAGTGACTATTTGATCTATGAGAGTTTGATAGCGTCATAAACAAGAAGACAGCTCATAGACTTCCCCTTGGAGGCATCTCGCCAGGCGAGGCCAGGTGTCTGTCTGTCTGTCTGTATGTCTGTCTGTCTGTCTGTCTGTCCATGGGTCACCACCGATTGTCTCAGGAACGGATGGACCTAGCAAGTTGAAATTTATACCAGATTCTGAAGTCAATAGTCCTATTAGGTGTATAAAAATCAAGGTCCTGAGTCAACACGATAAAAAGATATGGGCAAATATAGATTTTCGCGAAAATTTGTAAGTACCAAAATTTACCTTAATTTTCAACTTTACTTTATTTTTCAGAATTTTCCCTTTACTTGTACTGTAAGACCTTGCTTTTAACAAACATTGACAATTCTAGGTTAACCGGAAGTACACTATAGGTTTTGGGTCGAAAACCTATAGGGTACATCCCGTTGACCTACAATCATGGAATTTGGCAAGAAGCAAGGTCTTACAGCACAAATAAAGGGAAAATTCCAAAAAATAATAGCAGTTGAAAAATAAAGGGTGTAAAAAAAATACATACATAGTTTTGCCAATTAAGATAGTCTTCTGAGTTATATGAGCGCTTATACAATTTAGAGGTCTAGCTTAATTGGTAAACCAACGTTGGTACGGAAGCCTCGGTGGGCGAGTCTAACTTGACTTAGCCGATTTTATTTTAGTTCATATGACGTAAGAGAACTGGTAGCCTATATTACGGGTCTTAGAACCTAGTTTAGGTACCAGGGTTTTCCAATACCCATGTCGTAACTAATGCCTATTTCATTAATACATTTTTATTTCATATTATTTTTATTTCATTTTATCTGCATTACAAGAGGAAAGATCACTATGTGAATTGTTCCGAACTAAGTCTAGACTAAAATTAAGGCAGCAATAGCCCAATGGATAGGGTGTCGGACTGGCGATCGAGAGGTCGTGAGTTCGATCCCCACCCCGCCCATTGCACTATTGACGTGAACCCACTCCAGACACAAGCATATTTAGCTTAGTTGGAGGGGTTAACAAAAATACTAGTAATGTGCAACCTACATTGCGAGTAATATTTATTAAAAAAAAATCATTGAAGTCCTAATTTCAATACTGACTCATATAATTTTTACCCAATAATTAATATACCTACATTTAAATTTTGTACTGAATAATATGAGTTCAAACTATATCAGTGGTTAAGTTAAATGGCAAACTTGGACAAAGTTTTCTTGGAAGTCGCAGGTCGATGTCTGTACACGATGTCTATTGGTTTGGGTCTCCAAGATAGATGTAGATCGAGACTTAGATTTTAAATTCAAAATGTAATGTAAGCGGCTGTGACGAAAGATAGGATAAGACCCATACAAACGTTATTTCAAAATAATTTTAAATTGAAGCGAAATAAATAATTACTAATAAAATGTATGAAAAAATAAAAACTTTTTTTGCTACTCTCCATAACCGGTTGTCTCGAAGAGATCGCGTTTGGCGAGACCGACATTTGTGCTATTTCGTTAATATGTTTGTCTACGCCAATACTATACTGCTTTTATAAGACTGAGACAGTATTAATCTAGGTTTCTACATACATTTTATATTCAAAATGGTCCTATCTATTTTTAACATCCGACACAAAAAGAAGAGGTGTTAAATTTGTCGTGAGAATCTGAGTGTCTGTCTGTGAAATCATAAACAACCTAAAAAAAACGAATGAACCGATTTCAATTTAGTTTTTATTTTGTTTCACAGGTGTCTATTGAGAGGATTCTTTGCTTCATGCTATTCCATTCAGTTGTTTTAAGACTATGAACATTTTTCTAGTTGATGGCCAATATATAATTTTGTACTCTTAAGGTACGGACACACCGCAGCGTCCTGCGTGCGCGATCTAGGCGGCGATCAGATAGCGCAGTAGTATTTGTACCGACTGGTTCACACCAAACGCGATTAGAAAACAATTGAAAAGTACTGAGATCACGCATGCAGATAGCAGGACGCGGTGGTGTGGCCGTACCTTTACTTCAATGCTATTGTAAGAACATGATAGCAAATTGACCTGTTGCTGGGACATGCTCTAGAATCGATCTGCAGAATACTCTACTCTTCAGCAACTTACAGCAGAGATGTTGGGTTTGGACTCATTAGATAGGTCTCGTTGATAGATTATACTTAGATCAGTCGGGTGGTTTTATAAATGTAACCTTCTTCTTCTATGTACTTCGCCTTATCCGGTAAGATATATGAGGTAAGATCTGATGAGTAGCTCCAGAGATATGGAACTATAACTAACTACTGAAACTGACTCGTGCGGCCATGTGAAGTCGGCTTTTTAAATTTTAATCTTAATTGTTTATAGGTGACAGAGACACTCAATTATTTACATTGAGATCGCAGCAGCCGTCGCGGCTCGGTTCAGTGTTAACTACCAAATTTTAAATTTCATCTTTAATAGTTTGTAATACGGATTTTGACATATACGTCGCAGAACCAATATTAAACTAAGCGTGTTCTAGAGTAGAGATCACGACCACTGCAAACGCAGTGTAGGACGCCTACCAGTTAGCTGGAGTGAATATATTCGCAGGGTAGCTGGTAGCGGTTGGAAAAGGACAGCTTAAGATCGAGCTCAGTAGCGTGCCATAGGAGAGGCCTATGCCCAGCAGTGGACTAATACGGGCTGATATTGATGATAACGGATTTTGATGAAACCATACAATATTATAGCTTATACATTACAAAGGCACATAGGCATTTTTAGAATTCCGTAGCCGAATGGCAAAAAACGGAACCCTTATAGATTTGTCATGTCTGTCTGTCTGTCTGTCTGTCCGTCCGTATGTCACAGCCATTTTATTCTGAAACTGTTAGGATTACAGAATTGAAACTTAGTAGATAGATGTATTCTGTGAACCGCTTTCCGATTTTTATACAAAAATAAAAAATATAAAAGTTTAAGGGGGGCATCCCATACATGGAACTGAAACAAAAAAAAAAAAATTTCTTCAAACCTATACGTGTGGGGTGTCTATGGATAGGTCTTCAAAAATGACGTTGAGGTTTCTAAAATATTTTTTTCTCAAAGTTAATCATTTGAAAGATAGGCGCGTCTAAAGTAAATATCTTGGCCATCTCGTCACAGCTACACTGAAAGACGATGCTGACATTGAACGGGAGCGGAGGGCGTTGTCGGTCAGAGCGAACATGGTGGTCCGCAGGTTTGCTCGGTGTTCAACTGAGGTGAAAGTTACTCTTTTTAGAGCCTACTGCACCTCTTTCTATACTTGCAGCCTGTGGTCCGACTATACGCAAAAATCGTACAGCGCCCTACGTGAGAATATTGTTTTGTTTTTGTTTATTGTTTATTGCAACACAATGTAGTCAAGAGCTGAGCGAGCCGAAGGAGCTTTTAAAAAATAAAACTTTATTAATTCAAGACGTTTATTCTCTACAAGAGCTCGTCTAAGACTAACTTAAATATAAATTAAATCTAGAGCTTCGATATCAGACCACCGTGGGACGGATGCTCTTATTTGTTGTTTGTCCATTCAGCGTCTGGTGTCTGATTCCGTTACTCAGAATATAGAACGCTGACGCGTGTTATCTGTAGAGTCGGCAGACGTAACTCCTCCCTCCTTAAGTTCGAAGTTATCTTTTTTGGGAGAACTTCGAGAACATGTTTTTAACAATAATTTTGGATGATATTTATAGACCAGGTAACAAAGCATTATACAAATTAAAATATAGAGTCCGAGAGTCCAAACGCTTATACTACGCACTTCAATAATTGCCTTTACACTTTCACTATTTTCAGTATCACTTTTCTTTAAAGCTAACGACAATAGTTTCAGGTCCATCAGGTCCAAGCCTTCCAGGTTTACAGGTGGAGCGGGTTTCCTTTCGTCAGGTAAGAAGAGTGTAGGTAAGTTCAGGATCGGTAGCTCTGGATAATATGTTATATTTTCAATGTACATTTGCCGCTTTTTCAATATGATGTCTTGAATTTTCACCTCGCAGGGATCATCTAAGGTCATTATATAGGTGCCTTTGATCTTATGATGAAGCAGTTCACCATCGCATGTCCTTGTAAGCAGCTCTTCATCTCTACTGTACAGGATCCATCTATTTGTTTGCAGGAACTGGATTCTGATCTTCTCAATTGTTATGGGAATTTGGATGCATGACGTTACGTTTTCAGCATACGTCATCAGGTCGGTGATGCATGGGTCTTGAATATATTGAAGCATTCCGTCATCAGTGCAGAGGAATCTGAACTCGTCGACTTCTTGGCATGGATGAGTGAACAGTCTGGTCTTCAACCCTTTCGCCAAGAGGTAAGGATACTTGGGTATTATGACGACGGTGGAGTTAAAGGATAATACAGGTAAAGGAATCAATTTATAATAGATATATGTATCTTTTTCAATCAGCGGTATTTCCAAAAGGTAAGTAATTTGATTTTCCTTCAAATAGGCTTTAAGTGTTATAACTTGCTCTATCTTAACTAAGTTTTCTAAGCTAGGCGTAAAAACTAATTTTTCTTTATTATTAATATTTTCAAGTAGCTGTAACAACTTATTTGATTCTATTATAGACTGATGTAAAACTCCTAACCTACTGAACGATAAACTAGTTTCTATTTCATCCAAATAGGTGTAAATAACTTAAAATTATGGATTAGTAGATTATATGTATTAATGAACTGTATTCCTAAATATTCTGACTCCATTAGATTTTGCGCTATCATTTCAATTTTATTATTTATTTGAGCAAGATTATTATTTAATATAATAGTGGAATTTGTCAAAAGTTGCACCATTTCGGTAATCACCGTTAGTTTTCTGTTATTTTGATTTTGTTGCGTTTTCATTTCATTAATTAATTGATCGTATTGAATGGCATCGTCATTATCTAGATTTCCGGTTATCATTTTTATAAGTGAACCTAGTGGGTTAATTAGACCTCGTTTGATTCGAATGTTCGGAAAGATTTGGGTAAATTTGTTTAGAGTTATATTTTTAATGTATGCTACTTGACTTCTAACATCTACAAAATTATCCGTAAAGTTCTTATTAAAATAAATCTTAATTAACTTATCTAACTCAGAAAGTAGTTGAACGTTAAACCTTAAATCTTCTTCAAGGGGTTTAATGTCTAATACTTTTGCGATAGTCCACTTGTCACTACTAATTACTGCAACGCCAGTTTTCGTAAACAGGATTCCAGGGTTTCTATCTAGTGCCTGAAGTTGAAGGGCCTGCAGTTGCGTCACCATGGCTACTACCAGGAGGATGCGGAGGTGCCTGTGAAGGGCGTTTAACATTCTTTAATGGAACTTTAGTGTTTCGATTTTTAACTTGAATCGGAACTACGTTTCTACTAATCTCATCAGCAACAATAGCATTTTGGAAACGTGGTTTGTCTTTGCTACTCCTTTTATTAACTTCTTTAGTGAATACTACATCACCGGGTTTTATTTCGACTACTGTTTCTCCTCCTCTTTTCTCTATTATTTTCTCCTTTTGTTTAATGGCTTGTTCTGATAAATGATCATATAGAAACTTAGTTCTTTTAGCATGTTCTTTGATCAGTTGCTGCATGTACTGTTTCTCGAAATTTAAATTAAATACATTTCTAGAATCAGTGTGTCCTAATAAAACTTCGAATGGGGTAAAACCAGTGGTTGAGTGTATAGAGTGGTTATACGCCATGATAGAGTATGTCATTACGGTAGCGGCATCGGTGTACTTATGCTCGTACTTAGCCAACCTGTAGATTTCAATGATAGTAGAATGAAATCTTTCTATGACGCCCATAGAATTCGGGTTGTTAGGGGTTCCTATGTGGAGATCTACCTTGTAAAGAGCTAAAAGTTCTTTCAAGAGAGCATTATTAAATTCAGAACCAGCATCTGAACTGATTTTGTGGGGTACGCCATACAAGGAGAAATATTTAATGAGGGCTCTTACAACCTCCGGTGTTGATCTATTAGGTATTTCGAGAGCTTGACCGATTTTAGAAAAGGCATCAACTACAGTCAAATAATAGCGTCCTTCAATTGTAAATAGGTCAATGAAAATTTCCTCTAAAGGTTTTGACTGGGTGTGTGTTAGTTGTAACTTAGGCTTAATCGGTTTCCGGTCGTATTTCATGCGTTTGCATGTTTCGCATGAGTTTATAAAACTTGAAATGGTTTGCTCCATATTATGCCAAATGTAGGTGCGCTTAATGTGCAGTAAGGTCTCTTTAATACCACGGTGGCATGTTTTACCAGTATGGTATTTGGCAACAATTTCTTTCTGTTCTAATTCATCCTCTACAAATACTACCCTTTTTTGGTACACTCGAAAAATTGTATAGATTCTCTTTTAAACAAATATATTACCATTTGTGCGAATTGTTGTCTATGCATGTCTTCCTCAAAGTAAATGAAGTATTTGGTATTGTTTCTTATATACTCCTGTAGAAATTGTTTGACAAGGTCAGTTCGGTTCAAAGGTAAGTGTACTTCAAGAATTTTCTGTTTTTCGCGGGATATACTTTTAACTGCTAATTTATCAATAGACCAAGAATGAACCAAAATTTGGTTGGGCTTGGTGTCTATAGCTTCCTGCAGGATTGGGATACCTTTAGATTCGGTATCTTGTCCTGAATGAGCGGTTTCAGTACTAGAAGAATTTTCAGAAGCTGTCAAAGTTGAACTCGAAGGGCATTGTATCGAGTAGGGGGAACGGCATCTAACCGTTTCTTCTGAATCTGATATAGCCGATTCATTTTCGTCGTCAGATATTAGAGATATCATGTTATCTGGTTGTGCTAAGGTTTTCTTTCGTAATTTTCCTAATGCTTCTATTTCTTTTGTCAGTCGTCTTATTTCTCGGTTTTTATTTTCGTCTGAGTCAATATTCACTTGTGTGGATATATTGTCATCGTTACCTAATGCGTTTATTCGAACACGTGATAACGCGTCTGCATTACCGTTAAGTGTGCCCTTTTTATGAACAATTTCAAAGTCGTATTCAGACAATCGTAATCGCCAGCGTGTCAATCTACTATTTGTGTCTTTTAGAGAGTTAAGCCAGGCTAGCGGCTTATGATCTGTTACTATGGTGAATTTCTTACCGTAGAGGTAAGGGCGAAAGTGTTTTACTGCCCAGACTATTGCGAGCAGTTCTTTCTCCGTAACACTATAACGCGTTTCCGCATCGTTTAGTGTTCGGCTGGCATACGCTACGGGCTTATCCTGACCGATAGGACCTTGTGAAAGGACTGCTCCAAGAGCGAATTCTGAAGCATCCGTTGTCAGTATGTAAGGCCTGTCAGGATCAGGGTATTGTAAAATTGGGGCATTTACAAGAAGCTCTTTGCATTTTTCTAAGGCTGCTATGTATTTGTCGTCATCGATAGGCATTGAGCGCTTTTGTTTTAGTCATGCTGTCATTGGTTGAGTGATTTTAGCGAAGTCCTTAATGAACTTACGGTAGTACCCAATAAGTCCTAAGAAACTTATAATTTCGGTTGTACTTCGGGGTAAGGGATATTCTAGGATGGCTTTAATTTTGTCATTGTTAGGTTTTAAGCCGTCGCTAGTTATTGTGTGACCTAAGTATAAGACCTCCTTTCTAAGAAATTCGGACTTATCTAGCTGAATTTTTAAATTGGTTTGTCGTAATCTGTCAAAAACGGTCCGTAGTTTTACTATGTGTTCTTGCAAGCTGGACGAATAAATAATTATGTCGTCCAAGTACACAAGACAGTGTATTCCTTGCAAGCCACGTAGCACATTGTCAATCGTTCTTTGAAATGTTGCCGGTGCCGATTTTAATCCAAACGGCATACGGGAAAATTCATAATGTCCTGCGTTTATACTAAATGCGGTTTTCTGTCTGTCTTCTTCAGCGACTTCTATCTGGTGATAGCCACTGGCTAGGTCAAGGGTAGTAAAGTAACAGCTACGTCCTAGTTTGTCAAATAGTTCTGTAATATTTGGTAGGGGGTATTTGTCGTCTATTGTAATTTCGTTTAGTTTTCGGTAGTCAATAACAAGTCTATATTTCTTTTCGTTACTCGCGTCTAACTTCTTTGGCACTAGGTGCACAGGGGCACTCCAGGGAGAATACGACTCTTTTACAATATTATTTTCCAACATTTTAGTAACTTGTTTATTTATTTCATCATTTATTACTTGAGGTTGCCTATAGGGTCTGATGTATATCGGGTCTTCGTTTCGCGTGCGGATGTGGTGTTTAACTTCGTTAGTAAATGTCAACGGTAATTTTTCGGTATAAAAGATGTCTTTGTATTCAAGGCAAAGCTTTTTAATTGAGTCTCTTTCTTCTGAATTCATATGGTCTAAACGCAAGTTGCTAACATTTTCTGTCAATATCTGGTCAATCTCTATGTTATTTCGGTCATCTAATTTGTGAAAATTGCATTTTTCGCCGTCATATTTAGTTACTTCAAAAGGTCGTGTAACTGTTAGAGTCATTTCAGTATCCAAAGTATTTTGTATGATCGTTGTTGCATACCCGTCTTCGCACTTAACTAAAGCGGTAGGCATTCTAACACCTTCACAAAATAGTTTGTAGTTTAATATAGCATCGCCGTTTTGTAGGTCTGTCGGTAATTTCACTCTTTGTTCGCAACGTGGGCTTATTCTTATTTCATTATTAGGATTGTATATAATAGGAATAGCCGATGATTGGGTATAGAGAATTTGGTTTTGCATGTCAATTTTCGCGTTCAATTGTTTCAGAAGGTCACTGCCAATGAGTCCATCGTAACAGCCATCAACATCATAAATATAAAACTTATGCGTTTCAGTGCTGTTAAATGTTGGGAATAACGGAATTACTACAACTTCGTTATGTTGGCTAGATGCGTGGGTGCTTATAACTTCAAACGGCTCGTAGTGTTTGAAATCGTTAAAATACTCACTAGCCATTTTTGGTGAAATGAATGATCTCGAACTTCCGGTATCAATCATAAATTTAGAATTGATTTCGGGTATTATTACGTGTGGTAATTTCAATGTATTATAATGAAGTTGTATTATTTCAGGGGCTTGTTGGAGGCATTGATGTGAACATTTTCAATGCTGTGGACAGCTGAGGCTTGGTCATCTTGTCCAGCGTTAGTCTCGTAAGTGTCGACGTTGTCAGTCGGGGAGTTATCATTGTAGTCAATGTAACAGTCAGTTTCAGGATTTTTAGGCATAAAAGTAAGATCATCACTTTCAGGTTCATTTAGGCTGTACAGTTCGTTCATTCTAAAACCTTGAGGTTTCAGTGGGGGAGCTGTACGCATGCTCACATCAGTAGATAGCTGAGGCGCTAATCTTTGTAGGGGGCGGTAACCGAATTGTTGTTGGCCTTGGGCAAAAGGTGGACGATAGCCAAACTGCTGTGGTCCTTGGTTAAATTGAGGTCGATAACCAAATTGGGGTGGATTTTGGTTGAGTTGGGGTCGGTAGCCAAATTGGGGTGGACTTTGGTTAAATGAAGGCTTATAACCAAACTGCTGTTGTCCTTGGTTGAACTGTGGTCGATAGCCCAATTGTTGGGGAAGCTGTGGTCTATATCCAGCTTGTTGGGGTTGTGAAAAAGGTAAGTGAGATATCTGTTTAGCGTGTGGTACACCAAATTTAAAGTTTGTTTGTGGTGTGTGAGGACTTGAAGTACCAGCATTGTTTTGGGGAATTCAAAATTTAAAGTTTTGCTGAGGTTGTTGATTTGAAGTGAAGAAAGGCTTCATTCCAAATTTATCTATAAAAGGATTTTGATATGTAGTTTGAGCCTTAGGCTGTAATTGATTCTGTGATCTATAAGCATTTTATTTTTCGCATTATATTGATACATAAAGTTTACTTCTTCGAGCACTATGCTTAAGGCATTTTCTAGTGAAACGGAACCCTTAAGACGCACAATGCGAAGCAATTCTTCCGGCAGGTTATATAAAAACACATTCATTGACATGTTGTCATATATCGTTATCTTACTACGACGTAAATTTACATCCTCAATTAAATTGACTTCGGCAATCAGTGTGCTTTTAACGTGTTGAATTCTGTTGCAAAAATCCAGATATGACTCGCCATTGTTCATTTTTAAAGTTTCTAACTCTATTGAAATGCATTCTTCCGAACGGGGATCACCAAAATGCTGTTCAAATGCCCGTTTTAAATCAGGCCAGGTATCTAAATCTTGTCGTTCGCTTATGAGAGAGGCTGCTCTACCAGTAAGTCTGGATGTTATGAGATGGTAAACGTACAGGTCCTGCTGTGGATTTCCCTCTATTCTACAGCAGCTAATCAAGTACTCGCAATTCCTAATGAATAAGCTAAGTAATTTTTCGTCACCGTCGAATTTGGGGATGATGTTAGCAAAGTCGCGGGGTACTTGCACTATATTTTCCATTTTTATTTATTTTTTAATTAACCTAATAATTAATGTATTTATTTATAATTATTATTATATTTTAACACTTTATTTATTTTAAAACACTAAACACATTTAAAAGAAATCACAAAACACACTTCAAAGTTTGGAAATAACGTTCTGATTTCTAGACACATATAACTAAAACAGTGAATAGGATTGGAATAAGACTGGAAATAGCGATTTGGGTCTACTTACAGACTGTCCATGTCCCTCGTTGAGCCTTAAACGTTGTCCTCCGGAACGCAGCAATAGCACCTACGGTGCTCTCGACGTATTTATTTGGTTCGTGGATTTCCGTAAAACGCGTGAAAACGTACGTAGCGCGTTACTAAAGTGAAGTTATTCGCGACGCGGAAATCCTACCGGCTGCGCCAGTCAAGAGCTGAGCGAGCCGAAGGAGCTTTTAAAAAATAAAACTTTATTAATTCAAGACGTTTATTCTCTACAAGAGCTCGTCTAAGACTAACTTAAATATAAATTAAATCTAGAGCTTCGATATCAGACCACCGTGGGACGGATGCTCTTATCTGTTGTTTGTCCATTCAGCGTCTGGTGTCTGATTACGTTACTCAGAATATAGAACGCTGACGCGTGTTATCTGTAGAGTCGGCAGACGTAACTATGTACAATAGTTGTATCTTAGACTAAAACTAGTCTACTTATTACTATTGACATGTACCCTGTACTATGTAGGGTGTAGCAATATTGTGCATAATTTATAAAATCTAAATTATATAATAATATTATTTCTTTATAATCTATACGGTTACAAGTTAAATCTAGTAGGAACTACATAATATGCTTAAACTTATTCTTAGTTAATTTGTGCTATTTTACAAGCCTACGTAGTTATAATATTGTCATGTCTAGAGTAGTATGTACATTATGCATTAAGTTAACTATACCTATTAATTAGACAATAATTATTAGTTTACTATTAAGTATCGTCGTGTCCAGTTCAACAACGCGTTCAGGATGTTAGTGGGGCTCCGACGCTGTTGCAGTGCGTCGACAATGTTCGCGGAAGCACGTGTAGACTGCTTCTACACAACTATGCGGAAGCGAGCCACGTCACTGGTGCGGCGCGTGCGGTGGAGCACCAACAGCATGCTGGCCGCGCTCTCGACGAGACTAGATAGCTCTTACATTGATCACTGTTGTAGGTTACACATTGTACACAGTGCCTGAGCGATACACTAGGTCTTAACTAAGTAAAATTGGGTGAACTTTTAATTTAATGAAATGTCTTATTAATTTGTAATTTTAATTTTAATAATTGACATACTTAATTTTAAAATTTATTAATAGGATTTGAATTAATGTGACTGTTAATGGTTTATTTTTGTACGTAAATGAGTCTATGTTACTTGATAAATAAATGAATTGAATTGAAATAAAGTGGTAAAATGTGTGTCCCCCCCCCCCTCTAACTTTTAAAGTATAGGAGTGAAAAATCTAAAAAAAATATATGCTGTAGATCTCAATAAAAACTAACAACGAAAATTTGGTTTGAACGAGATACAGTCAGCAGTTTTAGAGATATGGCGACCGCAAAGATAACTTTGTTTTTCATACAAACACTATGAAAAACAAAGTTAATTTTGTAGTTGCGAAAAATCATAGTTATGGAATACTTAACTGTGTTACGGAACCCTACGATTGCGAGTCCGACTTGCACTTGGCCAGTTATTTGTAGTCGAAGCTGTGGGACGCATATAGATTCAAAATAAAAATAAAAGCACAAATTAAATAACACCGTTGTTTATTTATGACTAATGTGAAAATGCTTTGCCTAAACCATGTGCTGCGTGCAAAGTGGTGATAACTTTCTACCGGCAGGCGCCATATTATTTTATATTGTGGTTTTTAGTTAGTTTAATACATCATTTAGTGTGCGTGTAGGAAACTGGCACACTATGCCTATTAATTTCTTATTTTACTATTTGTTCAAATATTTACATTACAGTACAACCTACGGCTAAAATATAATTCAATTCGTCGTTCAATGTGATTTTTAGCCGCCTCCCCAGAGGCTGAATTAAATTTGTGTAAGTGTTGAAAGCTGTATTTTTTTTGCATACTACCTTACATCTGTGACATCCATTGACTGATTTGGTCAATATTTTTTTTATTCGATGTAATGTTTTTTTAATATATTGAAGGCTAGCGTTTGACCACTATCACGCCGGGTGGTAAGCGATGATGTGGTCGAAGATGGTGAACACGCTAGGTCTAGAATACCTTGACTCTCAAGGGCTGTGTGCTGCCGAAACACCGTAAGGTTACACAGGTTTACAGGTTATGGTGACGGATTTTCTCCTTGATCCAGATTTTCTCCAGCACACAGCCCTTAAGAGTCAGACTCTCAAGGGCTTTGTGCTACCGGAACACCGTTAGGACCGCCAGGGAATGGAATGCCCTACCTCAGTCTGTATTTCCGGATAAGTCCAATATGGGGGTCAAATCGCGAGTGAATAGGTATCTTCTGGATAAGCGCACTCCATCATCGATCGCATCACCACTTAACATCAGGTGAGATAGTGATCAAGTGCTACCCAGTTCAGTGTGAAAAAAAAAGTTATTGTGGCAGATGTTCACCTTGATGGTGGTAAGCTACAGGTTAGCTACAGGTAGCAATTCAGGCAGACCAGCGATATAATATGTCCTCTTATCACCTGAGAAAAACTCCTACCACATCAATATTTTACCTACAACTACAGCAGACGTTGTGTCATACTTATTACTTTTATTGCATGATAGATCGGAAAATCATGGCTAATAAGTACCGTTCGCAAGTTGGATCGTTTTCTTTTCAATCGTAGACAAAGAAAAGAATAGACCGTGGGTAGTTCCGTCTCTTTCCCACATGAAATAGGACTATGGAGTTATTCTATGTAACGTAAAAGGACAAAGCTATAATATTTCCCTCTCTCAGTGCGTGCCGGTTTTTACAGGGTCAGTAACGTAGTTAGCCGTTCTTAGCTTAATGAACTTTGACCTTTATTGCTATGTATCACTGGGTTCTAAATACATATATGGTTATGTTACAATCTTCTGTCTCATGTGGCCACGCTACCCAAATCTCTATAATTACTTACTTTATGTTTTCAATACTCTGGCAATCTCTAATATCTCTAATAGGTCGATGTCATCACTTACCATCAGGCAAGCGTCGTGCTTGTACTATAATCTTATCTCGTAAAAAAACCTTCCAAATATGTCAGATCTCAATGGATGTGCTTGCATTTTAAACTTGCATTTTAGGAAGTTTTATTATTACATACATACATATATACATACAGTTGAGATAGTGGTCAAAGGCCAAATATTGTATCTATTTCTCGTCAGTTGCAGGTTCAATTAGGGTAACCGACAAAACACGTAAAATAATATATATTATTGTGTAGCTTGAAAACGGCTGTAGTGCATTAGATGACATTTTATATTTATATAGGGTTTTGCTTACCAAGCAAAGCTCGGTTGCCCAGGTTCTAAATATTTAAACAAACCTGCCAGAAGTAGAAACCTTATAACAATAGACCCTAGAGAGTACCTACTTCAATTTAATATTTGATATTTTAACAGCACAGAGACTCAAAAATATCAGGTCTAATTTTGTAGTTCAGCTATTATTTATATGGACGACTTTCTAAAGACTACTCTGACCACAGAATATTATAAAGAAACTTAATCTGTTCTATGACTCTGACAATGCAGTAAACAAATTCATACACAATATCGAATTTTGTTAGAATAAAAAGTCCCATTTACAATGCAAATGTCCTTCAACACGAAACGTGGTTTCGTACAAACCGTGCATGTCACTATTGTAATATTGTAAACCTGTGTTTATGCAAGCATTCTTCAGTTGGGCGGCGAAGGTAGGGCGGGCGGCCGCAGCGGGGACTTTTCATTTTCAGCGCGGCTTCGTAGCCAGTCGACATGAATCCGTCGTGAGCGGTAGTCGCGTATCGCTCCGCTCGGATATACCCGATCGCGTTTATTCTTCGACAGTTCATCAGAGACCTTCCCCTCCCCTCTCCAACCCTCCAAACAGGGCCACAGAGGGGACTAGCAATAGAACTAAAAGCCTTCGCTAAGTGGACCTAATTTACGAATTTTGAACTAGTGTGTGAACTGTGTTTAACAATTGGTAAGTACTGACGTCACTAACAGCTGATGTGTCTATTAAAAATGCAGTTTTATGTATAAATAAATATACGTCGTTGGAACGGCTATTCTTGTTTGGAGTATGGTTTGAACAATTTTTGTTCATGCGGCCTTAGTTATTTTTGACAAGGTAACAGGTACAGTGAAGAACATAAATCTTTGTTATTGTCGAAGAATCATCTTCAATTCTTCTGACAATATTTTACGCGGAGGGAAATAAATAAAAATGAGAAGATAATTTTAATTTAAGAACATTCTATGAATGAGTATTTCTCTCAGATAACTGTGTGTTTACGTTTATTATTGTCATGTTATCTCGTAGGCCTCCTGCCCTCTTACAATGTATATATATTTGTAGGTATGTCGAGTATAATTAGCTACTCTAACTATTTCTCGTCCACTGTACCAACTTACAATAACAATTTTCGTCATACGTAGACAGATTTGAGTCTATGATTGTAGATAATAAGATTCTTAGTGATTGACTGATTAGAAAACAAGTTTGATTTTAGGGGTATTGTAACGAACTGTGCGAGACAAAAGTAGAGAAAGGTTCTGTATCATCTATGTGTATGTACTTATATATACTATACAATAAACTTTATTATCACATGCTACTATATTATATTTGATATTATAAATGTGAAAGTATTATGTTATTAAAAAGAAAGTACTTACAATCGGTGGCCTTTCCAGTAATCAGCTTTATCTTCCAGGCAACCTTGGGTCGATTCACCATTATCATCATCATTAACAGCCAGTATTCTACTGTTGGACATAGGCATCTTCTATGGCACGATTAAAGACAATTATTAATTACGTAGTAGTAGGTATGTAGCAGTTAGTAATAAGGATACACGATAGGTAGAGTCATTGACATATCACACATTGTAAGACTTTACTAACTAGCCACATTTTGTGTTTACTTTACGTTTGTAGACAAATAAGTAGTTTATGGACCAGATTCACGTTTCTGATAGAGTCTCTGATATCCTTAATGTAATGTTATCTTCCAGATAAACTTAATCAGCTTCGATGCCGAATTTCAATGGTATTTATTTAAGCTGAATATTATTACATGAATTTGTTTTTTTTTCTTCATTTGTTTACAGAAAGTGTACATATACAATCGGAGTATTAATATATACTAATATACTAATGTCGTGCATAATTCACTTACTTAACTAAAATTAAGTTAGTCATGCAAAATAGGTACAAGAAAATTAAATATGTTAAATATATGTGAAATAATACAAATTATTCAAAATTCAATGTATTATTCACTGAGATTCACGGTTGTCTTTGCATGCAGTACCTAATCGTATATGACTGAGTGCTGCGCGCTCTGTAAAATTAAATTTGTCGCAAACTTTATGCTCTACAATTTTATATCAGATGTTAACATCATTGAGGCCAAGACAATTGTTAAAATCAGATTTTTGATTATGACGGCGTAGATTTTTTTAGACTTTAGAGATCACTTTTAGAACACTAAAATGAAGGTGTATAGGAGAAGTTCCCAGCTTATTATGTCTCATTCCGAGGTTGATCCCTAGTTCCACTGGACTATTTACCTTAAACATTAACAAAAAGGCCTAAGATCCTCAGAGTAATCATTACTAAAGCAGTAATTGTTACTCTGAGCCTAAGATCGCTATAATATTATGCTTTCTTATATCTATTTAGGACTGGAAGAATAGCCAAAAAACTTTGTGAAGTGAGATAGTGGTCAAACGCTAGCCTATAAGATATAAAAAAAAAAATTGTCTTATCATGTAAAAATACTAACATTTTACAGATTTACATGTTAAGCCACCACATTAGATCAAGCAATAGTATTATTAATGTTTACATACCGGCTGTAATTCACGTATTAGTCGAATTTTGTCGACCTAGGTGTCGAACGAGTCTATCATTCTTCCTCGGGAGGTCACGCGGTGAGATCGTGATGATCACTGACCAATGATTGGGCTTATAGTTCACGTGAATTACAGCCCGTGTAAAACATAAATAATGATACAAGTCAACACCAATATTATAGATGCGCAAGTCAGTTTGATTATTTGTTTGTTTGGGACTTCTTCGCGGTCAAATAGCTGGACTGATTTAGCTGTTGACATTTTGCACTGGGATAGCTAGTACTATGGAGTAGTCTAGAGGATACTTTTCAATGAAGACGAAGCCGCGGGGCGCAGCTAGTTCACTATAGTTTTAAAACAATAAACTGGCCAAGTGCAAGTCGGACTCGCACTCGTAGGGTTCCGTAACACAGTTAAGTATTCCATAACTATGATTTTTCGCAACTACAAAATTAACTTTGTTTTTCATAGTGTTTGTATGAAAAACAAAGTTATCTTTGCGGTCGCCATATCTCTAAAACTGCTGACTGTATCTCGTTCAAACCAAATTTTCGTTGTTAGTTTTTATTGAGATCTACAGCATATATATTTTTTTTATTTTTCACTCCCATACTTTAAAAGTTAGAGGAGGTGGGGACACACATTTTACCACTTTAGACGTGCCTATCTTTCAAATTATTGACTTTGAGAAAAAATGATTTTAGAAACCTCAATGTTATTTTTGAAGACCTGTCCATAGACACACCACACGTATAGGTTTGAAGATAAACATTTTTTTTTGTTTCAGTTCCATGTATGGGATACCCCCCCTTAAACTTTTATGATTTTTATTTTTGTATAAATATCGGAAAGCATTTCACAGAATACATCTACCTACCAAGTTTCAATTCTGTAGTCCAAACAGTTTCGGAATAAAATGGCTGTGACATACGGACGGACAGACAGACATGACGAATCTATAAGGGTTCTGTTTTTTGCCATTCGGCTACGGAACCCTAAAAACGAACAATAGTTACTTAAAACTACGATACAATACAAAAAAAATATGATTGATTACCTATTTAGACACTATTTCAAGATTTTATTTAGTTCACCCGTCCCTGTGTCTGTAATTATATCTATTTGACCAACTTCCCGGTATTTGATTGAGTCGAAATTTTGAATACATATGAAATCGGATGACAATGCAATGTTATTGTATCATTGAGCTCGTCTGATGATGGAGCCGGAAGGTGGCCTTCTGGGACCCGTTAATTTTCTCCAAGGTGCTGCTTGCTGTGAAGTTATATATTTGTCGTAGCTGGATTAGCTGTTCAATTAATAGCCTAGCCTTTTAACTTAACAGCGCCGTTCAATTAGATTCCTGGATGATGAATGATAACCCTTCATAACTTAAATGACTTGGATTAATGACGTTTCATTACTTGCCTAGCCTGTTCATTTGTCTGACACTAAGGCAACACACTATGAACAGTGACCACCGCGTGACGTGCGCCCACGAGCGAAGCGAGCGACGGCGCACGTCACGTGGTAGTCACTGTTCCTAATGTGTTGTCTTAGTGTCAGACTAAGACATTATATGACTGGCCTAAGCATTAGCCAGCCAGTGGATGGCTGGATATCATTCAGGAATTTAGTTGAACGGCGCTGTTTAGTTAAGAAGCTAGGCGTTCAATTGAACAGCTCATTAAGCTATCTGCCTGCGACATATATATATATATATATATAGGTACATAATATACAAGGACACCAAATCGCAGTTTATACATTACTATTACCTTACCTTTACAGCTTATAGGAATCGATGATCTGTTCCTCACCTAACGTTCCGCACATAATTCGGTCAGTAGTATGCATCAACCGCCTTCCAAAAAAGAGGAGGTTCTCAGCACGTTTGTATGTCTATATATTTTTTTGTATGTTTGTTCACCGATTACGCCAATTGTTAACCGAATTGAATAATGTTTTTCTTTGCAGGTAGGGCTTGTCTCCAAAGTGGTGCCATTTAAATTTTATCAAGATCTGATAAGTATCTCCAGAGATTTATGACGATAAACGTCTCAAACTTGGTATTGAAACTGACTCGCGTGGCATGGAAGTGGGTATTTTTAGTTTTAAAACTATCTTGGTTATTTATCGAAGCAAAATTAATTACCTCCCCCGAGACTGTACGTGCACCGTAAAATCAGCGCGAAATCGTCGCACACATCTTCTTCTGTGGTACAATACACGTAGTAAACATCCTCAGTAATGTTCATGATTGTACGAAGTAAACACGCCGAGTACGGGCGCTAACCATTTCGTCACGACACTCATCAGATCTGTTGACACTGTAAATCGCTTCCTGAACCGTACGACCGTGATTGATGTTCTCGACCACTACATATTCTAGGTTAAATATGTAAGTATCTTTTTTTATGAAGTAGTATTTAGGCTAGCGTATGATCACTATCTTTTGGTAAGTGATGATGTGGTCAAGGATGGAGTACACATCATAATCATCATCATCATCATCAACTCTGTCTTCAGCTGGACATAGCCTCACTTATGGCACGCCACTGAGCTCGACTTTCAGCTCTTTGTTTCAGCTGCTGCCAGCCAGCTTGCGTATGTCATCGCTCTATCTAGCTTGAAGGCGCCCTGCACTACATTTACCGAGTCGTGGTCTCCACTCTAAAACACCCCAACGATTATCAGTTCTACGACAGATGTGACCAGCTCTCGGAAAACACGCCAGGCCTTAAATGGGCTGAGGTTCAAGGGCTGTGGTGCCGAAACACCGTTAGGTTTTTGAGGTAGATTTTCTCCTTGATGGTGCTAAGCCACTTTTTGGTAGCAGGTCGGGCAGAACATAGATGGGTATAATGGTCCTTCCACCTGTGTACGTGCACCCATAAATAATTTCACCTTGATGGCGTGTTATGTACCGATGGCGTGTAAGGTACCTTTATATGTACCCTATGTAAGCTGGCTACCTTTTGCAGCAGGTCAGGCAGAACATTGAAATAATGCCGCTAATAAATAATGCATTTTGGAGACCAGTTGAAGTGGCTGATAAACAGTGGGTTTGTTCACATTAAACGCTTTAAAAGTCTAGACTAAGTGGCAAGCGTGCTACATCAATGCAGGCACTGCAATCGTGAACTTACTTCTCTTAGATTTCTCTCTCACTCTCATCGTTGATTGCAGTTGTATTTTTAGTAAGTTTTCTAATTATTTTAGGGCTTATAGTTTCGAATATAGGAGTTCAAGATTAGCCTAAATTTCGTTCGTCATTCTAACGTTCCAGTGGGTGATAAGGATATACATTTTGCGTATTTCTGTATTATCTTTGTAACCAAGAAAAAAAACTTATGTTTGATAGAGGAAATCGAGGTTCCTAACACATTTCAAGATTTTTCGTATAAACATTTTTTTGTGACTAGGTATTACCTACAGATTGAACTTGACAAGCAGCTAAAGAAGTTTTATCTAAAGTAATCTTAAGTTAAAATAAATCTAGATAGATCGGATATTAATTTCGCTCGTAGCTGTTAGTCAGCAAAAAAGACAGGAAAGGTCAACTTGTGCAGCTGATTAAGACTGTTTTTGCTCAATGTTTTCCTTCACAGTACTAAGTACCAGGAATTTTTACATTACTTGATAACTATGGGAACAGGGAATCATCATAATTTTTTTCCGGTTTCCACAAATTATTTGATGAAAGTAACTGGGTTTAAATAACATAAGACTTGCTGCAACCCGACTTTAACCTTTGCCGTGTTAAAAAAGTATCCTATGTTCTATTCTACCATATTAAAGTAGTATATGAGAAAAGTAGTTTATGGAACTGTTGTCTATTGAGGGCTATTAAAACACTTGTGTGATATACCCCTAATTATGCAACAGTTTCATAAAATACAATTTATTAGACATTAACTTGCCAAACAACACAAGTGTTAGGAAAATATATAATGCGAACAAACACACTTTTTCACGTTCCCGCCGTTCACAAGTGTTCTTCTTTAATACTTATTGCGAAATACCTGTTAAATAATGTTTAATAACATCGTGGCAAAAAATATAATAAATAAGTTATTTTTCAAAAAAAATGAAACCGACTTCATAACTGTGGTTATGAAGTCGGTTTCATTTTTTTTGACTTGGCTGGCACCGACTTCAAATAGAGAAGTGGGTAACGCTTATAATAATTTTAAGTAAATTATTTTTCGCTTTTGAGTGCCTTTTTGTGGTTATGAAGTCGGTTTCATTTTTTTTGAAAATAACTTATTTTACCCTTTTTAGTGCAAAAAAAAGTTTTAATGAAATTACATGTATCTATTAAATTTCGTGTCTGGGCCGTTATACACTGACGGATATATACTTTTTGAAAATTTCAAGTATGTACCTATAACGGTTAAGAAGATACAGATCTGTAAAGTGCGCACATATAGACACACGGACGGACGGACGGACGAACAGACAACAAAGTCTCAGAAAGTGTTCATTTGGTAGCCTTTGGGTTCGGAACCCTAAAAAAATTGACTTTAAATGCCGCGCTAAAGTGATAATATTCACTAGTAATAATGATGTCATCAAGGTATCAAAGGACAATGTCCAAAATGGCCCTGTACAATTAAAGCATCTGACACACACGATAATTAATTGTCTATTTTATTACAATAATTCCAAATACTTTTATAACACGGACTAGTTGTATTCCAAAATGAATATTAAAAAGTATTATTTGCTATTATTAACATTAATTGCCGCCATATGGCCAACAGAGTACTGAATCACTCTACTACGTTATAAGAGGTACTTCCCTATATCGTGGATACCCGAATTATGAAAGCACTGTGTAGCCAACATAACAACGGAAAGTATTATTTATGTAGTAACTATTATATAATATGTGGTTTTATGCTTATAATTTTTTTTTGCTGTGTTGATTGGTACAAAGTACGTTCATAATTCTGAGTTTTTTAATTATGAATGCAGTGTCGCGGGACTGAAATGGCCGCCATCTTCGCCAAATGTCATGTCATGTCAAAAAATATTAGGTATGTTTAAAAAAGTTTGCACCCTAAGAAGACTTTGCCCGGTAGAACATTCCTGTGAAGAAAAATTATTTATATTTATATATAATTATTTATTATAATTATTAATATATAATTATTTATTATAATTATTAATATATAATTATTTATTGAGGGCCCGGTGGCGTAATTGGGAGAACGGTCGGCTTTGATGCCGTGGTACCGAGTTCAAACCGCCGTGCACCAATTAATTTTTTTATCGAAAAATATATGTGCGCTTCTTACAGTGGCCCTCCGGTGAAGGAAAACTTGTTAAGAAACCAATAACCCCCGCATGGTGGTAGAACATATCTAGTGTCCGCCTGGCCAGCTACCACCCTCAAGTCAGAAAATCTGTCGCCAAACATCTAATGTGTTCCGGCAGCTATCGTTGAGAGCCAGTTCCCATTCTAGTCCACTTCTCTATCTTCGACCGCATCATCACTTAGCAACAGGTGAGATAGTGGTCAAACGCTTGCCTATAAGATATAAAAAAAAATTATCCCCACCTTTATTTCTATCTCGCTCACAGTTACCGTAAGAATATCTTATATGCAATAGCAACCTCCATTGTGTATAATCTTCTTGGGACTCTTCTACTAAAACTAGTACATTCTCCTATGTTTGAGGTATTTATCTCCATATCTCTGGTGATACTAATCAGATCTCGATAAAATTAAAATGGGACCACCTCGGAAACGTATCCTACCTATTACAAAAAGAATCATTTGAATCCGTTCACAATTGATGGAGAAATCGCGTAACACACACACAAAAAAAAAAAACATACAGACGAATTGAGAACCTCCTCCTTTTTTGTGAAGTCGGTTAAAAATATTAGTAGCCGGTAACTTACCAAAAATATTTGTAAAAAAAAACAAAACACTTTACAAACATTTTATTTACCTGCGCTGTCAGTGACAGAAACTGTCTGACTAAGCCCCCTAGAAAAAAATTCAATTTCTGTTTTCATTCACGCTAACGCAACTTCAAAATGTATGGAAATTACATTTATTTTCAACCAACTTCCAAAAAGGAAGAGGTTCTCAATTTGTATCTATGTTGCTTTTTTTGTATGTAAGGTCAACATTGGGAAGACCGTCTACAAGGCAAGATCGTCTACTTGCAATAACTTGAGTAGTTATACAGTTTGCATTGACAGTATCGATACAATAGTGTTATAGTTTGGTTCAATTTATTATCATAAATGTCGCTAGCAACACTATAGTGAGAGAAAAATAGTTATATAACTTAATGACGGTCTTACGCTTAATAATAGAGTATGCCGGTCGTACCTGATTTGACCTTATGTTACGCGATTACTCCGTCAATTGTAAACCAATTCGAATGATTATTTTTTAACCGACTTCAAAAAAAGGAGGAGGTTTCTCAATTCGACCGTATATATGTTTTTTTTTTATGTTTGTTCGCAGATAACTTCGTCGTTTATGAACCGATTTTGATTATTATTTTTTTGTTGAAAAGGATATATTCCAAGTGTGGTACCATATTAATTTTATCGAGGTTTGATAAGTATCTCCAGAGATATGGAGATAAACACCTCAAAATTGGTACTGAAAATTAATAGCGCGGCATTGAAGCCAGTTTCTTTTTAGTTTTGTAAACTATATTATTTAATCGGTAAGGTTAATTTCCGATGTCATCCCGTTATAATTTCATAGAGATCTGATAAGTATCCCCAGATATATGATTATAAACGTCTCAAACTTGCTACGGAAATTGACTCGCGGGGCATGGAACTCGGTTGTTTTAGTTTTTGAACTATCTTAATTATTCTGCAACAAAGCTGTCACATATTTCAATGTTGTGTTAGCGTGAATGAAAACAGTAATTGGGTTTTGTGTAGGGGCAATTATCCCATTATTATTGTAAATGTGATATAAATGGTTCGCGTCGATCATACGCGTCATTCTGTCTATACTGTGTGACTGTAGACAGCCACCGTAGTATTATTATCTTTTCTGTGGCCACGGTACTACAGTGTAAAAACAAAAAGGCATTAAGAAGAGTAATTTAATTAATTAAAATTGTAAACACTGCATTCGGGTAACTGAGCAGGAAATTACTATTTTGCAATCCATTAACAATTTATTATTTACCTTATTTGTTTCGTGTTACGAATACGTACGTTATTATTCGCTCGCAATTCGGATAAAGTATTACCTTCAAACCGTGACTTTGCCTGCGTGATTATGTGTTTCATTATAAAGATAGTTTAAACTATAAAAAAACCGACTTCCATGCCCCGCGAGTCAATTTCAGTAGCAAGTTTGAGACGTTTATCATCATATATCTGGGGATACTTATCAAATCTTGATGAAATTACTATGGGACCACCTCGGAAACGTAACGTATAAACGTAAAACACTATCCATTAAAAAAAAGAATCATTCGAATGGGTTTACAATTGGCGGAGTAATCTCGTAACATACACATATAAAAAATCATACAGACGAATTGAGAACCTCCTTCTTTTTGGAAGTCGGTTGAAGGCGAGTCCAACTTGACTTGGCTGGTTTTGTTTGACCGCTTATGTCGCATATTTTACGATTTAAAAAGGGAATCAAAACTTATAGGGTACTTCCCGTTGCCCTAGAATCATGAAATTTGGCATGAAGCAAAGTCTTAAAGCACTTATATAGGAATAAATCTGAAAACCGTAAATATATAGTGTAACAACTACGAAATATGTACTAAAACAAATTTATTTTGTGTAGTTGGTGTACTACATTTTCTATGGATCGAATTGAAAAGTTAAGTTTGTCCTTTAACCCGTTTGAGAAGTCAGAACGGAAGCATCTGTGGGCGAGTCCAACTCGACTTGTCTGGTTTTATTTATTTTAATTAAGAAAACGTTACCCATACGTAGGTATGGGTAACGTTTATATAATACACTAGCCGTACCCGCGACTTTGTTCACGTACACCAGGAATTTAGTAGCCCATGTTCATCCTCATGCTATAAAATATCTCCTTGTTAAATTTCAGTAAGATCGGATAGTCCGTTTAGGCGTGATTAGGTGACAAACAGACACAGTGACAAAATTACAAAAAATTCTATAATATTAATCTGGATACTTCAATTTATGTGTATGTCAACTCTCTATACTTTTATAGTCGACAATAACACGTAATTCTACAACGAATTTAACTAAAACGTACACAGCATTAGGGCGGTCTACACGTACGAGATAAGCCGTCTCATCAGCCGTTATCAGACTGATAAAGTGCGATAAGGGGCCACCAGCCACTTCGAAACTATCTCGGGTCATACCGCTCTTAAAATAGTTGAACAACGATGACGTAGGTTGGGGGACAGTATTTTGAACTAATGACCTGTTGTCCGACTTTTCTCGTTGATGTAGATATAGCTTGTTATTTACTGATCCCATCTACAAGTTCGTATATAGGTAATAATACCATAAGAAGCTGATAAAGATTTTTGAAGTAATGACCTGTTGTTTGACTTCTATTGTTGATGTAGACATAGCTTGCTACGAGTATACACTAATCCTATCTAAGAGTTTGTATAAAGGTAATAAAACCGTATAAAAGCTGAGTCGTACATCCAATATTTTAAACCGAATTCAAAAGAGGGGGTCTCTCATTTCGACTGTTTTTTTTTTGTTACAGAACTCCGTTGTTAATAAAGCGATTTGGAAAAATGTTTTTTGTTTGAGGGGTGTACTTGCCGTTTGGACCCATTACAGTTTTCATCGAGATTTTATGAGTATTTCCAGAGATAATTGAGATTTTTATAAATATTTTGTTGTTATTATTATTTTATATATTTTCATATAGAGATAGGTTTTGTGTCATTTAGTAAACGATTTTAAATTATTAGTTTAAAAAAATCTTAATTATTAAAAGTTTGCATCAATTCATATTGTCCCATTTCGGAAGACAAATAGATATGTATTATGTATTATGTGTATGCAGGCAACTCAAATACTATATAGCAACGCCATTGTGTTATCGTCAGTAAGTACCTATCTATCCGTGTTATCCTGTAGCTAAATGGTTTGATAGTGCTCCACGCAATTTAGCCAAGTGTTTTTAACTTATCATTTTGCTGTATACTTACCTTTATTAGGATTGGCTCAGTCTAATAGTAAAAAAGGATATAAACGTATTTTTTCTTTTATAATATAAGGTAACAGGACAAGCACGAAGCTCGTTTGATGGTAAGCAATGACGTCTACCTATTACAAGTACAGCGGCATGCAAAATTCTGGACTGCCAGAATTTTACATGACACTGCACTGCGCCTGTTACCATGAGACATAAAAATGTTGAGTCTCACATGCCCTGTAATTTCAATGGACACCTTGCCATTTCAAGGCTGATAATTAATTGGCAATGTGGTGGTACCGCCCCAGGTGGACTAGCAGAAGTCCTACCACTACAAAAAATATTATAGACATTGTAAGTGTAACAATCGATGTTTGGCCTGACTTGCTACCAAATAATTAAGATAGCTAAATAAATAAACCGACTTAACGTGTCGCGCGAGTCTGTTTTAGCAACAAGTTCGAGGTGTTTATCTCTATATCTCTGGAGATACTTGTCCACCCACCACAGTGAAAATTTTATACTACCACATGAGTAAAGAAACAAAGGAGTTTAAGTTACTCATATAAGTTTTTTTTCAATCTACCAACGGTTTTTACTTCGACGTTTAGTACATTCCATGTTCTGTACTTCGATATTTAGAACTTTAGATGTTACTTTTGTCGATAATTAGATTTCAGATTTATTAGACGTAGATAAACCATCGGCATATAAAATGTCGATATTTTAATTTTCGATATTTTAATTTTCGATATTATCAGCATCATCATCAGCCTGTGTCAGTCCAGTGCTGGACGTAGGCCTCTCCCAAGATGCGACACTGAGCCCGATCTTCGGTTCCTCTCTTCCAGTCACTGCTCACCGCTTTGCGTATGTCGTCGCTCCACCTGGTCATAGGACTCATTCGATATTATGAACATGGATATTTTATCAGTAGATATTTTAACTTTCGACATTCAAATATGTTAAAGGGTAAACATACAAAAAAATACTAAAACCGTCTAAGTCGAGTTGAACTCGCCCACCGAGGCTTCCGTACCAACCAATTAAGACCTAGACCTCTAAATTGTATCAGCGCTCATATAACTCAGAGGTCTACATTAATTGAAGAAAATATGTATGTATGGGGACACCCTTTAATTTTCAACTGTTTTTATTTTTTGGAATATTTACTTAATTTGTGCTGTTAAGACGAAGGTCAACGGGAAGTACCCTATAGGTTTTCGACCCAAAACCTATAGGGTACTTCCGGTTTATCTAGAATTGTCAATTTTGGTTATAATCAAGGTCTTAGAGCACAAATAAAGGAAAAATTCCGAAAAATAAAAAAAGTTGAAAATTAAGGTACATGTTGGTACTAACAAGTTTTCGCGAAAATCTATATTTGCCCATATCTTTTTATTGTGTTGACTGAAGACCTTGATTTTTATACATCCAATAGGGACTATAGACCTCAATATCAGGTATAAATTTCAACTTGCTGGTCAAAGGTCTTGAACGTTCTCGCTAAAGGGAAATAACCAAGAAAATGTTGAAGATTTAAAATGTCGGTAACTATGTATGCTAGAATACCATACCAGCCATTATAAATTATGTAAAGGTACGACCACACCGCGGGGTAATCTAGGCGGCGATCAGATAGCGCAGTAGTATTTGTACCGACTGGCGATCTACGGCA
This sequence comes from Cabera pusaria, assembly GCA_954871355.1. Classification (NCBI taxonomy): domain Eukaryota; kingdom Metazoa; phylum Arthropoda; class Insecta; order Lepidoptera; family Geometridae; genus Cabera; species Cabera pusaria. The sequence continues at coordinate 16,343,282 of OX940902.1, forward strand.
ATCAGAAAACAATTGAAAATCAGATCGCGAACGCGCTCACGGACGCGGGACGCCGCGGTGAGGTCGAAGCTTTAGAGTATATTACGCAGATTACTTATATCTCGCCATTCCAAGCTACCGTTTTCCATCGCATGACTTGTATCACATGTAAAGTGTGTTGCAACCATGTGTTTTCCACACAGACTGCGAGATGAAGATTGATTGTGCCCAAATAGCATTAATTCATATCCTCAATGAGAACAGCTATCCGCGTTACAATATAAATAGCTTTCGCTACGTGTCTGTCGATAAAGCAAGAGTGTATGACGTGGAAACTCTGTAATCTTATTGGAACAACATACAATCAATACGGTACGATACAGCTGAATTTTAGTCGACCTTTGAAACTGTATCTCTAGAGATTGTATACTCTGTACCTTTATGGGGTCTTTTTTAGGGTTCCGTACCTTAAAAGGAAAAAAAAGGACCCTTATTTGTTGTCCGTCGTTTTGTCTCTCCGTCTGTCACTTTTATACCCTTTATCTCCAGAATGTATAGAGCTATCAAGTTGAAACTTATACTAAATACTTTATTTGAATACTTGAGTCAACGGTATCTTTCGGCTGTGAAAAATCAAACTTCGTGAGTCAACGCGATCAAAAAATAGGATCGTTTATGTCACATATTTTTGCAAATTTTGCGATTTCACAAGATAATCTAAACCTAATAAAAATAGGGTACTTCCCGTTAACCTAGAACCATAAAATTTGGCAAGAAGCAAGGTCTTGAACCACTCATATAGGAATACATCTAACAACCGTAAATATCTACAGATTAATAACAAAAAAAAAAACCATTACAAACTTATTATTTGCGGTTGGTACACTACATTTTCTATGGATCGAACTGCAAAGTGAGCTTAGTTCTTGAATCTAGTTTGAGTGAGAAGTTGGTACGGAAGCCTCGGTGGGCGAGTCCAACTCGACTTGAACGGATTTTATTTCTTTTGTATAAGCCTTTGAACAATTTGGGTTGCACATTACTAGTAATTTTGTTAAAATCTCCTAACTAAGCTAAATATGCTTGTGTCGACTTTGTGGCCGACGCCATTAGCCATTTGGCTATTTTCGCTATTTATTTCATAGATTCAAAGTCTTTGTTATCTTCCAGCATCCGTTAACTTGGTTTTACATACGATACCTAGGTGGTGCAAATGGGTGACAACTGTGTAAAGGTTCATCTCGAACCATCTACCAAACAAAGACAAAAATGTCTTTGTTTGGTAGGTTTTTCGAATTTTGCAAATGGGTGACAACTGTGTAAAGGTTCATCTTGAACCACCTACCAAACAAAGACAAAAATGTCTTTGTTTGGTAGGTTTTTCAACTGACTTTCTAAAAGGAGGAAGTTCTCAATTCATATGATTTTTTTGTATGTTTGTGTCCTGCCAATTGTACCCTAGAAGTGTATCCTACCGATTAAAAAAAGAATCATTTTGAATCGGTTCACAATTGACGGAGTAATGGCGTAACATCTACGAATAAAAAAATAAAAAAAATAATCCGTAGCGTCACATACATACAAAAAAAAAAAAACATACAGACGAATTCAAAACTTCCTTCTTTTTTGATGTTGGTTGAAAAATACTGGTCTCTTACTGCTGGCAGGCACCAGCATGGAAGTGACGAGTATGGGTAGTTGCGATATATGGATTGGACTAATGCCAGTTGTAAAGCGCCTCGCCTTATTGTCTCTAGATAACCACGACTATATCTAAAACCACATGTCCAAAAATGGCTATATGGCCAGCAGAGGGGTACGCCTTGCGTTAACATCTCCATTGGTAAATGCTCGAAGGTAACATATAGTCAAGTGCATGTCTATACGCAGTTAAATATTACCACAAATGTTTAAATCTGAAAATTTAAAATTTACCTTAATATGTTGAGTAACCAACACACGACATTAACTGAGGTTTAGGTTTACATCAGTTACATTTACAAACCAGGTTTAAACTAAAATCAGTTAAAATAATGTAAATGTAACAGAAATACACGTTATTAAATACTGAAACTATAAATAGAGTGGATGGTTAAACTTAAGTTAAAAAGTTTGCAACACCACTTTTAGTTCAGCTTTAGTTATAGTGAAATTTGAACCAAATTGGAACCAAACTTAGGTTAACGTAAACGTAATGGTAAGTTGTTTTGAATTGTTACAAATTAACGGTAACCACTTACTCCCGTGATGTTGGGCCTACTTATCTCAATTTAGTTATTACCTATATACGGATGCCACACATATCTATGTTGCTGGATACATTTCTGATATTCTTATTGATTTCTATTTGACTGTAATTGAGGGTTAAAATATACAAAATAAATAAAATAAAAACCGGCCAAGTCGAGTTTGACTCGCTCACCGAGGCTTCCGTACCAACGTTGGTAGGTACCAATTAAGCTAGACCTTTAAATTCTATGAGCGCTAATATATCTCAGAGGCCTATCTTAATTGGCGAATACTATGTGTGTATGGGACACCCTTTAATATTCAACTTTTTTAAAGAAAGGTCTTACAGCACAAATAAAGGAAAAAATCCGAAAAAGAAAAAAAAAAGAAAATTAAGGTAAATATTGGTACTTACAAGTTGTCGCGAAAATCAAATTTTGCCCATATCTTTATATCGTGTTGACTCAGGACCTTGATTTTTATACACCTAATAGAGACAGACAGGCAGACAGACAGACAGACAGACAGACGGACCTGACGGACATGACGAAACTATAAGGGTTCCTTGTCAGGACTACGGAACCCTAAAAAGGAAGAGTTAGTGACCAGGAAATAAGATGAGGACTCAACGTCTATATTTATATAAATTTATGAATATTATGACTATTCAGAGATTTACGTACAAAATTTCAAAATCATAATCAAACCTTCAATATACTTATTAAGTTTAGAATTAAAATTTAAAATTGACTGCAAATTAATGCTCACTTATTTTGAATAATTAAAAGAATGATCTAGTCTTGAGATGAAGCTAGTTTAGTACGATATACGTAACTTAAAGATGTCTGTGTATCCGAGGTTTGCTAAGCGACCGTTAATACTAGAAAGCTGTAATGTTGTAAGGCTGTGTATATAAATTACGCCGACAAAGTGGTGAAATAACAGTTTGAAAAATATTTTTTTAGGGTAGCTCCCCTCCCCTACGTGAGAAGTGGGGATGATTTTTTTTTCGTCGTCTACCCTATCGTGTGGCGTATCTTTGAATAGTTCTTTTAAAATGACTTTAGGGTTGCTAATACCATTTTTCGATTTAATGCTCCATTTACCAAATATTAAACTATAAAGTACAAATTTTTGTTCTAATAGGGCGTCCCCCCCCCCCCCTCTAAAAGCTAAACTGCAGGCTTGAAAAACTGGAAAAAATCGTAATAATAGTGTATTTCATGAACTTTAAAGGAAAACTATAGCGGTTAAAATAACTTTATTAGTTTAGCAGTAATAGTCGTTGAACTTGGGTGTTGGATAATTTTGTACCAAATACAAAATCCTTCGAGTAAATCCTTTAAAGTAACAAAGACGAAGTACCTAGTTGCTTGTTTACAACGGGTAAGGACTTGCATTGAATAACGGGCTACTACGGAACCCTACACTGCGCGTGGCCCGACACGCACTTGGCCGGTTTTCTTTTTATATATATTATATTATAATATATTATATATTTATATTATAATCTAATTATACAATTATATCAAGCATCACCAGATCAAGAGAGTTGAATTAATTCCAACGTATAACCGAAGAAATGGAACCTACTTTACCGTGACTTCCGCGTTCTCAAAACTGTCATGGAAACCCTACACCACAATAAAACGCTCCTAAAAGGATAGCAGTCCATTTACGAGTAAACCAAAGTCCATTAAAAACAATTAATAATTCAGTCAGGCCCTTTATCAAGCCGTGACGGGATGAGACATACCATAGTATCTACGTACTTTTAGAAGTATGATTTAGAGTAATGTAATAATGTGTAATTTTAATTTGGATATGTTGTGTTTTTCTACGGCGATTTATCTTTCATACTTTTTTATTAAGTATATCATATAGGTTATTTACTATCTCATCTGTTATTACGTAAGTGACGATAGCACGCTAAGCCTAGAATGGAACTGTACCCCTAGTACGAGTTTTCATCGTAAACGCTTTTGACAGATCTCACATAGTTTTCGACATATTCTGGCTTCCTGATTGGTCTAAATTTAGTGAAGTGTAGTAACCACTAGAGGCGCTGTACTGTTTTTTATACAAAATTTGTTCGATATACGTTATCGAGTTTGGTATGAAAACTCGTACTAAGGGTACTGGCGCTCAAGGACATCTGCCAAAACACTTTAATAGATGTTTGGTGATAGACTTTCGGACACTTGACAATGTCCTACCACTATGCAGGGAGGGGGTCATTACTAGATAGATACAAGCTTGCCTAACATCTATATGGCACGGCAAGTTAAATAAATTGTTTTGCTTGTAATGATGAATGAAGACCAAGTGACCAGAAAGGAGATGATCATAAGAACACATATACACACACATGCAATATGTGTGTGTATATGTGTATGTATAAAATGTATTATATATTGTTATTAACTTTGTAGCTGTACACTCCCCTGGAACATTTATATGTGAGATCCTGTTCATTCAAAGGTTGTCTGGTAGAGATTGCTCCAAGCGATAAGACCGTCCATTATATATTACCATTTTTTCGTTATGAATTATTTTCTGTATATTTTAATGTTTTTTGTTCAATAAAGAATAATTATATTCTATTCTATTGCATATAACATAGATCCTTGTAAAAATAACGTTTATGCTCATACGTTTGAGTACTGTCATAGCTTGCATGGCTTTTTTTCTCAGTCAGTAACCCCATAAGTATCAAAAGAAGTGGTGCTGGAGATTCAATTATGTTGGCGTGAAACGTTACGCTTTTCACGCAATTTTCCTCGCTCATAGAAGAAGTTCATAGATATCTTAGAAATTTGTGCCTGAACAAGCGGTTTGGGTAGCACGAAATTTTATTTTAAGTATAGCCAGAGTTTTGAAAAAATTGAAGGTAACAAATACTAACTCTAAGTCTAGATAATTCAGACTAATATTATAGTAACCGGCCAAGTGCGTGTCGGGCCATGCGCAGTGTAGGGTTCCGTAGTAGCCCGTTATTCAATGCAAGTCTTTACCCGTTATAAACAAGCAACTAGGTACTTCGTCTTTGTCACTTTAAAGGATGTATTCTAAGGATTTTGTATTTGGTACAATATACACCATACCCAAGTTCAACGACTATTACTGCTAAAGTAATAAAGTTATCTTAACTGCTATAGTTTTCCTTTAGAGTTCATGAAATGTACTATTATCACGATTTTTTCCAGATTTTTCAATGCCGCAGTTTAGCTTTTAGAGGGGGGGGGGGACACCTTACTGGAACAAAAATTTGCAATTTAAAGTTTAATATTTCGTAAATGGAGCATTCATGGAGCGAAAAATGGTATTAGCAACCCTTAAAATATTTTAAAAGACCTATTTAACAATACCCCACACGATGGGGGGTAGACGACGAGAAAAAACTTCATCCCCACTTCTCATGTAGGGGAGCTACCCTAAAAAAGCGTATTTTTCCAAATTTTATTTCACCACTTTGTCGGCGTAATTTGTATACATACCCCTACAAAATTACAGCTTTCTAGTATTAACGGTCTCTTAGCAAAACCTCGGACAGACAGACAGACAGACGGACATGACGAAACTATAAGGGTTCCTTGTCAGGACTACGGAACCCTAAAAATATTTATAACTCTGTCACTCTGTACGTTTGTTACCTAATCACGCCTAAACGGACGATCTGATCTTCTTGAAATTGAATAAGGACATATTTATAGAATGAGGATGAACATAGCTAAATTCTTGGTATACGTGATGAACATAGCTAATGATGAACATAGCTAAATTCTTGGTATACGTGAACTAAATTCTTGGTATACGTGAACAAAGTCGCGGATATCATCAGCCAGTTAAGTTTTAAAAACTTTGTATAGATATGTAGGTACTTAATCCTATAACTTTATTATAGCTAGAATCATAGTATTATCACAATTTTTCCGAGAACTCAATTATAAAATGACATAAATACAATAGTGTGACAGAAACATCTTGATTTTCGTTCGTAAAATGTAGTATCAAACAGTACCTTTCCACCGTCAAGGTGATTATCTGCCGCCATAACCTTACGGTGTTCCAGCACCCAGGACCCTTGCGAGTCACACCATGAAAGTCAAGCCTACCGTGTTTATCATCTTCGACCACATCATCACTTACTACCAGGCGAAATAGTAATCAAACGCTAGCCTATCTAATACTATAAGAATCTTTGTCCTGACATACACGGGGGTGCAAAGTTTGGATAGTCTTTTTATTCGAAACTTCACACAAGTACTTCATTAAATAAATAAATAAATACGAGTTTCAGGCTATTTCAAAATACCACTTCGAAGAGGGTAAAGTGGGGTAACAAAGTCTAAAATCAATATTGTTTCGGATTGCGCTGAAACTTAGAATGCAGATAGTTATTATGACGTAGGTATCCGATAAGAAAGGATTTTCCAAATTCACCTCTTAAGAAGACGGAACGGGGATTCAAAGTTTGTTTGGCAAAACAAGATGAGATAGTATGTTTTATTCGAAACTTTACTTAAGTACTTCTGAAAATAAATAATTAAATACGTGTTGCAGGATTTTTCAAAATTGGGTAGGCAACAACGTCTGTAAATTAATATGGTTTTTCGGGTTTTATATATATAAATCCCTATTTCCCTTAGTCACGTGATAACTTGAAAACGGATGAACCGATTTGGCTAATTCTTTTTTGATGTCTTTTTTGATAGAAAGGTTTTCACAAAATAAACGTTATAAGTAAATAAAAGAAGTTTATGACGCGAGCGAAGCCGCGGGGCACTTCTAGCCAGATATAAGAAAAAAATCGGCTAGGTCGAGTAGGACTCGCCCACCGAGGCTTCCGCACCAATTTCTAAAACAAGGTTAAAGGACAAACTTAACTTTGCTGTTCGATCCATAGAAAATGTACTAGACCAACCGCAAATATTTAGTTTGTAAAACCATTTTACCCTTTTTTGTTATTTAACTACATATTTAAGGTTTTCAGATTTATTCCTATAAAGGTGCTTCAAGACCTTGCTTCTTGCCAAATTTCATGATTCTAGGTCAACTACCCTATAGGTTTTGATTCCCTTTTGAAATCGCAAAATATGCGAAAATATGCGACATAAACCATCATATCTTTTGATCGCGTTGATTTACAATTTTGATGTTTTCACAGCCAAAAGAGACCGTAGACCCGAGTCTTTGAAATGAGTATCAACTTGAAATCTATACGCGTTCCTGAGAAAAAGGGGTCTTTACAGACGGACAGACATACAAACAGGCGCACAACAAAGTGATCCTACAAGAGTTCCCTATTCCCTTTTGAGGTACGGAACCTTAAAGACATAAAATCGTATCATTTCGATGCGACAATTATTAAAAGTAACTTTTAAAATTTTATTACATTGTTAGTTAGCTTGTTACAAGTTCAGCTAATAAAAGCGTATTACAAAAGCTTACTATAGTAAATAAACTGGCCAAGTGCAAGTCGGACTCGAACTCGTAGGGTTCCGTACCTCACTACAATATTTTATAAGATCGAGCAAAAAATACCACTATCATTTTTCGCCAGCAAAAAATAATAATTAATAAACATTTTATTTCTTATAACGCCATCTAACGTCTAACAAAGGTGTTAGGGATCGAAATTTCAATATAACGCCATCTATGGGACGTTTATCTAACTAAGCGTTCATAGATGTCGTGAAATGCCGAAAAAAACACGTTTCTTGTATGGGGACCCTCTATTATTTATATATATATATATATCTATGATATATATAGCGGCAACAGAAATACAACATCTGTGAAAATGTTAACTGTCTAACTATCACGGTTCATGACATACAGCCTGGTGACAGACGGACAGACAGACAGACAGACAGACGGACAGCGGAGTCTTAGTAATAGATAATAATAATAAAAAGCGATTCTGCAACAGGGCTGACATGAGCATTGAACATGGTTGAATAATAAAAGCTCTCCCAAAAAATGTATTAAATAAACCAGTTATATTTCAATGGTGTAACGAGCCGGTGTAGGCGTGAGTGATATTCTAGGATGTCGTAAGACCGAAACATTTTCAATGTCATTTTAAATGTATTTTCATGTTTTCATATATTTTCATGTGTCGCTAAGATTTTGTGATGCAAATGATGACTGCAAAACGACGATGGGTACTGTTTGGTACAATTTTTGAAAGATTATTCATGAGTAGATGGTTCATAAGGTTTATTTCCTTACTTTTTGTTTTATGGGATCTTTACCTCGAAAGTGAATAATTTAAAATCATTTTGACACAAAATGAAAAAATAAACTGGGCAAGTGCAAGTCGGACTCGCACTCGTAGAGTTCCGTACCACACTACAGTATTTTATAAGATCGAGCAAATAAAAGCCATCTAACGTCTAACAAAGGTGTTAGGAATCGACATTTCAATATAACGCCATCTATGGGACGTTTACCTTACTAAGCGTTCATAGATAGCGTGAAATGCCGAAAAAAACACGTTTCTAGTACGGGGACCCTCTATTAGTAACCTTATTCTGTTTTTAGTATTTGTTGTTATAGCGGCAACAGAAATACATCATCTGTGAAAACCTCAACTGTCTAACTATCACGGTTCATGAGATACATCCTGGTGACAGACGGACAGACAGACAGACAGACAGACAGACAGACAGACAGATAAACAGACAGACAGACAGACAGACAGACGGACAGCGGAGTCTTAGTAATAGGGTCCCGTTTTACCCTTTGGGTACGGAACCCAAAAAACCGACTGCAAATGCCACGCGAGTCATTTTCAGTACTGAGTGACAGCTGTTTATCTCTCATATCTCTGTAGATACACATTAAATCTCGAGGAAATTCCAAATCGGACTGTCGACCTTGGAGAAGTACTCCATCAATTGAAAAAATAATCATACGAATCTTTTCATAATTGGCGGAGTAATCGCGTAATAAACATACAACAAAAGACATACAGGCGAATTGAAAACCTCCTCCTCTTTTGGAAGTCGGTTAAATAGGAACCTTTAAAGGATCACTTCGTTGTCCGACTGTCTGTTAAGTTGAAATTAATATTAAATATTGTTTTGACATTGTGTTAAATCGATGGTGTAAGGAGAGTCGTAAAAGTCCGTTTCTTTTTTAACCGGCTTTACAAAAAATAGGAGGTTCTTAATTCGTCGGAATCTTTTTTTTTTATGTAAAAGGGAACCCCCTTGAAAGGCTTCGCAGGTGGTTCAATTTAAATTTCCATCGAGATATATCAGTATCTCCAGAGATATGAAGATAAACACCAACTTAGTACTGCAAATGACTAGTGCGACATTTGAAGCCGGTTCTTTTAGTTTTTTAAACGATCTTAAATTATATAATATATTTTACACATTTTACCACTTTAGACGCCTATCTTTCAAATGATTAACTTTGAGAAAAAATGATTTTAGAAACCTCAATGTCATTTTTGAAGACCTACCCATAGACACACCACACGTATACGTTTGAAGAAAATTTTTTTTTTTGTTTCATTTCCATGTATGGGATGCCCCCCCTTAAACTTTTATATTTTCTATTTTTGTATAAAAATCGGAAAGCGGTTCACATAATACATCTACCTACCAAGTTTCAATTCTGTAGTCCTAACAGTTTCGGAATAAAATGGCTGTGACGTGACATACGGACGGACAGACAGACAGACAGACATGACGAATCTATAAGGGTTCCGTGTTTTACCATTCGGCTACGGAACCCTAAAAATGAAATTTATTTTATAAAATCGGCTCATTGGTTATGATGCAAATTATAGTGACCTAATCGTAATGGCAACGTGGTAGAAATAACGAGACAAAGGTTGGATCAGTTGTGGCTAAAGGCGTAGAAGCGTCGTGGGCGATATTTAGAAAAATGTATAATTCATTTTACTTACTTACGTCAATATAGCTCATTATGACGTTGGTTCCTGAATAGTCAGAGTTTACCGCAATATGCGTCTTAAACGTATTAAGTATGATTCAACCAGATATCTAGATTTAAAGAAAAATAAAAGGAAAAGTGCGAGTCTGAATCACGCACCGGGGTTCCGTATCCGTTGTTAATTTTAAAGTTATATCAAAGTATAAAAAAACCTTAGTTTTTACGAATTTAGTAGGAATAGTAAGAAGGTTTACGTCATGGCATAGCATGGTCATAAATAAATAAATATAAAATAAAAATGACAATGTACAAGTTTGTAATCGAAAAAAGTAAAAATGTTCCACTTTAAAGCACGAATAAGTATCAAAGATAAGAATTTTTATTTCGTTGACTCTTTTTTTATATACCTATATCTGAGCGACAATGTAGCTTACATTGTCGCTCAGTTGGGCTAAAACCTCATTGTGTTACCTTATAATAATAATTTATTTTCACAATACCAGGAGAACGATAGTCTTTGATACTTATTTTACTTAAGAGGGAACGCGAGGTGCACTTTTCAATACAAATATATTCACCGGTATTCTCCCTGAAAAATGCTTCTAGAGCAAAAATTGTTTCTAAACAAAATCAAAGTCTACTGTAGCTACGCCTCTATCGCTTGCTTTTGTTGACCAACCTATTGCAAAAAGAAATATAAGCCTTCTAATCTCCTCTTTAAGATTTTTGAAGGGTCATATATCTATTTGCAATTGGTTGCTGATCTGGTCCTATCGCGTCTCACAATCAAATGGAATCCTTATAGTATAATCCATTTTGCTTTCGAGGTACGTAACCCTAAAATGCCACTTAAAAGTAGGCACTTATAAGACCCGAATAATATCGATTTATAATTTTGAAAATGTTTACTTCACATGCCATGCGAATTATTTTCTGGTACTCGTTTTAGTGTTATGGTGTATTTATAAGTACATATAAACATACATAAAATCACACCTTTTTCCTGTTGGGGTAGTTAGAACCTATTTCTTTCCACATGCTACAATCCTGACAAACCTCTTTCGCTTCCTCCACTTTTATGAGTGCTTTCACACATGATCGCTGGTTATAGGTACTTTTGTCGTGGCCTTTCTTTAAAACGTCTTCGATCTCGTCGTGATACGTTCGCCTAGGTCGGCCTCTACCGGCTGGCCCATTCACACTCGTCTCATAAATCAGTTTCGTCAGTCTTCCTTCATCTATCTGTCTCTTTAGATGTCCAAACCATCTAAGCATCCCTTTCTCTATCTTTGTCACTACATCTTCTACCACACCACAACGTCTCCTTATCACGCTGCTTTCCACCTTATCCATCAGAGTCGCTCCAGTCATACTTCTCAAACTTTTCATTTCTACAGCATTAATTTTACTTTCATGTGTCTTCTGCCACACTCAGTACATGAGTATTTATAAGTGTATATCTAAATATTCCTTTAATTTTGTTAACAATTATATCTGTCAAGCTCTAACAAAGGCTAATGTTTCGCTTAAAGTAAAACACTGTAAATATGCGAACAAGCAACCTTTTATAGCTATATGTGAAACAAAGTCATCGACAGGATTTTACTTTGATATTTGATATTGTATTAATTGTAAACGAAAGTACGAAATAAAAATGTGATCAATTAAGAGACCCATCTCTTACTGATTATACAGGTATATGTCTTTTTAGGTTAGGGACGTAAGGGAGCACAAATACCACCTCAGTGCTCCCAGCCAACCTCACCTACCCGTGGTGCATCCTGCTGACCAACAAACGAGGCTCTGGCGACCGACAAATGGCGGTATAACCATTTCAAATAATGACGTAGCTAAATACTATAGGCCGGTGACGGGCAACAGCGTCACCGGTGCGAGGAGCTACGTCCTGCGATCGCCAACCCGCCTACCCAGCGTGGCGATTATATCCCTCCCAATGAGCCGAAGATCGGGCTCAATGGCGTATCTTGGGAGAGGCCTACGTCCAGCAGTGGACTGACACAGGCTGATTATGATGATGATGATGATGATGTCTTTTTTATATATTATTCATTAGGTATTCGTAAGTTAATAAATATGCACGACACTTATAAGAAAATGAGTATTCGTCACCATTATGACTGTTATGAGACATTGTAATATTATTATTCAATTTGTCATCTTACACACTGGCTACCATAAATGGCAATTGACGAGTGCGAGTTCTCTAATAAGCACACAGCATTTTATGTGCATTTTCACAAGCTTTTATTTAACTTGCAATGTATGTCTGTATGTAACTATGTATGTTCGGTTGGAATCTTGGAAGCTAAATTAGACCCACTTTCCGATGTCTGATTGGACTCAAATTTGGTGTACTTATGTATCTTTGGTGACAATACAATGATATGGTACCACGGAGCTGGTCTGATGATGGAGACGGAAGGTGGCCACGGTATCTCTGTGACAAAACAACATAACCCCACTGAGTTTGGGCTCGATTGGTTTGTCTTGAAGAGAACTTTACGCCTAGATGATATCCAGGGTCTGACGATGAAGCTGGAAGGTGGCCACGGTATCTCTGTGATAAATCATTGTAACTCTACCGAGTTTGGGCTCGATTAATTTGTCTTAAAGAGAACATTACGCCTAGATGATATCCAGGGTCTGATTATGAAGCTGGAAGGTGACCACGGCATCTCTGTGATAAATCAACATAACCCTACCGAGTTTGGGCTTGATTGATTTGTCTTGAAGAGAACTTTTCACCTAGATGATATCCAGGGTCTGATGATGAAGCTGGAAGGTGGCCACGGCATTTCTGTGATAAATCAACGTAACTCTACCGAGTTGAGGCTCGATTGATTCGTTTTGAAGAGAACGTTTCACCTAGATGATATCCAGGGTCTGATGATGAAGCTGGAAGGTGGCCACGGCATCTCTGTAATAAATCAACGTAACTCTACCGAGTTTGGGCTCGATTGATTCGTCTTGAAGAGAACTTTACACCTAGATAATTAATATCCGGGGTCTGGTGATGCAGCTGGAAGGCAGCTACGGAATATTTGTGATAAAAAACAAAACACTACCGAGTTTTGGCTCGATTGATTCGTATTGAAGAGAACTTTACACCTAGATGATATTTAGCGACTGGTGATGAAGCTGGAAGGTGGCCACGGCATCTCTGTGATAAAATAACGTAACCCCAGTGAATTTGGGCTCAAATGATTCGTCTTGAGGAGCACTTTACACTTTAAATGATAGCCAGGATCTGATGATGAAGCTGTAAGGGGGCCATGGCATTTCTGTTATAAAGCAACATAGCCCCACGGAGCCGATTGATTTTCCGCGAAGAGCACTTTACCCATAATCACACCAAATATCCGTGGAATATTTTAAAACATTATGCCTTCTCATAAATACTTAGGTAGTAGGTAGGTAGTCGGTATCTATACCTACCTACTAAAAAGTTAAAAATAAAATATTTTTAAAAACAAGCTTTTATCTGGGACAACGAACTAAAATGTTAAAAATAAGTTCTAGTAAGTATTTGGAGTGTAGGTACTTACCTATATTTTTAAAAGCTTGAGGCACTGAAGTATGGTAAAACCTAGCCTGAAAAACGGGTAGTGAAAATATACTATATACACCCCGTGCGTATAGGTTAATGGAAATAGTTATTTGTTATACAAGGCTGCAAAGTTAGTTTTTGGCGTGAGTACTTATATTGAAACCTGAGCAAGCGAAGGATACTGGGATTGAACCACGAGCGAAGCTACAGTGATTCAAATAAAGAATCCTGAGCGTAGCGAAGGTTCAAAGGTACGAGTACGAAACGCAGAAAAACTTCGCTGCCGCGTGCAACACATAACTTTTCACCTCACTACAGCGAGGAAAATGCTGGGTGCAATAAACAAAAACCAAAATGATTAAAAGTTAATCGAATAGAAGAAAAGAATTGGGGGGGTTTGGCGAGAACGTTAAAAAGTGTGTGTGCTTTTATTGACCGAGCGAGCGAAGCGAGCAAAGCGTATTAGTTTCGGGATTGGTCAAATAATGCTTTTTTCCGGATGTTTGTCTGTTTTCGACTACAGGTCGCATTTTTCAAAGGGGAGAAGTCTGCTGTAGCTGTAGCGTTATTTATCGACGGATTTTAGTCAAATTGGAGAAGCACACTAAGGATTTCATTCTACACAAGGTGTGCGAATAAAATTCAAAAAAGGGAGAGTGGAGGGGGTATAAGGGGGATAAGCATGCTTTAGTGTTATAATATGGACAGATTTTATACCTGCCTTTACCAATCTGACTACGCAGTGTTCTTTGCCTTCACAAGACAAACCCGTAGACACCAGATTCAAACTCATAGGATCAAGGGAACGAGAGTAATTGCTAAAACATGTATCCTTATTTTTTGGCAAAGTCCAAACTATGAAAAGGCTTTGATAAGCCATGGGAGTTGAGAGTGTCGGTTATTCCATGAGTAATAAGTTTTAGTTTCAGTTTCATGTATGGCGAGCCCCACTAGTCCTTGAAGCGGTTTACAGAACATACATCTACCCACCAAGTTTCAACTGTGTAGTCTTAATAGTTCGGTAGCTGAGACATCAGTCGAACATACAGACAGACATGAAAAATCTTTATAGATTTTTACCCTTATGGGTTCAGATTTTTCTCATTCGGCTACGGAACCCCTTAAAAATTGAGGTACTTATTCCGAATTGTTTACAGTTGAATAACAGATAAAGTGCCCTCGGCTTAACTAACAGAAGTCTTACCACTAGGTATGTGTGTGTATATACTTTTTGTAATCAGTTTTCTTTTTAATTATGTAGTAGTTATATACACCCCGACAAAATATATATGTTGGATCCTCTCTATCCTAAGGATGTCTGTAAGAGATCGCTATTGGCGAGAAGACCGCCTGTCCTAGCACATTATTCTGCATATTTTGTCATATTATTTACCTTATAGTCGTGGCAAAACAATAAATAGTTCCTATTTATCTAGCTAATATATCTATTATTCATTATCACAATTATTAACAGTATTCGACATTAGATCGACGCTCCTACGGAAAGCCACTGAGCTCGCGCTTCAGCACTTTGTCTAACTGTTTCCAGCTAGCTTGCGTATATCATTAGACGTGGGGAGACGTGGTCTAGAGTGGATACCAGGGCCGACAGTCTCTACATGAATAGCGATGAATTTCGACCGATGATCGTGAACGCGTCGATATCAATGTAGAGACTTCCACCCCAGTGTTTTTGGAATGTTAATGTTCGTCGCTGGATATCGCTGGACATTTCACGTTGCATTGTGAATTTGATTTGGTTATTTCTTTAAATTAAAATGTATTTAGTGATATTTGCTTGTTGATTGTTTGGCGCCGACTCAAAACTACTTGGGTATACATATTTACATTAATTTAGGAACTTAGTAATTAAGTTTAGTTAAAAACTCAAAAACCATTATAAAAATATCTACTGACGTATATTAACAGTAGTTTAAGAAATTCGTTATTAAGGTTTAATGGCAAAGGTTTATTATTTTTTACTTTTCAGTTTTTTCGGCGGTTTAATTTTTTTGTTAAAAAGTTTTATTTTATATTTTTTTGTGGCTATAATCTACTAATTACTACATTATTAATTTTTTATTACCTTTAAAATAGCTACCTACCTTACTTTAGCTATTAACTGTTATATAATCCTACTTTATCTATTATATAATTTGTTGTAAAATAATTGCAACTAATTTAAAAAAAAACAGGCTTTATATACCAACATGGGTAGGCGTACAAAAAATGCCGCTCGAATGAAAAAAAGAAAATTTAGAAGAATCTAATAATTAAATTAACATGTTTACAGGAGAGCTTTGATCAGCACGAGGTAAGACTATAGAGGATGATCATCTACATTAAAGGTGTAATCACATCTTCACTTAGTAGCAAGTTTTCTGTGCGACGTGTTATAAGCAGGCGTCATTGCGTACCCCTAGACAAACGTTTTATACGTCATAATAATAAAAATGCTTCATAATAATAAAAATAATTTAAGATCATTTAAAAAACTAAAATAGACTTCTAACGTCACGCTAATCCATTTCAATACTAAGTTTAAGGTGTTTATCTTTATATATCTGAAGATACTGAACATCATCAACATCTCGATGAAATTCAAATGGTACCTGTGAAATAATATCGTCATTATCATCGTAATCAGCCGGTATCAGTTCACTGCTGGATATAGGCCTCTCCCAAGACACGCCACTGAGCCACAGAATAATGAATAGTACAGGTATATAACTGAGCCCGATTTTCGGCTATTTTTGTTTTTTCCAGTTTGTCAATCGATATACATTGACGTTACGATGAAATCATCAATATAACAATACCTTTATCCATTATTTTAGTAGATTTATTAAAAGCCGCTTGCCCGATTTCGTTAAAATTTAAATGGGACCACCTTGGCGGATATACCTTTCCAATAAAAAAAAGAATTATCAAAATCAGACTACTCTGTAAAACGTTATGCGTGGTCACACATAAAATAAAAAAATATAAACACGTTGACTTGATAAACTCCTCCGTTTTTTTTCGTCGGTTAAAAATAAAGTTACGTCTAAAAAGAATGTTTGATTCAGGAATGTTAAGGTGCGGACATACCATAATAGGTACATACTTGAAATTTTCACAAAGTATATAGCCGTCAGTATATAACGGCAAATTTTATAGATGCATGTTATTTAATTAAAACTTGTTTTGCACTAAAAAGGGTAAAATAATTTATTTTTCAAAAAAAAAAAAAAAACCTACTTCATAACTACAAACAGGCACTCAAAAGCGAAACATAAATTACTTAATATAACTATTATAAGCGCTACCCACTTATCTATTTGAAGTCGGTGCCAGCCAAGTCTAATAGGTAGTAGATAGATACTACCTACATATATTTACCTACTTACTACTACTACATACACAGTATCTATCTACTATCCAATAGACTTGGCTGGCACCGACTTCAAATAGATAAGTGGGTAGCGCTTATAATAATTATATTAAGTAATTTATTTTTCGCTTTTGAGTGCCTGTTTGTAGTTATGAAATCGGTTTTATTTTTAAAAAAAATATAATTTAGTTCATATTTGATGTAGTGTTTATTATTATGACCAGTGCATTAATAATTTTGAATGTTTCAAAGTCAAAGTCAAAGTCAAAGTCAAAGCATTTATTCAGTATATGGGCAAATTAAAAATTAGCACTTACACACGTCAAATAACATTAAATAGATCATATTCAACAAAAAATATAGATATAACAGAAACATAACGCTTTGAATTTACAAAAAAAAAAACAAAGGTATTGAGCCATTCAGCTTTCATCTAGACGTCGAACGTCACACTTAAAACACATGTTTAATTCCCCTTATTAATGTAGGGTTGCCAACCGTACCATTACGTGCACCCGCAACCCAGTGCATGTTTCAGTACTTCAGACAATTTTTATCCAAAAAATTGTGAAATAATGAAACATAATAGATAAATAAAACGCAGACTAATTGCAGTACAAATCATGTTCCGAATGGAACTGATTGTCCGACTATCAGCCGCATAATACCGTCGTAACAGGCAACCCTAGATCTGCAAACAAAAGATGAAAACTGATTGACTGTTGAATCTACTGGTGTTTCGGAAGTACTCCCATCAGAGAAGAAACACCAAGAAACTCTATGGGGCTTGTCACTTATTTTAATTCATTTTTTTTAATTCATATTAAATAAATGTTTAATGTACAATTTTGCATAACTAAATAAACCAACGCCTTTGCATCTGCACAGTTTGCACGCACATTCGGGCACAATCCTAGACCTCTCTAGATACTTATATTATGTATTTTAACACATATTTTGTTATAGGTAAGTACGCATGTTTTACGCAAACATAATATATTTTTATTTGCACGCCAAATGGCGGCAAGCTTAATATTTTATTAACACAATATACCTATGTATGCAAACAATATTTTTGATTTGATTTGAAACGTATTTGATTATTATATTATATTACCTAATGATTGTATCAAAATTATATAAACTACAATAATAATATCTATACTATAAATAAGAGACAGAATCTAGGTCGCTACCTGCCGGTAATGTTCCCAAAAAGCTAGCGACGTTACCTCGTTGTATAGCTAGGCTAATACGTTGGTCGAGGTAAGCGCCAGGCTCTTTGGTCACGGGTGATTTGAAACTAAATATCATCTTTATCTTTGCGTTTGGCGTGAATTCTAACAGAAACGTAATTTGCTTAGGCATACTGCCCTTGGCATAGCCATCTCGACCAGCCTTTCCATCTGACTGATTCTCACCACCGAACGTCGTGTCACGTCGGAACTCAGTCAACCGATTGGATATAAATCTTGTTAGACGGTACCACGACGTCTCTCTAGTGGTTAAAAGGACACATAAATAAAAGATAAGAAAATTAATTAATTATTGTTATTGAAGTCTGAGAGCACCGTTGGCGTAAAGGATGGATGGCTTGACTTCTAAGCAAGAGGTCAACGGTTCATATCCTAGCACGAGTGTTCGTTGACAGATGGTAGGAGCAGTTTATTTATTATTTTTTGGTAAATATTTCTCGCATTATGGGTTGCCCATTTCTAGTATTCTTGTTAACCCCTCCAACTAAACTAAATATGCTTGTGTCTGGAGTGGGTTCACGTCAATAGTACAATAGGTGGGGTGGGGATCGAACTCACGACCTCTCGATCACCAGTCCTACACCTTATCCATTGGGCTATTGCCGCCATAAAATTATATTGATGTTGCGCCAAACTTGCTACCAAAAAATTGCTTACAATCATAAAGCCGAAAATTTGTCGCCATAACCTTAAGGTGCTCCGGCAGCACACAGCTTTTGAGAGTCAGGGTATTCCAGGCTTAGCATGTTTAGCACACTATCTTCGACCACATCATCGCTTACCACTAGGCGAGATAGTGGTGATACGCTAGCCAACCTTTAAGATACATAAAAAAAAGTACCACTCCACCAAACTACAACTAAAAGTACTACTACGTATAGTACCATTTTTTTTGTGCCTTTACTTCGAAGTCAGAATCATTATAGTTTACCCATTAGTTTTAAAATGCCATGGGCCCTTGGGGTCAACAAGCACGCGGTTTTGTTAGGGAGCTGTCTACACGCCTAATCGATGTCTCCCACGGGCCACGACCAAAGAGCTGGCGATTACCTCAGGCAACGCATTAGTTTCGCGATTCAAAGAGGTAATGTCGCCAGCTTTTTGGGTACTCTACCAGCAGACAGCGACCTAAATTCCATTTATTATTTGTAGTTTTTATTTTAATTATTAGTCATAGTTAATAAATTAGTTTAATTAGTTTTTTAAATTGTTTTGTCTATTTCGTTATGTTAATAAATATATAAATTTAATTCAGACGTTTTAAAATTATACATAGATTATAAGTTATAAGTTACCGCACAATAGGAAGACATTGTCAGCTGTAACACAGGTTCGACCTAGAACGGAACTGAAAATGTTCAGATGTACCCTCATATTATCTTAATCTATTATTAAACATAATTATGAGATATTAAACTGCACAATGTATTAGTGATTATATTTTTATGGTATATAGATTTAAGGTACTACATGTACTTGATTTGTGAGATTAATTGAATAAATTATTATTATTAGATGGCTCATGACAACAAAAATCTAAATTAGTTCATTCGTTGGGTACTTTTACCAATGCCAATGACGGATAAAAACACATCTATCTGTGGTAGACACATACACACATTGAACTTATAACACACCTTTGTTTGCGTCAGTGGTTAAAAAATAAAATTGATTAACTTGCAATTTAAATTAATAAAATAGGCTAATTAAGTTATTTGCTATTTGTCATAAAAAATTAAGTACATGCAATTTTCTCTGCACTGCATTTAAACTTTGTACTTATGCCGTGTTTATTGTTATTCCAAAATTAGGGAAAAATGCATGGTTATTCTAAGCACGTTGAAATTGTGCATTTTATCCTCTGTTTGTCATTGGTACATCATAGTAATGATTTTGAACTGATCGTGACTAACTCGTTCTCCTATAGCCATTTCCACAGGAAAACTAAAATATTGTTTTCCTACCTAAACTCATACATGTGTCAAAATTATAATATTTTATGTTAGTACGTAGGATATATTTGTCTAAAATGTTAATCATTCTAAATCGAGAATTTAAAATAATGAAATTAGGCAAAATTGATCAAAAGAATGGAATATTTAGAATTTAAAATGAATTTGAATTTTGAATGAAATTTCTTGCAAGTATACAAATAAACTCTCGGTCTTCCTAGCAAATCTATTTCCATTTGTTTCTCTGAATTTCCCAATAAAAGCTGTTTGAACTAAATCACGCGGAGATATTAAAATCTATAATATCTTCTACGGAACAAAACAAATTGAATTCTCGGAATCGATGCAGAGAACAGTTACTCTGAACTAGCGTACTCTTATGAGATGAAAACTCCCCTAAATGTAGGGTGAATTCGTGTGGGTATTTGAAGTTTGTCTCAAACAAAATAATTAATTGCAAGGTGATATACACGTTGAATAATATAGTTAAACTGCCACGCTAAATGGCAATGCAAATTTTTAATTGACTTAACAAAAATGGAGTTCTCAATCCGCCTGTATTTTTTTATGTTTGTTACCTTAGAACTCCGTCATTTTGCACCGATTTGGAATTTTTTTTTTGGTTCAGAGAGTTTGCTAATCCTATGGTCTCATTCTAAGTTTATCGGAATCTGATAAGTATCTTCAGAGATATGGAGATAAACACCTCAAACATAGTACTGAAAATGACAAAAGCATGGCATTTGAAGACGTTTTTTTTGTTTTGTAAACAATCATTTTAAATTATTTGCTCTAAATTATGCAGTTATAGGTTCTTATGATCTTCGCAAGGTGGCTGGCAAGTGCTGGATGAGAGTTGACGAGGATTGTGCTCAATGGCGTGCAGTTGGAGAGGCCAATGTCCAGCAGTGGACTAACATAGGCTAATGATGATGATGATGCCGTACTTGTTTTGTTTATCAGCTCCATAAGCCAGTGCCCTGGCGACTAGACGCTTCATGCACGCTAACGCAAGCTTAAAATGTATGGGAACGGTATTTATTTTTCGTTGTTGTCATTCCAATACATTTTGAATCTGCGTTAGCGTGAACGAAAACAGAAATTTGATTTGTCTAGGGGGATGATTCTCTAAGCTAGCGATCGAAAAACCGAGCCAACACGATGTCAATGCGCTGGTGTAAATGAGGCATTTCCAGAAAAAAAAACACTAACGGATATCTGCCACTGTTATCGGACTATTGACAGAAGAACGTAATTTATAGGTGCCAATTTTCGGTACTCAAATACTAGAGTAAAAAGCTTAATATTTAAGCAAATGTCGTATAAATTGCATCTTTACTTTTTCTTTACTCCAGCAATAAAACGTCCAGTCAAGAGACAGACGTGATGACAGAAATAACTGTCCGTATCAAGCTGTCCTCGTAATGACGGAGGTAATGGCTCGCCTTTCCGCCACCTAGAGGACCTCGTATAACCGATGTTATCATCCATTTGTTTCACTGCCACGTGTGGTGTATGCTTTAAGTCATAAACGTCGTATTTCAAGATTACCATTATTTTTATTATAGTCGGCGCGTTATCAACTGAGTCGTGAGGCCATAAACGTCAATAGAGGTATGGATATCGGTAAACGGCTACCTGTATCGGGTAACGTGTGTGTAAGTGTGAGCGAGATAAATATGAAATGATTTATGGCCTCACGACTCAGTTGATAAAGCGCCGACTATAGTTTGTATATTTGTTTGTTAGGGACTTCTTCACAGTTAAACGGCTGGACCGATTTAGCGGAAATTTAGCACAGAGATAGCCAGTATTATGGATTAGGCAATAGAATACGTTTTAAAGCGGGCGAAGCCGCGGCCCAGTTAGTATATTATAGTTTTCTCGTTACCAATGCAAGCAATGCATTTATTCAGCAGTGAAATATGAATTTGCTTCAGTTTGTATTAAAGTGCTTAGTGAAATTATAGGGCATGTGAAACTTAACATCTTTATGTCTCGAGGTAACAAGCTTGCATGCCGCTGTATCTGTAATAGGTAGACGTCATCGTTTACCATCAGTCGTGCGTCATGCTTGTCTTGTTACCTTATATCACAAAACATTAAAGCAGTGTAAACAAGTTATAATAAAACTGACAAGCACGAATAAGATGTAACGCCAATACTATGCCGGATTTCACCATAAATGTGCGAGGTAGCTTAGCTGTAAGCACAGTTTTACTATCCAATTGTAAAACTGTGCTGTACCTGTGAGGGATGAAAAACTCTTATTATAGTATTATAGTGTCACTTAAGTTTCCCAGTCTCACTCCAATGAAGTTGTATGTAATATGTATCTATTGGTGGATTATTTCCTTTAATTACCGCTTAGTCACCACTCAAATCTGCGGTGAAACGCAGCCAAAGCAAATGAAAATATTGCGTAAATGTAGACAAGCTCGCTGCGATTTTTCCAGTGACGCTTAAAAAATGTTACGTTCTGCTACCATGAGTCAACTTCGTAGTGGTTTTGTGACGTCACGCTTACATATCGATAGTCTCAGTAGTAGTCGTGACTCAATAGTGTCACCGCTATCTCTCTAATCTTCCACCACACACAAAGGTCGTTGTTTCGATCCATTAGCAGTTCTGCAGCGCTTTCTGGAGCTCACACCGAACGACCTGTTTAAGATGTTATCGCTGTCAGCGCTGTATTTTTATTTAACCGTCAGAAATTTGAATGTTCTAGGTGAATTATTTCCTGTGTGTTTAAGGAACAAGGGACATTAAAAGTAGGTACTAATGAAGCCAGCTCTTCCAGATAAGTAGCTGTCATAATGACAAATATAACAGAAAAGGCGCGCTAAATTCCGTTTGCCAATTTTTGTCAGATTAGAAAAACGCGCGCTAAACATATAGATCACCATAGATTGGTTTAACTCTATGTAGATCACGGACTTGTTCGCCTGAGAATGTTTGCCCTAGCCCCTAGCCCTAGATAAAGCGCACTCGAAACTAGCATCATTTGAATATATTATTGTTTATCAAAGGCGCTTGCACGTGCACTTACTAACAGAATTTTTCTATTAACGCACACATAATACTTGATTTATGTAGAGCGTTGGCTTTGGTTATGTTTGTTCTTTAATTACTTTGAGCTGTCTTAGTATTGTTCAAAACAACTCCATTTTTGGCGTCAGCTAGCACTATTCAAAAGACAATGAGCTGATAATCGTCTCTATAAACATCAATAAACAAACATAAAATTAAATTGGCCAGCTACAGTTTAGCCCACAGTTTTTGAAGCTGTACTCGCTCATATACTTCTGAAGTTGTTCCATTGTAAATTCATCGAGATCTGATGAGTACCTCCAGAGATATGGAGATAAACACCTCAAACTTGCTATGAGTAGCGAAGTAGGTCTTTGAAGTAGGTATATTTTCGTTAGTAAACGATCATACATTTTATACACGAACAGCTCATGTAATCATCATAGTATTGCAGGTACTTATTCTGTAACGCAAAGGTGGGTGAACCTTGGATATGATTACGCATGCTCGTTACATTACCCATTGTATTAGGCGCGTACTACAAGAACATATGAGTGCTGTCGACTTTACACTCAGACAGCGCGCTTTGGACCTTCGATTTAATTTTTTAGGGTTCCGTAGCCGAATGGCAAAACACGGAACCCTTATAAATTCGTCATGTCTGTCTGTCTGTCTGTCTGTCTGTCCGTCCGTATGTCACAGCCATTTTATTCCGAAACTGTTAGGACTACAGAATTGAAACTTAGTAGGTAGATGTATTCTGTGAATCGCTTTCCGATTTTTATACAAAAGTAAAAAAAATAAAAGTTTAAGGGGGGGCATCCCATACATGGAACTGAAACAAAAAAAAAATGTTTTCTTCAAACCTATACATGTGGGGTATTTATGGATAGGTCTTCAAAAATGACATTGAGGTTCCTAAAATCATTTTTTCTCAAAGGCAATCATTTGAAAGATAGGCGCGTCTAAAGTGGTAAAATGTGTGTCACCCTAACCTCTAACTTTTAAAGTATGGGAGTAAAAAATCTAAAAAAATATATGCTGTAGATCTCAATAAAAACTAACAACGAAAATTGGTTTGAACGAGATACAGCCAGCAGTTTTTGAGATATGGCGACCGCAAAGATAACTTTGTTTTTCATACAAACACTATTAAAAACAAAGTTAACTTTGAAGTTGCGAAAATCATAGTTATGGAATACTTAACTGTGTTACGGAACCCTACGAGTGCGAGTCCGACTTGCACTTGGCTAGTTTTTTATTTTATTTATAGCTTGCATTTTAATGTTAAGTTAATATTTTTTGGTCTTATTTTCAACCGAATTCACAAAAAGGAGGAGGTTCTCAATTCGACTGTATTTTTAACCGGTTCACTCCGCCAATTATTGTGAATCAATTTTTATGATTATCATTTTAATTGGTAGGGTACTTCTCTAAGGTGGTCCCATATTATATAATTTAATGAGATCTATATTTATCTCTAGGGATATAGAGACACCTCAAACTCGCTAGTGCTACTAGAAATGATTCACGCGGCATACTATGTCTTTTTGGTTATATAATAATTCCCATATCTCTTCGCATCGGAAGAGCTGACAAACTAATCATGCAACCCAGTAGTGTTAAGTTACCAAGTTTGTGTCATACTTACTTTCTAGGATAACACGCTGACCCTAATTTAGTAGGCAGTTGGTATGCAGAGGCGTGCCGCGGTTGGCAGGTAATAGTTTGTAATTAGCTTTCTATCAGAAGGGTAATGAACTCTGGAAAAGGAGTAAAGTAAGGAGTCATTTAGCTACGTTTAGGGGCCGATTTCTACCAAAGCGGAGTTTTGCTATGATGTATTTTATCCACTGACTTTGGATTACAGTACATCACGCAGCGCACGGTACTAGCGTGCGGAAGTCAGTTAAAAACTCTATCAGCTCATTGATCTGGCTGTAATGCACTATACATTTATTAGAAGAAAGAGCGAAGGAAAGAAACTGCATTTCTTTCTTTCTGCCTTAGTTTATAGCTGTCAGACTGACCCCGCCCCAAAGGTACCACACCGCGGCGTCCTGCGTCCGCGTGCGCGTTCGCTATCTGATTTTCAGTCGTATTCTGATCGCCGTAGATCGCGTTTGGTGTGAACCAGTCTGTACAATACTACTGCGCTATCTGATCGCCGCCTAGATCGCGCACGCAGGACGCCGTGGTGTGGTCGTACCTCAAAGAGCTTAACATACGGTAGCTATAATGTATACATATTATTGTACACTACACCGCGGGATGTATAGATTTAAATTACCTTAATGTATAAGTAGGTAATGTAATGCATTTTCCCTTCATTCCATTAGCATATGTCTCAATTGACGCTATATTTTAAATTTTTTAAATGTATATAAGTAGGTATTTCGTATCGCTTTGTATGTATACGAAGATGTCGAGGGCCCGGTGGTGTAATCGGGAGAACGGTTGGCTTTGATGCCAGAGGTACCTACCGAGTTTAAACCACTGTGCACCAATGGATTTTTCTATCGAAAAATGTATGTGCACTTTTCACAGTAGCCCTCCGGTGAAGGAAAAACATCGTTAAGAAACCAACAAAACCCCCCGCATGGTGGCAGAACACTATCTAGTATCCGCCTGGCCAGCTACCACCTTCAAATTTGAAAATCTGTCGCCAAAACATCTAATGTGTTCCGGCAGCTATCCTTGAGATCCAGTTCCCATTCAAGGCCTAGCATGCTTACCATCTTCGACCGCATCATCACTTACCAACAGGTGAGATAGTGGTCAAATGCTAGCCTAAAAATATAAAAAAATTTAAGAATAGGTAAACATTATAGCAGTCTTGAGTGGTCTCCTGACGATTTCTATGCAAATACTTACTGAGACGTATTGAAATATACAGGGTGTCCTGCACCAGCGAACGTCTGGGGACACCAATACCTATCGATTGAACCCCATGTATGTTACGCAATTATTTGTAGTTTTTGAGATATAAATTGTTTTGTTTCATTTTCAGTTTTTTTCATTTCACATTTTCAGCTTTCAAGGAGGTGCTATCGTTTAGCTTATTTATTGTCGCAAGATGAAACTCTTTGGTGGATTTTTTATGTAGGTTTTACGAAAATTAAAAATAAACCGTAAGCCGGCTTTTCACTATGGGATATAATATAATGTAATGTATATTATATTTTGAGATATAAAATTTTATCGCTCGTCATACATTTTGTATGAGATCGTTTACACTATGCTATAATATATATTACATATTATAAATAAGCTATAAATATTTTTTCGACCGACTGAGCGATATTTGACGGTTTATATTTTACCTCAAGTCCCCGGACACCGCGCCTCCCTCTGCCTCACCCTCAGTATTTTTTGTTGTTTTTAGGGTTCCGTACCCAAAGGGTAAAACGGGACCCTATTACTAAGACTCCACTGTCCGTCTGTCTGTCTGTCTGTCTGTCTGTCTGTCCGTATGTCACCAGGCTATAGCTCATTAACCGTGATAGTTAGACAGTTGAAATTTTCACAGATGGTGTATTTCTGTTGCCGGTGGAACAACAAATACTAAAAACAAAATAAAGTTAAAAATTAAAGGGGGTCCCCATACAAAAAACGTGTTTTTAAACGCCATCTATCTAATTAGTTCCGGCAAAATGACATAGATGGCGCTAGTAAACGAGCCCCGTCTTTCTAGATCGCGACCAAACCAAATATTCTTGGTAATATCAATTAATCAAATATATGAGGTTGAAACTCTGTTATGTTTCGTATTGTACGGAACCCTCCCTAAGTGTGCGATAAGAGACGCGATGCTGACTCGCACTTGGTCAGTTTAATTTATGTTTATTATGGCTCCACCCATTTAGGGTATTTAGCCAGAGTTTGAATGAAACCATAGACAAAAAAAGCTGAACTATATATCTTACAGTGTGAACAGCAATTGCGGGATATAACATATAACTCAAGATGTAATTTACATTATATCCCATAGTGAAAAACGGACTTAAAGGATACGCACAGTGCCATACCACAGATTGTATAACAGTTACTACGTGCCATACACTGGAGCGTGCGGTAAGTACTTACCGCACGTGTACGCTCCGCTGTATAGTGCGTAATTTTTAACTTTCGAACAATGTATACAACAATGTATATTAACCTTGGCTGAATAACCTAATGTATTAAGTAAACTTTATGTATTGTATAATGCTACTAGCTGATGATACCCGCCCCGCGACTTCGTTCACGTACACCAAGAATTTAGTAGCCTTTTTTTATATCTTATAGGCTAGCGTTTAACCACTATCTCACCAGTTGGTAAGTGATGATGCGGTCGAAGATAGTAAGCACGCTAGGCCTAAAATGGTAACTGGTTCTCAAGGATAGCTGCCGGAACACATTAGATGTTTTGGCGACAGATTTTCTAACTTGAGGGTGGTAGCTGGGGTGGGGTTGTTGGTTTCTTAACGATACTTTTCTTTCATCGGAGGGCCACTGTAAAAAGCGCACATACATTTTTCGATAGAAAAATCCATTGGTCCACAGCGGGGATTGAACTCGGTACCTCTGGCATCAAAGCCGACCGTTCTCCCGATTACGCCACCTGGCCCTCAAAAGCCAAGCCTATATTCGTCCTCATGCTATAAAGTATCTATCTCCTTTAAGATCGGATCGTCCGTTTAGGCGTGATTAAGTGATAAACAGACTGAATGACAGAGTTACAAACGTTTTTTAACCGACTTCAAAAAAAAGAGGAGGTTTCTCAATTCGACCGTATACTTTTTTTTTTTTTTTTTAATGTTTGTTCGGGGATAACTTTGTCATTTATGCACCGATTTTGATTATTCTTTTTTTGTTCGAAAGGAGATATCCCAAGTGTGGTACCATGGTAATTTTATCGAGGTGATATGATAAGTATCTCCAGAGATATTGAGATAAACATCTCAAAATTGGTACTGAAAATGAACATTGAAGTCGGTTCTTTTTTAGTTTTTAAACGATATTATATAATATTAGTATGGATTATATACATCTTTTCATTATAGATGTCGTGTGTAAAGGCCTTATGCCAGTGAAACCTTCCACGCTCGTATTTTGACTAACCACCTTGTTTAGAAGTCAACCGATATCACTCTTCCTTTCAACATTCAAGTAGTATAAGGTTACACAATTTGTTTATTCATTCAGAAGTCGTCCCATCCGCAACATTGGTATCGATGTTTTTGAATATTGATGAACCGTTTTCAGGTGAAGGCGCATTCATTTGCATAGTCGATAGCAACCGACTGCGATATGGCGTCTGCATTACATATTGGAGTAAATGTTAAAAGAGTGAAGTAGGTTATGAATACCTACTATACCTTACGAAAACCTAGTTTATGAATTTGTTGAATATTTTTATACAGATATAGAGTTATTCAAGAGGAAGGTTTACGACCAGATTAAAATCGGGCGAAGCCATACATGATGAATGAAAAATACACTTAAACAGATCCGTCAGTCATAAAAATAATTCGTTGAAACATTGTCAAGGACGCAACTTAAGATCAATACTACTAAACCTTACTTACGAAAGTGCAAAGCTTCCACTCTTCCTTTTTTCGCGTGAAAAGAAATTTCGGATTATCCTTGTTACTTGCCCAGTAAATGTAAAATACTTGTAATATTGTTTATTCTGTGACTAATGTCGTCTATCGCCTTGTCTCAGTACTATTGTCCAATTTCAGAAAAACATAACTCCATCTTATACCGCATCTTTAACATCAGGTGAGATAGGGGTAAATTGCTTGTCGGTCAGTTGTAACAATCATTTGTTGAACCAGAAAACATTGTCAAGGACGCATTTTAAGATCAAACTACTAAAGCTGATTACTTACGAACGTAACTTCCATACCAAATGAGTAAAAAAAAGGTTTACTCATGCGTCCATACTATACTTAGGTAACTAAGTGCCACTTTTTGAACAGACTTCTAATAAAGAGGACGTTAATTGAACAGTATCACACCGCAGAAGTGGTAATCCTCGGAGATTTTAACGGACACCATGCTGAATGGCTTGGCTTTCAATCTACCGATCATGCGGGAAGAGCTGCTCATGAGCTTGCTTTGACCTACGGTCTCTCTCAAATGGTAACCGGTCCAACAAGAGCACCAGATATAGAGAGTCATGTACCATCTTTGCTGGATCTCATGCTGACCACGCACCCAGATCGGTACCAGGTTGAGATTGATGCACCACTTGGTTCATCCGATCACTGCTTGGTCCGGATTTCTGTGCCATTGTTACGACCCGAACCATATTTTCCTCCTGGAAAACGTCGGGTCTGGCATTATCGGTTAGCTGATTGGGATGGCGTTCGTGAATTTTTTGCGTCATATCCTTAGGCGGAGTGTTTCACGTCGGAAAATCTTTGCACCTGCGCTGACTCTGTCACTGATGTCGTGTTGCAGGGGATGGAGTATTTCATTCCAAACTCTGAGATACGCATCGGTGGCAAAAGTCATCCATGGTTTAATAAATCTTGTTCTGAGGCATCTAATCATGAATCAGCTGCCTTCAGAGCTTGGGTTAATGCGCGAAACTGTAAGGATCTATAAACAGCCGACTATAAAAAACACTTAACGCTGCCTCAAGGACCGCAAAGAAAGCGATTGCCAAAGCAAAATTTGACCATATAGGCCGTATTGGGGACCGGTTGGGGCAACATCCGACCGGAAGCCGGGCATTTTGGTCGCTGGCAAAAGCTGCCGAAGGCAATTTCTGCCAGTCTACACTACCATCTCTACGAAAGCCGGACAATTCCTTAGCCCATAGTGCGAAAGAGAAAGCCGATCTCTTAGGTACTCTCTTCGCCTCAAACTCAACTCTTGACGATGGAGACGCAATTTCTCCTGTGTTGCCTTGTTGCTCAAGCTCGATGCCGGAAGTGCGTATTTCTCAAAAGGCAGTACGCAGAGAATTGTGGTCTCTTGATGTTCATAAGTCGAGTGGGCCAGATGGTATCCCGGCTATCGTGCTGAAAGTATGTGCTCCGGAGTTAACGCCAGTTTTAACACGCTTGTTCTCGCTTTCCTACAGCACTGGTACAGTACCCTCTTCCTGGAAAGTTGCCAATGTCCACTCAATACCCAAAAAGGGTGACCGCACCGATCCGTCAAATTATAGGCCAATAGCGATCACCTCTCTGCTTTCCAAAGTGATGGAGCGAGTTATTAATACTCAGCTTCTTAGATACCTAGAGGATCAACAGCTGATCAGCGACCGCCAGTATGGCTTTCGTCATAGACGATCAGCTGGTGATCTTTTAGTTTATCTAACACACCGCTGGGCAAAGGCAATTGAAAGAAGAGGGGAGGCCCTTGCTGTGAGCCTTGATATAGCCAAAGCATTTGATCAGGTTTGGCATAAGGCACTCCTGGAAAAACTACCATCATACGGTGTACCAGAGGGGCTATGCAAATGGATTGAAGATTTTCTGTATGGTCGAAAAATAAGAGCTGTTGTTAATGGTGCTTATTCTGAAACCATGTCGATTAATGCTGGAGTTCCACAAGGCTCTGTGCTATCTCCTACGCTGTTCATCCTGCATATTAATGATTTATTGCAATTAAACAATGTTCATTGCTATGCGGATGATAGCACGGGAGATGCAAGATATACAGGCCGTGCAAATGTCCCTTTAGCAGAGATCCTGGAAAGCAGAAACTTACTTGTGTCTGAAGTGGAACGATCGCTGATACAGGTTTCAGATTGGGGTACACGAAATCTTGTACAGTTCAACCCAACAAAAACACAAACATGCGTGTTTACGGCAAAGAAAACTCCGTTTTTAGTTGTTCCTCAATTTCAGAACATTCCCCTAACCTTATCGGGAAGTATAGGAATCTTAGGTGTGGACATTTCCAGCGAAGTCCAGTTTTGGAGTCATTTGGAATGCAAAGCAAGTATAACTGCTAAAAAGCTTGGTGTCCTCAACAAAGCCAAGCGGTACTTCACGCCAAACCAACGGCTTCTACTCTATAAAGCCCAAATTCGGCCGCATATGGAGTACTGCTCTCATCTCTGGAGTGGGGCTCCGAAGTACCAGCTGCAACCATTTGACTCCCTACAGCGAAGAGCCGTTAGATTTGTTGACAGTCCTGTACTAACTGACAAGTTAGAGCCACTAGCGTTACGCCGAGATATTGGCTCACTTACCCTCTTCTACCGATATTATAACGGGAAATGTTCTGATGAAATCTGTAACCTCATTCCGCCATCTCGCTTTTATCATCGTTCTTCTCGCTACCGCGAGAGAGCTCATCCACATATTGTTGACACGTGGACATCGCATACGGTACGTTTTATGCGGTCGTTTCTTCCGCGGACTTGCAAAATGTGGAACGATCTCCCACCAGAGATTTTTCCGCTACGGTACAACATGCAGCGATTTAAGAGAGGGGTAAAAAGAGTCAAAAGGTAGGCAAAGCACGTGCAATACTACTTGTGTTGCAGGTGTTTATAGGCGGCGGTGACCACTTTCGATCAGGTGGGCCGCTTGCTTGTTTGTCAACTTTGACTTTGGCGAAACATCGATATTCTTAATATGCTATGTATGTTGTTGGTAGATCATAGTTTGGTGTTTAAGAATGTGGGTGTTAACCTTTATTTTGTTATAATAACTATTTGAGAAGGGCATTGCGGGTGCTAATGGATCGCCTGTTTAGGGCCCTTCGTAGCCCTGAGGCCTCTACACACATCTTCTGCGTAACTGCTCAAAAACCGAGACATTTGTTGTTGGGGATTCCATCAGATAATAAGCGGCAGATAATAATCAGTAAGCGGCAATAGCTTAATGTCGGACTGGCGATCGAGAGGTCGTGAGTTCGATGTTTTCTAAAGCTTACTAGCGATGTGTGTTTCACTAGTAGTCTTGTAAACCCCTCCAACTAAGCAAAATAAACTTGTGTCTGGAGTGGGTTCACGTGGGTGGGGATCGAACTCTCGACCTCTCGATCACCAGGCCGACGCCTTAACCATTGGGCTAATTATTGTGGTAGGTTAGTAATTAGTTGTGTTGGGCAGGTTAATAAGTTAAGAATAAATTAGTATGGTTCGTGGAAATTTTGTAACACTATTTATCAGGAACATTTCCGTTTAAAGTATTTTTTTAAAGTCCTTTCCATCCAAAGGCTGTTTGAAAGAGATCGCTGTTAGCGATAAGGGCGCCCATTGTTCCACTACAACTAAGATTTATTTATTGTTGTTAGCCAAAAATGTTTGTCATTTTTACCCACGACGGAACGGAGACGATATATGCGTTTTGGGTGAGAGGATGTTTGTTTGTGTGTGCAAATCCATGTTGCCATTTTTCCGCAAAACCACTTGTCCGATTTTGATGCAGTTTTCAGTTATGGGTTTGGGTTTGATTGGTGTATGTTCTTAGATAGGTGGTACGGTGACAACTCACCAGGCGGCGCAGCAGCAAACATTGTTTGTGCAAATTGATGTTGCCATTTTTCCCCATAAATACTAGTTCGATTTTGTCTTTAAACGGTTCGGAATTAATCAGTGGTGGTTCTAAGATAGATGTTATGACGTTAAATTTCTAAAGGACGCTGTCGTGGGTACTTATTCAAAATTTTAATTTTGTTACTTGTTTCACGACCTGAAAAGTACAGAATTGAGGCCTAAGATGGGGTGCCAAACTATTGGATGGAACCATTGACCCATAGAGCGTGCATAACTCACTTCGTGTAAAGGATTTAATGGACAACTCTCTATCTTTATAGGGAAGCATAAATATTTTGATACACCGTTGACCCAAAATGATAGTAATCAATTTTCGACACAAACTTGTCGGGATAAGGTTTAAGTTTACTCGTATGGTACAAACTTTCCATTTGTGTGTGATGTATAATAATGTTTCATGAGTTGTTTAGTATCGTTTATAGATTTATAGATATAAACACTTACAACTTGTTTAGCTGTGACAAATCAATGGCGTCGGCCTGGCGATCGAGAGGTCGTGAGTTTGATCCCCGCCCATTGCACTATTGACGTGAACACACTCCAGACACAACCTATTTAACTTAGTTTTATTAGACTACTAGTAATGCAATCTACATTGATAGCATGCTTTTTTAAATTAAAAAAACTCAGAAATATTAAATTTTGTTAAGTTTAGTTTCATTAATTCCTGATAATTTTTCATATTGTAGGTACCTTAAAGTACGGACATACCGTAGCGTCCTGCGTGCGCGATCTAGGCGGCGATCAGATAGCGCAGTATTTGTACCGACTGGTTCACACGAAACGCGATCAGAAAACAATTGAAAAGTACTGAGATCGCGCCCGCAGATCACAGGACGCCGCGGTGTGGCCGTAACTTTACAGATAACTTAAGGGAACTCTACATAAAGTAGTAGTTTATCTGGCAAATAAGTTTCAATAGGATGTCTCTATCAGAAATAGGTGAAACTTGCCCTTAATCTTGCAGAAATGTGATGATTAATTAAATTAAATTGCACTTATATTAGATAGGCACAATCTTAATGACCACAATCTTTTTTTTACATCGTATAGGCTAGCGTTTGACTATTATCTCACCTGCTAGTAAGGGTCAGCTCAGACCGCGACGCGACGCAGCGCGCACTTATTATGAGGGCGATACATAAAATAACTTTATTTACTTCACAAAAAGATACACATTACATTGAGTTAGTTCGGCGGTTTCAGACTGCACCGCGCGGCGTCTCGCTGCACCGTGCTGCACCGCGCGGCTTCAGGCTGCGCCGCGCGGTGCAGCGGGAAGCCGCGTGATAAACAATTGAACTTTATTAACTACTCAACAATTACATTGCATTGAGATACTTTGGTGGCGTCGCGCGTTTTGCTGTGCGCATCCACCAAAGCCGCGCGGCGCAGCCCGACGCCAAAAGCATCGACACATCGCGTCGCCTCTCGGTGTGAGCTGACCCTAAGTGATGATGCGGTCGAGTATGATAGCACGCTATGGCGCTAAGCGTAAAATGGGAATTGGCTCTTTTAAACATAGATAAACACGTAGATTTTCCTTCTTTAATGTAAGAATGCTTGTAGAGATGCGGTCTGTTCTCATGAAGCTTTAGAGCGAGAACACAAATCTACAGCAACACGCATAATTAGAAAATAGAAAATCAAAGTTCGAAAATCTATCGTCAAACATCTAATGTGTTCCGGTAGCTATCCTTGAGAGCCAGTTCTCATTCTAGGCTTACCATCTCGGCGTGCATACCATCTTCGACCGCATCATCACTTACCAGCAGGTGAGATAGTGGTCAAACACTAGCCTGTAAGATATGAAAAAAAAATGCTCATTCAGATCTTCTAGGTTTAGATCGTACGTCTTTTGAGATAAAATTTCAATCCTTACACATTTTCAGTGCAATCCGCAGACAAAAGACCTTACAAACCGAACGCTCTGTAACCAGCCTAACATTTGACCAGCGTGCAAAGACAGTGCTTAGTTACGTTGCATAAAGACTTAAAATAAAACCACTGTTTAACAAAACTTAGGCATTGCCATCTTATCGATTCTGTTAACAGTGTCGCTAGTGTAGTATTTGGTAAATGCAACTTGAAAAGTTTCAGTTAAAAATCTTTAGTTCCAATGTCGTCCACCTGAAAAAAACAAATTGTTTAGTCTATATAATTGACGAGAGATGTTCTACCAGAACATTAGTCGTCAACCTTGAAAAATCATAAATAGACGCTGAGACAATATAATATCACGACTTATTTACTCCTTTGCTCCAACCAACAGAAATCAATTTGTCATACGGACCGCTTACAAAAAATGTTGAACACACGTGCCTTGGTGATAATGAATGTAACGTTTCCTATGTTCTAAAGTTTTGAAATAAATTTGACTGTGAAATTGTGTTGAAGATTTTCTGAAAATCTGTATCGGAAAAGAGGTTTGGCTAAACACATGAAAATATTGTTATTTTTCTTTGTCTCTGGCAGCTCGAACGCATTTCGAAAGACTTGTAATTTTTCGTTTATGAAAAATCCATAAACTCTACATTAATTATATTCCCCTGGCCACCTTCGTTTTTCAACCCACTTTAAAAAAGGAAGATATTCTCAATTCGTCTGTATGTTTTTTTTTGTCACGCGATTCATCCGCCAAATGTAAATTTTACTGTTAAACTGTCGTATTTATTTATTTAAATGTGTTTTTTTATTCGATTATCAAAATGAGACGGTATTTAGTTCGTGATTATTGCTACTTGACGATTCTGGCATGTGTGCACTAATTTAGATTTTTGAAGTGAAAACTTCTTTAGCGGCGTTGTAAACTTTTTTGGGATGAGTAAAAAATTTGAAATTCGCGTCAAGACACGTGACCTGATCGAACTTCGTAAGACGGAAGGAGAGTAAACCAAATGCACAACGTTAATGTTTAAGTTTTCACTCCTGCCGGCACTCCCGGAGTGAATTCCGTTGTTTTTTTTTTATAAATGTACTAGTAGTGCCCCGCGGCTTCACCCGCGTTAAATCTTCTTTTATTTACTTAAAACTTTTCTTTTGTAAAAACGATTCTATCATTAAAGGCATCAAATAACAATAAGCCAAATCGGTTCACCCGTTTTCATGTTATCGCGTGACTAGGGCAATCGGGATTCATATTTATAAAAGGGCTCAGTGGCGTGACTTGAGAGAGGCCTATGTCCAGCAGTGGACTGATACTGGCTGATTATTATGAGGTTGATGATGACTTATAAAACCCGAAAAACCCAAATTTTCAGACTTTGTTACCTACCCCATTTCTAAAAATCCTACAACACGTCCTTAATCTCATCTTGTTGCGCCATACAAACTTTAAATCCCTGTTCCGTATTCGAGAGGAATTTTTAGAACATCCTTTCTGAGTGGATGCCTACGTCGTAATAACTATCTGTAAATTTCATCGCAATCCGAAACAATATTGATTTCAGACTTTGTTACCCATTTTCACCCTTTTAGGGGTGGAATTTCGAAAGAGCCTGTAACACGTATTTACTTACTTAAAGTACTAGTGTTAAGTTTCGAATATAAAAGACTATCTAATCTTGTTTCTCTATACAAACTTTGAACCCCCGTTTCATCCCCTTTAGGGGTGAATTTTGGAAAATCTGTTCTCAGAGAGAACTAACGTTGTAATAACTATCTGCATGCCAAATTTTAGCGCAATCCGAACCAATATTGATTTTTACACTTTGTTACCCCATTTACTCTTAGGGATGGAATTTCAAAAAATCCTAAAACACGTATTTTTTTATTTTATTACTGGAGCTCTTGTGTGAAGTTTTGGATAGAAAATACAATCTTATCTTGTTTCTCCATACAAAATTTGAACCCCCGTTTCATCCCCTTCAGGGGTGAATTTTGGAAAATCCTTTCTCAGAAGTAACTTACGTCGTAATAATAATTTGGCATGCAGAAACATGCCAAACTTCAGCGCAACCGATATAATATTGAATTTCACACTCTGTTACCCCATTTCACCCTCTTAGGGATGGAATTTCAAAAAAACCTGACACACGTATTTACTTATTTTTTTACTGAAGCATTTTTGTAAAGTTTCGGATAGAAAAGACTATGTAATCTTGTTTCTCCATACTAACATTGAACCCCCATTTCATCCTCTTAAGGGGTGAATGTTGGAAAATCCTTTCTTAGTACACCCTTACGTACTAAGACAAATATACCCTCCAAATTTCAAGTCTCTACGACTAGCGGTTTAGGCTGTGCGTTGTCTGTCAGTCAGTCAGTCAGTATGTCAGGACAAAGATTCTTATAGTATTAGATATCAGGGCCGTATGGAAAGCTTATATAGAACGAATAATATTAGCAAGCAATAGAAATCAGTTTATGCAAAAAACAAACCCGAACGATTTTAAAACTTTAATTAAGAAGAACTTTAAATGAATAAGAGGAGGATAGAATCTCTAAATAACATCATTTAAAATCTCTTTTTATAATATATAAAAATTTATAAAATGTTTAATTCTTTTCAGTGGTGTATTGGAATCTGCTTACCAATTTGCACTAATTGCTTTGCCATCCTAGATTTCAAATTCTATCGCTCATTTATATTTAGAACGGTCGTTACAATGATAACCATTATTATAATGTTTCTCAATAAAATAATGTATGTTTGTTTCCAACGTTTTGTTCACCACTGGTTCCTGTATAAATACAAATTTACAAAGGATCTTGAAAAGGGTTTTATTTTATCATACGTTTACAACTCAAAGCAAAATGGCCACAAAAATATCAGATATCTTTATAAAATAACAGGAAACCTGTGACTTTGTAAAGACCGGATACTTTTTTCTCTGACTTCACAAAAAGAAGTGTTCTGGTGAAGGTGAACAAACTGGCAAACTGGCATTTGTGGACACATTTGGTTGAATATTTTTTGTTCCAGTACCATTAGGTATTTCCATAGTATGGTCCTTAAGATACTATAGAAATCTTCAAAGATATACTAGATAGAATAATAAGTGTACTACACTTATTATTCTATCTATCTATACTTAAGTTATTTCGTAATATCTCTGAAGATCATGAAGTGCAAGGGATATTCTTGCAATTATGATGTCGAGTTGGTTCATTTTTACTTGAAGATTCCTACACTTGTGTAACGAACACAAGTGTAGGAATCTTGTACCTATATGTACAATATTATCTAAGAAAAAATATCGTCTTAAAAATAGGTATGTACGTTTCACGGCACGATCATCTACTATCCGCTCAATATGTTCAAGCCATCGAAGCATGTATGCCTTAATTTCGCCCACGATCCTGGGTTCAGCATAAAGTCTTTCGTGCATACATACGTAGGACATGCAAAAGGTCGGCGTCCTGTCGGACGCTCCAGTTACCGTTGGTCAGACGAGATCCAAAAGGACATAACCCAATCGGAGTGTCCGACTGGAGAAAGATCGCGCAATCCAGAGAGCAATGACATCTTTTATTGTCTGAGGCCAAGATCCACTTTGGTGTCATCGCGCCAGCCTAGTAAGTAAGGGCTTAAAAATATACACAAAAAATATATTATATCATCATTGAATTAGGAACCTACAGTTTACCTTGTCAAATTTTGTCAACAAAACCGAACACAATTAGAATTAAAAAGAGAGCCCCAGGGAATCCTCAAACATGGCTGCTGAAAAGCTTTTGCTTAATTTTCTTGGAAAAAAGAAACATTTATATTGCGATACGTTGTTGGAGTTCTCAAGTTCAAGCTTGGAAGTTTTTATTCTTTTAGTGAGTGATTTCTTACATCGTTTTCAATAGGGTTTCGTATGTACTACAGGTCCTAGTCCGTCCTAGATTTTCCTAGTAATATGTGATTTTACAGAGATACGTTGCCAAAAATAAAAAATATACTTTCGACCTGTATGGAGTTTAACCTACGTTGTCGTTCCACACTAAAGCTCTTAAAATGTGGTCGATGTTCTTGCAGCAATGGATAGCAGGCATGGGTAAGAAAACTATCCAAACAGCCCCGTAAAATGGTGTTTTCCTTAACCGGAACGTAATCCTATCTTAACATGACTACTAAGAAATACTCTTTTCAAATCCAAAAAAGGCACTTACAAATAAAACAAATTAAACATGCCTTTTCCAAAATAAGCTCCAATTGAAGTGCTTTCTCCGCTGTACAAATATGCGGATCTGCAGTAATCCCGTAAGCTCGTATCGCGGTCATTACTCACAACAACTGATACGTTCGACTCATGACGTCAATACACCTGGGTAGGGTTGCCACACTACAATATTCAGATTACAAATATTTATTGCTACACTACAAAGTTGAGACCGTATACCACCCACACAGTACTAAAACAGGGCTACGGATATTCTTTTAAGTGCAGGATTCGAGTTAATATTGTCAGTGAATCAGAACGTGGAAACTGTAATTTCTCAGTACATACATGATCTGTACCCTTAGTACGAGTTTTCATACCAAACTCGATATCGTATATCGAACAAATTTTGTATGAAAACAGTACAGCGCCTCTAGTGGTTACTACACTTCACTAAATTTAGACTAATCAGAGAGCCAGACTAAGTCGAAAACTATGTGAGATCTGTCAAAAGCGTTTACGATAAAAACTCGTACTAAAGGTACTGCTAAATCGTACCGTCGGAAAACCCGTATTATCTTCAAGTGATCATGTTACGTATGGTGCTGAAATATTATGATGAAAAACTGACTGACGGGATGCATTAATGGCCATGGAGCGGCTATAGGCATTATCTATAGGGTTACAAATACCTAGAATTAAATCAAGGTGGTAAACATCGGTATAGTAGTTCTCTCAAGTAGGAAAATCTGTCGCCAAACATGTAATGTGTGTTGTCCTTGAGAGCCATTCTAGCGTGCTACCATCCTCGACACACGTGAGATAGTGGTTGAACGCTAGCCTATATGTGCTATAAAAAAATAAATAAAGAGTAGTAGAAAAAACATTAATGTTGCAACATGTAGTGAGTCTACTCAATAACGGAATAGTGGTATCGAGTCAGGACTTATGCAAAGATGCGTAGCCGATTTTAAAAGAAACGCTTCAGTAAAGTGTTAGCCCTGGCGAAGGCTGCGTATGTTGTATGGTTAGCAGAATATGCTATGAAATAAAAGAAATATACAATCACAAAAAAGTGTATATTGAATTGCCACTATGGGCCACCCTTGTCTTTATAGCGCTGCACAAACAATACACCAGCGTTAAAGGAATATGACCTCTGACGTACAGTAGTAAAGTTAATTTTTAATCCACAATTCAATTTTCATACACCTTATTTCGACATAATTAGGCTATGACGAAAAAATATTGTGTATGAACTGAAAATTTGACGTCGAAAAATATTTGCTTAACAGTTTCTATTTCCTGTTTGTTTTGGTAATATTATTATGAGTGGAATATTATAATTGGAACTTGGTTTTGTGATAAATCATTACTAATATTGTTTTTAAAAGAATTGACTTCATATACCACGCGAGTGATGTTGTAATTAAGGTGTTTCGTTTTTTTAATTTAGGTTAGTTTGTATTCTTATTAATACTTTTTATTACACACCATAACGTCATTACAAAAAAGCTTGTATTCAAAAGAAGTTTATAACTTTAAATTTCTTGTTATAGTTTCGTCTGGTTATTGAAATAAGATCGTTTAAAAAACTAAAAGAACCGACTTCAAATGCCGCTCTATTAATTTTCAATACCAAGTTTGAGGTGTTTATCTCCATATCTCTGGAGATACTTATCAGACCTCGCTCAAACTACCATGGTACCAGAATTAGGATATCCCCTTTCCAACAAAAAAAAAAAAAATCAAAATCGGTTCATAAACGACGAAGTTATCCGCGAACAAAAATAAAAAAAATATATATATACGGTCGAATTGAGAAACTTCATCCTCTTTTGAAGTCGGTTAAAAAGGCAAGAATAAAACAATCTCCCTTTCTGACTCTTTATGGATTAACCGACGACACGAGCCAGTAGCAGCCTAGCAGCATATTAAAATGTATTTACCGTTTTCCACTGTGTTTGGATGTACGGCTCATAAACCAGACTCTAAAGTTCGTAGAGGAGCCAGAAATAGTTCGTACAAAATAACCGTTTTGTATTACAAAACATCGTTTGCTCGGAGTCAATAAGATAGGTCAGTTTCTAATGCTGTTTTCCACCAAATATACGACAGAGGAGGTACACAGATATTGTTTAGTTACTAGTAGGTACGCAAGATGTGCTACGCTATATTTACTGCATGATTCCATGTGAAGCGCCCCCTGCAGATAGTCTTTGGAACTAAAGTTGACAATTTTCTTTTCTTCAATTCAATTTTTTTTTTACCAAACATACCTTGCTTTTTTATCAAAATTGTCAATTCTAGGTCATCCAAAAGTACCCTTTAGGTTTTGGGTCGAAAACCTATAGGGTACTTTCCGTTGACCTAGAATCATGAAATTTGGCAAGAAGCAAGGTCTTGAAGCAATTATAAAGGAATAAATCTGAAAACCGTAAATTTATGGTTTATAGTTTATTTATTTCATCAAAAAAACAGAAATTACATTTTGACACCTTAAAGTTATCTAATTATCTGAAAAAAACTAATTATTTATACAACTAAATTACTTTGAATAAGGTACATGAGCATTAGCAGCCGTTCTAGGTCTAACCTGTGTTACAGCTGCTAATGTCTTCCATCCGTGCAGGAATCATAGTACATATAATATAACAGTCTATTCTATTTTGCTAAATATTTAGTTTAATTAACAAAAAAGGTAAATTTATAAGCTTATTATTTGTAGTTGTGGCAATACATTTTCTATGGATCGAGTTACAAACTTATGTTTGTCCTTTAACCTAGTCTGAAAAGTTGGTAAGGAAACCTCGGTGGGCGAGTCTAACTCGACTTGGCCGGCTTTTTGAAAATGGCCGATGTTGTGAAGTAGAATTCATATCGATCGTTAAGTTTAGTTAACGATATTTTTTTATTTCATGAAGGCTTCACATGATTGATGTGTTTGGCCAGTGTTAACTTCGGAGTAATCGTCAATTCGTGGGCTGGACTACAATGACTTCGACTTCACCTGAAATGTGAGTTTGACTAGACTGGAAGACTTAATTTATAAAAACTTGACCAACTTCAATTATCTGACACTGGCTAAATACACTATTTATGTGGAGGCAATCCGTATGCTCTGAACGTAAGTATGTAAAGGAGTAAAAAAGTAAAATATGAGGAGATACGTACTCAATTCATGTGAATGTTACCTATTATTTGCCTTCATATACTGGCATATCTTACAAGTATTATACATGAGAAAGTTTGTGTCAAGTCTGAAAGCTTGTATCAGTGAACAGCAATTTTACTGTGTCTCCTCATTCCGTCCCCCGAAACATTTCAATTTAAACAAACATATCGTACGAAAAAATAGTGCGTCATTAAACTGCGATGTATTTTTTATTTGCATGATGGAGTCCGTTTCTTTCCACTTAAACCGATTTTAAGCTTACATTATACAGAACATTGTAGAATACGACAGTGTAAGTAGTTTGCAGTAGCTTAGCTCTTTGCAATATTTTGCCTCAAGAAACTGCA
The DNA here is from genome assembly GCA_954871355.1 of Cabera pusaria. Classification (NCBI taxonomy): domain Eukaryota; kingdom Metazoa; phylum Arthropoda; class Insecta; order Lepidoptera; family Geometridae; genus Cabera; species Cabera pusaria. The sequence continues at coordinate 16,385,702 of OX940902.1, forward strand.
GCATCTGTCGACGCCTGGCTAAGGTTGACGCACACTGTGAATACCTATGTGCATTATTTAAAAATTAAAAAAAACCTTTGCAATGTTTTTATATTTGAAAGTATGACTATATATCTATACTATATATATCTATACTATACATAAATGTCCTTATAGACTTCCTAGGTAAATCTTTAAGATCTATAGTCCGTGCGCGTCGCGGTGTCTTAGTCGTAAGCCATGCAAATATGGGTATAACCTAGAGTGTCTTCAAGTCGCAATTTAATAGGTAAGTTCTAGGCAAGCGTGCTACATTGTAGCATGGTATTATTATTATATAGTGTGACATATTATTTGTATTTTTCATTTTACTCTGCATTCTCATGTCAATCTTAAGTCATAGTTGATTTTAGTTCAGAAAAAGTTTAGTCACTGTTTGACTGTCCTTATACCGTAACTACCTGAAAAGCCAGCTGAAACACTTATTTAGCTTTTCGGAAATGTACCTGAACGTGATCCAATAAAGCATATTTTTACTTGTGATGTATAACGGGCTATATACGTACAAAACAATGGTATACGATACTTGGAATAATTTTGAAAGACTTTGTTCTACCTGTCAAGTTTCAGACATCGATATTAATATTTATAGATCGACAGGGTCTTTGTGTTAGTATTGCAGTGATGCATCGGTTCTTTGTGTGGTTGGTGTTTTCTTTGTGTTATTTTGGTTAGTTGATAATCCAATAAGTTTACATACAAGTTGGATTTTAAAGACGTAATTATAGTACTTTCACAGTTACTGTATAATAATCGACCCTACTTCTACTATTATCAGTAAGTTTTTAGGGTTCCGTACCCAAAGGGTAAAACGGGACCCTATTACTAAGACTCCGCTGTCCGTCTGTCTGTCTGTCTGTCTGTCTGTCTGTCTGTCTGTCCGTCTGTCACCAGGCTGTATCTCACAAACCGTGATAGTTAGACAATTAAAATTTTTACAGATGATGTATTTCTGTTGTCGCTATAACAACAAATACTAAAAACAGAATAAAGTTAAAAATAATAGAGGGTCCCCATACAAGAAACGTGTTTTATTCGGCATTTCACGCCATCTATGAACGCTAGATAAACGTCCCATAGATATATTAAAATGTCAATCCCTAACACCTTTGTTAGACGTTAGATGGCGTTATAAGAAATAAAATGTTTTTTAATTATTATTTTTTGCTGGCGATAAATGATAGTGGTATTTTTTGGTCGAGCTCATAAAATACTGTTGTGTGGTACGGAACCCTACGAGTGCAAATCCGACTTGCACTTGGCCAGTTTATTTTTATATTTTATAGGCTAGCATCACTATCGCGCCTTGTGGTCAGCGATGGTGGTCGAAGATGGTGAACACGCTCGGTCTAGAATACTCTGACTCTCAAGGGCTGTGTGCTGCCGGAACACCGTAAGGTTATGGCGGAATATTTTTTTCCTTGATAAGCTACTTTTTGGTAGCAAATAGGCTGCTGCTTCTACCCCCTGTGGACGAGCACTCGTGCTAGGATTTGAACCGGTCATCACTCACTTTTTGAAAGCGAATAGGTTAACGTTTGATCACAACCTCACCTATTAGTAACATGCACAGCTAAAACACTACATCTACGAGTACGTACCAACATATTGTACTTGCCGTAATGCGTATTTGATATGTGACTCGAACAAACACCAATAACTTGGCCGGCTGTCTAATAAATTCGAATAAGCAGCTACACCGACCAAATAAACGAGCCCAAACCAAATATTCACTTGCGTACGTGGGATTTGGATGCTTGCCAATACGCAACAAGTGTGGGGTGGTTGCCCCCTCCCTAATAGCAAACAATACTTGTTACTCTTTTATGATGTTGGGTAATAGTACGTGCAAGACGCGAGCATAATGTCGTCTATGTCAAATGCTGTAACTTGCTTTATTATACATGTTTGCACTGTTATTTACTACCTTTACATACTTTGTCCTTTCTATTATATACCGAAGGGGTATACACCGAACCGAACGAGAACGAACGCTAATAATAAAGATAGTTTAAAGACCCAACCGATTTCCATGCCCCGCGAGTAAGTTTCAGTAGCAAATTTGAGAGATTTATTTTCATATTTCGAGAGACTCTTATCAGATCTCGATGAAATTACAATGGGTCCCCACCTTGAAAATATGCTCTACCAATTAAATAAAAATTATCATTTGAATCGGTTCACAAGTAACCGCGTAACATATAAAAAGATAAAGAGCTATAGGTACGTACGTTTTTATACGTATGCCTTTAGATGCATCTTCATGCAAACGATAAGTACAATGATACTTACAAAAGATTGGAAAACTCTCCATCCAGCTAGCTCATTCAAAAACTAGTCCTACACTATGTATACATACTCATATATATATATATATATACATACACTGTACTCAAATACAGCCTTTGTGTCGAAGGCTACCCTACATCACCACCACAAAGCCTTTTGTTGCGTTGTCACATGCTACCTCTGCTTTCAATTAACTACAGACAATGTCTTTCTAACGGATATTCTTGTAATCGATACGTGTTTACTTTTTACTTTGACATAAAAATGCACACCCCTGGATTTTATTTCAGGCACAATGATTTTGTGTCGTGGCTGCGTCGGCGATAGGGTGGGCGTTTTTCTATTATTATGCCTCAATTTAAATAGTACTGAAAGAGCGATTTCTGATGAGTTGAATGGACCTTTATACTCCTTTATTGTTGGTACAAACCTATTCTGTTTAGTACCTATAGTGTTTAGTATATCTCATGTTAACTCTACCTATTTAAAAAAGTTATGAATTTGTTTCAGTCAAAAACACGGATAAATTAAGACCTGAATTAGCATTTTGCATAGTCTATCCCTTTCATCTTTTTAGGGTTCCGTAGCCGAATGGCAAAAAACGGAACCCTTATAGATTCTTCATGTCTGTCTATCTGTCTGTCTGTCTGTATGTCTGGCCGTCCGTATGTCACAGCTATTTTATTCCGAAACTGTTAAGACTACAGAATTGAAACTTGGTAGATAGATGTATTCTGTGAACCGTTTTCCGATTTTTACACAAAAATAAAAAATATAAAAGTTTAAGGGAATACACGGAATATATAATATATAACAATACATCCCATAAATGGAACTGAAACAAAAAAAAAATTTCTTCAAACCTATACGTGTGGGGTGTCTATGAATAGGTCTTTAAAGATGACATTGAGGTTCCTAAAAACATTTTTTATCAAAGTCAATCATTTGAAAGATAGGCGCGTCTAAAGTGGTAAAATAAGTGTGTGTGTGTGTCCCTCTAACTTTTAAAGTATGGGAGTGAAAAACCTAAAAAAAATATATGCTGTAGATCTCAAAAAAAAAACTACCAACGAAAATTGGTTTGAACGAGATACAGTCAGCAGTTTTTGAGATATAGCGACCGAAAAGATAACTTTGTTTTTGATACAAACACTATGAAAAACAAAGTTATATTTTTAGTTTCGAAAAATCATAGTTATAGAATACTTTACTGTGTTACGGAACCCTACGAGTGCGAGTCCGACTTGCACTTGGCCAGTTTATTTATCATCTTCCGTTTAATTAATTTCTTTGCAATAAATGACTATTAAACTATTTGCACAAAAATATCTAAATAAAACCAAGCCGTATCAAAATGAGGCCGCGTTTCATTTTAATTAGCTGAATGTACTCTTCCCGTTGATGAATTGTAAGGAAATGACACAGTGCAAAAATAATCACAGTGTCCTAGAGTTTATAGTCATATTTTGTTTATTAACCGTAAAAGATAATGTTTGAGTCAGGTAAGTAAGTAAGTACCCATATAATAGTATTGACTGATCCAAGCGAAGATGTCCCTTTTATCTTGGACAAAAATGTTTTGGTATGTCCGGATATTTGTTCTCCTCTACAGGTCGCATTTCTTAACGAATCCTCATGAAATTTTGTGAGCAGGTGCAATAATTGCATGGACTTTTACGATTCTTATTAGAAATTTATCAAAATGGCCGGGTTACGGGGGTTAAAAACGTAAAAACAATAATATTTTAGCCATATTGAAAATTTTCGAAAATGTCACTTAATTCTTTTATTACTCTTATTAAGTGGCAACTTTTTTGTCCGAACATCTCTTTCATCCGATAATCTTCAAGGGGTCGGGGGTGTCTTTTTGTTTTATGGATTATATTTTATGTTGCGCAGTGAACATTTATTCCATTTAAAATTATGCAAAGTCATTCAAATTACATCTAATATGCAATATTCTAAGGTAAATGAAAAAATACAGGATGGGACAGTCAGTAAGGATACTACTCGTAGTCAGTTGTCCTACAACCCATCTCATTGTCAAATTATAGCTCACCAAATTAAAAAAAACTGTTCTACTGCTTGCTACACTGTGTTAAATTATGGCATCAAAAATAGGGCTGCCTGAGAAATATTACTCCGTCCGGTCCGGTTCCAGTTAACGTTTATTATGGCTGACAGTAACTTTTCTTTGACAGATAAAGAATGTTATGAGCCAGCTGAAGTTTGAATGCATACATATTACTTGAAGAACTTTAAGAAGCAGTATTTATAAATATATTTTTTTGATAAAAGCATAATGTAATAGATCACATTTTAATTGCTAATAGTGTTGCAGATAATCAGAAGGGCCATATGTTCGTTTTCGCACGATTAAAAATAGGCACTTGGGAATAGCTAAAAGCGCAATAGGTTACATGCTTCTGCCCTTTTTAGGGTCCCGTAGTCCTGACAAAACCCTTATAGTTTCGTCATGTCCGTCTGTCTGTCTGTCTGTCTGTCTGTCTGTCTGTCTGTCTGTCTGTCTGTCCGAAGCTTTGCTAAGAGACCGTTAATACTAGAAAGCTGTAATTTTGTGGGCGTATGTTTATTTATTACGTCGATAAAGTGCTGAAATAAAATTGTGAAAAAATTTTTTTTTAGGGTATCTCCCATATATGAGAAATGGGGATGAATTTGTTTTTCATCGTCTACCCCATCGTGTGGCCTATCGTTGAATAGGTCTTTTAAAATGACTTAAGGGTTGCTAATACTAAGGTATTAGCAAGTAAACAACATTTACGAAACATTAAACTTTAAAGTGCAAAATTTTGTTTCAGTAGGGCGTCCTCCCCTCTAAAAGCTAATCTGAAAAAAATCTTGATAGTAGCGCATTTTATGAACTTAAAAGGATAATTATAGCGGTTGAGATAAATTTATTAGTTTAGCAGTAATAGTCGTTGAACTTGGGTGTTGGATATATTTGTACTAAATACAAAATCCTTAGAATAAATCCTTTAAAGTGACAAAGACGAAGTATCTAGTTGCTTGTTTATAACTGGTAAAGACTTGCACTGAATAACAGGCTACTACGGAACCCTACACTGCGCGTGGCCCGACACGCACTTGGCCGGTTATTTATTATCTTATAAACTAGTGTTTGACAATTATCAGACATGGTGATAAGCGATGATGTGGTCGAGGGATCACCCTCGACCATGCATTCTAGGCCTAGCTAGAATGCTTTGGTTCTCAAGGGATGTGTTTTGCCGGAACGCTTAAGGTTATGGCGGTATATTTTCTCGCTTAAAGATTAGTATGCATTTTTTTAGTAGCAAATCAGAAATCGAAACATCACAAATAATGTTCGTACCACCTGTGAAAACCTGTGAAAGTTAATCTGCTCAAAATAAAAGAATCCAATGCAAATTCAACGCATGCTGTAAGCTCAAAAAATTATGTGGCTTGCGGCTACGATGATACGTCGCTTTTTTGCTACGCACTCGATAGCCTAGGTATGCCCAGACGAGTGCGTCTGGGCATACCTAGGCTATCGAGTGCGTAGCAAAAAAGCGACGTATCATCGTAGCCGCAAGCCACATAATTTTTTGAGCTTACAGCATGCGTTGAATTTGCATTGGATTCTTTTATTTTGAGCAGATTAACTTTCACAGGTTTTCACAGGTGGTACGAACATTATTTGTGATGTTTCGATTTCTGATTTGCTACTAAAAAAATGCATACTAATCTTTAAGCGAGAAAATATACCGCCATAACCTTAAGCGTTCCGGCAAAACACATCCCTTGAGAACCAAAGCATTCTAGCTAGGCCTAGAATGCATGGTCGAGGGTGATCCCTCGACCACATCATCGCTTATCACCATGTCTGATAATTGTCAAACACTAGTTTATAAGATAATAAATAACCGGCCAAGTGCGTGTCGGGCCACGCGCAGTGTAGGGTTCCGTAGTAGCCTGTTATTCAGTGCAAGTCTTTACCAGTTATAAACAAGCAACTAGATACTTCGTCTTTGTCACTTTAAAGGATTTATTCTAAGGATTTTGTATTTAGTACAAATATATCCAACACCCAAGTTCAACGACTATTACTGCTAAACTAATAAATTTATCTCAACCGCTATAATTATCCTTTTAAGTTCATAAAATGCGCTACTATCAAGATTTTTTTCAGATTAGCTTTTAGAGGGGAGGACGCCCTACTGAAACAAAATTTTGCACTTTAAAGTTTAATGTTTCGTAAATGTTGTTTACTTGCTAATACCTTAGTATTAGCAACCCTTAAGTCATTTTAAAAGACCTATTCAACGATAGGCCACACGATGGGGTAGACGATGAAAAACAAATTCATCCCCATTTCTCATATATGGGAGATACCCTAAAAAAAAATTTTTTCACAATTTTATTTCAGCACTTTATCGACGTAATAAATAAACATACGCCCACAAAATTACAGCTTTCTAGTATTAACGGTCTCTTAGCAAAGCTTCGGACAGACAGACAGACAGACAGACAGACAGACAGACAGACAGACAGACAGACGGACATGACGAAACTATAAGGGTTTTGTCAGGACTACGGGACCCTAAAAAGGGCAGAAGCATGTAACCTATTGCGCTTTTAGCTATTCCCAAGTGCCTATTTTTAATCGTGCGAAAACGAACATATGGCCCTTCTGATTATCTGCAACACTATTAGCAATTAAAATGTGATCTATTACATTATGCTTTTATCAAAAAAATATATTTATAAATACTGCTTCTTAAAGTTCTTCAAGTAATATGTATGCATTCAAACTTCAGCTGGCTCATAACATTCTTTATCTGTCAAAGAAAAGTTACTGTCAGCCATAATAAACGTTAACTGGAACCGGACCGGACGGAGTAATATTTCTCAGGCAGCCCTATTTTTGATGCCATAATTTAACACAGTGTAGCAAGCAGTAGAACAGTTTTTTTTAATTTGGTGAGCTATAATTTGACAATGAGATGGGTTGTAGGACAACTGACTACGAGTAGTATCCTTACTGACTGTCCCATCCTGTATTTTTTCATTTACCTTAGAATATTGCATATTAGATGTAATTTGAATGACTTTGCATAATTTTAAATGGAATAAATGTTCACTGCGCAACATAAAATATAATCCATAAAACAAAAAGACACCCCCGACCCCTTGAAGATTATCGGATGAAAGAGATGTTCGGACAAAAAAGTTGCCACTTAATAAGAGTAATAAAAGAATTAAGTGACATTTTCGAAAATTTTCAATATGGCTAAAATATTATTGTTTTTACGTTTTTAACCCCCGTAACCCGGCCATTTTGATAAATTTCTAATAAGAATCGTAAAAGTCCATGCAATTATTGCACCTGCTCACAAAATTTCATGAGGATTCGTTAAGAAATGCGACCTGTAGAGGAGAACAAATATCCGGACATACCAAAACATTTTTGTCCAAGATAAAAGGGACATCTTCGCTTGGATCAGTCAATACTATTATATGGGTACTTACTTACTTACCTGACTCAAACATTATCTTTTACGGTTAATAAACAAAATATGACTATAAACTCTAGGACACTGTGATTATTTTTGCACTGTGTCATTTCCTTACAATTCATCAACGGGAAGAGTACATTCAGCTAATTAAAATGAAACGCGGCCTCATTTTGATACGGCTTGGTTTTATTTAGATATTTTTGTGCAAATAGTTTAATAGTCATTTATTGCAAAGAAATTAATTAAACGGAAGATGATAAATAAACTGGCCAAGTGCAAGTCGGACTCGCACTCGTAGGGTTCCGTAACACAGTAAAGTATTCTATAACTATGATTTTTCGAAACTAAAAATATAACTTTGTTTTTCATAGTGTTTGTATCAAAAACAAAGTTATCTTTTCGGTCGCTATATCTCAAAAACTGCTGACTGTATCTCGTTCAAACCAATTTTCGTTGGTAGTTTTTTTTTTGAGATCTACAGCATATATTTTTTTTAGGTTTTTCACTCCCATACTTTAAAAGTTAGAGGGACACACACACACACTTATTTTACCACTTTAGACGCGCCTATCTTTCAAATGATTGACTTTGATAAAAAATGTTTTTAGGAACCTCAATGTCATCTTTAAAGACCTATTCATAGACACCCCACACGTATAGGTTTGAAGAAATTTTTTTTTTGTTTCAGTTCCATTTATGGGATGTATTGTTATATATTATATATTCCGTGTATTCCCTTAAACTTTTATATTTTTTATTTTTGTGTAAAAATCGGAAAACGGTTCACAGAATACATCTATCTACCAAGTTTCAATTCTGTAGTCTTAACAGTTTCGGAATAAAATAGCTGTGACATACGGACGGCCAGACATACAGACAGACAGACAGATAGACAGACATGAAGAATCTATAAGGGTTCCGTTTTTTGCCATTCGGCTACGGAACCCTAAAAAGATGAAAGGGATAGACTATGCAAAATGCTAATTCAGGTCTTAATTTATCCGTGTTTTTGACTGAAACAAATTCATAACTTTTTTAAATAGGTAGAGTTAACATGAGATATACTAAACACTATAGGTACTAAACAGAATAGGTTTGTACCAACAATAAAGGAGTATAAAGGTCCATTCAACTCATCAGAAATCGCTCTTTCAGTACTATTTAAATTGAGGCATAATAATAGAAAAACGCCCACCCTATCGCCGACGCAGCCACGACACAAAATCATTGTGCCTGAAATAAAATCCAGGGGTGTGCATTTTTATGTCAAAGTAAAAAGTAAACACGTATCGATTACAAGAATATCCGTTAGAAAGACATTGTCTGTAGTTAATTGAAAGCAGAGGTAGCATGTGACAACGCAACAAAAGGCTTTGTGGTGGTGATGTAGGGTAGCCTTCGACACAAAGGCTGTATTTGAGTACAGTGTATGTATATATATATATATATATGAGTATGTATACATAGTGTAGGACTAGTTTTTGAATGAGCTAGCTGGATGGAGAGTTTTCCAATCTTTTGTAAGTATCATTGTACTTATCGTTTGCATGAAGATGCATCTAAAGGCATACGTATAAAAACGTACGTACCTATAGCTCTTTATCTTTTTATATGTTACGCGGTTACTTGTGAACCGATTCAAATGATAATTTTTATTTAATTGGTAGAGCATATTTTCAAGGTGGGGACCCATTGTAATTTCATCGAGATCTGATAAGAGTCTCTCGAAATATGAAAATAAATCTCTCAAATTTGCTACTGAAACTTACTCGCGGGGCATGGAAATCGGTTGGGTCTTTAAACTATCTTTATTATTAGCGTTCGTTCTCGTTCGGTTCGGTGTATACCCCTTCGGTATATAATAGAAAGGACAAAGTATGTAAAGGTAGTAAATAACAGTGCAAACATGTATAATAAAGCAAGTTACAGCATTTGACATAGACGACATTATGCTCGCGTCTTGCACGTACTATTACCCAACATCATAAAAGAGTAACAAGTATTGTTTGCTATTAGGGAGGGGGCAACCACCCCACACTTGTTGCGTATTGGCAAGCATCCAAATCCCACGTACGCAAGTGAATATTTGGTTTGGGCTCGTTTATTTGGTCGGTGTAGCTGCTTATTCGAATTTATTAGACAGCCGGCCAAGTTATTGGTGTTTGTTCGAGTCACATATCAAATACGCATTACGGCAAGTACAATATGTTGGTACGTACTCGTAGATGTAGTGTTTTAGCTGTGCATGTTACTAATAGGTGAGGTTGTGATCAAACGTTAACCTATTCGCTTTCAAAAAGTGAGTGATGACCGGTTCAAATCCTAGCACGAGTGCTCGTCCACAGGGGGTAGAAGCAGCAGCCTATTTGCTACCAAAAAGTAGCTTATCAAGGAAAAAAATATTCCGCCATAACCTTACGGTGTTCCGGCAGCACACAGCCCTTGAGAGTCAGAGTATTCTAGACCGAGCGTGTTCACCATCTTCGACCACCATCGCTGACCACAAGGCGCGATAGTGATGCTAGCCTATAAAATATAAAAATAAACTGGCCAAGTGCAAGTCGGATTTGCACTCGTAGGGTTCCGTACCACACAACAGTATTTTATGAGCTCGACCAAAAAATACCACTATCATTTATCGCCAGCAAAAAATAATAATTAAAAAACATTTTATTTCTTATAACGCCATCTAACGTCTAACAAAGGTGTTAGGGATTGACATTTTAATATATCTATGGGACGTTTATCTAGCGTTCATAGATGGCGTGAAATGCCTGCATTTTTTTAGTAGCAAATCAGAAATCGAAACATCACAAATAATGTTCGTACCACCTGTGAAAACCTGTGAAAGTTAATCTGCTCAAAATAAAAGAATCCAATGCAAATTCAACGCATGCTGTAAGCTCAAAAAATTATGTGGCTTGCGGCTACGATGATACGTCGCTTTTTTGCTACGCACTCGATAGCCTAGGTATGCCCAGACGAGTGCGTCTGGGCATACCTAGGCTATCGAGTGCTACGTGTAGTGTACGGATTATTAAATAAATAAGCTAACTCTTTATTAATATTAGTTGTCATTGTAGGAATATAACGTCCAAATTATTTGATTGATAGATAAACTTGTTATTCCCCACAAAAAAAGAAACAGATTTTTGATTAATTTAAGAACAGCTTCGTATATCAACCCAGTACAAATTCAACAGTATATTTTCAAGAACAGATCATTATCTACCTATTGCACAGAATACTTAATAGTACTTCTATAGGACTGTACCACTAAAATCCATTAAGCATTTCATTTCTTCATTTCATTTATTCCAAAAACAATCATTATTGTATAGGAAATTACATTACATTTACATCCATGTTTCCATAATCAAAATAGCACAAACAAACCAGAAAAATAACTAGGAAAATCACACATTAGATACCTAAGTAGCTTATAACAACAATACACCAAATATAATAATAATAGAACAAAGAAGTAACAATAACCAATACTCAAAAACATAAAACAAAACAGTAACAATAAATTTTAAAAAAAAGCTCATGATAGGCTAGCGTTTGACCACTATCTCGCCTGGTGGTATGCGATGATGCGGTCAAGGAATGTGAACTAAACACGCTTGGCCTAGAATGGACTGACTCTTGAGGGCTGTCTGCTGCCGGAAAATTTCAAGCATGACGCCTAAAAATGTACTTATATCAAAAATATGCGCATGTTTTTTCCAAAACTTAAACTTCCATAATCTCTTCTGTAAGTTGGTGAGGAGTTGAGTATTTTGCAGATTCCAGGAGATGTCCCACCATCAGGTCAATGTTACCGTATTCTTAAAATATCGATAAAGTAAGATAATACCGAATTTAGAACTGATCAGACCTATGCAAGTTGATTTATTGAGCGTCATCAACCAAAATAAAAACCGGCCAAGTGTGTGTCGGGCCACGCGCAGTGTAGGGTTCCGTATTAGTATAATAATTTACATAATTATTTTTTAAATTATCCAACACCCAAGTTCAATGACTATTACTGCTAAACTAATAAAGTTATCTTAACCGCTATAATTTTCCTTTGAAGTTCATGAAATGCAATATCATCATGACACTCACATCATGATCATTCACACCCGAGCCTCAAGATAGAGGCCTCGTGCTTAGTTTGGGGCTCACTGATACTCACAATGTAATATTACAAGTTAACGCTCTTTCTGAGCCCATGTTAGTTTATAAGATTTTGTAAAACTTTTTCGCCATAAATATCATTATCTTTTTTTTTTCAAGCTAGTAGTTTAGCTTTTAGGGGGGGAGGAGGACGCCCTCACTGGAACAAAAATTTGCATTTTAAAGTTTAATATTTCGTAAATGGATCATTAAATCAAAAAATAGCATTAGCAACTCCGAAGTAATTTTAAAAGAGCTATTCAACATTACCCCACACAATGGGGTAGACGGCGAAAAAAAAAATTCATCCCCACTTCACATGTACGGGAGCTACCCTAAAAAAGTTGGCGTAATTGATATATACACCTCTAAAAAATGTCTGCTTTCTAGTACTAACGGTCTCTTAGCAAAACCTCGGACAGGCAGACAGACACACAAACAGACATGACGAAACTATAAGGGTTCCTTGTCAGGATTACGGAACCCTATAAAGCTCATAGTTTTAAAACGGTTGAACGGATTTTCATGAATCAAAGCTAAGAACACTCGATTAAAACACTTTTCAATTGGAAACTGAATCTAAATTAGTTCATTCATCCGTTTGGGCGCTACGATGCCACAGACAAACACAGATTCACAGATACACAGGTCACAAAAAATTATGTGCGCTTTTCACAGTGACGAAAAAAGGAAAAAACCAACGACCACCGCATGGTAGGACACTATCTAGTATGTGCGTGGTCAGCTTCGACCCTCAAGTTGTGCCAAACATCTAATGCGTTCCGGCAGCTATCCTTGAGAGCCAGTTCCTATTCTAGGCCTAGCGCGATTACCATCTTCGACCGCATCATCACTTACCAACAGATAAGTGGTCAAACGCTAGCCAAAAAGCGTTTACTTTACAATACAAAGAAAGGGTTCAATATATGCCACTGAATTCGTAACCTTGTTTGTTTCATTGACAAATGGCGAGTTCAACCCTGGCTAGGGAAAGGTTCCTGTTCATGGTAAACATATATGAAAAACAAAAAAAACTTATAACACCCTTGCTTTTTGCGTTAAAAAGAAAACACAAAAATTATGTCCGTCATTACCAACCATAACGGTTGAAAATTGATGCGCAGAAAATAACCTAAAAGCTTCTCGCTAAAAATCTAACATGAATACAATGTTTTAGCGTTCTAGCAAGTCTATGTTTATCTTGACCATTTGTTAGTCCATTAGCCTCATAATTAGCTCAATACAACGGTCTAGATAGGCAGTAAAATCTCAGATATATGCGTATTAGTTACTAGAATCACCTATCTACAGCGTAGTTAATAATGAATGAGCTATATATGCTAATTTTTGAGGCGTGAATTTTACGCTATTTGTAACTGTATTTACAAAAATACGGTTATACCTACATTTACAGATTAATAACGTATACCTTTCATAACGGATACCAACGTTTTAATAACTATCTGCTTGCCAAATTTCAGCACAATCCAAAACAATATTAATTTTCACACTTTGTTATCCCATTTCCTCTTAGGGGTTACATTTCGAAAAGCGTGAAACACGTATTTACTTATTTATTTACTGAAGCACTTGTGTGAAGTTTCGAATAGAAAAGAATATCTTATCTTGTTTCTCCATATAAACTTTGAACCCCCATTTCATGCTCTTAAGGGGTGAATTTTAGAAAATCCTTTAGTTGACCTTTACGTACTTAGACAAATATACCCTCCAAATTTCAATTCTCTACGACCAGCAGTTTAGGCTGTGTGTTGTCTATAAGTCAGTCAGTCAGTCAGTCAGTCAGTCAGTCACTCAGTCAGTCAGTCACTCAGTCGGTCAGTCAATCAGTCAGTCAGTATGTCAGGACAAAGAATCTCATAGTATGTATTAGATTAAACGCGTATCGTTATGTGGCGAATATTTTATTTCCTGTAAGTAATAATTTTAGATTTAGAACTTCACACTCATCTCCTGTTTTTGAGTAAGCTTATAAGGAACGGGATCGATTGGCTTCAAAACAGTTTTTGGGTAAATGGTCTGTACATTGTTTTCGTGTGAGTATTGAGAATTGAAAAGGTACTTGCCCTTAAGGTCACATGTCAATACTCCACCTTTTGTTTTAAGCTTCATAGTTTTCGAGATAATATGTATGAGGAGAAAAGAGAGGTTGATGTTGCTCAATCTTCATACATATTCTCATCTACCATGACCTTCAAATGTCAGACAGAGTGACAAAAAGACGCCTGACAGAAAATCATTACTTAACAAGAAATACGGTTTGGAGTTCAGTTTTCAACCATAATATCCTTTAATATTAATTTGCTAAGTGGAGAACTATGTTTGTCTTTCATTACATTTGCGTAGGAATAGGACAAGTTAGATCAAAGATTCCTACTTCTGATTATTTTGACACAAATCTCGGCTTGGAGCTGTTTGTCTTTGAGTGTCTTCTGAGAAAATGGTATTTGGGTAAATCGATTGGTTGTTACAGGATCCATAAGCTTAGTAAAGCTTTGTAGTTAATAATTATTGTAAATAACTGAATTCCATGCCTTCTGCCCTCACTCAAAGCTTCGTTCTCGGAGATGTTAGTTAAATTCTTTAGTACACTGAAGACTGGTTTATAATAAATAAATATGTATTTTTTTATTTATATTTGTTGCTTTGTTCAATGTGTACATGTATTGTATTTTTGTATTGTAAATAATTTAAGATCGTTTAAAAAACTAAAATAACCGACTTCAAACGTCGCGCTAGTCAAAATAGCCAGTAGACGTAGTAACTATTATATAATCTGTGCGAGTAGTTTTTTTTTTCACTGATATCTCTGACGTTATCAGAGGTTTGCTATGCATTCTTTGTTTTTTATTTACAGTTTTGTACTATGTAAAAGAAGAACATTTTACGTCGTTCTCTCATTATTGCTTTAAGAATATGATGGCATTTTATAATTTTAATATTAAATATCGTGTTTTATTGCGTTTAATTACTATGTTTGCTATTTGATTTAAATATTGCAATACTATTTTTCTGCTTATATTATTAATTAACAAGTTAGGTATTGTTTCAGCCGTCACCGCTTCACCCAGCAATTGTTCCGTATTATGACGTTGTAAACTGAAGACTGGGCACTCAAAGACAATGTGGCTCACAGATTCACTTTTTTCTGGCTCACAGATGCACGATGGATCCCCCTTACACTTAAATCGATTTAAGTATTCGGAGAAGCCACCGTGCCCTGTGAGCACTTGAGTGATAGTGCTTGTCGGCATTATTTTTAGGACCGTTCTATAGGCAACTACTGCATCCGGGAAGAATAATTTTGTAATACTCGCTGTCTCACCTTCTTTTTATCTCCGGTTCCATTCGTCAAGCGACTTCAGTCGAATATTTCGCTTGACGAATGAAACCGGGCACAAGTCATAATCCGCCTTTGTTTTCATCTTCATCGCCGCTTCTTTGGCTAGGTGGTCTGCTCGCTCATTGTCTTCCAACCCGGCATGAGCTTTTATCCAAAATAAAACTACCGTTTTATTTCGGTCTTTTATTGCTTTTAAGTTTTGCCGGGTTGCTATGGCAAGAGGATGTGTTGTGCTGTTGTTTGTGACAGCTTCAAGAGCTGATCTTGAGTCACTATAGACTCCAAAGCTGGTCTCCGGTCGTTTTAGGATCTCATTTGTGGCTTTGCATATGGCCAAGAGTTCGGCTTGGTAGACGGTGCAGTAGGGCTTGAGCTTTAGTTTTAGGGTCTTAGTCTCTTTATCTCCTTTCCAAATAGATAGAGCTGCTCCGACCTTACCCTCAATCTTGCTCCCGTCGGTAAAAGTTCGGACCGCTTGCGTATTATTCTGCATTACACTTTGTTCGTCTACCAAGCATATGAACTCTAGGCGCATATGTTCTCCTAGATGAGGTGCTTCAGTAAATGATGCTCTCGGCTCCACTTCTCTATCTTCCAGTATTGACTGTGATACACCTCTCTTGGCTTCATATAGAGCGGCTGCTTCCTTTATTCGGAGGTCAAGCGGTAGTATTCCAGCCAATACTAGAGCTGAGTTTAGGGAGACGGTTCTGTATCGGTGTCGGTGTTCGGTATGTATTATATAATCTGTGCCAGTAGTAGGTAGGTACTCGTGAGTAGTAAATCGTCGAAATAAGTAAATGCATCGTAATACAAATGTTGATATATTAAAAACGGCTCGGCCGATTTCGTTAAAATTACAATGGGACCACCTCGGAAACGTACCCTACCCACTAAAATCGTTCGAATCCGTTCACAATTGACGGAGTAATCGCGTAACATACACACAAAATAAAAAATGAAAAATAAATAATAGTTTAAAAAAACTAAAAAAATACGCCAATATAAAAAAAAGCGTGGGGTGCATGGTATCAATAGTTCCAAATATTTTATGAACAGATATGACTAGAAGGGTTATTTTGATAATATCCTGAAAAGCACCCCACGCTTTTTACAATAAAATCAATTTTGCTTACACTATTTTTAATTCAAATTTATTAAAAAATAATTTCTATTTTTTAGTTGGATTTTCTATAAAAGCGTATTTTTTTTTACTATTATTTATTTTTCATTTTTTAGTCGAATTTTTTTAAAAATCCTAGTAAGGATAACGGGTCAAAATGTTTAAAATATTGAATTGTCATCGGTCCTTAATAAGTGTGCCAAATTTCGAGTTAATCCGACGTTTTGAAGGGGGTTAAAATCATGTTCAAAGATTCCGTTACATACTAACATACAAACATACATACGTCTGAAGCTAATAAAAGCGTATTAAAAAAACATACAGACGAATTGAAAACCACCTCCTTTTTTGTGAAGTCGGTTAAAAATAACTTCTATTAAAACAAACGTAACAAAAAATGTTTGCCTGCCAAGTACGCCGAAATACGAAGAACACTATACTAATAATGCACTATTATACCATATTTCATGCAAATAAATAATTCATTTCCTAAGAATAATCCTGAATAATGACTGACGGTTTGACACTGGCTACAAAACCGACATTTGGAATGTTCGTTTCCCACACCAAACAATTATTTGTGTAGCCCACAGACAATTTTTCCGAGTGGGTGTTAGTATCCGTGATAATGATTATTATAAAATAATTAGTTTTGTACATCGATTGATCGACATGTCACAGATCCTTTTCAAAATGTTTCGATAAAAATCGTCGCTTGGGAAATATATCAACAACGATGCTGTGGTAAACTAAATGTAAATATTGATAGAGCTCAACGAGGCGTGACGACTACGATCAATTTATGCCCGAATTCCCCATTCAATTTTCTTTGTGAGATAGGGCTGGTAGACAACTTTATGAGGTTAAGATGTCGATTTTAATGTTTGGTAAAAAGAAAATACAGTTATTTAGATTATTAAGATATACCATATCACCATCGGGATGTAAGGGAGCACAGGGATGTAAGGGAGCACAAATACGACCTCGGTGCTCCCAGCCAACCTCACCTGCCCGTGGTGCATCCTGCTGACCAACAGACGGGGCTCTGGCGACCGACAAATGGCGGTATAACCATTTCATATCTATGGCGTAGCTAAATTCTATAGGCCGGTGACGGGCAGCAGCGTCACCGGTGCGAGAAGCTACGTCCTGCGATCGCCAACACGCCTGCCCAGCGTGGCGATTAGGGCATATCCCTCCCAAGGGATGCAAAAAAGTATGGAAAAATTATGGAAGGACACCTAAAGCCAAGGCCCCCAGTTCCCGGCCGTCCTGCTATTCCTGACCACGGCGGCGGTCACGGTAACGGCAGGGCAGGGGGTGCTAAGAATCCCCGGGCTACGGCAGGCCGCCTTAAAAAACTGACCCTCGCAACCTATAATGGACGCACGATTCGGCTGGACGATCATCTGGCGCAGCTGGAGGAGGAGCTGAAACACATAAGATGGCACATACTGGGGCTATGTGAAGTCCGAAGACAGGGAGAGGACACCATAACCTTAGAATCGGGCCATCTTATGTACTACAGAGAAGGAGATCAGCCATCCCAAGGCGGCGTCGGGTTTCTGGTCAACAAGGTTCTCAGTGACAACGTTGTAGAAATCTCCAGTGTGTCGACCAGGGTAGCGTACCTCATAATTAAGTTAACCAAGAGGTACAGCCTCAAGGTTATCCAGGTCTACGCACCGACCTCGACACACTTGGATGATGAGGTGGAGAGCATGTATGAAGATATCTCCAGAGCTTTACACACCACCTCCAAGGCTCACTACAACGTTGTCATGGGAGACTTTAACGCCAAAGTGGGAGTACAAACTTGCGGCGAATCGTCTATAGGACCACACGGATTTGGGAGTAGGATCACAGGGGACAAATGCTCGTCAATTTCCTCGAGAGAGAGGGGCTTTTCTTGATGAACTCGTTCTTCAAGAAACAGCCCCAAAGGAAATGGACGTGGCAAAGCCCCGACTTTGTGACTAAAAACGAGATTGACTTCATCATTACGGACAAACGGCGCATATTCAGAGACGTCTCAGTGATCACTAGGTTTAATACTGGAAGTGATCACCGACTGGTACGAGGCACTCTGGATATCGACTTTAAAGCCGAGAGATTCCGATTGATGAAGTCTACGCTCCGTCCGAACCTACTCCAAACCGTTGTTGGGTCCGAAACATTCCAATTAAAATTGGAAAATCGATTC
Source organism: Cabera pusaria (assembly GCA_954871355.1). Lineage (NCBI taxonomy): Eukaryota > Metazoa > Arthropoda > Insecta > Lepidoptera > Geometridae > Cabera > Cabera pusaria. Next base: position 16,404,379 of record OX940902.1, read on the forward strand.
GCTGCCTTGGAAACCACAGATGACGTAGACCAGAAACTCGAAGAAGTGGTGGAAATCCTCAGGGATGAAGGGACGAAGTTTTGCGAGAGAAAGCGTACGGGCAAAAAGTCCAAACTCTCGGCAGAAACACTTCGGCTAATGGAAGAGAGACGAACAGACCCTTTGTCAGCTTTGTCAACTAACCTGGTGCGCAACAAATCCATAAAGAAGCTGGTACGACGCGACCTCCGATCCTCTAACACGCTCTTGATTAAAGAATCAATTGAGCAGAATCGGGGGTTGAAAGTGTTCGTCCAGCCTCTGGGTAGAAGCCACCTCACAAAGCTGACAACATCAACGGGGAACGTCGTCGCATCCAAGCCGGAGATTCTGTCGGAAGTTGAAGACTTCTACGGCAAGCTCTACGCATCGCATGCTTCAAGGCCTGAACCCGATACTGAGGATTCTAGAGCCACCTTAACCCGCCACTTCACAGAAGATCTGCCCGAAATTAGCCGAGACAAAATCGTGATGGCCCTTAAACAACTCAAAAATGGAAAAGCCCCAGGAGAAGACGGAATCACAACGGAGCTTTTAAAAGCCGGAGGAGCTCCAGCAGTTCAACAGCTTCAGCAGCTATTTAATTCCGTTCTTTTTACTGGGAGAACTCCACAGGCATGGAACAGAAGCATGGTGGTTTTGTTTTTCAAAAAAGGAGACAAAACCCTATTGAAAAACTATCGCCCGATTTCGCTTCTGAGCCATGTCTACAAGCTGTTTTCAAGGGTCATCACGAACCGTCTTGCGCGAAGACTCGACGAGTTTCAACCTCCGGAACAGGCCGGGTTTCGAAGCGGTTACGGCACCATAGACCACATCCACACGGTGCGGCAGATTGTACAGAAGACCGAAGAGTACAATCGGCCCCTGTGCTTAGCATTTGTGGACTATGAGAAGGCCTTTGACTCAATCGAAACCTGGTCTGTTCTCGAGTCCTTGCAGCGTTGCCAAGTCGACTGGCGATATATCGAAGTGATGAGATGTCTATATAATGCCGCAACGATGACTGTACAAGTACAGAAACAGCAAACTAAACATGTCCACCTGCGTCGAGGAGAGAGACAGGGGGACGTCATATCCCCGAAACTGTTCACTAACGCCTTGGAGGATATGTTTAAGACGCTGGACTGGAAAGATCGTGGCATTAACATCAACGGCAGGTACATCTCTCACTTACGATTCGCAGATGACATCGTCATTATGGCAGAGACGCTGCAGGACCTACAAAGGATGTTGAATGGCCTAGCTGATTCTTCTCGTAGCATCGGTCTCCGGATGAATTTGGACGAAACCAAAGTCATGTACAACGAGCACGTTGTTCCGGAACCGATTGCCGTAGATGGAATCCCACTCGAAGTTGTCACTAAGTATGTTTACCTAGGGCAAACGCTCCAACTAGGCAAACATAACTTCGAGAAGGAAATCCAGAGAAGAATTCAGCTGGGCTGGGCAGCATTCGGAAAACTCCGTCGAGTCTTCTCGTCGCCGATACCACAGTGTCTAAAGACAAAAGTCTTTAAACAGTGCGTCCTACCTGTGATGACATACGGAGCCGAGACGTGGACACTCACAGTCCGACTGGTCCACCAGTTTAAAGTCGCTCAGCGAGCTATGGAGAGAGCTATGCTCGGTATTTCTCTGCGGAATCGAATCCGGAACGAAGTAATTCGCCAGAGAACTAAAGTTATCGACATAGCTCAACGGATTAGCAAGCTGAAGTGGCAGTGGGCTGGTCATATCTGCCGCAGGACTGATAACCGTTGGGGCAGACTTGTCCTAGAGTGGAGACCGCGAATCGGCAAACGTAGCGTAGGACGTCCTGTGACCAGGTGGAGCGACGACATACGCAAAGCGGTGGGCAGTGACTGGAAGAGAAGAGCCGAAGATCGGGCTCAGTGGCGCATCTTGGGAGAGGCCTATGTCCAGCAGTGGACTGATACAGGCTGATGATGATAATGATGATGATGATATCACCATATCTCTGGAGATACTCATCAGATCTTGATAAAATATTTTTTTACGGATGCTAAAGATATGAGGTATCGCTTAATGTGTTCCGGCAGCGTGCTTACCATCTTCGACTGCATCATTACTTACCAACAGGTGAGATAGTGGTCAAAACGCTAGACTATAAGATATAAAAAAAAAGTTTCACATAGGTAACTACCATGCGAGTATTTTCAGTTCAAAGTTTCAGGTTTCGTATGTGGTAGGTAGTGTATATTATGTCTAAAGATTTTCATTAGACTATGATACATTTTTCACTGGACCAATCTTCAAATACTACAAACAAAAAAATGAAAGAAACAAATTCATTCAAATCGATCAACGAACGACAGAGAGTTGAAGTTCCTAACATCCGAGCACATAATAATTAAGGTAATTTAAAAACTAAAACAACCGACTTCAATGCCCCGCGAGTCAGTTACAGTAGCAAGTTTGAGACGTTTATCGTCATATATCTATAGAGATACTTATCAGACCTCGATAAAATTACCATGGTACGACACTTGGGATATCGTCTTTGCAACAAAAAAAGAATAATCAAATTCGGTTCATAAATGAAGTCATCCGCGAACGAACATAAAAAAATACAAAGAAAAACATATAAACGGTCGAATTGAGAAACCTCCTCCTAATTTTGAAGTCGGATAAAAATCAAAATTTTTACGGATTGATTTACTACAATCATTATTTTACCGTGCAAAGTTCAATTAGTTACCAATTGTTATAGTAAGTTATTTAATAACTTTTATGCACTATCTGTAACGAGTTGCGGATATGTCGTCACGCATTAATTAACCCCACCTCACCCTAACATACCCTCGAAGAGGTGAGGGAGGGGTGGGGGAGGAGGAAGGGGGGAGGGGACTTGAGTGAGTTGTGGAACGAAGGAACCGATGCTTGAGCTTCAATTCAGAGATTGACTGAATATTGAACGACTTCTTGATTATTAAAATTGGGGCCGACGATCCGATAGAAGACTTTAAGTATTATTTACAATTTCTTTTAGAGGTATTTAATTATAAATAAGTTGATGATTCAGGCTTAGAAGATTTTTTAGGTTGGAGAGAAATTGTTTGTTAATATATAGAGCTTAGAGGGAATTCGTTTTTCCAAATATTTGATACGGTTTCATTAAACTAACAGATTTATATTAAAATCAAATGAATTCGTAAAAATTTTATCTTAACAGATACAGTAATACGGTTTTTTATTCACAAATTATTTATACATTACATTTCATAATATAAGCTAACGACAAGAAAGACGAATCTCTCTCTAATGGCAAGCTGAAAAGAAATGGCATTATGATGTTATACCTTGTATTGTTTATGGTTTGTTAGACAGACGCTAGACTTATTTGTAAAATTTTCACTATATTATCCAGAATATGATACCTATATACAACTCCTCTAAAAAGCTCCCTCCTGTTATAAACATATTTTATGACGTAGTGGCTTTCATGTCTAATAAAAATGTCAGCAAAATGCACCAAGTATTTTACTACCATTTTTATCACAGGAAACAGTTTACTATGCATGAGTTTATGCCGTATAGGTAGAATTAAAGCTCAACTCATGAATTTAAATGGTATTTTATCAGTTTAAGTAGTTAGAAAGAATAATAATATAGGCAGGTGGAGGAAAAGATCAGCTGAAGATCATGCTCAGTGACTTTTTAGGGAGAGGCTTATGTTCAGTGGTGGACCTTTTGCTAATGATGGTCAAAATATACTAATATCTAACAGGTACTAAAGAAATAAAAAAACACTTAAAAAAAACTAAAAAACATGCTCTTATAGCCCATCAAAGTAAAAACGAAAACCTATAAGGAAAATCTATATTAGCATAATTATTTATGACTAACCTATAACATTCAGTCTTAAATGTGCTAAAAGAAGACTATTGATGTAGGTGAAGGCGTTTTGTAACTATATCATGTGGTCCGTTTGCAACAAGATACATTTACTTATAGAAACAACCCCCCCCCCCCCCCCCCTCCCTCTCCAAAGAGAGCCCTGTTGTCGTAAAAAATAGATAACTTGACTTCAAGCGAGAGGTCGTTGGTTCAAATCTTAGCTCAGGTATTCGTCCAGAGGTAGGTAGGTTGGTTATATCGACGTTCCACCTGTCTTGCTACCAAAAAGTAGCTAACCACCATCAAGTAGACAATCTGCCGCCATAATCTTCCGGTTTTCTGGCAGCACTTCGCCCTTGAGAGTCAGAGTGTGTTCACCATCTTCGACTACATCATCGCTTACTAGGCAAATAGTGTTTGTAGTGGTAGGACTTCTGCTAGTCCGCCTAGGGCGGTACCACCACTTTGCCAGTTCATTTTCAGTCGAGAATTAGGAATGTTTTTCGGTTTAAATGGCAAGGTGTCCAGTGAAATTACAGGGCATGTGAGACTCAACATCTTTATGTCTCAAGGTAACAGGCGCAGTGTATCTGTATCTGTGAAAGTAGACGTCATTGCTTAACCATAAAAAAAAAGGAAAATTAGAGGTCAAAACGTTAGCCTATGAGGTTCACTTTGCACCGAACCTAAAATATTTAAAATTTAATTTAAAATTTTAATAGAGAATAACTTTAATAAAGATGCGACGCATATTTGATGAGACTATAAACTATTTCGTATTACGTTGACCGCAGCCACAAAACCAGGTGTTTAGCTGCTAAAAATACCACGTCTATTAAAAATACCTAGTTTAATTCCTAGCTTGTAAATCGTACGCCGACGCACCGATTATAAATCACCAGTGCTTTTGTGTTACAAGGCGGGCTTTAATCTCACACTGTTTAGTCGTTTGTGACAAAACATAGTCACTTTAGCGCTCGATCTGATTTACCGCATTTTCTATTTATAAACGCTTTTTAGGGTTCCGTAGTCCTGACAAGGAACCCTTATAGTTTCGTCATGTCCGTCTGTCTATCTGTCCGAGGTTTTGCTAAGAGACCGTTAACACTAGAAAGCTGTAATTTTGTGGGGGTATGTAAATAAATGACGCCAAAAAAATGTTGAAATAAAATTTTGAAAAATATTTTTTTTTTAGGGTAACTTCCCTATATGAGAAGTGGGGATGAATTTTTTTTTCATCGTCTATCCCATCGTGTGGGGTATCGTTAAATAGGTCTTTTAAAATGACTTAAGGGTAGCTAATACCATTTTTCGATTGAATGCTCCATTTACGAAATATTATACTTTGAAGTGCAAACTTTTGTTCCAGTAGGGCGTCCCCCTCCTCTAAAAGCTAAACTGCTGGCTTGAAAAATCTGGGAAAATTCGTGGTAATAGCGCATTTCATGATTTTTAAAGGAAAATTATAGTGGTTAAGATAACTTTATTAGTTTAGCAGTAATAGTCGTTGAACTTGGGTGTTGGATAATTTTGTACCAAATACAAAATCCTTAGAATAAATCCTTTAAAGTGACAAAGACGGAGTACCTAGTTGCTTGTTTATAACGGGTAAAGACTTGCATTGAATAACAGGGTACTACGGAACCCTACACTGCGCGTGGCCCGACACGCACTTGCCCGTTTATTTTTATTTGGTTTGCAAACGTTTGAAATAGGATTGTGAAAAGGAGTGGTTTTATAGCTTCGTTTATAATTGAAAACGGCTATATGTTAGTCTAGATTTCGTCTGAAGAACGGATTTTGTATCTGATTATTTTCGGTCATGCTTGGTATTTCGAAAATTATATTTTATAAAAGCGTAGGTACATGTCATGAAAATAAAATTCATTGAACACAAATGAAATGTCAAACCTTAAGGCGTCCATTACACGATAGGTTTTGCTGTCAGTTTGCTCACAGTCACGGCTGTGACTGATGGATAACTGATCGTGTAATGGGGTGACTGACGGTGACTGACCGATATTTACATACTTTGATTTGCTGCATGAGCAACCATCAGTCATGACTTTTGGTTTTGAATGACGGATAACCTACCGTGTAATGGACGCCTAAAACACTGTTTTGTGTTTATCATTCTTCGTAGCTCTTGCAAAATATGGCTCGAGTACTGAAATGTTTAGGTTATGCCGCCATACTTATATATATATCGATGACGTCATTGTCTGGCGAAAGCATTCCGTCACTAATGCGAGATGCCGAATCGTATCGTTACGGGTCTGCGTTGAGACCACAACGTTCGTCTACAACTTTAGAAATAAATATGTATATCAAAATCAAAATCAAATCAAAATATCTTTATTGTTGAAACTGTGTACAAGTAGATGGTAAATTCCTTACATGGTATCAACAGTTTGCCCTTTTCAGGCGTACAATATTATAAATAGTATTTATGAATCTAAGCTAATAACTATATGTAGTATCTTTAATTTTAGTTCTACTTACGTAATATTATTTACAAATAGGTATGCTTAGTAATATATACTATGTTACTATACATTGAAAAATAGATACCTAGAGTAGCAAAATTAATTTTGATAAAACTCATTTAAGGTATAAAAGCCCTTAGTAAGCAACCAAGATTTTAATTGTTTGTTAAATTGTGAATTCGTTAACAATTTAATATTTAATGGTAGGTGGTTGTAAATCTTAATTGCAGTAAAATAAGAACTTTTATGATATAATGTGTTATTAGCTTGGGGCAGATAAATGTTATGTTTATATTTTGAGCGTAAAATGTTCGAACGACTAGATTTAATTTCGAAGAAGAAGGTACTATTGTCTCTAACAAAACAACACATTTGATATATAAATATACAGGTTAAAGTAAGAAATTTATTCTCTTTGAAAATATTTCGTAGGGTTTCTGTACTGTCTAGATGATATATGCTTCTAATACATTTTTTTTGTAACAGGAAAGTTGATTCTACTTCTGTTGAATTTCCCCAAAACATGACTCCATAACTTAGATGAGGAAAAACGTATCCATAGTAAGCTTTTACAGTAATATTTTCGGAAGATACCGATCGTAACACTGATAAAGCATACACATATCTAGAGATCTTGGAGTTAACTTTACATATGTGTGCTTTCCAACTTAGATTTGAGTCAAGAGTTACTCCAAGAAAATTAGTTTCATTAACATACTCTATTTGAACATTTTCATTTTTAATATCTAGTTGAAGTGGTTTTTGTCTTTTATTTCTAAATTGCATAAGTTTAGTTTTGGCTATATTTACTTTCAGGTTGATATTTTTGAGACTGTCAATAAGTTTTTTTAGGGTGTTATTAATTTCTGTTTTAAAGTTTAAAAGGTTATCATTTTGTCTGCTTATGAATACTGTAGCATCGTCTGCAAACATAACACAAAGATGTGTTGTGACTAAAGGTAATTCATTTACATAAATTAAAAATAGCAGAGGCCCAAGAATACTGCCCTGGGGAACTCCTACGACCAGATTACTGAATTTAGAATAAACCTTTTCTATGCATTTTGTGTCTTTATTGTAAGTTTCTAGCATGGTTGACTGTCTCCTATTTTCTAGGTACGATTTTATGAGACTTGAAGCCAATCCGCGAATGCCTACGTGTTCTAATTTAGCTAAGAGTATTGAGTGGTCAACGCAGTCAAAAGCTTTTGACAAATCAACATAAAGCGCCACGCCATCTTTCTTGTTGTTTATTTGCTCCCATACTTGTTTAAGCATATTAAAAATGGCTAGAGATGTGTTTTTCTTTTTTTGAAAGCCAAATTGGTGAGAGCTAAGTATGTTATGTGAGTTAAAAAATGATATTAGTCTATTGTATATAATTTTTTCAAATATTTTTGAGAAACATGGTAATAGTGCTATAGGCCTATAATTTGCTATATCATCTTTTTGACCTTTCTTATGCAGTGGCTTTATGATAGTCGTTTTTAAGTCATCTGGAAAAATCCCAGACAGTATCATTGTATTTGCTATGTGAATAAGTGGGTCGGCTATATATTCTAAGCTATCTTTGATTATCTGAATTGGAATTTGATCATAACCTACAGACTTTTTATTTTTTAGACTTCGAACTATATTTATTATTTCTGATTTGTCAGATGGACGTAGGAAAATAGAGTAGCAGTTTGCTGGGGATAAATGTTCAACAAATGGTGTTGAAAATGTGTTTATTGAGGATATATTTTGAAGAAGAAAATGATCATTTATTTTTGCCGACATCTTGGTCGGATCAATAATTTCTTCTTTGTTTATTTTTAGTTTATCTATGGTGGTGCGAATATCGTTTGTGCACGATGTGTTTTGTTTTATCACATTCCACGTAGCTTTTGCATCATTTTTGCTATTGTTTATGTATCGGATATTTGATAATTTTTTACAATGTTTTATAACATTTTTCAAGATTTTAGAATATTTTTTAAACTTAATTTTACTGTTTTGACACCTTGTTTGTTGAATCTTTTTAAGCATTTGTCTTTTTTGTCTACTAGATCTTATTATACCCCTCGTTTTCCAAATCGGCTTTTTTAAGTGAGTAATTTTGACTTTGAGGCACGGAATGCACATGTCAAATATTATTATAATCTACAATATCATAGAAAAGTTATACGTAATGACAAATTATACATTATTATACATATTATGTTTCTTTGAAGTGTTAAACACTTTATATTTTTGTAAATTGTTAAACACAATCCAAAATTTCATCGTACTGACGGGACTTGAACCCGCTACCTCCAGGATAACATGTCCAGGTGCTCTGCCAATTAAGCCACAGTTCGATATATCGATACGACGAAATTAGTAGACTGCATTTTTTTAACCCAATTATGCATGACCCAATTAAGAATGGTGGCGCCATCTATGACTACTTATGCACGCATACTATATTACATACGCACCTGGACGTGTTATCAAGGAGGTTACGGGTTCAAGTCCCGTCAGTACGATGAAATTTTGGATTATTATACATTGTTATACAATCAAACATTTTATCGTAACGACGGGACTCAAACCAGCGCCTCCGGGAAACATTCTTCGTATCGATAGGATCGTAGCGTAGCTGAGCTAGGAACAGCGCCTGGAATTTTTCCTGGAGACGCCGGTTCGAGTCCCGTCGTTACAATAAAATGTAGTATTGTATAACAATGTACAAAAACATAAAGCGTAGATAGCACATAACATAAACAGAAACATAATATACGTTATTATTTTATGTAGGTATTCAAAGCTCTCCTTTGCTACGCTAAATCCTGCTCATATAATTTTAATCTCAAATTTTACTCTAGACGTCTAGACTTGTTATTGAACCTTAAATGACCCCAGGTTACATAAAGATCAACTGAATTATCTTATCACGTTTCCATATCATTAATTCTTAAGGTACGGACACACTGCGGCGTCCTGCGATCTGCGGGCGCGATCTCAGTACATTTCAATTGTTTTCTGATCGCGTTTGGTGTGAACCAGTCGATACAAATACTACTGCGCTATCTGATCGCCGCATAGATCGCGCACGCAGGACGCCGCGGTGTGTCCGTACCTTTACTGTGGTTGTAATTTAACCATTCAATGTCTTTCGATACTAAAACCTAAAGGTACCAAACGTGTGTCCAACATAAGTAGTATTTACCTACATATGTCATCATCGTCATCAGCCGGTGTCGGTCCACTGCTAGACGTAGACCTCTCCCAAGATGCGCCACTGAGCCCGATCTTCGGCTCTTCGTTTCCAGTCATTTAGTCATTAGTCATTCTACATAATATGTACCTACTCTAAATATTAAAACCTCTAAACATTAACTAAACATAAGCTAAGAGCTTCTGTACCTTTGCATTTTTCTATAATATTATTTATTTATTTGTATCTTCATAATATAGAAAGGTACAGATTAAATTGAAAGTTTGGTCAAGCTTGTAGACAAGTAAATACAAGCTTGTAGTGGTAGGACTTCTGGTAGTCCATCTGTGGTGGTAGCACCACTTTGCCAAATAATTTTCAGCCGTGAATTAGGATTTTTTTAGTTGAAAATGGCAAGGTGTCCAGTGAAATTACAGGGCATGTGAGACTCAACATCTTTATGTCTCAAGGTAACAGGTGCAGTGCAGTGACATGCAACATTTTGGCAGTCAGATTCTGCATGCCACTGTATCTGTAATAGGTAGGCGTCATCGCTTACCATCAGGCGAGCGTCGTGCTTATCCTGTTACCGTATATCATTAAACAAAAAACAAAAAATGGGCGATGTATTTAACATTTTGTACAAAACTATATAGACAATTCAGAAATGAAAAATTTTTTTTACCCCGTTTTGGGTTCCGTATCCAAAGGGTACCAACGGAACCCTTTTACTGAAACTTCACTGTCCGTCCGTCCACAGTCTGCTTATCTCCTTAACCGTAATAGATAGACTTGAAATTTAGGCAAAGTATGTGTTACGTAGCCGCGAAAGTAACGAAAAATAATAAAAAATAAAATACATTTTATACTTGTTTTTATTCGGTATTTTTCGGTATCTTATAATATTTATAATTTATCATATTGTACGATGGGATGGCACTTTGAGTGCAAGTCCGACTCGCCCTTGGCAGGTTTATTTGTATTTGTACCTATCAAGTATAACGTATGTTAAAGGTTTTGCTAAGTTTTAATATGTAAAATGTCATTAAATCTTAAAAAAAACTATAAATGGCCGAGCCCCGTTGTCGTAAAGGAAAGATGGCTTGACTTCTAAGCGAGAGGTCACCGGTTCATATCCTAGCACGGGTGTTCGTACACGGGTGGTAGGAGCTTATTACATCAATGTTGACTTGCCGATGCCTGACGTGCTACCAAGTAGGTACCAAAGTAGTTTACCACCATCAAGGAGAAAATCTGCCGCCATAACCTTTTTGGTGCTTCGGTAGCACACAGCCCTTGAGAATCAGATTTTTCTAGGCCTAGCGTGTTTACTATCTTCCACCACATTATCGCTACCACCAGGCAAGATAGTGGTTAAACGCTAGCCTATGAGACATAAAAAAACTTAAAGGATTATGTTTTATAAAACTTAGTGCTGTGCACTAAGTTTTTACAGTTTTTAATTACGATCTGCAACTTTGTCGTAAGTTAGTGGCGCCTTTATTGTTCACAACTTAAGATCAAACTTTTATATTCGTTTTATCTATTAAGTCATAACTTATAAGTAGATACTGCAACTAATTTTGTAGCGATTACAAGTTGGTGGATTACTGACCGTACTCTTCTCATTATTATAAAAATATTAACACAACACTAATGGTCGGTTTCTGAGGTACGTTTGAGTTTATCTACTCAATTGTACCGTTATTGAATAAATAAACTCTCAATAAATATACTCAGAAACCGGCAGTAAGTAAAACGGCAGTAGAGTATGATCCACTTATTTATAACCTTACTTTTAGGATTCTACTGATGGAACTCTATTGCTGAGACTTCGCTGTCCATCCGTCCGCGCCCGTCTATCCGTCTGTCTGTCATTGAGCTGTATCTCCTTGACCATAATAGGTAGACACCGCAGGTGGTAGAAGTATATTATATCGATGTTCTGCCTGATTTGCTACCAAAAAGTACCATATCACCATCAAGGATAAAATCTGCCGAAATAACCTTACGGTGTTCCGACAGCACACAACCCTTGAGAATCAAGAGTATTCAAGGCCTAGCGTGTTTACCATTTTCGCTTACTACCTCATCATTGCTTACTACCAGGGGCCTTATTCAGTATGACCAATGAGATAACGCGTTCCATAAAGCGCCACGTTACGTTATTGAAAAATTATATTCTGTATGCCACTCGATCGGTAAATTATACAAAACGCGCGCGCTACACGTCCTCATGTCATAATATTTGAGACAGCTCAAAACGCGCTCATAACCTTACCCTTCCGCGTTTTAATTGGCATAGAGAATACCATAACGCGGAGATAACGTAACACGGCACGGTAAGACTTTAAAATGGTCATACTGAATAAGGCCCCAGGCGAGATAGTGGTCATACGCTAGCCTATTAGTTATAAAAATATATATCAGAACTTTACGGTGAAACTAGTCCCAAACCAAACAGCATCCAACTCGATTAATGAAACTCATAAAATATCTTCTCTTTTGTTTCAGATACAATGGTGTCATCAAGTGCCAGTGTTAGTGCCAAAGTGTAGTGCCAATGTGACATCATGGGGTGCACACCCAGCATGCTTCTCGACCATAAAAACCGGCGCCGGGACAGCACTGGGTCTCAGGAAGCTGCCCTGGCTAAAGTGACTCCAACTGTCTCCAACAAAGCTGTCCAGGCCTCCAGAGCCCCTAGGGCTTCGCTCGAATCTGACGGGTTCAGTATTCAACTGTCGAGCAAAAAAGATAGTTATGTCTCTCAAATGGGAAACAACTTTGCTACTCAGCTGCACATCAAAAGGATATCTGGTGAGTTAAGGTTAACTTGATTTATGGTTTTTAACGTTGGTATGGTTATAATAAGGTCGTGCATGCTAGCTATCTAAAAAGGGTATTACACCACTCTGAATCGGGGCCCCTATCTCCTTAATCAGGGAGGTGTAATAAGAGTAAGACGGTAAGGGTCCCTAATTAGGAAGCAAGATAATAATAAACGTAATAACGCTAAGGCAGTTAGGGCTAATATGTAGGGGCCTATAGGGGCCACGCCAAACCTTAATTAGAGTCCCTGATCCAGTATGGTGTTTACCCCTATAAGAACCAAACATGTCTGCTCATACTCCCTAAGCTATGTAGTTCATCGTTCATCAAGGCCAAAAACTGCAAAGATTATGATGCTAAATAAACGAGCAAATGGCGTTCACCAACGAGTTTGGCTTGATTATGGAATTATTATTGACTAGCACATGTGCACCGCGCTTTTACTCGCGGAGACATCGTACCTGTGGCAATATCGGGATAAAAAGTACCCTATATATCAGTTGGAAATAGAATGTAATTAGGTAGGCAGTAGTAGGAAAGCTGGAATGCGACTCTTCTAAGTGCCAGCAATTAAACTCTTTCTTGCACTTCTTGTCAAATACTAGTTGCAGTTATTTAAACTAAATGTCGTCTCAATAATCATAAAAATAAACAATTACCAATTCTACAGTCAATATATAGTAACGACTCTTAATAATGCAGGACAACAGTGTCAAAAATCCTCAAAAGACCCTAACGAAGATAAATTGTCTCATAATTGAATTTTTGCAAATTGTTATGGTAGGTATACACAATTGGGTCTATTGGGCGATCAAAGGAACGTTTCCGGAACATCAAAGTGTTTTGCCTTGTTACGCAAAGTGCTCCAAGATTGCGCGTGGGCTTTCTATATTTACCAGAGTATTTACCAAGTTGCGATTTGCTTACCCGTTTCCCTATTACTGTCTGTAACCTATTACCCTATATGCATAGACCCTGCTCTATTTTGGTTCCTTCTAATAATAAATTAGAATATTTTTTAATGGTCAGAATCCATTCTTGCCAGTATATGTTGGCCTGGTACAAATATTGAAAGTTTATCTAGGTACACATGATTTAACTTTAAATTAATAACATCATTCTGAAAGAGTCCGGCAAAGACCAGAATGCTAAAGCTGTCACAAAGAACTACCTGACAAATGATGTTAGTACCTACATACTTATGTTAATTCTGTTGTATTTTGTTCATTTGGAACGCATTCCTTAAATTAACGGGTAATCAATCAACTGTTGTGTATTTTATTACATGGTACGTATGAATTGCTGTTATATATTAAGAATATAATACAGTATGTTATATGTTATGAATATCCTATCTATGCGTAGTCTATCCATGTGTTAAATCACATACTAGCTGAGACCCGCGGCATCTATGTCTTCGTCATTAGATGCGATAAAAACTATCTGTGTGCGAAATTGCATACAATTTTTAGCATGTCTTCGGTTGAGGCTTTTTTATCGCAGCATTTAATACAATCATGTAACGGAAGTATGTAATCGCCTTTACCAAGGTAGGTACTTACGAGCTACTGTAGTTGTGGTGGCGATTTGGACTAAAAAATCTCACTTACCGTCTCGATAGTATTTTTTCATTACATAGATAGATAAACACTTTATTGCACTTTTTAATATATATTATAGGCTAGCGTTTGGCCACTATCTTGCCTGGTGCTAAGTGATAATGTGGTCGAAGATGGTGAACACGCTAGTCCTAGAATACTCTGACTCTCAAGGGCTGTGTGCTGCCGGAACACCATAAGGTTATGTCGGCAGATTTTCTCCTTGATACTGGTAAGCTACTTTTTGGTAGCAAGTCAGGCGTAAATCGATATAATATGCTTCTACCACCTGTAGAAGAACGCTCGTTTTAGGATTTGAATCGCTTAAAACGCTTAAAAAAAATCGGTGACCTTTCGCTTAGAGGTCAAGCCAAGCAAGCAAGGTTGAGTATTACCTATCTCGCCAGCCTATAAGTAATGATACTTTCGAGGATGGTAGCATGCTAGGCCTAGAATGGGAACTGCACTGGCTCTCAAGGACAGCTGCCGGAACAAATTTGATATTTTGGAGACAGATTTTACAACTTGAGGTTGGTAGCTGGTCAGGTGGATACGTTTACGATGATAACAAGCGTCGTTGATATGTATGTAGAGACTACAGGTGCTTACCACCATCGCTGCTGTGGCAAATATGACGGGGCGTTTAGGAATTTGATAAAACAAAGTGCAGACCACTCAACAGTTCAGTTGACTTCAATTCAGATTTAATTCCCATGAGCACTAATTTAAAAATAATAGAAAACAATTACATTTTAGCTTAAAATTTTTCAATACAACTACTTAATGATTGTGTATTATTAAGGTACGACCTCACCGGAGCGTCCTGCGAGCGCGATCTTGGCGGCGATCAGATAGCGCAGTAGTATTTGCACCGACTGGTTCACACCAAATGCGATCAGAAAACAATTGAAAAGCACTAAGATCGCGCCCACAGAGTGCAGGACGCCGCGGTATGGCCGTACCTTTAATGTGATATACCGACTGAAATTTACATATCTCTATTCAAATTTTCTCGACCAGTGAACATCGCGATCTCACCGCGTGACCTCACTCCCAAGGATGAGCGACGGACTCGCTCGAAACGGCGTGAAAATTCGACTATAGGTACGGACACACCGCGACCTCCTGCAATCTGTGGGTGCGATCTCAGTACTTTTCAATTGTTTTCTGATCGCGTTTGGTGTGAACCAGTCGGTATAAATACTACTGCGCTATCTGATCGCCGCCTAGATCGCGCACGCAGGACGCTGCGGTGTGTCTGTACCTTAAAGATTCTTGAATTACAGCCGGTCGACCCTGTTAGATCAAAACGCTGCAACCCGGGTTACAGCGATTAGTGACAATAGAGCGTAAAATAATCTACCTACTTGATGTTAACAAGGTACAGTGATGCCAGATTACGGTTTCACATTCTCCCCAAATCTTACCCAAAATCACCCCAAAACTCAGGTTTTAAAGAAAAAAACCCCCCCAACATGCAGAATGTTATCTAGTAAATGTTTTCCTAACACAATACTTTAAGCATTGTTAAGGTAGGTATAAATTGCATGCAATCGTCTAGCAATGTGTGCCTTATTCTTTAAATACCAACGATATTCGGGCGGGACACGGCGGCAACTTTGGCTCCACTTGCTCGGTCGGTTGTCTTCATGCACAGCTTTGTGCTTTGCTAGCGTGCGCGGAATTTAAATTTTATGTTTG
Organism: Cabera pusaria; assembly: GCA_954871355.1. Taxonomy (NCBI): domain Eukaryota; kingdom Metazoa; phylum Arthropoda; class Insecta; order Lepidoptera; family Geometridae; genus Cabera; species Cabera pusaria. The sequence goes on from OX940902.1 coordinate 16,420,074, forward strand.
ACAGACAAAGTAATTGGTTTGATTTCATGGGGTTCAGTTAATATATTTTTATAATCACGGCTTTTCTCAGTTCACAGGTTTGTTACTTAATAAAAACCCCTAATCCCTTTCAAGTCCAGTTTTTCCCTCCAAACATCCCCCTAAAAATATTGTCCCCCCGATTATCCCCCCATAGCTATAAGAAACCCCCATTTTTGGGGGGATTCCCCCCAATCTGGCATCAGTGGCAAGGTACTCTCTCGCTCCAAAGTTTAATACATAGTTCCTTTACTGTAATATTCTATGTGACATTTTCACAGTAACCTAAAAATTCGATCACATGTCTTGGCAGAACGATGTAAGACGCTAGCAGCGTTTTATCGTGGTAGAGGACGGGTCGTGCGGTCGCGCCAGTTGAGGCCAGCCGTATGAGCAGCCTTGTATTTTGGTAAAACCCAGCAAACTTAGTTAGTTTGCTGTGTTTTACCAAAACAATATAGTGCCTGAGCGTTTGATTGTTTTGATTGATTGATTGATTGATTTGATGTTTGTATTGAGTTGTAGTATTTAGACACTAAAAATATATCAAGGTATATATTTTCTATCAATAATTATGTTGATATAATGTTGGAATGAAAGTAAGCTATTATAATAATAAATGATTTAAAAAACAATTATATCTGTATTAATTTTTAATAAAATGATATGACGACTGAATCAATTCCATGGGGTCAATAAATTTGAAGACATTTTTCTCAAATCGGCGTCTCACAGGTTGCAGCGTTTTGACTTAACAAGGTCGCGGTATATAACATTAATAATGTTACAAATTCGCGATAATTTGAAAACAAAAATGCTTGTGTAATTTTCATTTTCATTTAAAATTACTTACCATTATGCCAATACTAGGTCCCAATAGAAGTCAGCGCGATGCAATTGCGATGTTGTGATTACAAACTTGTTTGTGTCGTACAAACTTTTTATTGGCTAACAAACTATGAACGCTGTCAAAATCTTCCAGCGAGAAGCAAGCAGCTTCATATATAGCAGTTCGCTAGCTTCCAAAATGAGGGCGCTGAGGCTGACGTTATACATCCTAACCACTGGTAAAACGCAAATAACGTAACAGTAGACTTCTATGATTATTGTGAACAAGTCATTTACTTAGCCAGACGGCGTTTGAAAGAAATGAATAAATATGCTTAGAAAATAATAAAAAAGTGAGTGTTTTACGATTTCTATCAAGGAAACTACTGTTTCGCGATAAGATTATATTGAAATTTGAATATAATTATTCCCCTATCATGCAATAATCACCCTAAGTTTTCTTTTTGTAAAAGGTATGCGTCATAAAGTAATTTTTTTAATTGTCTTTTCTTTTCTCGATGCACTTTTAAAGGTGAATAATATCCCATAAGATCTTCGTGGTATAAAATAAAGTGCAAATGTTCCGAACTTTCTGAGTTAGCAGCTTGCGTAACTTTTGATTTTGAAGCAACATTTTGCACATGTTGCATTAACTTGCTCGATTTTGCTTTAGCGCGATTTTTTTGCAAATTTCGTATCTTGCGAGCTCTTGATGCTAACGCCACTTTTTGTATTTGTCGCAGAAAGTTAAAAGTATCTAAATTTAAACCGGTGTTGCCCGTTCTAAGAAGACTTTCTGTAGATTTCGCATCATCATCATCATTTGGGCTTGTGTTATTTTGGTTTCCATCAGTAATGTTTGTATAGAAGTCTCTATATTTCTCATTGGCATCTTTAACGATTTTTCCGACGACGTCAGTAATTGATGTTAGATTACATTTATTCGGACCAAAAGGACAAAAATGCATTTGCGTGTACATGGTCACATTGGTAAGTATTTCTTCCAACTCGTCAATATGAACAGGTATCGGCAGATTGTATGCATGCCAATTTGTGATGTAGCGAAACTTATTATTCTTCTTCTCCTTTTTATTTTTCTTGCGCGTTAAACATGATGATATTAATAATGCCGAGATCAAAATCTGAAAAGAAAAAACGATCCTTCGACTTTAAAGTTTCTGTGCTTTTTAACTGATTATAAATATGTTGGGTGTCTGTTATTTCTACATAACTTTATTTAAGGGCTCAGAGAAGAATGGTTTGTCGCAAATATAACCTATGCTTAAGAGGTTTATCAATCGTCTTAAAAAAGGAGGTTTTCAATTCGATTGTTTTTTGTATGTTTTTATTTATTTTTGTTAGGTACCTCAAAACCTTTTTTATATCTTATAGGCTAGCGTTTGACCACTATCTCACCTATTATGTTTCTTTGAAGTGTTACACACTTAATATTTTTAACAATTTACTATCTCACCTGCTGGTAAGTGATGATGCGGTCGAAGATGGTAAGCACGCTAGGCCTAGAATGGGAACTGGCTCTTCTCAAGGATAGCTGCCGGAGCACATAAGATGTTTGGTGACAGATTTTCTAACTTGAGAGTGGTACCTGGCCAGGCGGACACTAGATAGTGTCCTACCACCATGCTGGTTTCTTAGCGATGTTTTTCCTTCACCGGAATGCCATTGTGAAAAGCGCACATACATTTTTTGACTGGTGCACAGCGGGGATTGAACTCGGTAACTCTGGCATCAAAGCCGACCATTCTCCCACTTACACCACCGGGCCCTCAAGCTCCGTCATTTATTTACCAATTTTAAACGTATTTTTTTGTATCAGTGAATATACTTTCCGTTTGGTTCCATTGCAATTTTATCGAGATCTGATAAGTATTTCCAGAGATACGGAGATAAACAACTTGGTACTTAATCTGTTTTACCCGACTGCGCAGGAGTGTAATGTGTTATGGATGTGTGTTTGTTTCTATGTGACGTTCTAGAAACTAAACGCGTTGGCTGATTTTAATGATTCTTACGTGAATCGGTTTGTCTTACAACTTAAGACATGACAGTACTTAATACGAGAAAAAGAAGCGATGTTGTCAAAAAAATTAAATAATGAAGATAGTTTAAAAACTAAAACAACCGACTTCAATTTCAGGCAATTTCAGTAGCAAGTCTGAGACGTTTATCGTCATATCTCTGCAAATACTCATTAAATCTCGATGAAATTACAATGGAACCATCTCGCAAACGTACCGATTACAAAAAGAATCATTCGAATCGGTTCAGAATTGACGGAGTAATCGCGTAACATACACATAAAAAAAACAAAGTTCAAGTTTTCTCTTCTGCCGGCACTCCCGGAGTGCAACCCGTTGTTTTTTATTTTGTTTTAGAGAATGTACTACCCGATTGGTCCCATTGTAATTTCATTGAGATCTTATGAGTATATCTAAAGATATGACGATAAGCAACTCAAACTTAGTACAGAAAAAATATCTAAATAAAATATATCTTCAATTATTCTTAAAATGTTAACTAGTAAAACATTTTTTTATGTAAACTCGATTAAGATTTTTGATCATCAATGGCCAACAACAATTTCTGTATTAGTTTTATTAGTAAATAACTTTAAATTTGTTTTAAATCTCACCGTAATCCAAAGCCGCATTGTACTTGCTGTTAAAAACCATTTCTTCAAATGCTTATTTCTAAAATTATTTATATTTGCTGCAAAGGTTTAAATTCAAATGCAAACTCAAACATGATTACCGTAATTGCAGCTATGTAATTCTTAATTTGAAAGAAAATAATGTGTGAATTTCAAGCGTATTTCTTACATACAAACTCTTTGGCGAAAAGTGAATGATTTTCTTTACAGAGGCGTTTTCTTAAAAAAAAAAGTATCTCAGTAGTCTCTATAACCCTAGACTGTAACAAACGTCTGTAAAATCTGAAAAAACCTAAATAGTTTTTTGGGAGATTTTGCTGTTCTTTGACATGACAGATCAATTTTTATCTCCCAACATGATTATGAGGCCATCGAGAATGTTGAGTCGAAGTATTTATTAATAATTTGATTTATTGAATGATTGAATTAATTATTTAAATTAGAACTGCTCTTTGTAGACCGTAAGACAGATTGTAAACAACGTCTATTATTGCACGTGCAACTTTGGAGATTGAAGAGATATGTTTGGAACGTTATTAAACAATTTTCTAGTTATTAAAGTGCGACTTTATCTTAAAAGCCGTACTCAGTATACACTGAACCTTCGATAAACACTGCTATGTTTAAATGTAATAAAACGGGCTATGTTTAATTATTTAATTTAACTAATGTACAATATACTTACTTATTAATTTACGTCAAGGATATGTTCGGTAATGGAGCTAACAAAGCGAATAAACGATTTTATGTACCTAATCATGTTAATACAGCTGAACAGCAACATTGTTTCTAGTAATTTTAATGCCAAAAAAAAGGGGTGTTATAAATTTGACGTGTGTATCTATGTATCTGTATGTGTGTGTCTATCTGTGGCATCGTAGCGCCCAAACGGATGAACAGATTTTGATTTAGTTTTTTTTTGTTTAGTAGAGCTGTTATCTTGATGATGATGAGTTGTCTTGAAAGTGTTCTTAGCCTTAATTCACGAAAATCCGTTCAGCTGTTTTAAGACTATGAGCTTTGTTCTAATTGATGTCGCTATGAAATCAACGTTTGTAGTTCTGATCAATTCGAAATTCGGTATCCTCTTACTTTAACAATTTTGTAAGAACATGCTAGCTTTGACGTCTGATGATGGGACATCTTCTGGAATCTGCTGAATACTCAACTCTTCAACAACATAGCAATATTGAGTTCGGGCACATTGGAATAGTCCCAATGTGGTGTTCATTGGGACTATTCCAATTAGCTGTAATCTGTTGATTATAGATACATTCGAGTCAGTCGAGGTCAGTCGGAGGTGGTGTAAAATTTTAAATTATAATTTTGTCATAACACTAGAATGTATACAATTATGCAACTAGAAAATCTGATCACCTTTTCCAATATACGTTCAAATGCACCAGTTATTGGTATACTAGCTGCACCTCTGGCTCCTCCTATGTATTCTATGTTCTATTCTACCAAACTGGCTATTCCTGTGCAAACTTTAAGCTAAATCGGTCGAGCCGTTTGACCGTAAAATGTCACAAATAAAAAGTTATGCAAACTGATTTTCGCATTTACAATATAGGTTATTTACCTATTGATATATTTTAAAGTGGTAATAGGTAAAATAAATATAGAATAATGTGTGAATGTGCTACACATATCTTATTTCGTAATTCATTTATTTATTCAAGTTATCATACACACAGTGGGCTTGAAAATTTATCGACCAATTCACCCAACCAATTTCTTACAAAGTACTTATAAAATAAATTGAACTCAAACAAAAACACGTAACATGTTGATACAACAACAATAACATTTTCACAAGTTCTTTCAAAACAACCATATCAATTAGGTATATCACGATATTTTTTTAAAGCTTACCAGCAATATGGGTGACACGTTACTAGTAGTCGTGTTAACCCCTCAACTAAGCTAAATATGCTTGTGTTTGGAGTGGATTCATGTCATTAGTGCAATGGGTGGGGATCGAACTCACGACTTCTCGATTGCCAGGCCAACGACTTAGTCAGTGGTCTATAGCCGCTATTATAGTAAAACTTAAGCAATTTCGTAAAACTATCTCCGGATTTGCAGATTGGCAGATTGTCTCCTTGATGGTGGTAAGCTACTTTTTGGTAGCAAGTCAGTCTGAACAACGATATAAAATGCTCCTTCCACCTGTGGGCGAACACCCGGCTTAGGATTTTAACCGGCAACCTCTCGCTCAGAAGTCAAGCCATTTGTTCTTTACGCCAAGGGGGATTTCGTATAGGATTAAAGACTAAGTCTACACCTACCTTGAACGACCTATCCACGATTCGGTGGTTCAAAGTACGCTTCATACAGTAATTTTTTTAAGTACCCATTTTGTTCTATATTTGGTCTCAGAGGTTTATAATAGCCAACAAGATCTTCATGCTCTAAAAAGAAATAAAATCGCTCGTTCCTATTGCGTCTTGCTGGTTGCTCAGCTCTTGGTCTTATACCGATTCGTTTCAAATGACGCGACAGTCGAGCTTCTGACTTAAAAGCTGCGTTTTGCTGTTGTTGTAAGAAGTTAGGACCTTTTATTAGTAAAGCGACTATATTTATGCGTGGATTCAAATCTACACTTTCTGTGGTTTTCGTATCATTGATAATATTTGGGGTGGAATAATTTTGGTTTCTACCAAAGTATTTGTTATTGTAAAGATCTTTATATTTCTCATTGGCATTTTTTACGATTTTTCGGATGACGGCAAAAGAAGATGCTGAATTACATTCATTGGAACTAAAAGGACAAAATTGCATATGCCTGTACATTGTCACGTTCTTAGATACTTCTTTTAGCTGGTCGACATACACAGGTAGCGGCAGATTGAATGACTTCCAAGTTGTGATGTTACGAAAATTGTTCTTATTTCTCGCTTTATTTTTCTTGTTATACGTTGAGGAGGACGAGATTAATAATGCAATAATCAAAATCTGAAACAAGATTAAAATATCAATTATTAAACATTTAAATTATGTAGTAGTCACTGAATATATCCTCCATCTCATTTCAAGTATTCAAATATATAAACATAACACGTGATAATTTTCAAACTCAAATTAAAACAGAAAAAGAGTATTTCCTGCCTTTTACTTTTTGCTTATCAGTCTTGCAAACTATTGTTATGAACAAATTAAGTTAGGACTAAAGGTACGGCCACACCGCAGTGTCTTGTGTGCGCGATCTAGGCGGCGATCAGATAGCGCAGTTGTATTTGTACCGACTGGTTCACACGCAATCTACGGCGATCAGAAAACGATTGAAAATCCGATAGCGAACGTGCACGCGGACGCAGGACACCGAGGTGTGGTCGTACGTTAAGGCAAATTTAAACATGAACAAGGGAGCAAGGTTCATCATGAAGATTATGTTTCAGAGATTTTTTGGAACGAAATTCCTTATCACACGTTACACTTATATCAGGGGCCTTATTCAGTATGACCAATGAGATAACGCGTTCCTTAACGCGCCACGTTACGTTACTGAAAAATTGTATTCTGTATGCCACACGATAGGTAAATTATACAAAACGCGCGCGTTACACGTCCTCATATGTCACGATATTTTGACAGCTCAAAACGCGCTTATAACCTTAACCTACCGCGTTACCGAACTTGAAATTGGCATAGAGAATACCATAACGCGGAGATAACGTAACACGGCACGGTAAGACTTTAAAATGGTCATACTGAATAAGGCCCCTGTTCAGACGGCGGATAGGAGCTAGACGGAAAATAACCGCAAAGAAAAATGCTGACCGCTGTATAGTGTATGCCTTTCTGTCTCTATTTGTTCCTCTCTCTTTCTCTCTTTTCCTCTTAAAAACCCACTGCTCTGCTGCATCTCTTTGTCTCTTTTTTTCTTTACTTACAAAAAACGTTTCATTAAATATATTTACATTCACCACTACATTTTAACCACTAAAACATTTTAAGGGCAGTTGTAGGAAGAACTACCAATTATGAATACGCAGGAATGCGCAATGTCAGGATTTTTTTCACTTGTTAGTCATAAAGTTATTTAGTTTTGATTTTTCCCAAAAGTCCGTCTAAAATTATGGTGTCAATATCGTACGCACTCATTCATAAATGGCACCGCCCGGCTGCCCGTGCCAACAGTACTTTGGGACGTGTCTTTACTATTATTTATTCTATGGCGCGGCGTTTCATTATAGTCATACTTTCTCGCTCACACACGACATAATTTTCATTGAGTATCGGTATCTGGCCAGCTGCGTTCGGGCAGGCAGCATAGTCATTTTATGTGTTTTTTTGTTCTAGCTACTTAAATGTGTTCCATAAAAATGACTGATAACACCACTTATTTTTTTAGGAAATTACAATTCGGTTACAGAATAATTTGGTGGTGGTTCATTCCAACTGGGTGTCCCAAAGACACCTTACGTGTTTTTTTATGTATATAATGTTAAACAGCTAAACCTGTTAAATCTACTTCCTGGAGGAGGTTATATCAATTTGGATGTGTGCAGACGGATTTGCAAAATTATTTTTTGTTTGAAAAAAATATAAACATCTGAATTGAGAATCTGTGGCATATCTTGAATAGCCTTCATTCAGGTTTCATGATTCACAACTCTTTATATAGACAATTTTATTTTCTTTTCATGACGAACGTTTTCAAAATTTAAAAATGAATGACGGAAAAATATCGAAAAGTCAGTCAGATTCACAGAGTACTTTATATATGGTCAGATTCCTGCATTGAAACAGGATGGGCTAACAAAAGCCAAAAACAAAGAAGGATGGGCTAATGTGGAAAGTAAAAAGTAATAAACATCGAATTATAATTCGATGGTAATAAAGGATTTTAAGTTGAATAATTAAAATGGATGACGTAGTAAATAACATAAATAGCAAGTTTTCAACAGATAATTTACAGACATGTTGAAAGACGCTATCGTGATTGACGCTTATACCGAGGGAGATGTTCGTAGGACTTTGGAAGAACTTGATTTTCCAAACAGCGTAATAGACGCCGAAATATGGGCAGAAAAATCGAATATGATGACTGAAAAAGCTAAACAAGCCAATACTAATAGGACTTTAACGATTTCCGACGTCACTGATAAGATGAAGTCGAGCATGGTGCTAAACAAGGCCGGTATTTACGGGAGCCTCACTGGGATATCTTTATGAAGAGATGCGCCAGAACATTCGTTATAGTGTTATAAGTTAAGTGTTTTGAACCCAATACACGTATGTTAAAAGTTTATTGTTTTCTTCATCATCTTTGTTCTAATTCCATTAAGCGCTCCGTAACGCTACATTGCGTTTTACGTTACAAATCTCTGCCATATTTGAAATCAGTCAAAATAAATTAAAGGTAAAAAATATTTTTTAAAACAAGCTTTTATCTGGGACATGGAACTAAAATGTGAAAAATAAATTCTAGTAAGTATTTTGCGGGTAGGTACTTACCTATATTCTTAAAAGCTTGAAGCACAGAAGTATAGTAAGTACCTACCTAACCTGTGAAACGAGTAGTGCCTCAAGCTTTTAAGAAAATAGGTAAGTACCTACCCGCAAAATACTTACCAGAATTTATGTTTAACATTTTAGGTCTTTGTCCCAGATAAAGCTTGTTTTAAAAAATATGTTTTACTCCTAATTTATTTTTAACTTTTTTGTAGGTAAAGTTAACTACCTTAGTATTTTTGAGTAGGCGTGATGTTTTAAAATATTCTACGGATATTATGATGTGATTATGGGTAAAGTGCTCTTCAAGGCAAATCAATCGAGCCCAAACTCGGTAGGACTATGTTGATTTATCACAGAAACGCCGTGGCCACTTTTCAGCTTCATCATCAGATCCTGGATATCGTATAAGTGTAAAGTGCTCCTCCAGACGAATCAATTGAGCCTAAATTCGGTGGAGTTACGTTAATTTATCACAGAGATGCCGTGGCCACCTTCCAGCTTCATCGTCAGACGTTGGATATCATCTAGGTGCAAAGTCCTCCTCAAGTCGAATCAATCGAGCCCAAACTCGGTGGGGTAAAGTTGTTTTATAACAGAGATGCCACCAGAGTGGCCACCTTCCAGCTTCATCATCAGACCCTGGATATCATCTAGGTGTAAAGTCCCCTCCTCAAGACGAATGAATCGAGCGTAAACTCGGTTGGGTTATGTTGTTTTATCAAAGAGATGCCGTGGCCACCTTCCGGCTTTATCATCTGACACTGGATATCATCTAGGTGTAAAGTCCTCCTGAAGACGAATCAATCGAGCCCAAACTCGGTAGGGTTATGTTGTTTTATCACAGATATGCCGTGGCCACCTTCCGTCTCCATCATCAGACCAGCTCCATGGTATCATATTATTGTATTGTCACCGAAGAACAAGTCGGACAAATCGGATATCGGGAAGTGGGTCTAATTTAGCTTCCAAGATTCCACCCGAACATACAGACATACATACATTGCAAGTGAAATAAAAGCTTGTAAAAAACTATCAATAAACATCAGTAATGTATTTGTTATATGAATTTTTTGATTATATTAAATCTCACCGTAATCCAAAGCCGCATTATTGTTACCACCATTTTTTCAAATGCTTATTTTTTATTTCTTCAGTCAATTAAACATTCAGATGTTAAGCATGATTACCTAAATTGCTTGTGTTGCTATGTATTTTCTTTACATGAAGAAATATGTGTGAATTGTGATATTTTTTGTCATTTTAGATTTTTGTTTCATCCATCAATTCCATTTTCCAAGAAGATGACATTATTTATTATTATAGACCTAAACTTTTTCTAGTGGTAGGACTACTGCTAGTCCTCCCGGGACGGTTCCACCACTTTGCCAATAATTAACCGTGAAATATAAATGTTTTACGGTTTGAATGGTAAAGTTTCCAGTGAAATTACAGGATATGTGAGACTTAACATCTTTGACCCAAGATAACAGTGACATGCATAATTCTGGTTTACCAGAATTGTGCATGCCGTTGTATCTGTAATAGGTAGACGTCATGGCTTACCATCATACGAGCGACGTGCTTGTTATGTTACCTTATATCATAAAATAAACAAAACTACTATTAAAAATAAAACAGTATAAAAAACCTAATCCTATATAGCCGCAGGCAGCGGGACAGGGTAATCGGTGCTAACCCAAGCTATCGGTGATTAGGTTAGGGTTGCAGAGAGAGAGAGGAACCTCCTGACGATGCGTGCCGTGTCAAGAAGTACCGTTTTCTGTATCTGGCCCTAAATCCAGCCGTCTAACGATAGTCTCTTGAGATTTTGATATTGGTTGAGACTATTCGCTATTAGGCCGTTCGCAGACGACTATCGCGACAATGATAGTCGAGTCAACATCTCACATGGCGGTAACCTCGTAAGACAAGTCACTACTTGCTAAGCTTGTCCTTCTCCTCCTCCATGAGGAGAACTTCGTATCCCACATGACGAGAACGTCATGCATGATGGTGATGTCGACTAACACTGCACGCCGATGCACTGCTTATTAGCGACAAAAGTCCTATTCATGATAACAGATCGGTTCCAATAGAGCAAAGCACGACCACCTGAGAACTGGCTCAGGTGCGTACTTATATACGGCACCTCAGACTCGACAATGCCGTATTAAAGAGCAAGTTGCTGGTGGATGATCCTGGCTATGAGTTTGTGTCTGTGTAAGTACTCGCCGTTAGCAAGATGAGAACAAGCGGAAATAATATGCCTGAGTGACTCTCCGGGATGGCGGCATGTCCGACAATTGTCGAACGTACCGTCCTTCAAGATATATTTCCAGTAGTTGTTCGTTTTGATAACTACGTCCGCATTTGCACAAACAAAAACCTTCGCTTTCCCCAAGCAGGTCCCCGATTTGAAGCCAGTTCTTAAGTTATTGGTTATTATTATTCAGTAAAATGTCTCGCGTCGCAATATGCCAGGTCCTTTCGAAGGCACTGACAGATCCGAAGCCAACGTCAAGAGGCCCTTTACAATTTATTACCTTAATTAAATATTATGGTATTATTATAAGCTCCGTGGCACTTTAGTCGTTTTCTTACTTCTTTACTTACTTCGTGGTTTACTTTAGCTACTTCCACAGTATTATCCTATAGCATTTTAATGTGGGGGAAAGCCGTCAAAATCCAATCTTGTAAAATGATTTCATTATTCTTTTTTAACCGACTTCACAAAAAAGGAGGAGTTTCCCAATTCGTCGGAATCTTCGGTCGAGCCGTTTTTAATATATCAACATTTGTGATACGATGCATTTACATACCTCGATGACATGCTACTAACTACTGGCTACTTTAACTAGCGCAACGTTTGAAATCGCTTCTTTTAGTTTATTACAGATTTTAAATTATCGTTATTCATTTTTCGATATCATTTTGAATTATTATTGCGAATGGATCAAACGAAGTAGCGTGGTATATAACGCCACTTGCATCTATTGGACAGTATGTTCACCGATTACTCGAAGATGCCTGAACCGATTTGGAAAATTCTTTTTTTTGTTTCAAATAGGGTACCCTTCCCAAGTGGTCCCATTGTGGACATTTGTATTACGATCCATTTACATACCTCGATGACATGATACTGGCTACTTTGACTAGAGCGACGTTTGAAGTCGCTTCTTTTAGTTTTTAAACGATCTTAAATTATCTTGTTTTCTAGTCGATGCCCAACATCATCATAATCAGCCAGTGTCCACAGCTGGACGTAGGCCTCTCCCAAGATACGCCACTGAGCCTGATCTTCGGCTTATTGGGAGGGATATGCCTTAATCGCCACGCTGGGCAGGCGGGTTGACGATCCCAGGACGTAACGCGTCAACGGCAGCAGCGTCACCGATGCGAGGAGCTACGTCCTCGCATCGGTGACGCTGCTGCCCGTCACCGGCCTGTAGTATTTAGCTACGCTATAATTTGAAATGGTTATAAAATTAATTAACAGTTTGTTGGATGTGTGAAGTACGTCAAGATGCGCATAATACATGTAAATATTGACTCATTAGCTACCTAACCAAATAACAAACAAAATCATCAGCTGATATCTAATTAAATGCAGAACCAAAACCGTGAGATAGATGCACTACGAAATAAACCTGGCCAAGTGCCAGTCAGACTTTTGTCCCGCACACGGAGGGTTCCGAACGCCATCTATCGAATTTCTAACGAACTTCTAACACCAACTAAGTAAACGTTAACACAAAGGTAGAATAGTATTACATAGTAGTAGCAGTAATAGTAGTAATAGTAATTGTAGTAATTAATATTATTAAATATCTGGTTGACCGAGCTTTGCTCGGTATTTTTTGCTACTTAAACAGACAAATATGACTCTTCCCGACATCTTTTGACGAATAATAATACTATTTTTTTTAATTAAGAGCAACTAAAGGCCCATTTAGACGGGGAGAGCTTCTCGTCTCGAATATACGATTATCGAAGGAATATAAAAAAGATTATATGTCTAAACATTCACACCTCTCGCTCTTCCACTCTGGCGACAATTGACTCGCAATAGAATATTGATAGTGTCGGTCTAAATAGAATTTTCTCGTATTTCGATTCTCGCACTCAAAACGGTTCAACCCGATTTGTACGATACTCGTATGAACTTGAAAAATGTCATACGAGATCGTGTTTATACAAGTCGAGACTCTCATAAGCAAGAATCTGCTTACTATATTTCTGTTGTGTAAACAAACATAGGCAATTATCGCCTAGCGATAAGTCATATGCGAATCTCGTATGACATAATCGTAGGCGAGATTTTAGTTCTTGCCTGCATGTAAACATTTTGATACGATTGTGTTATGGCGATTATTGATTGTGATAGTAGCGTATGGTTTCTCGTAAGGAAACGTACGAAAAACTCTCCCCGTCTAAATGGGCCTTAATTGCTTTACCGACATTCTTCTACTCGCCAATAGATGTCGGGAAGAGTTATATTTTAAGTTGATTATCAATAAAGTTGATTATTGAAAACACGAATAAAATAACATTTTCTGAAAATGACTCCTAGCTAGATCGATTTATCGCCCCCGAAATCCCCTGTCCCCCCTGTCGTTGGAGCCGCTTCCGAGATTCAGATTAAGGTAAAGACGATAGCGCCATCTTTGATGCCCGTAGATGGCGCTGCGCTATCGTAAAAAACTTTTTTAAAACTTTTCTTTAATTTTTAACTTTGTTCTGTTCTTAGTATTTGTTGTTATAGCGGCAACAGAAATACATCATCTGTGAAAATTTCAACCGTCTAACTATCACGGTTCATGAGATACAGCCTGGTGACAGACGGACAGACAGACAGACAGACAGACAGACAGACGGACAGCGGAGTCTCAGTAATAGGGTTCCGTTGGTACCCTTTGGGTTCGGAACCCTAAAAAGGTAAGTTATGTTAATTAATGTTTGCGTTAGGTCAAATAACTTAATCGAACTTGAACCAACTGTCACAGTCTAGTATCCATTTTTTATTGTTATTAATAACTTAATATTACTTTATTTAACAAACTTAATTTGGCTACAGACTTGAAGTTCATATATTAATAAATATTGATTTAAAAACTTGAAACCACGAACTCATTTTTTTTTGACCCACACAACTCTCAACTAAACATGACGCAGTCTTACCTTAATTCTGACTTTGAAAATGTTAATTAATTATTTTATGAACTTCTGTAATACTATAGTAGTTTCTTTAGAAATTAATAAAGTTTAATTATGTATTCGTAATTACGTAACGTTCAATGATGACTTTATTTATTATGTCTAAAACTATTGAGCCAAAAAATATATGCCCTATAACTTTATGCGAATCAAAATTAGGCTGAAACAATATAATAGGCTAAATGAAAGTTATGCTTATTTATTCAATATGCCAAAAGAATTAATGCAACAGTACTATTATCCCATTTAAAATAATGCGTAACCCGTTATGCCAAAGTAAATTAGGAATCAAAATTATGCGAAACAAAGGGATCCCTGATCCAGGCAGCGATCATACAGCGCAGTAGTATTTGTACCGACTGGTTCACACCAAACGCGATCTACGGCGATCAGAAAACAATATAAATTCAGATCGAGAACGCGCACGCGGACGCAGGACGCCGCGGTGTGGTCGTACCTTAACAGTCTGGAGTTGCGTTTTTACGTAGTGTCTCCCAGTAGGCATAATCCACGGTCATTTTCTAGATGTCGTAGTTACTGGATTTGAGCTTGCTACCATACTTTTTATTATGTTTTTTTCCATAATGATCTTCGTCACTGGGATGCGCACAAAACGGGTCGTACATAAACTTTTTTATGGGCCTTTTTTGTTCTATGTTTGGTGTTAAAGTCGTGTAATATCCTAAAAGATTTTCGTGATAATAAAATAACTCCTTGCTATTAGAACACTCTGGCTGTTTAGCCATCGATTTAAAGACAACATTTTTCAAATGACTCATGATTATTTTTGAATTTAAAACTACTTTTTGCAATCGTCGCAAAAAGTTATGAGATTTTAATTTTAAGTCGACTATATCCGTTCTGGGATTTAAATCCACACTTTCTGTAGTTTTCGTATCATGGACGAAATCGTCATATTTTCTTTGTCTTTCGGGGTTCAAATAATTTTGGTTTACATCAAAGGTAGTGTTTGTATAGAGGCCCCTAAATTTCTCGTTGGCGTCTTGAACGATTTTTCCAACGACGTCAGAAATAGACGTAGAATTACATTTATCCGGACCAAAAGGACAAAAACGCATTTGCGTGTACATGGTCACATTGGTAAGTATTTCTTCCAACTCGTCGACATGCACAGGTAGCGGCAAATTGAATGTCTTCCACTTCGTAATGTAACGAAACTTATTGTTCTTTTTATTTATTTTATCTTTCTTGTGTTCCGTTATACATGACGAGATTAATAACGATGAAATCAAAATCTGGAAAAATAGAATTTGTGTATGACTAAATTTTAACTACCGAAAACATTTTAAGGGCATTTGTAGGATAGATTACCAATGCTGCCAGATTGTTTTGACTAAAGGTACGGACACTCCGCAGCGTCCCGCGTGCGTGATCTAGGTGGCGATCAAATAGCGCAGTAGTATATGTACCGACTAGTTCACACCAAACGCAATCAGAAAACAATTGAAAAGTACTGAGATCGGGCCTGCAGATCGCAGGACACCGCGGTGTGGCTGTACTTTTATCATTCACAAAGCTATTGAGGCTTGTTTTTCCCAAATATCCATATAAATTGATGGACACAGTACTAGATATACTACATAATATCATTTTCGTACGCACTTCCACGGTGATATTGTAATAATATTACCGTGGCACTTTCATTCATAGGCCTTAGACTAGACGGAAATTCCGTCGCCGAACTTCCGCGGCGGAACGCCAATACATGTTATCTATACTAATATTATAAAGAGAGAACATTTGTTTATTGTATTTATTTGTTGTTGTATTTATTTTTGTATCTCTTATTTTTGTATTTTTGTTATTTTGTATTTTTGTATTTTTGTATTTTTGTATTTTTGTATTTTTGTATTTTTGTATTTTTGTATTTTTGTATTTTTGTATTTTTGTATTTTTGTATTTTTGTATTTTTGTATTTTTGTATTTTTGTATTTTTGTATTTTTGTATTTTTGTATTTTTGTATTTTTGTATTTTTGTATTTTTGTATTTTTGTATTTTTGTATTTTTGTATTTTTGTATTTTTGTATTTTTGTATTTTTGTATTTTTGTATTTTTGTATTTTTGTATTTTTGTATTTTTGTATTTTTGTATTTTTGTATTTTTGTATTTTTGTATTTTTGTATTTTTGTATTTTTGTATTTTTGTATTTTTGTATTTTTGTATTTTTGTATTTTTGTATTTTTGTATTTTTGTATTTTTGTATTTTTGTATTTTTGTATTTTTGTATTTTTGTATTTTTGTATTTTTGTATGTTTGTAATGATTTGGCTCAAAAACTACTCAACCGATTTAAAAAATTCTTTCAGTAATATATAGAATGGACTTTCGGAATGAAAATAGGCTATATATTATCCCGTTTAAATCAAAGGTACATCCGTGGAGACCTAATTTGCAACCTAAGTCGGCAAAAAAACGGTCGAAAAAACACGTTTCTTACGAACGCTGCTTAATTGAAAATAGATAGAAGAATATTTTCTATCCAAGAGTTGTACAACTTAAAAAGACCTACAGAAAAGTCCGCAACAGCATATGTCTATCTCTTAAGGTTGACGCACAGTAACCATTTTAATATTAAAATTTTTGCTAAAAAATATTACATAACTTCCAAGGCTATTTTCAAGTATATAGTATTAATCCTTATCCAAATAATTACGTTTATTAGCTTAGCCACATATTATAAATTAAAATTGTCCTTTACGGTATATAATTTAAATGAAAACTCTAGAAGATATCACGAATTTCACATACACGCATCGCAAAATTAATAAAATATTTGTAGTGAAACCACAGATTAGGTCATAGTTGCTACGAAAATATTATTATATTACAATTTGAAGTCCATATAGTATAATGATATGATCTATTGTATAAAATAATATTCATCTATATAAATAATAATATAATATTTTAAACCACCCCGACTGATCTATGTATAATCTTTTCATTAAAAGCATTCCAATGACTCTAAAATCTGAGCTGTAAGTTGGTGAGGATTTGAGTATTCTATAGAGTCCAGGAGATGTCCCAGCATCAGGTCAATGCTTCCATGTTCTTACAATATCGCTGAAGAAGAAGATTTTCGAATTGATCAGACCTATGAAACTGATTTTTTTATTTTAAAAAATCTGAATCTGTGAATGCACACTGTTGCTTTCCCGCCATTTTAACAGCGCGCTAGCGCTGCCGCGCGGCGATTAGCTCGAAATTTGAATAGCAACAGCGCGCGAAATGGCAAATAATACTGTTATGGAATTTGTATGGACTATAACTTAACTAATTGCTTTGGTAACACACGCGTTTTTATGACCCGCTTTACATATTTAAAAACGGTGGAATTACATCAGCTTTAGGAGCAACGGTGTTAAAAATTTATTTCTGGTGTTACTTTTACAATAAAAGTTTATTTCTATCTAGATCTTATAGGTTAGTGTTTCACCACTATTTCACAGCGCTGATGTTTTCAGAGTAGTATCAGCCTTGTTGGCTACCCCCCTAAATTGGAAAATCTGTCGCTAAATACCAGTAGATATGTTCTGAAAGCTGTTCTTGACAGCCAGTTCCAATTCTAGGCCCAGAGTGCAACGATCCTCGACCATATCGTTACTTGCCTGATATAGTGGTCAATCTCAAATATATGAACATATTCTCACCGTAATTCCAAACCTCATTGTACTTTTTGTTAAAAACCATTCCTTGTAATGGTAAAATTATTAATTTCTGTCATATTTTGCAGTATATTTCTGCAGTTTATTGAACATGTGAGATTAAACATGACAAATTAATGATATGTACATTAATTTGGCCCTAATTGCAGCTTAATTGCATTGCATGTAACTCTTAATTTGAAAGAAAATGATGTGTAAACTGTGTACGTTTTCTAAATTGAAGTAGGGTTAACCGTCGCCTACGATTTGGCTGGACTTTAGTCAATTGCAAGTTGAAATCACAAGAACAACATTTAAAACGTAATAACATTAAAATGTCATATGTAATACCTTTGAAACGCTGTAATACATAATAAATGTACAAATTGAATCAAGTAAATATCGTAATTTTCCCCTTTTTATTGACCATAGTCAAATAGTAGATTGTATATCGAGGCCGCAAAATAGTAAGTTTCTGCGAGGCCGCTATTTTGAATCCAGAGCAGAGCGAAGGATTCTAGAGTAGAATCCCGAGCGTAGCGAGGAGTAGAACCCTGAGCGTAGCGAGGGATTCAAAGTACGTCAACCGAGAGAAAATAATGTTGCGGCCGAGTTATCTCTGATTTTCATCCACTTATAAAATATAATTACAAAATAGAAAAGTCCGACATATGTGAGAATGAAAGGTTTGTTAGGTAGGTACTAAAAAAATTGTTTTCAATAATTTCCTCTCTTTCAAATGATATGCCACTAAAACAAGTAATTTAAGTATCTTTGACACATAGTGACCGCAAAGATAACATTGTTTTTCATACAAACTCTATGAAAAACAAAGTAATTTTTTTGGTGGCGAAATATTAAAGTTATAAAATACTCTACTGTTACGAAACCCTACGAGTGCTAGTCCGACTTGCACTTGGCCAGATTTTATTTGTTCAAAAATTCACGCATATACTTAAAACAGCAACTTGTTAAACTTCCTTTCGTATTTTCCAACTACTGAGGAATAGTCAGGGATTGGAAAGAGAGTCAGTCTTTTTGATTTTTATGTATAGTAATGTTAAGGGACGAGACGACAACGACGACGACGAGAGAAAGAGTTACCTCTTTCTCTCGTCGTCGTCGTTGTCGTTACATTTCCATTACATCAAATGCATTTGGTAGCGATAGCATCAGTCGCAATATGATCATATCAATTCTTGATGGGATCCATCCATAATCCTGAATGAGTCTTTATCATTTTTTTTATTAGTACCGGTAGATTTCCAGCTTTGTATCATCATTATCATTATCAGCCAATTTCCGTCCACTGCTGGACATAGGCCTCTCCCATGGCACGCCACTGAGCTCGACCTTCAGCTATTCGTTTACAACTGCTGCCAGCCAGCTTGCGTATATCATCGCTCCCTCTAGTTGGAGGGCATCCTACACTACGTTTGCCGAGCCGTGGTCTCCACTCTAGAACTCGTTTACCCCAAAGGTTATCGGTTCTGCGACAGATGTGACCGGCCCACTGCCATTTCAGCTTGCTAATCCTCTGAGCTATGTCGATTACTTTGGTTTTCTGACGGATGACTTCGTTTCGAATTCGATCCTTCAGAGAAACTCCGAGCATAGCCTTCTCCATAGCTCGCTGAGCGACTTTGAATTGGTGAACTAGTCGCACTGTCAGTGTCCACGTCTCGGCTCCGTATGTAATAACAGGTAGGACGCACTCGTTAAAGACTTTCGTCTTCAGGCTTTGTGGTATGGGCGATGTAAAGACTCGACAAAGTTTTCCGAATGCTGCCCATCCAAGCTGTATCCTTCTGCAAGCTTCCTTCTCGAAATTGTTTCTGCCCAATTGCAAGATTTGCCCAAGGTAAGGACATATTCGTGAACAACTTCGAGAGGAACTCCGTTTAAGGCAATCGGTTCTGGAATAACATGTTCGTTGAACATGATCTTGGTCTTAACCAACCAAGACCGATGCGTGCAGAAGAATCAGCGAGGGTGGTCAGCATATATTGCAGGTCTTGCACGGTTTCAGCCATGATGACGATGTCATCCGCAAATCTCAAGTGTGAGAGGTAATTGCCGCTTACACTCGTATTTATGCCCGGTCCTTTCCAGTTCAATGTTTTGAACATATCCTCTAGAGCGTTTGTGAAAAATTTGGGCGAAATAACGTCCCCTTGTCTCACTCCTCGATGTAAGTGGATATGTTCAGTCTGCTGATTTTGTACTTGGACGGTCATAGTCGCGGCGTCATATAGACCTCTCAACACTTGGACGTATCGCCAATCAACTTGGCACCGTTGCAGAGACTCCAGAACAGACCAGGTTTCAATGGAGTCAAAGGCTTTCTCATAGTCCACAAACGCTAAGCACAGGGGCTGGTTATACTCTTCAGTCTTCTGTATAACCTGCCGCACTGTGTGGATATGGTCTATGGTGCTGTATCCTCCTTGAAACCCAGCCTGTTTGGGGGGTTAAATTCGTCGAGCCTACGCGCGAAAAGAGTTGTGATGACTCTAGAAAACAACTTATAGACATGGCTTAAGAGCGAGATAGGTCGATAGTTTTTAAAAAGGGTTTTGTCTCCCTTTTTGAAGAACATAACAACCACACTCTTACTCCATGTCTTCGGAGTTCTCCCCGAAAAGAGGATGGAATTGAAAATACGCTGAAGCTGTAGTAACGTACGAGTTCCACCGGCTTTTAAGAGCTCCGTTGTAATTCCAACCTCTCCGGGGGCTTTTCCGTTTTTAAGCTGTCTGAGAGCCATCACAATTTCATCTAGGCTGATTTCTGGCAAATCTTCGGTATAATGGTGGGTCAGAGTGGCTCTAGGATCCTCGATGCCGGGTTGGGGAAGGGATGCTTGTGAGGTTTTTAATTGGCTGTAGTAGTCTTTTACTTTCCTAAGAATCTCTGGCTTAGAAGCGACGACACTCCCACTAGAAGTGGTCAACTTCGTCGGATGGATTCGGCCTAGCTGTTGGACAAAGACTTTTGACCCCCGGTTTTGATCGATCGCTTCTTTAATAGAGCGTGTGTTGGAGCTCTGGAGGTCACGTCGTACCAAATTTAAAAAAAAATTATTTAGGGTCCGTTGATCTGACGAAGTGACTGCAGGGTTTTTACGTTGCTTTTGTATTAGCTGCAGAGATTCCTCTGAAAGCTTGGACTTCTTGCCAGCACCTCGCGTCTCACAGAATTTTGTCCCTTCCTCCCTGACGATGTCCACCACATGGTCGAGATCCTGGTCAACGTCAAGCTTTGTATAAAGAAGCTTAAATCAACCCTTCTTCCTAAAAAATCCTATCTGTTATCCTTTTCTGACTTTCGTCCTATTTTCTTTTCTTGAAAATCTGTCGCGAAATACTAGTATGTTCTGAAAGCTGTTCTCGAGAGCCAGGAATAATGAATAGTACAAGAGCCAGTTCCAATTCTAGGCCTAGCGTACAACAAAAACCACATACTCACTGCATGACTGAGGTACGTTTATTGAGAGTTTATCTACTCAATTGTACCGTTATTGAATAGATAAACTCTTAATAAAAGTACTCAGAAACCGACCATAAGTGATATAGCAATCAAACTGGTCTATGAAAAAATTGTCACCGTAACCCAAACCGCATTTTACTTGTTATTACAAACCATTCCTCGAAGAGATAATTTCTTACATATTTTGCAGTATATTTTCTGCAGTTTATTAAACGTGAGGTTAAGTATGATAAATTAATTTGACCCTAATTGCAGCTTAATTACATTGCATGTAATTCTTAATTTGAAAGAAAATTATGTGTAAACTGTGTACTTATGTTTTTTTAATTAATATAGGGTTAACCGTCGATTACCGTCGCACGTGTACTTACAGACTGCATGCATAGTCAAGTGCGAGTTGAACTCACAAAAACTCACAAAAACGATATTTTAAACGTTTTAATGATGGTCGCGTAGCATGCGTCCGTTATACGTAGCCAGAGTCAGCCGGTGTTGACGGCCTACCGTAGCCCGGGGATAGCACCCTCTGCCTCGCCGTAACCATGACCGCCGCCTTGGCCAGGAATAGCGAGGCGACCTGGAACTGAGAGCCGTTGCCTTACTGTGCTTCCAATTAATGGTAATGCCTGTAATAACCACACACTGGGCAGGCGGGTTGGGTGATGAAAAAAAGCGTAGCTCTCGCACCAGACGCTGCTGCCCGTCACTGGGCATTTAGCTACGTTATTTAAAATGGTTATAGCGCCATTGGTCGGTCGCCAGAGCCTCTTTAGCTAGTCGGCAGGATGTACCGCGGACAGGTAAAATTGGCTGGGGGCACTGAGATGACATTGTGCTCCCTTACATCCCTAAAAGTACAATATACATTAAAAACCTTATAGCATTCCTATAACGGATTGGATAACAATAGTAAAGTCAGGGAAACGGAATATTCAATTTTCTTTTCCGGTAACCCTTAATGGGTTTAAAAATCTTGTTTTCTTTTTTAGTAAAAATGCCTGATCATTACACTCTCCGTCTGTTTTATAACCATGAGCTAACCAAACAAAAACTGGTTGTAGAAAGATATAAACTTGTTTTTTTTTAAAGACGGCATATGGAAGATGAAAAATGAAGTTGAGATAGCTACACCACGGGTATGATCGATAACATTACCGTGGTTGCTCTCTATGGATTCGACATAAGTTATTTTGTCCCGTGTCTCGTCTCGCTGACCACTTCCTCAACTAATGTTGTGGCTATGAGGTCGACGCTGTAGTATCCTTACCTAGAAGATACCTGTTCACTAGCGATTTGATGACTCTCTGATTATAGGGAAACACTGCCATCGGCAAAGATTGTTTTTGGGTTTGAAAAGCCAAGTCTAGTTTTAACGGCTTACAACGCCATTTATGGCATTTGTTATCAACTTAGAGCCAACTTTACCCGAACGTAACCCGAACGAGCGTTGACATGAACTCGGAATAATGCGACTTTATCTGAACTTAAGGAATTTTGTACTATGAAATTCAATCGTATCAAGTTCGTAATCTCACCGCGGATTCCGCTGTCGAGATAGCTTACAGAATAGCCTAGCAGACTTAACCCGAATGAGCCGACTTTACCCGAATAAGCGTAAAAATGAACTAGGTATAACCCGACTTTATCCGAACTCGAGCTGACTTTACTCTAACCGAACGAGCGTGACATGATATCGGTACAACCCGACTTTATCCGAACTCGAGCCGACTTTTCCCGAACGAGCGCGTGCGATGGCAGTCTCTAACTAATTAAGATATATTAACCGCTATAATTTTATTTTAAAAGAGCTATTCAACGATACCCCACACGATGGGGTAGACGAAGAATAAAAAATTCATCCCCAATTCAGATGTAGGCGAGCTACCCTAAAAAAAACATTTTCCAAAATTTTATTTTACCACTTTGTCGGCGTAAACAATAAATAATACACATCCCTACAACATTTTAGCTTTCTAATACTAACAGTCTCTTTGCAAAATCTTGGACAGACAGACAGACAGACGGACATGACGAAACTATAAGAGTTCCTTGTCGGGACTACGGAACCCTAAAAAGGGTGTAAAACATTTGCAGCTTTTTGTTTTTCATATTTCTGTAGATAATATTTGCCCCACAGCTCCTATCCTAAGTTTAATGAAACAGTTTCCCGTGCAGTATAAAAATCGCTTTTATTTTAAAGTGTTTACGTTGTTGAAACGTTTGAGTTCTACCGTGTCTCGTTACGTGCCATTTAATTATATTTTTAATCCAAGCTTCAGTAATATTGTTTTTCGCTTTTTTAAGTAATTTTTTAAACTCCTTTTTCAAAGGAACGGTGACGAAATTTAAATGTCGATCAAAAACAAACAGATTTAAGCGCTACATTCTCGCAGTCTTGTATCAATGCTCAATGAATCAACATTGTTTAAAAATTATTTATGGCACAAAAAATATGTACATCTTCTACCAGTCTGTATTTTTTAACATTACCCTAGGATGCCTCGCACAATGCCTCGTAGAGAAGAAAAACTCGTGTCGAAAGACAACTGCGTTTCCTGTCGATTCGGTACACTGCTAAGCGTCGTGTAATTATCTAATTACCCGACTGCGCGACGCAAAGGAGAGGTAATGTGTTTATCAGTCTATACATGTATGTATGTATGTAAGATAAGATAATTTATTTCATCAAAAAACACATTACAAATTTGTACCTTATAGTATTTAAATCATTTAACAAGAAAACTATATAACTAGTTTTACTAATTTAATAAAAGGTATTTTGACATTAACAGCCGTACTAGGTCAAGCCTGTGTTACAGCTGCCAACGTCTTCCTTCCGTGTAGGAACTAGTTAACAAGTACTTAACATTTCAATAACAGTCTAATAATTGTTAATGCACAGTTTGAATATTTTTTACAATTTATTCTAAAAACGCAGGTAGATATGGAAAAAAAATCTAAAACAAGTCCACTTAGATACCTACAAGCCGAGTTAAATGGTAAACAATACTGGTTAAGTTTGAAATAGTGATGGCCATCGTTGTTAAACAGTTGGTCAGAGTTATCGATAAATCGATATTTAAGTTAGGAGAATGAGACTAATGTACTTACATAGCATACATGGTTGGAAAAAGGCTAAAATGTATGTAGGATCTGGGACTGACTTTTATATTAACCCAAATATTGATTAATAGTTTTTTTAGATGTCCATTGTCTTATAAAATATTAATTTTAACACTATTAAATTGTGTTATAATAAATATTTGAATAATAAATAAGCAAAATGTATGTATGTTTGTTCCTTTGTGGCACACTAGAGATCAAACGCGTGGGCCGATTTTGATAATTGGTACGTCAATAGATTCGCCATGCTAGCGCGAGTGTCAACAAAAACTTAAAAATTTTAAAAATTCAAAATGGCGGATTTCAGACGCCAAAATTTGGGGTTCTAAAAATTTTTTTTTTTCAAAACCTATCGAGTGGGTTATCGAATTAAAGGTCTTAAAATGGAGATTCAAAATATATATATATAACAAATAATTTATGATCGTACAAATTGAAAAAAAAAAAACGATTTTACATGCCGCGTTAGTCACTTTCAGTAACAAGTTTGTGGTGCTTATCTCTGAAGTTACTTATCAGATCTCAATAAAATTACAATGAGACCAAACGAAAATCATATTAAATCAAACAAAAAAAGAATTTTTCAAATCGGTCAAGAATTGATGGAGTTCTGAGGTAACAAACAACCTCTTCCTTTTGGTATAGTCGTTTAATAGTACAACTGTAAAGTAAGTAAGCTTAAAAAGCAATACCCTATCTATTTCACGCATTTCGGTTTTTTGTTCTTTTTTTTTCCATAATTGTAATAACGGTCATAGTTATACATATTTTGTGAAGATTTCAAGTCTCTATCTATTATTAGTTTACAAGTTCAAGCACAAAACGCCGAAAAATACACGTTACTTGTATGTGGACCACACTGTGATGTAGACCCCCTTTAATATTTAATTTTATTTTGTTTTTAGTATTTGTTGTTAAATCCCCCATTGTAATACATACTTAGTAGTGTAGACGCACAAAACCTTATATTTGCCAAAAAAATGCGTAAGCATATTAGTAAATATAATAGTACTGGAATCCTGCTGGCCCCATTTCATAAACAATAAAATATTAACGCTAACGTCAATATATATATTTGAAATGTGCAAATTGGTACGTATATGTACCAATTTCTATTCTAGAAAAAGAGGTGGTCCTAGAGGAGACAAAACAAGGTTCAAACATAACCTGATTCATCCCAGCTCTAAGCTGAAAATACACAGTTCCGGTACACATGCGATGGCGGTAAAGTCAAAGTCAAAGCATTTATTCAGTAAGTAGGTAGTATTAATATACGCACTTCTACACGTCTCAAATCATAAAATAAATCATGATTGATGAAAAGTAAACAAAAAAGCAAGATATTTTATAAGCTCATAAAATAAATTATACATTGTTATATATGAATATAATTTATTTTATGAGTGTATCGACCGAGAAAGAATTTAAATGGTATAGTTTTTTGATATCCCTAAACAGAAGTCTAAACTACTAGACTTACTTGTTTTTTCTTTTCAGTTAGTTTTTTAACACTTCACTTTTTTCGCAGTCGGGTTTTTTGATTTTTTAATTTAATGTTTTATATTAAGCTAATAGTCTTACTGGGCGAATGATAGAACTCATACATTTTTTGTGAAAAAATATTATTATTTCAAACGAGTATCATCATACATACATCACACAACAAATATTAAATATTATTTTATATTATACAAATTTAAATTGAAACCTATAGTTTGGTTCGTTAACTTCATTACAGTGTAGTATCATATCCTTATGTGTATGTTTGTATAATGGAAAGGACCATTCAATTAATTCGAAAGTAATCCAGAACGTTAATGCAGTTTATTAGTCCGTGACTGTACCTAGTTGTTTCTTAAATCTAAAACTGATGACATGATTTCCCTGAAAAAATATATTGCTAAGACAGAGAAGACACTATATGAAATTATAGCCGAAAATGGGCGAAAGTTTTCTTCTATATATTGATGCCGCTTACAATGTACAGTTCAGGCCACATTAGAGCGAAGCAAACCCTAGCCTGATGTCCCGGCGTGGCAGCACAGCCCTTTAAAGTCCACCACACTATTCTAGGCCCAGCGTGTTTATTGTTTATCGAATAAATAATAAGTCGATGGCACGGAATAAAAATAATAGTGGTACGGTGCGTAAAACAACTAAACAAGCAATAAAAGAAAATGTTTAATGATTACTCAATCATTTATCACGCTTAAGTAAACGTGTTTTAATGCTGTGATATTGTATATAAAAAACATTTACTTTTTTTCAAAGCTTTATTATCTTTATTTATTTACATACAGTTTATACATCAATATAACTTTAAAACTAACTAACTATATACAAACAAATAAACCTAATCATAAACAATAAAAACTAAAATTCTACCAAACCACTACCAATCGGTAAGCCTTGTGTTCCGGGAAGATGTGACGGCGCCAGTAGCGTCCCATACCAAGAGCCGCCCCATCTTCCATGGTATTCATGTCAGGACTTTTTCCATCATCACGCATTAACCCGTTTGGTTCTAAAACGGCTGCAAAGTTGAAAAGTGATCGGACAAAGAACCTGTTTTAGGCGATAGAAGAGCCTGTAGCCAAAACCCCGATTCCCACTCTGCAACTGCTGAAAAACGGCACGATCTACGGAGCTAGAGCACGTTTGTAATAGATTAATCCGTGTTAGCTCGCAGATCGGTCCGTCCCAAATTCTTTGTGATGACAGAGTTTTGGGAAAATCATCGATTGGGTAGAATAACGTCCACGCATTCTTGGCCTCGTCCATTTGTGTGAGAGTCTTACTCGTAGGTAGCGACGCTGCCAGTATTTTTCTTTAAAAGCTTTACTATGTGTACCTAAAATATTTGAAATCATTCGCACGTGCAGTTGCTTCTTACAAGCGATAGTAAAACTGAGATTATTTACTTTGAAGATGTTTCAAAATATTTACGTTTTAAAATAAAGTTTTCTCTCAAAATATTCTGACATACCTAAGCTACAATCGCAAAACTACTGAAAAATGTAATACTTGTACCTACTATATCGAAGATTTTAAACAAGGTTTCAAAATATGAAGCTTTTTTAAGATGCATTTTCTACCTTTGTGTTTTGGCGCTGTAATCATCTAATGTAAGTCGAGGCTTATATTTCTAGGATAACCTGGATTCTCTTATGATAAAAAAAGGTAAAAAAATAAGGAGGAGAAGAATAGTTTTTTTTTTGCGATATGGAGATATGATGCGAAAACGTCTCTTATCTGACTGAAACCGCGGCATTCAAAACATTTATGTAGTTAGATTATTGCGCCCGTTACCTTGAAATCGCGAGGTTTGGGGTCGTAAGATCAATCTAAACCTAAGGCAGTTTAAACCACAATTAAGAGTTTAAAGTAACATAGTCTGTAATTTTACTGGCCGGGAAGCAAAACTCTGCTTTACCAAAATCACAAAATACTTAATAGTACTACGTACTAAAATGTTAGCCTTTCATTTCATACCCTATAATTTTATAGACACTTTGCCACTTCACACTGAAATACTGAGTACAAATGTACTTAATAGAAAGAGTAAAAAGCAATTTGGTAAAACAAAGTTATTGTGAGTAATATAATCAAATGATTTGAAAAAACAATATTTACACTCAAATAGAAACTAAACATTACATAGGTACCGATTTGATACTCGCTTCGCTTAAAAACGTGTATATGTCGTGTTTTACACAGCTGATACGAGTAATATATAATTAGGTAAATTACCCTTGACTGTTATTTCGGCCTTAAAGTATGTTGACATGACACTAGAATACTTTTAGAGAGTAATGTACCTACACGATGAAATGAAAATCAGATCGTATATAAATTATATTTCAAAGGTTCATTATTTATGCTGTATGAATACATTTTTCTATACCGATTCCATTAAAGGTGTCGTACGATCGGAGACCTAATACCTATATGGTATAGTGTCTTTATAGAACTTTTGAGTAAGTGATTACCACTTACATTTTAATATACCTACACACTAAATTTTTATACACTCAGAATATGTTAAGCGTATGCAATAAATAACCAATAGCACATTAAGCCTGACTCACAAACACACACTTGTTTCAAATCTCGCCGTAAATACTTACATCAATGACTTCACCGTAGCCTAATGTAGGCCACACTAGGTGAGGGTTGAAACCCACCAACACTCCAAAATAAAGATTGAAAAATAGTGCATACTTATGCAACTCTGTAAACTATAAGCTTTCGAGACTTAGAAGACTTAGAGCAAATATTATGTTTTAATACGCAACTTCGTACATGGTCGTGACAATGTTACTTGATCGAAACATCGAGGTATGACAATGAGCTGTTGAAATGAGTATTTGTTTTTAAACAAACATAATAAACGTACATGGATAATTAAAAAGATCTGACATTAAAATAACAATAATAATATGAGAAGGATAAAACTATACAATCACTAGTATGAGTGAGCGAGACGGACAACATTTTTTTTTATCCTTCTCGCGTAAGCGATTTTATTGTTTGCCACCAGCTCTGCCCCCAGCTCTAGCGGCACCTATTGGCTTTCACCCGGTGTCATATATAACCCGATCAAATTACGTTGTTAATTATATCTCATAGCTGGCATATGTATCACGTGTTCATCATTTTAGACGGGTTATGTCTCTATAGCTATTTCATCGTATACGCCAAATTCTTCTCCATTTAATTTTCCCTCCACCATAATAAAGCTCAACAGATGGCTTACAAAATGAACGCAGTGTCACTGTCACAGGTACAATACAAGAATAAATCTGTCGAACGTTTTGTTTTCATTTCATTCTGTATGTATGTGTAAACCAAGTAACAAGTGTACGCAAGCTAGCTGGCAGCGGTACAGACTAAAACCTTGAGCTGATGATCGAGCTCAGTAGCGTGCCATAGGTGAGTCACCTATGGCACGCTATGGACAGGGATAGGCCGATGATGATGATGGTGATGATGATGTGTAAACCACTTTCGATCCTTAGATTTCCAGCATTTGTAATTTTCGAGGAAAATTTGTCGAAGACAGAGTCAGTTCAAGACTCTTGCACCAAAAGCCATCTAGTGAGCGTAGTCGAACTTTTTTTAATTAAATAAAAAAAGCTTATTGGCTTATAGGTAGGCGAGATTTTACAGAATTAAGGTATTACCAGTTATAACTGAAGAAATTAGGTCAGGACGACACTTATTATGTCAGCTTGTTCTACGAGTATATGGCATTAAAATAGATTATGCAATAAAAAAACCCAACGTTAAAGAAAACTGTCTTGTATGGTCTAAGATATGCTTAAGTAAATTGAATGGGAAAAGGTAACTCCATCCCAACATCCGTAGGATACTAAGAACACCTTTATTCATCACTTATTTCCAACTCACTGACTTTTACACGGTTTGTAAAGTCCATTATCTACATATTGGAATATTCACGCGAATATTGATGAAACACTCAGGATGAAATCTATTAGAAATTGTGTTCAATATATTATAGATGAATGCTTCACTTCTATATTTTCATAGAGAAAGAACATGAAGTATACAGCTTTCTAAGCTTCGTCGACTGGAGTTCTAAACTAGCTGAAGGCTTTGCGGCTTAGACTGAAGCCTACTTTATTACTAGCTTTTTAGGCTTGTCTTTGACCACTATCTCGCTTGGTGGTAACCGATGATGTATGATGTAATCAAAGATGGTGAACACACTAGGCCTAGAATAATCTGACTCCTAAGGGATGTGTGCTGCCGGAACACGGAAAGGTTATGGTGGTGAGCTACGTTTCGGTAGCAAGTCAGGCTAAACGTCAATATAATGTTCCTACCACTTATGCAGTTAATCTATTTAGCACCACCCACGGATTAGTTGTAGATTGGCATGGAAGACAGGTTGAGATAGCTGCGCTATGTAGATAGGACTTATGTCAGTTGTCCTGCTCCTCATCTCATTGGTTTCTTCCATTTACAGCCGAGCACGATTCTAGCAACATCAGGCGTGATAGTGGTAGAGAGTGTTTTTTTATGTTATGGTAAGGCAAACAAGCAGACAACCCGCCTGATGGTAAGCTGTTACCTTCTTCAAACGCCGCGCTAGTCATTTTCTGTTGCTAGTTTGAGGTGCTTATCTCAATTTATCAGATCTCGATGAATTTACAATGGAACCACCTCAGGAGAAGAAGGAGGACAAAAACCTCTTTCGAATAAAAAAATAATTTTGAAAATCGGTCTACGATTGACACATAAAACTTATTTAGTTTCATGCAACTTTCCACTGTTGAGGCGTATTGTGCTACATGTTCTGACATGTTATGGTAAACCAACTTAAAAATAATGAATTTTAATTTGAAAAAAATATTTGAGAGTAGTCATAATTTTTAAAAGTAAAACGTTTAGAACTCGATTTTGTTGCAAAACTTAGTGAGTTGTGACCCTCATGTTTTTTCCACCGTTCTAATCCAAGATATAATTAGATTTTCATACAAGCGGCCAACGTTCGGCCACAAATGAGAGTAAGGTTAAACCCAGGGTTAAATTTAAACCTGAGTTGTTGACTCTTTCACTTTTGGTGATGGGCACTTGGTTGGGAGAGCTATGTAAAGTAAGTTAGACGGTCCACTTTTCTAGTACAGACTGGAAAATAAGAGCCGAAGATCGGGATCAGTGGCGCATCTTGGGAGAGGCCTACGTCCAGCAGTGAACTGACACAGGCTGATAATGAGTCAGTCCACACGACGTTGCGTCGACGTAGCGCTGTCGCTGCGTTACATACAAATATCCATAGTGTTCGGACAGCGCGCTGCGTCGACGCAACGCATACACAACTGACTGCAGCGCCCGATACAAATCGGGAGGGGTGTACCTACTTATTGCGACCCTATGACTCGTAGAAGTGGTAACCGACAATGAGACGAGACGGCAGTTGACAATTTACTTGTTCCAATCAAAATAGCGTAACCGCCTACCAATCCGTTATGATGATGACCTGCCAAGTATTTTCCTGCCTTGCCAAAAAGTCCTATAAAATAGATATAATATTGGTAGGTACCTACATAAACAACCAAGGATAAGAAAACGAGGAAACTATTTCGACGTTCACCTGGATGTGGGTGAACGTCGAAATAATTTCTATAAGTAACAACTATACATAAAACATCTATAAGTAAAACTCAATGGGAATCCAAGAGTTTCTCGTTTCAAATGGGTCCCGGAGGTGCGAATTATCCCACACACACGTATATCAGTAACGATGTTGAAGTCATGGCAGTTTCCCCATCGAGCCCCATGGGGTTGCCCAGGGGGCAACAATGGCCGAAAGTTCTGGTGTGTACTCGTATGTTGCTATTATTTATTGGAAAGGTGCTAGTGAGAGTTGCTTTATAACATAGCTTTTGTAGGCGCATTTTGTTGAAATAATATAATTAGGGTTCCGTAGCCGAGTGGCAAAAAACGGAACCCTTATAGATTCGTCATGTCTGTCTGTCTGTCTGTCCGTCCGTATGTCACAGCCATTTTATTCCGAAACTGTTAGGACTACAGAATTGAAACTAAAATGAATAAAAAATATCTAAAAGAAATATATGCTGTAGATCTCAATAAAAACTAACAACGAAAATTGGTTTGAACGAGATACAGTCAGCAGTTTTAGAGATATGGCGACCGCAAAGATAACTTTGTTTTTCATACAAACACTATGAAAAATAAAGTTAATGTTGTAGTTGCGAAAAATCATAGTTATGGAATACTTAACTGTGTTACGGAACCCTACGAGTGCGAGTCCGACTTGCACTTGGCCAGTTTATTTTTATATTTGATTAATAAGCAAAAAGCTAGAGTACACATAATTCGCCTATACTAGATACTAGATAGGTACCTATGCGTTTAACCGCTATCTCACCTGATGTTAAGTGAGGATGCGATCGACTATGTAGCACGCTGTATACTGGCAAAGTCGAGTTAAGAAGAGTTTGTAGGCTTATTGATTCTACACGTGTTCCGTGGAAGGCGCTAAATTAGTGACTAATTGTGGACTGACTTCAGTCGTGGCTCGAACTGCGAAGATTTCCGGCATGATGGTCGGTACCGGTGCTAGCCAGCTCGGAAGAAGGGCTGGGATAGCTACGCTATGTGGATAGGACCATTTCCAGACACGATTCCATCTTCGACCGCATCACCACATAACATCAGATGAGAAAGTGCTCCAGTGCTTGTTTGTATAATATTATGGTAGATTTTATCACGAGGGCGCAACATAATATTTATCTTTGAGGAGCTGAACAAAAGCAAATAGATAGGTAAATGCTTTTGTTTTGTGAATAGTTTTATTGTTTTTCTCCAGTTCATAAAAATGTTGTGGGTGGATTATTAAACGTAAATTATGGACTACGTGCCTGAGTAAGTATCTAGTAAAATTATATACGAAACCAGAGCTGCCTCAAAAAAATATATCGGATATTGATACGAATTCGATACTCTCAAATAAATACATATCGAATATCCATATATCTCGATTAAAAATATCAACGATATTTTAACCAATGACATTCTAGACATTGTGCGAAATCAATAATTATTTGTTACTAAAAAGTACTCACTAACTTATAATGACATCGACTCATGTCTTATAAATTACTTAAAATTAAAATTAGATTTACGAGTAGATAAAATTAAAGTTTATTTTAAATTATATTAGTAGTACCAAGTTTAATAGCAAGTAACATTTAATTAACCAAGCAATTAGTTGACATATCAATAACAACTTGGGACCAATTTGAACTAATATGGTTAACTATTAAATATTTACTATAACAGATATCTTAGATAGCCTACTGAGATAAGATAGCTAGAGATAAAATTATTATGAAAATGATCTTGTTTACTTCTAATTTGGGCTACAAAATCTAAAGATTTTATCTGTAATAAAGCAAGGTCTTAAATAATTACCTTCAGTAGCCTAACCTAGCAAGAAGGCCACAGACATAGATTGAACTAGATACGACAAATGTGTTAACTAATAACTATGATTTGAGGAGCATCAAGTTTTGCACTGACACTGCTGTTATGGGAATGATTAATATACCTTGAAGTAATCTCTCTGTCACTTTATACAAGCTTTTATATAACTAGCAATGTATGTATGTATGTATGTATGTATGTATGAATGTATGTATTTATGTATGTATGTATGTATGTATGTATTTATGTATGTATGTATGTCTGTATGTCTGTATGTCTATATGTCTGTAAGTAAATATATCTGTATGTTCGGGTGGAATCTTGGAAGCTAAATTAGACCCACTTCCCGATGTCCGATTTGACTCAAATTTGGTGAACTTATGTATCTACAGTGACAATACATAACATGGGCATATACACAGAAGTATAGTAAGTACCTACCTAACCCGTAAAACGGGTAGTGCCTCAATGTTTTAAGAAAATTATAGGTAAGTACCTACCCGCAAAATACTTACTAGAAATTATTTCTAACATTTTAGTTCCTTTTCCCAGATAAGAGCTTGTTTAAAAAAATATTTTTGACTGGTAATTTATTTATATATTCGTTTGATTTCGGCATGGCACGTATACATTTATAAAATGTGGTATATTTTTTACAATACAGCTGAAACAAATAAAATAATAACAATATACGTTTTGTATAGTTATTTTGTCGTAAGGTGTTCGGCAGAAACTTGGACTTAGTAAAATGGAAGATAGGTGAGACTGACTGCTACTTACTTCTTACATCATCATCAACCTCATTCACAGCCAGTATTTATCCTTTGCTGGACAAATGCCTTTCTCATGGCACGCCACTGAGCTCGATCTTCAGCTCTTAATTGTTTCCAACCGCTGACAGCCAGCTTGCATATATCATCATCGGCGTCCTTACTCTCCTGAATAAATAACTTCCTCCTTAATAAATTACAATGATGTAAGTACTACTTGTATAAACGAGTAGTAGACTTACCAAAAATATGACACGTTTAGTAAAAAGTTCGAATCGTTATGCTTGTGATGTCTGTGAGTGTCGAAGCAAGTTTTAGGTATAATGTATAAAGTACCTTTAAAGAAGTTAATTCGATATAATATCTTAAACAAGATTATTACGATTACTAGAAATATGTCAGAACAGCCGACAACATTCTTAGTATATTTTCTCCCAAGATTGGATTTATTGTTAATCAAAATATGTAATATCAAGGGAGTAAAATCGAATTTATCATCTCTAATTTCATTTTTACAAGCATTTATTGTTGAGTTAAAATGGAAAATTATCAAGTTACTAATTGTTTTTATGAGTAGATTTTAAACAATTGTTTAACCAAGTCCACTACCTATGTCACTGACGTTCAACATAACGATTGTTTCTAAAATCGGTCACCTTCTGATATGACCGCGAGCGATTCACCATAAGAGCGCAAAAACCTTTATAGGTGGTTGTGGTGGTTACTTCGTCACATATATGACGAAGTAACGCCTTTATGTTGAAAAATCTGTCGCCAAACTTCTAAGGTGTTCCGACACCTGGTCTTGAGGACCATTTCCCATTCTACCATCCTCACCTACATCGTCACTTATACCAACAGGTGATATGATGGTCAAACGCTAGGCTTTAGGTAAATATTTATTCGTAGCTTAATGTTTAAAAATTCAAAAGAAGTAAACGTCAACTCCGATATGATCCGATGTTGCTTAAATGTTGTATGGATAAACAAAATTGTCGTCCAAATAGTTACGACCGATGATTCGGTTCTAGTGTTCGCATACCGTTAGACTAGTGTAATAAACTGGCCAAGTGCAAGTTAGACACGCACTCGTAGGGTTCCGTAACACAGTAGATAGAGTATTTTTAAACTATAATTTTTCGCCACCAAGAAATTAACTTTGTTTTTCATAGTGTTTGTATGAAAAACAAAGTTATATTTGCGGTCGCTATATCTCAAGAACTGCTGACTGTATCTCGTTCAAACCAATTTTCATTAAAAGTTTTTATTGAGATTACAGCATATATTTTTTTAGGTTTAAAAATCGTAAAGACCGACATGACGAATCTATAAGGGATCCGTTTTTTGCTGTTCGGCTACGGAACCCTAAAAAGTGACAATGCAACTATTTGAAAGACCTTGAAATCACACTCTTATCAAATTGAAGACGTCACACGTTGCGTTCGCTTTAAAGAGTCGAAATACTCTACTCTGCCGATAAATATCCACGTATCTACGTTCACTCAGATACAATCTTTATGGTAGCCTGAAATCAGGTGTTAGGTGAGAATCCAGTAGCTCTTATTATAAGGGTATAGAGTTGTACAAAATAGAGAGTTTCATTTCGTCATTGATTGTCGGTTATCTACCATTATCGTTATCGGAGGATGACGCACGGTTGTCATACATGTACAGTTATTTACATGTACTGTTAGTAGGCCAATTTACACAAAACTTTAATGTATTATACATTTAAACCTTTCTCATAAATCATTCTGTCTATTAGTGAAAACCGCATGAAAATTCGTTCAGTATTTTATGAGTTTAGCGTGAACAGACAGACAGACGCGGCGGGAGACTTTGTTTAATATGTAATAATGAGATCACTAATAACATTTATCTGTCTGATATTTATAAAAAAATATAATCTCTGCTAAAACTATTATGAAACTTGATGTTACCTATAATTGTAGTGGGTAACATTATTTACCTTTAATACACTCATTGATAATTAAATAGGAAAAATCATCAAACTGTGTAAAAGCTACTTTAGTACATACGAGGTGTGATAATAAAGAATTTTCTATCTATCTATTCTCAAATGACGAATAATGTAGGTAGCGAGAGTAAATATTATGTCAACTTTTAGCATTTACGTCTTATTGTCGGTGAATAGGTGTGTCCCTTTGATATAGTAAAAGCCCTTGCACGGTGATAGGGCAAT
The DNA here is from genome assembly GCA_954871355.1 of Cabera pusaria. Lineage (NCBI taxonomy): Eukaryota > Metazoa > Arthropoda > Insecta > Lepidoptera > Geometridae > Cabera > Cabera pusaria. The sequence continues at coordinate 16,456,491 of OX940902.1, forward strand.
TTATTGTATTCTCTGTTGGAAAGTTAAACAATCTTTCGCCAAACATCTAATGTGTGCCGGCGGCTGTCCTTGAGAGCCAGGTTCCATTCTGAGCCTAGCGTGATATAAGTGTTCTGTGCTAGCGTGCTCCCATCCTCGACCACATTGGCACTTACCAACAGGTGAGATTTCTTCTGTCTAAGCTCCTCCTGAAAGGCTAAACTCATTTTGGCGATGTTGAACCGACTTCACAGAAAAAGAGGAGTTTTTATATGTTTGTTACCTCAGAACTCCGTTATTTCTTAACCAATTTGAAGAATAAAGAATTTTTCAAATCAGTTTTTTTGTCTACAAGAGTATGTTAGAGTACTATAGTTACCGTTTGGTACTATTTAAATTTTATCAATATCTGATAAGTATATCCAGAGATATAAAGATAAACATCTCAAACCTATTACTGAATATGACTAGCACGGCATTTGAACTCGTTTATTTTCGTTTTGTAAACCATCTTAAATTATTTGTGTGTGGATGTTCGAGTTGGTCTCTGGATGGTTTAAATTCATAATTGGACCCGGTAGATGGCGCTGCAGTAGAACAAGTAGTCTGCCAGATTCGCTAGTAACTGTTATGCCAAAATATTCTTGAATACGGGTGTAACTCATGTGGATAAAAACTATAAAACGCATACGAGATATTTCTTGCGACCAAGTTATAGTACACATTCTACAAACTGCAACTGCCTGCCGTTGAGTAACCGACTCGCGTAAATATGTCAATATTGTATCAAAACAAGTCTAATATATTTTGCTACATTATGAATACTAACTGAATAATTTAATATCAGTAGAGCTCGCGTGGTCGAGGCATGCGTTGCCTCTTATCAGACGACCTTTCTGTGCAGTATAATACTATAAATTAAAAAGATAATATTTTTCGTAATACCCAGGATGGGAACTGAGGTGTGGAATTATGCGATCAGTGTTAAATTACGCTCTAATGAAATGCGCGATCTAAACATAATATAATAGTGAGAAATAATATTCCAATACCATCGTTTTGAATAATAATGTTAGTGTTTCAGTATATACGATGGTCATTTTTGTGAACGAGGAAAACGGCACAAACGTTTAAAACAGTTCTAGACATGCAGGAAGCCTTTGCAATGCCCGGTGATGTAAAAATACATTATCAGCGTTTGTTACGCTGGTGATATTTGAGCTCTGAGAGAATTATTTGCATAGTAAAATCTTCGAAGTGGAGTGAAATTAATAGCATTGATTTAGGATTGTGTGAATCGGATTTGTAAAAGTTCGTGAACATTTTCGTGAAGTAAAAACTGCGACAACCATTGACTTACAACGAGTACTTTTATATCGATGGCGGCTATCGTTTAGTGTATAACTACCAATCAGATAGATTTTTTACCTGTAACAACGGAATTAATATAATCGCAAAGTGTTTCGTGTTTCTTCTCTACATGAGAAGTAAAATTGTGTGAGCCTCACAATAAGTGTTCAAAAAGAAATGTGTGAAAAAAGTCAGTGCATGTGCCAAATAGGCGTGTTTACAAAAGACATTTAAAAAACGTCCTTGGCGTAACGCGCAAGCGTTTGATGAATAAAGCCTGCTACCGCTTTGTTTACTGTTACATCGTATTCCAGCAGGCGATAACGCGTTCATATATTACTAGCATCATTTTACTGTCGCCGATAAAAATATCGACGCGGTCCAATTTCGTCTCAAATTAAAATATCGATAAATGTCATTGAAATCACCACATCACTATTCGGTAGTGATTTGAACTTATCTGATTGTTTTGTTTTTTTTTAGTTTAACTATGGTTTCATATTATAATTAATGTATGTATCGCGCGTCAGGTATTAGAATTGTTTTATTGGTTATTCTAATTGACAATTTCTTGCGGCCAGTCTTATATAATGTGCGTTTTTAGTGTAAAGATTACAAACAGTGGATGATGTGCTTTGTGAGCTCATGTGTATTGATTTTGAAAATATAATATATCGAAATGGAGGTTGCCGCTGGAGAAATTACTGGTATGGTTAACTGTTACAACTTTATTATTATTTAACTTTTGTTTTTTGGTGGCTATCTCGACCGCATGCAGTTCATGAATCAATACTCAATACTCAATCATTTATTACTTCATACGTACATCGCATTATACAGGTGTCAGGTATAAAAGGCAACATATGACCCTGATAGGGTATCGCAAAACAGGACTTAGCCAGCGGACCGATTTCGTAATATTTATAAAAGAAATTTACATACTTCCATTTTAATAATAATATATTATAAGTTATACTGTTATTTATTTGTTGTTTAATTTATTTATTTTTACTGCCTATTTGTTTTTTGTTTAATATTTATTTTACTTTGCTATTTGGTTAACTGTTAATTTGTCTTTTAAGAACTCGTCAAGGTTGTAGTATGCCTTTTCGATTAGTAATTGTTTTAGATGAGTAACAAAAATATTATCATTTTCTTCACTTTTAAGACATACCGGTAGCTTATTATATATCTTCACGGCCATTACGTAAGAGCCTGAACTATGTATTTTCATTTTTGACCCGGGATGAATCAGATTATATTTGTATCGAGTTTTGTCTCCTCTAGGACCGTCTATTTTTCTTTTGAATAAATGTGTGTAGTTACGAACGAATTTGCATATTTCCAGTATATATATAGAAGTGAGTGTTAATATTTTATTTTCTTTAAAGTGAGGCTTGCAACTTTCGGGAATTTGTATGTTAACGAGTATTCGTATGCATTTTTTTTGATATATAAAGAGTTCCTGCGCGTCAACACTATTTCCCCATAATATTATGCCGTACATCAGCCAAGAATACATATATGCGTAATATGCTGTTAGGGCTGTTTTAAAGTCTGTTGCTTGCTTTAGTTCATGTAATGCATATGTAAAGCTACATAATCTTGATTTTTTTTTTTATGTGATATTTCCAAAGTGATACTTGTGTCAATATCAATGCCTAGCAGTGTAAATGAGTCGACTATTTCGATATGTTTATTTTTATAACTAAAAGATATGTCAATAGGATTTCTTTGATGTGGTCTATATTGCATAATTTTTGTTTTTGAAAAATTCACGTCTAGATTGAGAAGTAACAAATTGGATGAATGAACATTCATCCAATTTGTTACTTTATTAAAAATGTCAGTTAGATTTTCATGTAAGTTAAGATTATTTTTGCACGATGTCAAGATGGAAATATCATCCGCGAATAAAACACAGGGTTCGTGAATTGTTTTCGGGAGGTCATTTATGTAAATAAGGAAAAGAATACATCCTAGGACGCTTCCTTGTGGAATGGAATGATTAATCGTGATAGGTGCCGATCATATTGCGTTTATTTTGTGGTCAAAATGTTCCAATTCTACATATTGTTGTCTATTCACCAGGTATGATGTCAGCCACTTATGTGCTAGTCCGCGCACTAAAATCCCGTATAATTTGTCCAGTAGTATATTAAATTGCACTTTGTCATAAGCTTTTGACATATCAAGTAAAATTCCGATTGCGTATTTTCGTTCATTTATAGTGTCTAGTATATTATTTATGTATTTGTATACAGCCAGTGTCGTGGAACGATTTTTTCTAAAGCCGTGCTGAGAATCATCAAAAATGTTGAATTTTTCACAAAAAGATTCAAGGCGCTTCTGCATTACTTTCTCAAAAATTTTGGAGGAAGTAGGCAGAAGCGCAATGGGCCGGTAATTGTTTATGTCATTTTTTAAACCTTTTTTGTGTATTGCTCTAATTACTGCTATCTTAAGAGATTCAGGGAATGTGCCTTCATTCAATGATTGGTTAATTAGTAAGTAGTAAGGCAGTGTTAGCTCTGTCGCACATTTTTAAATTAATATTGGGGGTATTTCATCGTTCCCGTAACTAAATTTAATTTTTAAGTGAGTAAGTATTGTATATATCTCGCGTGGATCGGCGGGACGTAAAAACATAGTATTTTCCGTGCGATGAATGACGGGCCTACCGGTCGGAGACGCACCGTTTACTCTGCCTACCGCCGCAAAGAAATTATTGAATGCGTTTGCAATTTGTGAAGGCTCTGATATATTAGAGTGGATATGTAGTTCTATGTTCTTTTTCGTTTTTTTAATATTTTTATTTGTACGTTCTTTTATAATTTTCCACATTGTTTTGGTTTTGTTTTCTGAATTTTTCATTTCTTTGACAAATTGGTTTCTCTTAGCTGTATTGACTATCTTTTTAAGTAATTTGCAGTATTTTTTATAGTGTTTGGTTAGCACCTCTTTTTTATGATAAGTAACAAACGTGTTTAATGTGCGTTTGTTTTTACTGGAAGTTTTTATGCCGCGTGTTATCCATTTACGGTATTTTTGGGGTCTTATTTTGATTTGTTTTTTGGTATAGATATATTTAGTATGTCAAGAATTAGATTATTGAATAGATTGTAATTTTCATTTACTGTTTTGTCAAATGTTAACAAATTTTGCCAATCAATATCTTTTAAATTATTTTTAAAATTTTCAATATTTTTTGCATTAAAAATTCTTTTATGTAGTTCCAGGTAGTTTTCCTAGGTCTTTTTTGTAGATTGGTTGTATTTTTAATTTTTAAGTTCACGCCTTTGTGGTCCGAAAACCCGTAATCATTTACTTGTACAGTCAACATATTTTTATTACAGTTTGCAAATACTAAATCTATACATGTGGACGTTGTTTCTGTTACTCATGTTGCATCATTTACGTATTGGTTAAAATTATACTCTAACCTTAGGTCAATTAATTTTTTTGACTGTGTATGTTCAAAGACGTTTTGGTTAAAGTCACCACAAATAAGTATATTTTTACATTTATCTTTTTTGTTTAGCAATTTTAATAATTTTTCTAATTGTTTATAATATAAATCGGTCTGTCGGCTATTCCAATATATGACAATCACTAAAATATGTATCTTTTCTATTTGGACCGCGCACATTTCTACTACGTATTCGATTGACATGTCCACTATGTCATGTCGTTCGGTAAACTCCAGGTCGTCCCGCAATAATATGCAAACACCGCCGCCCGAATAGTTTCGTCGGCAGTATGACGACGCGATGTTGTATCCGCTGACGTTTATTAGTTTTAGTTTTTCGTTAGTCATCCAGGATTCAGTGATACATACAGCATGCAAGCTTGGGTATTCTTCCAGAAATATTTCCAATGTATCTAGTTTGTTAAACATGCTGCGCATGTTTTGTAGTAGAATATTGATATCTGTGCTTTTAGTGTCGAAAAGTATGGCAGAAGTTGTTTTGTTGTGAAGTGCTTATATGTGTTGTTATCGGGGCGTTCCTAGGATTGTTGTTATTGGTGGTTCCTGTGGTGCTAAGTGCGACAGAAGATCGATGAACATTCGGTGCTGTCGGTGATGATGCTGATGTGGATGGATTTTGCTCGTGGAGGTACGATTGAGCTATTTTACCGTCGATAATAAGTGTATTGTTTCGTATGACGGCATGATGCCCGTCGATTAGTGCTATGCGGAGATGTTGTAATAAACGTTTTCTGACTTGTAGGGCATTTTTGTCTAGGTATTCGGTTAAGTTGAGTCCTGTATTTCTAAAGCACTGAGTATTTTGCAATAGGTATTTTGTCATTTTTTTGCTTATTAGTTCAATTTCAACAGGTCTTCGTAGATTTATATTCCTTCTCTCCTTTCTACCTATTCTAGTCAATTCTTCAATGTAGCCAGTTAGGTCAACGTTTAGTAGATCTTGAAATATGTAGATTATTCTGTTGTACAGTTCATGTTCCGTTTCATAATCAAATTCTGTCAATCCGTATAGTACAAGCTTTTTTGAATTGTCTGTTAAATGTTCTTGTTTATTGTCCTTTGTTTTGTTTATTAATTTCTGTATTTCAGTTATGTCATCTTTTAATATTTTATTTTCGTATTCTAATTTTTTGACTAGATTCTTCATTGTGCTAATTTGATTGTTCAGTTTATGTTGTTCGTTTGTCAGCAAATCGGTCTTTTCAATTATTTCCTTTTTGAAAATACTGTTTGCGTGTTGGATTTCGGAATTAATAGTTTTTTTGATCTCATTTAAGATAGATTTGGTATTTTCTAGTAGTTTCCTATCTAGTAACTGGCTTATTTGATCAATTGTCAAGGTTTTCTCGGGGGAATGGCTTTGTGTCGTATTCTGTACAGATATATCGATACGCGTAGTGTCCAGCTCTTGTTGTGTCTTGTCGTCTATTAAAGAGCAGTCGACTGGCATTGTGGTATCGTTCAGTGATGTTTGGTGCTGATGCTTAACGGGCGTGTTATCGTTCCTAGCTCGCCTTGTTACATTTGAGCAAGAGGGGCATATCCATGACTTTTGCAATGTGAACATATTGTTAAGATAATATGCTGATGTGATGTTAAGACAATGATACTTTAATGAGCAACTCGTACATTTCAATAAGTCGGTATTGTGCCTTATGGTTTGCTGACAGGCTGAGCAGTCCATGTCTATATACTGTTATCGGTTTAGTATAAGTGATAATGAGATAGTATGATGACCTTTTATTCTTCTATGCAGATGTTGATGTTAGTTCCAATCAGCTGTCTTGCGGCACACGTAGCGTTGGCGTTATTTAAAACTGATAATGTAACGGTCGAAAAAATGTTTAACTGCTTCTATCTTCTAAATTCACTTTATTCACTTTTGTTTTTATAAATATTGTTATCTTTGACTTTTAAACTGTGGATTATTACTACTTTTTGGCAAAAATTTGCTATATAGACGATTTTTTTTTTATTTTAAACGGAGAGCAACACAGAAAGTTGACATTACTCGGTCGCGGTCACGTGACCAGTCTTGTTTATGTAGTGTAGATTGATGACGCAGCGCAGCTCAGTATTAAAAAAATGTAATTTAAGACCATCACATTGTGTTGTAGAAACTGTCTACGTCGTACTTTTCTTGTTTTTAGGGTTCCGTAGTCCTGACATGGAACCCTTATAGTTTCGTAATGTTCGTCTGTCTGTCTGTCTGTCCAAGGTTTTGCTAATAGACCGTTACCAAATACTAGAAAGCTGTAATTTTCTGGGGGTATGTACATACATTACGCCGACAAAGTGCTAATATAAAATTTTGAAAAATATTTTTTTAGGGTATCTCCCCTATATGAAAAGTGGGGATGATTTTTTTTTTCATCGTCTACCCCATCGTGTGGAGTATTGTTGAATAGGTCTTTAAAAATGATTTAAGGGATGCTAATACCATTTTTTCGATTGAATGCTCCATTTACGAAATATTAAACTTTAAAATGCAAATATGTTGTTTTATCACAGAGATGCCATGGCCACCTTCTGTCTCCACCATCAGACCAGCTCCATGGTACCATATCATTGTTGTCACCGAAGATTCATAAGTTCACCAAATTTGAGTCCAATCGGACATCGGGAAGTGGGTCTACTTTAGCTTCCAAGATTCCACCCGAACATACCTACATAGTGACATACATACATACATACATACATTGCAAGTTAAATAAAAGATGGAATAAAATGTATTTAAGTAGGGCTCCCATACAACGGACATGTTTTTTGCCGTTTTTATAGATATTGGTACGGAACCCTTCGTGCGCGAGTCCGACTCGCACTTGGCCGGTTTATTTGAAGTCGGTGAGCTAATAAATTATCTTTATCTAGAAAAAAAATATTGTTTAACGAGTAATATTAAAAACCTCTTTCTTCAAAAGCTTTTGCATTATCTAGGACCAATCAGATTGTGATAAAATTTATAAATAGACCACCATAATATACCCACATGAAAAAAAACAATTGTTAAAATTAGTTGATAATTTAATAGCGGTGAAATAGGGAATGAAAATAAAAATGAATGAAAAAAAGTTACACAACAAGAAGAGAAACAAAGCAATATTCACACGAATTGAGCACCTTTTACGTTTGCGAAGTCGGTCTAAAATCACGTCGGTTTGTTTCCTGCCTTGTTGTGTAAATGAATAGACAAATCGACAAACATACTGTCATATTTATAAATTAATTAGCAAATAACCACGCGGATTCGCCTGCAAAATATGGCCCATGTTACGCGTTGATAATGTAGCTTTTGATAGGTGAAATAGTTATTAAAATTGGTCCAGTAGTTACTTAGTTTATCCAATACAAACAAACATAAAAAGAAAACATTTTTTCTCGGTATAATATTAGTATAGATTAGTATTATATTATTATATGTAAAGCCAACGGACACCTATTATTATAATATCTTCAAAGTCTTAGACCTACTCATATTTCTACTATAATAAATCCTGGCAACCGAAGAAAATAATTTAAAAGGCAATGTTAATTTGCATAACAAAGTTTTTGTATAGTTTATATGTCAAGCAATGAAGAGATTTCGTGCGAAAACCGTAGACAAAGTCTTTTTAATGTTAATTACAATTTAGAACAAATTGAGCGGCTCAGACAAGAAAATCGGTGGTTTTGTAGATAAATGTCAAAAGGTGTTTGCACTCTGGTCTGGAATTTATGATTTTGTGACAACATTGTCGATTTATCTTGATCTTTAATTTAATGTCACATCAAGAAAGGTTTCTATTCATATCTCGTAATAGCACGTACTATCATAGCATAAATAGCATGTGACATGAATAAACAACATACACATTATTTTATAGTATAAAAAATAGAAATAGAATGGGTATTTTCCAATTGATTGCAACTTGGTTTTCCTCTAATTGTGGTTCAAGCAAAGAGAGCTATCAGAAATAACAGCTATGAAGCTATTTTCAGAAAAATAGTATTTCCTGGTTTTAGAGGAAAAATGTTTTCTTTATCTTCCCCATTGTTTCTGGGATCGGGGTATTACCAAATCCCGTTATTGCAGAAATTAGTAGGAAGAAGCATTCGAATTTTCTTCCGATCTTTATGTTAATTGTACACAGTAGACTTGGATTGTAAATTGGATTCAGTTTACAAGCTTATAATTGACTTGTCATGTTCCTATGTATGTATGTAGTTAATGAGACTTTATAATAATAAGACTTTATTTGCCAAAAAGATTACAGATATTGGAAATACATTGAGTCCCAAAGTAGACACGAGGTCTGTATCACAGTTATGTATGTATGTTTGTGTGGGTCAAATCTTAAAAGCTAAATAAGAACCACTTCCTAACGTTAGATTGAACTAAAATAATAATAATTCTTGTTTATTGGACTAAAATTGGGTATTCTTGTTACTTGGACTAAAATTGGGTATTCTAGCGTATTTTCGGTATAATAGGTAAAATAAATAGACAGGTTATATGTGCAATAGTTTATAATAGTTTATATAAAATATGCAATAGTTTTTTTTTTAACTTTAAATTTAATTATTGATAAATAATATCGTTTAAAAACTAAAAAAAGAACCGACTTCAATGCCGCGCTATTCATTTTCAGTACCAATTTTGAGATGTTTATCTCAATATCTCTGGAGATACTTATCAAACCTCGATAAAATTACCATGGTACCACACTTGCAATATCTTCTTTCGAACAAAAAAAGAATAATCAAAATCGGTTCATAAACGACGAAGTTATCTGCAAACAAACATAGAAAAAAAAATATATATATACGGTCGAATTGAGAAACCTCCTCCTTTTTTTGAAGTCGGTTAAAAATTACAACTCTTACTACTCTTAAATAACATTATACCTACCTGTAGACCGTGTATAGGTTTGTATAGGCACTAGGTCCTGAATATACTCGTATTAAACAAATTTATTGTAGTTTAATGTACTCGTAATTGTAGCTATTACAAAAGTTATGATATAAGTTAGTAAAGTAAATTTGTTTAAAATTAAGTAAACTATAAAGTAAAAAGTAAAGTATAAAGTATACATGTATGATTTTTTTTAACTAGTTAGGTGGTTTGGAGACGGTCAAGCGTCAAGCGACAAACACGGAAAGGGCTCCCGAACTAACATAGCTTTTCCTTATATGCAGGACCATGCAGTTCTCCCATATTATTGGCATTGTATGATGTACATCTTATTTATTCTAATAATGACGATAGTTTTAAGACTAAAACAACCGACTCCCATGCCGCGCGACTCAGATTCAGTTGCGAGGTTTAGACGTTTATCGACATATCTCTGGAGATACTTATCAGATCTTAATGAAATTACAATACCTGCCTTAGGATATTTTCTTTCCAAAAAAAATAATCATCGAAAATGGTGCATAAATAAAAAAATATCTATACACGGTCAAATTGAGAAACCTCCTCCTTTTTTGAAGTCGGTTAAAAAAAGTGAATACTGACCAAAACAATGATGCAAAATGGTACTTACCACCTGTATTTTCATCGCTATGTTTAATATAGTGTCAGATATCGCGGGAGAGTTACGACTGAAAATCAATATGCTGTCCTAGCTCCCGGCTAGATAGCCGATATCACTAGTAACATGCTTCTGTTATCTGCCCCCATATATCCCACCTCAATAATATGCACCTACTTTATACATGACCACATAGAATTAATAATAGTACTTAAAGTAATATTGGTGAACTAATCATTTTTGCAAAATGACAAAGTTGGAGAATGTATTGACTGACACTGTTGTTTGTATTAATAGTTGGCAAAAGATTGCATGGTAGGTATTTTACGAAGCCTGTACACACTGTTCGAAAGTTGAAAATTACTCACCATACAACGGAGCTTGCGGTAAAATAGGTATTCACACCTAAGTACCTACTTTACCGCACGCCCCGTTGTATCCCATCCCAAATAAGTTCACAACGCCGCTAAAGAAGTTTGCACTTCAAAATCGCAAATGATATACGTATTTTTTTTAATATCCGTAAAAAATACATAAGAAATGCACCAAAAAGTTTCAAATTGCGAGAATAAATTAGCTGAATGTTAGAACCTGCTTGGAAGCGCTTTTGCTTTAAAAATTTGTCTCATTTTAATACTTAAGAGTAAATTAGACGAAATATTTCAGTAATTTCAATAAATGTTCAAATAATATAGCAAAAAACAGGTAAAAAACGGTAACAATAATTCCACAAACTGTTAACAAACTCTTAATATTGTTGTTGTTTACTCATTTTATCCAAAGATAAAGCATACACAAAAATACATTTTTAACCGACTTCACAAAAAAGGAGGAGGTTCTCAATTCGTCTGTGTTTTTTTTTTTTGTTTTGCACAATTATTATAATGTTATTCTGCATTTAAAAACATGACTTGGCTATGGATGGAACTGCAATGGCGTCGTGTAAAGTCACTACGAGGTAAACAAGCTTTAAGCTTTTTTTAAAATATCTTATAGGCTAGCGTTTGACCATGATCTCACCTGTTGGTAAGTGATGATGGGGTCGAGGAAAGTAGCACGCTAGTTTTAGAATGGGAACATGCTCTCAAGGATAGGCCGAAACTCATTAGATGTTTGTTGATAAAAAATTTCCTACCACCATGCCGTGAAGGTTTATGCGATATTTTTCTTTCATCCGCCGATTGTTGAAGAAAACAGCCAAAAATGCACAAACTTTCAGTTGTTTTAATTGCATTATTTTTTGCAAGAGGGGTTATATTCTGTATAACTGATTTATTATCAGGTAAATAAACCATTTTAATAAAATGTTGACGAAATAAATAGGAATATCAGATTTCTGTCAGATATTGGCAACACATTAGTGCCAAATTCGCCGTCGTCATGAGAAACAGACCAAAACAATCTTTCTTGTAAAATTGTGGTGTAAAATTTTTACGTCTATCACCTTCTTTATGATTTAAAAAAACAACCTGAATTTTTTCGTAAAACATTTTGTTTACTCGTTATTCATACATTTTGCAGCTGCAAGTTTATTCCACAAACGAGGTCGTATACCATTATGATGATACTGAAAAAAGATAACAAAAAACTCGTCGCCCTTTTATCACATAAACCGGATACGACTTCCGGATGGGGGCCACATCAAATTATCTGTGAGAGTTACGATCCCTTCTCGGTCATTTTTGACCGACTTCATAGAGCATGGAGAAGCCTAATTTGCTTGGCTTTTATTGAAACTTTTTTTAGTGTATCCTGTTTTGAATCTCGGATACCGGTTGACCAATTTAGATATTTTTAATTACTTTTTTATGGTACAAGGTAACAGGACAAACACAACGCGCGCCTGATGGTAAGCCTATTACTGATACAGAGGAATACAAAATTCTGGACTGCCAGAATTTTGCATGTCACTGCACTGCGCCTGTTACCTTTGTTACCTTGAGACAGATAGTCTCACATGTAATTTTACTGGACACCTTGCCACTTGGTACTTGGTACGTGTGATGAATGTGGAAACAAATCGCTTCATGCGGATTGATGGAATATCCACCATGTAGCGGTGGCGATTATCAGTTCGTCTGGTTGTCCGATTAAGGATGATGATGGGGATTAAGTTAATGCAGTTGGGTAGCACACTCACCGAAATGTATCCGATAAAAAACCGATAAATAAGCAACTCAGCGGTGATGCTCTAAGCTTTGTGTATTTTTTGAGTATTCTGCTAATGAGCTCGTCATTGTTGATTAGCTTCTAAGCTCTTCACTCAATTGCGTCCAACGCCTCCAGTTGGTATTTAGCCGTACCGTTCCAGAGGTGGGAGTTAATAATAATACGTAGTTTATGTAGGTGCATTGTTCCTATAAAACTATTATCCAGTTCTTATGGTAATCTCCAGATATGTGGAGTGTAATGTGGAGACTTCAAACTAATTCATAAAATTCCTGCGTGGCATTTAAAGTAGGTGATTAATTTCCATAGATATTTCCATGTTAGTCTGCGATGATGTGATCGAGGATGGTAGCAAGCTAGGCCTAGACTAGGAACTGACTCTCAATATTTACAGTTGTCGGCGAAGAATTATCCAACTAGAGAGTGGTGGCTAGCCAGGCTGATACAAGAAAATATCCTACTACCATACAAAATTACTTATATAGAAACACTTTATTAAGCACCTTATTATTAAATATACAGAGAATTATACCTACAACTACTAATTTATTATTACACCATTATAAATAATGGTCTTATTGCAAAAAGCAATCTCTTTCAGACAACCTTAGGATGGAGAAATATGTAAATAAGATACGGCGGTGTATGATGTATTGGTAACTAAGACATAAGCTATTAACATTAAATCACAAACATCTGGAAACGACTTTTCTTACATTTTCTAAGTGTTAAAAAGTCGTAGTTCTATTATTGTACCTAGACCTAGTATAGTTATTATAAATATTAAAATACGGGAATGCATGAATTTTATTTAACTCAACGTTCCAACAAACTTGCATTGATCGTGGTCACGAGACGACTCAATCGTCAATCAACGCAGTCGTCTCGTCAGTCAATTTGGTAGTTACTTTATATGTTAGCTTTAATATGCGTTGCATCAAATTAATGTCTGTGAGATGCATATGCTATTTCATCTTTTTATTACCTTCTCCAGATTTGGCATTGGATAAGAATTGGTGGTGCTTGTGGTAAAGAAATATTCGTACAGTCTTTGTATTAAAGCCAATAGCTAATAATTTTTATGGATGATGATATGGTTTTAATAAATGAAATGGTTTTTCGGTTAGAGACCAAAGAGTCCAGTGGTACAGTGTAACTTAATTTGGATGGATCAGGGTAACTAACGGACAAATTCTGGCAATCTACAGTTTTTTGTGTGGTAGGTATTGATTTAAGCGATAAGTCCGCCCATTGTACTGTAGTTTTTAGAGTTACTATATCGTATGTTACTATCAATATGTATACAATAAAGTATTATATCACGTCACACCTCCTTGAATGACGTCATTCGTCGGGCCCTTGCCATCGTTAACGTGCCGGCTGTATTAGAGCCGAACGGTATATCACGTGACGATGGCAAGAGGCCCGACGGTATGACGTTGGTTCCGTGGTGCCGAGGGAGACCGTTGGTGTGGGACGCGACGTGTGCTGACACGTTAGCGGCATCCCACATATGCGGGACCTCACGAGCAGCGGGTGCGGCAGCGGATGCGGCAGAAACCCTCAAACGGAGGAAATATGCTGCTATTGGTGATAGCTACATTTTTCTTCCGTTTGGGGTCGAAACAATGGGTCCGTGGGGTCGAGATGCCCGGGGTTTTGTAAAAAAGCTGTCCAGACGCTTAATAGACGTCACTCATTACCAAAGAGCTGGCGCTTACCTCGGCCAACGGATTAGCTTAGCAATTCAACGAGGTAACGTCGCCAGCTTTTTGGGAACGTTACCGGCAGACAGCTGCAACCTAGGTTCTGTTTTTTATTTAGAACAACTTTAATTTTTATTTATCACATTTAATTTATTCTCAGTTAATAGTTTAATTTATTTTTAAGACAGAAGGTACATAACCTTCTGTAAATAAAGATTATTAAGGACATTTTATTAGAAGATTAAAAAAAATAAAGTATTTTGTATTGAATTTTATTGTTGTACTGTTTTTACGCAAGGTAGCTGGCAGTCATCGCAGGGGAAGAACTGAAGATTGGGCTCAGTGGCGAGCATTAGGAGACGCTTATGTCCAGCAGTGAACTTACACAGGCTGATGAAATGATGATGATGATGATGATGATGATGATGATGATGACTGTTTTTTCCACGGGCAGATGTCATCACTTACTACCAGAGGATCATCGTTCTTGTCTTAACAGTAAATTACTAACTTCATTCGTAGAAAAGTCACGTCACTCAACCCAATTCTTCCCAGTCCATGTCAAAATAGCAAACAAATCCAAAATTTACCCAAATTACCGAAACAATAAATTTCTCATACATAATATATTTTCACCCGACATCAATCACCTTTAATCTTTCAAATTGAGCGTAAACAGTCGTAAAGTCATAATAAACTGAAAAAATACAAAAACACGTTCTTTTGTTTTGTATGGAAATGACTCATGTGTGACCTACATGTGTGTGTTTTGACAAGTGATTGTGAATAATATTTATTATAGGGATTTTTATTCACTGTCTTCGATGACTGAGCTAAATCTTGTGGAAAGTCTGAGCGTTGATAGTTTATACATCGAAGATACCGAATAGAGACATAGGTACATACCCAGCTTTTGGGGTGCATTCTGCAAACGCAAGCTACCTAATCCCACTTTAGTCTAGCAAATTATTTGCCGATATTTAAATACTCAACTAGTATCGTATGATGGTAATTGGGAAATAACAAGTTGGGAAATCTGCTGCTGAAAATCTAATGTGTTCCGACAGTTGTCGGTGATAGCACAGTTTCCACTAAGATTTGCGTACTACAATTCTCCACATTGTCATTTACCAACAGACACAACCGCTAGCCTATATGCTATAAAAAGCAAAACAATGAGATGGGTGAATGTTTAATTTTCATTCACAACTTGTTACTCATGTTTAGACATCGATCTTCTCAATACATCACCGTAATGTGCCGTTCACTTGATCATCTGCCAACTACTGATTAGTATCTGTGGTTGTATTGTATGATAAATGGCACAGTCGCTGTCGTCACCTTCAAGCGGTGACAGGAATGTTGTAGAACATTTTTACTGAACACATTATTAATATATAGTTTAACTACATGCATGCCGCGCCTTTGCCTGCAAAAGTTCAAATAAGATGATAATTGCAGGAAGCAGGAAGCGTCGGAAAAAGTCAAGCCATCTGGGAGTTGTCATCGAAAACGCGGCCTAATCCCTTTGATATATAACAAAATAATGCATGGTGGGATATTCCTCTTTTATAGATCTATTAGGGAGCCGCCCTGGCTTCGCACGGGTAGAGCATATATGCCTGCATTTATCATCAGTTTGTTGCGTCGAGAATTAATTAACGTCTTACATCACAACGTAATATCTACATTATTCCCACTGTCACCAAAATAGTACTAAAACGTTTGACTACTCAAAAAGTTCACTGACACTTATATCACCTCATCTAGAATTACTCCCCGGGAGATGTGAAACGATCTGTGCTCTCTCTATCCAAAGTTTCATCTAATACCATATCAATGTCAATTTAAATTAGTGCTTTAGATCTTACCTTTTCTTGCGGTGCCAACAGTACTTGCACGTGTATTGGTTTTGTTTTTTCAACTAAGTAAGCATATCAAAAAGCAAATGCTAAAAAGCCTCCAATATTCAACCCAAGTAGTCGTATTCGATTGCCCCTCTTCATCCTCTAAAACAGGTTCAATTAGTATACCAATAAACACTCAGCGTTTCATCATTTCCTCTACATTGAATTGAGGGACATTCAAATACATTCGTCCGCAGAGACTGGCACCGGCCTCTCTGAGGGATTCTCAGTATGGGCCCTAGAATGATTCAACCAATAAGGAAGTGGGAACCTAATATGAGCCTAAAACATACATATTTGGTGTGTTCTGACTGCTGTCCTCGAAAGCCAGATTGCATTCAAGGCTTAGTGTTCTTATCATCTTCGACCAAAGCGACACTAGCAAATAACTGCAAAAAAAATATTTGCACGAATCACTAGGTATATTTCGATATGTAGGTACCCTAATTCGTTATAATAAAAAAAAGATTTATGTTATTTAATCTATGTTGACTTTAAAATAAATACTTTATTCATAACTTCATCATATTATCAAAAAAGAAGTAATAATACGACTTTACAACTAACATACCAGTGCTCTACTAACTTACAACTACTCACTATAGAAACGACTTCGAGATGCAAGCCACATAGAATCTACTTTCAATATTACATTTTCTGTGACGTCTCCTGCGAATAAAGGCAGAATGTGGTTATAAAATATAAAGTGAACCGCATCTGAAGACTTAAAAGATAAATATTTATGTTGGTGTGTACCACCCGCGCAAATAAAATGATATTGGGGAAGTTTGTGGTAACGAAGTAAGGCGATAAATGTTTGTAAAAACACAATGATATTTATGATAAACTAGAAGTGTCCCGCGGCTTCGCTCGCGTTAAAAACTTCTTTTATTTACTTAACACTTTTCTTTTGTAAAAACGATTCTATCATTAAAGGCATCAAATAAGAATTTGCCAAATCGGTTCACCCGTTTTTATGTTATCGCGTGACTAAAGCAATTTGGGATTCATATTTATAAAACCCGAAAAACCCAAATTTTCAGACTTTGTTACCTACCCCATTTCGAAAAATCCTACAACACGTACTTTATCCCATCTTGTTTCGCCATACAAACTTTGAATCCCCGTTCCGTATCCGGGGGGAATTTTCAGAAAATCCTTTCTGAACGGATACCTACGTCATAATAACTATCTGCATTCTAAATTTCAGCGCAATCCGAAACAACATAGATTTTTTTACTTTGTTACCCCAGTATATCCTCTTAGGGTGGCATTTTGAAAAAGTCTGAAACTCGTATTTACTTATTTATTAACAGAAGTAGTTGTGTGGAATGTCGAATAAAATGACTATCCATACTGCGAAACTCCGCTTCATCCCCTTAAAGAGTGAATTTTGAAAAATTCTTTCTTAGCGGATACCTAAGTCAAAATAACTAACTGCATGCCAAATTTCAGTACGATCCGAAACAATATTGATTTCAGACTTTGTTACCCCACTTCATCCTTTTAGGGGTGGAATTTCGAAAGAGCCTGAAACACGTATTTACTTACTTAGGTACTTGTGTTATGTTTCGAATATAAAAGACTATCTAATATTTTTTCTCTATACAAACTTTGAACCCCCGTTTCATCCCCTTCAGGGGTGAATTTTGAAAAATACTTTCTCAGAAGGAACTAACGTCGTAATAACTATCTGCATGCCAAATTTCAGAGTAATCCGAAACAATATTGGTTTTCACACTTTGTTACCCCATTTCACCCTCTTAGGGATGGAAATTCAAAAAATCTGAAACACGTATTCCATATTTTTTTACTGGAGCACTTGTATGAAGTTTTGAATAGAAAATACTATCTAATCTTGTTTCTCTCTCCTTACAAACTTTGAACCCCCGTTACATCCCCTTCAGCGGTAAATTTTGAAATATCCTTTCTCAGAGGTAACTAACGTCGTAATAACTATCTACATGCCAAATTTCAGCGCGATCCGAAACAATATTGATTTCAGACTTTGTTACCCCACTTCACACTTTTAGGGGTGGAATTTCGAAAGAGCCTGAAACACGTATTTACTTACTTAGGTACTTGTGTTATGTTTCGAATATAAAAGACTATCTAATATATTTTCTCTATACAAACTTTGAACCCCCGCTTCATCCCCTTCAGGGGTGAATTTTGAAAAATACTTTCTCAGAAGGAACTAACGTCGTAATAACTATCTGCATGCCAATTTTCAGCGCAATCCGAAACAATATTGATTTTCACACTTTGTTACCCCATTTCACCCTTATGGATTGAATTTCAAAAAAACCTGAAACACGTATTTACTTATTTTTTTACTGGAGCACTTGTGTGAAGTTTCGAATATAAAAATCTATGTAATCTTTTTTCTCCATACAAACTTTGAACCTCCGCTTCATCACCTTCAGGGGTGAATTTTGAAAAATACTTTCTCAGAAGGAACTAACGTTGTAATAACTATCTGCATGCCAAATTTCAGCGCAATCCGAAACAATATTGATTTTCACACTTTGTTACCCCATTTCACCCTCTTAGGGATTAAATTTCAAAAAAACCTGAAACACGTATTTACTTATTTTTTTATAGGAGCACTTGTATGAAGTTTCGATTATAAAAGTCTATGTACTCTTTTTTCTCTCCATACAAACTTTGAACCTCCGTTTCATCCCCTTCAGGGGTGAATTTTGGAAAATTCTTACTCAGAAGGAACTAACGTTGTAATAACTATCTGCATGCCAAATTTCTGAGTAATCCGAAAAAATATTGATTTTCACACTTTGTTACCCCATTTCACCCTCTTAGGGATTGAATTTAAAAAAAACCTGAAACACGTATTTACTTATTTTTTTACTGGAGCACTTGTATGAAGTTTCGAATATAAAAGTCTATGTACTCTTTTTTCTCCATACAAACTTTGAACCTCCGTTTCATCCCCTTCAGGGGTGAATTTTGGAAAATCCTTACTCAGAAGGAACTAACGTTGTAATAACTATCTGCATGCCAAATTTCAGAGTAATCCGAAAAAATATTGATTTTCACACTTTGTTACCCCATTTCACCCTCTTAGGGGTGGAATTTCAAAACAACCTGAAATACCTATTTACTTATTTTTGTACTGAAGCACTTGTGTGAAGTTTCGGATAGAAAAGACTATCTAATCTTGTTTCTCCATACAAACTTTAAACCCCCATTGCATCCCCTTAAGGGGTGAATTTTGAAAAATCCTATCTTAGTTACACCCCCTACGTACTAAAAAAAATATACCTTCGAAATTTCAAGTCTCTACGACAAGCGGTTTAGGCTGTGCGTTGTCTGTCAGTGAGTCAGTCAGTCAGTATGTCAGGACAAAGATTTTTATAGTATTAGATTATACAACTACTAATGTAGGCTGATAATTATGATGAATTATGAAATATTAAAACTATTTAAAAACTAAACCTAAACTTATATTAGGCGTATTAGCTCACCGGATTAGCCGTTAACGATAACCGTTGGGGCAGATTGGTTCTAGAATGGAGACCGCGAATCAGCAAACGTAGCGTAGCGTAGGACGCCCTGTGAAGGTGGAGCGACTACATTCGAAAAGTGACTGGAAACAAAGAACCCAAAATCGGGCTCAGTGGCGTGTCTTGTGGGAGGCCTACGTCCAGCAGTGGACTGATACCGGCTGATGATGATAATGATGACACATTTCATTTCATTTTCAAGTTTCAAAATTGATTTCAGTGTCCTCGCTGAAATCAAAGCCTCCGTCTCCGTCTCTCTCCTGACAGAGTAGTTTCACGCATTGATTTGTTTTTGCGGACACAATAGCAAAATTTTCCATTCATTCCAAATCGATCAACTAAACGTACCTACCATCTGAAAAAGATTAACTATTTTTATTTTCCAACGACAGTACTTTTTAGTTCATCTTTACATAGTACAAAACAAAGTCGCTCCCGCTGTCTGTACGCTTAGATCTTTTAAACTACGCAACAGATTTTAATACAGTTTTGAGCAATAGATAGAGTGATTCAAGAAGAAGGTTTATAACTAGGGGGCAGCTAGTTCGGAATACAACAGTAACAATTTACAATTTACATCAAACTATAAGTAATGCAAAGGGCGGTCTTATCGCTTAAAGCGATTTCTTCCAGACAACCGAAATAGTAAAGAAGAAAATTACGAGACTGTGAAGGACGGTGGTGTACCGATATAAACTCTAAAATTAATAAATATACTTACTTACATAATATTAACATATTATCATACCATACACTACTTAAAAACATATACATATATAAACATATATAATAATAATAATATAAAATACACTGTAAGATAAAGATTTCAATGAATTAGATTAGCAATAACTATAACACAACAAAGAATAATAATAGGTAATAAATAAATAGAAAAATAAAAATAATAATAATAATAAATAGTTCAGGCTAATAATAGTTCAGTCGAGACGGGATAAATAGAATTTCAATAGCCGTTCTTTGAAAGCGTGTGGAGATGGAGATTGTCTGATTTCCACTGGTATATCATTCCACAGGCGCGCAGCCTGTACCGTAAACGATTTATCAAAAAAGGTGGTAGAATGAGAAGGTATTTGTAACGTTAGATTGTCAGATGACCTCAACGTTAGTGAGTGCTGTGAATGTAGGAATTCAGAGCTTTCCTTAAGATAGCGCGGGGAAGCGGGATTAAAAAGTATATTATATTGGAAAAGAATGTGAGTATTCCGGCGGAGTCGAATGGGAAGCCACTTGAGCTTGTGACGAAAATATGAGACATGGTCATATTTGCGCAATCCAAATATGAACCTTATGCAAAAATTCTGCAGCCGCTCAAGTTTGTTTAGTTGGTCCTCCGTTAAATCTAGATAGCTAGCGTCAGCGTAATCAAGAATCGGAAGCAGAAGAGATTGTGCTAACGCAACTTTGGTAGCAGTAGGGAGAAAATTTTGAAGCCGTTTCAAGGCACCTGCAGAAGCAAACATTTTACGCCTAACGGCATCCAATTGTGGACCCCATGACAATGTCTGATCTATAATAATACCTAAATTCTTCACTTGTGTACTGTAAGGAATTTAAATACCGTCAAAAATAATTGTAGGAAGGTTATTACGATCAAGCTTAGACAACATGCGGGAGCTGCCTACAATTATTATTTGGGTCTTGCTGGGATTTACTCTTAAACCAAACGCCTTACTCCACGCAGCTATACGGCTCAGATCGTCATTCATTTTTCGAACACAGTCAATCAACTGATCGGGAGATGCCTGAGAGTAAATTTGTAGGTCGTCAGCGTAGAGGTGGTAGGGAGAAGATATATCAGAAAAAATAGAATTTATGAATGTAGAAAAGTGTAATGGAGTTAGAACGCCGCCCTGTGGGACGCCAGCAGAAGTGTTACACCACGAAGAGAAACAGTCTTCAAGGCGGACCCTCTGCCGACGCCCAAACAGGTAAGTACGAAAGAAAATGAGATCGGAATAATAATTATACCAATTATAAAATAAATGATTTTATAACCCAATTATAAAAAAACTATTAGACGTTATAGCCGATCCTACTAATCCTACTTCCTAGTAATATTATTAAGGTGAAGTTTGTGTGTTCTTTTGTTACTTCTTCACGTTAAAACACTCAACCGATTAAGCTGACTTTTTTGGTATGTAGATAGACTCTGGACACATAGGGTACTTTTTATCCCGATATTCCCACGGGAACAATGTCTACGGGGCACTGTAGCTAGTAATATAATAATACCCATTCTGATTGTGCGTTTGTGAAACAAGGCAATCTAGGCTTATAAAGCAGTGTTCGGTTACACAGCAATTCAACATAAACTGAAATGTAGTGAAACTAGATATCCCACTCCTTTGAAATTTGCAAGCGCAATTGTTTGCAAGTGCGGTTGGAAATAGTTCGGCTTTCTATGAAATAGGAGTAGGTACACTCAGCTTAAAAACTTTAGCTTAAAACGTTGTTGTTACATTGCTGCTTTTGAAAGTTATTGCGATATTTATTTAGTTTGTTCTCTCCTTCAACACGGTCTGATAGCTAGCCAACCAATTGAGAGAAAAATTGAGATGAAATTTTGCATAGTATATGTACAGGATTTTTGGTGGATGGACCGACAACACTTTTTTGGGGGTTGGGGGGGTTACGAGCAAGTTTTTCCCCGGTAGACCCAAAGTTTTAAGTGTCACGGTGATTTTAGATATGACTTTTTTGTTTTTTTTTTTAAATCCCCCATAATCTTGCCTTTTAATTGTACTAACATTTTTGCTTGTGGTTGTAATACGACGAATAAACTTATGCTGTTTTCACCCGACTACGGCGAAGCAAAAAGGAGGGTTATGTTTTTGACCGGTATGTGGGTATGTATGTATGTATGTATGTATGTATGTATGTTCATCTGTTCCCTCATAACTTCTAAACTACTTATCATAATTTGACAAATGAGGTGTCGTTGGACGCATCTTATTTGTCTGCTGGTTATAGGCTATGTGACGTCACAACGAGTTGAATGTGGCGCCCTCGAGAGGGCACGAAGTCAAGAACTAAAAACAATTTTTCACCCCACCCCATCGCGTGTGGTATCGTTAAATAGGGGTTTTAAAATGAGGATAGGGTTTAGTACTGTATCATATTTTTGTGGGGCGTAGCATTGGCGAGATATATCCCGCCGAAGTCAAAAAAACTAATTTTTACCCCAGGGCGTGGCGAAGAAGCAGTTGGGAGGGTTATGTGTTTGTTGATCGCTGTGCATGTAAGTATGTTGACATACATCTACCCATAAACCCCAAAATGCTTTGAATAAAATATAAGTTCAAAAACTAAAACCCGACTACTGCAAAAAACACACTCTAAAAAGTATGAAACAAGAAAATATTCTAATATCTCGCTATATCGCTATGCACAAACTATTCAATATGTATCGTGTATTATATATATATATATTTTTTATTTATTTCCAAAATGTATTTCCAAAATGAGATATGTACAGAGGATGCAATAGAAAATTGCGTTACATTGTGTACTTAAACTAGCTGAAACATGTTAATTAACCAACGGCCCCACACTAGGCACAAGGCCCGTGTCGTGGAATAATATAAACAACTTACTCGTAATATATATATGATATATATAATATAATATTTTATTGTATTTCATATATCTCTCTGAGCACCACTAAGAATATATATGAAATACAATAAAATATGTATTACAGGTAAGTTGTTTATATAATACACGAAACATATTGAATAGTTTGTACATAGCGATCTCAGATGAGAATATTTTCTTGTTTCATGCTTTTTGGAGTGTATGTTTTGCAGTAGTCGGGTTTTAGTTTCTGAACTTATCTTTTATCTGCAATGTGTCCGTATCCTAAATACAATATTACTTAACACTATTCCTTTTAAAAAAAATAATTCTGAGCTTTCAAAGTCGTTAATCGCTTTGACTGTTTTAAAAGTGACAACTTCTTAATTTTGGGTGTATTTGGGGTTAATTACCCCAAAAACACATACATTACATATACATATACATTAAAAAAAAAACAACCTTCAAAAAAATGTTTGTGAGTCCATCCACCAAACACTCTGTATATAGTAAAGCCAAATAGGTGAAATAAGACAAAGGCTACTTTTATTTTTTAACTCTAAGGGTCAGTTCACACCGCGACGCGACGTGACGAGACGCAACGCGACGATGCATTTTAAGTCGTGCGGCGCAGCAAAACGCGCGATGCCACCAAATTATCTCAAAGCAATTTGTATCTTATTGTGTAGTTATTAAAGTCAATTGTTTATCACGTGGTTCAATGGTTTCTTGCCGCTGCACCGCGCGGTGCAGCGCGACGCCGCGCGGCGCAGCCAGAATTCGCGCGGTGCAGGGCGGCGCAGCGCGGCGCAGCGCGGCGCAGCCTGAAGCCACCGAACTAACTCAATGAAATGTGTATCTTTTTGTACAGTAAATAAAGTTCTTTTTTGTCGCGTCGCGTAGCGGTGTGAGCCGACCCTAAATATATTTTTAAATCGTAGTTTTTTGGAATACAGAAGATGCAATATTTTTATTTTCACATCCATTTTAATAGTTTATCCCTTTCTATCTTATCCATTTAGTATAGTTTTTAATATATTACATATAAAAAAAGATAACACACGTATAATGTAGTAGTTTATGAAACTATTGCATAATGAGGGGAATTAAAACACACACTCGTGTTCATACCTAGTTTTATGCAGTTTCATACACTATTTTATCTACAGTCATGCAAAACATATTTAAAAAAAACCATAGTTAGCAAAAACTAAACAAAAACAACAATTCCAATTCCGTAAACAGCAATAGCTCAATGGCTATGGCGTCGGCCTGGCGATCGAGAGGTCATGAGTTCGATCTCCAGCTATTGCACTATTGACGTAAACCCAGCACACCCACATTATTATAGTAGGTGAGCTTTTTTAAAAACAAAAAATAAAAACATAGTATCTTGGATTACGTTCCAGTGATCGTCAGTAATTATATTATATAATTAAGAGTTAAATAACTAATACATACCATATGCGTATAGGCCTACGTGACTTTATCCTCGTAGGTGTATTTGTAAATCATTTATTTATAGTAAACAGTAGGCTATTTATTAGGCTCTCTCAATAATTAATGTTTTGTATCGGATGACATAATGTATTCGATGATTTTTGTCGTGATGTAATAATAACTTTTGTTATGGTTAATGGTAAAGAGCCTTCGAGCATTTACCAATGGAGATGTCAATGCAAGGCGTACCCATCTGCTGGCCATATAGCCATTATTGGCCATATGAGCGTGCGTAACTACGCTGTATTTTTAATACTGTGTGCGTGTTTCAAGCTAGTGTGCGGGATCGTTAAAATGAGTGATTTGTGTGTGTGCAATGCGTGTTTACCTCGTCCCCCGTAAGTATCGGCAGAAAAAAATGTTTGCGGATTACAACGTTAACAACTCCATTGGTAAATGCTCGAAGTAAAGAGCCCATGAATGCCAGACATTCCTTATTTTATAAAAGCTGAATGTTTGTCAGCTCATGCTTCCAACACAGGTAGGAACGATAAGCTACAGCTGGTAAGCTTGAGTCTTCGTAGTTTTGGCTGGCAATAAGTAACAAAGGTGTAAAAAATATCAACTTATCATCAACACCAATATTATAAATGCGAAAGTCAGTTTGTTTATTTGTTTGTTTGTTTGTTTGTTTGGGACTTCTTCACGGTCAAACGGCTTGACCGTTTTGGCTGAAATTTTGTACAAAGATAGTACATAGGGCAGAATAGGATATAGGATACTTCTTTTATGGCTATCGAGTCAGGGGGTCCAGATATTTTTAATTTAATTTTGTAAATATAAGACTTCTTCTCGAATAAACGGCTTGACCGATTTGCCTGAAATTTTGTGTGAATATATGTCATAGGGCAGAATAGAATATAGGATACTTTTTTTCTGGATGTCGAGTCAGGGGGTCCAGATATTTTTAATTGAATTTTGTAAATATAAGACTTCTTATCGAATAAACGGCTTGACCGATTTGCCTGAAATTTTGTGTGAATAGATGTCATAGAGCAGAATAGAATAAAGGATACTTTTTTTCTGGCTGTCGAGTCAGGGGGTCCAAATATTTTTAATTGAATTTTGTAAATATAAGACCACTTCTCGAATAAACGGCTTGACCAAATAGCCTGACATGTTGTATAAAGATAGTTCATAGGGCAGAATAGCATATAGAAAACTTTTTTTCTGGCTATCAAGTCAGGGGGTCCAATTATTTTTAACGGAATTTTGTAAATATAAGACATCTTCTCGAATAAATGGCTTGACCGATTTGCCTGAAATTTTGTGTGAATACATTTCATAGGGCAGAATAGAATATAGGATACTTTTTTTTTGGCTGTCGAGTCAGGGGGTCCAGATATTTTTAATTGAATTTTGTAAATATAAGACTTCTTCTCGAATAAACGGCTTGACCGATTTGCCTGAAATTTTGTGGGAATATATGTCATTGGGCAGAATAGAATATAAGATACTTTTTTTCTGGATGTCGAGTCAGGGGGTCCAGATATTTTAAATTGAATTTTGAAAATATAAGACTTCTTATCGAATAAACGGCTTGACCGATTTGCCTGAAATTTTGTGTGAATAGATGTCATAGAGCAGAATAGAATAAAGGATACTTTTTTTCTGGCTGTCGAGTCAGGGGGTCCAAATATTTTTAATTGAATTTTGTAAATATAAGACCACTTCTCGAATAAACGGCTTGACCAAATAGCCTGACATGTTGTATAAAGACAGTTCATAGGGCAGAATAGGATATAGAAAACTTTTTTTCTGGCTATCAAGTCAGGGGGTCCAATTATTTTTAACGGAATTTTGTAAATATAAGACATCTTCTCGAATAAACGGCTTGACCGATTTGCCTGAAATTTTGTGTGAATACATATCATAGAGCAGAATAGAATATAGGATACTTTTTTTTGGCTGTCGAGTCAGGGGGTCCAGATATTTTTAATTGAATTTTGTAAATATAAGACATCTTCTCGAATAAACGGCTTGACCGATTTGTCTGACATGTTGTGTAAAGACAGTTCATGGGGCAGAATGGGATATAGAATACTTTTTTTCTGGCTGTCGAGTCAGGGGGTCAAGATATTTTTAATTGAATTTTGTAAATATAAGACCTCTTCTCGAATAAACGGCTTGACCGATTTGCCTGACATGTTGTATAAAGACATTCATAGGGCAGAATAGGATATAGAAAACTTTTTTTCTGCATATCAAGTCAGGGGGTCCAAATATTTTTAATTGAATTTTGTAAATATAAGACTTCTTATCGAATAAACGGCTTGACCGATTTGTCTGACATGTTGTGTAAAGACAGTTCATGGGGCAGAATAGGATATAGAATACTTTTTTTCTGGCTGTCGAGTCAGGGGATCTAGATATTTTTAATTGAATTTTGTAAATATAAGACCTCTTCTCGAATAAACGGCTTGACCGATTTGCCTGACATGTTGTATAAAGACAGTTCATAGGGCAGAATAGGATATAGAAACTTTTTTTCTGGCTATCAAGTCAGGGGGTCCAAATATTTTTAATTGAATTTTGTAAATATACGATGTCTTCTCGAATAAATGGCTTGACCGATTTGCCTGAAATGTGTTTTAAAGACAGTTCATAGGGTAGAATAGGATATAGGATACTTTTTTTTTGGCTTTCGGGTCAGGGGGTCCAGATATTTTTAATTAAATTTTGTAAATTTAAGACCTCTTCTCGAATAAACGGCTTGACCGAATTGCCTGAAATGTTGTATAAAGACAGTTCATAGGGCAGAATAGGATATCGGATACTTTTTTTTGTCCATCAAGTCTGAATGTTTTGATTTTTTTATTGAATTTTGTGAATGTGTTTCCTCTTATCAGCTAAACGGCTTGACCGATTCAGCTGAAATTTTGTATATATCACAGTTTATATTGCATAGAATCACATAGGATACTTTTTTTCTGGCAGTCGAGTCCAGGTGTCCATAATTTTTAAATTGAAGTTTGTAAATGTGTGGCCTACTCTCGGTCGAACGGGTTAACCATTTAAGCTGAAATTTTGTACACAGACAGTCAAAAAGACATAGAAGGGTAACGAATACTTTTTTTTTTGGGTGGAAATTTCGGTTGTCTATATTTTTATTATGGAATTTTGTAAATGTGTGGCCTCTTTTTGGCCAAACGGCTTGACCGATTCAGATGAAATTTTGTACAAAGTCATTTAATAGGGCATAAAAGGGCAAAGAATACTTTTTTCGGCAGTTAAGTGTGGGTGCCTATATTTTTTGTTAACTTTACATAGAGTTTGCATACTTATAAATGTTTGACCTTAGGTTTATAGATTATGATGACAAAACTTAATAAGTGCTTTAATTAGGCCATACAACTGTCAGAGTCATTAAAAGTCATCAAAATTTACGCGATGGCTTTGCTTGCCCAACGTGTTTTATCTGCTATGTGGGAAGTATTTCAAAAGCAATCGTGTTTTAACAGCCACATTTAACCTTAGGGTCATCGGTGTTGACTTAGTAGGTTATAAAAACTGTCAGGGTCATAAAACGAAAAAATTTTTTGCGCTCACTTCGCTCGCGCAGTGATAGCGTTCGCTGGCGCTGCGCTCGCGCAATAATTTGTTTGATTTACTTTGTAGGTAATATTTCAGCAACTTTTTTATTTTAATAGCCACATGCATCAGAACGAGTCCATAAATTAAAACAGTACAATCTTCAATAATCATAATGATTTTTAACCTTTAATAAGTAGATATCAAGTTTAACCTTTGTGTCATCAGTGTTAACTTAGTAGGTCATAAAAACTGTCAGGGTCATAAAAGGTCGTAAATTTTTTCGCGCTCGCTTCGCTCGCGCAATGATAGCGCTTGCTTCGCTCGCGCAGTGATAGCGCTCGCTCCGGTCTCGCAGCATTTGTTATATCTACTTTGTAGGAAACATTTCAGCAACTTTTGTATATTAATAGCCACATGCATCAGAACGAGTCCATAAATTAAAACAGTACAACCTTCATATATTATATAATATATTTTGAGGGCCCGGTGGCGTAATCGGGAGAACGTTCGGCTTTGATGCCGTGGTACCGAGTTCAAACCGCCGTGCATCAATGGATTTTTCTATCGAAAAATTTATGTGCGCTTCTCACAGTGGCCCTCCGGTGAAGGAAAAACATCGTTAAGAAACCAACAAAACCCCCGCATGGTGGTAGGACACTATCTAGTGTCCGCCTGGCCAGCTACCACCCTCAAGTTAGAAAATCTGTCACCAAACATCTAATGTGTTCCGGCAGCTATCCTTGAGAGCCAGTTCCCATTCTAGGCCTAGCGTGCTTACCATCTTCGACCGCATCATCACTTACCAACAGGTGAGATAGTGGTCAAATGCTAGCCTATAACGTATAAAAAAAAAAAAAAATATATTAATAAAATAATATAATTCAATAATCATATTGAATATTAACCTTAAAATAAGTGGATATGAAGTTAACCTCTGTGTCATCAGTGTTGACTTAGTAGGTCATGAAAACTGTCAGGGTCATAAAAGGTCGTAGAAATTTTTCGTGATTTCAGTTTCGTTTTCAGTGATAGCGCTTACTACGCTCGCGCAGTAATAGCGCTCGCTCCGGTCGTGCAAGCATAAGTTATATCTACTTTGTAGGATACATTTCAGCAATTATTGTATTTAAATAGCCACATTCATCAAAACATGACATAAATTGGAACAGTACAGACTTCAATAATCATAATGAATTTTACCTTAAAATAAGTGGATATCAAGTTTAACCTTAGGGTCATCGGTGTTGACTTAGTAGGTCATAAAAACTGTCAGGGTCATAAAATGACGTAAGAATTTTCGCGCTCGCTTTGCTCGCGCATTGATAGCTCTGGCTGAGCTCGCGCAAACCTTTGTTTTATCTACTTTGTAGGTAATATTTCAGCATTTTTTTGTATTTTAATAGCCACATGCATCAAAACGAGTTTATAATTGACACAGTACAACCTTCAATAATCATAATGATTTTTTACCTTAAAATAAGTGGATATCAAGTTAAACCTTTGTGTCATCAGTGTTAACTTAGAAGGTCATAAACACTGTCAGGTTCATAAAAGGTCGTAAAAATTTTTCGCGCTCGCTTCGCTCGCGCAGTGATAGCGCTCGCAAGCATTTGTTATATGTACTTTGTTGGATACATTTCAGCAACTTTTGTATTTTATTAGCCACATTCATCAAAACATGTCATAAATTGGAACAGTATAACCCTTAATAATTATAAAGATTTTTACCTTAAAATAAGTGGATATCAAGTTTAAACCTTAGGGTCATCGGTGTTGACTTAGAAGGTCAAAAAACCTGTAAGGGTCATAAAATGACGTAAAAATTTTCGCGCTCGCTTCGCTCGCGCTATGATAGCTTTCGCTACGCTCGCGCAAACCTTTGTTTTATCTACTTTGTAAGTAATTTTTCAGCATTTTTGTATTTTAATAGCCACATGCATCAAAACGAGTTTATAAATTGAACAAAACCTTCAATAATCATAATGAATTTTTACCTTAAAATATGTGGGGTTATCGGTCTTAGGGTCATCGGTCTTGACTCAGTAGGTCATAAAAACTGTCAGGGTTATAAAATGACGTAAGAATTTTCGCGCTCGCTGCGCTCGCGCAAACCTTTGTTTTATCTACTTTGTAAGTAATTTTTCAGCATTTTTTGTATTTTAATAGCCACATGTATCAAAACGAGTTTATAAATTGAAACAGAGCCTTCATTAATCATAATGAATTTTTACCTTAAAATAAGTGGGGTTATCGTTCTTAGGGTCATCGGTCTTGACTTAGTAGGTCATAAAAACTGTCAAGGCCATAAAATGACGTAAAAATTTTCGCGCTCGCTTCGCTCGCGCATTGATAGCGCTCGCTGCGCTCGCGCAAACCTTTGTTTTATCTACTTTTTAAGTAATTTTTCAGCATTTTTTGTATGTTAATAGCCACATGTATCAAAATGAGTTTATAAATTGAAACAGTACAACCTTCAATAATCATAATGAATTTTTACCTTAAAATAAGTGGATATCAAGTTTAACCCTAGGGTCATCGGTGTTGATTTAGTAGGTTATAAAAACTGTCAGGGTCATATAACGACGTAAAATTTTTCGCGCTCGCGTTTTTTGCTCGCGCATTGATAGCGTTCGCTGGTAAACCTTGGTTAGGTTTACCAAGTACCAAGTAATGATTAATGACTTCAACAATAGACGATATCGAGTTCGACCCAAGAGTCATCTATATTGACTTGATGATTAGGTCATTGAACTGTCAGGGTTATAAAAAGCCATAAAAAAAATTCACTCGCCCAATAATAGCGCTTGCTACGCTCGCGCAGCTATTTACCTTATTTTCTTTGTAACAAATGTTTTAGGAACTGTTGTATTGAGTGAAACATTTAAACAGCACAATTTCGTATACTTACCTAACCAAAATGATTAATGACTTCAACAATAGAGGATATTGAGTTCGACTTTGAGAGTCACCTATGGTGATTTGGCCTAAGAGATCATCGATCTAGACCTCAATGGTCATAATGACACAAATAACGCGGGCGAAGCCGCGGGTAACAGCTAGTGAAATAATAAAGCATAACTTTCTTATTTTCTTCGTAATAATTTTGGAAATCACCTCATCTATGGGTAACAACCGCCTATATTAGATGCTATGTGCAGACACAAAACTCTGGATTGTCAGAATTTTACCAGTCGCTGCTCGGCGTTCTAAATGTCACAACTGTAGATATATAGATAATATACAATGATTATTGTTTCACCACAAATATGAATTTCTACAAATATAGCACAGCCTAAGTTTTAAGTGCTAAAAACGTTAACGACCGCATATAATTACGAGTAAGATTGATCTAATGCCATGTCCATTACATGCCAAAAGATAATGATCAGTGCAAGAATAAGCGCCAACAATACAATTAGGGGATGTCATATTATTCATGAACATCTTAGCAAATTAGGTATGCACAGACACTGCTGTGTTTATTTATTTAATGGATCTAGTGTCGTGGACCTGTGCCAATTCTAGATTAGACTTAGTTATGAACTAGAGATAAACCATTGTTTTTGTTTGTAAAGAAAAGTGTAGAAAAAAAGGTGACAAAAGTGCTGCTGCTTCTATATATAAATATACTAGCTGTTCCCGCGACTTCGTCCGCGTGGAATAGTGTCTTTGGGTAGCATTTTTAATTATTTAGGCTAATTATTTTACAAATAAGACACATACGTATCCCACCTACACCGCACCGTACCACGCCACGGTAATCCCTCCTCCCCCCCTCCCTTCCCCTCACCCCTCCCCTCCCCTCCCCCTCTCTCTTGTCCTCACTCCCCTACCCTTTCCCCTCACTTCCCCCTCACCTCCCCCTCCCCTCACTTTCCCCTCTCTCTTCCCCCCACTCCCTCCCCCTCCTCTTCCTCTCACTTTCCTCTCCTCCTCCCCTTTCCCCTCACTCTCCTCCCCTCACCCTTCCCTCACTTTCCTTTCCCCTCCCCTTTCCCCCCACTTACAGACAGACAGACAGACAGAGTTACTTTTGCATTTATAATATTAGTTAGGATTAGGATAGGTAGGATAAGAAAAGTTTAAAGTGTATTTCTATATATCTAAAGATAAAATGTTTTTAAGTCACTATAATGTTGCAGCTAAAATCCCTTTCAAACTTTGAGGTTTTTATCTCCATATCTCTAGAGATACTCATCAGATCTCGATAAATTTACAATAGGTTAAATTCAATTCAATTCCTCAAAGTTAAATTGTTTCAAAAAGAATTTTGAAAATCCGTCTACAACTACAACGACAGATAAATCAAAGAAAAAAACTAAATCAAAATCGGTTTAGACATTTAGGCGCTACAATGCCACAACTAGACACACAGACACACACGTCAAACTAACAACACTCCTTTTTTTGCGTCGGGGGTTAAAATGAGCGCAATCCATATAGATAGATAATACTATCCATATTGATACGTAAGGATGTTCGTGATAAAATTTATGAAGATAAAAAACGTAGAAGGTATATTAATGGTCCGATTCAAACGTACGAGGAAAGATTCAAATCAGAAATATATACTCGACGACGTAACATTGTAGTGATGTAGAAGCGTTCATTGATTGATTATATGCTACGCTAATATTATGCAATTCTATTGACGTGTTGCGCTTGTAAATTCAGTTGCCATACACATTGATATTTATTTTCAAAACTGGCCAAGTGCAAGTCGGACTCGCACTCGAAGGGTTCCGTACCACACTACAGTATTTTATAAGATCGAGCAAAAAATACCTAATAAATATTATCTTTTTTCGCCAGCAAAAAATAATAATTAATAAACATTTTATTTCTTATAACGCCATCTAACGTCTAACAAAGGTGTTAGGGATCGACATTTCAATATAACGCCATCTATGGGACGTTTACCTAACTAATAGTTCGAAGATGGCGTAAAATGCCGAAAAAAACACGTTTCTTGTATGGGGACCCTCTATTATTATTTAATCTAGATGAAATTTTACTGGGATCAAATGAAAAGTATGCTCTCTCGAACAAAAAATAATTTTCCAGTTTTAAGATAACAAACATAAAAAATACAGGTGAATCGAGAACCTCCTCTTTATTGGTGAAGTGTTTTTTTTTTTATCTTTTGTAACGATCTTAAATTATCGCATGGCTCGCATGGAATCTCTTGCTGGGACTCGAACCGATTGCTGAAATTTCTTTTACCTGTGTGATCTGCCCAACTGCCTAGACTATGAACGTCAATAACCTTAGGTCAGTAACATAACAAACGTCATGTTTGTGACATGACACAAAACGAAGTAAACACTGTCACTAAAACTAAAGTTTCTTTCATTATTGTTTTCCATTTTGCATCTCCTATTCTTGTTTTGAAGCTGTACCACAAACTTATATAATTGATGCTAAACGCCCACAGAATCCCAGAATATCAACACAGACGTTGCACCTACGTTTAATGCCTATTATTTATATGAATCATGGTTTAAGAATATAAACACATCAGCGTACATCTCGACTCCACTTGTTTACAAACTCTTGAAAGCAAAGTATTTTTGTTTTAAACTATGTTGTGTTTCTACGGAGATTAGAACGTAATTTAACACCTTTTTATGGTTATAATAACACTAATTTACTACTTTGGGGGCCACTCTCAACGGTTCCAGTTAGCTCTTGTTATAAACTTATATATCAGATTTATGACATGTAAAATAAAATAAGGAAAAAATGTACAACTTTTATATGGCGCAATATTTCAGATAACTAACTATCTGTATTATTATCAAGAACCAGTGAAACTAGCCCAAAGGGTCACAGGTACATTTTCTCATCAAATGGAGAGACAGCTAAATAACCGCATTTAAGCATATCAAGCAAATAGAAAAATTGACGATAATTTTTCTATTAAACAATGATTGATTGTCCTTTGATTAAGGACGATTAAAGGAATTAATTAAATATAAACAATTGACAGACTATCACCCTATACTAGCCTGAGACGGTATTATAAGAACGACGCCTTAGTTTGTACTATTATCTATTTTCAACGATTATTCCATTATTATTATATATTATTCCATTATTATTATATATTATTATTATATTACTCCATCAATTGTGAACCGATTTGAATGATTCTTTTTTTAATCGCTAGGGTACGTTTTCGAGATAGTCCCATTGTAATTTCATCGAGATCTGATAAGTATCTCCAGAGATATGACGATAAACGTCTCAAACTTGGCACTGAAATTGACTCGCGGGGCATTGAAGTCAGTTGTTTTAGTTTTTAAACTATCTTAATTATGTAACTTAAGCCCAAATCCACTCTTTAGCTAAGATTAATGAAGCTCTTTGATTGGTTAAATCTCGCCTTAAGGATTAGGCTTAAGAGTAGTTCTACACCCAAGTATCGTACTATCATACCAACCTCAGATTTTAAAAGGACTGCTAATTAAATAATACTTGAATCTAAAATTTAAAAGCACCCCCGACCGATTTGTACATGAATAATTTGTTCATTGAGACCACTCCAAGGAGCCTAAAACGCGACATCTCAGACGTGGAATTGAGTATTCTGCAGGTTCAAGGAGATGTCTCAGTATTAGGTCAAGTTTACCATTTTAATTTTAAAATTATCGTGAATTTGTAACATTATTATTGTTATATACCGGCTGTAATTCACGTACCTTTAGTCGAATTTTCTCGACCTAGGTTTCGAGCGAGTCAGTCGCTCTTCCTCGGGAGTGAGGTCACGAAGCGAGGAAGAGCGACTGACTCGCTCGAAACCTAGGTCGAGAAAATTCGACTAAAGGTACGTGAATTACAGCCGGTATATAACAATAACAAGTTTACCATATTCTTGCAATATCATTGAAGTAACAGGATACTCAATTTTAAATTTATACATTTGATTTGACTAATACAAACAGACGACAGCAGACTGGCGGGTAAGTAGTGCGCAGAAGCGCCGTTTCAATTTATTTCGATGTCCGCAGTCAAAGGACTGCGAAAGTTGCTATCGTAGTCTCATCAACCAAAAGAAAGCTGATAATATTTTAACGGCTAAACGGATTTTCATGAATCATAGTTATGAACACTTTCGATGAAGATACATATCAAACAAAAAAAAACTAAATCAAAATTGGTTCATCCGTTTGGGCGCTACGATGGATGCCACAGACAGACACAGACAGACGTATTCAAACTTATAACACCCCTTCTTTTTGCGTCGGAGGTTAATAAGGAGGAGGTACTAAATTAATCTGCATTTTTTAGGGTTCCATACCCAACAGGTGCCAACGGGACCAAAAAAATAGAAAATACATCTATGTATATCATCAATTCATCAATAAAAAAATGATGTCAACGATCAATGAAACGCTAGTCTTTACGTTATCACCATCTACGTCAGATCGCGTGTTGATAAGAATTCAAGGAGAATTCCTCAGTATTTTTTCAGTTTTTGTTGTGTGCTCAGACAATACAAAACGTCTACGTTTTTGCTAGACCGTGAGAAATGAGTTCGTCACGGAAATAACAGAAGTGCCATGCATCGACAAAGGAAACGAAGAAGTAAGTGAAAATGCTTTTATACTTTATGTCAGTTAATATGCTTTGGATTATATGGATATGGACACTGATTCTTGATAGTTCTGTTAGGTAGGTACCTACTAATCTGGCAGAATTTTGTAGTTTTTCTAAATATCTGATAGGTTAGCTTTTAACCACTATATCGTTTGGTGGTAAGCGATGATAAGGTCAAGGATGGTAAATACGCTATGTCTACCAAAAAGTAGCTTACCACATTAAAGACAAATCTGCCGCCATTACCTTACGGTGTCACGGCAGCACACAGCCCTTGAGAGTTGGAATATTCTTGACCTATCTTTTTTGTGTGAATTTCAACCGGTCGCCGTGACCAAAATCGGTTAGAAAATTATCTTTCATTTTCGAGGTCAAAAACTGCTACAAAACAACCAAAATGTTAGTAAAACTGACACATAATACAGATGCCGGGAGGTTTATCTTATCCCACTAAGTAGTCTATATATTAGCCGCTATATATTAGCGTTACTCCGTATCTTATCTGCGAGCGTAGGTCTCCAGCAATTAGTATCATATATCATCAGACGGTGGATAAAAACAGGTTAAAATTGAAAGTGTTTTTATTCAGCTTAATGTATTACTAGTTAAGATATTACCTGTAGATGAGTTTGTTACCTTGTCATATTGACTAGAAGAGTTCTAGGTAATTGCCGTGATAGCTAACAGTCTTTCTGAGTCACTGCTTTCACTGCTGAACGTCTGCTAATATGCTACCGCTAATCGTGTGTTTTCAAGCTCCTTCTCTTTTGAGAAGTCGGTTAAAAATGTATGTTTCTGTAGTAACAAAATAACATTATAACGAATCGATTGAAACCTTCTTCCTTATCAAAATCGAATACGTAGTTTAGGCGATACAGTGGCACATATATAGATACATAAATACAAAATAAAATAAGTACAAAATGTATTTATCGACACAATAAGTGAACTAGTATTTTTAATTAAATCCATAAGCTCCCGAATAGCCAAGCTGTGTTTCAGGAGCCAGTGGTTTTTCCCATGGATTGTATGATGACATGGACTGTAAAAAACATAACCCTTCTTTAGTGCTTAGCCGAAGTCAGGTAATTAGAACGTGTTAAGCTTTTTGGTAATCTAGCCGTACTAATCTGAATTATAGTCAAATCAAAAGAACTCGCATCATAATCAGCCTGTCAGTCCACTGCAGCCCACTGCTGGACGCAGGCCTCTCCCAAGACACGCCACTGAGCCCTATTTTTGGCTCATTGAGAGGGGTATGCCCTAATCGCCACGCTGGGCAGGCGGGTTGGCGATCAAAATGAACTCTCATTTTCTCATAAATAAACAAAATCTCTTACCATAGTAAATAAATAGAGCCATTATTTTAATGAGACGTAGAATTAATTAATTTAATTATGGAAAGCTACAACAGAAGATTTATTGAAAGGAATATTATTCCTTGACAAAATTATTGTAATTTTGTGTACCCGCGACTGTTAGTTTTGCAGAAATGTTGAAGCGTTTATATTTAAATAAACACTTCAAAATTTCTATAAACGCTTTAACATTTCTGTAACACTAACAGTCGTGGGGTAACAATACTAGCAACACTCTATTGTTTGGTTTAGAAGGATAAAAGCGTGATATTCTTTCGTGTAAAAGATTTTTCATATAAGACACTAAATTAACACAAATCGTTTTCGATATAAGCTGTTAGCCTTTGGAACGATCTCCCTGCAGCAATTAGACTAGCCCAGTCTATAGGCAACAAGTTTTTAATAGTTTAGTGGTTCTAAACGCCTAACAATGTTTAATCCGTTCCCAGCTTCTTCGCTTCTACGCTTTAAATTGTAATGTGAACGTTTATTGACCGAGTCAAGCGAAGTTCTCAGTTTCAGATTCGTATCTCGTGAAATTTTGTGAGGTTTGTTAATTGTGTGGATTTTTTTGTTGATTTAGTTTTTGGAAATTGCCCAAGTGGCGTAGATATGGTGGGTTGAAAACTTAAAAAAAAATCAGCCTTTCCTAAAACTGTTCAAAAATGTCACTCAACTATTTTGATGCCCTTATTTTAGACGCAAAACTTTTGTCGTAAAATTTTCAACCAATAAACTTTTAGGGGTTAATTTTAACCTATACATTATTTTACAATAGTTAAATAATATGTACAATAAACATTTACAGATCTTGAAACTCATAACACTATACTTAATATATATAAAGCCTTAAATACACATAATAAAGTTAATTTAAGTAAGCAATAATTCACTCGTGGTGATTACAAACATGGCTGTGTGGTTACTGTATAATATTTACATTAACATTAATTTATAGCTTCCACCAGACAGACAGATAATAATTATTAAGTTAGGCTAATGTTAATAACTTCACTTGACTTGTAATTACTAAAAGTAATTATTTCGGTAATACTATCGTGAGGCTTAGTTACTAAGACGTTTCAAACCTTCTGTGATCTTTGAAGCGAAAAACACCTATTCGGTCGCAGACTCGGGTATATTCTGGCAGATTCCGATGACTTAGTCACAGTAATTGTCGTAACGTATCTAGCCATAAATAAAACTATAATAAACCGGCCAAGTGCGTGTCGGGCCACGCGCAGTGTAGGGTTCCCTAGTAGCCTGTTATTCAATGCAAGTCTTTACCCATTATAAACAAGCAACTAGGTACTCCGTCTTTGTCACTTTAAAGGATTTATTCAAAGGATTTTGTATTTGGTACAAAATTATCTAACACCCAAGTTCAACGAGTATTACTGCTAAACTAATAAAGTTATCTCAACCGCTATAGTTCTCCTTTAAAGTTCATGAAATGCGCTATTATCACGAATTTTTCCAGATTTTTCAAGTTAGCAGTTTAGCTTTTAGAGGGGGGACGCCCTACTGGAACAAAAATTTGCACTTTAAAGTTTAATATTTCGTAAATGGAGCATTTAATATGTAGCAACCCTTAAGTCTTTTTAAAAGACCTATTCAACGATACCCCACACGATGGGGTAGACGATGAAAACAAAGTTCATCCCCACTTCTCATATTACCCAAAAAAAAAGCAGCACTTTATTGGCGTAATTTATGTACGTACCCCTACAAAATTACAGTTTTCTAGTATTAACGGTCTCTTAGCAAAACCTCGGACAGACAGACAGACAGACAGACAGACAGACATACAGACAGACAGACAGACAGACAGACAGGCAGACGGACATGGCGAAACTATAAGGGTTCCTTGTCAGGACTACGGAACCCTAAAAAAGAGGGTGCGTAGAAAGCTACGCGTTAGAAGTGAAACTTCCAAGTTCATTCTATTTATTTCTCAACATCACTAATTATTTTTTTGTACAACTCCATCTGTTGAACTTTGCGGGACGAATGCCCGAATGATAGCGAATACGTCTTCGTAGTTACGCCGTTCTACAGTAGAGGGCGTTTATAAATATATAATATACTAGCAGCCCGCCCCGGCTTCGCACGGGTGAAATTGATACATAATATTGGACGGTCCGTAGGCGTAAAAGATAGTTACCTACCTTGACATCTGACCCGAGGGTCGCCGGTTATTATCCTAGCTATATACCAATTGATTTTCTCAAGTTTCTATGTGCATTCATGAATCATGGGTGTTCGAACACAGGTAGTGGGATCATTAAATTGATGTTCTGCCTCACTTGCTACCAAAAAGTAGCTTACCACCATTAGTAAAAAAATCTGCCGCCATATTCTTACGGTGTTCCGGCAGCAGAGTTCCGCTCGGGAGTCTTCCCATTCTAGGCCTAGCGTGTTCGCCTTCCTTGGCCATCATTATCAATACCAAAGTCATATAAATGCGAAAGTCAGTTTATATATTTGTTGTTTGGAACTTCTTCACGGTCAAACCACGGTCAAACGGTTGGACAGACGCTGGATTTAGCAGAAATTTTGAACTGGGATAGGCAGTACTTATTAAAGAATAAGACCATATGAAACTTTTAAACGCGGGCGAAGCCGCGGGACTCAGCTAGTTTTATACGACAGATCAGACTATATTGACATCAAATTGATTTATATAGGTTGGGATCTACAGAAATAGCTAAGCTAATAATGTTTACGCAGTAACAATGGTCTATTCTGTGGTTTCACTGGAAATATTTTATTATTTTTCGAGACGCATAATTTGCAATCTATTATTTTCTAAATTATTGTTTTAAATTATATATTATAGAGGATACTTTTAATCTATTATATGTGACCAAGGTAATGAACGTAATTGTTTTGATAAGAATTAATACAGTATTGTAGAAAATAGACTTGGAAGTTATGTAATGTTTTTTATTTAAAAATTAAAGAGTGAAATGGTTACTGTGAGTCAACCTTTAGATAGACATATGCTATTGCGGAAAAAACCTTTTCATCCCATCTATTTGAAAACTGATGGTTTGTTTCTCGATAAGGGCGCGCAAAATAGGTCTTTTCCGCCCTAGGGCGGGAAAGTTAAAGTTTTTTAACTTATGACTGTTCTTTTATAGTACCAAGTCTAAGGAGGTTCAATAATTATATTGTACGGGAAATGTTACTGTCCTATTAAATAGAGAGCGCGTGGCGTTAATTAAGTTAAAAAAAAATACCGCAACGTCATATAGACGGGGACAGAAATAAAAAAATAATTAAGCGCGCAAAGTGGCACAGTACACATAATCTAGTGGTGGCCTTGAAGAAAAAAAAGAAGACGTGTGGCACTCGGGAACTGCCGTGGTAAAGCTATTGCATAGCATTTTGTTATTTATGCAGTATTTTTTTCTTTGATATCAATTCAAGTTATACTTTTTGAGTGTGGTGACCGATAAGAAAACAATTACTTAGAGTGTAATTACACACCAAAACAATTATTTCAAAAAAATTGAACAAAAGTAACGATATTAAGAGTTTGATCGTCGAATTTTGCGCGTTTTTATATATATATATATATATATATACATACATATTGAGAATCTAAATTGAGAATTTAAACTATACGTGTGTGTGTGTATATATATATATAAAAGAGGGCTACTTTTAATATCGCTCATTTTAATATCAAACATTTTGGTTATCTTTATAGCAGTCTATATATAAATTAACGAAACAAAAAATAATACTGCATTTGTGATAATAATAATAAAATGTATGTATATAGAGTACTCACTCATTTTCTTTCACTATTTTTTTCGTGACTTTTTTCATTTATAAATGCACTTTGTTTATTCATATTTACAGATAGAGACAGAGTACAGATATTCACTGTTGTACATAGATGATAAATACCTATACACCTATCTGTGTCACGGCTACATGTATGAAGGCTGTGAGTGTTTAACAAGGAGGAATTATGTAAAGTTCCGAGGACTTGTTCACCTTTGACATAATTTGAAAATATAATTCGGAATTTATATTTGAAAATGGAACTAAGCCGGTTCGAGTAGTTAGGCATTACATACAGTAATATAATTTAAAATCCGATAGATGGCGTTGTACACCGTTAACACACGCAAGTGTTTCATTTTATCAAGTTTTACCATTAAATTGAATGAAGTGTGAAACCAAAGACGACCTTATCTCTACTACGCTAAGGCTTAAATAATGAGGTTTGTTGGGGTGTTAGGTTTTATTTTCGTTACGGAATTTCTGGATTCGGTCTCCACGCTCACGGCCCGCGATAGAAGCTATGCAATAGTTTAAAAGCGCTAGAATTATTGTCATTTTTAGTCTGTGCATTTTTAGTCTGTGGTCACAGACTATCATAATAACACATTTAACCATGGAGTAGGAAATACATATAGACATGGAGGTGCCGCGATACATTTGCTTAAACTACTGATATAACTTGAAAAAAAAGTGTTTTGAAGTCTTAATGGAACCTAATATGACTGTCATTCATTGTCCATTGGCCTATTGATGACCTTGATTGACACAATTCTAGCAATGAACCAATGGACAATTAATGGCGTACGTTTTGGGTTTAGATATGCACCTTCTTTGTAGGTATTTCATGTCCTCTTTGA
This sequence comes from Cabera pusaria, assembly GCA_954871355.1. NCBI lineage: Eukaryota > Metazoa > Arthropoda > Insecta > Lepidoptera > Geometridae > Cabera > Cabera pusaria. The sequence continues at coordinate 16,498,366 of OX940902.1, forward strand.
TTATAAACTCGTCCATGTATATGTCAATAAGTTAAAGATAAAATGTTTATCGGGTGAAACTGCAAAAGGGGCGAAGTTTTTTTCGGAAACTGTATGTATTTATTGGTTTATTACGTTTGTTTACGTTAGTTAGCGTCTTTTACAATATTATGCTCTTGAATTGCTAAATTATAGAGCCTTTTATTTATTCCCTTTTCTCATAGAGGGGATGAAAAGCAGAGTGTAAAACTCGGCTGCAGTATTCTTTTTTCTCGGCCGTCGTACTTTCAATCCCTCGCTACGCTCAGGATTCTACTTTAGAATCCCTCGCTACCCTCGGGATTCTACTCTAGAATCCTTCGCTTCGCTCTGGATTTAAAAAAAATGGCCTCGCAGAAACGTACTGTATTGCACCCTTGGTATACAATCTACTATTTATTATTATTTATGGTTAACATAATTTAATACGATATGTATATGATTATATACAATACTTCGTGTCTTTGCTGTCGACTTTCGCGGTGATCCCATGTCTGAAACCAAACCTGGGTGTAAAATTGGACCATTATTGACATAAAAATTTACTGTTGTCATATTATAGATTAATCGGAGGTAGATTTAAAATTTATTTAACTATTTCTAGCCCTGTACAAAACGTTTTTTTATGATAAAAGATAACATAACAAGCACGATACTCGCCTGATGGTAAAAATGATGTTTACCTATTACAAATATAGTGGCATGCAAAGTTCTGACTACTCCAAAGTTTTGCGTGTCACTCCACTGCGCCAATTACCCCGAGACATAACGAAATGTCCTGTAATTTCACTGGGCTTATTGCCATTAAAACCGAAATACATTCCTATTTCACGGCTGAATTAATTGGCAAAGAAGTGGTACCGCCAAAGGGAAACTAGCGGATGTCCCACTATACTTAACCAATACGAGTATGTGAAATGTATTCTTTGTTTGATAAAAGGAAGATATTCCAATTAAGCTTCAAAGTTTTAAACCAAACAAATATAAATGCATACAATTAAATATTAACTAACGCTTTTTAAAATACCCATGTAAGTTAATAAGATACTAACATCGCTGGTAAAGTCGAGGGACTTCTAGCTCGAATGGCAATAACAGACTTTGCCACGTGCTGTCGCAAAGGACAAGCTACTAAAGGTATAGTCACGCCCCGGGCCATTATCCCCGATTTTATACGGCCAAGTGACATTCCAACCCGAGAGCAGCACCTCCTTTTAAGGTGAGTTGCCTACCCCAAATACTAGAGTAAACAATCGTAATATTTGAAAATATTTTGTACCGTCCGGCTTCTCTTAAACATGAGTAAATCCTAGCTTAAGTAAAAATCCTGTTGTATTTTAATTTCCCTTTATCACGCCTCAAACATCTGAGACCTTATATAATCAAAAACAAACAAATCTTTCCATCAGTGCCGTGGACTCCAAGATTCTAATTACAGTCTTTGACATACAGTTCCGAAGCTTTCATAACAAAAGAAGACACAGCACAGTTAAAGTTAATCTTAGCATTTAATATATATTTAAAAGCCTTACCATCAATAAAATAAAACGCTGTGTCCATATAAAGGATCACATAATAATAAAATCTCAGCGGGCTAGCAACATTTAGGCCGATCGGCACAGTTGTCAACGAGGAATGTCGCACTCTTATAACGAAAGTGTCCCAATCCAAAAAAGCTGAATTTGAGTTAATGCTAAAGAATAATAGAAATTGGTACACTTTCTTTTTCATTCATCGATTTTATCCTTTCTGTTCTTGTGTAATATTAAAGTGAAACTTGCAAAATAGAGTAAAAATATCTAGTTATAAATTCACCTAAAGAAATAATAAATAAAGGCTGTAGCAATAATAATAAATTAGTTCATAAAATTATGGGATTCACTTTGTTTAAGCTAATAGTGGTTCATTATAGATTCGTTCAAATGGCACAAGCTTTTTTTTTAACAAATAAGGACTCCGTTATATACACTATATGCACTATAAATACAACACTGAAAAGGGCCGCGCTAATATTTGTAATTAAATTAAATGTCTACGAAAGGGTCTTTGATAGTGTACGTTCTGTTACCACAAAGATTGACTGACAACTTTTTAATTGTTTTTGAGCTAGGTCAGTATTGTTCGTAAGGTGCGATGTGACCAACTTATGGCGAGGTTGGTGCGTGTCATGTCCTTATTAAGATAATGAGGTGAGCAAACTCGCACGCTGCGTTTTATTTCGTCGTACAAGATTGATATGTTGTTGTGACAGCAATTAACACGGGTTTTGTTTATTTTTTACTGAATAGCTTTTTGGATTTAAGAATAAGCGTGTACCAGCAAGTTTGAAACGTTCTATATATTTTGACGTAGTAAATAATAGAAATCTTTTGGTCGTTTTGCGCTTAAAACGGTATGGTCGTTAGAAGACTCTATAAAGTACGTACTAGAGCTTTAATTAACTTATTGAAAATGATGTCACTACCCAACATACAATTATTATCAATTAACCACTTAATTATACGAAACAAAAATTACTGTTTTACGTACATAGAAATTCTTTACAAATAATACAAAATAAAATAACATCAATTATATGAAAAGTTTTGCACGATCGATATAGGCATACTCAATGAGGATTGATGAGAGGCAGCCTATTGCAAATTATATGCCAAAACAAATTGTAACCAATGTTGTCTGGCAGTAAAATAACCTTATCATTTAGACGTATGTGTCAAATATTATGTTTCTTTGAAGTGTCTCACACTTTATATTTTTGTAAATTGTTAAACACAATCCAAAATTTCATCGTACCGACGGGACTCGAACCCGCACCCCCCGGATTACACGTCCAGGTGCTCTGCCAATCAAGCCACGGTTCGATACATCGATACGACTAAATTGGTGGATTGCTTCTGTTAACCCAATTATGTTATGTGTCAAAGGTTCCTAAACACTATTCCGGCGGCACAGCCGGCGGCTTTCTGCCATCTTTTCTATTTAGCTTTCAGTGACGTACTAATTCCATTAGTCCTTTTTTGGTTTAACTTTCTGTCTTTACTTTTTTACAAACTACTGTACTATGTTATATGTAAGTGAAAGTAACTGAGTTTATCAGTTTTAGTATAGTATTACCAGTTTGTACGGAAAAACTTAAAAGGAACATTGAATTAAAAAAAAAATCATTGAGAAATCTGAATTAAGAAATTAGTAAGCAGTCTTCGGTAACATGATTAGATATTTACGTATCCACGTGCCTTTAGTCACCCACTAGACCTAAGTTTATCTCGACCTTTCATGCGAGCGTCACTCTTTTTGTGGAGCAAGATCACGTGGCGGGATCGCGACATACGAATAGGGCACCATGAGAAAATCTCATAACAAAGCAAAAGTCAACTTATATACCTACATTTCAAAATAAAAACCACATATCTCCTCGTAATACAGTCTAGGCCAGCATGTTAGCACAACCGTTCTAATTAGGTCCATGTAGTTCGTGTCTACAATTTTCTTTCAGTCAACATATATTCGTTAGGACGTGTACACGCATGGCCAACATAAAAAAACAAAAACATACCTTATATATAAAACATTTCGGTTGAAATTGGACTACAATTACAGTGATTTAACCGCGATTGTGAGAGCAAATAAAGCCTTAAGCAAATTGCAGTGTGTGGTGATTTAAAGTGTTTCGTGAGTAATTAAACAAAATGTGATCAAGTGAACTACTATTAATTAGTGCGGTAAATCACAGATGGGAGTCAGTGATTGTGTAATCGACAATTATGTGAAGTCAGATTGTGTACAGACAATTATCTGAGATATCTTTTGAGTTAATTACGCCTGTCTTCGATGATAATTCGATTAAAGTAAAAGTCAAGGAGATTTTGATCGTGTAGTTTGGATATCGATAAGGCCGCTTGCAATGGTTTTATGTCGACTTAACATAATAATGTCATCTTAACAAGCTTAAATTGGAACAACGTTTGCAAAGGATTCCGTGTTCCATAACTAATAAACGTAAATGTTTTCTCTTTCTTGTCTATAATGCGTAATTTTTCAGTATCATTCTATTTTAATGTATTTTTAGGGAATGATAATCCGACTAAACAGACAGCATAGCATGGAAACAATATTCTTCAACTTAAAACATATTTTTTTTGTATTACTTTTGCATAGACTTCGTAAAACCTGTTGAATGTATTAAATACATAAAGCAATACAAGTTGGTCAAAATATCATAAATTTATTTTTTTAATATCAGCGGAACGCAAATTTTTATAAAAAAAATAAAATTCAATTCAAATAAAAGTCATTCAAAATTCAAAATTCAAATAAAAGTCATAGCACCGAGTCAAAGTCATGTTCAAATAAAAAAAACTGGCCAAGCGCAAGTCGGACTCGCACTCGTAGGGTTCCGTAACACAGTTAAGTATTCCATAACTACGATTTTTCGCAACTACAAAATTAACTTTGTTTTTCATAGTGTTTGTATGAAAAACAATGTTATCTTTGCGGTCTCCATATCTCTAAAACTGCTGACTGTATCTCGTTCAAACCAATTTTCGTTGTTAGTTTTTATTGAGATCTACAGCATATATTTTTTTTAGATTTTTCACTCCCATACGTTAAAAGTTAGGGGGGGACACACATTTTACCACTTTAGACGCGCCTATATTTCAAATGACTGACTTTGAGAAAAAATGATTTTAGAAACCTCAATGTAATTTTTAAAGACCTATCTATAGACACCCCACACGTATAGGTTTGAAGAAAAAAAAAAATTTTTTGTTTCAGTTCCATGTATGGGATGCCCCCCCTTAAACTTTTATATTTTTTATTTTTGTATAAAAATCGAAAAGCGGTTCACAGAATACATCTACCTACCAAGTTTCAATTCTGTAGTCCTAACAGTTTCGAAATAAAATGGCTGTGCCATACGGACGGACAGACATACAGACAGACAGACAGACATGACGAATCTATAAGGGTTCCGTTTTTTGCTATTTGGCTACGGAACCCTAAAAAATGTATAAATGTATAAAAAAAAATAATACGCCATTACAGTAATTTAATATCATTTTTAAATAACACGAACATTAACCTTGCAAATTGACTTTAACTAACTTAATAAATACGGGCAAATGTTAGTCGACGCTAGTTAAGTTAAACTAAGTTGAACTGAACTGAGCTTACTTGAGTGAATAATGGATGAAAATTAACTCGTTTCACTGTACTTTGCTGCTATTTTTAATGTAGCTAAACGGCTTATAATGGAGCCGTTTCTGTTTAATTTATATCTTTTAATATTCACCTTTGAAGTAAATCGAGACTTGCTACTTTAACTTTAACTACTGAAAAGAAACATGATAAAAAAAACTATTCATTAATTATAGTTTAAGTAAAAATAGTGGTAGTATTTAATCTAGTCCGCCTGGGGATACTGCCGAGTATGTATGACTTTGAAATATTGCCGTGAAATAATGCATTTTAATCGACTTCAAAAATGGAGGAGTTTCTCCAATCGACTTTTAGGGTTCCGTAGCCGAATGGCAAAAAACGGAACCCTTATAGATTCGCCATGTCTGTCTATCTGTCTGTCTGTCTGTCTGTCCGTCCGTATGTCACAGCCATTTTATTCCGAAACTGCTAGGACTACAGAATTGATACTTGGTAGGTAGATGTATTCTGTAAACCGCTTTCCGATTTTTATACAAAAATAAAAAATATAAAAGTTTAAGGGGGGGCATCTCATACATGGAACTGAAACAAAAAAAAAATCTTCAAACCTATACGTGTGGGGTGTCTATGGATAGATCTTTAAAAAGGGAGGTAAGGGAGTGAAAAATCTAGAAAAATATATTCTATAGATCTCAATAAAAACTTTCAACGAAAATTGGTTTGAACGAGATACAGTCAGCAGTTTTTGAGATATAGCGACCGCAAATATAACTTTGTTTTTCAAACAAACACTATGAAAAACAAAGATAATTTTTTGGGTGCAAAAAATCATAGTTATAGAATACTCTACTGTGTTACGGAACCCTACGTGTGCGAGTCTGACTTGCACTTGGCCAGTTTCTTTAATGTTTTTTTATCTCAAAGATTTGAAAATTATTTTTCAAAGAATCAAGAATCAAAGCATTTATTCAGTATGTAGGCAGTATTAATATACGCACATATACACGTCAAAATCATAAATCGTAAAATAAATCATAACCAATTATCAAGTAAACATAGCAAAAGCAGAATTTAACGCTTTGAATTAGAAAAAAAAAGTAATGAACCATGCAGCTGTCATCCAATCCTTTACGTCAAAATATTTAAAAAAATAATTAAGTACGTGAAAACCAACCATACATGTATTAGTGTTTCATATGTGTTTCAGTACTTCAGACAATTTTTATATAAAAAAAAAATAAAAAAAGTGAAATAGTGAAACACAACTTAGAGAAACACATACCGATCACAGTACATATCATGATCCGAATGGAACTGATAGTCCGTCTGTCAGATGTATAATATTGTTTAAATAAAAATAAAAATGGCAAGCCTAGAAAGAAAATCCGCGGCCAAAAGGGGAAAACTGAATGGCTGTTGAATCTACCGGTGTTTCGGAAATACTCCCATCAGAGAATAAACACCAAGAAACTCTATGGGGCTTGTATTGTCATTTTATCTTTTTGTTTGGGAGAGTATACAGCTACTGTTTGGTCCCGTTTGTCCTTTTGTAATTTGATCTGACGAGTACCTCTAGATATATGGTGATAAATACCTCGAACTTGATACTAAAAATAATTAAGATTTTTATAATAAGAACAGAATAATTAAGTTTAAAAACTAAAGCAACCGACTTCAATGCCCTGCGAGTCAATTTCAGTAGCAAGTTTAAGACGTTTATCTTGTTCTACGTTGGCATATTTCTAGAGATACTGATCAGATCTCGATTAAATTACAATGGGACCACCTCGGAAACGTACCCTACCGATTACAAAAGGAATTATTCGAATCGGTTCACAATTGACGGAGTAATCGCGTAACTGCATACAAATTTAAAAAAAACATACATACGAATTGAGAACCTCCTTTTTTTTGGAAGTCGGTTGATAAAGCGCGGCATCTGAATACGGTTTTTTTCGTTAATGATCTTAAATATAAGACGAAATTACAGGATCACTTCAATTTTATTCCAAACACATCTAAACACTACGATCAAGACTATCTTAGTGTTACTTATAGGTTTTTTAGGGTTCCGTAGTCCTGACAAGGAACCCTTATAGTTTCGTCATGTCCGTCTGTCTGTCTGTCCGAGGTTTTGCTAAGAGACTGTTTATACTAGAAAGCTGTAATTTTGTGGGGGTGTGTGTATATAAATTACGCCGACAAAGTGCTGAAATAAAATTTTTTTAGGGTAGCATGGTAGGTATATGAGAATTGGGGATGAATTTTTTTTTCATCGTCTACTCCACCGTGTGATGTATTGTTGAATAGGTCTTTTAAAATGACTTAAGGGTTGGTAATACCATTTTTCGATTGAATGCTCCATTTACGAAATATTGAACTTTAAAGTGCAAATTTTTAGTAGCAGTAGGGCGCTCCCCCCCCCCCCCCCTCCCTCTAAAAGCTAAAATGCTGGCTTGAAAAATCTGTAAAAAATTGTGATAATAGCGCATTTCATGAACTTTAAAGAAAAATTATAGCGGTTAAGATAACTTTATTAGTTTACCAGTAATAGTCGTTGAACTTGGGTGTTGGATAATTTTGTACCCAATACAAAATCTTTAGAATAAATCCTTTAAAGTATCAAATAACGGGTAAATACATGCGTTGAATAACAGGCTACTGCGGAACCCTACACTGCGCGTGGCCCGACACGCACTTGGCCGGTTATTTAATATTTCGTAACGTTTGACCACTATCTCGCCTGCTAGTAAGCAATGATGTGGTCGAAGATGGTGAACACGCTAGGCCTAGAACACTCTGACTTTCAAGGGCTGTACGCTACCGGAACACCGTAAAGTTATGATGGCAGATTTTCTCATTGATGGTGGTAAGCTACTTTTTTGGAGTAAATAAGTCAGGCGGAACGTGATAAGTTCGTTACTGGCTGTGAACGAACACCCGTGCTAGGATTAGAAAACTCGCTTAGAAGTCAAGTCATCTAGCCTTTACGTTACACCAACGGGGCTCTTAAAAAAGTTCATGTGTATGAAGGAAAGAAGGAAAGAAAGAAAGAAACAAAGAAAGAAAGAAACAAACAAACAAAGAAAGAAACGCGGCGTCCTGAGATTTGCGGGCGTGATCTCAGCACTTTTTAATTGTTTTCTGATCGCCGCCTAGATCACGCACGCAGGACGCTGCGGTGTGTCCGTGCCTTAACTGAATATTTAGCCTTTAAAAGGGCCTTGATCAAGACAAAGCATTATTTATTTTGATTCTATTTTTCCTCAAATTGTACTAATATCCGTTATATTGTCCACACTCACGATTGTCGTGTACGCATTTGTTATTAAATACTGTATAAGTAAATAGGTAAATAATGTTGGTGACACGATGCCGCAACTAGGCCCCCGTTAAATGTTTAGTTTATTAGAGTCACGTGATTAGTTTTATTGTCAGCTTAACCTTATACTACTTATAATTTATTCTGTGGCTTAACAAGCTACATGTGCGTGACTTAATGCGCAAAACATATAAATACACTATGGTTCAGCGCACACCGCTGGAAGCGTGGCAGAGCGCATTTTGGAGACAAGAATTTAATATAAACCTTAACTATCTTGACATAGAGCCCTTGAGAGCCGCGCCTGAAGCAGTAGCGCGCATGCTCTTGGGTAGCGGGCGAATTTATTCTTGGTATAGAATTATTGACTGAATGTCAAGGTAGTTAAGGTTTATATTCAATTGTTCTCTTCAAATGCGATCCGCCGTCTTCCAGCGGTGTGCTCTGGGCCTATATCCTGCCTTGTTGTATACTAAATCCATGCTTATTATTATATACTTTCAAAAGTAATTCGGTCTCTCTGTCAGTCTGTTTGGTACGTTTTCGTGACTGAAAGGCACGGACTGCTTTGGATAAAATTTCACACAGAGAGTAGAATACGACATTAAGATAGAGCAGAGCAGTAGGGCGTAACTATTTCACAGTTAAAAAAAAAGTTTTACTCGTGATCGAATTCTAGGCTTAGTGTGCTACCATCCGCGACCGCATCATCACGTACCAACAGGTGAGATAGTGGTCAAATTCTAGCCTGTACAATATATAAAAAATGAATATGTAGAATCATGTGCGTGTTTATTGACCCTGATGAAAAATATTGTAAAGGACCTCGACTATCAGGCAAGCGTCGTGCTTATACTATTACCTAATAACATGATTTGTTGATACCAAAGAAAAATATTAATGTGTCTTTGGTTAATTCACTGTATTTGGTACACTTTCAATAAGTTCTTGTTACACAAGTTACTTCAATAAAGATATTTTATGTATGTTTTCATGTCTTCTGTGACAACATTACAGTCATTTTCAAATTGGATAATTAGTGGTAATAATTAGATACTACATCATTTTACCTCTTCTGTAATCGTGCGAAAATAACAACAATACAAAATACTCTTTATTGATTACCAAATAAAAGATTACAAAATAATGTTAAATATGTTAATATAATATATTATGTTTTTTTTTTACACGGTAAGTAGGCCTTATCGCTTTAGCAATCTCTTCCAGACAACTTTTGTCAGGACAATACGCAAGTTCTACGGTCAAAGGAGCTAATTAGGTAGTTCGTTCACAAGATCTAAAATCTTGTCACGTAATGCCGGTGAAATTACAGGCCATGTGGGGTTAACCAATCAATGTCTACGTGCGACGATTACCTACCCGTGCAGTGACGGTCAAATATTTAAATCAAAGGACTGAAAGCTATTAACATATTATGTTGTGCTCGTACGTGCGTACTTAACACTCGTGTATAGGTAAATAACAATGAATTAAATATAACTGTTCACTGTTACACACGCTACGCATTACGCATGGCTCACGGCTACGAAGCTATGCAGCTTTCTGTTGCTACGTAGTCCGAATATAGGTCCGCCTGCGAGGCATTTAATTGACTACGTTGCCGCGTTTTGAGCTTAATCTTCTAATACTATAAGAATCTTTGTCCTGACATACTGACTGACTGACTCACTGACAGACAACGCACAGCCTAAACCGCTGGTCGTAGAGACTTGAAATTTGGAGGGTATATTTGTTTTAGTACGTAAGGGTGTACTAAGAAAGGATTTTCCAAAATTCACCCCTTAAGGGGATGAAATGGGGGTTCAAAGTTTGTATGGAGAAACAAGATTAGATCGTCTTTTCTATCCGAAACTTCACATAAGTGCTTCAATAAAAAAATAAGTAAAGGCGTGTTTCAGGTTTTTTTGGAATTCCACCCCTAAGAGGGTGAAATGGGGTAATAAAGTGTAAAATCAATATTGTTTCGGATTGCGCTGAAATTTGGCATGCAAATAGTTATTACGACGTTAGTTCCCACTGAGAAAGGATTTTCCAAAATTAACCCTCGAAGGGGATGAAACGGGGGTTCAAAGTTTGTATGGAGAAACAAGATTAGATAGTCTTTTCTATCTGAAACTCCACACAAGTGCTTCAGTAAAAAAATAAGTAAACACGTGTTTCAGTTTTTTTTTTAATTCCACCCCTAAGAGGGTGAAATTGGGTAATAAGGTGTGAAAATCAATATTGTTTCGGATTGCGCTGAAATTTGGCATGCAGATAGTTCTTACGACGTTAGTTCCCTCTGAGAAAGGATTTTCCAAAATTGACCCTCGAAGGGGATGAAACGGGGGTTCACAGTTTGTATGGAGAAACAAGATTAGATAGTCTTTTCTATCCGAAACTCCACACAAGTGCTTCAGTAAAAAAATAAGTAAACACGTGTATCAGGTTTTTTTGGAATTCCACCCCTAAGAGGGTGAAATGGGGTAATAAAGTGTAAAATCAATATTGTTTCGGATTACGCTGAAATTTGGCATGCAGATAGTTATTACGACGTTAGATCCCTCTTTGAAAGGATTTCCCAAAATTAACCCTCGAAGGGGATGAAACGGGGGTTGAAAGTTTGTATGGAGAAACAAGATTAGATCGTCTTTTCTATGCGAAACTTCATATAAGTGCTTCAGTAAAAAAATAAGTAAAGACGTGTTTCAGGTTTTTTTGTAATTCCACCCCTAAGAGGGTGAAATGGGGTAATAAAGTGTAAAAATCAATATTGTTTCGGATTGCGCTGAAATTTGGCATGCAGATAGTTATTAATTACGACGTTAGTTCTCTCTGAGAAAGGTTTTCCAAAATTCATCCCTGAAGAGGATGAAGCGAGGGTTCAAAGTTTGTATGGAGAAACGAAAATTGATTGTCTCTTATATTCGAAACTTCACACAAGTAGTTTAGTAAATAAATGAGTAAATACGTGTTTCAGGCTTTTTGAAATTCTATTCCTAAAAGGGTGAAGTGGAGAAACAATGTCTGAAATCAATATTGTTTCGGATTGCGCTGATATTTTGCATCCATATAGAAATTTTGACGTAGGTATCCGCTGAGAAAGGATTTTTCAAAATTCACTCTTCAAGGGATGAAGCGGGGGCTCAAATTTTGGATAGTCATTTTTTTCGACATTTCACACAAGTACTTCTGTAAATAAATAAGTAAATACGAGTTTCAGACTTTTTCAAAATGCCACCCTAAAAGAGTGAACTGGGGTAAAAAAGTCTGAAAATCAATATATGTAGTATGTATGTTTCGGATTGCGCTTTATTGGGTTTTCGGGTATTAAAAATATGAATCCTGATTTGTCTTAGTCACGCGATAACATGAAAACAGGTGAACCAATTTGGCTAATTTTTATTTGATGTCTTTAATGATAGAATCGTTTTTACAAAAAAAAAGTTTTAAGTAAATAAAAGGAGTTTTTAACGCGGGCGTAGCCGCGGGGGACTTCTAGTACTACATAAGCTTTGTAAGCGAACCGCTGCGGTGAAAGCACTACTTAAAATAGTTAAAACTAAAATAACTAAATAAATTATTAAGTTGGTCCAGTTTAATGTTAATATTTATGTTAAATTTCGTGCAGTTAAAGCAAAAATTAAAACACAAGGGACAATTACATTAATAGTTGGATACAAAGTTATCGTTAAATTTGGGTACAAAGATTTAACGAATAATATTAAAACTCTTGTCATTTAAAACATATTTATAACGAGCAGTGCTTGGCCAACCCCATGGCTTTGCCAGCGTTAAAACCTTCTTTCATTTATTTTAAACTTTTTTTTCGTGCTTTGTAAAAACGTTTAATTCATAAAAACACATCAAAAACTGAATTAGCCATATTGGTCCACCCGATTTTCAAGTTATGCCATGACCAGGGATTAAAACCAAAAAAATATTGATTTTCAGACTTTGTTACCCCATTTCACCCTCTTAGGGGTGGAATTTTGGAAAAGCCTGACAAACACGAATTCACTTATTTATTTACAGAAGTACTTGGGTGAAGTTTCAAATAAAAAACAAACATATATATAGTGTTTCTTGATACAAACTTTGAACCCCCGTTTCATCCCCTTAAGGGGTAAATTTAGGTAAATCCTTTCTAAGCGTATACCTACGTCATAATAATTTACTTTTTGCATGCCACATTTCAGCGCAATCCGTTAATTTTGATTTTCAGACTTTATTACCCCATTTCACCCTCTTAGAAGTAGAATTTCGAAAAAGCCTGAAACATGTATTTACTTCATTATTTACAGTACTTGTGTCAAGTTTTGAATAAAAAAGACTATCTAATCTTGTTGCTCCATTAAAACTTTGAACCGCCGAGTCATCCCCTTAAAGGTTTAATTTTGCAAAATCCTTTTTTAGCGGATACCACGTCATAATATCTATCTGCATGCCAAATTTCAGCGCCATCCGTTATGTGGTTTGAGATGTGCGTCGATAGTTCAGTCAGTCAGTCAGTCAGTCAGTAACGTTTGCTTTTTATATATTGAGCTTAAGTAGAAAGAAAGAAAGAAAAGAAAAAGTAATAATTATTAAAAAATTGAGCTTAAATAGATGAAAATATAAGCCAGGCCAATTCACCGTAAAACTTATATACAACTTAAAAATATATTAAACTATTAACTGAGAATAAATTAAATGTTATAAATAAAAATTGAAGTATTTATAAATAAAAAACAGAACCTAGGTTGCAGCTGTCTGCCGGTAACGTTCCCAAAAAGCTGGCGACGTTACCTCGTTGAATTGCTAGGCTAATCCGTTGGCCGAGGTAAGCGCCAGCTCTTTGGTCATGAGTAACGTCTATTAAGCGTCTGGACAGCTCCTTTACAAAACCTCGGGCAACTCGACCCCACGGACCCATTGATTCTACCCCAAACGGAAGAAAAATGTAGCTATCAGCAATAGCAGCATATTTCCTCCATTTGAGGGTTTCTGCCGCATCCGCAGCCGCACCCGCTGCTCGTGAGGTCCCGCATATGTGGGACGCCGCTAACGTGTCAGCACACGTCGCGTCCCACACCAACGGTCTCCCTTGGCTCAAATTTTAGTTAAAAATCTAAGATTCATTTATAATATGTTAAGTAAAGTAAAGATAAATAAAAAAGATAATAATAATAAAGTAAAAGTAAAGATTATCTGGTAAAGAAGTAGCGTTTCTGCGTTAATTCTTTACCAGATAATCTTTAAGTAAGTTAAACTTAAGAGTTTGAGATTTAGCATAAGCAGATGCTAAATCTCAAACTCTTCTAATATCCTCATAAAGAATCCTATGTGCTATGTAAAATAGATAATAGTTTTAGTTTCGCGTAAAATAGACGTAAAATAGATGATCGTCTCATTGATTTCATTACAGACTACACTCCATTTTTAACCGACATTACAAAAAAGGAGGAGGTTATCAATTCGTCGGATTTTTATGTATGTTCACCGATTACTCGAAGACGCGTGAACCGATTTGATGAATTCTTTTTTCTTGTTTGAAATGGCACTTCGCAGGTACATATCCATTTAAATTTCATCGAGAGGTGTATTTGTAAATAACAAGGAGAATATAAAAATGGTGCAAAAAATAATTACAACTAATAAACTGTAATTAAACTATTTTTATAAACATGAAATCTATATCTATCAATACCTACGTATATATCACTTCTTATTAGAAATACCATGCTCTTTACTTGAAAGTGCATTAACATTTATCTATTTTTTATAGCATTTCACGTCAGTTCACCTTGATGTTTTTATATTAAACGTTCTAAATAAATAAATTACACGCAACTTCTATACATTTCGACATGCAAACATATCTATTGCTTAAATAAGGCTAAGTTTAATGGCCAGTGTTTCCATGCTATAATTAATCATTAAAATGTTATCTGTTGCGAAATGATTTATTATGTCGTACGCTTTCAGACTGGCAACACTGTGATCGATATTATCAGTAGGTAATGAAATTTAATGAGTTTATTAGAATCGGTTACCGGTTTTACTTGTAATTTTTGTACCTACTTGTTTTTGTCATGGTATAATATGTGCCATATATATTGGCACTAAAGTGCCTTGACCTTTCAGTGGTCTAGCAGCGGTGACAGACCTTTTATAACTGTAATTATAACTAGGTTTTCTTTTTATTTAGCGGTGTGTTCTAATTTCTATGTGCCACTAAAATATCCAAAGTGTTTTTTTCTGAAACATGTATACATATTTATTTGAGTTGGAGTATGCATTAATATATTGGGTTTATTGTAAGATTAATGTGTGTTGGAAAATAAATAAATAAAATATATTTCATATAATTTATTTTATATTGTTGGTACATTTATATATAATTGCCATCACTTAATTCTTGCCGATTTATTATTGCCGAAAGTGACGCATCTCTGTTGCCTGACGTAAAAAAATGGTCCAGATAAAGTGACATAACTCGCGTTTTGTATAATTACAGGAAGTAGTTTCGTAAGTATTATAAAAGCTGTTGCAATAGTTATTTTTTAAAATTTTAAGTAGAAAAATTACAAAAAGAGATGTTCGTTAATAATCATTAAAATAAAGTATAACATAGAACAGTCTTAGTGCCTTAAAATCTCTTTTTACAATAAAAACGTATAATAAATATCGAGATCATGAAAATACGACATTAAATATATCAAATGTGTTCTAGTAATATGTAGAATTGTAAAAAACATCAATTATAAATAGATATTTTTGGTTTTGATTTTGGCAAAATTTTAAGTTACACAGATTTTTTTCTTAGCGGCTGATGTCGATG
This sequence comes from Cabera pusaria, assembly GCA_954871355.1. NCBI lineage: Eukaryota > Metazoa > Arthropoda > Insecta > Lepidoptera > Geometridae > Cabera > Cabera pusaria. The sequence continues at coordinate 16,513,689 of OX940902.1, forward strand.
CACTTTTGTGCCAATCTTTATGGCACGGACAATAGCTGCATTTGTTTTATATATAAAATTGATCTAAACGTTACTTTGTAACGAGATTGACGAGGTGTAGCAACATACTGGAATGACAAGAAATGCATTTTTTTTTAATACAAGATAGGCAAGCTTTTGACCACTATCTCACCTGATGTTAAGTGACGTTGTGATCTATTTACTCAAAAGTTGATAAAATCTTTATAATGCTTGCTTTTTTTGGTGTGATATTATTGTGTTTATTGTAACCACTTGTTATGATTAATAAGACATTAAAGTAGAGCTAATAAATTAGATTAGCCAGTATTTGTCCACTGCTGGACATGTAAATAAATCCTTTTGATAAGGCGGAGAAGTTGTTTAAAAACTAAAATTAATTTATAATATGTTTAACAAAAAAAAAATCACTTGATTAATTTTAGTCCAATATCAAGCACTAGTAATTAATTATAAGCTTTTTGATTCATGAACAACGAAGTTCAATAACCAAATGGATTGAAACAAAGTGATTGCCAAAGCGTCTGTGAGTCCAAAGTGCTGAAAGTTAGCTAAAACAACTTAACGAGGTTCCAGGCTGCACAAAGTTTACCTCAACACCACTCTACCTCCTGTATCGATTCTGTACTTTCCAATCCCCAAAGTTACTGTCACGTTCTTGTCTGAAGAACTTTTGTCTAAAATAGCTGGATCTCATTGCCTGAATGACGCGATTTAGAAACTTCCAACTGTCGAACTCGTTCGGCAAAGTTTTACTTGTGTGTTTCTTTTACTGTACTCTTTTATAATAAGTAAGTATTTACTTACAGGTACAGGAACTTGTAAGTACAGATTTCGTTAGTTTTTTTTGTATGAACTGGCAGTAAAGGAATTAATTTGAGACGTCAATATCATCCGTTGCAATGTGAGTAAAAAAAATGTTATAAAATAATAGCGTATTCCCACAGATTCTACGAAGAAATTATATCGATGTTACACCTCACTTTGCGACCAATAAGTAGCGTACCACCATCAAGGAGAAAATCTGCCGCCACAACCTTACGGTATTTTCTAGCCTATAAGATATGTACTAAAAAATTATTTAACCATATCGTTGACTAAAGAAAAAAAACTCAAATTAATATAAGGTTACGTGTTATTTACGAGATCTTGTAATGCCATTTACGGCAGGCGTAGAAGCGTATTTTTCTCTATGAGACATAATGTTTATTTTATAGCTGTAATAACAATGAATGAAACCATTCGTAATAAAAATATGGCAAACTGACTTACTTTTATGAAGTTCTGAGGTGAAATCACAGGATGCATATTGCGTACTATATTAGATTCATCAATCATCGTAAAGCCAATGAATGGAATGCTTGAATGGAACCTTTCCACTAATTAACTTAAATGTTATTCATTGTAAATCTATGTAACTTAAGTTATATTTACGCATTACATTACACCCAGTGGTTATTACCAGCCAATAAAACCACCCTTGGTGGTTTTGAATCAGAATAGGTATTCAAATAACCATGCTGGAAACGTAATAGGCTCCCAATGAAAATAATGCTTAATAAAATAATGCTAATAATAATTACATATGACGATAACCGCTAACATTCCAAACGATTTCTCAAAATGACGTATGCATGATAGTACTTTTAACTTGTCTGGTCGGCGACTGCGCTATCGTGCTATGACGTTACTCGTGTTATCATATCCGACCACGAGGACAATCGTGACTGTTGATGTAATGTGCTGTCACTAGCTACTTGTACTACTCGGTTACTAGCGTGGACCACGTAATAATATAATGTTTATAAAGTGTATTGTTTTATTATGCAATATGTCATTGTTGCAATTTCACGCACTTTATGTACATTTAATTTTACCCATTACGCCTTTGGAGTTACAAGGTTGAGTAAGTACATTGCCTTATGATAACTATAGGTACATATTGTTGACAATTAATGAAATTACAGGACAGTTATTGAAATTACACAAATTATATACATACATTACAATCCATAGTTTTGCGTACAGCAGTGTCTCTATTGATTAGGTAGACATCATTGATTGCCGTAAGCTGAGAGCGTCTTGGTTGTCATGAACCGACTTTCCAAAAAGAAGAAGATTCTCAAATCGTCAATTATGAACCGATTTGAATGATTCTCTTTTTAATCGGTAGAGTACATTTTCAAAGTGGTCGCATTGTAATTTCATTGAAATCTGATAAGTATCTCCAGAGTTATGATGATAAACGTCTCAAATTTGCTACTGAAATTGACTCGCGGGGCTAGGAAGTCGGTTGTTTTAATTTTTTAAACGATCTTAATTATTTTACCTGACAATAAAAACAAAGAACTGACTTCACATGCCGCGCAAATCAGTTTCAGTAGCAAGTCTGAGATGTTTATCGTCATATCTCTGGAGATACTTAACGGATTTTGATAATTTATAGGGTATTAAAGATGAACCTACCAATAATAAAATGAATCAATCAAATCGGTTCACAGTTTGCTAAGTGTTCGCGAGACTAACATACAAAAAAATAAATTGGCCAAGTGCAAGTCGGACTTGCACTCGTAGGGTTCCGATTCCGTACCACACTACAATAATATAATGTAATATAATTAATACAGTCAAACGTTCATAGATGGCGTTATAGTAAAATGCCGAAAAAACACGTTTCTTGTATGGAGACCCCCTTTAATTTTTAACTTTATTCTGTTTTTAGTATTTGTTGTTATAGCGGCAACAGAAATACATCATCTGTGAAAATTTCAACTGTCTAACTATAACGGTTCATATGATACAGCCTGGTGACAGACGGACAGACAGACAGACAGACAGACAGACAGTCAGACAGACAGACAGACAGACAGACGGACAGCGGAGTCTCAGTAATAGGGTTCCGTTGGTACCCTTTGGGTTCGGAACCCTAAAAACAGACGAATTAAGAACCTCCTGCTATTTGGAAGTCTTTGAAAAAATTGTTTAAAATTATATATTTATTATAAAAAAATGTAGTTTGGTATTATAAAGTTCAAAAGTTATCTTGTGCGGAAACACTTTTAGAAAATTACAGTATGTAATACTACTCTTTCGGAAATTTTAGAATTTGCGCTTGGCATGTATAGGAACTAACAGTTTATTCTAACTAGATATCTCCTCGCAGTTCTGCTCGCGTGAAGTTTTGAATTAGGGGAATAGCTTTTCACGCCCTTGATTCATATTTTTTGTAATTTCCCTATTGTTGTGCTTGGAAATGCTAAAAGAAACTTGATTGTGCTACATTTCTAGTTAGAGTTATGTTTTTTTTAGGATATCATGATTGGTAAAAATGAGTGGTATTTCGCGTTTATAATACAAGTGGAAGGTAAATTTTGTTAGTATACATTTCAACATTTTGAGAATATAAAAGAAACTAAGAAATATATTAACATTTTACAGAATATGCCGCGACCTTCTCACTTAATATCAAACATTTTTTAATATTGTGTCTCTTCTTTATGACCATGAAATATGATATACACCACACTAAGATATGCCACATTTAAATAAAACTTTTGACCTGCCGTTATCGAAAACAAAATCAAAATACAAGGGGAACCGCCTCTCAACAAATCCCCAGCTCCCATCATATTCTAATAGAATTGTCTTTCCAATAAGCTGTATCTTGAACGCGGTCTCAAGTGACATCGTGGTGCGATAATACGCAGCCTTGTGCTAATTTTACATATTATTGCCTACTATGATCACGATCTAGCTGCTCCGCGCTTGCCGTTCGGAATTCACATACGCACAGCCATAATTGGAATAAGTAGGAGCGTAACTGCGAAACGAGAAAGGCAAAGTACAGAATATTGAGAAGTTAAATTATATTCATTTACATCACCTATGAGGCAAAACAACCATTTGGTTAAATTATTACCTGATTCGTGGACCTGGTAAGTGATGATGCAGCAGAAGATGTAGCTCGCCCGCTTGGTAAACTATTCTTTCTTGATGTGAACAATTCCAGGTTATATTTTAAAGTACAGACCGACGTCAACCGAAGATCATTACATTTTTCGGTTGTAACTAAGCGTAACTATGGGTTGGACATATAAACTTCAACCTCATATGAATAGGAGTATGTTAGAATAGTTCGAGTTAATTTTAAAAAGTGTTACAGTTCATGTCTTATTTACGTGGTAAAATTGTAATAAATTCATGCATCAGCCAACGCAAACATTATTATCAAAACATAAATAAATAAAAGAAACGTTCCTTTACCTCTGCCGAAATTTGTTTACTCCTTACCATCGAGCTTAGACTCAGAGATAACGACCAATAATATCGCACAATATTTAATAATATTTAGTGGGCGTTTATAAACGAAATTTTGTGAATGTGTGAGTTAGTACTATGTCTAGTTGTCCATTATACTAAAATGTTTTTCAAATAGCTTATACCCTGAATTAACACTGTTAGTGGATGATTTCGGGTACCGGCTTTATAATAGCACTGACATATGATTAGCTCAGTGGCGTGCCATAGGTCCCGAAGTGGACACAGGCTGATGACAATGATATCTCTAACTTGTCTTCAGCTTGACAAATACCCGTATCCATAAACAATACTAAAACATGACAGTATAGCGATATTAAAGACGGCTTTTCAGCTACCGTTAATTACTTTCTCTTTGTGTTTTAAAACAGTTTTACTTCACTTGGTTTTGGTCGTAAGCTCTCTTACTAATGCTATTTTCTACAAACCTATAAACAAATAAAGCTTAATTATTTCCACACTTCAAAGTATTTGAACGTTCATTATAAATGAGCCTCCATTACTAACTTTGGTCCACAAAGCCCATTTCAAGTTTTCATACAAATATGTCTTCAGGTCGGATTTGAAAGTTACCTGAGAGTAAAGTTATGAATTATTTTGATCTTATAGATATTGTTAGGGTCTTTTCATGTCAGCATACATGAACCATTATCATCAATAGATACTTACTTTTTTGATCGGCTTTAGAAAAAGAAGAGGTTAGATAATCAAGTCGCAATACAGAATGTTTTATTGATCATGATATATTTTACAGAGTTATCGATTTATTTCATTTTTTTTATATCGTATAGCATAGTGTTTGAACACTATCTTACCTGTTGGTAAGTAAAGTAACGTTGCGGTCGAGGATCGTAGCTCGCTAGGTCTAGAATGGGAACTAGCTCTCAATGATAGCTAAGATGGAACACATTAGTTGTTTAGCGACAGATTTTCGATCTTGAAGGTAGCTGGCCAGGCGGACACTAGATAAGATAGTATCCTCCCACCATGCCAGGGGTTGAGGGTTTCACAATGATGTTTATACTTCACTGGAGAACTTTCACTGTGAAATGCGCAGATCAATTTTTCTCGATAGAAAGATCTATTGGTGCACGGCGGGATTTATGCTTTTATAAAGACGCAATAGAAATACCAATAAATAATGGTATGAGTGTGTAAGTAATAAATATCACTCTCCAATAAACTCACAGTCACAGCGCATTTATCCCGAAACTAAAAGTAACTAGCTATCACTGAACATCATGCCTTTCGGGATTCGGCGAATTTATTGAAGACAGCTCGATATTTACTTTCTCTTAATGTATTGGCGTCGCACCACAATCGCCTTCCACGCAACTACTAGTGGACAGCCACCACCCTTACACACAACTTAAGAGGGAATGCGGGGTGCACTTTTCTATACATATGTATTCCCACGTTTCCTCCCTGGAAAATGCTTCAAGAGCAAAATTTGTCTGCTGTAGCTACGCCCCTATCATTTTTTTTTTATCAACCAATTGCAGAATGATATATAAGCCTTCTAATCTCCTCTTTAAGATATTTGAAGAGTCATATTTCTATTTGCATTTTCCAGGGAGGAAACGGGGGAATGCATTTGTATGGAAAAGTGCACCCCACGTTCCCTCTTAAGGTTCAAGGACACGCGATCGTACGTAATATTAACCTAGAAAATCTACCTAATCTTAAGCTATGAAGAAACTTCTATTCTTACCATGTCTTTACCATCTAATCATACGAACACACTACTAAAATCGTAGTTCCAACGACCCGGAACATCACTCACGTACTTCAATCTTCTCGTAGAGGGACCTTAATTAAGGTGCACAGTGGAATTTCCCCTTAATTAGATCTCTGACGTCCGTGCCCCATATTGCAGTTAGGATGAAAAATGGGTTTTTAATCAAACTCAGTTGTGAATTTGTTGTGATGATGGTCCTTAAGTAATACTAATTTGTGACAGCGGGATTAGTAATATTGACATACTTTTTGTTATTCTCATGTATATTCAACCAACATTTTGAGCAACCAGCATTTTCTATAATAACACCTAAGACTTCCATAGATCCCTGCCTAAAAAATATTTAGGTATTCGTCCAATTTTCGAGCTCTGATCAATCAATAATTAATCAAAGTTGTAAAAAACTAATAAAAGACTAAATCTTAAAACTAGACTATGGACTCCATTATCAGGCCCTCGTTACTAAACCTAATTCAAAACGAATCATATGAGTCCAAACTCGAGAGGTTTGCTAGTGGTTTGCTAGTAGCCTGAACAGTGACTGAACAGTTCAAATATTCACCTCCTGTTTTCATTATCAGGTCAGATCCAAGATTCCAAATTATAGTTTTGTTATCCAAACTACATACACACAAAGTTTTATTTTGACACGGCAATTAAAAGTACGTTAAAATTGTCTTCCAATATATTGCTATATTGTTTGTCAGTAAATTACAAGTGCTAATTAATATAAACGTGGTAATAAAATAACCTCATTTGCGTAGACGTACCGTATCAAAAGCATTTTAAGTAATTGATTCAGCAAGTGTAAAATGTTTACAAGCAAAAATGCCTTCAATAAAGTATGGCACGTTTAAGCTAAGTAATTAATTTGAGTAAATGGTCAACGCAACCTATCAATTATGGCGATCATACCATTCTGGTTTCCAAATAGGCTTGGGCAAAAAATAACGATGTATCGGTATTTTTCAAAAAAATTATCGATATAAATCGTCCATATTTTTATTCGCGATATATCGATATTCGATACATAATTTAGTATCGAAGTCGTATCAATTTTGATATGTTTTAACGCAGCTCTGGTTTCGTATCTATTGTCACTTTGCTAGTAAAAAATCCTAATGATGCCGCCACAATCTTCGTAAAATGGAGTGAAGAAGTAAAGCTATAGACAAAACAAAAGCAAAAAAAAAAAAATTAATTTGCTTTTTTTATTTATGATCTTACTTTGTAAGATGACTGTATTATTGATACGCTATGAGCGTTATAGTACCTACGCTTGAATGTTTTGAAAATATGTATGATTAATCTTGCGAAAACTGGTGAATAATCGATATATCTATGGTATTCATTCGATAATTTATCAATAGTTCTTAAAAACGGCGATACGATACATAACGATTTTGTTTTCACTTGCCCGTCCCTATTTCCAAACAGGTTTGAGGCGCCGGTCACGACAGCTGTGATACTTTATGGTTAGATTGGATAACTCTGTGGTTAATAATGCAACTTAACTAAAATGTAGTGTATTTTAGATATTGGCTCTCGTCTTCGTAGTTTAATATTTATTCGGGCATTTATCATCTAATTTTGCTTAGGCTAGGCTTTGTAGCTGATAAAATCTTAAAAAAAAAAAAAAAACCGACTTCATTACCACAAACAGGCACTCAAAAGCGAAAAATAAATTACTTAATATAATTATTATAAGCGCTACCCACTTATCAATTTGAAGTCGGTGCCAGCCAAGTCTATTGGATAGTAGATAGATACATATGTATGTAGTAATAGTAAGTAGGTAGATGTCATGATGACATGTAGGTAGTATCTATCTACTACCTATTAGACTTGGCTGGCACCGACTTCAAATAGATAAGTGGGTAGCGCTTATAATAATTATATTAAGTAATTTATTTTTCGCTTTTGAGTGCCTGTTTGTGGTAATGAAGTCGGTTTTTTTTTTTTTGAAAAAGATTTTATTTTACCCTTTTTAGTGCAAACAGGTTTCATTAAATTACATGCAAATATAAAATTTCGTGTCTGGGCCGTTATACACTGACGGATATATATTTTGTGAAAATTTCAAGTATGTACCTATTACGGTTAAGAAGGTACATCTGTAAAGTGCGCACATATAGACACACGGACGGACGGACGGACGGACGAACGGACAACAAAGTCTCAGAAAGTGTTAATTTGGTACCCTTTGGGTTCGAAACTCTAAAAAATTTACTTTGAATGCCGCGCTAGTGAAAATATTAACTAGTCATAATGATGTCATCAAGGGATCAAAGGACAATGTCCAAAATGGCCCTGTGCAGTAAAAGCATCTGACACACACGATAATGAATTGTCTATTTTATTACAATAATTCCAAATACTTTTATAACACGGACTAGGACGTACCCTACCTATTAAAAAAATAATCATTTGCATCCGTTCACAATTGACGGAGTAATCGCGTAACATACATACAAAAAAAAAACATACAGACGAATTGAGAACCTCCTCCTTTTTTGTGAAGTCGGTTTAAAATAATAAATAGAGTTTTATCGCTCAAAGCATTTTCTTCCAGAAAACCAAATCGTAATATAAGCTACGAGGTAAACAAAACGAAACAAGCAACGTAATTTAAAAACGATTACTTATTCAATTTGCCAAAACTAGTCGAGCGTGAACACGAAGAGCTATTACGAACTATATAACTGCGGTCTGGAGTTTTGCAAGTTGCGAGTTTTGGAGATAATTATCATGCAACATAATAGGAAGTTGGAAGATGGGTGGAGAATGGGATAATATTTGCGATTAGTTGATTGGACTGAAGTCAGTTGTTCAGTGTCTAGTCTCCTTCCCATGTTCCACTCAAATGTTATGAATGATCAGTATAGGCACCCCTAAACAAATTAGCAAATCTATACTTCTATACTAATATTACAAAGAAAGAACATTTGTATTTTTGTATGTTTGTAATGATTTGGCTCAAAAACTACTGCTAGGCTATTCTGTAAGCTATCTCGACAACGGAATCCGCGGTGAGATTTGAATTTTGTACTACGAAATTCAACCGTATTGCGAACGTGATACGATTGAATTTCAAAGTACGAAATTCGAATCTCAGCGCGGATTCCGTTGTCGAGATAGCTTACAGAATAGCCTAGCTGAACCGATTTAAAAGATTCTTTCACTAATACATAGAATGAACTTTCGGAATGAAAATAGGCTATATATTATCCCGTTTAAATCAAAGGTACATTCGTGGAGACCTAATTTGCACCCTAAGTCGGCATAAAAACGGTCGAAAAAACACGTTTCTTACGAACGCTGCTCAATTGAAAATAGATAGAAGAATATTTTCTATGGAAGAGTTGTACAACTTAATAAGACCTACGAAAAAATCCGCGACAGCATATGTCTATCTCTTAAGGTTGACTCACAGTAACCATTTTAATCTTAAAATTTTTGTTAAAAAATATTACATAACTTCCAAGGCTATTTTCAAGTATATAGTATTAATCCTTATCCAAATAATTACGTTAATTAGCTTGGCCACATATTATAGATTAAAATTGTCGCTTACAGTACATAATTCAAATGAAAACTCTAGAAGATATCACGAATTTCACATACACGCATCGCAAAATTAATAAAATATTTGCAGTGAAACCACAGATTAAGTCATAGTTACTACGAAAATATTATTATAAGCTTAGCTATGCTGTAGATCCCCAGCGATCACAATCAATTTGAAGTCAATATAGTATAATAATATGATTTATTGTATAAAATAATATTCATCTATTTATATAATAATATAATATTTTAACCACCCCGACTGATCTATGTATAATCTTTTCATTAAAAGAATTCCAATGACTCTAAACACGACATTTAAAATCTGAGCTATAAGTTGGTGAGGATTTGAGTATTCTGTAGAGTCCAGGAGATGTCCCAGCATCAGGTCAATGTTCCATGTTCTTACAATATCGTTGAAGAAGATTTTCGAATTGATCAGACCTATGAAAGTTGATTTCATAGCGTAATTAACTAGAAAAAAGCTCATAGTTTTATAACGATTAAAGGATTTTCATGAATCAAAGCTAAGAACACTCTCGATTAAGACATCTATCAAACAAAAAAAAACTATCAATAATCAAAACAAAATCGGTTCATCCGGTTAGGTGCTAAGATGCTACAAACAGACACACAGATACACACGTAAAGCGTATATTACTTCTACTTTTTGCGTCGGGGAACGCCGTAAGGTTAAGGCGGCAGATGTTCTCCTTGGTGGTAAGTACTTTTTAGTAGATTTAATGATCCCACTACCACTGTACGGAAACTCATGATTCATGAATGCACATAAAACTTTCATTGGTAGGTATATAGCTAGGATTAGAAGCAACGACCGTCGGGTCAGAATCAGGGTAACTATCCTTTACGCCAAAGGGCCGTCCAATATCACTATGTAAGTATTATAAAACAAAGTCCATCACTGCGTCTGTCTGTCTGTTCGCAATAATTTCAATAGCTACTGAACGGATTATCCTGCGGTTTTCACCAATAGCCAGAGTGTTTATGAGGAAGGTTTAGGTGCATAATTCGTTAAGGTTTTGTGTAAATTGGTTGAAATATGACGATGGTTTTTAAATAGTATGTTCATATTTTTATTCGATGCAACAAACTGATGCAAATTTTGTAGGCATATATGTTCTACCCGTGCGAAGCCGGGGCGGGCTGCTAGTTATGTATATAGGTACTGGCCTGGTGGCACGCTTTGGTGTATACTGTAAGTGCAGCATGCAATGTGCTTAAATAAAAAAACCGGCCAAGTGGAGTTGGACTCGTCCGCCAAGGCTTCCGTACCAACGTTGGTTGGTACCAAATAAGATAGACCTCTAAATTGTATGAGCTCTTATATAACTTAGAGGCCTATCTTTATTGGTTGATCTATGTATGTATGGGGACACCTTTTAATTTTCTAACTTTTTTTTATTTGGAATTTTTCCTTTATTTGTGCTGTAAGACCTTGCTTCATGATTCTAGATCAACGGGAAGTACCCTATAGGTTTCGACCCAAAACCTATAGGGTACTTCCGGTTGACCTAGAATTGTCAATTTTGGTCAAAAACAAGGTCTTACAGCACAGCAAAAGTTTTAAATTAAGGTACATTTTGGTACCTACTTGAAAGTTTTCGCGAAAATTTAAATTTGCCCATATCTTTTTATAATGTTGACTCAGAACCTTGATTTTTATACAAGGACTATAGACCTCAGTATCTGGTATAAATTTCAACTTGCTAGGTCTATCCGTTCCTGAGAAAATCGTTGGGGACACACGGACAGACAGACAAACAAACGGACAGATGGACAAGAAAGTGATCCTATAAGGGCTCAGTTTTGTACCTTTTGAGGTACGGAGACCTATAAATAAAAAGTTTCAGACGAATTGAGAACCTCGTCCTTTTTGTGAAGTCGGTTAAAACAGTATTTTGAAAACAAAAATCGAGATAATGTTTACTTCACTGTAAGTTTGTGTTAACTGTTGTATTAAAATAATACTTTACAAGCAGATTATTGTGCCATAAAAAGAGATTGGATTTTTAAATAGGCAATGCAGATGCAAGCCTCGTTGCCAGATATTATTTTTTAAACAAGTTGCGAAGAATATTTCATGCATTAAATATTAAATCAGGATTTTATAATTTTATCATGTTTTAATCATGCTTTAATAGGGATAATAAAATCTTTTTCAAAAAAAATAAAACCGACATCATTACCACAAACAGGCACTCAAAAGCGAAAAATAAATTACTTAATATAATTATTATAAGCGCTACCCACTTATCTATTTGAAGTCGGTGCCAGCCAAGTCTATTGGATAGTAGATATATACTATGTATGTAGTAGTAGTAAGTAGGTAGTGTACATGTAGGTAGTATCTATCATTTTGATTTTTTGACGTCCGCGGTCAAAGGACTACGAGCTTACGAAAGTTGCTATCGTAGTTTTTTAACCAAAAAAGAGCTGATAATATTTAAACGGCTGAACAGATTTTCATGAAATAAAGCTAAGAACACTCTCGACGAAGACATCTATCAAACAAAATAAACTAAATCAAAATTGGTTCATCCGTTTGGGCGCTACGATGCCACGATGACAGACACACTGCGTCGAGAGTTAAAAACCAAAATCAACGTGAAGAAAGATGTAAAAACATTATTCAAGGTCATATTTTTTAGTCTTCAAAAGTATATCCAATAGCTACCTCCATTGTGTATAAACTTCTTGGGACTCTTCTTCTAAAACCAGTACATTCTCCTATGTTTGAGATATTCATCTCCATATCTCTGAAGATACTTATCAGATCTCGATAAAATTAAAATGGGACCACCTCGGAAACGTACCCTACCTATTAAAAAAATAATTATTTGAGTCCGTTCACAATTGAAGGAGTAATCGCGTAACATACACACAAAAAAAAAACATACAGACGAATTGAGAACCTCCTCCTTTTTTGTGAAGTCGATTACAATTACTGTAAAAAAAGTTGATTACAATTGAAAAAAATAAACTTAAACTTTTGCATGCATCATTTATTTATTTATACTTTTGCACTCAAAACATATGTTCGCAAAGGACTTAATGCTAAAGTAGCATTTTCTACAGTCATCCTAGAGTGGAGGTGCAGAGAAAAATGATGGCGGCGCAGTGAAATATAAACAAAAATATATTGGTGAACACAGCCAATTCAATATAGCCATTATTATATAGCCATTTCAATATGGTTTCCTTTATAAAATAAAGTTACTAATACATAAAATAATCAATCAATAAATAACTACTAGGCAAATGTGGATTAAGTACCAAAATAAAATATATACATACTAAAAGGTTTGAGCCGAATATGTATCTATGAACATAAAACCCCCACTGCAAATCTGGTAAATACCAAAATAGCGTTTTATGTTTTTAGCTTTGTAGTTATAATTTATATTGAATACGTATTGGGGGCATTTCCTGAGGCAGGGTTTCTCATACTTATGGCTCCGCGTATACGTTAAAGTTCCTAGAAGATGACAGCAAACCCCTAACACCCATAAAGAAAATTTGCTCTTAAATAAGGTTCTTATTAAGACCATTTCTGTATTTTGTTTTCGTCATGAGCAGGTGTGAAAACCCACTTTCACATAAATAGCTTGTACCGTGCCTGGACCGAGCAAGTTAATTCAGTTGCGCGTGCGTCATCATTTGCGTTTTCCATCCAGCTACCATAACGTAAATCTTGTCGCAAACCCCATACTGTCAAATGGTGAACCCCTAGGGGTTGGCGTATCCCACCTTGAGTAACATTGTCCTGAGGCATTGAATATTCGTTGAAGCCACATGATTCAAAAATGAACAAATGAACGAATTTTAATTTCTGACAGAAATATCAGTATTCTATTCTAATCAGTATTCTGCAGATTCCAGGAGATGCCCCATCGTCAGGTCAAGGTTACCTGTTCTTGCAATATCATTAAAGTTAAGAGGATACAGAATTACGAATTCTTCAGACCTATGAAAGTTGCTTTCGTAGCCTTAAACTAAAACTAGCTCATAGTCTTAAAACGGCAATAGTTTTTCTTGGATCAAACCTAAGAACCCTTTTCGATCACTTGAAAATGTTATCCTTTGAAGAAAGATCCAGCATAGCTCTATCGAAAGCGCACTATACGACTTTGAATTTATCTTTTTTTTGTTTGGCCGATGCATTTTTGTATTGTAGTCAACTATTACGAAGTTAAAAGCATGATATGAAATTAACATACTTACATTCACTTGAAAATCTGCCACAACTGCTTCAGAAACAAGCAATGCTGCCATGTTTTAATGTCACGCTATTTAATAAAGACAATAATCTAAGCATCTGCCAGCTAGATGAATTCATGTGGCGTTTTTATGACCATAATTGATGTGATTTAAGATCTCTATTGTCTGAGATTGAACTTTGACATGTATTATTACATCATGCTAAATATTGTGGTGACGTGATTATGAGGCTATTTTAATTTGCCTAAAAACTTTTTCGTGTGATATTAAATACCTATTTTATAGAGGAGGCAGGTTAGGTTTATCTATTTAGGGCTAGTTTCACCGGTTCCTGATAGCGCTTATATATGAAGATATCTGACAGACTTTTGACAGCTTTTATATGGCGTAACTATCTTACGCATTATCAGAAACCGATGAAACTGTCCCTAAGACTAACATTCTGAAAAGCTGTGTGTGTTGTAGTCGCGTGTACAAGTTTTTAAAATAACAAAATATATCTGGCGTCAAAGCCGACCCACTGCGCCACTGGGCCCGCGGCCCTATTTTACGTTGAACAATTGACAAAGTGGTGGTACCGCCCCATGTGGTATCTTGCAAATTTTTGTGGCAGAATAATTTGGTAGACCTGGGCCATGCAGCAGAACTCACCTAGTGTATATCCATGTTTACTCTTTTCTAAGTAATAACATCAGATTTACCGTAAAACTTAAAAAAAAAATCATAAATACTTTATTGTTCACAATTTATAAAATATTCCTAACTAAACTCCAAAGGTACGGCCACACTGCTGCGATCTGCGATCTGCAGGCGCAATCTAAGTACTTTTCAATTTTTAGGGTTCCGTAGTCCTGACAAGGAACCCTTATAGTTTCGTCATGTCCGTCTGTCTGTCTGTCTGTCCGAGGTTTTGCTAAGAGACCGTTAATACTAGAAAGCTGTAATTTTGTGGGAGTATGTATATATATTACGCCGACAAAGTGTTGAAATAAAATTGTGATAAATATTTTTTTTTAGGGTAGCTTCCCTATATAAGAAGTAGAGATGATTTTTTTTTCATCGTCTACCCCATCGTGTGGGGTATCGTTGAATAGGTCTTTTAAAGTGACTTAAGGGTTGCTAACACCATTTTTCGATTAAATACTCCATTTACGAAATATTAAACTTTAAAGTGCAAAAAAAAGAAGTAATTAATCTTTATACAATTAAAATAAATAATGAATAATCAAAATGTTATATTCGAATATGTGGGTAATATCAAAATAATAAAAATGCTTCCCTTAAATTAATGTCAATAACTGTTTGCTCGATTAAATAAGAATTAATTTCGCAACAAAATAATAAACGAAGGTTCTGTTTGATGCTTTTCTTGACAGTGACATCGCAGAAAATTCGTCTGTGACAGACAGATGTACAAACAGACAGACGGATAGCGGAGTCTCAGTAATAGGGTCCCGTTGGCACCCTTTGTTACGGAACCTTAACTAAAAGTATGAGGTTTTAAAAGTTCTAACTGATCCTCACCTTACCAATCGATTCGATCACCGTGCGTTTCGACCACTCGTCCTACATTCACCCCCCTTCGATCAACTCTGTCTTGACTTGATGGCCATTGCCTAACCAACCGCTCAAGCGATCTACACTCTGCACCCAACATTGCCGTCATCTCCAAAAATATAAATAGAACTTCCTGCTATGTAATACGGTTTAATTTTGAATCGGAACTCGATATTAAAACTGACGTTAATGTGGTTTCATCTACTATGCTGTTTACACGCGTCTGTCCGCGATCGTAATTTTAATTAATTCGATATTTGTACGTCGCCGCTGCAAGCTGCCTATCGATTGACTTTTGTTTTCTTTTTTTATTTGAAAGTATTAACGGCAAGCGTTTAAATTTAATTCGAATTTTTAAGTTTGTTTATATATTTTTAATCGCAAATATTGGTGGATTCTTATTTATTAATTGAAAGTGTTTACAGCCAGAGTTTAAATTCTAATCGATTGTAAAAGTTTGTTTATTTTAAAAAAACGTAAATATTATTGAATTTGTATTGATCGAAATAAAAAAAAATTATGTGTTTTTTCAGTGATTGAGTTTATTATTTGTGAATAGTTTGTGATGTGTTAAAATAAATATGTGAATAGAAGATGTTGGCTGGTCAGGAAGCCAGCATTGATATTGTGCAAAGATGGTTACAGAGACGGAGCAGTGATGAGACCGATACAGGTACCAAATTATCTTTTAGTACCTAATTAGGTATTTATAGTGCAACAAATACTACGTAAATAAATAAAAACATATTTATAAATATATAACTTGGCAGTTATTATTGATACATTAAATAATAACTGGACGTTCATACCCTAATAAGTTAAGAGTCACGTTTTTTATATATTTTGTTTTTTTTTTGCTAAAACAAATATGCTCGCACAGAAGAATATTCAAGTATGTATTACGATTTGATTTTGCTATGATAATGGATTTAATGATCAATTTTGAATTTCACTTTAGACTGCATAGTCACTGTAAATCCGTTGAGATAATTTTTCTTGTATATTTGATAGGCTAGCGTTTGACCACCATGTCGCCTGGTGTTAACCGATGATGTGGACGATGAAGGTGAACACGCTAGGCTTAGATAAGAATAGTTCAACTCTTAACGGCTGTGCTGCCAGCACTCCGAAGGTTTTGGCAGTAGATATTCTTCTTGATGGTGGGTGGCAAATGGTAATCAACTTTTAGGTAGCAAGTCAGAAATTTAAAATACTTAATTAACTCTGTTTATAATAGGTACCTTAAATTAATGGAATTACCGAAAGACGTACAAAATAAATTGATAAATACTTATCACTTGTTGTTTTATATATTCCTTACTAGAACTTATTGTTGCATAAACATATACTTAATTGATAAATGAGAACATTGTTAATAAAATAATAGCCAGTAAATTTAATTTAATTTCCTTAAATTGCGTGTGTTTTACTTGTCAACAATAATGTTCTGTATTATTATTATTTTATTTTATACGCCCGGTTCTTTGGAAGGCATCGACGGAGCCGAAGCCAACGTCAAGAGGCCCTTTACAATATGTTACTTAATTATATATTATTGTCTATGTATGGGAGGATGTGATAAACTATGGAAAGATGGTACAAATTATTATGTTATTGATCTGAGTTTATTGTTGTCTGATTTCTGGTCTATGGGATAAGGTACGGCACCCGCCAATCATGCCACACTTCAAAATATTACGACGAGTGGTGACTCGCTATACACAGAATGGGCCCCCCATTATTATTATTCAAATCAAATCAAAGCATTTATTCAGTGTATAGGCAGTATACAAGCACATATACACGTCAAAATCATAAAATATATTATAATCAATTATCAAGTAAGCATAGCAAAGGCAGAATTTAACGCTTAGAATTAAAAAAAAAAAAAGTAATGTACCATTCAGCTGTCACCCAATTGTTGACGTCAGACTATTAAAAATGTATTAAAGTAGGGTTACCAACTATACACGTACCTCCCAAGTAACAAAAGCTTCTATAACCAAGTCATTTTATCACCAAAGAGTGATATAGTAGGCCTGTAATGGTAACCATTGTGACTGCTTGTACTATAAAGGTTTTTAACCTTTAAAAGAGCATTTATGCTCTATAATTTAGCTCTTAGAACGCTTACCAGACCATGTAAAAGAATCTTTAAAGTATTGTACTGTAATAGATACGAAAAAGCGATTATGTTACTATTTAATCCTATAAACGTCCTTACTGACACTTTTATGCATATATTTTGCACTAATAATGCGTCAAAATAACTTGTATAGTACTAGTATTGTAGTAGTATCTTAAACACTGTTACATTATAAATTTGCGCTATTAAAGTACCATTGCAGAACCATTATATTGTAACCTTTTAGCTACTTAAAAGCTTCCTCAACATGGCTATAGGGCAATTTCTCTAAAAGTCATTAATACTCTTCTATACTACTAAATAGTACCATAGCGACTCCTTGTGCAGTTGCTAAATAACTTAAATTATAAATAGCTCTAAAAGTGAAATTTGAGTTACTGCTACAAGACTAAGAATGACATTAAAAGCACTATAACTAATAATTAATGGACTAATTTGATCTATAGTAGCTTTTCAGTATCAATTATATCACTGATATTTCATAAATATAGCACATGGTTCTGTATAGAATATTTGTTTTGTACCACAACAGAGCTGTAGCAATAATGTTACTTTTTCTCAAGCCATTAGTAGAAGTTGGATGGATGTAAATAGTAGAGATGAAGAGCTGCTTACAAGGACGTGTGATGCTGAACTATTTCATTCATCATAAGATTAAAGAAACCTATATGAATAACCTTAGATAAATGATCCCTGCGAGGCCAAAATTCAAGACATCATATTGAAAAAGCGGCAAATGTAATGAATGAACGAGAAAGTGTGGTGTGCTGCACTTTCACTAAACTCTACTAGCGGCTTTATGCTTTTAACGCTTCCACCCTTTAGTTTAGGTCTTAGGTCTTAGCTCATGCGATTCCCACCACCGGCCAACGGAACCCTAATTATAAAAAATATGGCAGTTGTTTTCTGCCATGATAGCATTAGCAGCACGGCTGGAGCCAATGTGTACTATAGCAGCCATAGTCGGGACAAGTCTTTATTTTATTTATTAAGATTTAATTAAAACACAAAAATTATGAGGGCGCATTGTCAAATTTGAAATCAGTGTTTGAAATTATTTTCGGAAGTGCATATCATGGCAGAGTAACGGTCTATGGATGTGTCCTTTTTAGGGTTCCGTAGTCCTAACAAGGAACCCTTATAGTTTCATCATGTCCGTCTGTCCGTCTGTCCGAGGTTTTGCTAAGAGATCGTTAATACTAGAAAGCTGTAATTTTGTGGGGATATGTAAATAAATGACGTCGACAGAGAGCTTAAATAAAATTTTAAAAAATATTTTTTTTTAGGGTAGGTCCCCTATATGAGAAGTGGAGATGAATTTTTTTTTCATCGTCTATCCCATCGTGTGGTATCGTTGAATAGGTCTTTTAAAATTACTTAAGGGTTGCTAATACCATTTTCGATTGAATGCTCCATTTACGAAATATTAAACTTTAAAGTGCAAATTTTAGTTCCAGTAGGGCGTCCCCCCCCCCCCCTCCTCTAAAAGCTAAACTGCGGGCTTGAAAAATCTGGAAAAAATCGTGATATTAGAGCATTTCATGAACTTTAAAGGAAAATTATAGCGGTTAAGATAACTTCATTAGTTTAGCAGTAATAGTCGTTGAACTTGGGTGTAGGATAATTTTGTACCAAATACAAAATCCTTAGAATAAATCCTTTAAAGTGACAAAGACGGAGTACCTAGTTGCTTGTTTATAACGGGTAAAGACTTGCATTGAATAACAGGCTACTACGGAACCGTACGTTAAGCAACAATGGCAAATGACATAAAGCATAACTTGCCGATATGTTATGTTTTCTTGGGGAATACTCAAGACAACACGACGTTTGAAGTGTGTTAAAAAAGTTCACTGAACTCATTTACGGTACAAAAAATAGCACTATAAACATGTTTGGTTACTTTTACAGTGCAAATTTGTGAGACAGCATTTTTTAGAACAAAAAAGCGTTTCTCGACACTTTTACATTTCAACTATAGAGCTGATTTATCACCATGAGAGCTTATATGTAATGTTTATGGAATAAATTAGTGATAAAACTAGGGCCTTTTTGGGGTTCTGTAAACGTTTACAACACCATTATAGTACTGATCATGAACACTAATTAGCAAGTTCTAAAACGTTCTCAGGACTTTTATAGTACCACATTTTGTTACTTGGGCTGTGTGTTTCAGTATTATTATGGAATAAAACCGGTTAATGTCCAAGTTCGACTCGCACTTTTTTGTGCTTTGCGAAAATTTAAAAGTGCGTGTTGAACTCGCACCCGATTGGTCCGAAAGGTATCAAAAAAATCATGCAAAAAATACTGTAAAACACATTTCTTGAATTGAGACACTCGTTATTCATATAAATAAAAATATACACACTTGAACACACTGCTAAAAAAATCAAGTGTCTACCTATTACCGTTTAGATGACATAGGCCTGTGAAAGACGGACGAACGGACGGACGGACAGTGACATATCAGTAATAGGGTCGCGTTACTGAAAAGCGAGAGTAAGTTTGTGTATTTTGTTTGTTTGTTAGCGACCTTATCGCGTTTAAACGGCTCGACTGTTTTAGCTGTCACTTTGTACAGTAATAGCTGGTATGCTGCAATAGAGCATAGACTACTTTTTGACTCGGGTGAAACCGCAAAACGCTATTTGTTGCTAGAAAAGAACACTAATATGGTAACACTAATATGATTATTCATATTTTGTCGTTAAGCAAAGTTTTATGATAAAACTGTTGTCCTATTTAGTGAACATAATATTATTATGAATCGATCAGTCATAACTTCCTGTTGATTACATTAAAACATTGTTCAATGAACTCATTGAATGTATGTGGAGGAAATCTCTGGTTTATATATAGATAAATGGAACCTTTATGGCTTATTTGCACATAGTATCGAAGTTTTATTTTTACTGACTTTACAAATGGTGGAGTTATTCGACTTTAATTTTTTTTTAATATCCAGTCAACTATGACGTGTAAAACTATTTACTTTTTATATGAGTAGGTATATGAAAATATGCTCTTATATATTTATGAGAAAAGTACTTCGGTAGTACACATCTAAGGAAGAGTAAATATTTTTGTGTGGCACGGCTGCACACGAGGAAATTCATGTGATTACAGTGTAATAAACCGTTAAATATTTGACCTGGTTTGAGGAAGGAATAAATCGATCGGTCTTACATTTGCGTTTCAATGCATTCGTTACAGGAAATTTGAAAGACATTGCCTTTTATGTAGTGAAGGGAACCGGCTTCTATTCATAAGATATTCAAGTGTTCGCTTTATCTGATAAAATCTTAAAATCTACCCTTATTGTGTTGCGTTTCCGTGAAATATTCAGAGCACTTTTAATATTCTAGCTGTATTCCAAAGTTTTCTCTCACTGTGTCTGTGATAAAAAAATCTATATATATTCATAACATTTGCCTTCATATGAGCACATAAAAATAAAGGTTGGTTGAACGGTTATACCGTGAAATAGAAGTCAAATGTACCACGTCACGAGTTTGGTTAAAACTACTCTAACCACAAAACATTACGGTAGACACCACAAGTATAATGATTTATGGCATATAAGCAATTTTGTTAAAGACGGAAACGTTCACCACCGAAATCAAATCCAATCATATAATTTATTTGCTTCAGGACAAGGTAATACAAGGTACTACTAATCTAAAGAAATAATTCCACTTATTCTACCCTATTCTACCCTTTCGGGTGTAATAAACAGCAGGAACAGCAAATATGTATAAGCTGTTGACTGTTCACTATTGTGAGTGTTGATGATGTCTAAGCAGATGACATTCAAGAAAGCTGGGGATATGCTTGCTACACCTTACTACCTTTGCAATATAGGTTATTTTTGTTGTCTTTAGGTAGTTCGAGCGGGTCTCCAGGCGCTCGCGCTGGTCGCCGATCCTCGCTAGCCCTCACTCCAGAAGACGAGCCTCTAGTCGACGTCGCCGTAAGTACCTCTTCACCACGTCATTCATCCAATAATTTATTCACGTCATACCTTCTAACACAAATCATACTTCATACCGTTGTTAGTTAAGTTTTGACTGAGCATATCAAATCCAAGGCTGATACTCTTTACTCATGTGCTGATACGCTATTATTAAGCCAACATTTTGACGTGGCGGAGCTTAATACGGTTCTATCTATTTTTTTATTTGATATACAAGCACTTGACCACTATCTCACCTGATGTTAAGTTACGATGTGTTCTGAGATGGAAGCATGTATCTGAAAATGGAAGACAGTAGCGTATATGTAGTTACGTACATACATGCTAACTAGTGCAGTTACCATTTTTAATCAACGCCACGCTTAATGGAATGATACTGATCCTTGTCAGCCATTCATGTTAAGATTATATACTGATTTGTACTATATAACTAGAAATCACTGTATTACTTTCCCTTTATGATGAAACAAAGAATCCTCTATACTCTATGAGGTCGTCAATATTCATGAAACCTACTCTATGGATATGAACGAGGTACTTACGTTTGATCAATCAATGACGAAATGATTGAGTCCGCTTCAATTGATATATGGTTCATCAATGGGCTAACTGTTGAGAGAGGCTTGTAGTTAGACTTATAGGTATAGGTATATATTCCTTGCACTTAGAAGACATTTTAGAACATTCTAGCTGCACTGCGCAGATGCGAATGTATCTCATACTGTGCCTATGTCACTCGAAACTCTAGGTCGGTCTAAACAGCATTCTGACCGAAAATAACGATCAATTTATTGTGGTCCAGACAATTATCTAAGTTATTAGACATGTTGAGATTTTTCAAGGAGGGTTAGTAGGTATAAGGATTTTTTTATTTCGATTTCTGAAATTTTAAAAAGACATGAGCTAATTGTAAATGTCCAAATGCTTCATTTCTTATTAAAATTGGTCTATTGTCTCTACCTGTGAAATACAGAAGCCATCTTACATACTCTACGGAAAGTATTAAGGGTGAGTTGCGCCATCTTACTTTAACCGTAACTATATCTATTAACCGTTGTTTTTATATGGAGTTTGACGGATTTTTGACGTTTGCTATATTTAAAGTAAGAAGTTGCAACTCAGCCTTAGTGTCTCTACCCTCCATAACGAAAATGTTAATGCCTACGATATAATTATTTGTTCGTAGGGTAGAGAGCCAAGCCATATTTAACCTTCTTGGGTATACTACACGACTTCTATTGTTCAAATAATTATAAAACATTGCATCCAATATCAATACTTACGACCGGTAGTAAAGTCATTAACAAACAAGGAAAATAACCGCAAATAATAGTAGTGTACCGAATATCATTAACTTAATTACCTACCTTATCACGCTACAATATCAAAAATATTCCCATAGCTACCCGCAATTAGTCATAGTTGCTGGTGTCGGGTAGATACAGTTGTTTGACGTAAACTTGTGACGTGTGTAGGAACGGCCAAACTGCGGCAGTGGTGATAACAGCCGTCATTTAGCATCGTATCCGTGTGTGTTATCTTAAGCACCAAAATTGCACTTTCACTACTGGAATCTTAACGATTTATATTACTCAAGTGTGACGTCAGTAAAAATTTGATCACGTTAACATAATAGTAAGAAAAAGCGTATTTCATCGCTCCCTTTTGCTGGAGGGTTAGAAACAAAAAGCTGAAGATTGAACTCAGTGGTGTGGCATAGGTGAGGCCTATGTCCAGCAGTGGACAGAGACAGGCTGAATGTCGGTCTTATATAAGTCTTTACATCTGAAAAATTATATATATACGTCCATAATTTGATTAAATAATATGAAATTATTTTGAATAAAAGTCACAGACAAGTCCAAATAAAATAGTATTGATTGAATAATATGATCATATTAAGGACTTATATTACTTGGCTCAAATCAAATTATGTAGGTAAATATAATTTCCCATGTGTAAAGACTTATCTATTGGTCTTGACCAATAAGCCTAGGCTGTCGAACTAAGTAATCTGCAGTCGTTTTCCTTACTAAGTTATTCCTATTTTATATTATGTTTATATTGTTTATGTATAAATTGGTCATATTAAAATGAATAGCCTTCTAGGTTATCAATATATGAATCAAAGTACTCACTCGTTATTTTACCCCATAAAGTGACTTAAGATTGTCCGTAATCAGTGCGAAGGTACATAGATAAAAAGCCCCTTATCGATGTTATCACACAATAATTGATAGTAGGCACATTATTAGTCTCAATTACTGCACTGTCCAGACCGATCGTGATTTTTGTGCCTAAATATACTTACGTGTTCTAAATAACGTAACTCAGTTACTGTGATACTATGATACTGTTATTTCTGTTACTCAACAACCGCCATTTATTATTTTGAAAGATAATTTGGCTGTAGACGTTTTCTGTGTTGATATATTTCTAGTGTGTGATACCGGAAGTGAAGTGACTTATTTTACAAAGAAAAACACGTGTAAAAGAAAAATAATGTGAAGTTTGGTTAAATTGTAATAATGAAAATGTAGATTTTATCAAACGAACATGTAAGTAGCGCACAGGTACAAATCACGCATAAAAAGCAATTCTTTTACCGTAATGAGTAACGTTTTATCGATATCAATCAAAGTGTAAACAGAAACTCTTCTGTTATCGATTTTAATCGTTATAGTGCCGTAAACGAGCTTCGAATCCGCAGGGATTTATTACCGACTTTGATACCAAAAGAATTGAGACGCCACCTTATCTCCAAACATCACTTATCGATACTCATGACATTCATAATCGAGTAATTAGGATCCTATCAGCCTTCCTGTATCGCTGGAATCAACAATTGTCGGACACGTGACCGTTAACAACGGTCAGACATGGATAAACCGACGGAAAATGATGACCAAGTCAATGCAGGAAAAAAAGGTTGCTGGTCACGATTCAAAAGCTTATTCGAAGATCGGGGTTTTGATTTAGAATACGAATATACGTCGCATCAAGCTCGGACTGTGCCCATTCTAGGAGAGACTCAAAACGACCCTGAAGGTTATAGAAGGATCGATGAAAGAAAACCGTCAACAGAAAAGAGACATTCCTTATCCAATAAGTCAAATAATTCTTTAGATGGCGAACTCTCTGGCGTGAATAACTTTTACGAGCAATTTGCGACTTTAGGGGATGATAATAAAGATGAAACAGACTTGTGGCCGAGGTCCTCGATTTTACGGAATAGGGTCTCAATGAGGCCGAGTATGGTGCTGACTAATATTTTGGAAGAGGAAGCAGATGGAGATGAAATTGAAGTGGTAAGTTGATCGTGATTATTCGCGGAGCAATTTAGTTTTTTACGCAATTCAATAATTTAAATAACAAAGTTACAAACTATTCACAAAAAGTCGATATCCAAATATATGCATATAATATATTATGTAGCGAACAATTTCTTAATTGTTAATGCATTGGCGAAAAGGCACCTTGTATTCAAATTTTAAATCTTGTCACTGTTTTGATTTATAAGAATTTAAAATTCGGAAACTAAACATTAACCTTCAATTCTATGATCAATAAAACAATATTTTTAAATCTTACGATTAAACTAAATTAATAACTGGCTGAGCCTTGTGGTTTTGTCCATGACTTAGCAATAGGAATCAAAAGTATACCTTATATAATAATATAACTTCTGAATTCGTGTAAATATGGTTTTTGTTTATTATAACCTCATTATATCAGGCATCTAATGACCAATTGAAAAGTTGTGTTTATTTTTAATAAGAGTATATATTCATTCAGGACATATAGAATAGACCAATTTTCAAATAAGTGAAATGAGTAAGAGAGACGCCGCTCTACACATGTAAAGACGAACGCCAATGGATAAAATACTTTTCTAAAATTGTTATCATCTGTGGCACAAAAAACCGGTGTGGAGCTTGGCCTGGCCCAAAATATTTCTCCATACTGGGTTTATTCCTCGCTTTTTGTCGCCAGACTTTGATGATATTCTAAACCTCGATGTAAAATATTTATGGCGACTTCTGTACAAGCTTTCATTTTTAAAAGTAGAAGTTTTATAGATGTAATAAAAAGTTAATTACCATCTCACGACTACCCATTTCTAAATAGTAGGTGTGTATTTGTCAAGAACAGGTTTTATGACAGTGGTTCTAAAAAATCATGTATCATGTTGACTGATCAATCTATCAACGGCCATAGACAGAACAGACATAGCTTTGGATAAGAGTCGAACAAATTAATCCCTAATTACATTGGATCCGGTTTGAAAAACCTTGGATTATGCGTTTTGATACATAACTAATTTGGAATAATATACAAGTGAGGCCACTTGGTAATTACCAAGAGTGAGAAAATTGTCAAGCGTCATTATAAACGCGGCGATTGAATGACAGCGTTTATTTGTAATGTATCATCTGATGCGAGCAAAGTTACAATACAAAACGACGATACAAAACACGCGGCCACTGTAAACGCAGCGAACGCTCGCTTCGAGACTGTCTGACTGACTGTCCGCGGAAACTCTTTTCAAAGGAATACACGAATGATCGGATAGTGACCGGATCTGACGCTTGCATCTAGTAGTTTGGCACGCCGCATTGGCATGTAGCGCGTTACAAAAACTCGATACATTACAAAGAAGCATGTTGCAACTTCATGCAAGTCAGTCACTGCCTCAACATTTATTTATACACTAGCAGCCCGCCCCGGCTTCGCACGGGTAGAACATATATGCCTACAAAATTTGCATCAGTTTGTTGCATCGAATATAAAATATGAACATATTTAACAACCATCGTCATATTTCATCCAATTTACACAAAACCTTAACGAATTATGCACCTAAACCTTCCTCATAAACACTCTGGCTATTGGTGAAAACCGCATGATAATCCGTTCAGTAGCTATTGAGATTATTGCGAACAGACAGACAGACGCAGTGATGAACTTTGTTTTATAATACTTACGTATTGATATTGGACGGCCCTTTGGCGTAAAGGATAGTTACCCTGATTCTGACCCGACGGTCGTTGGTTCTAATCCTAGCTATATACCTACCAATGAAAGTTTTATGTGCATTCATGAATCATGAGTTTTCGTACAGTGGTAGTGGAATCATTAAATCCACCAAAAAGTGGACCTCCTGGACTCTACAGAATACTCAAATCCTCACCAACTTACAGCTCAGATTTTAAATGTCGTGTTTAGAGTCATTGGAAAAAGCTATTATACATAGATCAGTCGGGGTGGTTAAAATATTATATTATATATATAGATGAATATTATTTTATACAATAGATATGGGTGGCAAAATTAGATCGACCCTGGTTTCCTCTAGATAGATAATGCATTATGATATTAATTATTATTACGAAGTTTAATATGAAAGGCAATGTCTTGTCAAGTGAAATCCGAATCGATATAATATGAATCAATCAGTAGGTAGATTTAAATATGTATTTGCTTCAATGAAACTGTTGCGTTGTTAGTTGGTAATTTTTAGGGTTCCGTACCCAAAGGGTAAAACGGGACCCTATTACTAAGACTACGCTGTCCGTCTGTCTGTCTGTCTGTCTGTCTGTCCGTCTGTCACCAGGCTATAGCTCATTAACCGTGATAGTTAAACAGTTGAAATTTTCACAGATGGTGTATTTCTGTTGCCGCTAGAACAACAAATACTAAAAACAAAATAAAGTTAAACATTAAAGGTGGTCCCCATACAAAAAATGTGTTTTTAAACGCCACCTATCTAATTAGTTTCGGCAAAATGACATAGATGGCGCTAGTAAACGACCCGTCTTTCTAGATAGCGACCAAATCAAATATTCTTGGTAATATCAATTAATCAAATATATGAGGTTGAAACTCTGTTGTTATGTTTCGTATTGTACGGAACCCTCCCTAAGTGTGCGATAAGAGACGCGATGCTGACTCGCACTTGGCCATTTTTATTTTTATTATACAAGGTAACAGTACAAGCATGACACTCGCCTGGTCGTAAGCGATGACGTCTACCTATTACATATACAGGAGCGTGCAAAATTCTGGATACATAGAGCTTTGCACATTACTTCACTGCGGCTGTTACCTTGAGACATAAAAATGTTAGTCTCACATGTCCTGTAATGTCACTGGACATTTTGCTTTTCGAACCGAAAATCATTCCTATTTCACGACTGAATAACTGATATAGTGGTGGTATCGCTCCAGACGGACTAGCAGAAGTCCTACCCACTAGATACCCAAGTCAAAATTAATTAAAACACAAGTACCTACGAGGTTTTGCATGCATGCCGGATATAACAATCTACTACTAAAAGTGCATACCTACTTTTAAAACTAAAAACCCTTTACGATGGTGTAGCAAAATAATATCGTTTAAAAACTAAAAAAGAACCGACTTCAATGTTCATTTTCAGTACCAATTTTGAGATGTTAAAGACCTCGATAAAATTACCATTGTACCACACTTGGGATATCTCCTTTCGAACAAAAAAAGAATAATCAAAGTCGGTGCATAAACGACGAAGTTATCCCCGAACAAACATAAAAAAAAAGAAAATATATATATATATACGGTCGAATTGAGAAACCTCCTCCTTTTTTTGAAGTCGGTTAAAAAGCGCTACAGTTAGAACAGCCAGAATTATAAAAAAACTTAATGTTGCCACCAGTCCAGTATTTTACGTCATTTTTATGATTCTTAATGTTTCGTAATTGCATGAAAATAGCAAGAAAACAGTTTTTGTTTTTTACCGACTTAAAAAAAGCAGGGGAAAATTCTTTCTCAATTCGTAAAAATCTTTTTTTTATGTATGTTCACCGATTACTCAAAGATGCCTGGATCGATTTGGAGAATTCTTTTGTTTTTGTTTGAAAGGGTATATATATTTCCAGGTGGTTCCATTTAAATTTTATAGAGATCTGATGAGTATCTCCGGAGATATGAAGATCACTTTAGACTAGGTACTGAAACTGACTAGCGTGGTATTTGAAGTCGGTTCATTTAGTTTTTAAACGATCTTAAATTATTGTTAAGTATAAGCTAAGTTCAGAGACTTTGCAGTTAAAGGCTTTTTTATATCTTATAGGCTAGCGTTGGACCACTATCTCACCAGTTGGTAGATGATGATGCGGTCGAGGATGGTAAGCACGCTAGGCCTAGAATGGGCTATAAAAACTAAAAAGACAAAATAAATATGAACTCTATAAACTTTTACTTTTTGGCTGTAACCTGAAGTGACAACCCTAGGTGTCTTTAGCAATGTAACATCACGACAGTTTCAAACTTGTTTTGCGTGTTGCTCTCATTAAAATAATTTCTAATATTATAATATGCAAACTATACTTTGCATTTCGATGACAGTAATCATGTGACTTGTCAACTTGCAAGAGTCAAACAAATTAATCTTATTACATACGAGTATGTACCTACAAGCTTTTAATTAACTTGTAATCTTCGTAGGTGCCTTTGTAAATTATCCGTCATTTGTAAACCAATTTTCATCTAATATTGTGTTATCTGCACTTTATATTTTTGTACATTATTTGAAATTTCACCGTCCAGTGGGACTAAGTCCATGGCTAAGTTGGTTAAAGCGCTTGGTTGGTTACCGAAGAGGCGCGGGTTCAAATCCCGCTGCACGGCGTAATTTTGGATTTTATATAATAATTTACATCTACTTGCTGATATCTGATTGAGTTGAAATTTTATATAGTACATATGTAAGTTCCGTGACCATTTAATAAATTGTACTTACAATCAATCCGATCTAATGAGGCAGCCGTGATGCAGAGACTGAAACTCTCTGGTGAAAAATGGTAGAACAGTCAAATTTGGGTTATGTTTTGTAACTAGGACAATTTTCTTTCGAATTAGGAAATTTTTAAAAAACAGTCTATCTCAGTTCCCATTCTAGGCCTAGCTACTAAATCTAAAGTTTGTTTTATAAAAGAGTGTCAAGTTAGTATTTCTTCTTCTTCTTCTTATGGCTTTTAAACACTGTTTGGCGTTTTTCTGCCAGTGTCAAAAGTATGGCCAGTGTACAGTATATTTACAAGAACAAAAACCCGACAGAAGAAAAATTAATAAATTAATATGAATTTAAATAACTACTTAGAAACATTACATTAGTTTTGCATTTAGAATAAAAAAATGGTTAAAGAATATTATCAGATTTAATAAAATTACACAAAATATAAAGTCAAATATTATATTTATAAAGCAGCATTTATAAATTACACATAGAATAAATAGCCTTGACCTTGACTTGGTTGTAAATTTTGACACCAACGCTTTTGACTGATACATATTTGAAGGTCTAAAGGAAAGTTCACTGGGTCAAAATTATTTTTTTATAATATAGTAAGGTAATTAATATGAGCTTTTACTTGAATAACTGTTACTAAACCAAAAAATAAATAAAAAACATGAATACTTTTTCATTTTTCCTCTAAAAGATGATTTCTACGCAGATTATTTTTAAAGTTTAAAAGATGATATGAACACCCTGAAATGTTGAAAGAGATGTCCGTTACGACATTTCGTTTACGACGTTTAAAATCTTACAGCTATTGAGACTTACGACGTTACATAAAAATAAAAATAAAAAATTATCTAAATTTTGCCTGCTACGATACAAAGTTAAACTATTTTTACCACAGCTTACTAAAAAGTAAATAACATCATAACTCAATCATTTAAAATGTTTAAAATATAGTTCGAAGAAGAAAAAATCTAAAACTGGCCAAGTACAAGTCGGACTCGCACTCGTGGGGTTCCGTAACACAGTAGAGTATTCTATAACTATGATTTTTCGCAACAAAAGAAATAACTTTGTTTTTCATAGTGTTTGTATGAAAAACAAAGTTATATTTGCGGTCGCTATATCTCAAAAACTGCTGACTGATATGCTAACTCTTATTTGAAATAATTTATTAATGGTAAAAACTCAAGATGTAAGTAACTATACAAAATTATATATACCTTTATTATAAAAACTTTCAGCAGATTGTCAAAACATAATCGGAAACTAGTAACACTAGTCCTTGAGCATTCTCAAACAAAACAAAAATGGAAACATGTACAGATAGATAATAGCGAACTCGTATTTTATGAGTTTTCTCATCTGGTAATATATTGGGCACCCAAGACACAGGCCTAGCCTAGTTTGGGGTCCACTGATAAATTACTTAGTGTTATCACTCTATGAAAATAAATCTTAGTCAAGTGATAATAATATCATTGTTAACATAAATAGTCTAATTATCTAATCTACCTACATCTGAGTTATAATTTGTATTAAATATCTTTATCTTTACTAATTTGCAGAACTGCGAGCTAAGTATGTGCCCGTTTGTTCAATTTTTAATTAAAATATCTGCAACTGTATGCTATGTCGTTGCATGTGAGTTTTGCACACTATTATTATATAAAATGTAATCAGTTTGATAAAACTTACTTAATCATCATGTTTTTTTTATTCTTCTAAAATATTATTTATCTACAGTTAAAGAAAATTACTATTATTATTATACTAAGTAGTCTTTGAATCGGTGCCATTTAAATCACGGTTGAAGTCTACCTTGAGTGGTTATTTTGAATGAAATACCACTAAAGGATTATTTAAAGCAACCAACCAACCTGACCTGTCCGATAAGACGCTTTACTTTTATTACGCCGTTTAATCGTCTCGTCGCAGTATAATCATCTATTGAAGACTTAGGCTGAGTTGCACCATTTTACTTTAACTATAACAAACGTTAAAAATCAGTCAAACTCCATACAAAAACACCGGTTATAATTATAGTTACGGTTAAAGTAAGATGGTACAACTCAGCCTTTTTTTTACATAGAACTGGGTAGCACTTGACCACTATCACACCTGATGTTAAGTGATGATGCGGTCGATGATGCCTAAATTAAAAGTTATGAACATCTGTGCGGCGAGACAGCAGCGTCTTCTACTGCTCATCGGTAGATATCGCTCGCTAGGTACGTCGCTACGTTACAGGCTATGTTAGTCTATAGCCGATTTTATAAAACTATAGATATATATATGATACTTAAGTATCTATCCATTCTTAGCAATAATTAAGATTTTAAAAACTATAACAACAGACTTCAATGCCCCGCTAGTTAATTTCAGTAGCAAGTTTGAGAAGTATATCTTCATATCTCTGGAGATACTTATTAGATCTCGATGAAATTACAATGGGACCACCTCGAAAACTTACCCTATCGATTACAATAATAATTATTGGAATCGGTGCACAATTGACGGAGTAATCGCGTAGCACACACAAAAAAAAACATACTGACAAATTGAGAACCTCCTTCTTTTTGGAAGTCGGTTTAAAATAAAGGCAATTTAACGTAGTATAGAATACTATACTATACTATAGAATACTAGTACCTATACCTACCTATCGAATGTACTTACTTTTGTGATGAGAAAAGAAATGTTTTTTTTATAATAGATTTTTATCTGATATTATTAATATTGACATGAATTATCTTATGATTTTAGACGTGTAGTGCGTATTGTAATATACTGAATAAATGCTTTGAAAAACACTAAGCGAGATTTAGCTAATCAATTTTATGGAAGGGGTCACTTTGGAATTTTGATATTTGTACTCTGTGGATTGGACTTAAGTCAGCTATCCAATGCCTCGTCTTGATGCAGTCTTTCAAATCCAGTTCAGCATGATTCCATCTGGAACAAAGAAAAAGAGCAGATCCAAGCAATGTTTATAATACCGGCCAATACCACATAATAATTAATAGTACTACGTACCAATACATTGACGTAACGACTAATTTATAATACTCCTTTATTGGAATTGCAAAAGGTCAATAAACTTTTATGCCCGGTAGATTTTAAGCATTTCAATAAAGGAGCTGTCAAGGAAGCCCAATTTAAAAGCCAAGGCTAGATACTCCCATTTTCCGAGGTCAATGACTTTATGAAAGCAATAATGCCAGCTCTTAATCTCAAAAGGAGATAAGACCCTTGACCCAACATTTCACGCCACTTTTATAACGACAGTAATATGCCTGCCTCCTCCTTATACGATCCTTTTGAGGAAAAGATATAAACTATGATTTATGATTTAAAATTTTGGTTTGTTTAATTCGGTATTTTTTTTAACCGTGCTGTTTTGAGAATTCCGTGGCAGTTGAACTGCCTACCTACTTATAAGGAAAAATTCATTACTTCTTACTTCATTTTATGATGTAGGCAAATAATAACTTCTTATACTGGGGCCACTAACAGGAACGCCGTTAATTATCGCGATCATTGACGTTTAACGTTGGTATAACTAATACTTATCACGATAATTTTACAACGGCATTCACATTGTAGTTTCATTTTCATTGACCGTTCAAGTATGCCACCACCATTAATGCGTTAATAATTAACGCAATATTTATCGCGATGATGAACATTGACGTTTTCCGTGAGTGTGCCCCCTGCATCATAATCTATGCAGTGATTCAAATAACACTATGTAATTCGATCGTGTAATAATAGGTCGATAAGAGCAAACTCTTTATTGGCTTACGTAAAATGTATCTCAAAAACTCATATCCTATAAATCTGTAAGAATCTGTAAACATTGTGAATACAAGAACAGTGATTTAACGCTGACCTCGTTATTGGAGACCGCTTTGTTCGATTAGAATCTACGTATCCGGTAGTGTAGGTATCTTACATTTAACTGCATAAAGTCAATGATTATGGATATTCGAGGTTATATAAACATATTCTTTCTCTTCTCTATAATATACTATTTCTGCCTTCTGCTCCCCATTATCTTCGATATAAATTTAGATTTCTCTGCAACTCTAATAGTTTTGAGCTGAGGTCATCAGAGAATCTTGTCCTTGAGATTCCCAGTCACAGTACTGGTTTTTATGACGGATCGTTTGCTGTGCGTGCTTCACGTCTGTGGAACGCACTGCCTGTGAACATTAGAAAAGCGCAGTCTCCAAATACATTCAGGACGCAGGTCAAAGATCACTTTCTCCGTCAACAATCCTAGCATTTGCTACTGCAGATATTATTATATAAAGTTGAAATTGCTATTTATTTACCAAATTTTGTAAATTGTCCCCTATATTGGTTTGTATATTAATCTTAGTTAGTAAGTCTTTAATTAGTAGGGTAGGTTAGTATCTTTAGGAAGTAAAGTTAGTAGGTATGTTAGTTTTTTGCTTTTTAACTTGTATTAGAAACACCTCCGTCTATTGTCTTCTTTTCTATAAGTCCTCTCCATCCAAAGGTTGCCTGGAAGAAATCGCTTTCAGCGATAAGGCCGCCCATTGTAACACTAATAAAATGAATGATTTGTATGGTATTTTTTAAGTTATGAGGTGTGACAATAAAGAATTTTCTATCTATCTATAAAAATAAATTATAATAAAAAATATTTTTAAAAACAAGCTTTTATCTGGGACAATGAACTAAAATGTTAATAATAAATTCTAGTAAGTATTTGGCGTGTAGGTACTTACTATATTCTTAAAAGCTGGAAGCACTACCCGTTTTTTAGGCTAGGTAATTACCATACTTCAGTGCCCGAAGCTTTTAAAAATATAGGTAAGTACCTACACGCCAAATACTTACTAGAATTTATTTTTAACATTTTAGTTCATTGTCCCAGATAAAAGCTTGTTTTTAAAAATAATTTTAACCTATAATTTATTTTTAACTTTTTAGTAGGTATGTATAGATACCAACTACCTACCTACTACCTAAGTATTTAAGAGAAGGCATGATGTTTTAAAATATTCCACGGATATTTGATGTCATTATGGGTAAAGTGCTCTTCGCGAAAAATCAATCGACTCGGTGGGGCTGTGTTGCTTTATAACAGAAATGCCATGGCCCCCTTACAGCTTCATCATCAGAGCCTGGCTATCATTTAAGTGTAAAGTGCTCCTCAAGACGAATCATTTGAGCCCAAATTCACTGGGGTTACGTTATTTTATCACAGAGATGCCGTGGCCACCTTCCAGCTTCATCACCAGTCGCTAAATATCAACTTGATGTAAAGTTCTCTTCAAGACGAATCATTTGAGCCCAAATTCACTGGGGTTACGTTATTTTATCACAGAGATGCCGTGGCCACCTTCCAGCTTTATCACCAGTCGCTAAATATCATCTAGGTGTAAAGTTCTCTTCAAGACGAATCAATCGAGACCAAACTCGGTAGAGTTATGTTGATTCATCACAGAGATGCCGTGGCCACCTTCACGCTTCATCATCAGACCCTGGATATCAACTAGGCGTAAAGTTCTCTTCAAGACAAATCAATCGAGCCAAATTTGGTGGGGTTATGTTGTTTTATCACAGAGATGCCGTGGCCACCTTCCGTCTCCATCATCAGACCAGCTCCATGATATCATATCATTGTATTGTCACCGAAGATACATAAATACACCAAATTTGAGTGCAATCGGACATCGGGAAGTGGGTCTAATTTAGCTTCCAAGTTTCCACCCGAACATACATACATACATACATTGCAAGTTAAATAAAAGCTTGTAACAACATTGATTTATCTCGGACAGCAAAGATTTTCATTTAAGAGCTACCACTTTGTAGTGTTTTACAAAACGGTTTAAAATCACTATTACTGATAAAAAATAATATCAATTATGTATCTAAGTGCATTGTCCGTCTGAAGAATTATGAACATTACAGACTATTCTTATGGTAAGTGTGAATAGGATAGGAACAAAACGGGGTTAAATTCATTTGTCTTCACAGCAATGTTCTACTTTGCAAGCTCCAGTTTGGGCAAGATCTAATAACCATCGGATGGGACCACACGAATAGACTAAAAAATTGTACCTACAATAACCGATAGAGTGCCGTATGCGTCACTAAAAGCTACTATCCATAACTGACAAAAGGCTCGAACGTGCAGATTACGCCGAACTGAAATAGGCAAAATACTGGCCTGCGTGGCCTATTGAAACGACGTCCATTTGTATAGTTCCATTCAATAGATAGAATTATGTACAATCTGGAGCCAAAGTATAGGTTAGTGCATAGGTTTTGTGCAATGCCAAAGAGAAGATTTCAAACATACATAAAATATATTTCAGACAAATTGAGAACCTTTTTTGAAGCCTGACAAAAAGGTCACATTTATCTAGTTTACTTTTGGTATGAGCGTATTCTTGTTAACATATATATTAAGGCAAAATAATAACATAACAGTTAAGTGAAAAATTAATGTTCTAAAAATATAATGAGGAAGTTCAACCGTGTTTTGAGATACAAATTGTCATAACTTTTAAATTTGTTAATCCCACGACGATCCTATCTTTAAAATCGCATAAAAAATGAGCCGGCCGTTGCCGAACACACAGATAAACACACAAACAAGAATTCTAAAAACTGTTGTTATGGATTTATTTGTAGTTTTCCTAAAAAAAATTCACTAGAGTCATTTTTACTACGATTTTATTATATGTATATAGATTTGGATTTTTTTTCTGTTTAATGTTTTTTTTCGACGACCTGATAAATTTTTCAACAGTCATACTGATTTCACTGAAAAGGTTGTCGATCAAAATAAATTGAGAAACTATACCTTAACATAAGGACTTGTGTACTCGTATCATTTTCGTTTACCTCCGGTTGTCCTTACGCTTTTTGGAATTCCGAACTTCAAAAAACTACTCATAGAAGATTACTTCATTGTATTTGTCAGTTTTCTGTTTCTCTACATTGTCTCGGAGCTGTAAAATAATTCGAAAATTGTAAGTTAATAGTTATATCACCCACAAAACATGTTACGCACATTCACCCATCTTTTTCTTCTCCAAAATATAACATACAATCTTGTGGGATTGAAAGTTACGACACTTACGAAAATACTTTTTACTTGCCTCAAAGTGCTGAAAGTTGCTTTAGAATAGGCAATTCAAAACATTGCTATCATTGAATGGAAAACAATGTGAAATACTATTGATCTAAAAACATGAAACAAACAGATTATCATCAACTTTGTTGATATTTCTAGCAAATATTGTGACTCAACCCCTTTTATCAACCCCCATAAATAGCAGACGAGGGTGCTTCAGGTTCCAGTCACCTTTTATAATTCAATTTGTCAATAACTGTCATCTACGGTGACGGAGGTAGGCCTTGGCAAGAACTTTGAGACTGAACTGAAGATAAAATAAGCCCATTTAGAAGCTTAGTTTGTAGTTTATTAGCTAACTAGCTGTGCCCCGCGGTTTTACCCACGTAGACATTGTTCCCGTGGGAATATCGAAAGTTACATTCCAGGATTTAGGCTATCTACATGCCACATTTCAGGTCTATCAGTTGAGTAGTTTTAGCGTGTAGCGAAGAAGTACCAAACATACACACTAGCTTTTGCCTTTATAATATAAGTAGGAATTTCCTATAGGTTGCAGCATACTATATCGATTTTCCGCCTGATTTGCTACGAAAAAGTAGCTTACCACCATTAAGGATAAAATCTGCCGACATAACCTGACGGTGTTCCGGCAGCACATAGCCCTTGAGAGTAAGCGAGTATTCTATGCGTAGCGTGTTCACGTTGTAAAATGCAATACTTCTTCTAAATTTTGAAAAACTTGTGAACATTATAATTTTTTTCAAAGATTGGAATGTATGACGAAAATTTTGTGATCGTATCAGGGATTTTTAATGCATTATTAGAATGAAGTTTTTGCTATAGCTATTTATAACAGTAAAGCAATATTAATAAGCCCATTATAAGAACATAAGTAGATTAAGATTGATAGGTTATCTATAGGACACCCGTTCCCTGATAGCAGCGTTGAGTGCCTAACTGCCTATCTATTTTTGTCAACTCTAATAGTTGACACATTTTAGTGCGACGAAAATTGTATTAAAGTATAAATATTTATATTCAAGATGTAGTAGTCAAGAGTAAGTAAGACTGGCGTGGAAAACGTTTTGAATTACTATACAAGAAATAGTTTGAAAAACTAAAAAAAAACTTTAAATACATTTGCAGCAGCAAGTTTGAGGTGTTTATCTCCATATCTCTGAATATTCTTATCAGATCTTCATAAATTTACAATGGGATCACACGGGAAGTATAAAATATACCTTCTCAGGCAATAATATAAATTATCATATCAGGCCAGGCGAAACATCGATATAATGCTTAATATTTGTCTGTGGATATAATATCTAATATTTGTCTTTAATATCTGTATATATAAAAGGCAACCGTGACTGACTTACTGGCCGACTGACTGGCTGATCTATCAACAAACAGTTCAAACCAAACGGATTGCGCTGAAAGGCATGCAGATAGTTATTATATGACGTAGTTGTCCAGTAAGAAAGGATTTTCTAAAATTCACCCCAAGGGGATTAAACGGGGGTTCAAAGTTTGTATGGAGAAACAAGATTAGATAGACATTTTTATTCGAAACTTCAAACAAGTACATTGTAAATAAATAATAAGTAAATACGTGTTTCAGGCTTTTTCGACATTCCATGATGTGTTTTTATGAAAGATAAGTTTTCACGAGACAAAAGTTTTAAATAATAAATAAAACAAGTTTTTAAGGCGGGGGGCACTTCTAGTGGTGGTATATTATTAGACATTATACTTAAATTCAATACTCAATACTCAATATTAAAAACCACTCCGACTAAAATCTAACTATAATCTGTTCATTGAAACCCTATATATATATATACTAGCTGTTACCCGCGGCTTCGCCCGCGTTATTTGTGTCTTTATGACCATTGAGGTCTAGATCGATGATCTCTTAGGCCAAGTCAC
This sequence comes from Cabera pusaria, assembly GCA_954871355.1. Classification (NCBI taxonomy): domain Eukaryota; kingdom Metazoa; phylum Arthropoda; class Insecta; order Lepidoptera; family Geometridae; genus Cabera; species Cabera pusaria. Next base: position 16,552,080 of record OX940902.1, read on the forward strand.
CATAGATGACCCTCAAAATCGAACTCAATATCCTCTATTGTTAAAGTCATTAATCATTTTGGTTAGGTATACGAAGTTGTGCTGTTTAAATGTTTGACTCAATACAACAGTTCCTGAAACATTTCTTACAAAGAAAATAAGGTGGATAGCTGCGCGAGCGTAGCGAGCGCTATTATTGGGCGAGTGAAAATTTTTTATGACTTTTTATAACCCTGACAGTTTAATGACCTAATAATCAAGTCAATATAGATGACTCTTAGGACGAACTCGATATCGTCTATTGTTAAAATCAGTAATCATTACTTGGTACTTGGTAAACCTAACCAAGGTCATTATGATTATTGAAGGTTGTACTGTTTCAATTTATGACTCGTTTTGATGGATGTGGCTATAAAAATACAAAAGTTGCTGAAATGTTTCCTGCAAAGTAGATATAACAAATGCTTGCGCGAACGGAGCGAGCGCTATTACTGTGAGAGAGTAGCAAGCCTTATCACTGCGAAAATTTTTTACGACTTTTTATGACCTTGACAGTTTTTATGACCTACTAAGTCAACACCGATGACACAAAGGTTAAACTTGATATCCACCTATTTAAAGGTTAATATATATTATGATTATTGAAAGTTGTACTGTTTCAATTTATAAACTCGTTTTGATGCATGTGGCAATTAAAATACAAAAATGCTGAAATATTACCTACAAAGTAGATAAAACAAAAGTTTGCGCGAGCGTAGCGAGCGCGAAACTTTTTACGTCTTTTTATGACCCTGACAGTTTTTATGACCTACTAAGACAAAACCGATGGCCCTAAGGTTAAACTTGATATCCACTTATTTTAAGGTAAAAAATTATTATGATTATTAAAGGTTGAACTGTTCCAAATATAACTCGTTTTGATGAATGTGGCTATTAAAATACAAAAGTTCCTGGAATGTTTCCTACAAAGAAGATATAACAAATGCTTGCGCGACCAGAGCGAGCGCTATTACTGCGCGAGCGTAGCGAGCGCGAAAAATGTTTACGACTTTTTATGACCCTGTCAGTTTTTATGACCTACTAAGTTAACACTGATGACACAAAAGTTAAACTTGATATTCACTTATTTTAAGGTTATTAATCATTATGATTATTGAAGGTTGTAGTGTTTCAATTTATAGCTTCGTTTTTATGAATGTGGCTATTAAAATACAAAAAATGCTGAAATATTACCTGCAAAGTAGATAAAACAAATGTTTGCGCGAGCGTAGCGAGCAGTATTACTGCGCGAGCGTAGCGAGCAGTATTACTGCGCGAGCGTAGCAAGCGCTATCACTGCGCGAGGAAAGCGAGCGCGAAATTTTTTTAAGACCTTTCATGACCCTGACAGTTTTTATGACCTGCTAAGTTAACACTGATGATAAATGTCTGCGCGAGCGCAGCGAGCGCTATTAATGCGCGAGCGAAGCGAGCGCGAAAAAATTTTACATCTTTTTATGACCCTGACAGTTTTTATGACCTACTAAGTTAACACTGATGACACAAAAGTTAAACTTGATATTCACTTATTTTAAGGTTATTAATCATTATGATTATTGAAGGTTGTACTGTTTCAATTTATAGCTTCGTTTTGATGGATGTGGCTATTAAAATACAAAAAATGCTGAAATATTACCTGCAAAGTAGATAAAACAAATGTTTGCGCAAGCGTAGCGAGCAGTATTACTGCGCGAGCGTAGCAAGCGCTATCACTGCGCGAGCATAGCGAGCGTGAAAAATTTTTACGACCTTTCATGACCCTGACAGTTTTTATGACCTGCTAAGTTAACACTGATGACAAATGTCTGCGCGAGCGCAGCGAGCGCTTTTAATGCGCGAGCGAAGCGAGCGCGAAAAAATTTTACGTCTTTTTATGACCCTGTCAGTTTTTATGACTTACTAAGTCAAGACCGATGACCCTAAGGTTATATACTTGATATTCACTTATTATAAGGTAAAAAATCATTATGATTATTAAAGGTTCTACTGTTTCAATTTATAAACTCGTTTTGATGCATGTGGCTATTAAAATACAAAAAAATGCCGAAATATAACCTACAAAGTAGATAAAACAAAGGTTTGCGCGAGCGCAGCGAGCGCTATCAATGCGCGGGCGAAGCGAGCGCGAAAATTTTTTACGTCATTATATGACCCTGACAGTTTTTATGACCTGCTAATTCAACACCGATGACCCTAAGGTTAAACTTGATATCCACTTATTTTAATGTAAAAAATTAGTATGATTAATGAAAGTTCTACTGTTCCAATTTATGACTCGTTTTGATGAATGTGGCCATTAAAATACAAAAATTGCTGAAATGTATGAATGAATGAATGAATGAATGATAATTCTTTATTGTACACCAAAATTAAATAATAAACATCTTAAAATACATTATACATTAGTACAATGGGCGGTCTTATCGCTCAAAGCGATCTCTTCCAGACAACCTTAGGACGGAGTGGACAGTACGAATATGTAAAGGGCTAAGGTGCACATTTAACAATTTTGAGATCATAAAATGAATAAACATCTATTTCAAAGTCATAAACATAAATATTTATTTCATAACATATATCTACATACATACAAATAAAACAAATATAAATAAATATGCATAATATATAAACATACATACACATACAAATATATAACAGTTTTAAGAAATACATGAGATAGCTTAATAATCATCAATACCGGTTTGTGTTAAGTAGAATTTTTTTAGTTTTTCTTTAAAAGTATACATTGAGGGAGCGTGTCGAATTGTAACAGGTAAGTCATTCCAAAGACGTATTGCCTATATAATGAAAGAAGAATCATAGAAGATTGTCGAGTGAGTTGGCATATCTAACTCTAAAGTTTCAGATGACCTCAACGCCAGGGAATGATTGGAGCACAGGAAATTGAGCGAAATTGAATTGTTATCCTACAAAGTAGATATTACAAATGCTTGCGCGACCGGAGCGAGCGCTTTTACTGGGCGAGCGTAGTAAGCGCTATCACTGCGAGAGCGAGGCGAGCGCAAAAATTTTTTCCGACCTTTTATGACCCTGACAGTTTTTATGACCTACTCAGTTAACACTGATGACCCTAAGGTTAAACTTGATATCCACTTATTTTAAGGTAAAAATCATTATGATTATTGAAGGTTCTACAGTTTCAATTTATAAACTCGTTTTGATGCATGTGGCTATTAAAATACAAAAAATGCTGAAATTTTACCTACAAAGTTGATTAAAAAAGTTTTGCGCGAGCATAGCGAGCGCTATCAATGCGCGAGCGAAGCGAGCTCGAAAATCTTTACGTCATTTTATGACCCTGACAGTTTTTATGACCTGCTTATTTAACACCGATGACCCTAAGGTTAAACTTGATATCCACTAATTTAAAGGTAAAAAATCATTATGATTATTGATAGTTGTACTGTTCCAATTTATGGCTCGTTTTGATGAATGTGGCTATTAAAATACAAAAGTTGCTGAAATATTACCTACAAAGTAGATCAAACAAATTATTGCGCGAGCGCAGCGAGCGCTTTCACTGCGCGAGCGATGTGAGCGCGAACATTTTTACGTTTTATGACCCTGACAGTTTTTATAACCTACTAAGTCAACACCGATGACCCTAACGTTAAATGTGGCTGGTAAAACACGAATGTTTTTGAAATACTTCCCACAAAGCAGATAAAACACGTTGGGCAAGCAAAGCCATCGCGTAAATTTTGATGACTTTTAATGACCCTGACAGTTTTATGGCCTAATTAAGGCACTTATTAAGTTGAGTCATTATAGATGAAGCTAAGGTCAAACTTTTATGATTATGCAAACTCTATGTAAAGTTAACAAAAAATATAGGCACCCGCACTTTTCTGCCGAAAAAAAGTATTCTTTGCCCTTTTATGCCCTTTTAAATGTCTTTGTACAAAATTTCATCAGAATCGGTCAAGCCGTTTGGCCGAAAAGAGGCCACACATTAACAAAATTCCATAATAAAAATATAGACAACCTAAATTTCCACCCAAAAATAAGTATTCGTTGTCCTTCTGTCTTTTTGACTGTCTGTGCACAAAATTTCAGCTTAAATGGTTAACCCGTTTGACCGAGAGTAGGCCACACATTTACAAAGTTCACTTTCAAAATTCTGGACACCTGGACTCGGCTGCCAGAAAAAAAGTATCCTATGTGATTCTATGCAAAATGAACTGTAATATGTATAAAATTTCAGCTGAATCGGTCATAAAATTCTGGACACCTGGACTCGGCTGCCAGAAAAAAAGTATCCTATGTGATTCTATGCAAAATGAACTGTAATATGTATAAAATTTCAGCTGAATCGGTCAAGCTGTTGAGCTAGTAAGTGGCCACACATTCACAAAATTCAATTAAAAAAATCTAAACACTCAGACTCGATAGCCAAAAAAACAGTATCCGATATCCTATTCTGCTCTATGAACTGTCTTAATACAACATTTCAGGCAAATCGGTCAAACCGTTTATTCGAGAAGAGGTCTTATATTCACAAAATTCAATTAAAAATACCTGGACTTCCTGACTCGACAGCCAGAAAAAAAGTATCCTATATCCTATTCTGCCCTATGACATGTATTCATACAAAATTTCAGGCAAATCGGTCAAGCCGTTTATTCGAGAAGAAGTATTATATTAACAAAATCAATTAAAAATATCTGGACCCCCTGACTCGATAGCCAAAAAAAAGTATTCTATATTTTATTCTGCCTTATGAACTGTCTCTATACAACATTTCAAGCAAATCGCTCAAGCCGTTTCTTCGAGAAGAGGTCTTATATTTACAAAATTCAATTGAAAATACCTGGACTTCCTGACTCGACAGCCAGAAAAAAAGTTTCCTATATCCTATTCTGCCCTATAACATGTATTCATACAAAATTTCAGGCAAATTGGTCAAGCCGTTTATTCGAGAAGAAGTCTTATATTAACAAAATTCAATTAAAAATATCTGGACCTCCTGACTCGATAGCCAAAAAAAAAGTATTCTATATTTTATTCTGCCTTATGATCTGTCTTTATACAACATTTCAAGCAAATCGGTCAAGCCGTTTATTCGAGAAGAAGTATTATATTAACAAAATTCAATTAAAAATATCTGGACCCCCTGACTCGATAGCCAAAAAAAAAGTATCCTATATCCTATTCTACTCTATGAACTGTCTTTGTACAACATTTCAGGCAAATCGGTCAAGCCGTTTATTCGAGAAGAGGTCTTATATTTACTAAATTCTATTAAAAATATCTGGACCCCCTGACTCGATAGACAGAAAAAAAGTATTCTGTATCCTATTCAGCCCTATGAATTGTCTTTGTACAACATGTCAGGCAAATCGTTTAAGCCGTTTATTTGAGAAGAGATTTTATATTTACGAAATTCAATTAAAAATATCTGGACCCCCTGACTCGATAGCCAAAAAAAAAGTATCCTATCTACTATTCTACCATATGAACTGTCTTTATACAACATTTTAGGCAAATCGGTCAAGCCGTTCATTCGAGAAGAGATCTTATAGTTACGAAATTCAATTAAAAATATTTGGACCCCCTGACTCGATAGCCAGAAAAAAAGTATTCTATATTCTATTCTGCCTTATGAACTGTCTCTATACAACATTTCAGGCAAATCGGTCAAGCCGTTTATTCGAAAAGAGGTCCTTTAGTTACGAAATTGAATTAAAAATATCTGGACCCCCTGACTCGACAGCCAGAAAAAAAGTATCTTATATCCTATTCTGCCCTATGACATGTATTCATACAAAATTTCAGGCAAATCGGTCAAGCCGTTTATTCGAGAAGAAGTCTTATATTTACAAAATTCAATTAAAAATATCTGGACCCCCTGACTCGATAGCCAAAAGAAAAGTATCCTATATCCTATTCTGCCCTATGTACTATCTTTGTACAAAATTTCAGCCAAATCGGTCAAGCCGTTTGACCGTGAAGAAGTCCCAAACAAACAAACAAACAAACAAATAAACAAACTGACTTTCGCATTTATAATATTGGTGTTGATTGGTGTTGATGACCTCAAACACGCCATCTTTGTTGTCAGTTAGTGAGGAGTTAAGTATTATGCAGATTCCACGTCACGCCTCAGCATCAGGTCAATGCTATCGAATAAAATGGTCTGCGTGTCTGAAATGCTTTTTCAAAGGACGATATACCAACGGTACACTAAAGTATTACTTGTTACCGACAAGTCTTAATTGTGAACGCACTTGACAGTAACGAACGATACGATTTAAGATTGCATTAATAAAGATTTTTCTTAAATACTTAAATAATAAATAATGTTACTGCAACCTTACTGAGTGGAACTAAACTGAAACTGTATGAACTGTATCCAAAAATTACTTCGTTATATTTTCATATCAATCTTTGTCCATATTCATTCATCCCGCGTATATTTTAAAGAGCGGTTCATTCATTCGCTTTGGAGATCACACAGACTTAAATCAGCCACGCGTGATACTCGTACATAAAGCTGGAAACTCTACGGATAAGACTTCATACTTTAAAAATGTTCAGTAAAACAGTTCTATCATACTGAGCGAATTGTTGAGGGCCCTGTGGTGTATTGGGGTATGGTCGAACTCAGCAGATGTACTTGTTTTGTTTTTAATTTTTTCGAAAAAACTTCCACACTCAATTTATGCATTAGCTTAGCTAAAGAAGATTTTTGGTTTTGCCAAATTAGTTTGGATGAAGACTGTCTACGTCTATAAATATAATTATGAGTAGGTAAGATATATTAAACATAAGTATAAAAGTACACTTAAGAAAATGGTTCCTATGTTATAATAAATAATAAGAATGTTATAATTAATTAATTAATAATTACTACATTTGAGACACCCTAAATAGTACAGGGTACGTGTCAGTAGTCATAATTAGATAGTAGTAGTTTTAGACTAAGTTATAACTATTGTACATTGTTTTTGCAAATAAATCAATAAATAAATAAATACATAAATAAATATGATAAGTACAGGGTTTCTAATACCTTTTGTCTATTCTAGTAATTGTTTATCGCCACTCTTCAGCTGCGACGTTTGCGTTATAACTGCGAAGGAATGTAAACACTCAACTCAACACTTGATTTGTGAAACACTTGAGCGTCAAAGTTTGTATCTGTACTTGTTCTATTATTTATTCTGTGGTATCTGTAACTTGTAACTCGGTTGCCGAGTACGTACTCATACACTAGTTGCAAACTTAGTAAATGCCAGTACTGATGCATGTTAACAATGTAACTTTAGTTTAACATTAATTTGTATAGCAACAAGATTCCTTGTTCCTTGTCCTTGTTTCCCTGTTATTATCGGAGACAAGACTATTGCCAAGAGAAGTCACTTGCGTTGCAGTGCTGATTTATATATGTGAACGCAAAAATTATATATTTAACCAAAGTGAGCTTCTTAAGCATTACTTAGATTTTTTTTCCAGGATAAATTACAAACATTAGAATATTTAACACCAGAAACAAATGTATAGTAATTAAAAATTGTGTGTTTACTTGTGTACACGTACGTTAGAAGTTATATTATTTCAACCGACTTACAAAAAGAAGGAGGTTCTCAATTCGCCTGTATGGTTTTAATCCTCTATTTTTGTGTATTTTACGCGATCACTCCGTCAATTGTGAACCGAATTAAATTATTCCCATTGTAATTTCATCGAGATTTGTTTCCAATCGCTGCCAGCCAGATTGCGTATAGATATTATCGCTCCCTCTAGCTGGGGGGCGCCCTACTCTATGTTTACCGAGCCGTGGTCTCCACACTAAAACACGTCTACCCCAACGGTTATCAGTTCTACGGCAGATGTGACCAGCCCACCGCCACTTCAGCTTGCTAATCTTTTGAGCTCGTATATCGATAACTTCGGTTCTCTGACGGATGACTTCATTTCGAATTCAATCCTTCATAGACACTCCATAGACCTTTCCATAACTCGCTCGCGTCGCTCGCGACTTTGAATTGTTGAACCTCTCGCACCGTCAATATCTCAGCTCCGTAAGTAATAACAGATAGGACGTACTCGTTAAAAACTTTCGTCTTCAGCCTTTGGGGTAAGGGTGTAAAAAATTTTTTGGAGAATTTTGATAAAATAATAAAATAAAGATGTTTAGAAATACAATTGATAAAGTTTACTTACTACTTTTATTGATATAATATGAGTGAGCATTGGATAGCCTCGTAGAAAATTTTGAAAGCTTTACTCTTCTACATCTAATCTCAAAGTTCTAAAGCTTTCAGCGTTCACGGAACAAAATCCAAGCAAGCTGTTTGTAAATAAGACACGTTTCTCAATAACACCGTTATTAGCGTTTAATATTTGTCTGCTAAAATTTATGTTTGTGTCACACTATACTGAGAAACAGTATCATAATTTATATTTACATGTTTATGAATGAAAAAACTTCGTACAGATTAAATTTTTATCGTAATCGCTACACATTTTTTTTTACTTAATCTAATGTAAAGAAGGCCACATAATTATTATTATTTATATTATTATTATTATATTTACCCCCTATTAATTTGTAAGGTCAGAGAGACTCGGAGAATTCACATTCACAGGCGGGGATGCCAGTTTGAATTAGTAAAGGAGAAATGTTCTTGCTTTAGTTATCCATAACTATCATCCCCGCCTATCTATCATAACTAAAAGTAATTTCCTGTTGTGTTTGTAATTGTCACGACAAGGTTTTTATCACATGAGTAAAGAAGGGCTCATGTGGTTTGTTATTCAATAAAAGTTTCAAATAAATAAAAGTAGATTTCAAAACAGGAATAGCCATGAGGCACAGTTAGCTTGGAATAAAAAGGAAACAGCCTTAAACTTTTTCCTTTATGACTGGAATAAACATCACAGTTTCCACAACTCTTTAAACACATATTTTGATCTACTTTCGTAACGCTTGAACACACATCTTCTTCGTTCTTCTGAATCTTATATACGTTTAAGTATCGTGCATTCAGATTTAAGCACCGACCAATTTTAAAGCTTTATAACTTTAAACTTTAAAACTTTATAACTTTTTTATTTCAAACCTTTGTAACTGCATTTCCCTACTCATTCTCAGCGCAGCTAATCTAAAGACGGCGTACGTGTGCCGAATCGGATTGTCTAAACAAATCCAGTGTGTTTGTGCCGTCCTAAATTGAAATTTATTTGCAGACAGATTGCTGGCTGTAGTAACACAGCCGGGACTTTCGGCGAACATCTGATTTATTTCGCGGTAAATTAAGTTAGAGTCGAATGAGCGTTGCGGCTCGGCGCCACCGCTGCGCCGGTCGTAAACAAAAATGTATTGAATACGATAATAATCGTAAGTTTAACAGCCAAGTCTATTGGATAGTAGATAGATACTATGTATGTAGTAGTAGTAAGTAGGTAGATATATGTAGGGTAGGTAGTATCTATATACTAACTATTAGACTTGGCTGGCACCGACTTCAAATAGATAAGTGGGTAGCGCTTATAATAATATTTTTTTATTTTTCGCTTTTGCGTGCCTGTTTGTGGTAATGAAGTCGGTTTTATTTTTTTTGAAAAAGATTTTATTTTACTGTTTTTAGTGCAAAACAAGTTTAATTAAATTGCATCTATAAAATGTTGTGTCTGGGCCGTTATACACTGACGGATATATACTTTGTGAAAATTTCAAGTATGAACCTATTACGGTTAAGAAGGTACATCTGTAAAGTGCGCACATATAGACACACGGACGGACGGATGGACAAACGGACAACAAAGTCTCAGAAAGTGTTCATTTGGTACCCTTTGACTTTAAATGCCGCTAGTGAAAATATTCACTAGTCATAATGATGTCATCAAGTTGTATCAAGGACAATGTCCAAAATGGCCCTGTGCAATAAAAGCATCTGACACACACGATAATTAATTGTCTATTTTATTACAATAATTACAAATACTTTTATAACACGGACTAGTTGTATTCCAAAATGAATATTAAAAAGTATTATTTGCGATTATTAACATTAATTGCCGCCATATGGCCCACACAGTCTGAATCACTCTACTACGTTATAAGAGTTGGCACTTCCTTACATTGTTAATACCCGAATTATGAAAGCACTGTGTAGCCAACCTAACAACGAAAAGTATTATTTACGTATATTTTTTTTTTTTTTTTGCAGTTTTGGTTGGTTCAAAGTACGTTCATAATTCTGAGTTATTTATGTATGCAGTGTCGTGGGCGGGACTGATATGGCCGCCATCTTCGCCAAACGTCATGTTATGTCAAAAAATATTAGGTATACTCAAAAACTTTGCACATTAACAAGACTTTGCCTGGTAGAACATTCCTGTGAAGACAAATTAATTCGCCCCACCTTTGTTTCTATCTCGCTCACAGTTACCTTAAGAATATCTGTCAATAATACTTAAATTCAAAAAATTAAAACCACCCCCGATATACTGATTTGTATATGTAATCTGAGTTTATAAACAAAGCATATGTATAACTTTGTACATTGAGACCATTCCAAGGAGATGTCTCAGAGTTAGATCAAGCTTACCATATTTTTGCAATATCATTGAAGTAACAATATACTGCGACAGCGCCATTTTGATTTTTTGACGTCCGCGTTCAAAGCTTACGAAAGTTGCTATCGTAGTTTTTTTAACCAAAAAAGAGCTGATAATAAACGGCAGAACAGATTTTCATGAAACAAAGCTAAGAACACTCTTGACGAAGACATCTATCAAACAAAACAAACTAAATCAAAATTGGTTCATCCGTTTGGGCGCTACGATGCCACAATGACAGACACACAGATACACACGTCAAACTTATAACACTCCTTCGTTTTGCGTTGAGGGTTAAAAACCAAAATCAACGTGAAGAAAGATGTAAAAACATTATTCAAGGTCATATTTTTTAGTCTTCAAAAGTATATGCAATAGCAACCTCCATTGTGTATAATCTTGTTGGGACTCTTCTTCTAAAAGTAGTACATTCCCCTACTATGTTTGAGATATTTATCTCCATATCTCTGAAGATACTAATCAAATCTCGATAAAATTAAAATGAGACCACTTCGGAAACGTACCCTACCTATTAAAAAAAGAATTATTTGAATATTTGAATCCGTTTACAATTGACGGAGTAATCGCGTATCATACACACAAAAAAAACAAAACATACAGACGAATTGAGAACCTCCTCCTTTTTTGTGAAGTCGGTTAAAAAATAGCACTCTTCGACGTAGTAAGACCGAAACAAGGATGTTTAAGACTTTTGCGCTGTGAGACGTGATGATTTGTATAAATATCAATGAAAAAACGTTTTTTTTTTAATTAAATTAGGAACTACTCATGTAGCAGTTAGTCATTTTATCCGTAAAATGTTATTCAATGCAGTTTGCTCTTCATCAGTGATGTGGGTTAACATAATTATATTATATTATATTATATATATATATATTATGTTTGTTCGCGGATAACTTCGTCGTTTATGAACCGATTTTGATCTAGAGCAGATCTAGATTATCAAAGGTGTAGGCAGTACTCAAAATCACAAAACAAAATGAAAAAGTCCAAGCTATCCAAGCGTAGTCCGGTCGTGACGTCACAGCCATTTCTCGGGCGGCGCAAGAAGATTTCGGAAACCGCGAATTTGTTTATCTAATAAAAATATAATTTCTAATGATATCGATTTGATTTTTTCGCAGTTGTTATTAAAATTAGCTATATTTTTTTTTAAGGCTAAGATATAGCGATTTTTTATTATTTACATCTTCCCCTTTTCTTAAAAATATATATTTTAGCTCCTCGCGACTCAACAGATGGGTTTTTAAGACGAACGATTATAATGAAAACAATCTATACCGCTTTCATTCCTGAGGCTTATAACATTTGTGTTTTTTGACTACCTTTACATAGTAAAGGTAAAAACTATGTAAAGGTCGTCAAAAATCACATTTATAATTATAATGATAATTATGATTATGATATTAATAATGATATAATGACATTAAGGTACTTATAATTGACCGAGCAAAGCGAAGGTCTCCGTTTCAGCTTCGGTGAAAATGCTTTCGTAGGTATATCCGGATGTCTGTTATTATCTTTGAGTATTCAGCCAGTTCTTCTCTACAGGTGGAATTTCTCAGCTGATTCTTGTAAAATTTTGTGAGCAGTTTTTGTATATATTTAATAAAAAAATGTTCAACAAAATCTAAACATTTTGTTACCCTTATTAAGACGCAACTTTTTGTGTCTGAACAACTTTTTCATCCGATAAACTTCTAGTGGTTGGGGTGTATTAAGATACGGGCATACCGCACCGTCGTGCGTGCGCGATCTAGGCGGCGATCAGATAGCGCAGTAGTATTTGTACCGACTGGTTCACACCAAACGCGATCAGAAGACAATTGAAAAGTACTGAGATCGTGGCCGCAGATCGCAGGACGCCGCAGTGTGGCCTTACCTAATTCTGTTCACGCAAGGTCTACAACTGACAAATATAATATTCGCTAAACAATAATTTTATTTTAAATGAAAGCTGAATATAAATTATTTGTATGGGTTAGTTTATGTATATTGAGATAAGATGTGATAAGAAGTTTTTGACCACATCCTATTGTTTAATGACAATGTTGTCAAAGATACTGAGATAAGTGATTCAAATAATGCATGAATAACGATATCACATGAATGATATATAAATAAATAGATCATCATCATCAGCCGGTGTCAGTCCACTGCTGGGCTTATGCCTCTCCCAAGATGCGCCACTGAGCCCGATCTTCGGCTCCATCTTCCACGCATCCCTTGGGAGGGATATGCCCTAATCGCCACGCTGGGCAGGCGGGTTAGCAATCGCAGAACGTAGCTTCTCGCAACGGTGACGCTGCTGCCCGTCACCAGCCTGTAGGTTTTAGCTACGCCATAGTTATAAAATGGTTATACCGCCATTTGTCGGTTGCCAGAGCCTCGTGCGTTGGTCACCAGGATGCACCATAGGTAGGTGAGGTTGGCTGGGAGCACTGAGGTGATATTTGTGCTCCCTTACATCTTAAAATGTCCATCCCAGAAATCCAAGAAATAGATATCACATGAAAATAATGATGTTAAGTGACTTTGTAATCAAAAATGTTGTAGAATTGCCTATAATATATCTTGTCCACTCGCAATTTGTAGATCCCAAAGTGCACCTATAATAAATAAATTGTCGCATGAAATTCCATTCTTTGGCAGTACGTACCATCATTAGCATATCTCTGTCTACTGCTGGACATGGTCTAACTTATGGTGCGCCAATGAGCTCTATGTTCTCTTTTTTTCAACAACCACTACCGTCCAGTCTACACTACGTAGAACACGTTGACCCAAACTGATGTGAACTATATAGTATTATATATTTTCCATAGTGAAAAGCCGGCTTTACAGTATATATATACTGTACAGCCGGCTTTTCACTATGGGATATAATATGATATATATTATATCTTGAGATATAATACTTATACGCTCGTCGTACATTTTATTAACCGACTTCACAAAAAGGAGGAGGTTCTCAATTCGTCTGTATGTTTTTTTTTTACGAGACCGTTTACACTGTGTTATAATACTATATATTACCTACATCCTAAAACTATTATATTTTTCGACCGACTGACCAATGTTTGAAGATGTATATTTTACCTCATGTCCCCGGACACCACGCCTCCCCCTGCCTCGCCCTCTGTTTGAATGCAACCATAGATAAATTATAGATAACTATCTATCTTACAGTGTAAACAGCAATCACGGGATGTTATAGCTCAAGATGCATGGATACATTATATCCCATAGTCAAAAGCCGGCTTAATACTCTATGGTGAATATTAATGCAAAACGTTTCGAAACAAACAAAACCATCTAAATAATTACAATGTAATATTTAATTATATTTCAAAATAAATCTTAAGGATCATTGACCTTATTCCGTCCTTTTAATGACGGTGGGCAGAAATCGAAGAACTAGAGCATAAAATGAGGATTTATCTATTATAAGTTTGGACAGATTTCACCGCAACCTTCTGCCAACCCTTCTGAGAATTATGTGCCACTGTTAATTTTATATCTGACTGCTAGTTACTAATGGTTGATATAAATAAACAATATTATATAATTTAAATCAATTTTTATGGTTAATGATTTTATTTTTTGTTAAACGTTTGCATTAAATTATTAACTGACTTCAAAAAAAGACGAGGTTTCTCAATTCGACCGAATATTTATAAATTTTTTCTATCTTACATAGTTTTTCCCATATGGTGGCTTATGGTGGCCTAAGTAAATAATCTAAGATATTTCCATTGCGTCCTTGTTTTTTTCTGCAAGATGCAAGATGCCACACCTCATATAGTAATATTATTTGGGTATAACAGTTATTTAGATATAAACTATCTGTGTGTGTACTTACTTTTAAAATACGTCTATAAAGTACAAAGCCTAACATTAACTTTATAATCATCTAATACAGGTGTCATTTTATAAAAGTGAAATCATTTGTAGAAAAAGGTTCACGTAGCTCCCCTTCGATGATATGACCTACCTCACAAGTAACGTTACCACGTATGGAGCCGCGTCGTGAATACAGAATACAAGTGGCAGGCCTGTAGAATAATAGCCATTTTATTACGTAAAGTTGGTTGGCTACGAGCCAGATGGGAGCCAGCTGTTAGGTGCGCATTGCTCTGCGCGCTCCACAGGTGTGCCGGAATTTCTCACCTTTGCTTTTGATCATTATCATACTCAGCCGGTATCAGTCCACTGCTGGACATAGGCCTCTCCCAAGTCATGCAACTGAGCTCGATCTTCGGCTCTTTGTTTCCAGTCACTGCCCACCGCTTTGCGAATGTCGTCGCTCCTAGTCACAGGGTGTCCTACGCTACGTTTACCGATTCGCGGTCTACATTATAAAACCAGTTTACCCCAACGGTTATCGGTCCTACGGCAGATATGACCAGCCCACTGCCACTTCAGTTTGCTAATCCGTTGAGCTATGTCGATCACTTTAGTTCTCTGCCCACTTTGATAACTGTATCTATATGACTTTCCGTATGCAAGACGGCATTGAGGCATTGGACAACTGACTTTAGTCTAATCCATGGACCGCAACTATTCCAACTCTGAATAGAGGAGTTAGAATGATAACACATGATGAATTTAACGCGTGCTCGAGTAAATAGTAACACGTGAATTATAGAAAAGAACAAAAACCCGACTGCGTAAAACATTTCTTTATTTTATCTAAATTCTAGAGAAATAGGATATTTTATACCGTAGTGTTATGAATTCGGAATGGCACGGCATGTTTAAGCAAAAAAAATTAAAGTAATACACTTTAATTTTTTTTGCTTAAACATGCCGTTCTTGCTTAAACCTTCTGTGTATTACAGAACAGCCACCATTTTGTTTTTCCTTTACTTTTTTCCTATATATTTCCTACTAGCAGCCCGCCCCGGCTTCGCACGCGTAGAACAAATATGCCTATAAAATTTGCATCAGTTTGTTGCATCGAATATAAAATATTTAACAATCATCGTCATATTTCAACCAATTTACACAAAACCTTAACGAATTACGCACCTAAACCTTCATCATAAACACTCTGGCTATTGGTGAAAACCGCAGGATAATCCATTCAGTAGCTAATTGAGATTATTGCGAACAGACAGACAGACGCAGTGATGGACTTTGTTTTATAATACTTACGTAGTGATATTGGACGGCCCTTTGGCGTAAAGGATAGTTACCCTGATTCTGACCCGACGGTCGTTGCTTCTAATCCTAGCTATATACCTACCAATGAAAGTTTTATGTGCAGTCATGAATCATGCGTTTTCGTACAGTGGTAGTGGGATCATTAAATCTACCAAAAAGTAGCTTACCACCAAGGAGAACATCTGCCGCCTTAACCTTACGGCGTTCCCCGACGTGTGTATCTGTGTGTCTGTCTGTAGCATCTTAGCACCTCACCGGATAAACCGATTTTGTTTTTATTATTGATAGTTTTTTTTTGTTTGATAGATGCCTTCATCGAGTGTTCTTAGCTTTGATTCATGAAAATTAGTTCAATCGTTATAAAACTATGAGCTTTTTTCTAGTTAATTGCGCTATGAAATCAACTTTCATAGGTCTGATCAATTCGAAAATCTTCTACTTCAACGATATTGTAAGAACATGGAACATTGACCTAATGCTGGGACATCTCCTGGACTCTACAGAATACTCAAATCCTCACCAACTTACAGCTCAGATTTTAAATGTCGTGTTTAGAGTCATTGGAATGCTTTTAATGAAAAGATTGTACATAGATCAGTCGGGGTAGTTTAATAGTAGATTATACAACAAGTGAATAAAAAGGCAATTTAATTCGAGGGACTAAGTTGGATCCCGAGAGCAGCGAAAGATACTAAAGTAGAATCCCGAGCGTAGCGAGGGATTCTACTTCTTTATATTCTTCTACACTTAGATTATTCTACACCAAACGCGGTCAGAAATAATTGAAGTACTGAGATCGCGCCCACAGATCGCAGGACGCTGCGGTGTGTATCCATCACCAATGGTAGCATATTTCCTCCGTTTGAGGTTTTCTGCAGCATCCGCTGCCGCGCCCGCTGACCATGAGGTCCCGCATATATGGGACGCCGCTAATGTGTCAGCACTTGTGGCGTCCCACACCAATGGTCTTCCTCGACACCATGGCACCAACGTCATACCGTCGGGCCTATATAATTATATAGCTTTTATGGTATAGCTCTATTTAGCCAGCTAGTAGGAACTTTCAGCAACTTTTATTTATTTTTTTGTACATAATTCGTATATCGTGCTTGTTCCAAATTCAAAATATTTTTATTCACCGATTGAGTAAAAGAGCGTTTTATTCACTGCTATCGATAAATAAAGTGCTCTTTTTTGAGTGGCAATGGTAACAAATATTGTATTATTATATATATAGATGTATATTATTTTATACAATAGATCATATTATTATTATACTATATTGACTTCAAATTGATTGTGATCGATGGGGATCTACAGCATAGCTAAGCTTATAATAATAGTTTCGTAGTAACTATGACCTAATCTGTGGTTTCACTGCAAATATTTTATTAATTTTGCGATGCGTGTATGTGAAAGTCGTGATATATTCTAGAGTTTTCATTTGAATTATATACTGTACGGGACAATTTTAATCTATACTATGTGGCCAAGCTAATTAACGTAATTATTTGGATAAGGATTAATACTATATACTTGAAAATAGCCTTGGAAGTTATGTAATATTTTTAACAAACATTTTTAGATTAAAATGGTTACTGTGAGTCAACCTTAAGAGGTAGGCATATGCTGTCGCGGACTTTTTTGTAGGTCTTATTTAGTTGTATAACTCTTCCATAGAAAATATTCTTCCATCTCCATCAATTTTCAATTGAGCAGCGTTCGTAAGAAACGTGTTTTTTCGACCGTTTTTTTGCCGACTTAGGTTGCAAATTAGGTCTCCACGAATGTACCTTTGATTTAAACGGGATAATATATTTTCATTTTCCTGCCTATTTTCATTCCGAAAGTCCATTCTATGAATCCTTATCCATTTTATTGAATTTTATTTATTTATTTATTTATTTGTTTTCAAAACTTATACTATATACGAGTACATAAGGAACATAACAATATGAACACAATATTAGTAATTATTAAAGACCCTGAAATTCCACACTAGGATACCCTGTGTCGTGGAATTTAGTCTCGACTGAGTTATATGTATAACATGAGTTTATAGTTTCTACATGTTATGCAGTAAAATGGTGAATTTATTATTAAATACATGGTGATGTAGACTGGAAAAATGCGTGGCAACGTTTCGGTACAAATTAACATGATCTAACTTAAAAATAAGAATATAAATATCCAAGCTTTTACATGTATTTGTGTATACTTATGTTTATATATGTTTGTATGGATATCAGTATAAGGAGTATGGGGAGTATGTGTGGTTTGGGTGTATAATATATATATGAATATGAGTATAAGGAGTATGTGTGATTGGGTGAATAAATATGAATGGATATGAATATAGGGTGTGTGGGTGATTAGGAGTATGTAGTGTGTTTGTAAGATGGTGAGAGTAAGTGATATGTCTGTATTTTCAAATTAATTTAGTGGATAAACTTTATGTGATTGTTATATTTACAGTGATGACTAGTTAGAGAGACTGAGTCAAATGATGTAAGTATAATCTATTTTTAGGAACTATGCCTACACAATAACTACAGTTACTTGTAGCTGATGGGGGCCTGTTTCACCACGCATTGGATAATTTCCAAAAGAGAATAAAAAGCACGAATATTTTGCTTCTCAGAGCCCTTGTTTGCTGGACGTGTATCCGGTGGTGGAGGAGCAGCAGATTCTATGTATTAGTGAAAGAATTTTTTAAATCGGTTCAGTAGTTTTTGAGCCAAATCATTACAAACATACAAAAATACAAATGTTCTCTCTTTATAATATTATTATATTATAGTAAAAAGTAATATAGTAATAGTATAATAGTATAGATAGTATAGAATAGTATAGACTAGTATAGATGTAGCTAACACTCAAACAAAGAAACATATCGACTAACATACACACTTACATATACTGGAAGGGAAGAGCCGAAAATCGGGCTCAGTGACGCATCTTGGTAGAGGCCTATGTCCAGCAGTGGACTGACACAGGCTGATGATGATACACACGTGCAAAACACATTACCCTCCTTTTGGTAGGCGGGTAAAAAAGCCTTATTAATTATAAATCTACGCATTCATATATTCACATACAACAGAGACAAATTAATTTCTCAATGGTAAAGATGTCACATGGCTTGGTCCATTCAAAATGAGTTTTTAAGAGACGGGGGTGGCAAGTCTTGGAATTTTCATTTAGCTGTTAGCGAAGAGCCATTAATAAAGAGATTAGAACGTTGCTACTTTTTTGAGTGGAAATTCAGATTAGAATGTTGGGGAACTCATAATTGAATAAAAACCAAACTTTTTGTATTCAATACTGATCCAACAAATTACGCATTCGATTTCGCTGCTTCATGGCTTCAGATTTTTGTAAAATATAGATTGAATATGTAAAATAGATTTATACAATAATAAAATAGTAGAAAATTTGTAGGTACATTATATATTATTCAGTGGGCTCGCTACTTCCGTAGAGAAAGGTCGCGTTCGCGTTGCGCTTGCTCTAGTCCACTCGGGTAAGGCGCTGACGCAGCAGCCTACTTAGCCGTCGCGAGTGCACTGCTTATACGGTCATCGCGATGACCCAGATACGCGTAGTGAGTGAAACAAGCTAATTTTGTGTAAACAAATGTTAAGGCGAAGCAACTAATAACTATGGCTTCACCTACAAAGATAACTTTATCAACGGAAACGGAGCGATTGCTATATGATCGTTTCGAAGAAGAAAGAAGACAGCGTATTAAATTACAGGATCTTGTTGGTGAACTACAAAACCAGATCCACGAGCTTCAGTGCCATCTTAAACATGTTCGGGAGCAGAATGACACTGTTCCAACTAAACAGCCTAGTAATGAGGGACCTACAGCCGCAGTCCAGTACGAGACCGACGAAGAGGAGCTCGCTAAAGAAACCGAGTGGGTGCGAGAAAAAGGTAGGAAGAAAAGGAAGTTGCTAAAGTCTCCCTCCCCCACGAAAGATGATTCCCCTAGTCAGATCACCAAAGAAAAAATAAAGAAACCTCCTCAACCTCACAATACAAGCTTTCAATGACGAATCTATGAACACTTACTTGAGTCATCTGACAAGTGATCGTTCAACCAACTATTCATAGTGGAAAACCACTAAAAACCTTAAAAAACCTACTCTGCAGGTCACACCTATAAAAGAAATTAACGGGAGTTGGGCCGTCAGCAATGAACAGAAAGCTTCTAGATTTGCACAACGCTTAGAGTTGATATTTCAGCCTAATGAGGATATGGACCATGACTTTACGGTAGCTGAAATATCCCAAGATGATATTGAAATTAAACTTACAACACCAAGAGAAGTTTACAATGAAATCAAAAAGCTTAAAAAGAAAAAGACGCCGGGATATCATTTGATTACAGGTGAATTACTCCAAAATCTTCCTCGAAAAGCGCTAGTTAAACTAACAACACTCATCAATGCGTCATTCAGACTTCAATACGTGCCCGACTTGTGGATAATAGCTAAAGTTATTATGATCCAGAAGCCTGGTAAACCTTCCCAAGATGCAACATCATATAGACCAATCTCTCTGTTACCAATAATATCGAAGTTATTCGAGAAACTGCTCTTGAAAAGGCTGAAACTCATTATAGAAGAAAGAAAACTTATTCCTGACTACCAGTTTGGATTTAGGGAAAATCACTCCACCATAGACCAGGTTCATCGAATCACCAACATCATAGAAAATGCTCTGGAAGAAAAGAAAGTTTGCACTACCGTCTTCTTGGATGTAGCTCAAGCGTTCGACAAAGTTTGGCATAAGGGTCTTATACACAAACTGACAAATATGCTTCCTAAACAGTTTGCAGATATTCTTGAGTCTTACTTAACACAAAGAATGTTTAGGATAAGACAAGATGACTCATACTCTGAACTAAAGCAGATAAAGGCTGGAGTACCACAGGGCAGTGTTTTAGGTCCGGTCCTGTACGTATTATACACCTGTGATATTCCTCATTTAGAAAATAACACTATCGCAACCTTCGCGGATGACACAGCCATTATGGCTACAGGTCTCACCCAAGAGGAAGCAGTGGAAAAGGTTCAGACAGCAATTAACTCCATAGTTGCATGGACAAAGCAATGGCGAATAAAGCTCAACGAAAGTAAATCTGTACACGTAGATTTCACAAATAAGAGACCAAACTACCATCCGGTGTTCATAAATAATCAACCATTACCTTACGATAGCAAAGCAAAATATCTAGGGATGACATTAGACGCAAAGCTAAGCTGGAAGCTGCATGTCAAAAAGAAACGCGAAGAATTAGAGCTTCGCTACAAGAATATGCACTGGCTGTTTGGAAAACATTCATGTCTGTCAGTGCATAACAAAATGCTATTATATAAACAGGTCCTTAAGCCAATATGGAGTTATGGTGTCCAGCTATGGGTCCAGCTATGGGTCCAGATATGCACCAAACAAAGCAACGTACAGATTATACAAAGATTTCAAAACAAAGTACTCAGGAGCATTGTAAAGGCACCCTGGTACATAAGAAATGATGATCTCCATCGGGACCTTAAAATGGAACACGTCGCTAAAACGATAAAACAATATGCTGAAGCTCACGATCGCAGACTTCACCATCATGTGAACGTCGAGGCTATTCAGCTCCTTGACAACACGGACATAGTTAGAAGACTAAAAAGGGTAAAACCGTTCGAATTACTTAAGTGATATTTTACTAAGTGAGCATAAGTGTAGTGATAGTGAACGTTATATAAAAGAACACAATAACAAAGTGTCTACCCCTTAATAGAGACATTAGGAAAAGTGTTAATGGACACATTCTTAGTAATATTTTAATAGTAAATTAAGTTAAAATCAAATTACTTATTAGCCTAATTATAAGGCTAGATTGTAATAGCAGTGAGACATCTACGTGAAGTAGATGAATCACTACAAAAAAAAATATATATATATATATTTTTACCATCTATAGAACGTAGCCTGAAACAACGTTTTTGTTTGTACTTGTTTGTACCTACATTGTTACGCACAATCCAAAATTGTATCGTATCGAAGGGATTCGAACCCGCACCCTCTGGGAATTCCCAGGTGTTCTACAAAAAAAAAGACGTCTGACCATCTAAGCCACAGAACGATCCTATCAGCGTGAAAATTCAGGAGTCAAGTCATTATGGTGGATAGGGCCGGCGTGTATGTTTTTATTGCGAAACCGCGGAATGCAACAGGTAAAAATATGCGATAATAATAATATTTAGTAGCCAGAATCACACCGAAATGTTGTTTTCCATGCCTCAGCACGATATTATTTCAAATATTTATAGTCTAGTGTCTTCAGGCTATCGTCCAAATCAATATTTCCATGGAACCAATTATTACTGAGAATTCTTGCACTAAACAAGCCGTATCTAAAACTATGTCCACTAATTACGATCTGACGTAATCACCTGGCAACACTGGCTTAAACTTGTAATGGGTTGCCATTACCGAAGGCACAATTACCCGAAGGCCGTCAGACGTCAATGCGTCGCCATCCTCAATTTGGCGGAGGCCGTAATTAGAGATCGGACACCCCAACATGATGGTAATAAGACTCGGAAACGATTTAGCTTAGTTTAGGCTACTTTGCCACCAGATCGGAAATACATATGATTTATATAAAACAACGGTAAATTACGTCTTTTTTAATAGACTTCAAAAAAGGAGGAGGTTTCTCAATTCGACCGAAGATATTTTTTTTTATATAGTTATAATCGTTCGTTCGTGAACCGATCTTCGTCGTTTATGAACCGATTTTGATGATTAGTTTTTTGTTCAGAAATATCTCAAGGGTGATTCCATTGTAATTTCATCGAATTCTGATTAGTTTCTCCAGAAATATGTCGATAAACGTCTCAAACTTGCAACTGAAACTGATTCGCGCGACATGGAAGTCGGTTGTTTTAGTTTTTAAACTATCTTAATTATATTCAATACTCTCGTTTTGTTATATTGGGCTATTTGCTGTTATATCACATGTTGGTATATTTTACTGGCACTTTGTAGTGTCTGCCGGGCTAACTACCACCCAGTTGGAAAATGTTTCGCCTAATAACCAATACATAGACATCAATGATCACAAGTGTAATCAGATAGCTTTCCTTGACACTTAGTTCCCATTTCAGGCCTAGCATGCTTTCATCCTTCTTTCTTATCTGTCATCCTACCACATCGTAATTTTTTTAATGATATAAGGTAACAGGGCTTTCAATCACGCTAACGCAAGTTCAAAATTGGATGAAACTTATGTTCCCGCAACAAAGATGTTATTCCCATACATTTTGAAATTGCGTTAGCGTGAATGGAGAAAGAAATTCGATTTTGTCTAGGGGTCAGGACAAACACGATGCTCGCGTTGTAGTAAGCGAAGACCTCTGTCTAATAATATAACCTGTAGCGAAAAAAAATCTGGATGGATAGAATTCGCACGTTGTTGCAATGTGCCTGCCAAACGTCATTTAACAACAGGTGAGATAGTGGTCGTACACTTTTGCCTATATACGAGTACTAAGTACAAAAAACAACATTAATTGTATTAAAAATCACCCGGTCACCAAGCGGTTGTAGAAATCTGAAATACAGTTATATAGTTAGGATAGAAAAGGAAAGGACATAAGTTTTCGGTTCAATAATAGAGAGCTAATCTTCTGACGAGGAACTATTAATACGGTTAAATACGATAAAGCTGGGACAGATAGGTACACTCTGGAGTGTCACCCACAAAAGTATAGTAATAGAGTATAGACATTTATCAGGTAGGGTGAGGACGTAAAGAGGCAGGTTCCCGGCGCCGACAAACCGGTACCGATCTGTACTCGTAAAATATTCCAGTGTCATCATATGCGCTCGCACATTAAGAAACAGGGAGCTGATCACGAAAACCATTGAATGAACGAAATGAACGAAATGTCGGGGACGCAGCTATGTAGGTTGTATAGCTCCGTCTCCGTCATTTAGTTCATTTCGTTCATTGAATGGTTTTCGTGATATGGGTGCAGGTTGCAGAAAATGATCAACAATGGAATATGTTACTTTTATTAGTTTAGTTGTCTGCGCCGGGAACCTGCCTCTTTATGTCCTCAGCCGTAGACATAATATAATAGGTTGAGTATTATAGTCCTACTCTTCTGACTTCTGAGGAACCCGTTTTTAATATGAAGAGTCTCTTCCAGAAATATATCTGTGAATCGTCCATCAAAGAAATACCACCCGTCGTTTTACGACCAGACAAACAAGTAATAAGCGATTACAGTGTTTTATTGGTTTATCTTACTTCTACTAGATTTGTTTGTTGATTTTTAACCGACTTCACAAAAAAGGAGGAGATTCTCATTTCGCTTGTATTTTTATGTCTGTAATCTCAGAACTCCATAATTTTTTTTTGGGAGGGTATACTTCCCGTTTGATCCCATTGTAATTTTATTGAGATCTGATAAGTGTCTCTAGAGATATGGAGATAAACACCTCAAACATAGTACTAGAAATGACTATTAATAATGACTATATTATAATGGCATTTGAACTCGTTTTTTTCGTTTTGTAAATAATGTTAAATTATATTCTATTTCCAGATTGAGCTATTTTTTTGTGTCTTATAGGCGCTAGCGTTTTGCGTTCTTATAGGCGCTAGCGTTTGGCGTTCTTATAGGCGCTAGCGTTTGGCGTTCTTATAGGCGCTAGCGTTTAACGTTCATATAGGCGCTAGAGATGTGTGGTCGAAGATGGTGAACATGCTAGGCCTAGAATTATCTGACTCTCAAGGGCTGTGTGCTGCCAGAATACCGTAATATTATGGTGGTGATCCTAGATCATCCTAGATGGTAGTAAGCTACTTTTTGGTAACAAGTCAGGCGGTACATTGATATAATATGTTCCTACCACCTATAAATGAACACCCGTGCTAAAATTCGAACCAGCTTAAAACTCAAGCTTCTATTGTATACGCCAACAGCGCTCAAAAAGATAAGTCTCCGTTTGGATAAGCCTGTATTAGAATCGAAATTCTAACTTTTTTAAAGATTATTTACTTGAGTAGTTTCTTTGAAAGATCCATTAAAACTTCTATACTACCTACTTTTACAGAAATAGAATAATGCGTAGGCTATAAATGTTTTATGTATGCATTTACCTCAATATATTGGTGTCGATGTCACACCGCAAAGGGACTTTGTACGACGCTACGGTTTTCATAAACCTATTTTCATTCAGTGGTTGACTTAAAGAAAATCCGTTTATCTTTTATTTCAGCACCTACGATTTATCTCGCTTACGGTTACTGGTTGAATAGAAAATAATGATACAACCTATTCTAGTCAAAACAGCCATTAGCTATAATCATGTCATCAAGGTTTTTTTTAACAATTTTTGTTTATCTCCATATCTCCGAAGAAGATTATCAGATCTCGATAAAATTTGATTGCGACCAAACGAGAGGCATAATCTACCAAACAAAAAATATTTGAAAAAAAAAACGAATTGAGAACCTCCTCGATTTTTGTGAAGTCGGTTAAAAAAGCTCTATGCTTGGCTTATTTTTATCAAATTTGCTACCTTATAGGTATAACATTATACATTTGTTTTATTATTGTAAAACTTCAACAGCTGAATATACCGGTGTATAAATATAGGAATAGTCGACATTTTAACGTTTCTCTTGAAGCATATGGTAGGTACATTTTCAATAATCGGATCATTTCCCCGCCTCGAGAGATGCCGTCCGCCCGAGAGCAATGTGGCCCCATTCCATAAACGGACACTCTGTAGGTATGAATATATTGCCATCTTGCCATCTTTTATTACGGCATAATGTGAATAAATGGATCTTCTGACATAACCCCATTTTTACTTCACATTAAAATCTTTTATATACCTCTTATGTTGTTGTAATATTATATTTTTATGACTTTAAATGAACTTTATTTACAGAAGGTACATATATACAACTTAAAAATAAATTAAACTATTAACTGAGAATAAATTAAATGTTATAAATAAAAATTAAAGTAGTTATAAATAACAAACATAACCTAGGTTGCAGCTGTCTGCCGGCAACGTTCCCAAAAAGCTGGCGACGTTACCTAGTTGAATCTATTTTTATTACCTATATAAAATAACAAATTTTACTTCTTATTTACTATGCTTACTACCCCAATGTGGGTATTGTCCTTCGACAACAAGAGACGCCTCTTCTCCCTGGATTGCGCCAATCAGACACCTACAGTTGGTTGAGATCTTTTTGGACCTTGTCAAAGCGTCAAAGAAACAATAACCTACTTAAATACTATATAATAAATTCACATAAAAACATTATTTTGACAGTTAGGTAAAACCACTCCAACTCGTGAACAAAAAATATATCGGCTCGACTAGTAAGTAAGTCGAAAGTTTATTCCCCTAGAGCTTTAAGCCCTAGAGAGTGTTCAGATGTTAACCTGTATTTACGTTTGCTCTACATACCGTTTATTTGCAACACGGTTCTGAATGAATTTTAACTTGAATGAGTTTACATTTGTATAACAACTCCTCTTGTTTCATTCGATTAATAAGAGTAAAGGTACGGCCACACCGCGGCGTCCTGCAATCTGCGGGCGCGGTCTCAGTACTTTTTAATTGTTTTCTGATCGCGTTTGGTGTGAACCAGTCGGTACAAAACAAATACTATTGCGCTATCTGATGGCCACCTAGATCGCGCACACAGGACGCTGCGGTGTGTCCGTACCTCAAACAAAAGTACTCTATTTACTTAAAATAATTGTCGTAATAAAAATAACATTCGAAAAGTTAAAGAACCAAATTAACATTCACGAGTCACTTTCAGTAGCAAGTCTGATTGGATTATCCATATCCATATCTATGAAGATACTCATCAGATCTCGATAACATTAATTAAAATGCCATTCTTGAGATATTACTACACTCATGAACAAGATAATAATTGAAATCGGTTTATAATTAGCGCACAATAAAGTAGCGTACACACAAAAAACAGACGAACTGAGAATCTTGAAGTGATCGTCGCGATCTCACCGCAGGACTTACTCACGAAGAAGTAGGACAGATTATATAACAGTTACTACGTAGGGCGCTCAATGACGCAGTGGGAGAATGGTCGGCTTTGACGCTTGAGGTAGTTAGTGGGTTCAAATCCCCGATGTGCACCAATGGATTTTTCTATTGAAAACAAATTGTGCATATTACACAGAGGCCCTCCAGTAAAAACATCGTTAAGAAACCTCCGGGACGGTGGTAAGACACTGTATAGTTTCCTGCCAGCTACCAGCTCCAAGTTGGAAAATGTCGCTAAACATCTAATCTAATTGTGTTCCGGCTGCTGTCGTTGAGAGTCAGAACTATTCTAGGCCTAGTATGCTACCATCTTAGTCCGCATCATCACTTACCAATAGATGAGGTCTAACGCTAGTTAAGTATCTATACGATATTAAAAAATAGATGTGACAAACATTGTCGTTTGAAACCTAGGTCGGGAAACTTTAGTAGAGCTAGAGGTATGTGAATTACAGCGAGTATATTCATAACGTTAATAAATTGAGAACGAGACTTTTAGAAAAATTAATAGAAAAGTATTCTTACTATACCCACATACGCAATATTCGTTTATTACTTTATCCTTACCTCCCTTATTCTAACGCAGTAATATACCAATTCTTATTACTAAGTATATTCTAACCCGCCAGATTATCTCCCTGACAACATCCTTACAACTTTTTATAGAAAGCATTAAAGAAAAAGTAGAAGATACAATATTGTAGCAATATTACCTTACATTTCCAGACCACATTGCTATAATAAGATATTACTTTCATTCCATTTATACGGTCGGATGCCGCCAGCGAAATATCAATAAACTACTTGCAAAGAGATACGGAATACGCTTCCTTCTCACTGTCGAGAAATGGAGCGGAGATATTAATACTTGTTATTATGTAGAAGTCACGTAACAAGTAATACCGAGTTCATACTAAGCGTATTTTGTCTTTCAACTTCCTAGAAATGTACTTTACGAGTACATACAAGTATTTATTTGATTACTCATTACATCGCGCTTGATTAAATAGCCTAATTCTAAACTTTAGTATCGCCCTATAATGCCAGCCTAAAAGTTCTTCCGAGCGAGAAATATAATTGAGTATTGATACGAGTACCTTTAATCGATACCTCGATATCGGTTCCAAAGTATTGATACTAAAAGTACTTGGAATCGATAGGAAATCACATCCCTAGGAACTAAATTCGAACTTGGTCACAGATTATATATGATATACCATAAAATGTGTAAGAAATGTATAATCTTATTATTTTTTTATGGTATGAGTAATACCTTTTTACTGTAATATAATTCTAATATCTGTAATTATAATTACGTAATAAAGATACATATTGATTTGTAACGACGACATCGTTCATTCTCCAGGTAACGAGTTCTTAACTTATAATTAGAAAAAAAAACTCTTTAAAGTTGGCGCGTTTTTAACGTGAATAAAAAAGATCGACTACACAGACTGGTATGGCCGGTTAAAAGTATTTAAAATCTATTTATGTTGGAATATGTAATTTATCACGCTTAATATTAGTTATAACTTTAGCATTAAGTAATGCTGTTGTTATAGTATATTACACACCCCTCTCTCTCTGCAGAACAGGTCGCCGCCGCCTGCCAACATTCCTGGTGCGCTGCTCTACTCGCCACAGGAACCGCTAGAGGTAACTATATTTACTTACTTACATGTTTAAAATTCACTCTTCAAGGGGATGAAGCGGGGGTTCAAAGTTTGGATAGTCATTTTATTCGACATTTCACACAAGTACTTCTGTAAATAAATAAGTAAATACGAGTTTCAGACTTTTTCAAAATGCCACCCTAAGAGTGGGGTACACACTGGGGTATCAAAGTCTAAACATCAATATTGTTTCGGATTGTGCTGAAATTTAGAATGCAGATAGTTATTATGACGTAGGTAGGTCCGCTCAGAAAGGATTTACTAAAAATTCCTCCCGGATACGGAACGGGGATTCAAAGTTTGTATGGCGAAACAAGATGAGATAAAGTACGTGGTGTAGGATTTTTCTAAATGGGGTCGGTAACAATGTATGAAAATTTGGGGTATTTGGGTTTTATAAATATGAATCCCGATTTGCCTTAGTCACGCGATAACATGAAAACGGGTGAACCGATTTGGCTAATTTTTATGTGATTATGTCTTTAACGATAGAATCGTTTTTACAAATGAAATGTTTTATGTAAATAAAATAAGTTTTTAACGCGGGCGAAGCCGCGGGGCACTTCTAGTTATCATATATATTATCTTATATATGTTATTCGTTATTAAACCAAAGTCTTTACCCTTTATAAACAAGCTACAAGGTACTTCGTCTTTGTCACTTTAAAGGATTTATTCTAAGGATTTTGTATTTGGTACAAATTATCCAACACCCAAGTTCAACGACCATTACTGCTAAACTAATAAAGTTATCTTAACCGCTATAGTTTTCCTTTAAAGTTCATGAAATGCGTTAATACGAGCTTTTCCAGAATTTTCAAGCTAGCAGTTTAGCTTTTAGAGGGGGTGGACGCCCTACTGGAACAAAAACTTGCACTTTATATTTAAATATTTCGTAAATGGAATATTCAATTGAAAATTGATATTAGCAACCCTTTTGTTTTTTTTTAGAAGACCTATTCAACAATACCCACACGATGGGGTAGACGACGAAATAAAAATTCATGCCAACTTCATGTAGGGGAACTACCCTAAAAAAATATATTTCAAAATGATATTTCACCAGTTTGTCGGCATAATTTATATACATACCTCTACAAAATTACAGCTTTCTATTCACGGTCTCTTAGCAAAACCTCAGACAGACAGACAGACAGACAGACAGATATGACGAACTATAAGGGTTCCTTGTCAGGACTACGGAACCCTAAAAATGAATACAGACGAACTGAGAACCTTCTCCTTTTTGAAGTCGGTTAAAAATGAATCATTATGTTATCGCTTACCATCAGACAACATCAAAAATGTTTTTTGCAGGTTGTTGTATACTCAAAAGTGTCTCTTCTATTCCAGTTGCTATGCGTATTCCCGGAGCGTACATCTCGCGTGTGCGCCGCCGCATGCGCCGCGGCATCACGCGCGGGCGGCGAGGCGCGGGCGGTGCGCGGGCCGAGGGACGCGCTCGATGCTCTGCGGCGGGATAGTGAGGTGCGGCTGCCACATGTCGTTGTCGTTGACGCACGGCAGCCGCAGCTGTTAGACGCAGCTTTACTGGCTAGGTAAGATAGTTTTACATATCTTGTTGAATATGGATGCGCTAGGGTATGAGGGCGATGCGCAGACTGAGGGACGTGCTCGATACTCTGCGGCAAGACTGCGAGGCGCGGCTGCAGCACGTTGTTTTTGTTGACGCACGGCAGCCGCAGTCGTTAGAGGCGGCTTTATAGGCTAGGTTATTTATGATATGCCTAAAACATTTTTTAAATTTGAGAACGCTGTAGAGGGAGGTAGTTTAAGGTCTTATCGTAATAAGGCCTTAAAGTACGGACACACAGCAGCGTCCTGCGTGCGCGATCGCGGCGATCAGATAGCGCAGTAGTATCTGTACCGACTGGTTCACACCAAACGCGATCAGAAAACAATTGAAAAGTACTGAGATCGCGCCCGCAGATCGCAGGACGCTGTGATGTGGCCGTACCTTTAAGGCATGCATCTGTATTTCTCTCTCTTCAAAGAATAAATCAAAGCATTTTTGTTATAAGATTAAAAATTGTAATTGTAAGTAGGTATCGTGATTTTGCAAAATTATGAACTTTATATACTGATTTTACATCACGTAGTTTCAGATAAATTTTCTTAAGCTTACTACTACGTAGTATTATTATCTGTTCTATGCTACTACTTTTTATGAACGTTTAGATCTCACAGCGTGTCCTTGCATCTAATGAAGAGCGTCGGACTCGCTCGACATTTCGAGAAAATTTACGATTGATACGTGAATTACAGCCGGTATATCATGTTAATACAATCAAAGGATGTAAGGTTATTAAGCGTTACAGAAATAAACGTAGTACTTACACAGTAACTTGTTTTGATGTAAAAATTGACGTAGGTCTTTGATAATATAGAGAGTTTATAATCAAAGACGTTATCAATCAAAGATACATTACACTTACACTTACACACACACACACAAACACACGCGCGCACACACACACACACATACACTCACACGTTTTCACACACGCGCGCATACACAAACGCGCACGCGCACCCGCACACACACACACACACACACACACACACACCTTAATTCCATATTATACCATATTTTTGTGTTACCTTACGTACTACTTTCACATGACATTCATTCATATTGAAGAGGTCACAAATTTAAATTGTCATTGTATTGAAGGAATCGCACTGTTTTGGGAAATACAGACTATTCGTAGTCTAGTTCCGAAAGCAACCATTCCAACCTGTATACCCATGTAATTAGCCCTAGATAGTGATTAAGCACCAGTTTTGTTATTATGTATGTAAGGCTTAAGAAATAAATTTATTATTATTATATTTTATAATTATATTTTTATAATTACATTGTTATCAAAACGTACACATTTTGTGCGACTACTTAGAGCACGAAAAAATAAATTGTATTGTTATACATTCTTAGGGCATGATAAATGCAACATCCTCTTCTACTCCATTCCTAAGTTCTGCATTTTTATCCAAAAGCCAACGATGCTTCAGACAAAATTCTACGTATAATATATATTCTGGAAAGTAATGAGTAACAATCTCTGAAGATTGTTAACTCACTGCTCTGCAAAATATTTACTGCAACAGAAGATTTTTTATTCTCAGATAACTAAGAGCAAATCGCAAATAGCTTTCTCAATTTTATTATTTTCAAAGCTTTTTTGTGTCTAGAGAGAGATTAACTAGGTAAGCAATATCATGTGCTCAGAAATTATTTTAATACCGTCTTACTTATAATATAACAAACATAGAATGTAGATTATCGCGTGTGATCTTTCCACTAGTGGACTACAAAGTCCACGAAATGTAAAAGGACATTTTTAGTGTAAGACGCACGTACGATATAGACTATCTTCCGTGGTCAGATGTAAGATGTATCCCAAACGGACATTGACATATCG
The DNA here is from genome assembly GCA_954871355.1 of Cabera pusaria. NCBI lineage: Eukaryota > Metazoa > Arthropoda > Insecta > Lepidoptera > Geometridae > Cabera > Cabera pusaria. The sequence goes on from OX940902.1 coordinate 16,584,100, forward strand.
TTACATTTGACATTTAAATTAAAAATTGTATGGTCAGCTGTCTTAGGAACTATTTTACTCAGTGGCGCCACGTGGTGCACAAGCAAACGATAGCCCTCTTTCACAAACCTGCTACATATTAAACTTGATCGCGTACACCGGCCCCCATGAGACCAACCTTGAACGGAGTTTGTCACTTTCTTTTGTATGGACAACTTATAAATATACCATACATATAGTATAATATAGGACTAACAGGTTGTTAGACGAGGACACACTCCCACCCTGGTGTCTGTCAATTGGGCCGTTTTGTTCTACAAAGCAATTACAACCTTATTATTAAAGCATACGGATTAAATTGAATTTGTCAAAACATCTGCAGTGCACCATCCTTTTATATTACGTCTATGCCCCCTTTGCCTTAATGGCTACTCAGTGAGCTTTTTTGGCATAGATTGCAAGTTGATTCCATATAATGTCATCCTAAGGAATGGTATATTTAGATTTTAGAGATATGAACATACTAACACTATTAAAACAAGCCTTAGTCGCGATTTTAGCATCAAATACTCCGGGATTTATATTATACTACAAGAAATACAAACTCTAGCTAAGAATTCTTGGTACACAAGCTTCGAACGAAGCCTTTGAAACCATTAAGCACAGAAACGATAGTACAACTTTATACTCAATGGATAGAACGCAGTAATTTACAAAGCACTCAGACTAAATCTTCCAACAGGGCAATAAAGGGCAGACGTAATAAAAAGGTTTTGCAGAAATGGACTAATTATAAAAGTATTTCAATGAAACAAAAACGAATTGAGTTTCTTAAACGATTCACAATCATATTTTGCATACAGATACGATGATTTTCATTCCATGCCATTAATTAAAGGTCATAATTCCGCCATATAAAGTTGGAACATTCGTGGTTGAGCAGTCGTGTCTAAATAAGCAAAGTTGACTTGCATCAGTACGATTCATACTTAAAAATACCTCTGTAACGTCCACTTATGCATAATTATATACCTGCCATCATGAAATCAGAAAGTTGACATTGCAATAAAGGTGGATTCAATTTTCGAATCGTTCCAGGAAATGATCTGACCATATCAAAAGAATTACTTAATAGTATTAAGGTATAAAGTAAGGTAATTAAAAAATCAAAATGTATAGCATTACTGTATTTTAGAACTTGTTACACTATTGTAACTATATAAACACGCTCTCACTGATAATAGGTATAGCTCGAATTATTGTTGGGGAAGTGAGCAACCCTTACATCTTGAGAATGATAGAGTTCGCCGTCCCAGACAACTACAGTTGGGGTACGCCGACGTAAGTTGTTCGCCAGCTCACGCTGCAGGACTAAGTTAGGAAGTCATGCGCCTTTACCACGAGCTGTGCAACTACTCAATGCTGTGCTGTACCGAGACCAAGAACTAGATTTATTTAACAGCTCGATGAGTGACCTTCGAAAGTCAATATTAAATTTTATGTCGGTAGTCGGATTGCCCAAATAGTTTTATTATTAGTAGTATTTTTGTGTTGTTTCCGTTTTTTAAATGTATTGTTTTAAGCTTTTGCATAGCTTCTATCGCAGGCCTTGAGCGTGGAGACCGAATCCAGAAATTCCGTAACGAAAACAAAACCTAACACCCCAACGAACCTCATTGTTTAAGCATTAGCGTAGTAGAGATAAAGTCGTCTTTGGTTTAGGCGTGTGTAGTTCGCGTACAACTGACTCAATTGAAGTACTTCAGTTTTTTCTTGTCATTCACTCAGTACTTCACTTGCCTAATCTATACTTCAGTAGTCCCACTACTTCATCTGCTTCGTCGCTTGAAATTTTCGTATTCGAGTCGAGAAAGAAAATACTTCAACAGCCGACTCACCGATTTCTGCCGATTACTTCCGAACGCTATGTAGCGCTAATAACAGAAACTTAAACTCATATTACTTTAGCTCTATAGTAATAAGGATCATTTTAAGATTAATTTCGTTATTCACAGAAAAGTGGCGCGCGCGTCATCAGCGCCAATGACTGCAGCTACCGACTGCATTGTAGCTGTCACACTCTATTGTATTAATAGGCATATCATTCTGTTTCATTCAGGCACTGACTCGCGCACTGAGACTATGCCAAGACAATCCATTCAACCCTCGTCTGACTGATAAACTCAAATTTTGAGCAATTGAAGTAGATGAAGTACTGAACTAAAAGACTGAAGTAGTTCGCGGTGATGGACTGAAGTACTGAACGATTTCTTTTTAGAAAAGCTGTGTCGAACCGTATGTATTCGTTACTAAGTAACGAATACACTGCCTTACTCGAAGTAACGAATCGGTACTCTAGAATATGTTTTGTTTCTCGCATCATTCGCATGTGTCGGTATTCGGAACGAGATGAGACAAATGTACGACATACGTACGTACGTATGATCTCCTTCTCTGTCTAACAGCTTATGAATGACAGAGCGGCAATTGTTTGACAACATGTTTTCTGTGCAGTGAAAACATACGGTAACACTGCGTCTGTAATTTTTATTCTCTATCTGCACTTCAGGATAAGTTTAGTTAGTAAAACACATTTTTATTTTTATTTAACATAAAAAACATACCTACTCATTTATTTTCGTACTATAACCCATAACTAAATATATAAGTACATTTAACGAACCTATTAGTAACGTGCCAGAATGATACTGACACATACAATCATACACGACAGCCGATTGTAACGAAAGTAACGATACGAAAGTAACGAGTTCGGTGTTTTATAGTAACGAATTCATACGGGTATACATTTATTCGTTACTTTCACAGCTCTAATACATGACAGCCGATTGTAACGAAAGTAACGAGTAACGATACGAAAGTAACGAGTTCGATGTTTTATGGTAACGAATACATACGAGTATACATTTATTCGTTACTTTCACAGCTCTACTTTTTAGTGAAGTGTTCTGCGCATGGCTACTTTGGTTTTACACATCATTCAATTTAATGGTAAAACTTGATAAATAGTCGTGTGTAATTCACGAATGAATGACAAAATTGAAGTACTTCAATTGCTTCTTGTCATTCATTCAGTACTTCACTTTTACAATATGTAGTCCAGTAGTCAATTTAGTTCATCCATCTGCTTATTGCGTAGAGAGAGAAGGCAATTGCATAGAGAGATACTCCCTACGGCTTATTGCTACTAAGAATGCGAATGAGCCGAGGCGCCCGAGGCGTCGCGCCGATTTGAGCCGATCATTGCCGAACGTAAAATCAATCCTCCTCTCGCAACCAAAATTTTTTTTGGCCTCTCGTAAAATTTCGTGTACCTAACACTGGTAATGATATTATCTTAGTACCTTAATAATAAATATTAAATAAATTTGATTTAAGCGTAAAAAATAAGGCACATTTTTAACCGACTTCACAAAAAAGGAGGAGGTTCTAAATTCGTCTGTATGTTTTTTTTTTTTTTTTTTTGTGTATGTTACGATTTCTCCATCAATTGTGAACGGATTCAAATGATTCTTTTTTTAATTGGTAGGATACGTTTCCGAGGTGGTCCCATTTTAATTTTATCGAGATCTGATTAGTATCACCAGAGATATGGAGATAAATACCCCAAACATAGGAGATTGTACTAGTTTTAGTAGAAGAGTCCCAAGAAGATTATACACAATGGAGGTTGCTATTGCATATAAGATATTCTTACGGTAACTGTGAGCGAGATAGAAATAAAGGTGGGGAAATTTTTTTTGTAATATCTTATAGGCAAGCGTTTGAACACTATCTCACCTGTTGCTAAGTGATGATGCGGTCGAAGATAGAGAAGTGGACTAGAATGGGAACTGGCTCTCAAGGATAGCTGCCGGAACACATTAGATGTTTGGCGACAGATTTTCTGACTTGAGGGTGGTAGCTGGCCAGGCGGACACTAGATATGTTCTACCACCATGCGGGGGTTATTGGTTTCTTAACGATGTTTTCCTTCACCGGAGGGCCACTGTGAGAAGCGCACATATATTTTTCGATATTTTCGATTATTCGATTATCGTGTGTCAGATGCTTTTATTGCACAGGGCCATTTTGGACATTGTCCTATGAGACCTTGATGACATCATTATTACTAGTGAATATTTTCACTTTAGCGCGGCATTTAAAGTCAATTTTTTTAGGGTTCCGAACCCAAAGGCTACCAAATGAACACTTTCTGAGACTTTGTTGTCTGTTCGTCCGTCCGTCCGTCCGTCCGTCCGTGTGTCTATATGTGCGCACTTTACAGATCTGTATCTTCTTAACCGTTATAGGTACACACTTGAAATTTTCAAAAAGTATATATCCGTCAGTGTATAACGGCCCAGACACGAAATTTAATAGATGCATGTAATTTCATTAAAACTTTTTTTGCACTAAAAAGGGTAAAATAAGTTATTTTTCAAAAAAAATAAAACCGACTTCATAACCACAAAAAGGCACTCAAAAGTGAAAAATAATTTACTTAAAATTATTATAAGCGTTACCCACGTCTCTATTTGAAGTCGGTGCCAGCCAAGTCTATTGGATATTAGATAGATGCTATGTATGTAGTAGTAGTAAGTAGGTACATGTAGGTTAGTAAGTAGGTAGATACATGTACTCGTAGGTATTATCTATCTACTACCTATTAGACTTGGCTGGCACCGACTTCAAATAGAGACGTGGGTAACGCTTATAATAATTTTAAGTAAATTATTTTTCGCTTTTGAGTGCCTTTTTGTGGTTATGAAGTCGGTTTTATTTTTTTTGAAAAATAACTTATTAAATAGCTGTAAGACACTTCATTGTTTATAGTAATATGTCGCGCGACCAAAGCGCGCCATAACGCATGACGATGAAGTACAAATCATTTTGATTTAACTTCGTTACCTACACATTCAGCATGTTAGTCAGGCGAGCTAGCCGAAGAAAGATAATCTCATAATTAAACGCCAAAAAATTCATTCATTCATTGAGCCTTTGTGGACAGCTGAACTAAATGAACTAATGGACTAGAAGAACGATAGTGACACATTCTGCGCATGTTTATTGATAAAATGAAACACTTGCGTGTGTTAACGGTGTACAACGCCATCTATCGGATTTTTAATTATATTACTGTATGTAATGCCTAACTACTAAAACTTGACGTAAGTAAAAATGCAAAATGAAACACTTGCGTGTGTTAACGGTGTACGCCATCTATCGGATTTCATCCCCACTTCACATGTAGGGGAGCTACCCTAACCGCTTATATACCCCTCGGACCGGCTAATTTTGATTTTGTCTTCTCGTTTCTTTTTCAAATATAAATTCCGAATTCTATTTTCAATTTATGTCAAGGGTGAACAAATCCTCGGAACTTTACATAATTCCTCCTTGTTAAACACTCACTGCCTTCATACATGTAGCCGTGACACAGATAGGTGTATAGGTATTTTTAACACCGTTTCTCGTAAAGCTGATGTAATTCCACCTGTTTTAAATATGTAAAGCGGGTCATAAAAAACGCGTGTGTTACCAAAGCAAATAGTTAAGTTATAGTCCATACAAATTCCATAACAGTATTATTTGCCATTTTGCGCGCTGTTGCTATTCAAATTACGAACTAATCGCCGCGCGGCGCCAGTCAGTAGGCAGCGCTGGCGCGCTGTTAAAATGGCGGGAAAGCAACAGTGTGCATTCACAGATTCAGTTTATTTAAAATAAAAAAAATCTGTTTATTCGGTAATTTAAAAACTTGGCTGCATGCTCTAACGTCTTTGCCAACATTTTCACGCAGCTACGGCAGAAAATAATCCTCGCGCCATTTTTCTCAAATTTTCTTTTCTTTGTACTTGTATTGTGTAATATAGAGACTTTAACAGTCGGGACACATTAATCCCCATTCGTTAAGCCATTAATGTATCCCAACTGTTAAAGTCTCTACATTCCATATAACGATGTATAATTTATTTTATGAGTGTATCGACCGAGAAAGAATTTAAATGGTATAGTTTTTGATATCCCTAAACAGAAGTCTAAACTACTAGACTTACTTGTTTTTTTCTTTTCAGTTCGTTTTTTAACACTTCACTTTTTGCGCAGTTGGGTTTTTTGATTTTTTAATTTAATGTTTTATTTCTAGTTATTTTAGGTGTGTAATGTGTTTTTTTTATTTTTTACAGGAAACTAGAAAAGCAATTTGGTGAAATACTGTAATGCCTCTCTAGTATGATATGTACCTAAATAAATAAATAAACAATTTAAAAAAAACCTCTAAAATGTATTAAAACACAGCAAACATACCAATAACTTGGTATAAAGCTGGTAAAAATACTAAATTTGCACAATAAATTCACGGCCACGTCATGACACAGTAAACCAATTACGCAGCAGGGATGTTTTCATCTCATCCCCTTAGGCTCAGTTGCACCATCTTACTTTAACTAATAACAAACGTCAAAAATCTGTCAAAATCCATATAAAACACCGGTTAATAGTTATAGTTACAGTTAAAGTAAGATAGTGCAACTCAGCCTTAGTCATGCTGCTAAACAATAGGTAAGGTACCTATACCAACATTCGAAAGTCTCCATTACGGCCGTGGCTCTACAAGTAGATCCAATTTGCCAGTGGCGTCCGTTAAATTGGAGAAGCCGACGACCGGTACAATAAACGCAGCAAATTGGAGACTCACATTTCTGGCCCTACCCTCACTTTTCTGTTATTATTTTTGACGATCTACTTTTTTTATTTTTTTTCATCGGGTCGTTTGCTGCGTTAGCATAAAACTAATACATATACGCCTAGCGTCTTATCATCCTCGACTGCATCGTCACTTACAAACATGTGAGATGAGTCAATCAATAGCCTACACAATATATAAAAAAGAATCATACAGGTCATTTATATTGGATCCATAACAGATCAACTACATGTATCAAGCTTCTATTGCTTTTCAAAGTTATAGCTTCTTTACTCATGTGGTTATAGCCATTTCTTTTGGAACGACGCTCGCCTGGCAGAGTGATACCTGTATAAATCTTAGTATGTTATAATATTCTGTAATCTTTTTATACCACATATAGCACAAATAATATGCAATGCTTTTTTAATATAAACCAAAATATAATGTACATCTGACCGTGAACACACACAAAAAACAAAATAACACACCAAACTGGTAGAAGTTGGTGGTCACAGGTTGTAAAAGCATTATATCGATGATCCGCCTGAATTTCTGCCATAAAGTAGCACTTGTGCGCAAAAATCACCCCGACATCTAACCAATGACAAAAAATTCAATTTGTCACTTCGATTTCGGTTTTCGAATTTACAAAGAATTTTAAAATAAATCTAGCTCTTTTAATATCACATATGGTGACTTGAAACCAAATTTACCCAAGTCACCTTACCCAAAGTTAAAATAGATTAGAAAAAGTTCTCAAAAATGCGAAATCAGAGTCTTTAAATCTTTTCATTTTATAAGCTAGTTCTACAATATTAAATGGGATCGCAAGAGAATGTTGAAAAATGAGCCTTTTATTTAAAACTAGCAGCCCGCCCCGGCTTCGCACGGGTAGAACATATATGCCTACAAAATTTGCATCAGTTTGTTGCATCAAATATAAAATATTAACATATTTAACAATCATCGTCATATTTCAACCAATTTACACAAAACCTTAACGAATTATGCACCTAAACCTTCCTCATAAACATTCTGGCTATTGGTGAAAACCGCATGATAATCCGTTCAGTAGCTATTGAGATTATTGCGAACAGACAAACAGACGCAGTGATGGACTTTGTTTTATAATACTTACGTAGTGATATTGGACGGCCCATTGGCGTAAAGGATAGTTACCCTAATTCTGACCCGACGGTCCTTGGTTCTAATCCTAGCTATATACCTACCAATAAAAGTTTTATGTGCATTCATGAATCATGGGTTTTCGTACAGAGGTAGTGGGGTCATGGAATCAAAATCAAATCATGGGATCAAAGAAGGGGTATTATACGTTTAACGTGTGTATCTGTGTCTGTCTGTAGCATCTTAGCACCCAACCAGATGAACCGATTTTGATTTTATTATTGATATTTTTGTTTTGTTTGATAGATGTCTTCATCGAGAGTGTTCTTAGCTTTGATTCATGAAAATTCCTTCAATCATTATAAAACTATGAGCTTTTTTCTAGTTAATTGTGCTATGAAATCAACTTTCATAAGTCTGATCAATTCGAAAATCTTCTTCTTCAACGATATTGTAAGAAGATGGAAGCATTGACCTGATGCTGGGACATCTCCTGTACTCTACAGAATACTCAAATCCACACCAATTGACAGCTCAGATTTTTAATGTCGTGTTTAGAGTCATTGGAATGCTTTTATTGAAAAGATTATACATAAATCAGTCGGGGTGGTTTATATATAGATCATAACTATATTATACAATAGAATTTTATACAGTAAAAATATATTATATCATATTATTTTATATTCTATATTGACTTCAAATTGATTGTGATCGGTGGGGATCTACAGCATCGCTAAGCTTATAATAATATTTTCCCAGTAACTATGACCTAATCTGTGGTTTCACTGCAGATATTTTATTAATTTTGTGATGCGTGTATGTGAAATCCGTGATATCTTCTAGAGTTTTCATTTGAATTATATACTGTAAAGGCAATTTTAATGTATAATATGTGGCCAAGCTAATTAACGTAATTATTTGGATAAGGATTAATACTATATACTTGAAAATAGCATTGGAAATTATGTAATATTTTTTAACAAAAATTTTAAGATTATAATGGTTACTGTGAGTCAACCTTAAGAGATAGACATATGCTGTCGCGGACTTTTTTGTAGGTTTTATTAAGTTGTACAACTCTTGCATAGAAAATATTCTTCTATCTATTTTCAATTAAGCAGCGTTCGTAAGAAACGTGTTTTTTCGACCGTTTATTTGCCGACTTAGGTTGCAAATTAGGTCTCCACGAATGTACCTTTGACTTAAACGGGATAATATATAGCCTATTTTCATTCCGAAAGTTCATTGTATATATTACTGAAAGAATTTTTTAAATCGGTCCAGTAGTTTTTGAGCCAAATCATTACAAACATACAAAAATACAAATATTCCCTCTTTATAACATTAGTATAGATTATCGAATAACTTAAGAATTTACATTTTTATCGGGAGGATCAGATTTTATGAAAATTAATAGTAAAATGCCTTGAATATTTTCAAGCCACTGCAGAGCTGTTGAAAAATGTTATGCAACAATTTTTGTTCGTTATTTAAACCCAATCAGTTACAGTTTACGGGTGCCAACTTCGTTTTCAATTTAAACGTCAAATTTTATCGTTTATAAATCATCGGCAGCCTTGTACCTAAAATAAACTGGCCAAGTGCGAGTCGGGCTCACACACGAAGGAATTTTTTTGTATGGGACTTAATTTTTAATTTAATTTCGTTTTTATTAGGGTTCCGTAATCCTGACAAGGAACCCTCATAGTTCTGCATGTCTGTCTGTCCGAGGTTTTGCTAAGAAACCGTTAATACTACAAAGCTAATATTTTGTGTATAAATTACGCAGACAAAGTGCTGAAATAAAATTTAGAAAATTTTTTTTTTAGGGTAGCTCCCCTACATAAGAAGTGGGGATTAATTTTTTTTCGTCGTCTACCCCATCGTGTGGAGCATTATTGAACATATTATATATTATAAATATATTGTTGAATAGGTCTTTTAAAATGACTTCAAGGTTGCAAATACCATTTTTCGATTGAATGCTCCATTTACGAAATATTAAACTTTAAAGTGCAAATTTTTGTTCAATTAGCACGTCCCTCCCCCCCCCTCTAAAAGCAAACTGCTGGCTTGAAAAATCTGAAAAAAATCGTGATGATAGTGCATTTCATGGACTTTAAAGGAAAACTATAGTGGTTAAGATAGAATAGAATAGAATAGAATAAATTTTATTGTTCAATAACTGTGTTTACAAAGGTCTTAATATTGGGTATGTAGTACCAACAGTTTGTTCTTTACGAACATACAATAATATTAAACGTCTAATTAAAATCTATACAATCTATCTTATTATTATTATTATCTTATTATCGTAACTTATTATTTTAATCTTCAATTGCGATATTATAATGATACCAGGCAGAGTTAAAGCCGGACATTTTGTAAGTTTCATTCATCAAAATATTCTTTAAGACTGTAATATGATTTTTTAAGTAGCCATTGTTTTAGCTTTTGTCTAAAAAAGTGTCCGTTTAACGATTTTATTTCTATAGGCAAATTATTAAAAACTTTGATGCCAGTTATAAATGCACTTTTGTGATACATAGTGTTATTTACTTGTGGAATACACATATTGAATCTATATTTACTGCGAAGTTTGTTAGCTCTGCTGGATTGTTCGCTGAAGTAATCTGATTCATTATTTTTTACAAATGTACACAGTTCTAGGATATATATACAAGTTAGCGTAAGGAAACCTTCATCGACAAATAATTCACGAAGGGAGTCAGTATCTTCCATTCTGTATATACTACGTAGGCACCTTTTCTGTAGTATAAATGTTGTCTGGACATCTACTGAATTTCCCCAGAAAATGATACCGTAACTTAAATGAGGGTAGACGTAACCATAGTATGCATTTTTTGACGATATATTACTGAGCACTGATAATACGTAGCAATACTTTGTTATTTTACTGTTTATTTTGCTAATGTGCTCTTTCCAATTTAAATAACAATCAAGTGCTATGCCAAGAAAATTAGTTGTATTTACCTCTGTAACTACATATCCATTATGCATTATGTTAATGTTTAACTGACGACTCTTGTAATTTTTAAACTGTAATACATTTGTTTTATTGATATTGACATTTAAGTTAATATTGCTTAACCATTCTGTTACAATTTGTAAGGTATTATTAACTTCTTTTTCAGACTCATTTTGATTAAGATGGTTTTGTGGGATGAAGATGGTAGCGTCGTCGGCAAACATAACACAGGTATGCTGTGTGATTTGTGGCAGTTCATTAATATACAGTAAAAATAATAAAGGCCCAAGTATGCTACCTTGTGGGACTCCTATGATGACTTTTTCATATTCAGATTCTACTTGTTCTATAGACTTGGTATCAAAATTGTAGGTTTGGATTACTGTTGCTTGATTTCTATTGCTTAAATATGATTCTATGAGAGCTAAAGATGTTCCTCTAATACCTACTGCTTCCAATTTATTTAACAATGTTTTATGAACTACGCAATCAAATGCCATAGATAAGTCTAAAAATACAGCGATCCCTGTCCTCTTATTACTAATTTCACCCCAAACTTGATTTAAAATTTTAAAAATGGCTATAGTCGTATTTTTTCCTTTTCGGAAACCAAACTGATTACTGTTTAGAACATTGTTGGTGTCAAAGAACGAAATAATTCTATTGTATATTGCCTTTTCAAAAATTTTGGATACACTGGGTAATATTGCAATGGGCCTATAATTACGCATATCTGTTTTAGAACCTTTTTTATGTATAGGTTTAATTAAACCATTTTTAAGTCCATCCGGGAAGCATCCTGTTTCAAAAGTAAGGTTAATAATGTATACTAGTGGTTTTATGATATAATCCAGGCTAGCCTTAATTACTTGAACAGAGATACCATCATATCCCGCTGTCTTTTTATTTTTTAAAGATCCTACTATGTTTTTTATTTCTTGGCATGTTACTGGTCTCAAGAAAATGGTGTTGCAAGACACACTAGTATTTTTCTGCTGTTTAGGGTCATAGATTGGTCTTGAGTCATTACGTGTAATAAAATATCTATTAAAACAAGATGCTATTTTTGTAGGGTCAACAATGCCTTTAGCATCAATTTCAATTTTATCTATTGTAGTCTTTATACTATTTGTTTGAGCAGTATTTTGCTTAATAATCCCCCATGTTGCTTTATTTTTGTTACTACTCCTGTCAATGTATCGAATGTTGGATATTTTTTTCGATATGTTAATAGTTTTTTTCAAGATCTTCGAGTATTTTTTATATATTGCATACTTTTCTTTGCTTTTGCTACTTCGAGATTCTATATACGCTCTTCTCTTTCGCTTGGTCGATATTTTGATGCCATTTGTTTGCCAATTGGCTTTCTTTTTATACGTTATTTTAATCCTTTCTGTAGGTATACTCAAGTTAAAAATAAGGTGAAATAAGTCAAAGAACGCCTTGTATGCCTCATTAGGGTCGTCATGGTCATATACTTCTGAAAAGCTAAGTTGAGATAAATATTTCAAAAAAATGTTAAGATGAATATCAACTTTTCTTTTATGCACATACCAATATTTTTCTCTGAACTCGAGACTGCAAAATACTTTAATAGATTGTGCTGTATGATCAGATATACCTAGATCGTGGATTTTAGATACATATCCACGTTTTATGTTGGTTAAGATATTGTCAATACATGTTTTCGAGTTTTCAGTTATTCTCGTAGGTTGCGAAATGGTATGATGAATATTAAACATTTGTAGAGTATTTATGAATGACTTGCTTTTATTGTTTAATTCTAGAAGATTTATGTTAAAATCTCCTAATAAAAATATTTTTTTCTTTGTACTTCTATTTCTTATTGTTAGTTTGTGTAGTAGTGTCTCTAAGCTCTGTAGAAATAAAGGCATACTAGCGTCCGGTGTTCTGTACATACAGACTACAAAGTAACTTAATACTGGTATAGCTATTCCACAGCATTCAAAATGCCTTTCAATGGACATTTCTGTAATCCAGTCTAACCTTTTATGTGGAGTAGAGTTTTTGACATATATACCCACACCACCTCGTGCCGAATTTTTTCGACAGTAATGTGCAGCTTTCTGATAACCATCTATCTGTAATACTTCTGCTTCGCAGGACCTTAGGAACGTTTCACTAAAACAGCACACATCAATGTTCTGTTCGCTTGTTAATAATTCTATTTGACTAATTTTAGATTTAATACCTTGTACATTTAGATGAAACATGTTTAAATTTTTTTCTTTCTCATTAGGCACGAAAAAGCTGTGTCACGTCATTGGATTTGTTTATCAGATTTTTGTTAGTAGAGGCATTTTGAGGGTTAATTTGTTTTTTGAGATAGAAGGGAATGGTGCCAGGCTTGGGTTTTGAATATTCAATATTGGTAACTGTTTTACTATGTGCAGGGCTATCCTGAGAAACTTTAATTTTGTCAAAATAGTATGGTATGGTACCTCTTTTAATAACATGCGATGGTTTTGTTTTTAACATTTTTGTAATGTTACTATCTAAGTAACATGATTTATAATCGCAAGTGTTGATGAAGTGGTTTAGGGTCTTGTGTTGGTACGTACTACTTCGGGGTTCTGTTTTAAACACATGTGCTTGGGGAATGGGCAGATATTGACAGTTATTAAATGTGTTGATTATAGTTTTAATGTCTTGGTTAAGCTTGCCCTCATTTAAGTGTCGGTTGAAGACTATGCCAGTTAGTATAATTTGAGGTTTAGGAAATCGTTTTATAAATGTCGATAATTCTATCAACAGTCTTGTTGGGTTTGTATCATTTGTACCAACAGAAATCACCAACCAATCATCTTCTTCAATATCATCGTTTGGCATCTGGAAGTTTTGCATGATATAGTCACCTGGTGCATCCGGAAAAGAGTAATTTATGACGTCATATTCTTTTGCGTTTCTGTGCTTGCTTCGTTGAGTGATGAGCGAAGTAGCAAGACCTTTGCAGGTTTGGTCCCCTATTATAACAATTTTAGGTTTATGTTTGCAGTTTTTAGTCGCTTTTCTACTCGTAGTTGTTGCGGTGGTGGAGAGCATCTTCGGTACGCTTGATTTTCCAGGTTGTTGACTTGGTTTTGGCACTTCGGTTTTAGGATCAAGTGTCTTAGTTTCAGGTGTCTTGAGAGTGATAACTGGAGGTTCAGTTCCTTGAATGTTATCATTGGTTTTTTGGAATGTGCTTTGGTGTGTTTTTTCGTCTTAGTTATAATGCGTAAAGCAGGTTTGCTTTGCTTGTTATTACTCGTAGACTTGGGTGTTTCTTGTTGTTGTGAAACTTGGGATGAGGTATGTCCAAAATAATTGTCATTGTTTGTTCGCATATCTTCTATAGTTTGCTTTAGCTCAATATTTTCTACAAGTAATTTATTTATTTCTTCTTTGGCTAGGATAAGGTGTTTTGTTAAATCTGCGTGTTCATCTTTCAACCTAGCGGTTTCTTTATGTTGTTGTTCTGTAAATCCCAAAGATATTTCTTTTGTAGTAGGGCTGTTTGAAGCATCTTCAAATTCTTCACCAAGAGTGTCACTGGTAATTGATAGATTTTCCAGTGACAAACATCGTAATACTTTTGGTCTTCTTACGGTGACATTCGGATTTGATCCGAAATTGCTTATGGAGTTTTGACCTCCTACTGGTGTATTTTGATTGTTGCTTTTTGGTTTTTTACAGATGCAGGTGACACACAACCAAGACGTTTTCTTCTCTGGTTCCATAATAGCAAATCGTCCGTAGGATACATTTGCACACATTAGGTCATATGTGCATTTACATGAACAGCATATCATATACTGTCTGTTTGTAATTTTTTGGGGACATCCATCACAATTTAGTAATATCATATTTTTATTTTGAGAAAATGCCATCTTTGTTACCGTGAAGTTCATATAACCACTTATTACAACAGTTTTCACTGTAGTTCACGAGCAGTAGATAACCGCTTTTTGGGAGCACTAATATCACTCACAATGAGGTAGTCTGGTGCAGGAACACAAGTAATGCTTGTAATAAGAAGGTCATAAATAGGACCATAGAAGTTGCGTCGCTTCCACGTTTGTTACAAACATGTACTTTGGTAGGTTAGAGCTCATATCTGTTTTTAATAAACAACTTTATTTTTTATAATGTTAATATTCAATTTAAAACACTGATTTTTGTATTGACGACTAAGGAAACAAAATCAAAAATGAAAAATATGACCAAAAATATTGTCTCTGCCAAGATTCGAAGTCGGTCACACTAAACGACGCTTCAATGACCAGTAGCTCTCGGCCGCTGGGCTAGCACTTCAGCTAATCAAATGGCCGAAAAACTTATTCGCTATTGTTGTTCTCTCGCTATTGTTCAAAAAATACGCATGGACATAAACAAAGTCGTTGACAGTAATTTGAATTTTGTGTTTCGCAGTTTGGAATGATGCGACGCGCGTCGACTTGAAAATATTTTGGTTTTCTTGAATTTTAATACACTTCCACTGCAGTAATTTTCACTAAATTTTCACTGTTCGTAAATCCATTAATGAGCGATGTCGCTTTATTATTGAATTTGTCTGATCACTTTATTTTACACTTATAATGTTGAATGTTAGTAGAAACTGTACACGTCAACTATTTTCGAAGAATTCACAGGGAAGCTTAGCTTAATATTCTCACAAACGTCTTATGTTATTGTTTACACACTGTTGAGTTCGTTGACTAATATGTTTACGCTTAATGCACTAATTAACTATTTTTAAATAATAAAATATATAAGAGCCGATGTGAACTGTGATGGCAGCGCCATCTCTATGTCAAATAACTTTTTTAGTTTAGCAGTATTAGTCGTTGAACTTGGGTGATGGATAATTTTATACCAAATACGAAATCCTTAGAATAAATCCTTTAAAGTGACAAAGACGAAGTACCTAGTTGCTTGTTTATAACGGGTAAAGACTTGCATTGAATAACGGGCTACTACGGAACCCTACACTGCCTGTGGCCCGACACGCACTTGGCCGGTTATAATTTATCAACATTTGTAATACGACGCATTTACTTATCTCGACGACTTACTACTAACTACTGGCACAAATTATGTAATAGTTACTACGTCTACTGGCTACTTTGACTAGCGCGACGTTTGAAGTCGATTCTTTTAGTTTTTTAAACGATTTTAAATTATAATATGATAATATAATTAGAAACCACAACCTAAAATACCTAAAAAAATATAATCACAATAAGTTTAAAATAACAATTCACAATAATTAGCAAAATTTAAATTGACAAAGTATTAGCAACGTCCGTCTGTCCCTGGAGCCGAAGCCAAAGTGAGCGCGGCGCGCTCTCCGATGTTCTAGCTGCCCTTTCTCGCTTGCTCCCACCACTCGGTGAAGTAAGTCAGCTGGCCACGCCTCCTTTGCCGAAGTCAATCTCTAAATATATATAAATGAGCAAATTTCAAGTTTCTATCTGTTACGGTTTCTAATTATTTTTTGTATGGGGACCCCTTTTTACTACTTTTTGGTAGCAAGTCTGGCGGCACATCGATATAATGCTCATATCTCCATTAAATGTATTGAATATTTTTATAGTTGCAATTGTGCATGCAGGTCTATTCTACTGTAAGCACACCCTATACATCATAATGACAGCTTTCTTCTCCGGATTCCATCCATTATATTGGATTCCTCTTAGTTGCCTCGTGTTTCTCGAGAATTTGTTTGAATAACACCCTCATCCCTTTTCTATTGGACGTAATCTGATAAAAGAATTGGGTGGCGCAATTTGCTATACGGAGGAAGTGTTCGATCAGATCTGATAGCAGACTTTGGTGCTGTTCTAAGATAATGTATTTTTAACCGACTGCAAAAAAAGGAGGAGGTTTCTCAATTCGACCGTAGATATATATATATATATATTATGTTTGTTCGCAGATAACTTCGTCGTTAATAATCCGATTTTGATTATATTTTTTTTGTTGGAAAGGAGATATCCCAAGTGTGGTACCATGGTAATTTTATTGAGGTTTGATAAGTATCTCCAGAGATATGGAGATAAGCACCTCAAAATTGGTACTGAAATTTAATAGCGCGGAATTGAAGTCGGTTATTTTTAGTTTTTTTAACGATCTTATCATCTCTCCTGTTGTGGAGTGACACGTGTTCGTAGATGCGCAGGAGAATGGTAACTGCCCTTAAGGATAGCTGTCGAAACCATATCTAAATCCACTAGTTAAGCTAGTTAAGTTAGAGCCAGTTACTATTCTAAGTCTAGCATGCTACCATCCTCGACCTCATCATCACTTACCAACAGGTGATATAGTGGTCAAACGCTAGCCTACACTTTTAAGAAAAAAAAATTGCGTCCTTCTTGTTACAGGCCGTGAACCGTGAGCGGCAAAGCATAAAAAGTACGATTTACTAATTTTCCGTTCAATAACTAAGATAAGAACATTCCAAGAGAATTTACAAAGTTAGAGGTAACTCTGTCTACAGTACACCTCCTTTTATTAATTGGTTTTTCTTACTCTCAATATTAAACTTCAGTAACATTACCCATTGTGAGGGTGCATTCATCTTTCAAATAATTACTTAAGGTTAAGGTTCAGGTTAAATTTCAATAAATTTTCTAGTGAACTTCGTAGCTTTAATTAAATTTCAGATAATTTACAGTTATTCTGTTGGCATAAGTATATTTAATAGTGCATTCACACCAAAAGCTAGAAAGCTGATGAGCTTAAGAAGATTTAGTAGCTTAAGTTTTCATACAAAGCTATTTATTCTTAGGATAAATGTTTTAGAGCGTATTAAAGACATTGATTATTTTGAAGTTCTGATGAATATGTTCGAAGAAATAGATCAGACGTGTAATGCAATATCAAGCGTCAGTCCCGGTGAAATATTTGTTTTTTATAGGTTTTTAGGATTTGTTTTCGTTTTCATATTTATTATTTATCAACCGACTTCCACAAAGGAGGAGGGTCTTAATTCGTCTGTTAGGTTTTTTTTTGTATGTGTTACGCGATTTATCCGTCAATTGTGAACCTATTTGAATGGTTTTTTAATTGGTGGGATACATTTCCATGTAGTTCCATTGTAATTTAATCCAGATCTGATAAGTATCTCCAGAGATATGGAGATAAACACCTCAAACTCAGTACTGAAAATTACTAGCGTGGCATTTGAAGTCCGTTTGTTTTTCGTTTACAGATCTTAAATTATGTTCATTATATATTAAAGCCATAGCAGATAAAGGACTCTTCGATAGAATTTGCTAGGGAACCCCCCGCCCTTGCTTAATCCGGCACTGACGTTCTCACAAATAGACGCACCCTTTTCATTAGTCTGTAAGAGCTTCGAAGTCTCAATGGGAACTGTTTGCAACGTCCACTTCTTTCTGCTAAATGGAATCTCAAGATGCCGGCCTTTTAGCTACATCTTTGTAGATTGTTGGTTATTTTATATTATTAACTCTTTAGAACTTGACTATTAATTTTTATTTTTTATATATCTTATAGGCCACTTTTTCACCTTTTGGTAAGTGATGATGCGTTCGAAGATGGTAAGCATGCTAGGCCTAGAATGAGAACTGGCTCTCAAGGATAGCTGCCGGAACACATTAGATGTTTTGGTGACAGATTTTCTAACTTGAAGGTGGTAGCTGGCCAGACGGACACTAGATAGTGTCCTACCACCATGCGGGGGTTGTTGGTTTCTTAATGATGTTTTCCTTCACCGGAGGGCCACTGTGAGAAGCGCAATAAATTTTTCGATAGAAAAATACATTGGTGCACGGCGGGGTATGAACTCGGTACCAAGGCATCAAATCCGACCGTTCTCCCGATTACTCCACCGGGCCCTCATAAAAGTATGAAAATCGTGCAGTTTTAGTAAGTACCACCTGGGGGTCTTCAAGTCGCGACTGAAAGGTATCTTTTAGGCAAGCGTGCTACATCTTGGACCACACATCAGGTTAGGTAGTCCGTAATCGCTTGCCTATTGAGCATTAAAAAGAATGTATATAGATACTATTTGCTATTGGAATCAAAATTACTCGTTAATAACCTTATTTATAAATGCTGCCCCAAAGCAGCATTTTGGGGCCCACCTTATTTTGCTGCTTGATTTATATCAATCAGCTATGCGCCCTGAATTTACCCAATGGCAAGATCACAACATACGCTGATGATACAATGCTCCTGTTCCACGGGAAAACCTGGACTGAGGTACAGCAAACAGCAAACATGGGTTTAGTATTCTATCACACTGGCTGCGAATTAATCTTTTAACGATAAACATAACTAAAACAAAATACATTCCATTTACCATAAACAAATCAACACAACCAAAAACGGACCCCATATTACATCGATTAACCTGCAACAATATTTCATCATGCCCGTGTGACAAATTAAAAACCTGCAATGAAATTAAGTATCTTGGAGAAATAATGGACAGACATCTTACATGGGCAGAACATATAAAAAAACTATCTAGTAGGGTTAGAAAACTTATCTGTATCTTTAAACAATTACGACATGTGCTGGGGCGTGAATCTCTCACTAAAGTCTATTACGCGTTGGCACCAGTCCACCTTGGTATATTGTCTGACTGTGTGGGGCTCTGCGGCACAATCCCGCCTGAAACTAGTAGAGATAGCACAACGGGCTTTAACATTTAAATCGAGACGTCATTCCACTTATCAACTATATGTTGTGTGATGTCGTAACGGTGCGTCAATCTATACTCCTATACTATACTAATATTATAAAGAGAGAATATTTGTATTTTTGTATTTTTGTATGTTTGTAATGAGTAAGCTCAAAACTACTGAACCGATTCAAAAAATTCTTTCACTAATGCATAGAATGGACTTTCGGAATGAAAATAGGCTATATATTATCCCGTTTCAATCAAAGGTACATTCGTGGAGACCTAATTTGCAACCTAAGTCGGCAAATAAACGGTCGAAAAAACACGTTTCTTACGAACGCTGCTTAATTGAATTTTCAATTAATTAAAGATAGAAGAATATTTTAAATAAAGATAGAAGAATATTTTCTATGCAAGAGTTGTACAACTTAATAAAACCTACAAAAAAGTCCGCGACAGCATATGTCTATCTCTTAAGGTTGACTTACACAGTACCCATTTAAATCTTAAAATTTTTGTTAAAAAATATTACATAATTTCCAAGGTTATTTTCAAGTATATAGTATTAATCCTTATCCAAATAATTACGTTAATTAGCTTAGCCACATATTATAAATTTAAATTGTCCTTTACAGTATATAATTTAAATGAAAACTCTAGAAGATATCACGAATTTCACAAACACGCATCGCAAAATTAATAAAATATTTGCAGTGAAACCACAGATTAGGTCATAGTTACTACGAAAATATTATTATAAGCTTAGCTATGCTATAGATCTCCACCGATCACAATCAATTTGAAGTCAATATAGTATAATAATATGATCTATTGTATAAAATAATATTCATCTATATATATAATAATATCATATAATATTTTAAACCACCCCGACTGATCTATGTATAATAGCCTTTTCCAATGACTCTAAACACGACATTTAAAATCTGAGCTGTAAGTTGGTGAGGATTTGAGTATTCTGTAGAGTCCAGGAGGCTTCCATGTTCTTACAATATCGTTGAAGAAGAAGATTTTCGAATTGATCAGACCTATGAAAGTTGATTTCATAGCGCAATTAACTAGAAAAAAGCTCATAATTTTATAACGATTGAACGAATTTTCATGAATCAAAGCTAAGAAAACTGACGATGAAGACATCTATCAATCAAAAAAAAACTATCAATAATAAAAACAAAATCGGTCATCCGGTTAGGTGCTAAGATGCTACAGACAGACACACAGATACACACGTTAAACGTATATTACCCCTACATTTTGCGTCGGGGAACGCCGTAAGGTTAAGGCGGCAGATGTACTCCTTGGTGGTAAGCTACTTTTTGGTAGATTTAATGATTCCACTACCACTGTACGAAAACTCATGATTCATGAATGCACATAAAACTTTCATTGGTAGGTATATAGCTAGGATTAGAACCAACGACCGTCGGGTCAGAATCAGGGTAACTATCCTTTACGCCAAAGGGCCGTCCAATATCAATACGTAAGTATTATAAAACAAAGTTCATCACTGCGTCTGTCTGTCTGTTCGCAATAATCTCAATAGCTACTGAACGGATTATCATGCGGTTTTCACCAATAGCCAGAGTGTTTATGAGGAAGGTTAGGTGCATAATTCGTTAAGGTTTTGTGTAAATTGGATGAAATATGAAGATGGTTGTTAAATATGTTCATATTTTGTATTCGATGCAACAAACTGATGCAAATTTTGTAGGCATATATGTTCTACCCGTGCGAAGCCGGGGCGGGCTGCTAGTTATTTATAAAACAAATTATACTCAAACAACACACACTTGTTATAAATGCGCTAATGGACAAGATAGAGACACAACGGAGAAAAGGCAAAATTTTTAATATAGCAAACATAAGAACGATATTTGGCAATAATAGTCTTGTCTCACTTGGCCCACTGCTATACAACAGAGTAAGTAAACATGTAGATATAATAAACAAATCGAGCTATATATGTAAAAACCTTACCAACAACTATTTACGTACGCTTAACTACACTGAAACGGAGAAATTCATAGCAACACTTGATTAACACGACTTACACATTATTTTTCATACAGACATACACACACGCGCAAATATACATACATACATACGCGCATCCGCTTCGCATACACACTAGAACATACAAACACGCCCAAAACACATACACACACACACACACACAAACACAAACAACCTTGTTGATTAGGCAATAATACAGATGATATACGTAGTAATAAGTACTAAAAAGATAATTTATTATTTATATTACTATATTACTTTTATAAGTCGAGTGTAAGTGTAACTGAAATAAGTAAAAAGAAATGTATCACCTGTACAATAAATAAATGGCACTGACCAGATAGGTCACTGTAACCTGCAATACAAGCTTTCTAGACCTAGTGCAGGGTACAGCAGACAACTAGGGTACAAGTATTGTAAATTTTATCGTAAGTGATATGTCAAAATGACTAGATGTACTCGTACCAACACATTCACTGAATAAAGAACTTTATTTATTTACTAGCAGCCCGCCCCGGCTTCGCACGGGTAAAACATATATGCCTACAATATTTGCATCAGTTTGTTGCATCGAATATAAAATATGAACATATTTAACAATTATCGTCATATTTCATCCAATTTACACAAAACCTTAACGAATTATGCACCTAAACCTTCCTCATAAACACTCTGGCTATTGGTGAAAACCGCATGATAATCCATTCAGTAGCTATTGAGATTATTGCGAACAGACAGACAGACGCAGTGATGGAATTTGTTTTATAATACTTACGTAGTGATATTGGACGGCCCTTTAGCGTAAAGGATAGTTACCCTGATTCTGACCCGACGGTCGTTGGTTCTAATCCTAGCTATATACCTACCAATGAAAGTTTTATGTGCATTCATGAATCATGAGTTTTTGTACAGTGGTAGTGGGATCATTAAAACAACCAAAAAGTGGCTTACCACCAAGGAGCCCGGGCCCGGTGGCGTAATCGGGAGAACGGTCGGCTTTGATGCCGTGGTACCGAGTTCAAACCTTTGCGTGCACCAATGGATTTTTCCATCGAAAAATGTATGTGCGCTTCTCACAGTGGCCCTCCGGTGAAGGAAAACATCGTTAAGAAACCAACAACCCCCGCATGGTGGTAGGACACTATCTAGTGTCCGCCTGGCCAGCTACCACCCTCAAGTTAGACATTCTGTCGCCAAAAACATCTAATGTGTTCCGGCAGCTATCCTTGAGAGCCAGTTCCCCAGTCTAGGCCTAGCGTGCTTACCATCTTCGACCGCATCATCACTTACCAACAGGTGAGATAGTGGTCAAACGCTAGCCTATAAGATATAAAAAAAAAGGTGAACATCTGCCGCCGTAACCTTACGCGTTCCCCGACGCAAAATGTAGGGGTAATATACGTTTAACGTGTGTATCTGTGTGTCTGTCTGTAGCATCTTAGCACCTAACCGGATGAACCGATTTTGTTTTTATTATTGATAGTTTTTTGTTTGATAGATGTCTTCATCGAGAGTTTTCTTAGCTTTGATTCATGAAAATTCGTTCAATCGTTATAAAACTATGAGCTTTTTTCTAGTTAATTGCCCTATGAAATCAACTTTCATAGGTCTGATCAATTCGAAAATCTTCTTCTTCAGCGATATTTTAAGAACATGGAAGCATTGACCTGATGCTGGGACATCTCCTAGACTCTACAGAATACTCAAAGCCTCACCAACTTACAGCTCAGATTTTAAATGTCGTGTTTAGAGTCATTGGAATGCTTTTAATGAAAAGATTATACATAGATCAGTCGGGGTGGTATAAAATATTATATTATTATATATATAGATGAATATTATTTTATACAATAGATCATATTATTATACTATATTGACTTCAAATTGATTGTGATCGGTGGGGATCTATAGCATAGCTAAGCTTATAATAATATGTTCGTAGTAACTGTGACCTAATCTGTGGTTTCACTGCAGATATTTTAATTATTTTGCGGTGTGTGTATATGAAATTCGTGATATCTTCTAGAGTTTTCTTTTGAATTATATACTGTAAAGGACAATTTTAATCTATAATATATGGCCAAGCTAATTAACGTTATTATTTGGATAAGGATTAATACTATAAACTTGAAAATAGCCTTGGAAGTTATGTAATATTTTTTAACAAAAATTTTAAGATTAAAATGGTTACTGTGTAAGTCAACCTTAAGAGATAGACATATGCTGTCGCGGACTTTTTTGTAGGTTTTATTAAGTTGTACAACTCTTGCATAGAAAATATTCTTCTATCTATTTTCAATTAAGCAGCGTTCGTAAGAAACGTGTTTTTTCGACCGTTTTTTTGCCGACTTAGGTTGCAAATTAGGTCTCCACGAATGTACCTTTGATTTAAACGGGATAGTATATAGCCTTTTTTCATTCCGAGAGTCCATTCTATGTAATAGTGAAATAATTTTTTAAATCGGTTCAGTAGTTTTTGAGTTAAATCATTACAAACATACAAAAATACAAAAATACAAATGTTCCCTCTTTATAATATTAGTATAGATTATTTATATGTAACTAGAAGTGCCCCGCGGCTTCGCCCGCGTTAAAAAAATATTTTATTTTGTAAAAACGATTCTATCATTAAAGACATCAAATAAGAATTAGCCAAATCAGTTTCGTTTTCATGTTGTCGCGTGACTAAGGCAATTCGGGGTTCATATTTATAAAACCCGAAAAACCCAAATTTTCAGACTTTGTTACCTACCCCATTTCGAAAAATCATACAACACGTACTTTAACTCATCTTGTTTCGCCATACAAACTTTGAATCCCCGTTCCGTATCCGGGAGGAATTTTTAGAATATCCTTTCTGAGCGGATACCTACGTCATAATAACTATCTGCATTCTAAATTTCAGCGCAATCCGAAACAATTTTGATTTTTAGACTTTGTTACCCCAGTTTATCCTCTTAGGGTGGTATTTTGAAAAAGTCTGAAACTCGTATTTACTTATTTATTTACAGAAGTACTTGTGTGAAATGTCGAATAAAATGACTATCCAAACTTTGAACCCCCGCTTCATCTCCTTGAAGAGTGAATTTTGAAAAATTCTTTCTTAGCGGATACGTAACAATCTCGAGCTTCTTGGCATCTCTTTGACACCAACTCTCAATTTCGGCTCTTATATTGAGTCTAGAGCCCTAAGCTAGCCTCAAAAAAGCTTGGCATATTGGCTAAGGTGAGACGTTACTTCACACCGGGACAGTTGCTTAATCTTTACCAAGCACAAGTCCGGTCGTGTATGGAGTACTGTTCTCACCTTTGGGATGGTTCTGCCAAATACCAGCTGGAGACACTGGAAGCTATTGAGAGGAGAGCCAAGAAACTCATAAGCGACGACCTACTATAGTCTGGCCATAACTGCTGTACACTCCTTGAGGTATGCGCGGCGAGGTGGGAGCCGGGGAAACAGAGGCAGACTGACAAAGCGCGTACCCCCGTCTTGCCGCGCGCATACCCGCGTCCCCCCCGTCTCAATAAGCAAGAGACTCCAGAGTCTCGCGCATCGCCGCAAAGTAGCTTGCTTATCGGTTTTCTATCGAATACATTTCGGAGAGTGTGCAATGGAACTGCATGATTTGATTCCACCATCCCCATTTTATAATTGGACATCCAGAGACACTAAAAGGCACGACCGATTTATGGTGGATATACCATCTACCCGAACGAAGCGATTTGCTTCTTCGTTCATCATACGAACCGCCAAAGAATGGAATACCCTGCCTGAGTCTGTGTTTCCGGTTAAGTACAATATCATCATCATCATCATTATCAGCCGGTATCAGTCCACTGCTGGACGTAGGCCTCCCCCAAGACACGCCACTGAGCCCGGTCTTCGGTTCTTTGTTTCCAGTCACTGCCCACCGCTTTGCGAATGTCGTCGCTCCACCTAGTCACAGGGCGTCCTACTCTACGTTTGCCGATTCGCGGTCTCCACTCTAGAACCAGGCTGCCCCAACGGTTATCGGTCCTACGGCAGATATGACCAGCTCACTGCCACTTCAATTTGCTAATCCGCTGAGCTATGTCGATCACTTTAGTTCTCTGGCGAATTACTTCGTTCCGAATTCGATCCCGCAGAGAAACACCGAGCATAGCTCTCTCCATAGCTCGCTGAGCGACTTTAAACTGGTGGACTAGTCGAACCGTGAGTGTCCACGTCTCGGCTCCGTATGTCATGACAGGTAGGACGCACTGACTAAAGACTTTTGTCTTTAGGCACTGTGGTATAGGCGACGAGAAGACTCGACGGAGTTTCCCAAATGCTGCCCAGCCCAGCTGAATTCTTCTCTGGATTTCCTTCTCGAAGTTGTGTTTGCCTAGTTGGAGCGTTTGCCCTAGGTAAACATACTGCGTGACAACTTCGAGTAGGATTCCATCTACGGCAATCGGTTCCGGAACAACGTGCTCGTTGTGCATGACTTTGGTTTTATCCAAATTCATCCGGAGACCGATGCGACGAGAAGAATCAGCTAGGTCATTCAACATCCTTTGTAGGTCCTGCAGCGTCTCTGCCATAATGACGATGTCATCTGCGAATCTTAAGTGAGAGATGTACTTGCCGTTAATGTTGATGCCACAATCTTTCCAGTCCAGCGTCTTAAACATATCCTCTAAGGCATTAGTGAACAGTTTCGGGGATATGACGTCCCCCTGTCTCACTCCTCGACGCAGTTGAATATATTTAGTACGCTAGTTCTGTACTTGTACTGACATCGTTGCGGCATTATATAGACATTTCATCACTTCGATATATCGCCAGTCGACTTGGCAACGCTGCAGGGACTCAAGAACCGACCAGGTTTCGATTGAGTCGAAGGCCTTCTCATAGTCCACAAATGCTAATCACAGGGGCCGATTGTACTCTTCGGTCTTCTGTACAATCTGCCGCACCGTGTGGATGTGGTCTATGGTGCCGTAACCGCTTCGAAACCCGGCCTATTCCGGAGGTTGAAACTCGTCGAGTCTTCGCGCAAGACGGTTCGTGATGACCCTTGAAAACAGCTTGTAGACATGGCTCAGAAGCGAAATCGGGCGGTAGTTTTTCAATAGGGTTTTATCTCCTTTTTTGAAAAACAAAACCACCATACTTCTGTTCCATGCCTGTGGAGTTCTACCAGTGAAGAGAACAGAATTGAAGAGCTGTTGTAGGTGGCTTACAGCTAGAGCTCCTCCAGCTTTTAGAAGCTCCGTTGTGATTCCGTCCTCACCTGGGGCTTTTCCATTTTTGAGCTGTCTAAGGGCCATCACGATCTCATCTCGGCTGACTTCGGGCAGGTCTTCTGTGAAGTGGCGGGTTAAGGTGGCTCTGCAATCCTCAGTATCGGGTTCGGGCCTTGAAGCATGCGATGCGTAGAGCTTGCTGTAGAAGTCTTCAACTTCCGACAGAATCTCCGGCTTGGATGCGACGACGTTCCCTGTTGATGTTGTCAGCTTTGTGAGGTGGCTTCTACCTAGAGGCTGGACGAACACTTTCTACCCCCGATTCTGCTCAATTGATTCTGTAATCAAGAGCGTGTTAGAGGATCGGAGGTCGCGTCGTACCAGCTTCTTAATAGTTTTGTTGCGCACCTGGTTAATTGACAAAGCTGACAATGGGTCTGTTCGTCTCTCTTCCATTAGTTGAAGTGTTCGCTGTTGAAAATCGCGAGTGAATAGGTATCTTCTGGGTAAGCACGCTCCATCATCGATCGCATCATCACTTAACATCAGGTGAGATAGTGATGAAGTGCTAGCCAGTTCAGTATAAAAAAAAATACCTAAATCAAAATCACTATCTGCATGCCAAATTTCAGCGCAATCCGAAACAATATTGATTTCAGACTTTGTTACCCCACCTCACCCTTTTAGGGGTGGAATTTCGAAAGAGCCCGAAACACGTATTTACTTACTTAAGTACTTGTGTTAAATTTCGAATATAAAAGACTATCTTATCTGTTTCTCCATACAAACTTTGAACCCCTGCTTCATCCCCTTCAGGGGTGAATTTTGGAAAATCCTTTCTTAGAGGTAACTAATGTCGTAATTACTATCTGCATGCCAAATTTCAGCGCAATCCGCGCACTTTGTTACCCCATTTCACCCTCTTAGGGGTGGAATTTCGAAAAAACCTGAAATACTTTTTTTTTTTTTTTTACCTTTTTTACTTATTTTTCTACTGAAGCACTTGTGTGAAGTTTCGGATAGAAAAGACTATCTAATCTTGTTTCTGCATACAAACTTTGAAACCCCGTTTCTTCCCCTTCAGGGGTGAATTTTGGAAAATCCTTTTTCAGAGGTAACTAACGTCATAATAACTATCTGTGTGCCAAATTTCAGCGCAACCCGAAACAATATTGATTTTCACACTTTGTTACCCCATTTAACCCTCTTAGGGGTGGAATTTCAAAAAAACCTGAAATACGTATTTACTTATTTTTTTGCTGAAGCACTTGTGTAAAATTTCGGATAGAAAAGACTATCTAATCTTGTTTCTCCATACAAAATTTGAACCCCCATTTCATCCCCTTAAAGGGTGAATTTTGAAAAATCCTTTCTTAGTACACCCTTACGTACTAAGACAAATATACCCTCAAAATTTCAAGTCTCTACGACCAGCGGTTTAGGCTGTGCGTTGTCTGTCAGTCAGTCAGTCAGTCAGTCAGATAGTATTAGATTAAAAGAATATATTACTAGCATGCATTTTCAAAGGCGTACGGGCATTTATCATCATCATGATTCTATGATCCTTATCGTGGGGTCGGTGCAACATGTAATTATCTACCATTATGGCGCAGCTTAAACAAAACTTTTAACTTTGTCAACCACATTGTAACGTATCCTGCTTACTGATAATATTTTTAATGCATGATAGTCCAGAAAAGAGTTCAGGATATAACAAACAAATTTACCAAGCCCAAAACATGATTGAAAGAATTGCCTCGATAAAAAATATCCAAAGATACGAGTATGTCTGATAATTTAGAAACTTGTTCCTTTTTATATCTCAAGGTATTTTAAATTATATTTCATAAAAGCATTGTTTAAATAATTTGGAATAAGAGTACTAAAACAATATTTCAAATAAGTGAATAATTTGTATTCGTTTGTGTTCAGTTTTTAATGTTGCTTACGTTATTTAATTATCAACAGCTTTAACACTATGGCGTCCTTATTACACTGGTCTGGCCCTTGAACTTTATCCGCTGGCATTCCCACATAGTACATTCAAAATTTCTTCGCTCTTCCTCTCTTCTATAACAATATATAATAATTTTATTTATAACAAACCCATAATAACATCATCAGCAAGTCAAAGCTACTTTACCAAAGAACAATAAATACCAAGAGACACGAACAGCCTGCTTCACGGCTGATAATTTCATACCAACAAATTTGTCAAACCTTTACAAAGTCCCTAGAATAACTTCTACTTTATAAAACCGCTTTCAAACAAGAAGCATAGCGAAGAAAGTGTACTTTGTTATGGTGTACAAAATGCTTGCGAAGTAACCTAAAGTTAATTAATAATAACGTCGCTCCTTTGAGAGCATAGCTAAGATGCCTCCAGTTCACGTTTCAGACCTCAAGACGCAAGGGAATAGTGTAGGGAAACTATCGATAGTATTTTGTCGTGATTTATCGATGAATGCACTTTTATTATTTTTAACTAACTTTCATGCAGATAAATACCGTGTTCGAGATAATGTAATAATGATAATGACGTAGTAGAAATTCTCTGCATTATACTGAAACTATTTTTATTTTTTTGTATCTTATAGGCTAGCGTTCGACCGTGCTATCTCACCTGTTGGTAAGTGATGTTACGGTCAAAGATGATAAGCACGCTAGCCCTAGAATGGGAACTGACTCTCAAGGATAGCTGCCGGAACACATTAGATGTTTTGGCGACAGATTTTCTAACTTGATGGTGGTAGCTGGCCAGGCGGACACTAGATAGTGTCCTACCACCATGCGGGGGTTGTTAGTTTCTTAACGATGTTTTTGCTTCACATAGATTTTTAGACGGGAAAATGGTGCACGGCGGGGTTTGAGCTGGCATCTCTCACCTCTGGCATCAAAGCCGGCTGTTCTCCCGATTACGCCACCGGGCCCTCAAATATTATTGATCATTATATACATATATTTATATATATATATATATATATGTATATAATGTATATGTAATGTAATATCATGTAATGTAATATCATTATATACATATATTTATATATATATATATATATATATATAATGATCAATAATATTTGAGGGCCCGGTGGCGTAATCGGGAGAACAGCCGGCTTTGATGCCAGAGGTGAGAGATGCCAGCTCAAACCCCGCCGTGCACCATTTTCCCGTCTAAAAATCTATGTGAAGCAAAAACATCGTTAAGAAACTAACAACCCCCGCATGGTGGTAGGACACTATCTAGTGTCCGCCTGGCCAGCTACCACCATCAAGTTAGAAAATCTGTCGCCAAAACATCTAATGTGTTCCGGCAGCTATCCTTGAGAGTCAGTTCCCATTCTAGGGCTAGCGTGCTTATCATCTTTGACCGTAACATCACTTACCAACAGGTGAGATAGCACGGTCGAACGCTAGCCTATAAGATACAAAAAAATAAAAATAGTTTCAGTATAATGCAGAGAATTTCTACTACGTCATTATCATTATTACATTATCTCGAACACGGTATTTATCTGCATGAAAGTTAGTTAAAAATAATAAAAGTGCATTCATCGATAAATCACGACAAAATACTATCGGTAGTTTCCCTACACTATTCCCTTGCGTCTTGAGGTCTGAAACGTGAACTGGAGGCATCTTAGCTATGCTCTCAAAGGAGCGACGTTATTATTAATTAACTTTAGGTTACTTCGCAAGCATTTTGTACACCATAACAAAGTACACTTTCTTCGCTATGCTTCTTGTTTGAAAGCGGTTTTATAAAGTAGAAGTTATTCTAGGGACTTTGTAAAGGTTTGACAAATTTGTTGGTATGAAATTATCAGCCGTGAAGCAGGCTGTTCGTGTCTCTTGGTATTTATTGTTCTTTGGTAAAGTAGCTTTGACTTGCTGATGATGTTATTATGGGTTTGTTATAAATAAAATTATTATATATTGTTATAGAAGAGAGGAAGAGCGAAGAAATTTTGAATGTACTATGTGGGAATGCCAGCGGATAAAGTTCAAGGGCCAGACCAGTGTAATAAGGACGCCATAGTGTTAAAGCTGTTGATAATTAAATAACGTAAGCAACATTAAAAACTGAACACAAACGAATACAAATTATTCACTTATTTGAAATATTGTTTTAGTACTCTTATTCCAAATTATTTAAACAATGCTTTTATGAAATATAATTTAAAATACCTTGAGATATAAAAAGGAACAAGTTTCTAAATTATCAGACATACTCGTATCTTTGGATATTTTTTATCGAGGCAATTCTTTCAATCATGTTTTGGGCTTGGTAAATTTGTTTGTTATATCCTGAACTCTTTTCTGGACTATCATGCATTAAAAATATTATCAGTAAGCAGGATACGTTACAATGTGGTTGACAAAGTTAAAAGTTTTGTTTAAGCTGCGCCATAATGGTAGATAATTACATGTTGCACCGACCCCACGATAAGGATCATAGAATCATGATGATGATAAATGCCCGTACGCCTTTGAAAATGCATGCTAGTAATATATTCTTTTAATCTAATACTATCTGACTGACTGACTGACTGACTGACAGACAACGCACAGCCTAAACCGCTGGTCGTAGAGACTTGAAATTTTGAGGGTATATTTGTCTTAGTACGTAAGGGTGTACTAAGAAAGGATTTTTCCAAATTCACCCTTTAAGGGGATGAAATGGGGGTTCAAATTTTGTATGGAGAAACAAGATTAGATAGTCTTTTCTATCCGAAATTTTACACAAGTGCTTCGAGATAATGTAATAATGATAATGACGTAGTAGAAATTCTCTGCATTATACTGAAACTATTTTTATTTTTTTGTATCTTATAGGCTAGCGTTCGACCGTGCTATCTCACCTGTTGGTAAGTGATGTTACGGTCAAAGATGATAAGCACGCTAGCCCTAGAATGGGAACTGACTCTCAAGGATAGCTGCCGGAACACATTAGATGTTTTGGCGACAGATTTTCTAACTTGATGGTGGTAGCTGGCCAGGCGGACACTAGATAGTGTCCTACCACCATGCGGGGGTTGTTAGTTTCTTAACGATGTTTTTGCTTCACATAGATTTTTAGACGGGAAAATGGTGCACGGCGGGGTTTGAGCTGGCATCTCTCACCTCTGGCATCAAAGCCGACTGTTCTCCCGATTACGCCACCGGGCCCTCAAATATTATTGATCATTATATATATATATATATATATATATATATATATATATATATATATATATATATATATATATATATATATGATGAAATATATGTGCAATTATAATTATATAAGAAAGGAAGTTTTATAAAAAATAAAGTACCTAGTGTTCAATTCTTCACCTATTTATAACATAAACTAGTCGTGCTCTGTGGTTTCATTATCTGTTTTATTTAAACTGTATTTTACCTTTTTACCCTTCCCTTTTATAACATTGTTCATACCGGCTATACTCCTAATCTACTAGCTACAATTTTAGCTTTGGATATCTCATAGTTTTGTAAGCATCGTTAAATGTCAGAAGCAAAGCAGCAATTCGTGTTGGAGATGTACTAACTATTAATTTTATTTTCAGGGATATTATACGAAGCTTGTTCCTCACTGCACTCGTGTGTAATATAAAAACTTTAATTATCAATTAATATTTATTTTAAACAAGTACCGTTTTCATAGAGTCACTAATATTTTTGCACTCTTAAATTTGCGAAAAATATCGATAATATTGGAACCACTATATTTTAAATAAGGAACAATTTGATACAAACCAAACAACGTTGAAACCGTATCGATATTAATTCAAAGTGTTCCCAACACTATACCGCTAATTATGAAATTCCACATGGTAACGTGTTTACGTAGTAGCCTTGATCGTTTAACGTGAGGAATTTACATAGCATCTACGGATTTATGTTGCACGTAGTTTATTCTATACACATGTTTTTAATAATGTTATTCTGCCGATGCTTACACAATTTTGTAGGCGTAGGTAAATTACGGCACATATCGTAAGTCTACTTTTATGAATGACTAGTCTATAAAGATAAATTTAATTGAAGTGTCTGTTTGTAATTCCAATTTAACAGCTTTTCACTGAATGCATTTAAAAGTATATACGGTAGTTACAATAAAAAATCTATTTTAATTATTTTTGTCTGTCTGTCTGTCTGCTTGTTACTACACCTTTCCCTTACAGCCCCGCGTCTTTGCTCGCGTTAAAAAGTATCCTATGGCCTTATCATAATACAATCTTTGTGCAAATTTAAGCAAAAACGGTCCAGCTGTTTGACCGTGAAAAATCCCAAACAAATATACAAACTGTTTTTATCATTTATAATATTGGTGTTGATCAGAGTAGGCTGGCGGTTGGAAACGAATAGCTGAAATTTGAGCTCAGTAACGTGCCATACGAGAGGCTTATGTCCAGCAGTGGACAGAAATTGACTGATAATAAATAAATAAAAAAATATTTCAAGTAACTATCAAGGACATTTATAAACAATCAAATTCATTTAACAATACATATTACCTATAACAAACAACATTAAGACACATGCATGACTAATAAACAAGAATACTAGTAATGTGCACATTGCGAGTAAAATAAAATAAACTGGCCAAGCGCAAGTCGGACTTGCACTCGAAGGGTTCCGATTCCGTACCACACTACAATATTTTATAAAATCGAGCAAAAAATTCTGAAAGAAATCACGTTTCTTGTAATAAATTGACAAATCGAATCTAATCGAAATAGGTTTTCATTTTCAGAAAATGTTGTTTTATCCCTGTTTTCAGGTAATGAAAAACTCCTACAATATAATTAGAATATGAAGGTAAATTTCGCCATTGCTACATTGTTACGATAGCTCGGTGGGAGATCGTTCGGATGGCGATCAGAAGGATCCCGGTTCGAGTCCAGACGTGATAATTAATTTTCCAAGTTTGTTCTTTTGTAAGAAGACTATTATTGGGAGCCAAAAAATTACATAAAACACGATTTACAAAAAAAAAAATTGCTAGCAAATTTCGGTCATCCAGATATTATTATATTATATTACCGTGCCAATTCCAAACAATTATTAAAACAGGAGCCGCGTCCTTATTCAGTACAACGCCATCTTACGAACACTAACGCCAACTAAGTGAAAGTAACACAAAGGTAATTAATATAACTAGTACAGTCAAATATTCATAGAAAGCGTTATAGTAAAATGCCGAAAAACACGTTTCATGTATGGAGATCCCCTTTCATTTTTAACTTTATTCTGTTTTTAGTACTTGTTGTTATAGCGGCAACAGAAATACATTATCTGTGAAAATTTCAACTGTCTAATTACAATTAAATATCTGGTTGACCGAGCTTTGCACGGTATTTTTTGCCACTTAAACAGACAAGTATGACTCTTCCCGACATCTATTGACGAATAATAATACTATTTTTGTCATATTTTAAGTTGATTATCAATAAAGCTTATTATTGAAAACACGAATAAAACAACATTTTCTGAAAATGACTCCTAGCTAGATCGATTTCTCGCCCCGGAAATCCCCTGTAGGTGTACTAAATTTTATTTAATCGTTGGAGCCGCTTCCGAGATTCAGATTAAGGTAAAGACGATAGCGCCATCCTTGATGCTATGTAGATGGCGCTGCGCTATCGTAAAAATTTTTTTAAAACTTTTCTTTAATTTTTAACTTTGTTCTGTTCTTAGTATTTGTTGTTATAGCGGCAACAGAAATACATCATCTGTGAAAATTTCAACCGTCTAACTATCACGGTTCATGAGATACAGCCTGGTGACAGACGGACAGACAGACAGACAGACAGACAGACAGACAGACGGACAGCGGAGTCTCAGTAATAGGGTTCCGTTGGTACCCTTTGGGTTCGGAACCCTAAAAACAGAAATTGATTAACACTCATAAATTATGAACGTTATTAAAATTAAAAACCCATAAAATAAAATAATAATATAAAGATCATGATTATAATTAGGCAAATCTCTAATTACTTTTTAGGGTTCCGTACCTCAAAAGGTAAATAAAGGAACCTTTATAAGATCACTTTCATGTCCGTCTGTCCGTCTGTCTGTCTGTCTGTCTGTGTCTGTCCGTCTGTCTGTTTGTCCGTGTGTCACCGATTTTCTCAGGAACGGTTGGACCTAGCAAGTTGAAATTTGTACCAGATACTGAAGTCTATAATCCCTATTAGGTGTATGCAAGTCAAGGTTTATAGTCAACACCTTTATATCTTTTTTATATATTTTTATAAGCCAAGACTTAACACGATAAAAAGATATAGGCAAATTTAGATTTTTGCGAATACTTGTAAGTACCTAAATTTACGGATTTTCGGAATTTTTCCTGTACTTGTGCTGTTAGAACTTGCTTTTGACCAAAATTGACAATTTTAGGTCAACCAGAAGTACCCCATAGGTTTTGGATCGAAAACATATAGGGTACTTCCCGTTGACCTAGAATCATGAAATTTGGCAAGAAGCAAGGTCTTACAGCACAAATAAAGGAAAAATTCTAAAAAAAAAAAAAGTTTAAAACCAAAGGGTGTCCCGATACATATATAGTTTACGCCAATTAAGGTAGGCCTCTGAGTTAAATGAGCGCTAAAATAAAGTGAATTTACTATAACAAACTTAGCAGTGTCTAGGCATCGTTCTAGGGATCGAACTAAAAAGTTAAGTTTGTTTTGACAAGTTTTTACAGAAGCCTCGGTGCGTGAGTCAACTCGCACTTGACCGGTTTTTTAAACTATGCAATTATCAACCGACTTTCAAAAAATGAGGTTCTCAATTCGTCTGTATGTCTTATTATTTTAATTTTTTTATTTGTGTGTATGTTACGCGATTACTCCGTCAATTATGAACCGATCCGAATGATTCTTTTTGTAATCGGTAGGGTACGTTTTCGAAGTGGTCAAAGAAGAAGAATCAAAGAATCAAAGCATTTATTCAGTATGTAGGTAGTATAAATATACGCACATATACACGTCAAAATCATAAATCATAAAATAAATCATAACCAATTATCAAGTAAACATAGCAAAAGCAGAATTTAACGCTTTGAATTAGAAAAAAAAAGTAATGAACCATTCAGCTGTCATCCAATCGTTTACGTCAGAATATTTAAAAAAAAATTAAAGTAGGTTAAAACCAACCATACATGTAACTGTGTGTTTCAGTACTTCAGACAATTTTTACATAAAAATAATAAAAAAGTGAAATAGTGAAACACAACATAGAGAAACGCATACCGATCACAGTACATATCATGATCCAAATGGAACTGATAGTCCGTCTGTCAGCTGCATAATATTGTTTAAATAAAAATAAAAATGGCAAGCCTAGAAAGAAAATCTGCGGACAAAAGGGGAAAACTGAATGGCTGTTGAATCTGCCGGTGTTTCGGAAATACTCCCATCAGAGAAGAAACACCAAGAAACTGTATGGGGCTTGTCTTGTCATTTTATCTTTTTTTTTTATTAATTGTACATGTCAGCTTTAAAATTTTAACAATATATTAAAAATTATAATACAATTTATATTTGTTCTTGGAACTTGGGGCATTCAGGCCATGCATTTTTGTCATCCATATAGTCACCTATTGTATAGTATGATTTTTTCATCAAATTGGATTTTACATAGATTTTAAATTTGCTCATAGGCAATTGATCAATATCTTTAGGTAGCTTATTGTAAAAGCGTACACAGTTCCCCATGAATGAACCACTAACTTTCTGCAGTCTGAAATTAGGTATAATTAATCTATTTTTATGTCTTGTATTAAAATTATGTACATCAGACCTTTTCTTATAATCATTTACATTCTTGCGTATGAACAAAATATTTTCATAAATGTATTGACATGCCACTGTTAGAATTTTAATTTCCTTAAATTTTTCACGAAGTGAATCTCGCGACCTCATATATAGAGCGAATAGCTCGTTTCTGCAAAACAAATATTGATTGGATTTCAGCGGCTTTCCCCCACAATAAAATGCCATAAGACATTATACTGTGGAAGTAGCTGAAATAGACCAATCAGTGGCTTCGTCCGTTAAAAATCTAATTTTACGTACTGCGTATGCAGCGGAGCTTAACCTACCTGCTAGAACCGATATTTGAGAACCCCATTGAAGCTTTGAATCCAGGGTGATGCCCAAGAATGTTGTGGATTCAACAAGTTCTAATGGTTCATCATTTATTAATATACTACTATTTAGGATACCCTTTTTTACATTTGGTAGAGAGAAATTAATACATTTAGTTTTTTTTGCGTTTAACAATAAGTTATTGGTTGTAAACCAATTCAGAACCTGTGTTATTGATTTGGTCACATTGTAATTTCATCGAGATCTGATAAATATCCCCAGAGATATGACGATAAACGTCTCAAACTTGCTACTGAAACTGACTCGCGGGGCTTGGAAGTCGGTTGTTTTCGTTTTTAAACTATCTTAATTATTTTATTGTACAAGCTGTGCCCCGCAGCTTTGCTTACGTTAGAAAGTAACCTCTGTACTAATCCAGGACATAAACTGTGTACCAGGTCATACATATTTCATCCAAATCCGGATAGCCGTTTTTGTGTGAATGTGTAACAAACATCTATCCATCCAACCATACACACAAACTTGTACTCAAAGGCCGTTCAAAAATAACAACGGGTTGCACTCCGGGAGTGCCGGCAGAAGTGAAACCTTGAACACGACATTTTTGAATATTTTGGAATGACACCTCGCGCAAGCGCCCTGCGCTCCGTCTTACGAATTTTCGATCAGGACACGTGACGTGACGCGAGTTTAACCATTTTATACAAGAAAAGTGCACAACGCCGCTAAAGAATTTTTCGCTTCAAAAATACGCTTCTGGCGTTGCGCTGCGCCCGCCATTTAATGAGCGAGATAGTTCATACAAAATATACGCGACGCGACCCGCTCTAAAAGTGCGCGAGGATGAGGCAGACAACATTTTTTAAATCATGTTTCTTATAATATACTGATAAACATGATACTACCCTAACAGTAAACTTCCGAATCATAAACATAATTAACCTGTAATTAATATAGTACGACTTGTGAATATATTATTTATTAACGTAATTAAGAGAAGTGCTATATTTCATTAGGCGAGCATCTGCGTTAGATACGCTGTGCAGAGCTCTAATTTGTAGAGGGAGTGTCATTATTATAGAATGTATAATCGTTTATTATGATGCTATTGACTAATATGACCCACGGATAACCTAGAACTGATACAATCGAGTCACAAAATATAATATACTAGCTGTGTCCCGCGGCTTTGCCCGCGTAGGCAGAAACCTTCTTTGGCTCATGCACAACAATTTTGCTAAAGATCATCACGATTTGATCATTTTGATAATGATCAAATGCATAGTTTACGATTCTATAAAGAACATACAGACAAACATTCATTTTTACATAAGAGACTAGTTGTGCTCAGCGGATTTTTAAGTTTCCGTATCCAAAGGGTACCAACTCAACCCTATTTGTTAGTTTTCGTCACGATTTTTGAAGTCAGTTAATAAATGACTACAAAAAATCACTTTTGATCCATTAACTACAGTGTTTATGTATATTATCTATGCATTTGTGCATGCAATATGTGTGTACTAAACTAATAAATGAATAATAATTGTTTGGTTTGGTTACCTTGTATAAAAAAAAAACTTACAACTGAAAATTTGTTGTTACCACTAGCAGAAGACCCACCACAAAATAATTCAATATTCAGGCGTCAACAATAGTATCCTAATGACAGCACAGATGGTAATAAGATCACCTGCGAATTTCCTCCAGTCCTTTTCATAAATCAAAACGATCTCTCAATGCTGACAACCTTGAGATATTCCAAATATCCTTGATATAATCCCGTTTCTTTATTACCTGGGACAAGGAAACTCGCGCTACGTCGGATGCTACCAATCATGACGAGATAGTTACTGGATATACATAGATGAAAGTTTTTCACCCGTAATTCACAAATACTTTGAGGACTCACAGTGCTTGCGAACGCAAAGGGTCAATCAAACCAATACATATATTGACAATACTTTGTAGTCAACTAATATGCCTTATTCAAAATCTTCATGATACGATCGATAGTCTCACAAACGTTTTCGCAAATAATATAATGTGGACTCACATTGCATTCGAACGCATACGGTCATTCAAACCAATTCATATGGCTAGGTGGCGTTTTGTATCACCACCAAAACCACAGAATATTAGTTGTTTTTGTGGAGTCACGTTCCTGTGGTTTACATACAGTTTATCCATACATTTTGGTTGTTTTATTTCTTTTGTGCTGTATGTATTAATTTTTTGGTGATTTTTAATGAACAAATGAATACATATATTGATTGTTTTCATGTGAATAGTGTATAGATAATTACACAGGTTCTGTTGTTTATGGTCTGTTGTACTAGTGTAAGCGATAATTTTGAGTAAATAATAAACTATTATTATTATATGTATTACTATTGACTATACTTGAGTGGAATCCATCATTATGCGTTTGTTAAAATCTTCTTAAATACGGATCTTCGTAACATAACTAGTTTTATGCCATAGATATTATTATATGAGTAAGATGAAAAGACTGTATCACGGAGTTACGTAGTGGTTGTACTATTATTTATTCTGTAGCAGTGGCATAAAGAGTATAATTTTATTGTCGTAGAGCGCTTCATCAGTATAGTAGCAGTCGTAAATGGCGTAGCATTTCGTAGCATGTTATCAAATTCCAATGAGGATAAGTTTAAACAACAACACGAGTGGTAATATATCATAAGGGTATACAAGAAGTTTGCATACGATGAAAATGTTTTTATGGGCTAAGCATAAAAGCACATTCTTATTATCTGTAATAAAACTTTAGTAATAAGTAATTTAATTGTTCCATTAATATATTGTCTTTGTTGTCAACTTTTCTAAAACGCCAATAAAAAATCACAAAACAAAGGCAATAAATAGATAATTATTTGTGTATTTCCGACCACACTCAGACTAAAGCGCATATCACTAATTATTAATCTGAAATGGAAATGATTACTAATTTCTTCATTTTACTATAAATTATAAGTACTAATGAAACTCGACTCAAACAATATTTATAAAATATTGTAAACAATGCTTGTATAGCAATTTATTAAATTGAACTAAGATCTGTACTGAATACAAAAATTAAATGGCATTGTAAAGCTATATGCAACACAAAATACAATATCCAGATGGTTAGCCGGTCCCATCCCGTGAAGCTTAAACAAAGGATATCGATTTGTTCCACTTGACACAAAACTGGAACAATACAAAGCTGCAAGAGACATCTTCGATACAATTTTATGCGGGCCTATAAGGTTTCCGTTTGATCATACATACATACATTGTATATTTAAACTATTGTTTACTATAGATACCTACGTTTCTCTATCGTAATAAAACATGTATTAGGAATAGGTAGTAGGTTTTTTTTTATTTCTCATAGGCTAGCGTTTCTTCACTATCTCGCCTGGTGGTTGCGATGATATGGTCGAATATGGTTAATACGCTAGGCCTACAATACTCTGACTCTCTAGAGAGAGAGAGAGGGCTGGTATAATTTTGTTGTGAATATCAGTCAAAATATATCTCATAGGTATCATTGTTGATGGATACGGATTAAAATATAAGATTATCTCGAAAACCATCGTGTTATGAACAAAATGCGTATAATTTTCAGTTTAGTTTTTTAGGATTTATATCTAGCTAATAGGCTTATGAACGCGTTTGTTAACCCCCGATGGAAAAACCTAGTTACAGGGTAATAGTATATGTAAATAGTATACTTATAATAAGGACACTTTTATATGGTTTGCATAAATAAATAAAAAAGGGGTGCTATAAGTTTGAATTGTGAATCTGTGTATCTGTGCATGTGTGTGTCTGTCTGTGGCATCGTAGCGCCTAAACTAATGAACCGATTTTGATTTAATTATTTTTGTGCAGTAGGTGTCTTAATCGAGAATGTTCTTAGTTTTGATTCATGAAAGTCCAAATAGCCATTTAAAGGCTATGAGCATATTGTTACATCGCGTCGTCGAGTCGCGATGTTTCACCAAGCTTCTCGAACAAAAATACCGTGGGAAAGAATAGACTAATTAGGGGCTATAAACACCCGACCCGACCGTCATAAAAGTAACCTTCCGGGAATTCAGACCCTAGTCAATGTACATAGTTTTGTAGTTAAGATTGAACCTTATTCATAAGTAGTTAGAGATCAAATTAGCATGTATGGTAAAGTTGTTTACATCAGATGCTCAAAGGAAAGCCGCCCCTTTTGTTTGTGATTTTTATTGCTTTGTTTTGAACGTCTTTTGTCTATTGTTTCGAGTCAATACTGGAAAGTTCTGTAGAAATATTCTCGTCCTATATAAGACGTTGAAACCGCGGCTTGAGTCAGTCATTTCTTTGGAAGCGACAGTGTTACTATCTAAGCGCGGATAGCGACCAAGTGATCGTTAAGTGTTATCAGTGAACTCGTGTTGTGAACTGTGAACAGTGAAATCAGTGATTGTGAACTAACGACCTCAGTGCGTGTTAACGGACTTTTGATAATTGTGCAAGACGATTTGGACAACTACTGTGGAACATTGTGCTAACCTAGTGATCAAGTGGAAATAAACGTTCATCTCATCGGATTGGCATTTTAATACCACCCCGCACGTAACAATATTTCTAGATGATGACGCTATAAAATCAAATTTATAGGTCAGATCAATTCGAAACTCAGTATGGTCTTAGTTCATGATAGTGTCAGAACATGGTTGTCCTGATACTGGGACATCTCCTGGAGTCTGTGAGATAGTGGTCAAACGCTAGCCTATAAGATATAAATAATACAAATCCGCGCAAACCACTCACCTTGTATATGTTACCTGAACCTAAATTAGAAAATTATAAAAAAGGTCCTCATATATGAGCATACAAATTTTAAATAAAATTCAATTTATTATAAGAGAAGAATTAAAAGAGCAGACATTCAAAAATAAACTACATCGTGTTCTGCTAAATAAATGTTATTATACAACTAATTAATATCTTAGTGATAAAATATAGTTTATATATAGATATATAATAAATATAGGTACATATAATACCTTAAACATAATAAATATAACATTGTCTCTGTATCGTACCATCCATTATATTATGTACCGTATAATAATTACTATAAATTTATAATAATATAGTTCCTATTGTAATATATTAGTAAAGTTATTTTAACTTCAAGTTCGCGACCCCCTTAATAGTACAGGGTACATGTCAATAGATATAATTAGGTTTAATCGAAGTTTTACACTAAGTTGTATTATTATGTTATTTTTATTATTTCTTTTGTACATTTTATGGCACATAAATAAGAAATAAATAAATATTTAAAAAAATCTGCGTATATTCAACTGCTCACCAGCTTACAGCAGAGATATAGAGTTTGGATTCATTAGAATGGATTCAATAAACAGATTATACAAAGGTCAGTAGGGGTGGTTCAATTAAATTTTGAATTTAAGTATTATTTTAATGTTAAGTACCTGGGCCGGATTTTGTGTTATTTCACGTTTTCACAAAATTTAAACTACATACAATTTAGGAAGGTATATTTAAAATGCAAAAGACTTTTAAGATACAAAATTTAGTTGAAATCGAGAGTTGCCAATATGTAACATACGTACAGAAATGGCTGGTTTAAATATTTATGATGACTTTATTATGTTATTTTAATAATGGTCTATGGTGATATAATAGGTATATGAGGAAAAATCTCGTAACAAAGCAAACATGTCTACGCTTTATTAATTTGAAATCCCTTCTTAAATGTAATATCTTTGTTCCAGGACAATAAGGGGAACGAAAAACACTCAGCACATTATCCTCATTGCTGTTGTCAAAAAAAGGTATGTAAGTTCACCATTTTCTTGTCTGTTATTTTTAACTATTTACCCTTTTATGTCAAATAGCCCGTAGGTATGAAAGAAGGTAGTATAGGTATAAACAGGATATGAACGTCAAACTTAAATGATGTCGATAAAGTTATCGACATTTAAGGTACGACCACACCACGGCGTCCTGCGATCTGCGGGCGCGATCTCAGTACTTTTCAAGTGTTTTCTAATCGCATTTGGTGTAAACCAGTAGGTATAAATATTACTGCGCTATCTGATCGCTGCCTATTAGATCGCGCACGCATTATAAACTATACAACGCACAATACAACACGCATTATAACAATACTACAGTTATAATATCGTTTAAAAACTAAAAAACAACCGACTTCAATGCCGCGCTATTCATTTTCAGTACCAATTTTAAGATGTTTATCTCAATATCTCAGGAGATACTTATCATACCTCGATAAAATTACCATGGTACCACACTTGGGATATTTCCTTTCGAACAAAAAAAGAATAATCGAAATCGGTTCATAAACGACGAAGTTATCCGCGAACAAACATAAAAAATAAAATAAAAAAAATAATATATATATATACGGTCGAATTGAGAAACCTCCTCCTTTTTTTGAAGTCGGTTAAAAATAGACGTATGTTTTTAAAT
Source organism: Cabera pusaria (assembly GCA_954871355.1). Classification (NCBI taxonomy): domain Eukaryota; kingdom Metazoa; phylum Arthropoda; class Insecta; order Lepidoptera; family Geometridae; genus Cabera; species Cabera pusaria. The sequence goes on from OX940902.1 coordinate 16,627,410, forward strand.
TGAGTGATAGCAATATTTATTAATTATACATTTTTATTATCGTTTGATATGCCTTTTTACAAGTTATTTGTTTTTTTTTACAAATAGTTAAAACATTTGATCTACAACGTCCAACGTAATGAAACACACGCAGTTTGCACGCGTTTCAAATTTTTGATTTCACTTCCTATTTTCCTATACATTTCTCGAAACCCTTCCCGTTGTTATCACTGTCACTGTTGCAAGGTGATAAAAGATTCTGAAATTCGCTTGACTCTCTACCAAATAGTAACTTACGCCAAACTTTGGTCAAACGCTAGCTAAAAATTATAAAAAAAAATATATTACTGTATACTCTATACATTCTTTCTCCAATTCTGTTGTTCCAAGTCATTTCAGTTCCAGGTAACATAAAATAAAGTTTTTTAATTAACCAGAGGCAATTGAGAAGCATCCTAAATCTTAACACTATTCACAAAAGTTCGAACTGAGAAATTCTCCACAAAGCTCTAGTCTTGCAGCTTTTGAATAATAGCTAATGAAACTGTAAGCTTTAAAAAAGCGTGGTAACAATTTTCTGACAAAAGTAGCGTAAGCGTAATAGCTTCAGTTGATTCTATTAAATATTTTTAGCGGGAATTATCGATCGACGTAATTAAAACATGCAACGGCTGTCGTTTTAAAATTAAACATCAAAAATGCTTCGAACATTTTCGATAAAGTGTGGCAGCATCAATTAGTCCTTAAAAGCTTTTTATTTAACTCCATTACGCACATATGCAACACGCCCCTGTAATCCAATTGAACTATCACAAATAGTGTAGACTAGTGTAAATAAAGTTTTAAACTTTATTTACACTAGTCTACAACTCTACACTAGTGAGACCGGGGAATAAGCAAGCTGGTACTCTGCTTTTGGCCGCTAATTGCCGACAAAAGAAAGCCTTTCGTCGTTTTAGTTTTTTTGCTAGAGCAAGTGACTGTCAACTACTGGAACTGAACAATATTTTAGCGGTACGCACGCGTGACGATTCAAGGTTCAAATCTAATAGTATAATGCGCGCTAATTGTCTCTTGCAAAGTTTTCATTGTGATGATATGGCATGATACGGCATTTTAATCTGAGTTCAGCGTACTGAAAAGAAACCGTACTACTGAGACTTCGCAGTCCATCCGTCCGTCCGTCCGTCTGTCACAGGGCTGTATCGCCTTAATTTTAACAGGTAGACACTTTAAATTAATACAAAACAACTAATTATTTAGTCTAAATTTATTAGTAATAATACCAGTACGGGCGCTATAACAACAACTAGTAAAAACAAAATAAAGTTAATAGCCTACTACCATCCTCAAGTTGGACAAGTCCTCTAAGTAAGTAAGTAAGTAAGTAAGTCATAGTATTTTTGTACCTATTTGAGCTCATAGACTATTATTAAATTAATTTAATTCCACAAATGTTGTGATTTAGTTGCTAAAACAATGTTTTCTTTCTTTCCGTGTAATCTGTACCGTCCAGTGTTCTATAAATATAATATAATAAATAATATAATTAACTTTGTATTTATTAAGTATTGTCTGTAAGATTTATGTTTAATTGAATACCTATTAATTTAGTTTTATCAATTTTAAGTTTTCTTTTTTAGAAATTGTTTTGTGTTAGTCCAACACCCGCTCTAGGCCTATCCGAAAATCAGCGTTCGGGTGGTTAGCTGCTTGAACATTTGTGCTGAGATAGGCCTTTTCAGCAACAACTACCTTGTGTTAAAAATCTATTTTTTAGTTTCTTTTTTAATTTTTCTTTTTTTGTTTATGTAACGCTATCTATTTTTGTTTTATATTGTTTTTGACTGTGTAGTTAGTTTAGCTGAATAAATGTATTTTCTTTCTTTCTTTCTTTCTAACATCTAATGTGTGCCGAAAGCTGTACTTGAGACCCAGTTCCCATTCTAGCTCCACCATGCTTACCTTCCTCAACCGCATCGTCAATTACAAACAGATTAAATTGTGGTAATTTGACCACTTCAGGTTATACTACATACTACATAGCAAATGCTAGCCTAAACGCTATAAAAACCTGAAAAACGTGACTAAACTGTATAGCTTACACAGCTGTGAACATCCGAAATTAAGCTCCAAAGCGTGACCTACTCTGTCTACGTATTATAACCGCAGTTTGAAATCACACCTGAGCAAAGTATACAGACATGGCCTAGAATAAATTTTAAGTAGGTATCTTGAATTAAATCTATGTGCCAACACAAAGTAAAATGTAGAAGAGAGCTTGTGAGTCCAAAATGTTTACAAAATTGGGTTAGTTATGATGAGATTATAAGATAGATAAGAATATTAGATACTTAGAGCATCGAATAATCATGTATTTTATTTTAGATTAATACGATAAAATTAATTCCCGATTATACGATACGATACAAGCCCAACCGCGGCGCATCTTGGGAGAGTCCAACGTACAGCAGTGGACTGACACCGGCTGATGATGATGATATAAGCCAATCCATGTGGATTTGAATAACTTAAATTTGGGTTTAAGTCATTTAAAACTTTTGGTAATATTATTAAAATATATTGAGAGTCTTAAAACATGACCATTTGATTTATAAATAATATAAAAATGTCTAAAAATGTCGTGTCCTTAGCAAATTAAATTAAAATAGCCAAATAACAAAAGATATACAATTTTTAATGAACAAAAGAACCTAATACATTAAGCCTCTAACGTGCCGCCATCAAAATTTCAGCTATGAGGGCCGTCATTTTTCTGAACAAAAAAAGAGAATAATAAAAATGAAACACAATTCCGCTAAATTTACACGGGCATTATACTTGCTGTGTCCCTCGGTATTACACGCCGTTTTCCTGGATTAACAGAAAATAAAACTGCTCAAGGGTGAGTTGAACTCGCTTGCGGTCACTGTTTCAAATAATTAGAATTAAATTACATCTACAATCGACTATGGGTATTTTGAAACATTGATGTCACTGAGAAAACGGCTCGCAAATGCAATGAAGGACGCCCTCCAGCTAGGTGGAGCGAATATAAGCAGCGGTTGCAAACGAATAGCTGAAGTTCAAGCTCAGTGGCCTAGATGTCGGAACGGACAGAAATTAGCTGATTATGATGATGAATGGTTATGAGAGAATAGAAGGAAAGAGGTCTCAAGTTTAAAGTCCGATGCGTTAGTCTGATGTCTATTACGCGACTCTAAGTCTTCGTACATGAGGCTTTACCTACACGTTACTACAGACAAGCCTAAGTGGCGCACTGCTGTCAAGAACTTACCGATCGGTGAAAGAGATCATGATCAATAATATTGAAGTTAACGAATAATGGAGGTGGAAGGGTGGTTGTAGGCTTCACCGCTCTCATCAAACATCAAATAAATATACAGGCTGCCGATTTAATTACCAGAATTCTCCTAGCACGTAAATCACACCACGATATACTACCCATATCTATGAAAATAATACTTTAATTTAATATCAAAAATGTCAATTTAATATTGTAGTAAAATCTCATTTCGGTGGTAGACCTTACTGCAAGTATGTATCATCGTAATACCGTTAAAAACACGCGGACAGCGCGGACAGCGCGGACAGCGCTTTACTTATGTATAAAAGTTTAGGTAAACATAAGTAAAGAGCTGTCCGCGCTGTCCGCGTTAGTTCAATAAACTGCGGTGGTTCATTCCTGTTTGTCCCCTTTATCTGTCCCCTTAAGTGGACAAACAGGAAGCAAAGTGCTCGCTATCCCCTTATTCATAGCAACGAGACAGCCGGTCTGTCCGCATTTCGTAGAAATTATGCTAATTTATGAATAACTTTATCTTGGAATTTAGATAAAAAAATTAACTTACGTCTTATCCACACTATCCGAACTAATATTATAAGAATTTTTGTAACTCTGTCACTCTGCCTATTTGTTACCTCATCACGCCTAAACGGCCGATTCGATCTTACTGAAATTTAACAAGGAGATACTTTATAGCATGAGGTATTATATCAAGCTATTAGCTCATACTTAAATAATGGAATAATGGTAATAAATAGTTTAGTTCCTGACTGGAAGAATAGAAGACGTAACCTCACTAACGTCTTCTAACCTACCAGACAGGCACGTTTCATCTAAGTGAAATGGCTTCGTTAATTGAGAAATGAGATTAAGGTCGATTGCTTGTCGCTTGAAAAAAAATTTGTCTCATTTATACTGATATTAAATAAAATGTTTATTTGAATTAAAAATACAAGAAGATACATCATATCTGCACTATAAATACTGGAATTTAATAGAAATCTAAATAAAAGGATTTCTGTGATACATTAAATAAAAAGTGGTCAAATACATCTAAGCTATGCAAAGATGCTTCTTAACGATTGGGTTCACACAATTAAGCGAACATAACATTTTATTACACCGCAATTTAGTCTTACTGTTATAAACTCTTAAAACTTGCACATACTTTGCATTACACCGTCAAACAACAAAGCAAAGATTTAGGGTCCTTGAGAGTTTATTGCCAGAAGAGTTCCGAATTTACTTCAAAAAAGCTGAAAAACATTCTTCATATCTTTTATATGAAGTTAGAAAGTTGTTCCGAACTTCACTGCAAATTTACCTAACTAGACAAGAGACATGAGTATTTGGTGATATCGATAATTTCGACATTTCTAAACTGTATGTACCTATATACGAACTCATAACATTAACATTCGAAAATACTTCATTATTCGTTATATAATAATGTTTTTCCTGTTGCTTCTTATATTTTTTTATACATTATAGTCAAGCATTTGACCACTACCCAGCCACCTGATGTTAAGTGCCGATGTAGTCGACGATGTAGCACGCTTGGCTAGTAGAATACCTATTCATTCGCGACTTGAAGACCGTCAGATGGTACCTTTCCGGAAACACAGATTCAACCAAGGAATTACAATCGTATACCAATGGATTAACTTTTAATTATTTCCTGATAGTCTAGAATAGAAAGCTCTAGAGACAGAAGATAAGAAAATCCCACCCGAAATAAAAATAGAAACGAGCAATCAATATTTATGAAGACACATATTGGATTGGTATTAAAATACAATAGGATTTTTATACCAGAATTTTAAATATTTACCATCGATAGTACAAACATCGATATTTGAAAGCCCTAATCTAAAGTTAGAAGATTGTATACTTTTGTCGTAGAGTGTGCGTGAGACTAACATTAGGTGAGATACTCGTATGTACTCGTACCCAGTATTTCTCTGTTCTGTACTCGTAGCAGTATACTCCGGATGTCTACAACTTTATAAGAGGATAAAATATAACAGGACTCTTTTACGTAATAAATACTGAATAGTACTTGATAGTTTTGACTGTGGCTTACAAGCTGGGAGGTCCTAAAATACGACTCTGTGGTATCTAGCAAGTTTTTAGGTATATTTTAGTTTTTTTTTAAAATGATTATAAGGAAAAATTATAAAAAAAGTAATTATCCACGCTTTTTCATCATTCAAATCACGATTATTAATTAAAATTCAATTATTTTATTTAATGATTATAAGGTAACAGGACAAGCACGCTTGCCTGATGGTAAGCGATGACGTCTACCTATTACAGATACAGCGGCATGTAACATTCTGGATAGCCGGAATTTTGCATGTCACTGTACTGCGGCTGTTACCTCAAGACATAAAGATATAAAGTCTCACATGCACTGTAATTTCATTGCATATTTTGCTTAAAATTATTCTTTTTTTATTATCAATCCCAATGCATTTGGCTTGTCAGATTAGTAGGTATCTGAACAGCTACCAATCTGGCATTTCATAGTCAAGTATGTCCAGTTCATGTCCAAGTCCAAATAGCTTAATTAAATTTTAATAACACTCGAATTAGAAATTTAAAACCACCCCCGACTGATCTATGTATATTCAGTTCATTGTGACCATTCCAATAAGCCCAAACACGACATCTCTGCTCTATGTTGTTGAGAAGTAGAGTATTATGTAGATTCCAGGAGATGCCTCAGCATCAGGTCAATGCTACCATATTCTTCTAATACCATTAAAGTAAGAAGATACCAATTTCGAATTGATCAGACATATGAAAGTTTATCTCAGAGCGTCATCAACTAGAAAACGGCTCATAGTCTTAAAACAGCTTAACGGATTTTCATGAATTAAAGCTAAGAAATTCTCGATTAAGGCAACTATCAAACAAATAAACCAAATCAAAATCTGATAATTCGTGCGGGCGGGAAGTGAGAGTTAATAGTTGGAGCATGTATGAGTAGAAAAATGTCTTTCGCTGAGCTGTTCTTAAGAATATATTTCACACTGAAATTTAAAAAAATATGTTGTGCCATGCGTGGAATATCTTCTCACCAACACCCCGTCGTCAGTTTACGCTACAAGATAAATCACGTAAACCTTCGGGCGAGTATACACACATGTCGTTCATACAAAATATAAATCTTAGCAAGCTTCCTCGACTTACCTGAATCTGCTGAATCGTGTACTGAATACAGGAACTAACTGGAGAGATGTATTATCCCGATGTTTAAAGCTTAGTAAGAGTAACATTGTTGCAGTAAGTACAGTTGTAAGTCTATGTTTCCCGAAAACTACTATCGAGAGGGGTCTTCAAGTCGCTAGGTATATCCGAGGCAAGTATGCTACATCTTGGATCACATCGTCACTTAATATTATTTGAGATAGTGGTCAATCGCTTGCTTATTCAGCATAAAATGTTACACAGGAGAAAAAAATAGCTACGAGTAAAAATGTTTGATATTAAGTTCAAAAAGCAATAAGATTTGTTTTCATCATAAGTTGTTTATTAAATACTGATTTTTTAATTAAATTAATGGAATGTATCCATTGAAATCTGATAAGTATCTTTAGAGACATAGAGATAAACATCTCGAACTTGCTACTTAATCTGACTCACGCGGCATAAAGTCGGATTTTTAGTTTTTAAACTATCTTAATTTATATCTCATTCTAAAGCAACTGCAGCACTAGGATCTTGTATCTTGCATACAGAACATCCACTCTATTACTTCGAGTTCTGTAAGTTTCTTCATCTATTGCCATAACTTGACAGAGAAATCCGATCAAAACTTTGCACTCGGCACACCGCTGCATAGTTTCAGTAAATAAACTATAGTAAACTCAATTCATCAAAGCTATTAAACTTGAAACTGCCGCGTTTGAACCGACATGTCGAGTTATAAAACATTTCCACAGTTTTGTAGTCGAAATTACAAATATATTTCTACCGACTTCAAAATAGGGGAACTTCTCAATTTGGATGTTAATTTTTTTATGTATATTCGTAAGAAGTTTATTCCGAAACGGTCCCATTGAAATTTCGTAAAGATCTTATGAGTATCGCCAAGGACGTGAAGATAAAGAATTAAAGCATAGAATTTTAAGCCGTTTTAGTTTTTTTTAATTATACCTCAAATTATTTAGTAGAGTTATTAAATTAGTTAGTTAGAAAAAGCATTAAACACCAACGTGTTTAATGCATTTTCCATGACTTCAGGAACCTACAAAGGAAAGTAGGTGTAAAACAGTATCATTTATTACTACACCAACTGCGTGCTCTTAGGGTTCCGAACCCAAAGGGTACCAACGGAACCCTATTACTGAGACTCCGCTGTCCGTCTGTCTGTCTGTCTGTCTGTCTGTCTGTCTGTCCGTCTGTCACCAGGCTGTATCTCATGAACCGTGATAGTTAGACGGTTGAAATTTTCACAGATGATGTATTTCTGTTGCCGCTATAACAACAAATACTAAGAACAGAACAAAGTTAAAAATTAAAGAAAAGTTTAAAAAAAGTTTTTTACGATAGCGCAGCGCCATCTACCTAGCATCAAGGATGGCGCTATCGTCTTTACCTTAATCTGAATCTCGGAAGCGGCTTCAACGATTAAATAAAATTTAGTACACCTACAGGGGATTTCGGGGGCGAGAAATCGATCTAGCTAGGAGTCATTTTCAGAAAATGTTGTTTTATTCGTGTTTTCAATAATCAGCTTTATTGATAATCAACTTAAAATATGACAAAAAATAGTATTATTATTCGTCAATAGATGTCGGGAAGAGTCATACTTGTCTGTTTAAGTGGCAAAAAATACCGGTCAACCAGATATTTAATTATAATTAGACAGTTGAAATTTTCACAGATAATGTATTTCTGTTGCCGCTATAACAACAAGTACTAAAAACAGAATAAAGTTAAAAATTAAAGGGGATCTCCATGCATGAAACCTGTTTTTCGGCATTTTACTATAACGCTATCTATGAATATTTGACTGTACTAGTTATATTAATTACCTTTGTGTTACTTTCACTTAGTTGGCGTTAGTGTTCGTAAGATGGCGTTGTACTGAATAAGGACGCGGCTCCTGTTTTAATAATTGTTTGGAATTGGCACGGTAATATAATATAATAATATCTGGATGACCGAGCTTTGCAAGCAATTTTTTTTTTGTAAATCGTGTTTTATGTAATTTTTTGGCTCCCAATAATCTTCTTCTAAATAATAAATCTTCTTACAAAAGAACAAACTTGGAAAATTAATTATCACGTCTGGACTCGAACCGGGATCCTTCTGATCGCCATCCGAACGATCTCCCACCGAGCTATCGTAACAATGTAACAATGGCGAAATTTACCTTCATATTCTAATTATATTGTAGGAGTTTTTCATTACCTGAAAATAGGGATAAAACAACATTTTCTGAAAATGAAAACCTATTTCGATTCGATTCGATTTGTCAATTTATTACAAGAAACGTGATTTCTTTCAGAATTTTTTGCTCGATTTTATAAAATATTGTAGTGTGGTACGGAATCGGAACCCTTCGAGTGCAAGTCCGACTTGCACTTGGCCAGTTTATTTTTTTAATGTATGTTCACCGATTACTCAAAGATGCTTGAACCGATTTGAAAAATTCTTTTTTTGTTTCAAAGGGTACCCTCCCCATTTAAATTTTAACGAAATCAGTTGAGCCGTTTTTAATATATCAACATTTGTATTATGATACATTATATTCTTGGACGACTTCCTCACCACTGGCACTGACTACAGATTACATAATAGTTACTACGTCTACTAGCTACTTTTGAAGACGTCGTTTGAACCTATATACCTAGCGCGACGTTTGAAGTCGGTTCTTTTAGTTTTTTAAACGATCTTAAATTATTTTGATCCTAAGAAATTATAAAATAATTGTGTGAACTTTACGACATGAGATAAAAGCGTGTACTTATATAAGTCGTAAACAAACACTTATAGCCGTCAATCCGATATATTCGGACGTGATCGATCACTTGTGTGGTAGAACGAGATAGCCCTAATAACTAACTACGAGTAGTTTATGATGAGAACCATTCAAATGCGATTATAAGTTCGACTGATTGAGTCGTGCGGCTGATTGGCTTTATAGTTTCTATTCAATTAAGAACTCTAGTTTAATTGGATTATTTGATTTATTAATATAATTCTGAAATACTATGTATTATTATTATTTAACAGCGTCTGCTACTTTATTATATTTTACAAATTATTAACATTTAGGTTGTGTGTAGAGTGTATTTACCTAGACTTGTATGAATACTAAGGAGTTAACTGACATAATTTTTTTTTAAATTGCGGTCATACAAGCGCTGATTTTTTAATTTTTTATTTGCTTATATGCTTATTATGGGTGGTTCAAACCATAGCGGAAATAGTCACCGATTTAGTTAGCTCCTTCCAAATAACATAATGTAAGATTATGATCTAAAACTAAGGTCTAGAATCGGGTATTAATGATAAAATCAATCGTCCATTCAATTCGTTGGTCACAGATATAATAAAAATTGGTATTCTTTTCGGGTATTGTCAGCTATAGTAACCAATAATGTCCTAATTTTCTTCGACGTGGCTTCCTAATAAGTAATACCATTGTCGAAAATCATGTTCTTACCCTTATCCCACATGTTCGAGGTCGGTTCAATACAGAGTTTTCTTCCATTAAGAGGTCTATCTGCTGTCATTGTCGAAGCTGCTCCGTTTGCAACAAATTTTCCATTACACAATCCATCCAAAGTTTCGTCGGTCTTCCTCTACCTCTACAACCATTCACTTACTTGCCGTGCTAATCACGTGACCTTCATTCCTTCTCGTGATATGATATTTTTTACATATCGAAGAGAAATCGTAATATAGCTTAATCAAAAGAACCAAAGAATACATTAAATAATAATTACCTTCGTTATTAGCCAGGGTAATTAAAAGGTAAATACCCACCGTAATTATGTTATTCCATCCCGCTGCGAATATCAACATAATTAAGAAGTTTCCAAATCAAATTACGCCTGAAGCCGGCTTTTCGTGTATTTTCTTTTTAATTAGCTAAATCCGATTCACGTTGAAAGAGATTTAAGAACGCTTTGACTTATGAGGTGGTTTTGTAACTGTCTTTGGATCTAAATTCTGTTACCATTGACGTTAGCCAAGTCATATCAAAGATTTGCTGTACTAAAGATAGTATTATTTAATATAATAATCTTATACGCTAGCGTTTGACCTATATCTTTCCTGTTGCCACAATTCTGCCAATGTCCGTTCATGCTAGTTTCGTGGAGAGTGTCGGTAAAATCAAAATTTCTTACCATTCGTGGATGGAATATTAAGCGAATGTGGCATTTAAATAACAATAATAATATGAGAAGGATAAAACTATACAATCACTGGTATGAGAGAGCGAGATGAACAACATTTTTTTATCCTTTACCTGCGCATGCGATTAAACTGGCTCCAGCAATGTATGGAGCCAGTTTCTAGTGCACCTATTGGCTCTCACCCGCTGTCGTGTATAACCCCAAATTACGTTGTTCATTTTTATCTTATAGCTGGCATATGTCTCACGTGTTCATCGTTTTAGTCGGGTTATATCTCTATAGCTATTTCATTCGCATACGCTAATGTTCTCACATATATATACTTTCTCTATGTTACTATTCAAATACTGACAATTTAGAGTTACGCATACGTCACTTGTGTTCATTCGGACTGTGACGCTACGTCACTTTTGTTAAATCTTATCCCAGTGCGCCTAAAAAAGTTTCACTAAACACTTTTTATACACATTTTACATTTATCTTTAACCGTAAAAGCAACGTTCGTAAAAACACGTATTTTCTCCATCGTTATAATTATAATCGAGTTAGGTTGCAAAATTAATTGCCACGAATATACCTATCATTTAAACGGGATATAATATATATAATAATAATATATAGTCTATTTTTATTCAGAAAGTTCATATAAAATACTAGTGAAATAATTTCGAAAATCGGTCTTGCTGTTTTTGAGTATGTTTCAAACATACAAAATACTTTTTTCGCATTATAATAATGTGTAAGACAGTGAAAGTATATTGTTAATTATATAAATACATCAACACCAATCAACACCAATATTATAAATGCGAAAGTCAGTTTGTTTATTTGTTTGTTTGTTTGTTTGTTTGTTTGGGACTTCTTCACGGTCAAACGGCTTGACCGATTTGGCTGAAATTTTGTACAAAGATAGTACATAGGGCAGAATAGGATATAGGATACTTCTTTTATGGCTATCGAGTCAGGGGGTCCAGATATTTTTAATTTAATTTTGTAAATATAAGACTTCTTATCGAATTAACGGCTTGACCGATTTGCCTGAAATTTTGTGTGAATATATGTCATAGAGCAGAATAGAATATAGGATACTTTTTTTCTGGATGTCCAGTCAGGGGGTCCAGATATTTTTAATTGAATTTTGTAAATATAAGACTTCTTATCGAATAAACGGCTTGACCGATTTGCCTGAAATTTTGTGTGAATAGATGTCATAGAGCAGAATAGAATATAGGATACTTTTTTCTGGCTGTCGAGTCAGGGGGTCCAAATATTTTTAATTGAATTTTGTAAATATAAGACCACTTCTCGAATAAACGGCTTGACCAAATAGCCTGACATGTTGTATAAAGATAGTTCATAGGGCAGAATAGGATATAGAAAACTTTTTTTCTGGCTATCAAGTCAGGGGGTCCAATTATTTTTAACGGAATTTTGTAAATATAAGACATCTTCTCGAATAAACGGCTTGACCGATTTGCCTGAAATTTTGTGTGAATACATTTCATAGGGCAGAATAGAATATAGGATACTTTTTTTTTGGCTGTCGAGTCAGGGGGTCCAGATATTTTTAATTGAATTTTGTAAATATAAGACTTCTTCTCGAATAAACGGCTTGACCGATTTGCCTGAAATTTTGTGTGAATATATGTCATAGGGCAGAATAGAATATAGGATACTTTTTTTCTGGATGTCGAGTCAGGGGGTCCAGATATTTTTAATTGAATTTTGAAAATATAAGACTTCTTATCGTATAAACGGCTTGACCGATTTGCCTGAAATTTTGTGTGAATAGATGTCATAGAGCAGAATAGAATATAGGATACTTTTTTTCTGGCTGTCGAGTCAGGGGGTCCAAATATTTTTAATTGAATTTTGTAAATATAAGACCACTTCTCGAATAAACGGCTTGACCAAATAGCCTGACATGTTGTATAAAGACAGTTCATAGGGCAGAATAGGATATAGAAAACTTTTTTCTGGCTATCAAGTCAGGGGGTCCAATTATTTTTAACGGAATTTTGTACCATTTAAGCTGAAATTTTGTACACAGACAGTCAAAAAGACATAGAAGGGCAACGAATACTTTTTTTTGGGTGGAAATTTCGGTTGTCTATATTTTTATTATGGAATTTTGTAAATGTGTGGCCTATTTTTGGCCAAACGGCTTGACCGATTCAGATGAAATTTTGTACAAAGTCATTTAATAGGGCATAAAAGGGCAAAGAATACTTTTTTCGGCAGTTAAGTGTGGGTGCCTATATTTTTTGTTAACTTTACATAGAGTTTGCATAATTATAAATGTTTGACCTTAGGTTTATAGATTATGATGACTAAACTCAATAAGTGCTTTAATTAGGCCATACAACTGTCAGAGTCATTAAAAGTCATCAAAATTTACGCGATGGCTTTGCTTGCCCAACGTGTTTTATCTGCTATGTGGGAAGTATTTCAAAAGCAATCGTGTTTTAACAGCCACATTTAACCTTAGGGTCATCGGTGTTGACTTAGTAGGTTATAAAAACTGTCAGGGTCATAAAACGAAAAAATTTTTGCGCTCACTTCGCTCGCGCAGTGATAGCGTTCGCTGGCGCTGCGCTCGCGCAATAATTTGTTTGATTTACTTTTTAGGTAATATTTCAGCAACTTTTTTATTTTAATAGCCACATGCATCAGAACGAGTCCATAAATTAAAACAGTACAATCTTCAATAATCATAATGATTTTAAACCTTTAATAAGTAGATATCAAGTTTAACCTTTGTGTCATCAGTGTTAACTTAGTAGGTCATAAAAACTGTCAGGGTCATAAAAGGTCGTAAATTTTTTCGCGCTCGCTTCGCTCGCGCAATGATAGCGCTTTCTTCGCTCGCGCAGTGATAGCGCTCGCTCCGGTCTCGCAGCATTTGTTATATCTACTTTGTAGGAAACATTTCAGCAACTTTTGTATATTAATAGCCACATGCATCAGAACGAGTCCATAAATTAAAACAGTACAACCTTCATATATTAATATAATAATATAATTCAATAATCATATTGAATATTAACCTTAAAATAAGTGGATATGAAGTTAACCTCTGTGTCATCAGTGTTGACTTAGTAGGTCATGAAAACTGTCAGGGTCATAAAAGGTCGTAGAAATTTTTCATGATTTCAGCTTCGTTTTCAGTGATAGCGCTTACTACGCTCGCGCAGTAATAGCGCTCGCTCCGGTCGTGCAAGCATTAGTTATATCTACTTTGTAGGATACATTTCAGCAATTATTGTATTTAAATAGCCACATTCATCAAAACATGACATAAATTGAAACAGTACAGACTTAAATAATCATAATGATTTTTACCTTAAAATAAGTGGATATCAAGTTTAACCTTAGGGTCATCGGTGTTGACTTAGTAGGTCATAAAAACTGTCAGGGTCATAAAATGACGTAAGAATTTTCGCGCTCGCTACGCTCGCGCATTGATAGCTCTCGCTGAGCTCGCGCAAACCTTTGTTTTATCTACTTTGTAGGTAATATTTCAGCATTTTTTTGGATTTTAATACCCACATGCATCAAAACGAGTTTATAATTGACACAGTACAACCTTCAATAATCATAATGATTTTTTACATTAAAATAAGTGGATATCAAGTTAAACCTTTGTGTCATCAGTGTTAACTTAGAAGGTCATAAACACTGTCAGGTTCATAAAAGGTCGTAAAAATTTTTCGCGCTCGCAAGCATTTGTTATATGTACTTTGTTGGATACATTTCAGCAACTTTTGTATTTTATTAGCCACATTCATCAAAACATGTCATAAATTGGAACAGTATAACCCATAATAATTATAAAGATTTTTACCTTAAAATAAGTGGATATCAAGTTTAAACCTTAGGGTCATCGGTGTTGACTTAGAAGGTCAAAAAACCTGTAAGGGTCATAAAATGACGTAAAAATTTTCGCGCTCGCTTCGCTCGCGCATTGATAGCTTTCGTTACGCTCGCGCAAACCTTTGTTGTATCTACTTTGTAAGTAATTTTTCAGCATTTTTGTATTTTAATAGCCACATGCATCAAAACGAGTTTATAAATTGAACAAAACCTTCAATAATCATAATGAATTTTTACCTTAAAATATGTGGGGTTATCGGTCTTAGGGTCATCGGTCTTGACTCAGTAGGTCATAAAAACTGTCAGGGTTATAAAATGACGTAAGAATTTTCGCGCTCGCTGCGCTCGCGCAAACCTTTGTTTTATCTACTTTGTAAGTAATTTTTCAGCATTTTTTGTATTTTAATAGCCACATGTATCAAAACGAGTTTATAAATTGAAACAGAGCCTTCATTAATCATAATGAATTTTTACCTTAAAATAAGTGGGGTTATCGGTCTTAGGGTCATCGGTCTTGACTTAGTAGGTCATAAAAACTGTCAGGGCCATAAAATGACGTAAAAATTTTCGCACTCGCTTCGCTCGCGCATTGATAGCGCTCGCTGCGCCCGCGCAAACCTTTGTTTTATCTACTTTTTAAGTAATTTTTCAGCATTTTTTGTATTTTAATAGCCACATGTATCAAAATGAGTTTATAAATTGAAACAGTAGAACCTTCAATAATCATAATGAATTTTTACCTTAAAATAAGTGGATATCAAGTTTAACCCTAGGGTCATCGGTGTTGATTTAGTAGGTTATAAAAACTGTCAGGGTCATATAACGACGTAAAAATTTTCGCGCTCGCGTTTTTTGCTCGCGCATTGATAGCGCTCGCTGGTAAACCTTGGTTAGGTTTACCAAGTACCAAGTAATGATTAATGACTTCAACAATAGACGATATCGAGTTCGACCCAAGAGTCATCTATATTGACTTGATGATTAGGTCATTGAACTGTGAGGGTTATAAAAAGCCATAAAAAAATTTCACTCGCCCAATAATAGCGCTTGCTACGCTCGCGCAGCTATTTACCTTATTTTCTTTGTAACAAATGTTTTAGGAACTGTTGTATTGAGTGAAACATTTAAACAGCACAATTTCGTATACTTACCTAACCAAAATGATTAATGACTTCAACAATAGAGGATATTGAGTTCGACTTTGAGAGTCACCTATGGTGATTTGGCCTAAGAGATCATCGATCTAGACCTCAATGGTCATAATGACACAAATAACGCGGGCGAAGCCGCGGGTAACAGCTAGTAATTATATAAATATAGTGTCCCTCCAGCTATAAACCATAATTTTAGAGCACATAAGCAGCTAAGCTTTGAAAATTATTAATTTGCTTGTTGAAAATTAAAATTAACTTATTAATTCGTTTTAGTTAAATCCCTCTCGTGCTCACAGGAAGGAAGTGGAATATACGAATGTTTTGAGAGCTTTAATCTTAGTATTTTATTTTTTTAATACTTAGCAAGATTTTCAGACTACAAATAATGAAACAATATTATGTGAAACGAAAAATGTTGTCTTAAATTGGCTTTTTTATGTTCATAATACTAATGTTTTATATGTTACTCTCAAGTGATATCTCTTTTTCATATAATTTAATGTTCCTATTTCATATTACAATAAGCATTATGACTATGAGACAGTAAGTAAATAATGAGATAAGTTTTTCAATTACTTTTCTTTCCATTGATTTAAACATGTCATAAGTATACGCCAGTAATGTATATATATAAATTGCCTAAATTGCATTGCCTGCATTGTCTGCCGCAGGAAAGCTTTTGCAAAAGAACCATTGACATAATTATTTCTGTCTTTTGCAAAATATTTACTATCTATGGCAGCAAACCTTGCTTACCAAATATTGAAAGATGCTGATTTTTTCAATGATATTGATCTAAATAAATAAATATAGAAATACCGTGCCAATACATCGATAAGGTGTTCAAAATGCGACTTCCCTCTTCACCCGATATTAATTTGTTAATGATATTATTAGCGAAGTTTGTTTTTTTTTATAATTGATAGGCTAGCGTTTGACCACAATCTCGCCTGCTGGTAAGCGGAAGACGTGGCTATTAATAAACTGGCCAAGTGCAAGTCGGACTCGCACTCGTAGGGTTCCGTACCACACTACAGTATTTTATAAGATCGAAAAAAAACCACTATCATTATTCGCCAGCAAAAAATAATAATTAATAAACATTTCGTTTCTTATAACGCTATCTAACGTCTAACAAAGGTGTTAGGGATCGACATTTCAATATAATGCCATCTATGGGACGTTTACCTAACTAAGCGTTCATAGATGGCGTGAAATGCCGAAAAAAAACACGTTTCTTGTATGGGGACCCTCTATTATAACTACTATACTATACTATACTATACTATACTATACATATATATACTATACTATACTATACTATACTGTACTTACCTACATTCTTAAAAGCTTGAGGCACAGAAGCATTTAGTAAGTACCTCATAATCTGTAAAACGGGTAGTTCCTACACGCAAAATACTTACCAGAATTTATTTATAACTTTTTAGTACAATTTCCCAGATAAAAATGAAAGCTTGAAAAAAAAGCTTGTCCTTAAAAATATTTTTACTTTTAATTTATTTTTAATTTTTTAGTAGGTATAGGTACTAACTATGTATATTACAGTAGGCGTGATGTTTTAAAATATTCTACGGATATTTTGATGTGATTATGGGTAAAGTAAACTTCAAATCAATCGAGTGCAAACTCGGTAGGGTTATATTGTTTTATCACAGAAGAGTCATGGCCACCTTTCAGCTTCATCATCAGATCCTGGATATCATCTAGGAGTAAAGTGCTCCCCAAGACGAATCAATCGAGCCCAAACTCGGCGGGGTTAAGTTATTTTATTACAGAGATGTCGTGACCTACTTCCAACTTTATCATCAGACCCTAAATAACATCTAGGTGCAAATTACTCCTCAAAACCAAACAAGCAAGCCCAAACTCGATGGGGTTACGTCATTTTATCACAGAGTTGCCATGCCCACCTTCCAGCTTCATCATCAGACCCTGGATATCATCTAGGTGTAAAGTCTTCTTCAAGACAAATCAATCGAGCCCAAACTCGGTGGGGTTATGTTGTTTTATCATAGAGATGCCGTGGCAACCTTACAGCTTCATTATCAGACCCTGGATATCATCTGGGTGTAAAGTCCTCCTCAAGACGAATCAATCGAGCCTCAACTCGGTAGGGTTATGTTGTTTTATCACAGAGATGTCGTGGCCACCTTCCAGCTTCATCATCAGACCCTGGATATCATCTAGGTGTAAAGTCCTCCTCAAGAGGAATCAATCGATCACAAATTTGGTTGGGTTATGTTGTTTGATCGCAGAGATGCCGTGGCCACCTTCCGTCTCCATCATCAGACCAGCTCCATGGTACCATATTATTGTATTGTCACCGAAGATACATAAGTTCACCAAATTTGAGTCAAATCGGACTTCGGGAAGTGGGTCTAATTTAGCTTCCAAGATTCCACCCGAACATACATACTTACATACATTGCAGCCTTGTAAAAATAGAATTTAGGTCGCTTTCTGCTGGTAGACTAACCAAAAAGCTGGCAACATTACCTCTTCGAATGGCGAAACTAACGCGTTTTGTAATTGTTTTAGTAATGTATATTAGTTATAATCCATTTATTAAACATTTTAATTAAATTCAAGATGGCGGCAACGTTGCGGCAGAATTTGGAGCCGTTTTAGATGTAGACTACCTCTGAGGTACCTACAGGTACTACCTAAAGGTTACAGCAAAAAATTTCGTAAGGTCAACTGCTAACCCGACTAGGCTAGTATTTATAACAAACTAGCTGTTTCCCGCGGCTTTGCCTGCGTTAAAAACAACTTTTGTTTATTTTAATGTTTTTTTTTCATAAGAACCATCTCCTGACGATAAAAAACACAACAAAAAAAGAATTAGCGAAATCGGTCCAGCCGTTCACGCGTGATGCCATGACCAAGGGCATTTGGGATTCATTTTTATATATAAGAAAAAGAAGAAAAAAGATAAATGATGCTATATCATTTATTATTGACATTTACCTAAGTGGTTAGACGATTTTATTAGACTCTACAACATACTATCAACCAGGCTGTGGTGGTTGACTCCGGTCCCTGAACCCTCATAATTATAAAGGTGTGTGCACACACGATTTATACCGAGGGATCGTGACCCGTCCTCCGTCATGACGGGTAATCGTTTGATCGTTTGTTTGTACTCCGCCTATAACTGAGCCCGAGCTCTAATGGAATGATGGTGGCCTAGATCTTTTTAACCCCCGACGCAAAAAAAGGGGTGTTATCAGTTTGACGTATGTATCTTTGTATGTGTGTGTCATATCACATCATATAATCTATAAAATTCTAAATTTCAGCCATATCGGTCGAGCCGTTTGACCGTGACGATGTCCGAAACAAATAAATATACAAACTGACTGTCGCATTTGTTATATGGGTTTGCTTTATTAATTTTGTTATGAACTTCATTAGTTTTATATAATTTGGCATTGGTTTGGCAAAGTACATTTTATTTATAAGTTAAATATAAAATGCTGCCTGCTGCAATCGTAAAATATATGTAATGCCAGTTTATGGCCATAAATACATATGCAATAATAATTAAGAAATTCTGACAATCCAGAGTTTTGCACGTCGCAGTATCTTTCATTTATAGCGAGGCGAGTGTTTGCTTTACAACACTGTAGTTTAGTTTAATAAGGTAGCACACTTAAAAAAATCATGTTGAAAATAAATAAAGGTCCAAAACCTTTTTAATATGTGTTCGTTAAAATTGCCTAATATTTTAAATGAAACACAGAATATCCTTTACTACCAACAAAGTACCTTCTATGTAAAAGAGATTAACTCCTCTTCAGCTCACCTCATAACTTCACAATGATACATTCGGCTATATTAACAAAGTTCTCTCTGGGGCATGTTACTTTATGCTAGACTGTGGTAACGTGTTAGTATTATGTGGATGTGGTATCTCTGTGGCAGCTGTGATATTGGTTCAAGGCTTGCTCAAAGTTATTGTTGTGTTAAAAATCTTAATTCGATTTGTAGGACTCAAAAATGGAACGGAAATCCTTGGTCAGTGGCTTGGGATCAAAATGCTTGCTTGCCTCATTGATGCAAAGGGCCCCATTATTTCGATATGATAACTACCTACCTACTATTCTATATACTACTAATCTACTTTTGGTCAGCTGCAAGCTTGTACAATTAGAATACAACAATAATTTAAATAAAGAATAAAATAAATAATAAAGACAGCCGATAAGTGATTAAAGGTGCTGCCATTGTCGATAACGCTATAACGCATAGTCACGCGTAGTCAAGCTATCTCGCCTCAATTGAACAACGCACATTGCGAGGAAAGTGCATGCGATTTGATCGATCCGAGCATGTGTCAGTCGGCCTGAGCATGCGCTGGTTTTATTTTATATCCGAGGCAAGTTTGTATCGAGGCGTACATTGCCAATTGCGATGTGTACGTGACGCATGCCTAGCAATATCTTTATCCACCTTAATTAGCTATAGTAATTAACTTAATTGGTCGAATTCAATTGATTACCAGTATAAAAACATCAAAAAGAAATCATCGTCCTATTCATTTCGGAAATTACCTGTAATGGATAAACTTCTACTTTCTTTGTGAAAATATCCGCTTCAAATAAGAAGATTTTGTACTAAATTCGTAACGTCTGCTAAAATTTTTCCAATTAAAAGTTCAATTTCTGACAAAATTTAGACGAATATTCTGTAAGCAGTTTAATGTTGTTTTTATTACAAGCTTTTATTTATTTAACTTGAGGCGTTAGTTTGTAGGTATGTATGTTTGTTTGGAACAAATCTTGGATGCTAAATTAGAACCACTTGCTAGCGTTTAGTTGGACTCGGTATAGGTATATTGAGTATCTACGGTGCCAATGCAAATAATAATAATGGTACCATCAACCTGACCTGATAATAGAGCCGGGCTGTAGGGACTGGATACCCGTAATGGCAAATTATAGGACAGTCGAATATGGATTAGTATATATTGTTACCATTAGTACTTTTCATTATACATGATAACGCCTTTACAAAAATCGTAACTTGTGTCTATTTACGCCCATTGGCGTGTTACGTAGACATAAGATGTAGGAAATATTTTACGCGTATATCCACCTCGTCCTTTTACAATGCATGCCACTTCTTGTATATGTATTGCATCCAAAACTTTGTTACATTTTGTATACAAGATTTTGTATAAAAGACGCCACGTCCTCACCCACCAAGGTTTCTTCTATCTGGCCTGTACCTAATACACTCACCTGATGTTAAGTGATGATGCGGATCAAGATAGTACTGTACTCGTCTGGAAGTCGGTGACGGGACAATTACGCGTAAACGAAGTATACCTGTTATTCTATATTATCTATATGCTTAGTTATGTCACTGTACACTTTCACTAAAGAATAACAAAAGCTACTCGTAGTATAGTCAGTCGAAAAATTAAATAAAAATACTACAATTAGGGCCGGTTTTTTTATTCATAGTTAAAGCCAACTAATAGTTAAAATCGGTGACAAATGGTTAAAAGTGAAGTAATTCGGTTTTTTATTATTAATTATCTTTTATTTATCTTTTTTATGTTACTGGTTTAGTCATTGGTTAGTACGTTAACTATAGTCAACGTAACAAGTAGTTATGTCGATTTTGACTACGGATCATAAAACCGGGCTAGATAATACCAAACGCGAATAAGATTACTTCTAGAGTAAATGTCATTTGCTCAAAGAATAACCATGCATTTTTTGACATTACCAATGATTTACTCTAGAGTAACTCGAATCTTGTCCGAGTTTGGTCAAATCCGCTCTAAATAAAGTATTATTTAGAGCGGAACTTACTTTTTACTTTAGTAAAACTTGGTACATAAATGAATAGCAAATGTTGAACCGATCCATAAATCAAATCCTCGTCATATTCATTCCACCAAACAAACAGAAAAATAATACTTTACAGATGAAAATAATATAAAAATATACACCAGAATTTGACTTCCATTTACAGCAACTTTTTTATTTTATTGATAAACGTGTAGAAAAATCCGCACTGATGCAACCCAATTTGGCTATTTTTTGTTCGCCGCGACAGGTTTATAATTCATTTTATTTTGAATACAATGTTATTTGTGCTGTTTTTGTTCGTTTTCTGGAATGTATGTAAAATTTTGTTGTAAAATCCCATTAGACCAAACAAATAGGTCACGGATGTCAATTAATGTATTTAAAAGTAATATATGACCATGATGAAAAGGACACAATATGTACATAGGTACATAGGTTATCGTATGTACTATAGTCTGGCCATAACTGCTGTACACTCCCTGAGGTATGCGCGCGGCGAGACGGGGGGGACGCGGGTATGCGCGGGGCGAGACGGGGGGGACGCGCTCCGTCAGTCTGCCGTCCCCACAGTCTGTTTCCCCGGCTCCCAACTCGCCGCGCATACCTCAGGGAGTGTACAGCAGTTATGGCCAGACTATACATAGTTTATTTTTGTTCCTTATAGACACCATTAGACTACAAAGAAGTACTAAAAAGACCAATAGGAGATTACTTCGGTACACCCGAAAATACACAAAATGGGAAAACCGGTAATCCTTTTTTTTCCGACAAACAGGATATTTTGATGAAAAACTTTCTGCCGTCTGCTGAACAAGAATCCATTTTCGTCTCTTTTCCATTGATTTTCAATGTAAGGATCTGGGTTGAAATCATAAAAAACAATGTTACATTATTTCAAAATGTAAACGTATATACGCTGAATTTGCACAAATCCGGTGTACAATCAATGTATTTGTAAAAAAGGCGTTCATAATTTAAGGCCTCAAATAATAAATTATAAAGTTGGATCACACTATATTTACATCTCCCACACATCAATAAAAAGCTACATTTATAAATTTTTAAACACAATCCAAAATTTCATCGTACCGAGGGGACTCGAACCCGCACCCCCCAGAGTCCCGTCGGTACGATGAAATTTTGGATTGTGTTTAACAATTTACCAAAAATATAAAAGTGTGTGACACTTCAAAGAAACATAATATTTAAGCTACATTTAGTTTATTAGTTTGTTAGATAGTATTTTTATTTTTAAGCTATTGCATAGCTTCTATTGCGGGCCTTGAGCGTGGAGACCGAATCCAGAAATTCCGTAACGAAAATAAAACCTTAACACCCTCATTTTTTAAGCCTTAGCGTAGTAGAGATAACGTCGTCTTTGGTTTCACACATCATTCAATTTAATGGTAAAACTTGATAAAATGCTTAATTAATTTACTTGTCTAGATAGAGGGTTGCACTGCAGTCGCAATTAAACGACAGACCAGGTTTGAAGCGCACGTGAGCGTGTCACGTCATTGTTGACAAGCGCGGTACGTCACTGATGGCATTCTGAGTGATACCAGCTCTTGAATATTTTCCATAAAAGTAGAGGAAAAACATGTTTTGGTTTTGAAGCATTAGTTTTTCCTTAATCTGTGGTTCTAGGATAAAGCACTAAAACTTTGTAGTAAGTTTCGTGTGTTTCCCAAATAAAACAAAGATAACAAAAATTATTGACATTATGATTGTAACGTTCGCATGGCTAATTTTAAACGAAGGACTCAGGCAACCCTGAAAACATGGCGATGTATCTCAGAACAAAATTACATTTCGTTATTATAACCGTTTCTTTAGAATAATAATTATTTAATGTGTACCTATCTACAAAAGCTCACTTTTTTAATAGTTTCCAATCGTCCTTTGTAATTTCTGCACACTTTTATCGCACATTTAGTCTTTTGAAATGGCACTGAACCAATGTTGACTGCTGAATGTCAGTGACACTACTAAGTAGGCGGAATGAGTTTAAAGGCTAACAGTTAGCCGTTACTTTTTTGGCCCATAGGTTTTCAGACTGTACATCTAGACAAGTAAATAATCTAAGATAAAATGAAACTAATTTTGATTTTGTCTTCTCGTTCCTTTTTCAAAAATACATTCCGAATTCTATTTTAAAATTATGCCAAGGGTTAACAAGTCCTCGGAGCTTTACATAATTCCTCCTTGTTAAACACTCACTGCCTTCATACATGTAGCCGTGACACAGATAGGTATTTATCATCTATGTACAACAGTGAATATCTGTACTCTGTCTCTATCTGTAAATATGAATAAACAAACTGCATTTATTAATGAAGAAAGTCACGAAAAAAATAGTGAAAGAAAATGAGTGAGTACTCTATATACATACATCTTATTATTATAAATTTGAAAATAAATAATGATAAACAAGAATCCACAACAAAATATGGGACCACCATTGACGCGGTATTTTCCCGATATTTAGAATATATCAAGTCTCAAACTTATGTTTCTTATTCAGTTACCATAAACCTATAGTTTCAATGATAAACATTCCTGAATAACCTACATGTATTGTAAGATAATAAAAATATTTTGAACAATATTAACTTCTCATTTATTTAATACAAGAAAAAAAATTGTTTTCTTATCGGTCACCACACTCAAAAAGTCTAACTTGAATTAATATCAAAGAAAAAAAATACTGCATAAATAAAAAACTGCTATGCAATAGCTTTACCGCGGCAGTCCCCGAGTGCCACACCTCTTTTTTTATGTCTTATAGGGTAGCGTTTGACCACTATCTCACTTGTTGTTGAGTGATGATGCGGTCTAAGATGGTAAGCCCGCTAGGCCTAGAATGGGATTTTGAGATGTTTGGCGGCAGATTTTCTAACTTGAGGGTGGTAGCTAGTGGTGGTGGCCAGGCAGACACTAGATAGTGACCTACCACCATGCAGGGGTTGTTGGTTTCTTAACGATGTATTCCTTCGCTGGAAAAGTGCACATACATTTATCGATAGAAAAATCCATTGGTGCACGGCGGGTTTTGAACTCAGTACCTCTGGCATCAAAGCCGACCGTTCTCCCGATTACGCCACCGGGCCATCAACATTATTAGTTTTTTTGGGGGCCATGTCACCCAGAATACCCCGTTTCGGGAATCCCTACACGTGGTCCCTGGGTGGTGCTAAAAAGGTGACTTGGTGGGTGGCTTATGCCGCGGCTCGTGACCACCCACCGGCCAAAGCCATGCCGCCAAGCGACTTAGTATTACGGCATGATGGTCGGTGTAGCCATAATGGGAGACGGGTCGAAACAGTAGCGCTACTGCTTAAGGACCGTTCTGATGCGCATTGATGACGCTTCACTTCGGGAGACCTGTCGCGGAGGGTAGCGGGATCCGAAACACGGTGCACCGCTGGCCGATCGCAGTTAGTGGGGGGCCCAAGTAGCGTGCCAGCCACACGCGAAAGGCTGCCCCACCAACTGACGAAAAATCCCGGGATGCGTCATGGTGCCGGTTGGCGACAGGATGGAGGGCCCCATGAACATTCCCGGGGGGGCTCGGGCGTCCCCGCAGTCTCCAGACTGGTCCCCCTTCCAGTGTTGTGTCTCAGTGTTCATCACAGGTCAAGAGCAGAGCGCCTCGTTTCACTGCCGTGCTTCTACCTATACACTCGCGTCTATGAAATGGTACAAAGGAACAAGAAGATAGTTAAACAGCGGCTGCACGCCCTCTCGCTCAAAGTGCACCTCACAAATATCAGAGGCCTGCACTCAAATCTCCATGCAGTCCACCACCATCTCGAGACTGAAAAACCAGCTCTCTTGTTCCTCACGGAGACGCAGATACAGTGGCGTATCTCACTTACCCCGGCTACACCCTGGAGCACAATCTTAAAGCTCAGTCAGGTGTGTGCGCGTACGCCCGGGACGACATCTGCTGTCTGCGTCTCCGTCATCTTGAAGACCCACGCTATTCCGTGCTTTGGATACTGGTGGACACAGACCTAGAGAAACTTCTCTACGCCTGTGTATACCGGTCGCACGGCGGAGACCAGGAGACAACCAGGCTCACAGATTACTTGAGTGAGGCGGCGAACGCCGCTCAACACAAATACCCTTCTGCCCAACTAGTGTTACTGGGGGACTTTAATGCCCACCGTGGCTTTTCCCATACCAGTGCACCGACCACGCTGGGAGAGAGACGCGAAAGCTAGCCTTAGCGTTAAATCTTACCCAGCTGGTCCAAGAGGCAACGCGGATTCCTGATGTTGACGGCCATACAGCCAATTGCTTGGATCTTCTGCTGACAACTGATCCAGACCGTTACTCAGTGTCGGTATCAACACCGTTAGGTAGCTCCGACCACTGTCTGGTGAAATCTGTATCTGTCTACTCCCCGCCCGACCTCAGCCCAAGAGGCACCCGGCGGGCGTGGTGATACAAGTCAGCAGATTGGGATGAAATGCGGTCGTTCTTTGCATCTTATCCTTGGCGGCCTGTCTGCTTCACTTCCGCTGATCCTTCAATTTGCGCGGATGCTGTGACTTCGTACCCAGCGGGTAGTAAAGCATTTTGGTCTCTGGCTAAGTCGGTCGAGTCGAACTTCTGTCGCCCCTCACTTCCTCCACTGCTAAAACCCGATGTGGTGCTGGCTCACACCGCCAAAGAGAAAGCAAATTTGTTTGCTTCTCTGTTTGCAGAATCTTCGCGTCTAGAGACTGCTGGTGAGAAACCTCCAAGTCTACCTGGATGTATGACACAAATGTCGGAAATCCACATCCGTCAGACTGAGGTTCGTAAAACACTGCAAAATCTAGACGTGAACAAAGCCAGCGACCTGGATGGTATTCCAGCTATAGTCTTGAGGACCTGTGCGCCTGAACTTGTCCTGTTTTGATACGCCTCTTTCGTCTCTCTATAACATCAGGTCAAGTGCCGAAATCATGGAAACTTGCCAACGTGCAACCTGTGCCCAAAAAAAGCAGTCGTGCTGACCCTACCAACTACAGGCCAATCTCAGTCTCGTCCATACTTTGCAAGACTATGGAACGTGTACTGAATAACCGGCTCCTGGCATACCTAGAAGCAAACGACCTCCTAAGTGACCGACAATATGGATTTCGTCCACTGGGGATCTTCTAGCGTATGCCACGCCCATTTGGAGCGAGGCTGTAGAGAATCATGGGGAAGCTCTTGCAGTTTCCCTTGATATATCAAAATCCTTCGACAGGGTTTGGCACGATAGTCTTATAAGCAAGCTTTCATCCTACAGACTGCCCACTGGTTTATGTGTCTGGATTTCGGATTTCCTGAGGGACCGGTCGATATGAGTAGTCATTGATGGTTGCTCTTCTGACCAAATGGCTATTAATGCCGGGGTACCTCAGGGATCAGTGCTCTCTGCAACTCTTTTCCTGCTGCATATTAACGATCTGCTAAAGCCCGGTATCTTTGTGTATGCAGACGACAGCACCGTTGTAGAGAGCTATACATCCAGTGCACGTACTAGTGTAGCACAAATTCAGTGTTATAGGGAGGCAATGGTCGAGCGCTTGAACTTGTCCTTACAGGCTGTCTCCGAATGGGGCGATGCCAACCTGGTCAAGTTTAATGCAGCTAAGACCCAGGCGTGTTTATTCTCCGCCAAACGGAGTCCGTTTCAACTGACTCCTACTTTCCGGAATGTGTCCGTACCGATAACTGATCATCTTGAGCTTCTTGGAATCTCACTAACACCCACACTCAACTTTGGCTCCTATATTGAGTCAAAAGCCCAATTGGCCTCAAAAAGCTTGGTGTTTTGGCCAAGGTGAGACAGTACTTCACACCAGGACAGCTCCTAAATTTGTATCAAGCTCAAGTCCGATCTTGTATGGAGTACTGTTCTCACCTCTGGAATGGGTCAGCCAACTACCAGCTGGAGGCGTTGGAAGTTATTGAGAGGAGAGCCAAGAAACTCATAAACGACAAAAATCTTGTAAGCAAAAGGCTTCAGAGCCTAGAGCATCGCCGCAAAGTCGCCAGTTTATCTGTCTTTTATCGGATACATTTCGGGGAGTGTGCCTTCCAACTGCACGAATTAATTCCACCATCCCCCCTTTACCATCGTACTACCAGACGCACAGATATACGCCATCGATACATGGTTGATATTCCATTCTGTCGCACAAAGCGCTTTGCATCAACATTTATCATACGCACAGCAAAGGAATGGAATTCCCTGCCAGAGTCTGTGTTTCCTGTGAAGTACAATCCGGGGGTCTTCTAATCGCGAGTGAACAGGTATCTTCTAGGCAAGCGTGCTACATCGTCGATCACATCTTCACTTAACATCAGGTGAGATAGTGGTCAAACGCTTGCTTATCTACAATAAAAAAATAATAAAAAAAAATAGTTATTTTAAACAAACGACACCCATCAAATACTATAAAAAATTAAACAAAACAAATTTAATTTAATTGGTATAAGTAGTTAGTCGTCTATATACCTGAACTAGTTTTTATTGGGCCCCAAACTCGGCTGAGCCTATATTTTGTGAGCCCAGATTTTGCATTCTACATTTGACATCACACAATTTGTGAACCACATCCCGTTCTATTTTATTAATAAGTTTATTAAACAGTTACATATTTTTTAACCAATTCATCACATCAAACTGTTCATGTACCTCGGCTTAGCTTTAGTTGGCATGTCGCTCATAACAAATCAAAGCCATTTACGCTGTCACCTTCTTGAATATCAAGATTTTTATTATTCTTCGGATAAAGTTTGTTTTGACTTGCCTTAATGTTCTTTCTCTTTTATTATGTGAAATTTATTTTGTTCGATGATTAAATAGTCGTTAATGGACTTTGAGAATTGAATATTTTATGAGGAATGTTTATTTTTTGTTCTGTTTCTTAATGCTGTATTAGATAAACAAATGTCCTGTAAATACAGCCGTGTTTATATAATAGAGGTGGGATAAGTTAACTCAAAGATGTCTTCATTTTAATTATATCTATAATACAATATTGCCTAACTCGCACTATTAAATACTGCATACTTCTCGTATTAATTATTCTCATCACCAGCTCTACCTATCCACAGCTGAACGTAGGTTTCTTTGTTAATTCGCCATACAAACCTCAGAACACAAGAAAGTGTACGTTCAAAATTTTTACCCATTAAAATCATTTTCTAGACCTAGACGAGAAGCAGCAGATATCTTTATCTGCATACCTCTATATGTACAGGTATGTAGGTATTTTTTTTATAACCGACGAAAAAAAAACGTAGGCGGTTATCAAGTCGTAATATATATATTTTTTATGTATGACCACGCATAACTTTTTACAAAGTAGATAGTTTAGTAGTTTCGATAATTTTTTTTTTATCGGAAAGGGTATATCTCCAAGGAGGTCCCATTTAAATTTTAACGAAATCGGTCGAGCCGTTTTGATTAAATCAACAAAAATATTGGATAAAAGTATCATTGTTTGGATGATTTTATCATAATTATTATCAATGTATGTCAACAAACACTGGAAAAAACAAAGAGCCGAAAATCGGGCTCAGTTGCGTGTGTTGAGAGAGGCATATGTCCAGCAGTGGACTGATACCGGCAGATTATGATGATGATGATGACATTTTACAGGTACCATTTAAATTTCATCGAGATATGTTCAGTATCTCCAGAGATATGAAGATAAACACCTCAAACTTCGTATTGAAATTGACCAGCGTGACGTTGGAAGTCGGTTTTTTTTAGTTTTTTATGTGATCTTATATATATTTATTATTATACCTAAGTATATATTTTTGTAGTTGTTTTGAGTTTTTAACTAAACATAATAACTAAGTTCTTAAACTAATGTAAGTATGTATACCTAAGTAATTTTGATTCGCCGCCAAATACTCAATAAGCAAAGATCACTAAATAACCTCTTAAATATAAAGAAATAATCAAAGCAAATTAACAATGCAACGTGAAATCTACAGCGATGAACATAACCATTCCAAAAAATGCGCTTCCACACGATCCACAGACTAAATAGAGATGCACGACCACTCGCAACGACGTGTGCCCGTCACGGGCCGTCACAGATTACTATATGTGGTGCCCGTTCAGGTTGCAGTCTCGCTTAACGACATTAAGATTAACTTCGTCAATACTGGGCATTTTCCGGCAAACTTGCGTGCCACGCCATGCCTCCGCCGCGCACGTACGAGTACGTAATTAATTAATTTGCTTGTTTGGCGCCGTATTGTACACCAAAATAAAAAATAAATAAACATGAACTAAGCTACTTATGTTTACCATAGGTAAGAAAATGAGCGGTCTTTTACAAAAATGTTGACGGTGATACAATGTGTAACATAGTAGTACTACAGTACAAAAATGTAAATAGAATAATACAATCAAAAATGCATACTTATGAGCATCATAATATACATGTATGTACTTACCAATACAAAACACGTATACTGTGACAATACGTATACTGACATACTCGTACCTAATTTATTTCGTATTTTTAAGACGTAAATTCAGACGGTGACCACTTCTCATTAGGTGGGCCAATTGCTTGTTTGCTACCAATATTATAAAAC
Organism: Cabera pusaria; assembly: GCA_954871355.1. Taxonomy (NCBI): domain Eukaryota; kingdom Metazoa; phylum Arthropoda; class Insecta; order Lepidoptera; family Geometridae; genus Cabera; species Cabera pusaria. The sequence continues at coordinate 16,657,546 of OX940902.1, forward strand.
TTTTTAACAAAAAAATTAAACCGCCGAAAAAACTGAAAAGCAAAAAATAATTAACTTTTTTATTTAACCTTAATAACGAAGTTCTTAATACTGTCAGTATACCTAAGTATATATTTTTGTAATTGTTTTGAGTTTTTAACTAAACATAATAACTAAGTTCTTAAACCAATGTAAGTATGTATACCTAAGTAATTTTGAGTCGCCGCCAAATACTCAATAAGCAACGATCACTTAATAACCTCTTAAATATAAAGAAATAATCAAAGCAAATTAACAATGCAACGTGAAATCTCCAGCGATGAACACAAACATTCCAAAAAATGCGCATGTACAATACAAAAAAAAATCCTATTCTAGTGTATCTATCTATAGCATGTCCTCCGTAGTATATAACACAGTAAATGTATACATACAATAAACTTGCTGCGCTCCACGGCACGGCATTGCCTGCGTTTAATCCTGGATATAAGCCTTACCATTCAATCACCCTATCTATCGATGAAAACTGCATTAAAATCCGTTGCGTAGTTAAATATATCTAAGCGTACAAAGGGACATATGGCGGCAGATATACTTTATATTATACTATGTAAGCAAGATATACGTGACCTAATATGAATAACATACGATAATAATTTAAGATTGTTTACAACATGAAAAAAACCGACTTCAAATGCTGCGCTTGTTTTTTTTTTTCAGTTTTGTTTCAGTTTGATTTTCAGTACCGTAGTTAGATTTGAGAAAAAATATACAAACATACAAAAAAAACATGCAGATGATATGAGAACCTCCTCCTTTTTGGAAGTCGGTTTTAAACGCAATCAAACCTACCTAAAAATCACAAAGTGCCGGCAGCAGTGTGCTTTGATCCTTTGACGTCATCAAAATAGAAGCATGATTGGATTTGATGTTTGGAAAACATTCTTTGTTTATTTGCGTATGTGGCAGTGGTAAATCTTTGTGTGAGTGGCCTCGGTTAAAGTCCGTTTGAATAAGTAACACCGGTCTGTTGAGTATTCCACCGCTTTTTCTGATAAGTTATATATAATATAAATATAATGTTATTTAACACTATATATTTTTTTAATATAATATAAATTTCCTATCACCGTGAAATCCGCTTTTGTCGTTTGACCTAAAAAAATACAGAGAATATACCGGATTACACACACTAAGCACGATCTTCCTCGACTCTCATCCTGATCTTGTAAGTCATCTTGCGAAGGCTATCGCTCCATATAGTCTGAGGACGTCCTACGGTAATTTTGCCAATACGCGGTTTTCACTTAAGGCTAAGAATCACTTCAATGACCTTCAACGTACAAGCTATGAAAGCTACCTGTCTTCGCGCAAGCACGCCAATCGCCAATATTCTAATTTAGAGTTACTGATCAAGAAATTCATTTTATGTTTCTGGTCAAACTGATACCTTATGTCTGTTACTATTTTTCAGTCTAAGTATTAATTCAATACTATCAAATCAATCTAAAATAAAATACGTGTCAAAACTAAGATATTTTAGATATTATTTTTTCATTAAACATATGTAACTAATTCAAAAACTATTATGGCACTTTTGTACAGAATGATATGTAAAAATATTGTGTACAATCTTAGTTATCTTATTTGAACAGCAGTAGGATCTCAAAGATCCCGGAAATGTTTATTTTTTTCAAGGCAATCTCCTCCATGCTTTCGGTTAATATGGCTAACTCACTGCCACTCCTGCAGCTTGCTGATCCGGTGTGCTATGTTCATAACTTTGATTCTCCGTCGATTCACCTCGGTCCAGATTCGATCCTAATAGAGAAACTTCGATTTTTAGGCCTTTTCATAGCTCACTATATGAGCAAGTTCAGTTTGCTTGATTTTTTTATTAGGGTTCCTAACCCAAAGGGTACCAACGGAACCCTATTACTGAGACTCCGCCGTCCGTCTGTCTGTCTGCCTATCTGTCTGTCTATCTGTCTGTCTGTCTATCCGTCTGACACCAGGCTGTATCTCATGAACCGTGATAGTTATACGGTTGAAATTTTCACAGATGACGTATTTCTGTTGCCGCTATAACAACAAATACTAAGAACAGAACAAAGTTAAAAATTAAAGGGTTTAAAACAAAAAACGTGTTTTTTACGATACAATACGATACGAAATTAATTCAACTCGAAGCAGCTAGATGGCAGCACAGGAAAAATTAGCACGCGCAAGCGTTTCATTTGTTAAATTTGTGGGCCTCGGTCGATTTGTTTACTTAGTTAAGGTTTATTTGCAGAAATGGTGTGTACAGTATCGAATAAAATATTTAGTAGTACTTAAAAGAGCTTCAATTAGCTAGAATCAGAATAGAAAGTTAGTCGTACGAACACTCGGTCTTCCAGATATTTAATTATATTAATTAATAACCTTTAAGTTAATAATTACTTAGTTGGTGTTAGAAGTTCGTGGCGTTCGGACTTCGGAAATTCGGAACCCTCCGTGTGCGGGACAAAAGTCTGACTCGCACTTGGTCAGTTTTATTAATAACATTCGTAATACAAACCACCCAAATCATTAATGCGAACGTTTGTGAGTATGGATAGATGTTGATAGTGAGATAGGGTGTTTGTTTCTCTTTCACACAATAATGCCTGAAAGGATTAGGATGAAATTTGAAGGACAGATAGTTTATGGCCTGGAGTAGCACATAAGATACTTGCTTACGCGGTTGAAACTGCGAGGCGTGGCTAGTTCTATGTATATTCATACCACATGCACTAATAGCAGAGATATCATAAGTAAATTAATCTTCTCTAAAGTCTGAACTAATATCTCACCTGTAACCTACATCAGTACCTTATTTAAAAAGTAATTTATCATGACAAAGACCTTTGCAAACGTAAAACACTGATTAATTACTTTGTGTTTGAGAACATCAACAAATAAAACTTCAATTTAAACTGACTCTTAAAACACTATGCTATAGAAACTAGTTTGAAATGACAAAACCCTGAAAGGGCCAGTATGAATGAGAAGTCCTTGGACCCTTTACGGGCAGTTAAATGGATTTGTTAAAGGGATTGGGTAGAGTATTTCAACTTTATTGTGCCTTGAAATTAATAAAATATATTCTATTTTCATACCCTTAGAGCCATTTTCGTTGTAAATTTTGCCAGAAATTAATTTAGTAATTGTTTATTGATGATTATTTTGCGCAGCTGTCGCATTGTTACTATAAACATTGAAGTTAGTTCAAAATTCAATAAGCTATCAATATTCTTGTCCTATTGTTGGTATTGTCGTCTAATTGAGTGTGTTATTTAAATTAATTTCGTAGATTAACATTTATTTTACAAAAAAATATATATGAAAAAACAAAATAACTGGGTGGTTTTATAGTTAGAATATTTTAATACTTTCATCAGTCTTGAATAGTAATAGAAGAGATATAAACATATATGTTATTATTTCATTTTTAAACGAAGGACATATTAATTATAATATATATTACAATATTCCGTAGCTTGTACTACGGTTCGTAGAAGCTCTACGAGATTACTCTCATGAGACATGTAGTTAACAACCACGCACATTGACTTATTTAAGTATTTTTAGTAAAAAAATTGGCAACAACAAAAAACTCAAAATCAAAACAAGTATTTATTCTGTATATGGGCAGTATTAATAAAGTAGGGTTGCCAACTGCACCCCTATGTCTCGGTACTTCAAATTTTAATAATTTTAATCAACACGTGAACAACAAGATGGAACCTACTTCACCGTGTAATTTCACTAAACGTTGAATTACTGTCAAAAGTGCAAATACCACTCACTCCAGGTGGACTAGCACATTTCCAACTACTTGAATATATTTTATAGCATATTTCAAATTTATTTATTCCAAAAGCAGGAAACAGGTTTGCACATTTTAGCTTATAAGAAGACCTTGCATGTATACTGATTCACACACTAGGATAGTCCTGTGAACCACTATCTCACCTGTTGGTACGTGAAGTAGCACGCTAGGCCTAGAACGAGAACTGGCTCTCAAGGATAGCTATCCTAACCAAACACTAAATTATGCTAACCTAACCTAACCTAACCTAACCAAACACTAAATTATGCCAACCGCTGCTGGCATAATTTAGTGTTTGGTGACAGATTTACAACTCGAAGGTGGTAGCTAGTCAGGAAAACACAAAAAAATTAAAATTAGAAGTCAGGCGCTCAACCAATTATACCAAAGATCTCTTATAAAAATATCTTTGGTAAGCCATGACAGTATAGATTCTACTAGTAATAACAATGCCTGTATTTTAACTGTAATAACTTCTAATACTTTAATAACTTCGTATAGCCTTGGTAGCAAATTTTCCAATATTAAAACGTAATTTAACTCGAACCTCTACAACGTAACGGGAAACAAGATATTTTACATCTCTCATATTCGGTAAGTAGGTCCTTATTACCCCCAAATGGGGCTTGTAGGTAACCAATTAGCGCTCTAGGGTAATAATGTAGCTAGAAAAGCCCTAGGGCGGTAAGTAATTTAAAAAAAAACTCTTCACTCTTTCAAAAAGTTCGCGTACATCTAACCATCATACTGGCAATAGACATCATGCATTCAGCCCAATGACAAAAGAGGTCGCTTCGCTATTCAGCCTTGTCTTCGTATGAGTATAATAGACATCAATTTTAAATATCGAACGGCGAAGCTCAATTTCGTTTTTGAAAAAAAAAAAGATGAAAAAAACATGAGTTCTGCAAGTGATGAAGAAATAAGCTGCACTCCCGATTCAATTAAAGTGGAAGCTGAAGCAGCAATTAACAATATTTTGCCTGAAAGTTCTAAAGAGAGATATTTGAAAACTTACGACGAGTTCATGAAGTGGCGAAAAGAAAAACGATTAAAGTCTTTATCTGAGACTGTATTCTAACATACTTTAGTGAGTTATCTAAAAGCTGCAGCCATCTAGTTTGTGGTGCATTTATTCAATGTTAAAAAAAACACCTGTCCCTAAAATTTGAAAATTGTTCTCATTTCACTTAACATTTTAACTAATAAAATGTTTTATTCTTGTAATGCCGGTTTTTTCTACTTACCTCACAATCGAGATGTAAAGCAGAGTAGTTAGCTCGGGTGTAAGTATCAATTGTACCCTCGAACTATAGGCGCCCTCGCTGCGCTCGTGCGCCTAAATATCTCGGACTGCAATTGATGCCTTACAGCCCTTGGCTACTAATCTACTATTACGAGCATCCTGATGATGATGAAATACTAAATCACGAGACGATTCATTCGTGATTGGGTTCCCGTCAATCAGAAGTCATTTTCAGGCCCATTATTTATTTAACAATCTTAAATTTAGGTTTAGATTGTGTACTCTTAATGAAACAGTAATGAATAATAAGTAATAAATAAACAGTAATTCTTCTGGAAACGTACTCAGAGTCCCAAGACACAGGCATACTGCCTAGTTTGGGTCTCGCAGATGTTCTACTTTTGATTAATTAGAAAATCTTTTATGTTCAATTGTGCTATTTGTTAAGTTAAGACTCTTTTTTGGAAATAAATTTATTACTATTACTATATTACTATATAAGTCTGAAAATTATCTGCAATATATCTATCTTTCCACATGGGCACAACTTATCTTTTTTTTATCTTCTAGACTCTTGACGTCGTCAGAATATTTGAATATTCTAAGACAGGCTGCTTACTACTATAATAATTATGTAATGTAACTTAAGTCAATGACTTATTGGTCAACATTCCTACAAAACTTTACCCAGACTCAGTTGCCAACTCAAAGAAGTTTTTAATAACAAAAATTGTTGCGCCTACAAGATAACCCAGAATTTTTGTCCGAACATTGTTAAAAAGTTACATGAAAAATCGAATTACGTCGACATTCAAGTTTATGAAACTTTCGTGGCCAAACAATTGAAATAACTTTAGAGATTCTGTCGACAGGTTGATATACGATGCTGATTTATTTATTAAAAGCTTATATTTGACTTGCAATGTATGTAAGTATGTATGTTCGGGTGGAATTTTGGAAGCTAAATTAGACCCACTTACCGATGTCCAATTTGACTCAAATTTAGTGAACTTATGTATCCTTGGTGACAATACAATAACATGGTACCATGGAGCTGGTCTGATGATGGAGACAGAAGGTGGCCACGGCATCTCTGTGATAAAATAACATAACCCAACCGAGTTTGGACTTGATTGATTCGTCTTGAGAAGGACTTTACATCTAGATGATATCCAGGGTGTGATGATGAAGCCGGAAAGTAGCCACGGCATCTCTGTGATAAACAACATAACCCCACCAAGTTTGGAGTCGATTGATTTAAAACAAAGCTTTTTTTTTGAGTGTTTTGCTTTTAATTTATACATTTTAGACTACAGTCTACAATATCATTATTATCAACCAATTTACTCAAGGGATATAGGCCTCTCCTATGGCACGCTATTCTGTCAATACCTTTAGTGATTTATAACCGTATTCATAAACAATAAAATGAGCTTTCACAGTTCTCGCCTAGGGTCATTGTAACCATTATTGACAATTCCCGAGTGTAGTCCGCCACTATGCGTTTGTTAAAATCTTCTTGAATGTGGAAATATATAAGAAATAATAACATTGCGAAAAGGTATGGCATAACTTGTTAAGGCTAAATTGTGTTTCTAAATTAGCCGTTCCATCAAAAGCCTAGCCACTAACATTTAATAAGTGCGAGTCGGGCCACGCGCAGTGTAGGGTTCCGTAGTAGCCTGTTATTCAATGCAAGTCTTTACCCGTTATAAACAAGCAACTAGGTACTCCGTCTTTGTCACGATTTATTATAAGGATTTTGTATTTGGTACAAATATATCCAACACCCAAGTTCAACGACTATTACTGCTAAACTAATAAAGTTATCTCAACCGCTATAATTTTCTTTTAAAGTTCATAAAATGCGCTATTATCACGAATTTTTTGAGATTTTTCAACATGACATGACGAAACTATAAGGGTTCCTTGTCAGGACTACGGAACCTTAAAAAGGCTGGCTAATGCTTCGGCCATTCATATAATGTCTTAGTGTCAGACTAATGAACAGGCTAGGCAAGTATTGGCGGCGGGCTACTGCAGTGCGCGGGGGGCCGCCGCGAGCTGCTCTGTGGATGTATGTACGTACATATCTCTTTAGAATAGAATACGCTTTATTGCACTTATGAAATAAAGTAATAAAAGGAACACTTAACTAGAGTACAATCGGCGGCCTTATCACTAAGCAGAGATCTCTTCTAGGCAACCGTGGGTTGATAAGAGACACAATAGATACTAATTATGAGTGGTAGGGGTGCATACGTAGTTTAATGAACAAATTATGACAAAATACAAAATATTATTTTTTTAAATATCTTATAGGCTAGCGTTTGACCACTATCTCAACTGTTGGTAAGTGATGATGTACCACTATGACGATGCGGTCTAAAGTAGAATCGTGTTATTTCTGTAAAGAGTTACAATAATGGCGAGACAAGGCGCTGGAAAACTGACTATAGTTCTAATATATAGTATAATCCTAACGTGTCTGCTTCATTTATATATTTCAAATTCATATAAATATAATTAATTAAATAATTGTACTTACCAATAGGCAATTACCAATGTTAACAGACGGAAGAGGCCTGGAACCTATCATACGGGTCTCGACCCTAGTTTAGGTGCCAGGTTACCAACATTGTTATATTTACCTGCATTTTATTGTTCAATAAATGATTATGAATCCTAACGTGTCTGCTGACCTTTCTATTCATTCGTTTTTAATGTAACTGATGATCGTTTACAAAACGAAATAAACCGACTTCTAATGCCACGCCAGTCATTTTCGGTACCAAGTTTGAGGTATTTATCTCCATATCTCTGGAGATACTCATCAGATCTCGATTAAATTTCAATGGGACCGCCTTGAAAATGTACCCTAGCAATTAAAAAGAATCATTACAATCGGTACGCAATAATTGGTGGAGTAATCGCGTAACAAACATAAAAAAACCTCTTCCTTTTTGTAAGTAGGTTAAAAACCATTTATTTAGTACACTTATAAGTATTAACTCTATTAACAATAATCTATTCGATAAAAGACAACTAACAAATGAGTATTAAGATAGCTATTTGTCTAAAACAATTCTTATTTATTTCTTGTGCCATATTTTAACGGTACAACATAAAGACTTACGACATATGCAAACCTATGCAATAAGAGTTTTTAAATGCACTAAATTCTAAAAGCTTAAAGACATCATTCGATATCCTGAACTAATTTACATAGTAACTGCACAAACAATAGCCCGATGTATTTATCACAATCATATCGTTTTATGATCGGGATTTAATGACGCATAAACCGATCGGTTCGCATCAAAAAGTTATTATTTTTCGCATAAATTCTCTGACGCAAAACAAGTAACTGGGCTTTTTCACGGGGACATAAAAAGTCCGCTTTTATACGAAGGACATCGTAGTAATAGTAAGAGTCCTTTTGCCTCACTACACTTCAGATGTTGAAGTCTCATAAATCCTAGAAAGTATGACATACTAAATAAACATTAGGAGGTAGTCTATTCGTATTTTTTATAAGTTGTCAGATGTTTTCTTAGAACTGGCACTGTTGAGCAATTTAGAAAGTTGTTTTGTTTTGTTTGATAGCTGTGAATTACTCTTCCATTTACATGTAATTCATATTGATTTATTGATGAGTATGATTTTTTGACTATTTTATATCTATACTAGCAGCCCGCCCCGGCTTCGCACGGGTAGAACATATATGCCTACAAAATTTGCATCAGTTTGTTGCATCGAATATAAAATATTAACATATTTAACAATCATCGTCATATTTCAACCAATTTACACAAAACCTTAACGAATTATGCACCTAAGACCTAAACCTTCTTCATAAACACTCTGGCTATTGGAAAAACCGCATGATAATCCGTTCAGATGCTATTGAGATTATTGCGAACAGACAGACAAACGCAGTGATGGACATTGTTTTATAATACTTACGTAGTGATATAGGACGGCCCTTTGGCGTAAAGGATAGTTACCCTGATTCGGACCCGAGGGTCGTTGGTTCTAATCCTAGCTATATACCTACCAATGAAAGTTTTATGTGCATTCATGAATCATGGGTTTTCGTGGAATCATTAAATCTACCAATAATTAAGATAGTTTAAAAACTAAAACAACTGACTTCAATGCCCCGCGAGTCAATTTCAGTAGCAAGTTTGGGACGTTTATCGTCATATCTCTGAAGATACTTATCACATCTCAATGAAATTACAATTGGACCACCTCGAAATTGTACCCTACCGATTACAAAAATAATAATTCGAATCGGTTCACAATTGACGGAGTAATCGCGTTACATACACACACAAAAAATGAAAGAAAAAAGAAACATACAGACGAATTGAGAATTTCCTTCTTTTTGGAAGTCGGTTGAAAAGTAGCTTACCACCAAGGAGAACATCTGCCGCCGTAACCTTACGGCGTTCTTTGACGCAAAAAGTAGGGGTATAATATGTTTAACGTGTGTATCTGTGTGTCTGTCTGTATCATCTTAGCACCCAACCGGATGAACCGATTTTGATTTAAAGTAGGGGTATTATACGTTTAACGTGTCTATCTGTGTGTCTGTCTGTAGCATCTTAGCACCCAACCGGATGAACCGATTTTGATTTTATTATTGATAGTATTTTTTTTTATAGATGTCTTCATCGAGAGTGTTCTTAGCTTTGATTCATGAAAATTCGTTCAATCGTTATAAAACTATGAGCTTTAATCAACTTTTATAGGTCTGATCAATTCAAAAATCTTCTTCTTCAACGATATTGAAAGAACATGGAAGCATTGACCTGATGCTGGGACATCTCCTAGACTCTACAGAATACTCAAATCCTCACCAACTTACAGCTCAGATTTTAAATGTCGTGTTTAGTCATTGGAATGCTTTTAATGAAAAAATTACACATAGATCAGTCGGGGTGGTTTAAAATATTATATTATATATATATAGATCATTAATATTTTATACAATAGATCATATTATTATACTATATTGACTTCAAATTGATTGCGATCGGTGGGGATCTACAGAAAAGCTAAGCTTATAATAATATTTTCGTAATAACTATGACCTATTCTGTGGTTTGACTGCAAATATTTTATTAATTTTGCGATGCGTGTATGTGAAATCCGTGATATCTTCTAGAGTTTTCATTAGAATTATATACTGTAAAGGACAATTTTATCTATAATCAATGTGGCCAAGCTAATTAACGTAATTATTTGGATAAGGATTAATACTATTTACTTGAAAAAAGCCCTGGAAGTTAAGTAATATTTTTTTACCAAAAAATTAAAGATTAAAATGGTTACTGTGAGTCAACCTTCAGAGATAGACATATGCTGTCGCGGACTTTTTTGTCGGTCTTATTAAGTTGTACAACTCATCGATAGAAAATATTCTTCCATCTGTTTTCAATTGAGCAGCGTTCGTAAGAAACGTGTTTTTTCGACCGTTTTTTTGTCGGCTTAGGTTGCAAATTAGGTCTCCACGAATGTAACTTTGATTTAAACGGGATAATATATAGCCTATTTTCATTTCGAAAGTCCATTCTATACTATATATTAGTGAAAGAATTTTTTAAATCGGTCCAGTAGATTTTGAGCCAAATCATTACAAACATACAAAAATACAAAAATACAAATGTTCTCTCTTTATAGTATTAGTATAGATATGTCATAATTAAGATAGTTTAAAAACTAAAACAACCGACTTCCGTGCCCCGCGAGTCAATTTCAGTGACAAGTTCGAGACGTTTATTGTCATATCTCTGGAGATACTTATCAGATCTCGATGAAATTGCAATAGGTAGTCCTATTGCAATCTCCTCCTTCTTCAATGCCCTCGAAAATGTACCCTACCGATTAAAAGAAAAAGGATCATTCGAATCGGTTCACAATTAACGGAGTAATCGCGTAGCATACATTACAAAAAAAAGAAAAAAAAAACAGACGAATTGAGAACCTCCTATTTGGAAGTCGGTTGAAAAACTGCAACTGACCCTTAAACTTGACCCTTAAACTTAAAAACGAATATGACTTGCTGACTACTAAACGTATGTAATAATAGGCTTTGATTGCACTGTAAATGTTTATAATTACAAAATATAATAGGCTATTTTCTAATTTCCTACTAAAATGTTTGTGGATTTTTTTTTTCATATATTTCTAATGCTTTGCTATTAACCAATGTTTTTGTGTATGTATATATATTAACACGCCAGGCCTAGAATACTCTGACTCTCAAGGGCTGTGTAATTTGCTGCCAGAACCCCGTCAGCATATGGCAGCAGATTTTATTTTTGACAGTAATAGCTGTTTTTAAGCTCAGTTCAGGAGCACGTAGTATATATACCATCAACGATAGTAGTACTACTACAACTTTCATGAGATCAACATAACGCTGCGCTAGCACGACATCGTGGAGTAAAAACTACTACAAAGCTTACTGACGCATACATAATACCTTTTGATCCCGTGACGTCAACAAAATGGCGGCACAATAATACAGTGTAGAAACACGCACGGCTCAAAAGTTTCCTCAGTAACTATTTTATAATTTGGATACAGTTTTGCCAGCGTAAAGTTTGATTTAATGTCAGAAACTGTATCCTGCCTTCATGTGAAGGTTTTCGAACAACATGAGTTAATTAAATTGAATCTTTTATGATGTACGTATGATACATGTACGTAGAATGTATGTAGAATATATGTGCTTTAACGACTTGTGAGGCAAACATGTACTCGTTTAAGATTCTCAGAAATGCTGCTAATTCCAATCAGTTTTTTTTAGAGAACGTTCTTAATTTGAACTTGGAATACAATTTATTCGGGACCTAAGTATTTATTGAATAATAAACCATAAAAAAATTAATTAGTTATTCGTATAAGAGGTTTCTCTGAAGCAATATTTTCTTAATAAAAGAGGTTTTTTTTTTCAAAATATTATAAGTAGGTATGCTTTTAAAAATACTTTTTTACACATAGTAACGATAATATTCTTAAATAACAATTAAACGAATGACTATCAGAAAGACTTATCACGTGGACAAAATAATGCCCTCTATTTGTATCTACTGACAAGAAAAAGTTGTCTTATGTCAGTACTAGTTGTGCCCCGTGGCTTCGCCCGCATTAAAAAGTGTCCTATAGCCATTGGTGTTGATATAAAGTCAACACCTAATTTCTCTTGCTTATCCGCCCGCCTAGCCTATGGTAGACGGGCAGATAGGTACAAATGTAAAAACATATTTTAAATGATATTTGGTACATTATTAAGTACACGATGAATCAAAGCCAGATTCATACACAACAGTTTTTTTCTAGTTATTCTCTAAACATAACATCTTTCAAAAATCGCTCACGAACTCTGGTCTACACTGTTGGAAAACACGGCAAAGCTCTAGCGGGCAGGATGAATTGCCCTGAGCCCCGACGATTTAATTTTCAGCTAAGATAAATTAAATCTATGGACACCGCCAGCTAAATAGATTGTGGGAAGAAAAATCTCTGACCGGGGTAGGACCATGTTCACACTAAAGTACTGAGTGATTATAGTAATTTACTATTTGCAGTACAATATATATATATATATATATATATATTATGTCTATTTGATTAACCTGTGAGCTACTTGGCCACGGCAACTTCCCAATTAGAATCACTGAAATATCAAAAGTTGCCGATCGGCACATTACATTGAGAATTGCAAAGATCGTAATCAAGAGAGCAGCAAATTCCGAATTCGAATTTGTTTTCGAATGATTATGAATAGCCCTGCAGGGTAGCCTGCAGGTCACTCGTACCATGCTGACGAATCATTCATTCATTTCATTTATTCCAAAAACAATCATCATTATTGTATGTATTGTATCAATTGACACTCTGCATCGAAATCGAATGAATAGTCAGAAATCTATATATATAAAATCCTGACTGACTGAGATATCAACGCACAGCCCAAACCACTAGTCCTAGACACATGAAATTTGGAGGATGTGTTCTTTATGAAGTGTAGGCATCAACTAAGAAATATTTTTTCGAAATTACACCCCTAAGTGGGTGAAATGGAGTCTTGAACTTTCTATGAAACTTTTTATTCTCTGGGTCAATTGTTTTGAACATTGGTAAACATACTCTTTAATTAAAATAGTAAGTAACGGGTATCACAGTTTTTCAAAAATCATCCCCCACGCGTTTTGTCTGACTGACTGAATGACTGCCAGATATATCAACGTACTACCTAAACCACTGGTCTTAGACACAAGATATTTAGAGGGTGTGTTTTTTGTGAAGTGTAAGTATCCACTAAGAAATATTTTTTCGAAATTATACCCCGAAGTGGGTAAAATGGAGGGTTGAACTTTCTATGAAACTTTTTATTCTTTGGATCAATTGTCTCCAAAATTGATACACACACTCTTTAATTAAAATAGTGAGTAACGGGTATCACAGTTTTTCAAAAATCATCCCCCACATGTTTGTTTGGCTGATTGAATGACTGCCTGATATATTAACGCATTGCATAAACCACTGGTGCTAGAGACCTGATATTTAGAATTAAAATTATGATACACATGTATCACAGTTTTTCCAAAATCATCCCTTACGGATTTGTCTGAATTACAGGCTGACTGATATATCAACGTACAGCCTAATTCGCTGGTTTTAGACACATCAAATTAAGAGGGTGTGTTCTTTGTAAATTGCAGCTATCCACAAGGAAAGGGTTTTTTATAATTCCACCCCTAAGTGTATGATATGAAGAGTAGATTTTTTTGTGAAACATCTTATTCTCTGGGTCAATGGACTTGAAAATATGTACACATACTCTTCAATTAAAATCATAAGACACGTGTGTCACAGCTTTTTCCAAAATCATCCCTCACACGTTGTCTGTCTGATTAGCTGACTGATATATCAACGTGCAACATCCGCTGGTATTAAATACATAACATATAGAGGGTGTGTGTTTTTGTGAAGTGAAGCTATCCACTAAGAAAGGGTTTTTTCGAAATTCCACCCCTAAATGGGTGAAATGATAAGTTGAATTTCTTGTGAAACATTTTATTCTCTGGGGCGATGGACTTGAAAATATATACACATACTCTTCGATTAAAATTATAAGACAGAAGTTTCACAATTTTTCCTAAATTATCCCTTACACATTTGTCTAATTAACTGATTGATATATCAACGTGCAGCCTAATCTGTTGGTCTTAGAGAGCGAAAGTCTGTTTGTTTCTTTGTTTGTTTGGGACTTCTTCACGGTCAAACGGCTTGACCAATTAGGCTAAAATTTTGTTTAAAGATAGTTTATAGGGCATAATTGGATATAAGATACTTTTTTTCTAGCTGTCGAGTCTGGGTAACTAGATTTTTTTAATAGAAATTTGTAAATATTAGATCTCTTCTTGGATACACGGCTGGACCGATTCAACTGAAATGTTGTACAAAGACAGTCAATAAGACGAAGAAAGACATAGGATAGATTTTTTTGGCAGTCGAGTTTGGGTATCGAGATATTTTTTATTGGATTTTGTAAGCGTGTGACGTCTTATCAGCTAAACAGCTAAACCGAATCAGCTGAAACTTTGTGCAAAGATAGTCAATACAACATACAAGGACATTGGATAACTTTTTATCTGGCAGACAAGTCTGGATGTCTAGATTTTTTATTGAATTTTGTAAATGTGTGACGTCTTATGAGATTTGTCAATTGTCGACTTGGCCGATTCAGCTGAAATTTTGTACAAAGATATTCAGTAGAGCATAATAGGACATAGGACACTTTTATTTTGGCAAACACTTAAACAGCACATTTTGGTATACCCTAAACATAATGATTAATGAATTTTACAATAGAGGATATCGAGTTTGACCTTGGAGTCCTCTCTAATGACTTAACTAAAGGTTATGAAGTCATAAAACTGTCAAGGACATAAAAAGTCACAAAAATTTTCGCGCTCGCTGCGCTGGCACATCCATTCGCCTTATCTACTTTGTAGGAAATTAAATAGTACAACTTGGTATACCTTACCATACTGATTATTGACCACAGAATACTTAATAGTCTTTATCAATAGAGGATATTGAGTTCGACCTTAGGGTCATCTATAGTGACTAATTAGGTCATAAAATTGTCAGAGTCATAAAAAGTCGTACAAAATTAGGCCACGCCAGCAAAGCCGCGGGCTTATGTTATATATAAACATAATATATACATAATTTAGGTATATTATTACCGTCGCAGTACTATTTATTCTGGCGTATCACTCAAAATATCACCGTCTATTCGTCGTGTAAAAAGATCATCGCTTAGCAACTTGATAAAAAGGGGTTAAATACTTGTTGTTAGTGCAATTAATTTAACGTTTTAAATATTAAAACAATCATAAGTGAAGTGAACTTCAAGAGTTAAAATTTATTCTTATTTAATCCAATATAAGAGCTGCTAGCACTGAGCTACTATCTGTGAGCTAGTATGAACATTGCCATAGGGGTTAGTTAGGGGTTGATGTGCTTGCTATTGTGTTAGGGGCTAATGCACTGCGTACGTTGCTTACGTGACGACGTAGCGTAGCATAAAATGCTCGTGCCAATTTTGGATTAGAATAATCTTTGCTTGCTTATGAAATATTTTGAGAGCTGTAATAATAAGCGTTGCTTAGATGTGACTTCATCAAATTTATGTGAGCCTCGTTTTCACGTTTAATTATTCTTGTCAGCGAGATGTAGACTAAGCAGTTTTAAGCATGGATTAGTTTAAATATTTATCAGTAAGACTGTAAGTAGGTATGCAATTAGTAAAAATTGGATTTAAATTCAACAATGAATGATAATGCGTTACATAGTTATCTGACACATGACGCCATATAAAAGCTGTCAAAATCTATCAGATTTCTTCATATTAGCGCTATCAGGAAACGGTGAAACTGGCCCTAAGAATTGCTACTTACAAAGTAGCCAGTGATATTAAAACGCACTGGTGACGTCTTCATCTTAGGAGAAAAAATAAAAATTTCACGCAAATTAAATACCTTCTCTTTTTGTGGATCCAAATAACAAGCAATTTTACTATCATTGTGTAAATACTACATTATTTTATTTTTATTGCCCGATGGTCTACAGTATCGCAAACAACAATAAATAGCGAACAGTTTATTGAAACAGCTCTCCCATAATTAATCGAGTACACAATCCGTATAATGTGTAAAAAAACATAGCTTTTATGCCATTTGAACCACCTGCTTCTGGGAATTTATGCTCACATGTGAAATAAAATATTTACTCCAACATCACTATGGAGTTCGGGCAATAATAATAATTGCTGAATTCCATGAACTCTTTGCTTTTACTAGATGAAAGGTTTAAACCACGATGCGTATGCGAGTATATGAATTATTGTTGGATCTATTTGAGCTTTACTGGGATTTAAAATAATTAGCTTTATTAAAAAAAAGGCATATTGGTCGCTTAAAACGAATAGATCGATAGATAGATTTTAAACTTTAATGAACACGTTAAACATCAAAATTAACTTTCAACAAACAGTGTAATATTGTATAGATTTAAAATCGGGAATTTAATGTGACTTACGCGATGTCGATAGAGCGATCGACATATGTTTCGGCCTCATCCGGAGGCTCCGGGGCGCTCGCCGACGCGTTCAGCCTCGGCGAGCGCGCCCCGCACTCGAGATCCTGAAGAAGGCCTCCGGATGAGGCCGAAACTCATGTCGATCGCTATATCGACATCGCGTAAGTCACGTTAAATTCCCGATTTTAAATCTATAAGTTTAAAGTGAACGTGAGTTTTTATAAAAAAAACAGTGTAATCATAGGCGGTCTTATCGCTTCTCTGCTCTTCCAGACAACCTAGGACTGTAAAGGAATATCTGAAATACATATGGCGCTAATAATGTATTAAAAATATTATTAAATCATAATAAGTACATACATAATAATACTATACACACATTAACATTGCACAATAATAATATAAATATAATACATATATAGAACACATATATAAAGAAATTAAGTACAAAAGCAATAGAAGTTTAGGTAAGATAGTAAACTTTTACACGATCTGTCTGTCAGCGTTTAACTTCCAATGTAAGCAAATTAATTTCAAAGCCAGACCGCTTGCACTGCAAATGAGCCCTCATAAATAGAGCTATGATGGCTGGTCATGGTAACTGTACGATTTTCTGATGACCGTAAATAAGTAGTAGGAATTTGACATTAGCCTAAGATAAGGAGGAAAAGTGGGATTAAATAGGATGTTGTAGAGAAGAGACAGGACATGTGCATTTCGGCGAAGGCGAATTGGTAGCCAATTGAGCTTAGAGTGAAATTCAGAGACATAGTCATATTTGCGTAGGCAATAAATGAACCTAATCGCGAGCTTTTGTAGTCGCTCAAGTTTCTTTAGCTGATCTTCTGTGATGTCAAGGTAGCAAGCATCAGCATAGTCAAGAAAGGAAAGAAGAATAGATTGTGTAAGTGCAATTTTAGGGCAGGTAGCAAGCGAAGCCTCCTTAATGCAGCAGCAGAAGCAAATTGTTTTTTGGTGAGAGAGACTAGACGAGACTAGAACCCAGTACAACAGTAGCAGTAAGCACTTAAAATATGGCCACAGAATAATGAATAGTACAAGTGGTATGGCTTTATATCTCTGACTTGATTTTTGCTCAGTGCGAGCCAGTGGCTCGGAAAACCTTGTCTCCTACACGTTATCAATTTTCCGACGAAGGTATTGTCTGATCTCGTTTCAGGGCATGATAGAGACTTTGTATTATTAATATTTTATTCCTGAGGCTAGTTTATTGTGAATTAAGATGTTGGCCTTGTTGTTAAGTGTATATAATCATCGTTGTTTACTACTAGGCGAGATAGTGGTCGAACGCTAGTATATAAGACATTAATTAAAATCTAGATAAGTAAGTAAGAAAGGGAAAAAGATTTAGCATCCGTGCGAATATTAGAATTGCGAGAGTCAGTTTGTTGGCTAGTTACCTTTTTACGATTAAATGGCTTGGCTGAAATTTTATTGTTAAAAGAATGTCATCCTGGCGAAGGTGCGAGGCATTAAGGCACAGAAAAGATACTAGTCCCACATTAAAGTTTATTGAATAATTTAAAAAAAATACGAACTATTTGTACTATAACATTATATATATTATATATTTGTAGTATAACAAATATATAAGTGTTTGCATTGTAACAACTTAACTTAATATTGACTAAAATTACTTATTGTTAACTATATGTTACTCGAAGACCACTGATTTTGATTAAGCTTCTTTATTAAGCTTTTATTTCGTAATCGGAATTCACAAAAACATAAAAAAAGAACATTCTAGACATTTTGATAGCCTTGTGCATTCCGATCAAGATACTATACGACGCCCTTTATCTCGATTCTGTGCATCGCTCGTCATGGAGAAAACCCGCCATTTAGACAATCGTCGACCCATCTTAAAGGTATATGACACCACATTGAATCAGGGTCCCCTAATTAAGGGGGGCGTGGCCCTTAATTAGACGCCCTAGCACCCAAAGTGTTATTACACTGCACATATATAGGCGGACCTTTCTTGCTCCCTATTTAGGGAACCTAACTGTCCTACTCATTACACAACCCCGATTTAGTGCCTAGGGACCCTGATTCAGTGTAGTGTAATACTCCTTGATTGACGACAGACGCCACGCTTGCCTTGCAAACGACAGTACTTAAACATACAATAATATTTCCGTTCATTTTGCATTTATTTTGCTAAACTCGTCAAACATTCACCCCGGCCGGTATAATGAAGCGAAGTGCCTTTTCACGCTTATTTTCTATATTTCCTTTCAATAAATTATCAATAGGAATCTGACGTTACGAAATATGAGACATATTTTGCGAAAATATTTATGTACTCATGAATTTTTCGTCTTAACAAGGAGGTTTTGTTGTAGATAGCGTGGGGGTTAAAATATGAGAGAAAAGCGGAGAGTGCTATGTACGAGTATTACCTAAATATTATTATATCACACAAAATTATCTTTTTTTTTAGGGTTCTGTACCTCAAAAGGTAACCGTCACAAATATATACATATATACAAAAGATAACGCAAGTATCACGATTTGTATTGAAACTAAGCTTGTCAACTTTTAAATACATTCTGTGACAGCACGCCGAAATATAGTAACGGAAAAAGTTGTAGGAAATATCTGTGGGAAACGTTATAGGATCACTTTTTTGTCCGTCTGTCTATCTGTCCGTTTTTCAAGACCCTTTTTCTGAGGAACGCGTAGATATTGAAGATAGATATGAAAAATCAAGAATGATAGATATCAAGTTGAAACTTATATCAAATATACTCGCTTCTACGATATTTTTTGGCTGAAAAATCAGACTCGTAAGTCAACGCGATCAAAAGATGTGACCGTTTACGTCGCATACTTGCGCATATTTTGCTATTTCACAAGGGAATCAAAACTTATAGGGTACTTCCCGTTGACCTAGAATCATGAAATTTGGCAACAAGCAAGTTCTTAAAGCACCAATATAGGAATAAATCTGAAAACCGTAAATATCTACTTTAATAACAAAATAAAATTAATTTCCTATTACAAACTTGTTATTTGCGGTGGTTGGTGCAATACATTTTCTATGGATCGGACTGCACAGTTGAGTTTGGTTTTAACCTAGTTTGACAAATTAGTACGGAAACCTCGGTGTGCGATTCCAACTAGCACTTTGCCGGTTTTTTGTGATATAAGGTAACAGGACAAGCACGACGCTAGCCTGATGGTATATAATTACGTCTACATATTACAAATACAGTGGCATGCAAAATTCGGGATAGCCAGAATTTTGCACGCACTGCGCCTTTTACCTTAAGACAAAAAGATGTTACGTCTCACATGACCAATGTAATTTCACTGGACACTATGCCATTCAAACCGAAAAACACATCAGAATTAAGTGGCGAAGTGGTGGTACCGCCCCAGGTGGACTAGCAGACGTCCTACTCCTGCAAGAACTTAGACACCTACCCAGATAAACCACCTAGATAAACCATAGAAATATCAATACCTTATTATTCATATTTCGGTGATAATTTATTCATATTTCTGTGAGATAAACAAACAGTCAATAGACAATTCAAAAACAATTACATAATAGATAATTGAACGGGATGTAACGTGTTATAATTTCTGAGTTACCAATAATTTCACTGTAGGAAGTCGTAAACATAGTATAGTAGATTGTATAACAAGGGTGCAACATAGTACATTTCTACGAGGCCGCTATTTTGAATCCCGAGCGTAGCGAGGGATTTAAAGTACGTCGGCCGAAAGAAAATAATATTGCAGCCGAGTTTTACACTCTGTTTTTCATCCCCCTCTATGAGAAAAGGAAATAAAAGGCTCAAATTAAGTTCAACACTATATTAACTAAAAAAAGAGACTAACACAACTAAACAAAACACATGACACATATACACACAGCACATACACAAGCAATTTTGATTTCTTTGGTTTATGTCCTTCTGAAGATATGCTACCAATTTTGTATAGGTCCTGATTTGAATAATATTATTAGTATTGACTGTCGATATCAGCATCGAGTAAATACTCCAAGAAGGTTGCCTGAATTTGGCCAGTTCTTGATAATTAGCTAGAAATACAGTTTCTGAAAATGAATTCGCTTTATTTGCACTTTTCCACTCGATAAATTTTGTATAAAATATTTTTTCGCAGGACTTTGTTGATAACATATTGTTTATAACATTTGTTGCATCGTTTTGTATTCGTTCGGGCGTTAAATTAATATTTTCGTTATAAGAACTCATTTTCTTTATGAATTAATAGTTTATTTAGCACTGCAACAAAAAATTAATGCGAGGAGGACTTCGTATTGATTTGTGCGCTTATTGTATTCTTCTTCAAACGAGATTCTTTTTTTAAATTCACTAGACTATAAACGACAGTTCGCGCGCTTCTTTTTTTTTCATCCTGGCTACCACACTATCAGTGTATTGTGCCAACGTTTTAAACTTTTTTTTTCTGTATTATATATATTATAACTATACTAATATTATAAAGAGAGAACATTTGTATTTTTGTATGTTTGTAATGATTTGGCTACTGGACCGATTTAAAAAATTCTTTCACTAATATATAGAATGGACTTTCAAAATGAAAATAGGCTATATATTTCCCGTTTAAATCAAAGGTACATTCGTAGAGACCTAATTTGCAACCTAAGTCGACAAAAAAACGGTCGAAAAAACACGTTTCTTACGAACGCTGCTCAATTGAAAACAGATGGAAGAATATTTTCTATGGAAGAGTTGGACAACTTAATAAGACCTACAAAAAAGTCCGCGACAGCATATGTCTATCCCTTAAGGTTGACTCACAGTAACCATTTTAATCTTTAATTTTTTGTTAAAAAATATAACATAACTTCCAGGGCTATTTTCAAGTATATAGTATTAATGCTTATCCAAATAATTACGTTAATTAGCTTGGCCACATATTGTAGATTAAAATTGTCGTTTACAGTATATAATTCAAATGAAAACTCAAGAAGATATCACGGATTTCACATACACGCATCGCAAAATTAATAAAATATTTGCAGTGAAACCACAGAATAGGTCATAGTTACTTCAAACATATTATTATAGCTTAGCTTTTCTGTAGATCCCCACCGATCACAATCAATTTGAAGTCAATATAGTATAATAATATGATCTATTGTATAAAATAATAATGATCTATATATATAATATAACTAGAAGTGTCCCGCGGCTTCGCCCGCGTTAAAACCTTCTTTTATTTACTTAAAACTTTTCTTTTGTAAAAACGATTCTATCATTAAACACATCAAATGAGTATTAACCAAATCGGTTCACCCGTTTTTATGTTATCGCGTGACTAAGGCAATTCTGGATTCATATTTATAAAACCCTAAAAACCTAAATTTACAGACTTTGTTACCTACCCCATTTCGAAAAATCCTAGCTACACGTACTTTATCCCATCTTGTTTCGCCATACAAACTTTGAATCCCCGTTCCGTATCCGGGAGGAATTTTCAGAAAATAATCTCTGAGCGGATACCTACGTCATAATAACTATCTGCATTCTGAATTTCAGCGCAATCCGAAACAATATTGATTTTTAGACTTTGTTACCCAGTTTTCTTAAGGTGGCATTTTGAAAAAGTCTGAAACTCGTAGTTACTTATTTATTTACAGAGGTACTTGTGTGAAATGTCGAATAAAACGACTATCCAAACTTTGAACCCCCGCTTCATCCCCTCAAAGTGTATTTTGAAAAATTCTTTCTTAGCGAATACCTAAGTCAAAATTACTATCTGCATGCCAAATTTCAGCGCAATCCGAAACAATATTGATTTCAGACTTTGTTACCCCACTTCACCCTTTTAGGGGTGGAATTTCGAAAAAGCCTGAAACACGTATTTCTTTACTTAAGTACTTGTGTTAAATTTCGAATATAAAAGACTATATAATATTGTTTTTTCATACAAACAACAACAAACAGACAAATGCAAAAACAAATGAAACGGGGGTTCAAACCCCCGTTTCATCCCCTTCAGGGGTGAATTTTGGAAAATCCTGTCTCAGAGGGAATTAACGTCGTAATAACTATCTGCATGCCCAATTTCAGCGAAATCTGAAACAATATTGATTTTCACACTTTGTTACCCCATTTCACCCTCTTAGAGGGGGAATTTCAAAGAAACCTGCAACACATATTTACTTATTTTTTTACTGAAGCACTTATGTGAAGTTTCGGATAGAAAAGACTATCTAATAATGTTTCTCCTTAGAGACTTTGTACCCCCGTTTCATCCCTTTAAGGGGGGAATTTTAGAAAATCCTTTCTTAGCTGATATTTACGTCATAATAACAATCTGTATGCCAAATTTCAGCGCAATCCGAAACAATATTGATTTTCAGACTTTGTTACCCCATTTCAGTCTCTTAGGGGTGGAATTTTTAAAAAGCCTTAAACATGTATTTAATTATTTATGTACTCAAGCACTTGTGTGAAGTTTCGAATAGAAAAGAATATTTAATGTTGTTTCTCCATAGAAACTTTGAACCGCCGTTTCATCCCTTTAAAGGGTGAATTTTAGAAAATCCTTTCTTAGCTGATACTAACGTCATAATAACCACCTGTATGCCAAATTTCAGCGCAATCCAAAACAATATTGATTTTCAGACTTTGTTACTCCATTTCAACCTCTTATGGGTGGAATTTCGTAAAAAACCTAAGACACGTCTTTACTTGTTTATGTCCTGAAGCACGTGTGTGAAGTTTCGAATAGAAAAGACTATCTAATAATGTTTCTCCATAGAAACTTTGAACCCCCGTTTCATCCCCTTTAGGGGTGAAATTTGAAAAATACTTTTTCAAGCGTCATCCCCTTTAGGGGTGAAATTTGAAAAATCTTTTTTCAAAGGTAACTAACGTTGTAATAATTATCTGCATGCCAAGTTTTAGCGCAATCCGAAAAAATATTGATTTTCACACTTTGTTACCCCATTTTACTTCATTCAATCCCATCCCTAAGAGGGTTCTTAGGGGTGGAATTTCAAAAAAACCTGAAACACGTATTTACTTATTTTTGTATTGAAGCACTTGTATGAAGTTTCGGATAGAAAAGACTATCTAATCTAGTTTTTCCATACAAACTTTGAACCCCCATTTCATCCCCTTAAGGGGTGAATTTAGAAAAATCCTTTCTTAGTACACCCCTACGTACTAGGACAAATATACTCCAAATTTCAAGTCTCTACAACCAGCGGTTTAGGCTGTGCGTTGTCTGTCAGTGAGTCAGTCAGTATGTCAGGACAAAGATTCTTATAGTATTAGATATTTTAAACCACCCCGACTGATCTATGTATAATCTTTTCATTAAAAGCATTCCAATGACTAAATACGACATTTAAAATCTGAGCTGTAAGTTGGTGAGGATTTGAGTATTCTGTAGAGTCCAGGAGATGTCCCAGCATCAGGTCAATGCTTCCATGTTCTTACAATATCGTTGAAGAAGAAGATTTTCGAATTGATCAGACCTATAAAAGTTGATTAAAGCTCATAGTTTTATAACGATTGAACGAATTTTCATGAATCAAAGCTAAGAACACACTCGATGAAGACATCTATTTAAAAAAAAACTATCAATAATAAAATCAAAATCGGTTCATCCGGTTGGGTGCTAAGATGCTACAGACAGACACACAGATAGACACGTTAAACGAATAATACCCCTACTTTAAATCAAAATCGGTTCATCCAGTTGGGTGCTAAGATGCTACAGACAGACACACCGATACACACGTTAAACGTATAATACCCCTACTTTTTGCATCTGGGAACGCCGTAAGGTTACGGTGGCAGATGTTCTCCTTGGTGGTAAGCTACTTTTCAACCGACTTACAAAAAGAAGGAAGTTCTCAATTCGTCTGTATGTTTCTTTTTTCTTTCATTTTTTGTGTGTGTATGTTACGCGAGTACTCCGTCAATTGTGAACCGATTCGAATGATTATTTTTGTAATCGGTAGGGTACGTTTCCGAGGTAGTCCCATTATAATTTCATTGAGATGTGATAAGTATCTTCAGAGATATGACGATAAACGTCCCAAACTTGCTACTGAAATTGACTCGCGGGGCATTGAAGTCAGTTGTTTTAGTTTTTAAACTAGTTTTAATCTTAATTATTGGTAGATTTAATGATCCCACGAAAACCCATGATTCATGAATGCACATAAAATTTTCATTGGTAGGTATATAGCTAGGATTTGAACCAACAACCCTCGGGTCAGAATCAGGGTAACTATCCTTTACGCCAAAGGGCCGTCCAATATCACTATGTAAGTATTATAAAACAATGTCCATCACTGCGTCTGTCTGTCTGTTCGCAATAATCTCAATAGCTTCTGAACGGATTATCATGCGGTTTTCACCAATAGCCAGACTGTTTATGAGGAAGGTTTAGGTGCATAATTCGTTAAGGTTTTGTGTAAATTGGTTGACATATGACGATGATTGTTAAATATGTTAATATTTTATATTCGATGCAACAAACTGATGCAAATTTTGTAGGCATATATGTTCTACCCGTGCGAAGCCGGGGCGGGCTGCTAGTTATATATATATGGTATTGTTTTATAACATTAAATGTTTAGCTTCACGAGATTTTTTTATTCATCAAGCGTGGCGCGCTATCTAGTTGATAGGAAAGTAACATTTCCCGTACAATATTATTATTGAACCTCCTTAGACATGGCACTATAAAATAACAGTCATAAGCCAAAAATTAAAAAATTACTTTCCCGCCCTAGGGCAGAAATGACCTATTTTGCGCGCACTTATCGAGGAACAAATCATCACTTTTCGAATAGATGTGATGAAAAATATATTATTCGAATATCGAATTATTAATATGTTAAGGGTACGGCCACACCGCAGCGTCCTGCGACCTGCGGGCTCGATCTCAGTATTTTCAATTGTTTTTTGATCGCGTTTGGTGTGAACCTGTCAGTACAAATACTACTTGTGCTATCTAACGTTGCGGTGTGTCCGTACCTTAAATGTCCACGAAAACATTAAACTTAGGTCGTTGAAAGTTTTTGAAGATTCCTCAGTTTTGAGTACAATGACATAGACGCTTTATACATAAATTATTTTGGATAGCACGTTTAAAATTGTTCACTGTCACTGATTGTTAAATACGAGCCTTTTTTGTTGATTTATAGTTAACTCATGTATGAGTTTAAATATCTCACCCGTTCACGCTGTCGCTTGTACTTCGCACCAAGCCTTCCCAGGGGTGAGGCTCCGGTAATCAGGAGGGATGACTCGACGCGTGCCGTATCTCTAACACTAGACACTTTTCCACTTGTTAGTTTTTATATCGAAAACACTAATTAGGACGTGAGTCTAGACATTTTTTGTTCTATTCTTGTACAAATAAGAGCCAAAGCACACATGACACTTTTGGTATCGGTGACTGGCGATTTGCGACTATATGAATACTGCACTACTTTCTGCGTTCGAATGTTGCATCTCTGTTGCGAGATTTAGCAACAGAGATATAGACTATCGTATTTTAGCGATTTTCTGCGTTCGGCCACTGTCAGCGACGGCTTCGATTTCAAAAAGCAGTAAGTTTGTACGCGTTATTAAACTTAAGAATAGCGACAAAGTAGCTGGTCGCCAACGGTAAAAGTGACGTATGTACTTAGGGCCCTCAGTGGCCCCGCAATAGGGAGTTTTGTCTCCGCGTCTAGTCGCTGCGACATGACGCACAGTTTGCGCTATTTGAGTCCAGTCGCGTCGTCACCGCGTCATCGTATCAGGTTGATTATTTTCTATTAATAGTGAAAAATCATTTTTCCAATGGTCGTCGTGTGTACGCGTGCACCGTGCGACTCTCTATAGCCTGTCCTTGCGACTCTGCGACTCGAACATTAAGTGTGCGGAGCTTTGAAAGAAATGTATAAGTATTGACGCCCACTTTGCGAGGTCGTCTATAACTTTTTTGCGCTAATGGAAAAGGGTATGTTTGTAGAACTTATTTGTTGATGTTTTAGGATCGCGTTAGAGACAGAAATTTATTTTACTATTTTAGATTTCAGTGTCTGCAATTGATAACTATTGATTACTTTCATTAAATAACATATTTACTTATATATATATATATATTACTTATATCTTATAGTTAGTTGTATTAAATGGCTTATTTTTGTCCCAATATAAACTGGTTATCCCTGGGTAAAATATGACCCAAAACTTGCCATTTCACTTTGAAGAGGTCACACAAACTGTCTTTCGTATTTATAATATGGCGGTAAAACTTTTAAGCTCCTAAGTCACTGAAAATACCTTTAACAATGGAGCAGTGATACAAGAAGCAAGCAATATAATGCAAGATCATATTATTGTTTGTTATAGCAATATCCCTCGGGAACCTTTGAACCTCTTTAGAATTGTAATGGGATAATATATCTACGAATTAAATTGAGGGTGACCTATTTAAACAGGACTTAAGGGACTTATGAAGGGTATCCAAGTAATTATAATTAATTTACTAATATATTTTATACTCTGGTTCTTGCTACTACTGGTACTTGCTCTTGTAATTATTTACATGAAATGTTTGTAGCTTTAAAGTAATGTAAGATATTTTTATTGTATCTATATATTTAAAGAAAGGCCAAGTCAAAAGTACCTATAATCGGCGAGCATGTATGAAGGCGCTCATGAAAGTGGAAGAAGCGAAAGAGGTATGTCAGGATCGTAGCATGTGGAAAGAAGAAGTCTCTGCCTGCCCGAACGGGGAAAAGGCGTGATTGTATGTATGTATGTATGTGTAAATAAAATACAGAAATTATTTCTACCAATTATAGACTTTGAACCGATCCGTCCAATCGATGTGCCCCAAGCAGGTTTTATTATAAAGGCACTAATGGCAAGATGATTTTAGACCACTAAAACGATGCATTAGGCACAGTTAAGGTACGGACACACCGAAGCGTCCTGCGTGCGCGATCTAGGCGGCGATCAGATAGCGCAGTAGTATTTGTACAGACTGGTTCACACCAAACGCGATCAGAAAACAATTGAAAAGTACTGAGATTGCGCCCGCACATCGCAGGACGCCGCGTGTGGGCGTACTTTAGCCATATAATTTTTTTTTTTTAATATCCTATAGACTTGCGTTTGACCACTATCTCACCCGTTGGTTAGTAATGATGCGTTCGAAGATGGTAAGCACGCTAGGCCTAGAATGGGAACTGGCTCTCAAGGATAGCTGCCGGAACACATTAGATGTTTTGGTGACAGATTTTCTAACTTGAGGGTGGTAGCTGGCCAGGCGGACTCTTAGTGTCCTACCACCATGCACGTTGTTGGTTTCTTAACGATGTTTTTCCTTCACCGGAGGGCCACTGTGAAAAGCGCACAAAAATTTTTAGACAGAAAAATCCATCGGTGCACGGCGGTTTGAACTCAGTACCTTTGGCCAACCGTTCTCCCGATTACGCCACCGGGCCCTCAATAGTAAGGTTTTTAGGTTTCTCTTAGGTACTGGTTCATCTAATGTCTTGTTCGTCCATATCGCAGATATCATTGACTACATTAAGGGCCAGTTTCACAGGTTCCTGATAAAGTTCAGATAGATTCAGATAGATAAATCTAACATATGACACCATATTAAAGTTGTAGTTTATCTGACACGTAAGATCCTAATATAACCTATCCAGTGAAACTGATCTACAAAACCCTTTGATTCTTTTTTTATGATAGTGGTCATGTCATAAAAATAAAGTCAACATCCTCGACCGCATCATCACTTACGAACAGGTGAGATATGATCAAACGCTAGCCTGTATGATATTAAAAAAGGTAGCAAACATACAAACGGCTCCCCTGGTGGGAAGCGATCACCGTCGCCTATGAATACTTGCAATACAGAGTGTCACTCATGCGTTGCCGACCTGTCAAGGTTCTTTTAACGCACATTTTGAAAGACTTCATGTCATAGTTCTCCGGTAAAACAGTAGACGGTATAATGAAGTGAATGATTTATAATTTTAGTTCAAAAAGTACGTGCACATCCCATATAAGTTGTATCAAAATTAAATTTGATGAAAATCATAAAACATGACAAAACATCCTAAATTTGCAACTGAAATTACTTATGTGAAGATAGACCTTTTTATTATAGTTTACGAATAAACCAAATGTATTCGCAGTACCTACTTTCGTACATTACTTATGGACTTCTCTTATATAAAACTCCTCATGACATTGTCATTAGAATATCATCCCTTCGCGCCATTTTCCCTGACGTTTTACATATAAAGTCAATTTACTGTAGTACCCGACAGCTGTGCGCCAAGAAAAATACGTCGTAAAAGAGTGAACCCCCTGTATGTGTCTTATTTAGTGAATTAAGAATTCATGAGTTCGTATTGGAGTTCTATGTTGCTTGACAGTTTAGGAAGGAGTCTTTTTGACGTTGATACTTTTATTTTGAGAAAGTAACATACTGAGGTAAGTACTGTATTAATGACTAAATCTAAAAATCTGCTATAAGAATCTTTGTCCTGAAATACTGACTGACTGACTGATCTTGAAATTTGGAGAGTATATTTGTCTTAGTACATACAGGTGTACTAATGAACGGGGGTTCAAAGTTCGTATGGAGAAACAAGATTAGATAGCCTTTTCTATCCGAAATTTCACACAAGTGCTCCAGTAAATAAATAAGGAAACACGTGTTTCAGGATTTTTCGAAATTCAACCCCTGAGAGGGTGAAATGGGGTAACAAAGTAAGAAAATCAAAATTATTTAGATTGCGCTGAAATTTGGCATGCATATAGTTATTATGACGTTTGTATCTGTTAATTAAGGATTTTCCAAAATTCACCCCTGAAGAGGATGAAACGAGGGATAAATCTTTGTATGGAGAAACAAGATTAAATATTCTTTTCTATTCAAAACTTCACACAAGTGCTCCAGTAAATAAATAATTCAGGATTTTTTGAAAAGAGAGAGAGGTGTAATGGGATAATAAAATGTGAAACTCAATATTGTTTTGTATTGCGCTGAAATTTGAATGTAGATAGTTATTATGACGCAGGTATCCGCTAAAAAAGGATTTTCCAAGATTCACCCCTGAATGGGGATGAAACTGGGTTCAAAGTTTGTATGGAGAAACAAGATTAGATAGTCTTTTCTATTCGAAACTTCACACAAGTACTTTAGTAAATAAATAAGTAAATACGTGTTTCAGTTCAACGACTATTACTGCTAAACTAAATAAATTATCTTAACCGCTATAGTTTTCCTTTAAATTTCATTAAATGCACTATTATCACGAATTTTTCCAGATTTTTGAAGCATTTTTGTAGCATTTTAGCTTTTAGAGGGAGGGGGGATGCCCTACTGGAACAAAAATTTGCACTTTAAAGTTTAATTTTTCGTAAATGGAGCATTCAATCGAAAAATTGTATTAGCAACCCTTAAATCATTTTAAAAGACCTATTTAACGACACCCCACACGATGGGGTAGACGAAGAAAATAAAATTCATCCCCACTTCTCATATAGGAGAGCTACCCTAAAAAAAATATTTTTCACAATTTCATTTCAACACTTTGTCGGCGTAATATATATACATACTCCTACAAAATTACAGCTTTCTAGTATTAACGGTCTCTTAGCAAAACCTCGGACAGACAGACAGACAGACAGATAGATAGTCAGACAGACGGACATTACGAAACTATAAGGGTTCCTTTTCAGGACTACGGAACCCTAAAAAGGAGTTTTAAACGCGGGCAGAGCTGCGGGGCACTTCTAGTTCTAAATAAAATGTAAAGAAAGTTATTTGTTTTCGTTTTGAGACATTATGTTTGTAAAATTACATAAGTAGATAAATTACGTCTAAATCGGAATGTCTAAGAAATAAATGAAAACTTTAACCAAATAGATATGCTGTGATATGAATGGCTCCAGATTCTAAAATATTATATAGATTATGTTTTCTTACAGAGAAGCATTTTTTTATGTCTAATAGGCTAGTGATACGGTCAAAACACTGCCACACAGATATACACAATATAACATTTTTCTAACTGTAACTGCACAGTTGAAACTTAAATAATACGTTTTACTCCATGGAAAACGTGTTTGGGATTTAATTACGTTGATCTTCAAGCGAGAGAGCGTGTACATTTTCTTTGATGTAAATATTCCTCGAGTTCCTCGTATGTAAGCTCGTATATTATTTTAGAACATTTGTTAGTAATCAAGCATAGAACACGATATATACTCATATAAAATACATTATTAAATAAAGTGAGCATGTCTTTAAGTGGCAGGGCTCCTGGTAGTCGACTTGGAGCGCTATCACTGCTTTGACTGTTCATCCGCGTATTCATCCGTGAAATAGAAAGGTTTATTTTGTTTTGTGTCCAGTGCAATAATCTGCAATTTCTCTGGAATGGCGTATGAAACTTTGGCTCAGTTTAACGGAAGCCTTATGGTCATTATCAGCCGGTATTAGTCTACTGCTGGACATAAGCCTCCCCCGAGACACGCCACTGAGACCGATTTTCGGCTCTATGTTTCCAGTCACTGCCACTGCAGTTCTTTGAACTAACGTTGTTTTTCTTTGTTACAGTGCTTATCTCAAAGATGACTTCGCTGTGCTTCAATATTTGGAGGCTGGATTTAACAGGGTAAGTTCATGATTATTCCCAAAACAAGAAAAATCATCAAACAATTTACTTTACAAACGTGTGAAGAGTAGCAACTTAAAACGTCAGAAGAATGTTTAATAATATTGGAGTATCGTCAGCTGATAAACCCTAATCCGAAACTTGTTTTAATTTAAATATTTTGAAAAATAAATTAACTACTTAAGGTACTTTTCATTACTTTAAAAAACCTACAATACGTAACTCTTATTAATTACATCAAATAAGATAAGAAGAGATAATTTCAGAGGTAGTTTCACATATTTATTCTATCAAGAAAAAAAAACATGCGGACAACGCAGAAACATGATTTTACTGCCACAAGTTAGGTCGAAAAAATGCGCTTTTTAACTAGTAACTATAATATTATGTTCTTGTTGTGTAAATATAATTTTCATTGCACAGAGACATGAAAAAAATAATTGTTTTTTATTTGGATATCAAAACAGTCCGTAGTGACGAATGCCTCCCAAGGTACATTTTATATCTCCATAAAATATCACGTTTTCCGCTCCGTCAATTTTCACGTACTTCTTATTACGCTATAAATTTTCCTTTGCCTTGTTACTTTTATACGTATTATTTTTTCAATGAAAATACATTCTTTTACCACACCTTTTAATATACAACGAAAATAAAGAGATCCCGCTCTAAAACTGAACCAGAAAAAACCCTTTTTTACTTTATCCCTCACTCATAAAACGCGTGAAGAGTTTATTTGTTTATTTTGATTAAAACTATCAGTGATGCATACGAGCACATATTATGTTTTAAAACATGACATATAATTCAGAACAGCAAAAGCTATTTGTATTTTCAAAGCTGTAATAGCCAACCGTACTGGCTTCAATAACAGGCCAGTAAGTTGACTTGAATTACCTCTGAATGGAAATGAGTGTCGTTTATGCAAATAGCCCACTTACGTCTACGACGTCTACCCTTTCCTAACTTACCTTCGTTTCGCATCATATTGTACTGCAGAGGTGGAAGTCTCTACATGAATAGCGATGATATTAATGTTGAGTATTTATCTTCGTTAAGAAAAGAGATGCAGTTATACAACTGTCTACCTAGCTGCATTTATAGACGTTTGCGATGACAGAATGCATCAATATCAGTGTAGAGACTTCCACCCCGGAGTAGAACGGTCTTTTACTATATTTAGTAAGTGATATACATTTTTTACGCTAGCCTATATGATTAGGCTAGCGTTTGACCAATATCTCATCTGTTGGTAAGTGATGATGCGGTCGGAGATGGGAACACGCAAGTCTTAGAATGGGATCTAGCTCTCAAGGATAGCTGCCGGAATACCTACATTTGATGTTTTGACGACCGATACAGAGGTGGGTCACGATATGATAAGAACTGGCCAAGAGTAGCTCAGAACAGGGATGAGTGGCGTAAGAGTGAGGAGGCTTATGCCATGCAGTCGGTAAAAACAGAAAAATTGTAAATGCATGTTTCTTTTTACATTCTAGACCTAAACAGAAACTGTTGAAACTATTTACTCGGAACACTTATTAAAACTAGAAACAAGTTAGAGGTAAACTATGGAACTCACTTAATACTTCCATAAAAGCCTTGCATGCCGTTATTATGCAAAGCACAAGTTTTCCCATCTTCCACTAGCTTGAAGACACTCCTGACTTGAATAACTTGCTTTAAACTGAATACATTTATGATGACATATATGAATAGGCCAACCATGGCCCAAGTTGGTCTTGATTCAGTCACCATTAAGTAATCAAGATACTTGTATCTGAATGGTGTCTACAAGTTGTCTCGATTTTAACGATCGTGGCTATGGCTTGTATCAAGTATGCTGTTTTTGACGATCAATAAAGCGCATTTCAGACTACACTTTACTATTCCGCTAGTAGAGCATGACAAGCAAATTACAAGCAAACCGGCTTATTTATAGTATAGCTAAGTGTGAACGTGTTCTAAATAAATGTAGAGTGAGCGATATGGTTGTTCTATGAACTATAATGCTATAAAATTCTATTATATTAGAGCGTGGTCTGGAATGCGCTAAACGTGCAATAAAATAAGTTTTAACGTGAATGTACCGTTTTTTTGCGTTTTATTTACCTTGGATATGCTCCGACGAGGTTTCGGTCTTTCGTCCTATTACGTAGGCCATCGTCTGGGAGCGGCTAGGATGGTAGCGACCCACGTCGTATCGCTAGCTAGCGCTTCCCGGCGCAACTGTGCCTAAGTGTGCCACAAACTAAGTCCTTAAAGATTTGTTTAATTTCATCGAAAGTTATAATTGTCTGACAAAGATCGACACATATCAGGATTACGGGAGATATCAATCCATTAAAACTATTAACATAGTGACAATCGACAAAATAAATGATGTCGTTTGTCTGCTGCGTACACATGAGTTGCATTATCCTTATCTTAACCGTAACTGTAACTATAACAGGGCCCTTAGACAAAATCCAATATCCTGTTCCCATTCACGCTAACGCAAGTTCAAAATGTATGGGAATAACATCTTTGTTGCGGAAACATAAATGTCATTCCATACATTTTGAACTTGCGTTAGCGTGAATGAAAACAGGAAATTGGATTTTGTCTAGGGGCCCAGGTGTTTTTGTATGGAGTTTGATTGATTTTTGACGTTTGTTATAGTTAAAGTAAGATGGTGCAACTCAGCAGTCTTCTTTGGTCATGGCGTGTCGATTGTCATAAAGTGAGTAGTGAGATACTTGAAGATTTTAATAAAACTTTAAACTGAAAAGTTCTGTTTGCTGACCTCTGAAGACTTAATAATTATCTGAAAGCTTAATGGTTGTTAAAGCTTAATATTTTCCTAACGGGGAAAAACGGAGTAATGAACATTCTTGCCAACCAGTCTTAAATGTGTTGTACCTATATTTCTAAAGGACGATAGCCATGCCAAACAAATATTAAATTTCAACTATATGTACAGTAAGTATAACATAGCTCGCAATTGTATCCTACTGCCCAATGCAAGTTTAATTCATCACCATAGGCAGCAGCTATTGTCGTCGCCAAAGTAGGGTAGTTGGTAACAAACATTCTTCGACATGATTCTGTACACACCTACATATGTCAAGCCTTTAGAAGTTCATGCAAGGCTGCAGAATCTCTGCGATGATTGCTTTGCATAGACGACAAAGTGCGTCTATTACAGCGTCACTTTGTCGTCGAACAGTAGCCGTAGTGACCTTAGCCATAACGCTTGCATGTGGAGATCATTCGGTAGATAACATACTTGTTACTATGTGACCTGAAGCAAGTGTTTGTGTTTTGGTTTGACAGCATCAAAAATAGTGATACCCTTGACTTACATCCGAATTGAAAACCTACCTCATTCACCTACTTCATTTTGGTAAAATGACCATATAGTTTTGCGAGCACTATAATTCCTCGATAGTACACATTCCTCGATAGTTTTACTCGAAAGCGAGTAAAAATCAACGGGTAGATTACAAAATGTATGACAGGAAGGCTCGTGCTTGCGATCCACGATTAGATTTTCACTCGCTTTCGAGTAATTGGGTTAAGCTTCGCAGGCCGTTGTGACATTATATGTAACAATGTAATAGAAATAGGCTGATTGGTGTTACAATAAATAAGTCACGCAACTTTAATGACATTATCCGTCGGGCTATTACCACCATCACGTCTGGTTGAAACGACACGGGACCAAAATGCTGGCATGTATTTAGCCCCGAGACTAAGCATCGCCATTCAACGGGGGAATACAGCCAGCATTTTGGGAACTTTACTAACTGGTAGTGGTTGCCAGAATACATTTTAGTTTTTATTGTTTTTGTTTTGGTTATTAGTTTAAAATCTGACAATTAATAAATGCTATAATAAATATATATATATCTATATATTAGTCAAATAACCCGCCCCTGAGCGCTCCGGGTGCAAAGGTGCCCATCACACTCGCCGCATTTCCACGTTGAATGGCGATGCTCATCCTTTGCACCAGGAACGAGCCGGCGCGGGAGTCACCTGTACTGTCCCTAAGCCTGTGACCTACTTCATGGACGAACTTCTTGGCCTCTGTCCCCCAACAACCCAGGGTCTCCACTGCGATAGGCACGAAGTGGTAAAGCGGCTCCATAGCAGTGTACTTTAGCCTCTTTTTACTAGCCGCGTCTTCTGCTGCTGCTGACGGGGAGTGGACGGTGCGACTGAGGTGGCTGGCAGCTAAAGTGCTAACGCAAGTCGCGTCCCAAACTAGGCACTTGCCGTTTTTCCAAGGCACCAGAGTCAACCCGTCCGGCCTCTTACCGTCAGATCTGCTCAGACCTGGAGGCTCGAGCACGCAGGGAACGTTTGCCGATATGAGAGCTCTACGGACTATGTCATTCAGCGCATGGTGACGAGCAAACCTCCCTGTGCAACGCCGACAACTCAATGCGTGATTGCCATCGGCCTCCACCATGGAACCGCAGGTGCATATGTGAGGTTCACACACCTTGCAGCCCAGACGGAGAGCCACCGCCACACGCAGAGAGTCGTCATCCAGTAAAGTGCCCAGATAAGGTGAAGGCAGCGCATGTAACCATGCACCGGATTCAGGCTGTGACACAGCCCGCAGTCTGGCCTTATCTGCTCCCGTGGTACCCTCTAATAATTGCTCCTGGAGCCGCTTCGTCCCTACATCGTCCCATGCCCGCTGAACGTGCTTCAATACTGGGATAGTCGCATCCGAATTGAAGCCAGACCAAGCCGACAACGCGTCAGACGCAAAGGGAATGCTCCCCCAGTCACCATTAGAATTGAGTAAAACCGTGACCAGGTTTGCAACCCCATGCACCGACGCTAGAAAAGCTGGCAGGCCAACGTCACGTACGCAACGCACCCCAAGACCACCATATCGGATTGGCAGAGCCGCCTGACTCCACTGATTTTCATCTAGGGAGACATTAAGGACAGACTCCACCACCGATTTTAAGGCATTATCAAATGAGGATACTTCCTCAGGACACAGCCAGGTAGGGGTGGTACGCAACAGGTATGTGACTTTTGGGAGAGCAAAGCACATGCGTAACATGATAATCGCAACGTGTGCGGAAAGATCTCTTAAACGTTCATGAGCAGTAAGGAGAAGCTTGTTACGAGCATTGATGGCCTCTGGAACTGCACTGAGAAATATTGGAGATCCTAAAATATTGAAATTAGATGCTGATAGCTCCTTGAGGCCAGGAAGAAGAGTATCAAAGCGAGGGTAGTGTACCCGAGCATCAACACTGCAGGGGAATAACTCACACTTCGAGGGGTTCACTTCCAGACCCAGGTCTTTAAGGCGAGGAATGAGGGCCTCCAGATCCTGGAAAACGTCTTCTGGTTTACCCCCAATAGTGCCATCGTCCAGATACCATATGTTTAAGGCCGATTTGAGTTCAAGAATTACTTTATGAATGGCCAAACTAAAAACAAGAGGCCCGAGCGGATCCCCCTGCTGGGCTCCTACTCGTGAAAGAATGAGACTATTGTCGAAAAAGAGATTTGACGGAATCTTGTAGACCTGGTGAAGAAAAGGATAGAGAGAAGGAATTTTTTCCTTAACCTCATTCAACAGAACGTCTCTCTCCAAAGTATTGAACGCGTTGCGAATATCAAGCTTAAGCAAAATACAGTCTTTGTTCTCCGGGTTCATCACAAACGTTCGAGTTGCGTGGATTGCCGCTTCGCATCCTAGGCGTGTACCGAAACCCAATTGGTGTGGCCGTAGGTATCCGGTTATGTCATCTCTCACGGCGCGGCAAGCCAATTTGGCAGTCAAACGACGAAAAACACTACCAACGGCAATAGGTCTTATGCCGCCATCTTTCTTGGCTAATGCAAAGAGCGAGGCACCATACAGATACGGACACACCAATGGATTCAGCTGGCCACTTAACAAAAAATTCGAAAGCCTGGTTAGGCATCCTATGAGACGTCTACCGTTCTCTCCTGCCGATAGCGACGTCAGTTCCCTAAGATGTCCCGGCCGTATCCCGTCCAAGCCCGCTGCTGAGCCAGTATGGAAAGTGCCAAGCGCCGACACCACGTCCTCTACAGTAACTGATATCGCAGTATGTGATAAATCCGGATCTGAGGGAAAACTGAGAGGACGCGAAGGACTCGGATGTTTAAGCTTCAAAGCAGCCAGCGTGTCAGGATCTCGCTGTGCATAAGAGTCCTCCGACACCAGAAGGCGAACGGCCCCCCGTAAGTCACCCTCAAAGACCTTGTGTTCGATAGTTTTTCTAATCGAGTGCACTTTGGATAATGACCTCGTGGTGGCAAAATCTTCATAGAGACAAGCACCGGACGACAGAATATTCGCCTTGACTTTAGCCGTCATGTTCCCAGGTAGTTCTTTTGATGGCACTCTTAGAGCTGTGTATGCGAAAAATAAAAGAGCGCTCCACTCGTCTACCCCGTTACATGAAACACAAGAATCAATAATGTCACACAGTTTGCCGGCGGCTTGATTCCGTGCATTTTTAGGGACGTGCCGAAGGACAGGAACGCGTCTCTTCAAAGCTGAAAGCCTATCTAAGGGACAGTGGACGGGTGGTGGTGAAAGTGGCAAAGTACTCGCCCCCACTGATGGCGTACTCACTCTATCTGTTGGACAGACCCGTGAAGCTGCAACCTGATACTGTACATTTTTGTG
Organism: Cabera pusaria; assembly: GCA_954871355.1. Classification (NCBI taxonomy): domain Eukaryota; kingdom Metazoa; phylum Arthropoda; class Insecta; order Lepidoptera; family Geometridae; genus Cabera; species Cabera pusaria. Next base: position 16,695,614 of record OX940902.1, read on the forward strand.
CATGCGACCTATATGCACTCTAAGCCCGTGTTCAGAAAAAACGCGTGTGGACCCAGGGCAGTGGGGGCACGTCATATTGCTAGGCGTACAACTCATGATAAACGCTCTGAAATTAAATCGATACTTACTTAAGTATATTACTAATTAACAAACAATATACAAAACCTAATAATACAAATGCATTGTATAAAGAAAGCTAGCAATAACAAACAAAATAGACAAATCAAAATGAAATCTAACTTAAAACTTGGATAACTAATTAAATATACAATAACCCAATTGCGCCCAACAAAAAAAAACTGAAAAATAATAATAATAAACTTACTATTTATTAAATTAATAATATTATTATTATTAATTAAATTAATATATAAATTAATAATTTATTAAATGTCAAATTCATAAAGATTACATATATTGACCATATTTGACCTATATTTTAAAGTTCAATAAAGTTAGGTCACAGGCAAAATCTATTACAATATAAAATTTAAATTATGTTTAATAAAAACTTAGCGTAGCTACCTAGGCGTAATGAATAAATAAATAAATGTCAAGGAATAAAATAAGTCAAAACACTAATTAAAATAATCTGTAGTAATATGTACTAAGAAGTACACAGCTCAAAAAAAAAACTATTATATTAATTTAAGTACATAAAATACAAATACAATGTCAACAACTAAAATTTAGTTCACGACATATGGTCTACTAGATGTTTTAGTACATCTATCTATATTCTACACAAAAATGTTTATCTTCTTACAATACGACTCCCAAGCAGGTTCCGCCATCTGTGTAATAAATCAGGAAACCGACCGAAGCGCACCAGTGCGCTCTGTTTCGCGAAGATAAAAATGACGCACCCGATCCTGTCGTCTAATCGATTAGACCGTCTCACAGCCGAGTGTGCTGCGCGTTGACGAAGTGTTGCGTCCAAAAAACAGATGGCGCTGTATGTGGGAAACTAAAAGGGATTAGATTTAGGGAAGACCAAATGTTCCCATAATTCCCCAACAGCACGGCACAGCACACACTCGACACTGTAGTAGGCTCGAAAACACTGTAGCCTGTAGAAAAATGCGCGAACTACAGCGGCTGATCTTGACGGTTGGTGCCGGGAGACGGCGGTGATTACAACGCTGAATATCCAGGTATTCCTGTTGCCAGCCACGGGATAACTTGTTCACACATGCAGCGTCGCTCCCGGTACACGGATATATTAATTATTTTGTCCAAAAGTAACTACAAATAATTTAAAATATAAATAATTTACGGAGTGGTAAGTGTTGTTGAGGGCCTACCTACCCTCCTTTCAATAATAAAATTGTTAAAAAATACCTAATACCAATTATTTTAAACACATGTTATATAATATTTAATTCAACAGCCTATTTAGTTTAAAATTATATTATATTATTTAGTAGAAATGATTAATTGATACAATCACTACTAAATGCTTTCACACTATGTCGTCGACAGATTGTATCAAACTACCAGCTTGACGATATCGTGCAGATATCGTGTAGTTACAGTTATCGTCCAATGTGAAAACGCCCAATCCCATACATTTTCTTAGTTTTCTCTAACGATTGAAGATAGTTTTATATCTAGGGGGCTTGTCTTTTTATATTTTATAGGCTTAGCGTTTGACCAATATCTCACCTATGTCGATTGTTTTTGTAATTTGATACGTCAGTGAGATTATCGATTGTCAAAAATATTTATCTTTCACCGTGTCAATAAACAATATTTGTCGATTGTTTAGGCGATTCATGAAATCATGAAAATATGTAAGGCCTACAGATTACCTCACGTAGGTGTAGGTCCTACTTTGTAGGCAACTTTCAGATCTTAATGATCGTCAAAACATCGCATGTCGAAATACATTAAAATCTAACAAATCTGCTAGCTATTATAACTTTGCCAGACAGCGAGCGGGGAGAAGCGTGACGTTCACCTCGCGTGTAGTAGCGTCTTCCATAGATTGTCATAGTCATCCGTACGCCAAGAGCACGCGACCAACACGCGACGTAAATGTCACGCCGCTCCACTCCATTTGCTGTCCGGTGAAGATAGATTGTATCTATAGGCCAGTAGTAAACTTTAAGTGGTAAAACTTGTTGGTGACTTGAGTATCGGCGCTCAAACATGAAGTATCCTTTGACCAAAGTTTGATTAAGCTACGGCATGATAGCAAAGTTTAGGAGGAACTGCCAAGTGTTATTACAGAAAACCCCTTTAACGGAAACCTATTTATAGTGTTTATTTATTACTGAGTCAATTTGGCCCGCGTATTCGCCCGCGTTAAATTATATTTCCTATGCATACTTCACCCGAGGATAAAAATCAAATAAAGTTTAATTTTGTGATGAATTACCAAACATTAGTTCGCGTTTATAATATTGTAAATGATGTTGATTTTGAAAAAAAACCTACTACTTTGTAATTGTAAGTTAAAATAATTATATACTTGACAGACCAGTTGGTCTAGTGGTTAGTGTGCCTTTCCAAACCGAAGGTCAGAGGTTCGATTCCCGCACGGATCAATTATTTGTGTGATCTACAAACAATTGATCTTATTGCTAAGTGGAACTCCGACAAATACATATATCGTTAACCGCAGCTATTTATTCTATATTTATGCTTTCAATAAAGATCACAGGAATTATAGAATTCTTATTTCAGCACAAAAACTAAACACAAAAACTAGACACGAGTATAAACGATATAACCTTATAAATATGAAATATCGAAGTCAATATTACCTCTGTATCCCTCGTTATATGAATCATACATACCTCCGTCGCAAACACATTCATCTAAATCCAAACTGCCCTTGGCCTCCGTTGTAATGAGCTATCTGAACCGAAAAGTTTCCAAGACCGGCTTTGAAGAGTACGATAGACTATCTCAAATAGAAAAGTTTGCAACACTTCGGCGAAATCATAAAACTTTGAGACATCAATTTGTGTAGTCAGATGGTAAGTACACCTGCTCATGACGATAGAAGAAAAAATCTAGACATACTTATTGACCCAGCGAGCGTAGCGAGCGAAGCGTCTCAGTTTCGACAATGGCCAAAAATGCTTTTGTCTGGATGTTTGTCTGTTCTCGCCTGCAGATCGCATTTTTCAACCGATTTTGACCTTGATTTATTTTTAAAAAATTGTCAGTGATTTCAGTCAAATTGGAGAGGCACACTAGTGTCATGATTTCTTATTTTTATAAGTTAAATTTACTTATTTTGATGTATTTTAATAATGAATTGTGCTCATTTGACTTATGTTTTGTGAAACTGCCATTGGAAACGTTTTGACTCACACTGTCAGTGTCAATCGATGGTGCCAACCTGCAAAATTTAAAACTACCGCGAATGAGAATTGTCTGTGGCCTCTAAGCATGGATGCCAACCTAAAAAAGAAAACAAGAAAGTTAACGCGGTAGAGAGTTGGCAGTCGGGCTTCAAAGTAGTCACAGACGATCGAACTTGGTGCGGAGCGCACCACGAACATGGTGTGCTCCGCACCAAATACGATCGTGTGGCGCACGGTCCGGCGGACATTATTATTATTAATATCGGTACGGCTGGTTCGGAGCGCTTGCACATCGAACGCGGTGCGTACCGCACCGATTCGATCGTGTGGACGGCGCACCGAACCACATGTCGGTTTAGTCGCTATTGTGCTATCGTACGCGCAACACGTCGCTGCGCGTACACAAAAATGGATTGAATTGAAATGAATGAAAATTTTGCCCATTCTTTTCTTCTTTTTCCTTGGTTATATAACGGCGATGTAGTAACGATAGCTGCCGCAACTAAAGCAATTTTGGCTTGTTTTGATAGAATGGGCGGCATTTCGAGGAGACGTGTTCACGCAACGCTAGCACGATACGACTGGACGGTTCGAAGTCTGGTGCGATCGTCTGTTGTATAGATCGCACCGTGCGGTTCGTGGTGCGCTCCGCACCAAGTTCTATCGTCTGTGACTACTTTCTTGGCGTTTAAAACTAGTAGGTCGTTGTTATAAAAGTACCTCTAAATTCTCGACATTGATTGTATAGTTTGTGATGTACCGACATTGGTCGGATGTATATTATACGAAGTTTGCGCCTATTACACGATGTTTCAATTGGAAGAAGGTGTTCTTCTTACAACTCAGAAGCGGGATAACCCAAAGGGTATGTTGATAGCTTTTAATAAATTTACTATTTTTTTTCTTTTCTCCTGTATTTGCTATGCTTGATATGCGTCCACTAAAGCAATTTATCACAGGTAACTGTAATTTATTTGTATATTGAACTCGATTATGACACGTGCAAGTTACATGATTGTGTTGGATTTGTGCAGCGTGTCTGGTCAGGGCAACCCTCTGGTGATGTGCTGCTTAAATCAAGATCATTCGTGTGCGGTGGTGTGCGTGGGTTCTTGGCCAAGGCTACCCTCTGGTAGAACCTAGCGCATGCTTTCGTACGCTTTTGAGTTGGGCGTGTTTGTGTTTGGTCGAGGCCACCCTCCGATAGCATATAACACGTTTGACATTTTATTTTTATTTTTATGTTGTGGTTGCGCGTGCTATAAGAAAGTATTAAACCATTGAAATTCATTGAACTATATAAGTTTTGATTTTAATATTTCCAAACGTTTCAAACAGAAAGTCTAACAAGCATACAGAATATAAAGTTACAAGTGTGTTAAAATAATATATTGTTTTTCTAATGGATGGGTCGAGTGGTTTTCATATTATTGGATACATTAGAGGGCGTGCCAGTTGACTCAACGGTTAATTGGGCGAGCACCTGAGTGTTTCGCTAGATGTTGGTTGAGTCGATTGGACACGTCGGATTGTTAATTAGGGGGCGTTCTAATTATACTCAATGGTTAATTGGGCGAGCACCTGAGTGTTTCGCTAGAAGTTGGTTGAGTCGATTGGACACGTCGGATTGTTAATTAGGGGGCGTTCTAATTATACTCAACGGTTAATTGGAGGAGCACCTGAATGTGTTTCGCTAGATGTTGGTTGAGTTGATTGGACACGTAGGATTGTTAATTAGGGGGCGTTCTAATTATACTCAACGGTTAATTGGGCGTGCACCTGAGTGTTTCGCTAGATGTTGGTTGAGTCGATTGGACACGTCGGATTGTTAATTAGGGGGCGTTCTAATTGCACTCATCGGTTAATTGAGCTGACACGTGAGGGTCACGTTGGACGTTGGCTGAGTCGATTAGACACGTCGGATTATCAGTTAAAGGACTAGCTGTACTTATTGGTTAATTGAGCGAGATAATGATGATGAATGATGGTGATAATGATGGTGATGATGATGGTGATAATGATGGTGATGATGATGATGGTGATGATGGTGATGGTGATAATGATGGTGATGATGATGGTGGTGATGATGGTGATGATGGTGGTGATGATGATGGTGGTGATGATGATGGTGGTGATGATGATGGTGATGATGATGGTGACGATGATGGTGATGATGATGGTGATGGTGATGGTGGTGATGATGATGGTGATGATGATGATGACTATGACGGTGATGATGACGGTGATGATGATGGTGATGATGATGATGACTATGACGGTGATGATGACGGTGATGATAACGGTGATGATGACGGTGATGATGACGGTGATGATGACGGTGATGATGACGGCGATGATGATGATGATGGTGATGATAACGGTGATGGTGGTGATGGAAGTGGTGATGATGATGGTGGAGATGATGGTGATGATGATGGTGGAGATGATGGTGATGGTGATGATTTTTATAAACATCACCATCATCTGGAGATCTGGAGTTTATAAAAATATTACAGCTTACTAAAGTAAATATGAATTGAAAAATGGGTTAAATAGAAATAGGAGAGTTTTATTTATTTTATTTTAAATGCTGGATTCAGTATGCTAGATATTTTTGGAAAACAAATGTTTAATGAATCTAAATTGAATATTGTCGGTGGTTTGTTTGTGAATGGATTATGCCGTTGGCAATGTGTGTATTTCAGTGTGTTGCCAATGATGTCTACTGATGATGATGGAACCCTGCCTGACTCGCCACTCGACGGCAACCATGTAAGAACAAGAGGAGAAGGTCGCCTTCTACTACTAATACCAGCGAAGAAGTTGCTACACCTCGTAAGACCTGTAGGGTGTCAAGGAATCGTTAACATGCTATCTTCGGCAAACAGAGTCATTGGATATTGATCGGATTGCTCTAGAAAAATCATTAATGTAGATGATAAATAGAAGTGGGCTAAGTACGCTAGCTACTCCATACTTCACCTTGCGTTGAATTGATGTGTATATTTAATTAATTATATTCAGATGATAACTTACAACTTATTGTAAGCTGGCTGCGTGTATTGTACACGAGTACAACACTGTAAAAATGACGTGTAAATTTGACGATTTAGGAATAAAAGAATATGAAATATGAATAATTAAGCCAAGTGCATTTGACGCCATGGACGTCCAGCTTGTAACTAAGTAACTTTTTAACTAAGTAGTATGGTCATGGTCACAGTAGATCGCATAAACTGCATTATGGTTGTCAACGTCGAAACTTATATTCTGCTTTAAAGTTAATTGTTGTGATAAGGTGTAAATCTATATCCCTTTTTCGTCACAGAAAATATCATATTTCTCGAAGTAGTCGTTTAATTGTAGAAGAAAAATATATATGCATATATATATTACATACTTTTCAAATAGTTTGGATATTATTGGCATTATTACTATGGATCGGTAGTTATGAACTAAAATCAGCTTTCTTTGGATATCTGTATGAAAATGTTTTTAATTTTTTCTATTTTATTGTCTGGATATATACCTGATGTATCGAAAAGGTTACCTTTTCGTCACATTCGTTTAAAGCATCAATATGACTCAAATCATAGCATAGGATAGCATCATGTGTATGAACACATTTGCTGTGATCGACAATGATGACACGTTTTATTATTTTATAAGAAATCGCATTATAATGAAATAAATGGAAATGAATTTATTTCACATGAAATAGAGTTTAAAAGGTTTTCAAAGAAATCATATAAGACCATCTATTTCGCCATGTCATGACATGTGAAAGAAAATAAAATTAACATTAATGAAATACAATGTCAAATGACCTTCAGTTTTAAAATATATTGTATTATATATAAGGTGAGGTATATAAGGGCACATGAACATACAATTTGTATTGCTCCTTATGTTGTTATCTAATTGTGGTAGATATTGGTATGACTTTATTTACAATATAATCATTTAAGATGTAGGATATTTCTTCAGTATGAATTACTCATACATAACTTTAAAGTTATTTTACTTAAAATAATTGCGAATTAAGATAACATTTTGTTTGAAATATTTACGTATTCACCACGACGTTTTCGATTTATTATTCGATATTTTTATTTTTGTGATATGCGTATAAAATGTTTTATAGGAATTTAGAGTATTATTTTTATTTTCTATTTGTCGTTGTACGTTGTGTAGATGTGCTGTAAAAAGTCTCTGCTTTTTACTACTGATTTTCAATCTCCACACCGTATCAGCTGTGCAGTGTGTCCATAGAGTGCTAGTTTCAACAGTTCAGTTTTACAGTATTTTTTTTTATACAATGCACGGAGTTATAAAACCAACTTTGGTTCCTTTTTTATATATATAGTCTGTTGTTTAAATGCTAATGCTTTGAAAATTGAAAAATGCTAATAAAATTTCTATAATCATTAAAAAAAATCATTAAAGTATAAAGCGATGTTAATTTTGTACGTCTATATGGAAATCATTATTACTATAATTATAATTTCATTACATAGGAAAACAGAAACATTTGTTCTAATTAAGAAAAGATCAATGAAGCTACAAATATTTTTCATGAGAATTACTACTCCGTTGTGGTTTTTTTGTTCTCGTTATATTCCTATTTGGATTATTTCCTTGTGATTGATTTTAGCTCAAGCTCAGGAATTGAGATTTTCTACTCTTCAATTATAAGTCTTGAGTATTCAACAGTTGGTAGACATAATAGGTATAATATTAGTATGTGTAATATTTATAAGTGTACTATATATTACATGGATATACCAAAGTGATCACTTGATATTCTGAAGTTCTTTTCGCGGATTAATGCAGTAGTCATTCTCAGTAATTTTGCTAACTTCTTATCCATATCTGTAACAAGCTGCTTGCTGCTACTGACATTAATCTAAAGGTGGAATAGAATAGAATGATTATTTATTGCACATCAAATAAAATATACAGACAATAATTCATAACAAGATAATGTTCATACTATGGGCGGTCTTATCGCTTGGAGTGATCTTTATTAGACAAACTTTGGGTGGACAGGATTTCACATATTCATGTTGCAAGGGAAAGGGGTGTACAGCTATAAAATTATATAACAATAATTATAATACATAAAATACATACACTAAATATACATTACACAAACATTTTATACATACACACATATATATAGCCATATACATTATTATACACACATACATAAGATACTACTGGATAAATACGACAAGTTAGTAACATAATATCTGTCTTTTTATGATACGGTACATTATTTTCTGCCACCGTTAATGTCTTTATTTGATATTTCGAGCTCTAAACACAAATTTCTTTGTTGGTAATGTCAAGTGATATTTTCTTTTTTAGACATGTAGTGAATACTTGTGTTATTTCTAATTACATGAAATAATTATGAAATATTTGTTTTTGGGTTCGTTTCATAGTAATTTTCCGTCTATGTCAACGCTGTCTTATTATACGTTGAATGTTTTTTTTTTAGTTGTTGTGAAACAAATTCCTAAATTCCAAGTGGATGGGGGAAAGGGGGGTGAAGTTTGCTTTAGTGTTATTACGGATTTCAATTTTTGATTTTTTTCGGAAAATCTTTACCTACCCTACACTAATCTGACTACGCAGTCCTCTTAGCTCTCACAAGGTTTGTCTTGTGGGGTTTCCCCATAAACACCAGATTCAAACTCCTAGGAGCAAGGAAACGCAAGTAATCGCTAAAACTTATATCCCTATTTTTGGCAAAAGCCCACTCTGAAATGGCTTTGCTAAGCCATGTGAAATGGGAAAGTGTCGGTTATGCCTGGTTATAAGGGCTCGCGAGGTCTACTGTTCTCACAGAACTACATACTTGTTTATTTGGTTTTTACCCGGCTAAAGCTTTCGGCTTCGCCTTAGAAGGGTTGAAGTGTTCAGCTGTCTAGGTAAGGTATGATTGTATTTGCGTATATTCTATCATAGTGCTTAAACTAGTCTTCCTGTATTGATAAATATATTGATAAATGAGGTATCAGTTGAATCGTTTTCGTCAGAGAGAGAGAGAGAGATACATGTTAGACTTAAGTCTCCTCATAGTTATCATCTACACTGTAGATGATACTATAGAATCTATAATAATCTATATAGATGATTGGTATAAAAACTTGGTAAAAAAATTGATACTCTACTACAGAAGCGTATTTTACTAATTTCAGGAAATTTAAATAAACAAAAAACTTGATATATAAAACGTAATTAAAAAAAATTCAAGCAACTAACATCCCTATTATATAGTACGATTATTAGTTGGGTGACTTTGAGTAGCATGTGTAACTAAGCTGAGTAATACAATTATATTATTTTTTTCGGTTGCGTTCAGTTGAAATCGAAGGCTAAGTTTTTATAAATTCAAGTTCAATAATCGTTAGACATTTTAGAAGCCTTAATATCGTTTACAAACTCGTATCACGGCTAGCCACGTATATAATTTTTTTTACACAATAACATTATATAAAAATGTAGGTGTTGCTATTTCCAAACTATGTCATCTTCAAGTTTGCTTATAACAACCTATGCTTGTTATTTGTTGTGTAATAAATGTTATTATGGTGTCAAGTTCCTTTGTAATGGAGTTTGTAGTAAGATACCTTCATTATAACTTTATGGGGAACGTTTACAGCTTATAATTATAAACAGTTGGGTTACTATACACCTTACTGTACTTATACGCTTCATGTTAAAGCTAAGCTTTATTTTTACCCCCAACGCAAAAAGAAGGGTTAAGTTATAGTATAAGTTATAAATTTGACGTGTGTATCTGTGTGTCTGTGTATCTGTATTTCTGTCTGCGACATCGTAGCGCCGAAATAGATGAACTGATTTTGATTTAGTTTATTTAGGAACATACAAATGCGAACTTTTTTAGTGAAATCGACTAGCCATTTAACCGTGGTAACACTACTGGCAGACAAAGCAAAGTAACTTTTGCATTTATATTAAAAAAGTGTGGCAACTTCATTAGGTACAATTTAATTAAATCGAATTGATAGAAGTATAATCATTTTACTAATATTCATATTAATTATAAATACAAAAGTTTTAACGTTAGATGGATGCTTCTTTATACAGAAACGTCGTACGACGTGGTTTCAAATAACACAATACATTTTATTAAACTGACGAAGAATGTGCATTACTTAGATTATTTTTTCACGCGAAAACGGCTTGGATGACATTAAGCACAGAAAATACCTGTAGAAAGAAAAATAGGAAAAAAGAAAAAAAGAAAGGAAGATTTTTTTCTTTCTGAAAGAAAGAAAAATTATTTATTCAGCCGTCCTCAAGTTACAGATGATGTTGACAAGAACATATTTGATATCTTGACAAAAATATAAATAAAACAAAAAAAAAAGAATGCAATATTAGGTGCTGAAACAGACCACTAGGCACACATGTCCAGGTTTTGCAGATCATACACCCAAAAAACCAAGCCGCAAATTTTCAGAACGGCCGGTAGGTATCTTAGATAAACTCATCGGATAATTTTTAATGCGGGAGAACGCGCGAAGCACAACTAGTTCATTATAATTGTTTTATTAAATTCCGATTTCCTATTTGTATGGAGTGTCAACGTCCTCCAAGGTCCTTCTTATGGAGTATTATTTACAATATAATTGGGAAGCCCTAATGAATGCTGAATACTGAATAAAGCTTTTAGGGGTAAACAACCCCTTATAATGGTCGATTGTTGAGTTGAGTAATTTCGCCGGCACTATACCTATATTATTCGTAAAGAAGAAGTGGGTATATTTTGTCTAGCTAAACGAACTTGAATGTCTATTACAATATAAGATATATAAAAAATATGTACAAATATAAATATTAAGATCTGGTTATAGATAATCAACTAAGTCTCAGACTATCCAGACGGAGCCGCACCCGTGTGAACGCAAGTTCAGTAATACTAAATGCTTGAGTAATACGCTTCCGCGCTCAGATTGCTACCAAGCGGCAGCAGGGTCGGACGCTTCCGTGCAGTATTACTTCGCAGCGTTGCTTACGTAGTAATCATGCCGTATTGACTATGCCGGACTGAGTGCGGAAACTTATTACTCAAGCATTTAGTATTACTGAACTTGCGTTCATACGGGGTTAGGCACGGCTCCGTCTGGATGATAGTCTGAGTAACTAAGTATAATAAGAAAATTAAACAGAAAGAAAGTGAAGTGTAGGTGTAATGCATGGTTAGTGTGAGGACACAGTACATACACTATCAAACGATTTATTCAGCTCACTTAAATCTATCTATCCATACATAGAAATCGATGTGTGTATGCACTCCAAAACTGCTAGAGTGGTTTTGATTAAATTTTTCGGCATTCATCAAACTAGCCCAGCGGGTAATCCTAAGTTTGGTAGCGATCGAGTCATACGTGCGAAGTCAGGGCGGGGTTGCTTTGCTAGTTATAGATAAGAATAATTTAAATTAAAAACATTGTACAATTTCACCAGAGTATAAGATTCACATACAATATGAGGTGCTGAAATAGGCCAGTCTCCTCACCACGAATGTGTAGTTCTGGATTATAGATTCCTAAAGCCTGGATGCTGATTATCTGATATCTTCATCTATCTTTGTTACAATAATTCTTATTTACCATTAGTTTGTAGAACGCTTTTTCAATTAAATTAAAAGTAGAAATGAAGAAAACATAAAAACAAAATGTTGGATCTCCAAGAGCAAGGCAAATAATTAAAAGAAATACAAATAAACTAACTAGGTATAAGGAAAAGTTGTACCATTACAGAGCTTACTTACGTAGCTACTTCAGATAAAACTAAAAACAAAGTAGGTAGTAGTTATTTAACTCAGTGCAGACCTAATAACAATCTCCTCTCACTTTATAAGAGTAATAAAATTAAATAGGCTATCACTCAAGTATCCACTAGATAGAAACGGTACAAAAAGGGCCCCAAACACTTTAATCTAGCAGCTTTCATTTCAGTATAAAAAGATTCTCTTAAAAGGACTCTTAACATTTCAACAGGGCTAATTTAAAGCCAATATTTGAGAACCTTCATAAATACATTAAGATTAGGTTTTCGTTTGTTTTGATTGATTCATTCAAATTTTCGGTCTCGTAAAAGTCGTTTGAAAGATCTTTGGCTCGTTGGCAGAAATTTGCAGATTTCTATGAAGTTACATGATTGTGGACTAGTGTTCGAATAAAATAGTTTCAATGTAATTTAGCAAAGCTCTTGAAAATAATGTATTTCGTTTGTGAGCGAAAGTTGGCTACTGTAGTACGACGCAATCAGTATATAGTAAAAAAAAAAACAAGTATCAACGCTAATGTTTTATATTATAAATTAGCAGCGCCTCGCGGTTTCACCCGTGTAGTTCCAGTACCCGTGAGAATATCGGAAAAAATATAGCCTATGTTACTCACTGATAATTTAGCTTTTTATTAGTGGAAGAATTTTTGAAATTGATCCAGTAGTTGTTGCGTTAAATCGGAGCAAACAAACAACAAAAATCAAAACTTTCCTCTTTATAGTATTCGTTTAGATGAGAAACTCGGTTTAAGGTGGCAATAGCCCAATGGATAAGGTGTCGGACTGGCGATCGAGAAGTCGTGAGTTCGATCGTGAGTTCCCCACCCCACCCATTGTACTATTGACAAACCCACTCCAGACACAAGCATATTTAGCAATGTGCAACCCATATTGCGAATAATCTTTATAAAAAAAAATTATTAATTCAAAGGTCATTGTTTAAACCTCTGCTCTCTTGTTCTCCAGGTGATGGTAGAAACTCTAGGCGCGACAGCATGGTGCGCAGAAGTGCTGCAAGCTCGAGCTGCGGCGGCAACGGCGAGAGCGCAGATTGCAGCTATGGCAGCTCTGGCTGCAGCCGTCGATCGCTGCCGAGACCTCGTCGCTATTACTGATGATCAGCAGAGGATACTTGTAAGTACCTACTTGTGAAAATACAGCTTTAAAGGTAAGTTATTCGAATCTGGGGCATCATTCAGGCGGCCGTAAACAAATAGGTCATCTTCATTGACCGCTTCGAGTAAACTTAAAAAGGTACAAGAAGTTCAATAAACTTATTTGACTGACAGATATATCGAGTGCAAGAAAAGTATAATTTTGTTGTTGTTTTTTACATTTAGGTACGACCAATTATGACTAAATAGATTAGTTTCCCGCAAAATAATTAATAATTCCCGCGTTAGTAAACCGCAAAATAATGTTGTCCGTATTTTTGGGTCAAATACCCCAGCTTCAGTGTGGCCACTGCGGTCAAAACTCTGCGTTGAGGCACCACGCCGCAACGCATCGTGTCGACAGGCTTTCAAGGGCCAAATCATGACTTTAACTTTTTAATTGAAGACATGAGCAAAATTCAGCCAAAATTCATTATACATGAATATTCATAATAATGAAGAGTTTTTCTTTAGAGATACTTTTCTTTAGATTTTTTTATCCTTGTTTATGTGTAACCATCTCGTCTACATTTCTTAACAGCTAACCAACAAGTCGTGGTGCCGCGCGCTGGGTTGGCGCACTGAAGAAGGCCCTAGGCCTCTGACTGAGGCAGCTGGGGGCGAAGCCCTACGTCTAGCGTCGAGCGGAGCCCGAGACTGGGAGGCGCCTGTCACGCTGCGCCGCAGGGCTGCGCCTGATCCGATACTATTGCCTTGCCGGGGAGCCACGATTGGGTTGACTAGGTAATTGTTTTTTATTTCGAATAGGCACGTGATTGACCACTATCTCACCTGCACGCTTGCCTAGATTATTTATTCATTAGATGCGTCCTAGAAATAGTCTAATATAGTATTGTCTAAATCTGGATACAATCTTAACATTATCCATATTTTAGTCATGTGCAATTATTATTTGTATGTATGTATGTTCGGGTCAAATCCCAATTGAGGTGAAATTTAACGTACTTATGTATTTTCGGTGACAATGCAATATTATGGTACCATCGAACTGATCCCATGATGAAGCCTGGATGTAGGGACTGGAACTCCCAGATGCGGAGAGCCGACAGAGCGTTACACGATCGGTAACTAAAACTATTATTAAATGTAGGTACTGACCTATCTTCATAAGCCTATATATGATGATGATAATACTGTGCAAGTAGTTATTCTATTATACCTATCCTATATATCTAATATTAAGAGCGGCTTCAAACTCACGGGTAAGAATTTTGGAAGAATATCAAAATTACTTCGCCTAGTACCTATCGGACATTTTTTAGACCTATTTCATATTAAATAAAAAAGATTTCACCAGAAATCATACGATTCCCAAAACTTCCGTTCGGCAATTTATATCATCCGGAACTTATTTATATAAAAGGTTCAATTGGGCACGGGTCGTCGGTTTTCCTCAAATTGCTGACTGCTTCATGCTTTTTTTTAGAAAAAAAGGTCTTCTTATAGTTGACAAATGTAGCTAATAACTACCAGTGTAATGCTATTTTTTATTTATTTCTGATACACCAGAGGGTCTAGGCCTAGATTGGTCTGACTATCAAGGGCTGTGTGCTGCCGAACACCGTAAGGTTTTGGCGGCAGACTTTCTCCTTGATGGTGGTAAACTATTTCTTGGTAGCAAGTAAAGTGGAACATCGATATAATGCTCCTACCACCTGTGGTAAAGGTCTAAAGGTATGTTTCGTGCCACCCGATATGGAGGACAAATGGGATACTAGCGCTCTGTGGGTTGGATTGCTCTTGGACTACAGTCAGTTGTCCGGCGCTTCGTCTCACTGCCATCTCTCTCCAGACATGAATGAATCCATCTTAGATCGGATCGTCACTTTAACATGCAAGTAAGATAGCGGTCAAATCCTTTTCTGTCAGACATAAAAAAGCTATACCTATGCAGATAAGCATGTGTTTTTATGATCAGTAATTATCTTAGGTATTCAAAATCGATTAAAAACAACTGGAATTCCTCATTAGTAGAAATCCTCATTAGTTGATTTAAATGTGATTATGAAGTTCAAACGCGCTTATAAGGAGCACCTCATCACAAAAAGTCGATTACTATATACTGGGCACCTCATCGATTCGATCAATTCGATTCATAACTAGACATGCCTATTAAAAAATAGGTGCTACCTTGGTAATCAGAAACTGTACCTACATATAAAATGTATTTCCAATAACTACGTCCATTCCATTCCAACATATCCGCACTGGTGCTTCTATTGAATTTCCGTCGTCGACATCAACGTCGCTTCTCATTATTATAAATGAATAGAGAAACACGCCTATTTAGGCTCATAGTCAGTATCAATTAAGCTGAAGGCTTGCACTGTGCCTGCACCAATTAATATAATTTAGTTAGTGTCCGTCGCTATGTGCTGGACAGTAACTAAATCAGAGAGTAGTTGGACGACTTTTGAAATAGATTCCTCGCTATCAACTCTTTGTTTACTAGTGAACTGAAAGATGTATGTTTTTTCTCAGCTCAAGTGTATTACCTAAGTTTTTTAAAGTCTTGTCTGAGCAGCACTAGTCTAGTTAATCTAAGTCACTTTATTGCTGTCCGTCACTTGTTGTGGCGTTAGATAGTTATCTGATGGCGCCATATAAAAGCTGTCAAAATCTGTCAGATTTCTTTATATTAACACTATCAGGAACCCGTGAAACTGGCCCTAAGTGTCACAAGCCTATAATTTCACTGGACATTTTGCCATTCAAACCGAAAAATATTCCTATTTCACGGCTGAATTAACACGCAACGTGGTGGTAATACCCAGACTACTTGTACTATTCATTATTCTGTGCCCTGACGGACTAGCAGAAGTTCTACGTTTACAAAAACGACACTCACAATATAAACAGCTAGGCTATTCTGTAAGCTATCTCGACAGCGGAATCCGCGGTGAGATTTTAATTTCGTACTACGAAATTCAATCGTATCACGTTCGTAATACGGTTGAATTTCGTAATACGAAATTAAAATCTCACCGCGGATTCCGCTGTCGAGATAGCTTACAGAATAGCCTAGCAGCTCTGCAATCACAACGGCGCTGGCGGCTTTTAAGTGCACTGTGAGACTGATTTTGCCGAGTTCCCTGGCCAAATGGCCAATCACCTATCCGTCGCGCTACTGTTGCATCATAAATTTGCTATGGCGCAGTGAACGTAGTGACAAATAGAATATACATAAGCAATGCATAGTACGTACTACTTCTGCGGTTTTTAGTTTTTGTAATGACCCAACAATCATTAATTTTTTTTAAGTTTATTATTTCTTTTGTAATTTTTTTTTTCGTCTTTTTAATCGAATAAAAATTGAACTTTCTCGGGGCGATAGGAACTGCACACCGGCAGCTAAGTCGAAAATATACAAGTTATTGAGCATTTGTAGCAAAAAATAAAAGAAATAGCAGCCATTTTACTATGGGAGCGAAAAACAACTATTTTAGGTGGCGATTTGTCGATAAAATTAGCCATATATCAACACAAATATTATCAATTTGTATATTTATTTTATGTCTAGTCTTCACGGTCCCACGTTTTACCTATTTAGTGAAAAAAAAAACAAATTGCAAAAAAAACCTTTACACAGTGTTAGCCATCATCATCATCATCAGCCGGTGTCAGTCCACTGCTAGGCGTAGGCTTCTCCCAAGGTATTCGGCTGTTTCCAATCACTGCCCACCCCTTGGCGTATGTCGTTGCTCCACCTGGTCACATGACATCCTACGCTACGTTTGCCGATTAGAGTTAGCCAATTGGATAGATAAGGACATAGAATACTTTATATTTATAACACAAACGAAACTGCGGATTGCAGCACTTGCAGCTAGTTTTACAACTTACCACCTCATTATATATTTTTATTCGTCGTACCTATAATATTACTATCTCTATTTCCAGGACCACATCTCACGTGGTGTTCGTCTGCGAGCCAACCAGCGCGATTGAAAACGAGCGCGGTCGGGGATCTTTGCACTCCATTCGGCGAGGATCTTTGGATGTCCGCTCGGTCGCTTCTGATGGACTACGGCGCACTTCCCTCGCTAAGCTACAGGGATTGCCTTTAGAAGCTCCTATTACGAAGGTAACACGTCAGACACTCTATTAATTATACCTACACAAAGCGTCAGGCAGGCCTGTCGTAAGCGAAGTTTAGGTTGTTACGATGGAGATAAATTGCTTTTGAGATTTTATGTCTATAAGAAAATAGATAATAATAATACATAATATAATAAAATAAATATACGAAAAGTGGAACATCTTTTCGTATATCTATTCGTATAACTCAGAGCATTTTTAAATAGCTTGTTTCAATTTACTGTTCAATTTACCCACCTAGGTTGCGCGGCCTGAAGCAGCTAGATTATCTGACTAAAATAATTTAATTTTAAAAGTGTTTTATTCTTATTTTAAATTTTAAGTCTATGAATTTACATGAGGAGGCTTTAGACATTTCTTCATTTTGGTCGTTTACCCGAATTCCATAGGCTATCGAATTCGGGCTAAGGACTTGAGGGACTAAAGGACTTGAGTGTAATCGCAGTTTTTGACCATTGCAACCATTGATCCTTCAGAATCTAGTGAATAGAACTTACGTAATAAACGAGTATAAATACGATAACAAAGGGTTTTGACCACAAATTGCATTGCATGCAATCTATAATAAAACTATAAATAAGTGCCTGCATTTATTAATTAATTGATATTGTATCTACGTTATCAAACCACAGATATTATAATAGCTACTACGGAAGTTATATTTCATTGAATTAAATCTAGGTAACTAAAAATAGGAAATTGCAAACTTGGTTTCATACGCGTTCGTTCACTTCTGAATCAGATTTTATCAGATTTGTCAACCGATCGGTTTTGTAACAGGAAACAACGACCGATATAGAAATTATGAATAAATTATTAAATCGCTAAACATTTGTCATTCACATTCAGGTTTTTATAACTAGTGCACTGATTTTATTTACACAATGTGCACAGAAAAAGCTTTATAATAGTGAAATAGTCCTGTAAATTCAATGTTCAGTGTCACAGTTATACATTTCAATAGATAACATATTATTAAATATTTTATTTGAATATATTAGAAGCACGTTTGGACCGCCCAAACCTCTCCCACACTAGTAGCTGTATCGCCGGGCCAGCAAAGTACGTGAACTTCTATTCCGCCGATAATTATTATTATTATTATTATCGGGTCTTCAATTTTAAATATTTTTCGTATTTTGTATTTATGTAACTATTACTTTTTAAAAGCCCCATGTACTTACTACCTTTTTATAAGTTCGTCATGTCTGTATGTCCAACAAAATTCTTTAAAACCTTGTATCATAAACTTACCTAACGAATACAGACATATATATCCTTCTGAAGTTTTAAAGTCTTTCCACTAACTTTTTATAAGCAATTTCAATTTCAAATATTTTTAATGCTCCAACTATTCCATTCTTCTACAGGAATGCTTCTACCAATCCAAAAATCAAAGATTTAAATGAAACCTTCTTCTCAGGTGATATCCCTCCTGTCAGCGGCTACAGAAGGCGCTCCGCCCTCCACCGTGGCGTGCATAGAGCGAGCCGTCGACATGCTGCGTACTTCAGAGCTGTACTCACCTCAAATGAGAACCGAGCCTAACTTGCGGGTAGAGGATCCGATAGCCACTGATCTGATTGGAGCCTTGCTGTCGGTAAGTTTCTCAACTAATTTATGCTTTATATTAATAAGAGGACATTTAAACTTTTAGGTAGTTCGGTGATAGAGATTCTATTTCTAGAGATCTACTATTTTTCATTTTTCACTACGGGGCTTTCTAACCAAGAAATATGTTAGGGTGGGCAGATATTCCTCGTTTCATTTTTTGGCTGCAGTTATTTAATTATGATTATGAAGTACCACATTATATACACCATACTCCGACTTTTGATTTTCGACTGTCTCGACATGGGTTTCGTAAATCTTTGATGCCGATTCTCACTTTCTCTTTTTAACATTCTGAGAAAGTGCATCGATTTAGCTATACTCGATTTGTAAGCCTAATTTATGTAAATTTATTTTTTAAATATTATATATGGACATTAAAACAATAAAATCGTAAAGGGTTCTATGTTGCATTCTTTATCGTATTTGATGCTATTATTTGTCTCTATCACCGATCTCTCTAAAAGTTTAACGCAAAAATTCGCAAGACATATAAGATGTTCGGGGCATGAGGTGAGGGCATGAGCTGTTGGTGTTGTTAATTATAGCTTTGACGTCTTTGTTTGTGAGGATGTTACCATTTATTTCAAGAATAAAATAACAACATAGTTACCAGTCTAAAGTTTTTCAGTGGATACATATATCCGGAAACTATAAGCTCCAGACACCTTAAGGAAGGAGTTGATTTTATAAATTAATTATAAGTGGATTTTTCAATGTTAATATTTTTATGTGTAATTAATGATTGCCTATAATCTTGATAGGAAGTAATACATAATATTATAACGTATTGTAGGTTCATTGTTAATTGGAACATTTCCAGTGTATTGTGTTGTTTTTGTATCATATTTCTATCCGACTCGAACAGAAAAACAATGTATTTTTCAGATCAAACAATATGTTATCTAAATAATAGAAAAGATTTTGATGATTTGTTGATAACAGTAACATGATCTTTTATAAACTATCTTAAGGTAACATTGTGTTGTCTTCAGTAACTATTGTTTTCTTTTAATTAATATAAAAGTATATTTTTGTTTCTTAAGGTTATAGTTTGACTTTATATTCTTCTTTAATATTCTTCAAATGAAATTCTTTAATTGTTTTTTGATACTTTGTTTTAAAATTGCTTTTTTGTTTTACCTTAAAAGCTTTGTATAAAGTTGGATGTATTTTAGTAGTGTAACATGTGAATATCCTACTTTACTATATTTTTTATGAATTCACCATAACTGTGTATGTATCGCAGCCAACTAGCATAATTAGCCGTTCAATCAACAGCCTCACTAGACTATTTACTAAATAGCGCCGTTCAACTAACGGCCTTAATATCATTAATTTAACTTTTATGTTCATTTTAGGGTTCCGTAGTCCTGACAAGGAACCCTTATAGTTTCGTCATGTCCGTCTGTTTGTCTGTCTGTCCGAGGTTTTGCTAAGAGACCGTTAATACTAGAAAGCTGTAATTTTGTGGGGGTATGTATATAAATTACGCCAACAAAGTGCTGAAGTAAATTTTGAAAAATATTTTTTTTTAGGGTAGCTTCCCTATATGAGAAGTGGGGATGAATTTTTTTTTCATCGTCTACCCTGTCCTGTGGGGTTATCGTTGAATAGGTCTTTTAAAATGGGTTGCTAATACCATTTTTCGATTGAATGCTCCATTTACGAAATATTAAACTTTAAAGTGCAAATTTTTGTTCCAGTAGGGCGTCCCCCCCCCCCCCCTCTAAAAGCTAACCTGCTGGCTTGAAAAATCTGGAAAAATACGTGATAATAGCACATTTTATGAACTGTAAAGGAAAACTATAGTTAGATAACTTTATTAGTTTAGCAGTAATAGTCGTTGAACTTGGCTGTTGGATAATTTTGTACCAAATACAAAACCCTTAGAATAAATCTTTTAAAATTACAAAGACGGAGTACCTAGTTGCTTGTTTATAACGGGTAAAGACTTGCATTGAATAACAGGCTACTACCGAACCCTACACTGCGCGTGGCCCGACACGCACTTGGCCGGTTATTATATGTCTTAGGTAACATTTAAATTGGAAGTCTTGGAACTAATAAGTAAATATAAAAATATATAAATTATCTTATCTTGTCTCTAACTTAAAAAACTTTAATCATGTTTTCTCGTGTAACTTAAAACTATTCTTTCGTTTGTTTTTTTTTAACATAAAACGTGTACGTATACTAAAATGTGTGCATGTGGTTTGTATATAAGTACTAATATTTATTTATTTTGTCTACTATGATCCTGTTCGGGCGGATAGCGGGACCAGAACACGAACTATATGTACATGGTAGGAGGTTTTTAATGATCTCTCTATGCCTTAACTCTTCGTAGTAATAGACTAACCTAATAGATGCTTAGATGACAACGCTAGTAGTACTAACCTGTATGCTGGGTGATAAAAAAGGGTCAGTTTTTTGTATTTATTTTTTCTGGCTCGATTTAATTTGAAGTAGGAATTCAACTGGAGGATAGACCCATCACACAAAAATAGTATAATGAAATCGTAATAAGAATGTGTCTTTCATCATGCAATTTCAATTAACGAATTAAAGAAAGAATTACTTAGGTACAGTTTTGTTTTAAAAACTTACTTAGACCAAAAATTTCAAAGTTGATTGAGTTTATTACAATATATAAACCTATAAATGCATGATCTGATACCAGTTGAACCTGCAGTAATTATCTACATTTACTGCCGTTGTTAGTAGCATGCTGTCACTTTTAATCTTGGTGATTCAGAAAGTGACAGCAAATATCCGAGCGAGTTTATATTGTAGAACTGGGAGACGATAGACCGATAGATTGCATTTGTTTTTTATTGAGTAGACAATTCCCTTTAGAGCCCTTTTATCATCACCAAGTATAAAGCTTGAAGCTTCTACTAACTCCACATCCACAGCAATATGTTTACAACCCAGAAGACTTGTTCATCGAATTATTAGCTGGGCGTAACCGTAAAGTTTTAGTTAGAACTTTACAGTCAAAAGGATATTTTACTGCACTATGCACTTCACATGCCCATTTTTACGAAAAAATCATACTCAATTTCACTTATTCTCATTCAGCTTTAAAATCTAAAAAACGAAATTAAAGTGGCATTTAAATTTAGTTCGTATTTTCTATTTCATTTTTATGTTGAGTTTTCTTTCTTCCTTCGTAGTTCAAATCTTTGACCTATATTAGAGCAGTTGAATCATTTTCCATTGAAGATCATGTTAAAGAAATAGATCGACTTAAATTATATGTATGTAATGTTTGAAGATTTATAAAGCCGTTTTGTTTTGCAGCAAGGACCAACTAACGTGCTGTCCTCTCGAAGAAGCAGCAATGATTCTACAGTCGTGAGGTCACAGACTAATAGAACGAATATCAAACACAAGGTAAGATTTCGTAGAACACATTATGTTATTTATTAGTGTGTTTAAACCTGCAAGAATCATGCTGGTGCCTGTATTCCGAGGGATGAAAAAGCTGAAGTAGTCACGGAATGGATACTCGGAGAGTCAATGTTAACGCAAAAAGCTATATTTATTTGTATAGCCATAAAAACTTCGCTTATAAAAGTATATACAGGATGTTACAAAACTACCCGTAAAGCCGAAAGGACGTTAAATGGGGCCAATATTGTGAATGGACTTGTTATAATTCCATTCCCAATATTTATATATAGTCCATTCACAATATTTAAGAACCGTAGGTAGTAACGCTGTATGACATACCCCAAAAAAGTAAAAAAATATTATCATTTTCACTGATGTGCAAACCCTATTTCAGTAAAATTAAAGAGTAAACTACGCAGTATGTACTTACATTTCTACCTAATTCGCGGAACGACAAACGATTTAAAATACCTAACCTATCGAAACAACCTAAACGAACACTTACGATCCAACACGCTGTTCCATCTCGGCAACCGTGGGCCAAGGGTGTGAGGTCCGGAGAACGAGCAGGCCATAGCACCGGTCCCCCGCGGCCGATCCATCCTCGCGGAAAGCGAACGTTAAGATGTTCTCATACGTTGCGAGCAAAATGTGCCGGAGCAAAATGGACATTTTTTGAAGCCAGTACTTGAGTATAATGACATCCTTATATTATCATCATCATCATCATTATCAGCCGGTATCAGTCCACTGCTGGACATTTTTAGACTAACATTGGTAATACATATGATTAAAACATAGGATTAGAATAACAGTACAATCTACATGCAATAGCTGCTTAGGGCATTGGTCTAACAGCCTACTGTGAAAATCTTTTCGTTTTCTTATATTGGAATAATAAAACAATTATTACATCCATCTACAGACATCAGGGCAACTCCGTGAGCTCCTCGACACAGCTTTAAGCTGGGACTTCGAGATCTTCCGTTTAGAAGATCTAACACGTGGTCGTCCATTGGCTCACCTCGGCCTGGCCATCATGGGCGGAAGGTTCGACGTGTGCGCGGCTCTGGAATGCGACGAGCGGACACTACTTCATTGGCTGACGGTCATAGAGACCAACTACCACGCTGTCAACACTTACCATAATTCTACGCATGCAGCTGATGTGCTTCAGGTAGGTTGTATTATACTACTACACCCACCGTAGATTGTTAATTGTAGGTATACACGCTAAACATACACCATTGTTTTAATCAATGACATACACCACTAAATTTTAATTACCAAAAACATTTTAAAGGTTGCAGGAGGGACTACTAGTCTGTCAGATTTTTATTATTCACAAAGTTATTGCGGTTTGTTTTTCTCAAAATCCGTTAAATTTTATGGACATAGTACTAGAAATACTACATAATATCAATCTCGTAAGCAAGCACTTCATTCATAAACGCCCCGCCCGGCGTGCCAAAAGCACAATGCGCGACGTTTCATACGTAGGTACACGTACGTTCTCGCTTACACACGCTAAAACTATCATGATTATGATAGAGTCAGTTAAACTATGTTTCTCATAAAACAATCACAGAAAAGTTTTGTGAAATGAATTACTGTATTTGGTTGGTTTTTTATTTCATAAATATTTTATCGGGTTAAATTAATACCAACAGTTAACTATACGATTGACTATTTCGAGGCGTGCCTGCAAAACGAAAAAATCGAATGCGGCTTCATAATCTAATTCACAGCTTAGGTTCTCCCAGCCCTGTTACAGTGACATTTTTTTTAATATCTTATAGGCTAGCGTTTGACCACTATCTCACCTGTTGGTAAGTGATAATGCGGTCGAAGATTGTAAGCACGCTAAGCCTAGAATGGGAACTGGCTCTCAAGGATAGCTGCCGGAACACATTAGATGTTTTTGGCGACAGATTTTCTAACTTGAAGGTGGTAGCTGGCCAGGCGGACACTAGATAGTGTCCTACCACCATGCGGGGGTTGTTGATTTCTTAACGATGTTTTTCCTTCAATTAACATTATACCAATGACATATACTTCATTTGACATTATTAAAATGACTGTGAACTAAATTCGCAGGCAGTGGCATACTTTCTCGAGAAGGATCGCCTGAAGACGCTCTTAGAACCAATAGAAGCGGCGGCCGCGCTCATATCCGCTGCCGCTCATGACATCGACCACCCGGGCACATCGTCCGCTTTCCTCTGCAACTCACGCCACCCCTTAGCAGTACTCTACAATGATGTCTGTGTATTGGAATCACACCACGCTGCTCTTACCTTCAAACTCACTCTGAGTAAGTTTGTTTTTACAGCTTCTTACTTATACCTAACTTTCAAATAGTACCTAAAAGTTATAAGTTTTTACCCACGACGGAACGGAGACTGTATATGCGTTTGGGGTGAGAGGACGTTCGTTTGTTTGTTTGTTTGTGTGTGCAAATCCATGTTGCCATTTTTTTTCAAAACGACTAGTCTGATTTTGATGCAATTTTCAGTTATAGGTTCGGGTGTAATTGGTGCATGTTTTTAAATAGGTGTTACGGTGACCACTCACCAGGGGCCGCTGCAGTAATCATTTGTTGGTGCAAATCAATGTGGCCTTTTTTCTTTAAAACGACTAGTCAGATTTTGATGCAGTTTTTGGGGTTTTGGCTAAATACAGCTATGTATTAGCTTACAAAGAAAAGTAAACGTAATTACCGTACAGATGAATGCTCGTCAACCACCCTGTGCACATAAACCTAGATCATATGAAAGTCGGTATAAGCTATAAGCTTCTTCGTGATCTAGTTTATCCCATTTAATACTTATATATCCCATTATAGGTACACTAATGATTTATTCGAAAATGGACATGCTTTTGAACTATACTGAATATTTTGTCGTTGACCGAATTAGACGAATTATATACCTAATGTAGGTATATTTTGTTTCTACGGCGACATATAAATCGATATAATGCTATCACTTTATGAAGCTTGATTAATTTCTTACGTAAATTGACAGTGCTTTTTAACCGACTTCAAAAAAGGAGGTTTCTCAATTGCTCGTATATAAATATATATATATATACATATATTTGTTATGTGTGTTTGCGGATAACTTCGTCGTTTATGAACCGATTTTGATGATTCTTTTTTTGGAAGGGGATATCCCAAGGGTGGTAACAATTGTAATTTCATCGAGATCTGATAAGATAATATCTATAAGATATATCGAGAGATATGTCGATAAACGTCTCAAACTTGCAACTGAAACTGACTCGCGCGGCATGGAAGTCGTTTGTTTTAGTTTTAAACTATCTTATGAGATTAAAAAAAAATATTAGTCGATTAATACGTTTTGTGCAAACGGATAGTCCTCAGTCCTTATTATGCTCTTAGACTCTTAGTTCTTTCCGAGAAAGAAGAATATGTTTCTAGAGCGTTAGATTTGTGAGTGAGCAACAACACTCTTAAAAGCTCTTTTTCACACTATTTAATCAACAGATGACGACCGCGTGAACATATTCAAGAATCTCGACGCCGACACATACAAGACGGTGCGGCACAACGTCATTGATATGATCCTGGCGACGGAGATGACAAAACACTTCGAGCATCTCGCCAAGTTCGTCAACGTGTTCTATGCTAAAGGCGGCGGTAGCAAAGAAGACAATATGCAAACTGATGTAAGCACAAAAACCGAATATAGGTACCTCACCCACTTTTGACTTCACTTTAAATTTTTGTCCTGAAAGTCGAACATCGCGACACTAGTTGATGCGACTAAAAGGTACATTATTCAAGTAACCACGTTCACAACACTCGGTAGGTATAAAGACTGATCATGATAAGAAATAGCTGAAATTGTTGCATATCTCCGCGAAGATACAATATAACACCAATCACAAGTACCCAAGCCGTAAATCTCAAAACTAGATAATATTGCTATAATCTAAAAACTCATGTCATAAATTCCAGGAGCCTCTATCACTAGATAGCACGGCGCTAACACAGCTGCAGCTGCCAGAGAATGGAGTGTTGGTGAAGAGGATGATGATTAAATGTGCTGATGTCTCCAATGCCTCTAGACCGCAGAAGTTTGCCTTTGAATGGGCTAGGAGGTAAGGTCAAATGATTGTCTATTTAATAAAACTACAAAGTATATGTGGTTTCAACAATTATACTTTTATAATAAAATTATAATAAAAGAACAGAGTAAGCATTCCATTGTATGCTTATTCTGTTCTTGTATAAATCGAAGAATTTGTCGGTACATAACAAAATCGCAATTCCTTATGTAAAGTAAAGTAAAGTATGGCTTCCTAAAGTATGGCTTGTAACAGCAGGAACCATAGTTTTCCTGAATCCTTTTCTGTATGAATTTCTTACTAAAGCTCTCTATAAATTGAAATCTTTCAATCATTATGTAATTGACTGAAGATTTGATATTATCTGGAATTTGAATGTCTCAATCTGATCGTCTCGTTATTACCATAATCAAAATTACATATATTATCGACCATACAGTTTGTGTTACTTATGTTGTGTCTTATAGCGTACATTATCCATTTCCTGCTGTTGAAGCATATCATGATCACAAAGTTAAAAAAGAGTTTGAACTATAATAATTTTACCAAGCATACGTCTTATTTAATTTTAAAACGCTTTCAGGATCGCCGAAGAATACTTCCTTCAGACAGACGAGGAAAAGGCCAAAGACCTGCCAGTGGTGATGCCTATGTTTGACCGCGCATCTTGTTCCATCCCTCGCTCGCAGATCGGCTTCATTGACTACATCATCATCGATATGATGGAAGCTTGGTCTGGTCAGTATTTGAATTTTCTGTAAATCTTGATAATTAACTTGAGAAATGCTAATTATTTTTATTGGTCTTTGTTGATTGTTGATCGTTCTATGTCTAGTCTATGCCAAATTTATACATTTCCTACGTTTAAAATCCTGGCAGATCCATTTTAAGAGATGTGCTGTCAAATAAAGAACACAGGGGACAAAAGGGTGCTGATATATTTTGAGTCTTGACTCAAAACATATCAGCGCCTTGAGCGCAAATATGTTACTACCCAGTGGGTAGAATATTCTAAAGTAGTGACTAGTGTTATTATGAAAAGTTTCACGTCATTCGCATAACCAACAAACATGTAGATAAAAATGCTGTGTGATTTGTAATTTCAACCAATAGCTCTAAAATTATTAGTAAAACTATAACACTTATAAATAAACCTACATTTAATTCTTGCAGCTTTCATCGACATGCCGGAACTAGTAAACCACGCACGTAACAACCACCAGCGCTGGAAAGATTTAGATGACGCAGGCGTCACCACAATCGCGGATGTGAAACGAGCACAACGTCAGAGCTCGATACAACCACCGCCTTCCAGCACATCGCAACCCACCGCTGAGGAATAAAGTTATCTGTAATACGTATATGAAATATTTAGAACGATCTACGAGAAACTAGTGTGGGACATAAAAATAAATGTGCAAGTCGGTAACGTATCTGAAGGGACTTTTGTTGAGTAAAAGATGTAAAGATTACCATACTTTGACGATTTATGTGTCTGCTGCATGTGTCTCAAAGCACATCGGCAAAAAATAAAAGATTGAATTTTACCAAATTGTATTTGGTGCTTGGCTATCGGAATGGATTCATATGTCCTAAGTATATACATGTATAGGAATACCCTCTATGTCGAAAAAGTAAGCTACTTTTGAATCGTACAGGGAGAGATGGGATGTTCAACGGTAAAGTAGCGTTATATTCAACGTTATAAGTCTGAAAAGGATCACGGACATGCGTCGCCAAAAGGAATATGTCCGATAATACGCTTATTTTATACTATATAACCATGTAGTGTATGTAGATATCATCCACTATTATTGTTGATATCTACTTTTTTAAGTAGCCGTATATAGATTAAACCCCTTTACTGTATTGGTGTATCAAACTTGAAATTTTCTATAAAAATCGATGTTATCCATTTATATTGTGATGTTGTTCTATTATATTTGCCATTTACACTGGTAGACGATGTAACTTATAGATAAAAATCTGTAATTTATGAAGATCCGTGATAAAAGTGCCATATAACGAGAAATTGGCCAATATATCGTTCATGTTGTAGTTATATCGGTGTTATTTATATATTTCACTTCTCACTGCGTCCCATGACAGACCACCATACACACATATATATTCTCGTACCTATATTTACATATAAACACTATGCACTTTTGTATCACTTTCTTGATACTATGGCAAGTATTTCTCATTGTCAAGTCTACACTTCTTATAATATATATTGGTATATACAATGGTCCATTTATACACTTGAGCTTCGAAAGTGACCTATTTTTATAAACTTTTTGTAGTATCTCTCGGCCTCTATTTCATATCAAAATTCAAAATATTTCGGACGTCAAACTGTTGGACTACTTTCCAACTTAGCAGTTCTGTTCATTCCTGGTGAATATTTTATAAACATTTTATATTATTAAATATATAATGAATGTTAACGTTATTTATGAATAGTTATATTAGATCACTTGAATATATCTTAGAAGTAATTTATTGTATTCGAATAAGATTCTAACATATAAAAAAATTACGTAAGATTCGTCTATATGACGCTGGTATTTTAAGAACTTGTTTAACACATAGTTAGTAATCTATATAATGAGAACATAAGATTACGCTTTTTGTGCTCAAATCGGTCTAAAGTTATATTACTTACTTCAAGATGCATACAATTTTGAATGTATTGTAGTGGAGTTTTGCTAATGTATGTTGAATAATTTTGATTACAAATTACATACCTATGTTTAGATCAAGTGTTCAATCTCAACTTATATTATTATGGAAACCAAAATAAACTTACGCCTACTAACCTTGTAACGAACAAATTAGTATAATTTTGTTATAATTAGCTCAATTTTATTTAGATGTAAATCAAAATTTTATCGATTTTGGTGTAGATTGATAAACGCTGGCAACAAAAACGTATGAATTCAGATTAGAAATACATAGTTCTTATTGCCTTACATTTGTGAACTAATTTTAATAATTTTACCAACATCAAATCCTAACCCAACTGAGTAATTTACTTACTTTTTACCTATAACATTAATCTTGTTTGTATAATATAAGATACGGGGGCTGGTCCCCAATCATTGCGGAGTTTAGAACAATTGTTGTGAGTTTTATATGCGGAGGTGTGTTGTATCTTGTATACCTACTTAAGTACCAATTATTTAATGTTAATGTAAAAATAAACATTCAAAGCTTCGCAAGCGAAGTGACTCTAATATCTGAAATTTTATTTATTGAATCCCAAGTCCTTGTACCTATCAACCATTAGTAGAATAATACTTTCTTAAGGGAGTGATGCCTACAAGCCCTTCGAGCCGCTCAGTCTTCAACTGAATAATGAATGACTTCAAGAATGGCAAAAAGCCAAAGAAATTCCGGTTATAAAAGACGTGAAAATGTCTCTATTAACCCTTAATCAAACAAACATTTTTTTTTGAGAAAATTTGAAACTGTTCAGGTTTTTTAGTTAAGTGGGTTATGGAGATTCCGAAAAAAAGACTCCTTTTTCTATAAAGAGGGGGGAAATGGGGGTTTTGCGGTGGGAAATTATTTCCCATTATCCGGTATTTCAAAGCAAAATATAATTAAGTGGGAAATTATTTCCCATTATCCGGAACAGCTCTCAACTTTTAATACATTTTTACTACAAATTCTATACATGTTAGTTGCTCCTGCTTTGCTTGTTTTTTTTATCTAATATAATAAAATAAAATTGGTATTTTTTCAATGCAGGAACAAACAATGGGAAATTATTTCCCACTTTGTTAAACCTAAGAAAATCCAACAAATATCAATGCTACGAAGGCAAAAATCGAAAAAGGCAATCAGAAAACATGTCTAGTTTACAAGAATATTGTGTTTATGCACTTACCAGATTTTTTTTCTTCAAAAACTTTCAAAACTCCCACTAGAACCGGTCTTTTCGCAAAATATTTCAAACTGTGTTTTTGAAATTGACATACGATGACAGTTCGCGGCTTCGTATAAAATGCTGCCATTAGATTAGATTTAAAAAATCTGTAGGATAATTTTATGCCTGAGGTTGGTACTAACTGGAGTTACCAGTAAAGAAATAAAACAGAAATTTGACGGTGGCGTCAAATGGGAAATAATTTCCCAATATGTGATTAAGGGTTAATTATACCTACTCTATTGATGTAATGTATGATGTAATATATTATGTAAGTTTTTTTTAGATAAACATATTTTTTATATTTGTATACCAATTGGCTACTTCACAGTTGTAACAAAAAAATATAATTTATGTTGGTTGAAACTTATGCCGAGTTCACGCACTTTTCTTTCTATTCCAAGTACTTTTAGTACCGATACTTTGGAATCGATACTGAGTCAGGCCTGTCGCACTCCGCGCTGTAGCTATAAAACTACAAGTATTTGTACTATTCATTATTCTGTGACTGAGTAGGTGTAGGTTCTGGTCAAATGAACTTGTCTCCTTATTTATTTTGTGTGATATAAGGTAACAGGATAAGCACGAGGCTCGCCTGATGGTAACCGATGGCGTCTACCTATAACAGATACAGTGACATGCAAAATTCTGGACTACCAGAATTTTGCATGTCACTGCACTGCGAATGTTACCTTGAGACATAAAGATGTTGAGTCTCACATGCCCTGTCATTTCACTGGACACCTTGCTATTTTAACCTAAAAACATTCCTATTTCACGGCTGAAAATTAATTGGAAAAGTGGTGGTACCGCCCCAGGAGGACTAGCAGAAGTCCTACCACTACAATAACTCGTTAATCAATTATTTGTCTCTAAAGAGCATTTAGTTGGTATTATAGAGCAATAATAAGGTATAGAAGCTATTTCATTGACTAATCAAGCGCGATTTAATCGATCGATAAATATCGAATGAGTATTTGTAGTTACTCGTATCGTACACCGAACGAAGTTGAACAACAAAATTCGCCTGAATAAACCTGGGGCCTTATTCAGTATGACCATTTTAATGTCTTACCGTGCCGTGTTACGTTATCTCCGCGTTATGGTATTCTCTATGCCAATTAAAACGCGATAGCGTAAGGTTATGAGCCCGTTTTAAGCTGTCAAAATATCGTGACATATGAGGACGTGTAACGCGCGCGTTTTGTATAATTTACCTATCGTGTGGCACACAGAATACAAATTTTCAATAAAGTGACGTGGCGCGTTAAGGAACGCGTTACCTCATTGGTCATACTGAATAAGGCCCCTGGTACTACCCCTAAGGTGGTGATAGATATATTTTTGTTTATTATGTTAATATTTTATTTTTGCCAGATACATTTGTGATTTTGTATCATTGCAAGAACGCAACGCGGGCGGCCATGATTGAGTATCGTGTGACGTCATATTTTATAAACCACGTGGTTTATAAAATACTAGCAGCCCGCCCCGGCTTCGCACGGATGAAATTCATCATCATCATAATCAGCCAGTATCAGTCCACTGCTGGACATAGGCCTCTCCCAAGTCACACCACTGAGCCCGATCTTCGGCTCTTTGTTTCCAGTCACTGCCCACCGCTTTGCGAATGTCGTCGCTCCACCTGGTCACAGGGCGTCCTATGCTACGTTTACCGATTCGCGATATCCACTCTAGAACCAGTCTACCCCAACGGTTATCGGTCCTACTGCAGATATGACCAGCCCACTGCCACTTCAGTTTGCTAATCCGTTGAGCTATGTCGATCACTTTAGTTCTCTGGCGAATTACTTCGTTCCGGATTCGATCCTGCAGAGAAACACCGAGCATAGCTCTCTCCATAGCTCGCTGAGCGACTTTAAATTGGTGGACCAGTCTAACTGTGAGTGTCCACGTCTCGGCTCCGTATGTCATCACAGGTAGGACGCACTGGTTTTGTCTTTAGACACTGCGGTATAGGCGACGAGAAGACTCGACGGAGTTTTCCGAATGCTGCCCAGCGCAGCTGAATTCTTCTCTGAATTTCCTTCTCGAAGTTGTGTTTGCCTAGTTGGAGCGTCTGCCTTAGGTAAACATACTTAGTGACAACTTCGAGTGGGATTCCAAATACGGCAATCGGTTCTGGAATAACGTGCTCGTAGTACATGACTTTGGTTTTATCCAAATTCATCCGGAGACGGATGCAACGAGAGGAATCAGCTAGGCCATTCAACATTCTTTGTAGGTCCTGCAGCGCTCTGCCATAATGACGATGTCATCTGCGAATCGTAAGTGAGAGATGTACTTGCCGTTGATGTTAATGCCACAATCTTTCCAGTCCAGCGTCTTAAACATATCCTCCAAGGCGTTAGTGAACAGTTTCGGGGATATAACGTCCCCCTGTCTCACTCCTATCCGCAGGTGGATATGTTTGGTACGCTGGTTCTGTACTTGTACAGTCATCGTTGCGGCATTATACAGACATCTCATCACTTCGATATATCGCCAGTCGACTTGGCAACGCTGCAAGGACTCCAGAACAGACCAGGTTTCGATTGAGTCGAAGGCCTTCTCATAGTCGACAAATGCTAAGCACAGGGGCCGATTGTACTCTTCGGTCTTCTGCACAATCTGCCGCACCGTGTGGATGTAGTCCATGGTGCCGTAACCGCTTCGAAACCCGGCCTGTTCCGGAGGTTGAAACTCGTCGAATCTTCGCGCAAGACGGTTCGTGATGACCCTTGAAAACAGTTTATAGACATGGCTCAGAAGCGAAATTGGGCGGTAGTTTGAGAGCGTTTTGTCTCCTTTTTTGAAAAACAAAACCACCGTGCTCCTATTCCATGCCTGTGGAATTCTCCCAGTTAAGAGAACAGAAATGAAGAGTTGTTGCAGCTGGCTTACAGCTATCCATTACAGGGCTCCTCCAGCTTTTAGAAGCTCCGTTGTGATTCCGTGCTCATCTGGGGCCTTTCCATTTTTGAGCTGTTTAAGGGCCATCACGATCTCATCTCGGCTGACTTCGGGCAGGTCTTCTGTGAAGTGGCGGGTTAAGGTGGCTCTACAATCCTCAGTATCGGGTACGGGCCTTGAAGCATGCAATGCGTAGAGCTTGCCGTAGAAGTCTTCGACTTCTGACAGAACCTCCGACTTGGATGCGACGACGTTCTCCATTGACGCTGTCAGCTTTGTGAGGTGGATTCTACCCAGAGGCTGGACGAAAACATTCGACCCCCGATTCTGCTCAATTGATTCTTTAATCAAGCGTGTTAATCAGCGTGTTAGAGGATCGGAGGTCGCGTCGCACCAGCTTCTTAATGGTTTTGTTGCGCACCTGGTTAATTGACAAAGCTGACAATGGGTATTGTCGTCTCTCTTCCATTAGCCGAAGTGTTTCTGTCGAAAGTTTGGACTTTTTGCCCGTACGCTTGCTCTGGCAAAACTTCGTCCCTTCATCCTTGAGGATTTCCACTCACTCTCGTCTGTTTGTGGGTCGCATTCGCATGCTGGACTTCCTTTGCACCTGAAACAATGTAGGTACGCCGAAAATCCACCATGCCCTGTCATTAATTGCACTACTGTAGGATTAAGATCAAGTTGTTTGACGATTGGATATGCTTTAATTGCGTCCGGGAAGAAAACTTTAGTTGTGCCCGCGGTGTCTGTCGTTTTATATCGCTCATTCCATTCGTCAAGCGACTTTAACCGGATTTGTCGCTTGACGAATGAAATTGGGCATTTGTCGTAGTGAGGCTTTGTCTTTAGGTGTTTAGCTGCTGCCTTTGCTAACTCGTCCGCTCTTTCGATTCCCTCCAACCCCGCGTGCGCCTTGATCCAGAAAAGTTTTATAATTTTACCACTTTTTGTTACTTCGGATATATTTTTTCTGGTTTTGACGGCGAGGGGATGGAGGGAATCGCTGTTAACCACGGTTTCGAGTGCCGACCTAGAGTCGCAATATATATGAATATGTCGGGATTTTCTTCGTATGGCTTGAGTAGTGGCTTCGAATAGTGCTAACAGCTCTGCCTGATAAACGGTGCAGTACGACGGCAGTCTTAGCTTTCAGGTACTAATCTCTTGGCCGTTTTCCCATAGGGATAACGCCGCGCCGACTTTCTCCTCAAGCTTACTGCCGTCGGTAAAGATGTCAAGGCCACAGTTGGTGTGCTGTTGCACTGCTTTGCCGTCTGCCAAGCACTCGAATGTGAGCTTAACCATTGCTGCAGGGGCCGCGGCATATTGGGACCTTCCATTTTTGTTGCATCCCTTGGGAGGGATATGCCCTAATCGCCACGCTGGGCAGGCGTGTTGGCGATCGCAGGGCGTAGCTCCTCGCACCGGTGACGCTGCTGCCCGTCACCGGCCTGTAGTATTTGTAGCTACGCCATAATTTGAAACGGTTATACCGCCATTTGTCGGTCGCCAGAGCCCCGTTCGTCGGTCAGCAGGATGCACCACGGGCAGGTGAGGTTGGCTGAGAGCACTTAGATGGTATGTGTGCTCCCTTACATCCGGGTGAAATTGATACATAATATTGGACGGCCCGTAGGCGTAAAGGATAGTTACTTAAAAGCGGTCCAGTAGTTTTTGAGCCAAATCAATTCAAACATCCATACAAAAATACAAAAATCCAAACATTCAAATGTTATCTCTTTATAATATTAGTATAGATGTCTACTTGCTCAGTTGGCGTAAAGGTTACGCCATAGGGGAATCGCGCCTCAGAAATGTAATTTTATTTTCACAAGTCTAAAATTAATGTGACGCCTTGTACATGAGAATTGAAACTACATTTAAGCATGTAATATTGAAGTAATAATTGCAAAAGAGAGATCTTGCACTAGTAATATATAATGTTGTGCTTTAAGAAATTTAGTCAATTTAGTAGTAAGAAACTTAAAACATAAGGGGTCAATAGGGTTGAAATGAAGCAAACAAGAGATTACCATCATAAAACATTTTATTATAAACAATAATTATTTAAAAAACATACAATTCCAACACTGCTGAAATATAAATGCATTTATATTATACCGCGGACACTTCCCTAATACATACAAAATACAGAATAGACAATCTATTTTAAACACAGTATAGAGTTAGTTCCCAACTTATTACGATTTGTGTACTAAGAATCCACATTGTGGCACACTATCCTATTTTATCAGCCAATTTAAACTAACGATACCTAAACAGAGATGCGCTTCAAGACTGTATATTCCAATAAACGCTCTAACTAAAACTCTTTTACGATTTTTTTATCGGTCCAATGTCGATAGAATAGCAAGAATGACCAAAAAATTGGTTGTCTGTTAAGTTGGTTTACTGACGTTAGTTTAACGTGATAACGTCATATCAAAACATTGATGAAATCGGCGCATGCGTTTTTACGCATAAGAGACACCGAGAGACAATGAGAGACACTTGAATGAGAGAACGGAACACTTTTTCGTGCATGCATGCAGCCGGCGTTCATCGATTTATTCGTTGTTCGACGTTGTCACGTCAAAAATAAAGAGGCAGCTGGTAGCATTATACCATTATTAATGTTATATACCTACTGTAATTCACGTACCTTTAGTCGAATGTTCTCGATCTAGGCTCAGTGAACATCGCGATCTCACCGCGTGACCTCACTTCCGAGGAAGAGCGACGGACTCACTCCAAACCTAGTTCGAGAAAATTCGACTAAAAGGTACGTGAATTACAGCCGGTATATAACATTAATAACGCTACAAATTCACGATAATTTTAAAACAAAAGCATAATACCAATTGTCGAATCTACTCGATACCATAGACAAAGGGATGACAAAATGTAATTCCTTTGTATATGGTATCTATCGATTAATCTATACAGTAATTATTCAATATCATTCTTGAACTCGTACTTTATCGATTGGATTTTAATCGTTGTCGTGTGGATCGTAGGCCTCAAATCGTAACAAATTATTACAACAGTAACTCAAATTAAGGTATCAAATAGGTACTTTTTATGCATTCGAATTATGTACAAATATATCGTACATAATAATATAATTTTAATGTGACCATTGTATAATAGTGGTCCCATCAAAAGTATATTGATAAAGAGACTAAACATGTTTATACGTTAATCTCTAAAAGGTTTCAATATTATGTAGTGCAACCATAGAATATGTTTTTATTCCTTGAAAGATTAAATTTTAATGGAGACAAAGTTATCTGCGTTAACTTACATCTTGGATAATAAAAAAAAACATGATGTATAAAGATAGGTGATATATGATATACATGATGTATAAATTGAATTATATTAGTTTATTATATTATTTCAAATAAACACTTTTTTAAGAACTGGACATTAACACTGTAACAAGAAAAGTATTTAGACGGAATAATTATGATGTTTACACTATGTATTAATTACTTTCCTCGTCAGTTATACCAGATAACAAGTAGGTATAGACGTAAAGCTTCATTGTACGCGCGTTCGAGCAACGCACACATAGACAACTCTCATGGACACGAAATCTTGGAAAATGTCGGAACAATGTGAGCGTAAGTATAAAAAATTAAGGACATGCATCAACTTTAATTCTGTCCTCTCTATTTTTCTGTGGTTATACGTGCAACAGTGCCAAAATATCGCAAAGTTCATAAATGTGAAAACATCCAATTCGCATAAATTGTAATTTATTATTGTACTAAGAAAACACGGACAGTTTGTCTCCATTTTACAATCTTTAATCTTGTAGGTGATCGGATTTAGATATTCTTATACTACTGGCTATAACAGCTGGAATGGATGTACCTTGAACTATATGTGCAACATAGGAACCTAACGTAAACCACAATACACTTCTTACACAGTAGAATTGAGAAGCAGAGGCGTGTATACAAAATATGTACTGGACTATATAGACAAATCCATAACATATCCAAAAGGCGATAAAGGCTCATTAAAAAGCTACTTTATAACCATGATTCAATCTCACTATAATTATAAATATAACATTTATGGTATCCAAAGGTTGACTGGAAGAGATCGCTCTTAGCAATAAGTCCGCCCATTGTACTATAGTTTTTTTAATGAGTTTTGTTTCGTAAGTTACTTTAAGTGCTGTACAATAAAGTATGTTGTATTGTATTGTATTGTATTGTATGTATGTAGCCAGTGCCACAGAAAAAATAATGTACAACCTGTGCCAAAAAATTGTAAATACCTATTGTCATCTCTCGAATACGTTTGTTCGTGGTATAAAATGTCACATTTTTTGTTTTGATAAGATCCGCGAAAAGTTCGATTGAATACATCATACATACAAGAAGGACGATAAATCGATATATATATTCGAAACTTCCAATCAATTCAAGCCATCGACTAAATGCGCAGTAAAATCTAGTCATCTTGTATGATTACATGACATACTTAAAGTAAGTAATAACAGTAATAACTTTCGCCACATGACTTCTCAACTCCACTGTAAAACAAGTGTACAAGTGTACCGTACATAAATGTATACAAATGTATACAAGTACTTATATTAATTCGTATTTAACCCGAATGGTTAAATGAAGTGCAGTTGTTCTAGTTACACTAACATTAAGTCCCACCCTGTATGTGAAATGAATTCAGTGCAAGTAAATGTAAAATGTGACTTATCTATCTGAACACATCGCATTAGCTCATCGATCTAGTAACACCTTCGTTATTTATTCATACTTATATTTCCGGTATATTGTTAATAATTTCGTCACCTCGTCTCACTAAATTCTTCTAATTCCAGACAAGCCCGATTCCATCTTACCCCTCGTTTTCATCGAGGTATAAACATGGTTTTTAAAAGTTGCCGCTCTGTCACTCATAGGCTGTTAGATAGAGACGGAGATTTTTTGCAGCATGTTTTCTGTGCAGTGAAAACGTACGTTTACAGTGCCACAAGTATAACTTGGCGGTGGTGGTTTTTGGAACTAATTCCGCTCTCTTGAAACTGTGAGTTTGACGTTTGAGAGATTACCACGACATTATTGTTGATAAATCTGCTACATTAAAATAGTTCAATAATGCCAAAAGTAATTAAAAGTGGTTTAAGAGAAACTGTTATCAAAGTACAAAGTAAAAACACAGTGGCGCACAGCCGCGCCAAGTTATACTTGCCGGACTGTAGACTGCATTAGACAACATTAGATAGCGGTCAAGGTCTTGTTTTTTTTTTAATAGGTAAAACAAACAAACGACTCACTTGATGGGAAGTGGTCACCGTCGCCTAGGAACATTTGCAACATTAGGGAATAACTCATACGTTGCCGACCTGCCAAGATTATTTTAACGTTCTTATTATTTAGCTGTCAGAAAAAAAATCTCGTATCGTCATCTGATCTTAGTGTAGAATGTAACCTTTTGATTGGTTGAATCTCGGCTACTTGACCAATTAAAATCGCCCGCAAAATTAAGTTGTCTTACAGCATTAACGTTTTATGTACATGAATTTACATATAACATGATTTTATGTTTTATTATTATATGGAATAGAAACAATGATGAAAAGTCGCCAATATACGGTAATTTAAAATATTCCGTTTTTCTTTGCATACATAATAAATGTTGCTGTAACAAATTTTTGTGACCCTGACATTTCTATTAAGCTTATAAATCCACATAAGAAAAACCAGTGCAACAGATATAAACTTATTTATGCGAAAAATAATTCTTACTGTCTAATAAACAAATGGATATTTTAGTGCCCGGTACCGGGCCGGGTTGAGGGCCCGGTGGCGTAATCGGGAGAACGGTCGGCTTTGATGCCGTGGTACCGAGTTCAAACCGCCGTGCACCAATGGATTTATCTATCGAAAAATTTATGTGCGCTTTTCACAGTGGCTCGCCGGTGAAGAACAACATCGTTAAGAAACCAACAACCCCCGCATGGTGGTAGGACACTATCTAGTGTCCGCCTGGCCAGCTACCACCCTCAAGTTAGAAAATCTGTCACCAAACATCTAATGTGTTTCGGCAGCCATCCTTGAGAGCCAGTTCCCATTCTAGGCCTAGCGTGCTTACCATCTTCGACCGCATCATCACTTACCAACAGGTGAGATTGTGGTCAAACGCTAGCCTATAAAGTATAAAAAAAATATATAATAGGACACCCGTTTAAGCTGTGCCGATTTCGACGATCACAGTGGATTAAAGAGCGAAAATCATCTTATATATCTCTCTCTTTCGTTAGTATAAAAAGACAAAAGCAACTTATATCTATCTCTTTCCCTCATATGTAGCCAGTGCTCGCTCTTTTCTTTGTTACCGCGATTGTACCTAAAGCAACACAGCTCTTACGGACAAGCTATAGTGATAATATTGTTCAATCAACGATACACATAGTAAAGAGATATATTAACAACTAATTTACCAACAACGATTTAAGGCAAACAAAATATTTTTAATAAATTCTTCAAGGTACAACATCAATATTTACAACAACTGGTGGAAAAATAAGGCACATCGGGAAGAATGCTGTAAGATCTTCGCACTGTCACGACTCGATATCGACTCCTCTTAAAGCAAACAAAAAGTTACTCTAATATGCCGCAAATCATTTTTGTGTAACTTTATACATCGCAATGTTATAGAAACATTACATTTAATATTTATTTTTAGGGAACATTATGTATGTTGGTACACACAATCCAAAATTTCATCGTACCGACGGGACTCGAACCAATGTATAACAAAAATATAAAGTGTGTAACAATTCAAGAAACATAATATTATGTATGTTACATAAAAAATACGTTTTTCCGTTGATAGATGGCCGAGCCAATTAACATTTTATCATCGTAACTGATATACACTTCCCATCACTATAAATTATAGCAACATTGAATTTGTCATAATTTCCTTTAGTAGATTTTTAACGCAGCGTAAAATGACTTCTTTATGGTGGCGGTTTTAATGCATTACTTTGATTTGAGTCAATATTGAGTCGATTATGATGTGTAGATCGTAATGTGTGAATGAAGACCACACATTTTGGCTTATACTAAGTTACTAATCAAGGCGGTCGGATCTTAGTACCACTATAGTTAACCTAAACCTTTGATAATGTTAATTTTACTTTTTGAAAAATGCATGTCAACTCTAAAATCTTGTCATCTCCTTCTAACTTTTAAGGTAAGATAAGGACACTATTTTAGAGTCGCCAAATAGTTTTAGCGAGTGTTACATTGACAGCTCATAACGACTGTTGCACGTTGCATATACTTATACATCTTTATAACTTTTGTCATTATATTATAAGTGCATTTACTTTAATAAGATGGCGTAAAAGACAAAATACGATCCATGTACAATTCCAGTTCATAATAAACCATTTAAGAGGTGTCTTCGAGAATTATGGATTTACGGTGATTAGCTACAAACGGAATCACTTGCAATGTTGTTTCGGTTATAAAAGATTATAGGCGAAAATTTACAGGGTAAATTCTAGCTGTTTTTAGAACGAACTAATATTGTTGGCCTCTACCGGCCTTTACAGCTTCACCGGGGGCCCGGTGAGGGATATATGATACATTCTCTAGATATTTGAGGGTAGGCAACCCAAGACCCTCGGTTGGTCCATCACCGGGGCTCAAATTATGTCAGCTGGCGAACCGCTATAATTAAAGCAAGCCGATCACATCTCTTTCGCCGATTTTGACAGCGCGCGACGCATAAAGCTAAGATGGCGTCTATACGCGTCTAAGCCAATCACAACTGCGTATAGGCGCAGTTGTGATTGGCTTAGACGAAACAACGAACGCTTTCATATTCAGCGATGGAAACGCAAAAGTTTGCTATATAGCAAATAGCAATTCACTAGCTTACATAATAGGAGCCATTGTTATTTAAAATCGAGAATATGGTAATACCTAGCATAACTAAGATAAATGTCTCAGAAATAAATGCGCCGACGTGCCTTAGTCTTCGCTGGTTAATGAAACAATCTGAATCCTAGGCAAATATCCTTTTCAGGACCAGTCCTTTTAAAATGACAATTTGACAATCATAATTAAGTATCACGATTTTCATATCGTCACTGGTACTATTTAAAATTGTCGTATTACTACTCAAGGTCAATAGCTAACGCGTATTTGATAAGCTATATCGATTTTCGACGACAATGTACATTAGAATACCAACCTTATTCTATGCCAGGAGAGTTTAAAGTTGCGTTTCTATCAGAAATGTTCGAGATAGCTATGCGGTGAGCGAAGATACAATCCACCAATAGTATGACTGCATTTGTTCAAAAGTTAGGACAATGGAGTGATCCTATTGGTTCTCTCAACGCTTAGCTACTTTGCACATCTTTGAGAGAAATCTAAGTAAGACAGATATAAAAATATAGAAATAAAGAAGAAAACGATCAACAATAAAAAAAATAGAAGATATTCTTATTTCTATTTGATATTATACTTAAAAGCAACAGAATAAGGTTGCTAATCCAATAAACATTACCCTTTAATTCGATAACACTCATAAAATATCGACTTAGCTGAGCCTTTAGTCAAGTATTTCATAGACAATTAAGACACTTTACATATTTCCACGATAAATACATAATATCGTGATTATAACATCATATTATAGGATATATCAACGAGGGCAACCGTAGTTGTAGGTAGCTGACCGCTAGATGACGAGTGGTTTACCCTTACACTGATCGACGACGTAATTTGTGAATCGCTTTAGGAATTTGGGGTATTCGCGTTTGTAGACTGCACGAAGTACGCCCGCTGGCGCCCAGCCGCCGGGGTTCACTGGAATCATAGACAGAGTATATTATAATTAAAATAGTTTAAAAACTGAAACAACAGACTTCCATGCCCACTTTTATCGTCATATCTCTGGAGATACTTATCAGATCTCAATGAAATTATAATGGGACCACCCCGGAAACGAACCCTATCGATAAAAAAAATAATCATTAAAATCGGTTCACAATTGACGGAGTAATCGCGTAACATACATACAAAAAACATAGACCTGGCATTAAAATAACAATAATAAGGATAAAACTATACAATCACTAGTATGAGAGAGCGAGATGGACAATTTTTTTTATCCTTCTATACATATGCGATTTTATTGTTTGGAGCAAGCTCTGGCTCCCAGTTCTAGTGCGCCCATTGGCTTTCACCTGCTGTCATGTATGACTGGACCAAATAACGTAGTTCATTTTATCTTATAGCTGACATATGTAATCACGTGTTCATCATTTTAGTCGGGTTATATCTCTATAGCTATTTCATTCGCATACGCTAATGTCATATTTAATTCGTCTACGACTGGAATATAAATGAAGTATACGGTTTTCCGGAAGCACACAGCCCTTGAGAGTCAGAGTATTATGGGCCTAGCCTGTTCACCATCTTCGACCACATCGTACGCTTACCACCAGGCTAGATAGTGGTTAAATGTTAGACTATAGAATATAAACAAGGTAATACAGTTCATTTTGTATTTAGTGTTTATATCGACTATTGTACGACGCTGGCGTTATCGCACTTATCACTTTCCATCAGGAATAATTGTGGTCTGAATAAAAAGGGGAGTCATTTGACTTTCCCTTTATTACAAACAAATATTTCAAATCAAGTCTAGTTTTTAATAACATTCAATAACATCGTTCAACTAGATTAGACGTCTTTAAGCTTCGGTCAGGGAATCGCGATATGAAAAAGTTACGCAAATATGTGGTTAATGGCATATTTTATGTATTTTACGGGTAGTTATAAAAAAACTTTGTGTTGCGTTGTGCAACGCAGGTGCATTGCGCTGCGCTGCGACGTGACGCAACGTCGTATATTATACAAATATTGTATGCGTACGTCGCCTTACGTCGTTATACCACTATCTCACCCGATGTTAAGTGATGATGGTATAATATAATGATAATCATAGTGTTGCAACGATGCCACGCGCTGGCAACGTCCTTAAGGGTTCACTCTTAGAACAGAGTAGAATAGAATAGAAAAATTCTTTATTGCACACCATTTCAAAAAACAACAGACAGCAAATTAACCTACTGAAATTACTATAGGTAATACATTGGGTTGTCTTATCGCTTAAAGCGATCTCTGCCAGAAAACCTTTGGATGGACAGAATTTTTAGAAGGAGTTGCTGGTGGTACAATGCGTAACATAATACTAACTACACTCTTAGTACATAATCAATTAATCTTTACATAGTATAAAACGAACA
The DNA here is from genome assembly GCA_954871355.1 of Cabera pusaria. NCBI lineage: Eukaryota > Metazoa > Arthropoda > Insecta > Lepidoptera > Geometridae > Cabera > Cabera pusaria. The sequence continues at coordinate 16,739,294 of OX940902.1, forward strand.
TGCTTCCCTGCCTGTACACTTAGATCTTTTAAACTACGCAATGGATTTTAATGTGGTTTTCATCAATAGATAGAATAATTCAAGAGGGAGGTTTATAACCAGTATGAAACGGGGGCAAAGCCGCGGGGCGCAGCTAGTTGTAATATAAAAGGTAGTTCCACAAACCTGTGCTGCAGTAAGCGATACTGGTGGTGATATTGTCTCGCGTGGGAGTCTCCCCGGGGGGCGACTCGCTGCGACATGCGAGACAAACTGTCACGAATAGACGGATGCAAGCGCCTGAATTTGACTGCAAATAAATAAAATAAATAATAAATGAGTAAAGTTAAAAATGCGATCATTTAGTTTCGTCGTATTGACAGGATCGTACTGTAGCTGAGTAAGTTACAGCGCCTGTGCATGTTTCCCAGCAAAGAAACATAATAACCCTTTTATTACGTTCAGCCTCGCACTGACGAGCGTCGGCGAGCGCCCCGCACTCAAAATCCTGAAGAAGGCCTCCGGATGAGGCCGAAACATATGTCGATCATTATATCGACATCGCGTAAGTCACGTTAAATTCCCGTCTCAAATCTATAAGTTTAAAATGAACGTGAGTTTTTATAATAAAAAAGGGAAATTGTTAAAATGAACGCAGCTGCACAGGTTTTATACTTCTCTTTCGATCATTTTATCAGTGTCATTTTAAATTATTCATTCATTACCTTAGGCTCATATAATCTACATACCCGACAATGCCAATCTAACTTTGGCACTGTCTTTATTTCTTTGTTCCTTCTTAGAAATCATATAACAAGGAAGCAAAAAAATAATAAGATAATCTAATAGAATAGCTTAGACTAGGTCTTATTCAAATGGCTGTTTTAGTAAATAATAACTTTATAATCATTTATATTAACTAATATAAATTGTTTTTTATATCGCTGTAAGATTATTCAAATAAAAACATATTAAATAATACATATGTTTCTCGCTGTAGTCAGCGTAAGTCTTCAACTAGAGATCTTTAAATGCCTTCCTAGAGACCAAATAATAAGGCTAATAATGTAAACTCGCAGTGTAGTGCGTGATTAGTGGAATTATTGGTATAAGCCTCTATTCTTTACTATCCTATCTCTTTCTCTCCCTTTCTCTTCTTCATCTTTATTTCGTTTTGTTTGAAATAAGCAGGACTAAGCTAGAATTTAACATAATCTAACATTGCTTCAGTACACGGCTCCTTTTCTGGCAACAACTTTATAACGAAGTATTATAAAAATGTAAGTTTCTAAGTTTTCATGGTCAATAACACTTTCACAAGGTATTTGAACGGGACATTTATCACGTATTTCACTATTTATGAGCTTCCGATATTACGGCGCTGTTGCAAGCGCCATGTTCACGGAGTAAAACTGAGTTCACGGAGTAACTCGGTTACTCCGTGAACTCAGTTCGCCATATTCACGGAGCAACTCAGTTACTCCGTGAATATGGATTGGCGATGAACATGGCAATATAATAATGTAAACTTACAGGGTAGTCTGTGTTGGTGGTGGAATGATTGGTGACGGCGTATGTAGCGTCGTCGTGTGCTCGTACATGCGACCAGAAGAGCGCGTCGCGCTGTGATGCTGGCCAGATGCGTTTGAACGTCTGGTGGAACACCATCGCGTCTGATGACACCTCTTCTACTATTGTCATCGTTTCCAGGGTTGCTGTGGAATTACGTATGTGGACGTATTTTATGAACTTTTAGGTAGGTACGCTGTTTAGACAGTACTTAACATTTTTTACGTGCATTATTTATCCATGTATTTTAGATTATAGTTATAACTATAGTTATAGTAAGTTTTAATCATGATTATAAAAGTATCGCCTATTATACTCACTACTATTTGTTGTCAACTGTCTCGACCTAGGTTTCGTGCATGTCCGGTCCGATGCACTTTCTAGCAGTAAAATCGCGACGACCACTGAGATCTAACCTAGGTCGAGACAGTCGTCGACATCAAATAGTAGTGAGTATAATAGTCGGTACTTTTATTATCATTATCAATGTATGGCAAATGGCTTTCTTTAGCTTAATGGATTCAAAATTCCAATGGTTTTTGCCACAAAGTCTAAACACTGAATTTAATCCTACAGTGTTGTTAGATTGAAATATAATGTTTAAACTTCGTGGCGCCTAATAGAACTACCACAAGGCCTAAATATTCTTATTTCAGTCTCATTACGAGATTTAGAAAGATGTTAGTAATCTGTTAAAAGGCATTTCCCTCTCTCTTGATTTGAGAACACATGTTAAATCCTAACGCAGGATATGAGTAAACGACCCTGTTTATTTGTGAATCAGGCCGATGACAAATCCTTCATATAATAAATGTAAATATAATAATAAATCTGCAAACAATGGACGATGAAGGCAACACTTATAATGCCATTCTACGCACAATAGTAATGCCTCAAAGATAGGAAAAAGAAGAAAACTTCTAAGTATTCATCGTGTTAATTGATTTAACTTTAAGGATCATTTACTTTGAACTATCAATCCAAATGTCATAATATATATACATATAACGGAACTACCTAAGTGTGTACATTAACGTTGATTTAAAATTAATCGTAACTTTAAAAAAATATCCTCCTACTTTTTGTGAAGTCAGTTAAAAGATTAATAGGTACTCACTTTCCCATTCATATCGATACCGCGGGTTGAAGAAATAATGACACATTTCCCTCGCCGATACTCCTCGCACTTTATGCATCGCCTTCAGTGGATCCATCACCATTCCGTCCACTTCCATTTCTCTGAAAAAAAAAAAACAAAAAATACATATTGGTAAAATTCTCGATGAATATAATGTAAATTACAATAAAGGAGTTCCTAGTTTGATGTGTGTTCTAAGGTAAGTTAAGCGGACTGAAAAACGCCTTATTTTTTAACACCTCTTTTTAGGTTCCGTACCTCAAAAGATAAAAAGGAACCCTTATAAGATCACTTTTTTGTCCGGCTGTCTGTCTGTCTGTCACGACCGATTTTCTCAGGAACGGGTGGACCTAGCAAGTTGAAGTTTATACCAGATACTGAGATCTATAGTCCCTATTAGGTGTATAAAAATCGACTTGGCCGGGTTTTTTTTTAATGAGATAGGCTATATATATATATATAGTTTGACTACTATCTCGCCGATGAAAGTGATGATGCGGTCCAAAATGGTGACCATGGATCACCATCAACCACATTACACAGCACACAACCCTTGAGAGACGGACCATTCTAGGCCTAGCGTGTACCATCTTCGCGCTTACCACCAGGCGAGATAGTGGTCAAGCGCTAGCCAATCAGATTAGTGTGAAAAAAATCTGTGAACAATATTGCATTAAAGCGAAATTTTTATTACTTAAAGCAATCCCCACCAAATAAATTTAGACGGCGTTTGCAGTCGAACGCATCGAGCAAATTAATTAACACTCGTCAATGCGATTTCATTTTTCGGTATATGTTTGTTCTTATCACACAAGCATTACAATACATGGTTTTCCGATAACGACAATATAAAACAACGAATTAAAATTTCTTACTAAATGTTTAACGGAAAATGGCCGAATCGGTGCACAACATTTTATAAAATACTAGCAGCCCGCCCCGGCTTTGCACGGGTAGAACCTGTAGAACATATATGCCTTCAAAATTTGCATCAGTTTGTTGCATCGAATATAAAATATTAATATCTTAACAATCATCGTCATATTTCAACAAATTTACACAAAACCTTAACGAATTATGCACCTAAACTTTCCTCATAAACACTCTGGCTATTCTGTGAAAACCGCATGATAATCCTTTCAGTAGCTATTGAGATTATTGCGAACAGACAGACAGACGCAGTGATGGACTTTGTTTTATAATACTTACGTAGTGATATTGGACGGCCCTATGGCGTAAAGGATAGTTACCCTGATTCTGACCCGATGGTCGTTGGTTCTAATCCTAGCTACCTACCAATGAAAGTTTTATGTGCATTCATGAATCATGGGTTTTCGTACAGAGGTAGTGGGATCATTAAATCTACCATAAAGTAGCTTACCTTAGTAGGAGTATTATACGTTTAACGTGTGTATCTGTGTGTCTGTCTGTAGCATCTTAGCACCCAACCGGATGAACCGATTTTGATTTTATTATTGATAGTTTTTTTTTGTTTGATAGATGTCTTCATCGAGAGTGTTCTTAGCTTTGATTCATGAAAAATCGTTCAATTCAATCATTATAAAACTATGATATCTCAGAAACGGTGGCTCGTAGAAAAAAAGTATTGACACATTTTTTATAGTTAATTTTATGATCTACAATTTTGTCTAAGGTACTTTTATGATAAAACTTACCGTTTTGCTGAAAATCGCGAAAAACTCATTTTTTTTACCTTTGACCTTGAATAAAATGTTTTCCATACACGGGAATGATGGGGGAACTCTTAAATATTATTTATAATTATGTATTGAACAATTTAACTGATTTTCAGCTTGTTGGGATTTTATGTACCTTCACTCTCATTTTTTGGTCTAGACTAGATTGACCGGACTATTTTCTAGTTAATTGCGGTATTAAATCAACTTTCATAGGTCTGATCGATTCGAAAATCTTCTTCTTCAACGATATTGTAAGAACGTGGAAGCATTGACCTGATGCTGGGACATCTCCTGGACTCTACAGAATACTCAAATCCTCACCAATGTCGTGTTTAGAGTCATTGGAATGCTTCTAATGAAAAGATTGTACATAGATCAGTCGGGGTGGTTTAAAATATCATATTATTACATATATATATATATAGATCATTATTATTTTATACAATAGATCATATTATTATACTATATTGACTTCAAATTTATTGGAATCTACAGAATAGCTAAGCCTATAATAATATTTTCGCAGTAACTATGACCTAATCTGTGGTTTCACTGCAAATATTTTATTTATTTTGCGATGCGTGTATGTGAAATACGTGACATCTTCTAGAGTTTTCATTTGAATTATATACAGTAAAGGACAATTTTAATCTATAATATGTGGCCAAGCTAATTAACGTAATTATTTGGATAAGGATTAATACTATATACTTGAAAATAGCCTTGGAAGTTATGTAATATTTTTTAACAAAAAATTAAATTATTAAATGGTTACTGTGAGTCAACCCTAAGAGATAGACACATGCTGTCGCAGACTTTTTTGTAGGTCTTATTAAGTTGTACAACTCTTCCATAGAAAATATTCTTCCATATTTTCAATTGAGCAGCGTTCGTAAGAAACGTGTATTTTCGACCGTTTTTTTGTCGACTTCGGTTGCAAATTAAGTCTCCACGAATGTACCTTTGTTTTAAACGTGATAATATAGCCTATTTTCATTCCGAAAGTCCATTCTATATATTAGTGAAATAATGTTTTAAATCGGTCCAGTAGTTTTTGAGCCAAATCATTACAAACATACAAACATACAAATGTTCTCTCTTTATAATATTAGTATAGAAATACTACTTAAATCATTAAGTTACCTCCGGTACATCCTCATATCTCCTTCCTCAGCAAAGAGCTGCCATCCTATCTCACCACCGACACCTTCAAACGCTGCCTGTATCTGCTCTGTTGATATCCTGTCGATCTGAAACAATATACATACATGGCTATAACATAAATGCAGTGGTCGTCGCGATCTTGCTGCGTAAACTTCCGGGGAAGTGCATCGGACATGCACGAAACCTAGGTCGAGACAGTCTACAACAAATACCTAGTAGTGGGTATAATAGTCAGTACTTTATCAATATACATACAGTTAGAATAAAGTAATTATAACTATGAGAAATTGGCTGTTTAACAAAAATAACAAACCGATTTCTCTGTCACTGTCACATGACAGTATGTACGTATTTTTGACAGTATTTGTATCTAAATTATAAGTTATCGTGCTTGATTTTTACTTTACCAACTATTATAAAACACGTAAACTTAATGTCAGCGTATATTGTACATATTACTTGGAAATGCCAAGCATAATGAAATTAATAATCAAGCCCAATATTTTATAGTTAGGTACATATTTATTTTGCTAACAACTGGTCGAGTACTGAAAATTGTCTCTTCACTCTGAAAATTCTTGCTTCTGTCAAAAATTCCATGACATTTACAGATTAATATGTAATTTATACGACTCATTTAATCAAACCAAGAGGATAATTAAGGAGAACCACAGTTTTTCTATCGCCCGATATAGCTGTAGTCGGTTTCTTAATAAGAATGAAGATGTAAAGAAGTGCGAACATCATAACTTTAGATATCGGCCGATAAAAAGTCTGTGGTCAGCGGGGGCTCTAATAGAAATAGCAAGTAAACTGTCCATATCAACTTGCATTGTAATCAATAAAGAGTTTCTTTATTGTATTGTAATGCGGGACATTGAATAGGGCGTCCTCATATATTAGCAATAGTCTGGTACACATTGTGTGGTGTCGCACACTATACGTAAAGGAATCCGCACGTCAAGCGAATCAGCAGTGCCAGCATGTCGCCGCGGCTACGGCTAGTTAGGTACGACGCGCTTACGGCAAGGCGTTTCCTGGCGAAATGGCAGCGTATCTTCAACCTTAACAACCTTGTGTCAATGAGTGTAATACTTATTTTTAATGAATAGCCAACAAAATAAGTTTGTACAGCTTACTCCTTTAAGGGTTCGTGAGCTTGTCCCGAGACAAGGCGATTACGTTACGATGTGCGTTATCCCCAGAGTGGGTGTATCGCGGCGATATTCTCACCGTGCCATACAATTTAAAAGAACCTTTCTACACGGCGATATCATGGCAGCGTTTAATGATGTGGAGATGGCGCTCCAATAGTTGCAGATGTTAATAGACGTAAAAGGCATCCAGACTATGAAAATTTCTTACAAAGTTACCTTACATGTGTTATTGCAGTAATCTGGACATCATATTCTTTTTTTACTTGTTACAATGCATGTTACTTTCCATGGATATTTACCTACCACAAGAATGTCTAAAATTTGGGTACTAAGATGTAGTTACTAACTAGTCAAGTACCTCTGTCCAGAGCGGATGCACTGTAAGCCTGTTATCGATAGCTGGTGGGGGTAATTCCACCTCGTCGCGTGTGTGGACTTTAGGCGGCACTCGAGCACACCGCTCTTCCTCCATCTTGTCGAAGCCGGTCTCCACGGCATCGTAGAATTCATCATCTGGCAGTGTGGAGTGAGGGCCTTCCTGTGGACAAAGGTAAGAGATATGTTACTCATTGCTGAGTGAACATTTATGAAGATAAATTGTTAAACACAATCCAAAATTTCATCGTACCGACGGGACTTTGGATTGTGTTTAACAATTTACAAAAATATAAAGTGTGAAACACTTCAAAGAAACATAATATTTGATTTACGAAGATAGGTTACAAAATAATTTAAAGTTCTTCGAGTTACCGTATCTACAGCCTAGCTTGTATTTAACAGCTTTGTAAAGCATTGGATAAGGCATCAACTTCGAATGCGAAAGTTCTGGCTCGAACCCTATAGCAATGTACTCCAATGGAATTTTCTATTGAAAAATTACATTATAAACGTTTGCGGTTCACGTACAGTGAAGTAAAATCAGTCCAATAAAGCAGCTTCACGTACATATACTGACTGATAATATGTAAAAGTAGAAACATATGAATGAAGCTAACTTAGCTGGCAAAATGGTATAAAAGCCGGGTAAGCCTGTGCCACCTAATCATACCTAGACACTACAGCATCCGACCTAAACGAGTTAAAAACCACTGAAGCTGTATAAACATTTCATATGATAAACACAAAAGGCATGCTTTACTTATTACTAGTAAGCAGCTAAATCACTAATCTTTTACAAGTTACACCATCTTTATCAATCTTAGTTATCAATCTCATGGAAATCCATCAAGAAAACATTAAAAACAAACCCTTCTACTTCTAACTGCAATCTTACTAATCAAGTAGCCCATGGCCACATAGATTGCTCCCGAAGCCCTTATAATTCCATTCGAATTCGACCCACAAATACAAATACGTAAGGACGAAGTCGAGACATAAATTAGGTCGATTGCACAGTCATTTTGTCAACAAGTAACGTTGTGCATGTATAATCGCTTCCACTAAAGATAACCCACTTGGATGGAGGAATATGTTATAGTGTAAGTACAAAGAAAGAGCTAATCGGATTTTGCACGCCTGTTTTGCGTTTTGTTTTCGTGAATAATTTCGCTGGTAAAAGATATTTTCTAAATAATATATGTAACATTTAATTCTTTAAAAGCTTATAAAGAAAAAAAAATAGAGTCGGCAATAGTATCCTATATCACGGTATCACGATAACTCATAATCAAATATACCTGCTAAGTGCGAGTCACTCGCACACGCAGGGTTCCGTACCACCGTATAATATTTAAAAGATTGAGCAAGAAACGCCGAAAAAACGCTTTTCTGTCTTGGGGACGCCCTCTCATTTATAATTTTATTTAGTTTTTAATATTTGTTGTAAAAGCGGAAAACGTAATACTTACTGTCTTACAGTACTTACTAATACATCTGCAAAATTTGCATGTGTCTACCTATAACGGTTCAGAAGATACTGTCATGTGACGGACGGACAGCGGAGTCTTAATTATAGGGTTCCGTTGGCACCCTTTGGGTACGGAAACTCTTAAAATTATGATGATATTGATATATCAACGAAGTGAAATAATTATGCACTTCCAGTAACTTTTGTTTAATATCTGATAGGCTAGCGTTTGACTACTATCTCACCTGGAAGTAAGCGATGACGTGATCAAAGGTGGTGAACATGCTAGACCTAGAATGGTCTGGCTCTCTATAACGTATAAGTACACTAAGTCTAAGTTAATCTAGTGTAACAATATGTGAGCGTAACTTTGTGGTGAAATGCGGTAGATGTGTCCCCGAAATTTGATTTTAAATGGCCTAAAATGTATATATATCTCAAAATAATAAATAAATACCTGAAGGATGAAACTGAAGAAAAACAAAAATATAAATTAACAAAACAGATACGCCCCTAACTACAGATTGCGTCTAACAATAACATATTCAATATAACATTCCGATAATAAATGCTGTGTCCAATGTGCCGAAAACTGACGGATCACATTCGACACGAGATGAAATAAACAACTTTGTGATAAACGTATGTTATTTTCAAAGAATTTTCTCTACTTCGGTTGGACATGATCTTGAAAGACGAGAGACGCGCCGGCGCAGTGGAGACGTCACCATTGTTGTATTATATACAACAGTATACAGTACATATGTATAGTATAAAACTATTTTCGCTATATTCCGCAGTTAGTAGGGGGCCCAAGTAGCGTGCCAGCCACACGCGAAAGGCTGCCCCGCCAACTGACGAAAAATCCCGGGATGCATCATGGTGCCGGTTGGCGACCGGACGAGAGGGCCCTATGAACATTCCCGGGGGGGCTCGGGCGTCCCCGCAGTCTCCAGGCTGGTCCCCCTTCTGGTGTTGTGTCTCAATGTTAGTCGCAGGTCAAAAGCAGAGCGCCTCGTTTCACTGCCGTGCTCCTACCTTTACACTCGCAATATGATATGACAAAAAGGAACAAGAAGCATTTTAAACAGCGGCTGCACGCCCTCTCGCTCAAAGTGCACCTCACTAATATTAGAGGTCTGCACTCAAATCTCCACGCAGTCCACCACCATCTCGAGACTGAAAAACCCGCTCTCTTGTTCCTCACGGAGACGCAGATACAATGCCCGTCTGACGTGGCGTACCTCACTTACCCCGGCTACACCCTGGAGCACAATTTTAAAGCTCGGTCAGGTGTGTGCGCGTACGCCCGGGACGACATCTGCTGTCTGCGTCTCCGTCATCTTGAAGACCCTCGCTATTCCGTGCTTTGGTTACTGGTGGACACAGACCTAGAGAAACTTCTCTACGCCTGTGTATACCGGTCGCACAGCGGAGATCAGGAGACAACCAGGCTCACAGAGTACTTGAGTGAGGCGGCGGACGCCGCTCAACACAAATACCCTTCTGCTCAACTAGTGTTACTGGGGCACTTTAATGCCCACCACCAGGAGTGGCTTTTCCCATACCAGTGCACCGACCACGCTGGGAGAGAGACGCGAAAGCTAGCCTTAGCGTTAAATCTCACCCAGCTGGTCCAAGAGGCAACGCGGGTTCCTGATGTTGACGGCCATACAGCCAATTGCTTGGACCTTCTGCTGACAACTGATCCAGACCGTTACTCAGTGTCGGTATTATCACCGTTAGGTAGCTCCGACCACTGTTTGGTGAAATCTGTATCAGTCTACTCCCCGCCCGGCCCTAGCCCAAGAGGCACCCGGCGGGTGTGGCGATACAAGTCAGCAGATTGGGATGAGATGCGGTCGTTCTTTGCATCTTATCCTTGGCGGCCTGTTTGCTTCTCTTCCGACGATCCTTCGATTTGCGCGGATGCTGTGACGGAGGTGCTGCGTCAAGGAATGGAGTACTATATTCCATTTGCTGATGTAGCGATGTCAAGCAAAGCTCAACCATGGTTCGGGGCTGAATGTCGACGTGCTGAAGCACTGAAACATGAAGCATACCTGGCCTGGGTTGATGCTCGTAACCGCAAAGCCAGAGATCTGTCAGCGAAGAAGAAAGCGTTCAACAAGTCTGCCAAGTCCTGCAAGAAGGCTCTACGGAAGTCCCGATTTGAGCACATAGGCCGGATAGGGACCAAACTAGCTTCGTATCCAGCGGGTAGTAAAGCGTTTTGGTCTCTGGCTAAGTCGGTCGAGTCGAACTTCTGTCGCCCCTCACTTCCTCCACTGCTAAAACCCGGGGCGCTGGCTCACACCGCCAAAGAGAAAGCGAATTTGTTTGCTTCTTTGTTTGCGGAATCTTCACGTCTAGACACTGCTGGTGAGACACCTCCAAGTCTACCTGGATGTATGTCACAAATGTCGGAAATCCGCATCCGTCAGACAGAGGTTCGTAAAACACTGCAAAATCTAGACGTGAACAAAGCCAGCGGCCCTGATGGTATTCCAGCTATAGTCTTGAGGACCTGTGCGCCTGAACTTGCTCCTATTCTGACACGCCTCTTTCGTCTCTCTATAACATGTGGTCAAGTGCCGAAATCATGAAAGCTTGCCAACGTGCAACCTGTGCCCAAAAAAGGCAGTCGTGCTGACCCTGCCAACTATAGGCCAATCTCAGTCACGTCCATACTCTGCAAGACTATGGAACGTGTACTGAATAACCGGCTCCTGGCATACCTAGAAGCAAACGACCTCCTAAGTGACCGACAATATGGATTTCGCCAAAATCGGTCCACTGGGGATCTTCTAGCGTATGCCACGCACATTTGGAGCGAGGCTGTTGAGAATCATGGGGAAGCTCTAGCAGTTTCCCTTGATATATCAAAAGCCTTTGACAGGGTTTGGCACGATAGTCTTATAAGCAAGCTTCCATCCTACGGACTGCCTACTGGTTTATGTGTCTGGATTTCAGATTTCCTGAGGGACCGGTCGATAAGAGTAGTCATTGATGGCAGCTCTTCTGACCAAATGGCTATTAATGCCGGGGTCCCTCAGGGATCAGTGCTCTCTGCAACTCTTTTCCTGCTGCATATTAACGATCTGCTAAAGCCCGGTATCTTTGGGTATGCAGATGACAGCACCGTTGTAGAGAGCTACACATCCAGTGCACGTACTAGTGTAGCACAAATTCAGTGTTATAGGGAGGCGATGGTCGAGCGCTTGAACTTGTCCTTACAGGCTGTCTCCGAATGGGGCGATGCCAACCTGGTCAAGTTTAATGCAGCTAAGACCCAGGCGTGTCTGTTCTCCGCCCAACGGAGTCCGTTCCAACTGACTCCTACTTTCCGGAATGTGTCCGTACCGATAACTTATCAACTCGAGCTTCTTGGAATCTTGCTAGCACCCACACTCAACTTTGGCTCGTATATTGAGTCAAAAGCCCAATTAGCCTCAAAAAGCTTGGTGTTTTGGCCAAGGTGAGACAGTACTTCACACCAGGACAGCTGCTTAATTTGTATAAAGTTCAAGTCCGATCATGTATGCAGTACTGTTCTCACCTGTGGGATGGGTCAGCCAAATACCAGCTGGAGGCGTTGGAAGTTATTGAGACGAGAGCCAAGAAACTCATTAACGACAAAAATCTTGTAAGCAAAAGGCTTCAGAGCCTAGAGCATCGCCGCAAAGTCGCCAGTTTATCGGTCTTTTATCGGATACATTTCGGGGAGTGTGCCTACAAACTGCACGAATAAATTCCACCGTCCCCCTTTTACCATCGTACTACCAGACGCACAGATATACGCCGTCGATACATGGTTGATATTCCATTCTGTCGCACAAAACGCTTTGCATCAACATTTATCATACGCACAGCAAAGGAATGGAATTCCCTGCCAGAGTGTGTGTTTCCTGTAAAGTATAATCCGGGGGTCTTCAAATCGCGAGTGAACAGGTATCTTCTAGGCAAGCGTGCTACATCGTCGATCACATCTTCACTTAACATCAGGTGAGATAGTGGTCAAACGCTTGCTTATCTTCAGTAAAAAAAAAAAAAAAAATTTTCTACCGACTTCCAAAAAGAAGGAGGTTCCAATTCGACTGTATGCTTTTTTTTCTTTTTTTTGAGTGCATGTTACGCGATTACTCCGTCAATTGTAAAGCGATTCGAATGATTCTTTTTTTAGGGTTCCGTACCCAAAGGGTAAAACGGGACCCTATTACTAAGACTCCGCTGTCCGTCTGTCTGTCTGTCTGTCTGTCTGTCTGTCTGTCTCTCTATCCGTCTGTCTGTCCGTCTGTCACCAGGCTGTATCTCATGAACCGTGATAGACAGTTGAAATTTTCACAGATGATGTATTTCTGTTGCCGCTATAACAACAAATACTAAAAACAAAATGAAGTTAAAAATAATAGAGGGTCCCCATACAAGAAACGTGTTTTTTTTCGGCATTTCACGCCATCTATGTACGCTTAGTAAGGTAAACGTTCCATAGATGGCGTTATATTGAAATGTCGATCCCTAACACCTTTGTTAGACGTTAGATGGCGTTAAAATGATAGTGGCATTTTTTGCTCGATTTTATGAAATACTGTAGTGTGGTACGGAACCCTACTAGTGCGAGTCCGACTTGTACTTGGTCAGTTTATTTAATCGTTAGGGTACGTTTTCGAGGTGGTCCCAATGTAATTCCATCGATATATGATAAGTATCTCTAGAGATATGACGATGAACGTCTCAAACTTACTACAGAAATTAATTCGCGGGGCATGGAAGTCTAGTTTTAGTTTTTAAACTATCTTAATTATATATTCTTGTTTGAATGGTAACTTGTGATTTTAAAATGAATTAACAGAAGCAGGTAGTGTGAATCAATCCTCTCCGTTGCAATGGAACCAACCACTACATTTGCAAATATAACCTACCTGCTTTGATAGCCGAGTGATTTATAGTGATTTATGTTATGACCGTTTCCAACTTAAGTGCCTCGGAGACGGTCATCCACAATTGTCAATTTTCACGTCAGTGATGGAAAAATGACCGTATACAGACGCAATTGAAGCCATTATTATTAGCAAGTACGAGGTAAAAAGCGAATGATGGAAAATATTGATTGAAGGCCATTGACAATGTTGAATGACCGTCGCCGGGGCACTTTACAATCTAGCTGGTTTTCTGCCCACTAAGGCCGGCCACACACATACGGAATTCCGTTTCGAAAAATCGTATCGGGATTCCGTTACCGGCCACATACGGATTTCCGTTTCAAAGAGAAAATTTCGAACGGAAAATTACCGTACGTGTGTGTATAGGTTCGTACATATGGATGGATTTACTGCGTTTGAAATTTCGAAACGGAACTCCATGTATGTGGCGGGCTTCACAATACAATCTAGCAGGTTTTCTGCCCACTAATCTACTAGTCTATCCTCTAAAGATTGCCAGTGCCACTAAAGATTGAACTTTGACATTACATACTTCAAATTTTCTAGCAGAGTAAAATTAAACAATCAAATTTTGAAAACCACCATAAATAGAATAGAAGTCAACAAAGAAAACATCTAAAATGTCAGTGGAACATGCGACCGAGATTCAAACAAAGCGGCGCTCAGGTTAACTATAAGTACAATCTGACCTATATTAAGCTTACAATTGTTTACCTTCGGCGGCCCCGATTCCTTGCATCTACAACGGAAATAGGTTAGGCACCTCAATAAGTTCAGTAGGGCGCTTGTTTCCTGCCGTGCCCTAGATACTCACTGGCACCTTAATCTCTGTTTGAGCACGAGAAATAACTTACATACCTAGGAAGTATGTATAATATAAATTGTAAGTAATACAGCTTTGTTAGTTAATTAAATCTATGCTTATCCCTAAATATACATCGCTGTCCTTGCTCAATCTGTAATGTTTTAGATCCAAAGGTTGTCTGGAAGGGATCGCTTTTTAGCGATAAGACTGCCCGTTGTACTTAATTTAAATTATTGAATTCCTATTTAAGCATGTGTCGTTTCAATATCGTTTAAGGGAACTACGAGTAGATGTGCATAGAAATCACAGTTCACCGCTCAGCGATACAAAAAGAAAAATTTCAGCCGCTTCCTTTTTGTGCCGACTGCTCGGTTCGCCAAAGGAATGTTAAAAATAATAATTGTATTACCCCAACTGCAATTGTAAATAAGGCGAATCGCCGAAAGCTTACGAACTACGCAATCAAATCTCACCTTCTATTTTGATATTTGTGTAATCAAATAGACTATTATAGATCATTGAATACCGTTTCAGTGAAAACACCTCCTATGACTCATTATTCTAACATTTCTGACATAACACTCCAACAAAGCCAGCCATTACTTCACGGTTCACAAACGCAACCGAGCAATAATCCCAACTGGCCAGCCAATTCCACAGCTATACCGCCACAGACCTACGTCTGTGGCATAGGCTATTCCTACGTATAGCCTATACCTACATCTGGACATTACCAGGTAACATTTCACCCAGCAACAGCAGGCAAACATTTCCCAAATTACGTGCCTCGTTAAAATACCAAACGAATTCCCCAACCCATAACCGTGGAAGGGTAGACCGACACTCCCAGTAATCGCCTGACGGCTGTTCGTGACGTCATAGCCAATCCCCTAGTCGTAAAGACATGGCCAAGGCTTGGTGCTGTCATGCTGTCATTTATACCTATGTGTCTTCCTCATGACAACGCGTCAAAGCTATTTTTAGGTCAATCGGACTGAACTTTCGGACGTAATTTGGTTATTGCTGGCGCTCTTGATATTATTGGATTCTATTCATATATTTGGTCAATAATAAAATATTCAAATGTGAATAGAGATAAGCTTGTAGATTTCAATGTCACCTTCCGCTTAGTTTGACAGACGATAATGTGTCTTGTCTTACAGTCTACCAAAAGATGATGACGATGCGATCGTTAGATTAAAATATAAATGTTTTGGACTTCGGGGTATAGGTCCAAGGCAGGACTTTCGACTGACTGTAGAAGTGCCTATTTCCGTATTAACAAGGATATAGTAACATGAATTAAAGAAACTACGGCTTACCCGTCACTTAACGTTAGCATGACTGATAGTTGTATGATGGGTATGGAATTATATAATTCAGCCCAGTCTTCCCATTCGGTTGTCAGAGCTGTCAGTCTGTCAGTCATAGCAGTGACTAAGGCAAAACTGACAGAAAAATAAATTATAAGTAAAAAATATTTTTTAAAACAAGCTTTTATCTGGGACAATGAACTAAAATTTTATCCCTTCAGGTTCTAGTAGTGTCTATATTAAGGGTTCTAACAAGATCAAAAAATATATTAAGTATAATAAAATTATTAGGAAAACTACTAACAAATTAAAAAAATATAATCAAATTAAACAGGATAATTTAAAAGCTTGTAAAAAAACATAGATTTAAGTCATGAATTACAAAATTGTTTAGAGTTGCTTGAAAGGTGTAACAGTGATCTATTTGAATTTAAGAAGAACGCTGATGCACTCAAACAAGAACTGCTCACCTCAAAAGATGTAATTGGGGCTCCCATCGCTAACTTGCAGAGTGAATGCTACCAAGGACATAACAGTTTACCAAGTACAGTAAATACTGCGAGTTTACATGTACACACTAACTTGGTAAGGCAGGAGGTAGTCATCGTTGCAGTGCACTGGGGCCTCCGAGGTGGACTCTGGCAGTCCTTTACAACTGCCGGAGCCTGCTAGAGAGACCATTGTGTACAGCGATGAGATTGGCATAGGTATGGGTAGCTTATTAAGAACAAGATTAAGCCAAAATGTACATAATAATCGCTGTCCTAATTTACCAATAAAAAATCTATGTACGAAAATTAGCAGCCACCAGTATCATAAAAATTTTAAAAAAAATTTAATAAAATTATAGTGCAGCTAGGCAACAGCACAAATGTAAAAAAAAAACGATATTAATAACCTAATTGAACTTTTATCAGACATTGCCAGCAAAGGTAGTGGTAGTGTAGTAAAATAATAGTGTGCTCATTTCCATACTTAAAACACAGGAGTAGTACTGTCAATATCAATAATCATATACATAAATTAAATTTGACATTATATAATCAGACATGTCGCCTGAGCGACTTTTTGTATTTCGAATATAATACATTTATGAGTAAGCTTTTATTGACAAAGGATACTTTGTATCTCAAAAAGACTGACATTTCGACCATTGCTAAATTATTTGCATTGATATATGATCCTGTTTTACATGTTGTAGCGGATCACACAGACAAGCTCCAATGTAGTGGTGTTACTATGCGGGGTAATTGTAGTGTAGTTGACAAAGTTAGTTTAAACTAACGCTTAGGACGATGGGGAGGCCAGACTTAATCAACATTTTCCATCAGAATATACAAGGCCTCTCCAGCAAAGCCTTAGAATTAGAATTATTTCTCGACTTTTATAAAGTTGATATAATGTGTATTACTGAACACTGGTTTGTGAAAGGTACTTTGTTACCAATAATCAGAAATTATACAATTGCGAGCACATTTATTAGACAGAAGGCAATTCGCGGTGGCACACTTCTATATGTAACTTAAAATTGTAATTTTAAGGAGCGTAAAGACATAGTAGCTTTGTCTGTTGAACGATGTGTTGAATTATCTTGTATAGAGCTGGGGCAACATATAGTAGTGTGTATACAGACCCCCATCGGCTGATTATAAAATATTTGAGACAATTAAGAAGAAAGAAGAAGTCATGATGAAAGTCTTCAACACCTCGAAATCTTTGATAGTCTGCGGTGACTTTAATGTAAATTTAATTGAGCAGTCACCGCTCAGTGATAAGTTAAAAAATCTATTTCTTAGCTTCAATTTAAAGCATCTTTTTAACCAGCTGACTAAAATCACTAGCTCATCAGCAACCTGCTTGGACAATGTGTTTTGCAATTGTGAACCTGAGAAAATTGCAATTTTTGATAAACTTGGCTCAGACCATCTGGGACAGAGTGCCACATTTCCATGTAAAGCATCCACCAAAGGTCAAGAATACACATACAGGCCCATTACAACCAATCGGGTTGAACAGTTTTTGGATATCATTGACAAGCAACTAATGAACCTAATATTTTCTGAGGATCCCGATGACCTATGCAGCACTTTATCTCAAATGTTGGGTGCAGTGTTCAATAATACTTTTAAATTTAAAACTATTACAAGAGGTGGTAAATTCGGTTTGATGACTGGGCTACTCCTGGTATTTACAAAATTAGAAACAATTTGTACAACTTATAGTCACAAAAACACATTAATTTACACAATACTAAATTCATAAATCACTTAAAATTATATTCCAAAACTTTTAAAGTGGTTTGTCAGACAGCAAAATCTTTGCACTTTAGTAGAAAAATTAAGCATGCTGATGATAAAATAAAAACAGCATGGAAAATCATCAATACTGAAACTGGAAAAATAAAACAAAGAGACAGTAAGATCATCTTAAAAGTTAACAATAAATTAATCATGGATAGTAATTAGGTTGCCAATACATTTGATGAGTTCTTCTCTCAAGTACCCATTACTACTACTCAGTCCTTAAATTCTAGTCCCGCTGATGCTTATTCTATATTATCAAAGTGTGTAAATAAATGTGATACCTTCTTCCAGTTCAAATACGTAACTGCAGACTCAATTGTGAAAACATTTAAAATGCTCAAACAAAAAAAAAACCGAGGACCTGTGGGGAATGTCAACCACAGTACTTAGTTACATTATTACTGTTATTAGCCCATACTTAGCTTTTATTTTTAGCTGATGCGTTGATCAAGGTGTCTTCCCAGATTTAATGAAAAAAAGTAGATTGATTCCTTTATTTCAATCAGTAAACAAAAATGATCCATCTAACTATAGACCAATCTCTATACTACCGGCGTTGAGTAAAAACTTTTTAAAATTGATATTAGACCAGCTTTTAACACATTTTAACATGAATGATCTTTTAAATAGCAAACAATTTGGATTTACGAAAGGGCGTTCTACTACTGATGCAGGAATAGGTCTTCTTAAACATATATTTGATGCATGGGAGAAAGCACAAGATGCTATTGGCGTGTTCTGTGACCTATCAAAAGCATTTGATTGTGTCTGTCATGAAACTCTAATTTACAAATTAAAATACTACGGTGTTGAAAGTAAGGCACTTGATCTAGTAATATCATACCTCAGTAATAGAACACAGATAGTTGAAGTCAATGTCGTCAGGTCATCTGGATCCCTCATAAAAATGGGAGTCCCGCAGGGATCGATCCTAGGACCTTTATTATTTCTTGTTTATATCAATGATTTACCATCACTCGTACAGAACCTATGTAATATTGTTTTGTTCGCAGATGATACTTCCTTGATATTCAAAATAGATAGGACTACACCTAACTTTGACGATGTAAACAAATCAATAACACAGGTTCTGAATTGGTTTACAACCAATAATTTATTGTTAAACGCAAAAAAAACTAAATGTATTAATTTCTCTCTACCAAATGTAAGAAACGGAATTCTAAATATTAATAAATGATGTACCATTAGAACTTGTTGAATCCACAACATTCTCAAATATCAGTTCTAGCAGGTAGGTTAAGCTCCGCTGCATACGCGGTACGTAAAATTAGACTTTTAACGGACGAAGCCACTGCAAGATTGGTCTATTTCAGCTACTTCCACAGTATAATGTCTTATGGCATTTTATTGTGGGGTAAAGCCGCTGAAATCCAATCAATATTTGTTTTGCAGAAACGAGCTTTTCGCTCTATATATAATATGAGGTCGCGAGATTCACTTCGTGAAAAATTGAAGGAGATTAAAATTCTAACAGTGGCGTGTCAATACATTTATGAAAATATTATGTTCATACGCAAGAATATTAATGATTATAAGAAAAGGTCTGATGTACATAATTTTAATACAAGACATAAAAATAGATTAATTATACCTAATTTCAGACTGCAGAAAGTTAGTGGTTCATTCATGGGGAACTGTATACGCTTTTACAATAAGCTACCCAAAGATATTGATCATTTGCCTATGAGCAAATTTAAAATCTATGTAAAATCCAGATGAAAAAATCATACTATACAATAGGTGACTGGATATATGGATGACAAAAATGCATGGCCTGAATGCCCCAAGCTCCAAGAACAAATATAAATTGTATAATAATTATTAATATCTTGTTAAAATTTTAAAGCTGACATGTACAATTAATAAAAAAAAAAAAAGAGAAAATGACAAGACATGCCCCATAGAGTTTCTTGGTGTTTCTTCTCTGATGGGAGTGTTTCCGAAACACCGGTAGATTCAACAGCCACAGTTTTCCCCTTTTGTCCGCAGATTTTCTTTCTAGGCTTGCCATTTTTATTTTTACTTAAACAATATTATGCAGCTGACAGACGGACTATCAGTTCCATTCGGATCATGATATGTGCTGTGATCGGTATGCGTTTCTTTAAGTTGTGTTTCACTATTTCACTTTATATTATTATTTTTTTATATAAAAATTGTCTGAAGTACTGAAACACACAGTTGGTTTTAACCTACTTTATTTATTTTTTTTAATATTCTGTCGTAAACGATTGGATGACAGCTGAATGGTTCATTACTTTGTTTTTTTTTCTAATTCAAAGCGTTAAAATTCTGCTTTTGTTATGTTTACTTGATAATTGGTTATGATTTATGATTTTGACGTGTATATGTGCGTATATTAATACTGCCTACATACTGAATAAATGCTTTGATTCTTGATTCTTTAAAAATAAATTCTAGTAAGTATTTGGCGTGTAGGTACTTACCTATATTCTTAAAATCTTGAAGCACTACCCGTTTTTCAGGCTAAGTAATTACTATACTTCAGTGCCTCAAGCTTTTAAAAATATAGGTAAGTACCTACACGCCAAATACTTACTAGAATTTATTTTTAATATTTTAGCTCATTGTCCTAGATAAAAGCTTGTTTTTAAAAATATTTTTTGCTTATAATTTATTTTTAACTTTTTAGTAGGTAGGTATGGATACCGACTACCTACCTACCACCTAAGTATTTAAGAGAAGGCATGATGTTTTAAAATATTCCACGAATATTTGATATGATTATGGGTTAAGTGCTCTTCAAGGAAAATCAATCGACTCGGTAGAGTTACATTGATTTATCATAGAGATGCCGTGGCCACCTTCCAGCTTCATCATCAGACCCTGGATATCATCTAGGCGTAAAGTTCTCTTCAAGACAAATCAATCGAGCCCAAACTCGGTGGGGTTATGTTGTTTTATAACAGAGATGTCGTGGCCACCTTCCGTCTCCATCATCAGACCAGCTCCATGGTATCATATCATTGTATTGTCACCGAAGATACATAAGTACACCAAATTTGAGTCCAATCGGACATCGAGAAGTGGGTCTAATTTAGCTTCCAAGATTCCACCTGAACATACATAGTGACATACATACTGTTACGTGCGGGGTGGTATTAAAATGCCAATCCGATGAGATGAAAATTTTATTTCCACTGAACACTAGGTTTTACAATGTTCCACAGTGGCTGTCCAAATCGTCTTGCATAATTATCAAAAGTCCGTTAACACACGCTGAGGTCGTTGGTAATCACAATCACTGATTTCACTGTTTACAGTTCACAACACTAGTTCACTGATAACACTTAACGATCACTTGGTCGCTATCCGCGCTTAGATGGTTACTCTGTCGCTTCCAAAGAATGACTGCCTCAACACCGCGGTGCGACGCTTTATATAGGACACAATAATTATTCTAGAAAATCCTCGATCAATAAAGAATAAAAATAGCAGACAAACAAAGCAATAAAATCACAAACAATAGGCGGCTTTCCTTTGAACATCTGATGTAAAAACGTTACCATACATGATAATTTGATCTCTAACGACTTATAAATAAGGTTCAATCTTAACTACAAAACTAGGTACATTGACTAGGGTCGGAATTCCAGGAAGGTTACTTTTATGACGGTCGGGTGTTTATGGCGGGTAATTAGTCTATTCTTTCCCACGCTATTTTTGTTCGAGAAGCTTGGCGAAACATCGCGTCTCGACGACGCGGTGTAACAATACATTGCAAGTTAAATAAAAGCTTGTAAAATAGTCTACATTTCCACAAATAACTTACACGTATATAGTTGTACCCGAATAATTTGATCCCCGATGGCTATACGTCTAATATCGTGTGTAGAGAAGAATTACAATAAAGTAGATTTTTTTAAATACCTAAACGACGGTGTTTGTAGTCAAAAATAAACCAAAAGATATATCTGAAAAATGCTGCCCAAAGTCACTATTCCACGCGGACGAAGTCGCGGGTACAGCTAGTATTACTATAAATTTAATAACCGACAAATCCGTGGAGTCTGCCACTTTTTAACCGACTTCAGAACAGGTCCTCCATTCGATTGTTTTTTCTTTGTTTGTCACCTCACTCATTCGTCATTTATTAACCAATTTGGAAAATTATTTTTGAAGTTATACTTCTTTTGGCGCGATAGAGAAAAATGATGAGAGTGAATTTTTACGATGCGCGCGCACACCGACACCTAAATTTAACATCGTGAAGTTAGTTCTAGGTGGTACGATGCGCGCGCACACCGCTTCACCGTGAAGTTAGTTCTAGGTGGCATGACTATGTTCAAGTTGTATATGTCATATTTAACGTCATATTTTTACGTTAATAAAGCCTTTTTTATTTAAATAAAATCTTTTTGATTAATTTTAATATTTATCGTTAATCACTACTATACTCGTATATATATCGCATTTTAGTTTTTTTTTTTCATACGCCACAGAAGTATAACTTCTAACGCGTGTACATAAACACACACTCTTTTTTTTCATTTGAGAGAGTATACTTCCCGTTTAGTCCCATAGTAATTTCATCGAGTTCAGGTCAGTATCTCTAGAGATATGGAAATAAACACCTCAAACTGGGTTCTGAAAATGACTAGCGGGGCATTTGAAGTCAGTTTTTTTCGTTTTGTAAACGAGTTTAAATTATTATAGTATGCTTTTATAATATCTCTTTTGATAGCGGTAAGTCTGTTATGAGTCCTTACCACTATCAAAGGAGATAGATACTACATTGAATATAATCTTCCTTATAGTAATATAAATCAAGGCATTTTACTTCCGAATTAGGCAGATATTTTTAATGCCTGGATAAGTACGAGTATTATCCTAAGCCACAGATGGAGATAGGCACATACCGCATTACAGATATTAAAAACACACTGTTACACGAATTGTCATTTGGACTTGATGAAACAGTTGGTTAACAATGCTAATTAAAGAATAGAGGAGCTATCCTTATCATTACTGTCCATTATTCTATCGTTATTAATCTAGGTTAAATACAAAAGAACATTCCATCAATACATTGGAATGTCCCAAATTTCTATCTTAATTTATAAAAGCTGTTGACCGGCACACATATTACTTTACTTCGAAACTATATTCATTAAACTTATAGTTTTTGACGTATAATAATAGTTTTGAGGTAATATTTAAGATTTTTGCCCAAACTTAAGTCATCTGACTTTTGGCAAGTGTATTTCAGAGGGAATAAAAAAGGATTATAAAACCTTCTTCAAGCACGAATTCGCTCTTAGCGAATGTGACGATTTGATTTGTTAGAACGCGCCCAGTTAACTAATCAAATGAATCCACACCATGGCAAGATCAGATTGATCCTCAAGTATTGTCTATAATACCGGTCTAAGGCCCGATAAGATCAATGGCAGTTTAAAACGCAATGAAGAGTTTAACCACTTTGCTTAGATTATTTCAGTTGTTATGTCAGTTATTCTACCGATGACAGCTTAGACTACGATTCTGCCTAAACCACCCTTGGAGTTGGGTTAAACTCCCAGTAAACGGCTAATCTTTACATTTTGGACATGTGTTTCAAGATGGCTGCTTTGTGCCATCGATGGTCACTTGTCTATACTAATATTATAAAGAGAGAACATTTGTATTTTTGTATGTTTGTAATGAGTAAGCTCAAAAACTACTGAACCGATTTAAAACAATCTTCACTAATACATAGAATCAAAAAATTAAAATTAAAATTTAAATCAAAGGTACATTCGTGGAGACCTAATTTGCAACCTAAGTCGGCAAATAAACGGTCGAAAAAACACGTTTCTTACGAACGCTGCTTAATTGAAAATAGATAGAAGAATATTTTCTATGCAAGAGTTGTACAACTTAATAAGACCTACAAAAAAGTCCGCGACAGCATATGTCTATCTCTTAAGGTTGACTCACAGTAACCATTTTAATCTTAAAATTTTTGTTAATAAATATTACATAACTTCCAAGGCTATTTTCAAGTATATAGTATTAATCCTTATCCAAATAATTACGTTAATTAGCTTGGCCACATATTATAGATTAAAATTGTCCTTTACAGTGTATAATTCAAATGAAAACTCTAGAAGATATCACAACTTTCAGAAACACGCATTGCAAAATTAATGAAAAATTTGCAGTGAAACCACAGATTAGGTCATAGTTACTACGAAAATATTATTATAAGCTTAGCTATGCTGTAGATCCCCACCGATCACAATCAATTTGAAGTCAATATAGTATAATAATATGATCTATTGTATAAAATAATATTCATCTATATATATAATAATATAATACTTTAAACCACCCCGACTGATCTATGTATAATAGATTTTTCCAATTACTCTAAACACGACATTTAAAATCTGAGCTGTAAGTTGGTGAGGATTTGAGTATTCTGTAGAGTCCAGGAGGCTTCCATATTCTTACAATATCGTTGAAGAAGAAGATTTTCGAATTGATCTGACCTATGAAAGTTGATTTCATAGCGCAATTAACTAGAAAAAAGCTCATAATTTTATAACGATTGAACGAATTTTCATGAATCAAAGCTAAGAAAACTCTCGATGAAGACATCTATCAAACAAAAAAAAACGATCAATAATAAAAACAAAATCGGTTCATCCGGTTAGGTGCTAAGATGCTACAGACAGACACACAGATACACACGTTAAACGTATATTACCCCTACATTTTGCGTCGGGGAACGCCGTAAGGTTACGGCGGCAGATGTACTCCTTGGTGGTAAGCTACTTTTTGGTAGATTTAATGATTCCACTACCACTGTACAAAAACTCATGATTCATGAATGCACATAAAACTTTCATTGGTAGGTATATAGCTAGGATTAGAACCAACGACCGTCGGGTCAGAATCAGGGTAACTATCCTTTACGCCAAAGGGCCGTCCAATATCAATACTTAAGTATTATAAAACAAAGTTCATCAGTGCGTCTGTCTGTCTGTTCGCAATAATCTCAATAGCTACTGAACGGATTATCATGCGGTTTTCACCAATAGCCAGCGTGTTTGTGAGGAAGGTTTAGGTGCATAATTCGTTAAGGTTTTGTGTAAATTGGATGAAATATGACGATGGTTGTTAAATATGTTCATATTTTATATTCGATGCAACAAACTGATGTAAATTTTGTAGGCATATATGTTCTACCCGTGCGAAGCCGGGGCGGGCTGCTAGTATTGTATAATTTAGGTTAAGAAAAGAGGTTGAAAGGGGTTTCCCCCTTTTCAATTACCGTATTTATATGAAACTTAAGGCAAGTAGAACTGCAGAGTACAGCAAGTTCTTTTAAAACCATACATAACGGTAAAAGCGATCATGTAACTTAAAGTTGTGAAAGAAATAAATGTTCCTGTCAAAAATGCTCTGGCGTCATTATCTTCGCGTGCAACCGGCAACATTATTACAAAAGAGTAACCGCAGTTACTATAAGATTAGATTATGTCATTTTGTTATTTTATTATGTGGAGCGAACTAGATAGTTCCTACATACAATTATCTGGGTAAGTTCTAGGTTGAGGTTATGAAATCGGATAAGATATTAAAAGAAACTGATTTTATTGGATACAGGCATGCAACTTAGGCACGATCTTTAGCAATTTTATGTAACGATGCCGTCTAAATGAAACCACTGCCTAGACGTTGAAAATGGTAATAAAAAGGAAGCTCGAGGACTAACAGTAGTCCAGCTTCCCTTTTATTAACATCTTCACCTATCAAGGAATGCAATCGCACTATGTGGATCAGAATGATCGAAAGTAAACAAAGGGCAAAGTTCCTCATGTCGTCTGATGATCACACTCACACCAAACACTATACCGGAGCGCGACGAACCCTTAGACGACGCGGCTAAGATTAACATTAGGTAATTGAATCTTGGAAACAGACTACTTATGATAGAAGTAAGTGTCATCTGGTTAAGGAAACCAATAAGAAGCCATTTTGGGTCGTTGCAAACTGAAAGAAGTACGAGTTCCCAGAATATCTGCTACTTAGCATTATTATCAAAATTAAAGGATTCCATTATCTAGCGGACAATCACACTACTGAAGAATAATGACTTTAACGATCCAATAAAATTCGCATTGATACAGCACACAAATGGAAACTTTGTGAAAACTACACCGCACTTCACTGCCCTGATTAAGATTTCAGACAGCTACCGATCATCGGGTTTCGTACCAAGGTCATGTGACTTCACCACATACAAGCCAATGTCAGCCTTTGTTTTGGGTAAGCTATGGAATTAACACATGAAACAATGACGTCACTAAGCCAGCGTATACAATGATCGCTTTGAAAAAGGCAGCTCTCCGTAAAGGTGAGAAAATCGACTCAAATCTGAA
Source organism: Cabera pusaria (assembly GCA_954871355.1). Taxonomy (NCBI): domain Eukaryota; kingdom Metazoa; phylum Arthropoda; class Insecta; order Lepidoptera; family Geometridae; genus Cabera; species Cabera pusaria. Next base: position 16,765,622 of record OX940902.1, read on the forward strand.
TATTTGAATACTGTTCTGTGAAACGTGATAAATTAAGTCGTCTTGCGTGTTGTTTCAAGCCATATTAGTGTATTTTTTATTACAAAGTTGTTGTTCGAAACGTTTTGTTTGGCGGCAATCATCAAGTATTGTGAGAGAAATTCACACTGACATTTTGCTGGTACAGACCAGCCGAGTCACAATTCAATTCAATACAATACAAAACTCTTTATTGTATACAATTAATTATATAACTAAATTTATATTAAATAAGTTTAAGGTAAGTATAGCAATGTGCAGTCTTATCAATATAAGCGATCTCTTCCAGACAACCTTTGTATGGGCAGAGTATTGCAGGAAGCAGAAGACGTTGGTGTACAATAATACGATCTTAAAAGATCTCTTGTAGTAAATGAAAGAACTAAATCCATTTCACAGTGCATTGCGTAGCATTCACGTGTAACAAATTGCATGCGTGACGCATATTGCCTACATGAAATTACTATTCTGCAGTAATATTACACTAAAATATCAAACGTTTACATAAAATTAGACAATATACATAAACAAACTGATGTTTCAAGATATTTCAGTTGCTTTACCCATTTCGCTGGTTCAGGAAAATAGTCTGAAGAAATAGTCTGAGCTGGCTCAAAATATAGAACACGATCAAGAAGTTTTAGTGCCTACCCAATACTAATAGTGTTTCAATTCATGACTTTACGTGCCACGGTCCGAAAACACTAAATGCTCATACTACCGAAATTTGTCAGAACTGGTATTCGAAACTGAGACTTTTAAAGAGCTGGGTCTAGGATACCTATATAAGAAATCTAATAGAGTAAAGTTAAAACCTAGAACAATTTCATCTCAGGTCAGGACCGATAAGCGTTAGGTTAGAAGTGTTCTGGAATGACGGCCACGCTGTATAGGACTCACGATGGAGCGACAATAATGCAGGATTTGTTGATGAGGACATTATCAGACGTAGGCACTGCTGATAATGTTGACAAAGAATCATTATCATCATAATCAGCCGGTCTCAGTCCCCAGCTGTCCGTAGTCCTCTCATGTGGCCAAGACACGCCACTAAGCCTGATCTTCGTCTCTTATTTTCCAGTAACTGGCCACCGCTTTGCGTTTGTCGTCGCTCTACCTGGTCGCAGTCACCACTCTAGGACAAGTCTACCCCAAAGGTTATCAGTCCTACCTACGGCAGATATAACCAGCGTGACATAAATAGTGACATAATTGAATAGCATATGGAATAATATCGTTTAAAAACTAAAAAACAACCGACTTCAATGCCGCGCTATTCATTTTCAGTACCAATTTTGAGATGTTTATCTCAATATCTCTGGAGATACTTATCATACCTCGATAAAATTACCATGGTACCACACTTGGGATATCTCCTTTCGAACAAAAAAAGAATAATCGAAATCGGTTCATAAACGACGAAGTTATCCGCGAACAAACAAAAATATATATATATATATACGGTCGAATTGAGAAACCTCCTCCTTTTTTTGAAGTCGGTTAAAAAAATATATAACCATATATGGCATATACCTACACCATAAGGCGAGAATAACACATACTGGAAGAAAAATAATAAGCAAAGAAAGTAAACGACAACACCCATCACAGATACATATATGTACTAACCAAAATACAAACTGATCTGAGCCTAGAAAGGAGGATAGGAAAATGAACGATAATGACGTCATCGGGTAAATCAGTCCCGATGTAGTTTTAACATCATCACTGGGAAGCAGTACAATTGATAAATGTTTATGTTTATACGACTCATTCACATTACAGTCCAATAAATAACCAGCTATTAACAAAAATAGCTTTAAGTAGTATTTGTAATGCGCGGGCGGTATCACCATTTACTTTGTCAATCAATAAATCGTTAAATAGAAATGGTTACCAACAGTAAGGTAACCATCTTTCTGGCATATTAAACTAGAAGTTTTTTTGCACATATTATACCTACTTGCAGGGTGGTAGGTGCAATTTAGGTAGGTATATAACCTTTTCATTATATCATCAAAGTATGATGTAAATCTTAAGGAGTATGAAACTATTTTTCCAGGAGCTTGTTGAGATAAAAAATTGTGACATCAATTATCACAAACGTACGCGATGCTAAGACGGACAGATTTTGACGCATAAGGACCACTTTTTCCGTTATTGTTATAAATGGTTTATTCACGCTATTTGTTTCCGTTATTATATTTATTACCAAATAAATACATACACATACATACAAACAATCACGCCGTTTTCCCGTTGGGGTAGGCAGAGACTACTTCTTTCCAAATGGTAAAGATTTAAGACCTCATAATTTAAGGTGCTAATCCACAAAGTTATATACATTGCGTAACGAACCGTATGCCAAAGCATATCATTCCAAAATAACGGCAGTATATTTTAAATACAATAATTACCCGATATTATTATCGGGTAATACGCACCTTTTAATAACATACCCGCTAACTGCTAAGCTCTATCAATTATAAGTCTTTAGGGGAAACCTAACAACGCTTACCACTTTAATTAACGTTATTTAATACTAATAATCTAGAATGACACTCTATGTCTTTGGATACTTTGTCTCTGAAGGCATTTTACCTTTGGCCGTAACCTTGGCTAGGCAGGTCATTACCAGCACTAAATCATGGCAATGAATTTACCGCCCTTCAGTTGACTCCATAAAGTATTTGTTAAAGAAATGTAGCTATTTAGATAAGTATTCAGGAAATTTCTAGTTCGAATAACTGTGTAAGTAATTTTAATATTTTTATGGTTTCGAATTTTAAAGATAATTTACTGTTACATAATCTGTGGCAGTAGTTAGTAGAATGTCGTCGAGATAAGTAAATGCATCGTAATACAAATGTTGATATATTAATAAACTGGCCAAGTGCAAGTCGGACTCGCACTCGTAGGGTTCCGTAACACAGTAGAGTATTCAATAACTTTGATTTTTCGCAACTACAAAAATAACTTTGTTTTTCATAGTGTTTGTATGAAAAACAAAGTTATACTTGCGGTCGCTATATCTCAACAACTGCTGACTGTATCTCGTTCAAACCAATTTTCGTTGAAAGTTTTCATTGAGATCTACAGAATATATTTTTTCCAGATTTTTCACTCCCTTACTTTAGAAGTTAGAGGGGGGGACACACACATTTTACCACTTTAGACGCGCCTATCTTTGAAATGATTGACTTTGAGATAAAATGATTTTAGAATCCTCAATGTCATTTTTAAAGACCTATTCATAGATACCCTACACGTGTAGGTTTGACGAAAAAAAAATTTTTTGTTCCAGTTCCATGTATGCCCTTAAACTTTTATATTTTTTATTTTTGTATAAAAATCGGAAAGCGGTTCACAGAAATCATCTACCTACCAAGTTTCAATTCTGTAGTCCTAATAGTTTCGGAATAAAATGGCTGTGACATACGGACGGACAGACAGACAGACAGACAGACAGACATGGCGAATCTATAAGGGTTCCGTTTTTTGCCATTCGGCTACGGAACCCTAAAAACGGTTAGGCCGATTTCGTTAAATTTAAATTTAAATGAGACCACCTGGGAAGGGTACCCTTTGAAACAAAAACAGAATTTTCCAAATCGATTCAGGCATCTTCGAGTAATCGAAGGTTCCGACCAATTGAGAACCTCCTCCTTTTTTGTGAATTCGGTTAAAAAGTAACGTACTAATCAATAAACATTACAATAAAATTGATATTAAGTTAATTAATGATTTTACAAAGTAGAATGTGTATTACTGATTGTCAACCAGTGTTTAAACAGATGGAATACCATCTGTTTTAAAACCAAAAATAATAATTATTTTAATAGTTATATAATTTAATTGTGTTTAGATTCCTAGACGCAGACTGTATGAGGACTTTTTAATATTTGATATATATTTAATATTTTTTGAAAAACTATAAGGAAAGATAAATTTGGTAGAATTGCCCAGCATATTAGAAAATTAGGAAACATTTTATGCAAATAACAAAATTAAGATTTTGAATAAACACTCACGACAATGTCCTTTGGAAAATTAACATCATAACATCTATCTAAGAACCACCACTGATTATATACGAACCGTTTACAAACACAAAATGGAACCAGTTTTGGAGAAAAATGGCAACATGGATTTGCACAAACAAATGTTTACTGCAGCGCCCCCTGGTGAGTTAACACCGTAACACCTATTTAAGAACATGCACCAATCAAACACGAACCCATAAGTGAAAACTGCATCAGAATCGGACTAGTCGTTTTGAAGAAAAATGGCAACATCTATTTGCACCAACAAATAATTACTGCAGGGAAAGTCACCGTAACACCTATCTAAAAACATGCACCAATTACACCCGAACCCATAACTGAAAACTGCATCAACATCGGACTTGTACTTTTGGAGAACATAGGCAACATGGATTTGCACACACAAACAAACAAACAAACATCCTCTCACCCCAAACGCATATACAGTCTCCGTTCCGTCTTGGGTAAAAAATACTGCTTATGATTTCAATTCAATTCATTTATTTATTTGCATAAAGAGGTAGGTACAAAAACAATATATTAACAGTGGGCCCTTAACGTGTCCGAGTTTGGGACTATCTATATGGGGATATTTATCGATATCATAAGAGAAAATATACTGCTAATGATGTTATATTACACTGATAATAATTAATACATAAAATTCCATATATATCAAATGCCTATGTAGTTCTGCATTGAAATGTATACATGGATGTTTTTTCAAAGTTAATGAGCAGGCATCACCTGCATTAAATTAGTTGCCTATTTATCGTGTTAAGGTTTTTAGTCTCCACCTGAGCTTTTTTTTTAAACTTGGATTAACGGCACTTGATTCCGAATTGCCAATATTCCGGGCAACTATTCCAATTTTTGATGCCCATGAAACCATATTTTGCTATATTACGAACCAACTAATTATATACCAATCCTTCCATTAGTTCTCAAGTGATGCGCTAACCAACGGTCACGAACGAAACGATCGAAGTGTTTAATTATACCGATTTCACAAAAAAGGAGGAAGTTCTCAACTCGACTGTTTTTTTATGTTTGTTACCTCAGAAATCCGTCAAATCTCAACAGATTTGAAAAAATATTTTTTTGTTTGAGAGTATTGAGAGATTATGCCTCCCGTTTAATCACATTCAAATTTTATCGAGATCTGACAATTATCTCCGGAGATATGGAGTTAAACGATATAAGCAAATGTGTATACTTTGATGACATGCTTATAACTACTGGTTACTTTGACTATCGCGGCATGTGAAGTCGGTTTTTTTCGTTTTGTACACGATCTTAAAATATATTTTTATAATTTGAAGCAATATATTCTGTATCACAGTAAAAATAATAATATCAAGTAATCAAATCAATGTACATAAACGCGTAGGTCAAAACAGAAGGTCAAAATGCAAGCAAAAATTGCCTATTCGGAAATGGCAAGCGGAACTAATCCAATATCTCCATTGAAATCAGTCAGTACAATACATAATGGAGACCAATCATTTTGCTTTTTTTTGCGGCAATTGCATAAACGTTTTGCCATTGAATGTTTTAAAAACTTAATATGAGTTTGAGTGAAACACAAATGTATTATCGAGTAAGGACAGTCATTGCATACCATCTGGCTGGTAGGACCACAGACATAGGATTCACTTCAACGTAGTGGATCCTAGGTCTGTGGGTAGGACACATGCACAATCACTAAAAATATGCCCCATTCTAGGCCTAGCGTGCTTACCATCTTCGATCACATCATCACTTACCAACAGGTGAGATAGTGGTCAAACGCTAGCCTATAAGATATAAAAAAAAAAAACTTCACCACTGAGCGAGACATTCGAAAATCAATATTCAAAATCTTTTCTAATGGTCGTGTTGCCTTATCACATCATGCAAGGTCATAAGCCCTTACAATAACTCATCAATTCCTAGCATACCACGGCTTATTGTCATACAGTAAATAAGTTCATTGCTCGTGTTGTATGCCCCATCCAGCAGGTTCATTGTATTGTAAACCCAGACAGAGGGCGGCGGTAGCCAATAAGTGGCAGTAACTTAAATGGATCAATAAAGTTATATTTTTCAGTGTGATGCATATTTAAATCGTTGGTATTGTGATGACTCATAGTATGTGTCATCATACAACAAAATTACTTGCACATGTAACTATACAGCAAGAGTAATGCATTAAGAAAATTCAAACCTCGCTATGGAAATTATCGAAAATTTTAATTCGAAAACAGGTTGTGCTAAATGTCCTATTTGGAATGCACTTAAGTCAGATGTTCAGCGTTCCATTTCACTGCCATGCCGCCACTTCCAGGACAAGTACGATTTCGTAAGTATCGTATGGAAATAAAATTTTGTATAATATGTTGTTCGGATGACAATAACATAATTTGGTATCTTTTTTTTAATCTTTGAGCTGATCTTATGATAGCGCCAGAAGATGGATAGTGCTTATAAATGAAAGGTGACAAGCAGCCCACCTTATGGGAAGGTTCCCCCGCCTATAGACTTCTGCAAATCAAATTAAAACTATGCCGGCTTGATGTCTACCTTTAGATTATACTTTTAACACCACTGTACACAATATGGTTTGCTTGACCGCTGAACAAAACCCGTATACACATAATATGAGAACTTCTCGAGTTTGAGCTTATTTGAATCTTTTTAATGAGTCCAATAGATTGGGCTAGGTACCGAAGGTCTGATAATGGAGTCAGGAGCCTATTTTTTAGTATAAGCTAGTTTTATTAGTTTTTTTTTAAATAATGTTTTTTTTTAACTCTATATATTCGCCGTGTGGCGTGTTGCACCACAATATTGCAGTAAGTAACCTAGCATTAACCACACTAATCAGACCAAAGTATGTTTACGTAACTCAGGTCCCGTGCAGAGCATGTGACCCTAATGTTGCATATTCATAGAATAGTATTATTGTGTAAACTCATAGAATTCTCCTGGTGGCAACTAGAACATAAGGTATCTATGGCCTGGCCTGTATATATAAAAGTTAGATTTTGTGATCTGTTCCTGATACTGGATCCCCTGAGGCGTTGGCTGTATTTTAGAATTGGCTTTATCAAGGCTGATTCTTGGTGAGGTTTCAAATATTACACCGTTGAAGACGAAACCACTCTGATCGCAAGCGGTTGTTTTGCTAGGGAGTGGTTTGAAAATAAAGTGGAAAGTGAACATAAAAAGATTAAAATTTCACAAGCATTACTGATAGCGAAAAGTGCTACGCCAGTCATTTTTTATCACGGATTATCCGGCTATAATTTTGTGAGCTAAAACTGAAAAGGATTGTTAAAAAAAACGAATATTAAAGAAAGAAATGAGCGTGCATTCTATTCAAACACATGGGACTCTTCATTACCTTTACGACTTTTAAAGCTGTCAGCTGCTGTTAATGTCCAAACAGTGCATTAGTTCTGTTGAAGACCATAAATAACTCAATTCTATCAACACAAATCACCATCAACGTCACTCCACCAGGCCTGGTTTAGATAAATAGCTCTGATACGGTGACATTCGAATAATTAAACATTATGTCCATACATATCGAGTATGATGTCATACGCTGGAGGATTCAATTTCATTGCTTCATGCGCTAGCGTATCAGATATAAATAACCGGCCAAGTGCGTGTCGGGCCACGCGCAGTGTAGGGTTCCGTAGTAGCATGTTTATAATGCAAGTCTTTACCCGTTTAAAACAAGCAACTAGGTACTCCGTCTTTGTCACTTTAAAGGATTTATTCTAAGGATTTTGTATTTGGTACAAAATTATCCAACACCCAAGTTCAACGACTATTATTGCTAAACTAATAAAGTTATCTTAACCGCTATCATTTTCCTTTAAAGTTCATGAAATGCGCTATTATCACGATTTTTTCCAGATTTTTCAAGCCAGCAGTTTAGCTTTTAGAGGGGGGGGGGGACGCCCTACTGAAACAAAAATTTGCACTTTTAAGTTTAATATTTTGTAAATGGATCATTCAATCGAAAAATGGTATTAGCAACCCTTTAGTCATTTTAAAAGATCTATTCAACGACACCCCACACGATGGGGTAGACGATGAAAAAAAAAATTCATCCCCACTTCTCATATAGGGGAGCTACCCTAAAAAAAAATATTTTTCAGTTTTATTTCAGCAATTTGTCGGCGTCATTCATTTACATACCCCCACAAAATTACAGCTTTCTAGTATTAGCGGTCTCTTAGCAAAACCTCGGACAGACAGACAGACGGACATGACGAAACTATAAGGGTTCCTTGTCAGGACTACGGAACCCTAAAAAGGCGCCAGAGGTTTGACCACTATCTCAGCTGTTAGTTTTTTTTTTAATACCGAACTGGGTAGCACTTGATCACTATCTCACCTGATGTTAAGTGATGATGCGATCGATGATGGAGCGTGCTTACCCAGAAGATACCTATTCACTCGCGATTTGAAGACCCCCATATTGTGCTTAACCGGAAACACACACTCAAGCAGGGTATTCCATTCCTTGGCGGTTCGTATGATGAACGAAGAAGCAAATCGCTTCGTTCGGGTAGATGGTATATCCACCATAAATCGGTGGCGCCTTTTAGTTATATGACGATATGCTACTTTCTGGACCTTGCTGATTAGAAGATACCTGTTCGCTCGCGACTTGAAGACCCTCAAATGGTAGTTATCGGGAAACACAGACTCCGGCAAGAAATTCCATATTCCATTCTGATTCCATACACACATACAGTACATATAACATCATATCAATTTTGTAATACGTATTAATTGAGGCTTTGTTTTTTTATAAAGGTGTTCACTATAGGATTTCATTTAAAATTACACGTACAAAAACTTTTATATAGTAACGCGGTTGCAGACCCTCAGAACAAGCCGCGAATTTATTAAAAAGACTATCAAATTGAATAAGACTACCAGAAGTGACATGCAGAATGGAAGTGCCTAAAATAACCGACTACAAATGCCGCGCTATTAATATTCTGTACCAAGTTTGAGGTGTTTATCTTCATATCTCAGAAGATACCAATCAGATCAGATGAAATTACTATGGTACCACCGTGGGGATATCTCCTTTCCAACAAAATAAGAATAATTAAAATCGGTTCATAAACGACGAAGTTATCTGCGAACAAACGTTAACGGGGAACCTCGGTTAATAACTTCCTTTTTTGGAAGTCGGTTAAAAAATACATGTTTCAATCTTAGACCTTTCAACCAAAGGTCTAACTACCAACATTTAGGACCTTTGCATTGACTCTATGAAATAGCAATACTTTCAAAGAATGCATTAACCATCGTTACTAATCCATTAGTGTTGCTTACGTGAATGTAATTTAATGAGTGATTAAGGTGTAGGAAGTTAGCGTAATAACATCCTTTCACTGAGCTAATGAATGCTTTCAGACGTCCGGATTCCGATACCTATGCAAGTAAAAAATTGTGATATTTATTGAACTGTCAGCAATGTCTGTTCCTTGGTCATCCAGCAGATTCTTGTAGTATTAGATTACCGAGCTTTTGGTCAGGTTTTTAACCGACTAAAAAAGGAGGAGGTTCTATGTTGGACTGTATGTTTTTTTTACCGATTACTCGAAGACGCGTGAACCGATTTAGAAAATTCTTTTTCTGTTTGAATTATACTTCAGAGATGGTCCCATTTAAATTTCACCGAGATATGTTCAGTATCTCCAGAGACATGGAGATATACACCTCAAACTTGGTACTGAAAATTAACAGCGCGGCTTTCTGTTTTTAAACTATCTTAAATTATTTGGATGCCTTTGTCGTCACAGATTATATAATAGTTACTTCGTAACAGATATTTGACTCCCCTTCAAAAACACAATACCAACATTTATTTCAGACAATACAAGCAAAAATGTGTCTAAGGCGTTCGACCTAGCGTTGTTATTACTTCGTTCAGCACGCGATGTACCGGCGCGCGCCCGATACAGTAAAGGGTTAACATAATTAAATTAAAAAAAGTTTACGAATTCTTTTTATTTATCTTACAAAATAACATCAAAATTCCTAACTAAGAGTGGAATTTGAAGTCGAGAAAGTGAATTTTACGCTTTCTTGTCATTTTAGTATCGTTTGCATAAAAAAAAAACTATGCTTGTTTTTTGTCAAACCCGCAAAATGACTATGAAAAACTTAAATCGTTTCTAATATAGAGTACGAATGCGCAGTTATCCCGTCATTTGAATAATAATATACGTTGCACGCGCGTGAGCAGTGACAACCGACTGGCAGATAGTACCACCGGCGTTGCTCGAAAGTTGAGGTATAAAGCGCAGTAGCTATGGGCGAGTGAGGGAGGCCTAGCCCTACAGTAGGGCTATTCTGTAAGCTAAACTCGGAAGCGAAATTCGCAGTGAGATTTGAATTTTGTGTTACAAAATTCAACCGTATTACAATCGTGTTACGATTTGAATTTCGTAGTACGACTAACCGCGGATTCCGCTTGCGAGATGCGTAAACGAGCTTATAGAATAGCCTGGCTGGTTACGTGTGATTCCTAGGTTTTACTGGTGGCCTACGGTCAGCCTTGGACTGACACCGGCTGATCCTGAACCTGATGATGATGACTAGTGGTAGGCTTCGCCTATAACTTAAACTATTCACAAAACAAATGACATGTTGCCAATCAGTTCGCCGAGTGCGGCTATGAGGTTCAATGCTAGCCAGCGTGAAAGACGGGTATGTGGATCGGACAAATCGTGTTCTAATTCCATACCAGCACGATTTTACCTTAGACCACATCGTCACTAAATATCAGGTGAGATGTCAGCAATAAAGACAAGAAAAAAATACAGCTTCAATATGCGATATACCTACTCGTATTGTATAACCACATCTTGAAAAACTATTTGTCTAAACCAGGCTTTGAAGCATAGGACTTTGTATAGGATAAATATAGATGACTAAAAGGGTTCATTCAGCAAATTATAATCTGCCCCCGTATCACGAAAATCAGTGAATAAAAGAAATGAACTAAATGACAGGGACGGATACAGCCTACATAGCTGCGTCCCCGTCATTTCGTTCATTCAATGATTTTCGTGATCAGCCCCCTGGTATTTAACCGACTACTATTCTGTTTATGTCTGTTTTCACTGTAACCTAAACTAGAACTCCAACATAAGTCAGATTTACCCTAAACCACCCTAATCTTAGATGCAAAATATTTTTGCCAACAATTAGCACAAAGTATTTAAACCAACGGCACCATAGACCACATCCACACGGTGCGGCAGATTGTACAGAAGACCGAAGAGTACAATCGCCCCATGTGCTTAGCATTTGTCGAAATGAATCGAGTCGAATCGAAACCTGGTCCGTTCTCGAGTCCTTGCAGCGTTGCCAAGTCGACTGGCGATACATCGAAGTGATGAGATGTCTATATAATGCCGCAACGATGACTGTGGGCAGCATTCGGAAAACTCCGTCGAGTCTTCTCGTCGCCTATACCGCAGTGTCTAAAGACAAAAGTCTTTAACCAGTGCGTCCTAACTGTAATGACATACGGAGCCGAGACGTGGACACTCACAGTCCGTCTGGTCCACCAGTTTAAAGTCGCTCAGCGAGCTATGGAGAGAGCTATGCTCGGTATTTCTCTGCGGGATCGAATCCGGAACAAAGTAATTCGCCAGAGAACTAAAGTGATCGTCATAGCTCAACGGATTAGCAAACTGAAGTGGCAGTGGGCTGGTCATATCTGCCGCAGAACTGATAACCGTTGGGGTAGACTTGTCCTAGAGTGGAGACCGCGAATCGGCAAACGTAGCGTAGGACGGCCTGTGACCAGGTGGAGCGACGACGTGCGCAAAGCTGTGGGCAGTGACTGGAAGAGAAGAGCCGTAGATCGGGCTCAGTGGCGCATTTTGGGAGAGTCCTACGTCCAGCAGTGGACTGATACAGGCTGATGATGATGATGATGATTTAAACCAAGTTTCAAATACATGCCACTTACGAGCCTTTAAATATGTTGCACACTGTGTCTTATCAAGCACATGCAATATGTATGCCATGACATGTGAATATTCAAGGCACGCTGAAGTTTGCGATATCTGATACTTTTCATCCGGTTTAGTTTAACTTGACGTAAAAGTAAAGAGCTCTCAACTACACTATGCTCAATGAAAACTTACCTACATTATGATATTATTATGACCCATTGAAACCTCTTAAAGAAGACAAATTTGCTTGATCTATGTGTAAGGGGGGGGGGGCTTTTGGTTGGTTCTTCTTTTAAGGTTTTGCTAAATATAAAAGTGTACATGTGACGCGAAGTCAAGTCTTTCTTGGTACTAAATAACGTTCCGTCAGGATACTTAACACACTCACATCGCGGTACGGCGCTTTCAAACCCTGACGATCGTTATTTTTGCCAGATTTTTTTTTTTTGCAGTGGCATATATATTTCTATAGGCATATTCAGGTATGAACAAGTTCACAAATCATCTAAAATTACGAATACATACAAAAAAAACCACTAAACTACATAACCAGTATTTTTTTTTAACGCTCTTTTCGTCTTTTGTAAAAAGAAGTAAAGTAGGTATACTAGACAGAACAGCAAACTCCTCACATAATTATGCTTTCATTAGTGCCATAGATAAAATTATATTCCGTCGTTAGTGTTGACTGCTGAATTATGCATATTTTGTCTCATTAGCCGATAACCGCTTCAAAAACACTATTCTCTCAGTCAGACGTTAGAGGTAAGTAGGTAATAAATAAGTCTTGTATGGACTGACATATTCAGGCCATTGAATAGATAACAGTGCATAATGTCGTTTTAGCATGAGAATGTGTGGAAATGAGGTTGACATACATTAACAAATATTATATGTAGATAAATAATACAAGGAATAGTTTATTATGGATTTGCTGTAATGACTAAAGTTTCTAGTTACGATCTTTCTTATTCAATTAATAATATGACTAAGTTACGACTATGTTTCATGTTACATTGTTTTGTGTCCAGTTTTCATACAATAAAGGCGTGGAGATGGTGTCTACATAAAAATCATAGAACATAGGCTTTGATTGCGTAAAAGATGAAGCTTAACTACCACTTTTAGGTCATCCAATGATGGCCGGATAAACTGTAAAAACCGAATAAATTTGCAATAAGCAAGACAGTACCCAGCGGTAAGTAAATAATGAACTTCGAGTTAAGGTGTGAAGTTATCGGCAAGTTTCAGCTTTGTAGAGCCTAGTCTCGAGTGCATTATTCTCTGCCGGGTGCTGTAAGGGTAAGGGTCAGTTTCACTAGTTCCTAATAAAGTATAAGAGAGTTATCTGACACATGACGTCATAGAAACTAATGTCAAAAATCTCAGACTATCATAAAAAAGGCAGACAGATTCGTGCCGAACACAGGAGTGACCGCAAGTTCAGTATTACTACATTCTTAAGTAATAAGTTTAAACGCTCAGTCCGGCATAGTCAAAACGGCATGATTACTACGTAAGCAACGCTGCGAAGTAATACTGCACAGAAGCGTCCGTCCCTGCTGCCGCTTGGTAGCAAACTGAGCGCGGAAGCGTATTACTCAAGCATTTAGTATTATTTAACTTGCGTTCACTCGTGAGTTCGGCACGAATCCGTCTGCCTTTTTTATGGTAGTTTGAGTCAAAAATCTGTTAGATAAGTTCTTAATAAGGGCGAAACTGGCTCTAAGACAATAAAACAAGTAGCATTTATACAATTTCTCCCTCACCTAAGAATAACTAACAGTCAATGTACCAAAGGGCTTACGTATAAATTACGCCTGTTAAGGTGCACTTCGAACCTGTACGTTTGTAGGTCGCCAGTACCTCTCATACCGGTTAGTAAGCTATATCGTATGACATGTAGTGGCTACGTCATTATATTACGCACTGCACCCTGTCATTGAATCATGGCACCTTCCTATAAGTACTTTTGTACCATCTTTTATTCAGTGCTATAAGTAGTTGGTGGATTTCGGGCGACTGGGAAAATTCCTTAACGTTATAAATGCTTTCCTACGGCTCATTGGTATTTATTTTGCCGCTGTAACAAGAAATACTTTGTAATTTCATTTTTACATTTCTATAGGTTATAGTGAGCCGCTTTATACTTCTGCATACCTAAAAGATAAATTAATGGACTACCAGCTGTAAGTAGTCTCGCGAAATATTACGTGAAAATATTTTGTTTTTAGTGACACCATAGTGATATGAGATTAATTTTCTGCTTGCTTTAATGTAATTTTCATCGGATGTTTTTTTGTATTTTAAATAATGAAGAAATGTTATCGGTTTAGCTGGAACTACTGCAGGTTTAACGAGTGTTTGATACGGGCGGGCCGATTAGACTTCCTAAGATTTGCAAATATGTATCGGCGATATCGAAACGAAAGACTAATCAAACTTCCAGTTTTTGTAAAGTCTTTTACAAATACGTTCAACTACTATTTACCTGATCCTTGTATATTAAACACCAACACAACATCCGCCTACCGCATTATTAAAATAGTAACAAAGTTAACAATCGTAAAGTCTTATCAGCAGCCATCAAACAAATACAACCTATTTCTGTTACCATTTCCACCAGCCTTCAAAGAAAGTATTACTGCAGACCTTGGATTCGCCACGTCGAACCTTGCACCAAATCGGCGGGCAACCCTTTGATGTAACGTATTTATAGCTAATTAAATTTGCACCGAACCTTTTGAACTCTGGGCTTATTGGAATGGTCGCGGTTTGGTCTAATATTAGATTAGTGTCTATAATGTGGGCTTGGCGGTAATGCGAATACATTTCGTCAGACGCCACAAAAGGTGGATTCAGTCAGTCAGTAAGGTAGTCAATTAGTGTATGTTGTTTTTTTTATTGGATTGATAAGGTACCTTTAGAGATATTCTAAGAAACAACTTAAACATACAACTGAAAAACTGGCTCAGCGTGTGTAGTGTTAGAGTCAATCTTTTAAAAAGTTTTAAACGATATTATTAGAAACATGCTCCGCGTTGTTGTTTTACCCGCATAAACAGTGTTGGAAAGCAGTTCAGATAGAGAAATCGTAATCTATCTCATTTCCTAGGTTTATTTTTCCAGATCTTTCATTTTAAAATCAACTTTAACATTGCAAGGGGAAGTTATGGCAGGTGGAACAAAGTTTTAACAGGTTGGTAGCCAAAATCAGGCAAAAGAAATATTGGCTGTTTAGCACGGTATAAAGACGGTCAGATCAACTGTTGATGATATAATTTACGCAGCAGTGGACGGTTTCTTTTTGCGTTGGTAAGTAAATATGCTTTGTCAAATTTAGGATGATCATTTTGACAGCTCATAGTATGGATGAGGTAGTGTATAATCGTTAATGAAATTATTGAAGTTATACTTCTTTTGGGGCGATAGAGAAAAATTATGAGAGTGATTTTTTACGATGCACCGACACCTAAATTTAACATCGTGAAGCTAGTTCTAGGTGCTACGATGCGCGCGCACACCGACACCTAAATTCTACACCGTGAAGTTAGTTCTAGGTGGCATGACTATGTTCAAGTTGTATATGTCATATTTAACGTCATATTTTTACGTTTATAAAACCTTTTTTATTTAAATAAAATCTTTTTGATTAATTTTAATATTTATCGTTAATCACTACTGCATTTTAGTTATTTTTTTCCATACGCCACAGAAGTATAACTTCTAACGCGTGTACATAAGTACACACACGTTTTTTTCAACTATCGATTATTCTCATGGAACTTGGAATCGATAGTTGCATGGCTATGATGTTTTATAATGTTTTATAACCGATTAGGTACTGTATATATTCAGAACCCGGCAGTAAAAATAATGCACTTTGAGTTAAAGAGACGGAATATAAACGGCTAGGCTAGGTTCAGCTTCGCAGAGCGTCTTCGTCTCGGAGTGCTTTATTTAAAGCTGGGTAGGAAATGAAATGAACGAATGTAGGAAATGAAGAAAAAAGAAATGACAATAGTCATTTCTTTTCACAAATAATTGTGTGATAGATATTTTATAGATTCATAGCCTTTAATATTACGAAAAATATACTTACGTATATAGTTACCTAAATGTATTTTTACTATTTTAATTTTAATTTATATGTCCGGTTTATTTTATTTTAAACTGATAAGCGATATTCTGTGGTTGCTCGTTATATGTACGTTATGCGCTCATTATGCGTTAATTAACTAAGTGGGCGGTACCCATCAATAAAGTACCTACGACATTATCCGTCGTATATTTTACCGAATAAATAACAAACCTTCAAAATCATCATCCTAAATAAGTAGGTATAAGTAGCGCGGGCCTTTAAGAAACTGGCCCTCAAGAACTAATGTCGGAACGCAGATGTTTGGCGACAGATTTTCAAACTTGAGGGTGGTAGCTAAGCATTTATTCCGTGGCTAGTCGGAGACTAGACAGTGAAATCCCTACCACTGTGAAAATAAATGATGCTGACAATGATGTCCTTCATAACGTGTCAACTGCATACGAACACACCATGTAGTTGTATGTTTATAAGATGATCTTAATATAAGACGAGATAACAGAACGTTATCACGTTAACAAACAACCGCGTGATTTTCTTGTTTATTGAACTTTATTGTTTGAGTTAAATATCACCTTCACAGTACATACATCCACTCTTTTATTTTCTAAACTATTAGAATTTTATATTATGAACAATGAAAGGAGTATTTTTAAACGGTTTTAGGTAACAGGACGAGTATATGCTCGCCTGATGGTAAGCGATGACGACCGTCTATATAACTAAGATCTCTTAAAAAATAAAAAACCGATTTTACATGCCGCGCCAGTTATTTTCAGTAACTAGTCAGAGGTATTTATTTCCAACAACAATATTATAAATGCGAAATTCTGTTTGTAAATTTGTTTGTTTGGGACTTCCTCATTGTCAAACGGCTGGACCGATTCAGCTGAAGTTTTGTACAGAGAAAGCCAGTTATATGGATTAGGCTATGGTATACTATTATACTATTGAACGCAGGCGAAGCCGCGGCGCACAGCTAGTACAACAATAAAAACTAAAATAACAAAATGTTTATTTCTAAATTTATTTAGTGCACACAAATGGAGTAAAACGCGATATTATGTAATCTCGATGCATTTACAATGGGACCAAACAAAACGTATTCCCACTCAAATAAAAGTCGAAGTCGTAATACTAGAAGAACCTTTGTAGTTTATTGTCACTTAAGTAACTAAAAGGTGTGTAACAAGTATAAATATAAGAACCTATAAGAACTAAAATTATAAAATGTTTGTTCAATCCGAATTTACTTAGTGCACACAAATGGAGTAAAACGCGATATTATGTAAACAAAAAGCCGATGTAATGTTTATAGTGTTTACACAAACGTAAGACTACGAAGAAAATGCTGTAAAAATGTTGTTTAGTGTGAAAGCATTTAAATACAACGGTATTTTTTCAATGGACTTCCAAAAAGGAGGAGGTTTTCAAATCGTCTGTACGTTTCTGTCTTGTTTACGCGATTCCTCTGCCAATTGTGAACCGATACGATTTTTTTTTATTGGTAAGTTACAATCCAAGGTCCGATTGTAATTTCGTCGAAATCTGATGAGTATCTCCAGAAATATGGAAATAAACACCTCAAACTTGTTTCTGAAAATGACTAGCGGGTCATTTGAAGTCGGATTATTTAGATTTGTAAACGATCTTAAATTATTATTTTAAGCGTATGTGAGGGAAATAAATAGAAAATACTATGCAAAGAAGAAAGATATACAGCGATGAAAATACTGTTCACTTATTATGTTATATACAATTCCTGTCCATCCATACGTAATCTGGTAGAGATCGCTCTTAGTGTTAAGACCGCCCATTGTAAAACCTATCTGGTTCTAATGATCTTAGTTTTTAATGTTTGTTTTATTTTAATGAGTAATGGTGTAGTGAGTAATGGTGTTTTATTTTAATGTGTAACTATATAATATTTAGGCCTTTAAAGTTTCAAATAGTTATCTGACAGATGACGCCATATAAAAGCTGTCAAAAATCTGTCAGATTTGTTCCAAATAGGGGTATCAGGAATCGGTGAAACTGGCCCTTAGTGTATAAGATCAATTTAACGCCAGAATTTGGAAAAAAAGAGAAAACAAAATTTTTATTTTTAAAATAATACGATTTGTTTTAAGTCATTTACGTAAATGTGCCAGATTAAACTATAAAGCAAAATACCCGCATCTCGCACTAACTTGATAGCAAACATTATTTGTCAGACATGATACACTACACTATATTGAAACCATAATAAAAAAACATTTAACAAAAACCTCTGATTCGCTTTATCATAGATATACCACTACCAGCCTACCATACCATACCATTTACCAGCTGAGTCAACAAATGCAACCAACCTTCTGTAAGATTTTCTTGAAAATCTTGAACTTCATTTTCACTTAATTACACTTATCAAAACACTACTAAAATTAAACACGCATCACTGAATTTCACTTATTTTAATTATACTCTATGTTGGTAAATTGTTAGTTTCTTTTTACGTAAAACGAAAGTCACGCGGCGTGATCGGCACGACCTCACGCGATAGATGTCGGCGCATTTGTGTTATGAGTACGTCGTACTAGGTATAGGTGCTTTGATAGGCTCGATTTCTTAGTGGTAAAAAGCGTGTTCGAAATTCGAAATGCTGACTTAGAAGTCCGGTTTGCAATAAATTGGATTCATAATCGCATTTTATATATTAAAAGTCATCGACCTTTAATGCAACTGAAACTAAAATTGCATACTGCTTCTCTTGTAATCATTAAAATAGATTGCTTGTAGTCAAAATAATTAAGATAGTTTAAAAACTAAAATAACCGCCTTCCATGCCCCGCGAGTCAATTTCAGTAGCAAGTTTGAGACGTTTATCGTCATATCTCTGAAGATACTTATCAGATCTAGATGAAACTACAATGGGACCACCTCGGAAATGTACCCTACCAATTACAAAAAGAATTATTCGTATCGGTTCACAATTGAAGGAGTAATCGCGTAACATACATACAAAAAAAAAGGAAAAAAAACAGGGAAAAATTGAGAGCCTCCTCCTTTTTTGAAGTCGGTTAAAAACTACTTTTAATTATAATTAAAAGTAGTTTCAAGATTATTTTACAGTCTAACTTCAAAACTAGTATGTATACTAATTTTGAAGTAAGCCTGTTGCAGTCACAGAGCATAACGCCTGAATAAAAGGACATTGTACTTTTTATCGCGAAAAGTAGTAGTAGTAATTAATATTTATAATTATATTGTATTCAGTTAGAATGACAAAGTATTGAATTATTATCTGTTAAAAGCAGACGTCATAGCTTACCATCAGATTTTAAAATACCGTAATAAACATTTAAATCACACGTGGCATTTGCTATCGATTTTTTCAAAAACAAAATTAGGTATTTACGGAAACAATTTGTCGGATACGCTTACACACTACTTTGTACAATAGTTTTAGTGAGTCACAGGGATTATTCTGTAACTACAGGGCGGATGTTAGATAATGTGGGTATTCGATCCAGGAAATTGTATGGAATTATCATCGTACGTTTCTGTTTGTATTGGATTAAAAGCATTTGTTCAAAGTTCTATTATTTTTTTACTACCAGGCGAGATATCAATCAAACTCTAGCCTATCCATAGACTTATGAAGTCGATGAGCCTATCAGATATAAATAAACTGGCTAGTGCGAGTTGGACTCGCACACGTAGGGTTCCGATTGAACTAAATTTGCCTGACAAATACGTTTTTTGTATAGGGACCCCCTTTTATTAACCGACTTCACAAAAAAGGAGGAGGTTCTCAATTCGTCTGTATGTTATTTTTTTTTATTATCTGTTTATAGTATTTGTTGTAATAGCGGCCATAGTAATACATACTTTGTAAATATTTCAAGTCTCTATCTATAATGGTTCATAAGTTTAAGCAAAAACGCCGAAAAGAACTCGTTTCTTGTATGGGGACACTCTCAATACACTTAAATATTAAAATATTCAACTTTATATTGTTTTTAGGGTTACGTACCTCAAAAGGTAAAAAAAGGAACCCTTATAAGATCACTTTCTTGTCCGACTGTCTGTCTGTCTGTCTGTCGATTGGATGACAGCTGGATGGTTCATCCAATCCAATCATTACTTTTGTTTTTTTTTTCTAATTCAACGCGTTAAAATTCTGCTTTTGCTATGTTTACTTGATAATTGGTTATGATTTATGATTGTGACGTGTATATGTGCGTATATTAATACTGCCGACATACTGAATAAATGCTTTGATTCTTGATTCTTGATTCTTGTCTGTCTGTCTGTCTGTCTGTCTGTCTGTCTGTCCGTGTGTCACCAACGATTTTCTCAGGAACGGGTGGATCTAGCAAGTTTATACCAGATACTGAGATCTATAGTCCCGTGTATAAAAATAAAGGTCCTGAGTCAACACGATAAAAAGATATGGGCAAATTTAGATTTTCGCAAAAACTAGTACCGAAGTACCAAAATTTACCTTAATTTTCAACTTTTTTTATTTTTCGGAATTTTTCCTTTACTTGTGCTATAAGACCTTGCTTATAACAAAATTGACAATTCGAGGTCAACCGGAAGTACCCTATAGGTTTTGGGTCGAAAACCAATAGGGTACTTCCGTTAACCTAGAATCATGAAATTTAGGAAGAAGCAAGGTCTACAGCACAAATAAAGGAAAAATTCCAAAAAATAAAAAAAGTTGAAAATTAAAGGGATCTCCCATACATACATAGTTAAGGCCAATTAAGGTAGACCACAGAGTTATATGAGCGCTTAGAGGTCTAGCTTAATTGGTAATAACTAATGTTAGTACGGAAGCCTTGGTGGGCGAGTCTAACTCGACTTGGCCGGTTTTTATTAGAATACTAGCTGACCCGGCGAACTTCGTACTGCAAATATAAATAAACTGTCCAAGTGCGAGTCGGACCTGTACACGCAGGGTTCCGATTAAACAATATTTGCCGGAAAAATACGTTTCTCGTATAAGGACCCCGTTTAGTTTCTAATTTAATTTATTTTTTATTATTTGATCTCATAGCAGCCATTGCATGAGTAAATTTCAAGTCTTTATCTATTATGGTTTGTAAGATCGAGCATAAAAAGTCTCAAAAACACGTTTCTTGTATGGGGATCCCCTTTATTATTTTATTTTATTTTGTTTTTATCGGTTTTTATACACAAATAGCGAATACCCATGTATAGAAGCGATAATCTATAATGAAAACCATCAAAATATGTCAATAAAATGACAAAAAATTCTGAACGAACCAACAATGACAACCTAGGACCACCATCAAAATTCAAAATATTAAAATTTTAATACCTACGCGATAATCAGAGTAATGTGGATATATTATGTTGTCGATTCAAAACCCTTAATTAGTACGTGCTTCAATTTTCAATTCGAGAGTGGAACAGAGTCTACCCTACCTGACCGAAGGGACGAACGTCAAACGTTTGACAGGAAAGTAGGTAGAATAGTTTATATGGGAAAATGAATTTGTTGTTTTTACTATCTTCCTCGAAATTTTTCCGTATTTTCTCACCCTTTAAACCTTCCCTGTACTACGACAAACAATTAAAAACCAAAATCAGCTAAATCGGCCCAGCCGTTCTCGAGTTTTAGCGAGACTAACGAACAGCAATTGATTTTTATTTATAACTAGCAGCCCGCCCCGGCTTCGCACGGGTAGAACATATATGCCTACAACATTTGCATCAGTTTGTTGCATCGAATATAAAATATGAACATATTTAACAACCATCGTCATATTTCATCCAATTTACACAAAACCTTAACGAATTATGCACCTAAACCTTCCTCACAAACACGCTGGCTATTGGTGAAAACCGCATGATAATCCGTTCAGTAGCTATTGAGATTATTGCGAACAGACAGACAGACGCAGTGATGAACTTTGTTTTATAATACTTACGTATTGATATTGGACGGCCCTTTGGCGTAAAGGATAGTTACCCTGATTCTGACCCGACGGTCGTTGGTTCTAATCCTAGCTATATACCTACCAATGAAAGTTTTATGTGCATTCATGAATCATGAGTTTTTGTACAGTGGTAGTGGAATCATTAAATCTACCAAAAAGTAGCTTACCACCAAGGAGTACATCTGCCGCCGTAACATTATGGCGTTCCCCGACGCAAAATGTAGGGGTAATATACGTTTAACGTGTGTATCTGTGTGTCTGTCTGTAGCATCTTAGCACCTAACCGGATGAACCGATTTTGTTTTTATTATTGATCGTTTTTTTTTGTTTGATAGATGTCTTCATCGAGAGTTTTCTTAGTTTTGATTCATGAAAATTCGTTCAATCGTTATAAAATTATGAGCTTTTTTCTAGTTAATTGCGCTATGAAATCAACTTTCATAGGTCTGATCAATTCGAAAATCTTCTTCTTCAACGATATTGTAAGAACATGGAAGCCTCCTGGACTCTACAGAATACTCAAATCCTCACCAACTTACAGCTCAGATTTTAAATGTCGTGTTTAGAGTAATTGGAAAAAGCTATTATACATAGATCAGTCGGGGTGGTTTAAAGTATTATATTATTATATATATAGATGAATATTATTTTATACAATAGATCATATTATTATACTATATTGACTTTAAATTGATTGTGATCGGTGGGGATCTACAGCATCGCTAAGCTTATAATAATATTTTCGTAGTAACTATGACCTAATCTGTGGTTTCACTGCAGATATTTTATTAATTTTGCGGTGCGTGTATATGAAATTCGTGATATCTTCTAGAGTTTTCTTTTGAATTATATACTGTAAAGGACAATTTTAATCTATAATATGTGGCCAAGCTAATTAACGTAATTATTTGGATAAGGATTAATACTATATACTTGAAAATAGCCTTGGAAGTTATGTAATATTTTTTAACAAAAATTTTAAGATTAAAATGGTTACTGTGAGTCAACCTTAAGAGATAGACATATGCTGTCGCGGACTTTTTTGTAGGTCTTATTAAGTTGTACAACTCTTGCATAGAAAATATTCTTCTATCTATTTTCAATTAAGCAGCGTTCGTAAGAAACGTGTTTTTTCGACCGTTTTTTTGCCGACTTAGGTTGCAAATTAGGTCTCCACGAATGTACCTTTGATTTAAACGGGATAATATATAGCCTATTTTGATTTTGAGAGTCCATTCTATGTTATAGTGAAAGAATTTTTTAAATCGGTTCAGTAGGTTTTGAGCCAAATCATTACAAACATACAAAAATACAAATGTTCTCTCTTTATAATATTAGTATAGATATGTTGTTAAATCACCCAGAGTAAGAACTTCGTGGAAATTTCAAGTATTTACCTATTACGGTTAAGGAGATACAGCCCTTTGAAATGCGGACAGACGGACGGATGGACGGACGGACAGCGAAGTCTCAGTAATAGAGATCCTTTGGTACCCTTTGGATATGATAATTAAATAAAAAAAAATTAAAATGGTTTGATTATATTTAAGTACATGATTTGCACACCATTATATGTGGTAGAATGTAAGGGTCTGTGATTCACGAATTAACATCTACAAGCATGTACACCTACATTCTAGCAAATAAATTAATTTTGTTTTTTTTTATTTGATTTGATTTATGGGACTCTAAAAAAAAGACGAAGTATTGCTATTTTCAGCACTATAAAGTTCGTGACATTTTATAAAGCATATTTTACCTCGAACTCTTATCACTCGCATGAATTTATTACCAAGGCAGTTTTATGGTGAAAACGGCACTTAAATAAATGTATCGTCGCTATAAAAAATCGTTGATGTAAGCATTAAAATAGAATAATAGTATAGGATTCAGTGTTATTGATTCGGATGAAATAACGAATGTGAAGCAATACATTTTTTAAGAGTTTGTGTTCTTCGACCTTAAGTAGATTTAAGACAAGATCAAAGATAATGTGATAAATTAAATTAATTAAGCGCATAAAAATGTAGCACAGTGAATTTTGTAGGGTCCTGTACCTCAAAGGGAAAAAAGAACCCTTAAAGGATCACTTTGTCATCCGTCTGTCAGGAATGTTTTCTTATGAACCGTTTATATCTTAGAATCATGAAATTTAGCATAAAGCAAATCTTACATTACGTGTAAAGGAAAAAAAAACTGAAAACCGTAAATAAAAAAAGCGAATTTACTATTTAACACAATTATTATTTGCGATTGGTTAAAACCGTGTGTCTAGGGATCGAACGGCAAAGTTAAGTTGTTAAGTTTGTCTTTTAATCTAGTTTAATAGAACTAGAAAAGTTGTTATAGAACCCTCGGTCGAGTCCAACTCGCACTTAGCCGATTTTAATTTAGAGATGCATTTTATGTCTCCATTGGTAAGCGATTATCGAAGCCTTCGTATACATTAATAATTTATAATCGTACAAAACGAAAAAACCGACTTCACATGCCGTGATAGTCAAAGTAGCCAGTAGCCAGTATCATGTCATCAAAAAAGTATACAAATTCGTTTATACTGTTTTTTTCCATATCTCTGGAGATTATTATCAGATCTCAATAAAATTTAAATATAACCAATGGGGAAGCATAACCTCTCAAACAAGAAATTAATTCTTCAAATCGGTTAAGATTTGACGCAGTTCTGTCAAATTGAGAACCTCCTCCTTTTTTGTGAAGTCGGTTAAAAAGCAATTTAAACTATCTTACATTTGTATGTATATTAATAATAGCACTTACTTCGTGATCAGGACCAGGCTTCGAGGCCAGTCTTGCTTCAGTCAGCTGGTTTTTCAGTGCCCTGAGACAAATTAAATTACAATTTAATATCTAATGTAAGGCATGTGAGACTTAACATATTTCTGCCTTCAAGGTAACGAGCGCAGTTCAATAACGCGCAAAGTTATGTTTATCCAGAATTTTGCATGCTCTTGTATCTTTAATAGGCAGACGTCATCGTTTACCATCAGGCGAGCATCGTGATTCGTGCTTGTCCTGTTACCTTATATTATAAAAAAAATATCTTCTACTGCCTAAAATGTAGGTAGAAACGAGACGAGACAGTGTTAGTGGGGGCTATCACCTGTGAGTTTGCCGCTAGGGGCGCTAGTGAACTACGAGGTCGGCGAAATGTCAAATGTCAATGTTTTTTTGTACTACTTTAATCCCAAACTAAGAATGACATAACATTACCTTTGACAGTCCTTAATAAATGTTATAGCTTGATAAATGTAATCGAGAAAGTTTTAGGTACTCAGTGGTGCCACCTGGTGGCCGAGAAAACCGTAGCCCGCATTAAATGCAATGGGGGCTATATAAACTACGATTGATGATTAAATGTCAAATGTAAATAAAATGTCACTGTAATGAAATATTTTTATGTCAATGTAAAAACAAATTCGAGAAAGAAGCCAATAGAAAAATACAGCTGGGCTGGGCAGCATATGGGAAACTACGAGTACGTCGCGTTCTCACATCACAAATGTAATTCCACAAAGTCTAAAAACAAAAGTCTTCAACCAGTGCGTCCTATCCGTCATGACATACGGTGCTGAAACGTGGACACTTATGGTTGGTCTGGTCCACAAATTTAAAGTCACTCGGCGAGCTATGGAAAGGGCTATGCTAAGAGTTTCTTTGCAGGATCGAATCCGAAATGAGGTGATCCGACAAAGAACTAAAGTCATCGACATAGTTTAGCCAATTAGCAAACTGAAGTGGCAGTGGGCCGGCCATATATAAACAAGTTCTTGAGTGGAGACCGCGGATCGGCAAACGTAGTGTAAGATGCCTTCAGACCAGGTGGAGCGATGATCTTTGCAAGGCGGTTGGTAAAAGCTGGATGGATGGAGAGACTTATGTCCAGCAGTGGACTAATATAGGTTGATGATGATGATGATGTCAATGTCAGTTTGGGATGAAACCCAGACTAAAAAATTACATTTGAGATTTTGCGGACCAGTCCACTAGCCCCCATTGTAATGGACTAAAGTTTTTTTTAATAGATTATAGGCTAGCGTTTGACCACAATCTCACCTGTTGGTAAGTGTTGATGCGGTCGAGGATGGTAGCACGCTAGGCCTAGAATGGAAACTGACTCTCAAGGATAGCTGCCGAACACATTAAATGTTTGGCGACAGATTTTCTAACTTGAGGGTGTATAGCTGGCCAGGCGGCCACTAGATAGTGTCTTACCACCATGCGGGGGTTGGGGGTTTCTTAACGATGTTTTTCCTTCACCGGAAGGCTAGGAAGGAAGACCACTGTGTAAAGCGCACATACATTTTTCGATAGAAAAATCCATTGGTGCACGGCGGGGATTGAACTCGATACCTCTGGCGTCAAAGCCGACCATTATACCACTACACCACTGGTCCCTCAAAAAATGTAGTTGTCCAGCGCTTCATCCCACTTTCGAAGAAGGGCAATGTCGATTAAAAGTTAAGTTGGCAGTGAGACGAGACTTTGGAAATGGTCCCCGCGTGGTGCTAAATGAGTGACCACTGGTGGTAGGCTTCGACCATGTCAATCGGGAAATCGGTTCGCCGAGTTACGACATGATGTTCGGTGCTCGCCGTAGCATAGAAGACTGTTTGAGATACTTGCGCTATGTATATGTATGATTAAAATCAGGTATCTTTGGCCTCGTCTCATTACAGTCTTCCATATCAGACATGCGAGCATTTCATGTTCTAGCACAGGTGTTCGTCCACAGGTGGTCCCACCCATCTTAGATTGGTGGTTACTGATGACCAGGCGAGATAGTGGTCAAACGCTAGTAGCGTTGGTAACTTTGGTTGGTAGCGCCTGGTGGTAACTGATGACGTGGTGACGGCTAGCCAATATGATATAAAAAAAAGAAAATTAAGGTCTGTTCTATATTAGAGTGGGCTACATTTACCCTAAAATAATCAACGACTTGTATAATACTAACATATAAAGTTCCTCCGCCTGCCTGGCTTGTTTCTCCCTGCGACGCAACAAGTCCACGCAATGTTGCAACGTTGTCAATGTCGCACCGCATGTCGCACGGAAAGACGCGCTTGTCGCGCGCACTTCACCCGCGTCTGAGCTTAAGTCGTTGCCTGTAAAGGAATTTATAATTAGAAAATTATACAATTTGAGATACCTCTTGCCTTCGTAGCTATATCGTACCTGTGTAAGGCTATGGTTTTTTTTAAATATATACATCATATAGGCTAGCGTTTGACCACTTTCTCACCTGTTGGTAAGTGAAGATGCGGTCGAAGATGGTACGCACGCTAGGCCTAGAATGGGAACTGGCTCTCAAGGATAGCTGCCGGAACACATTAGATGTTTAGAGACAGATTTTCTAACTTGAAGGTGGTGGAAAAATCCATTGGTGCACGGCGGTTTGAACTCGGTACCTCTGGCATCAAAGCCAGCCGTTCTCCCGATTACGCCACCGGGTCCTCTAATATAATCTAGTATATTGAATATTGAGAGATAAATGAGGTGTAGATTTTATTATTGTAACTTATAATATTGCAAAGAAATTTGCCATAAAGTTTTCTGCTGAATGTTATTAACGATGGTTTGCCCACATTAAAGCATAAAGGGTAAAGAAAGATACTCGTATTTTAATTGGAACTGCAAAATTCAATGGCATTGCTTATGCAAGTTCAATTAAAATACCAGAATCCTAGGTAGACATGCTCCAACCACAGGTCGCAATATCGTTCAATGAGCGCAGGCCACATTGGGAGCGAAGCGAAAAGAAGATAAATCCGTTTCTGCTTTGCTCATGTCGCTAACTTAATCTTATCATTCACCACGAACTACAGAGCTAAACGTTTCTTAGTACGAAGCGAAACGAACTTATCTTAATTTCAAATATTATGTTTCTTGTATTATATTATATCACACTTTATATTTTGTACATCGTTACACACAATCCAAAAGGTCATCGTACCGACGAGACTCGAACCCACACCCCTTAGGAAACATGCCCAGCTGCTCTCCCAATTAAGCCACGGTGCGATACTATCGATACTTAATTTCGCTTCACCACAGAATAAATAAATAGGCTTCACACAAAATGTGACCTGCGCTTTCAAAATTCATTTATTTCAGGCTAGTTATGCCCATAAAACACATATTACTTACTCGGCACAACATAGTCATATGCGAACAAAATAGCGGGGTAGCTCTTTTATTGGCACACACCATTATAATAAAGATGATTTAGCACAAGCCTTCCCACAATAATATAGTAGGTAAGCTTGGCATACTGCACGCAACCCTATAGGTCGTTGGCAGTACAACCATTACGCATTCTTTACAATTAGTGATATTAGCATGGTAACTGGTGTGCAATATATAGCGGTTCTATGATAAGTAGATTTTACTGTGGAGAGCTCAGAACATGTTTAACTTCATTAGCTTTGAGTATTTAGTTTAAGGAATAATATGCAATACTATCACTATCTTTCATTATATACAACTAAGTATTATTAAAATACTAAGAATTTATTTTTTATTTAAAGTATTTTGGGGTTTTGCATAAATGTATAGTTACATGCCTAAAATGCTAATCATACATACTGATCAACAAACACATAACCCTTACTTTTGCTTCTTTGCAACGCCGTAGTCGGGTAAAATTTATGACTTTGACGGGATGTATCTCGTATACGGTACGCTTGACAAAAAATATGACAACCAAACCCTACCTTCATTTTAAAATCCCTGTTCAACCATATCACACACGATGGGGTGGGTCCCACCCACTCATTTATGTAAAACTAGCTGCGGCCGCGGCTTCGCCCGCATTATAAAGTATCCTATGTTCTAATCTACTATGCTGGCTATCCCTGTGCAAAATTTCAACCAAATCGGACTAGTTGTTTGACCGTGAAGAAGTCCCAAACAAAAAAACAAATATACAAACTGACTTTCGCATTTATAATATTGGTGTTGTTTGGTTGGTGTAGCGGAGCACATGCCAATTTTAACGGATAGTTTACAATTTATAATAGTAGTAGAGAGTCAAGGACGTTCCATATCAGTGCATGCGATACAAGTTAACGCCTATAGATATCAAAAGTATGTAAAATAGAACGATCTGATCATAAAACAATATAAATTACGGAAGAACTCTTATCAGTGGAGTTACTACCATCAAAAAGTATCGATTAGATATTGTTGTATTATGTTTGCACTAAATTTCAAAGTATTTTTTATGCAACGAACGTAACGTCACCAGCACCGCCATGATACTTTAAATCGTTTTGGCGTGAATTTTATACTTAATAAAACTGGCCAAGTGCGAGTCAGACTTTTGTCCCGCACACGGAGGGTTCCGAATTTCCGAATGCCGAACGCCACGAACTTCTAACACCATCTCAGTAAATATTAACACAAAGTTAATTAATATAAATAATTAATTATTATCTGGAAGACCGACTGTTCGTATGACTAACTTTCTACTGATTCTAGCTAATTGAAGCTCTTTAAGTACTAAAATTGAAGATATAATGTTATTCAATACTGTACACTACATATTCTGCAAATAAACTTAAACTAAGTAAACAAATCGACCGAGGTCCACAGATTTTTAACAAATGAAACGCTTGCGCGTGCTAATTTTTCCTGTGCTGCCATCTAGCTGCGTCGAGGTGAATTAATTTCGTATCGTATCGTATCGTAAATAACACGTTTTTTGTTTTAAAACCTTTAATTTTGTATTTTGTTCTGTTCTTAGTATTTGTTGTTATAGCGGCAACAGAAATACATGATCTGTGAAAATTTCAACCGTATAACTATCACGGTTCATGAGATACAGCCTGGTGACAGACGGACAGACGGACAGACAGACAGACAGACAGACAGACAGACAGACAGACAGACGGACAGCGGAGTCTCAGTAATAGGGTTCCGTTGGTACCCTTTGGGTTCGGAACCCTAAAAAGTATGCATATAGTGGTATTTTTATACAAATATTTTTTTTTAGAAAAAATATGATATTCGTTGTAATTAATATATATTTCTGAACATTATATATAAAGCAGTTTTTCAAAATTTGTCATCATTGTCCTATTACTTTTGTCGTAATGGCTGCTACGACAAGTGCTCGGAGACTGAGAGCAGCCACAGACATTCTTTCACTTACACTTGCTCTGGCTGCCGTGCAATAGGCGCGTACTGTATGCCGCAGCCAGAAATTCGTGAAGAAGAAAGGCGAAAAAGGCGTACCTACCTAACGCGTCGTCAGTATGTTTAGTAAATGTTTTGACTCGGCACTATTCTACGCCTACCGGGCTACTCAATTTTAAAGTGTAACTTTTATTACATCGACTCTATTTATTCATATCATGTCGCATTACAGCCGGTGCTTTAGCTTGATTGGTGGGTATTATGTATGACATTTAGCTGTGATTGGCGGATTGGCAGCCATATTTGTATACATGCTAATGTGTCATGTCACCTGCTGTCATAGTAGCTAGCTACCATAGATACACATAAACAAATAGTTTCACTTGCATCGTGGTTACATATTATCACACCACACTTTTTTTTAAGTTCTAATTATTTAGTATTTTATCTTACCGTCAGCAACTGTAACAGCGTCGATAGGTTCAGTAACGTCGTCGTGTATCTGAGGGTAGGCCGCCACGCACTTGTCAAAGAATTTGTGTAACTGTGTCGCCTGCTTAGACAACAGTTGTCCGTATGTGTCCAACTCAGCGATTTTCTCTGTGAGCCGACGGGCGGTGCGACCTGCAAGAAAAATGACAAGTTATAGAGATCATGTGTGGTCTCCTAATAATTTCAATCGAAATATGTATTGACATATATCTTGCTATAATATACATCTTTACATTATAGCCGCCGTGTGTGAAGACCTTTACACAAACACCACACAGGTGACGTTTTTGTTTACGTGCAACTGTGTGAGTAGCGTCTAAGGTTTTCATTTCAATCGTAATACGATTGGCGTAAGTCGACGCTCAACTAAATGGACCTAACATTTTATTCAGTTACTTTATAATATAAAGGCTACAAAAACGAATACACTGCATAAAAGAATTTCAATTTGTATTACATATTTGCATAGGCGTTATATTTAAATCAATTATTATATAAGCCTAGAAAAAAAGATATGTAATCATATTTTACGTTACCGCGGAGGTTGCTTCATGTTTAATAAACTTATCGCTGTTATTATACACAAACACTACTTGAAATAACACAAGTTTTAAAAAATAATACAATGAGGCGATATTTTGTAAACTCCTATTAAGTAGGTTTTATTTTGTATTACAAATTAGGTATTATAGTTTTTCTGATAAACAATCGTGTAGTTAGGCGCAGAGCGGTCGGCGTCCGATCGGGTAGCTAGGAACAACAGTACAACAACCCTTAGTACGAGTTTTCATACCAAACTCGATGTCGTATATCGAACAAATTTTGTATGAAAAATAGTACAGCGCCTCTAGTGGTACACATCACTAAATTTACCAATCAGGGAGCCAGAATAAGTCGAAATGTGAGTGACTATGTGAGATCTGTCAAAAGCGTTTACGATAAAAACTCGTACTAGGGGTCCAGAGTTATCGACTCGTGTAGTTCGATTCAAACAACCCAAATCACTACCGAAAGATATGATTTTGTAGGAGCAGCATTAACAATAATAATAAAGTAATCAGGATTTTTTCTATATCTATTGCAATTCAAGGAATGCTAAGTGCAAAAAATAAAAGAAAAGAAGGCAGATGAATAGTATTTAAGGCCTTCACACACGGCAGCTATAATGTAAAGACGTATATTATAGCACAATATATTTCAATACATCTTTCCATATAATTCGTCAAGAGACCAAACACGACAGCTATAATTTAAAGTTTTACATCTTCGTATCTTAAGATACAGAGCGATACGAAAATATACATTTAAAACATCAAAAATATACCGTCAACCGAGACGTACCACCAGTGGAATGAAGGCAAAATTACATTACTTTACCTGCTGTGTGTACGAGACCTTAAGATAATTTAAATATATATCCCGGGATGTAATGTACATTAATATAGGTACATTATAGCTGCCGTGTGTAAAGCGCTTTCAGGCGCGTTATGGTAAGATGGGCGCTGGTTTAATATCGTAATGACTCAAATTCCCGGCGAATCCAGGGATATATTTTTATGCTGGCAACAATTTACAAGACGCCATTTCATGCTGCCGTGATCCCTAGTTTCCATTCCATGGCTGCGTTCACGACCTACGCTCGGAGTGCAACCAAACGCTCTAACCCCGTTCACGACCTCAGAGCGTCGCACTCGGTTGTAGCAACTGTGTCGTTCACGACCTCGGTTGTTTCACTCCGGTTGCAACTTTTTAACCATCAGATTCGATGGTTAAAAAACGCTTTGACGTTTGTGACAGTAAATTCGACGGGAAAAGCTGTAATTTTTTGTTAGAGATTAAGGTAATAAAAAATTACAAAAAGAAAAATAAATAAACATAACCTCAAAATTCGAGTCTGCGCAAAATGTCAAAGTCACACTTTGAAAACACCCGTGGTTGTTCCGGACCTTCGAGCGAGTTGCAAATTAACCAAAAAAATTCTCCGGAGGACGTGAACGCAGCCCATTCCATCAGTTGCTACGGCTAAGTAAAACGTGTGCTATGCGCATTAAAATAAAACCGGCAAAGTCGAGTTGGACTCGCCCACCGAGGCTTCCGTACCAACGTTGGTTAGTACCAATTAAGCTAGACCTCTAAATTGTATGAGCGCTCATATAACTCGGAGGCCTATCTTAATTGGCTGAAACTATGTATGTATGGGGACACCCTTTAATTTTCATTTTTTTTTATTTTTTGGAATTTTTCCTTTGTTTGTGCTAAGACCTTGCTTCTTATCAAATTTCATACACCCAATAGGGACTATAGACCTCAGTATCAGGTATACATTTCAACTTGCTAGGTCCACCCGTTCCTGAGAAAATCAGTGGTGACCCACGGACAGACAGATGGACAGAGAGACGGACAGACAGACAGACAGACAAGAAAGTGATCTTATAAGGGTTCCTTTTCTTACCTTTTGAGGTACGGAACCCTAAAAAGCATTTTTTTAAATCTTTCCTCTATCACTTTTCTTTGTATTTTTAAGCGAAAATATAGATTGTTGTGCAATTATTTTTTCTATATGCAAACTTACGACAATCACTAGATACAAGTGATTCAAATAGACCTGGGGCACAGAATAAATAATAGTACAAGGTACCTAGAGTCGCTGTAGACAACGATCCGGTGTTTTCACTCACAGGTAAAGATCGGTTGTCTGCTATCCATAAAAAGAAATCTGATTGTCAAGCTCTATTGACTTATGGAGGGACAAGAGTTTCACACAAACCCATTATTACTGTATATTCTCTATCGATAGGTCCTGCACTGAAATCCTGGATGGTTCTAATGTCACGCCAACTTAGGTTCTTTACAAAGCAAAGAAAGCAAGGCAAGGCCTTCAGTGACTGGCATAATGATACCAGTGAAGAAAATAGTGATGATGATGATGAATAGAGGTACTCGTTAAGTTAGATAGCAGTTAAAAAGCGCAGATAAAAAATAATGGCAGACGCAGTCTGCTTTTTATATTTACAGCAGATTGCTTTCTGCGGCGCAGCTCCCCACAATCATAATTTTTTTTATAATTTAAAAATATGCCTTGTCTCTATTACGTGTTTACATAGTTATAATAATTTTTAGGGCAAGTAAAATATAGAAAATAATAAAACGCACTTAGTTTATTTTTATCTCTCGACGTGTTCTATAAAACAACGTCATCAGCATCACACAATAATATAACATTGAGCGTTTCCACACAATAATATAACATTGAGCGTTTCGTTTCGTCCAAACGCCGCAGCGCCGAACAAAACTGCGATTTAGAACGAAAAAGCAGACATGCATTTATAGAATAAAAATATTCTGCGCTTTTTACTGCGACTTTCGTTACAACGCGTTTTGCGTTTAGTTTTAAATAACTGTACAGTATTATTATCTTTTCTATGACTGTGCACATAAAGCACCTGGCACTGGTGGCAACTCTGTTTGTATTTGTATAAGCTCTTGTTGTTAATATATTTACCATGAGACCCAGTAGACTGTAACGAGGTGATGGAGCCATGTCTCCGAAGACCTCCACCATTTGAACTGCTGTCGCTACTGGTACCATATCCTGATTCAACCTGCAAGATAGTCAAACACATAGGACATTTATTTTAGTACTAGAAGTGCTCCGCGGCTTCACTTACGTTAAAAACTTCTTTTATTTACTTAAAACTTTTATTTTTAAAAACGATACTATCATTAAAGACATCATATAAGAATTAGCCAAATCGGTTCACCCGTTTTTATTTTATCGCGTAACTAAGGCAATTCTGGATTCATATTTATACCGACCCGATCTGAAAAACCCAAATTTTTAGACTTTGTTACCTACCCCATTTCGAAAAATCCTACAACACGTACTTTATGTCATCTTGTTTCACCATACAAACTTTGAATCCCCGTTCCGTAACTTCGTAAAAACTATCTGCATGCCGAATTTCAGCGCAATCCGAAACAATATTGATTTTTACACTTTGTTACCCCCATTTCATCCTCTTAGGGGTGGAATTTAAAAAAAATCTGAAACACGTATTTACTTATTTTTTTACTGAAGCACTTGTGTGAAGTTTCGGATAGAAAAGACTATCTAATCTTGTTTCTCCATACAAACTTTGAACCCCCGTTTCGTCCCCTTAAGGGGTGAATTTTGGAAAATCCTTTCTTCCTTTACACCCTCTCGTACAAATGAAATGGAAATGAAATTAAATACTTTTATTGCTTAAAATGTAGTACAAAAAAAGATGAATTAATATTTGAGATGTTCATACATTCTACCACTGTGGTGTGCAATGTTTTTGCCTGGTAGGCTACATTAATTGGAGAGATGGCGTTGCCGCAGTATAATTATAAAACAATGTTTGCTGATTACACATGACTTATGCATGCAGTAAAAAGTATTGTGGTATTATTTATCTATTAAACATCATATATTTTAAAAGAATAACATTATTAAATTTAATGAAATTGAGGTAAGTATAGATCAGAATTGTATGAAATTATAAAAAAGAATGTCAATAAAAAAGTAAAATGTTTTTCTAAGTAAATAAATATTGAGGCCATGTCAATTACACTAATACATCAGTCATCCATCAAGAATTCGTCAATATTATAGTAGCACTTAGTTGTCAATAGTATTTTCAATTTCTTTTTAAATAATATCATGCTTTGTTCTTTTATAAAATTTGGTATTTTATTGAAAATTTTGGGAACATAGCAGACTCATGTGCATTAAAGCAGTTTTAGCGTTATTAAGACACAGTCTATTATGAAATCGCCTATTTCGTTTTAATACATCTGACATCCGTCGGAATAGTAGAGGATTGCTTCGCACAAAAATGGCTATCTCAAAGATGTAGAGGGACGGAAGTGACAGAATGTGGTATTTACTGAAATAGGGTTTGCAACTGTCGGTGTTCTGTAGACCAAACATAGCTCTTATGCAGCGCTTTTGAGCTTTAAATGCTGCAAGTCTTTCTGTGGAGTTTCCCCACAAGATGATTCCATATCGCAGGACTGAGCTGCTAGCCCATGGTATGCAGTGAGTAGACCGTCAGTATTGACAATTGGAGCTATTTTGAATAGTGCGTAAGTAGTGCTACTTATTTTTTTGCAAAGTTCTGCTATGTGTGACTTCCAATTGAGCTGTTTATCGATAATCAATCCCAAGAATTTTGTGTACTCAACTTCACGAATTGATGTTGAGTTATAATTTATATCTATGTTATTTGAACGTGATCTTTGGCTGAAATGCATAACTTGAGTTTTACTAAGATTTATTTTAAGATTATTACTATCCAACCATTTCACAATAGAAGCTAAAGCGTCATTAATTTCGTTTTGGTACAGTTCTTTTTCTTTACATTCTATCACAACTGTACTGTCATCGGCGAAAAGAGACATGGGGCTTGCCGTGCATTTTGGTAAATCGTTTATGTATAATAAAAATAGCAGCGGTCCTAAAACGCTTCCTTGTGGCACGCCATACAATACAGATCGCGGTTGAGATCGATAAGTAACCTCCTTTTTCGTTTTTGGATCGACTCTACAAATATCAGTTATCTGTAGTCTTTGTGTTAAGTATGATTTTAGTAGTTTCAGAACGTTACCTCTTACTCCGTATGCCTCTAGCTTGCTGACAAGTATACCGTGATCGACGTAGTCAAATTCTTGCGTCATATCACAGTATATAGCGCATATAGGGGTATTTGTATCACATATAGGGGTATTTGTATCAACACTACTTATGACCTTATTATAGAAATCGAAAATGGCTAAGTTAATGTTACTATTTTTTCTAAATCCTTTTTGTTCTGGACACAATATTTTATTACATTCTAAGTATCTATATAGTTCTTTATAAATATATTTTTCAAAGATCTTTGAAAATATTGGTATTAGCACTATCAGTCTGCAGAATTTCATCAATTCTTTATTTTCCCTTTTAAATAATGGTTTACTATTGATGTTTTCATTCCCTCCGGGAAAACACCTTCTCATACACACAAATATGCCCTCCTTCATTTTCATACCCAATTTCAAGTCTCTACGACCAGCGGTTTAGGCTGTGCGTTGTCTGTCAGTCAGTTATTCAGTCAGTATGTCAGGACAAAGATTCTTATAGTATTAGAATTAATCTAATACTATAAGAATCATTGTCCTTGTAAGGGTAAGGGTAAAATCCTAGTAATGAAGATTACGGTGGGTATTTTTAAAACAGATAGAATTAACAGACTTCTTTCAATTTGATATGTAAGTTTTTTTTTTTGAAGAAAAGTTTCCACAAAAAAAAAGTAAAATTTAATTAACACAAAATTTTACTTTTTTTCTGCAAGAATACTCTGATTTAACAATAATATTTATGGAGAAATGTGACACAAATCGATGATGTGCATTCATATTGAGTAGAAATGTCGAATTTTTACTATATCTATTAATTTAACACGAAAAGTTCCTGGAATCACGATCACGAATCACAAACGCAATTGGGCTTTGATTATAACTTTTTCCAGTTGTTTGAGTTAATTCTGTAAACAATATAATTAAGATAGTTTAAAAACTAAAACAACCAACTTCCATGCCAGTCCACACGTGTCAGTTTCAGTAGCAAGTTTCAGATGTTTCTCGTCATACGAGTATCTCTGGAAATACTAATCAGATCTCAATTAAATTACAAAATTGACCATCTTAAAGAGACACACCCAATTAAAAAAAAAATTTCATATCGGTTCACAATTGACATATTAATTGTGTAACATATATACAAAAAAAAATACAGACAAATCGTGAACCTTCTTCTTTTTGGAAGTCGGTTGAAAGAGATTACAATGTATTTACGAAGGAATCATTTTAACATTGAAATCCTTGCTATTTTGTTAATTATGGACCTTCGTCATAGCCACATGAAATTTGGCAGGCAGTAGGTAATTAAAATAGATGTGTTTTAAAATTATTGTTTTTGTCAGTGATTTTTTATGTGAAAAGCCTGCCTAAAGATCTTACTTATGCTATTGCAACACTTTTTATTTTCACACACAAACTTGTGCTATCCTTATTCCTATTCTATTTATTCCCTTCAATTGTTGTTTCTCCTTCACACAAAAACTACTAAACGGATTTTGATTCTGTCCAGAAAAGCATGATAACATCTTAGATCAAATCTTCACTTAAAATCAGATTAGACGGCGTCAAGTGCTTGTCTGTAACGACGAGACGAGTAACTGACGAGAGATGTTGCACTTACGCAGTGCAACATCTCTCGTCAGATTCGAAAACTGTAATGATTTCTTCCGAATGATTAACATACGTAATAAGTAGTCATAGATGGCGCCACCAATGCATAATTGGGTTAACAAATGCAATCCACTAATTTCGTCGTAACGATACTTCGCACCGTGGCTTAATTGGCAAAGCACCGGAACATGTTATTCCGGAGGTTGCGGGTTCAAGTCCCGTTGGTAAGATGAAATTTTGGATTGTGTTTAACAATTTACAAAAATATAAAGTGTGAAACACTTCAAAGGAACATAATATTAGTCATTTGTAGTACTATGTCTGAGGTGTTTATCTTCATATCTCTGGACATCCTTATCAGATCTCGATGAAATTACAATGGGATTATCTTAGAACTGACCCCAACCAATAAAAAAAAGAATCAATCGAATCGGTTCACAATTTACAGATTAATAGTGTAACATACATACAAAAAAAAACAAAACAGACAAATTGAGAATCTCCTTTTTTTATATTTTATAGGCTAGCGTTTGACCACTATCTCACCTGTTGGTAAGTGATGATGCGATTGAAAATGGTAAACACGCTAGGCCTAGAATGGCAACTGGCTCTCAAGGATAGCTGCCGGAACACATTAGATGTTTGGCAACCGATTTTCTAACTTGAGGGTGGTAGCTGGCCAGGCGGACACTAGATAGCGTCCTATCACCATGCGGGGGTTGTTGGTTTCTTAACTATGTTTTTCCTTCACCGGAGGGCCACTGTGAAAAGCGAACATACGTTTTTCAATAGAAATATCCATTAGTGCACGGCGGTTTGAACTAGGTACCTCTGGCATTAAAGCCAACCGTTCTCCCGATTACGCCACCGGGCCCTCGACCTATTTGGCAGTCAGTTAAAAAAGACTAATTTAGGTACAAACCTACAGTAGAAAGAATAGTGAGAAATAAGATTGTCATGGATTTCAAATAATACAAAACATGAGTCATGATGTACTAATGATAGTGCAACTTGATAACGGGCCAGGTGTTTACATTATGAATCATAGATTGTGAATACCTTCTTCACATTTTAGACATGAATAAAACTTCAATTAATGAGTAAGATTAATGTAATTTAAATAAAGGCACTTGAAAACCAGTCAAACTTGTTTAATGGCCTTAAAAATATGAATTAATTAATGTTTGTTTTTATTTCGAAACAAAGAATGTATAGGACATAGTGCAAGGCATTTTGAAACTTTTTTTGATTTGTTTTATAAGGTCTATGAAAGAGATATGAAAGTCAATTTTATCTATTAATTTCTTTCCTCTTCACGAATAGGTGGTTTGATATGTTGTAAAAATAAGCATGAGGTAGATAACAGGAAAAGCCTTAGAGCCTTCTGGAAGGGGTTTTTACGATGTTAGTTTAACTAATAGAACATTTACATGGGACAAAAATCTTATCAAGATCAATTTAATAATATATTTGTTCTACCCAAATATATAAAGTAGTCAATATCTGAAAAATTGCATATTTGTAAGGACAAAATGTACAATTATAACAGGGGATTCTCCTTACAGACTTGTCATATCTATAATTAGTATTGGCATAAAGTTCTAGGTATGTGAAGAACAATTGCAATGT
Organism: Cabera pusaria; assembly: GCA_954871355.1. Lineage (NCBI taxonomy): Eukaryota > Metazoa > Arthropoda > Insecta > Lepidoptera > Geometridae > Cabera > Cabera pusaria. The sequence goes on from OX940902.1 coordinate 16,805,247, forward strand.
GTGAGCCTGTTCTATGGATTCAATATTAGCATACTAACTTTAAACGACTCCAAGACGTCAATCCACTGCTGTTTCTCTTCCGGATTCGAGGCTCTCAAGTACCAAACACAGTCATTGACTGAGACATCAAATCTACAATCATCAAACTCATGAGGCTGAAACAACATCAATTATAACACATTAGCATCACCTCGAGATCCATTACAATTGTTAGCTACGCTTTTTTATTACGTCAATATCAATTGAATGCGACAAAAAACTACACAAGGACGAATCCATCATTACTTAGACGCTCAGGGTAAGAAAACAATTTATTTTCTGCATAATCACCTTGACTTTGGCTTTTTTCAAGCATAAGGCACCTCGGCATCCAAGATTGCTCTCTAATTCGCTTTTGTAATACGACAAAGTGGAATCCTTCAAAACAATAAACCTGTCTTGCCAACCATGAATGTAGTTTGTCCATTTACTCAAATGTCCGCGAAGTTCTGGGGTCCCCCCATCTTCTATATCCGAGCTGTCACTCACAGTAATATTTTCTTCCGTCATGTTGAATAAATGAAAAGAAATCACATCAATATACAACTGAAATTAATGGAAAACTAAATAAAAATAGTAATTTTATCAAAACTCGTTATCACCAGCAAGTGGCAGCAAGTTGTTGCTGTATTTTGACAATTAATTATGACTGACGGTGACGTTTGTGCTAGTGAATGTGACATTTACACAGACTCAATAAAATATGTTACCAACATGAATCATTGACATATAATAATAAACACGAAATACCTACAAAAAAGTATTCGACCTCGGACAACTAACTAAGACGCGACGCAATGTTTCAATCGAACCTATGCCGTATTTTCACTAGCATAGTACCGCCGTACGCCGTAGACGCGGTGCAATAACAGTTTGAGTGAGACGGTAGCATGACACTATACTAGCCTCTCAATCGCACACTAGTATGCACTACCTATTCCACCTAGTATTTGACGTCGAGACTAGATGCGATGTTTCACGCGAATCTATGCCGTATCTTAACTGACATAGTAGAGCCGTACAACGAAGATACGGTGCAATGCGAGTGTGAGCAGGAGGGTAGTATGATACTATACTACTCTTTCACTCGTACTCTAGCATGTGAGAGCGAAATGATGCAATGAGTACATACTGTTGACTACTATACGCGATCAATACTAAGTGGAATAGGTATTTGGATCACGTATTTCCAAGGACTAGGAATACGTGCACCTAGTCCAAAATTGCTCGGATTGTCTCTGAATCAAAGTCATAAATGGACCAATGAACAATCAATGGCAGCCATTTTAGGTTACAATATGACGTTTTGGTATGCACCTTTTTAAAATGAAATTTTGTACTTACATAATCTCAATTTTTTTTGTTTATAGAATTTTTATTTGGAAAGCTTACTAGCAAATTTATGTGGGTTACACATTACTCCATATCAATCAAAATCAATTGGTAATAGCATGTGCTGAGATGTTCTGGCACATGGCTCACATGACTGGCACTTCCCCTACACTTACGTCACCTACCTAGAGCCCACGAGACTATCATACCAGCAATTTGATGAACGAAGTGTGAGATGAGCTGCTGCATTGCTGTGCCTGCAGCCTCACAGCTGAACATCTCATTCTATTTGGCTAATCATTAGTTTCATTTTGATACACTGTTGAAACTGTTTTACTCTAAGATCTTTGTAAACACAGTTTTGAACAATAAATACTATTTCTATTCGTGTAATAAGTAGTTTAGACTAAACTGTTTAATTTAGTCACCGCTTCGCGCGTCTATTGACTCTACGGTCTATGGATATCTTGCGTAGGTCAGAAACGTCCGGATAGCACGGGCCATGCACCGGACTATGGAGAATAGGCTTAACCTACATTCGGCAAACAGTGATAAGAACATCCGTTTTGCTTTGCGGTTGTTCGTAATTGAAACTCTAGAATACTGTTTGTCCATTGAGAAAGTATATTAGAGACAACATTAGCGTATGCGAATGAAATAGCTATAGAGATCTAACCCGACTAAAACGATGAACACATGATACATATGCCAGCTATAAGATAAAATGAACAACGTAATTTGGTCGGGTCATACATGACAGCGGGTGAGAGCCAATGGGTGCACTAGAAACTGGCTCCATACATTGCTGGATCCAGTTTAATCGTATACGCAGGTAAAGGATAATAAATATTGTTCATCTCGCTCTCTCATACCAGTGATTGTATAGTTTTATCCTTCTCATATTATTATTGTTATTTAAATACCACATCCTCTTAATATTCCATCCACGTGTCTGTCTGTCTGTCTGTCCATCTCTCACCAGGCTGAATCTCATGAACCGTGATAGTAGACAGTTAAAATTTTCATAGATGATGTATTTATGTTGCGGCTATAACAACAAATACTAAAAACAGAATAGAGTTAAAAAATATTGGGGGCCCCATACAAGAAACGTGTTTTTTTTTCGGCGTTTCAATATAATGCCATCTATGAACGCTTAGGTAAACGTCCATAGATGGCGTTATATTGAAATGACGATCCTAAACCCTTTTGTGTTAACTTAACTTTCACTTAGATAGCGTTAGATATTCGTAAGATAGCGTTATAAGAAATAAGCACGCGGCTCACAACTCTGTTTTGAAAAAATGTTTATTAATTATTATTTTTTACTGGCGAAAGATTATAGTGGCCTTTTTTGCTCGATCTTAAAATACTGTAGTGTGGTACGGAACCCTACGAGTGCGAGTCTGACTTGCACTTGGCCAGTTTTTTTGCTACCACACATGCAGGATATAAGTCACGGATTACTATATAGAAGTATCCTCCTTGCTAGCTTTTTATTGACAACACCACGGAGACGTCGGAGACAACACCATATATTATTTTCTCAATATTTTCTCGTCTGGCAGCAATGGAACAAGTTCCACGGCAATCCGGATGTTGTGCTCTTTGCGATATTGATAAATATTTGTCTGTCATTTCATTGGTGGATGATCACTAACCGCCAAAACTTATTGTGGCGAACCAATAGAACGCCGCCGTTCTAGGAACAACGCGCAATTTCCTTTCAAAATGGCGGATAAAACTATGCCTATTTTTGTTCCATCTGAAAAGTCTGTAAAAGTAACTAAGTGGAAAGTAAAAGAGGGTGCATTTGTGTCGCAAGGTCAAATATTATTTTTGTATAATGATTCATCAGGTAGTAGTGGTGATGTAAAGAAATATAAGGCCGCGCGTGCTGGTACTATCTCGTCGATCAAGGTGAAGGAAGGGGACATTGCAGAGCCTGGGTATGTGACGTCGTGCTATTTTCGCCTAGCATTACTTATTATTTTCATAACTCATTGTTTTTTATTTGTAATCTAATTAAATTACGACCTAATTTCTATGATGCTTTTGTATTGATTAAAATTATGCAGTAGTTTAGTTTGGTTTGGTAAGTTGGCAGTACTTTGCCCGCCAAATTTAAAATCTAGGTACATGTTTTATTTTTATTGTATTGAAAAGTACTCTGTGTGATACAATACATTACATACATATTAGTAATTTTGTAGCAAATACAAAATCCTTAAAATAACTCCTTTAAAGTGACAAAGCCGAAGTACCTAGTTGCTTGTTTATAACAGGTAAAGACTTGCATTGAATAACGGGTTATTTTATTACGGAACCCTACACTGCGCGTGGCTTGACACTCACTTGGCCGGTTATTATCTTAATCAAATCTCGCTAAACTGTACAATGGGGTTAAATTGGAATCTTCCAAATCAGTGATTGAATGACAGAGTTCTGAGGTAATGATAAAACAAAATATTACAAACTAATCGAGCCTCAACCTATTATAAAGTTTGTTAAAAATTAAACACATAGTATGTACAGTCAATTTAATAGATCACATTTGACAATTCATCAAAATTCAACAATGTAACCTTGTAATGAAGGGCACATAAAATTATTAATTATTTCAAAGTCAGAACTGCATAATTACTTAAAATTTTTCAGTTACAAATACATATTTATTCTAATAATTACAAAAGAAAGCGTTTTTACGATTTACTTTGACTAATAATTAATTTTAAACATAATAAACAATTTTTGTTCTAAATAACTAAACGTCAGTACAAGGTTACGTCAGTGAACACTTTTACTTTATAAACACTAGGAATGCTACCAAAAAATTAAAAGATTGATCAGTCGATAGGTTGAATCGAATGCAATGATTACATGTGAAGGATGTTTAACTATAAAAATAACTACACTGTGATTGTAATTAACACATAATATTATTCTTTGACTAAAAAAATACAAAAATAATTGAATAGGAACTAAAATCAATAATATTTGGGTTAGAAAACTAATGATAAACTACTAAACGTTAGATCTATAGGTACATTTGAGTATGTTTTTTATTTTATTGGGCCATTTTCTATGGAGCTAAATTCTAATCCATAAATACATATAAAATTGTTTAAATATGTACAATTTCCGATTTGTATAATATGTATTAACGTGTCTTATCAATTTCATATTAACGCAAAACAAACAAGTAAACAACACTGAATAATGTAAATGCTAATTGTATTTCTCATTTAGAGCTGCCGGAAAGTTGGTTATTTCGAATAACATCAAACTAACATCATTCTTGTATGTGTTGTTGTGTATCGATTCATCAATTGAATCGATGTTTTTAAGCAAGTCACCTTACTATGAAGCTAAGAGTGACAGATGTCAAATGACCGTACTATAGTGACATTCAAGTTCTTAGAGAAACTTAATAGAATAAGGTTATCTGAACTTATAATACCAGATGATTATATTATAAATACTTATAAATCACCTATATATTTGTTTGAATTATGTACTTTCTATTAACTAGTTTGTGTATAGTCTGGTGTCTATGACCCGATTTGTCACTAAACTTTTTAATTTTGTACCCTACTTTAATTGGCAAGATTAAGTTCTAATTTGAGCAATAAGATTGCACACTATCGGACCGAAAACCGAAAACAACTTAAAGCACTTTTGCTTTAAGAAGGTGAACAGTGGTCATTGACACAATCTCACTGAACAAGTTGCTAGTTAGAGCCTTAACCTTGACCTAATGCTGGACTTTGTGGATAATAACACCTTCGTCCTAGACTCTAGGATTTATTTATTGATTATTTTTTTATTAGTAGGTTAGGACCCTAGGACCTAGAGTTATAACCTACTCATAAAATAATAATCAAGAATATTGATCGACAGTTTAGCGGAGAAATCACTGAAATATATTGTTAAATATGTTACCACATAATAATAAATAATTTCTAACCATACAGTGCAGCAGTAGCTGAAATAGAAGGATGTCATCACCCGACGGTGATGAAGCAGATGTGTGCAGAATGTGGTGCAGACCTTCAAGAGGACGAGGTTGTCAACCGAGACCTTGCTGTCATACCTATGGTACACTCGGTACCTGAACTTAAGGTAATTTTGTTTAGTAAAATTATATGCATTTGTCTGGTAATGGTGTTTACCTTTTCTGTAAAAGTTGGTTATATGAAAGAACCTTTGTGGTGGTTTATGAAAATCCTTTGTGATCGAAACAACATGACGCAGTACCTTATTATTGTTTTTTTTTCTCTGTACCTAATTGAATTCAAATATTGTGGCATAGCATTATAAATACTATATAGTTAGTCATAAGGCTACTATAAGTAATTTAAATGTGACCTAAACTACTAATTATAGTAATTTTGCACTGTTCTTAAGAATTCACTATTTTCTTGGCAGTAATAAAGAATGCAATTATATTTTTATTGCTGAAAGACTAGATTGTTTGTTATATTTTTGTTGTGTTTTTTATTGTTTGCTATTATTTTCTTTATCTATAGCGTAATCACGGTGTTACTTTTGCCTGCAGTTTCGTTCAAATTATACTGGAAAAATGTATACAATGTTGTAGGTATCAGAAGAACTGGCACAGAAGTTGGGACGTGAAGATGCTGAACGCCTGCTGAAGCACAGAAAGCTGGTGTTACTTGTAGACCTCGATCAAACCTTGGTGCACACCACCAATGATAATGTACCACCTAATCTGAAGGTACCATACCTTATCCTAATGTTATTATATGCGTTCCTATGAATAAATCATAAGTCAGGAAAAGTAACTGCATTATAAAAATGACCCAACAAAAGTCGTGTCCAAGCATGCGGGGTTAAAGGTCGTGTCCAGCGCGTCATTAGTTGGACATTTGTCTTGTTTGACTCGACTGTCATAACAGACATTGCAGCACATCCCCACGCGAACTAATCCCTGCTTTCGTTCCGAATTTAAATCAATCTCCAAGCCAATCATTTGTAACTTTGAAAGTGATTCTTATTTTGAACCAGAAGTGCCCCGCGGCTTCGCCCGCGTTAAAAACTCCTTTTATTTACTTAAAACTTTTCTTTTGTAAAAACCATCATAATCATAAAAGACATCCTGCAACACGTACTTACTTATTTATTAACAGAAGTACCAATGTAAAGTTTCGAATAAAACAGACTATCTCATCTTGTTTCGCCATACAAACTTTGAATCCCCGTTCTGTATCCGGGGGGAAATTTAAAGAAAATCCTTTCTTTACGGATACCTTCGTCATAATAACTATCTGCATTCTAAATTTCAGCGCAATCCGAAACAATATTGATTTTCAGACTTTTTTACCCCACTTCACCCTCTTTGAAAAAGCCTGAATTTCGTATTTACTTATTTATTTACAGAAGTACTGATTTGAAATTTCGAATCACTTTGTTAACCCATTTCACCCTCTCAGGGGTTGAATTTCGAAAAAGCCTGTAAAACATATTTACTTATTTATTTACTGAAGCATTTGTGTGAAGTTTAGAATAGAAAGACGTCTTGTTTTCCCATACAAACTTTAAACCCCCGTTTCATCCCCTTAAGGGGTGAATTTTAGAAAATCATTTCTTTGAGGGAACTAACGTCGTAATAACTATCTGCATGCCAAATTACAGCACAATCCGAAATAATATTGATTTTCAGACTTTGTTACCCCATTTCACACTTTTAGGGGTGGAATTTAAAAAAAATCCTGAAACACGTATTGACTTATTTTTTTACTGAAGCACTTGTGAGAAGTTTCGAATAGAAAAGATTAAATAATCTTGTTTCTCCATACAAACTTTGAACCCCCATTTCACCCTCTTAAGGGGTGAATTTTGGAAAATCCTTTCTTACACACACCCTTACGTACTAAGACAAATATACCCTCCAAATTTGAAGTCTCTAGACCAGCGGTTTAGGCTGTGCGTTGTCTGTCAGTTAGTCAGTATGTCAGGACAAAGATTCTTATAGTATTAGATAGATTTACGTCGTTTTGGTTTGAAGACACTTTTTGTGTGGAATTTGTTCTGAATAAGAGTTCCTGACTTAAGATTTATTCGAAGTTGCGTTCCTACTAAAATAAGAAATGTCTTAACTTCTTTTTTATTATATAAGGCAACAGTACAAGCACCACGCTCGCTTGATGGTAAGCAATGACGTCCACAGATTTCTATATGTGTATAGCTAATGATGTCTACCTATTACAGATAAAGCTTAGTGCAAAATTCTGTACAGACAGAATTTTGCATGTCAACCGTCTTTTACCTTGAGACGGAAAGATCAACATCAGAGTCTCACATGCCCTGTAATTTCACTGGACACTGAACCTTGCCTTGCTACCACAAGTAGCATTTGATGGGGTAAAGCCCCATCAAATGTTATAAGCCAAGGAAGACACTCGCCTAATGGTAATCAATGACGTCTACCTTTTTAGGTACCAGAAACACTGACACGCAAAACATTCAACCGATTTCTAAAAAGGAGGAGAGGAGGTTCTCAATATGTCTGTTTTTTTTTTTGTATGTATGTTACGCGATTACTCCGTTAATTGTGAACCGATTCGAATATTCTTTTTTTTAATCGGCAGGGTACATTTCCGAGCTGGTACCATTGTAATTTCATCGAGATCTGATAAGTACATCCAGAGATATGACGATAAACGCCTCAAACTTGCTACTGAAACTGACTCGTGCGGCTTGGAAGTCTGAAATGAATCTTAATTATCAATGAAACTAATTTCAAAATAATTAGTCCTAAAATGACGAAATTGTTAATAAAAAATACGATCTGCCTGAATACTTTGTTTGTTGGTCAAATAAGAAAAAGATAAAAATATGTCTTGTTTTTATCCATTGCCAAGAATGTTTTGTCAGTGAATTTATCTAGTAGGTGACATAAAGAAGAAGAAAAGAATGAAAATACATACACACATCAACACTGTCTAGGGATATTAGATTTTTATTTTCATTTCTTTGGTTTTCAGAAAAACTACTCAGAATTAGGAAAAAGTTTATATGTGGGATTAAACCTCCTTGTTCCATTTTCAAACTGACATTGAAAAAAAAAACTAAAACTTATTAATACAAAAGAAAACGCGGGAACACGCATTTGATTCAGTTAGCAGTGCTAGTTTTGTGTTGAGATTTGTTTAGAAAAACATTAATTAACTAACGCTATCAATTGTTTTAGTGATTTTTACTGTTTGTGTCATCTCGTTGGTGCCATGCAACGTCGACATTTGACGAGAGACGAAATGATAAGAGCGGTAGGAATGTTGGAAGCTGGCGCTATCCAAAACGTTGTTGCGGAGATTCTAGGCACCAGCCAGAATGTGATATCAAGGCTCTGGTCACGTTATCGTGATACTGGAGAAGTGGCGGAACGGCATGCTGGCAGAATTCGGGTGACCACCCCTAGAGAGGACCGTTTTCTCCAAAATACCGCCAGGAGAGAACCTACTCTGACGGCAATGGAAATGGTACAGAGGCTCCAACAGGAGCATCAGCTGTTGGTTAGCGACCAAACAGTCAGAAGAAGGCTACATGAAGCTAATCTTCATTCTCGCAGGCCAATTCGTGTTACTGCTTTGCGACGTGGCAATCGCGGAAGGCGACTATTGTGGGCCCATGAACACGTGTTATGGGATAATGAACAATGGTCGACAGTGCTCTTTACGGATGAGTCTCGGTTTGGATTTCATCCAGATTCGCGAAGAACACGCGTTTGGAGAGTTCCAGGCAGGGAAAGCCGTCTCCGGCATCCACAAGAGGTTCATTCGTACCAAGCAGGAACGATCATGGTATGGGCGGGAATTCGTATAGGCGCGCGAACCGATCTCGTTTTTGTAAGAGGCAACATGAATGCTCAGAAATACCGTGATGAGGTGGTGGAACCTGTCATTATTCCGCATAGGGTGCAAATCGGCCACCAATTCGTACTCATGCATGATAATGCCCGTCCACACACGGCGAGGCTGGTATCAGCCGCCCTTCAAGACAACAACGTCACGGTAATGAGATGGCCTGCGCAGTCGCCCGATATGAATCCCATCGAACATGCGTGGGACATGTTGCAGCGAAGGGCTATGCACGCCCTCCCTCCAAATCTGGCCACAGAAGAGCAACTTTTCCTGCACCTGCAACGAACCTGGGAACGCATACCACAGCAAGACATCGACACCTTAATTCACAGTATGAATAACCGATGCCGAACTCTAATTAACGTGAGGGGTGGCAACACTGATTATTAAGAGTTAAAATGTCTAACTTTCTGTTGTTATTTTTAATAAAATTATTAAGTTTATTAATTAATTTCACTCGTAGACAGCACCATTTTTAGTCTCTTTGTTATTTTTTTTTTTTTTAAATATTTGATTATCTAAAATGTTTTTTATTTATTTAATTAAGTTGGTCATTAACTGAGGTTTCATTCCATATATACTTCTCTGAACAAAATAATTATAGTTTATCAAAAAATTTAAGAAATACAAAATATCCCTAGACAGTGTTGATGTGTGTATATTAATTCAGCTTAGTTAACTACACAATACGAAATATAAAACAAAAATATATAAATGTTACACAATTTAAATAGTATAATACGATACGTGTGACTTAAGAAGTCGATTATTGCACGGCGTTTAGCACCGTCGCTGTCGACTATTTAAGTTACGGAAAAGCGAGCGTAAACTGCGGGTTTTGCTTAGTCACACTGTGCTATAAAAATCATAAAATATTACTAAAAATATGACATATTTCATAACAAGGTAATTGCTGTAAATGCCTATTTCAGCACAAAATGATCAGGCAGATACCTAGCCGAATGCTGATTTTCGGATACTTAGGCTTAAAGCAGGTGTTGACATTATTCTAAAATTTTTTTATGTCATATAGGCTAGCATTTGACCACTATCTCAGCTGTTGGTAAGTGATGATGCGGTCGAGGGTGTTAGTACTCTAGGCCTAACATGGGAACAAGGATAGCTGCCCGAACACAATACATAATTTGATCCACCCTCTATGCTAGGCCAGTAGAACTTATAAACTAATTCATATTGTTATTATATTTCAGGATGTCCTCCATTTCTTCCTCCGAGGCCCCGGCTGCCCGGGCCGCTGGTGTCACACACGTCTCCGTCCCCGTACTCAACAATTCCTCGAATCAGCGTCTAAAAACTATGAACTCCACGTCTGCACCTTTGGTGCGAGGCAATATGCACATGCCGTAGCAGATTTACTTGATCCTGAGAAGAAATATTTCTCACATCGAATCCTGTCTCGAGACGAGTGCTTTGATGCTAGAACTAAATCTGCAAATTTGAAGTAAGTTTTAAAATGTATGTAGTACTTTTTACAGGCTGTACAGCCAGGCGTCATTCGCGTTTTTTTCCTACCGCTTTGCGTATCGTCCACGATACAACCGAAAGTCGTATTGTGAACGTTATTGACGTTGTAACTAGGCTTAATCTCGCATGTTTGCTGTCAGAGAGTGCATGTTCTGTGCGTAGGACTCTTATCTTTTCTGTGCCACAGCTAGGTAATATACATGCCTTTTTCCCGTTGGGGTAGGCAGAGACTACTTCTTTCCACATGCTACGATCCTGACATACCTCTTTCGCTTCTTTTTAGGTAACAATATAAATATTTAAAATAAAATAGTGTACAAAAATGTTATATCACCTATTTTATTTAAAACTATTTTTTTAAACTATTCCTAACATTCCATCACCACAATAATCTAGCCATTCTAGTCTAATTACATTAATTTAGGCACATAATTGGTTGCTGTTTCGTCTGAAATATTGATATTATTTATTTCATTATTCTGTTTGTAGAGCCTTATTCCCTTGCGGAGACAACATGGTGTGCATCATCGATGACCGGGAAGATGTGTGGAGGCATGCAGCCAATCTCATCCACGTGCGACCATACTCATTCTTCCAATCTACGGGGGATATTAACGCACCTCCGCCGGGTAACTATCCTTGCGAGCCAGTTCCCATTCTAAGCCTAGCGTGATTACCATGTTCGACCGCATCATCACTTACTAACAGGTGAGATAGTGGTCAAACGCTACCCTATAAGATAAAAAAAAACAATAACCCGAGTTTTATTAGACCCTTAGAGCCAATTTTACTGATTCCTAGTATAATAATAATGCTATATAAAAGCTATAGTTTATCTGACAGAAGTTTTTTTAATTTTATTATAGGCTAGTTTTTGACCATTATCTCGCCTGGTGGTAAGCGATGATATGGTGTTATATAACATAGACTGTTAAGAACCAGTGATACTGTCAGTAACACTAGTATGTTGCTGACCCTTAGATGTAGTAGAATAGAAAGTAGAAGTAGGCCTCCCTCACTCGCCCATAGCTACAGCGCTTTATACCTAAACTCTCGAGCACCGCCGGCTCTGCTATGCGCCAGTCGGTTGTCACTGCTCACGCGCGCGCAACGAATATTATTATTTAAATGACGGGATAACTGCGCATTGGCATTCTATATTAAAAACGATTCATGTTTTCCATAGAAATTTTGCGGGTTTGACTAAATAAAACTGGCCAAGTGCGAGTCAGCTCTTATCGCACACTTAGGGAGGGTTCCGTACAATACGAAACATAACAGAGTTTCAACCTCATATATTTGATTAATTGATATTACCAAGAATATTTGGTTTGGTCGCGATCTAGAAAGACGGGGCTCGTTTACTAGCGCCATCTATGTCATTTTGCCGAAACTAATTTAATAAAGTATTTGTTGTTCTAGCGGCAACAGAAATACACCATCTGTGAAAATTTCAACTGTCTAACTATCACGGTTAATGAGCTATAGCCTGGTGAGTCGGACAGACAGACAGACAGACGGACAGCGGAGTCTTAGTAATAGAGTCCCGTTTTACCTTTTGGGTACGGAACCCTAAAAACAAGCATAATATTTTCCATTTGTTTATGCTTACGTATACATGACTTGACGGCGTAAAATTTCGACTTAAAATTCGACTCTTAGTTAGGGACTTTGATGTTATTTTGTGAGGTAAATAAAAATAATTCGTAAACTCTTTTTTTTACTTCATTGAGTCAACCCTTCACTAATACACATCGTATCGGGCGCGCGCTGATCGTTGTAATAACAACGCTAAGTCGAGCACCTTAGTCACATTTTTCTTTGTATTGTCTGAATTAAGCGTTGGTATTGTGTTTTTGTAGGGGAGTGAAATATCTGTTACGTAGTAAATATTATATAATATGTGATAGAAGTTACTTACTACTATTTTTTTATTGTCTTAATGCGTCTTAAAGTAGCAGTAAGAATTTTGATCAATTAGTAATTATAATTATGTTTATGCAACATTATTAAAATTGAAACAGGTATAACAGTTACTGGATTTAGATACAAGGTGCATTATTGAGATTATATGCGTCATCACTATAAATCCAAATAGCATAAAGTCCTTCTGAAGACTTTCTTTTGTTTAGCTTTGAAAGAAAGACAGATACGAGGACTACATCTTGAATTGTAGATCACTATAAAATAATAATACTATTACGTGCGGGGTGGTCTAAAAATGTCAATCTGATGAGATGAACGTTTATTTCCACTGAACACTAGGATAGCACAATGTTCCACAGTAGTTGTCCAAATCGTCTTGCACAATGATCAAATGTCCGTTAACACACTCTGAGGTCGTTGGTAATTCACAATCACTTATTTCACTGTTCGCACTTCACAAACACTTTGTTCACTGATCACACTTTAAAATCACTTGGTCGCTATCCGCGCTTAGATGTTTACACTGTCGCTTCCAAAGAATGACTGCCTCAACGGGAAGATTCTACACTTTAAATAGGGCCACAATATTAACTACAACATTCTAGACTCCGTTAGAAACAAAACTAACAATCGGCAATTCAAAATAATAAACAATAACATGACTTTCCATTGAAACATCTAATGTAAAGAACTTTTACAATACATGCAATGCAATTTGATCTCTAAAGACTTAAGAATAAGGTTCGATCTTTATACTAAACTAGAAGTGCCCTGCGCCTGCGTAATTTTTTTAACTTTTATTTTGTAAAAACCTTTCTATCATAAAAGACATCAAAGAAGTAAAAGCCAAATCGGTTCAAACTTTGAACCTTCGTTTCATCCCCTTAAGGAGTGAATTAAAAAAAATCCTTTCTACCTACGTTATAAAAACTATCTGCATGCCAAATTTCAGCGCAATCCGAAACAATATTGATTCCAGACTTTGTTACTGTTAAAAAACTATCTAATCTTGTTTCTCCATACAAACTTTGAACCCCCATTTCATCCCCTTAAGGGGTGATATTTAGAAAATCATTTCTCAGTGGGAACTAACGTTCAAGTTAAAAATTTCAGCGCAATACGAAACAATGTTGATTTCAGACTTTGTTACCCCACTTCACCCTTTTAGGGGTGGAATTTTATAAAAGCCTGAAACACGTATTTACTAATTTATTTATTGAATTGCTTGTGTGAAGTTTCGGATAGAAAAGACTATCTAATCTTGTTTCTTCATACAAATTTTGAACCCCTATTCCATCCCCTTCAGGGGTGAATTTTGGAAAATCCTTTTTTAACAGATACTAACGTCATAATAAATATCTGTATGCCAAAGTTCAGCGCAATGCAAAACAATATTGATTTTTTGTTTTTAAAGATTATTCGCAATGTGGGTTGCACATTACTAGTATTCTTGTTAACCCCTCCAACGAAATAGGCTTGTGTTTGGAGTGGGTTCACGTCCATAGTGCAATGGGTGTAGTGGGGATCGAACTCACGACCTCTCAATCGCCAGTCTGACACCCTATCCATTAGGCTATTGCCGCCTCGCACACAACATTTTCACACTTTGTTACCCCATTTCACCCTCTCGGGGGTTGAATTTCGAAAAAGCCTGTAACACGTATTTACTTATTAATGTACTGAAACATTTGTGTGAAATTTAGAATAGATAAGACTATCTAATCTTGTTTCTCCATACAAACTTTGAACCCCCGTTTCATCCCCTTAAGGGGGGACATTTAGGAAATCATTTCTCTGAGGGAACTAACGTCGTAATAACTATCTGCATACCAAATTTCAGCACAATCCGAAACAATATTGATTTTCAGACTTTGTTACCCCATTTCAGCCTCTTAGGGGTGGAATTTCAAAAAATCCTGAAACACGTATTGACTTATTTTTTTACCAAAGCACTTGTGAGAAGTTTAGAATAGAAAAAGTCTATCTAATCTTGTTTCTCCATACAAACTTTGAAACCCCATTTCACCCTCTTAGAGGGTGAATTTTGGAAAATCCTTTCTTACACACACCCTTACACCCTTACGTACTAAGACAAATATACCCTCCAAATTTTAAGTTTCTACGACCAGCGGTTTAGGCTGTGCTTTGTCTGTCAGTCAGTCAGTATGTCAGGACAAAGATTCTTATAGTATTAGATTACAAAACTATAAAGGTACATTATATATATTATAGGTACATTGACTAGGGTCGAAATACGAGCAAGGTAATTTTTTTATGACGGTCGTTTTATGGCCCCCAATTAGTCAATTTTCTCTCGGCTGTTCTCTCGAAGGTTCGGCATAACAATACCATTAGTATCTATATATAGTTATACCATTATTTCTCTCTAACACACATTCTATATTCCAGTGAATGAAAAACCCAAGCTTCCCAGTGGTAAAAACGGCTCCCAAACACCAATGAACCAGCTTCCAACATTAGACCCTGAACCAGAACAAAACCTGAAAGAAGAAAAAGAAAATGACAAGTCAGAAGATGGTTCCAATGGAAAGATCATTGCAAAAGAAGTCAAAGATAAAACCGAGGACAAAAATGTAGAAGAGAAAAAGGAAACTGAAGAAGTTCAAGAACCGGAACCGAAATGGTTGGAAACGTCCGATGGACAGATTGAAATTGAGGATCCTGATGATTATTTAATTTATTTGGAAGATATTTTAAAGAGGATACATGAGTAAGTACCACATGTCATATTATTAATTATAGCAAGATAATATAATATCATAATGTTATGTAAAAATTGCCCATTCTCACTTCTCATATCCACCTAAATGTTATAAGTCAATATTATATCAGTTCGTTTGATTGATACCTTTGTGTGATGAAACATTTTAAAGTTGTATACCCGACAGGACTTAAACTAAGTTTAAGAATCAAATGTCCAAATTTATACATTGTTACACACAATCCAAAACTAAATAATTAAGATAGTTTGAAAACTAAAACAACCGACTTCCATGCCCCGCGAGTCAATTTAGTAGCAAGTTTGAGACGTTTATCGTCATATCTCTGGAGATACTTATCAGATCTCGATGGAATTACAATGGGACGACCTCAAAAACATACCCTGCGGATTTAAAAAAAAACAATCGCATCGGTTCTCAATTGACGGGGTAATCGCGTAAAGCCGGCGCCAGAGATAGCTCAAACATTTGGGCACTTATTTGAACACACATGTGAAGCACGAGTATTTGAGTATTTATTCAAAGTTTGAACAAAGTTTGGCACTTTGCCATTTGGTGTTTTCGAGCGCACATCAAAGCGTTCAAAGTTCGAAGCTGCAAAAAGTGTTGTTTGCAAAGTATGTGTGGCAGGTACCGCAAATAAGTGCTCAAATATGTGACAAAGTCTTTTTCAAACATTTGTTTGTGTCTGGCGCCGGCTTTACATACTTACAAAAAAAAACATAGACGAATTGACAACCTTCTTGGAAGACTGTTGAAAATTATAAAGTGTGTAACACTTAAAATTTGCCATGGCCTAAATAATAAATATTATTTTTTCATTAAAAAATCTCTCACAAGTTGAGCTTTGTCTTTTGCTGGAGCCAGATCCAAAATAAAGTGACACTTTCATTGAACAAATAAGAAAATCTAAGAATTTGCAGATAATGAAGAGCTAAATGCAGATGGTATGTGATTGCAGTTTTATATATTGAATTGATATTGAAGGTTTGTTTGATCTTTTTGATCAGAGTTATTTTGCAGTTCCGTAGAAACAGATTTTATTCTGGAGTAAATGTATATTAACTAAATACATACTGTTGTCTGGCTATGTACCAAAATATTAACGGTAATGAAAAATGTTTTGAGGTTTCGTAATATCTGTCACTAGTTGCAGACCAAATCGACTCATATTTAGATTAATTTATATATTTTATTACCGCGTTAATTTGCCATTCGCTTACTGATAAGATATAAGAGCTGTGTGCAAAATTACGTAATATCTGCAACTAAACGCTGTTATCAGTTTGACTTACCTCCTGAGTTGTCTACAGTCGAGTATTATTAGACGGAACAATGTTGTTTTTGTGAAAAATATCTGCAGATATATTAGCGTAACGTAAAAATATTCGTTATATTTTGTTTAGAAACTATCCTAATTTATATAACACATAGGTAGACTTTATCGCTTACCGTTAGGCGAGCGTCGTGCTTGTCCTTTTACCTTTTATCATAAAAAAGAAACACTTATACTTAATATAATATAATAACTCGTGATATCTCTATATTTACATATGTATCTATGAAGCGGTTTAAGCGTATCGATAAACTTTTTACAAATATTTAGTTTATTATTAAGAAGTTGTATTGTATTTCATGATTTATTTGGGGTTTTGCAACATCTATCTCTCCTCCTTTTTTAACCAACTTCTCAAAGTTTTCAATTTGTCTGTTTTTTTTTTCCGATTTACTTTGCGTTACTTTTATTAGTATAGTGTATATCAAGAACACTCCTTTACTCAGGATAAATACTTCAAACTTGTTACTGAAAATACATAATTCTTACCCAACCTTTGAGATATTTTTTGAGCCCAGGATATCTTCGGTGCTATATTTATTCTTCTATCGGTTTATTTTATCTAATTGCATTAAAAGACATTAGCTTTGGAGGTGTTCATGTGAAGACCAATAATTTTTGCTTTCAAAGGCTTGTGTGTAGAGCTATTACAAAATCGGTGGCAGTATGCCAAAGGTGTATGTAAGTAGGGGCATAACCCAGCCATTGAAGGCACGCACCTTGTTGCCTCCTGACAAAATACTGTTAAGTACCTTTGTCAGGCGACGAAGAAACGCTCCTTCACCGACTGTTTTATCCCCCCACTCTCGATACCTAATGACTCTGACATACCAAGGTATTTACAGGTGTCGGCTACAGAGAGAGATCTGAAAGTCATTGTATCAGAAAGTTGTAAATCCATAGAATTCACAACATTCCCCCGCTGCACGTGCATGACCGCGCACTTATCTACACCGAACTCCATGTTGATGGCGTTGCTGAAAGTCTCAGTAACTTTCAGTAATTCCATCAAATCATGGCGCTTCGGTGCAAAAAGTTTGAGGTCATCCATGTACAGGAAGTGTGAAATGACTTCACCCTCTCTCCTAAGTCGATAGCCCAGCCCTGAATCTTCTAATAATGTGCTTAGAGGATTTAGGGCTAGACAGAACCACAACGGACTCAGACTATCACCCTGGAAAATGCCTCGCTCAATCCTTATAAAGTCCTGCGGATCAGAGGGGCTGTCTCCATCACCCGGTTGACGTAGGACTGTGGTCCACTGCCTCATACAAGAACCTAGAAAAGATCTCAGAGTTGTATCAATTTTACACAACTCTAAGATCCTCTCCAGCCAGGTATGAGGTACTGAATCATAGGCCTTCTTGTAGTTAATCCAAGCGGTGTAGAGAGCCTCTCTGTTCCGCCGGACTTGTTGGCAAATGGTCGTGTCGATGAGGAGGAGCTCCTTAGTACCACGCGACCCAACCTTATATCCATTCTGAGAGGGGGCCAAAATATTGTGTGCAACAATGTGCGAATTAATTTTAAACCTCAGAATATATGTAAGAAGCTTGTACAGCGTTGGTAAGCATGTAATGGGTCTATAGTTCTTCGGTTCCGTAGTACTACCGGACTTGTGGAGCAGGAAGGTGACACCGGTTGTCATGAATGTTGGCAAAGAACCAACCTTGAGGGCTTCTTGGAATTGCGCCGCTAAGCGGTAGTGTGAGCATCGAATCCACTTTATCCAAAAGTTGTGTAATCCGTCCGGTCCTGGACTTTTCCAGTTCTGGGCCGTACGGATCTCACAACTAACGTCTTCGGGGCTAATACTAATAGCCCCCATGGATTCGATAGGTTCACACGCGCGCTCAACGACGCTCATCCAATCACCCTCCGTGTGTTCGACGGGCACCGACCAGATACTACGCCAGAAGTTATTCATGGTAGTAGCATCCGGATACTGCTCCTCATTCACACGTTGATTGGTTCCTTCCCAACCTCGGTATATCTTCCTTTGGTCTTTGGTTTGATAATAGCGATCTACACGCGCTCTATAGCGACGTCATATATATATTATATATATATATAGATATATATATATATCATTATCATTATCAGCCAGTGTCAGTCCACTGCTAGACGTAGGCCTCTCCCAAGATGACACTGACTGAGCCCGATCTTCGGCTCTTCTTTATTATTTTCATTACATTGATTACCTTTAAATATTTTTTATATATTTTATTTTATATAATATTTTAGTTTTCAAAATTGATTATAGAATAATTTGATTTTATATAAATAATTTAATAAAAATATTGATTCAAACAATATTAAAAACATATAATTTCTTATAATTCGTAATTACAAATGTTAATATGAAATAATACTTCTTTCAGACATTTCTATGACATCTATGATAAAATGGGCAAGAAGCAGATACCTGATTTAAAATGCGTCATACCCGAGGTGAAGGGGGAAGTTTTATCAGGCACTAGTATGGTGTTTAGTGGCTTAGTTCCTACTCATCAAAGATTGCAGACGTCCAGAGCTTACTTGGTGGCGAAGAGTTTGGGTGCGGAGGTGACTCAGGATTATACGGAGAATACAACTCATCTGGTTGCCGTCAGAGCGGGTATGTTTATTACTTCTCATTAAGCCCTCATTTCTAATCTACTGTATTGTGAGGACCGAAGTGTCCAAGTAAATGTGAAGTTACAGAACATGAGAAATTCAACATCTAAAATTCTAAGGGCCAGTTTCACCGGTTCCTGATAATGCGTTAGATAGTTATGACACATGCCGCCATTAAAAAACTGTCAAAATCCTGTCAGATTTCTTCTTATTAGTGCTATCAGGAACCCGTGTAACTGGCCTTAAATGTATCGAGTAAAAGGCACATTGCAGTGACATTTTGGAATTACAAAGTATTGTGTGGCACAGTATCGTGGATGATACTATAGGCATTATTTCATGTGCTAATGAGATGCCGCTGAGAACAATCCTCAGCTGTCCTAGTACCCTATGTTTGCCAGTTTTCTTATTTTAACTTGACCGGGCACTATTGCATTAGATTATGTATTCGCGCCAAATCAAACTGAAGAATTAATTACCCTAAAATTATCACATAAAAATTATCTAAGCACAGAATAAAGCAAGCCATTTGGTTAACTATGCGCGGTTGAACCAATCAAATGGCCTCCTTCTGTGCTAACGGCAGATCCAGACTCGTGCATCGTTCTCTAACACTGGCATAAGTATTTAATTTTTTTATATCTTATAGGATAGCGTTTGACCACTATCTCGTCTGGTGGTAAGTGTTGATGTGGTCAAAGATGCTAAACACGCTAGGCTTAGAATCACAACTATGGGAGAAGCCATTGGCTCCTGAGACACAGCAATGCTAGTTTGGGAGCCTATAGATTCATATCATATCGTGCAATGTCATTATATATTCAATATATATCAAAGTGGCAATAGCCCAATGGATAAGGTGTCGGACTGGCGATCGAGAGGTCGTGAGCTCGATCCCCACCCATTGCACTATTGAAGTGAACTCACTCCAGACAAGCATATTTAGCTTAGTTGGAGGGGTTAACAAGAATACTAGTAATGTGCAACCCACACTGCTAGTAGGTTTAAAAAAAAATAGAAAAATATCTTGAGTATATATCATATCTCACATTACAGGAACAGCAAAAGTGAATGCAAGCAGAAGAATGGCAGAAGGCAAAGCGAACAAGCTGCATGTAGTAACTCCGGATTGGCTGTGGACGTGCGCTGAGCGGTGGGAGAGAGTGGACGAACGGCTTTATCCCTTGCAGAGAGTTGGACAGGTAATGTAACATTACATAGTTACATATACTTTAATGTAATATACGTTCTAGGTAAGTGTGCTACATCGTTGATCACATTTTAATTTAACACCAGGTGAAATAGTGGTCAAACGCTTGCTTATCTACTATAAAAAACTGGCCAAGTGCGAGTCGGACTCGCGCACGAAGGGTTCCGTACAATCTATATATATAAAAGAAAGTCGTGTTAGTTACTACATTTATAACTTAAGAACAGCTGCACCAATTTTTATGATTTTTGTATATTTGGAATTGTCTTTGTCAGGAATAGGATAATAAGTATTAAAAACAATTAATAATTGACCTAAAAAAATTATATAAGGAAAAATATTTTGCCAAAATGTTCCTGGGTTTAAAAACTGCCAATCATTTGATGTTCAATTGTTTATTCCGCCGTATTTTTTTTGTATAATTATGGCTCCACGCTATTAGTGTATTTAGCCAGTGCCAAGTATAAAAATTCCCATATGTGGATAGCATTGCAATGTTCGGATTATCGCGTATTTTTTTTTTGTATAATTATGGCTCCACACGATTAGTGTATTTAGCCAGTGTCAAGTAAAAATTCACGGAGAATAGACTCTACTCTTAAAAATTCTTCAAGTTTTTGTGAATTGACTAATGACAATTGTTTGACATATTTATTGATTGTCAAATATGCGTGCGTTCAGAAATGTATGCTTACAAGCAACTTAAGAAACTATATATTTCCAAAAACCATTTTTACCAATTTTTATTCTATATCTGTATTGCCATAATACATTAATAAACCTAATATCTCTTTTGTATTCATTTACTACGTTCATAAAAGCCTAAATTAATTTCATCTAAAAGGTAACACGACATTCATTGTCTGTTACTGTTAGGTGGTACGAAGTTCGCCGGGCCAGCTAGTTATCTATAAAATCATGTCTATTGTATGGGAGCCTCCTTAAATATTTATTTTATACTGTTTTTTAGTATTTGTAGTTATAGCAATAGAAATACATCATCTGTGAAATTTTCAACTGTCTAACTATCACGGTTCATGATATACAGCCTGTGACAGACGGACAGCGGAGTCGTAGTAATAGGTCCCGTTTTACCCTTTGGGTACAAAACCTTAAAAAAACGGAAAAAGAAAGATTGTTTTTGCAAATTGTTATACATAATCCAAAATTTCATCGTACAGACGGGACTCGAACCGTGTGGACAATTTACAAAAATATTAAGTGTTAACACTTCAAGAAACATACCACTCATAATTAGTATCTATTGTGTCTCTTATCAACCCACGGTTGCCTGGAAGAGATCGCTGCTTAGTGATAAGGCCACCGATTGTACTCTAGTTTTGTGTTCCTTTTATTACTTTATTTCATAAGTGCAATAAAGCGTATTCTATTCTAAAGAGATATGTACGTACATACATCCACAGAGCAGCTCGCGGCGGCCCCCCGCGCACTGCAGCAGCCCGCCGCCCGCGCCCCCCGCGCCGCCCGCGCCCCGCCGCCGCACCCCCTCCGGCCGGTTCATGGACACGCTCAACCCCCTGCTGTCATTCTCCAGCGACGACATCGCTGATATGGATAGAGAGGTAATGACGCCACGGTCACCTACTTTTTACAAGCTTTATCTCTACTTCACGGCGAATTTATTTGTCCGTCACAAATCGTGCGATTGATTTTAGAGCGACTTCAGGGCTTCGATTGAGCTGAAACTTTGCATTCATGTGTAAATCGCGTGACAATGTAATAAAATGATGACATGGTGCTGATGATGGAGCTGGAAGGTGGCCAAAGGAACTCCTAAACTACACATGTTATACCCGTCGTGTTTGGGCCCGTTGGATTTGTTTTAACTTACTCTGGTCCTAGGTTATGTAAAAGCTTGTGTTTAAAAAGGTTTTTTAAAATATTACTTGTTACACTTACGGAGATTTTAGTTCGACATATTTTAACAGACTTCACAAAAAAGGAGGAGGTTCTCAATTCGATGCTTACAAAACCGACTTCACAAAAAGAAGGAGGTGCTCAATTCGACTGTATTTTTTATTTTAGTTTTTGTTTCATCATCATCATCTGTGTCAGTCCACTGCTGGGTACATAGGCCTTAGCCTATAGCTACATATATATACTCTTCTATAGCCTTTTTATGTTTGTGACTTCAGAACTCCGTCAAATCTTAACCGATGTAAAAAAATCTTTTTTTGTTTTAGAGTTTATGCTTCCCGTTAAGTGGTCCCATTTAAATTTTATCGAGATCGGATTATCATCTCCGGAGATATGTAGTATGAACATTTCACACTCAATTGTATACCTTGATGACATGGTACTGGCTACTTTGACCATCGCGGCATGTGAAGTCGGTTTTTTCGTTTTGTATAATCATAAATTATAAGCGAAACGTATGTATCTGTGTTATCGTAGCTCCCAAATTGAAGAACCGATTTGGACTTAGTTGTTTTGTTTGAAAGGTGAATTGATTGGGAGTGTTCTAAGCTGTGATTTAAGAAAATCTGTTCAATCGTTTGCAGATCTGTAAAATTGCCTAAAAGGCCACAATACCTATATCGCAATAGAATATGATCCTTATACGAATCATATTCTATTTTCTGGTTTAGTCAGTTCTGTTATTACAACTGCAGGTCACAGTACATTTGTTCTAGAAATGAAGTACAAAGAAGAATGAAATGAAAAGTAGAAAGTGCATAGAGTAAGAGATTAATCTAGATGGATAGATTATTTACTCTTTGATGTAGAACATGAACTTTGTTATACCAACTGCTAGTTTGCTCCCTAAGACAAAAATAATCTTACTTCCTTTTTGACGTGAAAAAGTCTAATAAATCGATAATAACGCCGGCCGCATGCATGCACGAAAAAGTGTCCCGTTACACTCCTTGTGTCCCGTTACGATCATTGTACGCATGCGCCGATTTTATATTTTTTTTGTTGTATGAATGTGAATATGAACATGAACATCAATGTTTTGTTATGACGTTGTCACGTTAAACTATCGTCCGTAAACCAACCTTACAGACAACCAATTTTTTATTTAATTTTCAGGTTGAAGACATATTCAATGAATCAGAAGATTCTTCGGATGAAGAGACGAAGAACCGAGGTGACGACCTTACTGATGAGGAGAATCCTCCGGAAGACCGTCTCATTTCCGTAGAACCAGAAGACAGCTGTTCTCAAGACAGGTGAGTTTCTTTTCGACCGACATCCAGGAAGTAGGAGGGTCACAATTTGTCTATCCGGCAGTACTGTACACTACACCAACAGTAATACACGTCGTTAAATAAATATGTGTACCTACTTTTTAGTGTCTAGTATAAGTAATAGATAAAATTATTAGTAATTGAATTAGATTTTGTTACACTTTATATGCGTATTGTTATTGTGTACAGTGTTTTTGCCTGAATAAATGGTTTTCTGTTCTATCCTTATTCTATTCTATTTTTTTTTTAATGATAATTTACTCAATTTCTCCATCGATTGTGAACCGATTTTTATGATTCTTTGTTTTGATTGGTAGGCTTCATCTCTAAGGTGGCCCCATTTAAATTTTATCAAGATCTGATTAGTAACTCCAGAGATATGGCTGAAAATATCTAAAACTTGCTACTGAAACTGACACGTGCGGTATGTGATGTCGGTTTTTTAGTTTTTGAACATATTTATTGTTAATGTCCTCCTAATATTGATACATTGCCATAACACATTCTTACAACCAAAAATTATAAAGTGCCCACACCCAACTTAGCCTTTGGTTAAAACCTATGGCCAAAAGTTATTTGAAGGGTTGAAAGTGATTAAAAACTTATGTAAAAATAGCTTGACATAAAATAAAAGTGTTGGAAATCATAAACTTTATATGTAATGTTTTGTTTTTCAGATTACAAGGCACATTAGAAGCTCCAAATTCCAGTGATTCCGATGGTAATGCACCAATTGTTTTTTAAATTAAGTTGCTATTAATTTTATTCGTACTTAAGCTCATTTCAGACTCACCATAATATACATTCATAATTCAGGCTCATTATGCCAGAGAAAGATAATAAGATTTTACTACACATATGAGTGTCATACTTTTTAGGGTTCCGTAGTCCTGACATGGAACCCTTATAGTTTCGTCATGTCCGTCTGTCTGTCTGTCCGAGGTTTTGCTAAGAGACCGTTAATACTAGTTACTAATTTTGTGGGGGTATGTATATATATTACGCCGACAAAGTGCTGAAATAAAATTGTGAAAAATAATTTTTTTTAGGGTAGCTCTCCTATATGAGAAGTGGGGATGATTTTTTTTATCATCATCTACCCCATCGTGTGGGGTATCGTTGAATAGGTCTTTTAAAATGACTTAAGGGTTGCTAATATCATTTTTCGATTGAATGCTCCATTTACGAAATATTAAACTTTAAAGTGCACATTTTTGTTCCATCTAAGTGACACAGACGAAGTACCTAGTTGCTTGTTTATAACGGGTAAAGACTTGCATTGAATAACGGGCTACTACGGAACCCATTGCGCGTGGCCCGACACTCACTTGGCCAGTTATTTCAGTATAGTAATACTGAAGTTTTTAGGAGCCCTAAAATACCTAGGATACTGAAAGGAAACCTATTAGACCATGTTGTCCGTCTGTCCTAACTTTACAGGGCTGTATCTCCTCAACTGTAATGGGTAGATACTTTTTATTACAGTTGCTCAAAAAGTGGCGTATTGCAGGGACGTATAGCGTTCGGGATGTGGGCTATTACATACTCGTGCTTTTTTTTACCTTTCCCGAACTCGTGCGTTCTCTTTCCCAACTGTCAAAATAATGTCTATTAAAAAGAATAAACTGGCCAAGTGCAAGTCGGACTCGCACTAGTAGGGTTCCGTACCACACTACAGTATTTTATAAGATCGAGCAAAAAATACCACTATCATTTTTCGCCAGCAAAAAATAATAATACACATTTTATTTCTTATAACACCATCTAACGTCTAACAAAGGAGTTAGGGATCGACATTTCAATGTAACGCCATCTATGGGACGTTTACCTAACTAAGCGTTCATAGATGGCGTGAAATGCCGAAAAAAACACGTTTCTTGTATGGGGACCCTCCATTATTTTCTAAGCGTTCATAGATGGCGTGAAATGCCGAAAAAAACACGTTTCTTGTATGGGGACCCTACATTATTTTTAACTTTATTCTGTTTTTAGTATTTGTTGTTATAGCGGCAACAGAAATACATCATCTGTGAAAATGTCAACTGTCTAACTATCACGGTTCATGAGATACAGCCTGGTGACAGACGGACAGACAGACAGACAGACAGACGGACAGCGGAGTCTCAGTAATAGGGTTCCGTTTGTACCCTTTGGGTTCGGAACCCTAAAAACCAACCATGAAGTTATTACTAAAAAAATTCATAGAAGTTTTTATGATTAATGCAAATACGTATATTTCTAAAAAGAAGCTACTAATTTGTTTCAATATCAGATTTAATGATTTGATTGAATGAGTTAGGTTAGGTTTCATTTCATTTTATCTCATTAAGGTGGTTCGATTTCCATACAAAAGTATATTGACAAATACGAGTAAATGGATCAAAAAATTGCAATGAAATCATTTTCAGACGATTTTCAGACGTTGCCAAACCGTGCGCTCGCTGAAAAGGCGACGTTGCCGACCGCTTACATGCGAGTCGCCGCTTTTTCAGGACTTTTTCAAGTTTTCATTAGCATTACAGTATCTATTATTATAGTTTGTGGCCTTAACGATACCACACACGATAGGGTGGGGTGAGATTTTTTTTTAGTTCTGGACTTCGTCCCCTCTAGGGGGCGCCGCATACAATTTGTTGTGACGTCATATAGCCTATAACCAGCAGACAAATAAGACGTGTCCAACGACACCTCATTTGTTAAATTATAATAAGTAGTTTAGAAGTTATGAGGGAACAGATGAACATACATACATACATACATACCCACATACCGGTCAAAAACATAACTCTCCTTTTTGCTTCGCCGTCGGGTAATTAATATACCTTACATATGACTTACTGTTTTTATTTTGTTTGTAATTTATAATCAGCAAATGCCTTCTACTCGCTCTCGTAGTCACATAGGCTACATTTTATCGCAAATTGCAATTTCTATTAGATTGTGGGTAAAACCGCAAAGCACAACTAGTACGCCAAATGCTTCACTTTGGGTCCTTAGTACTCCGTGCTTTGGGATCTACAGAATAGACTCCAGCATGTAGCAACGAAATGTACGTTGTATCTCGTCGAAAAACCACCCAATAGCGTTAGTATGAGTAGGTACAGTTCACATCAAAAAGTGGTACAAATCTATATGATATTTGGTATTAGCGAGAGTAATGTAGACAGTAAACTAATAACAATAAATAAAAAGGTAATGTTTAGAACGGAAAACGAAAAAAGTTTGTTGGTAACGAAGGGTTCGAACCCGGTCCCTGATGCGCTTAATCCAGTAGTTCTCACCAATCGGCTACATTACTTATTTACAAAGTGACAAAATTAGCAAATGCTTTTGTAAACGTCAAATACACTATTAAATAATCTGTGATACGAAAATACTTTCGCGTGTGTGCGTGTTCAGTCCTGACGCCACGCTTGTTTACAAATAAAAGTATGTAGAGAGTGTATATATACTTCAAATTTAGCTGAATAAATTAAAATGTATACGCTTTACTCGCAAAATCAATATTTTTTATTTACCAAATACTATTTCAGTCATTAAAAAAATTAAATTCATCAAATAAGAGTATCAGCGCCATCTATTGGCTCTGTTGTGGTTAGCTGACGACGAGCAACCACCTTAAATTTCATTTTCATTTCATATCAATAAAAAAATTCTACTACAGACTTGGCTGTATGGGCATAGTTCCCTTTGCCTACCAGAATGGATGAAGAAAAAAATACTCTGCTTATTTTTTACGGTTGGCGCCATTTTTCAGAAATTGTCTTTGCGAGTTTAGATGTTTGTTGCACAAAATGAGTAATTTCGACCCTAGTTTTTTGAAATTATACCACCGGAACTCAGTATAATTGCACAAAATGCTTCGGAGAACATTTTACCGGAAAAGTATCTACATACCGCGAATTTATTTCGTGGAGAGAAATGTTAAGTTAGTTGAGTTTATTGTGTTTTTATATTTTATTACATTGCTTCATTTTTTCGCAACTGTATTAAAAATAGTCGTTCAGTACACGTGCGGAACCGTCATTGCAACTTGTTCCGACTGTCAACCCTCGCCTTCGGCTGCGCCTCGGCTCGGGTAGACATTTGTTGGAACTCTTTGCAATGACAGCCTTTCCGCACTTGTAATGAAATATACTATTCTCGAAGTATTTATTAATGTGAGGGATTTCAACATCAAATACTAATAACAAGAAAAAAATTAAATAGGGGGATAGTATATTATATAGCCTATGTTACTCGCTTTTTTCGCTAGTATTTTATAAGTTAAATCGGAACAAACAATCAAACAAAAATTCAAATCTTTGTAATATTAGTTTAGATATGTATGTATGTATGAGAAGATTAAACCTTGGAACCTGAATTATTGATGTTAGATTGGACTTAAATTTGTTGTACTTGCGTATCTTCAGTGACAATGCAATAATATGGTACCACCGAGCTGACTTGATGGAGTCGGGGCTGTATTTGTTGGACCTTCATACTGAGAAATGATAAGACAGCCAGTCGAATTTGGGCTAGTATGTATTGCTATAGTAGTACTTTTCATTACAGTCATGATAAAATCTTTACAAAAAGTTTGTGTTTAAAAAGTAAGGCTCTTGAGCTAAGTGTGCAAAAAGTCTTTAACAATTATCTCAATTTCTTCACCAGATGAAAACAGCCGACCTCGCAAAAGGCCGAGACCTTCCTCCCCACCTTCCGACGATGAGCCTCCCGATGACGACGACAGCTCTTGGAACCTCATGGGAGCAGCCCTAGAAAGAGAACTAGAGGCGCAAGATTGATGTTTACTTTACCAACTGGCGGGCCGGCGGATAAATAAAATAGTGTTTGTGATATGTGGCTTGTTTTATTTAAGGATAGTGTTATTTTCTTTCTTTTAATTATATATTATGTACCATCATAGAAGAAAGCTATTCATAATTCAATCAGATACATTCTAAATCGGAAGCTTCATTTTTAATATTGATTTTTCTGATTAAATTCAATAATGTTTTCGAATTGAAATATCGAAGTTACTGGAGCATTGGATCAGAGTTGAAGAAGAGGCAGTTACTGAATCTGAATTTGCTTTCCAATGATTGTGACTGCAAAACTGGCAAGATGCATTTTTTGTTTTTTTTTTACAATGTATTGGGTAGCACTTGACCACTATCTCAACTGGTGTTAAGTGATGATGCTATTGATGATGGAGTGTGCTTACCCAGAAGATACCTATTTACTTGCATGCCTGTAGGTAAACAATTTCTACCTGTAAGAGCTCATCTCGCACTAGTGGTCAGCCGCCCAGGTGATTCGCATAAAGTGGCTAGCTGCCTGATGCAGCCTTAAGTGGCAACATGCTGATGGTTAAAATGCATCAAGCAATCGGACCACCAATTCTGAAAACCACAGTATTTATATTCTCTTTGCTGAAAACTGCATTAGGTCTCACACAACCTTTAGTTTCGTTGGAGACCAGAAAGGTTGGTGTAACTGAATAATAAAGGTGGACTAATTGACCTGAGCAAATCACTTGTGCTTCCTATTCTTCCCAGACTGGACAAAACAATTTGAATAGAGTTAATTACACTCAGATAAATAATTTATGTCCATTCTCCTTTACTTGCCTTTGTTACATGTTATGGCATATGCACACACAACAGAGGGCGAGGGGATTCCACACAGCTAAAAGTGTTCTACATCAACACGGAGTTAATGATTCAAAAGTGATAATGTGAAAAAAAAATACCAATAAAAACTTACAAATTAAAAAATTAAAAACTGCCTTAATGACTAAGAATTTCATTCAGCCTATTTATATATAGAGTTAAAATATAAAACAATCCATAGCAACATACATTATATAAAGGTTGTCTGGAAGAAATCGCTGTTAGCGATAAGACCACCCATTGTACTACCTTAGTTATTATTTTCTCTGTACATTGTTTTCTTTTCTTGTTTTCTGTATGTTGGTATGCAATAAAGAGTTTTTGTATTGTATTGTATAATTACTAGTATCTGGAGACCTGGCAACTAATTACGGTTACAAGGAAAAAAAAACTGTTATACTACTATCTATACATTTATTTTGCTAATTGTGTGACTATTTCCTAAAATTAGATAGAGTAGGGGTCTGTTTTATCAAACACATGGAATCTGGTATATGTAGGTTTCTCCGTGAAGTCTTTCTTGCCGTCTTGCCATCCTCTGGGTGGAGCTTTGCTATGGTCAAAGCTAGACTCCAACTTGCCATAAACTTCGATTTGCCTGTCAATATCTTCTCTGTATCTTTCTTTTGCAACTTTCTTGCCTGTGATAGGATCTGTTATATCACCAAGCGGGTAAACGACTTCCTTCACTTCGTGAGTTATAAGTTTTGTCAGTTTGTGAGGTAAAGCTTGAATCAAAACTATGTCGCCAGTCTTGCAGAGTTTAGAAGGATCGTGGCAGTAATAAAACTCATCTTTCCTGAAGTACTGTAATAAAATTATAAAGATAAAACCGAATACGGATATTGAATCAAACAATTACTACCTTAAATAGGAAACCTTACCATGAGAAGATTTTCGTCCAACTCTAACCTTTTTACTCTAATCTTGGCGGCATTCTGTTTTACTGTCGGAACACATTGCCCTAGAAGTAAAAACTTTTTCGCTGCTTCTGCTACATTCCTTGCCATTGTTTCTAATAACTTTTACTTCGACGATTCCTTAAAAATGTTAAAATTCAGACATGATCAAACAAAATCACATATTATTAGGAAAAGCTAAGCAGTGTTGCCAATTCAATTTTTAAAGAGAGCTAGTTACCTTCGAAAAAAAGCTAAAACAGTGCTACATTTTTGGAAAAAATAGTTTTATTAGTTATATAGAAAAACGTAACATGATATATATATTATTATATTAATGAGTGAAATTACTCGTCGCCAGAACTATTGAAATTGTGTGTCAAATTTACTAATTCTAATCCACTTGTGCTTGTTCCTGAGTTTTCCACATCGTTAGTTGCCATGTAATCCATCATCCTAGGTTGCCATCTAGGATGATGGATTACAATGGATGGCGTCTAAACTTTGGCAGCATGTCCATTTTATGTTTGTGTTAGTGTCTAGAACTGTAGGGCTATTCTGTAAGCTAATCTCGGAAGCGAACTTCACAGTGAGATTTGAATTTCGTGTTACGAAATTCAACCGTATTTCAATTGCTTTACGATTTGAATTTCGTAGTACGACTCACCGCGGATTCCGCTTGCGAGATGCGTAAACTAGCTTACAGAATAGCCTGGCTGCTAGAGTGTGCGTGAGTAGGGAAGTGATCACTAGTGTAGAACATATCGATAAAAAGGTGAAAAATGTAGAAAACTAAAACTTATGTAAAAAGAAAACAATTTATGTGATAAAATACATAGTTACTTTACTGAACTTATGGAAATTAGTTATTGTTAAAAAATGCTACAGTACTTAACTGTAATTAGGCAACCTTAAATCTGGCAGTATAGATTTCCTAGTTTTTCTATAACACAAATTTTAAATGTTTTTGCGTTTTCAATACGTCAATTAAATATTACAATTTTGAGCTACAAAGCATCTATACTTCTATACTAATATTATAAAGAGATAACATGTATGTTTATATTGAGTTAGCTCAAAAACTACAGGACGATTATTTTTTTCTCTCATATATAAATATATTAATGGTCTTTTAGAATGAACATAGGCTATATATTATCCTGTTTAAAAGATAGGTATATTCGTGAAGAACTATTTTGCAACTTAAGTCGCCAATAAAACGGTCGAGAAAACACGTTTTTTACGAAAGATGATTAATCTGAAATAGATGTAAGAAAGTATGTATCGAAGAGTAGTACAACTTAATAAGACCTACAAAAAAGTCCGCGATAACATATGTCTATCGCACAGACTCACAGTAACTATTTTAATCAACAAAACAAAAATGTTACAGAACTTTCAAGGGTATTTTCTTCTATACAGTATTAATCCTTATTTGAATAATTACGCTAATTATCTTGGCCCAATATCATAGATTAAAATTGTCTTTTACAGTATATAATTTATATGAAAATACTAGAAGTGCCCTGCGGCTTCGGTCGCGTTAAAGACTTCTTTTATTTACTTTAAACTTTTATTTTGTGAAACCTTTCTATCATAAAAGACATCAAAGAAGTAAAAGCCAAATCGGTTCACCCGTTTTCAAGTTATTGCGTGACTAAGGGAAATAGGGACTCATATTTATAAAACCCAAAAAACCATATTGACTGTCAGACTTTTTTTACCAACCCCTTGCAAAAATCTTGCAACATGTATTTACTTATTTATTTATAGAAGTACTTACGTAAATCTATAAGTTTTTATATATATATATTTTTTTTCATTATAAATTATAAGTAATATCCGTGGGGAATGTTTACAAAATGCTTTCTCAGCGGAAACCTACGTCATAACAACTATCTGCATTTTAAATTTCAGCGCAATCCGAAACAATATTGATTTTCAGACTTTGTTACCCCACTTCACCCTCTCAGGGTGGCATTTTGAAAAAGCCTGAAACTCGTATTTACTTATTTATTTACAGAAGTACGGTTTGCGTGAAGGTCAAATAAAATGACTATCCAAACTTTGAACCCCCGTTTCATCCCCTTAAAGAGTGAATTTTGAAAAAACTTTTCTTAACGGATACTTATATTAAAACAACTGGATGCCAAATTTAAGCGCAACCCGAAACAATATTGGTTTTCAGACTTTGTTACCTCATTTCACTCTTTTAGGGGTGGAATTTTGAAAAAGCCTGAAACACGTATTTACATATTTTTTTACTGAAGCACTTGTATGAAGTTTCGAATAGAAAAGACTATCTAATCTTGTTTATCCGTACAAACTTTGAACCTCCATTTAACCCCCTAACGGGGTGAATTTTGAAAAATCCTTTCTTATTACACCCTTGCGTACTAAGACAAATATACTCTTTAAATTTCATTCTTTACATTTCATTTAAAAAAAAAAAATCACAGGCTTCCGCTTAGTTTGGGTCTCGCTGGAAAGTATTATCATTGTCTAACGTAACCTCACTTTGTTGTTAATCACCACGAAAATGTTGTAAAGTGTACTTTTTGGTAAATAAATATTATTCTTATTCTATTCTTATTCTTCTTAAATTTCAAGTCTCTACGACCAGCGGTTTAGGCTGTGCGTTGTCTGTCAGGCAGTCAGTATGTCAGGACAAAGATTCTTATAGTATTAGATAAATTATCATATAAAATTCCGCGCATCGCAAATAATAAAAAAAATGCAGTGAAACCACAAATACGCCATACTTACTTTGTAAACATTAATGTATTATTCATTATTCTGTGACATTAATCAGATTTTTAATTGTAAAAGGTAACAGGACAAGCATGACTCTCACTTGATGGTAAGCGATGACGTCTACCTATTACTGATACAGCGATACAGGAAAATTCTGGCAGTCCAGAATTTTGCATGTCACTCCACTGCGCCTGTTACCTTGAGACATAAAGAAGTTAAGTTTCACATGCCCCGTAATTTCACTGGACACCTTGCCATTTCAACCGAAAAACATTCCCATGAAAATTAATTGGCAAAGTGGTCGGCCCAGGCGGACTAGCAGAAGTCCTACCACTACAGAAAAATTAGCTCATTTTTTTGTAAATGCTAACGATATAAAGTAATTTGATGTCAATATAGTATGATCTATTGTATCATCATCATCAGCCAGTGTCAGTCCACTGCTGGACTGTAGGCCTCTCCCAAGATGCGCCACTGAGCCCGATTTTCAGATCTTTTTTTCCAATCACTGCCCACCGCATTGCGTATGCCGTCGCTCTCCACTCTCCAAAACTCAAAATTTGAAATCACCCCGACTGATCTATGTATAATCTATAATGAAAATAAAAATATTCCAATGAGTCTGAACACGACATCTCACCTGCAAGTTGGCGAGGAGTTGAGTATTCAGCAGATTCCAGAAGATGTCCCAGCATCATGTCAAAGCTTCAGTGTCTTTTGTCGTTGAAGAAAAGGATACCGAATTTCGAATTAATCACTATGAAAGTTGATTTCATAGCGCCATCAACTAGAAAAATGCTCATAGTTTTACAACGGCTAAACAGATTTTCATGAATCAGAGCTAATAACACTTTCGATTAAAACACTTTCAAAACCGTTTCATCCTCCTTCATTGCTCGCAGAGGAAGATTATAGGAAGACTTACAGGAAGACTTTCTATCTTGACTCCACTAGCTTCTATTCTTATTGTTATATACCGGCTGTAATTCACGTACCATTAGTCGAATTTTCTCGACCTGGGTTTCGAGCGAGTCAGTCGCTCTTCCTCGGGAGTGAGGTCACGCGGTGAGATCGCGATGTTCACCAGTAAATTCGACTAAAGGTACGTGAATAACAGCCGGTATATAACAATAATAATGTTACAAATTCACGATAATTTTAAGATCAAAATAGCTTCTATTCTTTTCCGTTTCCTTGGTGTCAGTTCAAGCTTGATTGATAATCTAGTAGGTACAAAATTGATTTATCAAAATGTTTAGAACAAAGTCTGAAGTGTTTCGTTGGATCCTAATTTTCACGCCTTACTGCCTTTAGCCACTTGATTGGATTTTCGGACATTTTGGAAACCTACAACAAAATGATATAATATATTAATGTGGTAAACTGTCACACATTCTTCATAAAAATATATATAATAGCATTATCATAAGTAATAATAGATTAAATACGAGTAAGTATAAGTGCTGATAATATAATTAGGTACCTAGTTACTACTAATTTTGCGCGACATTACTTTGATCACTTTTTATAATATTTTAAGATCGTTCACAAAACGAAAAAAACCAACTTCAAATGCCACGCTATCCATTTTCAGTATAAAGTTAAAGTTGGAGGTGTTTATGTCCATATCTCTGGAGATACTTATCAGATTTCAAAAATTGTACAATGGGACCAAACGGGCAGAATAAACTCTCGAAAAAAAAATTCCAATCCGGTTAAGAACTTACGGAGTTATGAGATAACAAACATAAAAAAGGCGAACTGAGAACCTCATCTTTTTATTGTGAAGTCGGTTAAAAATATTCAAATTTCGTTCTAAGCAAGGCCATAAGCTAACCGTTCCATCCTTAAAAAAAAATCTTCATATTATAAATCAACTAGCTGGGTCCCGCGGCTTTGTCCGCGTTTAATGACAGCGGCAACATGCGCGTGGGCTGTGCGCGGTAGAAAACACTGCATAATTTGCACATTAACCTTCCCTATTTGTATCAGATATTGTTCCCTATTTCATTAGCTTCAATTTTGATTTCGCGGAACTTTATTTTATTCTAAAATAAAAGTAGCCAAGTTACTTGGTAGTTAATATTTTAACATCAGCATTCTGCTAGTGAAAGTCCCGTTAAATTGGTCCAGTCATTTCAGAGATAAACCGGAACAAACAGACAGACAGACAAACATTTAAAATTTTGTTTTTTATGTAAGTACCGTATATTCCTTCATATGCATTTAGTGAAAAGCTGTTAATTTGGAATTACAGACACTTCAATTTTTTTATATGTATAGATTTAGTGTAAAATGTATATAAACGATTTATATATTTAAAGTTTAAAGTGTAATATTATAATATTACACTTAAAGGAATTTATATATTCCTTTTCATAAGGTTATCGACTATATTTATCGACAAAGTTTTGGAGGGTTCTCGTACATCACTAGCCGGGCGGCGTAAAATAATGTTTGTTATTTACATAAATTAAAGCTTTCAAATGATAACCATTTACCACCTCGGTAGTTATATGACGAAAAAGATGTATATAATGTAAGCAAAATAAATATTTTGATTCAAAAGGTGGTTATATATGAGAATAAATGCCCACAAAGACTTACGTGTGAAATGATAATTCTGGATCTTTTACGCCTCCTTTAGTTGTTCTTGATGGATAAAACACAGCACAACACGACATAATTTAACCATGTAACAGGGTTTCAGTCTTTAAAGCTATGTTTCTATTTAATTTCTAATTTATAAGTATGATGCGTCGTTATATTATGGCCTGCTAGCCGGTCAAAAATGGACACGCTCACCCATGCACGAGGTTGTCAATTTGATATTAGCTTTCTCGTTTACTCTTATCTCGCGATCCCTGTAATAGAAAGGGTAGGACAATGTGTTGATAGAATGAAAGTCGATGTGACAACGTCACATGGCTGACATGGCTCCATCCATTGTAATCCATCATCCTAGGTTGCCATGGTACCAATTTTAAAGACTTCTTTTCTTTTGGCACTTCATAGATGTGGCAACATGTTATCAAGAGCTAACATGTGAAAATAGAGCTAAATTTAGCTACAATAGAGTTGAAAGTGAATTGGCAACACTGAAGCTGAGCTAGTTCAGAATTTGACATATAACAAATTAATGACACTGACAATGAAATCAAATCTATTTGTGAAGAATTCTGTTTGTGATAATTATAATTGTAAATTTATTAGCTTCGCACACCAAATATATTTATATTTTCTTTTTTAACTAACTTCTCAAAAAAGGAGGAGGTTCTCAATTCAATTGTATTTTTTTTCTTGTTTGTTACCTCAGAACTCCGTCAAGTCTTAATGGATTTGAAAAAATCTTTTTTTGTTTAAAAGATTTTGCCTCCCGTTTGTTCACATTTAAATTTCATCGAGATATAACAATAAAAAACCGCTAATTATAATTAATAGTAATCGTTATTACTCCACGCAACCACTCATCACACAATCACTCCAGGCAAGCAATCATCACTAATTCAGTATAATTTCTTGAGCTTTTTCACATATTTACTAAGAACTAGAAAGTACTTAAATGCTGTTTTGGAGTACTTTAGAACCAGTTATCCTGACCTGGCCGGTGGCCTTACTTAAGTACAGGAAGATTCAGGAAATTAAAACAAAACAAATCATTTAGGAATTTTATTACAAATCATGTATAATTACACTAACAAGAGCTTACAGCTTAAATACCACATCCCTTAAATTCAGACTTCATTACATAACAAAACTTATTTATGAACTCATATTTATATAAACCTTTGCCATAATATTAATTTAGTACAATATCACAACAAATGTACAAAGAATGCAATTGCTCATAAAAATAAATTGCATGGAAGATTATATCACATAGGTATCTGAGATGACACAAGCCAATCATTATTTCAAGCAGGCACAAGTTTTGTGATAGGTTTTACTAAAGTAATTAGAGCAGCCAATGAAGACATGGCTCCCAAAGTACCAACCATACTTGGACTTAGCTTAGTAAAACCCAAAGCTGTCAGCGGAATAAACAGATCGCAGGAATTTTTCATTGTATCAATGAATACATCTTTGTGGCAACTAACAATAGTGTAAGCATGTTTCATTTGCTCGGCTAAGTTGTATTGTCTTATAGAAGTACTCAACAACTCCGATGGTTTCAAATATTTGGATGAGTGAAGTTCAAGAAGGTGTATGATTTCGTAGAAGTCTCGGGCAAGATTTGCAATGATAGATATAAGCCAGAATTTGTTTGCTGTTCGATTCCAACTGTCAGAGTCAGTTTTTAAGAAGCCACTTCTTGTTAGCCAAACAATGTGATCAGCATACAGGTAAAGGGCATGGGCTAGTTTACTCACTGTTAGAGTAAGCTTAAGGAATGGATCTTCAATGTTGATTGTATTTAATGCTGTGTAAAATATGTCAACGCATCGTCCAAATCTCAGAACTAAAAAGACAAAAATACAGGTTAATTCAGACTTACTTAGCTTACTGGTAGGCTTAAACCATGGCTTGAGCGACCCACTGAACAAAGACATGTCCCCAATCAGTTCACTGAGTTTTGGCATGTTTGCTACGGTCAGTAAGAAGACAGGTTAAGACAGTTGAACTTTTTTTTTTAGATAGATATCATAGATAGGCTAGTGTTTGACCACCTATCTTGTCTGGTGGTAAGCGATGATATGGCTGAAGATGGTGAACATGCTATGGTGTTATGGTGACTGATTTTCTCCATGATGGTCTTAAGCTACTTTTTGGTAGTAAGTCAGTGGGAACATTGAATAGTGCTTTTACCACCTCTAGATGCCTTCATCCACTTCTAAAGTACAATCATAACACCGTCTGCATCCATACCATCCTCCATGGTCGCTGAACATCAAGTGACACAGCGGTCAATCTGTATGCAATGAATAAAAAGAACAAAACTTACTTTTTCGGAATGAACTAAATGCAAGTTCCAAATTCTTTATTCTATCCACTGAATATTTGTTGGCATTCCTTTGTTCCAGTTGATGCCAAACTAATCGACTTGTGTACTGCACCAACCTAAAGTTATTATTAATTATTGAGACTATTAACTGAAATATTATATATATAGGTATATAGCAATATCATTCTTTAGAAGTTGCTACACAACCTAAGTGAGCCCATATAATATTTCTCTATGGTGTGCCCTGTAATATAACTAGACTATAACATCCATCGACATCTAAGACTTGCTAATATTATTATTATTAAAAAAACATAGTATTTAATAAGGTCTAAAACTGTAAGCGGAAATGACTTAATCTAAAGCTTTATTCTCTTTTATTTACATCTATCTGAATATTTATTTTTATATAGATACAAATCAATCGACGGATTCCAGCGTTCAGTCCTGAGGTGACAGAAATAAAATTACATGAGGTGACACTAACAAAATTACATATATGTAAGTACATGTACATCTTAAAATTTCTTTTTTGAAGTTGATCAAAATACAAAATTAGACTTACCTTGCTATTTTGTCTCGACCATTCGACTGGTTGTTGATTTTAATTATTACATCCATGGTCATTTGGTCAAGTCTACTTAGTCCATACTTGAACTACTGTTTACATTACTTTATGCATTGCTTTGATATCTTCTCCTGAGTAGGTATAAAGTACAAGTTGTAATAGTGTTCTGTGTTTCAAAGAGAATATAAATTAATACTGCTGTGTGCGTTTGATAATTTATGTTATTTACAACACATTACGATATGGTTATAAATAATGAATAAATAATGAGAATATAATTATTCAAAGAGAATACAAATACTACGTAAATATTATTATCATATAATCAGACACTTAAGCAAAGAGAATATATCAATACTAGCTGTACCCGCGACTTCGTCCGCGTGGTATAGTGTCTTTGGGTTGCATTTTTAAATATTTAGGCTAATTATTTTACAAATGAGACACATGCGTATCCCACCTACACTGCACCGTACCACGCCGTGCAAATCCCCCTCCCCTCTCCCTCCCCCCTCCCCTCCCCTCTCCCTCTCACTTCCCTCCACCCCTATTCCCCTCACTTCCTTCTCCTCCTCCCCTTTCCCCCTTCCCTCCCCTCCCCTATCTCTTCCCCCCACTGCCCCTCCCTCTCTCTTCCCCCCTCTCCCCTGCCCTTTCCCCCCAATCCCCCTCCCCCTCCCTTTTCCTCACCTCCAATCCCTCTCCCCTTTCCCCTTCCCCTCACGTACACCCTCCCTCCCCTCCTCTCATTCCCCCTTCCCCTTCTCCCTCCCTCTTCCCCCTCAAACTTTGAATGACATATTAATTTATATCAAATCAACAGCTTAAACAATAAGTTTAAAGCTTCTAGCTTTAAAAATGACGATACTGTCATACAACTTTTCATCCCCCCTTTCAACCCCTTACAACCCTCTTTTCGCATTAAAAGAAGCCTATGTCCTTTCTCAGGCTCTAGACTATCTGTGTACCAAATTCCATTTAAATCGGTTAAGTAGAACATTAACATAAACCTTACATATTTCTATACAAACTTTCATCCCCTATTGTTATTTTACACCCAAACTTTGAATGTCATATTTATTTATATCAAATTAACAGCCTAAAAATAAGTTTCAAGTTTCTAGCTCCTAAAATGACGATACTTCCATACAACTTTTCATCCCCCTTTTCAACCCCTTACAACCCTGTTTTCGCATTAAAAAGTAGCCTATGTCCGTTCTCAGGCTCTAGACTATCTGTGTACCAAATTTCATTTAAATCGGTTCACTGGTTTTGGCGTGAAAGTGACACAGACAGACAGAGTAACTTTCGCATTTATAATATTATAGTTAGGATAATACTAGGTACTTGAGTGCCATAGACAAAGATAATACAGTGTCTCCAGGTTATGTATGTATATGAAATTTCCCCAAATCAGGTTTTAATTTTCCCCAAAAAGATACCTTTTACTACAATTTTCCCTAAAATAATTTGTATCTAATGCGAAAAATTAATTTGTCCTTGTATTTTATTACTATTTTGACAGCCATTAAAAATCAAACTCAGTTTTCACCTATGTTACCTCCAATCATTATTGGATTTCATCAATGTTCACAGCATTATTCGTGACTTTATACACTTCTTCTGACTTACATTTTAAAAAAATGCGTTCCCCAAAATGTTCCCCACAGTTTTTGTTTCCCCATTCATTCCCCAAAATTTTTATTTTTCCCCCATATGGGGAATGAAACCCCCAATCTGGAGACACTGAGATAATAAAAATAAATAAATAAATACTATGCCACAGAATAATGAATAGTTGACTATCACAGAATAATGAATAGTACGTAATACATAGAGAAAGTACTTACATAATATTCCATCCACGGTGTCACAGACTAAGTAGAGATGCTACGCCACGGCGTAGTATGACTAGGACGTCGCTGGCTGAGAGTATCAAAGAGAATATAACCACCATGGACGTGGACAGCAGGGCTAGCATGGCCTTATCCCCGGAGGAAAGACAAAATTATTTCCCTGTTTTTCGCCACTGACAGGAGATCAACACAATAATTTAAACGCTTGATGAAGTTTAACCACTGGTTTTGATTTTGTTTCGTATTAAAAAATTAAAAAAAGAATTGATTAAAAGTCAGCGGGCGTTTATAATTGTCGGAAAACATTACTTATAATTTGCCTTCTTCACCAAACAAAACACGGATAGGTGGATAGACAAAATAGTCCCCTAGCCATGCTAGCCATGCTGGTGGTACGTCCGTGATAACCACCAACTACGGAGAGCGTAGATGGGAGTATTCTCTCTACGACGGAGAGTATAACGTAGTAAAGTGATTCCATTATGGACAGTTATTATACTCTATGAGTGATTCTGTACTCTGTGGCTGAGAGCGTATCTTTATTAGGGTTCCGTACCCAAAGGGTAAAACGGGACCCTATTACTAAGACTCCGCTGTCCGTCTGTCTGTCTGTCCCTCTGTCACCATGCTGTATCTCATGAACCGTGATAGTTAGACAGTTGACATTTTCATAGATGATGTATTTCTGTTGCCGCTATAACAACAAATACTAAAAACAGAATAAAGTTAATAATAATAGAGGGTCCCCATACAAGAAACGTGTTTTTTTCGGCATTTCACGCCATCTATGAACGCTTCGTTAGGTAAAAGTCCCATAGATGGCGTTATATTGAAATGTCGATCCCTAACTCCTTTGTTAGACGTTAGATGGCGTTATAAGAAATAAAATGTTTATTAATTATTATTTTTTGCCGGCGAAATATGATAGTGGTAGTTTTTGCTCGATCTTATAAAATACTGTAGTGTGGTACGGAACCCTACTAGTGCGAGTCCGACTTGCACTTTGCCAGTTTATTTGTTAGTTCATTACGGCTCCACACGATTAGTGTACTTAGCCAGTGTTAAGTATTAAAATTCTTCAAGTTTTTGTGAATTTAAGTCGTAAAGATGGGTCATAATCACAATTCAGATCAAGTTTCAAGTCAAAGTCTAGTCCAGGTCATACCTTCAGTAAAGATGTGGACTTATATGAAGATTTTCAGTAGAATTTTGGTAAAAACGCAAATAGCATGTTTTTCGACATTGTGTTGTTTCCCTACACTCGCACACATTCACCGGCACTTAATGAATTTTGGTGGAATCTTCTTCAGTTCAGTAAGGTTACTGAAGAAGATTTGAATTGTGATTATGACCCATCTTTACGACTTAAATTCACAAAAACTTGAAGAATTTTAATACTTAACACTGGCTAAGTACACTAATCGTGTGGAGCCGTAATGAACTAACAAATAAACTGGCAAAGTGCAAGTCGGACTCGCACTAGTAGGGTTCCGTACCACACTACAGTATTTTATAAGATCGAGCAAAAACTACCACTATCATATTTCGCCGGCAAAAAATAATAATTAATAAACATTTTATTTCTTATAACGCCATCTAACGTCTAACAAAGGAGTTAGGGATCGACATTTCAATATAACGCCATCTATGGGACTTTTACCTAACGAAGCGTTCATAGATGGCGTGAAATGCCGAAAAAAACACGTTTCTTGTATGGGGACCCTCTATTATTATTAACTTTATTCTGTTTTTAGTATTTGTTGTTATAGCGGCAACAGAAATACATCATCTATGAAAATGTCAACTGTCTAACTATCACGGTTCATGAGATACAGCATGGTGACAGAGGGACAGACAGACAGACGGACAGCGGAGTCTTAGTAATAGGGTCCCGTTTTACCCTTTGGGTACGGAACCCTAATAAAGATACGCTCTCAGCCACAGAGTACGGAATCACTCATAGAGTATAATAACTGTCCATAATGGAATCACTTTACTACGTTATACTCTCCGTCGTAGAGAGAATACTCCCATCTACGCTCTCCGTAGTTGGTGGTTATCACGGACGTACCACCAGCATGGCTAGCATGGCTAGGGGACTATTTTGTCTATCCACCTATCCGTGTTTTGTTTGGTGAAGAAGGCAAATTATAAGTAATGTTTTCCGACAATTATAAACGCCCGCTGACTTTTAATCAATTCTTTTTTTAATTTTTTAATACGAAACAAAATCAAAACCAGTGGTTAAACTTCATCAAGCGTTTAAATTATTGTGTTGATCTCCTGTCAGTGGCGAAAAACAGGGAAATAATTTTGTCTTTCCTCCGGGGATAAGGCCATGCTAGCCCTGCTGTCCACGTCCATGGTGGTTATATTCTCTTTGATACTCTCAGCCAGCGACGTCCTAGTCATACTACGCCGTGGCGTAGCATCTCTACTTAGTCTGTGACACCGTGGATGGAATATTATGTAAGTACTTTCTCTATGTATTACGTACTATTCATTATTCTGTGATAGTCAACTATTCATTATTCTGTGGCATAGTATTTATTTATTTATTTTTATTATCTCAGTGTCTCCAGATTGGGGGTTTCATTCCCCATATGGGGGAAAAATAAAAATTTTGGGGAATGAATGGGGAAACAAAAACTGTGGGGAAAATTTTGGGGAACGCATTTTTTTAAAATGTAAGTCAGAAGAAGTGTATAAAGTCACGAATAATGCTGTGAACATTGATGAAATCCAATAATGATTGGAGGTAACATAGGTGAAAACTGAGTTTGATTTTTAATGGCTGTCAAAATAGTAATAAAATACAAGGACAAATTAATTTTTCGCATTAGATACAAAATTATTTTAGGGAAAATTGTAGTAAAAGGTATCTTTTTGGGGAAAATTAAAACCTGATTTGGGGAAATTTCATATACATACATAACCTGGAGACACTGTATTATCTTTGTCTATGGCACTCAAGTACCTAGTATTATCCTAACTATAATATTATAAATGCGAAAGTTACTCTGTCTGTCTGTGTCACTTTCACGCCAAAACCAGTGAACCGATTTAAATGAAATTTGGTACACAGATAGTCTAGAGCCTGAGAACGGACATAGGCTACTTTTTAATGCGAAAACAGGGTTGTAAGGGGTTGAAAAGGGGGATGAAAAGTTGTATGGAAGTATCGTCATTTTAGGAGCTAGAAACTTGAAACTTATTTTTAGGCTGTTAATTTGATATAAATAAATATGACATTCAAAGTTTGGGTGTAAAATAACAATAGGGGATGAAAGTTTGTATAGAAATATGTAAGGTTTATGTTAATGTTCTACTTAACCGATTTAAATGGAATTTGGTACACAGATAGTCTAGAGCCTGAGAAAGGACATAGGCTTCTTTTAATGCGAAAAGAGGGTTGTAAGGGGTTGAAAGGGGGGATGAAAAGTTGTATGACAGTATCGTCATTTTTAGAGCTAGAAGCTTGAAACTTATTTTTAGGCTGTTAATTTGATATAAATAAATATGCCATACAAAGTTTGTAAAAGTTTTACCCTCAAGGGTGTAAAAATAACAAAAGGGAATAACGGATGAAAGTTTGTATGGAAATATGAAAGGTTTTTGTGAATGTTCTACTGAACAGATTTAAATGAAATTTGGAACACAGATAGTCTAGAGCCTGAGAAAAGACATAGGCTACTTTTTATTGCAAAAAGAGGGTTGTAAGGGGTTAAAAGGGGGATGAAAAGTTGTATGGAAGTATCGTCATTTTTAAAGCTAGAAGCTTTAAACTTATTGTTTAAGCTGTTGATTTGATATAAATTAATATGTCATTCAAAGTTTGAGGGGGAAGAGGGAGGGAGAAGGGGAAGGGGGAATGAGAGGAGGGGAGGGAGGGTGTACGTGAGGGGAAGGGGAAAGGGGAGAGGGATTGGAGGTGAGGAAAAGGGAGGGGGAGGGGGATTGGGGGGAAAGGGCAGGGGAGAGGGAAGTGAGGGAAGGGGAGTGGGGGGAAGAGAGAGGGAGGGGCATTGGGGGGAAGAGATAGGGGAGGGGAGGGAAGGGGGAAAGGGGAGGAGGAGAAGGAAGTGAGGGGAATAGGGGTGGAGGGAAGTGAGAGGGAGAGGGGAGGGGAGGGGTGAGGGGGAGGGAGAGGGGAGGGGGATTTGCAAGACCAAGAAGAGAGTAACCTTACTGAACTGAAGAAGATTCCACCAAAATTCATTAAATAAGAAGCAATAAAGAAGCATAGAAATAAATTATTCACAGAGACACTAACAGGCTTGCTATTTACAAATTAACTTGTAGGGAAATCATGTTTTGATTTAAACGTTGATTAAAACACGCTGAAGATGATGAATAAAGATATATACAAATAAATTTTCCGTTAGTTTTATTTTCATACGGAATTTGTTGGCTGAATACTCAAAGGGAATTTGACATACAATTGTAATACGGATTTTGTACAGAATTTTTAAATGAAAATACAGGGCTCCTTTCTGCGCTCGGAGTGCAACCTGTGCAACCAAACGCTC
This sequence comes from Cabera pusaria, assembly GCA_954871355.1. Lineage (NCBI taxonomy): Eukaryota > Metazoa > Arthropoda > Insecta > Lepidoptera > Geometridae > Cabera > Cabera pusaria. The sequence continues at coordinate 16,850,229 of OX940902.1, forward strand.
TAAACTCTCTCTCTAACTCGTTTAGCGAATGTGACGCTCTGAGGTCGTGAACAGGGTTGGAGCGTTTGGGTGCACTCCGAGCGTAGGTCGTGAACGCAGCCCAGATCTCACGCCTCCTTCATTCATATGGCAACAATGCCGCCATATTTGATTCGTTTCGATCATTCATTGTGTCGAATTTTACGTGAGTAAGCCACTGGTATTTATGTGAAATTACTGAAATTTCCGCATCGTAGGACTATAAGTGCACTGTGAATCGGTTTGTGATTTAACAAAGTGGTTAAAGTCGTGATTTAATTTGTGGTAAGACTTAAAACACTACTGTGTGCTGCAGTGAACTTGCTCAACTTCTGGAACAAAGCGAAAACCGACATTTTGAAGTGACGTGTAATGTTGTGCATTTCAGATAGTGGTTCGTCGAACTGAGCTTTCATGATTGGATTACCGCGTAGCGATAGAGATCGAATAACGGTGAAAATACGTAACATGAAGCGGAGTTCGTCACGGGACAGTGTACCGCGATCGAAGAGAACGCGTAGTAGTATCGGGCGATACGATGACAGCTCTGACGAGCGAGCCTCGCCCGAGCGAGTGCGGCGGCGCGTGCGGTCGCCGAGTCCCCGCGGTCGCTACGTGTCGCCGCACCGCGACGACTACGCGCGCCCCCGCGAGCTGCGCGACGAAGGCTCGCGTCCATTTTACAAAGTGCTCTGTGTAAGCGCCCTACATCCCAAGGCGTCTGATGACATCATCAAGGATACTCTCTATCGAGAGTATAAAAAGTTCGGCGATTTCAGTATTAAAATATCCCACGAGTTGGACGAGAGAGTGGCATATATCTGCTTTCGTAGCGCAGAAGACGCCAGAGATGCTAAACACGCGAAGCCCAGAGTGATTTTGTACGACAAAGTGGCTATAGTGGACCCTGTTTATGAACCAGTGAGAGCAGAGTACAGGGCTAGACCGAGAAGCATCACTCCACCTGACTATGATCGTCCTTACTCATATGCCTGGTCACCAGCGCCTGAGAGACGCCGACCTCCTCCAGATGATAGGGCCTATGGTATTCCTCCAACTGTTCCTCCCCACCACAGGGACTTCCGTCCTCCGTTGCATGACTATCCTATGGCTGGACCGCATGGTCCTCCAATGCACCACAGGCCTCCCATGCATCATCCTCCACACCCTCATTACATGCCGCGTCCATACATGCCCCGCCCTCACCACCCTCCATTTGAGAAAATGGAAAACAAAAAGGACAAGTTCCCCAATTATCTCCACCATGTCCAGCCCGAGGACGATCCCCTCGCCACGAGAACCCTCTTCGCTGGTAACTTAGAAATAAATATATCTGATGAAGAGCTCCGTTGTATCTTTGGTCGTTACGGTATTGTAGAAGATATTGATATTAAAAGGCCTCCACCAGGCACTGGAAACGCGTTTGCGTTTGTTCGTTATCAAACCTTGGATATGGCACACCGTGCTAAAGTAGAACTGTCCGGACAGTATATCGGTAAATTCCAGTGTAAAATTGGCTACGGGAAAGCCAATCCTACCACTCGAGTCTGGGTGGGTGGCCTTGGTCCTTGGACATCAGTCGCTCAGCTGGAACGAGAGTTTGACAGATTCGGAGCTATCAAAAAGATTGAATATGCTAAAGGGGAATCTCACGCGTACATTCTATACGATTCAATTGACGCCGCACAGGCTGCTGTGAAAGAGATGAGAGGTTTTCCTCTCGGCGGGCCAGATAGACGGCTCCGTATAGATTTCGCGGATGTTGGCAATGGTGGGCCATACAGACCAAAACCTTACGCAGCTCCGGTCGGTGAGGATGGTAGACCAGTTGAGGGCTATGAAGGAACCTCCTGGGAAGAAGGGGGGTACGGATACTCGGGCGGGTACAGGGGTAGGGGAGGACATCGCGGTCGTGGGCGCGGCATGTACCGGGGTGGCTACCATGGGGCAGAGTACCGTGACGACGAGTGGAGGAAGACTGGTGCGGACGGGGAGTACGAGGGTCGTGTGCGACGGTCGGGGTCGCGGGAGCCGGGCGTTGACCGCTCGCGGTCGCGCTCCCCGCGCCGCCGCTCGCCGGACAGTGACTCAGATGGCTCCCCACGTCGCAGCGGTGGCATGCTTGCCTCTGCTCGAACCCTCCCTGAAGTTGTTCGTAAAGCTACCACAATCTGGAATGGTGCCCTTATCCTCAAAAATTCCCTTTTCCCTACTAAATTCCACTTAACTGATGGAGACTCGGAGATCATTGATGGCCTCATGAAAGACGAAGATGGGAAAAATCAACTCCGAATAACCCAGAGGCTGCGTTTGGATCAGCCCAAACTGGATGATGTTCAGAAAAGAATTGCCACATCTAGCTCACATGCCATTTTCCTGAGTGTGGCCGGTTCTACTACAACTATCACAAATGATGATGCCAGTATTCAGACAAGACCTATGAGGAATTTGGTGTCATATTTAAAGCAAAAGGAAGCGGCGGGAGTTATATCACTGTTGAACAAAGAGACTGAAGCTACGGGGGTCTTGTACTCATTCCCACCTTGTGACTTTTCTACCGAGCTTCTAAAGAGGACTTGTCACAATTTGACAGAAGAGAGTCTAAAGGAAGACCACTTGGTAATAGTGGTGGTACGGGGTGGAACAGCTTAAAAAAATATTTCACATCTATTATTTTTATATTAATAACATTAATTTAGTAATAAGTTTTTAATATTTCAGATTATTGTATCTTCGTGATGTGTAGTGATTGTGCGGTGAATGTAAATGTATTTCTGTGAGGATTTTCCTAAAACCACCACTTGTGAGAGTGCTTGTAACATTTCACAGTTTGTGACATGCAATAATTTTTGTTCTGACAGTTTATAAAGTTAGTTCATAGATTTGCTAGCTGAACAGATTACCAAGTGTATTTATATTGTATTTAAATCAATATTTACTAGTGTATTTAGTTCAGTGGATTATAGGTGATGTGTATTGTGTAGTGTATGTGTGTCCTTACAAATAGATTATGTCATCTTATGATGTTGTTTTTTTAAACCTTGTGACAGAGTGATTGTTCGTGCAGTTTGTGACTTGTGATCACACAGTGAGCCACACACTGGCCCAGTTAGTGATGGAAATGGCCATATCTAGTGCTATTCTGTAAGTGACAAAATGGTCTTGTTCAGTGCATGTTTGTGAGAAATGGTCATATTCAGTGAATCAACCACATGTGGATAGCTAAATTGACTACCTAGTGCCCAGTTAGTGATAAAAATGGCCTTGTTTAGTGCATCAATCTCTGTGAAAAAACATACCGATTATATACCATATACATATAATTTGCCATGAGTGTAAATCTGATGAAAATGACTACTTAGTGCTATACTGTAGTGACAAAAATGACTTTGTTTAGTGCATATCTATTAGCGTCCTTTGGTCATATTCAGTGCAACTGTTAGTGAAAGCCTTGCTCAGTGAAAAAAACTTGAAAACTGGAAAGTGCTACAATAAAACTTGTTGCCAGCAAACCATTCTGAGCTTGTTTATTGTTTAATCAATAGTGTAACAGTGTTGTGATTGTGTTTGAAAAAGACAATGCAATGGCCTACAACATTTTGTTCATTGGCTAGTGAAAGTGAGTGGGACAAATAAAACTAAACATAAAAAAAACTGTTCATAGTGACAGGCCCAAAATGTCTATGTAAATAAATAATCAGCAAGCTTGGAAACTCCTTTTCCAAAAGTATTGTTAATTTTTTAATCCCAAAATTACTTAGAAGTCACTACATAATAACCTCATCATATTGATTAAATCTGAATCATAATGTTTTGACTTAGCTAATTGTTTATTTTCTGCCTGCATTATTGGATTTTGTAATTAATAAATTGAGATTTGACATTATTCTTAATGACCATTTAAAACATAAAGCAATCAGCTTTGCAAGACTATCAGACACTAATGTTTTGTCCAAGGAAATTACTAAATAATTAACTACAACTTTCAGTTATTTAATATTAAGTGCTCTCGCACAAATTTTTCCTCTACAAACCAATTGGCTGTGACACTCTGAGATGATTCAACCTCATGCTAAAAAAAGACCTTTTTCGGGTTCTGTACCCAAAGTGAACGCCTAGTTAGGTAAACGTCCCATACATGGCGTTATATTGAAATGTCGATCCCTAACACCTTTGTTAAACGTTAGATGGCATTATTATTTTTTGCTGGTGAAAAATGATAGTGGTATTTTTTTCTCGATCTTATAAAATACTGTAGTGTGGTATGGAACCCTACGAGTGCGAGTCCGACTTGCACTTGGCCAGTTTATTTATATCTGATAGGGCTAGCATTTGTCCACTGTCTCGACTAGTGGCTGTGTGTGAGCACCATGTTTATATCAATGTGAAACTTTCTGACTTGCTATTAAAAAGTAGCTTACTACCATCAAGGATCTGCTGCCATAACCTTAAGTGTTCTGGTAGCACACAGCCCTTGAGAGTCAGACCATCCGAGGCCTTGTGTGTTCACCACCTTCGACCACATCATCGCTTACCACCAGGCGAGATAGTAGTCAAACGCTAGCCTTATAAAAATGTTTATATAATAAGTCTAGATCCCTGCCAAAAATAGTCAAAACGGAAGAAGAATTACACCACATTGCAAGAGGATGTCCAACTTCACTGTCCATTGATCCAATTATTGTATGGATAAGTATGTTTAGTAAGATACACATTTTTTTATCCTCACTGATAGATGAGTTCCTGATGGAATGCATAAGGTATCCTCATGCATTCCAGCATGCAATATCATTTGTTCTTCCCTAATATCTTTATTTCCTTCCATTTGTGTTGGACTTTAGAGTTTCCGTTTCAGTGAAAAAATTAATGTTGTTCTTTTTGAGAGACTTCACAAAAAAAGAGGTACCTACTCAATGATGAAGGGCTACCGTTTCATTAACCTTAGGTGACACGACTGAGTAAAATGGTCCCGTAAGAGGAGTATTAAATACTGTCTACGAATCGAATGATCGGTCTAGATGGCAGCTGTCAAGCTAAAACCATTGGTAATGAAATGTCTAATTACAACATGCTATATCAATGTCAGTTTGGTCAAACAAAAAATGACGTTTCGCGGACTTTGTAGCACACTAGCGCCTCAGGCGTCTACCAGAAAATTTAGACACAATAGCCCCCATGAGATTTTCAGGATGTCCAATTCTCCATATTAGTTTTATCAAAGATCTCTTTGGAATCTTTAGAGATAACAAAACAACGAAGATTACAAAATCAGCGCGACATGTGAAGTGGAATTCGGGGTTCGACATGAGCTTCGACGACAAGCGCCATATTAGAAATTAGGGTAGAAGAAATCAAAATGGGAGGAGGATATTTTCGTGCCAATAAAAGATATTTTAGTATTCTTATTTTCAGGAACTTGTGGACGCAGCTTGAAGTAATATTGAGTTCGTGAGTAACCAAGTGTGCAGTGAAACTGTGATGTGTGCAGTGAAGTGTATAATTTACCTGCAATAAAATATACCTACAAAGTCAAAATAATTACGTTTTATATATATATCTCTCTTTACATAAACCCTTTTTTAGTTACATTGGGGTAGCTAGGCAGTTTATCTGATGCGCGTTTGCCACTGTATTCATAGACTAATATTATAAAGAGAACACGTTCTTAACGAGTTCAACTTTTGAGATGTTAAATCACGAAGCAAGTGCTCAGTTTCAATATCGCGGAAAATATCGTTTGCGCGATGCAGGATCTCATACATTTAGGCAATATTTAAAGGAGAGCAATAAAAATCTACACTAACGCCGCGCCATCTCTGGGTTTTATTTCTCATTATTGTTAAATGCGAAAGTGTCTGTATCACGACTACTAAACTACTGAACCGATTTAAATGAAATTTGGTACACAGATAGTTTATTAGAGCCTGAAAAAGGTCATAGGCTCAAAGAATCAATCAATCTGTTGATTCGATATAAATAAATATGACAATCAAAGTTTGTGATGGAGAAGGGGGATGGTAGGGGAGTGGCAGGGGGAGGGGAGGTGAGCTGGAAGGAAGGGGGAGGTAGAGGGGATAGGAAGGGAGGGGGAGGATAATATGACATTCAGTTTATGAGGGGGAGGGGAAGGGGAATTCGCGTGGCGTGGTGCGGTGCGGTGTATTTGGGATACGTATATCTCTTACTAGTTAATGCTTTCCATAGACACTATTCCACGCGGACGAAGTCGCGGGCACAGCTAGTTACCTATATAGGTACAATTTAGAGCGAAGCTGCGACACAGCCCTCGCAGCTTTGTTCTTACAAGTACTTCGTAAACTATTTGTGTGACAAATTTCATACAAATCTATTCATCTGTTTGTGTGATTGAGGGAGGAACAAACATACTATAATATCGGATTACGTAGAAGAGTGAAAGATGATGCTTTAGGAAATACAGTCAAGCCTCAGACCAAATATTTGGTGTGAGGCTTGACTGTATTTCCTCGGCATAATAAAACTTGGGAGGCCTAAAGCCTAAGCCTGGGAAGGTGCCACCAATCTCGCTGTTATTCATCGTCAGATTCATTTTTTTAATTGCAGTTAGGCAAGCATTTGACCAATACCTATGTCACCTGATGGAAAGTGACGATGTGATTGAGTGTGTGAGAGCATGCTTGCTTAGAAGATTGACTCTTGACTTTAAGATACTCGGAAACAAGGAAAATGTGTTCCATTCAGAGAAATATTAATATTTCTGTGATTCCATTCTTTTGCGTTTCGAATTATAAATATTATGTTTGAAGGACAAAATGTCACACGATCGCAGTTGTCAACTACCTACAATAAGGACCACAGACCTAGGATTAATTACGTAGTGAATGCTAGGTATATGTGTAGGACAGACAAAAAGACTTGACCATTATCTCACCTGAGTGCCTAGTGCGAGTTTTATAGATACTACTCGATCACGTTACAGTAAACACATATTTGTATGGAATTAAAAAGCGCCATCTAGTGTGCACAAGAGGTAACATTGTTATATCTATACATATCTGCGTTTACTCTAAACGTGATCGACTGAGTAAATAAATATAAAGAAACACACTAGGCACTCGGATGTTAAGTAAATATGCTGTCTAAGATATACCTGAAACTGGAAGCAACTTTGATTGGTTTGGTACTAAATTAATTCCCTTTCCAACAGACTTCCAATAATATCGTTTAAAAACTAAAAAACAACCGACTTCAATGCCGCGCTATTCATTTTCAGTACCAATTTTGAGATGTTTATCTCAATATCTCTGGAGATACTTATCATACCTCGATAAAATTACCATGGTACCACACTTGGAATATCTCCTTTCGAACAAAAAAAGAATAATCGAAATCGGTTCATAAAGGACGAAGTTATGCGCGAACAAACATAAAAAAAAAAAAAAAAAATAAATAAATAAAAAATATATATATATATATATACGGTCGAATTGAGAAACCTCCTCCTTTTTTTGAAGTCGGTTAAAAAGGGAGAGGTTCTCAATTCGTCTGTAGTTTTTTTTAAAATTATGTATGTTACGCGATTACTCCGTCAATTGTAAACCGATTCCAATGATTCTTTTATTAATCGGTAGGGTACATTTCTGACGTAGACAGAGTAGTTTTATCCCTCTACGATTTCTGAGGTGGTCCCATTGCAATTTCATCGAGATCAGATAAGTATCTCCAGAGATATGACGATAAACGTCTCAAACTTGCTACTGAAACTGACTCTCGGGGCATGGAAGTCGGTTGTTTTAGTTTTTAAACTCTTAATTATGTAAATACATGTTTCTGAGGTGCCTAAATAAATGTATCACTTCTAATCATAATGGTAATAGGTACTACTTGTTAGGGTTCCGTATCTCAAAAGGTAAAAAACGGAACCCTTATAAGATCACTTTCTTATCCGTCTGTCTGTCCGTGTGTCACCACCGATTTTCTCAGGAACGGGTAGACCTAGCAAGTTGAAATTTATATCAGATACTGAGGTCTATAGTCCCTATTAGGTGTATAAAAATCAAGGTCCTGAGTCAACACGATAAAAAGATATGGGCAAATTAAGATTTTCGCGAAAGAGAAAGTAAGATAGGCCTCTGAGTTATATGAGCGCTTCTACAATTTAGAGGTCTAGCTTAATTGGTACTAACCATCGTTGGAACGGAAGCCTCGGTGGGCGAGTCCAACTCGACTTAGCTGGTTTTATTTTAATATCGTATAGGTGATGATGCGGTCGCAGATGGTAAGCACGCTAGGCTTAGTATGGGAACTGGCTCTCAAGGATAGATGCCGGAACACGTTAGATGTTTGGCGACAGATTTTCTTACTTGCCTAGCTTTCCAGACGGACGCTAAATAGTGTCCTACCACCATGCAAAAACTACTTACCTATGTCAGTCTGAGTATTCAGCCAAATGTCAGTCGTTAGTAAAGAAAAAGATACCTACTTACCTACCACGGAGAATATACTCTACTCTTGGTAGATTGGTACTTACTCATATGACACAGACTACCAAAGAGTTACTAAGTAATACGTATCTATATGATCAATGATAAGCAAAATCGGAGGTAAAAAGTGTTAGCATAGAAAACCAGCCAAGTCGAGTTGGACTCGCCCACCGAGGCTTCCGTACCAACGTTGGTAGATACCAATTAAGCTAGACCTCTAAATTGTATGAGCGCTAATATATCTCAGAAGTCTATTTTATTTGGCGTAAACTATGTGTGTATGGGGACAACCTTTAATTTTCAACTTTTTTTACTTATGCAATTTTTCCTTTATGACCTTGCTTCTTGCCAAATTTCATGATTCTATGTCAACGGGAAGTACCCTATAGGTTTTCGACCTAAAACCTTTAGGGTACTTCCGGTTGACCTAGAATTGTCAATTTTAGTTAAACGCAAGGTCTTACAGCACAAGTAAAGGAAAAATTCCGAAAAATAAACTTTGATTTTTATACACCTAATATGTACTAATAGCTCACGGAAGAATAAATATTCGAAATTCAAAATGACGCTTCCGAATCCGATAGGTTTTCGAATTATTGAGAATCAGGGGGAGGTCAGAACCGATAACCGTTGGGGTAAACGAGTTCTAGAGTGGAGACCACGGCTCGGCAAACGTAGTGTAGGACGCCCTCCAACTAGATGGAGCGATGATATACGCAAGCTGTCCGGCAGCGGTTGGAAACGAATAGCTGAAGATCGAGCTCAGTGGCGTGCCATGGGAGAGGCCTATGTCCAGCAGTGGACGGAAATTGGCTGATAATGATGATGATGATGAGGGGGAGGTCTACAGGTTAGTGATGTAACAAGTGTCATTTTTTAACATTCGTGAATGCGAATGCAAATGTCTGCTACTGACATTTGCGGATGCGAATGCGAATATAGAAGTGTTCAAATTTGGCGCCAATTGTATATTGAATTGCCGAGTTGATACGAATTCATTCGACTGTCCAAGTGTCATTCCGCACCGGTCTTTTCGTAAACAAAACAAGTCAATTTTGAGGTTAGAGTTTGAATAGTTATTTATTTATTAACATGGATAAATCGAGATAAGCGTTTTTGCAATGGCGGAGTCGGGCAGTGAAGGTCGGTAAAATCTGTGGCGTCGGAACTTCTGTCTGATAACCAATTGCAAAGGTTTAAATGTTTAAGAAATGAGAGTGACGGAGATGAAGGGGAATCTTTCGAACGATTGAGTAAACAGCAGCGTGTACGAAGTGACTCGGATCATAACAGCATCCTGGTTGAGTCTATGGATTTTGTGTCGCCGACGCCGAGACATGAAGTACGTATAGTGTCTAAGGAGCCCCTTTTGAAACCAGTTGCTTTAGCAAAACTTCTCAGGAGTCTTGAGATTCATGAAATATAAAGGAAGTTTTCGAGTTTTGATTGCTTTTGACAACAAGGAAGATGCTGTTAAATTAATTAATTGTGAGAAATTGTCAGAGAAGGGTTATAGATGTCAGACGGACGAAATTAATGTATGCTATGGGATAGTACGAAATATAGATTTAGAACTGAAACAAGAAGTGTAGTGTTCACTGCGGCAGTGAAGTGGACAGATTAGTCCACCACGGCCTGTCATGCCGCCGCAGTGCAGGGCGTCTCTCACGCCACGCCACAATAAACGACGTCATCCGTCGGGCCCTTGCCACCGTGAACGTACCGGCCATGTTAGAGCCGAACGGTATAACACGTGACGATGGTAAGAGGCCAGACGGTATGACGTTAGTGCCATGGTGTCGAGGAAGACCATTGGTGTGGGACGCCACATGTGCTGACACATTAGCGGCGTCCCATATATGCGGGACCTCACGGTCAGCGGGCGCGGCAGCGGATGCTGCAGAAAACCTCAAACGGAGGAAATATGCTACCATTGGTGATGGATACATATTTCTTCCGTTTGGGGTCGAAACAATGGGCCCATGGGGTCGAGATGCCCGAGGTTTTGCTAAGGAGTTGTCCAGACGCCTAATTGACATCACCCGTGACCAAAGAGCTGGCGCTTACCTCGGCCAACGTATTAGCCTAGCTATACAACTAGGTAACGTCGCTAGCTTTTTGGGAACATTACCTAGGTTCTGTCTTTTATTTATAGTATAGATATTATTATTGTAGTTTATATAATTTTGATATTGTCATTAGGTAATTATTTTTAAATTGTATAAAGTATATAAACCAGAAGAGATACAAGATAACTTTAGTTGTGAGTCAGAGATTTTATCAGTGAAGCGATTAAAGAGACAAACGTATGAAGGACCCTGGGTGGACTGTGAGACAGTTCGCTTTTGTTTCAGCGGCACCACTATTCCCGCGTATGTTAAAGCATACGGATGCCGGTTTTTAGTGGACCCGTATTCATTCCCGGTCTCACAGTGTGCGAATTGCTGGAAATGTAGTCACATTAAAAGGTTTTTTTCGATGAAGAAGGTCACATGCCCCAAGTGTGATGAGAACCATGTCAACTACGAGACAAAGAAGTATAAATGTGTGAACTGTAGTGGTCCTCATATGTCTCTTGAGAAAATTATATGCCCAGCATACAAAAATGAAAAGAAAATTAGAAATCTTATGAGTCGAGATAAATGTGACTAAAAGAAGGCTTTGGAATTACATCGCGAATGTAATTATAATAATATTTATGAGAATGACATCATAAAGATGCAAGTCTATGAAAAGGAAATAATAAGACGTGATTACCCACAGTACGACGATATACCTACAACTGCGACAAGCTACAGTCAAATCCTAAAAAGAAATCTTCATAAACAAGACTAATTAAGACAAGTAGAGAAAGACAAGGTGAGTTCGAGCGAAGAATCACAGTCAGAAATTACAATCAAACATAATAATGAAAGTAAGAAGAAGCGCAAGAATAAAAAGAAGAATGTCATGAAGGAGAAATAAGTGATTAATGAAGAATAGAAAGCTGAATTTGGTAATGAAGATGCTAGCTCAAAACAAGAAAGAAAATTTAGTTTTATTAGATTGTACAAAAGATTAACAGATATAATGGTATCTCAGAAAATACTCAGCGAAAAGATCATAGATTTATTAAACGTAATTGTCGAAGAATGCTGTATGTGGGTAGATAATATATTTAGAAATGGTGACTATATTTCCAAACTTTTATCTGTGCTCGGGCAGGGATAATATACAAATATATCAATGTTTTACTAAATTTATTTACCATAGGATGTATAATAAAGTTGTTTAAACGTGTTATAGATTGCGTCCGGAAGTTTATATAAGCACTTCTTTTAAGTATACTGTATGATAGATTCATAATTAATTATGGAATGTATATTTTAAGATTTACTAGATTAAGGTACGATAGGACTGGCATAAACTTGTAGTTTAAAAGCCCTTTTAATAAATAAAGAATTAAAAAAAACATGAATAAATCAACTTCTAGTGAAATATGGATTTATTTTACACTTTGCGATGCTGAACGAGCTAAATACAAGCTGTGTAACAATGAATACTCCAGAAAAGGAAGAACTAAAACTGCTATTTTTCTGATATTTCTATTCGCAAAACATTCGCAGAAATTTTGCGGATGCGAATGCAAATACGAATATCCAAAATATGCGAATATTCGCGAATGCGAATGCGAATCCACATATTCGTTACATTACTACTACAGGGGGCTGATCATGAAACCCATTGAATGAACGAAATGACGGGGACGGAGCTATACAGCCTACATCGCTGCGTCCCTGTCATTTCGTTCATTTCGTTCATTCAATGGTTTTCGTGATCAGCTCCCAGGTCTACGGATCCACTTGGCTAAGACCAAGATTATGCTTATAATAATTTCAGATCGTTTCAAAAACTAAAAGAACCGACTTCATGAAATTAAATGCGGCGCTATTAATTCTCTGTACCAAGTTTGAGGTGTTTTATCTCCATATCTATGGAGTTTCTGAAAATATCTCGATGAAATTTAAATGGGACCACATGTTAAGTATACCCTTCCAAAATTATCCAAATCGGTTCACGCGTCTTCAAGTAATCAGTGAATATACATAAAATAAAATCCGACAAATTGAGAACCTTCATTTTTAAGTCTGTTAAAAATTAAAGGTAACCAAAAATTATTGTATTTGTTTGCGTGCCCCACGGCGTGCCCTAATCCACAGAGGTTACGTTTGGGTATGGGTACCAAGTCACATGAGTTCATGTGCCTAAGTTGACGTGTGACTATTATATAATCTGTGACCTAAGTACCAACATCAAAGAGTAGGTCGGAGTAGGTATATAAGTTGGTACTTAAAGAGTTGGTATTCAAATTGATAATGATATGCACTAGGTATATGTTACGTAGTATTATATTATCTTTGGGTAAGTATATGCAAAGATAATATAATTACTACGTAAACGTAGATGGATAATTAAAAAGATCTGACATTAATATAACAATAATAATATGAGAAGGATAAAACTATACAATCACTAGTATGAGTGAGCGAGACGGACAATATTTTTTTATCCTTCTCGCGTATGCGATTTTATTGTTTGCCACCAGCTCTGCCCCCAACTCTAGCGGCGTCTATTGGCTTTCACCCGGTGTCATATATAACCCGACCAAATTACGTTGTAAATTATATTTCATAGCTGGCATATGTATCACGTGTTCATCATTTTAGACGGGTTATATGAAATAGCTATAGAGATAGCTATTTCATCGTATACGCCAAATCCTTCTCCATTTAATTTTCCCTCCACGTACGTAAAGTATATGTTCTATCCTAGGATGATGTTGTAATCCATCATCCTAGGTTCTATCTATTCGTACAGTGACACAAATGACAAGAAGTAAAATATGCCGGCCGTAGAGATACACAAAAACACTGATGCTGGCTATATTATAATTTATAGCCAAAACCATACAATTGAGGTCTGCTACTGGTCTGCTACTGGTCTGCTATTATAACTTAGTAGTTACGAGAACGAAAACCGGCAGAGTTATAAGTTGAAAATCTCCTGTTAGCCAAAGCTAACATGAGCAGTAATTATGACGAATACTTGATGGCGATGAAGCGAGTGCACCGACGGCAATCCATCCGCATATCCCTGCCGCCCGAGATGAAGTCGCCGCGAGAGCGACATCGCCAGAACAAAGATCTTCATCAGGGGTTAGTTTAAACTAATATTATTATAGATCGTTTAAAACTTCCAACGTCGCGCGGCGCTAGTCAATATCAATTACTAAGTTTGAGGTGTTTATATTAATATCTCTGGAGATATTAAACATATCTCGATGAAATTTAAATGATGATATGGTGGATTGCGTTCGGGTAGTGGCACGCGCAAGCGTTTCATTTGTTGAATTTGTGGGCCTCGGTCGATGCGTTTACTTATTTGAGTTTTGCTTGTAGTGTTACAGTATTAGTTAATAACTGTATGTACTACTATAGAAGATATATTATTAACTAATACTGTAACACTACAATCAAAACTCAAACAAGTAAACGCATCGACCGAGGCCCACAAATTCAACAAATGAAACGCTTGCGTGCTAATTTTTCCTGTGCTGCCATCTAGTTGCGTCGAGGCGAATTAATTTCAAAGGTAAGTTATTTGTAGTTGATTGCAGATTGAACATTCCGCCCACCAAAGGACGTAGTCCTTTCAAAAATCTCAATACACTGAATAAATTAAACTATTATAGAAAAATTATTGAATACACAATCACAGCAAGTCGCCCACCATAGCGGAATTAATTGATAAATTGAAACTTTACAAGCAAACACAATTAGGTAAGAAAGGCAAAATGAATCTATATAATATATAAAATGGGTTAGTCGGTCGCTTTAGGTAGAAAACACAGTTTACTGCAGGGTCTTTTGATTATACCATTCTTGGTTTTTGATGTCACCACTCTCGTTAAATTATCTCGCCCACTATGCTTTTCAATCACTCTCCCCAACCACCATTTGGCCGGAGGCAGATTTTTTTCTTTGATGACGACCACATCATTGATCTCAGGTTCTGAACGTCTCATAGTCCATTTGTGTCGTTGGTTTAACGTTACTAAATATTCATCTGACCATTTCCTCCAGAAGTCACACATGATCTTCACCTCCACAGAACCTCCACCGTCTCACGTCCGAAATAACTGTCTCCTTACTCGTCTCGTCCGGTATAATCAGGAGTAGTTCTCCTATCAGGAAATGACCCGGGGTTAATGGCATTGGATCATCCGGATTCTCGCTCAGGTAGGATAAAGGGCGCGAATTCAGACACGCCTCTATTTGCGTCAGGACTGTCGAAAGCTCTTCAAAGGTTAGCGTTGAATCTCCGATTACTCTTTTGAGATGCTTTTTAGCTGAACGGACTTCTGCTTCCCTCAAACCGCCGAAATTCGGGGCAAGTGGCGGAATAAACTTCCACGTAGTTCCCTCGTTAGCCAGAAGATGTTATAACTCATCAGGTAGATGAGAGACTGAACGGTCGAACATCTCGTGTAGCTCTTTATCGGCTCCAACAAAATTCGTGCCATTATTCGAATATAGGGTCTGGCATTGTCCTCTCCGTGATACAAATCGTCTGAATGCGGCGATAAAGCCTTTTGAAGATAAGTCTGATACAGCTTCAAGATGTTTTGCCTTCGTTTACAGACACACAAACAAGCAGATATAACCTTTGTAAGATTTTGCTCCACGTCCCGGCGAAAATCTGATGTTGATATATCCCGAAAAGTCAACTCCCGAAGTCTTGAATGCTCTCATAGGTTTCGGGAAGACGTCCCATGAGCTGCGTAGTATTTTGTTCGGAGTACCTCACACAGGTGGTGTAATTTCGGTTACACCTTTTGACCAAGTCGCGAGCTCGTGTGATCCAGTACCTTGATCTCAGGAAGTTCAGCATGAGCTGGGGTCCTCCATGGAGCGTTCGATGATGAGCGTCTAGTATTACTAGCTTAGTGATGTGACTATCACTGGGCAGAATAACAGGATGACGTTTATCGTACTCAACTTGAGCCTCATGTATTCGGCCTCCAACTCTTACAAGCCCGTTCTGGTCTATAAACGGGTAAAGTGTGTGTAGCGGGCTTCTTTTAAAAACGCTCTGACCACTACTCAAGCGGTTGATTTCTTCTGAAAAGTACTGTCTCTGTGTCTCTTTTATACAAAACTAGAAGTGTCCCGCGGCTTCGCCCGCGTTAAAAACTTCTTGTATTTACTTAAAACTTTACTTTTGTAAAAACGATTCTATCATTAAAGACATCAAATAAGAATTTGCCAAATCGGTTCACTCGTTTTCATGTTATCGCGTGACTAAGGTAATTCGGGATTCATATTTATAAAACCCGAAAAACCCAAATTTTTAGACTTTGTTACCTACCCCATTATGAAAAAGCCTACAACACGTACTTTATCTCATCTTGGTTCGCCATAGCAACTTTGAATCCCCGTTCCGTATCCGGGAGGAATTTTCAGAAAATCCTTTCTGAGCGGATGCCTACGTCATAATAAGTATCTGATAGATTTTTTTACTTTGTTACCCCAGTTTATCCTCTTAGGGTGGCATTTTGAAAAAGTCTGAAACTCGTATTTACTTATTTATTTACAGAAGTAGTTGTGCGGAATGTCGAATAAAATGACTATCCATACTTTGAACCCCCGCTTCATCCCCTTAAAGAGTGAATTTTGAAAAATTCTTTCTTAGCGGACACCTTAGTCAAAATAACTAATTGCATGCCAAATTTCAGCGCAATCCGAAACAATATTGATTTCAGACTTTGTTTCCCCACTTCACTCTTTTACCGGTGGAATTTCGAAAGAGCCTGAAACACGTATTTACTAACTTAGGTACTTGTGTTAAGTTTCGAATATAAAAGACTATCTAATCTTTTATCTCCATACAAACTTTGAACCCCCGTTTCATCCCCTTCAGGGATGAATTTTGAAACATCCTTTCTCAGAGGTAACCAACGTCGTAATAACTATCTGCATGCCAAATTTCAGCGCAAAACGAAACAATATTCATTTTCACACTTTGTTACCCCATTTCACCCTCTTAACGGTGGAATTTCAAAAAAACCTGAAACACGTATTTACTTATTTTTTTACTGAAGCACTTTTGTGAAGTTTCTGGCAGAAAAGACTATCTAATCTTGTTTCTCCATACAAACTTTGAACCCCCATTTCATCCTCTTTAGGGATGAATTTTGGAAATCCTTTCTTAATATACACCCTTACATACTAAGACAAATATACCCTCCAAATTCCAAGTATCTACGACCAGCGGTTTAGGCTGTGCGTTGTCAGTCAGTCAGTCAGTCAGTATGTCAGAACAAAGATTCTTATAGTATTAGATGACCTACTTAAACACCAATTCTTATCGCTTTATGATCAAAAACAATGAACTTTCCTACAAACGTTTTTAATTAATTTAACCCTCTTCGCGCTAGAATTTCCAAAAATCCGTTCTTAGTACACTCCTCGTACTAAGATAAATATACAATATCGTACTAAGATAAATAATATATCTAAATTTCAAGTCTCTACGACCAGTGGTTTAGGCTGTGCGTTGTCTATAAGTCACAGACAGAAGTGTCCCACGGCATCGCCCGCGTCATTTCGTTTACTTCGTTTTTTTTTCAACCAAAATCAAAAAGTATTAGCCAATGTGGTTCACTCATTTTCAAGTTATCGCGTGACTACGGGAATTAGGGGTAAAATTTAAAAAAATCCTGAACCTGCATATATTTATTTTCAGAAATACTTATGTATAGTTTCATAATTAATGTCGTTTCTCAAACTTTAAACCCCCGTTTCACCCCCTTAAGGAGTGCACATTAAAAAAATGTATGCCAAATTTCAGTGCAATCCGAAACAATATTGATTTTCAGACTTTGTTACCCCATTTCACCCTCTTAGGGGTGGAATTTCGAAAAAATCTTAAACACGTGTTTACTTATTTACGTCCTGAAGCACTTGTGTGAACTTTCGAATAGAAAAGATTATCTAATGTTGTTTCTCCATAGAAACTTTGAAACCCCGTTTCATCCCTTTAAGGGGTGAATTTTAGAAAATCCTTTCTTAGCTGATACTAACGTCATAATAACCACCTGTATGCCAAATTTCAGCGCAATCCGAAACAATATTCATTTTCACACTTTGTTACCCCATTTCAGCCTCTTAGGGGTGGAATTTCAAAAAAACCTGAAAACGTATTTTCTTATTTTTGTACTGAAGCACTTGTGTGAAGTTTCGGATAGAAAAGACTATCTAATCTTGTTTCTCCATACAAACTTTGATTACCAGGCCTGCCACTATACAGATCTCATGGCATCTCCACCTCATTAGAATATGTCTCAAATCATCTTGTGATTTTGGGCCGGTAAGTAGGTTGTCATTAAGGGAAACATTTTTCAACCCCTTACTCGAAGAGTCAAAGACAATTCTTACTTTAGTTGTGTCTTTATCATTTCTAACTACCGCGTGATGGGGTAGGTAGACCACGTGAGTATCCTTCAATTGCTCCTCATCTGTTATCTGGACCATGTGGTTGTGTTTGTGGTTCAGGCATCTTCGAGTAATCGGGGAACATTAAAAATATAAGTAAAAAATATTTTTAAAAACAAGCTTTTATCTGGGACAATGAACTAAAACGTTAAAAATAAATTCTAGTAAGTATTTGGCTTGTAGGTACTTACCTAGGTAGGTATAGATACCGACTACCTACCTACTACCTAAGTATTTAAAGAAGGCGTGATGTTTTAAAATATTCCACGGATATTTGATGTGATTATGGGTAAAGTGCTCTTCAAGGAAAATCAATCGACTAGGTGGGGCTATGTTGCTTTGTAACAGAAATGGCATGGCCACCTTACAGCTTCATCATCAGATTCTGGATATCGTTTAAGTGTAAAGTGCTCCTCAAGACGAATCATTTGAGCCCAAATTCGCTAGGGTTACGTTGTTTTATCACAGAGATGCCGTGGCCACCTTCCAGCTTCATTAGCAGTCGTTAAATACCATCTAGGTGTAAAGTTCTCATCAAGACGAATCAATCGAGCGCAAACTCGGTAGGGTTTTGTTGTTTTATCACAGAGATTCCGTGGCTACCTTCCAGCTTTATCATCAGGCCCTGGATATCATCTAGGTGTAAAGTTAATAAATAATAAAATAAAATAATAAAAATGTGTTTATTGCCATAACAGAAAAAATAGGATACAGACATACATTATTTTACCTATATATAACATTAATTACACAGATACAAACAAATACAAATTAATAGTTTCAAAAATTAAATTGGCAAAAGGAGCAAATTCAGCATTTGCTGCGTGCACAATTTGTTGCGCAAGCAGGTTGGTTTACTGGTTTACAATTTGCCCTGTGCCATGGACTAGGTTCTTCGCCGAGAGATATTGTTTTGCGGCGGGTTATGATAATCATTATCACTTATTGAACATTATACAATTAAAGAGAAGTAAACAACATTTTAAAATCTGATTATGAACATTTTTGCATTAAGACTTATATTTTAAATTGAATAAAAAAGAATGCGATTTTTTTTGTGAATGTGATGTGTGTGTGTATGTGTATGTGTGTGTATGTGATGATGTGTGAGGTATTTGTGCTGATAACATGATTGTAAGTATATGGTTCTGTTTGTCTCTGACTTCTAGGTTTTAAAGGTTTCATATTCGTGTTTTTGTTTTAACATTAGCAGTAATTTAAGTCGCCATTTAAAAGTATAAATACAATTTTTTTTCCTCAAGGGAGGTGGAATGTCGTTCCAAATCTTAGAAGCCCGGTATTTAAAACATCCTTAAAAACCTGCAGTTCTGTGTGGCGGTATAAATAGACGATTACTGCCTTTTGACCGCGTATTTATCGTATATATATCTTTAAACCACGTGCATTTTTCAAACAGATATTCTGGTCGTTTATTCCAGAGGATCTTCTGGGTAGTGCATGCTATGTGTAACTCTGTCCTTAACTTCATGTTTAGTATACCTTTACTCACAAGATAAGGACTAACATGCGCCCTCCTAGGTATGTTAAAACAAAAACGGGCGCACGCATTCTGCACACGTTGGATGGCGTTTTCTGTTTTAACCCAGAGTCTTGGCCCATATACTGCGCTGCAATAATTAAACGGGGACAGCACTAGGAGGTCGCATAGCAGTATCCTTACGTCCTCCGAAATGTATTTCCGTACACCGTATAAGACTTTGAGTTTAAAAAATGCATTTTTAATCTTTTCATTAACATGTTTAGTAAACCTCATTTCGTTGTCAATGACGAGACCTAAATTTCTGGCATCTGGCTCAATGGGAATATCTGTTCCGTTAATACTTTATCTAGGATTCTGTTTCATAACATTTTGAACTTGCGCCTTGGTCCCTAGTACTATCATTTTTGATTTACCTGTGTTAAGAACGAGGGAGTTGCGATTAGCCCATTTATAAATTGCTTCTAGATCATCATTTATCATAGCAGTAGCTTCTTGTGTATCACCTGACTTAAAGCTATGGTAAATATGTGTATCTTCTACGTAAAGATGATACTTGAACGTTTTTATGTAGTTAGGCATATCAGCAGTAAAAATAGAGAACAAAGTTGGACTCAAAATAGATCCCTGTGGAGTTCCTCTCGGAACCTTTAGGACATCAGAGATAAGCTTGCTTCCGTTCGAGCTTACTATTTCCACATATTGTTCTCTATTTAAAAGAAATAACTTAAACCAGTTACATGCATCTTCTGAGAAGCCGTAATATGAGAGCTTTGCTATGAGTAAATCCGGACTTAGACAGTCAAAAGCTCGCGAAAAATCTAGAAGCACTAATATACTACTAAGCCCTGAGTCAGAGGCTGTTATGACGTCGTCAGTAACCTTTAGAAGATCAGTTTCAGTACCGTGGTTCTTTCTAAAACCAGATTGAAAAGCAGGAATTATACTCTAACGGCTTATGTATTTCACTATCTGGTCAATTACAACTCTCTCTAATACCTTCGACATCACAGGAAGAATACTTATAGGACGAAGATGTTTCAATTCTTCTATTGTACTGGACTTAGGTAGCGGCTTTACCAAGGCTCGTTTACCAAGGCGGCGCCAGACATCTGGAAATTGGCAAGTAGATATTTAATTATTTATGATTACTGCTAGAGTTTCCGGCAAAGTGAGCTTAATCATTTCTGCGTTCAACCGATCGTGCCCGGACGCATTAGTTTGAATTTTTAGGATTATATTTCCTATTTCATTTTCGACTACTGCTTTAGGTGAAATAAACTGCATTTTTTTATTTGTTCCTTCAAGACTAATCAATCGAGCCAAAACTCAGTAGAGTTACGTTGATTTATTACTGAGATGTTATGTTGTTTTATCACAAAGATGCTGTGGCCACCTTCCGTCTCCATCATCAGACCAGCTCTATGGTACCATATAATTGTATTGTCACTGAAGATACATAATTACACCAAATTTGAGTCCAATCGGACATCGGAAAGTGGGTCTAATTTAGCTTCCAAGATTCCACCCGAACATACATAGTGACATACATACATACATTGCAAGTTAAATAAAAGCTCGTAAAAAGATTCCGACGAATTGTGAACCTCTTCGTTTTTTGTTAAGAAAAGAGGAAAGATTTGACTTTTGTTTGTTTGGCACGATTTAACTCAAAAACTACTGAACCGACTTTAAAAATTCTTTCATTAATAGAAAGCTACATTATCAGCGAGTACGAGTAACAAGTTATACTATCCCCGCACCCTCACGGGAACGGGAACTACGCGAGTGAAACCGCGAGGTGCTGTAAGTATACTATAAGCCAATTGGCTATTACCCTTCGAGCATTTACCAATGGAGATCCTAACGAAAGGAGTACCCCTCTGCTGGCCATATGGCCATATGAGCGTGCGTAACTACACTATATTTTTAATACTGTGTGCGTGTTTCAAGCTAGTGTGCGGGATCGTTAAAGTGAATGATTTGTGTGTGTGCAATGCGTGTTTACCTCGTCTCCAGTAAGTATCGGCAGAAAAAAATGTTTGCGGATTACAACGTTAACATTTCCATTGGTAAATGCTCGAAGCTATTACCTAATTATACTGTAATGTATAAAGTATACCTACCTATCTAGGTATGTGGCACGATGTATGGGCTAGTTTTTTTTTTATGTTTGACAATCGAGCATCTGCCGGTTTACCTAAATCATCCGAAAGCAAATTCAGATTCAGAAACTGCCTTTACTTTACTGTAAATCTTGATATTTCAATTCGAAACAAGTGCATTATTGAAAAGTATAAAAAACCCGACTGCGTGAAAAATAGATTTATTAGCATTTCCAATTCCAAACTCCAATGAAACATATAAGTTACTAGCTGTGCCCGCGACTTCGTCCGCGTGAATTGTATCTTTGGGTGGCATTAACAAATATGACACATATGTATCCCAACTACACCGCGCCGTACCACGCCACGCTAATCCTCCCTCCTCTCCTCACATACCCCCCTTCTCCTCATTTCCACCTCCCCTCCCCCTTTCACTCATTTCCACCTCCCCTGCCCTTCCCCTTCTCCTTCCCCTCACTTCCACATCCCCGCCCCTCTAGCTTTCCTCCCCTCCCCTATCCACCCTCTCAACTCCCCCTACCCTACCCCCCCTCCAATCCCCCTCCCCCCTCACTAACTTTAAATGTCATATTTATTTATATCGAAACCACAGCCATGAAAATATGTTTTAAAGCTTCTAGCTTTATAAATTACGATACTTCCATACAACTTTTCATCCCCGCATTCAACCCCTTACAACCCACTTTTCACATTAAAAAGTAGCCTATGTCCTTTCTCAGGCTCTAACCTATCTGTGTACCAAATTGTATTTAAATCGGTTCAGTAGTTTTGGCGTGAAAGCGAGACAAACAGTCAGACAGAGTTACTTTCGAATTTATAATATTAGCAAGGATAATTATTTATCCTTGCTAATTTTATAATGCTAATAATTTTATAACCCAGAGATGGCGCTAGCATAGATTTTAATAGCTCTCCTTTAAATATTGCTTAAATGTATGAGATCCTGCATCGCGCAAACGATATTTTCCGCGACATTGAAACCGATGCACTTGCTTCGTAATTAGACATCTCAAAAGTTAAACTCGTTTGAAAACGTTTTCTCCTTATAATATTAGTCTGCTGGAAGTCTGGAAGTCTGGATAATAAATAATCACCGTAAAAAATTCTTTATCTTGATAACAAACTCGAAATATTAAAAAAAAAATTAACAAGCTTTTATTTACTTTCACCTGTCCCGATGTTTGTCATCACCCGATATTCTGTCGTCAAATCTTGCAAATTAAATTTGATCCACTTCCCAGTTACCGGTTGAGCTGCAATATTGCATGCATGTAAATCGCATGACAATGCAATATTATGATGACATGGTGCTGATCTGATGATGGAGCTGGAATGTGGCCAAAGGAACTCCTAAACTACACATGTTATGCCCGTCGTGTTTGGGCTCGTTGGATTTGTCTTGACTTACTCTGGTCCTAGGTTACCCATATAGGTAAAAGCTTGTGTTTAAAAAGGTTTTTTTAAATATTACTTGTTTTAGATTACTTTTTGGCGTAAAAAACGTTTATTTTGTTTTTTTTTTTAATTTTGATGTATCCAGTGTCAATCTCACGACTATAAGACGTATCTATTGACAACACTCACATAAAAATACGAAAAGCCGTTTAAGCCGGCTTTTCACTATGGAATATAATATAATATACTCGTATATTATATGTTGAGATATAATACTTTATCGCTCGTCATACATTTTGTACGAGACTGTTTCCACTATGCTATAATTTATATTACATCCCAAACTATAAATATTTTTTCGACCGACTGAGCGATATTTGAAGGTTTATAGTTTACCTCATCTCCCCGGACACCGCGCCTCCCCCTGCCTCGCCCTTAGTTTTTTTGTTGCTTTTTATTTTTATTATGGCTCCACACAATTAGTGTATTTAGCCAGTGTTTGAATGAAACCATAGACAACCAAAGCTATATATCTTACAGTGTGAACAGCAATTGCGGGATGTAATACATAGCTCAAGATGTAATTTACATAGTTAAAAGCCGGCTTTAGGCTCTAGGGCGTGCCAAAGAAATATACTATATACATACACATATGCCTACATACACACATACACTCGAAAAACCTAACCCTCCTTCTTTCGAAGTCTGGAAAAATCGGTGAAGGTTTCCGCGACAAAATAGCTCACGGATTTATCAATAATTCAAAACTAATAACCGGCCAAGTGCGTCTCGAGCCACGCGCAGTGTAGGGTTCCGTAGGAGCCCGTTATTAAATGCAAGTCTTTACCCGTTATAAACAAGCAACTATTAAACAAGGAGTTATTCTAAGGATTTTGTATTTGGTACAAAATTATCCAACACCAAAGTTCAACGACTATTACTGCTAAAGTAATAAAGTTATCGTAACCGCTATAGTTTTCCTTTAAAGTTCATAAAATACACTATTATCACGATTTTTCCCAGATTTTTCAAGCCAGCAGTTTAACTTTTAGAGGGGGGGGGGGGGACGCCCTACTGGAACGAAAATTTGCACTTTAAAGTTTAATATTTCGTAAATGAAGCATTCAATCGAAAAATGATCTTAGCAACCCCTAAGTCATTTTAAAAGACCTATTCAACAATACCCCACACGATGGGATAGACGACGAAAAAAAAATTCATCACCACTTCTCATGTAGGGGAGCTACCCTAAAAAAAATATTCTTCAAAATTTTATTTTACCACTTTGTCGGCGTAATTTATATACACACCCATACAAAATTACAGCTTTCTAGTATTAATGGTCTCTTAGCAAAACCTCGGACAGACAGACAGACAGACGGACATGACGAAACTATAAGTGTTCCTTGTCAGGACTACGGAACCCTAAAAATGATACTTTCAAATCCGAATATTCGCTACGCTACGCTATCTCACCTGTTGTGAGATGTGGTCTAAGATGGAATCGTGCTTATCTGGAATTGAAAGACGGCACTGAGAAATCAATATCAGCCGGTATCAGTCCACTGGACGTAGGCCTCCCCCAAGACATGCCACTGGTCTGAGCCTACGGACGCAGAAAGGCAACAATGAACTTCTTGTGGATGACAATGACCCTCAATAAGAGCACATTGGCAAAAGGCCAATTTTTAGGGTTCCGAAGCCGAATGGCAAAAAACGGAACCCTATAGATTCGTCATGTCTGTCTGTCTGTCTGTCTATCCGTCCGTATTTCACAGCCATTTTTCATTATTCCGAAACTGTTAGGACTACAGAATTGAAACTTGGTAGGAGATGTATACTGTGAACCGCTTTTCGATTTTTATACAAAAATAAAAAAATAAAAGTTTAAGGGGGGCATCCCATACATAGAACTGAAACAAAAAAAAATCTTCAAACCTATACGTGGGGTGTCTATGGATAGTTCTTCAAAAATGACATTGAGGTTTCTAAAATATTTTTTTCTCTAAGTCAATCATTTGAAAGGTAGGCGCATCTAAAGTGTTAAAATGTGTGCCCCCCCCCCCCCTCTAACTTTTAAAGTTTGAGAGTGAAAAATCTAAAAAAAATATATGCTGTAGATCTCAATAAAAACTAACAACGAAAATTGGTTTGAACGAGATACAGTCAACAGTTTTTGAGATATGGCGAACGCAAAGATAAATTTGTTTTTCATACAAACACTATGAAAAACAAAGTAAATTTTGTAGTTGAGAAAATCATAGTTATGGAATACTTAACTGTGTTACGGAACCCTACGAGTGCGAGTCCGACTTGCACTTGGCCAGTTTTTAGGCTTACAGTTCTCCAACATTATTCTGACCAATTGGGCGACCTGCTTGGCCAACCAAATTATCAGCTGGCAAAAATAATAGGATAGGTAGCTAGATAAAGCTCTTTTTATAAGCTTTAACTTGCAATGTATGTATGTATGTATGTATGTATGTATGTATGTATGTATGTATGTCACTATGTATGTTCGGATGGAATCTTAGAAGCGAAATTAGACCCACTTCCCGATGTCCGATTGGACTCAAATTTGGTGTACTTATGTATCTTCGGTGACAATACAATGATATGGTACCATGGAGCTGGTCTGATGATGGAGACGGAAGGTGGCCACTGCATCTCTGTGATAAAACAAAATAACCCCACCGAATTTGGGCTCGATTGATTTTTCTTAAAGAGAACTTTACGCCTAGATGATATCCAGGGTCTGATGATGAAGCTGGAAGGTGGCCACGGCATCTCTGTTATAAATCAACATAACCCTATTGAGTTTGGGTTCGATTTATTCGTCTTGAAAAGAACTTTTCACCTAGATGATATCCAGGGTCTGATGATGAAGCTGGAAGGTGGCCACGGCATCTCTATGTCAAATCAACGTAACTCTACCGAGTTTGGGCTCGATTGATTCGTCTTGAAGATAACTTTACACCTAGATAATACCCAGGGTCTGATGATGAAGCTGGAAGGTGGCCACGGCATCTCTGTGATAAATCAACGTAACTCTACCGAGTTTCGGCTCGATTGATTCGTCTTGAAGATAAATTTACACCTAGATGATATTTAGCAACTGGTGATGAAGCTGGAAGGTGGCCACGGCATCTCTGTGATAAAATAACGTAACCTCAGTGAATTTGGGCTCAAATGATTCGTCTTGAGGAGCACTTTACACTTAAATGATATATAGATAGTCAGGATCTGATGATGAAGCTTTAAGGTGGCCATGGCATTTCTGTTATAAAGCAACATAGCCCCAGCGAGTCGATTGATTTTCCTTGTAGAGCACTTTACCCATAATCACATCAAATATCCGTGGAATATTTTAAAACATCATGCCTTTCCCCTAAATACTTAGGTAGTAGGTAGGTTGTCGGTATGTATACCTACCTACTAAAAAGTTAAAAATAAAATATATGTAAAAATTTTTTTTTAACATTTTAGTTCATTGCCCCAGATAAAAGCTTGTTTTTAAAAATATTTTTTACTTATAATTTATTAGCTGCTAGCATAGATATATATTTTTCTCGACCGACCATCGACCGGATAACTAAATTCACAGGCGCAAGAAGCGGGCTTTTGGCTAGTGAACTGAAGTAGAATCTGTGCAAAAAGAGAACCGTCGTAGAAATTGAGAAATTGAGTGATTTTAATTTACTGTTTTTGTTGCATTGACACCACTGCTGTCATTACTAGTACGACTTAAAATGTTTGATACTTGGTAGGTACCTTCTTATATCATTATCGTGTGCTACTAGGTAGGTCCGTAGGTATGTACAATCTCCTTCATTTGTGCGTATCCACCTTAAGGAATAATTTCCTGTGCACTCCTATTGAATTGGCATCTCGCTTCTGTCTAGGTTGACATTGTTGACCAATGACAAGAAGGGACAAAGCCAAAATGTTATGTTTTGTTTTTGGTTTTGGCTCTTCTGATTGTTTAGAAAAATAATCGACACTTGCAACCGAAAATGTTTTGAAACTGGATACGCACAACTGTACGCGATGGTACCTTCCTTCCTTACCTTTGAATGTTGGTTCATCGTAACGCTACGACGGTCCTCTTTTTGCACACTCAAGGTACCCTATGTACAGAAAATATTCTTCTGTGCCCACCGTCATCACCTGGTCTAGTTCACTTGCCCTTTTTTATATCCTTAGGCTCTGAGCCCCTAGACAAAATCCAATTTCCTGTTTTCATTCACGCTAACGAAAGTTCCAAATGTATAGAATGACATTTATGTTTCCGCTACAAAAATGTCATTCATCATGTGTGAACTTGGGTTAGCGTGAATGGAAACAGGAAATTGGATTTTGTCTAGGGGTCCTGTAATGTCGCGGGCATGGACTGAGTTTACCCGGTAGGTATATTAAAGGTCCGTACATATAATATTTTCTCACCAGAATATCAAGCGCGAAAGGAAGCCGTAGCTCGGTACAAGTGTGTAGCCGCATCAGCACGATAGCTTCGATGGTCCCCGATGAGATCATCTGCAAGCACTACGACCACTCCGTGAGGAGCTACGAAACAGCGCTAATGTTCATTGACGTTTCTGGTATGAAACACATACAAAACTACGTTATTAAATTAAGAAAGTTTAAAAACTAAAACAACCGACTTCCATGCCCCGCGAGTCAATTTCAGTAGCAAGTTTGAGACGTTTATCGTCATATCTCTGGAGATACTTATCTGATCGCAATGAAAGACCACCTCGGAAATGTACCCTACCGATTAAAAAAATAATCATTCGAATCGGTTCACAATTAACGGAGTAATCGTGTAACATACAAAAAAAAAGCACATACAGACGAATTGGGAGCCTCCTTTTTGGAAGTCGGTTAAAAAGTATCTTCTAGTTGTATAGCCTTAGCCTATCATTACCCATTTAACGCAACCTCTGAGCGTTAGTAGTACCTACACATTTCCTGATGCTGCGCTAGAAAATGGTCAACTTCGTTGGCCTAACTAGTATGCTTATGTAAAATCACAGTAGATACATTTTAATGTACTTTAGTAAAACGTTCCTAGTCCTACCCACGAGACATTGACCTGCGCTTCTTGTTTGGTAAAGCCTTTAAAATCTACTAAATTATAAAACTAAAGATCTACGAAGTAGTAGTTTTGTAAGAGAAACATCCAGCTGATCCAGTATCATTCAGAATTCAGAACACAGACTTTGAAAGTAAATACTTAAATAATAATATAAGAAGAATTTAGGTACAGTGCGACGTAAAAGAGTTTACAATAAATGAGGGCGCCACTATTGCTTTTGTATCTTGTATTTAGCAAACAAACGTTTTTGATACTTGTATTATTTTTGCAAATATAAGATTTGCAAGGCATGATTATTTATTTAAATGGAAACCTATATGTATCTATATACATTTTATATATATATTACTTCTATACAAATTCTTCTTTATTTCTTTATATGCTTATTTCTTACTTGCATTATTCAATGAGTGAAAACAAGTATCAAAATCAGTAGTCGCGCAATAAATACTAATTTTTGGTGTTGCCTGTAAGAGCGTTTCCACATTATCCGATCCGATATCGGTGTCGGACGCCGATCCGATATCGGGGTAAGTAAAATGTATGAAATATGTACCTGTCTTTCATATTGTCCGGCCCGATATCGGATATCGGAGCCGGCACCGATATGCTGGCGGCACCATCGGACGCCCGTGAGCCGTCGGGCGATAATGTTTGTATGTGTGCTATACGTGTATCTAAATTGTCTCTTGTGTGCGTAGAGCCCGATGCGCGGCGGCCATTTTGAGCTTGTTTACTAGTTTGGTTGTCATCATGGCGTCAAAAAAAAAAAAAAAAAGAAATAATAATAATAAAAAAGCAAATGGCCGTATCGGAACGATTTTGTCGGAAATATGTGAAAATAGCACCGGTGTCGGCTATCGGATGTCGGCTATCGTCATCCGACACCGATATCGGATCGGATAATCTGGAAACGCTCTAAGAGCGATCCGAGCCGCCGCGCATCCGAGCCGCCGCGCATCGGGCTCTACGCACACAAGAGACAATTTAGATACACGTATAGCACACATACAAACATTATCGCCCGACGGCGTCCGATGGTGCCGCCAGCATATCGGTGCCGGCTCCGATATCCGATATCGGGCCGGACAATATGAAAGACAGGTACATATTTCATACATTTTACTTACCCCGATATCGGATCGGCGTCCGACACCGATATCGGATCGGACAATGTGGAAACGCTCTAAGAGTGACTAGTTAGTTCGTAAATAATTAATTTCTACTCTTTTATGTTGCAGTGTAAACAGTTACCTGACAGATATCCTACAGGTACTTCGTTTATAGTTACTTGTACTAAGTATAAGTATAGTTAAAAGTTAGTATGGTATGATACGTTCTTAAGTTATGTTAACTCACAGGTTTTTGAGTTACCCAAATACTACCATAGAACATACGTAGGTACGACGGTATCTCTTGTAAGTATAGTATTTTTTGGTCATTAGGTTTCACGAAACTGTGTGAAAACTACACGAAAGCTGGGCGTGGCGGCCCTTCCCGTCTCACCCAAGTCCTAAACTCCTACATCGGTGCGATGATCCAGGAAATTCTGGCATACAATGGAGACGTGCTGAAATTCGCTGGAGACTCATTCCTCTCTATGTGGAAGAAAACTGCTAGATTATCTCTTCACGATGTCGTTCACACGGCTATTGATTGTGCTCTGGTCATACAGAAGAATTATGGCACTTTTGAAACTGATGTTGGGGTTGTGTTGAAAGGTATTATAGTGTGTATAGTGTATATTTTTTTATTAGAATTTAAGCGATTTTAAATAGTCGGCTATGGAGCCACATTATTATTTTGTGCCTATATAGCCGTGGAGACAATGGATAGTTGGCGCGCTGACGCGAAACCTCTACAAGTTCAGGGGGTAGGAGTTTTGAAGCCACTAGAGATGCACGTACCGGCTCGTTCCCGGTGCAAAGAATGGCCATTGCCATTCAGCGTGGCAATGCTGCCAGCGTTACGAGATTAGCAAGATTCTCGAATAGATGTATTTTATCTAATGTACAATTTGTATTGTGGTCTAAGATGGAATATAGGTAATGCTTGTTTGGAACTGTAAGACGGCATCAAGCTGAGGACGCTGGACAAACTGACTAGTCTAATCCAAGAGCGCAACTATTCCATCCCTCTTCCAAACTGATTGTCGCAAACTATAGTGGTAGTTATAATATGGGTTACAACCTGAAAATAAAGGTATTTCAATTTTTTTAATTAAAAATATATTTAATGGGTCCATTTCGGAGATGAAAGCTTCCCATGACGAAAATAATTATTGAAATAGGTTTACTATTGGCGGAGTAATCGCGTAACAAACAGAAAAAAAAAACAGACGAATTGAGAACCTCCTCCTGCTCCTTTTGGAAGTCGATTAAAAATATAAATCACTTTAAAATAAATTAAACCGTCTTCCAAACCACAAATAGGCACTCAAATGCGAAAAATAAATGGATATAATTATTATAAGCGCTACCCACTCATCTATTTGAAGTGGGTCCCAGCTAAAGTCTATTAGGTAGTAGATAGGTACTATGAATAGGTACAGTAAGTTTGTAGGTAGTAGATACCTACTTGTAGGAAGTATTTATCTACTACCTATTAGACTTGGCTGGCACCGACTTTAAATGGATGAGTGGGTAGCGCTTAAAATAATTATATTAATTTATTTTTCTCTTTTAACTGCCTATTTGTGGTTTTTTTAACCGACTTCAAAAAAAGGAGGAGGTTTCTCAATTCGACCGTATATATATTTTTTATTTTTTTATTTATGTTTGTTCGCGGAACTTCGTCGTTTATGAACCGATTTTGATTATTATTTTTTTGTTGGAAAGGAAATATCCCATGTGTGGTATCATGTTAATTTTATCGAGGTCTGATTAGTATCTCCAGAGATATGGAGATAAACATCTCAAAATTGGCACTGAAAACTAATGACGCGGCATTGAAGTCGGTTATTTTTTAGTTTTTTAAACGATATTATATTATATGTTATCGGTTTATTTCTGGTCTTTATTGTTTGCCATTGAGGAGTTCCACTATCCACCTTCTGACTCCATCATCAGATCAGCTCAATAGTACCAAATTATTGCATTGTTACTAAATTAGCATAAGTATAAAAAAATTCAGCTCTATCGGAAACCGGGAAGAGGGTCAACATTGATTTCTAAGATATTATTGCACCATTAGTTATAGTTAGTTTTTCCTCGATTTCCTTGAGATTCCATCATCAGATGCTGACTTGATAATAATGGGACCACCTCGGGAGTTTTTTAGGGTTCCGAACCCAAAGGGTACCAACGGAACCCTATTACTGAGACTCCGCTGTCCGTCCGTCTGTCTGTCTGTCTGTCTGTCTGTCTGTCTGTCTGTCTGTCGGCCTGTCTGTCCGTCTGTCACCAGGCTGTATCTCATGAACCGTGATAGTAAGACGGTTGAAATTTTCACAGATGATGTATTTCTGTTGCCGCTATAACAACAAATACTAAGAACAGAACAAAGTTAAAAATTAAAGAAAAGTTTAAAAAAAGTTTTTTACGATAGCGCAGCGCCACCTATCTAGTTGCTAAGATGGCGCTATCGTCTTTACCTTAATCTGAATCTCGGAAGCGGCTCCAACGATTAAATAAAATTTAGTATACCTACAGGGGATTTCGGGGGCGATAAATCGATCTAGCTAGGAGTAATTTTCAGAAAATGTTGTTTTATTCGTGTTTTCAATAATCAACTTTATTGATAATCAACTTAAAATTTGACTCTTCCCGACATCTATTGGCGAGTAGAAGTACTATATCAGTAAAGCAGTTAGTTGTTCGCAATTTAAAAAAATAGTATTATTATTCGTCGATAGATGTCGGGAAGAGTCATATTTGTCTGTTCAAGTGGCAAAAAATACCGAGCAAAGCTCGGTCAACCAGATATTTAATAATATTAATTACTACAATGATTATTACTACTATTACTATTACTACTATATAATACTATTCTACCTTTGTGTTAACGTTTACTTAGTTGGTGTTAGAAGTTCGTTAGAAATTCGATAGATGGCGTTCGGAACCCTCCGTGTGCGGGACAAAGTCTGACTCGCACTTGGCCAGTTTTATTTTTTAATCGGTTCACAATCGACGAGAATATCAAGGAACAAACGCGAAAAAATAATACATACAGACGAACATAGAACCTCATCCTTTTTGGAAGTCGGTTATAAACCTATATACTTGCACATAACATACCTAACATTTGATAGATAACATTACCGTGCTTGTACATAGTTAATGCACTTAAATTAGGTGGGATCACTGGCGTGGCATCGGCATCACACTACGTTTGTGAAATCCTAGGTCTATGTGTGTGATAGTAGTCAAATGTGCTTTCCTATTGCGCTCTTTTTTTCCTTGTCTTGTCCTAGCTATTCATCTGTTATTATTATGGTGATGGAATGGAACTAGCTATCCCCCTCTTTTCTCTCCACTTCCCTCTATCCGTGAAATCAGATACTATGTTAATATTTCAGTTAAAGTCGCTATATCAGCGGGCACCTCATATTTTTCCATCGTGGACAGTGGCGAGTCCTCGCAAGCCAGTTTTGCGATAATCGTCGGCCAGCCTGTTTATGATGTGAAGAAAGCTCAGTACATCTGCACCGGTGGTGACGTGATCATCACGCCTAGTGCTTGTGCGAAAATCAATGAGAGCTATTATTGTACGCAGCTTTGTGCTGATGGTTTACATACTAAGGTAATTTTATATACGAATGCCACAGTACAATTAACTTTAAGCTGCATATGCACTTGCACTGCGTTTTATAAATACTCACTAATATTTGTTGTCGACTGTCTCGACCTAGGTTCCGTCTATATCCTCAGGAGTTTCGCATGTCCCGCCTCTCCCACGTATATGCCACAGTCGCATTCTTTGTACTCCTCTGGTACGTTCAATTAGTGATCCCTGTCTTTTTTTTCTATATTTTGATATACTGTGCCGTATGCACAATATATCACATCACAGTACATATAGAAAGGTATCAACATAGATATATTCAGAAGTGCTGATCAGTCGGTATAGAGTTAGGGGTTAGGTACTTACTTGTACCACAGTTTAACATTGTAAAACTGTGCTGGTACTATTATGTATTCTGTGGTTAGGGTAGAAATTCGAATAAACGGTCTTTTTAGTACTTAACTCCTTTCAGAGACTGGTTAAGCAACAAGCATTTTTATTTTAGGTAATTGGAGTGGGTGCTACGTGGAAAAGGGCAAAGATTTTGAACACGTCTATAGCATTTCTCCCGCCAGGTGAGTAGTTTATAAATTTCCGTATAGGCCTATGTCCAACAGTGGACTAATACAGGCTGTTAATGATAATGATGAGATTTGCACCCGTATCACGAAAACCATTGAATGAACGAAATGAACTAAAAGACGGGGACGGAGCTATACAGCCTACATAGCTGCGTCCCCGTCATTTCGTTCATTTCCTTCATTTCAATGGGTTTCGTGATCAGCCCCTTGTACCCCTTACTTTACAGAACCCGGATCTCCAGGCAAGTCAACATGTCCAGCAACTGAATTCAGAGAATTTTCACGTAAGCAGTTTTTATGAAACAAGTGTTGAAACTTGATAATGATCATAAATCGGCAGATAAAACGATATACACGGTAATATAATAAAATAAATAGGAATATAAAACACAAAAAAAAATCCACCGTTTGTCCGTTTTAAACTTTGAAACCATTGAACCGGTGTGCCCCAAATCGGTTTCATTAGAATCGCAATAATTCGAAGATGGTCTTATGACCACTAACCATCGACGTCATAGCAATCGATGACTAAAACAATGCATTAGGCGCTATTCGGTCACATTTATTTTTTTAGCGCAGAAACACACGCCGTATCCGCTAGTTAATAAGTAGGTATTATAATATACAACCAGTGAACTCGAAAACTAAGAAGTTTACATGTAATTCAATGAAATATCTTTATTAATAGTATTTGGATTCCTTTTTTCTAGTTCGTCCAGCGGTGATCGCAGCCTTGCGAAGTTCCTGGTGGGCAGGCTTACGTGACTTTATGCTGACACCGGTTTTACGAGCCGTAGAAAATGACGAGCCCATGGACTTCTTATCTGAGATACGACGTGTGGTTGTGGTGTTCACTAACATTATTATGAAGCCGGTTACTGAAGATGTGCTTATTGGCGTCGTCAATCAGTGCTATAAGTGTGTTTCCAGGTAAAAGTTTTAAGAAGAACTATTAGACTTGTGCGGTAAAATGTTGCTTTCGTAAGTGATGCATTATGGCGGAGACATCATACCCGGCCTAGATAGCTCACATTATTTTCAAATAATTGTATCGACTATTTGAATTTTGAAATATAGGTACCTATTGATGCTTGGCAACGGCTTGGAGGCCGGCTTGTCAATACACGAGAAAAATCACATATTAAGGTATCTAAAGTCTGCTCTCATAATCAGTCTAATTGCTGACTGCTGAACAAAAACCTCTTCCACAGCGACTGAGCCTAATCTTCAAGTTATTCATTTTTTATTAAGTATCAGTCTTTTCAGTGTGACATCAAACTTCGGAGGTCTTGTAAACAAAGTGTTAATGTTTGACAAAGACACGATGTTCCTTGTTGTTTTCGGTTTGCGAGGGTTGAAGCACGAGGAAGAAGCGCAGAAAGCGTTACAATGCGCCTTCGAAATAAAGACCTCGCTGCATGATGATAATATTATAAGCGTTTCAATCGGAGTTACATCTGGTTAGTTCTATGTATTGGAAATAGTAGTTGTAGATAGGTGACCCTACCTTATTAGTTAGTTATATTTTCCCTATCGATTCGCCCGGCTTCGCAGGGGTAGAGCATTTTAAATACCTACATTTTTTGCATCAGTTAGTTGCGTGACAGACAGACGGAGCGGGTGACTGTTTTATAACATGTAGTGATAAGCCTCTCCAATAAATTTGCACACATCTGAGCTTGATATTCAGCTCTTCTTTTTCCGCCACTGCCTGCCAGCTTTCATTTTTTTTATAGCGCATAGCTATACGCGTTTGATCACTATCTCACCTGTTGGTAAGTGATGATACGGTCGAGGATGGTAGCACCCTAAGCCGAGAATGGGAACTGGCTCATAAAATGTTTGGCAACAGATTTTCCAACTTAAGGGTAGATGGCCAGGCGGACACTAAACAGTGTCCTACCACCATGCCGGGGGATGGTGTTTTCCTTCACCGGAGCTGTAGGACTACTATAAAATGCGCACATTTTCCATAAAAAAATCCATTGGTGCAAGGCGGGGATTTGAACCCTAATCTACCTCTAGCTTGTACTAATCATTATTGCTGTGTGTGTCTGGCGTGCTCTGGCGTCAAAGCCAACCATTCTCCCATTGCGTCACTGAGCTCTAGAAGTGATCGATTCCTCAAAGATATATCTAGAATGAAAACTGGCTCTCAACTACCCTCAAAGACAAAATTTTTCAGTGTTTCATATTAGATAGGTGTATACCTAATAGGTATACCTAAACTGTTTGAGATATTATATGTTTAAGTAGGTATTTTCTTATTATTTTCAGGCACTACATATTGTGGTGTGGTCGGTCATGTGTTGCGAAGAGAATACACTGTAATAGGTCCTGCTGTTAATAAGGTAACAATTTGCGTTATCTTCCTTCTATCAAATTACTGGCTGTTTTTTTATAGTTGACTAGAAGTGCCCCGCGGCTTCGCCCGCGTTAATTTTTACTTAACCGCGTAAACTTTTATTTTGTAATAACTTTTAGACATCAAGGAAAAATCCTCAAAAAAAATCCTCAAAAAAAGAATCCTCAAAAAATCCTCAAAACAAATCCTCTAGATATATCCAATGACACGAAACTACTGCAAATACACGTTAAGGAAATGGTTACTCCAACAAGACTACACATCAATAGAAGCACTACTAACAACCCTTTTATGAAACATTGTTATTACATTATTATAACGTCACAAATCAAATTCAAAACTTAAATTGCATGTTATTACTTTAAACATTTTGTCGCTTTTTGTATATTATTTAAATATTTATTATAATACTTAAATGTATCTTATGAAATGCTTGTATCGTTTACCTCTGTATTAATTATTAAATACCACTACATATATATATATATATATATATATATATATATATATATATATAGTAACGTTTGATACAAAATGTGTCCGGCGGGGGGTATTGGTATACCATATTACAGGTTCTATCGTTTGGATATCAATGCTTTTCCTTATCAGGAATGCTTGTAATTCAGTACATGTACTAAGTTTTACATGATGTTTGTAAAAGACAAATAAATTTCATTTCATTTCAAAGAAGTAAAAGCCAAATCGGTTCACCCGTTTTCAAGTTATTGCGTGACAAAGGGAAATAGGAAATCATATTTATAAAACCCAAAAAACCATATTGATTTTCAGACTTTTTTACCAACCCTCTGCAAAAATCCTGTAACACGTATTTACTTGTTTATTTACAGAAGTATTTAAGTAAATCTATAAGTACCTATATATATATATATATATATATATATATATATATATAATTAAAAATAATAAGTAATATCCGGGGGCAATTTTTAGAAAATCCTTTCTTAGCGGATACCTACGTCAAAATAACTAACTGCATGCCAAATTTCAGTGCAATCCGAAACAATTTAGATTTCAGACTTTGTTACCCTACTTCACCCTTTTAGGGGTGGCATTTCGAAAAAGCCAAACTCATATTTACTTATTTATTTACAGAAGTACTTGTGTGAAATGTCGAATAAAATGCCTATCCAAACTTTGAACCCCCGCTTCATCCCTTTGAAGAGTGAATTTTGAAAAATTACTATCTGCATGCTAAATTTCAGCGCAATCCGAAACAATATCAGACTTTGTTACCCCACTTCACCCTTTTAGGGGTGGAATTTCGAAAGAGCCTGAAATACATATTTACTTACTTAAGTACTTGTGTTAAGTTTAGTATATAAAACTTATCTAATCTTGTTTCTCCATACAAACTTTGAACCTCCGTTTCATCCCCTTCAGGGGTGACTTTTGGAAAATCCTTTCTCAAAGGGAACTAACATCGTAATAACTATCTGCATGCCAAATTTTAGCCCAATCCGAAACAATATTGATTTTCACCCTTTTTTATTCCATTTCACTCTCTTAGGGGTGGAATTTCAAAAAAACCTGAAACACGTATTTACTTATTTTTTTAATGAATCACTTGTGTGAAGTTTTGCAAAGAAAAGACTATCTAATCTTGTTTTTCCATATAAACTTTGAACCACCATTTCATCCCTTTAAGAAGTGAATTTTGGAAAATCCTTTCTCAGTACACCCTTACGTACTAAGAAAAATATACCCTCCAAATTTCAAGTCTCTACGACCAGCGGTTTAGGCTGTGCGTTGTCTGTCAGTCAGTCAGTCAGTCAGGATAAAGATTCTTATAGTATTAGAAGATAGATAGATAGATAAGCAAGCGTTTGACCACTATCTCACCTGATGTTAAGTGAATATGTGATCGACGATGTTTCATCTAAGATCTGAATAAGCCTTCGTTCTTCCACCATCTCCCATTTTCCATCAGACTACCAGACGTATTTACTGATTTGTGCTATCGCGACATGGATATTCCATCAGTTTGTACTCGTATTTGTTTGTTTGGGACCTCTTCACGGTAAAACGGCACGACCTATTTGGTTGAAATTTTGCACAGAAATAGCCAGTATAGTGGATTAGGACATAGGCACAGAATAATGAATAGTACACATAGGATAGTTTATAAAGTTGGTGAAGTCGCGTGGCGCAGCAAGTCTAGTTTTTCAAGTTTGATAACTCCTTTTCTCTTACCATCACTGCAGATACAACTTTTACCATCCTGCAGTCTTTATAAATGAGTATTTATAATTAAACATTTTAATCCAGGCTGCTCGACTGATGATGGCGTATCCTGACAAAGTGACTTGCGACAAAGAAACTTTCTTAAGAAGTAAGCTGGATCAAGAATACTTCAAGCTGATGGAATCTAAGGCACTGAAAGGAATTCAAA
Source organism: Cabera pusaria (assembly GCA_954871355.1). Lineage (NCBI taxonomy): Eukaryota > Metazoa > Arthropoda > Insecta > Lepidoptera > Geometridae > Cabera > Cabera pusaria. The sequence continues at coordinate 16,888,434 of OX940902.1, forward strand.
AGCCCGGGCCTATTTATGAGTACAACAAAATAGGGTTCGTTTTATCGTCTTCTTTAAAAATATATCTATTCCATAAGATTTTTATTTCAATAGTATTTTTATTTAAGTCCAGAGATATTTCTCATTGCAAATCCTTGACAGCCAGTATTTTTCTTGATTTAAACCAAAAAAGTATATAAGATTTAAAAGTGAAGTTGCTCTGTAATGATGGTGATCACTGGATACTGGTACCGTAATACTGGTGATCGCTTCTAAGTAAGTGAAGTGACCAGATGGTCAGCTTCAGCCTTCCTTAGCATGGCATAGCATGGTGGATAAAAATTATGTCCTCTGTTTTTTACTATGTCAAAAACATGTGTCTATTGTTAGTAGAGATATTTTTTTAAATTTTATTTATATCTTATAGGCTAGCGTTTGACCACTATCTTACCTGTTGTTAAGTGACGATGCGGTCGAAGATGGTAAGCACGCTAGGCCTAGAATGGGATATAATTTACCCGCTAGCAGTTGCCGCAGTTGTACCTTGTGCCTTCCATGTATTTCGAATAGTTTAAAATAATACTCACAATTCGCTCAGAAAATACTTGCCTAACGTGTCTTTACAAATATCTCCGGTCCATATCCGAGGAAAAACAAGAGCAGAACAAAAAAAAAGTGTAGATAAAAACCCTTTATTTAGTTGAAGGTTAGCTTATTTCGACTGCTTTTGTTTTGTAGATGGCACGAACGTCTGGGCATGTGGCGTCATCCACTTTTAGGACGCAACCCAGAGCTTCACCAGTACAAAGCGATACTTTACAATGCTTTGCAACAGCAACATCAGAGTTTTACTCGATATCGAGACCATAAGTTTGCTATTGCATTTTCTGTTAGTATCTTTATATGTTTTTATTTCATTATTTCGAACATATTGCTAGGACATGGCGGACGCAGACAACTGTAAAACACTCTAAAGAGTGATTCTGTTTTTCGCATTGTCTTTTTAGTTAAATAACTAAATTAGTAAGTACCTAATTATTTTCATTCGTAACATCTGAGGAGATTTAGATCAGAACAATATTTTCCACGGGTGGTAGGAGCATAATTATATCGATGTTTCGCCTGACTTGCTACCAAAAAGTAGCTTATCACCATCAAGGAGATATCTGCCGTCATAACCTTACGGTGTTCCGGCAGCACAGTCCTTGAGAGTCAGAGTATTAGGCCTAGCGCGATCACCAACCAAAAAAAAAACATTCATCCATCAGTAGGGCGAAATTCAATCGTAACACGATCGTAATACGGTTGAATTTCGTAATACGAAATTCAAATCTCACCGCGGATTTCGCTTTCGGAAGCTATCTCGGGATAGATTACAGAATAGCCCTACAGCTCAAAATCAACTAATTCTAGGGCTTATGCGTATTTATGGTACTTGGCAGATTGGTTTCGCTTTGTAAAGCATTATCCCTTGATTAGACTTGAAGTACCTTGGCGCTGTTGAGGAGATGGAGTGCTTATTTTTAACCAACTTATAAAAAGGAGAATAATTTCGTCGTTTATTAACCGATTTTGATGATTCGTTTTTGTTGTAAAGAAAATAACCCAAGGGTGGTATCATATTAATTTCATCGAGATAAGTATCTCCAGAAATATGGATATAAAAACTTCAAACTTGGTACTTAAAATTAATAGCGCGGCATTTGAAGTCGGTTCTTTTAGTTTTTTAAACGATCTTATTTCAGTAACACTTTGTTTGCAATCCAAGTGACTTTGAAACTCTCTCCGAAATAGGTACCTACTCTCTGAAAGAATCAGAGTTGATATGTATTAATTAAGAAGGTATTCGTTAATTAATCATGGGGTACCTTTTACCTTCCCGTCGAACTTTCTGAGTACCTACGATGTTATACTTACACACCAAAAGATATATAGTGTAGATAACACTTAAAGAAAAGAAACAGCATTTCTGAGCAAAATCACGTTTTGTCCCCATAATTATACTTCAAATGATGTCCCTACTACTCAAACGTTTGTTATCAGGGTACAAAGCTAATCGGTAAGACGCGTCTTCTGGAAGAATGCTTGTACATCACGCCCAATTATATACGGGTGGAGAAATTTGTCCTTACTGAAGAAATTAAGGTAGGTACCTAATTCACGTGATTTGGTTAAAAAGAATTTAAGGCACTCAATTAAATACATAAATACGTCTGTCTCCAAATCAACCTCTCGCAAGATACGCGCCTGAGCCCGATCTTCGGCTCATTGGGAGGGATATGCCCTAATCGCCACGCTGGGCAGGTGGGTTGGCGATCGCAGGACGTAGCTCCTTGCACCGGTGACGCTGCTGCCCGTCACCGGCCTCTAGCATTTAGCTACGCCGTAGTTTAAAATGGTTATACCGCCACTTGTTGGTCGCTAGAGCCTCGTTAGTTGGTCAGCAGGATGCACCACGGGCAGGTGAGGTTGGCTGGGAGCACTGAGGTAGTATTTGTGCTCCCTTACATCCCTATCGTACCCGTCGTTGTAACTAGGTTTAGGTCCAGTTTCTTTCTGGTCTGGTTTCTGATAGTTATATTTAGTAGTATAGTAGTTTAGTAGTATTAGTATAGTTAGATAGTTATAGCGCTACGCTAATATGAAGAAATCTGACAGATTATTGACAGCTTTTATATAGCGTCATGTGTCAGATAACTATTTAACGCATTTCAGGAACCGGTTACGGTTCCTTGTCCATAGTTATCTGGTAGTAACTGGCATTTAATCTCGCATCTTTGCTACCAGAGTGCATCTTCTGTCTTTGTACTATTAATTATTCTGTGGTATTACTTACTGTATTCTAATGAATCAATATAGATATTATTATACTTATTAGGTGCCATATGGATTGATCCGGTTGATTGTAGCCAGAACCTTCACAGGAGGCAAGGGAAGGACCTCACGTGAGATTTGTGAAAATAGGATCAGATATAGGTATGGTACAATGTGGAAGTCGTTATATTTTGAATCATATAGGGGGTCATTGTTACCCACGGGGTGTTAACTGTTGCTTTCCTACGTCGGTAGGCTTAGATTTTAATCTAACCTACACGTGAACCCAGTAATGGTGCGTAGGTAATGGGTGACCAATTGTAGTAGGCCGTGCATAGTCGCCCATGACGCTATGTCGCCAGCTAAGTAGTATTAAAGTCAGTTGTCCAGTGCCTTGTCTTACTACCATCTTCCTTTTTCAGACAAGACGTCCCTCAGTGGGGGACGTTTTATTGGGGGACGTTGGGAATAAACCTTCCATTTTAGACTGCAGCTTCACTTAACATCAGGTGAGATAGCGGTCAAATGTTTGTCTGTTAGATGTACAAAAACTTGTACATAATTAAATAATCAAGCCTGATTGATGGTGAGCATTGACTTTTGCTCCAAGGTTCTGCCATAGTAACGTTCTGTATGTCATCCAAATCTCTGGATTATAAAAGATGTGCGCGACACTGCACTGCATTGGCAACCCTGATCTATTTAGATTCTAGATATTAACTTTTTTAGGGCCCGGTGGTGTAAGTGGAAGAATTGTCGGCTTTGATGCCAGAGGTACCGAGTTCCAATCCCCGCACCAATGTATTTTTCTATCGATAAATGTATGTGCGCTTTTCATAGTCCGGTGCCCCCACAAGGTGAGATAGTGGCCAAATGCTAGCCTATAAGATATATAAAAAAACTCTCACACTCTGTAGGTAGGTAAATATTATATCACTAGCTACTTTGTCTTCTAAACTAAAAACATTTCTATTTTACAGTAACATAATCGACGAAGAGGTTGTATCGACGACCTAAAAAAGTCTAAATAATAAAGTGTCTTCTTATTATTTAGACTTCTGTGTATCGACCCGACTCCCCCAAGCGGACTAACAAAATGCATACCAATGCAAAACATAAACTGTACCTATCTAATCTATTGTATAGTATCTATAATTAAACTAAACTTTGTCTTCTGCCTTTCAGTATTGATTTATCGAATAAAACTCCTTTGCAACTGTACGCTATCAATACCATATTCAACACTAGGTTCCCTTTGCCAGAAAAATTCAATTATACTGGAAATTTCTTGAATGAGCCCAGCGTAAAGACGATCATACAAGACATCTGTCAAGCCGTGAGTGTCATATCACAGTTAAGCTAAATTAAGTAAAGAGATACTATTACAAACTGGTAAGCTTCGGTTTCATCTTTTTAACCGACTTCCAAAAAGACATAGTTTCTCAATTCGTCTGTATGTTTTTTTTGTATGTATGTTATGCGATTCCTCCGTCAATTGTGAAACGATTCGAATAATTATTTTTTTAATCGGTAGGGTACGTTTTCGTGGTAATTTCATTGTAATTTCATCGAGATCTGATAAGTATCTCCAGAGATATATGACGATAAACGTCTTAACCTTGCTACTGAAATTGACTTGCTGGGCCGAGGCCCAAGATTTTCAACTTCACGGTTTTCCGCAAGATATACTTACTTACTACCTTGTCGTCTTGCAACCTTCCGTGCGCAAACAATCTTTCATAGTACTAAATTTTGCAGCAACATCACAATCAGAAATCTTTATTGTTTAGTCTTTATGGTATATCATTGATCTTTTAATCTTAATTGTATAGCAATATATATTAGTGTACATGTGTGTGTAAATATATTAGTGTGTTTGTAGGCAAGCTATTCTAAAAGTGCACTAATATATTTTGCTCAACATGAACTTGACAGATGGTTTAACCTAATCAATAAATTTCCTAGAACTACCCCAACTTATGGGTACTAGCAGTAAGGGAGGCTCAGCACATCGACGATGAATCTTGGAACATCCTACTGCTGCTCCTCAGTGCTAAGGTCGTCTTCATTGTGATGACCATCTGCTCAGATGTCACGTTAACTCGTTAGTTTATTTCAGTTTGAGTACGTAGTATTATCACTAGAAAAGATAACTTAGAAAAGATAATAATACCAGTTTTACACTCATATGATTGTAAAACTGGTATTATTATCTTTTCTATGGTTTGAGTTTAATCAACACCAATATTATAAATGCGAAAGTCAGTTTGTTTATTTGTTTGTTTGTTTGGGACTTCTTCACGGTCAAACGGCTTGACGGATTTGGCTGAAATTTTGTACAAAGATAGTACATAGGGCAGAATAGGATATAGGATACTTTTTATTTGGCTATCGAGTCAGGGGGTCCAGATATTTTTAATTGAATTTTGTAAATATGAGACTTCTTCTCGAATAAATGGCTTGACCGATTTGCCTGATATTTTGTATGAATACATGTTATAGGGTAGAATAGGATATAAAATACTTTTTTTTTTGGCTGTCGAGTCAGGGGGTCCAAATATTTTTAATTGAATTTTGTAAATATAAGACTTCTTCTCAAATAAACGGCTTAACCGATTTGCCTGAAATTTAGTATGAATACATGTCTTAGAGCAAAATAGGATTTGAGAAACTTTTTTTCTGGCTGTCGAGTCAGGGGGTCCAGATATTTTTAATTGAATTTTGTGTATATGAGACTTCTTCTCGAATAATGGCTTGACCGATTTGCCTGAAATTTTGTGTGAATACATGTCATAGGACAGAATAGGACATTGGATACTTTTTTTTTGGCTGTCAAGTCAGGGGGTCCAGATATTTCAAATTGAATTTTGTAAATATAAAATCTCTTCTCGAATAAACGGCTTGACCGATTTGCCTGAAATGTTGTATACAGACAGTTCATAAGGTAGAATAGGATATAGGATACTTTTTTCTGGCTATCGAGTCAGGGGGTCCAAATATTTTTCATTGAATTTTGTAAATATAAGACTTTTTCTCAAATAAACGGCTTAACCGATTTACCTGAAATTTTGTATGAATACATATCTTAGAGCAGAATAGGATTAAGGATACTTTTTTTCTGGCTGTCGAGTCAGGGGGTCCAGATATTTTAAATTGAATTTTGTAAATATAAAACCTCTTCTCGAATAAACGACTTGACCGATTTGCCTGAAATGTTGTATATAGACAGTTCATAGGGTAGAATAAGATATAGGACCCTGTTTTTTTGGCTGTCGAGTCAGGGGGTCCAAATATTTTTAACTAAATTTTGTAAATATAAGACTTCTTCTCGAATAAATGGCTAGACCGATTTGCCTGAAATGTTGCATGAATACGTGTCATAGGGCAGAATAGGATATAGGATACTTTTTTTTTGGCTGTCAAGTCAGGGGGTCCGGATATTTTAAATTGAATTTTGTAAATATAAAACCTTTTCTCGAATAAACGGCTTGACCAATTTGCCTGCAATGTTGTATACAGACAGTTCATAGGGTAGAATAGGATATAGGATCTTTTTTTTTTGGCTGTCGAGTCAGGGGGTCCAAATATTTTTAATTGAATTTTGTAAATATAAAACTTCTTCTCAAATATACGGCTTAACCGATTTGCCTGAAATTTAGTATGAATACATGTCTTAGAGCAGAATAGGATTAAGGATACTTTTTTTCTGGTTGTCGAGTCAGGGGGTCCAAATATTTTTAACTGAATTTTGTAAATATAAGACTTCTTCTCGAATAAACGGCTAGACCGATTTGCCTGAAATGATGTATGAATACATATCATAGGGCAGAATAGGATATAGGATACTTTTTTTCTGGCTGTCGAGTCAGGGGGTCCAGATATATTAAATTGAATTTTGTAAATATAAGACCTCTTATCGAATAAACGGCTTGACCGATTTGCCTGAAATGTTGTAAAAAGACAGTTCATAGGAAAGAATAGGATATCGGATACTTTTTTCCCGGCTGTCGAGTCTAGGTGCCCAGTTTTGCAAATGTGTGGCCTACTCTCGGTCAAACGGGTTAACCTTTTTAGCTGAAATTTAGTACACAGACAGTCAATAAGACATGGAATACTTTTTTTTGGTTGGCAATTTCGGGTGTCTAGATTTTTATTAAGGAATTTTGTGAATGTGTGGCCTCTTTTCGGCCAGACGGCTTGACCGATTCAGATGAAATTTTGTACAAAGAATAATAGTATAGTATATAATAGGGCATAAAAGGGCAGGGAATACTTTTTTCGGCAATTAAGTGTGGGTGCCTTTATTTTTTGTTAACTTTACATAGTTTGCATAATCATAAAAGTTTGACCTTAGGTCCATCTATAATGACTAAAGTAGGTGGTTATTGGGTGTTCTACTCCAGCCACATCTGTTGATTAAACGATATACCCAACTGCGTTCGCTCCGCTTGCTGCGCTCACTTGTTGCAGTTGGGTATATCGTTTAATCAACAGATGTGGCTGGAGTAGAACACCCAATAACTAAAAATTGATTATCTCTCGCCACTTGTGTTTTAGAACTCTCAAAGCTTCGGGTGTAATAATTTTGATCAACATGTTTTAGAACTCTCAAAGCCTCCTGTGAAAATTATAATGTTTATTAATGTGGTTACTAAACATTACTTATCATTCTGCGAAAAGCGCTCTTGCAATGAAGTTCGTTAAGCAGCCAATATCATTAAAATTCGAAAATATAAATATTAATTCTGAAAAACGCAGTTTTCGTCATGGAAAGCTTTTACCAAATACAATACGATGTATAATATGTGGCCCTTCGAACTGTAGAAAAACTAATTTGGCTATCGGACTCATCTTACATGAAAATGGTTTGCAATTTAAAAATGTTTATGTTTATTCAAAAACTCTTTATCAACCGAGATACATGTATTTGGAACAGGTATTACGAATGGTTCCTGGTGTGACTTTTTCTAAGTATCATGAAAATGAAGAAGTTCTTACTCCAGAGGCAGCAAAATGTAACTCAATAATTATATTCGATGACGTAGCGTGTGAGAATCAAAATAATATGCGCGACTATTTTGCAATGGGAAGACATAAATATATAGACTGTTTTTATCTAAATCAGACTTATAGCAAAATACCAAAACAGTTAGTGAGAGATAATGCAAATTTAATTGTTCTCTTTAAGCAAGATGATATAAATATGAGACATATTTATGATGAACACGTCAATACAGATATGACGTGGCAGGAATTTAGAGAAATGTGTGCAAATATATGGAAAGAACCCTACAGTTATGTAGTGATTAACAAGGATTGTGAAAAAAACAAAGGATGTTACCGGAAGAAATTCGATACGTTTGTTGTGTTTCATTAGTATGTATGTCGTAAATATGTCAATGCTTGTCGAGGTGTTGAAAAGTAAACAGCTAATAGCAGTAAACTTAATAATTAAATATAGAAATCATGTTTAATAATCCTGTAAACCGTATATACTCCACTGTATACAAACGTTTAAGAAGTTTCGATACCTGGCCTCGAGGATTAACACAAAAACCACAAGAAATGGCTGAAGCAGGATTTTTTTATGCAGGCTGTGACGACAGAGTTATTTGTTTTTACTGCGATGGAAGGCTTAAAGACTGGAACTCTGAAGATCAACCATGGGTAGAGCATGCGCGCTGGTTCCAGTCATGTCCGTATGTTTTAGTAATGAAAGGAAAAGACTACGTTAAGAGCATGAAAAATTATGTATACGAAGAAATTAAAAAAAATTGCCAACAGACTCCACTGGATGATCTACCTTTGATAGTAAATACATCATCTTCAATAATCTGTAAAATTTGTTTAGAAGAAGAGCTTAACACTTGTTTTTTACCTTGTGGTCATGCTGCGGCTTGTGCAAAGTGTGCTTTTTCCATTGGTAATAAGTGTCCAATTTGTAGGCGAGTATTCGCCAATATAACACGATTGTGTTTCTGATTACACTCTATTGCTAGCCTACTATAAATAGCTGAAGTAAAAACACATGTTATCACTTTCGTGAGAACACTGACAATAGTTCAATCAATTGAAATTCAATTTAAAGATATGGAAAAAAATCTAAAGAGACAAATTGTAAAGGCTGCGGCAGCTGTTAAAAATAAGGTTAAAAAGATGCGAGATATTGAAATGGAAAACAATAGTATTTTGGAATCTGTTTTTAAACCAATTACAAGTCCTCTTAATGAAATGGTGGAAAAATCTAAAACGTGTTCCCAAACTAAAGGAGTACAATTTGAAACTTCAAGTCCATTAGACAAGGACAAAACTCTTAAGAGAGATTCTAACATCGAGTTCGACGTATTTAGTCCAAGAGACTCTAATGATTCAGATGAAAGCTATGAGAATTCAGAAAAATCTGATAATGAAGAAAATGAGGAATCATTTAAATCAGTGCAATCAGGTTCAAGTGATCAAGAAATTTCTTCGTGGTCCATGTCTTCCAAAACTTTACAAGATGTTCCGTTTGGCGTGAGAAATGAACGAGGTAAACACATGATGGGATCTTCGCGTGTAACTCTTTTTGATGATTATATTCAAGTTGGTGCAAACAAGTACAAATATACTCCTGGTATAAAGGAACTTCTGTTTAAAAAAGTACCTAATATATCTGCAATAACTGATGAAGATTTGAGACATTATAAAATAATGTTACTAGAAACAAATGTGCACCGAAGAGAATTCGATCCAAATAAACCAATCAGAAGTAACAGAGGTCGAAAATACTTGAATATAATAAAACCGCTATTTAAGTTGCGTAAAGTTTCAGCGAGCACTGACAGTAGTCAACCTGATTTACTTCATCAAGGAAAAGGACTACCTCTGTTGAAACAGTGGAAGAAAAATGTTGACTACGTTTACTGGGACAATCCTAATGAACTGGTTGAAAGATTAAAACTATTGATTGCTTCAAAAGATGCTGGTAACACTGGGTTAGATAATGAAATAATATCTATTATAGAAGAACTGCGCGAAAGCAACATTATACCTTAATAAATAGCATACATTTCTAAAAATAGTATCATTTGATCTTTGTCAACAACACCCATCAGTTCACAATAATGGATAAGTTTGGACATCATATTCATAAACGATTGCGTTTACCAGACTTTTTAGAAAATTTTGATAAAGTCTTGATGCGAACTGAAACCGGAGAGTTCGATTTACAAAATACAAGGTTGACTGGGATTACAATTCCATTGAAAAATACCGATGCTGTGAACAAGGAATACGTAGACAGCCAATCTCAATTGTTTGTAAAAAAGCAAGAAGTCGATATAATATTCAACGATTTAAAAGCAGATGTTAAAAAAGGCATAGAGAATTTAAAAGCAGATTATTATACAAAGGCTGAATTAGACCAAATCATTAAATCAAAGAAATGAGTAAGCTACAAATAGTAAATGAAATTCATAAAACAGCTCGTAAAAACTTTGTTCGACGATCTGTAATATTAAGAGGAATTGATGATTTATGGCAAGCTGATCTTATGGATTTTCAAAATATAAAGTCAAAGTCAAAGTCAAAAGTCAAAGCATTTATTCAGTATATGGGCAAATTAAAAATTAGCACTTACACACGTCAAATAACATTAAATAGATCATATTCAACAAAAAATATAGATATAACAGAAACATAACGCTTTGAATTTACAAAAAAAAAACAAAGGTATTGAGCCATTCAGCTTTCATCTAGACGTCGAACGTCACACTTAAAACACATGTTTAATTCCCCTTATTAATGTAGGGTTGCCAACCGTACCATTACGTGCACCCGCAACCCAGTGCATGTTTCAGTACTTCAGACAATTTTTATCCAAAAAATTGTGAAATAATGAAACATAATAGATAAATAAAACGCAGACTAATTGCAGTACAAATCATGTTCCGAATGGAACTGATTGTCCGACTATCAGCCGCATAATACCGTCGTAACAGTCGTCGTATAAAAAGTTGTAATAATGGATATAGGTATATTTTTGTTGTAATAGATTGTTTTTCTAAATTTTCCTGGGCTATCCCTGTTAAAACGAAGACTAAATCCGAAATAGCAAATGCATTTAGTTCGCTATTATTTAAAAATTATCGAAAGCCAGTTAACTTACAAACTGACATGGGCACAGAATTTTATAACGATGAATTTAAAAAAGTTATGCTAAAAAATAAAATTAATCATTACTCTACATATTCCATAAAAAAGGCTTCTATAGTAGAAAGACTAATCAAAACTCTCAAGAACAAGTTGTATAAAAAATTTAGTTTGAATGGTAGTTATAAATGGATTGGAAAGCTTTTAGAAAGTGTTATGGCAACATACAATAACACAATACATCGAACAATAAAATATAAACCAAACGATGTTAACCAATCAAACCAAAGTGAAGTATTGAGAAATATAATCAAATCACAGGAAATTAATTGTCTGTCAAAGACCAGAAAATTAGAAGTTGGTGACCATGTTCGTATAAGTAAATATAAAGGTAACTTTGAAAAAGGATACACCCCAAACTGGTCTACGGAATTGTTTTTGATTAAAAAAGTTCATGGTTCTAAACCTATCACTTATTCCATAGAAGATCTACACTATCAACCAATTTTAGGAAGTTTTTATGAACAAGAACTTCAAAAAACTAAGTGTCCTAATGTGTATCTAATTGAAAAGGTTATAAGAAAAAAAGGTAATAAATTATTCGTAAAGTGGTTAGGTCTACCTAGTACTGAAAACAGTTGGATTGAAAAACGAGCAATTGTATGATTATCTTTTCTATAGAGTTACATACCTAAGTATATAAAATTCAGTCTATTTAGATATTTTATCTCATTTATAACTCAGCTATGCACGGTGGTGGACTCGTTAACAGCATCATAAATAACTTACCATTTGAATTGCATTTACCTGGGTACAATTACTGTGGACCTGGTACCAGATTAAGAAAACGATTATTGAGAGGTGATCAAGGAGTTAATGAGCTTGATAATGCTTGCATGAGACACGATATAGCATACGATAATTCAAATAAATTGGAAGATCGACACAGAGCTGATTTAGAATTATTAAATATGGCAAAGCAACGGATGAAATCGAAAAATGCAGGAAGAGGAGAAAAACTGTCTTCGTGGCTTGTGAGCAAAGTGATGAAAACCAAAATGAAGCATGGTGCTGGCGTGAGAACATTTAAATCGATCGTCTCTACAATACATAAACGACTGAAAAAATTAAAACCAAAAAGCAATTCTAGAGCTATTAAAGCTGCATATTCAGCTGCGAAAAAACTGATAAAAAATAAAAAAGGAGTGTGTCTGCCTCGTGTAATACCGTTACCAAAAACAGGTGGTATTTTACCACTTATACCAATATTCGCAGGACTGTCTGCTCTAGGTGCATTGGTTGGAGGTGCAGCAGGTATTACTAAAGCTGTAAATGATCATAAAGCAGCTAAAAAGAATTTGGAAGAAGCCCAACGTCATAATAAAACGATGGAAAGTATCGCCTTAGGAAAAGGCTTATATATAAAACCATATAAAAAAGGCAATGGTCTTTTTGTAAATAGTTCAAAAAACTAATAGAAAGGTTACCCAAGCGTGCTCTCACTGATATAGACATATTAGAGTATGCTACTAAACACATACCTTACTTTAGAGGTGTTTTCATGAGAAATGAATTGCCGCCAAAGCCTAAGGACATTGAGTGTGCGATTGTTAATTTAGATAGCTCAGAGAATGAAGGAACCCATTGGGTAGCCTATGTAAAACATTTTAATTATTGTGAGTATTTTGATAGCTTTGGTGATTTAAAGCCACCAATTGAGTTAATAAGATATTTAAAATTTAATATAACATACAATTATTGTAGATATCAACGTTTTAATACATCTAATTGTGGTCATTTATGTTTAAAGTTCCTAAGTGAATTTTGGAAAAAATGTTATGCTAATACTATTTGTATAAAATGTTCTAATAAAGTATTGTGACTATATATTTATAAACGTGTTTTTATTACCATCATTTCTAAAATGTCTTTCACGCTGTCAATAACAGGCAACACCTCTATTTTATCCACTACCTATTATCCAGCTTTACAATTTGATGATGAATACGAGTGTGCTCTGTTATATTTCTCAACATTCAATTCAATACCTAACATTGATAACAGAAACAATAAATATTATTATGACAATAACGAAGTCGTAGACATACCAGAAGGCACTTACGAACTGCAAGATATTTCTGATTATCTAAAGTCAAACGTAAAAAAAGGAGTCGCTTTTAATTTATTTTGCAATAATAACACGTTGAAATCGTTTATCTTCTGCTCTAAAGATATCCATTTTGAAAAAGCTAATTCTCCAGGAACTTTACTAGGATTTGGTAATAAAACTCTTAAAGCCAATATAATACACGAGTCGCAACTCCCAGTTAACATTTTATCGACAACAGTGGTAAGAGTCGAATGTGATATAGTGAGCGGATCATATATTAATGGAAAACCAAGCCATATTCTTTATGAATTTGCTCCTAACGTGCCTCCAGGATACCGAATAATAGAAGTGCCAAAGAATATAATTTATTTTCCTGTCAATCAAATTGACGTCAGCACTATTAATATTAGATTATTAGATATTAATAATAATTTAATAAATCTACGCGGTGAAGAAGTTCAATTATATTTGCATATCAGGAAAAGATGATCGACTTCAATAAAAGTAGTAATTCAATAATGAAACACATCAGTACTCATCGAACAATCCGAAAAGGAACAACTAAGAAAAAAATTAAATTGACCAGGGAAAATAAAAAGTTCCTGAAATTAATTGGTCTATTAAAATGAACATTTTGGATATAACAAGTTCACCAGCATACGATAACACCATAGACGGTATCGAATATCATTCATATAAACCTTACGTAACAAGTTTTAACAGGAATGATGAAATCCGCATACCTATCAATCAGCAGGATTTATACATACTACCATCAGCAAGTACCCTTTATTTAGAAGGAACAGTAAACATCATAAAGAAGGATACAAAACTAAAAGTTACTGCTGTGGAATTCACAAACAATCCATTACTGTTTCTTTTTCAAGATATTCGTTATGAACTAAATGGAGTTGAAATAGATAGAATCAAAAATGCTGGAATGACTACAACAATGAAGAGTTTAGTATCATTTAATGAAAATGAAGCTAAGATAGCAAAAGCTTGGGGTTGGGATATAAATGGAACAAAAACAACCCATGAAAATAGTTTTTCTGCCTCAATACCTCTTAGTAATATTTTGGGCTTTGCTGAAGATTATAAGAAAATAATTATGAATTGTAAACATGAACTGATATTATTACGCAGTAATACAAATTTGAATTCTTTGAAAGTTCCATCTGGTGAGGTTCTTGAAGATATAATAATAAATAAGTTAGTTTGGCGCGTTCCACACGTCAAGGTATCAGATAAAGAAAAAGTTAATTTACTAAAGTTATTGGAAAAGGATCGTTCTCTATATTTGGCTTTTAGAAATTGGGATTTATATGAGTATCCCTTATTACCTAAAACAACTAAGCATACTTGGTCAATTAAAACGTCCTCACAGATTGAAAAGCCAAGATATGTAATCATAGGCTTACAAACAAATAGAAAAAATTTAGCTGATCGCGATATATCAAAATTCGACCCTTGTTATTTAAGAGATGTCAAAGTATATCTTAACTCTAACTATTTTCCATATGAATATTAGTCTTGATGATCATAAATATTCATTATTGTATGAGCAATATGTCAGGTTTCAGACATCTTATTATGGACGCAGAAGTGAACCACTGCTAAGTACTTCTGAATTCAAAGAAAAAGCACCGCTGTTTGTAATCGATTGCTCTAGACAAAGCGAAAACCTTAAGTCAGGTCCTGTAGTTAGCGTACGTGTGGAACTTGAATGTCATTCAGAAATACCTGATCAGACAGCTGCATATTGTCTTATTTTAAACGATTCCATCATCGAGTACAGACCGTTGAGTAATATAGTAAAAAAAATATCTTAAAATATGAATCCTTGCAGAATAAAATATATATTCGTGGATGTACAAGGATTCAAAGATACACAAAATAATTTTATTATAAAAGAATTGTCTATTTTAAACGAAGAAAATACCCAAACCTTTCTTGTCAAGCCCCCCTATCCATTTAAAAACTTATCGATCGAAGAAAAGAAACAAGTGCGGTGGATAGAAGCAAATCGAGGATATTTCTGGAGTGAAGGCCACATTGACTACAGGGAATTCAAAAGAATTATAATACCATATTTGAATAAGAAAAAAGTGTTAACAAAAGGAACTGAGAAAGTTTGTGGATCAAAGGCCTTTGTGAGAACTGTGAAATAATAGATGTGGGAGAAAAAGGATGTCCTAATTTTTTAAAATTATATCACGACTATGAAAAACCTAATATAAATTTAAATTGTGTACAACACACGAAAATGTGTGCATTAAAAAATGTATTGTGCTTAAAAAAGTGGTATGATAATAATAATATACATTTATTCAATGTAAGCTAAGAATTTAATTTAATGTTTTAAATAAAATAAAATAATTATTGCCTAAACTGGTTGTTGTTTTATTCTACCAAATTATATTTTAACGAATTAAAGTGGTGAGTATTTAGGAATTAAAATACAGCAGATATTTGAATAGGTTTTTAATATAATATCGAAAATTAAAACATATCTTAAATTTAATGAATTAAATAGTACAATGCATTCAGGGAGATACTACTTACTGATTTGATTAAACATCTTAAGAATCACTTCTAATTTAATTTAACTGATCTATTTAAAAATAATTTTATTCAATTATGCGTCTCATCAGTCAGAATCACTTATTATATTTTCAGATATATTTTTAATCACTCTTTCGGTTTGATCTAATATTCTGTCCGTAAAATCTTTTACTATATATTGAGCCGATATTACAACATCACTTTCAGTGTCACTGTTATCACCACTAATGTCTATTATTTTGATCTGAATCAAACGTCTCCCTTTGTATGCTTCACGGTTTAAAACAAATGATGATCGCCGCATACTATTGCGAAGATTTTTAGTTTCACCAGGTGTCTTTTTTGTCTTCCGTTTTGGACGTTTTGGAGACGATTTCTTCTGATTAGTGATTGGAAAAATTTCGTCAAAGCCTTCTAACGGATTCTGCGCACAGTGGAAAAGAAGGTCTTGGGTATTAATTCCAAAAAGTCCATCTTGAGTCTCACTGTTATTATTTATTACAATGTCTGTCATAATCTGAAACAAAATAGAAAACTATTAGGGTCATTTTTATGGATAATATCGAGTAAATAGAAATAAAGGAATAAAAGTTCAAAACTTACGTCTTAAGTCGACTTGAAAGTATGTGAATATGTGTGTTAACTACGACGCTCGAACAGGCTATAATGAGCAGGGCATGATGAATTTTATTCAATGTTTGTCGAATGTGCAAAATCATGTAGTGACATGTCAGTGCACCTGCGTCGGTGTTAAAAGTTTATGCTGCGTTAGTGAATTTGAAGTATCTACGTAGATTACAGGAATAGCTTACACAAAATTTTTCACAAACATTAAATTGATTTTGCATTATTAACTTAAGCTAGATGTTAAGGCTCTTAAAATAAAATAAAAACAACAAGTATTCTAAATGAAATTCGTTTATTCACTATATTCTTACTTAAGGTTCACTTTACATTATTATAACATTATTATGCTCGTATTTATTCTTTTTTCTTAAGTCTAGGTTTTTTTACAATATAGATATCAAAACAACAATACAAAAATCATTATAAAATAAACAATACTATAAAAAAACCTAAACCTAGAGTGCCGCCAGCAGCGGGGCAGGGCCCAAGCTACCGGTGGTTAGGGCTGCAGAGAGAGGAACCTCCTGACGATGCGTGCCGTGTCAAGAAGTACCGCCTTCTGTATCTGGCCCTTGATCCAGCCGTCTAGCGAGAGTCTCTTGAGATGTTGGTCGAGACTCTTCGCTATTAGGCCGTTCGCAGAAACGACTATTGGGACAATGCTAGTCGAATCAACATCCCACATGGCGGTAACCTCGAAAGACAAGTCAAGGTACTTGCTGATCTTGTCCTTTTCAGCCTTCACGAGGTTCTCGTCATGCGGGATGGTGATGTCAACTAACACTGCCCGCCGCTGGGACCGGTTGACTATCACGATATCAGGTTTATTGGCGACAATAGTCCTGTCCGTGATAACCGATCGGTCCCAATAGAGCAAAGCATGACCATTTTCAAGAACTGGCGCAGGTGCGTACTTATAGTACGGCACCTCAGACTCGACAAGGCCGTATTGAAGAGCAAGTTGCTGGTGGATGATCCTGGCTACGAGGTTATGTCTGTGCAAGTACTCGGAGTTAGCAAGATGAGAACAACCGGAAATGATATGTCTGAGTGACTCTCCGGGACGGCGGCATGCCCGACATATGTCGACCGTACCGTCCTTCATAATATATTTCCGGTAGTTGTTCGTCTTGATAACTTCGTCCGCAATTGCACAAACAAAACCTTCGGTTTCCCCAAAGAGGTCCCCGAATCGTAGCCAGTTCACCGACGCGAGCAGGTCCACATCGGGTCCCGTTAAGACTCGATAGAACCGGCCATGCAGCTCCTTGCTCTTCCATACGTCCTTGCGGTCCTCGGTGCTCAGCACCTGAGGCTTGCGCCAGTTCTCTTTGCCTAAGGACAGAGGGGTGAAAGTCTTGTCAACTGACACCACATCGCAATGCATCCCACACTCGTTGTTTAGGAAATATTCCCGGAGACTGCATACCTCACGGATGTGGAGTGTCTTGGCATTTAAAAAGCCTCGACCACCCCATTTTCGTGGGATATACAGTCTCATAACAGACGAGCGTGGGTGAAGCATGCGATGTGATGTCAATTGCTTTCGAACTTTTCTATCCAGGGCGTCTAGTTCAGTCTGAGTCCACCTTAGTATGCCAAAGGTGTATATAAGTAGGGGCATAACCCAGCCGTTGAAGGCACGTACCTTGTTGCCTCCTGACAAAAGACTGTTAAGTACTTTTGTCAGGCGACCGAAGAAACGTTCCTTCACCGACTGTTTTATCCCCCCACTCTCGATACCCAATGACTCTGACATACCAAGGTATTTATAGGTGTCGGCTTCGGAGAGAGATCTGAAACTCATTGTATCAGAAAGTTGTACATTCATTGAATTAACAACTTTCCCCCGCTGCACGTGCATGACCGCGCACTTATCTACACCGAACTCCATGTTGATGGCGTTGCTGAAAGTCTCAGTGACTTTCAATAACTCCATCAAATCATGGCGCTTCGGTGCAAAAAGTTTGAGGTCATCCATGTACAGCAAGTGTGAAATGACTTCACCCTCTCTCCTAAGCCGATAGCCTAGCCCTGAATCCTCTAATAATGTGCTTAGAGGATTTAGGGCTAGACAGAACCACAACGGACTCAGACTGTCACCCTGGAAGATGCCTCGCTCAATCCTTATAAAGTCCTGCGGCCAGAGAGACTGTCCCAACCACCCGGTTGACGAAGGACTGTGGTCCACTGCCTCATACAAGAACCTAGAAAAGACCTCAGAGTTGTATCAATTTTATACAACTCCAAGATCCTCTCCAGCCAGGTATGAGGCACTGAATCATAGGCCTTCTTGTAGTCAATCCAGGCGGTGGAGAGAGCACCTTTGTTCCGCCGGACTTGTTGGCAAATGGCCGTGTCGATGAGGAGGAGCTCCTTAGTACCACGGGACCCAACCTTACATCCATTCTGAGAGGGGGCCAAAATATTGTGCGCAACAATGTGCGAATTAATTTTAAACCTCAGAATAGATGTAAGAAGCTTGTACAGCGTTGGCAAGCATGTAATGGGTCTATAGTTCTTCGGTTCCGTGGTACTACCGGACTTGTGGAGCAGGAAGGTGACACCGGTTGTCATGAATGTTGGCAACATTATTATTATTATTATATTACATATTTATTTCATCTTACAGATAATCTTAAGCTACTTACATTAGATTAGACCCCAAGAATTGAAATATGACCCCAAGCTCTGCTTGATTTTTTATCTTGCGAAATAAATCGTTTATCGTCGCTACTAGAAAGCGCAATTTTGTTTACAGAACGTGTAAATATTTCATGTTTTATACTTTTAAACAATATGTTTTTCTTGCGTAGTGTATTTGATGTAAGCAATGTGTTTGTATAATCTAAGATACTAAGATCTCGAACAACACATGATTTTACTCCCTTAGCCTTTTTAATTTCAGTGTCAGTATTTTTTATACAATATAATTTAGAGTGTAATCCTACATATTCAGTGATTATTTTTCCACCCATTTCATCTTTGAAAAGTCCTGGTACTTTTTTGTTAATTATTGGTAATTTGTGATAATTATCAACAGAAAAGTTACTGGTATCAAAATACTCCAAAAACGTATTTTTCACATCTTGATAAAATTTTTTGGTTTGGATGTGATAAATAAAGCTGTCTGTATCAGTATAACACATCGTCAAGCGGTCCCTGTAAAATGGTTTAAATATAGAATAGTGAAAATCATACATATGTGATTTTGATAATTCCAAAACTGTAAATCCGATATACAGTGGCTTATCCAATACTATACGATTAGGCTTTAATTGAATCGCAACCAAACTTTCCGTAAAAACTGAAGCACTGTGAAAGTTTGGACTCGCGATTAATTTTTCTGCGTTATTTCTTTTTTTAGTTCTATTGTTTTGATCATTCCATTGATTTATCAACTCAACATGGACCTTCTTGCGGTTGTTTTCTAACGTTTTACCAAAAACACTGTTATTGAGCAATTTGAAAAAGTCTTGCTCAAAAGTTGACGTTGCTTTTTGACGCAAATTTGTATTAAGATCGATGTATTGTTTTAAATATGCACTCTGTCGAAACGTTATATCACGATGTACTTGTCTCAAGATCAAACCATGTCTTAAACAGGTTTTTAAATGTACATAATGTATAACATAATTAAATTTGTCATAAAGATTTGGAATTAACTTTTCATTTTTTCCACCCGGTGGAATATCTTTTTCGGGGCAAAACGGTAAATCATTATGTTCCCAATGTAATTTTTTTGGATAAATGAGATCGACTTCTAGAATGAAGCCGAACTCTGCATCATCAGATACATTATTCACATCCAGTTTATTAACTTCTGATTGATCAAGAAACCTAAAGTTTGACAAGGGCAATGTTTGACACATGCTGTATCCATAAAGATTATTGCAGTCTATATAGACTATGAATGATTCTGGCATCAACGGATCATGGTCGAAAATAAATTCGTTGTTTGCTTTGGCATGCCTATGTGCTGCCATTACCACACCTCCTCGTATGCCTGTCTGTAACATATCTACTATAGCAAAGTCATCTATTAGTTCTAACTCAATGCCTGTTTTATAAAGCATAGCATCGAATGATAAACTCGGTGCTGTAACATAGAATGCAGGGTCCAAGTTGTAGTAATGTTTGCAAGTTTTTCTAAAGTTTTCAAATATATCTGTTAACAACAACACATCACTTTTTAAATACAAATCGGTATATTCGCCTAGGTTCCGAATTTCAAATTGGGTCCAAACTGACTGTGCGTGCTCATAATCTTTATTTGATATGTGCTCATTGTTGAGAGAGCTATAAAAACTTTCTTTGCTTGGCAGAAATGGCTCGTTGTAACGTTCCCATGCGTTCATGTACTCGTAAGGGTAAACGCCTTTACGAGTTAGAAGGCAAAACTCATTTTCATTTGGGTAAATATTCCTTAAATGAGTAAACTCATGAGTTTTCATGGTTTTAACCAATTTTTCTAGACTGGTTCCTAAAAATTTGAACGAATCTACAAATCTTAACTGAACGAACTCGTCTCTTGATATTGGAATGAATTTTGTGAAAGAGATATAATTTTCTTTCGTTTTAGGAATTATTTTTATTGGTCCAGGCGCTTCACCAAGTGTTTTTATAAACAAGTGACAATCATACCCTGCTAAATTGTGGAAAAAAATTGGCACAAACTTTGGAACTTTGTACTGTAAATTACATAAGCTATGAGCTGCACCCCGATACTGTCCAGTAAGGTGACAATGGTCTCTGACCTTATCTCCGAATAGAAAACTCTCACAAATATGACATCGAACTGCATTCCTAAAATCAACTGCATCGTTTGCATTAAAAATTATGGGAACGTTTTGTGATAACACTGCATGGATATCCCGAACATCTTTGTAAAGAGAGCTAACAAATTTTTCTACACAATGAGGACCTCTAAAGATTACGAATTTATTGTAAGAAGGGTCAACAGAATTAATCACATTGTAAGCAAATGCGATAGGTGTATGCTTTTGTGTAGTGCGCGTATAAGAACTTTGAGGATCTGATTCACTTTTGCTTACATCTTCTAGCATAGTTTCAAAGTCAGCATAAATTACAAAAGGAATGTCTTGTTTGCGTTCGAAATTCTTGAATTTAATTACTGACCCCTTTTCCGGTAGGACAGTGACAATTCCGTTACAGGTATGACTTTCTACATCCTCAACCGTTTTAAAAAACAACAAACAAGTGTCACAAAAATAGATCTGTCCTTTATGCTTCGTTATTTGACTTCTCACCAGTCTCGATAAATTCTTTATGAGACAATAGTGAGATGTTGTGTTGTTTTCTATCCAAAGAAGGTGAATCGTTTTTTTATTTTCATGGCTTTCTGATTTATAAAGCGGGCCTACAACAGTCTTGTTACTTTTTAAGCCAAAAATGATAAAACTTAGGTTTGGATTGTTTTCTTCGAATATTTTAACATCAGATAATGTCATGGGAAACGAAATGTTTTCAGTGTTTAGTACATTGCGAAAATGTACATATGACGAAACCCTTTCAGGATGGTTTTTAGCTGGATAGAGGGCTGCAAGCACGCTCCACAGAAAACAGTGTTTATCGTTGTTTTGAATATTTAAACATGCTTTCTTTTTCTTGATGAATATTGGTAGTTCAATATACGTGGAGCCGCGAAGTGGTTGATATTTATTAACATTAACCTCAATATGCATACAATTAAGAAAAGTCCAACCCGAATCTTGCTCTTCGAATTGGTCAATTTTTGTGCGTATTGTATTGATTACATTTAAATATAAATGCTCAAAATTATAATTTCCATAAACAGGGATATTTTTTGTCATAAACGATTTAGTTTCTTGTTCATTATTTTTGAAAAGTAAAAACTTTGAGAATATTTCGAAGTTGACTTTGACACAAATATGTTTTTTTATGCATTCATCTAAAATGAGTTTGACTTTGTTTCGTATTGAATCTAAAAATACATCAATAGAATGTTCATTTGCGTATTGCGCAGCAATCCTGTAAGATATTATTCGGTTCTGAAATGCTGTCGCTACAATATCTACGCCTTCCACATCGATATGCGGTACAGTTAAAACGTTTTGTTTATGTGTATTACTTCGCAAATGACCTGTCCAGCGCCTACCGCTTATAGATGTGTTACAAACTGAACAGAATGGCATTGTAGAAGCTACTTGCTTGTTTACCTACTAGATATAATTATTAATTTAAGTACCTACCTACATAGAAAGTTACCTATTTTTTAAAGTCAGTATTATAATATTATACGCTTTTAATTTTCTTTTTTATTTCAAATTAATTAAAAATTTTACTTTGAGAGTTTAATATAGTCTACCTACACTATATATAT
Source organism: Cabera pusaria (assembly GCA_954871355.1). Taxonomy (NCBI): domain Eukaryota; kingdom Metazoa; phylum Arthropoda; class Insecta; order Lepidoptera; family Geometridae; genus Cabera; species Cabera pusaria. The sequence continues at coordinate 16,911,023 of OX940902.1, forward strand.
CAAAACATACTATAATAATTCTATCTACCTTTATGAACCTAACTTAATTTAATAAAATAAAAACCATAATAAACCTATGCACACGTTTTGTTTATTTAAAATTAATCTTATCACTAAATTTTGTTGGTTTAGAATCTTTAAATAATTTAAACACCGTAATGAGAAACTCTTGTAAAATTTCCCACTCCTTAGTTTGTTCGTTGAGACGCAGCTTTACACTCGTCAACGCTTTTTTATAGCGTTCTTGAGGAGGCGTATTTTGAACGTCGACGACGTTGTAAAGCTTCACCTCAACGTAAAAGTCGCCTTCGGAGACTGTTGCGGTGCGTCGGCTCTGCCCTCCGGAAACCCTCGTCGTGAAAGAAGAAGTCGATACGTTGCCTCCGGCGCTTTGTGATGCGTTAGATGCAGCAACGCTTTCTTCCCCTTTCAGAATCGAAAAGATGTCTGACTTGCGTTTTTTAGACCTGTAAAACAAAGAAAATAAAATATGATGAAATACTGTTATGATAATATTTAGGAACTTTTATCATCATAATTAGATTCAGAGTTAAATAATCATTTAACGTTGCTCACTCCATACAATATACATTATTGTTAAATAATTATTATCATCATCGGTACAGGGATCCCAACCTGAAGCGAGGAAATTATCGTACCAGGGCCGTGAAATTATCGTATTTTGACGTTTTTGGAGCAAAATTATCGTACACTCAGTATAATGGCTTAAAATACATTAAAAAATCATATAAAACGATAATTTTTATTACACTTTGTTTGTGTATACAGAACAGAATCAATGTATATTTAACTCCATACAGGCAGACGGGCTGAGAAGACAGACCACAGTACACAGATTTTATAAGCGTACCAACGTTTTGAAATTAAGAAATAAGCTGGCGCTGTGACCAATAAACAATAGTATATGCTCAATTTTTTATTGAATATGAGCGTAATTCTCAAACTTTGTGGTGTATGGAATTTATCGTGTATTTGCGTACATAATACGGAGGCCTAAATTATCGTATATACGTTAATTATAGTACGGTTGGGGCCCTGCATCGGTACCTAGTAGTAGTTACCACCAAGCGATAAAAACGATAACCTATCAGATATATATATATATACGTACCACGAAAATTCCGGCTCTTGCAAATCGGGTGGTGTGAAGGATGGTGAATATGATGCATGACCGCGCTTAGCAAGGGCAGCAGCGTTAACGACGGGGGTGATCTTGCGCTTTGAGGCTTTTGGCTTCTTGGTAGGCTGCGACAACACCGACGGTGCTGTGGCCACGATTGCTTCAGATTCGTATTCAGAGTCCAACCTGAGAAAAAAAAAAAATGAGTATGGATGGAACAAAGATTTAAAAAAAACACGTAATAAGACAATACTCACTCACATATTTCTGTAGATGTTTTCTCGAAGTGTCGTGGCTGCGCAATGTCAGGCGGCAGGCGGGCTGGCGGTGGCTGGCGGAGTCTGGCAGGCGGCGGCTGAGCAGGGTGGCAGGCGGCGGCTGAGCAGGGTGGCAGGCGGTGGCTGAGCAGGGTGGCGGGCGGTTGGCAGGGTCTGGCAGGCAGCAAGATTCTCGAGGATGATGAACCAGCGAAGAATATGTCAGTTTTCTAATTTTACGCGATTTTATAGCAAATACTTTTTATGTGTCAGCAAATAATATTCCAATTCAAAAGATATTAAGTACCCGTACTTTAACAAAACAAGCAAATTTGAAGCTAATGGTCGCACCACCTTTGAAATCGGATCAAAGAAAGATAGCGCCTACTCGGATGACAATATAAAAACTCACACCATTACCCGACTACGATAGATTAAAAGATAGAAAAATTAAAAGTCAGTGCATAAAATATTACAATCATATTTTATGTGTTTAGATAATAAGACGGTATCTAATTATTTGAACTGTACAATACACCACACGGGAAGTATTACTATTTACTTTCTTACATAATTAAAGTTCGTTTGCAAAACAAAAAAACCGACTTCACATGCAGCGCAAGTCATTTTCAGTACTAAGTTTGAGGTATCTATCTCCATATCTCTGGAGATTCTTATCGGATCTCGTTAAAATTAAAATGGAACTACACTGTAAACATATTCTATTAATAATAATATCGTTTAAAAACTAAAAACGAACCGACTTCAATGCCGCGCTATTCATTTTCAGTACCAATTTTGAGATGTTTATCTCAATATCTCTGGAGGTACTCATCAGACCTCGATAAAATTATCATGGTACTACACTTGGAATATCTCCTTTCGAACAAAAAAAGAATAATCAAAATCGGTTCATAAACGACGAAGTTATCCGCGAACAAACATAAAAAATATCGGTAGAAATGAGAAACCTCCTCCTTTTTTTGAAGTCGGTAAAAAAATAAAAAAAAAACATTGTCCAAATCCACACACAGTTAATAAATGATGAGGTTCTGAAGTGACAAAAAAATTAAATTATACAGACGAATTGAGTACATCCTCCTTTTTGTGAAGTCAGTAAAAAAAAAAAAAAACAAATCAGTTCATAAATGATTGAGCTATGATATAATAAACAAAAAAGTAATTCGTACAAACGCTATCTGTTAAGTCCTCGTTTTGTTAAGTCGGTTAAAAAGTAATTTGTCCTAAGTCCGCTACACACCTTGAGTTTAAACTGCTCGTTTTCACTAAATAGTGTGACTATACATATGAATGATAGTTTAACTGAATGGTAATAATTATAATTTAAAATCGTTAATAAACTAAAAGAACCAACTTCAAATGTCGCGCTAGTCATGTGCCAAGTTTGATGTGTTTGTCTCCATATCTCTTGAGATAGTCATGAGATCTCGATGAAATTTAAATGAAATTACTTGGAAAGTATGTCCTTTCAAACAAATATAAAAAATATTCTAAATCGGTACAGCCATCTTTGAGTAATCGAGAAGCATACATAAAAAAAAAAGATTCCGACGAATTCAGAACCTACTCCTCGGTTAGGTGTCGGTTAAAATAGCATTCAATTAACTGTACAGTGCAAACTTAATGGTATAAAAATTTATCTGTACCTACAGAACAGTTCAATCGCAGAGTTAAAAACGAACGTGTATGCGAACCCTTAAAAGAAATGCTTACGATGTACATATTGTTATTCAATCCATTTTACCTTGATACGTTTGTACCTACTATCGAGCGTGTGAACAAAACCATTCATTATATAAGTGCACGGTGTCGGCTGTGGTGTCGGTGAGTGTAGTTCTGTAACTATTTGGAAATAACAAGTAAGTACCTAGCTTTTATTGTATAATATTTTGCAACGTAAACTTTTTTGGTTGATTCGAAAATAAAATTAAAAACCAAGTTTCTGTCGTATTATATAATAAAAATTTTCTCAATAACTAGAAATCGAAAAAATAAAATAGGTCTTCATACGACAAAAAGCCCTATTAACCAACTTTAAAAAAAAGGAGGATGTTCTATGTTTCACTGTATAATTATTTTTTTTTTCTCTGTCAATTGTGGTCCGATTTTTTTAATTATATATTTATTTCAAAGATTATACTTTTGTAGTGGTCTCATTGTAAATTTATCAAGTATCTCCAGAGATATGGCGATAATAACCGCAAACTTGCTACTCAAATTGAATACAGTAGCATTTGAAGTCGGTTTTTTAAACGATCCTAATTATTTTGAACATGATATGTAAATGTTATGTAAAGAAAATAATATTAAAAAATTACATAAAAATGATTATTTTTCGATTGCTGTTTATATTAACTACACACTGATTTAATGTTTAGTTATTTCCAAGTTTAATTTGATTTATTCTGAGTAAAGATTTTTTTAAATTAAATTGTGTATTCTTAGTTTTAAACTAATGTGTACCAATTTCTATTTTACAGGAGCGACAAGCAGCAGGGACAATGAGATCTTCATGAATTTAATAAATTAAAATCCTTTAGATGAAAATGGTGAGTGACTACGCTTGAATTTTAATTAACGTATATACACACATTTCTTTAAAGCACAGAAAATATAAAAGTTGGTGCTTTAGGGGTAGCAGATTTTAATTTTGTAATATTTTTTGTATTGTTTCAGATTTCCAGTATGAACACCTACGCTCTGGAATTATACAAATGTATCTTGTTTGATCTAATAAATATTTCGTCATACAAAATTAGTTTGTAAGATTTAAGTAAGTAAATTTTTAGTCACTACCAGTGAAAAAACACCAGTAACAACTGAACATTTCATTTGGTTTTATGGTTTGTAAGATGATGTAAGTAAAATTATATTTTTTTAAATTCTCAGTTAGGACCAGAACAAAATACTGGTAACAACCTGAGAATTTGACATTGTGTTATTAATTAACTAAACCCAAAACTTTTCCTTTATAATCTTGAAGTATAGTGTGCGGTACGGTTCAGTCACACTATACTTTTATCCTTAATTGCACTGACTGGTGCACGGTAAAGGTAATAAGTCGCACTGGATAGTGCGCGGTAATTTATCGTAAGTATTCCGACAAAAAGTCATTACGGCTTTAGTAGAAGTAGTAGAACAGGTTTATCTGACTATACGATATGCTCAAAACACCCTACAAAAACCTAACGAGTAATCTCGTGCGGCATCTTTAGTAATTTCCATGTTTAAAATTTTACATGAAGGTCATAGTGCAGTTATTATTCATTTCTCCTTGGTTTTTTTTAAGTTTGTAGCTTGCTTTTGTCTTATTATAATCCTTAGATGTTCTATGAAGCCTCTACAAATCAATAGATGAACCAACTGTGGCGGCATCGCAAGCTAATCTAGCTTCTGGTCGCTCTGAGACCATTGCCACCAGTCACGCAACGGTTTCCGGCCACTGTTAATAGAAGCTCTTACCGTTGCACTTGCCCACATGCACTTCCTGTTTACTTTTATTGTGAAAAACTAAGGAATTTTGCTGGTATTATAAAAATAACAATTGTAAAATAGCTTTCTGAGCAAGATACATTGTTAATGTTTTACATGGTGCCGCTTTAATCTTCTAATTGCCTTGTAAATTTTGTACGACACTCCCTTTACGTGTGCGTATCACGTTTTATCACCTTAATTTCTCCATCGGGTATATCAAGGTTAAAACATGATGGATTGAGTAATATACGTAGTTGCCGTTTTCATCTCCATACATATTACATACACGATGCCACTTTTAGAATCTTAACAAGTAACTCTCAATAATATTCCTAATCACAGAATAATGAATAGTACAAGTATCCTAATTCACAATATTATTAAGTTCTCTTTACACTTTTAGCTAAAAACGTATAATTATTTTTAGATATGCAGATTTGCAGACGAATATAAAATGAATGTAACTTTGGGTTAATTTTGACCATGATTGGCCATGACGTCATGTCTCCAAAATAAATGTTTTTGACTTTGGCATTCAGTTGTGGTTTGTGGTCGACCTTACACACTCGTTGAATAGGATTCCGTATGTCAGGTTTTTGTTGGCTGCTTGTCGCTCCTGTAAAATAGAAATTGGTACACATTAGTTTAAAACTAAGAATACACAATTTAATTTAAAAAAATCTTTACTCAGAATAAATCAAATTAAACTTGGAAATAACTAAACATTAAATCAGTGTGTAGTTATTAATAGAATATGTTTACAGTGTAGTTCCATTTTAATTTTAACGAGATCCGATAAGAATCTCCAGAGATATGGAGATAATAACCGCAAACTTGCTACTCAAATTGAATACAGTAGCATTTGAAGTCGGTTTTTTAAACGATCCTAATTATTTTGAACATGATATGTAAATGTTATGTAAAGAAAATAATATTAAAAAATTACATAAAAATGATTATTTTTCGATTGCTGTTTATATTAACTACACACTGATTTAATGTTTAGTTATTTCCAAGTTTAATTTGATTTATTCTGAGTAAAGATTTTTTTAAATTAAATTGTGTATTCTTAGTTTTAAACTAATGTGTACCAATTTCTATTTTACAGGAGCGACAAGCAGCAGGGACAATGAGATCTTCATGAATTTAATAAATTAAAATCCTTTAGATGAAAATGGTGAGTGACTACGCTTGAATTTTAATTAACGTATATACACACATTTCTTTAAAGCACAGAAAATATAAAAGTTGGTGCTTTAGGGGTAGCAGATTTTAATTTTGTAATATTTTTTGTATTGTTTCAGATTTCCAGTATGAACACCTACGCTCTGGAATTATACAAATGTATCTTGTTTGATCTAATAAATATTTCGTCATACAAAATTAGTTTGTAAGATTTAAGTAAGTAAATTTTTAGTCACTACCAGTGAAAAAACACCAGTAACAACTGAACATTTCATTTGGTTTTATGGTTTGTAAGATGATGTAAGTAAAATTATATTTTTTTAAATTCTCAGTTAGGACCAGAACAAAATACTGGTAACAACCTGAGAATTTGACATTGTGTTATTAATTAACTAAACCCAAAACTTTTCCTTTATAATCTTGAAGTATAGTGTGCGGTACGGTTCAGTCACACTATACTTTTATCCTTAATTGCACTGACTGGTGCACGGTAAAGGTAATAAGTCGCACTGGATAGTGCGCGGTAATTTATCGTAAGTATTCCGACAAAAAGTCATTACGGCTTTAGTAGAAGTAGTAGAACAGGTTTATCTGACTATACGATATGCTCAAAACACAGGTAGGTTAGGGCGCGATAATTTATCGTAAGTATTCCAACAAAAAGTCATTACGGCTTTAGTAGAAGTAGTAGAACAGGTTTATCTGACTATACGATATGCTCAAAACACAGGTAGGTTAGGGCGCGATAATTTATCGTAAGTATTCCAACAAAAAGTCATTACGGCTTTAGTAGAAGTAGTAGAACAGGTTTATCTGACTATACGATATGCTCAAAACACAGGTAGGTTAGGAATCGCAATCGGTGGAGATAATCCGACCTTGGGCTCCCAGAGTGAAACTTACCATGGATCACTTAACCGATTGTGTTTAGACATCGCAAACGGCGAGAGACAATCCAAAATTATTACACCGGAGGCTTTGAGTTCTAAAACACAAGTGGCGAGAGATAATCAATTTTTAGTTATTGGGTGTTCTACTCCAGCTACATCTGTAGATTAAACGATATACCCAACTGCAACAAGTGAGCGCAGCAAGCGGAGCGAACGCAGTTGGGTATATCGTTTAATCAACAGATGTGGCTGGAGTAGAACACCCAATAACCACCTACTGACTAAACTTAAGATGTGTCCTAATAAGGCCATAAAACTGTCAGGGTCATTATAAGCCATCAAAATTTACGCGATAGCTTTGCTTGCCCAACGTGTTTTATCTGCTTTGTGGGAAGTAATTCAGAAACATTAGTGTTAACAGCCACATTTAACCTTAGGGTCATAGGTGTTGTCAAACATTTGTTTTGTCTACTTTGTAGGTAATATTTCAGCATTTTTTGTATTTTTTAATAGCCAACCACATGCATCAAAACGAGTTTATAAATTGAAACAGTACAACCTTCAATAACGATAAAGATTATTAACCATAATAATCATAATGATTATTAACTTTAAAATAAGTATCAAGTTTAACCTTAGGGTCATCGATGTTGACTTAGTAGGTCATAACAACTTTCTGGGTCATAAAAAGTCGTAAAAAAATTTCGCGCTCGCTTCGCTCGCGCAGTGATAGCGCCCGCTGTGCTCGCACAAGATTTGTTATATCTACTTTGTAGAAAATGATTCAGCAACTTTTGTATTTTAATAGCCACATGCATCAAAACGAGTCATAGATTGAAACAGTACAACCTTCTATAATGATAAAGATTATTAACCTTAAAATAAGTGGATATCAAGTTTAACCTTAGGGTTATCGGTGTTGACTTAGTAGGTCATAAAAGCTGTAAAGGTCATAAAAGGTCGTAAAAAATTTTCGCGCTCACTTCGCTCGCGCAAGCATTTGTTTTGTCTTCTTTGTTGGTAATATTTCAGTAACTTTTATATATTAATAACCACATGCATCAAAACGAGTCATACATTAAAACAGTACAACCTTCATTAATCAAAATGATTTTTAACTTTAAAATAAGTATCAAGTTTAACCTTAGGGTCATCGATGTTGACTAAGTAGGTCATAACAAATGTCTGAGTCATAAAAAGGTGTAAAAAAATTTCGCGCTCGCGCTAGCACTTCTTTTATTAACTTTGTAGGTAATATTTCAACATTATTTGTATTTTATAATAATAGCCAGCCACATGCATCAAAACGAGTTTATAAATTGAAACAGTGCAACCTTCAATAATCATAATGATTATTAACATAAAAATAAGTGGATATCAAGTTTTACCTTTGTGTCATCAGTGTTGACTTATTACGTCATAAAAACTGTCAGGGTCATAAAAAGTCGTTAACATTTTTCGCGCTCGCTGCGCTCGCGCTGTGTTAGAGCCCGCTATGCTCGCGCAAGCATTTGTTATATCTTCTTTGTAGAAAACATAGCCACATGCATCCAAAGGAGTCATAGATTAAAACAGTACAACCTTCAATAATGATAAAGATTATTAACCTTAAAATAAGTGGATATCAAGTTTAACTTTAGGGTTATCGGTGTTGACTTAGTTGGTCATAAAAGCTGTCGGGGTCATAAAAGGTCGTAAAAAATTTTCGCGCTCGCTTCGCTCGCGCAATAATAGCGCTCGCTGCGCTCGCGCAAGCATTTGTTTTATCTTCTTTGTTGGTAATATTTCAGTAAATGTTGTATATTTATAACCACATGCATCAAAACGAGTAATAAATTAAAACCTTCGAGCATTTACCAATGGAAATGTTAACGTTGTAATCCGCAAACATTTTTTTCTGCCGATACTTACGGGGGACGAGGTAAACACGCATTGCACACACACAAATCACACTAACTTGAAACACGCACACAGTATTAAAAATACAGCGTAGTTACGCACGCTCATATGGCCAAAAATGGCTATATGGCCAGCAAAGGGGAACGCCTTGCGTTAACTTCTCAATTGGTAAATGCTCGAAGATTAAAACAGTACAACCTTCAAAAATCATAATAATTATTAATCTTAAAATTAGTGGATATCAAGTTTAACCTTTGTGGTATCGGTGTTAGGAGGTCATAAAAACTGTCAGGGTCATAAAAAGTCGTAAACATTTTTCACCATCGCTTCGCTCGCGCATTGATAGCGCTAGCTACGCTCGCGCAAGCATTTGTCTTATCTTCTTTGTATATTTTATCATTTTATGTATTTAAATAGCCACATGCATCAAAACGAGTTTATAATATTAAACAGTTCAACCTTCAATAATTATAATCATTATTTTACCTTAAAATAAGTGGATATCAAGTTAAACCCTAGGGTTATCGGTGTTGACATAGTAGGTCATAAAAACTGTCAGGGTCATAAAAGATCATTAAAAAAAAATTCGCTCGCTTCGCTTGCGCAGTAATAACGCTATATAGCATATAATAGCGTGTTTTAATAGCCTCATACATTAAAACTTGATAAACCTTGTTTAGGTTTACCAAGTAATGATTAATGACTTTAACAATAGACGATATCGAGTTCGACCTAAGAGTCATCTACAGTGACTTGATTGTTAGGTTATAAAACTGTCAGGGTCATAAAAAGTCATAAAAAATGTTTGCTCGCGCAGCTATTTACCATAATTTCTTTGTAAGAAATGTATCAGGAACTTTTGTGTTGAGTCAAACAATTAAACAGCACAACTTCGTATACCTAACCAAAATGATTAATGACTTTAACAATAGAGGATATTAAGTTCGACTTTGGGGTCATCTATGGTGACTTCGGCTAAGAGATTATTGATCTAGACCTCAAAGGTCATAAAGACACAATAACGCGGGCGAAGCCGCGGGTAACAGCTAGTTCTTTATAAATATTCTAAGTTTCTCCGGGGACTCTTCGTGTACAAGTCCATCCAACTCGCCCATGACGCGCATCCTTGCCGCACTCAACCAACGCTCTCCTGCTCTCGTATCCCGAGACAGATTATTTTAATGACAGATGGTCTAAGCTTGCAGGAATATTTTTACAATTCTGCGAGAGTAGGAATACTTGACATAATGAATGTAATGTATATTTTTGACAATGTTATAACTGATTTTGACATGATTGTTCTTTGATTATGATTTAGTTAATGTAATTGGTGTAAACCGTATTTATTGAATTGAATACATTGAAAATTGAAATTAAAAATGAAGTCCAACCGAGTCAGTCCGCCTCGCACTTGGCGGCTTATTTTGCATTACTGCAATTTGAATTAAACAGAATACATACAATAATTAAAAAGAGGAAAATAAACAAACATTTGCGCTACTTAAATTACTGGTGTACAAATGGGCTCATACTTTCAGAAGCAGTCCATAGATAGAATGTTTACTGATAACAGCTCCTGTCGTTTCCAGCTACAGCAGCAAGCTGTCTAGAAAACGGCATGATTGTAAAATTGGAGCTGCGTGGAATAGACAGATGGTATCACGCAGCTCTAGCTTGTCAGCTGATGGATGTGCAGGCTATACCAGCTGATTTACAGAAGTTAGTGTTTCACAAAGATTTTATTATGAATAAGGTTGTAACCTTATTGTCTGTAGGACATGCACGACGCTCGCCTGATGGTATGCGATGACGTCTACTTATTACAGATACAGCGGCATGCAACATTCTGGATAGTAGATAGCCAGAATTTTGCATGTCACTGCTAGTGAGCCTGTTCCCTCGAGACGTAAAGATGTTAAGTATCACAAACCCTGTAAATTAACTGGACACTTTGCTATTCAAAGCAAAAAACATTTCTACTTATTTTGCGTCTGAATGAATTGGCAATGTGGTGGTAGAACTCCAGGTGGACTAGCAGAAGTCCTACCACTAAAATAACAAAGTGTTACAAAGATGTATCATATTTTTGGTTCAGTGGCGTATTTGATCGTAGTGGCTCAGTGCCCAGTAGGTGAGGCTCAAGACTGACTCAAGACTGACATCGGCTGATTTTTTTTCAAAGCTTTAGTAGCAATGTGGTTCGCACATTACTAGCAGTTTTGCAACTAACTACCCGTACAACTACTAAGCTAAATATGTTTGTGTCTGAAATGTAATCACGTCACGTCAATAGTGCAATGGGTGGGGATTGAACTCACAACCTCTCGATCGCCAGGCCGAAGGCTAACGGTGCGTACAGACTATGTGACATAACATATTATTATGTTGCTCTAACTCTAACTCTAACATGTTACTCTGTTATTTCACATGTTTTAGATAACGTGGACACGGAATTTTATAAAACATGTTATAATGTCATGTTTTATAACATTCTGTGTCCACATTGTCTGAAACATGTTAGATAACAATTTTATAACATGTTATGTTACATAGTCTGTACGCACCCTTTTTACGCCTTTTGGGTTATTGCCGATATTATTTGATATTATGATTATGATAAATATATTTTTACTTCGCGTCTGTTTGCGATCACCATCTTTGTTATCAGACTAGGGTCCCTCGCAATACACGCCAGAGGTATTATAGTATATTAGGTATAGATATATGTATATATATATATATATATATATATATATATATATATCTGTGGGTATTTAGTTAATCTAGCATCAGTCAAACGCTGGCCTATTATTATATATAAAAACACCTGGTTGAAAAAGATCGTAGTTTTCTTAACCGTTTGAGATCGTTGCTAATACCTGACTTGACTATAATTGGTATCATTATAACTACAAACATTGAGATGATTCAAGCTTACTGGCGTGGCGTCGCGACCGGAAAAATATACTTCGATTGAACGCCCAACAAACGTCGATCTGTGCGCAGAAGTAGTCAGTTTATTAGGGTTCCGTACCTCAAAAGGAAAAGAAGGAACCCTTATAGGATCAAACGGTACGATGAAATTTTGGATTGTGTTTAAGAATTTACAAAAATACAAAGTGTAACACTTCAAAGAAATGTAATATTTGATTTACGCAGTGATTTGATTTACATCTCTCGTTGGATTTGAAAACTGTAATGAATTCTTCCGAATGATTAACTTTCGAAATAAGTAGTCATAGATGGCGCCAACAATGCATAATTGGGTTAAAAAATGCAACCCTAATAGGATCACTTTGTTGTCAGTCTGTCAAGACCATTTTTTTCAGGAACGCGTAAAGATATCAAGTTGAAAGTAATATCAAACACTTGGGTCTACGGTATCTTTCGGCTGCCAAAAACTCAAATTTGTAAGGCAACGCGATCAAAATATAAGACCGTTTATGTCGCATATTTTTCGATTTCACAAGGGAATATTACAGCGACTGGGCTAGTCTCCCAGGAGGCGCAGGTTCGATTCCCGTCGGTACGATGAAATTTTGGATCGTGTGTAAACTGTAACAATGTAACAAGGATAGGTACAGGGTTGGATTTAGAATCGTTTGGCACGAAAAAGGGGGGGTAGAGGGGTGGAATGGGAAGGGGAGGGTCCCCCCTTCACTACCCTACCACTCCTATTACAAGGTAATGTATAGTTTTTGAGTTATGCCTATTTTTGTTAGGTTTGATTTTGGATTATTGGTTGAATTTAGAATCATTTGGCATGAATTTGATATAAAATGTTATGTAGATGGGTAAAGGTTAGGTCCCTGATTGTAACAATACCATTTCTTTAACAAGGTAATGCATATTTTACAAGAAAATGATATAAACAAAATCTAACCTAAAAATATACTAAACCATAAAAACTAAGCGCAAATAATAATTAATAATTACAAGGGCTAGATAACTTAGTAAAAATTTTAGTAATATTATTTACCACTACTAAATTAATAAGAACACCCCACTAGAAAAAAAACTAGGTTAGGTTAGGTTGAAACTGCGACAAAACACAACGCGCGAGCCGAGCGAGCGAAGCGAGCGTGCCGCGGCAGCAGCCGGCGAAGCGCAAAAAGTCTGTTAAACATCCAACAAAACAGTGATATTGATCAGCAAAGTGTTAAAAAAAAGTAAGGTTATGATTTTACAAAAATACGCATAACTCTAAAACTATGCATTACCTTGTAATGAAAGTGGTGGGAAAAGAAAAGGGGGACCCTCCCTTACCCCCCCATCACCTCACCCTCCCTTTTTCGTGCCAAACGATTCTAAATTTTTAATAAGTGAGGTTATGATTTTGCAAAGAAAAATCATAACTCAAAAACTATGCATTACCTTGTAATGAGAGTGGTGGGGTAGTGAAAGGGGGACCCTCACCTACCCCCTCCACCCCTCCATTCCCCCTTTTTCGTGCCAAACGATTCTAAATTTCAACCTAGGTACACATACTTCGGCAGGGAATTCAGTTATGCTAGTATTAGTTACAGTCATAAGCATATAAATCAAGAACCGTACATTCCTAATCTATAACCCCTCAGGGTGATAGAAAGTGCAAGCGGTGGTATGCCAGGCTGGATCCAGAACTTCGTCATATCCCTCGTACAGCGGGGGGCACTAACCGTGGTGACAGTCCCTCGAAGTGAAGCTCAGCTCTCTGGCGCTATAATGCCGTCAATTACTCTCCTGCAAAGGACGGATATATCAGAAAGAGAAGAAAAGAGGAGGCCTAGCTTTCAGGTACTTATAGATACTGTATTTCAATGTTGTGCGTTGGTTTTTTCATCACAATATTCACATGGAATGGTTAATGTCGGGCGCTGTATATTATCAATATTATCATAGCCATATATTTTTTTCTATACATTGATAAATAATTATTATGACATCTGCCCTCACGCGTTCGGCTCGCATACACCGCGCCTGACGCAGCTCTTACACGACACGCGTTCTACTAACTATACTATTCTCAGCGTAACTTTCCAAACTACTTGCCATTATAACCATAGTAGAGTTGAATAGGTCTTAGGATACTTATATACGCGGGCAAAGCCAAGGGACGCCTCTAGTGTATTGGTTTGTTGTATGAATTGACAGAATTGTAAAACTGTGCTGTTATTCCGAGTTTTTAGGAACAACTTCTCGCCTTAATTTATTTGGCCGTGAATACGTACACATCCTTACAAACTTTAGCATTTATAATATAAGTAGGATAGTGGGGATTATAATTATTATATCGCAGCTATCCCATGACTGCTGACTGCTGACTTATATAATATATATTATATATAATCTGGGATAGAACAGCATACCTTCGTATACTTAATTGGTGCATAATAATAAGTAATATGACCTTGCATATTGAAGGCCTTGTATTTTGTTATGAATTATTTATTATTGTATTTTCTTATTATTATAAATTATGCAATGACTTAGATAACGTGTATTATCAAGAAATTATCGAAGGCAATGAATGAAGAATTACACAATTAGGAATTATAAGCTCTTTTTACCCGACTGCGCGACGCAAAGGAGAGGTAATGTGTTTATCAGTCTATATATATATATGTATGTATGTATGTTTGTTCCTTTGTGGCACACTAGAGACCAAACGCGTGGGCCGATTTTGATAATTGGCACGTCAATAGATTCGCCATGCTAGCGCGAGTGTCAACGAAAACATAAAAAATTTAAAAATTCAAAATGGCGGATTTCAGACGCCAAAATTTCGGGTTCAAAAAATTTTTTTTTTAAAACCTATCAAGTGGGGTATCGAATTAAAGGTCTTAAAATGGAGAATTTTACATGCCGCGTTAGTCACTTTCAGTAACAAGTTTGCGGTGCTTATCTCTGAAGTTACTCATCAGATCTCAATAAAATTACAATGAGACCAAACAAAAATAATATTAACTCAAACAAAAAAAGAATTTTCCAAATCGCTTAAGAATTGATGGAGTTCTGAGGTAACAAACAACCTCTTCCTTTTGGTATAGTCGTTTAATAGTACAACTGTAAAGTTGAAAAGGAATACCCTATCTATTTCACGCATTTCGGTTTTTTGTTCGTTTTTTTTCCATAAGTGTAATAACGGCCATAGTTATATGGTCAAAAACCTAAAGATTTGTATATGTCTGATGACCCAAACAAAACTAGAGGAATCGTAAAATATTTGACAATTGGGTTAGGATCTCGAGTTACGAGTATGTTGCGGAGAAATTTGAACGTTAACCATGGTCTTGTCAATGGAGCAATGGGAATCATAAGAACAATTGAGTGGCCAGCTCTTTGGAGGGACCAGTTGGAACCCGGATAACTGCCACAGGCTGTTTATGTTGAATTTGACGACAAAGGTATCAAAAACAACGTCTCTGGAGTAGGAGTCCGAATCGAACCATCATGTACAGAATTCGACGCACTTCGTGGACAGGGTAAAATAGAGCGGAAAATGTTACCGTTGATATTATGTTGGGGTGTAACTGTCCATAAATTACAAGGTACTACTACCTTGGACAAAGCTGTGGTCGACTTAAGTTCACGCATTTTTGCGAAAGGTCAAGCCTATGTAGCATTGAGCCGGGTTAGATCTTTAGATGGACTAGTAATAAGTAGTTTAGATCCCCGGAAACTACTCAATAATCCACATGACATCAACTCTCTAAATGAAATGAGAAGATTACGGAATTTGCCGTCCGTTAACTAAAAAGTGTAAATTAAAACATTAAATTAAAAAATCAAAAAACCCGACTGCGCAAAAAGTGAAGTGTTAATAAAAACGAATGAAAAAAAAACAAGTAAGTCTAGTAGTTTAGACTTCTGTTTAGGGATATCAAAAAACTATACCATTTAAATTCTTTCTCGGTCGATACACTCATAAAATAAATTATACATTGTTATATGGAATATAGAGACTTTAACAGTCGGGAAACATGAATGGCTTAACGAATGGGGATTAATGTGTCCCGACTGTTAAAGTCTCTATATTCCATATAACAATGTATAATTTATTTTATGAGTGTATCGACCGAGAAAGAATTTAATTGGTATAGTTTTTTGATATCCCTAAACAGAAGTCTAAACTACTAGACTTACTTGTTTTTTTCTTTTCATTCGTTTTTATTAACACTTCACTTTTTGCGCAGTCGGGGTTTTTGATTTTTTAATTTAATGTTTTATTCAAAAGTAAACTCATTTACTCTGGCTTCCTTTCTAGAGTATATTCAGTATGGTCAGCGCAAGCGTGATAAGTAAAACTGAGAGCAATTTCGGAGAATCCGTTCCAAACTGCGAATACGTTCAGATGGCTGTACTGGCGGATAACTACAACTTTGATAACTTGACCGTCGATATGACTATGGATGGTAAATACCCATAATCTTATATCTGTTCTCTCTCTATCTCTCTCTCTCTCTTATATACGTAATGTCTGCTCTAGTCTAGAGCAAGTCACACGAAGCCTGAGAAGGAACTAGACAAAGACAATCGTCTTTATCTAGCGCCTTCTCTAAATTTTTATACCGACTGCCATCAAGTCACGATGTTATTGTTGTAAAACTGTGTTATTGCCATCTTCCAGTAACGATTCTAAAGACGTATGATTCCCTTACACCTTTCGAGAAGATGCTGTTAAAATGTGCGTCAGTCCTTGGAGATTTATTTTCTAGAAGGATGCTATCACATCTTCTACAAAGTGATTCTGCGAGAAACGTTGCTCAAGGTTTGTCAATATCATTTATTACCACATAACCCAAATATGAAATGATGAAACATGAGAAAAAATTTAATACACCAGCTATCGTGCGATGAATTGAAATCAGTCCAATCCACAAAGGCAGTAAAGACAGCTGAACTGTCTTCCTACATCGGCTACACAGTAGATAGATACTCCATGCTTAAACTCAGTACTTACAATACTTTTGATGTGTTGTAATTCTCTTAATACTCCATGCTTAAACTCAGTACTTACAATACTTTTGATGTGTTGTAATTCTCTTAATGCTTTCGTTTCAACCTTTAGAAGGTTAAATCTTTCTCGACACGAATGTTTTCGTCTGCCACTTATTCCAGAGATAAAAGAACATCTCGACGTTCTTGTGGCATGCCATAGACCTTAATCTCATGACTTACTTTCACCTCATGCCATCATCCTTGGATTTTTTGATTATTTGCATTAGGACAAGCGAAACGTTCGTTGATGGTAAGCGATGATGTCTACAGCTATAACAGATACTGTGGTATACTCTGGATTGTCCATCGATCTATATGTACTACGTACCGGATGTGGCGTCTCAAACTAGCTCTACTTTCAAATAAAAAACAGTGCTGAATCTACATCTCGCTTAGTTTAGCGTAAGTACTCCTCACGCCCGATCGAGCGCCGCTCGGTACGTAAGTCAGCTTATGATGGGCGCTTCTGGTTTACATATACCTCTATAAGATTGACAGAGTTTAACGCCACTAAAATGTAGATATCTATATCGTCAGCATGTTGCGAGATGGTTTCAAATGCGCTACTTTTCATTTGGATTAGAATAAATCAGATGCCAAGCACCTTGTTTTATGTCACATAGATAGATAGATAGATAGACCATGTTCCCTTTCCAGGAGTGCCAGACTAGCACGATTCTTAGCTACAAACATACCTATAGCCCGGCAATCTCGCGCGGGACTGTCCCGCGGGGTGACAGATGGTGGCGGGGACGAGGCAGTGTTCATTCTAGCACACGGCTACACACGCTTCCCTTCCCCGCTACACCACCCGCTACCCGCTGATATCTTGGGTACCTCGTCCCCGCCACCGTCTGACACGCCGCAGGACGGTCGCGCACGAGATTGCCGGACTATAATTACTATTTCTTTGTTGTAATATTCTTCAACATTTTCTTACCCAAAGCTGTAGCGAAACTCTTCACAATCCGCGTATTGGAGTGCGAAGGAGGAGACTTCACCTTGGACACATCGCATGTGCTGGTCCACCCAGCGCCAGCCTTGCCGTCTGCTAAACCACCTTATTGTGCGTGTCTTGGTACGAGGCCACCTCGTAAGTAACAAAAAACTGTAAAGCTTTGTGTAACATTTTAGAGGCGATTAGAGTCTTAGCAACGCTATCAAATAAAGGTTAGTTTAAGTAACAATAACAACGTACCTAATCCTCTCCAATATGAAGAAATTAAAATTAATTACCTACCGAATATTACCGGATAGAAATGAAAAGATGGATGGATTAAAGTAAGAAACGATATGAAAGTGAGAAGAGTGTGACATATTTTAGACGAGTCTCCCTGCTAAATGCTATCTTTGCCTTAAAATCGTAAATCAATAATTAATTGTTTGCAATGGGAAATGATGCACAATGATGCACATCCTTGAGCTTGCACGAGGAAACTTACATAATGTCTGCGTCGAATTCTAAGTATTCTATATATATACACCCATTGCACTATTGACGTAAACCCACTCCAGTCACAAGCATATTTAGCTTAGTTGGAGGGGTTAACAAGATTACTAGTAATGTGCAACCCACATTACTATTAAAAAATATATATATAAAGATTGTTATATTCTGACAGTCCTTTATTTAGTGACATCAAGTAAGTGGGTAAGTATTTTTAACCGACTTCAAATAATATCGTTTAAAAACTAAAATAGAACCGACTTCAATGTTCATTTTCAGTACCAATTTTGAGATGTTTATCTCAATATCTCTGGAGATACATATCAAACCTCGATAAAATTACCATGGTACTACACTTGGAATATCTTCTTTCGAACAAAAAAAGAATAATCAAAATCGGTTCATAAACAACGAAGTTATCCGCGAACAAACATAAAAAAAAAATATATATACGGTTGAATTGAGAAACCTCCTCATTTTTTTGAAGTGTATCACCGAACAAACATTAAAAAAATTATAATAATAATAATATCGTTTAAAAACTAAAAAAGAACCGACTTCAATGCCGCGCTATTCATTTTCAGTATCAATTTTAAGATGTGTATCTCAATATCTCTGGAGATACTTATCAGACCTCGATATAATTACCATGGTACCACACTTGGGATATCTCCTTTCGAACAAAAAAATAATAATTAAAATCGGTTCATAAACGACGAAGTCATCCGCGAACAAACATAAAATATATATATATATATATATATATATATATATATATATATATATATATATAGGGTCGAATTGAGAAACCTCCTCCTTTTTTTGAAGTCGGTTAAAATAATATATATACGGTCGAATTGAGAAACCTCCTCATTTTTTTGAAGTCGGTTAAAAAAGGAGGAGGTTTCTCAATTCGACCGTATGTTTTTTTTATTATTTTTTTTTAAATGTTTGTTTGCGGATAACTTCGTCGTTTATGAACCGATTTTGATTATTCTTTTTTTGTTCGAAAGGAGATATCCCAAGTGTGGTCCATGGTAATTTTATTGAGGTCTGATAAGTATCTCCAGAGATATTGAGATAAACATATCAAAATTGGTACTGAAAATGAATAGCGCGGCGTTGAAGTCGGTTATTTTTACAAGCTTTTATTTAACTTGCAATGTATATATGTATATATGTATGTAACTATGTATGTTCGGGTGGAATCTTGGAAGCTAAATAAGACCCACTTCCCGATGTCCGATTGGACTCAAATTTGGTGTACTTATGTATCTCCGGTGACAATACAATGATATGGTACCATGGAGCTGGTCTCATCTCTGTGATAAAACAACAAAACCCCACCGAGTTTGGGCTCGATTGATTTGTCTTGAAAATAACTTTACGCCTAGATGATATTCAGGGTCTGATGATGAAGCTGGAAGGTGGCCACGGCATCTCTGTGATAAAACAACATAACCCTACCGAGTTTGAGCTCGATTGATTCGTGTTGAAGAGAACTTTTCACCTAGATGATATCCAGGGTCTGATGATGAAGCTGGAAGGTGGCCACGGCTTCTCTGTGATAAATCAACGTAACTCTACCGAGTTTGGTCTCGATTGATTCGTCTTGAAGAGAACTTTACACCTAGATGATATCTAGGATCTGATGATGAAGCTGGAAGGTGGCCACGGCATCTCTATGATAAAATAACGTAACTCAACCGAGTTTGGGCTCAATTGATTTGTCTTGAAGAGAACTTTACACCTAGATCATATCCAGGGTCATACGATGAAGCTGGAAGGTGGCCACGGCATCTCTGTGATAAATCAACGTAACTCTACCGAGTTTGGTCTCGATTGATTCGTCTTGAAGAAAACTTTACACCTAGATGATATTTAGCGACTGGTGCTGAAGCTGGAAGGTGGCCACGGCATCTCTGTGATAAAATAACGTAACCCCAGTGAATATGATGATTCGTCTTGAGGAGCACTTAACACTTAAATGATAGCCAGGATCTGATGATGAAGCTGTAAAGGGGCCATGGCATTTCTATACTAATAGTATAAAGAGAGAACATTTGTGTTTTTGTATTTTTGTATGTTTGTAATGATTTGGCTCAAAAACTACTAGACCGATTTAAACAATTCTTTCACTAATATATAGAATGGACTTTCGAAATGAAAATAGGCTATGTATTATCCCATTTAAATCAAAGGTACATTCGTGATGACCTAATTTGCAACATAAGTCGACAAAAAACGCTTACGAACGCTGCTCAATTGAAAATAGATGGAGATGGAAGAATATTTTCTATAGAAGAGTTGTACAACTTCATAAGACCTACAAAAAAGTCCGGGACAGCATATGTCTATCTCTTAAGGTTGACTCACAGTAACCATTTTAATCTTTAATTTATTGTTAAAAAATATTACATAACTTCCAGGGCTATTTGCAAGTAAATATTAATAATCCTTATCCAAATAATTACGTTAATTAGCTTGGCCACATATCATAGATTAAAATTGTCCTTTACAGTATATAATTCTAATGAAAACTCTAGAAGATATCACGGATTTCACATACACGCATCGCAAAATTAATAAAATATTTGCAGTGAAACCACAGAATAGGTCATAGTTACTACGAAAATATTATTATAAGCTTAGATTTTCTGTAGATCCCCATCGATCACAATCAATTTGAAGTCAATATAGTATAATAATATGATCTATTGTATAAAATAATAATGATCTATATACATAATACTAGCAGCCCGCACCGGCTTCGCACGCTTGGAACATATATGCCTACAAAATTTGCATCGTTTGTTGCATCGAATATAAAATATGAAGATATTTAACAACCATCGTCATATGTCAACCAATTTACACAAAACCTTAACGAATTATGCACCTAAGACCTAAACCTTCCTCATAAACACTCTGGCTATTGGTGAAAACCGCATGATAATCCGTTCAGATGCTATTGAGATTATTGCGAACAGACAGACAGACGCAGTGATGGACATTGTTTTATAATACTTACGTAGTGATATTGGACGCCCCTTTGGCGTAAAGGATAGTTACCCTGATTCTGACCCGAGGGTCGTTGGTTCTAATCCTAGCTATATACCTACCAATGAAAGTTTTATGTGCATTCATAAATCATGGGTTTTCGTGGAATCATTAAATCTACCAATAATTAAGATAGTTTAAAAACTAAAACAACTGACTTCACTGCCCCGCGAATCAATTTCAGCATCAGTTTGTTGCATCGAATATAAAATATGAACATATTTAACAATCATCGTCATATTTCATCCAATTTACACAAAACCTTAACGAATTATGCACCTAAACCTTCCTCATAAACACTCTGGCTATTGGTGAAAACCGCATGATAATCCGTTCAGTAGCTATTGAGATTATTGCGAACAGACAGACGCAGTGATGGACTTTATTTTATACTTACTTACGTAGTGATATTGGACGGCCCTTTTGGCGTAAAGGATAGTTACCCTGATTCTGACCTGACGGTCGTTGGTTCTAATCCTAGCTATATACCTACCAATGAAAGTTTTATGTGAATTCATAAATCATGAGTTTTCGTACAGTGGTAGTGGGATCATTAAATCTACCAAAAAGTAACTCACCACCAAGGAGAACATCTGCCGCCGTAACCTTACGGCGTTCCCCGACGCAAAATGTAGGGGTATAGGTTTAACGTGTGTATATGTCTGTGTGTCTGTCTGTAGCATCTTAGCACCTAACCGGATGAACCGATTTTGTTTTTATTATGGATAGTTTTTTTTTGTTTGATAGATGTCTTCATCGAGAGTTTTCTTAGTTATGATTCATGAAAATTCGTTCAATCGTTATAAAACTATGAGCTCTTTTCTAGTTAATTGCGCTATGAAATCAACTTTCATAGGTCTGATCAATTCGAAAATCTTCTTCTTCAACGATATTGTAAGAACATAGAGGCATTGACCTGATGCTGGGACATCTCTTGGACTCTACAGAATACTCAAATCCTCATCAGCTTACAGCTCAGATTTTAAATGTCGTGTTTAGAGTCATTGGAATGCTTTTAATGAAAAGATTATACATAGATCAGTCGGGGTGGTTTAAAATATTATATTATTAAATATATAGATGAATATAATTTAATACAATAGATCATATTATTATACTATACAGCATAGCTAAGCTTATCATAATATTTTCGTAGTAACTATGACCTAATCTGTGGTTTCACTGCAAATATTTTATTAATTTTGCGATGCGTGTATGTGAAATCCGTGATATCTTCTAGAGTTTTCATTAGAATTATATACTGTAAATGACAATTTTAATCTATAATATGTGGCCAAGCTCATTAACGTAATTATTTGGATAAGGATTAATACTATATACTTGAAAATAGCCTTGGAAGTCATGTAATATTTTTTAACAAACATTTTAAGATTAAAATGGTTACTGTGAGTCAACCTTAAGAGATAGACATATGCTGTCGCGGATTTTTTTGTAGGTCTCATTAAGTTGTACAACTCTTGCGAAGAAAATATTCTTCTATCAATTTTCAATTAAGCAGCGTTCGTAAGAAACGTGTTTTTTCGACCGTTTTTTTGCCGACTTAGAATGCAAATTAGGTCTCCACGAATGTACCTTTGATTTAAACGGGATAATATATAGCCTATTTTCATTTCGAAAGTCCATTCTATATATTAGTGAAAGAATTTTGTAAATCGGTCCAGTAGTTTTTGAGCCAAAACATTACAAACATACAAAAATACAAAAAAACAAATGTTCTCTCTTTATATTAGTATTGATAATATAACCACCCCGACTGATCTATGTATAATCTTTTCATTAAAAGCATTCCAATGACTCTAAACACGATATTTAAAATCTGAGCTGTAAGTTGGTGAGGTTTTGAGTATTCTGTAGAGTCCAGGAGATGTCCCAGCATGTTCCATGTTCTTACAATATCGTTGAAGAAGAAGATTTTCGAATTGATCAGACCTATGAAAGTTGATTAAAGCTCATAGTTTTATAACGATTGAACGAAATTTCATGAATCAAAGCTAAGAACAATATCGATGAAGACATCTATCAAAAAAAATGTATCAATAATAAAATCAAAATCGGTTCATCCGGTTGGGTGCTAAGATGCTACAGACAGACACACAGATACACACGTTAAACGTATAATACCCCTACTTTTTGCGTCGGGGAACGCCGTAAGGTTACGGCGGCAGATGTTCTCCTTGGTGGTAAGCTACTTTTCAACCGACTTCCAAAAAGAAGGAGGTTCTCAATTCGTCTGTAGTTTCTTTTTTCTTTCTTTTTTTGTGTGTGTATGTTACGCCATTACTCCGTTAATTGTGAACCGATTCGAATGATTATTTTTGTAATCGGTAGGGTACGTTTCCGAGGTGGTCCCATTGTAATTTCATTGAGATGTGATAAGTGTGATAGTGATAAACGTCTCAAACTTCCTACTAAAATTAACTCGCAGGGCATTGAAGTCAGTTGTTTTAGTTTTTAAACTATCTTAATTATTGGTAGATTTAATGATCCCACGAAAACCCATGGTTCATGAATGCTCATAAAACTTTCATTGGTAGGTATATAGCTAGGATTAGAACCAACGACCGTCGGGTCTGAATCAGGGTAACTATCCTTTACGCCAAAGGGCCGTCCAATATCACTACGTAAGTATTATAAAACAATGTCCATCACTGCGTCTGTCTGTCTGTTCGCAATAATCTCAATAGCTTCTGAACGTATTATGATACGGTTTTCACCAATAGCCAGAGTGTTTACGAGGAAGGTTTAGGTCTTAGGTGCATAATTCATTAAGGTTTTGTGTAAATTGGTTGAAATATGACGATGATTGTTAAATATGTTAATATTTTATATTCGATGCAACAAACTGATGCAAATGTTGCAGGCATATATGTTCTACCCGTGCGAAGCCGGGGCGGGCTGCTAGTCTGTTATAAAGCAACATAGCCCCACCGAGTCGATTGATTTTCCGGGAAGAGCACTTTAACACAGATTATATAATAGTTACTAGGTAACAGATACTTCACTCCCCTACAAAAACACAATACCAACGTTTATTTCAGACAATACAAGCGCGCCGTATAAGCGGTACGATGAAATTTTGGATTGTGTTTAACAATTTAACAATTCTTTTTTATTTATAATTCTACCAATAATTAAGATAGTTTAAAAACTAAAACAACTGACTTCAATGCCCCGCGAGTCAATTTTAGTAGGAAGTTTGAGACGTTTATCGTCATATCTCTGAAGATACTTTTCTTATTTCAATGAAATTACAATGGAACCACCTCGGAAACGTACCCTACCGATTACAAAAATAATCATTCGAATCGGTTCACAATTGACGGAGTAATGGCGTAACATACACACACAAAAAAAAGAAAGAAAAAAGAAACTACAGACGAATTGAGAACCTCCTTCTTTTTGGAAGTCGGTTGAAAAGTAGCTTACCACCAAGAAGAACATCTGCCGCCGTAACCTTACGGCGTTCCCCGACGCAAAAAGTAGGGGTATTATACGTTAAACATGTATGCGTTATACGTTTAACATGTGTATCTGTGTGTCTGTCTGTAGCATCTTAGCACCCAACCGGATGAACCGATTTTGATTTTATTATTGATACTTTTTTTTTTTATAGATGTCTTCATCGAGAGTGTTCTTAGCTTTGATTCATGAAATTTCGTTCAATCGTTATAAAACTATGAGCTTTAATCAACTTTCATAGGTCTGATCAATTCGAAAATCTTCTTCTTCAACGATATTGTAAGGACATGGAACATGCTGGAACATCTCCTGGACTCTACAGAATACTCAAAACCTCACCAACTTACAGCTCAGATTTTAAATATCGTGTTTAGAGTCATTGGAATGCTTTTAATGAAAAGATTATACATAGATCAGTCGGGGTGGTTATATTATCAATACTAATATTATAAAGAGAGAACATTTGTTTTTTTGTATTTTTGTATGTTTGTAATGTTTTGGCTCAAAAACTACTGGACCGATTTACAAAATTCTTTCACTAATATATAGAATGGACTTTCGAAATGAAAATAGGCTATATATTATCCCGTTTAAATCAAAGGTACATTCGTGGAGACCTAATTTACAACCTAAGTCGACAAAAAAACGGTCGAAAAACACGTTTCTTACGAACGCTGCTCAATTGAAAACAGATGGAAGAATATTTTTTTTATATGAAAGAGTTGTACAACTTAATAAGACCTACAAAAAAGTCCGCGACAGCATATGTCTATCTCTGAAGGTTTACTCACAGTAACCATTTTAATCTTTAATTTTTTGTTAAAAAATATTACATAACTTCCAGGGCTATTTTCAAGTATATAGTATTAATCCTTATCCAAATAATTACGTTAATGAGCTTGGCCACATATTATAGATTAAAATTGTCATTTACAGTATATAATTCTAATGAAAACTCTAGAAGATATCACGGATTTCACATACACGCATCGCAAAATTAATAAAATATTTGCAGTGAAACCACAGAATAGGTCATAGTTACTCCGAAAATATTATTATAAGCTTAGCTTTTCTGTAGATCCCCACCGATCGCAATCAATTTGAAGTCAGTATAGTATAATAATATGATCTATTGTATAAAATAATGATGATCTATATATATCTATACAAATATTATAAAGAGAAAACATTTGTATTTTTGTATGTTTGTAATGAGTAAGCTCAAAAACTACTAAACCGATTTAAAAACATCTTTCACTAATACATAGAATGGACTTTCGGAATGAAAATAGGCGATATATTATCCCGTTTAAATCAAAGGTACATTCGTGGAGACCTAATTTGCAACCTAAGTCGGCAAATAAACGGTCGAAAAAACACGTTTCTGACGAACGCTGCTTAATTGAAAATAGATAGAAGAATATTTTCTATGCAAGAGTTGTACCACTTAATAAGACCTACAAAAAAGTCCGCGACAGCATATGTCTATCTCTTAAGGTTGACTCACAGTAACCATTTAAATCTTAAAATGTTTGTTAAAAAATATTACATAACTTCCAAGGCTATTTTCAAGTATATAGTATTAATCCTTATCCAAATAATTACGTTAATGAGCTTGGCCACATATTATAGATTAAAATTGTCCCTTACAGTATATAATTCAAATGAAAACACTAGAAGATATCACGAATTTCAGAAAACACGCATCGCAAAATTAATAAAATATTTGCAGTGAAACCACAGATTAGGTCATAGTTACTACGAAAATATTATAATAAGCTTAGCTATGCTGTAGATCCCCACCGATCACAATCAATTTGAAGTCAATCTAATATAAAATTCTCGTGTCACAGTTTTCGTTGCCATACTCCTCCGAAACGGCTTGACCGATTTTGATGAAATTTTTTGTGCTTATCCGGTATCTATGAGAATCGGCCAACATTTATTTTTCATTTCCCTAAATGTTAGGGGTAGTCCACCCCTAAATTTATTTTTTTATTTTTTAGACAAAATTTTTAATTTCTATTTTTTTATGATACAACATACAAAAATACATACAATCCTCAATTTTCACCTTTCTACGATCAACCCTTATTTTTTAATAGCCATTTATTTATATGGCAAAACAACGTTTGCCGGGTCAGCTAGTATAGTATAATAATATGATCTATTGTATAAAATAATATTCATCTATATATATAATAATATAATATAATATTTTAAACCACCCCGACTGATCTATGTATAATAGCTTTTTCCAATGACTCTAAACACGACATTTAAAATCTGAGCTGTAAGTTGGTGAGGATTTGAGTATTCTGTAGAGTCCAGGAGGCTTCCATGTTCTTACAATATCGTTGAAGAAGAAGATTTTCGAATTGATCAGACTTATGAAAGTTGTTTTCATAGCGCAATTAACTAGAAAAAAGCTCATAATTTTATAACGATTGAACGAATTTTCATGAATCAAAGCTTAGAAAACTCTCGATGAAGACATCTATCAAACAAAAAAAAACTATCAGTAATAAAAACAAAATCGGTTCATCCGGTTAAGTGCTAAGATGCTACAGACAGACACACAGATACACACGTTAAACGTATATTACCCCTACATTTTGCGTCGGGGAACGCCGTAAGGTTACGGCGGCAGGTGTACTCCTTGGTGGTAAGCTACTTTTTGGTAGATTTAATGATTCCACTACCACTGTACGAAAACTCATGATTCATGAATGCACATAAAACTTTCATTGGTGGGTATATAGGTAGGTATAATATAGGATTAGAACCAACGACTGTCGGGTCAGAATCAGGGTAACTATCCTTTACGCAGTTTACGCCAAAGGGCCGTCCAATATCAATACGTAAGTATTATAAAACAAAGTTCATCACTGCGTCTGTCTGTCTGTTCGCAATAATCTCAATAGCTTCTGAACGGATTATCATGCGGTTTTCACGAATAGCCAGAGTGTTTATGAGGAAGGTTTAGGTCTTAGGTGCATAATTCGTTAAGGTTTTGTGTAAATTGGTTGACATATGACGATGACTGTTAAATATGTTAATATTTTATATTCAATGCAACAAACTGATGCAAATTTTGTAGGCATATATGTTCTACCCGTGCGAAGCCGGTGCGGGCTGCTAGTATTATAAATATAGATCATTATTATTTTATACAATAGATCATATTATTATACTATATTGACTTCAAATTGATTGTGATCGATGGGGATCTACAGAAAAGCTAAGCTTATAATAATATTTTCGTTGTAACTATGACCTATTTTGTGGTTTCACTGCAAATATTTTATTAATGTTGCGATGCGTGTATGTGAAATCCGTGATATCTTTCAGAGTTTTCATTAGAATTATATACTGTAAAGGACAATTTTAATCTATGATATGTGGCCGAGCTATTTAACGTAATTATTTGGATAAGGATTATTAATATATACTTGCAAATAGCCCTGGAAGTTATGTAATATATTTTAACAATAAATTAAAGATTAAAATGGTTATTGTGAGTCAACCTTAAGAGATAGACATATGCTGTCGCGGACTTTTTTGTAGGTCTTATTAAGTTGTACAACTCTTTTTGTCAACGTTAAAAGTAAATTCTAGTAAGTATTTGGCGTGTAGGCACTGAAGTATGGTAATTATCTAGACTGAAAAACGGGTAGTGCTTCAAGCTTTTAAGAATATAGGTAAGTACCTACACGCCAAATACGTACTAGAATTTATTTTTAACATTTTAGTTCATTGTCCCAGATAAAAGCTTGTTTATAAAAATATTTTTTATTTATAATTTATTTAGTTATTAAACGATATTATTTCGCTTCATGTTACGGATACTGTTGGGCTATTCTGTAAGCTAGTTTACGCATTTCGCAAGCGATGAGATTTGAATTTCGTATTACGAAATTCAACCGTATTGCAATCGTAAGTATAACGATTTGAATTTCGTAGTACGACTCACCGTGGATTCCGCTTGTGAGATGCGTAAACTAGCTTACAAAATAGCCTTACTAACCCTAACGGTGAGGCTGTGAAGTGAAAATGTTTGTTTGTACTCGTATGTTCAGAATGCTAATCCGTTGAGATCTATTACTATGTCGATCACTTCAGTTCTCTGGCGAATAACGCAAAGCGGTGGGCAGTGACCGGAAAAGAAGAGCTGAAGATCGGGCTAAGTAGCGTATCTTGGGAGAGGCCTACGTCCAGCAGTGGACTGACATGATGATGATGTGTGTATTAATTACATTTATTCTTTAATTAAATTTCAGCAAACTGTCGCGACCTGCCCACCTATGCATTCTGCGGCTACATGAGATTCAAGCATTCCCTCTTTAGAACAACCACATACGAGCTTCTGACTGAGTCTCAGAAAGTACGTTTAAGTACCTTAAATTTTATTTTTTTACCACGCGGTATCAAATGCCCATTATTAATTCCATAGGATAATTATAAAGTGTTATAGATAAATAACAAGTTGATGCTACCATTTTGACTTGAACATCATCTCACCTAATCTAAAGCGCTGATGCCGTCTAAGATAAAATCGTGCTTAACTGTTAAGTGAAACGAGATGCTGGTGAACAACTGGCCTGTTCTATCCACCTAGCTATCTGCTGCTGCCCCAATCTGTAATTACAAGCAGGCTGGTTGGCAGCTAACGGCCTTTCCCGGCCGGTTAGCGTAATGGGTACATGGCTCGACTTATTATATAAGCAGGAAGTCCCCGGTACAAATCCTTGCACGGATGTTCGTCTACAGATGCCAGGAGCATTATATTGATGTTCCGCCTGACTTGCTACCAGAAAGTAGCTTACCACCATCAAGGAGAAAATCTGCTGCCTACCCTACATTTACGGTGTTCCAGCAGCACACACATCTCAATGGCTGTGTGCCACAAAGCCTTTCAGAAGACTCAACACACACACGCTTCACGATAGGCCTAGATAGGCTAGATGGTAAGACAGCCATTCTAGGCCTAGCGTGCTCACCATTACAAACACATCATCCCTAACCATCAGGCTATTACGGTAATAGATAGATAGTTTAACACCTACTTTGACACTTTATTTTATAAGGGCATATACCTATTTAAAGTTTTCCAACAGCAAGAAATGCATGCAAGGGCGTTAATATTTCTGGAGCGATACACAAAACGATGTAGCACATGCGGCGGAGGACGCTTCTCGAGACTGCTTGGGCTGCGATGCGAAGATGTAAGAAACATTTCTTCTTTGTTTATATTAAGCGCATTGCAGACTACCTACGCTATACTATTTATTCTACTTTTATTATTATATTCTTAGTATTTGTTATTGCTTGTCGCAGTTATTAATTACTTACTTCACATGCCATGATAGTCAAAGTACTCGTAGTAGTAGTTATAATCATATCATCAAAGTATACAAATTTGCTTATATTGTTTATCTCCATCTCTCCATTTAGGCCATTTTTGACCCCGTCGTATTTTATAATATTACTAGAAGTACCCCGCGGCATCGCCCGCGTTAAAGACTTCTTTTATTTTGTAAAAACCTTTCTATTATAAAATACATAAAAAAAGTAAAAACTAAAACGGTTCACCCGTTTTCAAGTTATTGCGTGACTAAGGGAAAAAGGGATTCATATTTATAAAACCCGAAAAAACATATTGATTTTCAGATATTTTTACCAACCCTTTGCACAAAACTCCTGCAACACCTATTAACTTATGTATTTACAGAAGTACTTGTGTAAATCTATAAGTTTATTAAAAATAATAAGTTATTTTATCCTGTGGAAATTTTTTAGAAAATCCTTTCTAAGCAGATACCTAAGTCATAACAACTATCTGCATTCTAAATTTCAGCGCAATCCGAAACAATATTGATGTTCAGACTTGGTTACCCCGCTTTACTCTCTTAGGGTGGCATATTGAAAAAGCCTGAAACTCGTATTTACTTATTTATTAATAGAAGTTCTTGTGTGTAAATTCAGACTAATCTAGACTTTCTGACTAATATTATAAAGTGACAACGTTTTTAAACGAGTTCAACTTTTGAGACGTTTAATCACGAAGCAACTGCATCAGTTTTAATATCGCGGAAAATATCGTTTGCGCGATGCAGGATCTCATACATTTAGGCAATATTTAAAGGAGTCGAGAGCTATTAAAATCTACACTAGCGCCATCTCTGGATTTTATTTGTCATTACTGTTAAATGCGAAAGTATCTATCTGTCTGTCTGTGTCACTTTCACGCCTAAACTACTGAACCGATTTAAATGAAATTTGGTACACAGATAGTCTAGAGCCTGAGAAAGGACATAGGCTACTTTTTAATGCGAAAATATGGTTGTAAGGGGTTGAAAGAGGGGGGAGGTGAAAAGTTGTATGGAAGTATCGTCATTTTTAAAGCTAGAAGCTTGAAACTTACTTTCGAGACTGTTGTTTCGATATAAATAAATTTGACATTAAAAGTTTGGAAAGGGGAGGAAAGGGGAGGGGAGGGGGGGATAAGGGGAGAGGGAGGGAAGGGGAGGGGAGGGTAAGTAAGGGGAGGGGGAAGGGGTATTAGCGTGGTGTGGTGCGGTGCGGTGTATTTGGGATACGTATGTGTCTTATTAGTTAATGCTACCCATAGACACTATTCCACGCGGACGAAGTCGCGGGCACAGCTAGTGTCGAATAAAATGACTATCCAAACTTTAGACCCCCGCTTCATCCCCTTAAAGAGTGAAATTTGAAAAATCCTTTTTTAGCGGATACCTACGTTAAAATAACTATCTGCACGCCAAACTTCAGCGCAATCCGAAACAATATTAATTTCAGACTTAGTTACCTCACTTCACCCTTTTACGGGTGGCATTTCGAAAAATCCTGAAACACGCATTTACTTATTTATTTACTGAAGTACTTGTGCGAAGTTTCGAATAAATAAACTGGCCAAGTGCAAGTCGGACTCGCACTCGTAGGGTTCCGTAACACAGTTAAGTATTCCATAACTATGATTTTTGGCAACTACAAAATTAACTTTGTTTTTCATAGTGTTTGTATGAAAAACAAAGTTATCTTTGCGGTCGCCATATCTCAAAAACTGCTGGCTGTATCTCGTTCAAACCAATTTTCGTTGTTAGTTTTTATTGAGATCTACAGCATATATTTTTTTTAGATTTTTCACTCCCATACATTAAAAGTTAGAGGGGAGGGGACACACATTTTACCACTTTAGACGCGCCTATCTTTCAAATGATTGACTTTGAGAAAAAATGATTTTAAGAACCTCAATGTCATTTTTAAAGACCTATCCATAAACACCCCACACATATAGGTTTGAAGAAAAAAAAATTGTTTGTTTCAGTTTCATGTATGGGATGCCCCCCCCTTAAACTTTTATTTTTATTACTTTTGTATAAAAATCGGAAAGCGGTTCACAGAATACATCTTCTTATCAAGTTTCAATTCTGTAGTCTTAACAGTTTCGGAATAAAATGGCTGTGACATACGGACGGACAGACAGACAGACAGACAGACAGACATGACGAATCTATAAGGGTTCCGTTTTTTGCCATTCGGCTACGGATCCCTAAAAAGACTATCTTATCTTGTTTCTCCATACAAACTTTGAACCCCCGTTTCATCGCCTTCAGGGGTGAATTTTAGAAAATCCATTCTTAACAGATACTAACGTCATAATAACTATCTGCATGCTAAATTTCAGCGCAATCCAAAACAATATTGATTTTCACACATTGTTACCCCATTTCACCCTCTTAGAAGTGGAATTTAAAAAAAGCCTGACACTCGTATTTACTTATTTTTTTACTGAAGCACTTGTGTGAAGTTTCGAATTGAATAAACTATCTAATCTTGTTTTTCCATACAAACTTTGAACCCCCGTTTCATCCCCTTAAGGAGTGAATTTTAGAAAATCATTTTTCAGAGGGTACTAACGTCGTAATAACTACCTGCGTGCCAAATTTCAGCGCAACCCGAAACAATATTGGTTTTCAGACTTTGTTAACCCATTTCACCCTTTTAGGGGTGGAATTTTGAAAAAGCCTGAAACACATATTTTAGTACTTATTTTTTTATTGAAGCACTTGTGTCAAGTTTTGATTTGAAAAGACTAACTTGTCTTGTTTCTCCATACAAACTTTGAACATGAACCCCTATTTCATCCCCTTAAGGGGTGAATTTTGGAAAATCCTTTCTTAGTACACCCTTAAGTACTAAGACAAATATACCCTCTAAATTTCAAGTCTCTACGACCAGCGGTTTAGGCTGTGCGTTGTTTGTCAGTCAGTCAGTCAGTCAGTATGTCAGGAAAATTATTCTTATAGTATTAGATAGTATTAGTATTAGTATTTTATATTATTTCGTAACTATCTTGCTAGAAGCCTGAATTTTCAGTGACCAAGAGGGCATAATATTGGTCACGACTACGTTTA
This sequence comes from Cabera pusaria, assembly GCA_954871355.1. Classification (NCBI taxonomy): domain Eukaryota; kingdom Metazoa; phylum Arthropoda; class Insecta; order Lepidoptera; family Geometridae; genus Cabera; species Cabera pusaria. The sequence continues at coordinate 16,944,295 of OX940902.1, forward strand.
CAGAAAAAAGTGCCTACAACGCAAAAGGTACCTGACGGTTTCATCTAAAAACTCACTCTTATATAAGTATAGGTACAGATAGGATGCTTCGTATAAAATCCACCACCTTTCATGTTTGTAATCTTTTCCGTGTATGGTTGTCTAGAACAGATCACTTTAAGGGATAAGACCGCCCATTGATGCTATTAGATTAAGGGCCAGTTTCACCGGTTCCTGATAGCCCTATCAGTAACTAATCTGACAGATTTTTGACGTCTTTTCTATGGCGTCATCTGTCAGATAACTATAATATCTGACACATTATCAGGAACCGGTGAAACAGAAGGCAAACTCCGAAAACACACATCCGAAAGTTCGGGCCCGACCAAATTTGCCGATGCCCTCAGAATACTTAATAGTACTACATACTACTACAATAAATGTTTGGCTATTTTTGACATAAAATCACGATAAAACTTGTCATATTTACGGTCAGGATTTTTTCTTTTAGTAGGGTTTACGATACATCATAATTTTAAATTAATTTCGGTCGCACTCAATGATATGCTGGACCGACCGACCGAACCGAATGTGATTCGTAGTAGGAACCTTAGACCTTTTAAAAACCTAGTAACTTATAAACGTTTTTTTTTTTGGTTGAAAGGTCTAAGTAGGAAACACCCGATAATTTCGGCCGATACTTCGGAATACCAATTGGGAGTAGGCCTCCTGGCCCTAAAACTGCATAGTTTCTAAGTAGGTACTTTTGTTTTATAAGTGGTAATCAGGAAGGATTTTATCTTTTTTTTTTACATCGAACTGTGTAGCACTTGACTACCGTCTCACCTGATGTTATCTATCTTCTTTTAGGGCTTGGTAGACGAGAGTGAAGAGTTGAAGCGCACTCGTGCTCAAATAGTCGCACTAAGCGCTGAAGCCAAAATCCCTGGTGAAGCAGGAATGGCGCTCGTGCGGGATGACGAAATAGAGTGCCAGGTAAAATAGGATAGTACCTTTTTAAATATACCTACATCATTATCACATTAACAGCCAGTAATTGTCCACAGTTGGACATATGCCTCTCCTATGGCATGCCACTGAGCTCGATTTTCAGCTATTTTGTTTCCAACCGCTGCCAGCCAGCTTGCGTATATCATCGCTCCACCTCAACGAATAATAAATAATAAGTCCGGCACCTATAAATATATACACATGAACTTTGTCAAAGGACCATGCGGGAAATCGTCCCCATCCATCAACAAAAATTAAATGTAGCTCAATGACATATCTTGGCATGATGATATTTTTTATTATGGGGAAGTTGATCAAATGCATTGGGTTCTCTTCTCCTGGTATCTGAGGGCCAGTTCAGACCGCGACGCGACGCGTGGTGAAGCTCGAGTCAGCTCGATAGAACTAGATTATTTTTATTTATCTTCTTTTTATATCTATAGCCTAGCGTTTGACCACTATCTCACCTGTTGGTTAGTGATGATGCGGTCGAAGATGGTAGCACGCTAGCCCTAGAATGGGAAATGGTTCTCAAGGATAGCTACCAGAAAACATTAGATATTTGGTGACAGATTTTCTACTTTGAGGGTGGTAGCTGGCCAGGCGGACACTAGATAGTGTCCTACCACCATGCGGGGCTTGGGGGTTTCTGACCATTGTTTTTACTGCACCAGAGGGCCACTGTGAAAAGCGCACATACATTTTTCGATAGAATAAAACCGGCTAAGTCAAGTTGAACTCACCCACCGAGGCTTCCGTATCAACCAATTAAGCTAGACCTCTAAATTTCATCAGCGCTCATATAACTCAGAGGTCTACCTTAATTGGCACGAACTAGGCATGTATGGGGACACCCTTTAAATTTCAACTTTTTTAATTTTTTATTTGTGCTGTAAGACCTTGCTTCTTGCCAAATTTCATGATTCTAGGTCAACGGGAACTACCCTATAGGTTTTCGACCCAAAATAGTATTGTCAATTTTATTTATAAGCAAGGTCTTAGAGCAGAAGTAAAGGAAAAATTCCGAAGAATAAAAAAAGTTGAAAATTAAGGTACATTTTGGTACTAACAAGCTTTCTCGAAAATCTAAATTTGCCCATATCTTTTTATTGTGTTCACTCAAGACCTTGATTTTTATACAGTCCCTATTGGGTGTAGACCTCAGTATCAGGTATAAATTTCAACTTGCCAGGTCCACCCGTTCCTGAGAAAATCAGTGGTCACACACGGACAGACGGACAGACAGACGGACAGACAGACAGACGGACAGACAGACAAGAAAGTGATCTTATAAGGGTTCCTGTTTTACCTTTTGAGGGTACGGAACCCTAAAAATCCATTGGAGCACGGCGGGGATTGAACTCGGTACCTCTGGTGTCAGAGCCGACCATTCTCCCATTACATCACTAGGTCCTCAAGCTTACTAGCAATGTGGGTGGCATCTTACTAGTAGTCTTGTTATACCCTCCAACTAAGCTAAATATACTTGTGTCTGGGGTAGGTTCACGTCAATAGTGCAATGGGTGAAAGATCGAACTCACGATCTCTCGATCGCCAGGCCGACGCCATGGCCATTGGGCTATTGCCACTTTTTTTATTTTGAATCGAGAACCGCCTCTTTTTTTGTGAAGTCGTTAAAATAGTACAGACCAATATCACGTCCTCTATCTAGTGGTTTTTTTTTAATATCTGATAGACTAGCGTTTCACCACTATCTCACCTGTTTTTAAGTGATGATGCGGTCGAAAATGGTAAGCACGCTAGGCCTAGAATGGGAACTGGCTCTCAAGGATAGCTGCCGGAACACTAGAACACTAGATAGTGTCCTACCACCATGCGGGGGTTGTTGGTTTCTTAACGATGTTTTTCCCTAACCGCAGGGCCACTGTGAAAAGCGCACATACATTTTTAGATAGATAAGTCTATTGGTGCACGCGGGGTTTGAACTCGGTTCCTCTGGCATCAAAGCCGACCGTTCTCCCGATTACGCCACCGGACCCTCAATAATCCTACTTTTAAAGTAGGTAATCTTCTGAGCCTCGTAAGGCAAGTTTGGTAAATGATTGTCAAAAGGCCTGTTCGATTCTAGGTAAATAAAGAAGAACGCAGCTCAAGCTACGAACGTTTGGAGCAAGAGGAGAATATTCTTAGTCGTACTTTGGGTATGTTAACTGCTTTACGTCGTATTCACTTTATAACAACTGCAGTACCTAAATCAGCCAAACTGATTTGGACCTATGACATCGCTTTGTAAAAGGCATCTGTCCATTTACGTCTTGCCCGTTAAGTTCTACCTTAGAGTTAGGGTGCCTTTCCACCAGTAATGTGCTAGGTAAATGAGTACTTGCGAGGAAATAAATCAACCAATAGCATCATATCAAATACTTTAAGATCGTTTGCAAAACGAAATAAACTGGCCAAGTGCAAGTCGGACTCGCACTCGTAGGGTTCCGTAATACAGTAGAGTATTCTATAACTATGATTTTTCGCAACTACAAAAATAACTTTGTTTTTCATAGTGTTTGTATTAAAAACAAAGTTATACTTGCGGTCGCTATATCTCAACAACTGCTGACTGTATGTCGTTGAAACCAATTTTCATTGAAAGTTTTTATTGAGATCTACAGAATATATTTTTTCTAGATTTTTCACTCCCTACTTTAGAAGTTAGAGGGGGGGGGGGGGGGGGGGGACACATTTTACCACTTTAGACGCGCCTATCTTTTAAATGATTGACTTTGAGAAAAAGTGATTTGATGAAAAATGTCATTTTTAAAGACCTACCCATAGACCCCACACGTTATAGATTTGAAGAATTTTTTTTTGTTCCAGTTTTATGTATGGGATGCCCCCTTAAACTTTTATTTTTTTATTTTTGTATAAAAATCGGAAATCGGTTTACAGAATACATCTACCTACCAAGTTTCAATTCTATAGTCCTAATAGTTTCGGTATAAAATGGCTGTGACATACGGACGGACAGACAGACAGACAGACAGACATGGCGAATCTATAAGGGTTCCGTTTTTTGCCATTCGGCTACGGAACCCTAAAAACCGACATCACATGCCGCGATAGTGAAAATATCCACCATAGTCATAATCATGTCATCAAGGTATAAAATTTGTTTATATAGTTTATCTCCATATCTCCGGAGATGATTATCAGATCTCGATAACATTTGAATGGGATCAAACGGGAGGCATTATCTCTCAAACAAAAAAATAATTTTCCAAATCGGTTAAGATTTGACGGAGTTCTCAGAACTCCGTCAAATCTTAACCGACAACCGTAAAACATAAAAAAATAAAAATAAAACCGAATCGAATTGAGAACCTCCTCCTTTTTTATGAAGTCAGCTAAAAATAAAAAGTTGTCAAAAAAATTAAGTAATACTATTGGTTAATTGTTTCCTCGTAAGCAACTCATTTTCATCGTTACGCTTTTGGTGGGTTGTCAGTCTAATGAGTCGGTAAATAGACTACATACCTACATCTAAAGTATAGTAGGTATATTCCTTACAACTTAAAGATTCACTTACCACCAGGGGAGATAACGATAATAGTCAAATGCATCGTGTACGATGGAGTGTGACCCTAGGCCTGAGACCTGTAGGCCTGTTGTAGAAATCGGCAACAATATTAATTTAAAAAATCCTCAAAGGTCGGCAGTTCATCAACAACTCACGGCATAAATTATTATCTTTTCTATGGTATAAGTAATGTTCATAGGCGACGGTAACCGCTCACCATCATGCGAGCTAGATACTTGATGCACGTTTCTGTATAAAAAACAACAAAGTCGCAAAGGCGTCCGTTTTCCCGCCGTTCACTAAAACTGTAGTTACGATGCGAAGGGAAGCATTTCTGTGAATGTCATAAATAAGCAAATTTTTGGTACAATTTGCGATGAAGCCGCGAAACTTAGTCAACTGTTATTATTATCGATCAATAGATAGTGCTTTGCGATCAAATTCAGGAATTTCTTTAAAAATAATTGATTAATAATAGAGTCCAACCGAAACTGGTTTTCCGGCGGAAACCGAAACCGAAACCGAAACTCACGTGGTCAAGTATAAAATTCCTTAAAATACTGAAATTTGGTGCATTTTACCCATTATTATTATTTTAGCACCATATCTACACTAATACTCCCATCTACGGTTGCTACCGAGTTATCCGAAGGGCGCACGACAATTCCCGAACCGGGAACCTTGACAAAATCCAGTTTCCTGTTTCCATTCACGCTAACGCAAGTTCAAAATGTATGGGAATGACATTTTTGTTGCGAAAACTTAAATGTCATTCCATACATTTTGAACTTGTATTGGCGTGAATGGAAACGGGAAATTGGATTTTGTCTAGGGGCCCAGGGCCGCCAGCGTCCGCCAAAGCGTTGCCGCAAGAGACGAAGTTAGGCGAGCGTGTACGACAACTTCCGAAATCAGTTTCGGTTTCGGCAAAAGTTTCGGCCAATTTTGGCCGAAACCGAAACTGCCGCCGAAACTTGATTTTTGGCCGAAACTTGGCCGAAACTGAAACCAAACTTTCGGTTGGACACTAATTAATAAACAATTCAAAATATTTTCTGTAGACTCCTACTACAAAAATATGTTTCGTTTTAGGAAGCAAATGCTCCAGTCCTTCTACAATAATATACGAGAAATATCGGCGGGACAAGCGAGTCCGTTCGTTCTCTTCACTAAACTTGGATTCCTGTGAATGTCTGGCTATACTGCTCTCCGTTTACTGTCAGATAATTGACCATTGTCGTGGAGCTGGTAAGCTTTTCCCGCATTTAATCCTGGTAATAAACCTTCCGCTTGGATCACTCTATCTATTTATAAAAACTACACTAAAATCTGGTGCGTAGTTCAAAAGATCTAAGAAATTGTTGAACTAATAAAATGTCTGTATACTTTGATGAAAATACTCATTAACATTTTACTATCCTACGCTACGTTTAACGCGTAGGACGCCCTGTGACTAGGTGGAGCGACGACATTCGCAAAGAAGCGGTGGGTAGTGACTGGAAACAAAGAGCCGAAGATCGGGCTCAGTGGCGTGTCTTGGGGGAGGCCTACGCCCAGCAGTGGACTGATACCGGCTGATAATGATAAAGATAATTTTATTATCATCTACAGATGATGTTCGGGGTAATGTAAGTAGGTTTCCTGTTGGCGCTGGAAGAGTCTTATTGCTTAGACGGTAGTCCTAACTAATTCTTCCTCATATATATAGTATCTAATTACAGGTGAGGATGAGAAACTTTATGAAGCGTACTTGGAATACGCCGACATTAGCATATTGACTCTAAACATACCGCAAGCAGTTCGACTGTTATTTGAAGCTGAGACTTTTGTGCAGGTAATATGAGTTGCTATAATAATTTAGGAATACCTTAATATATATATATAACTAGCTGTTACCCGCGGCTTCGCCCGCGTTATTATGTCTTTATGACCTTTGAGGTCTAGATCAATAATCTTTTAGCCCAAATCACCATAGATGACCCCAAAGTCGAACTTAATATCCTCTATTGTTAAAGTCATTAATCATTTTGATTAGGTATACGAAGTTGTGCTGTTTAATTGTTTGACTAAACACAAAAGTTCCTGATACATTTCTTACAAATAAATTATGGTAAATAGCTGCGCGAGCAAACATTTTTTATGACTTTTTATGACCCTGACAGTTTTATAACCTAACAAGAAGCGAAGCGAGCGCAATTTTTTTTTATGATCTTTTATGACCGTGACAGTTTTTATGACCTACTATTTCAACACCGATAACCCTAGGGTTTAACTTGATATCCACTTATTTTAAGGTAAAATAATGATTATGATTATTAAAGGTTGAACTGTTTAAAATTATAAACTCGTTTTGATGCATGTGGCTATTTAAATACATAAAATGATAAAATATACAAAGAAGATAAGACAAATGCTTGCGCGAGCGTAGCTAGCGCTATCAATGCGCGAGCGAAGCGATGGTGAAAAATGTTTACGACTTTTTATGACCCTGACAGTTTTTATGACCTCCTAACACCGATACCACAAAGGTTAAACTTGATATCCACTAATTTTAAGATTAATAATTATTATGATTATTGAAGGTTGTACTGTTTTATTCTTCGAGCATTTACCAATTGAGAAGTTAACGCAAGGCGTTCCCCTTTGCTGGCCACATAGCCATTTTTGGCCATATGAGCGTGCGTAACTACGCTGTATTTTTAATACTGTGTGCGTGTTTCAAGTTAGTGTGATTTGTGTGTGTGCAATGCGTGTTTACCTCGTCCCCCGTAAGTATCGGCAGAAAAAAATGTTTGCGGATTACAACGTTGACATCTCCATTGGTAAATGCTCGAAGGTTTTAATTTATTACTCGTTTTGATGCATGTGGTTATAAATATACAACATTTACTGAAATATTACCAACAAAGAAGATAAAACAAATGCTTGCGCGAGCGCAGCGAGCGCTATTATTGCGCGAGCGAAGCGAGCGCGAAAATTTTTTACGACCTTTTATGACCCTGACAGTTTTTATGACCAACTAAGTCAACATCGATGACCCTAAGGTTAAACTTGATACTTATTTTAAAGTTAATAATCATTTCGATTATTGAAGGTTGTACTGTTTTAATGTATGACTCGTTTTGATGCATGTGGTTATTAATATATAAAAGTTACTGAAATATTACCAACAAAGAAGACAAAACAAATGCTTGCGCGAGCGAAGCGAGCGCGAAAATTTTTTACGACCTTTTATGACCTTTACAGCTTTTATGACCTACTAAGTCAACACCGATAACCCTAAGGTTAAACTTGATATCCACTTATTTTAAGGTTAATAATCTTTATCACTATAGAAGGTTGTACTGTTTCAATCTATGACTCGTTTTGATGCATGTGGCTATTAAAATACAAAAGTTGCTGAATCATTTTCTACAAAGTAGATATAACAAATCTTGTGCGAGCACAGCAGGCGCTATCACTGCGGGAGCGAAGCGAGCGCAAAAATTTTTTACGACTTTTTATGACCCAGACAGTTTTTATGACGTAATAAGTCAACACTAATGACACAAAGGTTAAAAAACTTGATATCTACTTATTTTAATGTTATTAATCATTATGATTATTGAAGGTTGTACTGTTTCAATTTATAAACTCGTTTTGATGCATGTGGTTGGCTATTAAAAATTACAAAAAATGTTGAAATATTACCTACAAAGTTAATAAAAGAAGTGCAAGCGCGAGCGCGAAAATTTTTTTAAACTTTTTATGACCCAGAAAGTTGTTATGACCTACTAAGTCAACATCGATGACCGTAAGGTTAAATTTGATACTTATTTTAAAGTTAATAATCATTATGATTATTATGGTTAATAATCTTTATCGTTATTGAAGGCTGTACTGTTTTAATCTATGACTCGATTTGTTGCATGTGGCTATTAAAATACAAAAAATGCTGAAATATTACCTACAAAGTAGACAAAACAAATGTTTGCGCGAGGGAAGCGAGCGCGAAAAATGTTTACGGCTTTTTATGACAGTTTAAGTTTTGATGACCTACTAAGTCAACACCTATGACCCTAAGGTTAAATGTGGCTGTTAACACAAATGTTTCTGAATTACTTCCCACAAAGCAGATAAAACACGTTGGGCAAGCAAAGCTATCGCGTACATTTTGATGGCTTATAATGACTCTGACAGTTTTATGGCCTTATTAAGACACATCTTAAGTTTAGTCATTATAGATGGACCTAAGGTCAAACTTTTATGATTATGCAAACTAAGTAAAGTTAACAAAAAATAAAGGCACCCACACTTAATTGCCGAAAAAGTATTCCCTGCCCTTTTATGCCCTATTATATACTATACTATTATTCTTTGTACAAAATTTCATCTGAATCGGTCAAGCCGTCTGGCCGAAAAGAGGCCACACATTCACAAAATTCCTTAATAAAAATCTAGACACCCGAAATTGCCAACCAAAAAAAAGAATTCGTTGTCCTTCCATGTCTTATTGACTGTCTGTGTACAAAATTTCAGCTAAAAAGGTTAACCCGTTTGACCGAGAGTAGGCCACACATTTGCAAAACTGGGTACCTAGACTCGACAACCGGAAAAAAAGTATCCGATATCCTATTCTTTCCTATGAACTGTCTTTTTACAACATTTCAGGCAAATCGGTCTAGCCGTTTATTCGAGAAGAAGTCTTATATTTACAAAATTCAGTTAAAAATATTTGGACCCCCTGACTCGACAGCCAGAAAAAAAGTGTCTTATATATTATTCTACCCTATGTACTGTCTATATACAATATTTCAGGCAAATCGGTCAAGCCGTTTATTCGAGAAGAGGTTTTATATTTACAAAACTCAATTTAAAATATCTGGACCCCCTGACTCGACAGCCAGAAAAAAAGTATCCTTAATCCTATTCTGCTCTAAGACATGTATTCATACTAAATTTCAGGCAAATCGGTCAAGCCGTATATTTGAGAAGAAGTTTTATATTTACAAAATTCAATTAAAAATATTTGGACCCCCTGACTCGACAGCCAAAAAAACAGGGTCCTATATCTTATTCTACCCTATGAACTGTCTATATACAACATTTCAGGCAAATCGATCAAGTCGTTTATTCGAGAAGAGGTTTTATATTTACAAAGTTCAATTTAAAATATCCGTACCCCTGACTCGACAGCCAAAAAAAAAGTATCCTATATCCTATTCTGCCCTATGACACGTATTCATGCAACATTTCAGGCAAATCGGTCTAGCCATTTATTCGAGAAGAAGTCTTATATTTACAAAATTTAGTTAAAAATATTTGGACCCCCTGACTCGACAGCCAAAAAAACAGGGTCCTATATCTTATTCTACCCTATGAACTGTCTATATACAACAATTCAGGCAAATCGGTCAAGTCGTTTATTCGAGAAGAGGTTTTATATTTACAAAATTCAATTTAAAATATCTGGACTCCCTGACTCGACAGCCAGAAAAAAAGTATCCTTAATCCTATTTTGCTCTAAGATATGTATTCATACAAAATTCCAGGCAAATCGGTTAAGCCGTTTATTTGAGAAGAAGTCTTATATTTACAAAATTCAATGAAAAATATTTGGACCCCCTGACTCGATAGCCAGAAAAAAAGTATCCTATATCCTATTCTACCCTATGAACTGTCTGTATACAATATTTCAGGCAAATCGGTCAAGCCGTTTATTCGAGAAGAGATTTTATATTTACAAAATTCAATTTGAAATATCTGGACCCCCTGACTTGACAGCAAAAAAAAAAGTATCATATATCCTATTCTTCCCTATGAACTGTCTATATACAACATTGCAGGCAAATCAGTCAAGCCGTTTATTCGAGAAGAGGTTTTATATCTACAAAATTCAATTTAAAATATCTGGACCCCCTGACTCGACAGCCAGAAAAAAAGTTTCTCAAATCCTATTTTGCTCTAAGACATGTATTCATACTAAATTTCAGGCAAATCGGTTAAGCCGTTTATTTGAGAAGAAGTCTTATATTTACAAAATTCAATTAAAAATATTTGGACCCCCTGACTCGACAGCCAAAAAAAAAGTATTTTATATCCTATTCTACCTTATGACATGTATTCATACAAAATTTCAGGCAAATCGGTCAAGCCATTTATTCGAGAAGAAGTCTCATATTTACAAAATTCAATTAAAAATATCTGGATCCCCTGACTCGATAGCCAAATAAAAAGTATCCCATATCCTATTCTGCCCTATGTACTATCTTTGTAAAAAATTTCAGCCAAATCCGTCAAGCCGTTTGACCATGAAGAAGTCCCAAACAAACAAATAAACAAACTGACTTTCGCATTTATAATATTGGCTATTCTTCCCTATGAACTGTCTATATACAACATTGCAGGCAAATCAGTCAAGCCGTTTATTCGAGAAGAGGTTTTATATCTACAAAATTCAATTTAAAATATCTGGACCCCCTGACTCGACAGCCAGAAAAAAAGTTTCTCAAATCCTATTTTGCTCTAAGACATGTATTCATACTAAATTTCAGGCAAATCGGTTAAGCCGTTTATTTGAGAAGAAGTCTTATATTTACAAAATTCAATGAAAAATATTTGGACCCCCTGACTCGATAGCCAGAAAAAAAGTATCCTATATCCTATTCTACCCTATGAACTGTCTGTATACAACATTTCAGGCAAATCGGTCTAGCCGTTTATTTGAGAAGAGATTTTATATTTACAAAATTCAATTTGAAATATCTGGACCCCCTGACTTGACAGCCAAAAAAAAAGTATCATATATCCTATTCTTCCCTATGAACTGTCTATATACAACATTGCAGGCAAATCAGTCAAGCCGTTTATTCGAGAAGAGGTTTTATATCTACAAAATTAAATTTAAAATATCTGGACCCCCTGACTCGACAGCCAGAAAAAAAGTTTCTCAAATCCTATTTTGCTCTAAGACATGTATTCATACTAAATTTCAGGCAAATCGGTTAAGCCGTTTATTTGAGGAGAAGTCTTATATTTACAAAATTCAATTAAAAATATTTGGACCCCCTGACTCGACAGCCAAAAAAAAAGTATTTTATATCCTATTCTACCCTATGACATGTATTCATACAAAATTTCAGGCAAATCGGTCAAGCCATTTATTCGAGAAGAAGTCTCATATTTACAAAATTCAATTAAAAATATCTGGACCCCCTGACTCGATAGCCAAATAAAAAGTATCCTATATCCTATTCTGCCCTATGTACTATCTTTGTACAAAATTTCAGCCAAATCCGTCAAGCCGTTTGACCGTGAAGAAGTCCCAAACAAACAAACAAACAAACAAACAAACAAACAAACAAATAAACAAACTGACTTTCGCATTTATAATATTGGTGTTGATAGCTTGATTTATGGAAAAAAATTACAGAAAAAAAAAATTGGTACCAGATACATATTCTCATTTCAATTTTATCATAATATATTCTATCATCTCGATGGTAGGTACGGACGGTAAGCGATGATGCAGTTAAAGATGGTGAACACGCTAGGCCTACACTGCCGCCATTAGCAGAAAAGCCGTAACTTGCTCAAAGATGAAACCGAGTAAATTGAAGTTTTGTCTGAAATTAAGTCTGAAGCGTTACTGTTCACTTTTAGTCATAGAATCTTTTTTTGTAATATTTAAAAAAAATAATTGTATTATTGTGTGCTGTATTCATATTCATGATTATTTTAGTTTTGTTTTAATCATAACATTTCCCTTTCAGATTAGTAAAAAAAATCATAAAAATTGATTAATAATTGAAAGAAAAGCCCTAACTTTGTAGTTACGGCTTTTCTAGTTCATAATAAACACAAAAAAATATATCTTATCATGAAACACTGTATACAAGCAAAGCCGTAACTACGAATTTAATGCTTTTTTCAATTAATTATACAATTTTTAGACAACTTTTACTAAAATTAAAAATGAAAACATTTTTTAAATATATTTCATATTTAAAAAAGCTTCCGCTCAGGAAAAAAAGTTATTGCTAGATTTTTATGTGTAGGTATTATAATTTACTATTTAGGGGAACTAGAATTCTAAATTTAAACAAAAAAATATAATGGTAGCTCTGCTTTATTCATCACTCATTACTTTTCAGTCTTGAATCAAACTTAAAATCTCCATAGTAAAATTTAAAAAGCAGGTAAAATTACGCCCTTTCAGTGTAGTTAGGCAACATTTGTACTATGAAAGGCCATAATATAGAAATTAAGGCTTTTCAGTTTAAAAAACTACAAAATTTCACGAAGTTACGCCTTATTTGCTTATGATAACTTGGGATCAAGACTAATAAGAGCTTTATCACATAGACTCTAAGATAGCATTTTCTTTGCTTATTCTGAATATGTATATAAGTCATTTTGGACAAAAAATCAAGTTACGGTTTTTTCCGTATGACGGCAGTACAATTCTCTGACTGTCAAGGGCTAAATGCTGCCGGAACATCGTAAGGTTATGGCGGATGATTTTCTCCTTAATGATGGTAAGCTACTTTTTGGTAGCAAGTAAGGTGGAACATCGATATAATATGCTGCGACCAACTGCAGACAAACACCCGTGCTAGGATTAGAATCGGCGACCTCTCCCTTAGAAGTCCAGCCATATATCATTTACTCTAACGGAACTCTCAAAATTCATACAACCGAATAACATTATCCCTGCGCATTCGAATAAAACAGCAGATGCTTCAGGTACCTACAGCAGTATGTAACACAAATGTTCTAAATCTAGGACTAGATAGAGGACACAATAGTAAGTAGCTTTTATTTCTTATAATATAGGGCGGCAAATAAGCTAGCGGATTAGCGGAAAGCGTCATTTTGAATTTCGAATATATAATATTCCGTGAGCTATTTGGTCACGGAAACCTTTCCGATAATAATTACAGATTTTTCGAGTTGCAATATCAAAACTTATGGATTAGAGCATTGTGAATTGCAAAGATCTGAGTCGTAAGAGAGGCAGTTTCGAATTCGAATAATTGAGAATCAGGGTGCTGATGGCAAGTGGTCACCGCCGTCTATTTATATCTGCAATGATATAGGTATTACCAGTGTGACGATCATTATAGTCGTATCACTACTTATAAAACAAAGTCCACCGCCGCGTATGTCTGTTTGTCTGTCTGTTCACGATAAACTCAATAACTACTGAACGGATTTTTATGCTGCTTTGACCAATAGACAGAGTGATTCATGAGGATGGTTAATGTGTATAAATTGTCGAGGTTTTGTGTAAATTGATTGAAATATGACGATAATTGTTGAAAACGTTACTTCATACTAGACGCTACAATGAACAAACTGATGTAAATAGATGCATGCATTATGCTCTACCCTTGCGAAGCCTGGGCGGGCGCTAGTATTATGTAAACATATAATTTGATGGACTTAACAGATTCGTAAGTTCTACAAGATGGGGGTCCGTCAGCCGTGGGTGATGGACTTCCAGCTGGCTCAAATCTGTTCAATGCGCGGCGTATGTATGTTGGAGTCAGGGGATTTGAGTGAAGCCCGCACTTTGCTGCTCGAGGCTTTGAAACTATATGGCGTTCCTTTTCCTTCTACCAAGTAAGTTACCTATTAATTACCATCATTTACGCCCTAAACGTTGTTGCACAGCTGGCCTGGGCAGTATGTAGGAAACTACGTCAAGTCTTCACATCACATCGCCACTGCAGAGTCTTAAGACAAAAGTCTTCAATCAGTGCGTCCTACCCGTAATAACGTACGGAGCCGAAACGTGGTCACTCGCGGTTGGGCTGGTCCACTAATTTAAGGTTGCTCAGCGTGCTATGGAAAGAACTGCGCTCGGAGTTTCTCTGAAGGATCGAATTCGTAACGAGGTGATACAACAGAGAACCATAGTCACCGACATAGCATACCGAATTAGCAAGCTGAATAAGGCCCCAGAAGGCTCTGAAGTGCTAATAGGGCGGCTACATTCGCCGAAGAACTGACGACCGTTGGGGTAAACGGATTCTTGAGTGAAGACCGCGAATTGGCAAACGTAGCGTAGGATGTCCTCAGACTAGGTGGAGCGATGATATTCGCAAGGTGGCTGGCAAAAGCTAGATGAGAGTAGCCGAGGATCGTGCTCAGTGGCGTACTATTGGAGACACCCATGTCTCGCAGTAGACTAATATAGGCTCATGATGGTTATGGTGACGCCCTAAACGTTTGTCTTATATACAGGTCAATTTGATGCCCACTGTCTCTATCCTGCCTATGTTTGCCTATGATACTCATAGTTTTCAGATCATAATTCATGCTATTACTGATATAGTTCTTTTCTCCCAGTTAGCCCACGTTGACCAGTAAGTAGAAACTTAAAGTTGTCAGCGTGAATTTATTTAAAATTGTTTAAATCGTTTAAAAGACTATAGGTAACTTAACATTTCTACTCACATTGAATAGTTTTGTGAGACCTATCAAATTACGTGATATATTTATTCTACCAAGCTACATCGTATCGATACGTATAGGTATATGTCCTAAGTGCAGGTCACTTTGGAGGCAAAACGAAACTGACTCAGATTCGTTTCGCTTTGCTCCCAATATGGGCTTATGTTCACTCCGCGAAGGAAACCCAAGTTTTAGAAGACCCGCTCATGAGCATCATTATTAAAAGACGAAGCGAATTGAATTTACCTTCGTTTCGCTTTGCTCTCATTATGGCCAGCGCTTTAGACATTTCTGTTCGATGCTGGTTGGATGAGTATGAAGGTTGTACAATAAATAATGTCAAGTTTAATTCCCAGGCGTAAGCTCCGCATGGCCAACATGGTAGCTTCATTGCGTCAGACGCTAGCACTATCTATTGCTCCGAGCTACTTCATCGGCACTGACAACGGACTATATGGATACTACTTTGATGATATCGCCAAAACTCTGAACCATATATACTCGTTATTTGATGTGAGCTTTTTATTGTTTTTTTAGGGTTCCGTACCCAAAAGGTACCAACGGAACCCTTTTACTGAGACTTCGCTGTCCTCCGTCCGTCCGTCAGTCAGGAGGCTGTATCTTCTCAGCCGTAATAGGTGGACACTGGAAAGTTTCACAAAGTATGTATTACTATAATCGCAGTTTACAATTTTTGTTAGCTAAGTTGAATAAAAAATTATATTTTTAGAGTAATTACAATGACCAAAACAATAATAGTCAAAAAACTTACTTTTTGTGTCAAAAAGAACATTAACCAAGACCACCAGCACCTACGTACTGCGATAATATAGGTAAGTGGTACCTACAGCTATGTTTGCTGTTCAAGTGAACTAACCTTTCGAGCGCCAAAGCACAGAATAATGAATAGTACAAGTAGCCAAAGTCACATATACGTGACAAGACTGACAAGCACTTGCGGCACAGATTATATAATAGTTACTAAGTAACAGATATTTCACTCCCCTACAAAAACACAATACCAACGCTTATTTCAGACAATACAATCAATAATATCGTTTAAAAACTAAAAAGAACCGACTTCGCCGCTAATGCCGCGCTATTCATTTTCAGTACGAATTTTGAGATGTTTATCTCAATATCTCTGGAGATACTTATCAGACCTCGATAAAATTACCATGGTACCACACTTTGGATATCTCCTTTCGAACAAAAAAAGAATAATCAAAATCGGTTCATAAACGACGAAGTTATCCGCGAACAAACATTAAAAAAATAATAATAATAATATACGGTCGAATTGAGAAACCTCCTCCTTTTTTTGAAGTCTGTTAAAAATGTGTCCAAAGGCGCTCGACCTAGTGTTGTTATTACTTCGTTCAGCGCGCGATGTACCGGCGCCCACCCGATACTTTGTGCATTTGTGTAGGGTTGACTCTATGAAATATATGTAAAAAGAGTTTTGAATTCCTTTTATTTACCTCACAAAAATGCTTATTATTTACGACCAAAAATGAAAACAATTGAGGAACTTAGTACTAATCTTTGAATCTACATCATCAAAAAAAAGGAGGAGGTTTCTCAATTCGACCGTATATATATATATATATATATATATAAATATATATATTCTTAGAGACCAGAAGTGAAAAAGGCTAAAAAAATAAACAGTACCACAATACCCACATCTATATAATACCACAGAACCTCAACATAATAACAATAAACACTATCACAATACCCACAGCTATATAATTCCACAGAACCTCAACATAATAACAATTACATAAGGTGTCTAAGCTAACAACATAACCACGACGTCCGAACCGTACGACGGCCACACGAAGACTGAAGACTGATATCTGTGGTCTTCTTCTTGCACCAATAGTGGTGCAGGGATAGGGGGTCAGGGCGATGCCCTCTTCCCCTGGCTTATCCTACGCCCATTACGATGGGCGTGTCTATTCGGGTCTGGTTGGAGTCCGGGAGAGGTTTCCGCGGTGACCACTAGTTGCCGGCGCGATCAGGCCGCGCCAGGTTGATCCCCGTTCGGGGAAGCCCAGCGGACCGATCAGCAGCCACGGCAGCGGCCTCCGGCGGACCTCTCCGTTCCTCATCAGTTTTTTCGAGGTTTGGTGCCTCTGCTTCTGGTTTCTCGTCATTTATTTTGGCAAATTCTCGCACATACGGCTTCATCGATGTTTGTTTCCGCCCTGGGCGGTCCGGTGGTCTGGTGTGGAGTGGGGCTATCTCGCGAATATGTTCATGGGACGACTGTTCTGCTCTCCTGAACATACTTTTGCTTAGGCGTCTTGAAAATGTTTCCAGGTCTTCGTGCTTCAGATCCCTGCGGATGACATCGTTACGTACGAACCGCGGCGCCCCCACGATCCTCCTGAGGGTGTAGTTCTCCTGTGTTTGCAGTCTTCTTTTATTTGGCCCGCTCAGGTATGGGAACCATGCGGGGGCGGCGTATGTTAGTCGTGTTCGCACGTAAGTCTTGTAGACTAACATTTTGGTCCTTGTTGGCAGTCTGGAGGACCAGATGCCAGTTAGTAGGGCTCTTGCTCCCTTGGTCTTCGAGATTATGAAGTCCAGGTGTTTCCTGAATGACAGAGTCCTATCTATTTCGACGCCTAGATAGCGGACGCTGTTGCTCCAGGGGATCTCTTCTCCTAATAGTTTTATGTTCGTAGGCATTCTTGTTCTGCCCATGCAGATGGCCTGCGTCTTGGCCACATTTACCGCCAGTCTCCATTTTTTCAGCCATGGTGGTAGGACGTCTAGAGTTCTTTGCAGTTGCTTCACGGCGTGTTCTGGGTTTTTGGACGCGAGGAAGAAAGCTGCATCATCCGCGTAGAGCGCCAGCTGTGCCTGCCCGACGACTGGGATGTCGTCGGTGTACCAGGTGTAGCATATCGGGGAGATGCAGCTTCCTTAGGGCACGCCGGCGCGGACCCTCTTGTAGTCGGACAGCTGATTTTCTATAGCCACGGTGATCTTTCGCTCGCTGAGGAAGCTTTGTAGTACTCTGACTATTTTCTTAGGCATCTCGGTGTTGGCTATCTTGTAGAGAAGGCCTTCGTGCCAGACTCGATCGAAGGCCTTCTCCATATCCAGCATGACAGACACCACTACTTCTTTTCGGTTGAAACGCCAGGCCATCTCGTTGACTATTCTGGCGATTTGAAGTGTCGTCGAGTGATCCTCTCTGAAGCCAAATTGCTCTTCTCTTGGTTTGATGTACGGCGCCATGAGGGGTATGAGTGCTTTCTCGAAAAGTTTCGAGAGGCTGCTGAGAAGCGTAATTGGGCGATATGACTCTGGTTTTCTTGCATCTTTTCCTGGCTTTGGGAGCATGACCACTTTTCCCACTCGCCACTCAGTGGGAAAGTGACCAGCTCTTAGAATTCCATTGAAAAGTCTGGTCGTGGCAGCAATTGTTTTGTACGGGAATCTCCTGATTGCCTCGTTTGTGATGTTATCCAAACCCGGGGCTTTTCTGCGCGGTAGGTCCCTTATAAGTTTTTGAACTTTCCCAGGGGTGATAAACACATGTTCAGCGGTTTCTTTCCCTTGCTCGTCTTCGGTTGAAGGATCTGGGGAGCTGAGGTATTTTTCAAGGAAATCTTCAACAATTTTTACATGTCCCGGGTCGCTAATATTGTTTGGGGTGAATTGTTTCTCGAGCGAATTCGCGAAAATGTTTGCTCGGTCAGCGGCTAGAAATTTTGAGTGGCCATCACTGTCTATTAGAGGTTGTGTGGGGGGCTTCTTTGTGGTCAATTGTTTGCATAATTTGTGCACCGAGGGGATGTGGTCCGTTACGTCCATTATGTGCTTCTCCCATGCGTCGGTGGCGTGGTCATCTAAGGCAGCTTTGACCCTCTCCACCAGCGTATTTACTTTTGTTTTTGTGGTGGGGCATCTGGTTGTTTGCCACAGCTTCCGGCACTCCCTTTTCTCTTTTATCAGGTTCCTTATCCAGGTGGGTAGGAGCTCTTGCCTCCTCCCAGCCTTGCAGGTGTGAGATGCTGCTTCTAGAGAGTACCGGATAGCTGTGGTGAGTTCTTTGGTGGCTTCTTCGACATCATCAGGTGATTGCACTGGGCGAGAGCTTGTCCGAGTCTGCAGCTCATTGTGGAATTTCTCCCAGTTGATTTTATTTCTCGTGCTGGGCGGCGCTACTATGCTGAGTGGCTTACTGATTTCTATGAGTACTGGCCTGTGGTCCGAGGGAAGATCAGGTAGTGCGTCTAGTGAGGGTGCTGTCTGCAGATTTTTGTGGATCATTATGTCTATGACATCACCACGCCCGTCTGCAGTGTAATGGGTCCAGCTCGTGGGGCCCGCGACTTCATATTTATGGTCCACCGAATCTAGGTATAATTTCCTTCCGTTCTCACATACCCAGCTGGAGTTCCAGTGTGTATGTCTTGAGTTCAGATCACCGGTTATGATCGTGGGTATCTGCGGGTCGAGCATCTGTCTCACCTCTTCGGTGTCTATTCTACTTCTTGGCGGCTTGTATACTGCGTATACTTTTTGTTGGCGGCCGGCGATGCTGTCTAGCACTCCGAGTGCTTGTAGCGACTGGAACTCGACAACTGGTCGGTCCACCGGAGAATAATCCACCAACCCATACCGGGTTGGTGGATTATTCTCCGGTGGACCATCACGGCCAGCCCTCTGTATGGTAATCCGATATTATTCACCTCGTCCTTTCTATATATAATATAGTTTGGAATTTTCAGGGCGGTGTTCATTTTAAGGCGCGTCTCACTGACCAGCATTATATCAATGTTGTGCTCACGGAGGAAGGCGGTCAGTATTTTTACCTTCCCTGTGAGCGTTTGAGCGTTCCAAGCGACTAAGTTTTGCTTTCCATTATGATTTAGAATCTTCATAAGTCCCATTAAAGTGGCTGTCTCGGCGTCCGTACCGGCTTGAACCGCCTCCAGGATGCCTTTTAGAACCCCGATCGTCTGTTCTAGTGAGCCGGCGGGTTTAGTGGCTTGTTGTGTAGGGTTTTCTGCTGTTTGTGGCTTTTGTTGCTTCGGCTTCTTTTTCCCCCTGCGGGCGCCGGCCTTTTGTGAGCCCGGTTGGTTCGCAGGTGCCATTAAGGATGCGGCGGCGGTTTCCTCAACTGTTGCCGGGATAACCGGTGCTTGTCCTCTCCTCCCGGTTAGCGCGAGTGTGCCCGCTTTCTTGTTTTTGACCTCTTGTTTAAAAATCGGGCATGCGCCGTAATTGGCCGGATGGGTGCCGGTGCAATTTGCGCAGGTTGCGGGTTCTTCCCTCGGTCTTGGGCATTTCTTGGCTGCATGCGCCTCGCCACAGCGCACACATGCCTGATCTCTATGGCAGTTGTGCGAGCTGTGGCGGAACTTCTGGCATCTATGGCATTGCGCGGGCCCCTTTTTTGCGCGCCAGGCTTCCACTTTGATGCCGGGCATCATGAGTAGCTCATCTAGATTGTAGATAGCTGGGACGAGGTCGGGAGTCTTCTTTAACATTAAAAAGAAGACGCATCTTGGTCTTCCTTGGCGTCCGAAAATAGGCTTGATGTATTCAGGTTTGAAGCCTTTTTCTTCGAGGTCCTGAATTATTTCGGCCGGGTCTGTGTCTCCGGGTAGGCCTCGTATTGCCACTTTAAGACTTTGTTCTGCCGGCAGCGAGTAACAGAACCAACTGATTTTCTCAGTCTTTTCTAACTGAGTTAAGTAGGCTTGTATAGTTCGGTATTCTGACTCGTCTTCGGGGGTGAATCGGATTCCCTGTCCGTATGGTCGTCCGTTGGGTGCTCTTCCTAGTTTGTCGCCGAGAACCTTAAAGTGCTTGGTCCAGTTTTCAATTTTCTCGACCACTAGCGGTGGATAACGCGGCTCACGCCTCGGGGCGGAGGCGGCCGTGGTTGAGTCGGTCTTAGCGGCGGGCGCAGCGGTTGCGCGGCCAGCGGGTGCGGCGAGTGCACGGCTGGGTTGAGCGGCGGCGGGCGCTTTATTTGCGGCGGCGGCGGCATACGGCGCGCGACCGGCGGGCGCGGCGGTAGTACGGCCGACTTTCGCAGGTGCAGCGGTTTGAGCGGGCACGGCGCGTTCCCGTCCCGCGGTAGGTTGCACGGGTGCATTCGCGGCGGGCCCAACACGCGCGGCGGCGGCGTAGGCGCCAACGGGGGCGGCGCGGGTCGCGGGGGCCGCCTGGCCTGCGTCATCCGAGCGAGCGCTGGCGGTAGCGGCGCGGGTGGACGGGGGCGGGGCCTGGGTGGCGTGATCGGTCGCGCGGCCTACGTCACGGTGACGCGTATCGGCGATCGACTGCGAGAAGCGCGTTGTCTCACTCGCACTTCCAGCTTTTCGCATTTTTTGCGATCCGCTGGGTTTGGTATCCCTCTGCGGCAGCGGTGCCTTAGACAGTAGGGATATACCGGACGGTCCGGGTTTGGGGCTCGGTGACCTCGCGCGCGGGCGGGTTGCTGGCGGGCTCGGCGATTGGGACCGTGCGCGACGGCGTTTGGTACCCAAATCGGCACTCGGCGCAGCTCGCGACGCGGCGGGAAGCGGCGGCGGCGGCGGCTTTCCGATGTTGGTCGCGGGGGGCAGGGTGATCATGCCCAACTGCGCGAACTGTAAGGCAGCCTTGTCATCCTCCGACAGCTCGGTGCACCCCATCTCTGCCTCTTCCAGACGCACGTACAGCGCCATCCAGCGCAACATTCCGTCCGAGAGGATCCCGGCTTCCATAAGTCGGGCGAGTGTGAGGATATCACGCTCGTGTAATCCCCTCGGCGAAAGTCGGCGGAGTAACGCGGTTACGGCGCCTTTGGAATGGCGAGAGACCGGTGTTGTATCTGATACAGCACCGGTGGTTACACTCTCGCTTTCCAGGTTACTATGACAGTCCTGAAAAGGACTGCTGATTACTTTATTGGTGGCTATGGTTACTTTTTCGCTTTTTCCCGTCACCGAGGTGACGGTACTAGGCGGCGGTTGGCCCTCGAAGTAGCTTCACTTTGCTCACGTGCGACGTGAGAAGAGGTCGGTAACAGGGTGGTGTCGGTTACTACACCACCAGCATACCGGCCCCTTCGGCAGTCCGTAGGCGCAGATAATCCCCTCCGAAGCACACAGCTCCGGGCACCGTCGACACGAATTTAATAATTAAATTCTGAAGACACAGTATACGATGCGCAGTGTTCGAGACGTCCGTGCACGGCGGCGAGCGAGGCGATCCGAAGACTGATACCCGCTCGCTGTCCGCTTTTATACTATCGAGCCCAGTCGCAGCGTGAGGGTAGTTGGAAATATTCTAACAATATATATATATTTTTAAAATGTTTTTTCGCGGATAACTTCGTCGTTTATGGGTCGATTTTGATTATTCTTTTTTTGATCCAAAGGAGATATCCCAAGTGTGGTACCATGGTAATTTTATCGAGGTCTGATAAGTATCTCCAGAGATATTGAGATAAACATCTCAAAATTGGTGCTGAAAATGAATAGCGCGGCATTGAAGTCGGTTCTTTTTTAGTTTAAACGATATTATTTAAATTAAATTAAAGCTTACCTTTCCTCATCTAGGGCATTTAAAAAATGATAGTGCCTTTTCTCCTGATTTCGATTGACATCCGTCAAATGAGCAATACTTTACTCCAGGCATTTTATTGATAACTTACGTTGCGCGCGCGTGAGCAGTGACAAGCGACTGGCGTTACCAACGCCGGCGCTGCTCGAAAATTTAGGTATAAAACGCTGTAGCTATGGGCAAGTGAGGGAGGTGGAGGGAGGCCTGCTTGCGGGCCCTTGCTTGATACGCCAATGACGTCAATAGAAGACAAAAACCGTACAGCACCGTACCGTTAGGCGTATAGGACAAGGGAGTGCGTTTGTAGCGTGGCGCTCAAAAGGATAAGGTCTCGCTTCTCAGTACTAACAAAAGTAAGCAAAAAGCATCCAGTCAAATTAGAAGGGATCAGTATAGCCAGTGTTTGTATCTTTAAAGTTTATTTTAGCATAAATCAATATTGTCTCAGCCTTTCTGAATATTTGCAGGCGTCAAATGAATGCGAAACTGCAAGGTTAGCAGCAAAACTGTCGTTGAGTTATGCTTTGAGAACGAATTGCAACTTCTCCATCCTCTGCTTTTCCTATGGAAATATGATATCATCATACAGGCAACGTCAAGATGTTAGTTGTATTGAATTTATTTAATTTACCTACCTTTTTCTTTCATCTACATACATAGTTAAAATAAGTTCTATATTATTATCTACCTACTTAGGTACTCCATAAATTCTATAGATAGGTATTCTTATTTTAATCGGGTACATTCGAATTCGGAAGCGTCGCTTTTAGTTTTTAACTGACTTCCAAAAAGAAGGAGGTTCTCAACTCGTTTTTTTTGTGTATGTTACGCGATTACTCCGTCAATTGTGAACCGATTCGAATGATTATTTTTTAATCGGTAGGGGACGTTTCCGAGGTAGTCCCATTGTAATTTCTAGTGATAAGTGTCTCTAGAGATATGACGATAAACGTTTCAAACTTGCTACTGAAATTGACTCGCGGGGCATTGAAGTCTGTTGTTTTAGTTTTTAAACTATCTTAATTATATTTAGCTTAATTTAGCCAAATGATCATTTAACTCGAAAAAATTCAAGAACAAATGGACCAACAAACAAAGACAATCACGGATTCTGTTACTCGAAATATTATGCAGAAAATAGAGGAGAAGTTTAAACAAATCGATGAAGAAAACAAACACCTTAATAGCTAAAGTTTGAGAATTGAAAGAAATGGTGAAAAGATTGCAAATCTATAACAAGAAGAAAAATCTATTATTTTTCGGAATTAAAGAAGATGATGAAACCAGCCTTGTAAAATATATGAATGAAAAATTTAACTCGCACTTGGGAATAAATATTCAAGATCAAGAAATAGACAAAATATACAGAATTGGTCACAAACAAAATAATGGGACGACTATTTGGCCTATTCTTATCTCATTCTTGTCGACGTCGAAAAGAAACGAAATCCTGGCAAACAAAAATAAATTTCCTTCAGGTATTTATGTAAAAGAAGACTATACAAAAGAAGTGTTAGAAATACGAAAATCACTGCAACCAAAATTAAAAGAGGAAAGAAACAAAGGCAATATTGCGTATATAAGAGGAGATAAGCTAATTGTCAAAAAACATACTGAAACAAGTCGCGAAAAAAAGAGAGAAAGAGTCTTTTTCTTCCCCTAATCTTGGATATACTACAAAAAACTATACGTCTTCTTCAACAGCAGCTCCCAAAAAAATTGACACAATAAATGCGTTTGACTATATGGCTCGAGCCAGATTCAGAAGCAACTCACTCACAGGAAAACATTAGCAAACATTGATGCACCAGGAACCGGATCAACTGTGGATAATCATACAACTAACAAGAAATAACCTTTGTAAAATCTCCCCCAAGCCGGCTGGTCCCCGTGGGGGAAAATGACCATAACCCTCCAGAAAAAAAATTAACATAAATAAACCTATCTGAATTATTATAAAGATTGATATAAGCAACAAGACGGATTAAGGTAAGGAGTGGATAAATAACAAAAAACAAAGCAAAAGACCAACATATTCTGGAGGTGGCCTATACCCGAATGGGGGTTCCTATCCCAGAAAACGGAAATAACAATGATTATGTTAAATAACAAAAGGTTATATAATGGAAAAAAGTACTAATGGAAACAAAATGGAGACAAACTTAAATCAAATCACAGAGCGAGGACATAACTCAAGGAAATATAATAACAGCATGAAAATCAATAACTTTATAAAAGTAAAACTGTAAAATTATATTGTAATAAAGTGTTTGTATGCTATAAAACTAAATATTGTTATGTAAGTAGTTAAGAAACAAATAATTAAATACCTACATTTAAATGATAATAACTATATTAAACTAGAACTATATAAATCTAGAATTGTGTAAGCTAAAGTTAATTAATCATACATTTTAAATACTACTTGTATAATGTAAGGATGGAATATAAATTGGCTTTATTATTATTATTAGAATTATATTTAGCTACTTACTGATAAATTAGAATAACAGATTTTCCGTATAGAAATATCAAAAGTTTCCGATCAGAGCATTGTGAATTGAAAAGATCCGAGTCGAATGATAGACAGTTTTCATTTATTTTTGAATGAGCCAGATCTTTGTAGTTAGGTAGGTACCTACCAGCGACATTATAACAAATATTTGCTATAATGTCGCTGGTACCTACTTAATGTCTATTTACTTGAACATAGCTTTAAATATTTTTAACCGACTTCACAAAAAAGGAGGAGGTTCGCAATTTGACTGTATTTTTTTAAATGTATGATACCTCAGAATTCCGTCAAATCTTAACCGATTTGAAAAATTCTTTGTTTGTTTGAGTGATTATGCCTCCCGTTTGGTCCCATTCAAATTTTATTGAGATTTGATAATAATATCCGGAGATATGGAGATAAACATGTTAAACTCGAAATCGATGCATTTGTTTACCTTGATGACATGATACTGACTACTGGCAAATTTGACAATTGGCATGACAAACGGCATGTGAAGTCGGTTTTTTTCGTTTTGTACGCTCATAAATTATTGTGATAATAGTAAATAATATGTCTTTATTTTTCATGTAGTTCTCCATGTGCCTCAAATTGGAGAAGAGAGCACTAGAAATATGCCATCGTAAATGTGGTATTCTAGACGTATCTGAAGTAAAAGGACTATGTCATCTTTACACTAACATTTTTTTGTTTTAGTAAGTCTCTTTTTTATTACAACGTTTTTATTTATGTAGGTAACTACCTGTTTCCAACATTCGTCGCAGAATCGTTACTTAAGAGAGAACGCAGGGTACACTTTTCCATACAAATGTATTCCCCCGTTTCCTTCCTGGAAAATGCTACAAAATATTGTCCTTAAGGCTTATATTTAATTTTGCAATTGGATGGTCAAAAAAAGCAAATGATAGGGGCGTAGCTACAGCAGACCTTGATATTTAGTATGAACAATTTTTCTCTAGAAGCATTTTCCAGGGAGGAAACGGGGGAATACATTTGTGTGGAAAAGTGCACCCCACGTTCTCTCTTAAGACATTCGAATTCCCGGCTTAAAAACGAATTAGTAATACTTTTCAATTTTCAAATTCCCAGCGTGGACTACGGTAAAAAAATGGAAAGCCTCGAGTTTGGTCTATCAGTTATGCATCTGATGACCAACCTTATCGACACCAGCACGAGACAGTTGCTGCTCATCTGGATGTTAAAGCTGCTCCTCATTGACCTGAGGATTGCTGACATGGTCACCATTATGAGGGAGTTCTTTTACGTCACGGATTATTATGACTTGAGCTGTATGATTCATATTTACTATTTTCCCTATTCCTGAGATAGTTTGTTGACTGTTTCGATCTAGGTTTTGTTCTTGTGTTATGCATTTCCTCATACCGCATTGGGCGTCGTGACCGAGACTGTCGAGAAAAAGTCGATGATTAGGTAGTAGTAGTAGTTATAGTAGTCGGTAGATATAAAACTACTTATATATTGATTTCTACAATATTTGTACCATTTTGGACACATCTGAATATAAATAGTCCTAGGTAAAGATTCAGTTCAGACTAAAGTTCATCGATCAGCTTCTAAGTAGTATCTAAGCAATTTTGTATTGACTTAACTAGCTAAGCAATTCGTGGAGTAGGGAGGTATCAGACAGAGTAGATTGTAGATGATGATTGATGGCAGGTAATGTAATGGAATCCACGTAGGAAAATCGTTACCTACTATTTTACCAGAGGAAATCTACAAAAGATAGTTACGTAGGTACCTGGGAGAAAAGACGCCACTGGTAAATTTGAAAGTAAATCTGAACCATTATTATGGTTCAGATTTACTTTCAAATTAAATTATAAGGGGACGGTTATTATTATAACCGAACTTATAATTTAACCCCTTATAAGTTAATTCTTTAGAACATTCAATATCTTACAGCTGAAACCTGGTACTACTACTACGCAATGGTGATACTCCTAGACACCGGATACTATGTGGAGTCCTACGGGACTTGCGAGAAGTTTTATATCAAGAAGGGAGATGCTATACTGCGGTCCAAGACCCCAGCAGCTGCGTGGAACTTCTTCGTTATTATGTGGCTTATGTAATTTATCAGTTATCCAGCTAACTCATCGTCTCACGGTTCAATTTTTCAGACAACCACGAAGATATTAATATCTATCATAATACATGCAAATACTTTTAGCATAACCCCAAGTTTCACTATATTGTGAGACTGTGACCAGTCTTCTTTATAAAATGATACAGACACACCGCAGGTGGTAAGAGCATATTATATCCATGTTCCACCTGACTTGAAAGAGATAGATTTTTCCTTGATGGAAAAAATCTGTCGCCATAATCTTACGGTGTTCGGCAGCACACATTCCTTGAGAGTCAAAGTATTCTAGGCCTAGCGTGTTAATCCATCCTTGACCACATCATCGCTTACCACCAGGCGCGATAGTGGGCAAACACTAGCCTATAATATTTTAAAACAAGTAAATTATTTTACATACAAAATACTCGACTGTGTGAAAAAAATTAAGTGATTATACTATTCTAAGCTCCAATAAAACATGAGTTATATATATACATAACTTATATATATATATACTAGAAGTGCCCCACGGCTTCGCCCGCGTTAAAAACTTCTTTTATTTACTTAAAACTTTTCTTTTGTAAAAATGATTCTATCATTAAAGACATTAAATAAGAATTAGCCAAATCAGTTCACCCGTTTTCATGTTATCGCGTGACTAAGGCAATTCGGGATTCATTATAAATGGGGTAATTTTTTAATTTTACCCGAAAGACCCAAATTTTCAGACTTTGTTACCTACCCCATTTTAAAAATTCTTCAACACGTACTTTATCTCATCTTGTTTCGCCATACAAACTTTGAATCCCCGTTCCGTATCCAAGAGGAATTTTGAAAAATCCTTTCTGAGCGGATACCTACGCCATAATAACTATCTGCATTCTAAAGCTTCTTCAGTGCAATCCGAAACAATATTGATTTTTAGACTTTGTTACCCCAGTTTATCCACTTAGAAGGGCATTTTGAAAAAGTCTGAAACTCGTATTTACTTATTTATTTACAAAAGCACTTGTGTGAAATGAGGAATAAAATGACTATCCAAGCTTTGAACCCTCGCTTCATCCCCTTGAAGAGTAAATTTTGAAAAATTCTTTCTTAGCGGATACCTAAGTCAAAATACCTATCTGCATGCCAAATTTCAGCGCAATCCGAAACAATATTGATTTCAGACTTTGTTACCCCACTTCACTGTTTTAGGGGTGGAATTTCGAAAGAGCCTGAAACACGTATTTACTTACTTTAGTACTTGTGTTAAGTTTCAAATAGAAAATACTATCTAATCTTGTTTCTCCATACAAACTTTGAACCCCCGTTTCATCCCCTTCAGGGGTGAATTTTGCAAAATCCTTTCTCAGAGGATACTAACTATCTGCATGCCAAATTTCAGCGCAATCTGAAACAATATTGATTTTCACACTTTGTTACCCCATTTCACCTTTGTCGGGGTAAAATTTAAAAAAAACCTAAAACACGTCTTTACTAATTTTTTACTTGAGCACTTATGTGAAGTTTCGAATAGAAAATACTATCTAATCTTGTTTGTCCATACAAACTTTAAACCCCCGTTTCATCCCTTTCAGGGGTGAATTTTGGAAAATCCCTTCTCAGAGGTAACCAACGTCATAATAACTATCTGCATGTCAAATTTCAGCGCAATCTGAAACAATATTGATTTTCACACTTTGTTACCCCATTTCACCTTTGTCGGGGTGGAATTTAAATAAAACCTAAAACACGTCTTTACTAATTTTTTACTTGAGCACTTATGTGAAGTTTCGAATACAAAATACTATCTAATCTTGTTTGTCCATACAAACTTTGAACCCCCGTTTCATCCCCTTCAGGGGTGAATTTTGGAAAATCCCTTCTCAGAGGTAACCAACGTCATAATAACTATCTGCATGTCAAATTTCAGCGCAATCTGAAACAATATTGATTTTCACACTTTGTTACCATTTCACCCTTGTCGGGGTGGAATTTCGAAAAAACCTAAAACACGTGTTTACTTATTTTTTTACTTGAGCACTTACGGGAAGTTTCGAATAGAAAATACTATCTAATCTTGTTTCTCCATACAAACTTTGAACCCCCGTTTCATCCCCTTCAGGGGTGAATTTTGGGAAATCCTTTCTCAGAGGTAACCAACGTCGTAACAACTATCTGCATGCCAAATTTCAGCGCAATCCGAAGCAATATTGATTTTCAGACCTTGTTACCCCATTTCACCCTCTTAGGGGTGGAATTTCGAAAAAACCTAAAACACGTGTTTACTTATTTATCTCCTGAAGCACTTGTGTGAAGTTTCGAATAGAAAAGACTATCTAATGTTGTTTCTCCATAGAAACTTTGAACCCCCCGTTTCATCCCTTTAAGGGGCGAATTTTAGAAAATCCTTTCTTAGCTGATACTAACGTCATAAAAACCACCTGTATGCCAAATTTCAGCGCAATCCAAAACAATATTGATTTTCAGACATTGTTATCCATTTCACCCTCTTAGGGTTGGAATTTCGAAAAAACCTTAAACACGTGTTTACTTATTTATGTCCTGAAGCACTTGTGTGAAGTGTCGGATAGAAAAGACTATCTAATCTTGTTTCTCCATACAAACTTTGAACCCCCATTTCATCCCCTTAAGGGGTGAATTTTGAAAAATCCTTTCTTAGTACACCTACTTTCTTTCTTACACTTACTTTCTTAGTACACCTACGTACTAAGACAAATATACCCTCTAAATTTCAAGTCTTTACGACCAGCGGTTTAGGCTGTGCGTTGTCTGTCAGTGAGTCAGTCAGTCAGTCAGTCAGTCAGTATGTCAGGACAAAGATTCTTGTAGTATTATATATATATATATATATGTATATATGTGTATATATATATATAATCACCGTTAAAAATTGATTGATACGACGTATTTTGAAAACATTAATTTTTTGTTTTGCTTACAAAAGACTTCAACGCGTGACTCGTTTTTCCTGGCCAATAGTCGAACTTTTTTTTAAATCCCAATTTGCAAATGTGCGATACAGTAGACTTCAACGGGTGACTCGTTTTTCCTTTCGAATAGTCGAACCACAACGTTAATTAACTTATTTGAGATTACTTTTTGGCGCCAAAAATCCTTAATTTTGTTTTTTTTTTTAATTTTGATATACCTAATGTCACTCTCACGACTAAGACGAATCTATTGACACCACTCACATAAAAATACGACAAGCCGTTTAGGCCCTGGGCCCCTAGGATGTCCCAAAGAAATATACATACATACATTCACTCGAAAAACATTACCCTCCTTCTTTCGCCGTCGGGTAAAAAGCTTGCATGTTTTACCTAAGATCAGAGAGCCCAGTGCGAGTTTTATAGATTGGTTTACTTACTCGATCACGATACCGTAAATGCAGATTTGTGTGGTAATTATAAATAAGCGCCATCTAGTGTGCATAAGAGGTAACATTACAATTTCCATACAAATCTACGTTTACATTAACGTGATCAAGTAAGTAAATAAATCTAAAGAAACTCGCACTAGGCACTCTGCTGTAGTAAAGTGGCATGTGGCTTCTATAAGATTTTATAACCTGTTTTAATACTGATTCACCAAAATGCCTTTTCCAATATTGTAGGACAGTCCGCAAAGGAGCATGGGAAAAGTCGATACTTTGGGAGGATAAGATAAAGCATATCATGACACTCAGGTCTGAGAGACACGAATTCCGACTCATGTTGCTTGTCAGGCTTACGGAGGGACTGCTAATCACTCTCGTCAAAGAGGTGAGAGTTTTCAACTAGAAAATAGTAATTCATTTGTTTAACCAATTATTTTCCTACGACAAAGAAAAAAGTCAGTACCCTTACAATACAATACAATAACTCTTTATTGACACCAATTTGCACAAAAAAGAAGATACAAACATTTGCACTAAGTAAATTACTGGTACAATGGGCGGTCTTATCGCTAAAAGCGATGTCTTCCAGACAACCTTAGGATGGAAATTATATTTAATTATGTTGAGCATGGACGGTGGCATGATAGGTGACGAGGAAAGGGTTTAAATTAATATAAAATACATAGACTTACTAATAATCTACATGTATAAACATATACATACATAATACAAATATATATATTATATATAATTTACTATATATATATATATATATATATATAGATGCACAATAAATAATCAAATTATAATATTTCTAATGCTTAAACGAATGACTTAATACAAACATAATATTATTTAAGTGACAAGTAATAATTTTTGACACGAGCTTTAAAACTACACAGAGACTGAGCACGTCTGATATCAACTGGTAGATCATTCCAGAGGCGCACAGCTTGCACAGAGAATGACGCATCATAAAAGTTAGTATTATGTACTGGAATGTTGAGAACCAAGTACAGTACAGTACAGTAGAACCTTAGTACGAGTTTTTATCGTAAACGCTTTTGACAGCACATAGTTTTCAACTTATTCTGGCTCCCTGATTGGTCTAAATTTAGTGAAGTGTAGTACCACTAGAGGCGCTGTACTGTTTTTCATACAAAATTTGTTCGAAATACAATATTGAGTTTGGTATGAAAACTCGTACTAAGGGTACAGTTGTCCGTCGTATCGGTCACTCGTCTTCCAATTCCAGTCCAGACAAACACAATTAAATCTTTGATCGCATCTTCACAAAACATCAGGTAAGATCGTGGTTAATAATTGTGTGTTCGATATAAAATTATGCTTATCCACAGGATGACAAACTTGATTCAATAATATCAGAAGTGGCTATCTAAGGATGGTATTTTCAAGTGAACTTGGATCGCGAATTTACAACGAACTTTTCATATGTGTAATGTCTAAGGCTAATGTCACGTAATTTTTTTTAAGTGGCACTGACAATTTTGCCGCCCACCTATAAATGCCGCCCGGGGCGTACGCCACCTCAATGCTACACCACTACAGTAAGACATTAATTAAGTGAACAAGTAACGTTTACAGATGAACAATTGGAACATAAGAAAGATTATATTATTGGAGAACTCAGTAAAAGTTATGTTTAAAGATCTTAAAGCAGCTTGCAAACTGGCACCTATTTATATGCCAAGGTAAGACGGATACCTAACCTTTAGCTGGGTGTCATTGTACTAAAGGTGAAGTTAATTAACATATTTTAATAATTATACTTAACTAGCTGTTACCCGCGGCTTTGCCCGCGTTATTTGTGTCATTATGACCATTGAGGTCTAGATCGATGATCTCTTAGGCCAAATCACCATAGGTGACTCTCAAAGTCGAACTCAATATCCTCTATTGTTGAAGTCATTAATCATTTTGGTTAGGTAAGTATACGAAATTGTGCTGTTTAAATGTTTCACTCAATACAACAGTTCCTAAAACATTTCTTACAAAGAAAATAAGGTAAATAGCTGCGCGAGCGTAGCAAGCGCTATTATTGGGCGAGTTAATTTTTTTTATGGCTTTTTATAACCCTGACAGTTCAATGACCTAATCATCAAGTCAATATAGATGACTTTTGGGTCGAACTCGATATCGTCTATTGTTGAAGTCATTAATCATTACTTGGTACTTGGTAAACCTAACCAAGGTTTACTAACGCTATCAATGCGCGAGCAAAAAACGCGAGCGCGAAAATGTTTACGTCGTTATATGACCCTGACAGTTTTTATAACCTACTAAATCAACACCGATGACCCTAGGGTTAAACTTGATATCCACTTATTTTAAGGTAAAAATTCATTATGATTATTGAAGGTTGTACTGTTTCAATTTATAAACTCATTTTGATACATGTGGCTATTAAAATACAAACAATGCTGAAAAATTACTTTCAAAGTTGATAAAACAAAGGTTTGCGCGAGCGCAGCGAGCACTATCAATGCGCGAGCGAAGCGAGCGCGAAAATTTTTACGTCATATTATGGCCCTGACAGTTTTTATGACCTACTAAGTCAAGACCGATGACCCTAAGACCGATAACCCCACTTATTTTAAGGTAAAAATTCATTATGATTAATGAAGGCTCTGTTTCAATTTATAAACTCGTTTTGATACATGTGGCTATTAAAATAAAAAAAATGCTGAAAAATTACTCACAAAGTAGATAAAATAAAGGTTTGCGCGAGCGCAGCGAGCGCGAAAATTCTTACGTCATTTTCTGACCCTGACAGTTTTTATGACCTACTGAGTCAAGACCGATGACCCTAAGACCGATAACCCCACATATTTTAAGGTAAAAATTCAGTTTGATTATTGAAGGTTCTGTTCAATTTATAAACTCGTTTTGATGCATGTGGCTATTAAAATACAAAAAATGCTGATAAATTACTCACAAAGTAGATAAAATAAAGGTTTGCGCGAGCGTAGCGAAAGCTATCAATGCGCGAGCGAAGCGGTCGCGAAAATTTTTGCGTCGTTTTATGACCCTTACAGGTTTTTTGACCTTCTAAGTCAACACCGATGACCCTAAGGTTAAACTTGATATCCACTTATTTTAAGGTAAAAATCTTTATAATTATTAAGGGTTATACTGTTCCAATTTATGACATGTTTTGTTGAATGTGGCTAATAAAATACAAAAGTTGCTGAAATGTAT
This sequence comes from Cabera pusaria, assembly GCA_954871355.1. Lineage (NCBI taxonomy): Eukaryota > Metazoa > Arthropoda > Insecta > Lepidoptera > Geometridae > Cabera > Cabera pusaria. The sequence continues at coordinate 16,978,043 of OX940902.1, forward strand.
CCAACAAAGTACATATAACAAATGCTTGCGAGCGCGAAAAATTTTTACGACCTTTTATGAACCTGACAGTGTTTATGACCTTCTAAGTTAACACTGATGACACAAAGGTTTAACTTGATATCCACTTATTTTAAGGTAAAAAATCATTATGATTATTGAAGGTTGTACTGTTTCAATTATAAACTCGTTTTGATGCATGTGGCTATTAAAATACAAAAAATGCTGAAATATTACTTACAAAGTAGATAAAACAAAGGTTTGCGCGAGTGCAGCGAGCGCGAAAATTTTTACGTCATTTTATGACCCTGACAGTTTTTATGACCTACTAAGTCAAGTCCGATGACCCTGAGGTTAAACTTGATATCCACTTATTTTAAAGTAAAAATTCATTATGATTATTGAAGGTTGTACTGTTTCAATTAATAAACTCGTTTTGATGCATGTGGCTATTAAAATACAAAAAATGCTGAAAAATTACTCACAAAGTAGATAAAATAAAGGTTTGCGCGAGCTCAGCGAGAGCTATCAATGCGCTAACGAAGCGAGCGCGAAAATTTTTACGTCGTTTTATGACCCTTACAGGTTTTTTGACCTTCTAAGTCAACACCGATGACCCTAAGGTTAAACTTGATATCCACTTATTTTAAGGTAAAAATCTTTATAATTATTAAGGGTTATACTGTTCCAATTTATGACATGTTTTGTTGAATGTGGCTAATAAAATACAAAAGTTGCTGAAATGTATCCAACAAAGTACATATAACAAATGCTTGCGAGCGCGAAAAATTTTTACGACCTTTTATGAACCTGACAGTGTTTATGACCTTCTAAGTTAACACTGATGACACAAAGGTTTAACTTGATATCCACTTATTTTAAGGTAAAAAATCATTATGATTATTGAAGGTTGTACTGTTTCAATTATAAACTCGTTTTGATGCATGTGGCTATTAAAATACAAAAAAATGCTGAAATATGACCTACAAAGTAGATAAAACAAAGGTTTGCGCGAGCTCAGCGAGAGCTATCAATGCGCGAGCGAAGCGAGCGCGAAAATTCTTACGTCATTTTATGACCCTGACAGTTTTTATGACCTACTAAGTCAACACCGATGACCCTAAGGTTAAACTTGATATCCACTTATTTTAAGGTAAAAATCATTATGATTATTGAAGTCTGCACTGTCGCAATTTGTGTCATGTTTTGATGAATGTGGCTATTTAAATACAATAATTGCTGAAATCTATGTCTGTATCCTACAAAGTAGATATAACTAATGCTTGCACGACCGGAGCGAGCGCTATTACTGCGCGAGCGTAGTAAGCGCTATCACTGAAAACGAAACTGAAATCACGAAAAATTTCTACGACCTTTTATGACCCTGACAGTTTTCATTACCTACTAAGTCAACACTGATGACACAGAGGTTAACTTCATATCCACTTATTTTAAGGTTAATATTCAATATGCTTATTGAAGGTTGTACTGTTTTAATCTATGGACTCGTTCTGATGCATGTGGCTATTAATATACAAAAGTTGGTGAAATGTTTCCTACAAAGTAGATATAACAAATGCTGCGAGACCGGAGCGAGCGCTATCACTGCGCGAGCGAAGCAAGCGCTATCATTGCGCGAGCGAAGCGAGCGCGAAAAATTTTACGACCTTTTATGACTCTGACAGTTTTTATGACCTAATAAGTTAACACTGATGACACAAAGGTTAAACTTGATATTTACTTATTAAAGGTTAAAAATCATTATGATTATTGAAGATTGTACTGTTTTAATTTATGGACTCGTTCTGATGCATGTGGCTATTAAAATAAAAAAGGTGCTGAAATATTACCTACAAAGTAAATCAAACAAATTATTGCGCGAGCGCAGCGCCAGCGAACGCTATTACTGCGCGAGCGAAGTGAGCGCAAAAATTTTTTTCGTTTTATGACCCTGACAGTTCTTATAACCTACTAAGTCAACACCGATGACCCTAAGGTTAAATGTGGCTGTTAAAACACGATTGCTTTTGAAATACTTCCCACATAGCAGATAAAACACGTTGGGCAAGCAAAGCCATCGCGTAAATTTTGATGACTTTTAATGACTCTGACAGTTGTATGGCCTAATTAAGGCACTTATTAAGTTTAGTCATAATCTATAAACCTAAGGTCAAACTTTTATGATTATGCAAACTCTATGTAAAGTTAACAAAAAATATAGGCACCCACACTTAACTGCCGAAAAAAAGTATTCTTTGCCCTTTTATGCCCTATTAAATGACTTTGTACAAAATTTCATCTGAATCGGTCAAGCCGTTTGGCCAAAAAGAGGCCACACATTTACAAAATTCCATAATAAAAATATAGACAACCGAAATTTCCACCCAAAAAAAAGTATTCGTTGCCCTTCTATGTGTTTTTGACTGTCTGTGTACAAAATTTCAGCTTAAATGGTTAACCCGTTCGACCGAGAGTAGGCCACACATTTACAAACTTCAATTTAAAAATTATGGACACCTGGACTCGACTGCCAGAAAAAAAGTATCCTATGTGATTCTATGCAATATAAACTGTAATATGTACAAAATTTCAGCTGAATCGGTCAAGCCGTTTAGCTGATAAGAGGACACACATTCACAAAATTCAATAAAAAAATCTAAACATTCAGACTCGATGGACAAAAAAAAGTATTCTATATCCTATTCTGCCCCATGAACTGTCTTTACACAACATGTCAGACAAATCGGTCAAGCCGTTTATTCGATAAGAAGTCTTATATTTACAAAATTAAATTAAAAATAGCTGGACCCCCTGACTTGATAGCCAAAAAAGAAGTATCCTATATCCTATTCTGCCCTACTATCTTTGTACAAAATTTCAGCCAAATCGGTCAAGCCGTTTGACCGTGAAGAAGTCCCAAACAAACAAACAAACAAATAAACAAACTGACTTTCGCATTTATAATATATAATAATATTGGTGTTGATATTGGTGTTGATTGGTGTTGATTGGTGTTGATTTAAGGTCGTTTAAAAAACTAAAAGAACCGACTCTAAGGGTGCGTACAGACTATTTAACATAACATGTTTCAGTTAATGTGGATACGGAATGTTATAAAACATGTTATAATATCATGTTTTATAACATTCCGTGTCCACATTATCTGAAACATGTTAAGTAACAATGTTATAACATGTTATGTTACTAGGTCTGTACGCATCTTAATGCCGCGCTATTAATTTTCAGTACCAAGATTGAGGTGTTCATCTCCATATCTCTGGAGATACTGAACATATCTCAATGAAATTTAAATGGAACCTGTGAACTATAAGTTCAATAAGTTCCTTTTCAAACATAAGAAGAATTTTCCAAGTCGGTTCCCGCGTCTTCGAGGAATCGGTGAACATACATTAAAAAAAGATTCCGACAAATTGAGAACCTCTACTTTTTTGTGAAGTCGGATAAAAATGGCATTTGACCTCGTAGTCCACTAGCGCTCCTAGAGGCAAATTTACCTGATTATCATCCTGTATTAATCCACTTTGAACCGGTTGGAAACGAAGAGCTGAAGATCAAGCTCAGTGGCGTGCCATAGCAGAGGCCTATGTCCAGCTGTGGACGGAAAGTGGCTAATTATGATTAGTCCACTGCTTGACATAAGCCTCTCCATAGCACGCCACCATCTGAGCTCGATCTTCAGCTGTCCTTTTTCAACCGATAGATATCTGCTGCCACCCTGCGAATATCGTCATTACCTAGGTAAATTACTTTTGTTACTTTTGACAGATACTATCTCCTTTACGCCTATTACCACGCTATCACAGACAAGAATATCAAGGCTTACAGTATATTGAAAACAGCCTCTGAGTGGGCGAAACAAAGCTCCCAAGGGTATATGCTGTTATGGTGTGAACACACCAGGAATGTAAGTATACTTGAATTAAATACTTTTAGTGAACATGAGTATATTAGGAAAATAGATAATAATATCAAGTCTCTATTGTTAATAATGGGAATTTGGGAAACGCGAGATAAGGCAGTCTTTGTACGCTCAGTGTTTACAGAAACAGAAACAGAGTAGAGGATGTACCTCAATGAGAGAAGTACATTGATTTAAGTTTTTATATTCTAACAGCGACTTTCTAATAAACTTGCCAAGTGCCAGTCGGACTCGCACACGTAGGGTTTCGATTGAACAAATTTGCCGTTAAATAAGTTTTTGCATGGGGTCTTTGTATATAAGGGAGCAGGGATGTATAAGGGAGCACACATACCATCTAAGTAACTCCCAGCCAACCTCACCTGCCCGAGGTGCATCCTGCTGACCAACGAACGGGGCTCTGGCGACCGACAAATGGCGGTATAACCATTTCAAATTATGGAGTAGCTAAATACTACAGGCCGGTGACGGGCAGCAGCGTCACCGGTGCGAGAAGCTACGTCCTGCGATCGCAAACCCGCCTGCCTAGCGTGGCGATTAGGGCATATCCCTCCCAAGGCATGAATGAAGATGGAAAGTCACAACAAGCCGCGGCCCCCAGTTCCCGGCCGCCCTGCTATTCCTGACCACGGCGGCGGTCACGGTAACGGCAGGGCAGGGGTGCTGAGAATCCCCGGGCTACGGTAGGCCGCCAAAACAAACTGACCCTCGCAAGCTACAATGGACGCACGATACAAGCTGGGACACATAAGATGGCACATTCTGGGGTTATGTGAAGTCCGAAGACAGGGAGAGGACACCATAACTCTAGAATCGGGCCATCTTATGTATTACAGAAAAGGAGACCAGCAATCCCAAGGCTGCGTCGGGTTTCTGGTCAACATGGTTCTCAGTGACAACGTTGTAGAAATCTCCAGTGTGTCGACCAGGGTAGCGTACCTCATAATTAAGTTAACCGAGAGGCCTCAAGGTTACCCAGGTTTGGATGACGAGGTGGAGACCATGTATGAAGACATCTCTAGAGCCTTACATACCACCTCTAAGGCTCACTACAACGTCATGGGAGACCTTAACGCCAAAGTGGGAGTACAGACTTGCAGTGAATCGACCATAGGACTACACGGATTTGGCAGTAGGAATCACAGGGAGCAAATGCTTGTCAACTTTCTCGAGAAAGAGGGGCTTTTCTTGATGAACTCGTTCTTTAAGAAACAGCCCCAAAGGAAGTGGACGTGGCAAAGCCCCGACACTAACTAAAAATGAGATTGACTTTATCTTTACGGACAAACGCGCATATTCAGAGACGTCTTAGTGATCAGTAGGTTCAACACTGGAAGTGATTACCGACTTGTACGAGGCTCTCTGGATATCGACTTCAAAGCCGAAAGATCCCGATTGATGAGTCCACGCTCCGACCGAACCTACTCCAAGCCGTTGTTGGGTCCGCGAAACATTCCAATTAAAATTGGAAAATCGATTCGCTGCATTGGAAACCACAGATGACGTAGACCAGAAACTCGAAGAAGTGGTGGATCCTCAGGGATGAAGGGACGAAGTTTTGCGAGAGCAAGCGTACGGGCAAAAAGTCCAACTAATGGAAGAGAGACGAACAGATCCATTGTCAGCTTTGTCAATTAACCAGGTGCGCAACATAACCATTAACCATTATCCTCTAACACACTCTTGATTAAAGAATCAATTGAGCAGAATCGGGGGTCGAAAGTGTTCGCCCAGCCTCTGGGTAGAAGCCACCTCACAAAGCTGACAACGTCAACGAGGAACGTCGTCGCATCCAAGTCGGAGATTCTGTCGGAAGTTGAAGACTTCTACGGCAAGCTTTACGCATCGCATGCTTCAAGGCCCGTACCCAATACTGAGGATTCTAGAGCCACCTTAACCCGCCACTTCACAGAAGACCTGCCCGAAGTCAGCCAAGATGAAATCGTGATGGCCCTTAAACAGCTCAAAAATGGAAAGGCCCCAGGTGAAGACGGAATCACAACGGAGCTTCTAAAAGCTGGAGGAGCCCCGCCCCAGCTGTAAGCCAGCTGCAACAGCGCTTCAATTCTGTTCTCTTTACTGAGAGAACTCCACAGGCATGGAACAGGAGCATGGTGGTTTTGATTTTCAAAAAAGGAGACAAAAACTACCTCCCGATTTCGCTTCTGGGCCATGTCTACAAGCTGTTTTCAAGGGTCATCACGAACTGTCTTGCGCAAAGACTCGACGAGTTCCAACCTCCGGAACAGGCCGGGGTTCGATGCGGTTACAGTACCATGGACCACATCCGCACGGTGCGGCCGATTGTACAGAAGACCGAAGAGTACAATCGGCCCCTGTGCTTAGCATTTGTGGACTATGAGAAGGCCTTCGACTCAATCGAAACTTGGTCTGTTCTCGAGTCCTTGTAGCGTTGCCAAGTTGACTGGCGATATATCGAAGTGATGAGATGTCTCTATAATGCCGCAACGATGAGTGTACAATAAAGAACCAGCGTATACTAAACATATCTACCTGCGTCGAGGAGTGAGACAGGGGGACGTCATATCCCCGAAGCTGTTCACAGCCTTGGAGGATATGTTTATGACGCTGGACTGGAAAAATTGTGGCATCAACATCGGCGGCAAGTACATCTCTCACTTACGATTCGCAGATGACATCGTCATTATGGCAGAAACGCTACAGGACTTACAAAGGATGTTGAATGGCCTAGCTGATTTTTCTCGTCGCATCGGTCTCCGGATGAATTTGGATAAAACCAAAGTCATGTACAACGGACACGTTGTTGTGGAACCGTTTGCTGTAGATGGAATCCCTCTCGAAGTTGTTATGCAGTATGTTTACCTAGGGCAGACGCTCCAACTAGGCAAACATAACTTCGAAAAGGAAATCCGGAGAAGAATTCAGCTGGGCTGGGCAGCATTTAGAAAACTCCGTCGAGTCTCCTCGTCGCATATACCACGGTGCCTAAAGACAAAAGTCTTTAATCAGTGTGTCCTACCCGTCATGACATACAGAGCCGAGACGTGGACACTCACGGTTCGACTCGTCCACCAATTTAAAGTTGCTCAGCGAGCTATGGAGAGAGCTATGTTCGTTGTTTCTCTGCGGGATCGAATCCGGAACGAAGTAGTTCGCCAGAGAACTAAAGTGACCGACATAGCTCAACGGATTATCAAACTGAAGTGGCAGTGGGCTGGTTATATCTGCCGTAGGACCGATAACCGTTGAGGTGCGGGTCGGAACACCTCCTCGTGGTGTACCCTGAGTATCGGCTGACAACTTTTCCCAGTCAACTGGGTTAAGTTGTCGACCGATAGCGAAGTTCCGACGTGAAGGGGTCCTCCGCGTGTCCCTCTGATATTTAGCAGAGGGCACATGAGTGACGGGACAGGGTGGGCTCGGTGGTGGAAGCCGCCCGGTGGTGGGTCTGAGCATAATACTCGGACTTAGTGGCGGAGCCGGTTACGGCTGCAAGAGGGCTGCTTGCATGCTTTCGTCATGCGAGCCGGACGGTAGACGGTGTGCGAGTAGGGGTAGTTGCCCTTCGCACACCTGTCATCTGAGGGACGGAGGGTGTGGTGAGTTTGACGAGAAGACGAGCCACACTTCTCTGAGGCTGTGGGTCCGATTCACTCGGGCCGAGAGGTGGGGCCGGTGACGGTCGTCGAGTGGGGTCTCGCATGCCATTGGCACTGGCATGCGAGTCGAACAGCGGACGGTGTGCGAGTAGGGGCATTTGCTCTTCGCACACCTGTCATCATAGGGACGGGGGATGTGAGGCCAGTGCCACACTCCTCTGTCATTATGGGGTAATTGTTGGAGGGTCGGGGGACTCTCTAACGGCTTGCACTCACCACATGACGGTTGAAGGTTTACCTTGGTGAGTAGGGTCAGCCCTCCGCAGCGGCAGAGGCCTGCCATCGGGGCAAGTTGGTGAATGCTAGCGCAACCCCATCGTGCCCCACCACGGTGGATGACGGCTCACCCCAGGTTTTTAGTGCGGTATCCTGCCCTTCAGGCAGCGAGTCCCACATAACTATCTCGCTCCCCCGGGCGAGAGGTAGCCGTAAAGGATTTTCCTGGGTCAAAAAAAAAAAAGGACCGATAACCGTTGGGGTAGACTGGTTCTAGAGTGGAGACCGCGAATCGGTAAACGTAGCGTAGGACGCCCTGTGACCAGGTGGATCGACGACATTCGCAAAGCGGTGGGCAGTGACTGGAAACAAAGACTCGAGGATCGGGCTCAGTGGCATGACTTGGGAGAGGCCTATGTCCAGCAGTGGACTGATACTGCCTGAAATTATGATGATGATGATGATGGGGTCCTTTAATTTTTATTTTTTGATATTATAGCAACCATTATAATACACAGTTTACACATACACAGATTTACAATCATAGCTATGAGCACATCTGTGAAAATTTTAATGTCTATCTATCACGGTTCATGAGATACAGCCTGGCGACAGACGGACGGACAGCGGAGTCCTAGTAATAGGGTCCCGTTTTACCCTTTGGGAACAGAACCCTAAAAACGTTTAAGAATCAGGGGGAAGATCCTTGAACCTACCTAAAGTAGGTACCTAAAATGGACCAAGATGTCGTTAAGACAATTTAGTTATTTTAGCGAGGTGAAGATGACTAACTTACGAGCTAACAAAATTAGCTGGGTCAATGCAATTTTGGCTAAATTGACCACTGAGATCACCGCCGTATTTTTTGTGTAACGACAAAATAACGACAACTGTGTGGGGTAATTTTGCTGTTCTCTTGACAATTGTTACATTTTGAAAAGAGATAGTGGAATGAGTCACTGAATTAGGATTTGTTGATGTGCTTACAGAGTACTGAATCACTTTACCTACTACGTTATAATAGTAGGCACTTCCCTACATTGTTGACACCCGAATTATGAACGTACTTTGTAGCCAACCTAACAACGGAAAGTATTATGCTAAAGGGCCTTATTCACGATCCATCCCGGCTGTACGTCAGCTCAAGGCCGCGGCGCTGGATGTAGCATACTGACTGTCGTGCGCGCATCAAGCGAGCAGAGTAAATAGAACGAAAAATGTTTTAAATTATAAATGTATATTATACGTATATGTTAAATCTTCTGTACAGCAAGTCTATACACCATCAAACCGCACGATGCTGGACTGCTCTGACGTACGTCCGCGTTATTCACTGTCCATCTGCACGACGCTTGCGGTGGTGGGGGTGCACGCTGGATGCAAAATCGGTCATGCAAGTCCAGCAAACAATTAATAATAATTATCGACGTACGTCAAGCCTATTCACGGTACTTTTGCATCATGAATCGTGCATGTCCTTCGCGGGACGTACAGCAAAATGAATCGTGAATAAGGCGTTTTATGAATTTAATAGAAACTTTCTTTGCAGTGTTGGTTGGTACAAAGTACGTTCATAATTTAATGTATGCAATGTCGCGGGATGTGGCTATTGACAATTTATCACCCACGGGCCGCGGGAGGGATTATTTTTATTGTTACTTGCCCGCGTCCGACAAAAACGCAATCATTGGGTGGTGATAAATTTGATGACTAATGGTCGTAGTTTTGGTGGCCTTGGCTGGAACTACCTACCGAACAAAGACATCGCCCATCTTGTCGCCGACTGCCCGCAATAACTTCAGTAGAGGGTGTCAGATGGGTTGGGATTGTTGCGATATGGATTAGACTAAAGTCAGTCGAAGAAGTCAGTTTTTTTAAAGCTTACAAGCAATGTGTATTGCACATACTAGTATTATTGTTAACCCCTGTTGGTTGTGTCTGAAGTGGGTTCACGTCATTAGTGCAATGGGTGGGGATCGAACTCTCGATCGCCAGGCCAACGCCTTACCATTAGGCTATTGGCGGTCCAGCACATTGTCTCACTGCCGTCTATATTTACCTCCATGCTGCCGTCTTAATTACCAAAGCTTGATTCCATCTTGCTCCGCTTCGTCACTTTATGTGTGAACTGCTTGTCTGTGTAACAAACATAATCTAAGATCGCTACAAAACGAAACTAACCGACTTCATATGCCACGATAGTGATATTCAGTACCAAGTTTGAGGTGTTTATCGTCATATCTTTGGACATACTAATCAGATCTCGATGAAATTACAATGGGACCACCTCGGAGACATACCCTACCAATTAATAATTTAAGATTGTTTAAAAAACTAAAAGAACCGACTTCAAACGTTGCGCTAGTCAAAGTAGTCAGTAGCTAGTATCATGTCATCGAGCCTCATCGAGGTATGCATCGTAATACGAATGTTGATGTTGATATATTAAAAACCGCTCGACCGATTTCGTTAAATTTAAATGGGACCGCCAGTGAGGGGTACCCTTTGAAACAAAAAAAGAATTTTCCAAATCAGTTCAGGCATCTTCGAGTAATCGGTAAACATGTACATTAAAAAAACAGACGGACAAGAAAGTGATCTTGTAAGGGTTCCTTTTTTTACCTTTTGAGGTACGGAACCCTAAAAAGATTCAGACGAATTGAGAACCTCCTCCTTTTTTGTGAATGCAGTTAAAAAGATTCATTCGAGTCTTGACAATCGGCTGAGAAATCGGGTAACAAACATAGATACAAAAAAAACATATACCTACAGACGAATTGAGATCCTTCAATCCTCCTTTGTGCGTTATTATTAAGACTTTTTGGTGGGAAATAACCAGTTCCAAATCATTCATTTTCAGCACTGGAACGGAGCATTGGATGCAAAACACGAGAACTTCTGGGTCGAGCATACTAACAGCGACAATTTACTGGATTACAGAGATTTCGATACCGAGCAGGGGACCATTATACCCTACACTTTACCATTGCCAAAAGACCTCGATAGAAACAAGTAGACAATGATAAAACCATAAAGTATAATTTTCTTTGTTTATGGATAAAATTGTGTGATTTTGTATTTAGGACGATAAGATTCTAAGGCCCTGTTTTGCCAGTTGCTGATACATTTTCAGAGTTAGTTAGGTATCTGACAAATAAAAGCATACCTCTTCTCATTTTTTAAATAAAACTTACTAGCAATGTGGTTTGCACTGCACATTACTATTGGTCATGTTAAGCCCTCCAACTAAGCTAAAAACTCTTGTGTTTGAAGTAGCTTTACGTCGATAGTGCGATTGGTAGGGATCGAACTCACGACCTAACGATCGCCAGGCCAACGTCTTAACCATTGGGCTATTGCCGCTTTAAATTGGATACATTACATTCGAATCAATCGTGAGCTATTTAGTAGCGGAAACCTATTCTATTATCCTATGTATCACTGATTTTTTTCGAATTGAAATATCTAGTTTCCGATTGGCAGAGAATCGTCAGTCACAAACATGTGAGTCGAAGGAGAGGCAGTTTCCGAATCCGAATTGGTTTTACGAATGATTGTGTAGAAGTAGCCCTGCTGGGACTTTGTCGGGAATCGGTGAAACAAGCATTTGCCTGTAAAATTATTATATTTTTTAATAGCAGATAGCCTAGCATTTGACCACTATCTAGCCAGGTGGCAAGCAATGATGTGGTTAAGGATGGTGAACACGCTAGGCCTAGAATGGTTGAATCTCAAGGGCTGTGCTACCGGACTACCGTAGGATTTAGCGGCAGATTTTCTCCTTGATGGATTATTCTGGGAGAACAAGAATAACTCTTTATTTTAAACACCAACGAACATTGTTATATTTTAACGAGTTTTATAAAACGAAGATAGGCTGTGTTTTTTGTTTATTATTTACGTCGAATTATAACCTACAGAAACCAAGTACGCACTCGTCATACTCGCCGTTCATTTGGGTCGGAATCCGACCCAATCGACGCCCGCCCGCGTAATTAGTGGTCCGTGTCACAAGGTAGCGAGTGCGTCTCCCGCAAAATTATCAAAATATGAGATATTGTAGTGATTTTGTGCCACAAAGCATCGGAAAAGGATTATAAGGTTTCTATAGTATCATTCCACAGTTAATACATACATTTAATTACGTAAATTGTGTGATAAAAATCAAACAGTGAATCAAATTAACTAGCTCTGAGTACGATCGGAGTGTTGCCAGATGAGTAGGTGTGAAATTGGCCCAATTCAATTTACACATTCATTACCAAATTTTCTTTAATTTACAATAATAAAATAAAAAATTTGGTACATAATATACCTAAACTAAACTTTACTTGTTTACCTATAATAATGAATTATTTCGTTTTTAGTAGGTTCTGTTAATTACTTATTTACTACCTAAGTAAGGTTCTGTTTAGGGTCGTCTCGAACTGTTACACAATATCTTCGTCGATTGTGAATGTATTATTACCGTACTGTGCAAGGAGGGATATATTTTTTGAGTAAGTATGTATGTAAAAAAGAGATTTAACCGCGTTTAAAAATGAAGATAATGATGTTCACAAAAGTGAAAAGTTCACTTCTCCGACTCACAAACGATACCTATGTAAAAATCACAAATCATCTTTACCCAACTTTCAACTAAAAGTTATTCTTACTGGCAACATTATAAGTCTGTGTGTGTGACATGGCAAGTAAACACAGCGCAGTTCCGCACACATAGCGAACTTTTCGGCCTAGCTTCTGAGCAAGCGTTGTTTGAAAACCTACTTTCTGTAGGTTATAATTCAACGATTATTTACCTGTTTTAAAGATAAGTAGTAAATAATTTCACTTGATATGGACGACTATTAGAAGTAGCTTTATAATAAAATAGAAAATAAATAGGCAAAATATTTATTAGTTAATAAATAACACTTGATACTTGTTTATAGATTTTTCAAATTATATCCCATATTCCCATACTTAAGGCACCCACTGATTTGTTTCTTTATGAAACCTTATTATATAACTAAATGAGTATTAATTTAATATTCTAATGGTAGGTTTATTGAGAGTTTATCTACTCAAATTTACCGTTATTGAATAGATAAACTCTCAATAAATGTACTCAGAAACCGGCCATTATTAAAATTACATATTGAGTCAGTTTCATAATTCATTCAATTGCATATTGAGACAGTTCATTACTTACCAAGTGACTTTTAGTGCGGTGAGTTGAAAAAATATCAGTACCCTTAGTACGAGTTTTCATCGTAAACGCTTTTGTCAGATCTCACATAGTTTTCAACCTATACTGGCTCCCTGATTGGTCTAAATTTAGTGAAGTGTTAAAGCCACTAGAGGCGCTGTACTGTTTTTCATAAAAAAATTGTTCGATATACGATATCGAGTTTGGTATGAAAACTCGTACTAAGGGTACAAGATAAGGTAAGTTCTAAGTTATTGTAAAGTAAATGAGCGCTAGGTTATGACAACATTTCTCATTTGCAAATAGTAAACCGAAAGTAGGTGCCAAAAGTAGTTGAACATAATTAAACAATTTCTCATAAAACCGTTATAACAAGCATTTTTACTTAAATAAATATTCGAAAAAATTAACATCATTTTACATGTGATGTGGAATGAACTCAATTAAAATAATTATTAATAATAAATATCACAAAATACTATTTAAGTCTCAGGTGATTTACACCAAGCAAAAAAATACAAAGTTCAAGGTTTACATAAATCTAATCAAAATCAAATCTACGGAGTTAGTAGGAGGCACTGGCAGGAGTAGGGTACAAAACTTCGATCTATCTATCTAGATCTATCTGGACATCTGTCCAGTAAAATTACAGGGCGTGTGACGCTAAAGTTTACTTACGGGCGTAGTGCACTGAAACTGGTGCTATAAGTATAATTTATGAGTAAAGCGTATTTCAGACCACGCTATACTATACCGCATATATATAGTATATATATACAGTACATATATAGTATACTATATATAGTACAGAAATGACAAGCCAATTCCGGCTTCGGTAGGCGGGTGCACTGTTAAGCGAACCAATGGCGAATGGAATTCTGGGTACACATCGGGTTGAATGCGATCAAACGCTGAGTAGAGAGATAAGAGCTATACGCCTGTCTTATTCCATTCAGCCATTCCTTCGTTGTGTTTACCCAGCAGCAGAAGACGCACCTATACAGGAGTATGTCTCCATCTCCCTCTATTCAGCGTTCGTTCGTTCGATGTGGACCCCGCATGAGAGGCTTAGCGCGGTATTTTTGTATAGTTCTGAAATATTGCTAGTATTTCACACTACCCACATTATATATTAAATTTATTTCTGTACCTTATAACAAAAAGTAATTGTTAAAAAAGGAAAACATTTCTTAGTCGTTTGATATTTAATAAATAATTACATCATAAGTCAATTTACATATAGGTTGGCTGCATTTAATAACTTTTATTTATAAAATATAATTTACTAGCTGTGCCCCGCGGCTTCGCCTGCGTTAAAAACAACTTTTATTTATTTTAATATTTTTTTCATAAGAACCATCTCCTGACGATAAAAAACACTACAAAAAAAGAATTAGCGAAATCGGTCCAGCCGTTCACGCGTGATGCCGTGACCAAGGGAAATTGGGATTAATCTAATAATATAAGAATCTTTGCCCTGACATACTGACTCACTGACAGACAACGCACAGCCTAAACCGCTGGTCGTAGAGATTCGAAATTTGGAGGGTATATTTTTCTTAGTACGTAAGGGTGTACTAAGAAAGGATTTTTCAAAATTCACCCCTTAAGGGGATGAAATGGGGGTTCAAAGATTGTATGGAGAAACAAGTTAGATAGTCTTTTCTATCCGAAACTTCACATAAATGCTTCAGTAAAAAAATAAGTAAATACGTGTTTCAGGTTTTTTTGAAATTCCACCCCTAAGAGGGTGAAATTGGGTAACAAAGTGTGAAAATCAATATTGTTTCGGATTGCGCTGAAATTTGGCACGCAGATAGTTATTACGACGTTAGTTACCTCTGAGAAAGGACTTTAAAATTCACCCCTGAAGAGGATGAAACAGGAGTTCAAAGTTTGTATGGAAAAACAAGATTAGATAGTCTTTTCTATTTTTTTTTAATATCTTATAGGCTAGCGTTTGACCACTATCTCACCAGTTGGTAAGTGATGATGCGGTCGAAGATGGTAAGCAAGCTAGGCCTAGAATGGGAACTGGCTCTCAAGGATAGCTGCCGGAACACATTAGATGTTTTGGCGACAGATTTTCTAACTTGAGGGTGGTAGCTGGCCAGGCGGACACTAGATTGTGTCCTACCACCATGCGGGGGTTGTTGGTTTCTTAACGATGTTTTCCTTCACCGGAGGGCCACTGTGAGAAGCGCACATAATTTTTTCTATAGAAAAATCCATTGGTGCACGGCGGTTTGAACTCGGTACCACGGCATCAAAGCCGACCGTTCTCCCGATTACGCCACCGGGCCCTCAATATCTATCCGAAACTTCACATAAGTGTTTCAGTAAAAAAATAAGTAAATACGTGTTTCAGGTTTTTTTGAAATTCCACCCCTAAGAGGGTGAAATGGGGTAACAAAGTGTGAAAATCAATATTGTTTCGGATTCCGCTGAAATGTAGCATGCAGATAATTATTACGACGTTAGTTCCCTCTGAGAAAGGATTTTCCAAAATTCACCCCTGAAGGGGATGAAACGGGGGTTCAAAGTTTGTATGGACAAACAATATTAGATAGTCTTTTTTATTCGAAATTTAACACAAGTACTTAAGTAAGTAAATACGTGTTTCAGGCTTTTTCAAAATTCCACCCCTAAAAGGGTGAAGTGGGGTAACAAAGTCTAAAATCAATATTGTTTCGGATTGGCATGCAGATAGTTATTTTGACTTAGGTATCCGCTAAGAAAGAATTTTTCAAAATACACTCTTTAAGGGGATGAAGCGGGGCTTCAAAGTTTGGATAGTCGTTTTATTCGACATTTCACACAAGTACTTCTGTAAATAAATAAGTAAATACGAGTTTCAGACTTTTTCAAAATGCCACCCTAAGAGGATAAACTGGGGTAACAAAGTCTAAAAATCAATATTGTTTCGGATTGCACTGAAATTCAGAATGCAGATAGTTATTATGTCGTAGGTATCCGCTCAGAAATGATTTTCTGAAAATTCCTCCCGGATACGGAACGGGAATTCAAAGTTTGTATGGCAAAACAAGATGGGATAAAGTGCGTGTTGTAGGATTTTTCGAAATAGGGTAGGTAACAAAGTCTGTAAATTTAGGTTTTTAGGGTTTTATAAATATGAATCCCGTTTTACCTTAATCACGCGATAACATGAAAACGGGTGAACCAATTTGGGTAATTCTTATTTGATGTCTTTTATGATAGAATCGTTTTAGAAAAGAAAAGTTTTAAGTAAATAAAAGAAGTCTTTAACGCGGGCGAAGCCGCGGGGCACTTCTAGTTTTTATATATAAAGATTACATGGTAAAAATATGAATTTGTTGTTTGATAAGTATAACATCATATACCAATAATTTAGATTGAATATTCAATAACTTTCGTGTTTATATAATATACTTAATTTTATTTCTTTGAAATCAATAACAACAATAATTCTTGTCCATGAAGTTCTATCTTGATACAATATCAGATCGAAAATCTAGTCGACATCCTTTAATAGGACGATTCAACTACTGGACCAGAGACAATAACAAAATCATACATTATTGAGACTTTGGACCAGAGACATACTCGATAAAGTATGAAATAACAATCAACCAAGCCGATATCTTGTTACACTACTCTTGCATGTAGCGCTGTCACTGTCTAATATTGTAAAACAGTATAAGTGGCTTGGTTGAACGTGAATTTATACATTATCGAGAATTCTCCAGTCCAGTGGTTATATCGTAATTATTAAAATTAATCAATAATTAAGGACACTCCTAATAGAAAATTATTAAAAAGCCTCTTAAAAGAATTCAGTCATCAAATTTACAGAAATCGTGATGCCAAATAGTTTTCTCTATAAGAAATTGAAATCTTCGAATAAGCTTCCAATTCTATCCATTACTGTAACTTTATTTACATTTAAACATCGTCATCTCATTTTAAAATGGTTAGTTAATATCTAAGGCGCCAATGCCCTGAGTGAATGTATCGTTGAATATTCTTAGCGTGCTATCGAATTCAAAAGCAACTTATTTATTAATCTATTATTGTTGATTCGGCAACATTATCATGGCGTTTTTGAATGAAGTGAACCGCTGTGATACAGCATGATAAGCCTAAGGCAACAACTACCCGGTGGTTTCTCTTCCTCCAAGTGTTAAGCCATTTATTTTGTAGGCTTTAGGCATACAGTGAATATAAAGAACAAACCAACAATATGGAGATTACCAAAAGGGTTCCATTGTTGTAATTAGCAATACTACAAAAGATATTTTTTGCATTAGACCATCTGCTAACATCATTAGATCTAGCAAACCTATAGAGCTTAAGCTTTGATTAATATCTAAATGCAAAAGGCAGTCATACACCTTTTTATAACAACTCAATTTATGATAGATGAGTGGGAACAGAATATTAAAAAAATTGTCATAGCAGTGGGGTGTCTTAATGTTTATTTTTCAGTGCGAACTTAAATCGCACGAAGGTAGAGACCAAATTAATTAGGTTATGGATTTTTGTAATAATACCAAACTTTAATTCAATATGCCTAATTTTAAAATTTTCAATGTTTTTGGTAATAATAAAATTGTTGAAATAAAAGTATTAAAAGCTTCTCTCATATAATCCACAGACAAAGAAAAATAGTTTTAAATCTGTGCCTGGCACTTTAGTACTTATCAATTTTTTCACTAGGAAAATATACAATAATTTGCTAAAAAGTCCTAAATTTGTCTATTTTGTTAAGTCAAAATTGATTAGCATACCAGAAACTGGACTCAACTATTGAAAAATCTGTTCTCACACAATATCAAACCTTTTGGCTCACTTTTCTAGCCAATAATAGTTGTTCTGTACCAGCCTTATTGTCATTTCCAAAACTGTGCTTTAACACAATCTATGAGAGTAAAAAGTCCTTCAAACACTTTGGCAACGGTAATGACTTTACAGATCCGTTATTGATGTATTGCAGGATTGCATCTCGGCACACATTTTGTAGAGATTTCACTGAAAAATAATAAAACACTTTGAAGTTTTTGCTTGATTAGTCTACTAAAATAGCTCAAATACCATCGACAAATAGAGACAATATTTGATTTCTTTTGTTCTAACAGTATTTACAAGACTTTTTATATAAAATTAATACCTTTCCACTACTGGGCAAAGGCCTTCTCTATTTTTTTACTCACTAATTGTCGCAAACTTGATTTCATAATACTTTCTCTTATGATTTCTGATACACAATGTGGAGTGATATTTGTTTCTATGTTACAGTATATTCTGATCTTCTGATTAGGATAGATTATAGAAAAAAAAAAACAAAAAATATTATTGAAATAGAAGCAGCATTAAAGTTAGCATAAGCTAACTTAAAAATGTGTACTTACTTATAAAAGTAAGTACACATTTAATAATGATGGGCAGCAGTTATAACTCAGATACAGAGGATCAAAATAAGGAACTAAGACTTACCTCCATACAGTTGCACAATTTTCACTTGCTTTGTAGTTCCATAAACATCAACAACAGCATGTAAGGGACCTCTTTTGTATGGTATCACCTTAGTGCTTGGTCCCTGGTCCTCTCCGTTAATAATAAAATGCATCTCGGCCATGTCAGGTCCATCTATGCCAACTTTTGGACATGGAACAAACATGACACCTATACGACTGCCTGCATCCATAGGTAGAATGCCTTGTGGTGTTCCATTCTTAGATAACGTCTGAGGTTTGAGTACTGATTTGGAAAAGTTCCCGCGCGGTGTTATCACTACGTGTCCATCACCCAACACCGACGTACGGGGCTCGCATTCCCGACGTCCATTATTTACTTGATTTACTAACTCCACAAGCACGTTATTCTGCGACTTTGATATAGGCAATATCCAGGACATACCCGTATTAGCGAGGTCTGGTAGAGCGTACTGCGGAAGCCCTTTATCAGCGAGAGCAGCCGTCTGCGGGTCCAACAAAGTTAAACCCAATCGCATGTGCCCGCTCCATCCTCGCTCTGTCTTCTCTATTTCCACTAGAAATATCTCCCCAGGTTGCAAGGGCTTTTCGCTAAATGTCAGTCCATGAGCGAAACTAGCTTTTCGATATGCCACTGTATTGTCTTCGAATAATACGATATTAGTGCCGTGATAGTTGTGAAATCTGGTAAGCATGATTTTAACACATTTATTACACTACACACAGAATGTATAATAGTGTAAAATAAGATGCTGAACGACACGAAAACGAACGAAACAATATCATCAACAAACAAACTTTTCTTTCTTGGTCTTGTCTTGCTGAGATGCTGCAAAGTGCAAGCCAAAGCAAAGCAAGTGAAATAATTTATGAAATGAAAAAAACATCAAACATCAATCACTTTGATTTGAGTGAACGTCAAACTTCAATTGCTTGAAGTTGTTATTGTCAATGTCACGCTTCAATATATGGCTCCACATAGTAAGTGTATTTATCCAATTATATCCAAGATTTGAAAGGTATTTAGGACCCATTAAAATTTAAATGGATTGTAAAACTGTGATTAAATAACTTATAGCTTAAAATAACCGGCCAAGTGCGTGTCGGGCCACGGGCAGTGTAGGGTTCCGTAGTAGCTTGTTATTCAATGCAAGTCTTTACCCGTAATACACAAGCAACTAGGTACTCCGTCTTTGTCACTTTAAAGGATTTATTATAAGGATTTCGTATTTGGTACAAAATTATCCAACACCCAAGTTCAACGACTATTACTGCTGAACTAATAAAGTTATCTTAACCGCTATAGTTTTCCTATAAAGGTCATGAAATACGCTATTATCACTAATTATTCCAGATTTTTCAAGCCAGCAGTTTAGCTTTTAGAGGGGGGGGGGGGGGGAGGGGAAGCCCTACTGGAAATAAAAAATCTGCACTTTAAAGTTTAATATTTCGTAAATGGAGCATTCAATGGAAAAATGGTATTAGCAACCCTTAAGTCATTTTAAAAGACCTATTCAACGATACCCCACACTATGGGGTAGACGATGAAAAAATAATTCATCCCCACTATAGGGGAGCTAGCCCCGCGAGTCAAAATCAGTAGCAAGTTTGAGACGTTCATCGTCATATCTCTGGAGATACTTATCAGATCTCGATGAAATTACAATGGGACCACATCGGAAACCTATCATCGGTACCTACCCTTCCCATTACAAAAAGAATCATTCGAATCGGTTTACAATTGACGGAGTAATAGCGTAACATAAACACACAAAAAAATAAATTATAAGTAAAAATATTTTTAAAAACAAACTTTTATCTGGGACAATGAACTAAAATGTTAAAAATAAATTCTAGTAAGTATTTGGCGTGTAGGTACTTACCTATATTCTTAAAAGCTTGAAGCACTACCCGTTTTTCAGGCTAGGCAATTACTATACTTCAGTGCCTCAAGCTTTTAAAAATATAGGTAACTACCTACACGCCAAATACCTACTAGAATTTATTTTTAACATTATAGTTCTTTGTCCCAGATAAAAGCTTGTTTTAAAAAAAAATATTTATAATTTATTTTTAACTTTTTGGTAGGTAGGTATAGATACCAACTACCTACCTACTACCTAAGTATTTAAGAGAAGGCATGATGTTTTAAAATATTCTACGGATATTTGATGTGATTATGGGTAAAGTGCTCTAAAAGGATCAATTGACTCGGTGGGGCTATGTTGCTTTATAACAAATGCCATGACCACCTTACAGCTTCATCATCAGATCCTGTCTAACATTTAAGTGTAAACTGCTCCTCAAGACGAATCATTTGAGCCCAAATTCATTGGGGTTACGTTATTTTAGCACAGAGATGCCGTGGCCACCTTCCAGCTTCATCACCAGTCGCTAAATATCATCTAGGTGTAAAGTTCTCTTCAATACGAATCAATCGAGCCAAAACTCGGTAGTGTTTTGTTTTTTATCACAAATATTCCGTAGCTGCCTTCCAGCTTCATCATCAGACCCTGGATATTAATTATCTAGGTGTAAAGTTCTCTTCAAGACGAATCAATCGAGCCCAAACTCGGTAGAGTTACGTTGATTTATTACAGAGATGCCGTGGCCACCTTCCAGCTTCATCATCAGACCCTGGATATCATCTAGGTGAAACGTTCTCTTCAAAACGAATCAATCGAGCTTCAACTCGGTAGAGTTACGTTGATTTATCACAGAAATGCCGTGGCCACCTTCCAGCTTCATCATCAGACCCTGGATATCATCTAGGTGAAAAGTTCTCTTCAAGACAAATCAATCAAGCCCAAACTCGGTAGGGTTATGTTGATTTATCACAGAGATGCCGTGGTCACCTTCCAGCTTCATAATCAGACCCTGGATATCATCTAGGCGTAATGTTCTCTTTAAGACAAATCAATCGAGCCCAAACTCGGTAGAGTTACAATGATTTATCACAGAGATGCCGTGGCCACCTTCCAGCTTCATCATCAGACCCTGGATATCATCTAGGCGTAAAGTTCTTTTCAAGACAAATCAATCGAGCCCAAACTCGGTGGGGTTACGTTGTTTTATCACAAAGATGCCGTGGCTACCTTCCGTCTCCATCATCAGACCAGCTCCATGGTACCATATCATTGTATTGTCACCGAAGATACATAAGTACACCAAATATGAGTCCAATCGGACATCGGGAAGTGGGTCTAATTTAGCTTCCAAGATTCCACCCGAACATACATAGTGACATACATACATACATACATACATACATACATACATTGCAAGTTACATAAAAGCTTGTAATAAAAAAAAAACTTACTTCTTGGCGCTGTTTGCGCTAATAAGTATTGCGCTAATAAGTATTTTTTTTACTGTTTCCAGATACTTAGTGGATCCTGCTACTAGTTATTATGCTTGTCTCAATAATTTAAGATCGTTAAAGACTAATTAAATCTCCATATCTGTGGAGATACTAATTAGATTTCAATAATATCACAATGGGACCAAATGAAAAGCATACTCTCTCAAACAAAAAACTAAATTTTCGAAATTGGCTAATAAATGAGGGAGTTCTGCCAGGCTATTCTCTAAGCTAGTTTACGCATCTCGCGAGCGGAATCCGCGGTGAGTCGTACTAAGAAATTCAAATCGTAACACGATTGTAATACGGTTGAATTTCGTAACACGAAATTCAAATCTCACTGCGAAGTTCACTTCGAGATTAGCTTACAGAATAGCCCTACTGATTTAACAACCACGCGCTATGGTACTTGGCAGAAAGACACTACCGGGATTTTAAAAATCCGGCCATGTGCGAGTTGGACTCGCGCACCGACGCTTCCTTACAAACTTGTACAAACAAACTTAACTTTGCAGTTCGATCCTTAGACCGATACTAGACACTGTTAATCACATCAGATTATTCATTCATAAATGCTTCGAAATAGATAGATTAACTCTTTAGGGCGGTCGTATCGCTAACAGCAATCTCTTCCAGATAAACATTTAAGACCTTGCTTCATGCCCAATTTCATGATTCTACTCGTAGGTCAACGAGAAGTACCGTATAGGTTTGTTTTGATTCGCTTGTGAAATCGCAAAATATGCGTAGAAAGACCATATTATTTTTGATCGCGATAACCTCAGCGATACGACAAGTTTCATTTTTTTACAGCTGAAAGATACCGTAGACTCGAGTATCTTTCTTTATATATATACTAGCAGCCCACCCCGGCTTCGCACGGGTAAACCATCGCATGACATCGAATGACACTCGCTTACTCGCTCAATCGCTAGCTTTTAAACTCACAAGTGAACAATGTACCACAATGTACCATACACCATACAATACATACACCATACAATGTACCAAAAAAGCGCTCTTGTATCTGGAATAAAAATGTTCAATAACTTAGTAGATATTAAGGCAACAAATGAAAATGTCATGTTTAGGCGAAGGCTGAAACAATGGTTGACTAAAAAAGCCTTTTACGATTTGAATGAATATTTTGAAAAACGTTAGCTTGTATTGTAGAATATTACCTAATTAAGTTGTAAATTTTATTGAAAATAAATGTTATATGGTAGGTATTCTAACATGATAGTTCACTAAGTACGTAATAACATAAATACATACCTATGTTATAATAACTATGTTGGTTCAATTCGTAAATTAGCCTTACAATATTATTGTATGTTCGAAAAGAACAAACTGTGGAAACTATTTTACTTTAAGATCTTCGTAAACACAGTTTTGAACAATAAATACTATTCTATTCTATTCTCACCGACTAGCAGCTCGTAAACTAGCCCAGTGTCATCGAGGCTTAAGACAGCCACCGGCTCATATAATAAATACAAGCGCGCAGCAACATCATTCATTAATTTTAACCGGTTACACCAGTCAGACACAAGATCTGTTTATTATTGCAGTTTTTTAAACAAGGATAATGATAAAAGCACTGTGTATAAAGCATTTCTTCGAGATTTTTCCTCAATAGTTTCTTGACTGTAGCATAGTACTACTATACACTGTGTTTAGAGGTACTACCCACCACCTAGTCATTAGTTTTTTAAACGTATGAGGATACAGTCATGTTTCTCAAGATAATATTGTTCAGTTTATGTTCAATTTTTAGTCAAGTAACAGCTATGGGTGCTTTGAGTCCCTTGGATCCAGGTTCCTTCGCCAGACCGGGTAAGTGATTATTCATTTCAATAATTAAATTATGTACCATACAGTACCTGATCAAAATTTATTCTTAGGTAGGTATTGATTATAAAAACTCACGTTCATTTTAAACTTATAGATTTAAACACGGGAAATTAACGTGACTTACACGATGTCGATATATCGATCGACATGATTATGTTTGCGCGCGTCGGCGAGCGCCCCGCACTCAAGATCCTGAAGAAGGCCTCCGGATGAGGCCGAAACAAAAGTCGATTGCTATATCGACATCGTGTATGTCACGTTAAATTCCCCTTTTTTAAATCGTAAGGTATTGATTAGTCAAGTGAAATTTCAGAGCAAATGGGTCTCCACATCTAGATATCTCATGGTCGGTTTCTGAGGTACATTTATTGAGTCATTATGTATTACTCAAATGTATCGTAATTGAATAGATAAACTCTCAATATATGTACTCATAAACCGGCCTTTAGTGACGTGCATCGTCAGCATAGAAAAGATAATAATCTAACGGTAAGCTACCTTATCACCGAGTAACATAGGCTATAAAATCCTCTCGTATTCTCACGGGTATGGGAACTACGCGGGTTCCGCGAGGCGCTGCTAGTTGTAACATAAAAAAGTACCTAACTAATTGTTAAGTTAATAATAGTTTTATTTATTTCTAGAACTGGTAACCACGACACACTTTTCGTTATTTTTGAATGTCGAGTTTGAGAATAAAGTTTTGAACGGCAAAGCTGTCCTCAATTTTTATGTCTTGGACGATATCAACGCAGTGGTATGTAAATCAGAATTGGACAATATACATACGAGTACCTACTATTTTTATTTTTGTACTATTTTATGTACAAGGGAATTTTATTATAATATCTAACGATGCATATAATATAACTAGTGGCCCTGCGAGCTATAGACCTCGCGTCCCTGTCTTTACATTTTTGAACATTTTTCGAAATGGCTCTAACTAATATGATTATTTTTACGTTTTCAGCCCCCATATCTATGCCATTTTTAAAAATGTCCGAAAAATTAATCATCAAAATATGCCACATAATTATCGAACCTGCAGCATATAACAGCTAGGCTATTCTGTAAGCTATCTCGACAGCGTAATCCGCGGTGAGATTCGAATTTCGTACAACGAAATTCAATCGTATCACGTTCGTATCGGGCTCGGTCAATAATATATATTATCAAAACAGTAATACCTACCTACTTTTTCTGTTGATTGCCACAAACATTATTTTAAAGTTTTCGTCAAAATACAGTTTATACATATGTCGTTTATTACGATTAGGTATGTTATTATGTCATATACCATTAGTACTTATCGTTTAATTTATCACTAAAACTACATATATAAAATGATAGTGTATATTATGAATGATATGTTATTATTTTTTCTGCTAAGGATTTGGATGTCCGTAATCTGGCGATTGAATCGGTGAATTCTAATGGACAACAATTGGAGTATAAAATCAGCGAAGAGGTGCCGAATTTTGGATCCAAGATGACAATAACCTTGCCTAAAGAATATCATAAGGGGGAGAAGTAAGTTTTGTCAAAAAAATATTACAGATTATGTTCACACCATTGACAAAGTTTTTATAAGCATTTTATAAGTAGGTAAGCATAGGTCTACTAATTGTCTATTATTAGTTATCTAACTCATACGAAAAACTTAAAAAAAGCTATATTACTAAAGATTTTCCTCATATTTAAACAAAATATATCATAGTTAATGGGTAGGTAGGTAATGATTTTGACTATAGAGAATGATAGACATGAGTACCTAATAGGCTCAGTGGCGTGTCTTGGGAGCGGCCTATGTCCAGTAGTGAACCGATACCGGTTGATTATGATGATCATGATTAAGACAGCTACCTACCTCATAAGAGAGAAAGAAATAGGTCGACCACGTTATTCAAGATAATCAACACTAATATTATAATGCTAAAGTTAGTTTGTATATTTGTTTTTTTATTTTGTTGTTACCTACCTGGTTCACAAATTCAAAGTCGCTCAGCGAACTATGGAGCTATGCTCGGAGTCTCTCTGAAGGATCGAATTCGAAATGAAGTCATCCGTCAGAGAACCACAGTGAACAGTGTATAATTAAGCATAATTTATACTATTGACGCAGCAACGAGAGATAACCTCAGGGTACATTCAATGTTTTCTTTGAGTATACAGAAGAATGTTTTTGTTTCCAGATTAAACGTAACAATAAAGTATAAAACATCACCTTCTGCCCCTGCTTTGCAATGGCTGGAACCTCACCAAACTGTTGGCAAACAACATCCTTATCTATTTAGCCAATGTCAGGTATTCAACATATTTGTGTTTAAACTTGGTTTTGTTTTAGGGTTCCGTACCCAAAGGGTAATACGGGACCCTATTACTAAGACTCCGCTGTCCGTCTTTCTGTCCGTCTGTCACCAGGCTGTATCTCATGAACCGTGATAGTTAAGACAGTTGAACTTTTCACAGATGATGTTTTTATGTTGCCGCTATAACAACAAATATTAAAAACAGAATAAAGTTAAAACTAATAGGGGACCCTCATACAAGAAACGTGTTTTTTTCGGCATTTTAATACAACGCCATCTATGAACGCGGAAAACGTCCATAGATGGCGTTATATTGAAATGCCGATCGCTAACACCTTTGTTAGACATTAGATGGCGTTATAAGAAATAAAATGTTCATTAATTATTATTTTTTGCTGGCGAAAAATTATAGTAGTAGTTTTTGCTCGATCTTATAAAATACTATAGTGTGGTACGGAACCCTACGAGTGCGAGTCCGACTTGCACTTGGCTAGTTATTTATAACTTCATCATATTATTATAAGTCTTTTCTAGTAAGTCCACAGCTGGACGTAAGCCTCTCCAGTTGCGAGCCACTGAACACGAACTTCGGCTACTATCATACGAAGTAAATCCGAATTTACGCCAGTTCCAGTATGTTGTGCTATTATTATTATTGTATATTATTATTGTATTACATAGCTTACAGTACTTACTAATAGGGAATATGCATGAAGCTCAGATTTATTGGAAATAATTTTTTTTTTTGATTCTTTGTTGTCCTGGAGTTATATTTAAAACCTTTTTTTTATTTAATTCCATTTTATTTGCTTTTTTTTTTCTTAACCTGTACTGTCCCACTGCTGGGCAAATGTCTCCCCCATAGCCTTCCACGAATCTCTCTCCAGCGCAATGTCTCTCCAGCCAGGCTGGTGGGCCACTATATCGTCACGCCACCTCTTTCGTGGCCGACCACGTCGTCGCCGACCATCTGTGGGGACCCAATCTGTAACGATTTTGGCCCACCTTGCCTTTTATTTGCTTAAAATAATAAATTAAAAATGCAATTTAAGCGAGGGAAATTTAAGTTTGTAAATCAGATCACCATTGGTCGAATCGAAAGTTGACGTCATTATGCACAACTCCACGTGATAGAAACATTGAGCGCGGGAACATAAAAATAAATGTACATATCTTATTGTATTTATTTCCAAATATTGTGTTTGCCGCGAATTATTGTGCAGAAATGTATATTACAAACCATTTAATATAGATAAAATGAGTTCGAGATTAGAGAAACTGTATAATTTAATAAAAACATGCCATTGGCTAAAGCCATTGGAAAAATAGCTAGTTTGCTTCAAGCGGCGTGTCTGACGTAAGTGCGAGACGTCACAATGTATTACCATTACCAAAGACCCCGGGAAATGATGGTGTTTAAACTGCTCAAATTTATTTGTATATTTAAATGTTTATTTAAAAAATAATTAGACTTATTCCAGCAGTATTTTATTTTTTTATTATGTTATATGGATGTAATGAGTGAAATAAAAATATAAAAAAAAACATGTTTATTCCCTATTGTAAAAGAGACGCTCCATTGATTAGCCCGGGTTAAAATTTATAGATCACATATACTGTTCTTCGACCACATCATCGCTTACTACCAGGCGATGTAGTCGTCAAACGCTAGCCTATAATATCTATTGAATCTTTTTTCTCAACTATTACTATTCCTATAGCATAGCAATACGTGAGCAAACTTTTATCAAAATCGGTTATAATGTCATGGACAAGCCTTTACCGAATACCAGATTCACCATTACTTCAATAAATAATATCTACTTATCTAATACATTTTTAATTGCAGCCATCTCACGCTCGCTCCGTATTCCCTTGTCAAGACACTCCATCAGCTAAATTTACATATGACGCAGAAATTACAGCACCGAAACATTTTACCGTCCTCATGAGTGCTTTGCGAGGTGATGTAAAAGGAAACAAGACGTATTACAATCAGCCTTTACCAGTGCCAGCTTATTTGGTTGCTCTCGCTGTTGGAAGTCTGGAGTATAGGACACTTGGGCCTAGGTGAGTGACACCGTAATCACAGAATACTTAATATGCCGTAATAAAGAAAGAAACACTAAAGAACATTTTAAGGACCAGGTCGAGCTTACCATGTTATTGCAATATCATTGAAATAACGGGAAGTAAAAGGAAACTTACCAATTTGAAATCGATAAGACCTGTTGTTGAAGTAACTGTTATACCCACATCAATTAGAAAAGAGCTGATAATCTTCAAACGCCTGGACAAATTTTCTTGAACATCGACATCCTAGCAATTGCTAGGACGTCGATGTTCTTGAATCATCATAGCTCCATTCACAGTCACCTATCAAACTTAGCTATGAAACACAAAAAGACAAGATCAAATATGTCGATTTAACCGTAATTAATAATTATAATATTTTTTTATAATTTACCTGTTAAACTGTTTTATAGATCAAAAGTATGGACAGAAAAAGACGACATCGAACGCTGTGCCTACGAATTCGCCGACACGGAGAAATATTTACAAGCAGCCGAGAAACTGTGCGGACCCTATGAATGGACTCAATACGATTTGTTAGTGCTGCCGCCGACTTTTTGCCATTCGGCTATGGAAAATCCATGTTTGACTTTTGTCACTCCTACGATTTTGGTAAAGTACAAAATAAAGTACGAGATATAAATAGTTTTAGAGTTCTATTCTCTGTGTTCTCACAGTCTTATTTGGTGGCGCGCCTTACTCTAAGCTTCATATCTGCGTACATATCGCAACTATATCGAGTTTGGTATCGTTTTCTTATAATTCGAATTCGGAATTCATTTTTGTAACTAAAATTTCACTCATTCATACAAAAAAATTGAGAAAATCTACAATCAAAACATTTCTGTACAAATTTTTTTTCGAAAATCCTCTCCAGAATTAATACTATGGAGATTTGCTCCAGAAAAAAAAACTCGTAAATAGCCCATTTATTTTACTTTATAGATTTGACCGGCAGCCATTTTACTTGTTCCGGCAGACATCCTTGAGAGCCAGTTCCCATTCTAGGCCTAGCGTGCTTACCATCTTCGACCGCATCATCACTTACCAACAGGTGAGATAGTGGTCAAACGCTAGCCTATAAAGTATTTAAAAAAAAAGGAATAATAAATTTTCAAACACTTTTGTCTAATAGCTGGTTTATATTTTATTTCAAAATAATTCTGCTAGCAAAATTTTTCCTAACATATTTATTTCTTTCATTTCATTTATTCCAAAACAATGATTTATCACGTCCAGAATAATTTATAAATGTTATCTGCAAACAGAAGAAGAACAACTTATCAGAACTTAAACATAATTTAAAAATCCTAAAAGCTGGATACCGCTCTTACTATGCAAGTCGGCCGCGCGACACGAAGCATTTTTTTTAAAATAGCTATTAGATTAAAATGTATGAATATTTTTTTATTAGTGGCAGTGTCGGAATGACGACGATAATCATGAAAAGCTTCGGTCTGATGAATCTCACTTTCGAAGCTTTCAATTAAAGTAGCTCATTCAGGCGCAGCGATAACCCATTTCACCCATCACCTTTAAGTACCTATGTACAGTGTTACACTACACGAAAATTTATAATTTTTTTTTATACATATATATATATATATATATATATATACCTATCTCAAAATACCTATATTATATACGTCACAATAACTAAATAAAAATTGTTGTGCAATTATCCAGTAGGTAGACAGTGACACTCATTCTACCTATAGTTTAGTATAATTCCGTATTCAGTTTTATCGTGTTTGCATGTTAATTTATTTAATTATATTTAAATATTTACTTCCTAAGCCTACTTGTATGTGTAGAATATATAGTTTTTAGGTAAATACGTCCCTAAACTAAATCTGACTGCGACTTACCTACGCGGTACCTACTTCGGCGCGGTCCGCCGCGCGTTTTAATTTTATTTTTTAAATATTTCACACTTAATAATATATATTAATATATTCAATAATAAATAATATTTTTTTTAATATATTAAAAAAAATATATTTTAAACCAGCTTTTAGACAAAAGTGTTTGAAAAGTTTATTATTTTATATAGTAGAATAACTGGGCTATTTACGAGTTTTTTTTTTCTGGAGCAAATCTCCATAGTATTCATTCTGCAGGGCTGGCATGGCCTTATCCCCGGGGGAAAGACAAAATTACTTCCTTGTTTTTCGCCACTGACAGGAGATCAACACAACAATTTAAACGCTTGCTGAAGTTTAACCCCTAGTTTTGATTTTGTTTCGTATTAAAAAGTTTAAAAAAGAATTGATTGAAAGTCAGCGGACGTTTATAATTGTCGAAAAACTTTACTTATAATTAGCCTTCTCCACCAAACAAAACACGGATAGGTGGAAAGACAAAATAGTCCCCTTGCCATGCTAGCCCTGCTGGAAAAGATTTTCGAAAAAAAAATCGTAAAGATTTTTTTTTATTTTAGAATTTCTCAATTTTTTTGTATGAGTGAGTGAAATTTTAGTTACAAAAATGAATTCCGAATTCGAATTATAAGAAAACGATACCAATTTCGATATAGTTGCGATATGTACGCAGATATGAGGCTTTTTGTTAGAGTAAGGCGCGCCGGACGCACCTTTCTCCCCCCTCCCCTGTCCACCTGCTGTGGGGAACTTCGTGGCAACCGGGCTAAATCAGCTCAGATCAACCCCAGGAAGACATGTTCCAAGCGGTTTGCTTCGTCTCAAAAATGCAAGGTAGCGGACCT
This sequence comes from Cabera pusaria, assembly GCA_954871355.1. NCBI lineage: Eukaryota > Metazoa > Arthropoda > Insecta > Lepidoptera > Geometridae > Cabera > Cabera pusaria. The sequence goes on from OX940902.1 coordinate 17,008,821, forward strand.
AAGATCTCCTACTAGTATATTCATTTACAGTCAGTTATATTGTGCTTGGCTTTACATATCCTTGATCGTAAAGAGTTCTTAATCTTGATAGTAAGTTCTTCATGAGTGGTATAAGCACCTACCTGCAATATTAGGTATAATAGGTTTGCAAAAGGTGTACCTACCTCTATCAATCAGCGATGTCAAACTTAAAGGCTTTGCATAATTCATAATGAATCGACATAATGATTTTCGACTCTATTAAATACAACTTTATTTCTTTGCCAGGCCGGTGACAGAAGTCAAACCGACGTGATTGTCCACGAGATAATGCACAGTTGGACCGGTAACTTGGTCACAAATCGGAACTGGGAACATTTCTGGCTAAACGAAGGGTTCACAGTGTTTTTGGAGAGGAAAGTTGGCGCCTCGTTGATAGATGACGCTGAGAAAGCTAAGAAGAGTAGAGACTTTATGAGTATATTGGGGCTTCAAGATTTGACTGAGACCGTAAGTGTTTTGAATCTTTCGTCATAATTAACTAACTATAGTCTGGCCATAACTGCAGCAGGCGATCGCCATGGCCAAATCACAGGCTTATGGTGAAGCCCTGGCGAGCCTCGACAGGGATCCGTGGGGGCGTCCGTATAAGGCTGCCCGGAATAAGTTCCGGCACCAGACGCCCCCGGTTGCGGAGTTCATGGAGCCCGGTCTCTTGGACAGGGTGTTGGGGGGACTTTTCCCCGACAGAGACCCCAACCACACCCTTCCAACGATGGCCGTCTCCCTCGTCGAGGAGTTTGACGGGGTCTCCATCCCGCCTGTTTCAGAGGCGGAGATGGAGGTTGCAGTCCGCCGCCTGCGAGGTAGGAGGACGGCACCTGGCCCGGACGGGATCCCGGGACGGGTGTTGGGAATCGCCCTCAGAGAAATGGGTGATCGGCTTCGGGAATTGTTCAGCGCGTGCCTCAAGTCTGGGCGATTCCCGAAGCCGTGGAAAGAGGGCAGGTTGTGCCTGTTGCGGAAGGAGGGACGTCCTATCGACTCGCCTTCCGCATACAGAACCATTGTGCTGCTGGATGACACGGGTAAGCTGCTTGAGAGAGTGGTGGCTTCCCGGGTTATCCGGCATCTAGAGGGGACTGGGCCTGGGCTGTCTGAGGCCCAGTACGGGTTCAGGGCGGGGCGGTCTACAATGGACGCCCTGCTCTGGCTTAAGGGGTGGACCCAGGCAGCGGTCCGTGAGGGGGAAAGGGCGCTGGCTATCTCGCTCGACATAGCCAACGCCTTCAACAGCCTCCCACACGCAACGATACAGGAGGCTCTCCGTTATCATGGAGTGCCTCTGTATCTGCGGAGGCTGTTGGCCGACTACCTCCAAGACCGCGTAGTCCTGGTGCAAGGACGCGACGGTTTGAGGCGACGTCGCGTCTCGTGCGGTGTTCCGCAGGGGTCGGTGCTGGGACCGCTCCTGTGGAACGTTGGCTACGACTGGGTGCTTCGCGGCACGCTTCCCGCAAGTGTGCGGGTTGCGTGCTACGCAGATGACACCCTAGTCGTGGCCAAGGGAAGGGACCTCGGGGAGTTGGTGCGGTCAGCCGTAGTGGCCACAACACTTGTGGTCGGCCGCATACGCGCCCTGGGGCTGGAGGTTGCCCTCTCCAAGACCGAGGCCCTACTGTTTCATGGGCCTCGGGGGGGACCCCCTCCAGGTACGCGGGTGTTACTGGACGGGGTCCCAGTCCGGGTCGGGACTCAGATGTAATATCTGGGTCTCATCCTGGACGGGAGGTGGGCTTTCGGGCGGCCCAAGCGCCAACTGCCGACGGCTGTATTCCGGAGTCATCCGGAGTATGGCCATGTATGGGGCTCCCGTCTGGGTGGACGCCCTCAGTCGCGGCAACAAAACCCTGCTGCGACGTCCGCAGCGGGTTGTAGCGACGAGGGCAATCCGTGGATACCGGACGGTGTCCTGGACGGCGGCGTGCTTGCTGGCCGGTGATCCCCCCTGGGAGCTCCAAGCGGAGATCCTCGCCGAAGTTTACCATTTCGTGGCGGCGAGGAGATCCCTAGGAGAGCCTCCAGCGTGGGAGGAGGTCGCACGCATGCGGAGGCAGGCGCAGGGCGCCCTGTTGCGGCGGTGAACGGAGGACCTGGCCCCACCGGCGGGCCAGGGAAGACGACGCCGCTTCTGACCCGATCCGGCGAAGACGTACGGGGGGAAGGAGGAGGCGGTTTGCCCGCCTCCTCCCCCCTCACTCATAGTGGGGTCACTGGCCGAAGGTCGGGGGACTTTCGGCCGGCTTGCACGACCCCACACGTCTGAGGGGTGGCCTTGGTGAGCACGGCCACCCCTCCTTGTGCCGGAGCCTGGATGTTTTCATCCGGGCCTACCGCCGGGGCAAGATAGTGATTGCTAGTGCGACCCTATCTTGCCCTATCTCGGCGGAGGACTGCTCACCCCAGGTTTTTAGTGGGTATACTGCCCTTCTGGCAGTGACTTCCACATAATCATCTCGCTCCCCCGGGCGAGTGGTATCCATAAAGGATTTCCCTGGGTCAAAAAAAAAAAGGTATGCGCGGCGAGGTGGGAGCCGGGGAAAAGCCTTAGACTGATGGAGCGCGTCCCCCCCGTCTCGCCGCGCGCATACCTCAGAGAGTGTACAGCAGTTATGGCCAGACTATAACCTAAAGGCTCGTGTCCTGTACCGTCCATACAATTTAAAAAAAGGTAATGGTTCAATCGGAACGTCAGTATTAAATTAAAATGTTGCTCTAATATAGCAAATAAAATAACTAAATGCAATACGAAGAAGCATAGAGATCCGAAATAAAGATATCAGGTTCCGATGTCCCCACATATTAACTTTTGCCGAGCAATTATAACTGCTGTGAAAGAGATAGGGGCCTATCCTACAGATTCGTACATAACAAAAAAATACCATAATAGGTAGTAGTAAAAAGTAGTAATTCTATATAGTGACTACGAGAGATTTAGGTGGAACCAGCAAAAACATCAAAAAATTACTACCAATAATTTGACTCGTTTCGGTATGGTGTCGACGGGTTGGTAGTTAAGCTAGACGAGTCCAGAGTCTCGTCAAATGTCCGTTATGTCTGTGTTGACAAAATTGTTGATGACATAAATGTGATTCAGCTTTTAAATAAGTAACGTGTAGGTATATCATGATTTTTTTTTTCTTCAATATTATTAAATACTAGCAGCCCGCCCCGGCTTCGCACGGGTAGAACATATATGCCTACAAAATTTGCATCAGTTTGTTGCATCGAATATAAAATATGAACATATTTAACAATGATCGTCATATTTCATCCAATTTACACAAAACCTTAACGAATTATGCACCTAAACCTCCCTCATAAACTCTCTGGCTATTGGTGAAAACAGCATGATAATCCGTTCAGTAGCTATTGAGATTATTGCGAACAGACAGACAGACGCAGTGATGGAATTTGTTTTATAATACTTACGTAGTGGTATTGGACGGCCCTTTAGCGTAAAGGATAGTTACCCTGATTCTGACCCGACGGTCGTTGGTTCTAATCCTTGCTATATACCTACCAATGAAAGTTTTATGTGCATTCATGAATCATGAGTTTTCGTACAGTGGTAGTGGGATCATTAATACTACCAAAAAGTAGCTTACTACCAAGGAGCCCGGGCCCGGTGGCGTAATCGGGAGAACGGTCGGCTTTGATGCCGTGGTACCGAGTTCAAACCTTACCGTGCACCAATGGATTTTTCCATCGAAAAATGTATGTGCGCTTCTCACAGTGGCCCTCCGGTGAATGAAAACATCGTTAAGAAACCAACAACCGCCGCATGGTGGAAGGACACTAGTGGGTAGTGTTCGCCTGGCCAGCTACCACCCTCAAGTTAGAAAATCTGTCGCCAAAAACATCGAATGTGTTCCGGCAGCTATCCTTGAGAGCCCGTTCCCCAGTCTAGGCCTAGCGTGCTTACCATCTTCGACCGCATCATCACTTACCAACAGGTGAGATAGTGGTCAAACGCTAGCCTATAAGATATTAAAAAAAAAGGTGAACATCTGCCGCCGTAACCTTACGCGTTCCCCGACGCAAAATGTAGGGGTAATATACGTTTAACGTGTGTTTCTGTGTGTCTGTCTGTAGCATCTTAGCACCTAACCGGATGAACCGATTTTGTTTTTATTATTGATCGTTTTTTTTTCTTTGATAGATGTCTTCATCGAGAGTTTTCTTAGCTTTGATTCTTGAAAATTCGTTCAATCGTTATAAAACTATGAGCTTTTTTCCAGTTAATTGCGCTATGAAATCAACTTTCATAGGTCTGATCAATTCGAAAATCTTCTTCTTCAACGATATTGTAAGAACATGGAAGCATTGACCTGATGCTGGGACATCTAGAATCTACAGAATACTCAAATCCTCACCAACTTACAGCTCAGATTTTAATTGTCGTGTTTAGAGTCATTGGAATGCTTTTAATGAAAAGATTATACATAGATCAGTCGGGGTGGTTTAAAATATTATATTATTATATACAGTGTGGAAATTAAACTCAGGCCCTGGAGGGAAACTACTTTAAATCCTTAAGCTAGCTCATTTTACTTAAAGGAGACATTCCTTTATATTTGAAAAGAAACAAATCTGCATTAAAAGATTTTTTTAAACTCGCTTGCTTCGCCCGGGACTCGAACCAACTAAAATTAAAAAAAATAAACACTCTTTATTTTATTATACTAATCGGTAGTATTAATATTCAGGATAAAGTTTCTCTAAAAAATGTTTGGTTACTGTTCACTTTTAACAAGTAAAAGACACGTAACAGTTCTGTTATCTCTCCAACACTCAAAGACTTCGTATGAAGTACACGCTTGCTAATTTATCGTTAAGTACCTTGTTGAAATCTTCGATAAGAAAATTGTTCAATGGTGGTAATACCTCTATGCACATTTCCTTCTTACATGATCCGAGGCGTTCAGTGGAGAAGTTTAAAAATGGAACGTTTGACTTTGTTTGCAATGCGGGACAATAATTTTAAAATTCGAACGATTTTTATCAACAGATTTTATTTAAGTAGTGTTGCTTTCCTTACGTAATTAAATTATCTCATAATGGCGTATCAAGAACAATTCGAGTTATTAGAAGCTTACTTTGTTTGCAACAAGAGCTACGATTTAGCTCTGCAGTGGTATCGCGAGAAGTATCCAGACAGAGAACTACCATCTAGAAATGTTTTGTCTCGAATTGTGAATAATTTACTGACCGTTGGAAGTTTTAAAAAGAAGACTGGACGCCCACAGCAACAAAATTTGGACTATAGCGATGTTGAGTTAAACATTTTGACATACTTCGAGTGTTACCCGAAGGCTTCAAGCAGGGAAGCTGCTCAAGAGATAGGTATCAACCATACTAGTATACTTAAAGTTCTGAAAAAATACAAATACAAATGTTATCGTGATGGGCGATTGGTGCAGAAACTACATCCCGGAGATAGTGACAGGAGTTTACAGTTTTGTGAAAATATTCAAACAGAAATAGCCCGCAACCCAAATTTCTTGGACTGTATTGTATGGTCTGACGAAACAAATTTTAGTAATAATGGAATGTATAACAGACATAACAATCATTATTGGTCTCGTCAAAATCCATTCCGTGTCCGTGAAACGAACAATCAGTTCAGATTTTCGTTTAATGTTTGGTGTGGAATCAAAAGTAACATGGTTGTTTTGATGCACATTTACGAAGGACATCTGAATTCAGCAAAATACATTGAAATATTGGAGCTTTTACAAAATCAATTAAACCTTCTGCCAGAAGAGGAACGAAATAATATAATTTTTCAACAAGATGGTGCACCTGCCCACAACAGCAGAATTGCCAGGGCATACCTTAATGAAAATTTCAATGCCTGGATAGGTACAAACGGGACGATTAGATGGCCTGCAAGAAGTCCAGACCTGACGCCCATGGACTTCTTTTTATGGGGTCATGTAAAAAATGTTGTTTATGAAACTTGCTATGAAACCGTTCAAGAGCTAAGGATTGCGATAGAAAATGTTACTAGGGGCATACACCACAACACTTTGCTGAAGGCTACAAGAAATGAATTTCAACGGCGACTAATGTTGTGTAGCCGGAACGACGGGGCTCATTTCGAACAATTTATCAGTTAAATAATTTTTAAATTTAAGTGCTACGAAATTGATAGTAAAATAAAGTTGATGTTAGATTTAACGATTATTTTTATTTTTAAGACCTAATGTTTGTTAGAGAAACTTTATCCTGAATATTAATACTACCGATTAGTATATTAAAATAAAGAGTGTTTATTTTTTTTAATTTTAGTTGGTTCGAGTCCCGGGCGAAGCAAGCGAGTTTTAAAAAATCTTTTAATGCAGATTTGTTTCATTTCAAAAATAAAGGAATGTCTCCTTAAAGTAAAATGAGCTAGCTTAAGGATTTAAAGTAGTTTCCCTCCAGCTAGGCTATTCTGTAAGCTATCTCGACAGCGGAATCCGCGGTGAGATTCAAATTACGTATTACGAAATTCAACCGTATACCAACGTAATACGATTGAATTTCGTAGTACGAAATTTGAATCTCACCGCGGATTCCGCTATCGAGATAGCTTACAGAATAGCCTAACAGGGCCTGAGTTTAATTTCCACACTGTATATAGATGAATATTATTTTTACAATAGATCATATTATTATACTATATTGACTTCAAATTGATTGTGATCGGTGGGGATCTACAGCATAGCTAAGCCTATAATAATATTTTCGAAGTAACTATGACCTAATCTGTGGTTTCACTGCAAATATTTTATTAATTTTGCGATACGTGTATGTGAAATTCGTGATATCTTCTAGAGTTTTCATTTGAATTATATACTGTAAAGGACAATTTTAATCTATAATATGTGGCCAAGCTAATTAACGTAATTATTTGGATAAGGATTAATACTATATACTTGAAAATAGCCTTGGAAGTTATGTAATATATTTTAACAAAAATTTTAAGATTAAAATGGTTACTGTGAGTCAACCTTAAGAGATAGACATATGCTGTCGCGGACTTTTTTGTAGGTCTTATTAAGTTGTACAACTCTTCCATAGAAAATATTCTTTTATCTATTTTCAATTGAGCAGCGTTCGTAAGAAACGTGTTTTTTCGACCGTTTTTTTTCCGACTTAGGTTGCAAATTAGGTCTCCACGAATGTACCTTTGATTTAAACGGGATAATATATAGCCTATTTTCATTCCGAAAGTCCATTCTATGTATCAGTGAAAGATTTTTTTAAATCGGTTCAGTAGTTTGTGAGCCAAATCATTACAAACATACAAAAATACAAAAATACAAATGTTCTCTCTTTATAATATTAGTATAGATAAAGCACAAAAAATGTAAGCATGTCAAAAATACCAATAACCGACCAGCATGTATTAAGGCGCTCATGATAGTGGAAGAAGCGAAAGAGGTATGTCAGGATCGTAGCATGTGGAAAGAAGTAGTCTCTGCCTACCCTTATGAATGTAAATTTTGAAGCTGAATTATTTTCTTTCTTTTCAGGTTAGGGACGAATTAGGTGAAACGAACAATCTGACACGGCTGGTTGTAGATTTGAATGGAGTTCATCCTGACGATTCGTTTCCTTCTGTGCCGTATGAGAAAGGATCGCTATTTTTGAGATATTTGGAGAACTTGGTTGGCGGGCCAGGTAAATCAAAAATATTTTCTGGCAGACGCTGCCTTTAAAATTGAAATAAACATAAAACTTAAAAATTTGATAACATTATGACCTTTCTAATTAAAGGACTCATAAATCAATAATTATGGACATTTTCTATTACCTCAGTTCTTTACATTCTCGGTTTCATAGACGATCTATAAGTAGCTTTGGACATATATGTATATTATCAAAGATTAGTAGTCTCTCGCAAATTTTCGTAAATTAGGACCGAAAATTCGAAAATTTCGATCCTAAATGTTCACCAACAACTTCTTAGGGAATATGAAGATAATTCGTAACTATAGATATTTTGAATATTGCTTTTAAAACTCATAGTAAATAACAATTCTTATTTATAGAAGTGTTTGATGGCTTCCTGCGTTCATATATATCGACATACAGAAGGAAGACGGTTGATACCAATGATTTCAAGACTTACTTGTTGAACTACTTTAAGGACAATGATAAACTGCGATCCGTGGATTGGAATACTTGGTTCTATTCCAGTGGTATGCCACCGATAATTCCAGATTGAGTAAATTGAGAGAGACACATAGTATGTAGAATGAGTAATATGGTTAATGACGAAGCAAGTGCGTCTGGTTCTAACATCGCGAAAAATATGGTTTGCGCGATGCAGGATCTCATACATTGAGGAAATATTTAGAAGGAGAACTGTGCAACCTACTGCAGCGCCATCTAGATGTTTTTTCGATAAGATGGTGAGATTAAATGGATGAATGGATGTTTGTTACATTTTCACGCAAAAACGGCTGAACGAATTTGGATAAATTTGGTATAGGCTGATATTTTCTATCCTGGATTAACACATAATACTTTCTTTAAACGAGTAAAGCCGCGGAGTGCAGCTAGAATCTCATGAAAACAGTCCGAAATTTTTCCAATAATACTACGCAGCACTATATGTAACGAATAAACTGCGCAAAATCTTTACAAGCACTCATCACAATAAATAATGTTTAAATACTTTTATAACGATTAGCTAAAACATCAAACAAGGGTGAACCGGAAAGTAATCGATTAACAATGAATTAATATTATGTTTACAGCTACGACAAATCAATGACCGAACCTGTATCTCGCCTGATTAAGCGTATAACCGCCAATGCCACCTTCTCGTATGAAGATATCAAGTCATTCACTTCTCAGCAGTTGATAAACTTCCTTCAAACTTTAGTAGATATGCCTCCACTTCCATTAGAAACAGTGAGAAATCTCGGCAAAGAGTACAAACTTCGTGAGAGCAAAAATTGGGAGATAAAAACGAGGTAAGAATTAAAATTGACCACTTTCATAAGTCTTTGAATACACTAAGTAGGATTTTTTTTATATCTTACAGGCTAGCGTTTGACTACTATCTCACCTGTTGGTAAGTGATGATGCGGTCGAAGATGGTAAGCACGCTAGGCCTAGAATGGGAACTGGCTCTCAAGGATAGCTGCCGTAAAACATTAGATGTTTGGCGACAGATTTTTCTAACTTGAGGGTGGTAGCTGGCCAGGCGGACACTACCCACTAGTGTCCTACCACCATGCGGGGGTTGTTGGTTTCTTAACGATGTTTTTCCTCGACCGGAGGGCCACTGCGAAAAGCGCACATACATTTTTCGATAGAAAAATCCATTGGTGCACGGCGGTTTGAACTCGGTACCTCTGGCATCAAAGCTAACCGTTCTCCCGATTACGCCACCGGGCCCTCAGGATGACCGATGACCATTATTTACACATTATAAATTTCAGATGGATGCGGTTATGCGTGAGAAGCAAAGACCACTCGAAGCTAAATGAAGTGTTCCAGTTCTTGAACTCGCAAGGTCGAATGCATTATGTACGACCAGTTTATAGAGACCTATACGCTTGGGAGGAAGTTAGAGACCAAGCTATTGATAACTTTTTTAAGAATGAAAAAGACATGATGCATGTCACGGCTTACACACTGAGAAAAGATCTGCACCTGAGAGACTAATTTAATAATGAATAAGGCACCCAAACATTGGCATCCTTCCATAGCACGCTCGCGCGCTCGTGTTAATATGATAAAAATAAACAAAATAATAATAAAATACAATAGTATAACTAATTAGGTATTGGAAAAATATATCCATGCTATCTGTGGTATCTTTAAATGAGGCGTTTTTATTTAAAAATTACATGATTTCCTGAAGACTCAACAAATGACTTAGAAAATAAACCCGATGATCTGTCAATATCAAAGTTACTGAATATATATTTTTTTTATATCTGATAGGATAGCGTTGGACCACTATCTCGCCTGATGGTAAGCGATGATATGGAAGCGGATGGTGAACACGCTAGGTCTAGAATAGTCTAACCGTCGAAAACCGTCAGAACCTTATGGTGTTTCGGCAGAACAGTCGGAACACCGTAACGTTATGGCGGCAGATTTTCTCCTTGATGGTGATAAGTAGGTACTATTATACCTATATTTTGTTAATGTTTCGAAGACCTTTGCACAAGCTTTTATTAAAGTACTTATGTACTTTATATGTTTATGAGGGTCAAATCTTGGAAGCTAAATTAGAACCACTTTCTGATAATCTATTGGACTAAAATTTGGTAACTATACTTGCGCATTTCGGGTGACAATGTAACGATTTGGTACCATAGAGCTGACCTGATGATGCAGCCGAGCTGTATGGATTGGTACTCCGTATGACTGATGGTAGTTAGTAGGACAGTAGTATTTGGGTTAGATGTATGTAGATTGTTACTTTTTATTACACATGTATGTAACATCTTTAGCTCAGATTTTAGTTACGCAAAGCAAGATTTTTGCTTTTTATATGTACTTAGGTACGTACCTATTCTAATTTAAAATTTTTAAATAAGCTAGTGTATCGTAATTTATTTCACCGACATGAAATTAAATAATTAATATATAACGTTTAGCCTACAAACAATTATACCTAATTTAAACCTAATGGAAATAAATCTAAACGAAAACAATGAAACCAAGTCTACCAAACCACTATCAGTAGGTAAAGTTTCCAAAATGCTGGCAGTAGAATAGCGATGCTCTGTCGCTGGACTACATTTGCGAAACATTTTTTAGTTTTCCTACGCGCGCGCATCTAACAATGGCGATCGGCCATAGACTAAAAGAATGAGGTTTCTTTTTTAGGGTTCCGTACCTCAAAAAGGTAAAAAAAGGAACCCTTATAAGATCAGTTTCTTCTCCGTCTGTCTGTCTGTCCGTGTGTCACCACCGATTTTCTCAAGAACGGGTGGACCTAGCAAGTTGAAATTTATACCAGATACTGAGGTATATAGTCCCTATAAGGTGTATAAAAATCAACGTCCTGAGTCAACACGATAAAAAGATATTAAAAATTACAAATTTAGATTTTCGCGAAAAGTTGTAAGTACCAAAATGTACCTTAATTTTCAACTATTTTTATTTTTCGTAATTTTTCCTATACTTGTGCTGTAAGACCTTGCTATTGACCAAAATTGACAATTCTAGGTCAACCGGAAGTACCCTATAGGTTTAGGGTCGAAAACCTATAGGGTACTTCCCGTTGATCTAGAATCATGAAATTTGGCAAGAAGCAAGGTCTTACAGCAAAATAAAGGAAAAAATCCAAAAAATAAAATTAAAATTAAAATTAGAGGGTGTCCCCATCCGACATAGTATCGCGAATTAAGATAGACCTCTGAGTTATATGAGCGCTCATACAATTTAGAGGTATAGCTTAATTGGTAACAACCAACGTTGGTACGGAAGCCTCGGTGGGCGAGTCGAACTCGACTTTTTCGCCAGTTTTATTTTTTGGTTTGTCGTTTATCTATTTAAATAGGTACGAAGTTGCATGAAATGAGCAAGCAATAGGTATAATAATTTATTTGTTCTATTGAACATCTTTTTTGTACCGTGTTGTTTAAGACAAAGCAACTCAACCAATAAAATTTAAAAAAAAATCTATAACTCACTTGTGAAAAATAGCCACGGATAGAGACAGAAGTAGAGTCTATTCTCCGTAATAATACCGTAGAACCTTACAACATTGCCCGAATTTCTTGCCTCTTTTGTTCAATGTTAAATATGTTTTTTATTATCTTTGATATAAATTCGTGTTTCAGCTAGATCATTGTTAAATGTATTGCTCCTTGCACGGAATATATGATAATATCAATTTGCAATTTTATACCTCAAAAACCTAAATTTAGAGAGCGGGCCAAAGTTTGAAAACGTTTACAAATTTGCCCATTTTGCAAAAAAAATCATGCTTCCGCTGTTTTCAACCTAATGATTATGACAATCAGGGTATATTTTAAATTAATAGCTTGTTTTTAAAAATATGTTTTACTTATCATTTATTTACTTATGTATGTTCCTTTTCTTAGTTGCCTTGCGCGCAAATATTAATTTTTCCTCCGTCGTGAAGTTGAGGGTTCCTTTTCATTCAAAATTTTCTATTTTAAAACCAATTCAATTTAGTTCGATTTGCTTTTAAGGTAATAGTTGTTTACATATTGTAAGATTCCGTTTAACATTGGATTGGATTTTTTTTCTGATTTGATTATGGCTCCACACGATTAGTGTATTTAACCTGTGTCAAGTATTAAAATTCTTTAAGTTTTTGTGAGTTCAAGTCATAAAGATGGGTCAAAGTAACATTTTAGGTCAACTTGAAGTCATAGTCTAGTCCAAGTCATACCCTATTATATATTTATTATATTCCCATACAATACTATTATTGAACCTTCATAGACGGCACTATAAACGAACATTAATAAGCCAAAAATTAAAATATCACTTTCCCGCCAATGCGCGTAAAGGCGAAGATCAAAGAGGCGAAATTTAATACTTATTTGTGTTACATTTATAGATATCTGCGGTTTCATTCGTTCAAACGTTCACCTAACTAGGCAATGCCTAAATTAGGACACGGTTAGGGAAGGACTGTTAGTGCAAACCAATGCAAACCTAATTTCCAGATAGGCTGTTCTTACGCTAAGTTGTAACTTTACTAGGATGATCTTATCTGCAGTTTAGTGCAAACGGGCATTAATAGCATAGTCAAACGTTTAAACTTTTATATTACCTGCTAAATTTGAATGGGCAAAGTCAAAATTTTTTTTTTGCAACTTTTCATAGAAAGAAATCGCTGGGCTAGGGTTGTCACTTTTTATTGTTAACATGTAATACAAAAAAACAATAAACTGACGGAAATTACGCACACACATTATAAAACATTATTAATAATAACTCAAAAAAGGTTTTATAGAAAACAATATGTACTTAATATTTAAATAATCAATACGAGATCAAGGAAACCTTATAAATTATATCAAAAAAGGAGCAAATCAAAAAGTTTTTGAATACTTCTACCCAGCAGTAGAAATACTGTGAATGATGACGCTGGTGCTGTAATGTAATAAATTGAATGGTTAACACACCCAAAGTTAAAATTATTATTTCAGTTTCAATACCTTCTTTCTTTATCAGTCAGGTAAAAACACCTTAATAGAGGTGAAAACCCTGATGGCAATATTTCGATGGGCAAAGTCGTAAGCAGTGCAATAGGAAAAGTAATTTGACATTGCCCACCTTCAATTTTTCAAATCTAGCTGAGTTTTTGTGTATTATCATCGATGTATATCTTTTCTTTGTTACAAATTAACAATGATTCACAAATTTCTTGCCTGCTGTAACCTATAATGGAGTTCTGGAAAAAGTTTTTGGCACTGATTTTGGCCCGCGAATCACACCTCCAGCTGAACGACACGTTCTGTCCTTCATCTGGAGTTACGTTGCCGACTGACGTTTACGCAGTGCTGCCAGCAATATGTGAAATATTCTACTATTGGCAAAAAAATAATGCTACTAGGATAAGTTGCCATTTTTTATCAATATTTGTGAAAACTACCGAAACTCAACCGGGCAAATTTAGATCGGTTGGGCAATCTTGTAAGGTTCTACGGTAGCAATGAAAAAGTCACAGTGTGATTACAGGTGTCATTATATGCCTAATTGCAGTGAAATTAGAGACACTATATGAGCAAGTGTGTTGAAAAAAAAATTACACGGACCATTTGGAGCCACTTTTGACCCCCTCATATCTTAAAAACTATTTCACATAAATATGTCAAATTTACGAAATTGAAATAGGACCATATCGGAATAAACTTTTGAAATAAGTCTTTTGAACAAACAATAATTTTGCATATTGCAATTTGGATTGAGTTATGCCCCAACATAAATAAAAAAAAATAACTTTGGCTATTATAATAAGACTTGTGAGATACATGTGTGTTCCAAATTTCATAAACACACATCAAACTATTTTTATCACTGACTGACCATAGATCAAAACTGACCCAGCTCCAGCAGACCTAGAAAGTTCTTATTCGGCATCCAGATAGGTAGTTGGGTGAATACAAAGGAATAAATCAGAAACGAATACATTTTATCATCTACATTAGGTATATAAAATCCAAAGACTTGACTGACTGACTGAGATATCAACGCACAGCCACAAAACAGATAATAATACTTCGGCACAGCCCAAACCGCTGTTCCTAGACACATTCAATTTGGACGGTTTGTTCTTTGTGAAGTTTAGGCATCCACTAAGAAAGGATTTTTCGAAATTCCACCCCTAAGGTAGTATTATTATCTTTTCTATGCCCTAAGTAGGTGTAATGGAGGGTTGAACTTTCTATGAAACTTTTTATTCTGTTTGATGTACAGAATAGTGCGAATAGTGGTCTAAAGTCTGTATCAGAATGGTTACGTTTAAATTTGCTAACATTAAATATTAAAAAAACGAAATTTATTCAATTTACTTTCAATAATTCTACTCAAACAAAACAACCATTAGATATAACAATACACCAAACAACTTGCAGAGATTCCATAAATTGTGAATGTATTAAATTAGAGTGCACAACAGATATTAAATATTTAGGAGTCATACTTGATAGACACCTAACATGGGTAAAACACATCAAACAATTATCAGGACGAGTCAGAAAATTAATAAAAAAATTTAAACAATTGCGACATATAATGAAATTTGAATTCCTAATATTAATATACTATGCTCTAGCACAATCTATTCTGACATACTGCATACCGGTTTGGGAATCAGCAGCGAAAACACATATGCTGTAACTTGAAAGAGCACAGAGAGCCCTACTGAAGGTAATGGCTTTCAAACCAAGACGGTACTCTACATCTGATCTATATAAAGAAAGTCGAGTACTTTCGGTTAGGCAGCTCTTCATCAGGAGTATTATCTTAATTAGGAGTATTATCATTACATGCAAGTTACTAAAGACATCCTGGCAGAATGTTCACAGAGACGTAGAAAAGATAGAATTTTCACGACTACTTCAAGCACAACAACGAAATATGGAAAAAATGCCTGCACTCACTTGGTCCACTGCTATATAACCGAGTAAGCAAGCACGTGGACATCAAAGAAAATACCAAATACGATTGTAAGATAATTATTACAAACTAGAAGTGCCCCGCGACTTCGCCCGCGTTAAAAACTTATTTTATTTACTTAAAACTTTTCTTTTGTAAAAACGATTCTATAATTAAAGACCTCAAATAAGAATTAGCCAAATCAGTTCACCCGTTTTCATGTTATCGCGTGACTAAGGCAATTCGGGATTCATTATAAATGGGGTATTTTTTTAATTTTACCCGAAAAACCCAAATTTTCAGACTTTGTTACCTACCCCATTTTGAAAAATCCTACAACACGTACTTTATCTCATCCTGTTTCGCATTACAAACTTTGAATCCCCGTTCCGTATCCGGGAGGAACTTTTAGAAAATCCTTTCTGATCGGATACCTACGCCATAATAACTATCTGCATTCTAAAGCTTCTTCAGCGCAATCCGAAACAATATTGATTTTTAGACTTTGTTACCCCAGTTTATCCACTTAGAAGGGCATTTTGAAAAAGTCTGCAACTCAAATTTACTTATTTATTTACAAAAGTACTTGTGTGAAATGACGAATAAAATGACTATCCAAACTTTGAACCCTCGCTTCATCCCCTTGAAGAGTAAATTTAAAAAAATTCTTTATTAGCGGATACCTAAGTCAAAATACCTATCTGCATGTCAAATTTCAGCGCAATCTGAAACAATATTGATTTTCACACTTTGTTACCCCCACTTCACTGTTTTAGGGATGGAATTTCGAAAGAGCCTCAAACACGTATTTACTTACTTAAGTACTTGTGTTAAGTTTCAAATAGAAAATACTATCTAATGTTGTTTCTCCATACCAACTTTGAACCCCCGTTTCATCCCCTTCAGGGGTGAATTTTGGATAATCCTTTCTCAGAGGTAACTAACGTCATAATAACTATCTGCATGCCAAATTTCAGCGCAATCCGAAACAATATTGATTTTCAGACTTTGTTACCCCATTTCACCCTCTTAGGGGTGGAATTTCGAAAAAACCTACAACACGTATTTACTTATTTATGTACTCAAGCACTTATGTGAAGTTTCGAATAGAAAAGACTATCTAATGTTGTTTCTCCATAGAAACTTTGAACCCCCGTTTCATCCCTTTAAGGGGTGAATTTTAGTAAATCCTTTTTTAGCTGATACTAACGTCATAATAACCACCTGTATGCCAAATACACCAAACAACTTGCAGAGATTCCATAAATTGTGAATGTATTAAATTAGAGTGCACAACAGATATTAAATATTTAGGAGTCATACTTGATAGACACCTAACATGGGTAAAACACATCAAACAATTATCAGGACGAGTCAGAAAATTAATAAAAAAATTTAAACAATTGCGACATATAATGAAATTTGAATTCCTAATATTAATATACTATGCTCTAGCACAATCTATTCTGACATACTGCATACCGGTTTGGGAATCAGCAGCGAAAACACATATGCTGTAACTTGAAAGAGCACAGAGAGCCCTACTGAAGGTAATGGCTTTCAAACCAAGACGGTACTCTACATCTGATCTATATAAAGAAAGTCGAGTACTTTCGGTTAGGCAGCTCTTCATCAGGAGTATTATCTTAATTAGGAGTATTATCATTACATGCAAGTTACTAAAGACATCCTGGCAGAATGTTCACAGAGACGTAGAAAAGATAGAATTTTCACGACTACTTCAAGCACAACAACGAAATATGGAAAAAATGCCTGCACTCACTTGGTCCACTGCTATATAACCGAGTAAGCAAGCACGTGGACATCAAAGAAAATACCAAATACGATTGTAAGATAATTATTACAAACTAGAAGTGCCCCGCGACTTCGCCCGCGTAAAAAACTTATTTTATTTACTTAAAACTTTTCTTTTGTAAAAACGATTCTATAATTAAAGACCTCAAATAAGAATTAGCCAAATCAGTTCACCCGTTTTCATGTTATCGCGTGACTAAGGCAATTCGGGATTCATTATAAATGGGGTAATTTTTTAATTTTACCCGAAAAACCCAAATTTTCAGACTTTGTTACCTACCCCATTTTGAAAAATCCTACAACACGTACTTTATCTCATCCTGTTTCGCATTACAAACTTTGAATCCCCGTTCCGTATCCGGGAGGAACTTTTAGAAAATCCTTTCTGATCGGATACCTACGCCATAATAACTATCTGCATTCTAAAGCTTCTTCAGCGCAATCCGAAACAATATTGATTTTTAGACTTTGTTACCCCAGTTTATCCACTTAGAAGGGCATTTTGAAAAAGTCTGCAACTCAAATTTACTTATTTATTTACAAAAGTACTTGTGTGAAATGACGAATAAAATGACTATCCAAACTTTGAACCCTCGCTTCATCCCCTTGAAAAGTAAATTTAAAAAAATTCTTTATTAGCGGATACCTAAGTCAAAATACCTATCTGCATGTCAAATTTCAGCGCAATCTGAAACAATATTGATTTTCACACTTTGTTACCCCCACTTCACTGTTTTAGGGATGGAATTTCGAAAGAGCCTCAAACACGTATTTACTTACTTAAGTACTTGTGTTAAGTTTCAAATAGAAAATACTATCTAATGTTGTTTCTCCATACCAACTTTGAACCCCCGTTTCATCCCCTTCAGGGGTGAATTTTGGATAATCCTTTCTCAGAGGTAACTAACGTCATAATAACTATCTGCATGCCAAATTTCAGCGCAATCCGAAACAATATTGATTTTCAGACTTTGTTACCCCATTTCACCCTCTTAGGGGTGGAATTTCGAAAAAACCTACAACACGTATTTACTTATTTATGTACTCAAGCACTTGTGTGAAGTTTTGAATAGAAAAGACTATCTAATGTTGTTTCTCCATAGAAACTTTGAACCCCCGTTTCATCCCTTTAAGGGGTGAATTTTAGTAAATCCTTTTTTAGCTGATACTAACGTCATAATAACCACCTGTATGCCAAATTTTAGCGCAATCCGAAACAATATTGATTTTCAGACGTTGTTACCCCATTTCACCCTCTTAGGGGTGGAATTTCGAAAAAACCTTAAACACGTGTTACTTATTTATGTCCTGAAGCACTTGTGTGAAGTTTCGAATAGAAAATACTATCTAATGTTGTTTCTCCATAGAAACTTTGAACCCCCGTTTCATCCCTTTAAGGGGTGAATTTTAGAAAATCCTTTTTTAGCTGATACTAACGTCATAATAACCACCGTATGCCAAATTTCAGCGCAATCCAAAACAATATTGATTTTCAGATATTGTTACCCCATTTCACCCTCTTAGGGGTGGAATTTCGAAAAAACCTAAAGCACTTGTGTGAAGTTTCGGATAGAAAAGACTATCTAATCTTGTTTCTCCATACAAACTTTGAACCCCCATTTCATCCCCTTAAGGGGTGAATTTAGAAAAATCCTTTCTTAGTACACCCCTACGTACTAAGACAAATATACTCTCCAAAATTTAAGTCTCTACGATCAGCGGTTTAGGCTGTGCGTTGTCTGTCAGCGAGTCAGTCAGTCAGTCAGTCAGTCAGTATGTCAGGACAAAGATTCTTATAGTATTAGATTATCTGCATACACTTGGCTATGCTAACTTATAGCTTTAATTGAGTAAATAATGAGTGATTTACCTATATGCATAAACACACATCACATACACACGCTCACATACACACGCACACAACCACATAAACAAATGCACACACTTACATACACACACACACAATTAAAACAAACATGCACACACATTCACACATACTGAAACCCACAGCACCACCACCACTCACATACCACAACACTATTATTTATTTTAAACATAAATTTATATATAAGTATAGTTAAATAGATACATAAACACTGCATGCACATCAAAATAAAACTGTTAAATATTACAAATTACAATAAATATATTAAATAGTTTTCTAGCGAAAATGTCTACATATCCACGCGAAGGGAGTCGCTTTGACCCAGGAACCACATTACTGTGCAGCAACACAGGCTCAATAGACCTAGTGCAGGGCAAAAAGATCCACGAAGGTAAGGTACCCATAGCTTAGACATACGTAAGTGCCTTTAAATGTATCTGTACCAACATTGTAAAATAATAATAATAATAATAAAAAGACTTTATTGCCAAAAAAGATATAACACACAGAGTTTGAAGTACCAGTGAGTCCCAAATTCAGCTCGAGGCCTGTATCTTGGGCACCCAGAGATGCGATTTTACAATTCGTATTATTATACACTTAGAAAGCTTAAAAAAGCCTTTGGAGTATTAAAATGATGTTTTAATTAACAATATTTTGATCTTACGATGATATGCAAGTTTTTGAACACAAAGATAAGAACTATATATATTACATACGTGTGTACTATACTATATTACTTTTATTTATTTACTAGAAGTCCCCCGCGGCTACGCCCGCGTTAAAAACTCCTTTTATTTACTTAAAACTTTTCTTTTGTAAAAACGATTCTATCATTAAAGACATCAAATAAAAATTAGCCAAATTGGTTCACCTGTTTTCATGTTATCGCGTGACTAAGACAAATCAGGATTCATATTTTTAAAACCCGAAAACCCAATAAAGCGCAATCCGAAACTATATTGATTTTCAGACTTTTTTACCCCAGTTCACTCTTTAGGGTGGCATTTTGAAAAAGTCTGAAACTCGTATTTACTTATTTATTTACAGAAGTACTTGTGTGAAATGTCGAATAAAATGACTATCCAAAATTTGAGCCCCCGCTTCATCCCTTGAAGAGTGAATTTTGAAAAATCCTTTCTCAGCGGATACCTACGTCAAAATTTCTATCTGGATGCAAAATATCAGCGCAATCCGAAACAATATTGATTTCAGACATTGTTACTCCACTTAACCCTTTTAGGAATAGAATTTCAAAAAGCCTGAAACACGTATTTACTCATTTATTTACTAAACTACTTGTGTGAAGTTTCGAATATCTGAAACACGTGTTTACTTATTTTTTTACTGAAGCACTTGTGTGAAGTTTCGGATAGAAAAGCCTATCTAATCTTGTTTCTCCATATAAACTTTGAACCCCCGTTTCATCCCCTTAGAGGGTTAATTTTGGAAAATCCTTTCTTAGAGGGAATTAACGTCGTAATAACTATCTGCATGCCAAATTTCAGCGTAATCCGAAACAATATTGATTTTACACTTTATTACCCCATTTCACCCTCTTAAGGGTGGAATTTCAAAAAAACCTGATACACGTGTTTACTTATTTTTTACTGAAGCACTTGTGTGGAGTTTCGGGTAGAAAAGACTATCTAATCTTGTTTCTCCATACAAACTTTGAACCCCCGTTTCATCCCCTTCGAGGGTTAATTTTGGAAAATCCTTTCTCAGTGGGAACTAACGTCGTAATAACTATCTGCATGCCAAATTTCAGCGTAATCCGAAACAATATTGATTTTACAATTTATTACCCCATTTCACCCTCTTAAGGGTGGAATTTCAAAAAAACCTGATACACGTGTTTACTTATTTTTTTACTGAAGCACTTGTGTGGAGTTTCGGATAGAAAAGACTATCTAATCTTGTTTCTCCATACAAACTTTCAACCCCCGTTTCATCCCCTTCGAGGGTTAATTTTGGGAAATCCTTTCAAAGAGGGATCTAACGTCGTAATAACTATCTGCATGCCAAATTTCAGCACAATCTCAAACAATATTGATTTTACACTTTATTACCCCATTTCACCCTCTTAGGGGTGGAATTACAAAAAAACCTGAAACACTTGTTTACTTATTTTTTTACTGAAGCACTTGTGTGGAGTTTCGGATAGAAAAGACTATCTAATCTTGTTTCTCCATACAAACTTTGAACCCCCGTTTCATCCCCTTCGAGGGTCAATTTTGGAAAATCCTTTCTCAGTGGGAACTAACGTCGTAATAACTATCTGCATGCCAAATTTCAGCGCAATCCGAAACAATATTGATTTTTACACTTTATTACCCCATTTCACCCTCTTAGGGGTGGAATTACAAAAAAACCTGAAACACGTCTTTACTTATTTTTTTACTGAAGCACTTATGTGGAGTTTCGGATAGAAAAGACGATCTAATCTTGTTTCTCCATACAAACTTTCAACCCCCGTTTCATCCCTTTCGAGGGTTAATTTTGGGAAATCCTTTCAAAGAGGGATCTAACGTCGTAATAACTATCTGCATGCCAAATTTCAGCGCAATCTGAAACAATATTGATTTTACACTTTATTACCCCATTTCACCCTCTTAGGGGTGGAATTACAAAAAAACCTGAAACACGTGTTTACTTATTTTTTTACTGAAGCACTTGTGTGAAGTTTCGGATAGAAAAGACTATCTAATCTTGTTTCTCCATATAAACTTTGAACCCCCGTTTCATCCCCTTAGAGGGTTAATTTTGGAAAATCCTTTCTTAGAGGGAATTAACGTCGTAATAACTATCTGCATGCCAAATTTCAGCGTAATCCGAAAAAATATTGATTTTACACTTTATTACCCCATTTCACCCTCTTAAGGGTGGAATTTCAAAAAAACCTGATACACGTGTTTACTTATTTTTTACTGAAGCACTTGTGTGGAGTTTCGGATAGAAAAGACTATCTAATCTTGTTTCTCCATACAAACTTTGAACCCCCGTTTCATCCCCTTCGAGGGTCAATTTTGGAAAATCCTTTTTTAGAGGGAATAAACGTCGTAATAACTATCTGCATGCCAAATTTCAGCGCAATCCGAAACAATATTGATTTTACACTTTATTACCCCATTTCACCCTCTTAGGGGTGGAATTACAAAAAAACCTGAAACACGTCTTTACTTATTTTTTTACTGAAGCACTTATGTGAAGTTTCGGATAGAAAAGACGATCTAATCTTGTTTCTCCATACAAACTTTCAACCCCCGTTTCATCCCCTTCGAGGGTTAATTTTGGGAAATCCTTTCAAAGAGGGATCTAACGTCGTAATAACTATCTGCATGCCAAATTTCAGCACAATCTCAAACAATATTGATTTTACACTTTATTACCCCATTTCACCCTCTTAGGGGTGGAATTACAAAAAAACCTGAAACACTTGTTTACTTATTTTTTTACTGAAGCACTTGTGTGGAGTTTCGGATAGAAAAGACTATCTAATCTTGTTTCTCCATACAAACTTTGAACCCCCGTTTCATCACCTTTGAGGGTCAATTTTGGAAAATCCTTTCTCAGAGGGAACTAACGTCGTAATAACTATCTGCATGCCAAATTTCAGCGCAATCCGAAACAATATTGATTTTCACACTTTATTACCCAATTTCACCCTCTTAGGGGTGGAATTAAAAAAAACCTGAAACACGTGTTTACTTATTTTTTTACTGAAGCACTTGTGTGGAGTTTCAGATAGAAATGACTATCTAATCTTGTTTCTCCATACAAACTTTGAACCCCCGTTTCATCCCCTTCGAGGGTTAATTTTGGAAAATCCTTTCTCAGTGGGAACTAACGTCGTAATAACTATTTGCATGCCAAATTTCAGCGCAATCCGAAACAATATTGATTATACACTTTATTACCCCATTTCACCCTCTTAGGGGTGGAATTCCAAAAAAACCTGAAACACGTCTTTACTTATTTTTTTATTGAAGCACTTATGTGAAGTTTCGGATAGAAAAGACGATCTAATCTTGTTTCTCCATACAAACTTTGAACCCCCATTTCATCCCCTTAAGGGGTGAATTTTGGAAAATCCTTTCTTAGTACACCCTTACGTACTAAGACAAATATACCCTCCAAATTTCAAGTCTCTACGACCAGCGGTTTAGGCTGTGCGTTGTCTGTCAGTGAGTCAGTGAGTCAGTGAGTCAGTGAGTCAGTCAGTATGTCAGGACAAAGATTCTTATAGTATTAGATTAAAGATAATTACAGTTAAGTTAGATATGGAGGGTGTGTGTGTGTGCTTACGTGCGTTGTGTGCGTGTGTGCCGTGTATGCGTTGTAGTTTGATGCATTATAACAGGTTTTCCGTGTCGTTGTATGAGAGTGTGAGAAGCCATTTTTTAATGGTGTGTTTGCATTTTATAGCAGTGGAGTTTTTAATATCAGATAATTTGATTACTTTATTGTATGTTTGGGTAAGTGAATAATTAGGGGAGCGTTTAGTAAGCAAAGAGGTAGCTGATGGGAGGGGAAGTCTAAATGCCCGTTTTTTTTAGTAAGTCCTCATATTCTGGCAAATTAAGAAAAGATTTGTGTGTGAGAGTTGTTGCGTTAAGTATAAAGAGTTGGCGTACCCGTACAACTTCAAAAGCATTGTATAGGGGGTCTGTAGGATAACGAAACGGTTTTTTTAAAGCAACTTTAATTAGCGCCCGTTGAGCCCTCTCAATATTTAAAAAGACTGTCTTATCTGCACTTCCCCATACAGGAATACAATATTGAATTATGGGTTGGCAAAGAGCTAAGTAAGTTTGTCGAATTATGTCTTTTGGAGCACAAATGCAACCAATAAACAATTTTTATTTATTTTATTTATTTTTATTCTCTGGGTTAATTGTCTCGAAAATTGGTACACATACTCTTAGTCTCTTAAATTAATATATCGTAATGAGTTACGTGCATCAATATATATACTTAATAGTTACCTAAATCTATGAAAAAAATAAAACATTATTCGTAGGGTTACGTGTATTACAGTTTTTCCAAAACCCCCACGCGTTTGTCTGACTGACTGAATAACTGTCTGATATATCAACGCACTGCCTGCTATGACGTCAATGTACGTACCCAATACCCATCGATATATTTAAATAAAACTGGCCAAGTGCGAGTCAGCATCGCGTCTCTTATCGCACACTTAGGGAGGGTTCCGTACAATACTAAACATAACAGAGTTTCAACCTCATATATTTGATTAATTGATATTACCAAGAATATTTGGTTTGGTCGCGATCTAGAAAGACGGGCTCGTTTACTAGCGCCATCTATGCCATTTTGCCGAACTTTATTTTGTTTTTAGTATTTGTTGTTCTAGCGGCAACAGAAATACACCATCTGTGAAAATTTCAACTGTCTAACTATCATGGTTAATGAGCTATAGCCTGGTGACAGACGGACAGACAGACAGACAGACAGACAGACAGACAGACAAACAGACAGACAGACAGACATACAGGCGGACAGTGGAGTCTTAGTAATAGGGTCCCGTTTGACCCTTTGCGTACGGAACCCTAAAAAGGGAGATAAGGTACCCCGCTCCTCAACGTGGACCGTATGAATTAGGTACGTGAACCTAATTTCACCTTAGTCACAATTGTACTGCCGTTTGTGTAGCACGTACAGAATGACATGTGCAATTATCGCAGATCTATTTAAATAATTAGTAACAATGCCTTCCTCTGTTCATCATGCACATGAAGCTTGACATTAGAAATTCGTGTTTTCATGTACATAGTAGTTGTTTCTAGTTCCATTATGTTTACGTGGCTTAAGAGTGAGTACCGCATCTACCTTTTTATATCGATGTATGTACCTAAGTTCTATTAATTATTCTGCGTTTGTTACTTTGTTGTTTACTCATTTTAAATGAGTGAACATTCTTTATTTGAAAAGAAGGGTTGGATTTAGAATCGTTTGGCACGAAAAAGGGGGGGGTAAAGGGGTGGAATGGGAAGGGGAGGGTCCCCCCTTCACTACCCTACCACTCCCATTACAAGGTAATGCATAGTTTTTGAGTTATGCCTATTTTTGTTGGGTTTGATTTTGGATTTTTGGTTGAATTTAGAATCGTTTGGCATGACTTTGATATAAAATGTTATGGGAATGTGTAGAGGTTAGGTCCCTCATTGTAACAATACCATTCTTATAACAAGGTAATGCATATTTTACAAGAAAACGATATAAACAAAATCTAACCTAAAAATATACTAAACCATAAAAACAAAGCGCAAATAATAATTACAAGGGCTATATAACTTAGTAAAAATTTTAGTAATATTATTTACCACTACTAAATTAATAAGAACACCCCACTAGATAAAAAAAACTAGGTTAGGTTAGGTTGAAACTGCGAAAACACAACGCAAAAAGTTTGTTAAACATCCAACAAAACAGTGATATTAATCAGCAAAGTGTTACAAAAAAGTGAGGTTATGATTTTACAAAAATACGCATAACTCTAAAACTATGTATTACCTTGTAATGAAAGTGGTGGGAAAAGGAAAGGGGGACCCTCCCTTACCCCCCCATCACCTCATCCTCCCTTTTTCGTGCCAAACGATTCTAAATTTTTACCAAGTGAGGTTATGATTTTGCAAAAAAAAAATCATAACTCAAAAACTATGCATTACCTTGTAATGAGAGTGGTAGGGTAGTGAAAGGGGGACCCTCACCTACCCCCTCCACTCCTCCATTCCCCCTTTTTCGTGCCAAACGATTCTAAATTTCAACCGAAAAGAAACTTACAATACCTAACCAGCGTTAATAATGCACTTCGAGACGACGCTACGCCAAAAATAGCCGATTATATTCCTCTTTAGCTAGAAGTGCATCATATGTACTGCCGGGCTCTTTTAATATACAGAACATAATCAGATATTAATAATTAACATTACAATACATCATAATCATGCAAATATTAATTCCAAGATTAATGAAAATAATCGATAATCGAATAAATTCATTGACGATTCTACCTCTTCCATACTGTGAGCTGTCAAAATGATCATCCAAAATTTATAAAGTACATATCTAGATATCTCATATCTGGCTAAACACACTAATCGTGTGGAGCCATAATGACATTAAAAAAGTATAGAATAGAATATATATGGATGGGTTCAAAATTTAAATGTTCCAATTTTACGTTGAGTTTATTGTTCATTGTTCTGATTCTGATGCTCCTCTGGCGGCCAGTGGAACCCTAAATAATATAATTATAAATAATAAAAAATGTTCTTTCCCGGCAAAGTGGTCACGCGGTTTTTTCAGATTACATTACGAAACACCTATATAAATAAGACTCGAAGACTTAGTTCATCAGTAATAAAAGCACATGAACGATCTCTGTATATCAACAATAGAGCTGTTGTAATCAGTGTTTTCAAAGGATTTATTGGAAAAATACATAGTGCAGCAAAATAGTGAGTTCTTTTTTGGTTATGTTTTTGTTTTGTTTTTGCGTGCTTATGCCTTATTATATACCTCATTATCTCATATTTTTTCATTTATAGCTTAAATATAGGTAAATATAGTTTCGTCGTATCGGTAGTTTCGGTAGGGTAAAACTGGGTAGGGTTAGGGTCGTATCGTACGTACTGTAGCTGAATTGGTTTGGTACAGCGCTTGGGCCTGTCCCCGGAAGACGCCGGTCGCGGGTTCTAGTTACTCAATGTTCAAGACGTTCTCTCGAGTATAATTTTGGATTTTATTTAATATAAAAATGTACCAAAAATATGTAAAATGAAAAATATAAAGATGTAGTAAACATTTCTTTTTTTTAGTTTATTTATAGCTACACACTATTAGTGTATTTAGCCAGTGTCAAGTATGTGTCAAGTATTAAAATTCTTCAATTTTTTGTGAATTCAAGGGTAGGATAGGAATGTACTTTACCTGACATTGATTATAGGGGGGAGGTGGAGGGAAAGGGGCAGATTCCCCCTCCTTGAAGGAAAAGTTGCAGATGAATATGCTTGACGTACGACGATCATTATTATTAGTTGTTTGCTGGATTTGCATGACCAATTTTGCATCCAGCGAGCGCCCTCACCACGAACGCGAACTTCGTGCAGATAGACAGTGAATAACGCGGACGTACGTCAAAACGGTCCTGCATCGTGCGTGCTTGATCGTGTATAGACTTGCTGTATAGCAGATTTAACATTTTGAGCTTGTGTCGCAAGGTAAAGGCACGTCACGTCACGTGATTTACTCTGCTTGCGCTTGATGCGCGCATGATAGTCAGTATACAATGCTACATCCAGCGCACAAGCAAAATCGACTTCACAAAAAAGGAGGAGGTTCTCATATCGTCGGAACCTTTTTTTTATGTATGTTCACCAATTACTCGAAGATACCTGAACCGATTTGGAAATTATTTTTTTGTTTCAAAGCGTACCCTTTCCAGGTGGTCCCATTTAAATTTTAACGAAATCGGTCGAGCTGTTTTTATATATCAACATTTGTATTACGATACATTTACATACGTGGACGATATACTCACTAATGGCACATATTATATAATAGTTACTACGTCTACGGGTTGATTAGCGCGACGTTGGAAGTTGGTCCTTTTAGTTTTTTATACGATCTTAAATTATATTTTATAAATTAAATATGGCAACTTCTTATCGGCAGCGAATATACTAAGTACGTCAATTAAAATTCTAAGTATTCAGGGAACTATAAATACTGGTACATTGTTATATAGTGATATATCAAATTTTATCCGAAATACATGCCCGGCGCTGTTCCAACTCAGTTACGCTACGATCCCATGGATACGACGAAACGAATGGATTACATTTTAACTAGTTATGCATTGGTGGCGTCATCTGTGATTACTGTTTAAAAGTAAAATACAAAGTGTAGTTAACACAAAAAAACATAATATTTAATTAATGAGTTGGCAACTAATATTATTGGAGAGATTACATCGATTTTATTCTGTCAACTAATAGTAGAGAGTCCATCTTAGGGGAGATGTTACTGCCGGACAGTTCTCAGACCTATTGTTTCAACAAAGTGATACAAGAATTTAAAGATAAAACAAAATCACTGGGACCGCAAGATATTGCTGCAATATTTATTGCGAGATATAAACATAACACAACACTGAACGAAAAAAAACAATATATTCAAGAATTGAATGAAATAATGTTCAATAGCAATCGAAAATTTAATATTATAATATGTAGCATACGTTACGACGGAAGAAACGATGATGATATTTACAGGATGAATAGACAAATAGCACGCATAGCAAGCGCAACAGAAAACATACAATATTTGGAGCTGAACAACGAGACAGCTTATAGACATGTAAAGGAAAATATAATCTCTTCAGTAACTACTGGTAGATAGATAACTATGAATTAGCAACATATTTCAATAGACAATTGTTTAACCATGGTGGTACTGAAATCTATGTAAAAAATGGCTTAGATTTTAAAATTCGGAAAGATTTAAATAAATTGTCATGTGAAATGAATTGTGAATTAGCAGCTGTAGAGTTAAAAGAAACTAAAATTGTAATTATCTGTATCTATAGACCTGACAAAGATATTTCATTGTTTTTTGATATAATCACAAAACTTTTGCGTACTATCTATCGAGAAGGAAAAAGGGTAGTTTTAGGCCCGGATTCCTCTGTCGCTGACGTCGGTCGCGTACGTCGGTCGCGCGTACGAATATACGTTGTGTTCTATATAGCACCACACTGTGACGCTGACATCAGCGGCGCGCGAGTTGCTACGCGCCGCGTATGGCGCGCGTCGGTGTCGCGCGTCAGCGCCGCGTACGTCGGTCGACTGACGCGCTATAGAACGCTATGAGGCCTGAATTCCTCCGTCGCTGACGTCGGTCAAACACTCCTACTAGAACTGCAGGAAACAGTGCTACTTGTATAGATAATTTTATAGTAAATTTTGACGATTGTAATGGTTCAGTATTAGACTATAAACTATCCGATCATAACGTTATAAACCTAGTAATTAATTATAAGAATCAAAGAGCTGTTACGAAGAATTCTGTGAAATTAACTAGGATTATGTCTCAAAATAATTTTAATTACTTTCATTATTTATTTAACAAGGAGTACATTACATTAAAATCCCAAATTTTACATTGTACATAACCAAATACAAAAATGAATATTTTACTTCAGACAATTATTATTCATTCCTATAATGTTGCGTTTCCAAAAATTGCACCTAAACATAAAAAAAACTTATAAAAAATGGACTACTACAGGTATAGAAATCTCGAAACGAAATCTAATAAACCTAGAAATATTGCAAAACTGTCATCCAAATGAACAGAGAAAAACTAAAATTAAATTTTACCAAAAAATCTTAAAAAAAACAATGAAAGCAGCTAAAAAACTTCAATATGGACACAGAATCAAATCATCTGGTAACAAAATTAAAGAAACCTGGAAAATAATTGGTGAACAAGTCAAATACAGCAAAAAAAACACATTCTAAACCAGCCATAACAGAAATAAATGACGAAAATGGTTGCAGAGTTGTAGACACAAATAATATTGCTAACTTATTCAATATTTTTTTTAGGAGTATAGCTTATAACCTGACTACTGATATTAACATTGACGCAGCAAAATGCCTAGAATATCTGACATTAATTAATAAGCCTTTGACATTTATACAATTTGAACCAATTGATTACATAGAATTAAGAAATATCATAATTAATATGAAATCAAAAAAATCTTTATATATGACATGAGCACTGATACTGTTAGAAAATTCTTATTGACAAATGACAATATTTTCGAATTATTATTTATAGTGATAAATAGTTGCCTAGAACATGGAATATTTCCAGATGTACTTAAAACTGGCAGAGTTGTTCCATTGTTTAAAAAAGGCAAACACTGTGAACTTAGCAACTATAGACCTGTGTGCATATTACCCACGTTATCAAAGATATTAGAGACTGTAATAAAAAACAAAATTGTTAATTACTTTGAAAGCAACGAACTATTTACTCCGGCACAATTTGGATTCAGGAAAGGACGATCAACCGAGATGGCTATCAGAAGGGCAATATATTTTGTTTTGGAATCTTTAGATGAGTCGCAGAAATGTGCAAGCATTTTCTGTGACCTTTCTAAAGCATTTGACTGTTTACGCCACGATATACTGTTGCAAAAGCTAGACCACTACGGATTCAGAGAAAAAGAATTGAAAATGATGCGTACGTATCTTATAGATAGGAAACAAGTAGTTACAATCAACGGTTGTAATTCCAGACTTGAAAAAATTCATGTCGGTCTACCGCAGGGCTCAATTTTAGGACCAGTATTGTTCTTGATTTATGTTAATGACCTCGTCAACTACCTACCAGAATGGACATTTGTCACCCTTTTTGCGAACGACACTCATTTGGGTATAAAAGACAAATGCCCAGTTAAATTAGACCAAAAAATACAAGAAGCTTTAAACTTTTTAACACAATGGTTTGCAAGTAATGGCATAATATTAAACGCAGATAAAGGTATTATAATGAAATACCAAGCAAGAAAGGTTTCACAAGTAAATGTTAACACCAAAGAAAATGTATTTTTAGGATATACTGTCGACTATGCAATAAGCCACACGGCTCATATTGACAAACTCTGTAAAAAATTGTGCAGCGCTAACTATGCCCTGTTTAAATTAAAGCCCCTTATAAACTACGAGGCTTTAATATCAGTCTACTATGCATACTTTCATTCCTTATTAAGTTATGCTATTACTGTTTGGGGCAACTCAGCTAATGTGAATGATGTGTTGAAATACCAAATAAGAGCCACCAGAATAATAAACGGACTGCGAAAACGCTCATCAGCAAAGCAATATTTTATTAAAAATCAGATCATGACAGTTGTATCACAATATATATATAATAATATTTTAGAAATTCAAATGAACAAGAACAATATGACGAAAAACTTGGACATACATATTTATAATTTAAGAAATAAAGAAAAACTATATCTGCCTAAAACGAGACTCCAAAAGGTTAGAAAACAAGGTATCTATAATAAAATACAATTATATAATAAATTACCAATAAATTTAACTAAACTGACGTTACGTAATTTTAAACAAAAAATATATTATTTCTTTAAAAATAATCCCTTTTATTCTTTGAATGAATATATGACCTGTGTTGTAAATGAATCTTCATTTTTGTAATATATATATACATAGATGATTTAGTAACTAAGTGTACGTAGTATTATTATCTTTTCTATGCGAACTGTCTACGTTTAATTGTTAAAATTGCGAAATTGTTTTATATATAATTCGATTTTTAAATAAATATTTTTATATTGTATTGTGGTGACTTACCTAGAATAACAACACTTATTATTATGGTCAATAAATAATCTGAATCTGAATATTGCTTAAAATAGGAAATGGTGATCTCCCTGGAACTGTATAATATAATTCTCCCTACAGAGGTTTCCACTGTAGAAGAGCTTATAGCTAAAATTTACCCAAATATTATAATATCTATACCTATAAAATGCTTACTGCGCAATGTAATCGAGGCAACTATACTGACAGGTTGCTCGCGAGGAGAGTCTGTATTTACTCCTAGGATTCCCCTAACACCATTATATTACCGCTTCGAATTCAAGAGAGTGCAGTTTCCTTTCAAAGCCTGCTTCGCCATAACCATAAACAAAGGTACAAGGTCAAACTCTTAAGGTAGCGGGAGTAGACGTGAGAGAAAGCTGCTTCTCCGCGTATATATGTATGCGTATCTTTAAGTTGTGTTTCACTATTTCATTTTTTTATATAAAAAAACGTGGTTGGTTTTTATTTTTTATTTTATTTAACCCACTTTAATATATTTTTTTAATAGTCTGACGTATACGATTGGATGTCAGCTGAATGGTTCATTAATTTTGTTTTTTTATTTTAAATTCAAAGCGTTAAAAATTTTGCTTTTGCTATGTTTACGTGATAATTATGATTTATTTTATTATTTATGATTTTGACGTGTATATGTTATTAATACTGCCTACATACTGAATAAATGCTTTGATTCTTTGATTCTTCTTTGATTCCCACGGCCAGTTGTATATGGCATACTCCAGACTAAGCGCACAGAGTAGCCTGGTGACCCTGGAAACCCGAAGGAAAAACAAAAAAATATTGTTTACAAAGAAATACTGCGGTGGGTGTAGTAGTTCGATTTCGTTGTAAAAAGATAATACCCCTGTGTCACCTTCACCAGATCAAAGGCCGAGCTTTGTGTTCATAAAATATCACATTTTATTTTATTTTCATGTTTATTTAACCTTAATTCAAACATTTTAACATAATAAATTATATGTTATAACAAAATTAATAACGAAAAAGCAATTAAAAATCCCATTAGAACCATTTTTGACTTCTACGCGGACGAAGTCGCGGGCAAAAGCTAGTATTATACATATATATTATACTCCGGCAGCTAAAATCAGACAGTTGTAGCGGTGTCAAGAACAAATGGCGTCGCTTTGCGTTTCATGTTTTGCAAAAAGTTGGCCAGATAGTTTGTATGAAAATTTCAATTTTTTCTGAAATACTTTATTTTTTCATTCTTTTCCGCAAGTTAAAAATGTATATTCAGGCTTAACTATTCCATAAAACAAACCTTAGGTATTACGGAACGTTGAATTTGCGTTGTTGTGATTAGCTATTACATATATAGTATCTGTGGTTGTGATTATGTGATATAAACTGTCAAAATATAAAAATATCAGGCGAATTTTACGATTTCGAAATATTTATTTCTAAGAAAGTGTTAGTTTCCGCAAGTTAAAACTTCACACGGAGCCTTCGTGCAATAAGACCGTGGATGGAGTATTAAATGGATTTGGAGTATTTAATGGCATTTAAATAACAATAATAATATGAGAAGGATAAAACTATACAATTACTAGTATGAGAGAGCGAGATGAACAACAATTTTTTATCCTTCTCTGCGTATGCGATTTTACAAGGTTGAGATTTAGAATCGTTTGGCACGAAAAAGGGGGGTAGAGGGGTGGAATGGGAAGGGGAGGGTCCCCCCTTCACTACCATTACAAGGTAATGCATAGTTTTTGAGTTATGCCTATTTTTGTTGGGTTTGATTTTGGATTTTTGGTTGAATTTAGAATCGTTTGGCATGAATTTGATATAAAATGTTATAGGGATGGGTAGAGGTTAGGTCCCTGATTGTAACAATACCATTCTTATAACAAGGTAATGCATATTTTACAAGAAAACGATATAAACAAAATCTAACCTAAAAAATAAATGTAAAATCTAATGTTCCCTCTATATATATATATATATACTTTCTCTATGAATAAGACCTTTCTGTGAATAAAATCCTGGCCCCCGATTCGATGTCACGTAATGTACAACTTACCTGACGTACAGCTGGGATAGATCTTGAATAAAGCGCTTTACTGCTAGTCAGAAATTGAGAACTTGCCTTCTATGGTATAATAAAATTATCACGGAGAATAGACTAGTAAAATTATATTCTCATTGACACCATCTCTACTTAGTCTGTGTTGACGCCATTTGACACATGATATGTGATGGATGATATGAGAATGAATTGTCAAAAAATTGTTGACCCGTGTAACTGTTGTCGGTGCTGTCCCAGTTTATGTTTTCTGTAAGTTGAATTTATTGATAATACATAAAATTACTCTACTTATGGTAGTAACAACAACATATTATGCCCTAAATATTATATCGGATTGAGCATGAGACCGTAGGTTTATCATAACAAGTTCAAGTGATGTTGGCTGTCTATTGACAGCCGTACAAAATGATGAATTTCTAGATTTTCAAATCATTACTTCAACACAATCGGTTACAACAGATTTCTATACTGTGATTTACTACAAGGTTCAAAGCCTACGATCCAGTTCTACTATTTCTTCTATAGGTCTCACTTTCCAGTTTCCGGAAACTGCAGGCCTATTAGACGTGTGTAACTCAGGTCAGAGCCAGTTTAAATATTCAGATCACAGAGACTTGAGTCACTGAGCTGCAGCTCAAATGCAAACTAGACGACTCACGGCTCACACCCACAGTCATGGCTCGCAACGCAATAGTAGCAATAGCTCAGACAGAACACTAAATACTCGGGTTCCGGGGAGTGCAATAGTAAGTGCTAAGTTGTCTATAGGGTATTTTACTCTAAATGAGAAAAAATCTAAAAATATATTATTGAGATAGCTTAGGCAAAAAGCAGTAGAAAAACGTTAATGTGAATGCAGCTCGCTTGAGCCTGCACTCGAGTCGCGAGTCAGGCGAGTCGCGACTCACGCGACCACGCGTGAGTATAACTACGAATTGAGCTGACTTGTGAGCCCGCTCGCAGCTCTGGTTCAAGTGCTTGAGCTGTGATCTGATCTGCGGTTCAAGAATATTTGTTGAGTTACCCATAGCTATGGCCTATCACGAAGTTTGGTAGGGATTTTGGTAGAAATGAACGAAATGACAGAGAGCTATACAGCCTACATAGCTGCGTCCCCGTCATTTACTTAATTTCGTTTATTCAATGATCAAAATGTCAAAGTTCGTGATATGCCCCCTGCATAATACAAACCTACGAAAATACATATACTATGTCAACCTACTTATATCATTAGCCATATCACATCAACCATTTAGTTCGAACATAATTTACAACAGATGATGTAGAATGTAACTGTTTCATTTTTTGTATAGTAAACTATAAAACATGTGGTGAAAGACTACATTATCAATTATACATTATATATTAGTAATGATGACTAATTTATATTTTACTTTTTATAATAAGCGGCAATAGCTCAATGGCTAAGGTGTCGGCCTGACGGTCGAGAGATTGTGAGTTCGATCCCCATTGCATTGCACTATTGATGGGGACCCACTCCACTCACAAGCATATATATTTAGCTTAGTTGGAGTGGGTTACAAGACTACTTGTATTGTGCAACCCACATAGTTAGCAATTTAATTTTGAAGTGGTCTTAAATACCTCGGTTTTAAAGAAATATATTATTTCTATATATATAAAAATATATAATTTTGTCATACCTAGTAGTAACGAAACATTTCACGCATCACTGGTTAAATCAATCGTGAAAACAAAAATCATGTGCCACATCAGTTGTGTGCATCAAAACCGTCTGTTACATATAGCGCAATTTATCACGCAGGCCAAGCTACATTATAATTCGCAGAATTACATAGTGTGAAAGAGACAAAGAAATAACATTTGAGCGTAACATGCCACCAGCTAGAAGAGAGAATTTGTTTAAGCTAAATTGGATCTTATTCTCAACACATTTAGCCTTAAATTTATCTGAAGTAATTTCTCACTTGCTTCGATAAATAACTCTGCATTACAATAACTTCAAATGAAAATTAGTCTTATTTTAAACACGGTAAGGTTTTGGTTAAATAGGTAGTTGAAATTCATAATGCCAGTGAAATCACGTCGTGCGTGACTAGTGAAGTCGTGAGACAGGAAGGATATCACTTCAACTTCACTCACTTGTAATCTCTACTTGTCGCTGCGCACCGCGCCATGTCTCGCATGTTCACTGTTTGTTTATTAAAACATACCTGAGGTTCTTGTTTAGCTGATTAGTATCGCGTCAATCAATTCAATATCACAATATCAAATTAATTCAATATCACAGCGAGTGCAACATGTAACAAGCGGAAAAAACACTGCTTGCTTTAACTATTTGACTAAATTTAACAGTAACAGTATAAAATAGAACATTAATACTAGAATAAATATTAATGTGCAATGGCATAGCTGAAAGGTGCAGCTAATATAGACAAAAAGCCTATTGCTTTAAAAATTCACAATGTATGTAAATTCTATGTTATCCACTTCAAAAGATAAATTGTTCTCGCTGTGTATCTCTATTATCTCCTCAAACACCTCTCCAAATAGGTTTTACACATTTCAGTACATGACATGTCAATGACAGTCAACCAGACTTGCTAAAGTTAATCTGTGACCAGAGCCAGTGAAATCAGACACTCAATAGATACCTATTTCAAACAAATTTATTCATCATATCTCAGTCCAATTTAGATCACTGTAGCTAGAAAACGCCTTTCTAATTTTCGCAATCACTGAGGCCAGATATTTTCAATTACAGATACCTATCAGTATAGTCATGGTAATTTACAAGTTAATATTGTTTTTATTGTTTTCTAGTCAAGCCAGTACCATGAGTGCCTTGAGTCCTTTGGATCCATCATCATTCTCGAGACCTGGTAAGAGATATTACATCTTTTGTAGAGAATCACATACTTTTGGTTAAGTTCAAAATGTGGTGTTCATTCCGCTGGTTTTTATCTATCAGTCGTATCATCACAGCTCTTGTGAAACATAAGGAAATTGCTAAAGAATATTATGGTACTGTGATGCATTTATTTGATTTTATGTACTATTGTTTATTTTATTTATTGCTTAATGGATGATGAATAATATGTATTTATTGGTATTGCAAACTTGTCTTAAACATAATCTTTTGTACTAGCTAATATACATGAAGTATTTATTATTTAAACTAGTGTAACATTATATACCCCAACTAGGATAACTTGTATGATGGCGTACCAACACCCTCTCATCAGACAACACCAAGTAATCTTAATAAGAAGTTAACTATATATTAATATCCATTTATATTGATTGCTGAACAGATATTATTTAATCACTTGATAATTGTTCAAGAATATATGACTCCTAATTTTTTAAAATTGTGAACATACATAATTCAAAGTATGCAGTATTATTAACGTGACCATTTTTTTTTTACGAGAAATTCGCGTGGCTGTTGGCCTCTAGCAAAAAAAATAGGAATAGCGAGACAAATGAGTTTCAAATAATCCAATCATATCGCCTGTCTGCGTACCAGATGATTGTAAAACTGTGGTACCAGTCTGCATCACGGTGACTCGAAGCTCTTATGTTTTTAAGTTTCGCATGGTTTCGAAAAACGGGACAATTATGCATCCAAGAGAATTAAAAATGGGACATCTGGTCACGTTAAGTATAATATGAAATAGTGCGGTGTGTGAGGTCGGAACATCATAAGGTTGTGGCGGCAGATTTTCTCATTGATGGTGGTAAGCTACTTTTTGGTATCAAGTCTAGCAGAACATCATTATCATAATCAACCGGTGTCAGACCACTGCTGGTCGAAGGCCTCTCCCAAGATATGTCACTAAGCCCGATGTTCAGATCTTCTTTTCCACCCACTGCTTTGCGTATATCGTCACTCAACCTGCTCACAGGACGTCCTACGCTACGTTTGCCGTTTCGCGATCTCCACTTTAGGACAAGTCTACCCCAACGGTTATCAGTCCTGCGGCAGATATGACCAGCCCACTGCCACTTCAGTTTGCTTATCCTTTGAGCTATGTCGATCACTCTAGTTCTCCGGCGAATTACTTCGTATAACAGAACATTGATATAATACTCCTACCAACTGTGGAAAATGTGTGACACGTTTTTGTCCTTTTATTTAATATCTTTAAAAATTGCTATGGAAAAAAAAACATACAGACGAATTGATAACCTCCTCCTTTTTTGTGAAGTCGGTTAATAAAGAGGAATTGATGTTTAGTTTCATTATTTAAATCTCATGTGTTTAATGTAATATATGTTCATTTGTTACAGAAATAGCA
Organism: Cabera pusaria; assembly: GCA_954871355.1. Classification (NCBI taxonomy): domain Eukaryota; kingdom Metazoa; phylum Arthropoda; class Insecta; order Lepidoptera; family Geometridae; genus Cabera; species Cabera pusaria. Next base: position 17,046,426 of record OX940902.1, read on the forward strand.
ATAATAAAGCATATATCACTAAGATTAAATGTGAATTTTGAACAAAAAGTGTTGAGTGGTGCGGCAACATTCAACATAGATGTATTGGATGACACCAATCAAGTGGTATGTGGTCTGTCTTAAAGTTGCTACTCACGATGCAATTTCGTATTCAATCCGTTGATTCAATTCAATTGCGCAGTGAGGAGGCAAGTTAACGCATACTTTCAACATGTTGTGTGTCGAGACGACCATCCGTTCAACAAATTGAATTACGAAATTGCATCGTAAGTAGCCACTTTTAAACTACATTGTTACTTAGCAGGAATTTATTTGACCTTCATTGACTTCCTAATGAATAGGAATCTTATAATCTTGGAGGATAGGAATTATAGATAACGATTATTCTATCTTAAACTACATTGACACTTTTAAATTATAAAAGAAGGGACAATTTAGTAAATAGAATTATAGCCCAGTCGGGTTGGTCAGTAAAAGGGCCAATTCAAAAATACCCGGCAGATTTTTTTTTACTGTAAATTTAAGGGGGGGGGGGGGGCTTACAGCCGTAGTCGAAATTCCTAATGGCGACCGAATTCCGTTGGTGCGTTAACCGCCAACTTGAATTTAAGGAGAACCTGTTTTTGTCCAATATTTTAGCGAACGAAAAGCTTAAAGAAGCAAATAGTATAAAATATATGTATTTATTTATGTTAGGTTACGTTACGTTAACATTTAAATTAAACATACGATACCACTTTACTTATCATAAATACCTTCTGATAAGATCGAGTAACACAATATTGAAAAGCGTAACCTGTTTATTATCACACATTGATAGTATTACTATTGTGGAATATAAACTCTAATAAAAAATTATAAGCCTAATACAAATCTTTAACTTTCCTCTCCCCGAACATAAAACGTTGCTCTGTAATTCAAAATATGATTTAACTTTGTTTACAAAAAGAAAAAAGCTGACCACATGCCGCATTTTCAGTACTAAGTTTGAGGTGTTTATCTCTGGATATACTTATCAGATCTCGATAAAATTACGAGGGGACCAAACGGGAAGCATACGCTCTCAAACAAAATAATTTTTCAAATCGGTTAAGAATTAGATGATAGATTTTTTTTTTTTTTTTTATACCGAACTGGGTAGCACTTGATCACTATCTCACCTGATGTTAAGTGATGATGCGATCGATGATGTAGCGTGCTTACCCAGACGATACCTATTCACTCGCGATTTGAAGACCCCCATATTGTACTTAATCGGAAACGGACTCAGGCAGGGTATTCCATTCCTTAGCGGTTCGTATGATGAACGAAGAAGCAAATCGCTTCGTTCGGGTAGATGGTATATCCACCATAAATCGGTGGCGCCTTTTAGTGTCTCTGGATGTCCGATTATAAAATAGGGATGGTGGAATCAAATCATGCAGTTCCATTGCACACTCTCCGAAATGTATCCGATAGAAAACCGATAAACAAGCGACTTTGCGGCGATGCGCGAGACTCTGGAGTCTCTTGCTTACTAATAGGTCATCGCTGATGAGTTTTTTGGCTCTCCTCTCAATAGCTTCCAGTGTCTCCAGCTGGTATTTAGCAGAACCATCCCAAAGGTGAGAACAGTACTCCATACACGACCGGACTTGTGCTTGGTAAAGATTAAGCAACTGTCCCGGTGTGAAGTACCGTCTCACCTTAGCCAAAATGCCAAGCTTTTTTGAGGCTAGCTGGGCTCTTGACTCAATATAAGAGCCGAAATTGAGATAGATAAAACTATATTGTTACACCACAAATAAAACTTATATATTTATACACAATAGCTTACATTATAGTGTTACAATGGGTGGTCTTATCGCTAATAGCGATCTCTCCCAGACAACCTTAGTATGGAAAGAATCTAAAAAACTGTCAACAACAGGGTGTATCTAATTAAAGTAAAGAAAAAAAAAGAATTGATGGAGTTCTGAGGTAACAAACAAAAAAAACAGTCGAATTGAGAACCTCCTTATTTTTTGTGAAGTCGGTTCAAAAATATGAAAAGACGCGTCAGCGACGAGAGCGAAGTGGAAACGATCTTACTTTCGTTTTGCTTCGCTCACAATGTGTTTTGCGCTTAAACTACGTCAACGTCAGCTCAGCGATGCGAACTTGCAAGCTGAAAGAAAGGATATAAAGTAGTTGTTACATTTTATCTTTTGAATAACCTTTACCTGCGCTATAGAAAAAAAATATCATTAAAAGGCGTCGTAAATTAGTGGAATATTTTATGTTTCTAAGCCAAATAAGTCACGGCTTGGATACGACTTCCTTTACATAATGTTCTTAGCTTTGTGACTCTATTATCTTCTTCGTTTTCAGATTTTAGATGTCCGCAATCTGAATATAACGTCGATAGAGTCTGAAGGCAAACAGCTGCAGTACAATGTTGGAGATGAAGTACCTAATTTCGGATCCAAGTTGACCATCACCTTACCGAGTAACTCTCATAGTGGAGACAAGTGAGTTTCACTTCTACTAGATATATAGTTACGAAGTTGTATTCATTGTGAGAAGACACATTGAAAAACGAGTTGCGATAATAGGGTTACGGTTATATGTATATGTCGCAGGCAGATAGCTTAATTAGCCGTTCAATCAACAGCTTAGCCTCTTTACTAAACAGCGCCGTTCAACTAGATTCCTGAATGATATCCAGCCATTTGATCAAACAGCTAGGCAAATGACTTGGATCGATGACGTATCATTACATGCATAGCCATTTGATCAAACAGCTAGGCAAATGACTTGGATCGATGAAGTTCCATTACTTGAATAGCCTCTTCATTAGTCTGACACTAAGGTCTCTGACACTAGAGAACAGTGACCACCGCGTGACGTGCGCCGCGCGTCACCAGAAATATATATATGCATATACATATAATGGTATGTAGGTACCCGCGGCTGTATTAAAATACAGAATAAAATTGCAAAAAAAAAAAATGATTTTGTTGTAATAATTTGGCTGAAGTGCATTACAATAGTCGATTTTTCATACATTCTGAGATGTTGCCAAATATCCTATTGGACTAAAATCTATATTTTCTAGACAAGCACGATTCCATCTTAAACCGTATTATAGAACTATACTCGAGCTCCGATCAGCTCTTGGCCGAAGTAATCATTTGATTGGTTATCTAGGTCATATATGAATGTTGTCTTTATTCTATGTCTAACATCGCCTCATGGCACTCATGCTCTGCAAAAAGCGTTTCCAGGCTTGAGCATCGTTTTATAATACCAGCCTTGACCGCATCAGGTGAGGAAGAACTAAAGTTACTCAAGTGCTTGTCAGTATGGATTAACAATTTAACTAAAACGTGGTTAGTCTTCTCGCAACAACGGTAACGATGTTACTTGATGTAAGCGTATTGTCGTCTCTATTTAGTAGTAGAGTTCAGGTTCCCATATTAGGTACCTTGAGACAATTATTTATTGTCCTGCCTGTAATTTCACAGAGAATTGCTACCGCCCAGGTGAGCTGTAGGAACTTCGCTTTTTTATATCTTATAGGCTAGCGTTTGACCACTATCTCGCCTGGTGTTGGTGATAAGCAATGATGTGGTCGAAGAAGTTGGACACGCTAGCTCGTGAATACTCTCAAGGGCTTAAGTGCTGTCGGAATACCGTAAGGTTTTGGCGGCAGATTTTCTCCTTGATGGTGGTAAGCTTACTTTTTGGTAGCAAGTCAGGCGGAATATCGATATAATATACTCCCACCACCTATGGAATATGCTACTTCCACCTTTGGTTAAAAATTCTTTGCGCAATTTAAGTTCGCAGCGAGAAATAAACGTTACGACTAACCAACTGCAAATAAACGAATCTGAATCTGAATCTGAACTGTTATCACGTGACGGGCAAATCCAGACTAGTATTATTTTAACAAGGATATACTTTATAGCATGAGGATGAACATAGGCTACTAAATTCTTGGTGTACGTGAACGAAGTCCGGGTATTAGCTAGTGTAGTGATTAATATATTTTTTTCCAGAATAAAGCTGACAATAAAGTATAGCACAGCGCCCAACGCGTCAGCCCTACAATGGCTGGATCCAGAGCAGACTTCGGGGAAGAAACATCCCTATCTCTTCAGCCAGTGTCAGGTAATCTAAACATTTATTATAAAGAGGAAACATTGAGATTTTTTGTTACGATTTAACTAAAAAACTACTGGACCGATTTCAAAAATTCTTTCATTAATAGAAAGCTACATTATCAGCGAGTAACGTAAGGTACATTTCATCCCCGTATTTTCACGGGAACTGTCACTACGCGAGTGAAACCGCGGGGTGCTGTTTGTATTTCTATAAAATCACAAATGTAAACGAAAATGTCAGTTTGCTTGTTCAAAGAAACCATATAAACTATTTGAGAGTTGTTGAAACTTTATTATAATTTTTTTAAAACTCATTCCGTATTGCATTGTGTTTGTTTTAATTACCGCCTCGGCTTCGAACGAGTGACTATTGCGACAGCAACGTTTCATAGGTGCGGCAATTGATTTTTAGGGTTCCGAACCCAAAGGGTACCAACGGAACCCTATTACTGAGAATTCGCTGTCCGTACATCCGTCCGTCCGTTCGTCTGTCATGTCAGGGCTGTTATATCTAGATCTAAGTCTAACCGTAAATGGTAGAAACTTGAAATTTTCACGAATTAGTATTACTATAACCGCTATAAATACTAACAAATACTGAAAACAGAATACAGTTTTTTTTAACCGACTTCAAAAAAAGGAGGAGGTTTCTCAATTCGACCGTATTTTTTTTTTTTTTTTTTTTTTTTTTTTTTTTATGTTTTTTCGGGGATAACTTCGTCGTTTATGCACCGATTTTGATTATTCTTTTTTTGTTCGAAAGGAGATATCCCAAGTGTGGTACCATGGTAATTTTATCGAGTTCTGATAAGTATCTCCAGAGATATTGAGATAAACATCTCAAAATTGGTACTGAAAATGAACATTGAAGTCGGTTCTTTTTTAGTTTTTAAACGATATTATAGTTATTGTATATGTTTTTTTGTATTGATAGTGGTCAAACGCTAGCCTATAGCTAGTGTTTAACTACTATCTCTCCTGTTGAAAGTGATTATGCGGTCGAGGATGGTAGCACGTTAGGCCTAGAATGGGAACTGTCTCTCAATTGGTGACAGATTTTCTAACTTGAGGGTGGTAGCTGGCCTGGCGGATACTAGATAGTCCTACCACCATGCGGGGGTTGGGGATTTCTTAACATTGTTTTTCATTCACCGACGGACCACTGAAAAGCGCACATAAATGTTTCGGATAGTAAAATCCATTGGTGTACGGCGGGTTAAAAATAAAAGGGAGTCTATGGAGACTAAACACACGTTTCTTGTATGGACAAGAAACGTGTTTTTTTCAGGCGTTTTATGATCGCTCTTACAAACCGTAATAGATAGAGACTTGAAATCTTTCTCATTGTGTGTATTACATTAGCTGCTATAAGATCAAGTAATAAAAACTAAATAAAATACAAAAAACTTATATTTCCATCAAATTTTGTCGAATCAGAACCCTACGTGTGCGAGCCGACTCGCACTTGGCCAGTTTATTATTTGTATTAAAAACATACAAATAATTTTTTTTTACTACTAAATCGATGACAGTTTCCTTTGAAAATTATAATACTTTTTATTGCTATAGATAAATTTCCCCATACACTGGCTTATCCTCATAGATTACCATCCTACAGATTGTGTTTACCGATTTGTTTGTTTATTGGATGACATAATGTTTATATTTGTTTTACAATATTGAAAACAGGCTAGTAGTCCACCTGATGGTAAGTGGTCACCTCCACCTATTGACATCTGCAAAACCAGAGGTAATGCTGGTGTGTTGCCTACCCTTATTAGAGAGCACTCTCATTACTCTTCGTTTTAAGCTACCCAGATTGAGTGTTTCTGGGAAGGTTTCATATGGGTACTCTTTTGTAGGGAGTTACATTTATTAAAATTGTAGGGGTGTTCTATTCCATTGTATCAAGATCTAATGGGATCCTTCATAAATACAGAGCAAACCTTATAGGACAGACTATCCCACTTGAGTAGGAGCATATTATCTATGTTCCGCCTGACTTGCTACTAAAAATTAGCTAACCATCATCAAGGAGAAAATGTGCCGCCACTACCTTACGGTGTTCCGGCAGCACACAGCCCTTGAGAGTCAGAGTATTCTTGGTCTAGTATGTTCACCATCTTCGACCACATCATCGCTTACCACCAGGCAGGATAGTGGTCCAAGGTTAGCCTATAAGGTATAAAATAATTAAAGATCGTTTTTAAAACTAAAGAAACCGACTTCAAGTGCCGCGCTAGTAATTTTCAGTACCAAGATGAAGTGTTTATCTCCATATCTCTGGAGATACTGAACATATCTCGATGAAATTTGAATGGGACCACCTGTGAAGTATAATCCTTTCAAACAAGAGAAGAATTTTCCAAATCGGTTCAAGCGTCTTCGTGTAATCGGTGCACAAACATAAAAAGAGATTCCTACGTATGAAAGAATAGAAAGATACCTCCTGCTTTTCTGTGAAATCAGTAAAACAGGTGTCAGTGTAAAGTAAATAAGTGATATGTTCTATATATAAGATCGTTTAAAAAACTAAAAATAACCGACTTCAATGCCGCGCTATTAATTTTCAGTACCAATTTTAAGGTGTTTATCTCCATATCTCTGGAGATACTTACCATACCTCGATAAAATTACCATGGTACCACACTTGGGATATCTGCTTTCCAACAACAAAAAAAGATCAAAATCGGTTCATAAACGACGATGTTATCCGCGAACAAACATAATATATATATATATACGGTCGAATTGAGAAACCTCCTCCTTTTTTTGAAGTCGGATAAAAATGACAGACTATCTCACTTGCAGCATTAAAAGATTTCTTCAAATATGTTAAACAATAATAATAAATGCTCTTTCAGCCAATCCACGCCCGTTCAATCCTACCTTGCCAAGACACTCCAGCTGTGAAGTTCACATACGACGCTGAAATCTCCGCCCCTGAAGAGTTCACCGTACTGATGAGTGCGCTTAGAGGAAGAAATAGAGGAACTACCACAACGTTTGACCAGCCAATGCCTCTGCCTTCCTACTTGGTGGCTATTGCTGTTGGGGTTCTTGAGTCGAGAGAACTTGGACCTAGGTGAGGCTTAAAATAATTTAAGATCATTTTTAACCAACTTCCAAAAAGGAGGAGGTTCTCAATTCGTCTATGTTTTTTTTTTGTATGTATGTGTACGCGATTACTCCGTCATTTGTGAAACGATTCGAATGATTCTATTTTTATTAGTAGGGTACATTGCCAAAGTGGTCCCATTGTAATTTTATCGAGATCTGATAAGTATCTCCAGAGATATGACGATAAACGTTTTAAACTTACTACTGAAACTTGACTCGCACGGCATGGAAGTCGGTTGTTTTTGTTTTTAACCGACTTCAAAAAAAGGAGGAGGTTTCTCAATTCGACCGTATATATATATTTTTTTTTTTTATGTTTGTTCGCGGATAACTTCGTCGTTTATGAACCGATTTTGATTATTCTTTTTTTGTTCGAAAGGAGATATCCCAAGTGTGGTACCATGGTAATTTTATTGAGGTTTGATGAGTATCTCTAGAGATATTGAGATAAACATCTCAAAATTGGTACTGAAAATGAATAGCGCGGCATTGAAGTCGGTTCTTTTTTAGTTTTTAAACGATATTATTAAACTATCTTAATTATGTAACTAAACGAACGTGCAGGCGTCTGAGTAATTAGGGTACATACATATAAAAAAAAAGATTCGAATCGAATGGAGTACTTCCTACTTTTTTTTGAAGTCGCTTAAAAATATATAGTAGTATAGGCTAACGTTAGAGCATTATCTCAACCGTTGGTAAGTGATGATGTGGTAGAGAATGGTAGCACGCTAGGTTTAGAATGGGAACTGGCTCTCAAGAACAGCTTTGGGCACACATATAGTCATACCATACAGAATTGGTCATGGACTTGTGGTCATTATGGTGAATAAATAACGTAAAGGTTTTTTTAAAAGCTTGCTAGCAATATAGGTTGCACATTACTAGTATTCTTGCTAACCCCTCCAACTAAGCTAAATATGCTTGTGTCTGGAGTGGGTTCACGTCAATAGTGCAATGAGTGGGGATCGAACTCACGACCTCTCTATCGCCAGGCCGACGCCTTTCCCATTGGGTTATTGTCGCTGTGAAGGTTCTTACAGATTTTTTGGTTTTAGATGATCGTCAGGACTGATCAAACTAAAATGTGTTAACTGCAGACGATCGACTCCGTATTATTTTTTTGATCGTTATGTGGAATTGATAGATATTCGCTGGTCAAATTAACACGATTTTTCTTTTTTTTTGTTTCTAGATCGAAAGTATGGTCAGAAAAGGAAGAGATTGAGAAGAGTGCGTGGGAGTTCGCCGAAACTGAGAAATATCTGCAAGCAGCTGAGAAACTGTGCGGACCTTATGAGTGGACTCAGTACGACCTACTGGTACTGCCGCCTTCGTTCCCTTATGGAGGAATGGAAAACCCTTGTTTGACCTTTGTCACTCCTACATTGTTGGTAAGAATATTTGTAAAATTAAATTCTCGACGACGACACCACGTGTGCATGTTATATTTTTAACCAAATTCAAATAATTAAGATAATATAAGGTTTCACCGATTCGAGAATCATTCCAGAATATTTTTGGCAAAGCAACAGTTAAGTATGTAAACAAAAAAAAAAAAAAAAAAAGTAATAATAAAGCGAAATAATTTAGACAGTTTAAAAACTTAAACAACCGACTTCCATGCCCCGCGAGTCAGTTTCAGTAGCAAGTTTGAGACGTTAATCGTCATAATATCTCTAGAGATACTTATCAGATCTCGATGAAACTACAATGGGACCACCTCGGAAATGTACCATACCGATTAAAAAAGAATCATTCAAATCGGTTCACTGTTGACGGAGAATCACGTAACATAGGTACATATAAAAAAAATATAAAAAAAACATTCAGACGAATAGAGAACCTCCTCCTTTTTGGAAGTCAGTTGAAAAGGAGATAGCTAGATATATAAACACTTTATTTTTTTTATACACCATACAAATGAAAAGTAAAAAATGGTAAATAAAACATAATGGGGCAACAGGCGGTGTTATCGCTTAAAGCGATCTCTTCCAGACAACCTTAAGGAGATGGATTGCAAAATTATTTTTTTTTGTCAAAGAGTTTTACTCTGTAATTTGTATCATAGTAATAGCATTCAGGCCCTACCTTATCTTATTGATTTCATTTTTAGGCAGGCGATAGATCTCAGGCTGATGTAATAGTCCACGAGATAATGCACAGCTGGACCGGTAACTTGGTCACAAACCGGAACTTCGAGCATTTCTGGCTGAACGAGGGCTTCACAGTATTCTTGGAGAGGAAGGTTGGAGCTTCCTTGATTGCTGATGTGGATGAGGCTAAGAAGAGCAGGGACTTCCATAGCATACTGGGGCTGCAAGAGCTTACTGAGACTGTGAGTATTTACAATAGACCAGCGGATCCGGCAGACGCTGTCTTACAGCGCCACCTATCGGGTCCAATTGTGAATCTAAACCATCTACGGACTAATTCAAACACACATACCAAAATTCATCTAAATCGGTCAAGCCATTTAGGAGTTCAGTGACATACACACGTATAGTAGAATTATATGTATAAAGATATGCGCTTGAATGTGATATATCACGTGATGATGGTGGTGGGAGCATATTCAAATCAAATCAAAGCATTTATTCAGCATGTAGGCAGTATTGATATACGCACATATACACGTCAAAATCTTGAAATAAATCATAATCAATTATCAAGTAAACATAGCTAAAGCAGAATTTAACGCTTTGAATTAAAAAAAAAAGTAATGCCCCATTCAGCTGTCATCCAATTTTTGACGTTAACGTCAGACTATTAAAAAAATATTAAAGTAGGGTTGCCAACCATACACGTACACACGTACGTGTGTTTCAGTACTTCATACAATTTTTATATTTAAAAAAAAAGTGAAATAGTGAAACAACTCAAAGGAACGCATACCGATCACAGTACATATCATGATCCGAATGGAACTATTTTGTCGATGTACCGCCTGACTTGCTATCAAAAAGTAGCTTACCTTAGTTAGGTAACCTTAGTTACGGTGTTCCGGCAGCACAGAGCCCTTGAGAGTCAGAGTATTCTAGGCCTAGCGTGTTCACCATCTTCGACCGCATCATCGCTTACCTTCAGATGATGAAACGATTCCGCTTAACATTTTAATCAAAATATATTTATAAGTCTTAAAAAAAGAAGGTGCAAGTGTTTTCAATTCGACTGTTTTTAGAAAATATTTTTTTTATTTGAGAGGGTCTTCCCGTGTCATGCCATAATAAATTCATAAGTATCTGATAAGTATCTCCAGGGATATGGTAATAAACACCTCAAATTTGCTAAAGAGAATAAAACAAAGAGCATCGCAAGAGTACTGTGACATTTAAAATATGTTTTTTTTTTTAAGTTTTTTAAACGATCTTAATTAGATTCAATGAAAGACGACCTAAAACATAAATGTAAACAAGATTTTAAATAAAAATTGCAGATTGCCACCTTTGGCCCAACTAACCCGCTAACTCGACTAGTGCCCGATTTGGTCAACGTTCACCCGGACGACGCATTTTCGCGAGTACCCTACGAAAAGGGGTCTTTATTCCTGCGCTATATAGAAGACCTCGTAGGAGGGCCCGGTAAGATATACCTTAAACTTTTTATTCAAACTAACCAATATTTTTAGGTGACAGATGAGTTAGGAGCTACAAGTCAACTGACGAAATTGGTGGTGGATTTAAAAGCAGTTCATCCCGATGACGCGTTCTCGACTGTGCCTTATGAGAAGGGGTCGCTGTTTTTGAGATATTTGGAGAATTTGCTGGGTGGGCCGGGTTAGTAGATATACATTTTTTTTGCAATTTAAATGTAGGGTACAATGGTGCATGGTGTTTTTGGTTCCTTTGTGACGACGTGGCATGGTTTTCAGAGTGTCCTCCGGTGAAGGTAAAACATGGTTAAGAAACCTCCAATCCCCGCATGGTGGTATGACACTATCTAGTGTCCGCTGGCCAGCTACCACCCTCAACTCATGACAGATTTTGCATCTGTCGCTAAACATCTAAGATAAGTTAGTATAGTATAATACTTAATTATACATAACAGATAAGTGTTCCGGCAGCTATCCTTGAGAGTCAGTTCCCATTCTAGACCTAGCGTGCTACCATCCTTGACCGCATCATCACTTACCAACAGGTGAGATATTGGTCAAACGCTAGCCTATATGAAATTTTAAAAATCTAGCAGAGTGGAATTGATTCCTGTTTTTTATCACCCTGCCTTTTTAATCTGCCTACATACTGAACAAATGATTTAAATGTTGAATTAATTCTTAATAAGCTAAAACAAAGACAGTGTACCTACTTGATGACCTACTTGACAGTGTACCTACTGTGTTAATGTTAATTAATATATACATAATCAGGGTTTATGATTAGGCGACAAACAAGCTAACGGCCCTTCTGATGGTAAGCAGACACTGTCGCCTATGAACATGCAACACTGTAACACCAGAAACTAATGTCTGACAAAAATTAACTTTAAATGATGTTTGTTTGTTTGTAAATTCTTTTTTGCACAAAAGTAAGTACAAAAAGCTACTTTTAGGGCGTGCTAGTCGGAATCACTCTAAGTAATTCAAACTGAATGTTAGGCTAGGTTCTGAAACAATACCTTACCATCTTCGACCGCATCATCACTTACCAGCAGGTGATATAGTCTTCAAACACTAGCCTATAAAATATAAAAAAATAGTAACATTATGTTATAAATAGTATAACTAACCATAAGTAAATTCATCGTGATAAAAGTACCCTATTTCTATTTACAGAGGTATTCGACGACTTTCTCCGTTCTTATCTGTCAACGTTTAAGAAGAAGTCTATAGACACGGACGACTTCAAGAAATACTTGCTGAAGTATTTCAACAACAGTGAACAATTGCAAGCCGTTGATTGGAACACTTGGCTGTATTCAGCCGGCATGCCCCCGGTTATACCAGAGTAAGAATTTCATTTTTATTAGAGGAATTAATTTTGACGTGAGAACGTCTTATAAATCGATGAACGCCGGGCTGCACGCACGAAAATGTGTCATGTTCCGCGTGCAACAAGCGATAGAGAGATTAGAGAGGCACGATTGTATGACGTTATCACGTAAAGTTTTCGTCCGTAAACCGACTACAGATAACCAATTTTTTTTATAGGTGACGACTTGTCCCCTCAGCTTAGCCCATGTTCACTAATACATCAGAATCAGACTTATTTATTTGCATAAATAGTGAAAATAGTTTCGTTCGTCATTTTACCACAAAGCGGCATGCAAATATCACCCATATATTACTTGTAAATAGTTTTTTTTTTAATGTGAAAATGGGTATCGCTTGACCACTATCTCACCTGATGTTAAGTGACGATGCGGTCGATGATGTAGCGCGCTTACCCAAAAGATAACTATTCACTCGCGACTTGAAGACCCCTATGATGTATCTAATCGGAAACACAGACTCGGGCAGGGAATTCCATTCCATTTCCATGTACGCGTAAATGGTATATCCACCATGAAGCGGTGGCGCCTCTTAGTATCCCTGCTCGTCCGATTATAGAATGGAGATGGCGGAATCAAGTTATGAAGTTCCGACGCACACTCTCCGAAATTAATCCGTTAAAAAACCGACAAGCAAGCGACCTTGCGACGATGCTCGAGACTCTGGAGTCTTTTGCTTACTAGTTGGTCGTCGTTGATGAGTTTCTTGGCTCTCCTCTCAATAGCTTCCAGTGTCTGCAGCTGGTATTTGGCAGAACCATCCCAGAGGTGAGAACAGTACTCCATACACGACCGGACTTGTGCTTGATAGAGATTAAGCAACTGTCCCTGTGTGAAGTATTGTCTCACCTTAGACAAAATTCCAAGCTTTTTGGTGGCTGTCTGGGCTTTAGACTCAATATAAAATCCGAAATTGAGAGTTGGTGTTAATGAGATGCCAAGAAGCTCAAGTTGGTCATTTATCGGCACGGACACATCCCTGAAAGTAGGAGCCAGTGGAAATGGACTCCGTTTCGCGGCCAAAAGACACGCCTGGGTTTTAGTAGCATTAAACTGAACCATATTAGCATCGCCCCAATCGGAGACTGCCTTCAAGGAAAAGTTTAAGCGCTGAACCATCGCTTCTCTATGAGACCGGATTTGTACTGTACCGGCTCGTTCACTAGACATATAACTCTCCACAACGGTGCTGTTATCTGCATACCCAAAAATACCAGGTTTTAGCAGGTCATTAATATGCAGCAGAAAAAGCGTTGCAGAGAGTACTGACCCTTGAGGAACACCGGCATTCATAGCCAATTGGTCGGACGAGCAGCCATCAATGACCACACGAATCGACCGTTCCCTCAAGAAATCTAATATCCAGATACAAAAACCAGTGGGGAGGCCATATGAAGGAAGCTTGCTAATAAAGCTGTCGTGCCATACCCTGTCAAAGGCCTTAGAGATATCAAGAGAGACGGCGAGCGCTTCTTCATGATTCTCAATAGCCTCGCTCCAAATGTGAGTGGCATACGCTAGAAGGTCCCCAGTAGACCAGTTTCGGCGGAACCCGTACTGTCGGTCACTGAGGAGATCGTTTGCTTCAAGATATGTTAGGAGCCTGTGGATCAGTACACGTTCCATAGTCTTACAGGGTATGGAAGTGACTGAGATGGGCCTGTAATTAGCTGGGTCAGCACGACTACTCTTTTTGGGCACGGGTTGCACGTTAGCTTGCTTCCAAGACTTGACCAGTCGCCATAGACAAACGAAAGAGACGTGTCAGAATAGGAGTCAAGACTATAGCTGGTATACCGTCTGGTCCACTAGCTTTATTCACGTCCAGATCGCGCAACGTCTATATAGTATCCCGTATCTTAATCTGGGTTATAAACTACCTGTGTGCCAATTTCATCTAAATCCGTTCAGCCCTTTTTGCGTAATTGAGGAACACAATACAAACTTTCTTATGCTAAATATTGGTAGGTTGGACGAGCACTTACTTGATCATGATTTAATATGATGCAAAGAGAATGGGCTATCCCGTGTGAATATGTCGCTAGGGGCGCTAGTGGACTACGAGGTCCGCGAAATGTCAAATATCATTTTTAGTTTGGTATTTATCCCTATCATAATCTATAAATTATGCATGGAAAATGGAGCTACTGACTATAAAATTGCATCTCCTTTACGCAAATCCCAATATTTTCATAGTAAGTTCTGAGTAAATGTTCTTGAACTGTTGAGGTGTTAAAATGTTGTAAAAATTTTTATGTTCCGGCAGCTGTCCTTGAGAGCTAGGGTCAAAGACTAGTCGACGCGTGTTATAAATAATTTCCCTATATCTATCTCGCTCGCACTTACACACATCATCGACTGGTAGCCGTTTACTGATATCATTATCTCTATTCACGTTTATGGTCCCACGACTCAGTTCATAACGCGCCGACTATAGCCTAAATGAAAAAAAAAACTATAAGCAAAAGTAATATCTCCTTCAACTTAGTTATTTTTATCCAACTTCACAAAAAAGTAGGAGGTTCTCAATTCGTCGGTTCTTTTTTATGTATGTTCACCGATTACCCAATTTATTGAGATATGTTCAGTATCTCCAGAGATAATCTTCAAAGGCGGCAATAGCCCAATGGATAAGGTGTCGGACTGGTGATCGAGAGGTCGTGAGTTCGATCCCAACCCATTGTACTATTGACGTGAACCCACTCCAGACACAAACATATTTAGCTTAGTTGGAGGAGTTAACAAGACTACTAGTAATGTGCAACCCACATTGCTAAGTATCTCTAGAGATATGGAGATAACACCTCAAAGCTGGTACTGCAAATTAATAGCGCGGCTATTGAAGTCGGTTCTTATAGTTTTTTAAGCTATCTTAAATAATAACTAAACTAAAATGATTATTCTACATTTCAGCTACGACACGTCAATGACAAAATCCGTGAAGAGTCTTGTATCCCGTATCGGGGATAATGCCACGTTCTCATACGACGACGTGAAGTCGTTCACTCCTCACCAGATGATCAACCTGCTACAAACTCTGGTGGACAGTGCACCGCTCGCGTTGGAACCCTTGCGTAGTCTGGGTGAGGCTTACCGGCTCAACTCTTCTACGAACTCTGAGATTAAATACAGGTACTTTTGCTATTACACATAAGCCGGATTTACATTACGAAATTAGTGGCTTGAAATTAGTTTTATAACACTAATATGACCAGTAATTTCACGTGTAAGCGTTCAGTTTTACAATGCATGCATTACTTTTGTGACACTGGAGTAGTTTCGTTCTATGCGCATATTTTTTTTAAAAACGAATGTCATGCAATGCAATGCAACTAATTTCATCATGTAAATGCGACGCAAAACTAGTGTCGCGACAGCACCTGCGCAGAGTGGACGTGTGGTTTTTGATTTTGATTTGATTTTGACAGGGCCATTATCTCCGCGATACTGATTATTTCACGACACTATAATTTAAACGAAAGAAGCTTCACATGTAGTAAATATAGTTTCACGAAACTAGTTTTATCATGCACGACACTTGTTCGTAATGTAAATCCGGCTGTAGGGCCAATTTCACCGGTTCCTATTGGGAATTTAACTGATTTGACAACTTTTCTATGGCGTCATCTATGAGATATCTATCTGTCACTGTATCATGAACCGATGAAACCAGTTTCATGATGATGATCATCTTAGTGCTTGTCTGGAGGAGGAAGAAGATTTGTTGGTAATGGACATATTTTCAAGCATGCATCAAGCATGTTATGAAACTAAACATTCTCAGGACAATAAAATTTAAACAAAATTGCGATTTAAATAGAAACACTGTAAATTTAATGGTCGCTTTTGGCAGCATTGTTTCTTCCCTAATTATAGAATTTGCGACGGTGAAAATATTTTAATTTCTTTATTTTTCAGGTGGCTTCGCATGTGCGTGCAAAGCAGGGACCAGTCCAAACTCAATGAGGTGTTCAACTTCGTGAACACGCAAGGCCGTATGAAGTACGTGCGACCAGTTTACCGAGACCTCTACGCTTGGGAAGATGTCAGAGACCAAGCTATCGACAACTTTTTGAAGAACGAGAAATACATGATGCATGTATCTGCTTACACTTTGAGGAAAGATTTGCATCTCAACGACTGATATTGGCATACATTTGTAGCAGATTTTAGTAGACTATTGTGTCCAGTGCTAAGTTGACCTACGTATATATTTATGAAGTTTTAATAAATATGTTGAAATTTCACTGTGTAATAATTTATTGATTCGATTCTTAGTCTATCAGGGAACCTAAATCATAAATTACTAGCTTTGCCCGCATTGAGTCCTCGTAAAATGTGATGAATGAAGAACCGCTCGACCGATTTTGTGTTCTGAACTTCACATAAACCAACTACTAAATATTCCGAACAAAGCCTAAAACCTCAGAGCAATAATTACTAAAGTAATTTTACTTTAGTAATTATTGCTATTTTACTTTAGTAATTATTGCTCTTAGGCCTAAACAGTTTGTTTGGATAGGTGAGCCCGTTCTTGAGTTATAAAATTACAACGAAAAGTGGCATTGATTTTTATATATATTGATTATAGGTATGTAAACAATAACATTAACCCTTAACCGCATGGATTTCTTTAGTTCAAATTAATTTATGTTATGTCTAAATCGAAATTAGAAATGTGCCTAAATATATACTAGAAAAATAAAAAACACGGAAATCGGAGAAATCGAGAAAACCGTGAGTTCCATATGTATGAAACAACATGCACTCCAGTTTGGAAAATTATATCATTTGATCCTAGTCCTGATCCTAGACCTAGACGCCGATTGAAAGGCACTTTACGACCAAATCCACGACCAAAAACGCGATGTTACCACCACCCAGTACGGTGACCTGTAAATATGCCCGCGCTCAAATACTCAAATTTCTTTATTAGATTTCTATCTCTTTTTGTCACAAGCGATGTTATAGTTCTATCCCGTTTTTTCTTGATAGGCGTCATGGATTAAATATTAAGATAATACGTACAGTCCGGCAAGTATAACTTGGCGCGTCTGTGCGCCACTGTGCTTTTACTTTGTACTTTGATAACAGTTTCTCTTAAACCGCTTTTAATTACTTTTGGCATTATTGAACTATTTTAATGTAGCAGATTTATCAACAATAATGTCGCGGTAATCTCTCAAAGTCAAACTCACAGTTTCAAGAGAGCGGAATTAGTTCCAAAAACCACCACCGCTAAGTTATACTTGTGGCACTGTAGATGGATAATTTTATAATCCATCATCCTTGGGATAATTAGATAATATTATCATATTATATACTTTCTCTATGGATAGGCGTGGACGTAGTGTTGCGCCCCTACAGCATATCGATCGTACACATATCGATGAATTGGAATATTATCGACATTTAGTTTACAATTAGGTAATGAATGAAATAAGTGTGTCTCCTGATCCCACCCCACAGACCATTTATCGCGATCTACAAAGTAAGCACGTCGCCACAGATTATATAATAGTTACTACGTAACAGATACTTCACTCCCCTACATAAACACAATACCAACGTTTATTTCAGACAATACAAGCAAAAATGTGTCTAAGGCGCTTGACCTAGCGTTGTTATTACTTCGTTCGGCGCGCGCCGGTACATCGCGCGCCTTATACAGTTAAGGGTTGACTCAATGAAATAAAATAAAAAATACGAATTCTTTTTATTTACCTCACAAAATAACATCAAAATTCCTAACTAATAGTCGAATTTGAAATCAAGAAAGTGAATTTTACGCTCTTTTGTCATTTTAGTATCGGTAGCATAAAAAATGAAACATTGTGCTTGTTTTTTGTCAAACCCGCAAAATGACTATGAAAAACTTAAATCGTTTCTAATATAGAATACGAATGCGCAGTTATCCCGTCATTTGAATAATAATATACGATGCGCGCGCGTGAGCAGTGACAACCGACTGGCAGATACCACCGCCGGCGCTGGTCGAAGTTTAGGTATAAATCGCAGTAGCTATGGGCGAGTGAGGGAGGCCTGACGTCGCTTTGTATGGAAACCGAGCGTGTAACATTTTGCGTAGAGTACTTTTTAGGGTTCCTTACCTCAAAAGGTAAAAAAGGGAACCCTTATAAGATCACTTTCTTGTCCGTCTGTCCGTCTGTTTGTCTGTCTGTTCGTCTGTCCGTGTGTCACCACTGATTTTCTCAGGAACAAGTGGACCAGCTAGCAAGTTGAAATTTATACCTGATACTGAAGTCTATAGTCCCTATTGGGTGTATAAAAACTAAGGTCTTGAGTCAACACAGTAAAAAGATATGGGCAAATTTAGATTATCACGAAAACTTGTTAGTACCAAAATGTACCTTATTTTCAACTTTTTTTTATTTATCGGGTTTTTTCCTTCACTTGTGCTGCTTACAGTGACAAGTGAAAAAACCCTTGCTTTTGACCAAAATTGACAATTCTGGGTCAACCGGAAGTACCCTTAGGTTTTGGGTCGAAAACCTATAGGGTACTTCACATTGACCTAGAATCATGAAATTTGGCAAGAAGCAAGGTCTTACAGCACAAATTAAGGAAAAAATCCAAAAAATAAGAAAAGTTGAAAATTAAAGGGTGCCCCCATACATACATAGTTAACGCCAATTAAGGTAGACCTCTGAGTTATATGTGAGCGCTGATAAAATTTAGAGGTCTAGTTTAATTGGTACATACCAACGCTGGTACGGAAGCCTCGGTAGTATTATTATCTTTTCTATGGCCTCGGTGGGCAATTTCAAAAAAGAGAATATAATACTACGTTTGAATTCAACTCGACTTGGCCTGATTTATTTTTAATATGCCTCCACACGATTACTGTATTTAGCCAGTGTCAAGTATTAAAATTGCTAGTATTCGTATATTCTAGTTACAAAGTTAAGTCAAAGTCACATTACAGGTAAGCTGACGTCGTAGTCTAGTCCAAGTCATATCCTCAGTAAAGATGAGGACTTTACTAAAGATTTTTAGTAGAATTTTGGAGATCCCTTTGATTCACATAATTTTTTATTCATAATTTACATAGCCATAAGTCTAATTCAGAACAAATTCCACACAAACAGTGGCCCTCCTTCAAACAAAAACGACGTAGATTCAAAATAAGAATCACTTTGGAAGTTACAAATGATTGGCTTGGAGATAGATTTAAATTCAGAACGAAAGCAGGGATTGGTTCGCGCATGTGCTGCAATGTCTGTTATGACAGTTGAGTCAAACAAGACAAATGTCCGACTAATGACGCGCTGGACACGACTTTTAACACCGCCTGCTTGGACACGACTTTTGTTGGGTAATTTTTTAACGCAGCTACATTTCCTGACTTATTATTTATTCGTAGGCCATAACAAGTGCAACTGATGTTTGCTAGGACGATGGATTGTAATCCATCATCCTAGGATGTTTGTATACGTAATTGTTTTACAAGTTAATAAGCATTAAATTCTATGGTTAGGATGTCGATGAGAATTATGGATTACTAGGTTTATGAACGAATACATTGGTGCAAACATCTCTCTGTCATCGAGTGTCAACTGTCAATTTATTTTTGAACGAATAGAAATCATAACCTAGTATAGCAAGATAAGAGCCAATAAAATATTTGTATTTTGTCGACTATAAATTCGAATCGCAATTCGAAAATATTAGGAACTTAATTTCATTTCAATCTAGGGATTTTATTGTATTAGAATTGGCGTATAAAATATTTCTATGTCGGCTGCTAAACGAGTCCAGGTAAATTAACCATTCAATAAATAGTCAAATGAAAATACCTTTCCGATGCAACTTTCATGCTTATTATGATTGGTTTCTGTCAATAAACTGTAACTAATTCCAGCAATGGGCTACCTTTGCTCGCACCTGGCATATATTCGACTGTAAGTGGCAGGATCCCTATGAATCAGCCCACCTTATAAAGAAATACTTGATGGGGCTGCACAAACCTATTTACCATCCTATGAATGACTGCGGGGACGTTGTAGTGGCCATAAACAGCCGGGAAATAGCGCTAAGAGGTGACGAGTGGAGGAAAAGAGCCTATTTTCACCATACCGGTTATCCTGGGGGTGCGACTTGGACTGTAGCTTGGGAGTTGCATAATAAAGATCCTACAATGGTAAGTCTTCTAAGTTTTCTGCAAATGACTAGAGTGAATACTGATATTTGTAAGTAGTTGTAACCCTTATCATCAGCCTATACTAATCCACTGCTCAACATAATCCTCTCCAAGGCTCCGTTCACGACCTACACTCGTAGTGCAACCTGTGCAACCAAACACTCTAACCTCTCTCTCTAACTCTTTTAGCGAATGTGACGCTCTGAGGTCGTGAACAGTGTTAGAGCTTTTGGTTGCACTCTGAGCATAGGTCGTGAACTCAGCGCAATTGTACACCACTGAGCACGATCCTCGGCTACTCTCATCCAGGTATTGCCCTGTAACTCTAGTGTATTATAAATGTAGTGCTATGTTTGAAAACTGTATCGTATTTGTAGAACTTGGCTATTACAAAACTAAGTAGAAGAACCCAAATAAAAGCCGAGGTTGACAACCTTTGACCATGCAAGGCTCATTATATTCATGCACAAGCAGATTACCACAATTCTTTATCCATTTAAGCATCTAAGGGCTCCAATATCTCATGGGTTGCTTATTAGAAAACACAGAGCAATACACTAACGGCTGTATTAATGGAGATTTTGACAAACTAATAGTGGTGGATTTGACACAAGTAATGTTAATAATGTATTGGTTTGAACAATGCAATGAATTTGCGAGCACTCTTAGACCTTATAGTATTGTTTGGTAATACAGGGGTAAGTAGGTTATTAAATTTAATAAATGCAACATTCTACAACAGAGGGAGAAAAAGCTTAAAAGAAGCTGCCTATGGCCTTTTAGAAATATAATACTGTCTGTAAAAGACCATATCTTCAGTATGAAGTACATATTATGCAAAGGTAGCAAGTGCCATCATTTTTGTAGTAAGAGTTACCATACCATAATGTTTCTAGAGCCTGGTAATTCTAGAGCTCATGATAAAGTAGAGTGAGAGCTAAATTTTATTCCGAGCAAAGGTTCTAGTTCAAAAGATGAGATAGATGTTCTATGTGTATTGTAATAGGTAAGTTGCCCAACTTCATCTCACTGCCATCTTCGACTGCCAGATAACCAGAATTCCACCCTAGACCACTCCTTCACACAATTAGATAAAAATTCAATATAATTAAGATAGTTTAAAAACTAAAACAACCAACTTCCATGCAAGTTTTTTTTCAGTAGCAAGTCTAAGACGTTTATCGTCATATCTCTGGAGATACGTATCAGATCTCAAATAAATTACAATGGGACCACCTTGGAAATATACCCTACCGATAAAAAAAATAATCATCAAAATCGGTTAATAAATGATGTAGTTATCAGTGAACACAAAAAAATACATATGAATTGAGAAACCTCCTCCTTTTTTTTAAGTCGGTCAAAAAGAGTATATTTATGCCAGAGATTTAAAGATTTTAGATTGATATAGATTTATGCATAACAGTAATTAAGATTGTTTAAAAAACTAAAAAAAAACATGCCTTACTAGTCATTTTCATAGAAAATTTGAGGAATTTATCTCCGTATCACACAAGCTTATGAATTGTACAATTGGAGCAAATGAGAAGTATAAATAACATCTCAAAATACATTTGATCCCTGAATGGTGCTTAATGATGGGTAGGATTTGGATGTGGCACGAATCACCTACTGCGGAAAGACATGTAATCAAAAGTCTTTCAATACACAATCCTATCTTAGACTGCATCTTCATTTAACATCAGACAGTCTTCTGTCTGATAATATCATGAGATATTATCAGACAGCTACTGCTGTGGCTTGTCTGACAGCCATAAGGGAAAAAAAACTAGTTTTGTGAAAAATTATTGCAAAGAACACACTAAATCTAATTGCCATTATTTAAATATCTTACAGATTATCAAAAAGGCTGTATATCGATTAATGAAAGGCACATTGCAGAGGCGTCACACAATGCAGCGTTTATTTATCTACCCTGACCAACATGTACCTGAAAATATCCTCGAGAATGTCACCAATCAAATCAGACAACTCCGTCAAGTGCCCACAAGACTTGACCATATTCCTGAAGAGGAAGTTAAACAATTCCCCAAACTCATGGAGTACCCAAAAGATTACGTTCTCAAATAAAATCTATCATAGGATTATGTAGACATTAATTAATTAGGTGTTGTTAATTAAACTGTAGAATTTTCTTATCTTGTTTGATTTTGTTAATCTGATTTTTTTGGAATAATACTGACAAATGTCTGATTATGTTGAGGTAGTAGGATATTATCAAGTTAATTTTTAGATAGTGTCTTAAATGTTTATGTAAAATGAATATCGAATATGTAAATCATTGGAATAAGGTATAAGATTTGAAATAGTTTTTCATTGCAACTGATTCTGTTATTTAGAATTACTTACAACTTATTAGTTTTTATGAGCGGCCGATTTTTAGACTCTTTCGAAAGCGTCATGCTACTATGTTCATGATTATTATGTTTTTCATTCATTCCTGCGTAAATAATTCTAATAAAACTATTAATAAGAGTGTTTGAGAGCGTGTGATAGACACGGAAAATCCGTTCTGTTATAATTTTACTTTATCTCATGACATGATAATTATGATAAAGGGCTTGGGCGTGTTACCTCCTCGCGGGTTTAAGTTCCGCTGGACGGAGATATTTTGTATTGTATATAATAATGTACAATAAGATCGTTTAAAAACTGAAAAAGAACCGACTACAATGCCGCGCTATTCATTTTCAGTACCAATTTTGAGGTGTTTATCTCCATATCTCTGGAGATACTTATCATACCTCGATAAAATTACCATGGTACCACACTTGGGATATCTCCTTTCGAACAAAAAAAGAATAATCGAAATCGGTTCATAAACGACGAAGTTATCCACGAACAAACATAAAAAAAAAAAAAAAAAAAAAAAAAAAAAAAATATATATACGGTCGAATTGAGAAACCTCCTCCTTTTTTTGAAGTCGGTTAAAAATATAAAGTGTACAAACATATTATTTGAGCAGTGCAATATCTCTCGTCGGTTCTAAAATCTGTAATGGTCTACGACGACTATTTATTCGTAGGTAATGGTTTCATCCGAGTTATTATTTCTAAACGATAGTTGCAGATGGCGCCAACAATGCATAATTGGTTAAAATGCAATCCATTCGATTCAGTGGAAGTCGTCAATGGCTAAGTTCGCTGGACGGTGAAACTTTGGATTGTATTATGACAATGAAGTACGAAAAATTAATCAATTATAGGTATTTTTAGCAAAAGGTGTAATTATGCTGATTAGATAATACATACTCAGGAAGATAGGAAAAACCCATCAATCAAAAATAATTCAACTAGTTAAACATTACAAAACAAAAACGTATTGTCAAAAATTAGCGGAGCAAAGGGTTGTCGAAAACTTTGCCAAGGGTTCCAGGCACCATGGGGTTAACGACCTTGACGGCTTCAACAGCTGGAGCAGACTGGGGGTTAGCAACATTTACTGCATCGACGGCTGCGGCTTCCTCGGTCTCAAAAGCGGGTTCAGGGGCAGCGGGAAGCATGATGGGCTCTGGCACGATCACATTAATAGCCTCGAAAAGCACAGACTCAGGGGCGAAGTCGAAAGTGGGCTCGGCGATCATCACAACAGGAATGGCGATGAATTCCTCGACGACGGGTAGCACAGGCTGTGCAAGTTTCACAGGCTCTGGCACGATTGGGTTCTTCTCGAAGGTAGGCTCTGCGATCAAGACTGGTTCGGGAGCATTGAATGCCTCGACCTCGGGCAAAGCAGGCTCGCCGAGTCTTACGGGCTCAGGAACGATCGGGTTAACCTTCTCGAAGGTGGGATCGGCAACCATGACAGGCTCGGGGGCGTTGAACTCTTGGGGAGAGTCGAAGGCGGATTCGGCGACGCGCACCTGTGGATGAATGAAATGAAGTGATTTGGTATTGTTGCCATAAAATAGAGTACCTTAAATAAGATAAAGTAGAGTGCCATAAATTAAATCACCAGCTAGGTACCTACTACCTAGCTAGTGTTTTTATTTGATTTTAATAGTAGGTAAAATAAATACTGTCGAGTCACACTAGTAATACCGGAACAAATATCTTACTTTTGTAGCAAGTGCGGCTCTAATAATAGCTTGATGAAGGTATCATACCTTCATTCATTACCAAGGTATGATTCGGTTTGATGTTTCGATTCATTTTTAGGGTTCCGTAGCCGAATGGCAAAAAACGGAACCCTTATAGATTCGTCATGTCTGTCTGTCTGTCCGCATGTCACAGCTATTTCATTCCGAAACTGTTAGGACAATAGAATTGAAACTTGGTAGGTAGATGTATTCTGTGAACCGCTTTCCGATTTTTATACAAAAATAAAAATATAAAAGTTTCATAGGGCATGGAACTGAAACAAAAAACACATTTTTTCTTCAAAGTTCAAACCAATACGTGTGGGGTGTCTATGGATTGGTCTTCAAAAACGACATTGAGGTTCCTACAATCATTTTTTCTCAAAGTCAATCATTTGAAAGATAGGCGCGTCTAAAGTGGTATAAAATGTGTGTCTCCCCCCCCCCCCCCCTCTAACTTTTAAAGTATGGGAGTGAAAAATCTAACAGAAATATATGCTGTAGATCTCAATAAAAACGAACAACACATAACAACGAAAATTGATTGGAAAGAGATACAGTCTGTTTTAGAGATATGGCGACCGCAAATATAACTTTGTTTTTCACACAAATACTATGAAAAACAAAGTTAATTTTGTAGTTGCGAAAAATCATAGTTATGGAATACTTAACTGTGTTACGGAACCCTACGAGTGCGAGTCCTACTTGCACTTGGCCAGTTTATTTTTGGAGTTGTGAATACTATTTTGAAAAGGTTGAAGTGAGGACTGCTGCGTATAATTTAAAAGTCGTGATCTAATCACTATATAAAATACATAACTAATCAGTTCATCGAGTTGCGGCACAAAGACCGATATTAGCCAATGAAACGAATAAATTCAAGCCTTTCTTAAAGACTCGTTAAGATAGTTGCGCTATGCAGTTCCGCATTTAGAGATCTAGGGCCCCTAGGCACTTTACATTTACGGCCCCTCCCCCCTACATCCCGAAACAAGGGTGGGCAGGGCCTCTTGGATGCAGGCCAGCGCCTTGTATGTAGGTCTAGGCGGAAATACGGCCCTGGCGCTATGTAGATTAGACTAGTCAGTTGTTCAGTACATCGTCTCACTACTTGTATTCTGCAGTCTGCACACACATTAATAAACACCTTGTATCGCACCATCATCACGAGACAAGACGTATTTCGTCGTTATTTCTTCCTGCCAAAAAGAGATAGGTAGGTCCTACTTACTAAATGTTTGTCTCTCTAAAACAAAAGAAGTTTACCGTCAAGTCTTCAGCATTCTGAGCGGGGGCAGGACCATCGACGACGACAACATTATCACGGAGGACAGGCTCGCCAAGCTTCAGGGAATCGATCATTTCCTGGGGCACGATCAGCTGACCCATGTCTGGGACCTGGTATTCAGGGATGGCAGCCCTGGGGAGGCTAACCACCTGAACCTCGTCGGCGAATGCCACGGCGAACAACGCGAGAGCGATCAGGACCTTCATGGCTGTTGAACATACAAAAAATACTAAATAAGTTGAAGGTTGTATCTACACCTATTTTAAAATAAATAAAAAATAATATTACATACATACGTACAATCACATTTGTGACACACCTTTTTCCCGTTGGGGTAGGCAGAGACTACTTCTTTCCACATGCTATATACGATCCTGACATACCTCTTTCGCTTCTTCCACTTTCATGAGCGCCTTCATACATGCTCGCCGGTTATAAGTTCTTTATATATAAAGAACTTATAATCACACGACGAGCGACAGATTTTCTAACTTTCTTATTTTATTATATATATATAATAAAATAAGAAAGTTAGAAAATCTGTCGCCAAACATCTAATGTGTTCCGGCGCTATCTTTGAGTTCCCATTCTAGGCCTAATGTGCTTATCATCTTCGACCGCATCATCACTTACCAACAGGTGAGATAGTGGTCAAACGCTAGAGAGCGTTAGCGCTAAAACCCTATAAGATATAAAAAAATAATAAATCATTTCAAAAACCTATCCTCGTGTCCTAAGGACCTTTCTCTGTGAAATCAGTCAAAAGTAAGAAATCCAGTAATAATGAAGCAAATCAATTAACGTTCGCAAAATAAAAAAAATAAGTACAGGTTCTATTTCATTTTTAGGTCACAAATTGCTAGGCTTATCTATTTACTTATAGAAAATAATTTTACTTTATTTTGATAAGCAATAAGTACATAGATAGGGGGTTAGTCATTGCACTGAAATGCACTGGAATTAAATACATTCAGACAAAAAACTATAATTAATAAGTACCAAAAATGAACGAAAACAAAGAAAATTACATACCTGACAGTTATATTGCTTTTCAAACAATACTGTTTACTAATATGTATCATGGTATATGTATTGTACACTATCAATGTCTGAATCTGATAGGAAGCTTATCATTGTCGCTTGATTTGTCCACGTAGGATACCTACATGTGGACAATGTTTTCGTGTTTGGTAATTTTCTGAAATACTGTAATGTATGAATGAGTAATTTGAAAATTAATGATGAAATTGAGTCAGATTTATGCCCTATGTTAACCATAGGTATTAGTATAGGTACACGTACGTATATCTCTTCCAGTCTCAGTTATTAAATATTATTTATTGGTGGTTGGTAATTTTTTGAAATACCTTACTTACCTAATTATTAATGAGTAATTTTGATATTGAGTCAAAATCTCTTTATTTACCTACCTTTACTTTAAGTAAAATCTTTTCCAGTTATTCACCATTAAAGTTCAAGTTATATCTGTGGTTCGAGTGTTTTCCAGCCTCAAATAATTAGCCTTATCTAGGTAGGTAGTTATAGTTACATACATCAGAAACTAAATAGATTACTCAAAGTATTATTATTTACATTAACAGACAGTATTCGATATAGACAGTATTGGACATTAGGCTTCTTCTAAGGCATACCACTGAGCTCGATATTCAGCTCTGTCTCCGACCGCTGCCAGCTGGACATGTGCCTAGCTCTCTCATCGCATACCACTGAGTACGATCCTCGGCTACTCTCTGTTTTTACTCATCTTTGTAGGTTCACCTCGATGCGTATGTTCTAGCCTAAAAAGTAACACCGATCATAGGGTTAAATGTTATGTTTCTTTGAAGTGTTTCACACTTTATATTTCTGTAAATTTTTAAACACAATCCAAAATGTCATTGTACCGACGGGACTTGAACCCGCATCCTCCGGAATAACATGTTCCGGTGCTTTGCCAATTAAGCCACGGTGCGAAGTATCGTTACGACGAAATTAGTGGATTGCATTTGTTAACCAAATTATGCATTGGTGGCGCCATCTATGACTACTTATTACGTAAGTTAATCATTCGGAAGAAATCATTACAGTTTTCAAATCCGACGAGAGATGTTGCACTGCGTAAATCAAATATTATGTTTCTCTGAAGTGTTTCACACTTTATATTTCTGTAAATTGTTAAACACAATCCGATCATAGGGTTATTTCGATAGCTCGCTGAACGACTTTTAATTAGTGGTCTAGAACGATCATGTTTCGTCTCCGACCTCCGTATGTCCCTACCACAGAACAGGTAGGTAGTAGATAAGTATGACGCACTGGTTAAAGACTTTCGTCTTTAGCCTTATATTAATTGTTGATGCATAATTTATCATTTAGTGGCCAGCAAATGTTAAAGCACGGTAATTTTTACTTATAATATTGCTGTGATTATAGATATGTAGGTATTTAGTTGGTTCGCTTATTGCCTGTGCATGTCCTCCTGTTTTGTGTTCTTTAAAATACTATATACTATAAGTAATCTTAACATTCTCAAAAAAGTGAATCGGTATTTGCAACATGTCTTTATCACAATAACTAATTAACATAAGTCACCACAATGCACGTATGTGGACTTAGTTGGCCTTAGATTAATATCTACCTATATATCACAAACAAATTTAATTAATGTTTTAATATATTTGTTTATGATAGGTATACTACGCATTGCTTCAATGAGCCGTGATTCATCATTAGGTACGTCTTTTTCCTTGTGTAACGAAAATACATATATACGATGGAGATTAGATAAATTCAATGTCTGTTTTTAGGTATTATACAATAATAATCGGGCTTAGGAACTAAGTCCCGCCCGCCTGCCCAGCGTGGCGATCCGGGCATATCCATCCCAAAGATGGATAGTAACACACAAAGCCAAGGCCCCAAGGCAAAGACTA
This sequence comes from Cabera pusaria, assembly GCA_954871355.1. NCBI lineage: Eukaryota > Metazoa > Arthropoda > Insecta > Lepidoptera > Geometridae > Cabera > Cabera pusaria. Next base: position 17,075,141 of record OX940902.1, read on the forward strand.
GAAAAGAAGAGCCGATGATCAGGCTGAGTGGCGCATCTTGGGAGAGGCCTACGTTCAGCAGTGGACTGACACGGCTGATGATGATGATGAGGAGCCTTAGCTCCTCATCATCATCTATATATATTTGTATATATATATATATATACACATATATATATATATATACAAATATATATATATATATATTTGGTTATAATGATACTTATATCATTACTAGCTGTGCCCGCGACTTCGTCCGCGTGGAATAGTGTCTTTGGGTAGTATTATTAAATATTTAGACTAATTATTTTACAAATAAGACTCATGCGTATCCCACCTACACCGCACCGTACCACGCCGTGTAATTCCCCCTCCCCTCTTCCCCCCCTCGCCCTTCCCCTACCCTCTCCCTCTCTCTTCCCCCCACCCCCTTTCTCCTCACTTCCCTCTCCCCCTCCTCTTACCCCCACTTCCCCTCCCCTCCCTCTCTCTTCCCTCCACTTCCCCCTCCCCTTCCCTCTCCCCTCCACTTTCCCCCTCCCCCCACTCCCTCCCCTCCCCTTTCCCTCACCTCCCATCCCTCTCGCCTTTCCCCTTCCCCTCAGTTCCACCCTCCCTCCCCTCCCCCCATTCCCCCCTCTCTCCCCCTTCCCCCTCACAAACTTTGAATGACATATTAAATTATCGAATCAACAGCCTAAAAAATAAGTTTCAAGCTTCTAGCTTCTAAAATTGACGATACTTCCATACAACTTTTCATCCCCCCTTTCAACCCCTTACAACCCTCTTTTCGCATTAAAAAGTAGCCTATGTCCGTTCTCAGGCTCTAGACTATCTGTGTACCAAATTTCATTTAAATCGGTTCAGTGGTTTTGGCGTGAAAGCGACACAGACAGACAGACAGAGTTACTTTCGCATTTATAATATTAGTTTGGATTAGGATAACCGTTTACACTAGTGGTAGACTCGGGCCCTCGGGCCGTGACTCGAAACACGTACTACAGAAAAAAAGCATGCCCAGCACAATGCTGAGTTGGGTCCTGTTTTGCATTAATATTTTCACAATTTTATTATTAACTGCAATATGTTTAAATAAGTGTAGCAGTTAAGTACTGTTGCTTGTTTTGTTGGAAAATAAATGATTTTTCTTTCTTTATTTCCAATCGGTTTTGCTGGCATGATTTTGCTGCCAGTCAGCCAAGATTGCAAGTTGCAGTACGTAGTACCACAGATTATATATAGTATTATATAAGTCAAATTATTAATTTAGGAAAGTTTATATTAATATTGAACTTATTAATCTAAATAATACTTAAGTATTCTTTCGACTGAAGACTATAAACTCTAAAATGTGTAGGCTAAACACAAAAAATAACAACAAAACCATTCATTCAATTGCAGCTAAGGAATTTTAATTTAAAACGTAAAACTAAAATCAATCAAACATGCAAATTCTGGCATTGCGCATTAAGTAACAAATAAAAACAAATTGCAAATCTGTGCAATTTTATTTTATTACGATTATTATATTTCCTACTTATTCTGTGATTGCAGGATGTATGTACCTTACCTACGTATGTGCATTGAACAAGTTAGTTGTTCAGCGCGTTCTCTCACACAGGCGTCTTCCATTTATAAACAAGCATCATTCCATCTAAGACCATATTGTCTCTTAACATCAGGTGAGAGTGTGTCTATACGCAATACAATAAACTGGCCAAGTGCAAGTCGGACTCGCACTCGTAGGGTTCCGTAACACAGTTAAGTATTCTATAACTATGATTTATCGCAACTACAAAATTAACTTTGTTTTTCACAGTGTTTGTATGAAAAACAAAGTTATCTTTGCGGTCGCCATATCTCTAAAACAATGACCTGAGCCGCATATCTGATTGGAGCAAGTCCTATGGCTTAAAAATAAATGCCCTGAAAACTCAGGTCATAATCGTGGGTAGCTCCCGTTATATCAGCCGAATCGACTGGCAGAGTCTTCCTAGTGTTGTATTCGAAGGTGTCAACATACCATTTAGCGAGACTGTAAGAAATCTGGGAATAACTATAGATCGCTGTCTATCATGGAGTCCTCAATTGATGGAAACCATTCGCAAGATGTTCGCATCTGCAGGATCCTTGCGCAAATTGCGCAATTTCTTACCTATTACCACTAAGATTGCGCTTGCCCAGTCTCTCCTTCTCCCTATTTTAGATTACGCTGACGTCTGCTATCTCGATCTTACTCAAGAGCAGCTGGATAAACTCGAACGCCTGCAAAATTTTTGCATCAGGTTTATTTTCGGTCTGCGTAAGTATGACCACATTTCTGAGTTTCGTGCTAGGCTCGAGTGGCTACCCATTCGTCGTCGTCGGGATGCACATATACTGTCACTCCTTTACTCAACACTCTTTAATCCTTCATCTCCCCGATACCTTTTAGAACGTTTCCAATATCTCTACCTATCCCATCCACTACGCCCTTCACTTAGGTCATCAGAGAACTTGAGACTAAAGATCCCTTCACACAGCACTATTTTCTATCAGCGCTCTTTCAATGTTGAAGCTGTAATATTATGGAATTCCTTGCCCGTTGAAATCAGACGGTCCCAAACATTAGATATATTCAAACGCCGTGTCAAAGCCCATTATCTTTCATCTTAGCTACTTTTCACTGTCTATTTTTGCTCTGCTATTATTGTATTTATCCATTTATATAACATGTACTGGAATTGTATGTATATATGTGTAAGTAGGTATATGTATATTTTAATATTATTTATAAATGGGAAATTATATAAGTAAATCATGATTATCATTTCATATATATTTTATTACATATATTTTATATTATTTCATATAGTTATTAGTATTAATAAGTCCATTAATTTGTTATTCTTTTTGCATTGTCACATTTTTATAAGCCACCGCCTTCCATATAATTGTTATCCTTTCCGTACATGGTTGTCTGGAAGAGATCGCTTTAAGCGATAAGACCGCCCATTGAGCCTATTAGTTTTATTTATCTAGTTCCTAAGTATTTTTCTGTTTCGTAAGTGGTGTTTCAATAAAGTGTATATCTATCTATCTAAAACTGCTGACTGTATCTCGTTCAAACCAATTTTCGTTGATAGTTTTTATTGAGATCTACAGCACATATTTTTTTTAGATTTTTCACTCCCATACTTTAAAAGTTAGAGGGGGGGGGGGGACACACATTTTACCACTTTAGACGCGCCTATCTTTCAAATGATTGACTGAGAAAAAATGATTTTAGAAACCTCAATGTCATTTTTGAAGACCTATCCATAGACGTATAGTATATATAGACGTAACACGTATAGGTTTGATGAAAAAATTTTTTTTTGTTTCAGTTTCATGTATGGGATGCCCCCCCTTAAACTTTTATATTTTTTATTTTTGTATAAAAATCTGAAAGCGGTTTACAGAATACATCTACCTACAAAGTTTCAATTCTGTAGTCCTAACAGTTTCGGAATAAAATGGCTGTGACATACGGACGGACAGACAGACAGACAGACATGACGAATCTATAAGGGTTCCGTTTTTTGCCATTTGGCTACGGAACCCTAAAAAGGAAAAATAGCAGACCTTGGGGTCGAGCCTACCACGTATCGGCACCGTATGTCATGACAGGTGGGAAGCACTATTTGAACCTTAGTTTTATGGCATTGAGGTATACGATAAATAAAACTGGCTAAGTGCGAGTCATTGTCCCGCACACGGAGGGTCCCGAACGCCATCTAACGAATATCTTACGAACTTCTAACACCAAATAAGTGAAAGTTACCACTAAGGTGTTAGTAATTAATTTTATTAATAAGGTAAGCAATCGTTCATAGATGGCGCTATAGTAAAAAACACATGTTTTGTATGGGGACCACTTTTAATTTTTAACTTTGTTCTGTTCTTAGTATTTGTTGTTATAGCGGCAACAGAAATACATAATCTGTGCAAAATTTCAACCGTCTTAACTATCACGGTTCATGAGATACAGCCTGGCGACAGACGGACAGACAGACAGCGGAGTCTCAGTAATAGGGTTCCGTTGGTACCCTTTGGGTTCGGAACCCTAAAAACGACACGAATTCGCGCGACGGAGCGCAACCAACGCTGATTTTTGCGTTTCGTTGAACTTCGCTATACTTGTAAAGAATTTGACGCTTCGATGCTCTTCGACTCTGCGCTAGTATGAATTGAGCCTAAACGGGTAGATAGAAAATAATACACAAATTTGAATTGGAAACCAACATTATATACTTTATTCATATTTCTCTTCCATTACACCGCATTACCACTAAAATATATTTGGCAATATAAAAAATAAGGAATAGATTAGACTCGATTCTTTAATCATACTATCTAAGTTAAATTTATATTATACCATATCTAGGGTATAGAGGTTGGACTCTACTGAGACACAAAACCACGACTATATTAACTAAGTAATATGCATCTCTTTTTATCTTATTAATATATGTTGCATGAAAGAACGAGACGCAAAAGTGTCTCTTACAATTTCTTAGTAGAGTTCTTAGAAGATACACAAGCTAGTGGATATTTTATAATTGTAATAACTATCGCTGAAGCAATGTTGTGGAGGATCAAGAAAATATTCTAATGTCATTTTGGACATCAAATCCAAACATGGAATTGATGTTTTTTATTAAAATACATATGCAACAATATCGACGCCTTAGCTTTTTATATCGATATTGGTGACTTTCTTATATCGATAGTCGATATCATAAAATTTTCTATATATATTCTACAGTTGCTTTAACTCTTGATGACTTTCTTTTATCGATAGTCGATATCATATTTTTTTCTATATATATTCTACAGTTGCTTTAACTCTTTACGCAAGTCCGGAGTGGTACAGATTCCTATGATACGTTTTGATGTCACAGTGTGTCTCAACCTTTAAAGGCAGACTATGATACAAGGTCTACAAAGTTTGTGTAATGACAGATTACGGTAGAAAATGGTGCAAAAATCTTTTATATCAAAATAACCTTTATGTCATGGAAATGCAAGCGAAACAAAAATAAAATTGCATATTGCATACCCTGTAGTGAATAACGAATCTTACAGACGCAATAAGGTTTATATCTTTAAAAAAAAGCAGAGAAAGCAAACATATATGTACTAGCACTTCTATGTAAAATGTCCTAATAAGCCTAGATTTGACAAGAAGTCTCTCGAATGAATCAAAATCTTTATGTGACTCGTATGTAAGAAATCTTCGTAATAAAGCGAAAGGGTTATACCGAGACGCCACGGCGCACACTTATTAAAATAGTGATAAATCTTTATTTACCACACAAAAAGATATACATTTCATTGAGATAATTCGGAGGCGTCCCGCGTCTTGCTGCGCGGCGCGAAACCACAACCATCATCGCGTCTTGGTGTGAACAGACCCTAAGGCATCATAGCAACAAGTAATTAGCAACAAGATCCGCCAACCAGGTCACGTGACTACCACCAGGTCACGGTTACCAACCGTATGGTTATTTGTTGGCTTAATATTCTGCCAAGAACTTAGCGGCTCTGATTTTCAGCTAGGCGAGAAGACTCTGATTCGAAACTAAAACTTTTTCCAAGGGCCGGTTCCTACATTCAATCGATCCGGCTTTTCAACAGCTGGAGATTGTATTTTAACATAAGCTATAAATTCAATTCAATCTCTAGTTGCCTGAAATCTGGATCAATTGAACATAGAAAGTCGCCGTATTTATATTTCATTATTCGAACTCTAATATTCCTTGTATTACAGCCCGAAATATAGTTACGGTCAGAGTAGTCAATTTGGACAAATGAACTATATTACAGTTTTATTACAATATCTACAGCGTACAAGACAAACAAAACAATCTAATTTGTGTCTAATTTCTGATTTAATAGTTTCGACTGTAACATACAATATAATGGAATATATTTTGATGCCCTTGTATTTTGGCCAAGATGATGTTAGAAATAATAATCATACTCAATATGAATTTGACAAACGCATAGTGGTTCGACATACCATAGTATGTATTTTATGTATGTATGTATGTATTATGTATGTTTTTTTATTATATACTTTCATGGGGCTAGTTCATATGTACCAAAAATAGAACAATCTTTCAAAGAAGACTAGTTCATATTAAACCCTTAACACCATCTTTAACCAAATATAAAAAGGGCCTAGAATAAAAGAAGTATCTTAACATAATAATATAAACAAATGACTATATAAAATATACAACTATAATAACAAGTCTAGATAATCGTAGATCTTTAGTTGAATATAATAAGATCATAAGCTAAAATAAGCTAACTAATCGTATTAAATTAAGTTATAGCTATACTTGAGGGTAATTGCGAAAATTGCACTTTTTTTTAAAGATAGTGAGCAAAGTTTTGGCTTCTCAGAAAGAAATATTTATAGCGCTTATAATTTTATGTGCGCATTACTGATTCGCTTTAAATTCAACAATACCAACATTTTAATTTTTAACCCTTCTTTGCATGATTCTTTCAATTTTTTGAAAATAAATCAGGGTGATGTAATTAATGCTCTAGATTAAAGGAAAAATATTTAAAAAAAAATGTTGACTAATAACTAATATTATGATTGAAATTTCCATCATCATGCAAAGAAGGGTTGTAATACTTGACACATTATTGATATTTTCTGTAGGGCTAATATTTTATACGAGATAAAAATATTCATTTAAACATATGACAATAAGAAACAAATGAATGACCACACTAGCAAAGCGAAATTATATACAGACAATTTATTACAACATTATGAAATTATTAACTCTACATAGTTTTTCTATCTTATGGAAGGATTCTTAGCATCTTTTTTTGTAATATTAAATTTCATAAAAACATTATTTGATGGCTAGTAATTTTTTCATGTTCCACATACAATTTTACTGATATCAACTATTTCAAAGTCCATAATTGTATACGATTTCTTTAATAGTTTAATGTTTAGAGCATGTGTTGCGTTGTAGGATTTTGTGTCTGTGCGGTATTTGTGAGTTTATAAAATGTTGATTGTAATTGTTTGTATTTTAACTTTAGCTTGAAGTCTTATATATAACAATTGTTATTGTTTATTTAATTCTGTGGTCCAAAGTTTTATAAGCCAGTTCCAAATAAATGTACTTATACTAATAAAAACTGACATTTTTCATTTCGCTATTTTTAATGTACCACAAAACATTTACGTACAAACAAACAAGTAATACAATTATATATTTTGTTCTTATTTAAAACGTATAACCGGGATATATGATTTATATATCCTGGTTATAAATAAATCTATACAATTCAAGGAAAATTCATAAAATTATGCGTATTTTAGTACAAATAGGGACTTAAATTGGTGTTTTCGTTATTTTAATAAACTGCACAAATTTAAGCTAAAGTTTTAAAATTAAAAATAAAACAAATGAATAGTTTATAAACTATTAACTGGATACTTTTTATAATAAAAATATGTAATATATCTTAATTTACATGTTTTATCTGTAGACTATGCACACAGAAAATGATAGAGGAATTTAATATTCGACAAAAATATAAGCATTTTTATGTCTTATCATACATTCCCAAAAACAATGTTACTAAATGAACTTGAAACATAAAAAAAATATGTCAGCAATTTTGAAAACAATTCTAAAAGTATATATACTTACAGCTTTTTAATAGATTATCTACATATTATTATGTACTATTTATATTTTTTATTATCTGATGTAATTATTGTTATTACAATTTATTATTTGTGTATTATTTGTTATAAAATTTGTTGTAATTATTATGATTTTATGAATAACAGCTATGGAATGGATAAGTAGAACCTAAGTAAATAAATCATTCCCTTATTGTGTAATAAAAATATTTTATACACATGATATTTTTTAATGAAAATTCGGTCATTATTGTACTGAATTATGTTTATAAATTACATTTTGCAATGAATAGATTTAATAAAATAATTAAGATAGTTTAAAAACTAAAACAACCGACTTCCATGCCGCGCGAGTCAGTTTCAGTTGCAAGTTTAAGACGTTTATCGTCATATCTCTGGAGATACTTATCAGATCTCGATGAAATTACAATGGGACCATGGAAATGTACCCTACCAATGAAAACATACAGACAAATTGAGAAACTCCTCCTTTTTGGAAGTCGGTTGTAAGTAAAATCTATTGCACTAGCTAGGGGGTTATTGGTTCGAACCTACTAAGATGTCACTGTCAATAGCGTCAAAACGAATCCTCGTTTATTATTTTTTAACCGACTTCAATAAAAGGAGGAGGTTTCTCAATTCGACCGTATATATTTTTTTTTTTTTATGTTTGTTCGCGGATAACTTCGTCGTTTATGAACCGATTTCGATTATTCTTTTATTCTTCGAAAGGAGATATCCCAAGTGTGGTACCATGGTAATTTTATCGAGGTATGATAAGTATCTCCAGAGATATTGAGATAAACATCTCAAAATTGGTACTGAAAATGAATAGCGCGGCATTGAAGTCGGTTGTTTTTTAGTTTTTAAACGAGATATTATTACAGAAAATATTTACTACTAGCCGATATCCGCAACTTCGTTTATGTACCAAGAATTTAGTAGCCCATGTTCATCCTCATGATATAAAGAATCTCCTTGTTAAATTTCAATAAGATCAGATCGTCCGTTTAGGCGTGATTAGGTAACAAACAGACAGAGTTAAAAACGTTTTTATTATATTAGTCTGGATAGCACAGGTCATCGAAAATTACATAATATGTTACAAATCAAAGGAATTAAAAAAAATCGATCGAAATCGTCTGAAAAGTAAACAAAAAACACAGATTTATTCAGTATGACAGTGACAGTAGTATCCTTAATAATATTAAAACGTGAAAGTTTGTAGGTATTGTATTGATGTTTGCTACTTTTTCACGCTAAAACTGAACCGATTGAGCTGAAATTTGGTATGTAGATAGCCTAGATCCTGAAATAACACTTAGGGTTTTTATCCCGATATTCCTAGTGGAACGATGTCTACGCGGGTAAAACCGCCACAGCTAGTTGTCAGTAATGTTTTGGTTTGAATGACTGCATTCGTGAGCACTATAAGACCTTTTATTATTGTTTATGAATACGGTTGTTTATTTAGCTCTGTACATCTTCTGGGTTATAAAACATATGTATTTATATACAAGAGCTTATTGCTATAATGTGATTAGTACTGTACACGTATTTTTACATCGAAAAGACCGATAAAGATGTGCTTAATATTTTTCTTAGAAATTCATTTACTAACATTATTTTAGGGGAGCGCACGGATGCCTTTGTTATTCTCGCGCACTGGAACGGTTAGGTTTTGGTTAGGTTGACCAGTATGTGGTTGTGATTGGATAAGTCATACAATATTGCAGATAGATTCACTTTTTAAAAGCTTGGTTTTGTAAAAGTAGAGTTATATTTGGAAGAAATATGTTTTGAGGCTGTGACCAGACTGACTTAATTTTATGTACAAATAACATTTATTTACATTCTACACGTACGTTAGCCTTTCACTCGTTTTTGCCAGATTTGCAGAGGTACTTAAAATAGACTGAAATAGTTAATTTTATTTGACTATATCAATCACCAGCCATAATAGCTATTTATCGCGACTGTCTTTCAGCGAATTGTAAGCAGATTAGGCTAACCAATGTGACGTTAATGCCACTCACTGAACTTAGGGACATATGTTATCGTTAAATTCTTTATCGACGGCTCATAACAAAGGGCGTATAGACAGTATAAACGTATATGATGAGCTAAGGTTAAGGTTGTCTGGAAGAGATCGCTTTAAGCGATAAGACCGCCTGTTGCCACATTGTTTTATTTACAATTTTTTACTTTTAATTTTTATGGTGTAATAAAGTGTTTATCTATCTATCTATCTATTCACTATACTGCAAACAAGAGACAAAAAAGTCAAACATCAATTGTTTGAGACCAAGCGGTGAGATCGCGTGTGTTTTCAAAGTGTATAAAACTAAAGGACGTCCTCCGCCAAGGAATCGTCTTAATACGTCTATGAAATATAACTGTTCTATGTATGAAATATAAGCCGAACCAATGTGTGGTCAACCCAACCAGAGATGTAGTGTGTGCTAAGACCGGCGAGCGTGCGGGCAGGGCCTGTGGCTCCGAAATCGGAATCATTTGATCGCTCGCGCTTCCGGCAGGAACGCGTCCCAGTATCGGAGAGCCTGTGGAAACAAACAAATCTATGTAAAAATATTCTTAACTATATCGTATGCTACTGGATAACCTGGGGAAGTGAAAAATGTTGCTTAATATTTTTAGTATTTATTATTTTAGGAATTTAGGAACTAATGGAAGTTGGGACCCTAAATGGTCTCTACTTAGGCAGATCATTTATTTAACTTGCCGTATTTGTTTGAGTAGGTCAAATCTTGGAAGCCAAATTCTATTCGATTGGACTGGTTAAAAATGAAACTTTAAATGTATGTGTAGTACGGATGACAATACTACTTTTGTGTCATAGAGCTGATCTGATGATGGAGCCAGAAAATTGATGTCTTCAGTGGCTAATAGTATAATGATACCCATGAGTTTAAGCTTATTTGATTCGTTTCGAATAGTCCAATAGATTGGGCTTAGTATTAGGGTCTGATCATGGAGCTATAGTTAGCTCCAGGAGTCTACTTTTTAGTTCTAGACATTATTAACTATTAACACACGTATTATAATTTATTTCATTTTTATAATGCAGAGAGGTTTGAACTCCCGACCACAAGATTCAAAATCCATACCTCACCACGCTGAGCCACGAGGCTCGTGCTTACCCGCGTCAAAAATTCATAATACCTGTGCTTGATGTTGCATATGCTCCTCCAAGTATCGCAGCACAGTAACTCGCAGCTCTGTGATGCGCACCTCCTCCCATCGTTCTAGTTCTTTCTTGATCACGCGAGATATCATGTCGAACTCTTGCTGACCACGCTCCACTTTTGATTCCCACTGAAATTGTGTATCAAAATATTAGAGATAGTTGGATAGATTTACACTTTATTGAAACACCACTGACGAAACAGAAAAAAACTTAGGAACTAGAGTCTAGATAATTAAAAGTAATAAGCTCAATGGGCGGTCTTATCGCTTAAAGCGATCACTTCCAGACAACCATGCACGGAAAGGATAACAATTATACGGAAGGTGAGGCTGGAACCACCGGTGGCCACTGCTGAGTGCGCTGATGGGTTAGCTGTCCCTTCCCCTTAAGAGATTTACCCGGCTCGGCACCCTGTCGCCTCAGCATGTAGTAGCTGCCACGGTAACAGCAAAGAAACTATTCGCCTGAAAATAACCCGCTCATAGTAATGAGCCAGACTTGAAAGCCAGGGGCAGAGAGCCAAGCCCAGACCCTTTACCCTATACCCCGGGGTGTGGGAAGACTCGAACTGCGAGATGTGTGAGAGTGAAAACAAGTGATGACGTCAGTATGAGTGAGGCGCTTGCTGAGAGCAGTTGCCATTCGCCACTGATGGAGCGCGGTCCGCTCTAAAACCGGTCGCACGTCGCCATCGACGTTTGACTTTATTACGCGAGTCATACCGGTCTATATTTAGTGAATACAAGGTTATTGGCAACCTAAAGTAGCCTCTTATCTGTAATTTCAGTACATGATGATGTACTTAAGAAGGAGAAGGAATATGAGGAAGAGGCGGAGGATATAATTATATAATGGAGTTGAACAAAAGTTGATTGTCATCATGCTTGCATGACAATCAACTTTAGCGAATACGTATTCGTAGTTACGCCGTTCTACAATAGAGGGCGTTTATAAATATAAAATATAACATGACGCTTTATGCCTAAACTTTCGAGCACCGCCGGCGTTGCTATCCGCCAGTCGGTTGTCACTGCTCACGCGCGCATAACGTACATTATTATTTAAATGACTTACGATACTAAAATGACAAGACGGCGTAAAATTCACTTTATCGACCAAAAATTCGACTCATAGTTAGGGACTTTGGTGTTATTTAAGTAAAGTAAATAAATGAATTCGTAAACTTTTTTTTATTCTATTGAGTCAACCCTTCACTTAATACACATCGCGCGCTGAACAAAGTAATAACAACGCTAGGTCGAGACCTTAGACACATTTTTGCTTGTATTGTCTGACAGTAGGTTAAAATAAGCGTAGGTATTTAATTTTTCTAGGGGAGTGAAATATCTGTTATTTAGTAAGTCTTAACTATTACGTAATCTGTACCAGTGCGTCTAAATAAATTTCACTTTAATAATGTTTAAATGATGTATTTTGACATACGATGAATAGCAAGGTATGTTCAATGTTGTGATCAATAAAGACATCTGAAAATAAAAGATACTTACGTCAACAATCTCATTGGTAGCCTGTTCTATTTTCTCGGGGCGGTTGGCGAGCTCAGCTTTCGCCTTGTTCTCTCTCCGCTTGGTTAGTTGCATTTGAGCGTGTTGCCAGTTTTGGAAAACCTGCCAATAAACACATGCCATTGAAGGATATTCCATTTTTTTAATATTATATAGGCTAGCGTGTGATGCGGTCTAGGATGGTAGCACGCTAGGCCTAGAATGGGAACTGGATTTCAAGGATAGCTGCCAGAACACATTAGATGTTTAATCATACTTAAATTAAAAATTTAAAATCACCCCCAATCGACTTCTGTGCATCTAAAGATCAGATATTTACATCGGTACCGGAAGTCATATCAGTGATTTAGGCAGATGTCATTCCTTACCATCAGGCAATCCCACCTATCATAATAGAATAACATTGGCTAAGCAAAATTAACTCATATTGAGCCAGTCTAGTATAAAAAGTTGTTTGTGTTCAGTATAAAAACTAGAATGCGCGGCGCGGCTTATCAAGTACATCAGCCACCATCACGGTGAAAATCTGCCGCCATAACCTTAAGGTGTTCCGGCAGGGCACAACCCTTGAGAGTCTCTAGGACTAGCGTGTTCACCATCTTCGACCATCGTTTATCACTAGGGCAAATAGTGGTCAACATGCTACATACTAATACGGCTAGTTAAATAAAAGCTTAGACAAATATAAACCACCTAACCTAACCTAATTAGTTTTTCCTTGTCTTAGATTATAATGTGTTGATTGGTATGCAATAAAGTAATCATCTATCTATCTATCTATCTATCTATCTATCTATCTAAACCACATTCATACTAATTGACTGCTTTCTTTTTTTACGACGCGGACGCGGCGGTTAGAAATATATGGTAACTAACTTATCGTAGATAGTCGATAACATTTATTTCGTACAAAGGTACCAACAAACTAAAAATTGGTAACCCGTAGTTCTCTTCCTATTGTTTGCGTGGACGCTTGGTGCGCGCTCACTCTCTACTCTAGAGAGAACGAGATGCCACTATATTGCCTTACATCATCTCCATTTCTCCAGATAAGTATGGTTAAAATGAGAGTTTTAGATCTAATGGAGATCCCCTGATTCCAGGGTAGGTAGGTACTTATTTACTACTTACTTTGACTCGTTCGTGGAACACATCTTTGATAGCGCCTATTAGTCCGAGGTAGTCCTTAATATGTTCCGTGAGCACGTAGAAATCTGTGTTAGATTGTTCTATTCTCAACTGCTCTACCTGGTGACAAAAAATACATATCAAAATAACGTCAAATTATGGCGTAGCTAAATACTACAGGCCGGTGACGAGCGAGGAGCTACTTCCTGCGATCGTCAACCCACGTGCCCAGCGTAGCGATTAGGGCATATTCCTCCCAATGAGCCGAAGATCGCGCTCAGTGGCGTGTCTTGGGAGAGGCCTACGTCCAGCAGTGGACTGACACAGGCTGATTATGATGATGACTTTCCCTAAACTAAGTGACTACATTTAGTGAGTCTACAATAGTCAGAGTGCATCAGTTTCCCAGACTTTGTTCCACCATGGCCCGGTAATTTTCATACTGGCCCTTCGTGAACCACTCAATAGTTTTAACACCCCCTTTGTTATTAGTATATGTCGCAGCCAACTAGCTTATATAGCCGTTCATTCAACAGCCTAGCCTATTTACTTTCAACTAGCTGCCAGAATGATATTCAGCCGGAGCGTTTATTACAACATAATAAACTGGCTTAGCCTGACACTAAGGCAACACACTAGAGAACAGTGACCACCGTGTGACGCGGGCCGACGAGCGCAGCGAGGAGGGGAGCCGCGGCAGCGGCCGCACGTCATCAGAACCGACGCCATGGCGTTTATATGAAGGTACAGGAGACCTTCAAATGGCTGAATATAATTCAGGCCGCTAGTTGAACGGCGCTGTTTAGTAAAGAGGCTAGGCTGTTAATTGAACGGCTAATTAAGATAGTTGGCTGCGACATATATATTAATTACGTCAGTCAGCGGCGGCGGCGTTTACGATGCGTCGATAGTATTATTTTAAAACAAAGGAAACGCTAGTCTACATTAACTATGCTTTGTCCAACATAGGATTATATTTATGACAGCTCACTGTATGGATGAGGTAGTGTTTATCGTTTTTGAATTTATTCGATTATCCATTATTCTCATAGAACTTAGAATCGATAGTTGCACGGCATGAAGTATGATATTGTTTAATAATCGATTAGGTACTGTACAATCAGTTTGAAATAAAATAAATCGAACTGTATATGGATATACAGTGCGATTTATTTTTATTACAAACCGATTATCGATAGTCTGTGGTGTTCTTTATGCATGCTACTCTACTAGGGAGGTGATACCCGTCTAGGAAGTACGACATTACTGTAGTAGATTTTACCGGAAAAAAATACCAAGCTTTATGGACGTGAGCTGTCAAATATAATAGACAAAGTATAAGCATATCCTTAAATTTAGCGACTGGGGTTTATGGCGGGAACATGAAAATATGTGTGTGCTCTCATTGTATTTTTTTAATATGAGTTAATGTGTAATAAATGTGGATTATTAACCATTAAGTGCCGGTGAATGTGTATAAGTGTAAGGAACCTGCACAATTTTGAAAAACATGCTATTTGCGTTCTCACCAAAATTCCACTGAAAATCTCTACTGAGGTGATCTTTACTGACTTGACTAGACTATGACTTCAACTTGACCTGAAATGTGACTTTGACCCATCTTTATAACTTGAACTCACAAAAACTTGAAGAAGTTTAATACTCGACACTGGTTAAATACACTAATCGAGTGGAGCCATAATGAAATAAAAAATAAAAAAAAAACAACGGGTTGCACTCCGGGAGTGCCGGTAGAAGAGAAAACTTGAAAACGTCATTTTTTAATTATTTGGAATGACACCTCGCGCAAGCGCCCTGCACTCCGTCTTGCGATCAGGACACATAACCCTGAAGCGAGTTTAACATTTTTTACCCATCCCAAGAAAAGTGCACAACGCCGCTAAAGAAGTTTTCACTTGCAAAATTTAGCGACTACCCACCTTTTCATGTAAATCAGCGGTGTGACTGAGCGCTCTAGAGAGCGGTGCGTGTGGATCGGCCCCGGACAGTGCTGCGCATGCGCGCGCCGTCTCGTGCGCCCTCGACGCTAACTCTCTTCTCTCGCCGGCCAGCGACTCGCAAGCGCCGAACAAGCGACGCAAGCACGCCTCTAGGCCTTCTATGCGAGTTGAGCGTTCTTCGAACCACTGTCAACAATAACCCTAAATCAATTGCGTTGTCACATATGAATTGATTTATTTAATGGCACACAAAACAGAATTCCCTTAGAACTAAGCGAATATAAATAAAAACCGGTCAAGTGCGAGTTGGACTCGCGTGCCGAGGCTTGGTCTCCGTACAAACTGGTCAAACTAAGTTAAGGTACAAACTTAACTTTGCAGTTCGATCCATAGAAAATGTGCTGCACTAAGTTTGTAATAGTAAATTTACATTTTTCCCTTTCTTGTCCGTCTGTCCGTGAGTCTTTACTTGTCTTTACGTGTCATTATTTTATAGAAATATATTTTTATTAATTTCTATCGGTATTCTATGGAAATAGATCGCATAGACATTGACCATCAAGTGCAATAATGGAAAGTGCTTGTCTAATTGCAATAAAACAATAATTCAAGATCAAACAACAACAAAACGAAATAATAAAGATAGTTTAAAAACTAAAACAACCGACTTCAATGCCCCGCGATCAATTTCAGTAGTAAGTTTGAGACGTTTATCGTTATATCTCTGGAGATACTTATCAGATCTCTATGAAATTACAATGGGATCACCTCGAAAACGTACCCTACCGATTACAAAAAGAATAATTCGAATCGGTTCACAATTGACGGAGTAATCGCGTAACATACACACAAAAAAAACATACAGACGAATTGAGGACCTCCTTCTTTTTGGAAGTCGGTTGAAAACAGACTTCAAAAATCAAATGCCGAGCTGGTCAGTTTTAATAGCAAGTTTGAGATATTTATCACCATATCTCTGGAGATACTTATTAGATCTTGATAAAATTTTAATGAGACCACCTCGGAGACGAACGCTACCCATAACAAAAAAAAAAACAATCAAATCAGAACTGATTGTGAACACAATTATCGGAATAAACACGTAACAAACATATAACAAACAAAAACAGACGCATTAAGAGCGAACGCGGGGTGCACTTTTCTATACAAATGTATTCCCTTCAAATGCTTCTAGAGCAAAATGTCTTTCTACATAAAATCAAGGTCTGCTGTAGCTACTGCTGTCTGCTATCATTTGCTTTTTTTGACCAACCAATTGCAAAAAGAAATTTAAGCCTTCTAATCTCTTCCTTAAACATTTTTAAGTGTCATATTTCTATTTGCAATTGGTTGGTCAAAAAAGAAAATGACAGGGGCGTAGCTACAGCAGACCTTGATTTATTGTGTAACGGTATTTCGTATTTTAGAATTTTAGAATTGTAGAATTTTTTTTTCTTTAGAAGCATTATCTAGGGAGGAAACGGGGGAATACATTTGTATGGAAAAGTGCACCCCGCGTTCCCTGTTAAAAACCTCCTCCTTTTTGAAACTACATATCCATTGTACTCACAGGGTCAGATTCGTCCATTCTATAGGTGATTTTGTTGACAGTTTCACCAACTTTGTTGAACAAACGCAGCACTCCCGCGCCGCTGAGGGCTGACGTACTCGTTGCTTTCGGCAGGTCTGATTCTGTTTACAAATACAGTACAACATTAAAAGTACACCAATTAAAATATTAGCAAATTTGTTTTTTTAATACTAGATAGGCCTGCGTTTGACCACTATCTCACCTGATGTTAAGTGACGATGCGGTCGGCGATGTAGCACGCTTACCCAGTAGATACCTGTTCATTCGCGATTTGAAGACCGCTGGGTTGTAGCTATCGGGAAACACAGACAACGGCAAGGAATTCCATTCCTTGGCGTAACGTATGATATAGGACGAAGCAAAACGCTTCGTGCGTGTATATGGAACGTCCACCATGAAGCGATGGCGCACATCGGTATGTCTGGTTGTCCGATAGAAGAAATGAACTCCGATTTGATCTTCTAGTGGTAGGACTTATTAGTCCGCCTTTGGCGGTACCACCACTTTTCCAATTAATTCAGCCGCGAAGTAGAAATGTTTTTCGGTTTGAATGGCAAGTGTTCAGTGGAATTACGGGGCATGTGACACTTAACATATTTATGTCTTCAGGTTCCAGGCGCAGTGCAGAGACATGCAAAATTGTGGTTATCCAGATTTTTGCATGCAACTGTATCTGTAATAGGGAGACGTTATCGCTTACCATCAGGCGAGCATCGTATTGTCCTGTTACCTTATATTATAAAGAATAATATAAAGTGACGTACCACACGCAATCATCCCTAGCGCACCGAAGATATATTACATTAGTATAGATTAACATAAATTGTTAAACACAATCCAAAATTTCATCGTACCGACGGGACTCGAACCCGCACCCCCCGGATTACACGTCCAGGTGCTCTGCCAATTAAGCCACGGTTCGATACATCGATACGACGAAATTAGTGGATTGCATTTGTTAAGTAGTCATAGATGGCGCCACCAATGCATAATTGGGTTAACAAATGCAATCCACTAATTTCGTCGTATCGATGTATCGAACCGTGGCTTAATTGGCAGAGCACCTGGACGTGTAATCCGGGGGGTGCGGGTTCGAGTCCCGTCGGTACGATGAAATTTTGGATTGTGTTTAACAATTTACAAAAATATAAAGTGTGAGACACTTCAAAGGAACATAATATTTGATTTACGCAGTGCAAAATCTCTCGTCGGATTTGAAAGCTGTAATGATTTCTTCCGAATGATTAACTTACGTAATAAGTAGTCATAGATGGCGCCACCAATGCATAATTGGGTTAACAAATGCAATCCACTAATTTCGTCGTATCGATGTATCGAACCGTGGCTTAATTGGCAGAGCACCTGGACGTGTAATCCGGGGGGTGCGGGTTCGAGTCCCGTCGGTACGATGAAATTTTGGATTGTGTTTAACAATTTACAAAAATATAAAGTGTGAGACACTTCAAAGGAACATAATATTTGATTTACGCAGTGCAAAATCTCTCGTCGGATTTGAAAGCTGTAATGATTTCTTCCGAATGATTAACTTACGTAATAAGTAGTCATAGATGGCGCCACCAATGCATAATTGGGTTAACAAATGCAATCCACTAATTTCGTCGTATCGATGTATCGAACCGTGGCTTAATTGGCAGAGCACCTGGACGTGTAATCCGAGGGGTGCGGGTTCGAGTCCCGTCGGTACGATGAAATTTTGGATTGTGTTTAACAATTTACAAAAATATAAAGTGTGAGACACTTCAAAGGAACATAATATAGATTAACATGTCCAACAGTTGATGAATACTGATATTCGTCCACTGTAGGACATAGGCTTCTCCTATGGCACGCCACTGAGCTCAATCTTTAGCTATTCGTCTCCGACCGCTGAATAGAATAGAAAGTTCTGTATTGCAGTAACTGTGTAAAGTAAGTACATGGATACAAACAAGGTCTTATGCTGCCTTCCAGCTTGCGTATATAATCGCTCCACCTAGCTGGAGGGCGTCCTACGCTTCGTTAACCGAGCCGTGGTCTCCACTCTAGAACTCGTCTACCCCAATACTATATGACAGAAGTGACCAGCCCACTACCTTACCACTTCAGCTTGCTAATCCTTTGAGCTATGTCGATAAGTTTAGTTCTCTGATGGATGACTTCATTTCGAAATCTGTTTTCATACACTCGCACAAATTCATGGTTCACACACCAATATTATAAATGCGAAAGTCAGTTTGTATGATGTTTGTTTGGGACTTCTTCACAGTCAAACGGCCGAACCCATTTAGCTGAAAAAACCTTTGCCTTTGTATAGCCAGTATTATGGATTAGATTAGGCTATAGGATAATCTTTAACGCGGGCGAAGCCGCGGGGCTCAGCTTAGTGGTTAATAATCCACATTAACTCGCGGAAAAACACAAGTTTTAGGAAAAATACAAGTTTTAGGAAAAATACAATGAGAGCACACACACATTTTCACGTTCCCGCCGAAAACTCAGTTAAACTATTACCTGACTCCAAAAACTCTCTGAAATCAGGATCGATGCTCAATACAGGGTGTTGTCCAACTCGGTTCAGAAACCGCTCGAGAGCCGCGCGACGTCTCTCTACAAACTGAGATTGGACGTTGTTGCCGTTTGCGCTTTCAGTCGATGGCGTTGAAGTCATCTTTACTTTTGTTGTACCTGTAAATAATAACATTCGGTCATATTGATGGAAAGATAGATATTAAAATCGCATAATATTCAGGGAAGTTCAGGGAAGTACACTTTTAATAAGTGATGTGGCCACATTAGTTAATAAGATAGGAAACCCTCACTTGCATGTGATCCGAACATCACCTCAGGTGAGTTAATAATAACCTCACATTTTTACAACCCCCTTCTAACCCGCGCATACGCGGATTAGTTGATAAGGAGATCGGGAGATCACGTCACAGCATCACTCCACGGCACGCTTCCACCATTAAAACGTGATCATCCCCTTTTTGCGTTTCCTATAATCAACAGTACGTATAATAAACAAATACAAATACAAAATAATTTATTGTCAAAAAAACTTGTTACAATTTATATAGACTTAATTACAAATTGACCGTAAAAATGGCAATTGGAGTACACTCAGCATTATTGAGGAGATGTGAATCTCTGCAGAGCTGATTTTCAGTGTACCCCGTTGCTCGAACTCAGGTGTTAGTCGAGCATAAATGTTAGTGGTAGCGGGTAATTATACATCGAAATAATTACAATTTCAAAAGCTGCGCTTACATTGAAACGAAAAGAAAAAATAAAACAAATTAAATTAAAAAGACAACCCAATTACTATAATGTGTGTAATATGTGTGTGTGTGTGTGTGTGTGTGTGTGTGTGTGTGTGTGTGTGTGTACATGATGCTCAGTGTACAACATGCTTAGTGGATACTCTATATAAAGTATACCACGAAAATATCAGACATTTAGATTAATTTCAACACAAAACAAGATTATAGCATACCAGAATCTGATTTTCTTCAGAAATGGTAAGTGAATCAGTAATTTTTTACTTATTAAAAAAATGCGGTGCCTTATGTGAGTCGTCGCTAAATGCCACTCAATATAAGAACATTTGATGTGATTTTTGTCAAAATTCGCGTGACAAATTAAATAGTTGGTTAGTAGGTCAGAGGATTATAAGTGGCCTAAAAACTCTAACGATACCTCTCACATGATGTTAAAGTATTATTTGAAAAGATTCCAATATACACAAAAAAACATACCCATAATACTCTTCTCGGGTGCCGGCGGTATAACCCTGCCAGACCGCAGATATTTCTCCGTAAGCTTCTCATGTAAACCGAGGAAATCACTGAATCTCCTCAGTACTGCAAACTCATGCTTGCTGAATATGGGCATGTTAGTTTTTGTGAGCACCCTGTATGCGACATATGAGCTCATGCCTTCGCCGATCTTTTGTGGCTCCGTGATTGTGATGATGATGTTGTTTGACCGTTCTGTGGCTATCTAGAATAGTTACATGAGAAAAGTAATGTTGAGATTTTGTATTAGAAGCCTTTGCAAACCACGTTTTTTTTATGCGCTGACGACGCACGTAATACGCCATCGGAACCCTCGAAGACGCAATGCCGCCGCGCCGGCAGGCACGTTGTAACCTTTTTTTGTGCAATACGCATAGATAACGCGAAGAGGACGCGCTGTTACAACGCTGTTGTAAACGCGCGTTGTTAGTGCATTAAAAAATGTGGTGTGCGAAGGCCCTTCGAGCTTATATAATCCAAGTTCACAATCATAAAAATTATATTGCCCACTTAAATTAATATTATAAAGGCGAAAGTTTGTGCGTATTTTTGATACTTCTTCACGCTAAAATACTTAAGCGATTGAGCTAAAATTTGGTATGTATGAGTAGATAGCCTAGACCCTGGTATAACACATAGGGTACTTTTTATCCCGACATTCTCACGGGAACGATGTCCACGCGGGTAAACCGCGGGGCCACAACTAGTTAATTATATATTCAGGTCAAAGTGGTTTTTTAAATTAAATCCTGCATTTTACCGGTTAGCATACTACAGTTCATCATCATCACCATTGCACAATTGAATATAAGTAAAATTGTTTTGACCCAAAAGTTTGCTCTTTACGGTAACATGGTATGGCAAAATAGAGGAGGTTCTCAATTTATCTGTATGTTTTTTTAAATATGTATGTTACGCTATTATTCCGTTAATTGTGAATCGATTCAAATATTATTAATTTTTTATTAATTTTTAATCAGTAGGTTACATTTTCGAGGTGGTCCCGTTGTAATTTCATCGAGATCTGATAAGTATCTCCAGAGATATGACGATAAACGTCTCAAACTTGCTACTGAAACTGACTCGCGGGCATGGAAATCTGTGGTTTTAGTTTTTAAACTATCGTACTATACGTACTCTACCGATTACAAAAATAATCATTCGAACCGGTTCAGAATTGACGGAGTAATTGCGTAAAATACAAACAAAAAAAAAGACGGTTGAAAAGTGTATAATCATTTATTAGGCTAAAATCCAGCTAGATATCAGGGATTTTTTTGATGAAAGGGTACATGATAACATTCACCTTTTAAATGCATGCGGTTATTGTCAGTATGACCTTGATATAATGTCTGCCGTTCAAAAACAAACGTGCATTATTGTCCAAACTAAAAATAGCTTGTTTACGTAAAATATACTGGATCTTGCAGTCACTAAGTATTTCATGCTTCATTGAGCATACAAGATTTTCAGAAGATAATACATCAGTCCACTGCTGGACGTAGGCCTCCCTCAAGACATGCCACTGAGCCCGATCTTCGGCTTTCCGAAAGCCCACCATGCTTTCAGAATGTCGTCGCTCCACCTAGTCACAGGGCGTCCTATGCTACGTCTGCCCATTCGCGGTCTCCACTCTAGAACCAGCCCCAACGGTTATCGGTCCTACGGCAGATATGACCAGCCCACTGCCACTTCAGTTTGCTAATCCGCTGAGCTATGTCGACCACTTTAGTTCTCTGGCGAATTACTTCTTTCCGGATTCGATCCCGCAGAAAAACACCGAGCATAGCTCTGTCCATAGCTCGCTGAGCAACTTTATATTGGTGGACTAGTCGAACCGTGAGTGTCCACGTCTCGGCTCCTCATGACAGGTAAGACGCACTGATTAAAGACTTTTTGTCTTTAGGCACTGTGGTATAGGCGACGAGAAGACTCGACGGAGTTACCCAAATGCTGCCCAGCCCAGCTGAATTTTTCTCTGGATTTCCTTTTTGAATTTGTATTTACTTAGTTAGAGCGTCTGCCCTAGGTAAACATACTGCGTGACAACTTCAAGTTGGATTCCATCTACGGCAATCAGTTCCAGATGTATCAATGTATGTTTTGAGGGCCCGGTGGCGTAATCTGGAGAACGATCGGCTTTGATGCCAGAGGTACCGAGTTCAATCCCCGCCGTGCACCAATGGATTTTTCTATAGAAAAATGTATGTGCGCTTTTCACAGTGGCCTGGCATGGTGGTAGGACACTATCTAGTGTCCGCCTGGCCAATTACCACCCTCAAGTTAGAAAATCTGTCGCCAAAACATCTAATGTGTTCCGGCAGCTATCCTTGAGAGCCAGTTTCCATTCTAGGCCTAGCGTGCTTACCATCTTCGACCGCATCATCACTTACCAACAGGTGAGATAGTGGTCAAAAAGATCAATGAAGGAGTTATGCAAGAAGATACATAAAAAATAAATATAAACATCCAATTGAGAACATCCTCCTTTTTTAGTGTGGATGGACTTTGTGATGTAAGATATGAATGAAAAAGAGTGGATGCGAAAATGACTGCGGATAGGACCCAAAGGAAGATAATGACATGTTGCACAGACCCCACTTAAGTGGGATAAGGGTAGGAAGATGATGATGATGATGATGAACTGACTTCAAAAGAGAAGGAAAAGAAATAAATAAGTGAATAATAACAATAAAAACTCATACCTCTTCCATAACTGGGCTTGCAAGGGTGGCAGTGATGGAAGGAGGTTCTCCAATAGACACCTTTTCTAAACTTTCTCGTGCTCCATTGACTTCAGGATCCAGGCTCACCTCCTTGTTAAAAAAGAAATTAAACATTTTATTTATCTAAAAAATATTGCTAAAACTTATTTCTCAATGTAGACAAAGCAAATTGTGAATTTAAGTGTGCACTATGGTAATGTATGGCTCTTAACTGGCAAATGTGGAATTTATTTATAACTTATCAAATTTTTATTATAGTTTTCAGTGTCGTTTTCCTCTATCCATTGATTAAGGAAAAAAAAACACCTATGTTATTGTTGGGTATTTTTGTTATTAAGAAATTTATAATTTGATCTGTACATAGTAGGTATAAAACAAAGTCGTCTGTACGCTAAGATCTTTTAAACTACACAACGGATTTTAATGCAGTTTTCATTAATAGAGTGATTCCAGAACAAGGTTTATAACCAGCGATAGAATGCGGGTAAAGCCGCAGGGCGCAGCTAGTTTATTATAAATTACTAGCTGTTCAATTTAATCCTACTTGTCCGTAGGAGGCACCTCACGACACCAAAGAGCAAGGGCTGTAGTTTCCATTCCAGCTATGAGTAGGTTACATAGACCTCGCCGGAAAGTGACTGATAGTGTATATCTGAGTGCTTAAAATAGGGATAGAATTTGATTGCAATGCACGGTATTGGCTGTTATGGTTTTCTTGCTACCAAAAAGTAGCTTACCACCATCAAGGAGAAAACCTGCCGCTATAACTTTATGGTGTTCCCGCAGCACACAGCCCCTAAAAGGCAGAGTATTCTAGGCCTAGCGTGTTCACCATCTTCGACCACATCATTGCTTTACCACCAGCTTACCGCCAAGGAGAACATCTGCCGCCTTAACCTTACGGCGTTCCCCGACGCAAAATGTAGGGGTAATATACGTTTAACGTGTGTATCTATGTGTCTGTCTGTAGCATCTTAGCATCTAACCGGATGAACCGACTTTGTTTTTATTATTCATAGTTTTTTTTTTGTTTGATAGATGTCTTCATCGAGAGTTTTCTTAGCTTTGATTAATGAAAATTCGTTCAATCGTTATAAAACTATGAGCTTTTTTCTAGTTGATTGCGCTATGAAATCAACTTTCATAGGTCAATTCGAAAATCTTTTTCTTCAACGATATTGTAAGAACATGGAAGCATTGACCTGATGCTGGGACATCTCCTGGACTCTACAGAATACTCAAATCCTCACCAACTTACAGCTCAGATTTTAAATGTCGTGTTTAGAGTCATTGGAATGCTTTTAATGAAAAGATTAGGTATACATAGATCAGTCGGGGTGGTTTAAAATATTATATTATTATATATATAGATGAATATTATTTTACACAATAGATCATATTATTATACTATATTGACTTCAAATTGATTGTGATCGGTGGGGATATAGCATAGCTAAGCTTATATTAATATTTTAGTAGAAACTATGACCTAATCTGTGGTTTCACTGCAAATATTTTACTAATTTTGCGATGCGTGTATGTGAAATTCATGATATTTTCTAGAGTTTTCATTTGAGTTACTGTAAAGAACAATTTTAATCTATAATATGTGGCCAAGCTAATTAACGTAATTATTTGGATAAGGATTAATACTATATACTTGAAAATAGCCTTGGAAATTATGTAATATTTGTTAACAAAATTTTTAAGAATAAAATGGTTACTGTGAGTCAACCTTAAGAGATAGACATATGCTGTCGCGGACTTTTTTGTAGGTCTTATTAAGTTGTACAACTCTTGCATAGAAAATATTCTTCTATCTATTTTCAATTAAGCAGCGTTTGTAAGAAACGTATTTTTTCGACCGTTTTTTTGCCGACTTAGGTTGCAAATTAGGTCTCCACGAATGTACCTTTGGTTTAAACGGGATAATATATAGCCTATTTTCATTCCGAAAGTCCATTCTATGTATTAGTGAAAGAATTTTTTAAATCGGTTCAGTAGTTTTTGAGCCAAATCATTACAAACATACAAAAATACATAAATACAAATGTTCTCTCTTTATAATATTAGTATAGATTATATATATAGATGAATATTATTTTACACAATAGATCATATTATTATACTATATTGACTTCAAATTGATTGTGATCGCATAGCTATAATCTATTTTCAATTAAGCAGCGTTCGTAAGAAACGTGTTTTTTCCACCGTTTTTTTGTCTACTTAGGTTGCAAATTAGGTCTCCACTAATGTACCTTTGATTTAAACGGGATAATATATCATTCATTCATTTCGAAAGTCCATTCTATATATTAGTGAAAGAATTTTGTAAATCGGTCCAGTAGTTTTTGAGCCAAATCATTACAAACATACAAAAATACAAAAATACAAATGCTCTCTCTTTATAATATTAGTATAGATAGCAGTTAAAAAGCGCAGTTTAAAAAATATACCAGAAGCAAGTCTGCTTTTTATATTTACAGCAGACTGCTTTCTGCGGCGCAGCTTGCACAATCAAAATTTGTTTATTAATAAAGAATATGCGTTGTCTGTATTACATTGTTACATACTTATGTTAATTTTATAAGTATATAAAATATAGTAATTTGTAAAACACACTTACAATACAATACAATACAAAAACTCTTTATTGCAAACCAATTAGGTACATATCTATTACAAAAATAAAAAAATTATGTCTATGTGGTATTACAATGGGCGGTCTTATCGCTATTAGCGATCTCTACCAGACAACCTTTGTATGGACAGATATACAAGAAGAATAAGACGGTGGTGTACAATAATAAGTATATGTACAACATTAAATGGTAGAATAATATAAATAACTCAAACATATATACTACACATATAAAACATACTCTATATCAATACAATACAAGTTACTACCTACCTACCTACTACCTACTTAGTTTATTTTAATCTCTTGATGTGTTCAACAAAACGTTTGAGCGTTTCGTTTCATCCAAACGCGTTTTGCGTTTAGATCCATTATGAACATGACTAATCTCAACGCGCAATATCCAAGTCACAATTTGAGTAAATAAAACCGGCCAAGTCAAGTTGGACTCGCCCACCGAGGCTTCCGTACCAACGTTGATTGGTATCAATTAAGCTAGACCTCAAAATTGTATGAGCGCTCATATAACTCAGAGGCCTATCTTAATTGGCGCAACTATGTATGTATGGGGAGACCCTTTAATTTTCAACTTTTTTAATTTTTGGAATTTTTCTTTTATTGGAATTTTTTTTTTTTTTTCTTTTTATTCTTTTTAACGTGTTGACTTAGTATCTTGATTTTTATAAACCTAATAGGGACTATAGACTTCATTATCTGGTATAAATTCAGTATCTGTATAAATTTGAACATGCTAGGTCCACCCGTTCCTGAGAAAATCGGTGATGACACACGGACAGACAGACAGACAAGAAAGTGATCTTATAAGGGTTCCTTTTTTTACCTTTTGAGGTACGGTACCCTAAAAACCACCTGGGCTGTTTCATACCTTGAGCGAGTTGCAAAACAACCAAACAACTGACTTCAGGGGATGTGAACGCATATCTGTATATGTAAACTATTTTTGATAATATGCTATAGCCTACATCACAGCAGGAGGCTGACTCAATTTGTGTAAATGTAGATTTTTTGCATAATAATTAGCTGTATTAATACATGGAGATTAAAACAAGGACTAGTAAAAATGATGCAAAATGTTGTAGAAACAAAACCAGTCGTCTGTGATCGTATGTTTTGTAAATATATGCCATAAATATAATAATATTTGAAATGATAATTTGTATGGAAAATAAATTATGAGGTGACATTTCTTCATATACAAGCTTTTTGTAAAGAATAAAATACATGTGTAAACAAAAGTACTAATAAATAAGATATGACAGTACATGCTAGCTCACAATTAATTTGTCCTACATTAGTCATGGGCTTCCAGTCCCTAGAGCCTGGCTCCATCATCAAGTAAGCTCAAAGGTACCTTATTATTGTATTGTAACTGAAGATAATTATGCAAGTATACCAAATTTGTAAATATACATAATATCGTTTAAAAACTAAAAAACAACCGACTTCAATGCCGCGCTATTCATTTTCAGTACCAATTTTGAGATGTTTATCTCAATATCTCTGGAGATACTTATCATACCTCGATAAAATTACCATGGTACCACACTTGGGATATCTCCTTTCGAACAAAAAAAGAATAATCGAAATCGGTTCATAAACGACGAAGTTATCCGCGAACAAACATTAAAAAAAAAATATATATACGGTCGAATTGAGAAACCTCCTCCTTTTTTTGAAGTCGGTTAAAAATGGAGAAAAACTGGTAGAATTTCTGCTCGAACAAAATTTAACGCTTCTAAACTCTATGTTCCGCAAAAAGGCCAAAAACAAATGGACTTGGATGTCTCCACATGGAATAGTTAGAAACGAAATCGACTACATAATAACCAACAAAGCTAGACTATTTAGAGATACTGAAATAATTCAAAACCTAAACTTCAATACTAGTCATCGTATGGTACGCAGCTGTCTCGATGAAAAAGGTCCCAAAAAACCTAGGCCAAAAGCAATTCAAATGAATTACTTACAAACAAGAAGTGAAAACAAAGACTCAAACGACACCACAGTGGACCTGATGAAAGTTGTTACATCAGATATGGACCTAAATGAAAAATACAAAAGAGAAGAAAACAAACTCAAAGAGCAGGCAAAAATACAAACAAACAAGAGTAAAGAATCATATCTTGAAAAATCATTAAACTGATTGAAGACAGAAGGAATTTGTTATCAAAAAAGGACAAGAAAGAAAACCAAAGAGAAATCTCTAACCTAAGTAAACAGATTCCCGAAAATATGCGGAAAGATAGGACAAATAGAAGAACCAAAACCCTAGAGGATCACATCAACAGAACGGGAGGAACAAGAAAAGAGCTAAAGTAACTTCGAGAAAAGGGAAAAGAATGGATACCAAAGTTAAGAGACAAAGAACTGTCAACTACTACCCGCAGTACAATCCAAAATATAGCAACAAACTACTATCGCCTACTCTATTCAAACCAGCCAAACATACAGTCGCTCGATACAGAACATATACGGAAAAATAAGATCGAAGGCACAGAAGATATACCAGAAATACTAATAACTGAAGTAGATAAAGCTATAAAAAGTCAAAAAATTGAAAAAGCACCCGGCCCAGATAGAATCACAAACGAACTTATGAGAGGGACAATCGAAGAACTAAGTCCAATACTAACAAAAATCTTCACTGAGATTCTATATTCCGGCATGATCCCAAGCAAATGGGCAGAATCACACATAATACTTCTTTACAAGAAAGGTCCAAAGGATGATATAGGGAATTACAGACCCATATCTCTAATTTCAAATGTGTATAAAGTTTTCGCTAAGGTAATTCTGGACAGAATATCAACCAGACTTGACGAAAATCAACCTGTGGAACAGGCGGAGTTCAGGAAAGACTTTAGTACAATTGACCATATACATACAGTCAAACAGCTTATACAAAAATACAATGAATATAACAAAACCATCTACCTGGCCTTTATAGATTACTCCAAGGCTTTCGATAGCCTCAAACACGAAGTTGTATGGCAAAGCCTAAAAGAGCAAGGGATTCAAAACGCTTACATAAATATCATCAAAAATATTTATAGTGATAGTAAAGCTAGCATCAGGCTAGAATCCATTGGAGATGCTTTCCCAATCGAAAAGGGCGTCAGGCAAGGCGACCCTCTCTCACCCAAAGCTGTTTACAGCAGTGTTGGAACAAATGTTCAGAAGATTTGACTGGGAGCATCTGGGGCTTAACATAAATGGATCGCGTTTGAGTCATCTTAGATTTGCAGATGACTTAGTTCTATTGGAAGAGGACCCATTACTTCTGGAATCCATGATAAAAACTCTAGCAGACAGAAGCAGAGAAGTAGGTCTAAATGAACTTCAGCAAGACTAAAATGATGACAAATTCAATACATATAGACATAACCATCAATGGACAGATATATGAATATGTAGATGAATATGTGTATCTAGGCCAGATAATATCGCCAAACGACCAAATGTCCAAAGAAGTAGATAAAATAATTGCGACTGGATGGAAAAAATATTGGGCCTTGAAAGAAATCATGAAAAGCAGGGACTTGAGCATAAAGATCAAGAAGAAGACTTTTGATACCTGTATCCTACCCTGCATCACATATGGCTGTGAAACCTGGGCTTTGACGCAACGCCATAGGGACAAACTAGCAAGATGTCAGAGAGGTATGGAAAGGAGTATGCTAGGTTTGAAACTAATGGACAAAGTTAGAAGTATAGACATCAGGCGCAAAACAAAATTGACAGACATGCTGTCACGCATTGATCAACTTAAATGGAGGTGGACTGGACATATGCTCCGCTGCAAAAAGGAAAAATGGAGCAAACAGGTGACAGTTTGGTACCTAAGAGATGGCACTAGGAGCCAAGGTCGCAAAGCAAGAAGATGGGAGGACGAAATAAAAACAACATTAGGACCCCATTGGATAAGAGTGGCGGCAGACAGGAAACAGTGGAAAGAGTTGGAGGAGGCCTTTGCCGTAAGGCACACTGAAAAAAGAGACATTCTGTGAAATAAGTGTAGATATCCAGTTTTATATATATATATATTTTTTCTAAATTGTTAAACACAATCCAAAATTTCATCGTACCGACGGGACTTGAACCCGCAACCTCCGGAATAACATGTTCCGGTGCTTTTATATTTTTTCTTTCTAAATTATCAGTAAAAATTATTTAACTTTATGTAATATTTTCGGTAAATAAAGGCTTTATTATACCAAATTTGAGTTCAACCAAATATCAGGAAGTGATTCTAATAAAGCTTGACCCACACACAAGTCATGTTGTATGATAAAATTTCAGCAAAAGCAGCATCGCAATATATTCATCATATTTAATGGAGGTAATAACATTTCTTTTAATTTTCTTTTAATATTACCCGAATCCTTAGTTGGTTTATGTGATTCTTAGGAAATATTAATAATTTATTTTTTTTAAAAGCTCTAAAAGCTCTAAACACAGTTTTAGTCAATTATAATAAATCAACATAAGCACATAGCTCTTACACAAATAATAGAACTGCAATGAAAGAGTTTTGAACACAATAGTACAAATATTATATGTAAAAAGACACTGCCCTGCCATACATGTTTGAATTCCAATAAGTAAACATAATATAATTTTAAAACATAATGTGAAACATAGATAAACTTATCACACATCAGTCATAGCTGGAATAATAAAGAAGTCATGCATGAGTCATTGAATAATTTTTTCAACTATCTATTTAAAAACATTCTTTTGTTTAAATTTATTTATATGTTCAGAAATAATTAACATTGTGTAAGTTTCGCAAACTTAAAATATGCTAAAAGAAGATGAAATATTCAATAACAAACTGGACCGTGCTAATTAGATTGACCGCAGAAGAGTAATAACAATTAATTAACAACTATTTTGTGAGTTCCGTAGGTCATCCGCTTTCCACATAAGCGGGTATATAATACATTAAGATTAAACAGAGGGGCGTGAATGGCCACCCGGCTAGTCGCCGGGGGGCGGATGCATCCCAACAAGTAAGCAAAACAGGATTCCAACAAGATACCTGAACCGCAGATGCGAATAGATCCTCGGAATCTCGACTTTCCTTGTTAATGTCGATGGTGCTGAACGGCGGCGAATCTAGCCCCTCAGACATGATGAGATCGTTTCTAAATACACTAAACACAATACTTCAATGGAGTTCTAAAAGAATTTTAATCAAGTTTTCTCGAAAACAGCCAGCAATCAACTTTCCGATACGATGGCTGGTACCCGAGACATGTGATGACACTGACAGCATTGACAGCTGGAAAGATTAAGATTAACCGATCCCCTGTGATGTTACAGGTATGGCTTACGTGTAATAATTTAAATTAGAGTGTCACATCGATATATAATTTTGTTATGCGTGAGAGAAACAAAACATAAAACAAATGCTATAAATCCTGAATCTATGGCATGTACAACTACAAAGCCCTAAAACTGCCAACACAATCGACTTCAAAGTCAAACGAGTGATATTGACAGTGTCAAGTGTGGTCAAGCTGTCGAACGTCATCAATATTTTGTATAAAAGAATATAGTAATCTGTGATAGGAATCAAAGAGAATAT
This sequence comes from Cabera pusaria, assembly GCA_954871355.1. Lineage (NCBI taxonomy): Eukaryota > Metazoa > Arthropoda > Insecta > Lepidoptera > Geometridae > Cabera > Cabera pusaria. The sequence continues at coordinate 17,107,017 of OX940902.1, forward strand.
AACCACTACGTTAAGAAGAGTCGGGACTCCCATAGAGCAAACTGACCAAATAGCGAAATGTCAAAACGAGAAGTAACGACGTCAAAGTAAGAAATAGTGAGTGAGACGAATATAGACTTCCATCGGACGCGCCCCCCTTTTCATTAGTTTTCATAGATCTTTTTTTTTGTACTGCAGTTTCGGTAGACTGATAGGAATCACACACCGTAGACAGAGTATATTAATAAATTATAAGTAAAAAATATTTTTAAAAACAAGCTTTTTTCTGGGACAATGAACTAAAATGTTAAAAATAAATTAAATTCTAGTAAGTATTTGGCATTATGGCGTGTAGGTACTTACCTATATTCTTAGAAGCTTGAAGTTGACTACCCGTTGTTCAGGCTAGGTAATTAGGTAATTACCTAGCCTATATTTATATTATACATATATATATTATACCTATATTTTTAAAAGCTTGAGGCACTGAAGTGCCTCAAGCTTTTAAAAATATAGGTAAGTACCTACACGCCAAATACTTACTAGAATTTATTTTTAACAGTTTAGTTCATTGTCCCAGAAAAAAGGTTGTATCTAAAAATATTTTTTACATATAATTTATTTTTAACTTTTTAGTAGGTAGGTATAGATACCAACTACCTACCTACTACGTAAGTATTTAAGAGAAGGCATGATGTTTTAAAATATTCCACAGATATTTGATGTGATTATGGGTAAAGTGCTCATCAAGACGAATCATTTGAGTCCAAATTCACTGGGGTTACGTTATTTTATCACAGAGATGACGTATGGCCACCTTCCAGCTTCATCACCAGTCGCTAAATATCATCTAGGTGTAAAGTTATCTTCAAGACGAATCAATCGAGCCCAAACTCGGTAGAGTTACGTTGATTTATTACAGAGATGCCGTGGCGACCTTCCAGCTTCATCATCAGACCCTGGATATTATCTAGGTGTAAAGTTATCTTCAAGACGAATCAATCGAGCCCAAACTCGGTAGAGTTACGTTGATTTATTACAGAGATGCCGTGGCCACCTTCCAGCTTCATCATTAGACCCTGGATATTATCTAGGTGTAAAGTTCTCATCAAGACGAATCAATCGAGCCCAAACTCGGTAGTATTATTTTGATTTATCACAGAGATGCCGTGGCCACCTTCCAGCTCCATCATCAGACCCTGGATATCATCTAGGCGTAAAGTTCTCTTCAAGACAAATCAATCGAGCCCAAACTCGGTGGGGTTATGTTGTTTTATCACAGAGATGCCGTGGCCACCTTCCGTCTACATCATCAGACCAGTACCATATCATTGTATTGTCACCGAAGATACATTAGAACACCAAATTTGAGTCCAATCGGACATCGGAAAGTGTGTCTAATTTAGCTTCCAAGATTCCACCCGAACATACATAGTGACATACAAACATACATTGCAAGTTAAATAAAAGCTTCTAAAATAGATAGACCTGGCAATAAAATAATAATAATATGAGGCAGATAAAACTATACAATCACTAGTATGAGAGAGCGAGATAAACAGCATTTTTTAATCTTTCTCTACATATGCGATTTTATTGTTCCCTTTTCTCCCACTTCTAGTGAGTCCATTGCTCGGAACAATGACTAAAGCATCATTGTTCCGAGGTCCATTGCGTAGGCGAATGAAATAGCTATAGAGCTTCGAGCATTCCCCAAGCTCGAAGCTATAGAAATATAACCCGACTAAAAATATTTAAAAATATATATATATATATAAATATGTATACATATATAGCACTGGCAGGTTGTTTATAAGAACACACTCCCATCTAGGTTCCTTTCATTAGGGCCGTTTTGATGTACATAGCAATTACAGACTTATATTCAGAGCATACGGATTAAATTTAATATGTCAAAACATCTGCTGTGCGCTATCGGTATATGATAAAGGCACGCAGGGGCGCACCGACCCCCCACAGCGCCTGTGTGCAAAACCTATATAGCGCCTCTTTTTTTTTTCACGAATCTTCATGATTCAACTTGTTTTTTTTTTATTTTTTTATTATTTGTCAATTTTGACCGAAATAAATGTTCTCCTGTTTTATATAGGTACTTAGATAATATTTCCTAAATAGGTAAAACCAGGTTGCTTGCGCTTGCCTGTAAGAATATGTTATTTTGTAAGTGCAACAAAAAAATTACGATGGCTGCGCCGCACATTTCGCACACAGGGGCGGTGCGGCCCTGCAGGCACGTACCTACGAGTACATCTCCCTCTATCCAGTGTTCGTACTTGTTCGTTCAGTTCGGTTCGGTGTGTATTCTGCATTACAAAACACAGAATAATGTTCATACTGTATGTGTAACCGAGATAGGCACAAAGATGGGGTTATTTAATTTGATTTTATAGCAATGGTTCAAATGTTCTAGCGTGCAAAGTGTCGTAAAAAAAGTAAACCCTTGAAAAACCACCTGCTATGAACCACAAGATTTAAAACTATCAAATATTTGCAACATATCGATATTACGTTTCATATGATTTTTTTTTTTTTAATATCCGATAACTTTGATCCATACATTATAATATTATGACAATGGCTAAATACACTAATCGTGTGGAGCCATAAAGTAAAAAAAACGGAACTGTGAGTAAAATGCACTGACCTCTATATATACACAAGTACGCGTACTTGTATATATAGAGGTCAGTGGTAAAATGAAATGAACGAACAAAAAAAGAGTTTTGGCGGGAACGTGGAAAAGTGTGTGTGATCTCATTGTATTCTTTCCTAAAACTTGTGTTCTTCCGCGTGTTAATATGTAATAAATGTGGATTATTAACCATTAAGTGCCGGTGAATGTGTGCGAGTGTAGGGAAACAGCACAATGTTGAAAAACATGCTATTTGCGTTCTCACCAAAATTCCACTGAAAATCTTCAGTAAACACCACATCTTTACTGAAGGTATGACTTAGACTAGACTTTTACTTGACAACTGACCTGAAATGTGACTTTGACCCATCTCTACGACTAACATTCATAAAAACTTGAAAAATTTCAATACTTGACACTGGCTAAATACACTAATCGTGTGGAGCCATAAAGAAACAAAAAATAAAAAAAAACGAACAAAAAAAAAACTACAACACAACAAAGTACAAAACAAATAAAACAAATCAGTTTTTATTTTGCTAATAAAAAGGTGGATTCTTATCTTATTTTGTTAATGTATGTAAATTAAAGGCCAATATGTATTTATCATATTCTCGAAAACGGTATATTTTTAACGCCGTAATATTTTGTGTTATTTTACAGTGACGAAAAATGAGTGGTCAAGAAAGAAAGGCAAAGATACCCGTGCCTCCAACACCGGCTGGTGGGACTGGGAACCTGTTGTCTAGCGTCGCGCCTCCCTCACAGTTACCTAACTTTATCACAACAACTCAAGAGGTACCTTCATGGTTTTGGATAATACTATACAGTATACTATTTCACTGTAAAATTATATGGGACTAGCAGCCCGCCCCGGCTTCGCACGGGTAGAACATATATGCCTACAAAATTTGCATCAGTTTGTTGCATCGAATATAAAATATGAACATATTTAACAATCATCATCATATTTCATCCAATTTACACAAAACCTTAACAAATTATGCACCTAAACCTTCCTCATAAACACTCTTGCTATTAGTGAAAACCGCATGATAATCCGTTCAGTAGCTATTGAGATTATTGCGAACAGACAGACAGACTCAGTGATGGACTTTGTTTTATAATACTTATGTAGTGATATTGCACGGCCCTTTGGCGTAAAGGATAGTTACCCTGATTCTGATCCGACGGTCGTTGGTTCTAATCCTAGCTAATACACCTACCAATGAAAGTTTTATGTGCATTCATGAATCATGAGTTTTCGTACAGTGGTAGTGGGATTATTAAATCTACCAAAAAGTAGCTTACCACCAAGGAGAACATCTGCCGCCGTAACCTTACGGCATTCCCCGATGCAAAATGTAGGAGTAATATACGTGTAATGTGTGTATCTGTGTGTCTGTCTGTAGCATCTTAGCACCTAACCGGATGAACCGATTTTGTTTTTATTATTGATAGTTTTTTTTTTTTTTGATAGATGTCTTCATCGAGAGTTTTCTTAGCTTTGATTCATGAAAATTCATTCAATCGTTATAAAACTATGAGCTTTTTTCTAGTTAATTGCGCTATGAAATCAACTTTCATAGGTCTGATCAATTCGAAAATCTTCTTCAACGATATTGTAAGAACATGGAAGCATTGACCTGGTGCTGGGACATCTCCTGGACTCTACAGAATACTCAAATCCTCACCAACTTACAGATCAGATTTTAGCTCAGATTTTAAATGTCGTGTTTAGAGTCATTAGATTGCTTTTAATGAAAAGATTATACATAGATCAGTCGGGGTGGTTTAAAATACATTAGAATGCTTTTAATGAAAAGATTATACATAGATCAGTCGGGGTGGTTTAAAATATTATATAATTATATATATAGATGAATATTATTTTATGCAATAGATCATATTATTATACTATATTGACTTCAAATTGAGTGTAATCGATGGAGATCATCTACAGCATAGCTAAGCTTATAATAATCGCAGTAACTATGACCTAATCTGTGGTTTCACTGCAAATATTTTATTAATTTTGCGATGCGTGTATGTGAAATTCGTGATATCTTCTAGAGTTTTCATTTGAATTATATACTGTAAAGGACAATTTTAATGTATAATATGTGGCCAAGCTAATTAACGTAATTATTTGGATAAGGATTAATACTATATACTTGAAAATAGCCTTGGAAGCTATGTAAGATTTTTGAACAAAAATTTTAAGATTAAAATGGTAACTGTGAGTCAACCTTAAGAGATAGACATATGCTGTCGCAGACTTTTCTGTAGGTCGTATTAAGTTGTACAACTCTTGCATAGAAAATATTCTTCTATCTATTTTCAATTAAGCAGCGTTCGTAAGAAACATATTTTTTCGACCGTTTTTTTGCCGATTTAGGTTGCAAATTAGGTCTCCATGAATGTAGCTTTGATTTAAACGGGATAATATATAGCCTATTTTCATTCCGAAAGTCCATTCTATGTATTAGTGAAAGGATTTTTATTTCTTTTAATTAATTTTTTAATCAGTTTAGTAGTTTTTGAGCCAAATTATTACAAACATACAAAAATACAAATGTTCTCTCTTTATAATATTAGTATAGATATGGGGGAGCGTTCGATCTATGTTCGCCACATCACAGTTTTTAGAATATTTTGGCATAAATAAATATATTTACCTAGATGCTAGGGATGTAAGGGAGCAAAATTCCACCTGATTGCTCTCAGCCAACCTCTCCTGCACGTGGTGCATCCTGCCGATCTGCGAACGAGGCTCTGGTGACCGACAAATGGAGGGATATCCATTAAGAACGACGTTGCTAAATACCACAGGCCGGTGACAGGCAGCAGCGTCACCGGTGAGAGAAGCTACGTCCTGCAATCACCCAACCCGACTGTCCAGCGCGTGGTGATTATTTGGGCAAAACCTTCATTCAGACACATCCAAACAATGGCCCCCAGTTCCCGGTCGCCCCTCTATTCCTGACCAGGTTACGGTAACGGCGGCGCAGGGGGTGCTAAGAATCCCCGGGCGACGGAATGCCGCCAAAACCGACTGACCCTGGTTACTTTTAAAGTATGCATGCTACGGCTTGATACACACTTGGCACTTCTGGTAGAAGAGCTGAAAAACATAAGATGGCATATTCTGGGGTTATGTGAAGTCCGAAGAGAGGTGGAGGACACCGTTACCCTAGAATCAGGCCATCTTATGTATTACAGAGAGGGAGAACAACCATCCCAAGCCGGCGTCGGGTTCTTGGTCCACAAGATCCTCTCTGACAACGTTTTAGAAATCTCCAGAGTGTTGACAAGGGTAGCGTATCTTGTGATGAAACTCACCGAGAGGTATAACCTGAAGGTTATCCAAGTATACTCACCGACTTCGGCACACTCGGACGATGAAGTGGAGGAAATGTACGAGGACATTTCCAAAGCCTTGCACACAACCCAAAAGGCCCACTTCAACGTTGTCATGAGGGATCTCAACGCTAAAGTGGGAGTAAAAACAAGCAGCGAATCGGTAGTAGGACCACACGGATTGGGAAGCAGAAATCATAGGGGGCAAATGCTCGTCAACTTCCTAGAAAAAGAGGGGCTTTTTCTGATGAACTTTTTCTTCCAGAAAGATTCCCAGCGGAAGTGGACGTGGCAAAGCCCCGGCGCTATGGCCAAAAATAAGATTGACTTCATTATGACGAACAAAAAGCGCATATTTAGGGAAGTCTCAGTGATCACTAGGTTTAAAACCGACAGTGATCACCGAGTAGTCCAAGGCTCTCTAGATATTGACTGAAAACTTGAATGTGTTCGTCTAATGAAGTCCACGCTCCGACCTAATATGCTACAATCCGTGGTCGGGTCTGAAACGCTCCAGTTGAAACTGGAAAACCGATTTGCTGCACTGGAAACCACAATTGACGCTGATGTTGACCAGGATCTCGACCATGTGGACATCCTCAGAGAGGAAGGGACAAAATTCTGTGAGACGCGAGGTGCTGGCAAGAAGTCCAAGCTTTCAGAAGAATCTCTGCAGCTAATGCAAAAGCTCGTGAAAACCTTGCAGTCACTTCGTCAGATCAACGGACCCTAAATAAAAATATTTTTTAATTGGTACGACGTGACCTCCGGAGCTCCAACACACGCTCAATTAAAGAAGCGATCGAGCAAAACCGGGGGTCAAAAGTCTTTGTCCAACAGCTGGGCCGAAGCTATCTGACGAAGTTGACCACTTCTAGCGGGAGTGTCGTCGCTTCAAAGCCGGAGATTCTTAGGGAAATAAAATACTTTTACAACCAATAATACACCTCACAAGCGTCTCTTCCCCAACCCGGCATCGAGGATCCTAGAGCCACTCTGACCCGCCGCCACTATACCAAAGATTTGCCAGAAATCAGCCTAGATGAGATGGTGATGGCTCTCAGACAGCTTAAAAACGGAAAAGCCCCCGGAGTGGATGGAATTACAACGGAGCTCTTAAAAGCCGGTGGAACTCCTACGCTACTATAGCTTCAGCATATTTTCAATTCCATCCTTTTTTCGGGGAGTACTCCGAAGATGTGGAGTAAGAGTGTGGTTGTTATGTTCTTCAAAAAGGGAGACAAAAACCTTTTGAAGAACTATCGACCTATCTCGCTCTTAAGCCATGTCTATAAGTTGTTTTCTAGAGTCATCACAAATGAACTCGTGCATAGGCTCGATGAATTTCAACCCCCCGAGCAGGCTGGGTTTCGAGGAGGATACGGTACCATATACCACATCTACACAGTGCTGCAGGTTATACAGAAGACTGAGGAGTATAACCAGTCCCTGTGCTTAGCGTTTGTGGACTATGAGAAAGCCTTTGACTCCATTGAAACCTGGTCAGTTCTGGAGTCTCTGCAACGGTGCCAAGTTGATTGGCGATATGTCCACGTGTTGAGAGGTCTATATGACACCGCGACTATGACCGTCCAAGTACAAAATCAGCAGACTGAACATATCCACTTACATCGAGTTCTTAAACTCGACTTAATTGTTCACAATCGTTCTAGAAAATATGTTCAAAACGCTGAACTGGAAAGGATGGGGCATAAATATAAACGGCAATTACCTCTCACAATGTCATCCGCAAATCTCTTGAGATTTGCGGATGACATTGTCATCATGGCTGAAACATGCTGACCACCCTCGCTGATTCTTCCGCACGCATCGGTCTCCGGATAAACTTGGATAAGACCAAGATCATGTTTAACGAACATGTTATTCCGGAATTGTCTTAAACGGAGTTCCTCTCGAAGTTGTTCAAGAATATGTCTACCTTGAGCAAATCTTGTAATTGGGCAGAAACAACTTCAAGAAGGAAGCTCGCAGAAGATCGGATACAGCTTGGATGGGCAGCATTCGGCAAACTTCGTCGCACAAAGCCTGAAGTCTTTAACGAGTGCGTCCTACCTGTTATTACTTATGGAGGGTCTCGGCTCCATAAGTAATAACAGGACACTGACAGTATGACTAGTTCACCAATTCAAAGTCGCTCAGCGAGCTATGGAGAGGGCTATGCTCGGAGTTTCTCTGAAGGATCGAATTCGAAACGAAGTCATCCGTCAGAGAACCAAAGTTATCGACATAGCTCAAAGGATTAGCAAGCTGAAGTGGCAGTGGGCTGGTCACATCTGTCACAGAACCGATAACCGTTGGGGTAAACGAGTTCTAGAGTGGAGACCACGGCTCGGCAAACGTAGTGTAGGACGACCTCCAACTAGATGGAGCGATTATATACACAAACTGTCTGGCAGCAGTTGGAAACGAATAGCTGAAGATCGAGCTCAGTGGTGTGCCATAGGAGAGGCCTATGTCCAGCAGTGGACGGAAATTGGCTGATAATGATAATGATGATGACCTAGACTGCTATTGGAAGGTAATTATGTTTTAAATCAAACTGAATGGCTAAGATTTTGCAGTAACCGCATCTGGAACTAATAAAATAAATTGAATGTCAATAGAAGTTTGCTCCAAATATTATTCTGCAGTAGAGTAACTGACAAAGAGCAGTACTGCCCCAGATCTACCATTAAAAAGTTTTTCGTCCCATCTAGTGAAAAGCAATGATGTGATCGACATGGTGCACATGCTAGGCCTAGAATGGTCTGACTCTCGAGGACTATGCTGCCGGAACATTAGTGTTTTGACAGTAGAGTGATTTTTCTTTTATTTTTTCGATATCTTTTAGGGTTAGTGTGAGTTTGAGGTTAGTGTTTGACAACTATCTTGTCTGGTGGCAATGTGGTGATGATGTGGTCAAGGATAGCAAACATGCTAGGCCTAGAATTACTCTCAAAGACTGTGTGCCATAAAACTGTAAGGCTATATTGGCAGATTTTTTGAAAGCATCACTGCTAGCCTGGAAACTACCGAAAGTGGCATGAATGTATTCCCATGCAAAACAAAGTTTCGATTAATTACCAAATTTTGTAACTAATGGCATACGTACATCAGTTGGTAATGGTCAATGCATACCTTTAAATAATGTTTACATCTCTCATATTCGGTAAGTAGGTCCTTATTACCCCCAAATGGGGCTTGTAGGTAACCAGTGCCAGTAGCGCTCTAGGGTAATAATGTAGCTAGAAAAGCCGGTAAGTAATTAAAAAAAAAACTCTTCACTCTTTCAAAAAGTTCGCGTTCATCTAACCATCATACTGGCAATAGACATTATGCATTCAGCCCAATGACAAAAGAGGTCGCTGCGCTATTCAGACTTGTCTTCGTATGAGTATAATAGTCATCAATTTTAAATTTTGAACGGATGCTGGGGCTAACTTAACCACTATAAAAAGGCACGGTGGGTAGAAATCCAGCAAGGTGGCTGAAGGTTACATTGAAGATTCCATACAAAATAAAAGTAAAATTACCAACCAAATAACGGAAACTATTCAGCTTTCAAAAAATGAAACATCTTTCTCAAGAGATGATCCGCAACCATCAACTTCTGCTGAAGAAAGCTTCATCCCGTCAGATTTTGTCCATGACCAACAAATATCACAATCTCAAACTATTAACATACCCAAAAAACACCTGGACCCTTAGTACGAGTTTTCATACCAAACTCGATATCGTATATCGAGCAAATTTTGTATGAAAAACAATACAGCGCCTCTAGTGGTTACTACACTGAACTAAATTTAGACCAATCAGGGAGCCAGATTAAGTCGAAAACTATGTGAGATCTGTCAAAAGCGTTTACGATAAAAACTCGTACTAGGGGTACTGTCCCTAAAATTTGAAAATTGTTCTCATTTCACTATAAATTTTAACTAATAAAATGTTTTATTCTTGTAATGCCGGTTTTTTTTCTACCTACCTCACAATCGACATGTAAAGCAGAGTAGTTAGCTCGGGTGTAAGCATCAATTGCACCCTCGAACTATAGGCGCCCTCGCTGCGCTCGTGCGCCTAAATATCTCGGGCTGCAATTGATGCCTTACAGCCCTTGGCTACTAATCTACTATTTTAATAAATTAAAGTAAAGTGTTTATTCAGGTGCCTCAACCATCAGTGCCTAAGCCAGTAGTGCCCCAGGTGCCAGTTTCACTAGTGCCCCAGGTGCCAGTATCACTAGTGCCTCCAATGCCAGTGTCAGTGGTGCCCCAGGTTCCAGTTGCACCTCCAAATATTCCTGTGGCTCAGCCTGTGCAGCCTGTCATTGTCAAGCCTAAAGATTTCGACGATGTGGAAAAGTTCAGGTATATTTTGGAAGAATTATTTTTTTTTTCATTATTTTTCTATAAATTCATACTACGTACAATAGTTTTTATGAGTACCAATACACTTTTGGTTTGTGCTGGCATAAGGTATAAGTTATAATAGCATTCATCCATGTAACTTACTTAAATAAGTTTTCTTTGTCTGTTATTAATTCTTTTTTGGTAGAATATCATTGTCAATAAGATATTATTTAAAAAGAGCACCAAAAGATCAAAAAGCAGGTGGTCATCCAAAAACATACATTAATGGATACAACTCAGTCAAAATATCTATGCACCTTGCTAGAATGTGATACCCTTTCCTGCTGCATTGCTGAAACAACCATAGAAGGTAAATAATACTGGATGCGACTGGATGTTATTGATGCTGTGTGCATGGATATTTTGATTGGATTGTACATCCACCCGCTCGAAAAACATTAAACATTATAATATAAAAGTAATGTATAATATAAAATATTATTAAAAACATTTTTTAATAATATATAATATTAATATTATTATATGATATAATATTTTTTACTTATAATTTATTTGTTTTATTTTTATTGTGCACCGCCGTTTATTATTATCAATACTACTCCTGTCCGACCTAAGGTTGTCTGGTAGAGATCGCTCTTAGCGATAAGACCGCCGAGTGTATTACCTGAATATTGTTATTATATGTTATATCTACTATATAAAAATAAGTCGGGTTTTCCTTCCTGACGCTATAACTCCAGAACGCACGAACCGATTTCCACGGTTTTGCATTCGTTGGAAAGGTCTCGGGCTCCGTGAGGTTTATAGCAAAGAAAATTCAGGAAATCTACTATATAAAAATAAGTCGGGTTTTCCTTCCTGACCCCCCTATTCCTTTGAAAATTAGGTCTCCACGAATGTACCTTTGATTTAAACGGGATAATATATAGCCTATTTCATTTCGAAAGTCCATTCTATATATTAGTGAAAGAATTTTTTAAACCGGTCCAGTAGTTTTTGAGCCAAATCATTACAAACATACAAAAATACAAATGTTCTCTCTTTATAATATTAGTATATATAACAAATGTTCTCTCTTTATAATATTAGTATATATAATAATAATGATCTATATATATAATATAATATTTTAAACCACCCCGACTGATCTATGTATAATCTTTTCATTAAAAGCATTACAATGACTCTAACCACGACATTTGAAATCTGAGCTGTAAGTTGGTGAGGATTTGAGTATTCTGTAGAGTCCAGGAGATGTCCCAGCATCAGGTCAATGCTTCCATGTTCTTACAATATCGTTGAATAAGATTTTCGAATTGATGAGACCTATGAAAGTTGATTAAAGCTCATAGTTTTATAACGATTGAATGAATTTTCATGAATCAAAGCTAAGAACACTCTTGATGAAGACATCTATCAAAAAAAAAACTATCAGTAATAAAATCAAAAACGGTTCACCCGGTTGGGTGCTAAGATGCTACAGACAGACACACAGATACACACGTTAAACGTATAATACCCCTACTTTAAATCAAAATCAGTTCATCCGGTTGGGTGCTAAGATGCTACAGACAGACAGACACACAGATACACACGTTAAACGTATAATACCCCTACTTTTTGCGTCGGGGAACGCCGTAAGGTTACGGCGGCAGATGTTCTCCTTGGTGGTAAGTTACTTTTCAACCGACTACCAAAAATAAGGAAGTTCTCAATTCGTCTGTATGTTTTTTTTTTCTTTTTTTTTTGTGTGTGTATGTTACGCGATTACTCCGTCAATTGTGAACCGATTCGAATGATTGTTTTTGTAATCGGTAGGGTACGTTTTCGAGGTGGTCCCATTGTAATTTCATTGAGATGTGATAAGTATCTTCAGAGATATGACGATAAACGTCTCAAACTTGCTACCAAAACTGACTCGCGAGGAATTGAAGTCAGTTGTTTTAGTTTTTAAACTATCTTAATTATTGGTAGATTTAATGATCCCACTACTTCTGTACGAAAACCCATGATTCATGAATGCACATAAAACTTTCATTGGTAGGTATATAGCTAGGATTAGAACCAACGACCCTCGGGTCAGAATCAGGGTAACTATCCTTTACGCCAAAGGACCGTCCAATATAACGTAAGTATTATAAAACAATGTCCATCACTGCGTCTGTCTGTTCGCAATAATCTGAATAGCTTCTGAATGGATTATCATGCGGTTTTCACCAATAGCCAGAGTGTTTATGAGGAAGGTTTAGGTGCATAATTCGTTAAGGTTTTCTGTAAATTGGTTGAAATATGACGATGGTTGTTAAATATGTTAATATTTTATATTCGATGCAATAAACTGATGCAAATTTTGTAGGCATATATGTTCTACCCGTGCGAAGCCAGGGCGGGCTGCTAGTATATATATATATATATATATATATATGTTATAATTAAAGTTATAATAACAACATATATATATGTGTTGTTATTATAACTTTTATGTTTTTTTTTCTTCTTCTTGGTAATCAATAAAGAGTTATTGCATTGTATTGTATTGTTTATCGGCCCATTATCATTATATTAAAAAAAATCTATTATTTGTTATATTTAATTTTATTTCAACAATTATTAAATTCATAAATTAAAATTCATAAATATTATAATTTAAGATCGTTTAAAAACTAAAAGAACCGACTTCAAACATCGCTATAGTCAAAGTAGCCAGTAGACATAGTAACTATTATATAATCTTTACCAGTAGCATAGAAAAGATAATAATACTACGTATAGAACGGACACTCTGTTCCCCCCACCAATTCCTGGCTTCCTCACCCCGCCACCGCTCTGGAGCTGTCGAGGAGCTGCGCTGAGCAAGGACGCCACACGCGTACGACTATAGAACAATTACTAATCACGGAGAGAAGAACATCAACTTCATACATTTATGTTGGGACCAGTAGACACTGGAGGTTCAAATTTACGTAGGTTCTTATTACGTAGGTATATAATTAACACTTAATTATATTTGTATACCTACCTACATATTCGTATTTTAGAATTCATTTTCATAAATGAAACAACGATATATATACTCGTGCGTAAATAACGCTTAATTTGTAAAATATTTAAAAAAACTTTCACGTTTAAACATTTTTATAACACAGCAATTGGGAACTTGATGTAGGTACGTAGTATTTATATTCTCTTTACTTGATGTCGCTCTAACGTGCGAGCAAGACACACGACATTGTTTCGTACAGCTCTGGCTGGCCGCCCAACACAGAATAAATAAACTGGCCAAGTGCAAGTCGGACTCGCACTCGTAGGGTTCCGTAACACAGTTAAGTATTCCATAACTATGATTTTCCCAACTACAAAATTAACTTTGTTTTTCATAGTGTTTGTATGAAAAACAAAGTTATCTTTGCGGTCGCCATATCTCAAAAACTGCTGGCTGTATCTCGTTCAAACCAATTTTCGTTGTTAGTTTTTATTGAGATCTACAGCATATATTTTTTTTAGATTTTTTACTCCCATACTTTAAAAGTTAGAGGGGAGGGGGGGGGGGGGGGGGGGGGGGGGGGACACATTTTACCACTTTAGACGCGCCTATCTTTCAAATGATTGACTTTGAGAAAAAAATATTTTAGGAACCTCAATGTCATTTTTGCAGACCTATCCATAGACATGTATAGACTGTCTGTCTGTCTGTCTGTCTGTCCGTCCGTATGTCACAGCCATTTTATTCCGAAACTGTTAGGACTACAGTATTGAAACTTGGTAGGTAGATGTATTCTGTGAACCGCTTTCCGATTTTTATACAAAAGTAAAAAAAAATAAAAGTTTAAGGGAGGCATCCCATACATGGAACTGAAACAAAAAAAAATTGTTTTCTTTAAATCTATACGTGTGGTCTTTGGATAGGTCTTCAAAAATGACATTGAGGTTCCTAAAGTCATTTTTTCTCAAAGTCAATCATTTGAAAGATAGGCGCGTCTAAAGTGGTAAAATGTGTGTCTCCCCCCCCTCTAACTTTTAAAGTATGGGAGTGAAAAATCTAAAAAAATATATATGCTGTAGATCTCAATAAAAACTAACAACGAAAATTGGTTTGAACGAGATACAGCCAGCAGTTTTTGAGATATGGCGACCGCAAAGATAACTTTGTTTTTCATACAAACACTATGAAAAACAAAGTTAATTTTGTAGTTGCGAAAAATCATAGTTATGGAATACTTAACTGTGTTACGGAACCCTACGAGTGTGAGTCCGACTTGCACTTGGCCAGTTTCTTTTTCTATTTCTTATAGGCTAGCGTTTGACCACTATCTCACCTGTTGGTAAGTGATGATGCGATCGAAGATGGTAAGCACGCTAGACCTAGAATGGGAACTGGCTCTCAAGGATAGCTGGCGGAACACATTAGATGTTTGGCGACAATGAGTGTTTATAATAAGTTTAATATAACCGTGACATTTTTTAACAAAATTCATAAAGTAAACGTGTATTCTATGAGATATCACTGCAAGTATTTCTTAAAAAAAGATATATATTAATCCAAATTAGAGGCTCTCTTCATGTAGACCTTGATTGCAACCCTTTAACTAAATAAATAAGTTAATTCATTATTGTTATTGTGTGTACAAGATTATTATTCACAAAGTGGTGGTCAGTGACTGGATAGGATTAGGAAGAGCCGAAAGTCGGGCTCAGTGGTATTTCAGTGGCCTATATCTAGCAGTGGAGTAATACCGGCTGGTTATGATGATAATGAACAAGATGAAGATAAATATTACAAACAATTTTTTTTTAAACTTTTATTCCAGCCCAGCCATTCCCCTCTCAAAAGGTGAGCCGATGGTGTCAATCAGGTCACCAGAGGATTCCCAAGCTACTCAGTCTCCTGAATCTTTGCCGGAATCCCTTTCTGAAACTGATAAACTTGGTATGTAAGGTTTAATACAATATTTATTTCAGTTGGTAAATCGTAACACTAAGGGCCAGTTTCACCGGTTCCTGATAGAATTCCCAATTGTGAACTTATTTCACACGTTTTTGACAGCGTTTATATGGCATTGTCTGCCAAATAGCTATCTAAAACTTTATCAGGAACTGGTGAATCTGGGCCTAAGTTACATAGTAACATGAAAACATTTTTAAAATTTTTATAGACTAGCATTCGTCCACTATCTCACCTGTTGGTAAGTGACGATGCGGTCGAGAATGGCAATATGCTGGGCCTAGAATAGGAACTGGTTCTTTAAGACAGCTGCCAGAATTAATTAAATGTTTGGTGACAGATTTTCTATCTTGAGGGTGGTAGGTAACCGGGCAAAACTAGAGTGTCCTACCACTATGCCGGCGGTTTCTTAACAATATTTTTTCCTTCACTGGAAGGCTGAATTATACATATATACGTACGTATATGTCCACTTACTCATAAACTGCATCAATATTTAAGACTGCCTTTGATATAAACATTTTAACCAAGTATACTAATTTTTTATGCAAATTTAAATTGAAACCTATAGTTTGGTTCGTTAACTTTATAACAGCGCAGTATCATATCCTTAAGTATGTTTGTTTACTGGGATTAATAATAATATAAGGACCAGTCAATTCATTTGAAAGTTATCATGAACTTTGATGCAGTTTCTGAGTCCGTCAGAATACATTTTCGATAGAAAAATCCATTGGTGCTTGGTGGGGATTTGACCTCTAGCGTCAAAGCCGACCATTCTCTCACTGCATATCTAGGCTCCATCGAATTTTTACACAGTCCCACCAAAATATTCAAACATTTTGTTTCCAGGAGACATTATGCCCGGCACTGGGCTTATAACGTGGATGAAAGGTGCAGTATCAACGGGAGGGCTCCTACACCGCGTCGCTGAGAAAGCAAAAAGCTCTGTGGACTCTATGATTACTACACTAGATCCGCAGATGAAGGAGTATCTTAGTAAGTTTGCTTATGTGGGAGACAACATATGAGTGAGAAGTGGACATAGTGAGAAGACTAAAAAGGATAAAACCTAAAAAAATAGAGTTAGATTGAATGAATGAATGAATTTATTCAGCTTGTGTCCCTAGGTTACAGAGTTGTTAGTGTTAAAATTACAATTTTAGTGTCATTACTTTATCCGTATACAAGCATTAAAGTGTTAAGTACTATAATAATATAAATCCTTTTCTATGATTTCCATAGATATTAATCGCAACATTAAATAATAATTACATCGATGTGTCAAAAAATTAAAAACGTAGTGAAGTGAAGTGACAGTAAATTAGTGAACACTGCTTTCAAAGAACACAATAAAATAGTGTCTTCGCCTTAATAAAGACAATAAGATAAATGCCAATGGACACATTCTTAGTTTAACAATAATTAGCAGTTTAGGTCAAATTTAAATTACTTACTAATCTTAAGACTAGATTGTAATATTAATGATATACTGGGATATAATTCTCGGAAAGAAATAAAAATAATTTGGGAGATCTGGATGTCGCAAGTAGATTTAGAAAAGAATGAAGAGAGAGAGAGAGAAATAGAAATAGAGAGAGATAGAGACAGAGCGAAACAACTTCTTCAGACTCTAATGGCTTAGTTTTACCGGTTCCTATCAGAGTCCCTGTTAGCCTATTAAAAAATATCTGCTCGAAAAACTACAACTTTTATATGGTGTTATTCTTAAACTCCTAACTAATATTATAAACGAGAAAGTTTGTATGTATGGATGAATGGATGTTTGTTACTCTTTCACGCTAAAACTACTGAACCGATTATGCTGAAATTGAGCTTGGTATGTAGGTAGATAGCCTAGACACAGAAAACACACATACTTACTAGGTAGGTAAGTAGGCACTTTCTTCCGATATTACTACGGAACGATGTCTACGCGTTTGACTTGGTAATTAAGTATTTAGAGATGTCTACATTTTGAGGTAGATAAGGCAGGTCGGTGGGCAGTGACTGGAAGAGAAGAGCCGAAGATCGGGCTCAGTGGCGTATCTTGGGAGAGGCCTACGTCCAGCAGTGGACTGACACAGGCTGATGATGAGGCAGGTTGGCACTAGAGACATTCGAACCGTGGCTTAATTGGCAAAGCACCTGGACGTGTAATCCGGGGGGTGCGGGTTCGAGTCCCGTCGGTACGATGAAATTTTGGATTGTGTTTAACAATTTACTAGAGACATTGTTCTGAAGCGAGGTAGATATAGGATGATTTTTTCAGATTTTAAGTATAGGCTAGCGTTTGACCACTATCTCGTCTGGTGGTAAGCTTGGTAAGCAATGATGTGGTCGAAGATGTTAAACACGCTAGGCTTAGCATACTCTGACTCTCAAGGGCTGTGTACTGCCGAAATACCGTAAGGTTGTCGCAAACAGACAGACGCGGCGGGGCATTTTGTTTTATAATTATAGAAGACTAGCTGACCCGGCGAACTTCGTACCGCGCTTCGACCCGCACACGCATGGTTCCGATTGCACAATATTTGCCGGAAAAATACGTTTCTTGTATGGGGACCCCCTTTAGTTTTTAATTTAATTTAGTTTTTATTATTTGATCTTGCAGCCATTGCAACACACACCATGACACAGAAAAGATAATAGTCCTACGACCATGAGTAAATTTCAAGTCTTTATCTGTTATGGTTGTAAGATCGAGGATAAAAAGCCTCAAAAACACGTTTCTTGTATGGAGACCCCCTTTAAATCAGCTCAATCGGCGCAGCCGTTCTCGAGTTTTAGCGAGACTAACGAACAGCAATTGATTTTTATATATAAGATTATAACTTTTACAGAAAGTGGAGGTGATATGCTGATAGTGGTGGCATCAGACAAAGATGTCAAGGTTTCACCGATTCGAGAATCATTCCAGAATATTTTCGGCAAAGCAACAGTTATGTAAGTAAACAAAAAATGCCTTTTTTAAACACAAGCTTTTTGTAAAGACATTTTCATGTGTACTGGAAAGTACCAATGATAACAATACATACTAGCGACTGTCCTACCATTTGCCATTTCGGAGTTCCAGTTCCTACAGCCCGGCTCCATCATCACGTCAGCTTGTTGGTACAATATTATTGCATCGTCACCGAAAATACACAAGTATACCAAATTTGAGTCCAATGGAAGGAAGTCAGAAAGTGGTTCTATTTTCATGTTAAAGTTACCGAGACCCACACAAACATACATACATACACGGCTACATAGTATTATAATATTCTTGGCCTAGCGTGCTATGGTAGCACCTCGTCCGCATCATCACTTACCAACAGGTGAGATTTCCGTTCACTGATAGACATAGGCCTCTTCTATGGCACGCCACTGAGCTCGATCTTCAGCTATTCGTTTCCAACCGCTGCCACCTTGCTTGCGTATACCATCCCTCTACCTAGCTGAAGGGAGACTTAATACTTAATTTATGCAATTTTTTTTTTGCAGTGGCTACGAAGCCCAAAGCGACGTGACGGCGATTCAACCAGTAGGGTACGCAGCGGCGTACGCAGCGGCTAAGCAAAGGATCGCATACATTCGCTCCGTACACTCCGACCTTACCAACAATGTACCAGTCGTGGCTGTCGAGAATTTTCTACATGAAGCTGTCACTGACAGGTTTGTACTTGATTTTTTTTAAACTTACTAGTGATGTGGGTTGCACATTACTAGTAGTCTTGTAAACCTCTCCAACTAAGCTAAATATGCTTGTGTCTGGAGTGGGTTCACGTAAATAGTGCAATGAGTGCAGATCGAACTCACCACCCCTCGATCGCCAGGCCGTCGCCTTTGCCATTGGGCTTTTGCCGCTTTTATATCTAATATATAAAATTATCGTGTCACAGTTTTCGTTGCCATACTCCTCCGAAACGGCTTGACCGATTTTGATGAAATTTTTTGTGCTTATCCGGTATCTATGAGAATCGGCCAACATCTATTTTTCATCCCCCTAAATGTTAGGGGTAGTCCACCCCTAAATTTTTTATTTTATTTTGTTAGACAAAATTTTTAATTTCTATTTTTTTATGATACAACATACAAAAATACATACAATCCTCAATTTTCTACGATCAACCCTTATTTTTTAATAGCCATTTATTTATATGGCAAAACAACGTTTGCCGGGTCAGCTAGTATTATGTATTAATCACTTAATATTCACACAGTTCAAGCAAGGATAACCAATTGGCAACTCTGTATTAATATAATTAAATATGTATGTATGTATAAAGTCTTTATACAACATTGTAAGTTGAGAAGCCTAAAATAAGAAAGTTGTAGAAGGTATTCTAGGCCTAGCGTTCTACCATCCTCGACCGCATCATAACTTAACTGGCGAGATAGTGGTCATACGCTAGCCTATATGATATTTAAAAAAAAATTAAATGAATGGTGATTTTGTCCTTCAATTATAAGTCCACGACTGTATTATGATAAGAATCTAATAAATAAAAATTGGTTGTCTGTAAAGTTGGTTTACGGACGATAGTTTAACGTGGCAACGTCATAAAAATATTGATAAAATCGGTGCATGCGTACAATGAGCGTAACGGGAGACTTTTTCGTGCATGCAGCCGGCGTTCATCGATTTATTAGACGTTGTCACGTCAAAACAAAATATGCACGAGAAGTTAAAGGTCCAAGTACAGTAGTACTTAAAGGCTTAGGCTTTATTTAGTAATTATTATTTTTATATAGGTTTTAATTTAAATGTTAATCTTTTAGAATAGCAATATTGCGATACATAGTTTTAATACATTCAAATACCGTATTTCCTTCCAGATGGTACGACATTGCCCTCCTAGTACTATCCCAGCCGTCTCTAGACATAGAACTGTCGGTACAGTCTCAGGGCACGCCCGTTCCACACGCGGCGGTCGCGGCGGCGGCCTCGGCTACCTCGGAGAGTTACCCACACGCGCTGACAGGGTACAGCACTACTGTGGGCAGCATCATGGCTGATAGCTTGCAGGTATATAGATACATACACACACACTCTCGGTTACTTCACAGAGTTACCCACACGCGCTGACAGGGTACAGCACTACTGTGGGCAGCATCATGGCTGATAGCTTGCAGGTATATAGAATAGATACATACACTCACACACTCACACGTCTATAAACCAAGATATAATGACGTGAAACCTGAGAAAATGTATGATAATGAAGAGTAGCGACTATACAGACAGAGATGAAATTATAAGAAATCACAGACAGATAGTAACGTAAGTAAAATAAACATTCTGTTTCCTGTCGCCACAGATAGTGCCCACTTATAAACGCTACTGAGGCGTGAATTTAATGTAGATTTTATACGTTTTTAGAGTTGTTGCAATCACCTTCTTCGTGAAGCCGATAAATGCGCTTTTATTTTATTCTGTCTGTATAGATAAGCGCTGGACCACTATCTCCCTGATGTTAAGTTATGATGCGGTCGACGATGTATCACGCTTAACTAGAAAATACCTGTTCACTCGCGATTTGAAGACCCCCGGGTTATAGTTAACGGGAAGTCCATGCACCGATTTATTTCAAATATTTTTATTTATCAATTTCACACTTTAAATATTTAGTAATGTTAATAAGAAGGTCGATATTTCCCAGGTACAACACACACAATGGCACGAGGCGGCGACGGGCGTATCCAGGCGTGAATTGCTTGTATTAGCGGCTAAATCCCTCGCTGGCTCATACAAACGGTTACTAGCGATCTCAGCCGCTGAAACCTAGCGAGTAGTGTTATACCGCATAATATGGAATTTAAGGAATATATTACAGTAAGTATTACATCAGTATAAGTATTACATCTGAGGGCCCGGTGGCGTAATCGGGAGAACGGTCGGCTTTGATGCCGTGGTACCGCGTTCAAACCGCCGTGCACCAATGGATTTTTCTATCGAAAAATGTATGTGCGCTTTTCACAGTGGCCCTCCGGTGAAGGAAAACATCGTTAAGAAACCAACAACCCCCGCATGGTGGTAGGACACTATCTAGTGTCCGCCTGGCCAGCTACCACCCTCAAGTTAGAAAATCTGTCACAAAACATCTAATGTGTTCCGGCAGCCATCCTTGAGAGCCAGTTCCCATTCTAGGCCTAGCGTGCTTACCATCTTCGACCGCATCATCACTTACCAACAGGTGAGATAGTGGTCTAACGCTAGCCTATAAAGTGTTATAAAAAAAAACTCTATTATTACTTCGGCAAGGGCACGTCTATTATCCCCCTAAACCCCCCTATCTATCCAGACTAATATAATAAAAACGTTTGTAACCGTCACTCTGTCAGTTTTTTACCTAATTACGCCTAAACGGTCGATCCGATCTTACTGAAGTTTAACCATCATCATCATCATAATCAGCCGGTATGAGTCCACTGCTGGACATAGGCCTCTCCCAAGTCATGCCACTGAGCCCGATCTTCGGCTCTTTGTTTCCAGTCACTGCCAACCGCTTTGCGAATGTCGTCGCTCCACCTGGTCACAGGGCGTCCTACGCTACGTTTACCGATTCGCGGTCTCCACTCTAGAACCAGTCTACCCCAACGGTTACCGGTCCTACGGCAGATATGACCAGCCCACTGCCACTTCAGTTTGTTAATCCGATGAGCTATGTCGATCACTTTAGTTCTCTGGCGAATTACTTCGTTCTGGATTCGATCCCGCAGAGAAACACCGAGCATAGCTCTTTCCATAGCTCGCTGAGCGACTTTAAATTGGTGGACCAGTCGAACCGTGAGTGTCCACGTCTCGGCTCCGTATGTCAAGACGGGTAGGACGCACTGATTAAAGACTTTTGTCTTTAGGCACTGGTATATGCGACGAGAAGACTCGACGGAGTTTTCCAAATGCTGCCTAGCCCAGCTGAATTCTTCTCTGGATTTCCTT
Source organism: Cabera pusaria (assembly GCA_954871355.1). NCBI lineage: Eukaryota > Metazoa > Arthropoda > Insecta > Lepidoptera > Geometridae > Cabera > Cabera pusaria. The sequence continues at coordinate 17,129,243 of OX940902.1, forward strand.
TTCGAAGTTATGTTGCCTAGTTGGAGCGTCTGCCCTAGGTAAACATAATTAGTGACAACTTCGAGTGGGATTCCATCTACGGCAATCGGTTCCGGAACAACGTGCTCGTTGTACATGACTTTGGTTTTATCCAAATTCATCCGGAGACCGATGCGATGAGAAGAATCAGCTAGGCCATTCAACATCCTCTGTAAGTCCTGCAGCGTCTCTACCATAATGACGATGTCATCTGCGAATCGTAAGTGAGAGATGTACTTGCCGTTGATGTTGATGCCACAATTTTTCCAGTCCAGCGTCTTAATCATATCCTCCAAGGCGTTAGTGAACAGTTTCGGGGATATGACGTCCCGCTGTCTCACTCCTCAACGCAGGTGGACATGTTTAGTTCGCTGGTTCTGTACTTGTACAGTCATCGTTGCGGCATTATACAGACATCTCATCACTTCGATATATCGCCAGTCGACTTGGCAACGCTGCAAGTTGTGAAGTTTAACCAGGAGATACTTTATAGCATGTCAATGAACATAGGCTACTTTTGGTAAAAATAAAATAATACTTTTGCCCCTAACTTAAATAACTCAGATCACACAAATGTTGATCGACATATTCACAGAGCTTTAGAGTGATAAAATTCTTGGTGTTCGTGAACGAAGTCGCGGGTATCAGCTAGTTTGATATATATTTTGCACTGGCAGGTTGTTAGACAAGGACACACTTCGTTTTTCTATCCTCTTGCTCGGCCCGTTTTGATGTATCATAGCAATTACAACCTTGTGTTCAGAGCATACGGATTAAATGCATAATAGCTAAGATTTAAAATAGATACGTCGTAGATATCCGTCACAGTCTCTCAATATCACTATCAGTTTGGTTGTCTGGAAGAAATCGCTTTAGGCGATAAGACCGCCCTTTGCATTACTTAGAATAAGTCTGTTACCTTAAGTATTTTCTGTATTATTGGTGTGCAAATAAAGTATTTATCTATCTATCTATCTAAATAGATTTTTTTTTAAATCTGCTGTGCACAGTTATGTTTATTGTAGAATGTCTTTGAATAATTTTGACGCACGTCATCTCAATATATACTGCTCATTTTAGCTAGAAGCAAAGCACAGCCCGGAATGAAAATAAATGGCGGGTTTAAGCTCCTACCCTCAAGTAGAAAAATCTGTCTGGTAGACTTCGGCTGTGGCTTGAAACGCCCGCCGAAGAAGCAACAAAGGCCCAGTTAACATCTCAAATGGTCTTTACGATAGGCAGGTATCGTAGACGGAATATTAATATATATTCCGTCCATAATAGACAAGACATTAGCGTATGCGAATGAAATAGCTATAGAGATATAACCCGACTAAAATGATGAACACGTAATACATATGCCAGCTATAAAATAAAATGAACAATGCAATTTGGTCGGGTCATACACGACAGCGGGTGAAAGCCAATGGGCGCACTAGAACTGAGAGCCAGAGTTGGCTCCAAACAATAAAATCGCATATGCAGAGAAGGATAAAAAAATTGTTGTTCACCTCGCTCGCTCATAATAGTGATTGTATAGTTTTATCCTTCTCATATTATTATTGTTATTTTAATGCCAGGTCTATTTTAATATACTCTGTCTACGGCAGGTATAGACGCCTTAAATTAATTGGAATGTTGTCTTAAAGCCCAGTGTAATTTACCGGCGGTTCAGGCGAGTCGAATCAAGGCGCATTGCTTCCTCTTTATTGCAGGTGCTTAAGTGCTTATTGGTTCAGCAGGCCTAGCTAAATACATTTTTGTTAGTAACACCAAACGCGCAGCGACTTGTTTTTGTTGAATGGGTGGTTAGATTCTCGGCTAAACGATCCGGATCACCTATTTAAGGCATATTCGTACAATTCAGTGCCGACACCGACGCATACCCTGGTTTTTAGGGTTCCCTACCCATAGGGTGAAAACTGCCAACTGTGACTCCGCTGTCCGTTTGTCCGTCTGTCACAGAGCTTCTGAACCGTAACAGGTAGACACTAGACATTTTACAAAGTGTGTATAACAATGTGGTCTGTGGTCGCTATAATAACCCACATTGCTAGTACGCTTTTAAAAAAAATTAATATAAAGATTAAAAGTTAAAGAGGCTCCCCAATCCCCATACAAAAAACGTGTCTTTCTGTAATTTTTTTTGTTCGATTTTATTAAGTACTGAACGTATAGCGTACTCGCGCATAATAGGTTCCCCTTTACTCTTGCCCGGTTTATTAGTTCACTTGTTAAGTAGGTCTCCGAGTTTTGCTCGGTTTTTGGTGTAAAATTTCGTTTTTACCAAAAATACAACCGTAAACTTAAAAAGGCTATCTAAATACAACATTTCATCCAAATCGTTGGAGTAGTTTCCCGAAATACGCAATAACAAGAATTGCTAGTCAAAAAATATTGTTTTAATTAATTTAATTAAACATACGAGATAAAATTAAATGTTATCACTTATCTATACGATACTTTTCTTTACTCATATGTCGAAACTGTCAGTCACGTGTCAGCACTGATACTCGCGAATACGAGCGTCACGTGCATGTAATGCGTAGACTGAATATTAAAAAGACAAGACATTAACGTATGCGAATGAAAAAGCTATAGAGATATAATCCGACTAAAATGATGAAAACGTGATATATGCCAACTATAACATAAAACGAACAACGTGATTTGGTCGGGTCATACATGATAGTGGGTGAAAGCCAATAATTTATTGTCACATTTAGTACATACATACGTTTTTATTTATGCACTCTAAGGGCTCTTTCAACGGTTCCTGATAGCCCTGCCCTATCAGGAATTAATCTGACATATTTTTGACAGATTTAATACGGCGTCATCTGTCAGATCAACTATCTGTCACTTTATCATGAACCGGTGAAACTGGCCCTAAATATAAAAGCTTTAAAATAAATATTATGAACGACAAAAGGATCAATTTAAGTATTTTTGTTGTGCGTCCAAATTGGAATTGTAAGGATGTTAGAAACCCGTTATGTTCTTGGCCTGCGGACGCGACTTATAAAGATCACTATCCCTCGATGGTTTTAGAAAACAATATTTGATTTTAATCTATTTTTCTTTATTTCAGGGAAGAAACCCAGCGCAAGGTTATATATAGTAAAGCGATACTTAGCAAGTAAAGCGATATATTGACACTTTAAAAAAAAAAAAATTAAATACCTAGTATATAAGCAAGCGTTTGACCACTATTTCACCTGATGTTAAGTGAAGATGTGATCCACGATGTAGCATGATGATGTTATGATTATTATTTAAGGAATTTTAAGTTGTTAAGAAATAAATATATTATATTGTATTTGATCATGTGTTTTTATCACACGGTATCGTGGTTTTACTTAATTTTATAATTAATGTAATATTTTTATCGATTGTTACATTATCGTAGGTATATTATTATCTGTATTGGCATTATAAATCAAATAAGTCTGTGTGACAGGAGAAGCTTATCTGCTAGATTTATTATACGAGATAAGAGGAGTGAGAAAGCAAATATTAGTTATGCTATCTCGCTCTTCATGTAGGTTATTGAATAAGGCGTCCATTACACGTTAGGTTTTGCACTCACTTTGCTGGCAGTCACGGCTGTGACTGATGGATACCCTATCGTTTAATGTTGTGAATTACGGTGACTGAACGATATTTAGATACATACTTTAATTTTGTGCGTCGTTATTGTCGGCAACTATTATCAGTCATGAATTATGGTTTTGAATGATGGATAATCTACCGTGTCATGGACGCCTAATGTTTGGTGCCAGCAAGAAATTTGAAATGAACCTTTTTGGCTCAAACTTCTTTGGTGCCAGCTTCGAAGACTGGTTACAATACTATTGTATTGTAGCGTTAATTTCGCAATTAATACAGCAATGTCATCCAAATGCCAAATTATCCTTGTAGCACGGTATGCATTGGACTATTTAGGCGTCCATTACACGGTAGGTTATCCGTCATTCAAAACCAAAAGTAAGGACTTGATGGCTGCTCATGCACAGCAAATCACAGTATGTAAATAACGGTCAATCATAATAATCAGTTACAGCCGTGACTGCCAGCAAACTGACAGCAAAACCTATCGTGTAATGGACGCCTTAGAATAGAACCAATGAGCTGTTTTGACAAATTTTCTCTCCACGTTTAACAACGTAGATGGTATCCCTCCACGTTTGACAATGATACATTTATTTTTTGACGCTCGCGAGGTGGCGCTTGATGCGGAACTTGTGTGGAACCTACAGAAACGTTTAAGTTTATTTAAGATTTTTTCGCGAAAATACTTATTATTAACTGTAGTAAGGGCCGTTGAAAATTACAAGATAATCTGACGTCATAACCTTGTGGTGTTCCGGCAGCAGAGCCCTTGAGAGTCAGATCATTATAGGCCTAGCGTGTTCACCATCCTCGACCATATAGTCGCTTACCACCAGGCGAGATAGTGGTCAATCGCTAGTCAGACATAAATCAGATAAAAAAACTGGCCAAGTGCAAGTCGGACTCGCACTCGTAGGGTTCCGTAACACAGTTAAGTATTCCATAACTATGATTTTTCGCAACTACAAAATTAACTTTGTTTTTTATAGTGTTTGTACGAAAAACAAAGTTATCTTTGCGGTCGCCATATCTCTAAAACTACTGACTGTATCTCGTTCAAACCAATTTTCGTTGTTAGTTTTTATTGAGATCTACAGCATATATTTTTTTTAGATTTTACACTCCCATACTTTAAAAGTTAGAGGGGGGGGACACACATTTTGCCACTTTAGACGCGCCTATCTTTCAAATGATTGACTTTGAGAAAAAATGATTTCAGGAACCTCAATCTCATTTTTTAAGACCTATCCATAGACACACGTATAGGTTTGAAGAATTTTTTTTTTGTTTCAGTTCCATGTATGGGATGCCCCCCCTTAAACTTTTATATTTTTTATTTTTGTATAAATATCGGAAAGCGGTTCACAGAATACATCTACCTACCAAGTTTTAATTTTGTAGTCCTAACAGTTTCGGAAGAAAATGGCTGTGACGTACGGACGGACAGACAGACAGACAGACAGACAGACATGACGAATCTATAAGGGTTCCGTTTTTGCCATTCGGCTACGGAACCCTAAAAATACAAATATCAGTAATTTATACAATACAATACAATACAATACAAAAACTCTTTATTGATTACCAATAAAACAAATTGTACAAAAACAAAACATGGCAACACAATCGGCGGTCTTATCGCTTGAAGCAATTTCTTCCAGACAACCTTGGCATGAAAAAATAAAAATAAAACAATACATGGCGGTAGCGTACAATTCATCACAAATACTAATAATACGTGTAACATAGTACACATTAGTGTGGTAGTTTTAGCTCTGTTCCGACAAATAATGTGATTTAACCATAGATTTAAAGATAGCCAGTGATTTGGCACGCCTTATTTCTACAGGTAGCGCGTTCCACAAATGAACCGCTTGCACTGTGAAAAATTTCTCATAGACGTGCGAAGAATGGACAGGAGTTTGTAATTGTAGGGTTTCTGTGGAGCGAAGAGGCAAAGGATGAGAGAGATGTAGAAATTTAAAACGTTCCTTAAGATAGGGTGGGGTCGAAGGGATAAACAGTACCGAATACAGAAGAGAGGGTATGACTATTTCGGCGAAGGCGAATTGGTAACCATTTCAGCTTTTTTCGAAATTCTGATATGTGGTCATACTTGCGCAAACCAAATATGAACCGGATACAAAAGTTTTGCAGTCTTTCGAGTTTGCTAAGCTGTTCTTCGGTTAAGTCCAAATAGCAGGTGTCAGGTTAGCATAATCAAGTATGGGTAGCAGAAGTGATTGTGCAAGCGCAGTTTTGGTAGTTATCGGGAGAAGATTACGTAAACGACGTAGTGAACTCGCAGATGCAAAAATCTTTCGACTTACCTCAGCTATTTGGGGTATCCAAGAGAGAGTACGATCAAAAATTACTCCTAGGTTTTTCACAGTATCACTGATTGGAATGTGTGTGCCGTCAAATATTACCTGTGGTAGGCGGAACCAGTCAATCTTAGATATCATCATGGAACCGCCGATAACTATCACCTGAGTCTTTAGAGGATTAACACTTATACCATAGCATTTGCTCTAGCTGTGAATTGATTGTAAGTCTGAGTTGGTCTGAGTAATTGCATGTGATAATTGAGCGAGAGGGACCTGTCTGTAAATTTGAAGATCATCTGCATAGAGGTGGTAGGAAGTAGAAAGCTGTTGAGAGATAGAATTTATGAAAGTTGCAAAGAGAAGGAGATAAAACGCCGCCCTGGGGTACGCCTGCAGTCGTATCACACCATGATGAATATGAATCATCAACGCGAACACGCTGCCGGCGCCCATACAGGTAGCTATGAAACCAAGCAATTACTGTAGGAGATATGTTAAGAGAGCCAAGTATTGCTAATAGGAGATCAAAATCGACGTTATTAAAAGCATTACTGAAATCGAGTAACGACAGTACTGTCACCAGGCCATTATCCATGCCCTGCCTAATATCATCTGTGATTTTTATTAGCGCAGATACAGTGCTATGGCCTGAACGAAATCCGGATTGAAACGGGTTTAGAAAGGAATTTCTATTGAGGAAAATGGATAATTGCTGGTGAATAAGACGTTCAAGGACTTTCGAAAGGAAAGGTAGAATGGAGATTGGTCGGAAGTCTGAAAAAGTTAAAGGATTCGATTTTTTTGGAAGAGGTATAAGTTGTGCTTCTTTCCATAAGGAAGGAAAACAACCACAGGTGGTGGACTCGTTGAGAATGTGAAGGATTATTGGAAGGATTTCGTCCAGGATAGGGATGATCATGTTTCGACTTATACTGTCGTTACCGACGGCATTAGAGGTGATAGAAGAAATGCTACTCTTAACATCACTATCAGTATATTGACGAAAAACAAAAGGTGGATAATCTAAAGTTGGAATAGAGGAGAGATATTGTAACGTTGATGCTTTTGTAGGTGCATCGAAATTGCTGGAAGTTGAAAAATGCTGATTAAGAGAGTCAAGGTTAAGATTTTTAGAAAAAGTATCTGGACGCTGTTTTCCAACTCCTAGTGACCGAAGAAATTTCCAAACTTTGGAGGGATCTTCATTTTCTACGGAATTTTGGATGTGCTGGCGTTGTGCATTCCTACACACCCTATTGCAGTGAATTCGTCTCTCTACATACTTTATCTTGTTCTGGTCTGTCGGATTCAACTTCACTCTGGTCTTGGCTACAAGCTTTTTATGCATGATAGTCATTAATTCATTCGTAAGCCAAGGCGCAGGAAGATGCTTGATTTTAATAGGCTTCAGCGGAGCATGGACGTCATATAGATGTATGAGAATACTGTTGAAAAATGTTATTTTGACATCAACGCTATTAGCATTCAAAACGGGGGACCAGTCAGTGTCTAATGCATCTTTGCGCAAAGACTCCAAATCTATACCACCAAAACAACGTTGCATGCGAATGGTGGGCTTGGCTTTATGAGGTCGGATTTTAAAAGAAAGGTATATTAGATCATAATTAAAGGTAGTTTATAATCGTAGAAAACGAAAAAACCGACTTCACATGCCGCGATAGTCAAAATAGCCAGTAGCCATAATCATGTCATCAAGGTATACAAATTAGTTTATATTGTTTATCTCCGGAGAAAGCTTTTCGATAAAATTTGAATAGGACCAAACGGGAGGTAAACCATAATCTCTCAAACAAAAAAAGATTTTTGTAAATCGGTTAAGATTTGACGGAGTTCTGAAGTAACAAACGTAAAAAAAATACGGTGGAATTGAGAACTTCCTCCTTTTTTGTAAAGTCGGCTAAAAATATAGTAAATGAAAGCGGTTTTTATATCAATCGAAAACAAATAACGAAGATTTATTGTCAAATATGCAATTTGTATAGTATTTATTACACAAAAGGTAGGATCATATTATATCGATGCTAGGAACTATCACTTTTTTTTCTAAAACGCTTCAGTGTTCTGTGCCTCATCTCACTGCTGTCTTCCGCTTCCAGAAATCCAGACAAATCAAGATTTTAGAAAAGGCACTGCCAAAAAGTAACATTATGTTATATTATTTTACTCTTTGGCCCTGACTCTTTTCTACAGTCTGTCATCATCATAATCAGCCAATGTCAGTCCACGGCTAGACGTAGGCCTCTCCCAAGATACGGAAATGAGCTAGGGATGGATTTTTTTTAAGCTCGATCCGATATTATGGATCGTAATGGATCGCAACGTTTCGCATGCATTTGATCCGATTTTCAAAAGATCGATTCACGAAAATCGCATGAAAATACAACATATATTTCAAACAAAAAAGGGTTGGTTGGAACAAGGCAACATAAATTACATTAACCTGAAAATGCTAATAACTAATTTAATCTTATTAAAATAAACTTTCAACAATTTAAGGTATACGAGTACATGAATGTCTATGAGGTATAAAAACTACATTACAATGTTTGCAAACCACAATGTTTAGACCGCGATCCGATATTTGATAGAGTGGAATCGATCCCCGATCGGATCGCATGGTTTCGATCCGATCCGAAAATCGATTGGATCGTATGCCTACGATCCGATCTTCGAAAAGATCGGATCGGATCGGCGCATGGCTACACTGAGCCCGTTCTTCGGCTAATTGGGAGGGATATGCCCTAATCGCCACGCTGGGCAGGGGGGTTGGCGATCGCAGGAAATAGCTTCTCGCACCGGTGACACTGCTGCCCGTCACCGGCCTGTAGTATTTACCGACTGACCGACTTTCAAAAAGGAAGAGGTTCTCAATTCGTCTGTATTTTTTTATGTAGGTATGTTACGCGATTACTCCGTTAATTGTGAACCGATTCGAATGATTCGTTTTTTAATTGGTAGGGTACATTTCCGAGGTAGTCCCATTGTAATTTCATCGAGATCTGACGAGTATCTCCAGAGATATGACGATAAACGTCTAAAACTTGCTACTGAAACTGACTCGCGCGGCTTAATTATTGAAAAAACACCAATACAGTCAGCAGCCAATGATGACACAAATGCGGGAGGGTTAATCGTTACACTCCAGTAGATTGACGATTAAAGTTATTACAGTCCATCAACTAAGAAACAATCTATTTAATTCAATCTAAATTATTGTACCTGTTTTCGCACATACCTAATTAATATACAGAAACATTCTATTTACATTTCATTTGTTTTCTATTCTAGGCTTAGCGTTCTACCATCCTCGACCGCTTCATCACTTACCCACAGATTAGATAGTGGTCAGCACGCTAGCCTATTTGATTTAAATAAAAAAACATTGTTTGAAGAATGCGGAGACAGAAATCCATGCTCTTCGTATGTTATGTTATAAAAAGCCAATCAACTATCAGCTGATAACATTTTCAAGCATCACCCAGTAGTCATGTATGTATGTATGTTTCTTTGTGGCACACTAGAGACCAAACGCGTGGGCCGATTTTGATAATTGGCACGTCAATAGATTCGCCATGCTAGCGCGAGTGTCTACGAAAACATAAAAAATTGAAAAATTCAAATTGGCGGATTTAAGACGCCAAAATTTGGGGTTCAAAAAAATTTTGTTCAAAACCTATCGAGTGGGGTATCGAATTAAAGGTCTTAAAATGGAGATTCAAAATAAATTTATAACAAATAATTTATGATCGTACAAATCGAAAAAAAATGCCGCGTTAGTCACTTTCAGTAACAAGTTTGCGGTGCTTATCTCTGAAGTTACTTATCAGATCTCAATAAAATTACAATGAGACCAAACGAAAATCATATTAACTCAAACAAAAAAAGAATTTTCCAAATCGGTTAAGAATTGATGGAGTTCTGAGGTAACAAACAACCTCTTCCTTTTGGTATAGTCGAACGAACTGAAAAGAAAAAAACAAGTAAGTCTAGTAGTTTAGACTTCTGTTTAGGGATATCAAAAAACTATACCATTTAAATTCTTTCTCGGTCGATACACTCATAAAATAAATTATACATTGTTATATGGAATATAGAGACTAACAGTCGGGACATATTAATCCCCATTCGTTAAGCCATTAATGTGTCCCGACTGTTAAAGTCTCTACATTCCATATAACAATGTATAATTTATTTTATGAGTGTATCGACCGAGAAAGAATTTAAATGGTATAGTTTTTTGATATCCCTAAACAGAAGTCTAAACTACTAGACTTACTTGTTTTTTTCTTTTCAGTTCGTTTCTTAACACTTCACTTTTTGCGCAGTCGTGTTTTTTGATTTTTTAATTTAATGTTTTATTCTTGTTTGTACCACAGACCTGCTACCTAATATTAAACTTGACTGCGTACACCGGCCCCAATGAGACCGATCCTGAACGGAGTTTGTCCCTTTCTTTTGTATGGATAACTTATATATATATACTATACATATAGTATAGACAATATGTATCGCACTAGCAGGTTGTTAGACAAGGACACTCCTCGGGTGACTTTCAATTGGGCCGTTTTGTTCTACAAATCAATTAAAACCTTATTATTAAAGCATACGGATTAAATTGAATTTGTCAAAGCATCTGCAGATGCAGTGCACCATCATTTTATATTACGTCTATGGTTTGGACGCAGGAGACGTGATACGAAATCGCCATCACCTTCCATATTGTGACAGCGTGGTCAATAAGTGCTTAGCAATCTTACATAGTAAAGAATAGGTAGGTAATCAGTGCTGGATTAAGAGGATAACCCTTTGCCGGATGCTATATTTTATCAACCGACTTCCAAAAAGGAGGAGGTTCTCAATTCGTCTGTATGTTTTATTTTTGTTATGTTATGTGTAATGTTACGCGATTACTGCGTCAATTATGAACCGATTCGAATGATTCTTTTTTTAATCGTTGGGGTAAATTTCCGAGGTGGACCGATTATAATTTATCAAAATCTGATAAGTATCTTCAGATATACGACGATTAATGTCTCAAACTTGTTACTGAAACTGACTCGCGGGGCATGGAAGTCGGTTGTTTTAGTTTTTAATCTATCTTAATTATTCTTGTTACAGTACATCAACCACGGACGTCCTACCCAGTGGATACCTATTGTTGTATCACCCCCGCGCGAAACACATAGGCGCAATGGGGTATTTAAAATATCATCCATGAGCGGCCACTTCAGTTCGGACCAAATACCAGACCCGTACACACGAACAATTTTAATCGTTCAAAAAACGAAAAAGCCGTTAAATATGCCGAATTGCGCTATAAAGTGGTGTGGGAAATCCAGTAAATCATCACATTTTACAAAGGACAACGTTTCTTTTCACCGGAAAGTAAAATTCAATTCATTATTAACAATTTGTAAATAAAATTCATAGTTTAACATATACTGGTCATCAGATGCCCCGTGTATCAGTCTATCCCTTTCCTAAAACGGCATCTTTATATCTCGTACTCGCTCCGCCCTTGTACGCTGCGGTACTTGTACACTTTTAGTGATGTTTTTCTATTGTTTTGTGAAAGTTATCGGCAATGATTACTGATAGATAAGTCCTATACTTCAATATTTGTAACTATTTATGTCAATCAATTCAAACCAAAGAAAACAAAGAAGTAGTTAATATACTTAACTGAATTCTTAGTACTTTTACGACTAAATGTTACATGAATGAGTAGTTAGTACTTATTTGAAATTGTTTTTAAAGGTTTATGATTGTTTTATATTGTATTATTATTATTTTTAGGGTTCCGTACCTCAAAGGGTAAAAAGGAACCCTTATAAGATCACTTTGTTGTCCGTCTGTCTGTCCGTCTGTCCGTGTGTCACCACTGATTTTCTCAGGAACAGGTGTACCTAGCAAGTTGAAATTTATACCTGATACTGAAGTTTATAGTCCCTATTGGATGTATAAAAATGAAGGTTGAATCAACACAATAAAAAGATATGGGAAAATTTAAATTTTCGCGAAAACTTCTTAGTACCAAAATGTACCTTAATTTTCAACTTTTTTATTTTTCGGAATTTTTCCTTTACTTGTGCTGTAGACCTTGCTTTAAACCAACATTGACAATTCTAGGTCAACCGGAAGTACCCTATAGGTTTTGGGTCGAAAACCTATAGGGTACTTCCCGTTCACCTAGAATCATGAAATTTGGCAGGTCTTACAGCACAAATTAAGGAAAAAATCTAAAAAATAAAAAAAGGTGAAAATTAAAGGGTGCCCCCAAACATACATAATTTAAGCCAATTAAGGTAGACCTCTGAGTTATATGTGCGCTGATACAATTTAGAGGTCTAGCTTAATTGTTAACCAACGTTGGTACGGAAGCCTCGGTGGGCGAGTTCAACTCGACTTGGCCGGTTTTTATTTTCTAAAAATATAACTTTGAGACACATAACCAGTCTTTATCATTATACCTTTACACTTCTATAGCTATATTTCATATGACTGATGAAACTCTCGATATTGATGGGGTGGTGTCACGTTGTCCCAGCACTAAGCATGATTTATTGCTATGAGTCAAATTGAAGTTGTCCAATTACAGCGCTGTATTACGTATTACCCCCCCCGCAAAATGTTTCGCTCGCGAATTAGTTCATAGTTTTTCTCATGCGGAGTCTACTGGGTCCGTGACATCAATAAATAAATAATGTTCATGAAGTCTAGTTTAAATGTGATTATTCAAAGTGTTTTCCTCTGTTGGAAAATCACAGAAACATAATAATAATCTGCTCCATAGTTTATTGTTTTTGAAGATGTCTTTTATTAAATTTCATTAAATAACTCATTGACCAATACATACAATAGTGTATAACTACACTGTTGTATGTATTGGTCAATTGATAAACGAAAAAAATGATAAGCAATACGAGACTAAGTGAAGTAGTAGTACATTGATAACTGCAATTTAATTGCAGCAAAAAGTTTTAAACTTGTTTGTCTCAGGCAAATGACGAGCAATAAATACCTATATAGGTACGAACGTTGAAGTTAGGTAATAATAATGATAAATTTTGACAATTAACTACCGACTTAATCCATGATATCGTACCTAATTGCCGGCTTAAAGTAGCTAAATACACCAAAATATATTTAATAGTACTTATTGTAGGTAGATCTTTTTAGACTCTAAATCAAAACAAAAATATTACATACTTTATTTAGAGAATCTCTGAGCAGCTTCCTTCACTCTTTCCTTATAGCCCTATAGTACTCTTGCCTTAAGCATTGATTTGTAGTAGTAGGTACATCACCGAATTATCAGATAATAATGATCGAGTCCGAAACGACCTCGTGATCGTAATAGAATAGAATAGGAAACTCTTTATTGTACACCAAAAATACTTAATTTCTAGACAGCATAAACGTAATTAGGTTATACAATCGGCGGTCTTATCGCATAAAGCAATCTCTTTCAGACTACCTAAAAAGGCATTGTTAAAAATATATAAGAGTAATTGGCGAATGACGTAGACTGAACCTACCTAAGTAATGAGCGAAATGAGGGAAATCCAGCTGTACTATTATTTATAGGTGTATATGTAATTTTTGATGTAGGTAGAGCGGCTCGCCATACTATCACAGTTTTACAATCATATGATACTAATCTTATAGCAAGTGGGCGGGCTATTAGCCGAAGAACCAAATACCTCTGGTTTAATGAGTGAAAACTTCTTTAGTGTCGTTGTGAACTTTTTGAGATGGGTAAAAAATGTTAACCTCGCGTCAGGACATCGCGTCAGGACACGTGACCTGATCGAAAATTCTTGAGACGGAGGGAGAGAAGACCAAATGCACAACGTTAATGTTCAATTTCACTTCTGCCGGCACTCTCGGAGTGCAACCCGTTGTTTTTTTCATGCGGAAATGGGTAGCGCTTGACCACTATCTCACCTGATGTGAAGTGATGATGCGGTCAATTATATGTAGCGGGCTCACCCAAAAGATACATATTTACTCTCGACTTGAAGACCTCTAAGTTGTATCTTATCGAAAACACAGACTCAGGCAAGGAATTCCATTCCTTGGCAGTTTGTAAAATTGGTCGGACGAGCAGCCATCTATGACCCATCCAGTTGACCACCCTTCTCTTGAGTGGTGCTAAATGAGCGACCTCTGGTGGTAGACTTCGGCCGTCGCTCGAAGCACTCTCCGAACAAAGAAAAGCTGCTAGTCTTTTCGCTGAGTTTAGGCATGTATGGTGCAGTCGAGTGTTTGGATAGTTGCGCGCTATTTGTCCAATCCAATCAGAACATGAAATACCTATTTCACGTTAGTCTTTTCAACCGACTTTACCAAAAGAAGGAGAGGTTCTCAATTAACTTCTATAATTTATTAAATATTTGTTACCTCAGAACTCCTTCATTCCGAAAATTATATTTGTGTTTGAGAGAGTATGCTTCCCGTTTTGTCTCAACTCATTGTAATACATATAATTGAGATCTGATCAGTATCTTCAGAGATATAGTGATAAACACCACAAACTTGTATATAGTAGTGCTTGTATAGTAAGTAGTGTAGTACTTGTATGTAGTATACTGAAAATGACTAGCGCAGCATATGAAGTAGTTTTTTTTCTATTTTAAATAATTTTATATTTTAAGAGGCTAGCGTTTGACTACCATCTCACCTGATCACCTGTTGGTAAGTAACGATGTGGTCGAGGATCGAAGCACGCTACGCCTATCATGCTATACCACATCTGTAGGTATCATGTCAGCTTACCTACTAAGTCGGGGTTTCCGCAGGTAGAGGTTACTATGAATGTGCACATAAAATTTTCAATAGAAAATCCATTGGTGTATTTAGGCTACGTTGGTTCTGAGTGTTAGGTTAGGATATGACCTGAGCAGATTGTTAGAAGTCGAGCGTTTCGTCTCACCTTTGTCTTTCGATTCCAGACAAGCACGATTCAATATTAGTCCGCATTTTTAACCGACTTCAAGAAAAGGAAGGAAAAAGGAGGTTATCAATTCGTCGGAATCTTTTTTTAGGGTTCCGTACCCAAAGGGTAAAACGGGACCCTATTACTAAGACTCCGCTGTCCGTCTGTCTGTCTGTCTGTCTGTCTGTCTGTCCGTCTGTCACCAGGCTATAGCTCATTAACCGTGATAGTTAGACAGTTGAAATTTTCACAGATGGTGTATTTCTGTTGCCGCTAGAACAACAAATACTAAAAACAAAATAAGGTTAAAAATTAAAGGGGGGTCCCAATACAAAGAACGTGTTTTTAAACGCCATCTATCTAATTAGTTTCGGCAAAATTACATAGATGGCGCTAGTAAACGAGCCCCGTCTTTCTAGATCGCGACCAAACCAAATATTCTTGGTAATATCAATTAATCAAAATATGAGATTGAAACTCTGTTATGTTTCGTATTGTACGGAACCCTCCCAAAGTGTGCGATAAGAGACGCGATGCTGACTCGCACTTGGCCAGTTTTATTTTTATGTATGTTCACCAATTACTCGAAAACGCCTTAATCGATTTGAAAAATTCTTTGTGTGTTTAAAAGGGTGTGTTTATAATTCCCAGGTTTCATCGAGATATGTTCAGTATCTCCAGAGATATGGAGATGAACACCTTGAACAAACTTGGTACTGAAAATGACTAGCGATTTCCAGTTGGAGTTGGTTCTTTTAGGTTTTTAAACGATCTTAAATTATCACTAAACATTAGGTGAGATAGTGGTCGTGTGCTTGTCTGTCTGAAAGAAAATCTCTTTCCTAGAACTCCAACTTAGCTTTTTTTCTTCCTATCTAAATTCACGAAAATCCGTTGTGCCTTTTGCGCATATTTGTGTACCAGCTTTTGGTGCAGTCATTATTGTTAGCGTATTTCGAATATACATACCTGTTATATAACTTTGAAGACCCCCGGATTGTTCTTATCAGGTTTGGGAACTTCCGAGTAAATAACGCACAGTACCACAGATTAGGTATATAATTAGATACTGCGTAAACCGTACTAACAAAACAATAATTTAAGTATTTATTACAGTGGTATCAATGAACGTCTGTATCTAGATAGTGTATTAATCGCATAAATCTAAGCTTATAATTTTATTGCATGACTAAATAGCAAGTATATAAAGACGACATTTTGCACATTTTAACAAATACACCGAAAGGTAGGTGAGTAAAATACACTTTTATATTCGATCTAGTAAAAAAATAAAACTGGCCAAGTGCAAGTCGGACTCGCACTCGTAGGGTTCCGTAACACCGTTAAGTATTCCATAACTATGATTTTTCGCAACTACAAAATTAACTTTGTTTTTCATAGTGTTTGTATGAAAAACAAAGTTATCTTTGCGGTCGCCATATCTCTAAAACTGCTGACTGTATCTCGTTCAAACCAATTTTGGTTGTTAGTTTTTATTGAGATCTACAGCGTATAGTTTTTTTTGACCTATCCATAAACACCCCACACGTATAGGTTTGAAGAAATTTTTTTTTTGTTTCAGTTCCATGTATGGGATGCCCCCCCTTAAACTTATATATTTTTTATTTTTGTATAAAAATCGGAAAGCGGTTCACAGAATACATCTACCTACCAAGTTTCAATTCTGTAGTCTTAACAGTTTCGGAATAAAATGGCTGTGACATACGGACGGACAGACAGACAGACAGACAGACAGACATGACGAATCTATAAGGGTTCCGTTTTTTGCCATTCGGCTACGGAACCCTAAAAAACGTAATATGTAACGCCTTATCACTAACCTTCCATTATAAACCTAAATGCATCCACTGTCTAACCTATACTAATGAAAATATTGAAATGTTTTTTTTTAAATAAATTTATAAATTTGCATTTATTATAAAAAAACCGGAAATGCGTAGAAAGCTCGCGTTAGAAGTGAAACTACCTTCACATTGAAATATTCACAATTTAGATTTACGCGTACCTACGTCACTTCCGTTGCATATGGACCGTGACGCTAAGTTAAATTTTACCTTAGTGCGCCTTAAGATGTTTTACTTCAAAAATAATTTCAACAATAGAATCTATTTCTACATCTCTTAAAAAACATCGCTTATATACCTACAGACTGTAAAATATATCATGAAACCTTATTATTTCAGAAATAAAAACTCAAGATGAAATTCTTCATTGTATTCTCTGCCCTGGTTGCCGCGGCTCTGGCCACTCCCGGCGCGTGGACCCTCAACGAGCTGTCTGAGATCATTCAGGATCCCAACACCGACCCCGCTCTGCTGCCCATCTTCAACAATGCTCTGGACGACCTGATGCAGTCCATTTACTCCGGCAGCGCCCAGGTAAGAAGTAATGGTCACAAAAGATCAGCCATATTAAACGATTTTTATTTTCGAACAGAGCTGTATTTCTGGATATTAGCAAGGCAAAGCCGCTACTGTGTAGCTTGCTCTATGAAAATGTCCTGATAATCGGTCTACACAACACCAACTTTAATTGTAAAGACTAATACACCGAGTCGACATCTTACCTTTATCCGACCTACGTGGGGTTGATGTAATATTATTACTCTCATCCATTTGGCTCTCTCAGTTGAAAATATTTTAATGACCAACTTCAACCTTTTTCTGGAATTCTTTGTTGATGGTTTCATGTTGCTTCTATATATCGGACTACAAATTTATCTTAAACACCTATTGTATGATTTGGGGAGGTTCTATGTTTAGGAATCTTACGGTCACTTACCTAGTTCACAGGATAAGACTTTGCATCCACACGTCGTTGTAATAGATATGCTGATCAGTGTAACTCGAAGTACTTGTACTACTCATTATTCTGTGCTCGAAGCCAAATTTAATAAACTCGCCATCTTCGCGACTTAATTTACTCTGGAATCAGGTTTTACTTCTTGATGCCATTAAATGTTGACTTAATGAAGATCAAAGGAATATCACTTGCCCAACTGGATTTCGCAATAATAGTTTATTGAGAAATCCAGTTGGGATTCACTATTTCTACTTTTGCATCTATGATGGTCTTCTTTTGGCAGTGGCTAGTGAACCGTAAACATACGCGGTGCCTCTCAGCACATTTTCAACCAACTTCCAAAAAGAAGGAGGTTCTTAATTCATCTGTATGTTTTTATTTTTATTTTTTTGTGTGTATTTTACGCGATTACTCCGTCAATTGTGAACCGATTCGAATTATTCTTTTTGAAATCGCTAGGGTACAGGTGGTCCGATTGTAATTTCATCGAGATCTGATTTGTATCTCTAGAGATATGACGATACACGTCTCAAACTTGCTACTGAAATTGACTCGCGGGGCATGGAAGTCGGTTGTTTTAGTTTCTAAACTATCTTAAATTATAATGAATCTTTCTCGTATGATTTCCAGACCACCATCACCGTCAGCTCCAACTCCCACGACCTCTCCGCCTGGACTCTGAACGAGCTCTCTGAGGCTCTCCAGAACCCTGAAACCGATGCTGCTCTCGTGCCCTACCTCGAGTCCGCTCTTAACGCTATGATGTCCAACATCATGTCTGGACTCAACCAGGTAACGTAGGCTGTTGCATTTTGATGTAAGGTTTCAGTATAAACTACTCATACCCAATTGAAAGAAGGTGCTTGGTAGAAACGCTGTAATATTAAATTTCTTAACTATTTTAAATGGCACCAGATAAACACCCTCAGAGGTATACCTAATTGAAGAAAGTGATGGTAAGTAGTGAGCGAGGTCAATAATACAGCGCTATAATCGACAAAAGTCGAAATAACAGGGCCCGGTGGCGTAATCGGGAGAGCGGTCGGCTTTGATACCAGAGGTACCAGTACCAGGAGTTCAAACCCCGCCGTGCACCAATGAATCTTATGTGCGATATATTTATGTGCGCTTTTCCTAGTGGCCCTCCGGTGAAGGATAAACATCGTTAAGCAACCCCCAACCCTCGCATGGTGGTAGGACACTCCGCCTGGCCAGCTAATACCCACAAGTTAGAAAATCTGTCGCCAAGCATCTAATGTATTACGGCAGCTATCCTTGAGAGCCAGTTCCCATTCTTGGCCTAGCGTGCTTACCGTCTTCAACCGCATCATCACTTACCAACAGGTGAGATAGTGGTCAAACGCTAGTGGTCAAGCAGCAGTGGGACGGGCAACACAAACACAACACACTAAGTTACTTTAACCCATATCGTGCAACTTTTCCAACTTGTCCTCCCCTTAGAACTTTCTTTTGAACTAATTACAGAAAATATTAGCCTAGAGGCCAGTGAGCCGATTTTCTATGATTTGGTATAAGTGATCCATCAGCATCAGCCTTCAACCAGTCCGCCCTCTAGCATTGTCCAAGGTAGTAGGTAGTAACGAACCTGCTAAGCTGGACACAGTAAAGCTGAACCTTAAACCCTTTTTAGCTTACAGAAGAACAGCAGAGAATAGAAGTAACAGAAGTAACAAAACGTTCCATTTCAGGATTACGTGATCGTCGCCACCCCGGTCGGTATCCTCCCCGTAGAGGCTACCCCTCTCCCCGTGGAAGCCCCCGTTGCCCCCGAGCTCGTCGTCGCTCCCACCCCCGTCTCTGCCTCCAGCCCTCTGGTCCAGATCATCGTCAACGTTAAGAGCCAGGAGGTAAGACCTGACTTGTAGAACTTAGCTCGAGGGTGCGTATTAAGCTATGCGTTAGAAGTGAAACCTCCAAGTTCATTCAATTTGTTTCTCAACATCACTAATTATTTTTTTGTACAACTCCATCTGTTGAACTTAGCGGGACGAATGCCCGAATGATAGCGAATACGTTTTCGTCGCTAACGCCGTTCTACAATAGAGAGGGCGTTGATAAATATAAAATACTAGCAGCCCGCCCCGGCTTCGCACGGGTAGAACATATATGCCTACAAAATTTGCATCAGTTTGTTGCATCGAATATAAAATATGAACATATTTAACAACCATCGTCATATTTCATCCAATTTACACAAAACCTTAACGAATTATGCACTTAAACCTTCCTCATAAACACTGCATGATACCGCATGATAATCCGTTCAGTAGCTATTGAGATTATTGCGAACAGACAGACAGACGCAGTGATGAACTTTGTTTTATAATACTTACGTATTGATATTGGACGGCCCTTTGGCGTAAAGGATAGTTACCCTGATTCTGACCCGACAGTCGTTGGTTCTAATCCTAGCTATATACCAATGAAAGTTTTATGTGCATTCATGAATCATGAGTTTTCGTACAGTGGTAGTGGAATCATTAAATCTACCAAAAAGTAGCTTACCACCAAGGAGTACATCTGCCGCCGTAACCTTACGGCGTTCCCCGACGCAAAATGTAGGGGTAATATACGTTTAACGTGTGTATCTGTGTGTCTGTCTGTAGCATCTTAGCACCTAACCGGATGAACCGATTTTGTTCTGGCTTCAACTTTCATAGGTCTGATCAATTCGAAAATCTTCTTCTTCAACGATATTGTAAGAACATGGAAGCCTCCTGGACTCTACAGAATACTCAAATCCTCACCAACTTACAGCTCAGATTTTAAATGTCGTGTTTAGAGTCATTGGAAAAAGCTATTATACATAGATCAGTCGGGGTGGTTTAAAATATTATATTATATTATTATATATATAGATGAATATTATTTTATACAATAGATCATATTATTATACTATATTGACTTCAAATTGATTGTGATCGGTGGGGATCTACAGCATAGCTAAGCTTATAATAATATTTTCGCAGTAACTATTACCTAATCTGTGGATTCACTGCAAATATTTTATTAATTTTGCGATGCGTGTTTGTGAAATTCGTGATATCTTCTAGAGTTTTCATTTGAATTATATACTGTAATGGACAATTTTAATCTATAATATGTGGCCAAGCTAATTAACGTAATTATTTGGATAAGGATTAATACTATATACTTGAAAATAGCCTTGGAAGTTATGTAATATTTTTTAACAAAAATTTTAAGATTAAAATGTTTACTGTGAGTCAACTTTAAGAGCTGTCGCGGACTTTTTTGTAGGTCTTATTAAGTTGTACAACTCTTGCATAGAAAATATTCTTCTATCTATTTTCAATTAAGCAGCGTTCGTAAGAAACGTGTTTTTTCGACCGTTTATTTGCCGACTTAGGTTGCAAATTAGGTCTCCACGAATGTACCTTTGATTTAAACGGGATAATAATTTAAATCGGTTCAGTAGTTTTTGAGCTTACTCATTACAAACATACAAAAATACAAAAATACAAATGTTCTCTCTTTATAATATTAGTATAGATATAGATAACATGCCGCTTACTTCACTTCTGTTGATTCGGACCGTGACGCTACGTCACTACCGTAAAATAATTACACTTAGGCTAGGCCTGTTGTAATGTTTTTCATTATGATATCAGATAAGAGAACAACCAATATAGGTACTCGCTTGATGGTAACTGATGTAACCGACATCTTATTACGCATACACGCAAAACGTTATACTCTAAATATCCAGAGTTATGCACGTTGTTGCTATTACTATACGTAAAAAAGAAAATGTTTGCCTTCTAACCGGGCGGGTGCCGGTTCAATTCCTAGCCGTGCACCAATAGATTTTTGGGTGAATTCATAGACGCTCGTCCACAGGCGGTAGCAGCATCATATCGATGTTCCGCCTGAATTGCTGCCACAAACTATACAAGGCCTATCGTGCTACCATCCTCGACCGCATCATCACTTACCAACAGGTGAGATAGTGGTGTTAGACCACTACCGCTAGCCTTTATAATATAAAAAAAAACTGCTTACCATTCATCAAGGAGAAAATCTGCTGCCATAACCTCATGGTGTTCTGACAATCCCTTGAGAGTCAGACCACTCTAAGCCTAGCTTGTTCAACATCTTCTACAACATCATCGATTTCCACCAGGCGAGATAGTGATCAAACACTAGTTATATATATATATATCAAAAATCACTATATTCTCATAAAAAATAATTGAATTAGTTAAGTGCTGGTACTACTAGGCAAACTAGTATAAGTCCTACCACAATTAAAAGCCGCTGTCATGGCTAACGATTGATGGTACCAATAGGGTTTCCCAGCATCTTCCAACTACGTCAGCCTAACCCACAGGTACCACACCACAATACATGTACATGTTCGAGGTTTTAACCAATGCGCCACAGGGTTGTGTTAATGTTCTTATTTATTTTATAGCACAGTGTGACCTAAACCCGCACTTTACGCACGCTTTTCCGTGACTTAAATAGTCGATTATTGCACGGCGTTTAGCACGTCTGCTGCGCTCGGTGCTAACTTCACGCCGTGCAATATTCGACTATTTGACGGAAAAGCGTAGCAAGCGTAAAGTGCGGGTTTATGTCACACTGCTATCTATAAAATAATATACGATACTCGTGACATCAGTTGTCTATTATTGCACGGCGTAGCTAACTTCACGCCGTGAAATAATCAAATACTTAAGTCACACGTATCGTAATATACTAATAGTTTACTAATAAGGATGTTTGTCTACAGTCCGCTGACGTCTCTGCCCCCATCGTGCCCCCGGCTACTGTAGAATCTGAAATCGCCCCTCCTCAGATCATCGCTATCAACCCCATTGTAAGTTTATAAACATCATTTTGACATGAAATTGGGACCGATTCTGGGCCCCGAGACAAAATCCAATTGCCTGTTTCCATTCACGCTAACGCAAGTTCAAGTGTATGCGAATGACATCTTTGTTGCGGAAACATAAATGTCATTCCATACATATGTCCATATGCCATTCCATTCCATGTGTCATTCCATACATCAAAAATATAAAATTACATTTAAAAATTATAAAATTACATTAACTATATTATATTTACTGATTGTTAACGTTTATTACTCTATTAATATATATATCACACAAACGCTCTACAAAGCCGAAACTAGCCGATTATATGTCTCTTTAGCTCGAATTGCATGATTTTTTATCGCTGGGTACTGTATATATATTCAGTTATAGTCGTTGTTAAACATTACCAAACATCATAATAATGCAACTATTGATTCAAAGTTCAATTAGAATAATCGATAATCGAACAAATTAATTACCGATTATGCACTAAAGTCCCCGTCACGAGAAGCTATAAATTATGTAAACAAGTGTTCAGGAGTTCACAACATTTGGACCAACAAAAAAAAATGAATTTGTTTAAGATTTAATAAATTATTAAGTAACAAATATTAATTAACATATATTATTTAAGAATAATTATTCGTCAGATTCAGATGTTTCCATTTCCATTTTTTCCATTATGAAACAAACTCGTACGCATTCCAAACTCGAATGACGCGTTTATTTCAAAATGGCGTCCCGATAGTTTACAATCCCTGCGTCCGGTACCAAGAAACACAAACGATAGCGCTTTGCGTCGTTAAAATATGATCCGACTAAATTAAATATGTTGTTACATTCATATAGCCCGTCTATATTTCATGTCAATTGAATATAGTCAATTTATTATTATCTCGCAGTATAAAATGTTTACTTAGTAAAAGATGTTTGTTTACATAATTTATAGCTTCTCGTGACGGGGACTTTAGGTACCTCATCCATACTGTGAGCTGTCAAAATTATCATCCTGAGGGCCAGTTTTACCGGTTCCTAACAGCTTTTATATGGCGTCATGTGTCAGATAACTATCTAACACATTATCAGGAACCGGTGAAACTGGCCCTAAATGTGACAAAGTGCCAATAAACTTTCCCAGCACCTTCTAACTACGTCAGCCTAACCCACAGGTCAATACATGTACAATAAGTGACCGCTGATTAGTCAGGGGTTTTGCGATGTTTTTACTTTACAAGCACCTGCTGCTTACAAAAATGTTCTGAAAGAAGAAACTATTGGTGTACGGTGGGATTGGAACCCACGACTGCTTGTGTAATGCTTGTGTACTAATAATTGTGTACTGCTTGTGTAAAAAACTAGTCGAGGTCTTAACCAATCCGCCAGAGGGTTTTATAACAAAGTAATGTTCTTATTTATTATAGTTTACTAATAATGATTTATGTCCACAGTCCGTTGACGACTTTGCCCCCATCGTGCCCCCATCTACTGTTGAATCTGGAATCGCCCCTCCTCAGATCATCGCTGTCAACCCCATTGTAAGTTTATGAACATCATTTTAATATGAAATTGGGGCCAATTCTGTACTTGCTGGTCTAATCAAGTAATAATAAATTAAAAGTAAAAAATATTTTTGAAACAAGCTTTTATCTGGGGCAATGAACTAAAATGTTAAAAATAAATTCTAGTAAGTATTTTGCGGGTAGGTACTTACTTTTATTCTTAAAAGCACAGCACATTCTTAAGGCACTACCCGTTTTACAGATTAGGTACTTACTATACTTCTGTGCCTCAAGCTTTTCAAGCATTCTTCAAGATTTTGTGAATTCAAGTCGTACAGATGGGTCAAAGTCACATTTAAATTCAAGTTGAAGTCAATGTCTAGTTCAAGTCATACCCTTAGTAAAGATGTGGAGTTTACTGAAGATTTTCAGTGGAATATTGGTGCGAGCGCAAATAGCATATTTTTAAACAATGTGACCAACTACAATAAGTTACCGCTGATGAGTCAGTGGTTTCCTCGCGTTGTTTTTACTTCACAAGCACCTGCTGCTTATAAAAATGTTTTGAAAAAAGAAACTATTGGTGTGCAGAGGGGTTTGAATCCGCGACTGCTTGTGTAATAACTAGTTGAGATCTTAACCAATGCGCCACAGGGTTGCGTAACAAAGTAATGTTCTTATTTATTATAGTTTTCTAATAATGATTTTTGTCTACAGTCCATTGGCGACTATGCACCCATCGTGCCCCCATCTACTGCTGAATCTGGAATCGCCCCTCCTCAGATCATCGCTGTCAACCCCATTGTAAGTTTATAAACATCATTTTAACATGTAATGGGGCCGATTCTGTTGTTGCTTTTACTATTCTAATTGACTAAACAGTTGGTCTAGTCAAGTCTAGTGGTTAGTGAGCCTGTCCATGAAACTGAAGGTCGAGGGAGGTCAAAGTCGATAGTAACGTGCGACCGGTTTCGGACTGATCCGCACTCTTTCATCAACGGCGAGTACCTACGCGTGATCTCGGCGGGCACCACACTCGCAGTACTGTCATCAGTGTTGTACGTTTTTAATACTTGACACTGGCTTAATACACTAATCGTGTGGAGCCATAATGAAACAAGAAAAAAAGCAAAGGTGGACAAGCAGAAGTCCTACCACAACACATTTTTGTTCACTTCGTTTATATCTCCCCATCCTGGGACCCATAATGTTTCCAATTTGGACTTTCAGGGCCCATGGGAATGACATTTTTGTTGCGGAAACATAAATGTCATTCCATACATTTTGGACTTGCGTTAGCGTGAATGAAAACAGGAAATTGGATTTTGTCTAGGTGCCCAGAAGTTTTATACCATTTTGCTTTTAATCAATTCTACATGTAAATACATATTTATATGATATTTTTGTATTTTTTTACAGAACTTCCCCTAAACTACTTCTTCGAAGTATCGCACCACGGTTTTCGACCAACAACATCGTAATCAACTATTACTAAAATACATTAAGTGTAACAGCCACTTAATGTAACATAGTTTACACTACACTAAGTGCCTGTTACACTTATTGTTATTTAGACCGGTGTCAAAACCATCCAGTGTAAAAACTTATTAAAACTGTGAAAAAGAATACATTTTGAGTTTTTTGTAGATGTTCTTTTTATTTTTGTATTCCCCAACACATCTATTATTAATGATAATCATAATCATCTTTATTGCTAAATATTTTTACAGGTCAATCGGTTAGTTAGCTACAACTTATAATATAATAAAAAATAGAAGTACTTATACAAAATATAAATAATATTACAGCTGTCAACAATTATAGCAATATTAAAATTAAATTCATTATTTATATCGATAACTTTATCATATTATTGTGATGATTTATATTTAATACGTAAATCCAAAAATTCCTGGTTAGAATAAAATCGGTAAGAATAAACGAAAATAAATGAGAATAAACGAAACTTGGTAAAAATAAGCGAAAATTAAAATGCTGGCTCCTCCAGCGTGCACGTTGGAGGAGCCTGCATTTTAATTTTCGTTAATACGACCAAGAAGTTATTATTCCATGTTATGGCAATTAAGAGGCCGGTATATCTACACACAACGTATCAATCTGTCCATAACAATCCTTAATTCATACAATCGAATTACTTACCAAATCACTAAATGCTTTTGATAGTATTTCTCTTGGTAATAAGCGATGGAGTGGTCTAGAAAGGTTTGACTCTCAGAGGCTGTGCTGCCGGAACACCATAAGGCTTTGGAGGCAGATTTTCCACCGACTTGATGGTGGTAAGCTTCTTGGTAGCAAGTCAGGCGGAACATTGAAATAATGCTCCCACCACAAGAGAAGATCACAAGTAGGTGAAAACGAAAGCTAGCTAAAGTATTCCACCTAAAAAATAACCATGTTTTAAGATTCATATCCTGAGGTTTTTTGCACATTATAAGATATTTTCTTGTGTCTTGTTTGTGTGTCCTATGAGACATGAGAAATTCAGACGCATTGATGATTGATATGAGGTCATACATATTACAAGATATTTTTTCTTATGTCTGATAAGACACGCGCATACTATAGTCCGGCAATATCGTGCGCGACCGTCCCGCGGGGTGTCAGACGGTGGCGGGGACGAGGTACCCAAGACGTCAGCGGGTAGCGGGTGGTGTAGCGGGGAAGGGAAGCGTGTTTAGCCGTGTCACAGATTATATAATAGTTACTACGTAGCCGTGTGCTAGAATGACCGCTACCTCGTCCCCGCCACCGTCTGTCACCCCGCGGGACGGTCGCGCACGAGGTTGCCGGTCTATAGTCGTCCGTGTCTGTGTTGTCTCGTGCACATTATAAGACATTTCTTCTCTCTGTCTGTCATTGACAAGAAAATATCTTATAATGTGCAAAAGGCCTAAAACGAGGTTGAATCCACAGAGCGCAAGTATGTGATACTTGCGCTCTGTGGCCATATTTCATAATATCAACTATCCCAATTATATCCGAAATCAAGCGCAACTATTTCATTCCATATTTCATAATTGCGATTGTTGTAAATTGTTGAAGAAGATAAGTGGGCATGGCCAAATCCGAAAGTATGAGGAATAGCAAAAATACTTACTCAAAGGAGTCTCGGGCCCGATTTTGATCAAAACCAAAACTGCGTCATTGGATTTTTGGAATATGTATCATTATTCCTAGCTAGGAATCGACCCCGTTAATTTTGAAAAAGAATACAGTAATTATTTTTCAAAATCTAAGGGTTCGATTCCTGACTGGGGCCTTATTACCCGACTGCGCGACGCAAAGGAGAGGTAATAAGGCCCCAGGCAGTGTTTATCAGTCTATATATGTATGTATGTTTGTTCCTTTGTGGCACACTAGAGACCAAACGCGTGGGCCGATTTTGATAATTGGCACGTTAATAGATTTGCCATGCTAGCGCGAGTGTCAACGAAAACATAAAAAATTTAAAAATTCAAAATGGCGGATTTCAGACGCCAAAATTTGGGGTTCACAAAATTTTTTTTTTCAAAACCTATCGAGTGGGGTATCGAATAAAAGGTCTTAAAATGGAGATTCAAAATATATTTATAACAAATAATTTATGATCGTACAAATCGAAAAAAAAACGATTTTACATGCCGCGTTAGTCACTTTCAGTAACAAGTTTGCGGTGCTTATCTCTGAAGTTACTTATCAGATCTCAATAAAATTACAATAAGACCAAACGAAAATCATATTAACTCAAACAAAAAAAGAATTTTCCAAATCGGTTAAGAATTGATGGAGTTCTGTGGTAACAAACAACCTCTTCCTTTTGGTATAGTCGTTTAATAGTACAACTGTAAATACTAATGTAAATACTCAATAATCCACATGACATCAACTCTCTAAATGAAATGAGAAGATTACGGAATTTGCCGTCCTTTACTTCGGGACACATTACTCCCCATTCGTTAAGCCATTAATGTGTCCCGACTGTTAAAGTCTCTACATTCCATATAACAAAGTATAATTTATTTTATGAGTGTATCGACCGAGAAAGAATTTAAATGGTATAGTTTTTTGATATCCCTAAACAGAAGTCTAAACTACTAGACTTACTTGTTTTTTTCTTTTCAGTTCGTTTTTTAACACTTCACTTTTTGCGCGGTCGGGGTTTTGATTTTTTAATTTAATGTTTTATTTTAAAAAAATCCAATGATGCAGTTTTAGTTTTCATCAAAATTTGACCCGAGACTCGTTTGAGTATTTTTAGCTATTCCTCATAATTTCGGATTTGGTCATCCACGCCCACTTAAGGTACGGACACACCGCACCGTCCTGCGTGCGCGATCTAGGCGGCGATCAAATAGCGCAGTAGTATTTGTACCGACTGGTTCACACCAAACGCGACCAGAAAACAATTGAAAAGTGCTGAGATCGCGCCCGCAGATCGCTGGAGGCCACGGTGTGGCCGTTTCTTTAAAAAAATCACCCGTATATCAATAAAGATAAATATAATATAACAATAAATATTTTTGATGTGCTCTATGTCCAAAGGAAAACGAAATACTAATCCTAGTAGTATACATGTGCTTACGAGTATGTGCTAGACATGCCGTAGGTAGGCAGTGTTAGGTTAGGTTACCTACTACGATTGACTTAAGTAAGATATGGAAAGTTGGGTCAAAACATACCTAAAAACTGTATCTTATGTCCGTCTTTGTCTTATTGACTGCCTTTAAATAAATTTCAGCTAAATTGGTCAAGCCGTTAGGCTGAGAAGAGGTCTCACATTTACAAAATTCAATAAAAAAATTCTGCAAACTCAGGCTTGACTGCCAAGAAAAATATCTTCAAATCTATCTGTCATTCTATGCGCTATGTATTGTACTATCTAAAGGTACGGACACACCGCAGCGTCCTGCGTGCGCGATCGAGGCGGTGCTCAGATAGCGCAGTAGTATTCGTACCGACTGGTTCACACCAAATGCGATCAGAAAACAATTGAAAAGTACTGAACTCGCGCCCGCAGATCGCAGGACGCCACGGTGTGGCCGTACCTTAACTGTATTTGTATTACATTTCAGGTGAATCGGTGAAGCCGTTGGGTCGATAAGAGGCCACACATCTACAAAATAGACGTGTGTAACTCAGGAGTGATTAACTAAAAAGAGTTATATCTCCTTAAACCAAAGACTAATTCAGTATATCTTATTATTTGTCAACCATCTCTGTAACTATTTTATATCTTCAACGCAATGACTCATTTTGCGAAGTTAGCGGGATGTAACCATATAACATACAATGCGTTAAAAAGAGAGCGTAAAGGAGTTAGAGTAAGTGAGATGCATATAACGTTAAAAAACATAACCCTCCTTTTTGCTTCGTCGTAGTCGGGTAAAAAGGAGAGAGCGTCATGGAGTTAGAGCAAGCGAGATACATAATATAACTCTCTATGCATTAAAAAGAGAGCGTCACGGAGTTAGAGTATAAGAGATGTAAACATATAACAATCTATGTGATAGAATGGGCGCTCCCTTTCTATCGTCACGGAGTTATTAGGGATATAGAGATATAAAAGAGTTATATATATCTTTTGTTCAAAAAGACACGTATCTTAAAACATATTTTCTCTTTAAGGATATGGATTGCACATGGCTACTACAAAAATCAATAATAATAATAAAACTCGCCATGTGCGAGTCAGAATCGAGAGTCGCGTCGCTTGCACACTTAGGGAGGGTTCCGTATTACAGTACAAAACGAATCTTAACCATTATTAAGAACATTTTGTTTGGATACGAGTTCTCGGAGAGTCTCGACGTCGCGATGTAGAAAGACGGCGTTTGTTTACTAGCGCCATCTATGTCATTTTGCCGAAATTATTTAGAAAGGTTAACTTGTTAGCTTAACAAACACAAAGAAGTTGTTAACACCCAGATGACACCTAGATTCATAGATAGATGATGTTATACTAAAAAAAATGTTTTTTGTATGGGGACCCCCTTTAATTTTTACTTTATTTTGTTTTTAGTATTTGTTGTTCTAGCCGCAACAGAAATACACCATCTGTGAAAATGTCAACTGTCTAACTATCACGGTTAATGAGATACATCCTGGAGATACAGACTGTTGTACTGTGTACCCTTTGGGTACGGAATCCTAAAAATCTAGCAACCCAGACTGGACTGCCAATAAAAAATATCCTATGTCCTTCTATGTTCTACTGATTGCTTTGCACAACATTTCAGCAGAATTGGTCAATCCAATCCGTTTAAAAAGATATATAACCAAAATTCAATAACAAAAATCTGGACTCCCAGACTCGACAGCCAGAAAATATGTATCCTTTATTTATCCTATTCTGCCCTATGAACTGTCTTTGAACAAAATTTCAGCCAAATCGGTCGAGCCGTGAAGAAATCCCAAACAAACACACAAATAAATAAACAAACTGACTTACGCTTTTTTAATATTGGTGATATTGGTGTTGATTTGGTATTTTTGTTATTAGCAAGAGAAATGTAGACAATAAATAATATATACCAATACCTCTACCTCAATATCTGCGTAGAGAGGGCTCGAACTCGACACCTGATGCACTCAATCCCATAGTCCTAACGAATCGGCTACTTTACTCGTTCACAAAACTAAAAAATTTGCAAATATTTCCGTAAACGTCAAATACACTATTAATAATTTCAATAATCTGTGATACACGCAAAACACTTTTGCGTGGGTAAACGTGATCAAACGAAATCCAAATTCTGTTTCCATTTTTTATAAATAAATAAATATCTTTATTAGGTTTAACAGAAGTGTTTGTACATTTTAAAATATCTAAATCCATAAGTATCTATTTCACAATGGATAGTAAGTACCCTTGTAGAGCTCTGTACCCAGCACTAGGACTATAAATCCTGTATTGCGGGTTACAGTGACCCTCTCCGGTAAGTGCCATTCCTGTATGCATACAAAAATTGTTTTATTTCTTAAAGTGTACTCATATAAACATATATATATATTGTTTTTTATCTATAAATATTTTTCTTTCCCTTTTCACATCCCCTACTACACAATAGCAAAGATTTTCTTTCTACTTATATTCTACATACTAAAGTTATATACATGATCTTCATACTATATTATGACTATCATACTTTAAGCTAAGATAATGCCTGTATTTAGTAAGTGTTGTATAGTAATAATGTGTGCAGTGACGCTAACGCTGTCACGCTAACGCTAGTTCAAATGTATTGGAATGACGCTTATTCTTCCGCAAAGAAGTTGTTATTCCCGTATATTTTGAAACTGCGTTAGCGTGAATGATAACAGATTTTTGATTTTGTCTAGGGGGCCAACGCCACGCTTGTGCACAAATAAGTTTTTAATACGCTTTTATTAGCTTCAGACGTATGTATGTTTGTATGTTAGTATGTAACGGAATCTTTGAACACGATTTTAACCCCCTTCAAAACGTCGGATTAACTCGAAATTTGGCATACTTATTAAGGACCGTTGACAATAAATAAATTAAAAAAATAATTAAAAATAAAAAAAACGACTAAAAAATGAAAAATAAATAATAGTTTAAAAAAACGAAAAAAATACGCTTTTATAGAAAATCCAACTAAAAAATAGAAAATAAATTTGAATTAAAAATAGTGTAAGAAAAAATGATTTTATTGTAAAAAAAAGCGTGGGGTGCTTTTTAGGATATTATCAAAATAACCCTTCTAGTCATATCTGTTCATAAAATATTTGGAACTATTGATACCATGCACCCCACGCTTTTTTTTTTACAATAAAATAATTTTTTCTTACACTATTTTTAATTCAAATTTATTAAAATTTATTTTCTATTTTTTAGTTGGATTTTCTATAAAAGCGTATTTTTTTAAACTATTATTTATTTGTAGTAAAATTTTAAAATGTATCGAATTTCTTCATTAGATTCACTCATCTTCACAGTACGAAAAACAAATGAAAATCACACATTTTCCTAATTTGAATATGGAATTATCTAAATGATATCAAAATCAGCCAGATACAAATAGTATTATAGCCAAAGAGGTTTTATTACAAGTTCATACTTACTATAATGCGAAAAGACTTTTTCCCCAACCTAATATAAATATTAGGACCCCATTTAATTTTTAACTTTGTTCTGTTCCTTACTTCGCTCATATTTTAACCGACATAAAAAAAGATGGTTTCTAAATTCGACCGTATATCAACACCGTATATTATAAATGCGAAAGTCAGTTTGTTTATTTGTTTGTTTGGGACTTCTTCACGGTCAAACGGCTTGACCGATTTGGCTGAAATTTTGTACAAAGATAGAACATATGTCAGAATAGGATATAGAATAATTTTTTTTTGGCTATCGAGTCAGGGGGTCCAAATATTTTTAATTGAATTTTGTAAATATAAGATCTCTTTTCGAATAAACGGTTTCACCGATTTGCCTGATATGTTGTATAAAGACAGTTCACATAAGGCAGAAAAGAATATAAAATACTTTTTTTCTGGCTATCGAGTCAGGGGGTCCAAATATTTTTATTGAATTTTGTAAATATAAGACCTCTTCTCGAATAAATAGCTTGACCGATTTGCCTGAAATGTGTTATAAAGACAGTTCATAGGGTAGAATAGGATATAGGATACTTTTTTTTTGGCTTTCGAGTCAGGAGGTCTAGATATTTTTAATTAAATTTTGTAAATTTAAGACCTCTTCTCGAATAAACGGCTTGACCGATTTGCCTGAAATGTTGTATAAAGACAGTTCATAGGGTAGAATAGGATATAGGATACTTTTTTTTTGGCTATCGAGTGAGGGGGTTCAGATATTTTTAATTAAATTTTGTAAATATAAGACTTCTTCTTGAATAAACGGCTTGACCGATTTGCCTGAAATTTTGTATGAATACATGTCATAGGGCAGAATAGGATATAGGATACTTTTTTTCTGGCTGTCGAGTCAGGGGGTCCAGATATTTTTAATTGAATTTTGTAAATATAAGACCTCTTCTCGAATAAACGGCTTGACCGATTTGCCTGAAATGTTGTATAAAGACAGTTCAAAAGGCAGAATAGAATATAGAATACTTTTTTTCTGGCTATCGAGTCAGGGGGTACAAATATTTTAAATTGAATTTTGTAAATATACGATCTCTTCTCGAATAAATAGCTTGACCGATTTGCCTGAAATGTTGTATAAAGTCAGTTCATAGGGCAGAATAGGATATCGGATACTTTTTTAACCGACTTCAAAAAAAGGAGGAGGTTTCTCAATTCGACCGTATATATATATATATATATATATATATATATTTTATGTTTGTTCGGGGATAACTTCGTCGTTTATGCACCGATTTTGATTATTCTTTTTTTGTTCGAAAGGAGATATCCCAAGTGTGGTACCATGGTAATTTTATCGAGGTCTCATAAGTATCTCCAGAGATATTGAGATAAACATCTCAAAATTGGTACTGAAAATGAACATTGAAGTCGGTTCTTTTTTAGTTTTTAAACGATATTATTTTGTCCATTGAGTCTGAGTGTTTAGATTTTTTTGTTGAATTTTGTGAATGTGTGTCCTCTTATCAGCTAAACGGCTTGACCGATTCAGCTGAAATTTTGTTCATATTACAGTTTATATTGCATAGAATCACATAGAATACTTTTTTCTGGCAGTCGAGTCCAGGTGTCCATAATTTTTAAATTGAAGTTTGTAAATGTGTGGCCTACTCTCGGTCGAACGGGTTAACCTTTAAGCTGAAATTTTGTACACAGACAGTCAAAAAGACATAGAAGGGCAACGAATACTTTTTTTTTGGGTGGAAATGTCGGTTGTCTATATTTTTATTATGGAATTTTGTAAATGTGTGGCCTCTTTTTGGCCAAACGGCTTGACCGATTCAGATGAAATTTTGTACAAAGTCATTTAATAGGGCATAAAAGGGCAAAGAATACTTTTTTTCGGCAGTTAAGTGGGGGTGTCTATATTTTTTGTTAACTTTACATAGAGTTTGCATAATCATAAAAGTTTGACCTTAGGTTTATAGATTATGACTAAACTTAATAAGTGCCTTAATTAGGCCATAAAACTGTCAGAGTCATTAAAAGTCATCAAAATTTACGCGATGGCTTTGCTTGCCCAACGTGTTTTATCTGCTATGTGGGAAGTATTTCAAAAGCAATCGTGTTTTAACAGCCACATTTAACCTTAGGGTCATCGGTGTTGACTTAGTAGGTTATAAAAACTGTCAGGGTCATAAAACGAAAAAAATTTTAGCGCTCACTTCGCTAGCGGTCCTGTACGTATTATACACCTGTGATATTCCTCATTTAGAAAATAACACTATCGCAACCTTCGCGGATGACACAGCCATTATGGCTACAGGTCTCACCCAAGAGGAAGCTGTGGAAAATGTTCAGACAGCAATTAACTCCATAGTTGCATGGACAAAGCAATGGCGAATAAAGCTCAACGAAAGTAAATCTGTACACGTAGATTTCACAAATAAGAGACCAAACTACCATCCGGTGTTCATAAATAATCAACCAATACCTTACGATAGCAAAGCAAAATATCTAGGGATGACATTAGACGCAAAGCTAAGCTGGAAGCTGCATGTCAAAAAGAAACGTGACGAATTAGAGCTTCGCTACAAGAATATGCACTGGCTGTTTGGAAAACATTAATCTCTGTCAGTGCATAACAAAATGCTATTATATAAACAGGTCCTTAAGCCAATATGGACTTATGGTGTCCAGCTATGGGGATGCACCAAACAGAGCAACGTACAGATTATACAAAGATTTCAAAACAAAGTACTCAGGAGCATTGTAAAGGCACCCTGGTACATAAGAAATGATGATCTCCATCGGGACCTTAAAGTGGAACACGTCGCTAAAACGATAAAACAATATGCTGAAGCTCACGATCGCAGACTTCACCATCATGTGAACGTCGAGGCTATCCAGCTCCTCGACAACACGGACATTACTTTAGTGATATTTTACTAAGTGAGCATAAGTGTAGTGATAGTGAACGCTATATAAAAGAACACAATAACAAAGTGTCTAACCCCTTAATAGAGACATTAGGAAAAGTGTTAATGGACACATTCTTAGTAATATTTTAATAGTAAATTAAGTTAAAATCAAATTACTCATTAGCCTAATTAGAAGGCTAGATTGAAATAGCAGAGAAAAAAAAAAAAAATCTTCGCTAGCGCAGTGAAAGCGTTCGCTGGCGCTGCGCTTGCGCAATAATTTGTTTGATTTACTTTGTAGGTAATATTTCAGCAACTTTTGTATTTTAATAGCCACATGCATCAGAACGAGTCCATAAATTAAAACAGTACAATCTTCTATATTCATAATGATTTTTAACCTTTAATAAGTAGATATCAAGTTTAACCTTTGTGTCATCAGTGTTGACTTAGTAGGTCATAAAAACTGTCAGGGTCATAAAAGGTCGTAGAAATTTTTCGTGATTTCAGTTTCGTTTTCAGTGATAGCGCTTACTACGCTCGCGCAGTAATAGCGCTCGCTCCGGTCGTGCAAGCATTAGTTATATCTACTTTGTAGGATACATTTCAGCAATTATTGTATTTAAATAGCCACATTCATCAAAACATGAAATAAATTGGAACAGTACAGACTTCAATAATCATAATGATTTTTACCTTAAAACAAGTGGATATCAAGTTTAACCTTAGGGTCATCGGTGTTGACTTAGTAGGTCATAAAAACTGTCGGGTCATAAAATGACGTAAGAATTTTCGCGCTCGCTTCGTTCGCGCATTGATAGCTCTCGCTGAGCTCGCGCAAACCTCATAGCCTAGCATCATGTAACGAGGTATTTCGACTCGTTACATATTTTTCGCTTGGAAGCACATTTCAGCTTCTAAGACTGACAAAATTACCTTTTGGTTTTAAATAATTTAGAACATTTTCGTATTTAGCCATTTTTAGTCGATTTTAAATAATCGAGTTACTACTTGGTCTGTGGATCATTCAATATCCTATAGACAATCTTTAAAAAAAAAATGACTTTGACATCTGTCAATTCTCGATGGGAGACGTCACTTTTTCTTGCCCCTAGGCATACAAAGGGCTCATTTTTAGAAAATTTTATAAATCGGATTCAACCAAAAGAATCCGTATTTTAAATCGCTTTTGCGATGATACTCGGCGTGCTTATGGTGTAGTGCCATATGATAACGTCGTGATTTTGCGGTGAGTCAATTTTTGATAACCTAAAATGTTTCGCGTCATCCTTCATGGCGACAAATATATTTACAATCGGATTTTTGGTTACAGCCTTTGGCGCTGTTTGTGCGACAATGGGTGTCGTCAACTGTTTGGGCGACGATGGGTGTCGCCAACTGTTTGTTCGACGCTGGAAGACGTCGTTAGTTTGAGGTGTTTGTGCGACGCACAACGTTTGGATGTCGTCGTAGTTTTGAGCTGTTGATGCGACGATGAATGTCGTTTGTTTAGAGTGGAGTGCTCAGACGCCCCCGGACGCTGCAGCTAAGCGAATTTCATTATAACTCTTTTTATTACCCTTAAAACTTTAATTTCATATTCGCAAGATGCAAGAAAGACATTAGAGACAACGATTATAGTAAGAAATAACCAAATTTCAATAGTAAAATGTAAAATAAATTAACCTAAAAAGTAACGAAAACCGAATGGTATTTATAATCAAATGTTTAGACATAGTATTCCGGCTTTAACTAAGTATATGTAACTCACTTTGGAGATAAGGGACTTTTTGAAGTATTAAAATTTGTCATACATTCCCAAAACAGTGTTATCATTTGCCTGTCCCCCGGTCCGAGATTAAAAGTCTCAATGACACCGCTGATTTATCCTGGTAAGTTTTAGATCTTGGTAGAACAAGGGCGCTCGATATTCATAAATACTGTCTACCTAACATTAGTTTTTAGCTTTTTATACTCTATAACCTTCATGTTACAACTAGTAACGTTTATATTTTTATAAACAATTTTTTTTATTACAATTAGCGCGAGAACAGGGACCGGATTTACCTCCATATATATAATCTTTCTTGCATCTTATTTTTGTTTTTCTTGTCACAATTTAGTGCAATTTTTGTGTTATTTTTAGCATTTTTACAGTTTGTGTACTTTGAAAACACAATTGTTACAACTTTTTTTTGTATTTTAACAAAACTAATTAACATACAATGTTCTTTATATGTCTTATATACTGGATAGACTAATCTAAGTGTGTACTTACTATATAATAACATTTGAGATATGCGTTGTTTACATTTTGTAAGGAACTGACCTTGACCACATTGAAAGTGCTAAGTTTTTGTTTGAATTGATATAACTTTGTCTTATATAAAGTTATAACGTTTGTTTACTGTTGAGAAGCATTAAGCTACATTCATATTAGAAAATACTAGCTTATTAACATAATTATTAACTAGTTATTGATTTTACTTTTCACAAATAGATATAACCTTAGCCGTTGTTAATAATCTTGAAAATTAAGATCAATTGTGAATCTTTTTTGCATCTTACATACTTCACAATTTGAATGTTTCTTTGTACATTCAAATTTCTTTAAATACTTTTGAAAATT
This sequence comes from Cabera pusaria, assembly GCA_954871355.1. Taxonomy (NCBI): domain Eukaryota; kingdom Metazoa; phylum Arthropoda; class Insecta; order Lepidoptera; family Geometridae; genus Cabera; species Cabera pusaria. The sequence goes on from OX940902.1 coordinate 17,166,957, forward strand.
ATTAAATATTAACATAAACTTTAAAACATAATAACTTAAACCGGTTTTTAACAAAAAATCTTATAAACTTTGATGAGTTTTAACTATTCTTTGAATTTTTAGTTTGTTGTTTGTCTTTGTTTCTTTAATATTTTTGATTATTCATCATGACTGACAAACAGGTTCAATTTCCACCCTTGTTGGAAGAGAATTTACCTGGTACTTCTAGGGATGTTATTTCTAATCCGGCGTTGGATAATTTAGTTATGCAGAATGCAACAGAGGCTGTTGACCCTTTCTTACCTAACCTTGGTCATAGTAGCTTGCATAATTTTACACCTTTACCTTCGTTTAACTCGATGAATGTTCAACTTAATGAACAATTGAAAAAGCATTTGCCTTCAACAAATAAACTTCCTGATTTGAAGCGTAGTAAGATATCTTTTGATGGGAAAACTTGTGTTAGAGATTTTATCACTTCGGTTGAGGAGTATTTTTTGTATAAAAACTTTGATGAAAACTTTTTAGTCGGTTCTTTTTCTGATCTGCTCACTGGAACAGCAACGAAATGGTTCCGTAGTATTCGAATTAGGGTTTCTTCGTGGACAACACTTAAAACTGGATTGTTGAACAGATTCGACAAACCTGAATTTGATTATCATTTGGAGTATGAAATGAGAACTCGCAAACAACGGAGTAATGAGTCACTTCCTGATTTCATTACTGAGATTTTAGATATGTCTAGCAGATTAGCTAATCCAATTTTTGAGAATGTTTTGATAACTATAATTAAACACAACATGTTACCTATTTACACACCGTTTTTATTTGGAAAATCAATAGACACTATTGAACAGTTTATTCGAATTAGTAAGGAATTAGAGATTTTAGTTAACCGAAAACCTGTAAAGGAAATTAAACAAAACTTTCATGCGGTTGAAACCAAACTTTTTTGTTTGAAGTGTAAGTCGACTGACCACACTTATAAAGAGTGTACAGAGATTCTTGGACCTGTGTGCTTTAAATGTCATAAACGAGGCGTTTTGACAAAGAACTGTGATACTTGTCATTCTGACAATATTAAAAATAATAATAATTCAAAAAACTTGTAAGGCATCGGGCCCAAGTTTTTGAGAAAACTTCAGGTGCTCCGATATCCAATTATAAACCTAATGATGATACGTGTAAAAGAGAATTTTCAGAATGGCTTGACTATTTAAAAACATTTTTTTCTGTTCATAAAGCAGCTCCTATACTTTTTACTAAACAAAATGATACTAGACCATTTTTAAAATTTACCATTTATAATGAAACTTTTTCTGGATTGCTAGATAGTGGTTCAAATAGCTGTGTTATAGGTAATAACCAACACTTGCATTTTTCTAAACTAGGATTTCAAATTAAACCTATTGATGCCTCCGCTTGTACTGCTGACGGTTCATCAAGAAAAGTTATCGGTTCTATGCGATTACCGGTTACCGTTGACAATGTTTGTAAACTTGTAGAATTTTTATTAATACCCTCTTTTGATCCACCTATTATATTGGGATTTGATTTTTGGTTGAAATTTAACTTAGCTAAAGACTTGTGGAAAAATATTGAATATGTTCACAATAATAAAATTCAAGTGAACGCTGTTACTTCTACAGTTCATTTAACTCCTTCTGAGAAACAACAATTAGATGAACCATTGCTTTGTTTGAAGATATTTCTTATGAGAAAAAAGGTTTAGGCCTTACCACCCTTGTGGAACATAAAATTAACGTTACTGGCGACCCTTTTAAAAGTAGATATTGGCCGTTGAGTCCTGCTAAACAAAAAGAACTTTATGATGAAGTGGAAGTTTTATTAAAGGAAGGAATTATAGAACCTTCAAAATCTCCTTGGTGTTCCCCTGTATTAGCCGTCGATAAAAAAGATGGTGGAACCAGATTATGTTTAGATTCGAGACGATTAAATTCAATAACTGTTAAAGATTCTTATCCTTTGCCGTACCCTTCTAGGATATTAGACAGCCTTCGTGGGGCTAAATTCATATCTACCATAGATCTTTCTAAAGCATTTCTGCAAATTAAACTTGAAGAGTCCTCTCGTGAAAAGACTGCTTTTGTAGTTCCTGGAAAAAACTTGTACCATTTTGTTCGGATGCCTTTTGGAATCACCAACGCACCGGCAGAGTTACAACGCTTGGTTGATAAACTCTTTGGACCTGAATTTGACAATGTCCTGTTTAAATATTTAGATGATTTGATTTTAGTAAATGATAATTTTCAAAATCATATAGAGTACCTTAAAAAAGTCCATGAAATACTTAAAAACTCAGGCTTAACAGAAAATCTTAAAAAATGTGAATTTTGCAAAGAAAGACTCCGTTATCTTGGTTATATTGTAGACAGTCAAGGCCTACATACTGATCCGTCTAAATTAGAAATTATAGAAAACTTTCCACGACCAGAGTCCGTAAAACAACTTAGAAGCTTTTTAGGATTATGTTCATATTATCGACGTTTAATTTGTAAATTCGCTGATATTGCCTCCCCTTTAACTAAATTAACTTCCGGAAGTAAAAAGATAAAACATACTTTTGTTTGGAATGAAGAAGCTGAAGAAGCCTTCATTAATAAAAAATGCCTTAATAACTACACCTGTTTTACAGTGTCCTGATTTTGAAAAACCTTTCTTTTTACATTGCGATGCTAGTTCTGTAGGAATTGGTAGAGTTCTGAGTCAAGAAGACGAAAATAATGAACAACATCCAATTGCTTATTATTCAAGATCTTTAAATAAATGTGAAAGAAATTATAGTACCACTGAACGTGAACTTTTGGCAGTTTTAGATTCAATTGAACATTTTAGACCTTATGTCGAAGGAATGAAATTCACAGTTGTGACAGATCATGCTAGTCTTAAGTGGCTTTTAAAACTTAATAACCCTAGTGGACGCTTAGCTCGATGGGCTGCACGTATTTCTCAATTTACTTTTGATATTGTTCATAAAAAAGGATCTTTACATCAAGTTCCTGACGCTTTATCTAGAATCAATATAACTTCAATATTAGTTTCCGCTATAAATATTGTCTCACCAGATGAAGATATAGAAGACCCTTGGTATAGAAAAGTCTTTATAAATTGTCAAAAATACCCTTCTAGAATGAAAAACCTTCGAGTAGAAGATAATACTTTGTATCGTTACTGTAAAAACAAATTTGATCCTAATAGTCGTTTAAATTGGAAAATTGTAATACCTAAAGAACATGTTTTAGATACTATTCGTTCTAATCATGATGATATTAATTCTGGACACTTTGGAATACATAAAACTCTTAATAAAATAAAACAACATTATTATTGGAAAGGAATGTTCGGAGACGTTCAAAGATATATTTCTTCTTGCGACATTTGTAAAGCTTATAAACATTCAACTTCTGCTCCTGCTGGTAAGATGGTTAACCCTAAGAAAGTTGATCAACCTATGGTAATGTTATCCGTTGATATTATTGGGATTTTACCTAAATCTTATTCTGGACATAGATTCATTCTTTCAATTGTAGATGTTTTTACTAAATATTGTTGGATATTTCCTATGATAAATGCTACTTCTAAAGTAATTTGTAAAATCTTTGAAAAAGAAATATTTCTTAAATTTGGTGTACCTAAAATTTTAGTGGCCGACAACGGACCCCAATTTATATCTAAATATTTTGTAGATTTCTTAAAAAATTTCAACATTACTAAAATATTTTATAATGCACTATACACTCCACAGAATAATCCAGTAGAAAGATATAATAAGACAATAGAAACATGTATTTCTTGTTTTGTTAAAAATGATCATCGAACTTGGTCAAGGTTTTTGCCTCATGTCCAATTAGCTTTAAATAGTAGTGTAAATCTTGCTACAGAGTACACTCCTAACTTTTTGATGTTCGGTAGAGAACTTATTTTTGATGCATCTTTACACCGTTTTAGTAACTCTTTTGATAACTTAGATCAACTTGAGCTTGGTACTAGAGATACTTATGCTCACTCTTTAAATTCACTTAGTGAAGTTTTTGTTAAAGTTCAAGCTTATCTTTTGAAAGCTTATAAGCGTAATGCTCTTTATTATAATAGGGGAAGAAAAGTCATTTCTTTTGATGTCGGTGATGTAGTTTGGTGTAGAAGTTTTGTACAGTCAAATGCACCTGCATATTTTTCGGCTAAATTAGCACCTAAGTTTATTAAATGTGAAATTGTAGAGAGAATTTCTCCTAACGTTTATGTACTAAAGGAATTTAATAAAACAAGTACTGGACGTTATCATGTTAAAGATATAATTAAATATTAAAATTTTCATTTTTGGATTTAACATTTTATTTAGATTTGTTTTGATACTCTGCTTGGGAGGAACCATGTTTGTGGAAGAATAAGATTTGATGCATGAAAGAGATGGTTCATAGTGAAAGATGATTGCCTGCAAGGAAAACCAACACTTTATTGAAATACAACTTTAAATATACTAAACCTAACTTAGGTCTATTTTTGATACCTTCATCTTATTTTTGATACTTTTATCCTACTTTTGAACTTTTACCCAACTTTAGAAACTACATCTAACGATTATATTTTCTTTTAGAAATTTTCTTGGCATCAAAAGATCTTATGTATATTTTTGTATATTTTATTATTTTGGTTACCTTGAAAAGCTTTTCACTTTTCAAGTACTCAACTTTCTTTTAGATACTTTGAGAAGTTTTCCACTTTTCTAGTATAAATATTGTTTTAGATTGCTATGAAAAGCTTTCCACTTTTCAAATAGCCTGCACATAGTGTAAATACATTTTTAATATAAATGTGTTTCAGTCTTTGTGAAGCATGTTATATATTATTTAGATTATTTAGTTTGTGTTTGTTGTAGACCTAAGACTTGGATTTGACACTTAGAGCTCTACATAATTTTTACCCGGATTTGCCTCTCGGATTTGACTCTTTTGAGCTTTTGTCTCAGTTAACCTTTTTGGGTAAGTTTTTACTCTTCATTTTTTCCTCGCTTTGACATTTTTGGTTCAAGCGTTGGAAACTTTAGATATTGTGAACGGAAAGTCGGTGGTGTTGAGCCGGTCACAATACAACTTTGTTGTTTTCCCAACAAACTTTTGTTAACTTGTTTTTGTGCACGGAATGTCGGTGGTGTTGAGCCGGTCACAATATACAATTTTTGGTCTTTTTGACAAACCCTTTTATTAATTTGTTAGTGTTCGGAAAGTCGGTAGAGTTGAGCCGGTCACTACTTATTATTTTTGGTTCTCTATTTTTATGAGAATAATTTGAACTTTTGTTGTTCAACTTTTTCATTGAAAACTTGTTCACTGAACCTTTTGCAGTGAATAATTATCTAAAGTCGGCAGCTAATGCTTAACCGTACTACAATATGGATAACCTTTGTTATTACCTTTTAATTTAGTTAGAATCGTTCTGAGATTATAAAAGATAGAGGCGATGGTGCTTATCTACACTTTTGTTAAATATTTCAGAAATATTTATTTGGTTTGTAATACAGATAAGTAGATGGAGGCTATGGTGCTTATCCACTCTTGAGTATAATTAATTTGTGATGGATTTTAGGATTGAGTCATATTGATAGTTTTGGTAAACCTTAACATTGTTTTTCACTTAGTTAGAAAGTTTTTATAACTTATTTTTCTAGAGCAACTTAGTCAGTGGCTAGAAGCTTAACTGATTTAACGTTATGCTTTATTAGTGTCTTTTTTTAGTTTGAATAAATTTCATATTTTGGTGGCGGAATATTTTCTGTTTATTAATTTTTTTTTTTGAATAAGTTTTTGTTAGGAATGTTTTGGGAGTTCTTCTCAAAAATAAAAGAAGTTTCATTCTTTTATTTTTTTTTGGGAAGGTATGTACTGTAACGAGGTATTTCGACTCGTTACATATTTTTCGCTTGGAAGCACATTTCAGCTTCTAAGACTGACAAAATTACCTTTTGGTTTTAAATAATTTAGAACATTTTCGTATTTAGCCATTTTTAGTCGATTTTAAATAATCGAGTTACTACTTGGTCTGTGGATCATTCAATATCCTATAGACAATCTTTCAAAAAAAAATGACTTTGACATCTGTCAATTCTCGATGGGAGACGTCACTTTTTCTTGCCCCTAGGCATACAAAGGGCTCAGTTTTAGAAAATTTTATAAATCGGATTCAACCAAAAGAATCCGTATTTCAAATCGCTTTTGCGATGATACTCGGCGTGCTTATGGTGTAGTGCCATATGATAACGTCGTGATTTTGCGGTGAGTCAATTTTTGATACCCTAAAATGTTTCGCGTCATCCTTCATGGCGACAAATATATTTACAATCGGATTTTTGGTTACAGCCTTTGGCGCTGTTTGTGCGACAATGGGTGTCGTCAACTGTTTGGGCGACGATGGGTGTCGCCAACTGTTTGTTCGACGCTGGAAGACGTCGTTAGTTTGAGGTGTTTGTGCGACGCACAACGTTTGGATGTCGTCGTAGTTTTGAGCTGTTGATGCGACGATGAATGTCGTCTGTTTAGAGTGGAGTGCTCAGACGCCCCCGGACGCTGCAGCTAAGCGAATTTCATTATAACTCTTTTTATTACCCTTAAAACTTTAATTTCATATTCGCAAGATGCAAGAAAGACATTAGAGACAACGATTATAGTAAGAAATAACCAAATTTCAATAGTAAAATGTAAAATAAATTAACCTAAAAAGTAACGAAAACCGAATGGTATTTATAATCAAATGTTTAGACATAGTATTCCGGCTTTAACTAAGTATATGTAACTCACTTTGGAGGTAAGGGACTTTTTGAAGTATTAAAATTTGTCATACATTCCCAAAACAGTGTTATCATTTGCCTGTCCCCCGGTCCGAGATTAAAAGTCTCAATGACACCGCTGATTTATCCTGGTAAGTTTTAGATCTTGGTAGAACAAGGGCGCTCGATATTCATAAATACTGTCTACCTAACATTAGTTTTTAGCTTTTTATACTCTATAACCTTCATGTTACAACTAGTAACGCTTATATTTTTATAAACCAAATTTTTTTATTACAATCAGTGTTAACTTAGAAGGTCATAACACTGTCAGGTTCATAAAAGGTCGTAAAAATTTTTCGCGCTCGCAAGCATTTGTTATATGTACTTTGTTGGATACATTTCAGCAACTTTTGTATTTTATTAGCCACATTCATCAAAACATGTCATAAATTGGAACAGTATAACCCTTAATAATTATAAAGATTTTTACCTTAAAATAAGTGGATATCAAGTTTAACCTTAGGGTCATCGGTGTTGACTTAGAAGGTCAAAAAACCTGTAAGGGTCATAAAATGACGTAAAAATTTTCGCGCTCGCTTCGCTCGCGCATTGATAGCTTTCGCTACGCTCGCGCAAACCTTTGTTTTATCTACTTTGTAAGTAATTTTTCAGCATTTTTTGTATTTTAATAGCCACATGCATCAAAACGAGTTTATTAATTGAACAGAACCTTCAATAATCATAATGAATTTTTACCTTAAAATATGTGGGGTTATCGGTCTTAGGGTCATCGGTCTTGACTCAGTAGGTCATAAAAACTGTCAGGGTCATATAATGACGTAAGAATTTTCGCGCTCGCTGCGCTCGCGCAAACCTTTGTTTTATCTACTTTGTAAGTAATTTTTCAGCATTTTTTGTATTTTAATAGCCACATGTATCAAAACGAGTTTATAAATTGAAACAGTACAACCTTCAATAATCATAATGAATTTTTACCTTAAAATAAGTGGATATCAAGTTTAACCCTAGGGTCATCGGTGTTGATTTAGTAGGTTATAAAAACTGTCAGGGTCAAATAACGACGTAAAAATTTTCGCGCTCGCGTTTTTTGCTCGCGCATTGATAGCGCTCGCTGGTAAACCTTGGTTAGGTTTACCAAGTACCAAGTAACGATTAATGACTTCAACAATAGACGATATCGAGTTCGACCCAAGAGTCATCTATATTGACTTGATGATTAGGTCATTGAACTGTCAGGGTTATAAAAAGCCATAAAAAAATTTCACTCGCCCAATAATAGCGCTTGCTACGCTCGCGCAGCTATTTACCTTATTTTCTTTGTAAGAAATGTTTTAGAAACTGTTGTATTGAGTGAAACATTTAAACAGCACAATTTCGTATACTTACCTAACCAAAATGATTAATGACTTCAACAATAGAGGATATTGAGTTCGACTTTGAGAGTCACCTTTGGTGATTTGGCCTAAGAGATCATCGATCTAGACCTCAATGGTCATAATGACACAAATAACGCGGGCGAAGCCGCGGGTAACAGCTAGTAAATATATATTTTTTATATTAGTTCGCGGATAACTTCGTCGTTGATGAACCGATTTTGATGATTTTTTTTCTCGGATGGGTGGTACCATAGTAATTTATATAGTACAGAAATATATAAATATAGAATAGACACTTGACATTTTCTTTCACACAGTTGTCATATCACCAACCATAATTTTACGGTTGCTTTGACAATAAAACCATAACATTGTAATATGGTTAAAAATTAAGGGGTGTATACAAGAAACGTGAATTTTTCAGTATTTTTTTAAATCTTATAAAATATTGTACTGTCGTACGGAACCCTACGAATTAGAGATGGGTCGTAATCGGTTTTTCGCGTAACTAGTTTTACGTAGTTTCATGATTGCGCGTAAGCAGTTTTAAAAACGCTTATTTTAGTAACCGGTTATTTCTACACAGTACACACATAGAGCTACTACTTCGGAAAACAGTTTTGCATGCGCACTAAAATTGATGCTGTTAAATATCACGTTACAAAGATACGAAAGCTGCGCATTATTTCGGTAAAACATTATTTTGATTTTATTCACTATTCGCGAATAATGTTTTTAGCTTGTACACAGTCACAGCACATCGCACAAAACTGCATACGCGTAATTTTATAACGTTTTTGAGAAAAGGAACGTTTCTTATCACAAAAATGCTTACGAAAAATAACTGTTTACTTTTGATCCCCGAAACTACGTATACAGTTATTAGCCTCGTAAGCAGTTTCTAGAACCGCTTACGTTAAATAACGCCCACCACTACTACGAATGCGAGTATGACTTGCACTTGGCCAGTTTATTATTAATTTTATGTAAGTACTGTATACCTTGATGGTGGAATACAGCTGTACATTCTAGAATGTTAATTAAGACCATTTTGACCTGTATTCGCAATTAAATGAATAAATAATAATAAATAAATGAAAAAAAAGAAGCTTTTTCGTGCCAACCGTTGTGACAAGAACCAAAAGTGTGAGCCAAATTCCAGCCCGATAGATTAATGGCCTGGTTTCTGAGTACATTTATTGAGAGTTTATCTATTCAATAACGGTACAATTGAGTAGATACACTCTGAATAAATATACATCAGACACCGACCATCAGTGCGCCAGTAGGTGAAATATTGATAGCATAATTCCAGGTCATACAAGTGCAGATAAATAAAAGTTTAAAAAAGAAAATAGATTATATAAGTAATAAAATAAAAAATAAACAACAATTCGTATGATAAATGGTCACTAATACATTCACACGATATTTGGTAAATATACCGTTAGGTTCCCTATTTATTCGCATAACATTTTAAGTCCTATTTTTGAAAGTCATAAATTTCAAATCCTAATATTACTTGTTACTAATAATCTGTAGTCATAATATTATTTACCCCTACTATCACATGCCCTAATGTTACTATTCATAACATTTGAAACTCATAAACTTCCTTGCCCTGACTATCAACCACTATAAAATTACACCTCAAAATATTATGCCTACAATTCTTATGCCATGCTAGTAACTCACCATAAAAATCAGATTTTCAGCATAACTTATTATTTCTTTTGTGGTGACTAGCATTAATAATTGTATACATGCGGCGTAAGGGTGGCACAAGAGCCACTTCACCGCACCATAACCTACTGTTTTAGTGAAAACTTCTTAAGCGGCGATGTTAAACTTGTGTTAGGACATCGCTTCAGGACACGTAACCTGATCGAAAATTCGTAAAACGGAGGGAGAGTAGAAATTTTTTTGGGAAAGGTAAAAATTGTTAAATTTGCGTCAGGCCACGTGACCTGATCGAAAATTCGTAAGACGGAGGGAAAATAGACAAAACGCACAACGTTAATGTTCAAGTTTTTATTTCTGTAGGCACTCCCAGAGTGCAACCTATTGTTTTTAATTATTAATACAATTATAATTTATATGATTCTTCGATTGCATCATCACTTACCAAAAGGTGAGATAGTGGTCAAACACTAGCCTATAAGATACAAAAAATCAATAGCAAAATATTTATTTCAGACGCACAACCTATAAATTCAGTTATGTTTTTATTTTTTTATATTATATTAAAAAATGAGTAAATTTAACAATTAAATTGAGTTTGTGAAAAATTTAAATTAATTGCATGGATAAACCTATGACTAATTATTTATGTTACTATAGTAAAAAAATACATAAATATAATATAGTTTTTGTTAAATCATAAAAAGCCCTACAGTTTTTGTTGTTCTTGATAATTCTTTGAAATAATTTATGTATGAACACAAAAAGATTATGGCAACAAACATTAGGACTAATAATCGTTATGCTCAATACCTATATGATAAGCAAATATTATGAAAAGAAACTATAGGAATTATAACCAATATTCTCATTAATGATATGACAAGCAACAATTTTGGCAAATCATTATTATGACTATGACAAAATATGCGCGTCCAATAATAGGACTAAAACCTATTATGACAAATGATGTATGCAGAAAAACTTTAGGAATGAATAGGACACCATACCGTAACCATGTTTTTCATTTACTCCCTGAATGGCTAATACAACTGCGCAGAAATATCGTAAGCCTTGGAGCATTCGAAGATCGTAAGCTCATACATTATTTATTTATTTATTTACAATACTTTAAATATAACATAACAGATACTTAAGCATTATGTTTCTTTGAAGTGTCTCACACTTTATATTTTTGTAAATTGTTAAACACAATCCAAAATTTCATCGTACCGACGGGACTCGAACCCGCACCCCCCGGATTACACGTCCAGGTGCTCTGCCAATTAGGCCACGGTTCGATACATCGATACGACGAAATTAGTGGATTGCATTTGTTAACCCAATTATGCATTGGTGGCGCCATCTATGACTACTTATTACGTAAGTTAATCATTCGGAAGAAATCATTACAGTTTTCAAATCCGACGAGAGATGTTGCACTGCGTAAATCAAATATTATGGTTCTTTGAAGTGTCTCACACTTTATAAAGATAAAGAATAAAGACAGTTCATAGGGCAGAATAGGATAAAGGATACTTTTTTTTGGCTATCGAGTCTGAGTGTCCAGATTTTTTTTATTGAATTTTGTGAATGTGTGTCCTCTTATCAGATAAACAGCTTGACCGATTCAGCTGAAATTTTATACATATTACAGTTCATATGGCATAGAAGCACATTGGATACTTTTTTTCTGGTAGTCGAGTCCAGGTGTCAGATTTTTTTAATTATTTGTATATGTGTGGCCTACTCTCGGTCAAACGGGTTAACTATTTTAGCTGACATTTTGTACACAGACAGTAAATAAGACATAGAAGGACAACGAATACTTTTTTTTGGCTGGCAATTACGGGTGTCTAGATTTTTACTATGGAATTTTGTAAATGTGGCTGGCCTCTTTTCGGCCAAACGGCTTGACCGAATCAGATGAAATTTTGAACAAAGATATTTAATAGGGCATAAAAGGGCAAATAATACTTTTATTTCTACAGTTAAGTGTAGTTAAGTCTGTGTGGGTGCCTATATTTTTTGTTAACTTTAGGTACATAGAGTTTGCATAATCATAAAAAATTTACCTTAGGTTCATCTATAATGACTAAACTTATTAAGTGTCTTAATTAGACCACAAAACTGTCAGAGTCACTAAAAACATCAAAATGTACGCGATGGCTTAGCTTGCCCATCGTGTTTTATCTGCTTTGTGGGAAGTATTTCAGAAATATTCGTGTTGACTTAGTAGGTCATAAAAACTGTCAGGGTCATAAAAAGTCGTAAACATTTTTCACGCTTGTTTCGCTCGCGCAGTGATAGCGCTCGCTGCGCTCGCGCAAGCATTTTTTTTATCTTCTTCGTAGGTAATATTCCAGCAACTTTTGTATATTAATAACGACATGCATCAAAACGAATCATAAATTAAAATAGTACAACCTTCAATAATCATAATGATTATTTACCTTACAATAAGTGGATATCAAGTTTAACCTTAGGGTCATCGGTGTTGACTTAGTAGGTCATAAATACTGTCAGGGTCATAAAAAGTCGTAAACATTTTTCACGCTTGCTTCGCTCGCGCAGTGATAGCGCTCGCTGCGCTCGCGCAAGCATTTCTTTCATCTTCTTTGTAGGTAATATTCCAGCAACTTTTATATTTTAATAACCACGTGCATCAAAACGAGTCCTAAATTTAAACAGTACAATACAATCTTCAATAATCATAATGGTTATTTACCTTAAAATAAGTGGATATCAAGTTTTACCTAAGGGTTATCAGTGTTGACTTAGTAGGTCATAAAAAATCTTAGGGTCATAAAAAGTCGTAAAATTTTTCGCGCTCGCTTCGCTCGCGCAGTAATAGTGCTCGCTGCGTTCGCGCAAGCATTTGTTTTATCTACTTTGTACGAAAAATTTCAGCAACTTTTGTATTTTAATAGCCAAATGCATCAAAACGAGTCATAAATCGAAACAGTACATCCTTCAATAATCATAATGATTATAAACCTTGAAATAAGTGGATACAATTTTAACCTTTGTTTCATGGGGGTTGACTTAGTAGGTCATAAAAACTGTCAGGGTCATAAAAAGTCATAAAAAATTTTCGCTCGCTGCGCTCGCGCAAACATTTTTCTCTTATCTTCTTTGTAGGTAATATTCCAGCAACTTTTATATTTTAATAACCACGTGCATCAAAACGAGTCATAAATTTAAACAGTACAATACAATCTTCAATAATCATAACGGTTATTTACCTTAAAATAAATGGATATCAAGTTTAACCTTAGGGTTATCGGTGTTGACTTAGTAGGTCATAAAAATTCTCAGGGTCACAAAAAGTCATTAAAAATTTTCGCGCTCGCTTCGCTCGCGCACTGATAGCGCTCGCTGCGCTCGCGCAAGCATTTGTTTTATCTACTTTGTAGGTAATATAAAAAATGAAAATACAAAAAATGCTGAACATTTTTTGTATTTATTAAAATACAAAAAATGTTCAGCATTTTTTGTGGCTATTAAGCCACATGCATCAAAAAGAACACATGAATGAAAATTCCTTCAATATCAGACATGAAAATTGCGTGCACAAATGACTAATATTGGTATGTTATGTTATTTATTTTGTTATCTTTTACATAATAAGTTACAATCAGATGATAATTAATGCAATTTTTTAATTATTATGTAAACGACGTGCTTAATATAATGTACATGTTATAATAATGGTTAATAAATGTTCTGATTCTGATTCTGAAAAGAGTCATAAATTGAAACAGTACAACCTTCAATAATCATGATGATTATTTACCTTAAAATAAATGGATATCAAGTTTAACCTTTGTGTCATCGGTGTTGACTTAGTAGGTCATAAAAACTGTCAGGATCATAAAAAGTCATAAAAAAAATTCGCGCTCACTTTGCTTGCGCAGTTATAACGCCATATAGCGAATAATAGCGTGTTTTAACATTAAACTGACTCAAATACTTAAACAGAAGAACTTGGTAAACCTTGATTCTGTTTACCAAGTAATGATTAATGACTTTAACAATAGACGATATCGAGTTCAACCTAAGAGTCATCTATAGTGACTTGATTATTAGGTCATAAAACTGTCAGGGTCATAAAAAGTCATAGAAATTGTTCGGTCGCGCAATGATAGCGCTCGCTACGCTCGCACAGCTATTCCCCTTTTTTTTTTCTTTGTAAGAAATGTTTGAGGAACTTTTGTGTTGAGTCAAACATTTAAACAGCACAACTTCGTATACTTAACCAAAATTAATTAATATCATTATAAATAAAGGATATTGAGTTCGACTTTGGGGTCATCTATGGTGACTTGGCCTAAGAGATCATCGATCTAGACCGCAAAGGTCATAAAGACTCAAATAACGCGGGCGAAGCCGCGGGTAACAGCTAGTATGATATATATCCCGTTTATATATTTTGTAAAACTATAAGAATGACACGAGCAATGATAGCTACCGTTACGTATTTTACGATTATAATAGTTTAATATCGTTATTTACAATGTAAGTACCTATTAAGATATTGTATAGTATGTTTAAGATATAGTTTATTATTTTATTGTCATCTTTGGTATAAATAATCGCAAATTTTTATATTGTGCCAAATATACTGAAGGGTAGGTGAGTAAAGCACTTTTAATTGTTATTTTTTATTAAATTTGTATTTCATAATCTTATAATATCTATATATTTTACCGCAATTTTTTAAATTGATTCAACTTTTTTGTTTAACAATTTACAAAAATATAAAGTGTGAGACACTTCAAAGAAACATAATATTTGATTCAGAATGTAAAAATTAAAAAATATGTCTTTTGTCAACAAAATAAATCATAAATTGAAAAGTAGGTATTCAATAAAAAATAAACTTAAATCTAGAAAGGTTTTCTAAGAAGAATCATCATGATCAATACCATCTTGTATAATTAGAAGAAAAAGTATTTCGTTACTTTTTAGTACGTATTGTGTTATTTATAGCAACAGCTGACTCTTTCTTTAAATAGTAACAATCTTAATACCTAAGTATACATAATTCTTATAAATCAGCAAGTTTAAGAGAAATGCGTATAGTCAGTACGAAACGCCAGTCCATATTCGGGGCATTCGTATGTGTATAATCTTAAGAGCTTCAAAAACAGTGTTTATCTAAACAACAACATAACTTTAATTAGACTGTTAATTTAATATAGATATTAACTATTCTAATTCGAAACCCTCTTTCAGTAAAAGATTCAAGATGAAATTCTTCATTGTATTCTCTGCCCTGGTTGCCGCGGCTCTGGCCACTCCCGGCGCGTGGACCCTCCACGACCTGTCTGAGATCATTCAGAACCCCAGCACCAACCCCGTTCTGCTGCCCGCCTTGAACAATGCTCTTGACAACCTGATGAGCTCCATTTTCTCCGGCAGCGCCCAGGTAAACAAAAAAAATGGGTAGAGAAATATCTTACTGAATACATCAACTTCAGACGTATTCCACAAAAGAATTATAAAACTGCAGAAGAGGCTACAGACATCAGACAGTCAAAAGTTATTTTTGGTGCTACGTATTTCGAATTTGTAATGCCCTAATGTAGTACTTTTGATGATTTTGATGTTCCTTCCAGACCACCGTCACCGTCACCCTGGGCTCCCACGAACTCTCCGCCTGGACTCTGAACGAGCTCTCCGAGGCACTCCAGAATCCCAGCACTGATGCTGCTCTCGTGCCCTACCTCGAGGACGCTCTTAACACTTTGATGGCCAGCATCTGGTCTGGAGAACAACAGGTAAAGTACCAGTACAACCAGGTAAGCTTCGTGGTCTTAGGTAGAATTGCAGATATTCTATACAGTACCACGACGTAGCAGAATATAAGAATCGGACTGCGTAAATTAAACTACGTATAATTCCGCGAATTAAGCTACACATAACAAATTTACCAGCTAAGCTATTAGATATCTTGTACTTACAGAAAAGTAACTGCTGTTCAGTGCTCGTACATTTACGTACGAGCACTGAACAGCACGAACATAAGTTCTTAGGTTCATGAATAGTGTAGTAAGTAATATTGGTACTGTAAGCACGAGATTTTTTATCTACTACAAGCTCACGTTACAGGAGTACGCAATCATCGCCACCCCCATTGGTGTACTCGCCCCCGTCGCCCCCGAGGTCGCCCCCGTCGCCCCCGAGCTCGTCGTCGCTCCCACCCCCGTCTCTGCCTCCAGCCCTCTGGTCCAGATCATCGTCAACGTTAAGAGCCAGGAGGTAAGAGCCTTCCCTTAATAAATGGACAATGACATCTCTAGAATCGTGACTAATATCTTTATAGATAATAGTTGTATGTTAAATTGTTCTTTTTATTTAATTACACGTAGGTAACACAATAAAATTTACTTACTGCCATCATACACGATCATACAATCACATAGCTGAGAAATCAACGTCAGAAAATTTAAATTTTTGTATTGATGTATCGTTTTATTTTTCTACAGGCCGCTGCCCCCGCCCCCGTAGTTCCCGAGCTCGCCCCCGTCGTGCCTGAGCCCGTTGTCCTCCCCGCCCCTGAATTACCCGAGTTCCACCCTGTTGTTCCCTCCCCTGTGGTTCTCCCCGCCCCTGTCTTGCCCGAAGTTGCCCCCGTCGTGCCTTCTCCCGTGGTCCTGCCCGCCCCCGTCTTGCCCGAAGTTGCCCCCGTCGTGCCTTCTCCCGTAGTCCTGCCCGCCCCCGTCTTGCCCGAAGTTGCCCCCGTTGTGCCATCTCCCGTGGTCCTGCCCGCCCCTGTCTTGCCCGAAGTTGCCCCCGTCGTGCCCTCTCCCGTGGTTCTGCCCGCACCTGTCATTCCTGAGGTAAGTGTGTAAAATATTTTTATATCAAAAACAAAACTATGAATATATTTAAAATCTTTCGAATACAATGCAGAGTAGATGAGATGAATTCCGATAGTCATAATCAGTAGCCTTAACTTTTTTAATAGTTACTGTTATTTTAATGTACATTTATATTCTTTTCCGTCCATAAGAAGCGCCACCAGCGCGAAAATAGATAATACGGAGGTTTTTAACCCCCGACACAAAAAGAAGGGGTGTTATAAGTTTGACGTGTGTATTTGTGTGTCTGTCTGTGGCATCGTAACGCCTAAATGGATAAACCGATTTTGATTTAGTATATTTATTTTTAAATATTGAAATTAACTTTGGAGTTCTAGTCAATTCGAAATTCGGTATGCTCTTACTTTAACGATATTGTAAGAACTTGGTAGAGAAGACCTGAGTAATTATTATGTTACTCAAACACGCTAACTAAATATATATATTTATATCTGATCTGCGTTTGACCACTATCTCACCGGTTGGTAAGTGATGATGCAGTCAAAGATGATGAGCACGCTAAGCCTAGATAGCTGCCGAAACACATTAGATGTTTGGCGACAGATTTTCTAACTTGAGGGGGCGGACACCAGATAGTGTCCTACCACCATGCGGTTGGTTTCTAAATGATGTTTTTCCTTCACCGGAATATATATATGATTGGTTTCAGGTTGCTGTCAACCCCATTGACGTGATCGCCATCAACCCCTCTCTAGGACTCGGACCCCTCGCGGATGGCCAACATCCTAGCTGCTCCTAGATGTTGACCGAATCCGAAATAAATATTACGTGAATACCGCCGGTACATGCACATTAAAAGGCAGATTTTTGAACAAACGTGTGAGCTATTAAATATTCATGTTATTGGCAGAGTGGCTGTGACAGTCGGGCAGCGGCTGTCAAATACGTGGCTGTAATACTACGAGTATTCTATTACACACAAATGCATAATCCTAGTTGAAATTCAATAGCAAACAAGCAGTTAGCCACTCCATGGTAATGTCACCTGCTGGACATTTATAACACTCAGGGTATCACAAGGCATTGCCATCCAATCAACATTATTCATAAAGTAGCTCTGCGGAAAAATGGCATGACGGAACGACGATGCTTTTGGTTTTGCGCGGCGTAGCGAGAAGCCGCTCGACGCAGCCTGAAGCCGCCGAACTATCTCAATGAAATGTGTATCTTTTTGTGTAGTAAATAAAGTTATTTTTTGTATCACTCTCTTAATAAGTGCGCCCCGCGTCGCGTCGCGGTCTTTGCTGACCCTAATTTCATATTTACGCGTTACATGAAAACGTTTTGCGAGTTTATGTACTGTTGCTTTCCGTTTACCGTGGTCATAACGGGTAAAGGTAGCCATAAGGACAACCAACAATAGCTTACTTGAGAGTTGAGTAGTATTTTAATTTCCGTTGGCCAACTTTTAGTGAGACAGATCATTTAATATGAATTTCCTTATTAACCCCCGACGCAAAACGAAGGGGTGTTGTAAGTTTGACGTGTGTATCTGTGTGTCTGTCTGTGGCATCGTAGCGCCTAAACGGATGAACCGATTTAGATTTAATTTCTTTTGTTTGATAGGTGTCTTCATCGAGAGTGTTATTAGCTTGTTTCGTGATAATCGGTTTAGCCGTTTTAATATTATATGCTCTTTTTTGGTTGATGAGACTACGATAGCAACTTTCGTAACTATTGACCGCGGACGTCAAAAAATCAAAATAGCGCTTCTGCGCACTTTTAGCGTGGTTCAAATTAGTCAAATCAAATGTATTCGTTTGAAATTCAGTATTCTGTTACTTCAATGATATTGTAAGAATATGGTTTTAAACTTGACTTAATGCTAAGACATCTCCTTAAATCTTCAGAAATGTCCTCAACTCCTCGTCTGAGATGTCGTGTTTAGGCCATCGACATAGTTTAGGTTCATTGACATGGTCTCAATGAATAAATTATACATATAGAAACCAGTCAGAAGTCAAAATAATACTTAAATTTAAAGTTTAAAACCACCCAGTTTTAAACTTTAAATTTAAGTATTATTTTGTAGAATAAAAGCAAACACATAATTCTGTTATCTTCTATGACTGTAATGATTTCTTCCGAATGATTAACTTCCGTAATAAGTAGTCATAGATGGCGCCACCAATGCATAATTGGGTTAACAAATGTAATTCACTAATTTCGTCGTAACGATACTTCGCACCGTGGCTTAATTGGCAAAGCACCGGAACATGTTATTCCGGAGGTTGCGGGTTCAAGTCCCGTCGGTACGATGACATTTTGGATTGTGTTTAACAATTTACAAAAATATTAAGTGTGAAACACTTCAAAAAAACATAATGTGTAACAAAATAATTACTTCTTGTTATATAATAAATTGAGTTGAAGAATCTTAAGAAAGAAAATATAAGATATTCTTTTAGTACGTGTGGTGAACGCAACACGTAACTGTAAGTATTTATTTGTAGGTAAACTAAACATGCGCAGTACGCTTGAGCGCTAAGGAACATCGAATAAAATAATGACGCTGAAGAATGACATATATAATAGTTTCAATTCTAAGCTTACTTTCCATATTGATTATAGTAGTAATAATTCCTTTTTGTTGTGAAGCGGTATTATGCCACCGCTTTGTCAATCAAAACAAAAGCGTTTTTTTGTTTCAAAAGCCAATAGCCCAGTGAAATTAAAGGTGAGTAGGATTCAATCACATTACATCAAAGGTAAAAGGGGCAGTGCGGTGATGTACAAAATGCAAAATACAGAAATTCACATGCTACAGTTGCCGTTATAGATACGTCTTCTCTTACCATCAGACGAGCAAACTGCTTGTGCGGTTATCTCATATCATAAAACGCGTTTAAACGCTGTATTAATGTGCACTAAAGTGCTACTAACCTGCTAAACTTTCTATGGAGATTGTGACCACACGCTTAAACGACCCGTCCGGTTTCCAACTAAGAGAGGTTACCTCTTGCGGTTGGGAATAAACGGGCTACAATAGGGAATTGAAACCATTTAAAGAATTAATCTAAAAAGATTCAATAAAAATATATGAATTATCTGAGAGGCTTAATTGTACCTCTATAAAAGATAACAGTAGGATCAAAAATTCAATGCTCCTAGGCAGTTGAAGTTGAATTGTACGAAATAGTTTCTATAGTTACTTACTTACGTAAAACAAGGTCTTTTTGTTTGATGGTTAAAGGACACTATCTAGTGTCCGCCTGGCCAGCTACTTACCACCTTAAAGTTGGACAATCCGTCACCAAACATCTAATGTGTTCCGACAGCTGTCTTTGAGAGCCAGTTCCCATCCATCCCATGCCATCCTTGACTGCATCATCACTTACCAACAGGTGAGATAGTGGCCGATATAATCAAATAATGATTGTTAGATATTGATGTTAGGACACGAATATTGATACCCGCAGGTCCTGTATACTTTATTTACATACATTTATTACGCGTAAATTTCTTCAACAGCCATATAGCCAAAATCTATGTCTTTTGAAATCGAGTTTCATGTCACGTTTTCAAACAAAGCACAGTCTTGCGCCAGTGTGTACAGACTTCATACAAAACGTGTCTTATTCAACGTTGGTAACTGTATAGGTACTATTGCCTTACCTCTTTGTTAACATAACACTTACATTTAATCAAAAACATCTACCACAACGAAAATATAATATACTTTGTAACGATTTGACCTGAAGCTGTATTAGTTTCTATGTTGTTCCCTGTAAAACAAATCAAACAAAGCTATTGTTTTACTCAAAAATATAAAGGCTGAAACGGTATGCCTCCAACAATACGCTTATTTCGTGAGCCAACAACGCCTACGCTTATTTTGTGAGCCAACAAAACGCTTTGTTTAGCTGCCCGCTACTTGTTTAGGATCAATACGGCGAAATGTGTGATTTTTTGATAAAAAGTCATATCTCTACCTGGAACCTAAAAGTCTGTATATATATAAGCTATAACTGTCAAGATTTTTGTCGCATTTGGTCTGTGTAACTGTTGATCGTACCTTTTTTGTAAATGTAGCTCAAAATGTGATCAAAAATAATTAAAGAACAAGAATCAAGAAGAAGAATCAAAGCATTTATTCAGTATGTAGGCAGTATAAATATACGCACATATACACGTCAAAATCATAAAATAAATCATAACCAATTATCAAGTAAACATAGCAAAAGCAGAATTTAACGCTTTGAATTAGCAGAACTAGAACATTCTTCAAAGTACATTAAAGCTCTCGGTACAACCGAGGTTGTTTTAATAATCTTATAGGCTTGCGTTTGACCACTATCGCGCCTGGTGGTAAGCGATGATTTGGTCGAAGATGGTGAACACGCTAGGCCTAGAATACTCTGACTCTAAAAAGCTGTTTGCTGCTGGAACACCGTAAGATTTGACGACAGATTTTCTCCTTGATGGTGGTAAGTTACGTTTTGGTAGCACGTCAGGCGGAACATCGATATAATATGCTCCTACCACCTGTGAAAAAAAGTTGGTTCTGGTTTCGTAGAAACAATCCACTCTATACTATCAAAACATATCATCTTAACTATCCAATAAATCACGAAGCCCACGCATCCAGCCAGTAAAACTTATAACAGTCGACCGACAATCATTCAAGTTTGGCCGTTCACGCCAAGTCCATCTTAACGACCTAACTAACTCAACTTGTCTAAAGTTGCTTGCCCGAACTTAGTCGAGAATGTGCCAAAGCTGAGCTCTTAATACTTTATTACATTGCCTACACTTTAAACTATAGGCTTGGTTGCATCTGGGCTTCATATGTACTGTATATTTGTATACTGTATACTGTACTAGTAACTCGTAGACTGTGTTCGCAACGCATGCATGTATTTTCGAAGGATTTTACTATATTTAGGGGTAATACTTTAAACAAATTGTCTCCTCCTCCTCCTCCTTTTTTTGAAGAAGAAGAAGTTAATAATGTTTTTTTAATTATAGGCTCCAGATAGAAAAACAGATGCGATGAGGGATTTGCTTATAGCCCTTTCCAACCATATTCAACAATCTTTGTATTTCGATTTAGGTTTTTTACCCGTATAGCCCGAAATTATACGATACATTGTTTAATCGGAGTTTTGGGTCATGTCATCCAAAATGAAATAAATAAATAAAATAAAATAAATAAATAAAGTGTTTCTTGCCCTTACAGAAAAAAAATTGGATAAATGTCAAAAATAGCACTCAACTATTATATATACAAATAGAATTCAACTTCTAACAGCAACTATTTTTCAGTACAGCCACGCCATCTATCCAATAGTGATTGAGTCTACAGCGTCTTCAGCAAGGTTTCCTTTTCACCTAAAACTTTTCAGGTCTCGGGTTTTCCTTCTAATAATGTTAGGTGTCGTTCTCTTTAAGTGACTGAGTCATCAGGGAATACCGAGTTTTGTGGACTCTACAAACTAAAGCTACAACTTTTCTAAACTAAATAAGTTGTAAATCTTTTAAGGCAATATCAATAGAATTTTAGAAAACTATGTTGTGGAGAGAGTATAAAGTGGTTTTTAATATTTATTATTTGTACCTATAATATAGTATCCCACCAAAAACATTTTCATGTAAAGTAACGCCAAGAGGAGTAGGTAGGTAGGTACTAGATACGTATTGCTTGCACTGTAAAAAAGTTATCAGATATGGAGAGCAAACTTAACCTAATACTATCTAACTCTCATCATAGCGCATAGCGATCTACGTGAATCCTTTACAAATATATATATATATGTATATAATATGTGGCAAGTCCTTGTCAGGAATAAATAAACTGGCCAAGTGCAAGTCGGACTCGCACTAGTAGGGTTCCGTACCAGACTACAGTATTTTATAAGATCGAGCAAAAAATACCACTATCATATTTTGGCAGCAAAAAAAAATAATTAATAAATATTTTATTTCTTAAACGCTATCGAACGTCGAACAAAGGTCTTAGGGATCGACATTTCAATATAACGCCATCTATGGGACGTTTACTTAACTAAGCGTTCACAGATGGCGTGAAATGCCGAAAAAAACACGTTTCTTGTATGGGGACCCTCTATTATTTTTAATTTTATTCTGTTTTTAGTATTTTTTGTTATAGCGGCAACAGAAATACATCATCTGTGAAAATTTCAACTGTCTAACTATCACGGTTCATGAGATACAGCCTGGTGACAGACGGACAGACAGACAGACAGACAGACAGACAGACAGACAGACAGACAGACAGACGGACAGCGGAGTCTTAGTAATAGGGTCCCGTTTTACCCTTTGGGTACGGAACCCTAAAAACATAACCCTCCTTTTTGTTTCGCCATAGTCGGGTAGAAAAAGGAACGGCCTTAAGTTGAAACCACTCTAAAAAACGATCGTGATCTGTGGCATTTATAGCATGTAATCACCTAAATTACACACATGTATACATAGTATACCCACTCATATATTATTATAGAGTTTTCACCTCCTACCTACATTGTTTGCATACGTAAACATGGTAGGGCTATCTGTCTGAAAGCTGTAACGAATGATGCAAACTTTCCGGTACACAGTCGTGATTCAAAAAGAAATATTGTCTATATGCAGGGGAGGGATATTGTGGTTATATTTTCAGCGACTTTCGAATATATATACATATGTATCGTATGAATGTAATTGAAAGTCGTATATTTTGTTGACCTTTCGATTACATAAACACTACTCGTAATTCAAAGGTTTATTTTGACATTGTTTGAATTACTTGTTCGTAAGAATATATAAGTTTGCGGAGGTAGGAATAAGGCAGGTAGGCAGATAGAGGTAAAACTGTATATTCCCAAAAAAAATCTAGAATTCGACAACCTATTCTAAAAAACTATTGTTTGTTTTATTTAAATCTTACAATGTAACAGAATAATTTTAGTAGAAAAGTAATTTACTCATGTAGAATCTTATTTATTCGGCACCACTCTTTCATAGTTACATTTTCTTAGACAATCTGGTGAGAAGTCTGAACACCATTGTTAAAGTAGTTGAGGACCATGCTGAACCAAGACTGGATGGAAGAGAGCACTCCAACTTCCTGAGGAGTGTTGAGGGTCACGGAGACGGTGCCGTCATTGAAAATCTCACCACTAGGAATAGAAGCGGGGGCTGGTACCACCTCGGCGACCTCTGGGGCGACAGGAGATGGAAGTACTACGGGCTCAGGCACGACACCTTCAACCTCCGGTGCTACGGGAGCAGGCAAGACAACAGGCTCGGGAACTACTGGAGCATATTCTGCAGCCATGGGAGGAGGCAGGACAACAGGCTCCGGAACTACTGGAGTAAATTCTGGAGCCACGGGAGGAGGCAGGACAACAGGCTCCGGAACTACTGGAGTAAATTCTGGAGCCACGGGAGGAGGCAGGACAACAGGGTCGGGAACTACTGGAGTAAATTCTGGAGCCACGGGAGCAGGCAAGACAACGGGTTCAGGAACTACGACTTCAGCAGCGATGGCGTCGGCGATACTTTCAGCGGTGAACGGATGAAGCAAGTTAGTAGCAGAAACGACTTCGCCGTTTACGTGCTCTTTCACTTTGATGTCGACGATGTCACTCAGGTCGATGGGCTGACCTTCAGGCACTCCGTTCAGGATCAGCTCGACGGGACCATTGCTGTCCTCATCGATGGGAGCAGTGCTCGCCGCAGCCACGAACAAGGCAAGGATGAAGAATTTCATTTTGTCTGGAAATATGAAATATCCATGGATACACAGAAATATGAATAATACTTATTATTCATATTTCTGTGGATTATACTGTCTGGTCTAATGGGGTAACGTTTGACCAATATCTCGCCGTGAATTGCTGGAACACCGTAAGATTATGGCGGTAATAAGCTTCTTATTTTGGTAGAAAGTCAAGCAGAATATCGATATAATTATCCTACTACCTGTGGACGAACACCCATAAATGAAAATAGAAAAATCCATTATTATACGGCTAGGTTTTGAACCAGCGATCTCTCGTTTATCCATAATCTATCCTTTGCGCCAATGCGACGAGCCGCACACGTTATTTAGTAGATTTTACTGATGGTGATCTCATCGTGGCTCAAACTACCCATCGAACCAAGTTGCCTATTGGTTCAACGATTTCCGGCACGGTGCGCGCCGCCAGTTTGGATAATGGGTTGAGACAATTCCGTTATATAGACTGTACTTATGACGGTTGTCCATCGCCTCGTATTACAGCCACCTTCCAATTTCAGACAAGCGTTACCAAATTAGACTGCATCGTCACTTAGCATAGGTTATGATAGTGGAGAATTGCATTGGAATATTTTTTGTAAGTTTTAAAAAACAGTTACCTGCAATCACTCCGAATGTTCAGCGTACTATGCCCAAGTAGCTGCTCTTTTCAATATTAAATCAACAAATCGCGACATCATAGCAGTAAGGATTATTAAACAGCGCCAATAATTTGCAATAAAAGTTATCTTGTTGATATGAGATAAACTTCCTTATTGTTAAAATTTTATTGAGCCTACTTCACACAAAGTAAACTGACCGGCTTACAGAGAAAAATATATTTTTCCTTAATTTTTTGTAGTGGTAGGACTTCTGTTAGTTCGCCTGGGGCGGTACCACCTCTTTGCCAATTAATGCAACCTTGAAATAACAATGTTTTTCGGTTTGAACGGCAGTGTCCGGCAGTGTGTGTGGAAATAATAAGTCAGGAACTGTAACTGCGTTAAAAAAATGACCCAACAAAAGTCGTTTCCAAGCAGGCGGGGTTAAAAGTTGCGTCCAGCGCGTCATTAGTCGGACATTTGTCTAATTTGACTCAATTGTCATAACAGACATTGCAGCACATGCGCGGACCAATCCCTGCTTTCGTTCCGAATTTAAATCAATCTCCAAGCCAATAATTTGTAACTTCGAAAGTGATTCTTATTTTGAATCTACGTCGTTTTGGTTTGAAGAAGGGTTACTTTTTGTGTGGAATTTATTCTGAATTAGACTTCCTGACTATTTATTCGTAGTGTCCAGTGGAATTACAGGGCATACGAGACTTAACATCTTTATGTCTCGAGGTAACAGGCGCAGCGCAGTGACATGTAAAACTTTGGCTATGCAGAATTTTGCATGCCGCTGTATTTGTAATAGGTAAACATCATCGCTTACCATCAAGCAAGCGTTGTGCTTGTCCTGTTACCTTTTATCGTAATAAAAAAAAATTCTAATAGCATTTGAACTTCGATCGAAGCCAGACAGATAGGACGTAAAACGCGGAAGGGGCATGATGTTTTTTATATGGTTTTTATACAAAATGTATGGTAATCTCGCGAAGCAAAACATAGACAGGACAAGGCGTCAATTATCTGTAGATTGCGCCTAACCTGAAGGAATGTAATAGATAATACTATCTAAAATGGCACACGTAGGTACTCTCTCAGCAGTTTTGGACGCCGAAAGACGAAATATTTTTTTCAACACATTTGCTCAAAAAAAGCCTGTATACATTGTTCTAAAGTAAAAAATTACGTAATTTAGACAGGCCTCGTAAATGCATTTTTTAACCGACTTCACAAAAACGGAGGAGGTACGGGTACGTTTCTGAGGTGGTCCCATTTTAATTTTATCGAGATCTTATTCGTATTCGTATATCGTATCTTCATTGATATGGAGATAAATATCTCAAACATAGGAGAAAGTACTAGTTTTAGAAGAAGAATCCCAAGAAGATTATACACAATGGATGTTGCTATTGCATATACTTTTGAAGACTAAAAAATATGACCTTGAATAATGTTTTTACATCTTTCTTCACGTTGATTTTGGTTTTTAACCCTCGACGCAAAACGAAGGAGTGTTATAAGTTTGACGTGTGTATCAGTGTATCTGTCATCGTGGCATCGTAGCGCCCAAACGGATGAACCGATTTTGATTTAGTTTGTTTTGTTTGATAGATGTCTTCGTCGAGAGTGTTCTTAGCTTTATTGCGTGAAAATCTGTTCAGCCGTTTAAATATTATCAGCTCTTTTTTGGTTAAAAAAACTACGATAGCAACTTTCGTTAGCTCGTAGTCCTTTGACCGCGGACGTCAAAAAATCAAAATGGCGCTGTCGCAGTATCTTCTTACTTCAATGATATTGCAAAAATATGGTAAGCTTGATCTAATTCTGAGACATCTTCTTGGAATGGTCTCAAATCTCAATGTACAAAGTTATACATATGCTTTGATTATAAACTCGGATTACATATACAAATCAGTCGGGGGTGGATTTAATTTTTTTAATTTAAGTATTATTGACAGATATTCTTACGGTAACTGTGAGTGAGATAGAAACAAAGGTGGGGAGAATTAATTTGTCTTCACAGGAATGTTCTACCAGGCAAAGTCTTGTTAATATGCAAAGTTTTTAAGCATATCTAATATTTTTTGACATAACATGACGTTTGGCGAAGATGGCGGCCATATCAGTCCCGCCCGCGACACTGCATACATAAATAACTCAGAATTATGAACGTACTTTGTACTGCAAAAAAAATAATAAGCATAATACCACAGATTATATAATAGTTACTGCGTAAATAATACTTTCCGTTGGTAGGTTGGCTACACAGTGCTTTCATAATTCGGGTATTAACAATGTAAAGAAGTGCCAACTCTTATAACGTAGTAGAGTGATTCAGACTGTGTGGGACATATGGCGGCAATTAATGTTAATAATCGCAAATAATACTTTTTAATATTCATTTTGGAATACAACTAGTCCGTGTTATAAAAGTATTTGGAATTATTTTAATAAAATAGACAATTAATTATCGTGTGTGTCAGATGCTTATATTGCACAGGGCCATTTTGGACATTGTCTTTTGATACCTTGATGACATCATTATGACTAATGAATATTTTCACTAACGCGGCATTTAATTTTATAAAATTGAATGTTGGTGTAAACCTGGCCTAATATTAACGGTGTTACTGTTTATGATTGGGTTTTGATATAATTTTATTATAATTTACTACAAATTTACAACTTTCGATGGAACTAAGTGTTATTGATAAAAGTCGTCAGACATCTTAATTATTGATGAATTTTTATTGCTGTTCTGCGATGACTATTAAATTACTTTATTTGTGTAACAATGAAATGTGCAGTACAATTTTATTATAGATAGGTGGTACTTCAGGATATGGAAATTTATTTCTAAAAAATAATTACAAAATTTCAATTACATGATAAATTTTAAATATGTATATAATATTTACATATTATGTTTCTTGAAGTGTTATTCACCTTTAGTTTTGTAAATTGTTAAACACAATCCAAAATTTCATCGTACTGACGGGACTCGAACCCTCATAGGTAGGTACTTACTTACAATACAATACACATACAACTACTTTCTTTATTTTTAGGGTTCCGAACCCAAAGGGTACCAACGGAACCCTATTACTGAGACTCTACTGTCCGTCTCTCTGTCTGTCTGTCCGTCGATAGGCTGTATCTCATGAACCGTGATAGTAAGACGGTTGAAATTTTTACAGATGATGTATTTCTGTTGTCACTATAACAACAAATACTAAGAACAGAAGAAAGTTAAAAATTAAAAGGGGTCCCCATTATAAAAATCGTGTTTTTTGGAGCTAGGACGGCTTATAACACGAAAAATACTTAGTTTGATTCGCCAACTGCAGGGAATCTTTCCAAAGAGCATGAGACGTAGCCTCGTTAATAAGCTAGGATAAATTATTTATGAATGGCCGGTATTTCGACCTGATGCAAGCGCCACGGTCATGGATATGAAAATTACTTTGGTGGTAATCAGAGGCTGTAAAAATATAAATCGTTCACTAATTACAACTACCGGGTAAATGAAACACAACCTTGCTGCAACAATAAAAATATATTTGATGTAATACGTCTTTTTAAGACAAAATAACATAATTGTTATCAACAGTACTTCCATCAGTTGAATATAAAAGAGATAATATATGATTATATAAAAGTACCGACAACTATATTACTATTTATTTACGCAGCAAGATCGCAACGACCTTTCAATGATAACTCAGTGGAAACCCAGTGGTTGTCGCGCTCTTGCTGCGTAAACTTCCGAGTAGTCCCGAGGAAGTGCATCGGGTATGCACGAAACCTAGGTAGAGACAGTCGACAAAAAACAGTAGTGTGTATAAATAGTCGTTACTATTATAATCTTGTTTGAAACTCACTGTAACTATAATTTTAAAATAAACGACATAACATAACTTTAGAATGCCAAACTCCAACAAAATCCTATAAAAATCTTAAGCTACTTACTTCTATTTCATATCTAGACTTAACTAAGATTAGTTGTTAGCTCTAATAAGGACTAAGACAGGGGTGAGCTTAGGATCCCAAGATCCATCATTGGTTTGAGGAGTCAAATCTCCGCTCTTCGCCGTTTCGGAGATCTTTTCAAAGACTGGCTTATACTTCCTATCAGTGGTATTGTCAGCAATTGCGCTGTCTACGTCAGTAATAGATGTTCCTGTGGGAATAACTTGCTTTCCAGTGGTGTAGGGAGTCTCCTTCCCATATTGCAGGTCCATGTAGTCATTGAGAAGACCTTCGAGGACCTTCTTGGATGGAGCGTTGATGGTGTTATCCTGGATACCTTCGGAGACCTCGTTGATGGTGATGGTGGGAAGAGACATGGTGGATCTGTTAGAGAAATTGTATATGTGTAATTAGAAAAACGAATTGGGATAGTTGCGATCTGTGTATTGGGCTGAAACCATTTATCCAGTGTCTATCTAACCAATGTCTTCTATTTATTTTAGATAAACACGGTTTCATCTCAGACAGCAGCATATAATATCAGGATAAATAGGATAAACCTAGCAAGATATAACTTTATTCTAACGCTTATATTTTGATTGCCAGTTTTTACAGTGGATACCTTCCTTAAAACTTGCCAAATATTTTCTTTTAAAGTGGCCTCAAATTTATAATGGAATTGAATAAAATAACTCTTAAACTTTATTGTCATACCAAAAAGAATCTATTATCTCAAAATAACAATTACCTAATTCGGTGTTTCAATCATTGGTCTTATCGCATAAAGCAATCTCTTCCAGACCACTTATGTGTGGACTGGTTAAAATACATAGGGGAACGTACCCATATCACGTGACCCGTTTAGGGGGAGGGAGTTCTCCAAAATACCACGCTTGGTCACAGGGAGGGGGGTGGGGCTTACATAGGTTTAAATCACGCGGTCAATATCCTCTAAAGAAAGTCTCGAGCTAAATTCAAATACACACGAAATTCACAGGTGGCATCACACTGAGGCACATAATCTCTGCAATACAGCCTTTCAGTCTAGCGCAAAGTTATGCAGCTTTAGCTATATTATGTGCAACATTTTTATATAATGTCAACTATTGTGCTAATGAAATGTATATTTTTCTATAATTTTTGTGAAATAAATAAAATATTTGATTTGGACATATACTGGGACGGTCGTCACGTGGCAAGCGCTCTATAAATAAAACCAAACATGAACCAAATTATTTTTTGAAGTGAAACGTCTGTAGGCGCACTGGCTTCGAGCATTCACCAAAGGAGATGTTAACGCAAGGCGTACCCCTCCGCTGGCCATATCGCCATTTTTGGCCATATGAGTGTGCGTAACTACGCTGTATTTTTAAAACTGTGTGCGTGTTTCAAGCTACTGTGCGGGATCGTTAAAGTGAGTGATTTGTGTGTGTGCAATGCGTGTTTACCTCGTCCCCCGTAAGTATCGGCAGAAAAAAATGTTTGCGGATAACAACGTTAACATCTCCATTAGTAAATGCTCGAAGCGCACTGGGGTAAAATTTGACGCAAGTGACGTAGCGTCATGTTATATGATATATTTATAAACGGTCTCTATTGTAGAACGGCGTAACTGCGAATACGTATTCACTCAAGTTCAACAGATGGAGTTGTACAAAAAAAAACTGGTGATGTTGATAAATACATTAAATGAACTTGGAAGTTTCACTTCTAAAGCATAGCTTTCATCGCGCCCTCTTTTTAGGGTTCCGTACCCAAAGGGTACCAAAGAAACTCTATTGACTTCGCTGTCCATCCGTCCGTCTGTCTGTATGTCTGTCCACAATTTACAGGGCTGTATCTCCTTTACCGTAATAGGTAGATACTTGAAATTTTTACGAAGTTGTAGTACTATTAGGGATTTACAACAAATACTAAAAACAATATTAAATAAAATATCAAAGTGGGTCCCCATACAAAAAAACGTGTTTTCTTAGCGTTTTTTGCTTAAACTGAATAAGATACAGACTTGAAATCTTCACAAAATATGTATTACTATGACCGCTATAACAAAACATACTAAAAGCAGAATCAAATAAAAATTAAAAGGGGGTACCCATACAAGAAACGTGTTTTTTCAGACGTTTTATGCTCGATTTTACAAACCGTAATTGATGGAGACTTGAAATTTGTTCATAGTGTGTATTGTTATGGTTGCTATAACATCAAATAATAAAGTTTAAATTAAATTTAAAATTATAGTGGGTCCCTATACAAAATACTTATTTTTCCGGCAAATTTTGTTCAATTGGAACCCTTCGTTTGCGAGTCCGACTCCCACTTGGCCAGTTTATTTTTACTTTCTATTTTCAAAACCTGAATAAAAACCGTATTAACCAGAGAGGGAGAGGGGGGGGCTTCTCATATACTACGAATGGTATGGGTGACGTAGTATAGGTATGTTCCCTGGGGTGTTTAGCGTGGCGTATAATTATTTCCTATACACGTGAGTTTATAATCACATCCATTTTCTACGGTGTTTGATTTTATATCGTATTGTAGACTAGCGTGAGACCACTATCTCACTTGTTGATAAGTGATAATGAGGTCGAGGATGGTAGAGCGCAAGTTCGCCACAGCACGGTAATATTAATTACCGTTGCCACAGGTTATGCATCACAAAATACAAACAATGCAATGACGTCACTGCCGTATAAACAATAAACAACGTAGCTTATCTGCAGTCTGCAGAACTATTTAATAACTATCTTATCCCTACAATATCAGTATAAAGATATGATACATATCATATAGGTATAAACCCTCTCTTTATATCTACTAAACCTTACCTGTAATAAAACTATCATTATTATTTATGCAAAAATGATAAGATAAGTATTTCATTTCAAATAAATTTCAAACCTACGTTTTTGTCTGAGTAATAACTACTTTAGGTAACTATTTCAGCATCTTCTTTACAGCCGACTACAAAAAAATTAGGTGGTTCTCAATTTGACGTGAGAAGTGATTTGTATCTCCAGAGATATGGAGACAAACACCTCAAACTTGCTACTGAAAATGACTAGCGCGACATTTGAAGTCGATTTTTTTTGTGTTTTAAACGATCTTCATTATTTTTAACCTTATCAAGACTTTGTTCAGTTGAAACAAGGTCAAGAATTGTTCTGACCGCCATTAAACGATGTTATTTCGATAAGTGTTTACAGCAACGATTCTGAATGTCTCTGTCTTAATCTCTTGATATGGTCTAAAATGACTGAATGATGCAATCGGCTGATATAAGGGGCCCGATTTCAGAACTAGCTAAACTAAAACTGCTGAATCAAATAACTTTAAAAACTTACATCGGTCAAATAGGTGATCGTACGAAGTCTGTAGACAGGTGTTTCGCTATAAACTTTATGAGTTACTGACGTGATTTCTCATGCCATCTATTTATAAATCAGAGTGGGACAAGATAGGGGAAGGCTTGGCTCGTCATCCTATCTATCCAGAACGTCAATTTTATCGCCACTTATGATAACTTTCTTGTAGCTAAAATTTTTTGCGTGACTCAACCGCTGTATCAACTGATAAAAAAATTCGCTGAACTATAAACGGTGTTTAATTTTTTTTAGTGCATCGTAATAATATAACAAAATGTGAAAATGTGTATGTTTAGATGTTTGTTACTCGCGTCCGTAATTACAAATAATTAAGATAGTTTAAAACTAAAACAACCGACTTCCATGCCCCGTGGGTCAATTTCAGTAGGAAGTTGGAGACGTTTTTCTTCATATCTCTAGAGATACTAATCAGATCTCGATGAAATTACAATGGGAACACCTCGGAAACGAAACCTACCGATTAAAAAAGAATCATTCAAATCGGTTCACAATTGACGGAGAAATCGCGTAACATACACACAAAAAAAACTTACAGGCGAATTGAGAACCTCCTCCTTTTTGGGAATTCGGTTGAAAAACATGCTTTTTTCGCGTTGTATCTACTTCGGATATGCTTCAACCATCTCCAATTCGAATGATTGAGAATCAGGAGACTGTTTGGTATAATACGGTCATCGTCTGGGAGCGGTTACGATGGCGACGATCTTCGTCGTGTCGCCCGCGCTTCCCGGCGCAACTTAATAATGAATAACTTTCGCAAAAACTTTCATACAAATAATTAAGATAGTTTAAAAACTAAACAACCGACTTCCATGCCCCGTGAGTCAGTTTCAGTAGCAAGTTTTTTAAGTAACGCTTATCATCATATCTCTGAAGATACTTATCAGATCTTGATTACTACTACTACTACTACTCGACTACTTATGAAATTACAATGGGATCTCGGAAATGTACCCTACCAATTGAGTACCCGACGAATTGAGAACCTCCTCCTTTTTGGGAGTCGGTTGAAATCATGCCTAAGTTTCTCTATACAGGGTGGATTGCCGCTCTTAGAACGGGAACCTCTTCCATTGTAGCTATAGTTAAATAATCTAATGAGACTGTCCATTATTATATATATATATATATTTATAAAAATATACTAAAATATACTAGTAATGTGGGTTGCACTTTACTAGTAGTATTGTTAACCTCTCCAACTAAGCTAAATAATATATGATTGTGTCTGGAGTGGGTTCACGCCAATAATGCAATGGATGGGGATCGAAATCACGACCTCTCGATCGCCAGGCCGACGCTGTTGCCATTGGGCTATCGCCGCTTATTAACCGACTTCAAAAAAAAGAGGAGGTTTCTCAATTCGACCATTTATATATTATGTTTGTTTGCGGATAACTTCGTCGTTTATGAACCGATTTTGATAATTTTTTTTTCTTGTAAAGGAGATATCCTAAGTGTAATACTATGGTAATTTTATTGAAGTCGGATAAGTATCTCCAGAGATATGGAGATAAACACCTCAAAATTGGTACTGAAAAGTAATAGTGCGGCATTGAAGTCGGTACTTTTTTAGTTTTTTAAACGATCTTATTTGATAAAAAGTTTAGCTGCATTAACAGAATTCACAAAAATGTACAGTCAGCAAGAAAATGGAATATTTACACAAAAACTAGTTTTTGATGCCGATCGATCCAGTTCCTTATATGAATCAAAAATCTTATTTAGACCATGGTTAGTACCAGAATAGACAGATATTATAGAAAACATTAACAAAAAGAAATAAGTCGCCAACTTTCTTCTACAATTACTGGCATTTCTAGTAATTCAACATCAGTTGATCCTAAAGAACGTTTAAATCTCTTTAAGAAACAGGATCGATTAGCAATGCTAATCGATCTAATGCTAATAAATGCTAATTTTGATGCTAATTTAGCATCAAAATTTTTGCAAAAATTATAAATTTTCAATGTGATAAAAGTATGAAAAAGATTTTTTACGATTTCTGACTTTTCTAGTACATGCCTATAACCTTAGCTAAGCCACAGAATAATGAAGAGTTGGCTAAGCTAAGGAGGTAGATACATATCTCTAGGCTCATATATTTAGATTTTAAATTTTGTTATTTTACAAAAAGTATGGAAAAGTTTTTTTACGATATCTGACTTTTCTAGTACATACCTAAGCTTAGCTAAGAAGGTAGATACATATCTCTAGGTATAAGTATATTTAGATTTTAATTTTCGTTATTTTTTCATAATACTTATTTGATATTCAATTTTCAAATATATATTTGTAATAAATATAAATTTGAAAATTGAAGGCGATTCTTAAACGCGAATGTATAAGATAATTCAAACCAATACCTTATTGACAATAGGTACCTAAGTAAAAGTCCAAAACTAACTATGCATATGTCAAAATCTTCCTATGAATATGGGAATAAAATAATAATAAATGTCATTCCCGTAAAAACGATAGAACAGATTAGGAAGTTTTGCATGCAGATAGTTCAACCTAAACGAAAACATTGAATACTTAGTTAATTACAAGTACTTATTGACGCGGGCAAAACCACGGGCATTCTAGTTGAATGACTTCTACTTCGACTTTCGAAGTTGCTTTCCTACGTGATGGGGAAGTGGTAAATTTAGTTAATATTGATAAGATATGAGTTTTGTATGATTAACAAGCTGTTATCAAAATGTGTAAGTTATAAGGGTAAAATAACATTACTTAATTTAACTTATTAACTCTGTACAATAATTAAATTGTTTTATTATGGTTAGCGTATGGTAATTACATAGCTTAATTATTATGGTGGTAACTATAGTAACAATTTGAAAATCTATGCGTGGTCAAATTAGTGCAATTATCACAGAAACTACCATTGATGCATCAGTCGGTAAGCATTTTTAATACTATTATTAATTCTGAGGCCGCGTTAGAAAGTATCATCTGTATGTAATAACTGTTTTGGCATGATTCATAAACAAAATCGTGACTTGCAGTTACAATTGGGATAATCGACAAAAGACGAGTTTTTTGTAGTAGCATTTTTTTTCGTGAAACATAACTTGTTTACTCTCTCGCCTAGAAGTTTACAGTTCGGATCTTTGTTACTTTATAGCATATGATAATTAATAGTACTACGTACTTTTAGTTAGTTTCACCGGTAACTAATTAATATAGTTGCAGATAAGTAGTTATCTAATGTGTGTTGCATTATAAAAGTTGCCAAAAATCTACATAATCAACATCAATCAACACCAATATTATAAATGCGAAAGTCAGTTTGTTTATTTGTTTGTTTGTTTGTTTGTTTGTTTGTTTGGGACTTCTTCACGGTCAAACGGCTTGACGGATTTGGCTGAAATTTTGTACAAAGATAGTACATAGGGCAGAATAGGATATAGGATACTTTTTATTTGGCTATCGAGTCAGGGGGTCCAGATATTTTTAATTGAATTTTGTAAATATGAGACTTCTTCTCGAATAAATGGCTTGACCGATTTGCCTGAAATTTTGTATGAATACATGTCATAGAGCAAAATAGGATTTGAGAAACTTTTTTTCTGGCTGTCGAGTCAGGGGGTCCAGATATTTTAAATTGAATTTTGTAGATATAAAACCTCTTTCGAATAAACGGCTTGACTGATTTGCCTGCAATGTTGTATACAGACAGTTCATAGGGTAGAATAGGATATAGGATACTTTTTTTCTGGCTATCGAGTCAGGGGGTCCAAATATTTTTCATTGAATTTTGTAAATATAAGACTTCTTCTCAAATAAACGGCTTAACCGATTTGCCTGGAATTTTGTATGAATACATATCTTAGAGCAGAATAGGATTAAGGATACTTTTTTTCTGGCTGTCGAGTCAGGGGGTCCAGATATTTTAAATTGAATTTTGTAAATATAAAACCTCTTCTCGAATAAACGACTTGACCGATTTGCCTGAAATGTTGTATATAGACAGTTCATAGGGTAGAATAAGATATAGGACCCTGTTTTTTTGGCTGTCGAGTCAGGGGGTCCAAATATTTTTAACTAAATTTTGTAAATATAAGACTTCTTCTCGAATAAATGGCTAGACCGATTTGCCTGAAATATTGCATGAATACGTGTCATAGGGCAGAATAGGATATAG
This sequence comes from Cabera pusaria, assembly GCA_954871355.1. NCBI lineage: Eukaryota > Metazoa > Arthropoda > Insecta > Lepidoptera > Geometridae > Cabera > Cabera pusaria. Next base: position 17,203,520 of record OX940902.1, read on the forward strand.
GATACTTTTTTTTTGGCTGTCGAGTCAGGGGGTCCAGATATTTTAAATTGAATTTTGTAGATATAAAACCTCTTTCGAATAAACGGCTTGACTGATTTGCCTGCAATGATGTATATAGACAGTTCATAGGGAAGAATAGGATATATGATACTTTTTTTTTGGCTGTCAAGTCAGGGGGTCCAGATATTTCAAATTGAATTTTGTAAATATAAAATCTCTTCTCGAATAAACGGCTTGACCGATTTGCCTGAAATGTTGTATACAGACAGTTCATAGGGTAGAATAGGATATAGGATACTTTTTTTCTGGCGATCGAGTCAGGGGGTCCAAATATTTTTCATTGAATTTTGTATATATAAGACTTCTTCTCAAATAAACGGCTTAACCGATTTGCCTGGAATTTTGTATGAATACATATCTTAGAGCAGAATAGGATTAAGGATACTTTTTTTCTGGCTGTCGAGTCAGGGGGTCCAAATATTTTTAATTGAATTTTGTAAATATAAAACTTCTTCTCAAATATACGGCTTAACCGATTTGCCTGAAATTTAGTATGAATACATGTCTTAGAGCAGAATAGGATTAAGGATACTTTTTTTCTGGCTGTCGAGTCAGGGAGTCCAGATATTTTAAATTGAATTTTGTAAATATAAAACCTCTTCTCGAATAAACGGCTTGACCGATTTGCCTGAAATATTGTATATAGACAGTACATAGGGTAGAATAATATATAAGACACTTTTTTTCTGGCTGTCGAGTCAGGGGGTCCAAATATGTTTAACTGAATTTTGTAAATATAAGACTTCTTCTCGAATAAACGGCTAGACCGATTTGCCTGAAATGATGTATGAATACATGTCATAGGGCAGAATAGGATATACGATACTTTTTTTCTGGCTGTCGAGTCAGGGGGTCCAGATATATTAAATTGAATTTTGTAAATATAAGACCTCTTATCGAATAAACGGCTTGACCGATTTGCCTGAAATGTTATATAAAGACAGTTCATAGGAAAGAATAGGATATCGGATACTTTTTTCCGGCTGTCGAGTCTAGGTGCCCAGTTTTGCAAATGTGTGGCCTACTCTCGGTCAAACGGGTTAACCTTTTTAGCTGAAATTTTGTACACAGACAGTCAATAAGACATGGAAGGACAACGAATTCTTTTTTTTGGTTGGCAATTTCGGGTGTCTAGATTTTTATTATGGAATTTTGTGAATGTGTGGCCTATTTTCAGCCAGACGGCTTGACCGATTCAGATGAAATTTTGTACAAAGAATAATAGTATAGTATATAATAGGGCATAAAAGGGCAGGGAATACTTTTTCGGCAATTAAGTGTGGGTGCCTTTATTTTTTGTTAACTTTACATAGTTTGCATAATCATAAAAGTTTGACCTTAGGTCCATCTATAATGACTAAACTTAAGATGTGTCCTAATAAGGCCATAAAACTGTCAGGGTCATTATAAGCCATCAAAATTTACGCGATAGCTTTGCTTGCCCAACGTGTTTTATCTGCTTTGTGGGAAGTAATTCAGAAACATTTGTGTTAACAGCCACATTTAACCTTAGGGTCATAGGTGTTGACTTAGTAGGTCATAAAAACTGTCAGGATCATAAAAAGTCATAAAAAAAATTCGCGCTCACTTTGCTTGCGCAGTTATAACGCCATATAGCGAATAATAGCGTGTTTTAACATTAAACTGACTCAAATACTTAAACAGAAGAACTTGGTAAACCTTGATTCTGTTTACCAAGTAATGATTAATGACTTTAACAATAGACGATATCGAGTTCAACCTAAGAGTCATCTATAGTGACTTGATTATTAGGTCATAAAACTGTCAGGGTCATAAAAAGTCATAGAAATTGTTCGGTCGCGCAATGATAGCGCTCGCTACGCTCGCACAGCTATTCCCCTTTTTTTTTTCTTTGTAAGAAATGTTTGAGGAACTTTTGTGTTGAGTCAAACATTTAAACAGCACAACTTCGTATACTTAACCAAAATTAATTAATATCATTATAAATAAAGGATATTGAGTTCGACTTTGGGGTCATCTATGGTGACTTGGCCTAAGAGATCATCGATCTAGACCGCAAAGGTCATAAAGACTCAAATAACGCGGGCGAAGCCGCGGGTAACAGCTAGTATGATATATATCCCGTTTATATATTTTGTAAAACTATAAGAATGACACGAGCAATGATAGCTACCGTTACGTATTTTACGATTATAATAGTTTAATATCGTTATTTACAATGTAAGTACCTATTAAGATATTGTATAGTATGTTTAAGATATAGTTTATTATTTTATTGTCATCTTTGGTATAAATAATCGCAAATTTTTATATTGTGCCAAATATACTGAAGGGTAGGTGAGTAAAGCACTTTTAATTGTTATTTTTTATTAAATTTGTATTTCATAATCTTATAATATCTATATATTTTACCGCAATTTTTTAAATTGATTCAACTTTTTTGTTTAACAATTTACAAAAATATAAAGTGTGAGACACTTCAAAGAAACATAATATTTGATTCAGAATGTAAAAATTAAAAAATATGTCTTTTGTCAACAAAATAAATCATAAATTGAAAAGTAGGTATTCAATAAAAAATAAACTTAAATCTAGAAAGGTTTTCTAAGAAGAATCATCATGATCAATACCATCTTGTATAATTAGAAGAAAAAGTATTTCGTTACTTTTTAGTACGTATTGTGTTATTTATAGCAACAGCTGACTCTTTCTTTAAATAGTAACAATCTTAATACCTAAGTATACATAATTCTTATAAATCAGCAAGTTTAAGAGAAATGCGTATAGTCAGTACGAAACGCCAGTCCATATTCGGGGCATTCGTATGTGTATAATCTTAAGAGCTTCAAAAACAGTGTTTATCTAAACAACAACATAACTTTAATTAGACTGTTAATTTAATATAGATATTAACTATTCTAATTCGAAACCCTCTTTCAGTAAAAGATTCAAGATGAAATTCTTCATTGTATTCTCTGCCCTGGTTGCCGCGGCTCTGGCCACTCCCGGCGCGTGGACCCTCCACGACCTGTCTGAGATCATTCAGAACCCCAGCACCAACCCCGTTCTGCTGCCCGCCTTGAACAATGCTCTTGACAACCTGATGAGCTCCATTTTCTCCGGCAGCGCCCAGGTAAACAAAAAAAATGGGTAGAGAAATATCTTACTGAATACATCAACTTCAGACGTATTCCACAAAAGAATTATAAAACTGCAGAAGAGGCTACAGACATCAGACAGTCAAAAGTTATTTTTGGTGCTACGTATTTCGAATTTGTAATGCCCTAATGTAGTACTTTTGATGATTTTGATGTTCCTTCCAGACCACCGTCACCGTCACCCTGGGCTCCCACGAACTCTCCGCCTGGACTCTGAACGAGCTCTCCGAGGCACTCCAGAATCCCAGCACTGATGCTGCTCTCGTGCCCTACCTCGAGGACGCTCTTAACACTTTGATGGCCAGCATCTGGTCTGGAGAACAACAGGTAAAGTACCAGTACAACCAGGTAAGCTTCGTGGTCTTAGGTAGAATTGCAGATATTCTATACAGTACCACGACGTAGCAGAATATAAGAATCGGACTGCGTAAATTAAACTACGTATAATTCCGCGAATTAAGCTACACATAACAAATTTACCAGCTAAGCTATTAGATATCTTGTACTTACAGAAAAGTAACTGCTGTTCAGTGCTCGTACATTTACGTACGAGCACTGAACAGCACGAACATAAGTTCTTAGGTTCATGAATAGTGTAGTAAGTAATATTGGTACTGTAAGCACGAGATTTTTTATCTACTACAAGCTCACGTTACAGGAGTACGCAATCATCGCCACCCCCATTGGTGTACTCGCCCCCGTCGCCCCCGAGGTCGCCCCCGTCGCCCCCGAGCTCGTCGTCGCTCCCACCCCCGTCTCTGCCTCCAGCCCTCTGGTCCAGATCATCGTCAACGTTAAGAGCCAGGAGGTAAGAGCCTTCCCTTAATAAATGGACAATGACATCTCTAGAATCGTGACTAATATCTTTATAGATAATAGTTGTATGTTAAATTGTTCTTTTTATTTAATTACACGTAGGTAACACAATAAAATTTACTTACTGCCATCATACACGATCATACAATCACATAGCTGAGAAATCAACGTCAGAAAATTTAAATTTTTGTATTGATGTATCGTTTTATTTTTCTACAGGCCGCTGCCCCCGCCCCCGTAGTTCCCGAGCTCGCCCCCGTCGTGCCTGAGCCCGTTGTCCTCCCCGCCCCTGAATTACCCGAGTTCCACCCTGTTGTTCCCTCCCCTGTGGTTCTCCCCGCCCCTGTCTTGCCCGAAGTTGCCCCCGTCGTGCCTTCTCCCGTGGTCCTGCCCGCCCCCGTCTTGCCCGAAGTTGCCCCCGTCGTGCCTTCTCCCGTAGTCCTGCCCGCCCCCGTCTTGCCCGAAGTTGCCCCCGTTGTGCCATCTCCCGTGGTCCTGCCCGCCCCTGTCTTGCCCGAAGTTGCCCCCGTCGTGCCCTCTCCCGTGGTTCTGCCCGCACCTGTCATTCCTGAGGTAAGTGTGTAAAATATTTTTATATCAAAAACAAAACTATGAATATATTTAAAATCTTTCGAATACAATGCAGAGTAGATGAGATGAATTCCGATAGTCATAATCAGTAGCCTTAACTTTTTTAATAGTTACTGTTATTTTAATGTACATTTATATTCTTTTCCGTCCATAAGAAGCGCCACCAGCGCGAAAATAGATAATACGGAGGTTTTTAACCCCCGACACAAAAAGAAGGGGTGTTATAAGTTTGACGTGTGTATTTGTGTGTCTGTCTGTGGCATCGTAACGCCTAAATGGATAAACCGATTTTGATTTAGTATATTTATTTTTAAATATTGAAATTAACTTTGGAGTTCTAGTCAATTCGAAATTCGGTATGCTCTTACTTTAACGATATTGTAAGAACTTGGTAGAGAAGACCTGAGTAATTATTATGTTACTCAAACACGCTAACTAAATATATATATTTATATCTGATCTGCGTTTGACCACTATCTCACCGGTTGGTAAGTGATGATGCAGTCAAAGATGATGAGCACGCTAAGCCTAGATAGCTGCCGAAACACATTAGATGTTTGGCGACAGATTTTCTAACTTGAGGGGGCGGACACCAGATAGTGTCCTACCACCATGCGGTTGGTTTCTAAATGATGTTTTTCCTTCACCGGAATATATATATGATTGGTTTCAGGTTGCTGTCAACCCCATTGACGTGATCGCCATCAACCCCTCTCTGGTCAACCCCGTCGACCTCTTGCACCCCGTCCCCGTTGTTGCCCCCGTCAACGTTGCCGAAGGCATCCTTGTCTAATAAGTGTAACAGACATTTAGTGTAAAAACGACTTAGTGTAACAATATCTAAGTGATCCAGCTATCCAGTGTATAAATCGACCAGTGTATAAAATCATCAACACTGTAAATGAGAATAAAATATTGAGCTTTTTAGTAAATTTTATTTAATTAAATTTATTCCTAATAGCACTATATTAAATACTTATTATTATTGTGTTATGTTCATAGATTTTAACTTCGATTTATAGGTATAATCGTCAAATAAAAATTTTGTTTACATTATGACTGAGTTCTTTATTAGCTCAAGCTCTTCATAGACATCGCCAGTATGCGCGACTAATTAATTAATTGTAATTTACACATCTATATATAAAAGTAATACGTTTTTTTTATTTTCTTCGATATATTTATACAGGTATAGGTAAAAACGATCAAAACGTCGTGCAGGGCATTTATATAGCTGCTCGTTAGTTACTAAGGTACTCCATCTCCTATTTATCCTATTTTATAGTCGAGTTGGACTCGCTCACCGAGGCTTCGTACCAACTTATACCATATTTTTTTGTTAGATATTGTATATATCTATATATGTAGGTATTCACATGTATTTATTTATATATAATATATATGTATGTATATAGATGTATTTATGTGTGTATACGTTATGTTATGGTTCTTATTTTGATTAATAATAATAATTGTTTTTGTCTCACTTATAATCACACCACCGACCTTGCTCAGCACGCGTCTCCCTTTCTCCATCGAAAGGTTGACTGGAAGAAATTTCGCTTTTAGCGATAAGTCCGCCGATTGTACTGTAGTTTTAAGTGTTTACTGTTTCTTAAGTTAGTTTTAATTGGTGTACAATAAAGATTTTTTTATTGTATTGTATTGTATACAGGCGAACAGACACGGACAACAAAGTGATCTTTTAAGAGTTCCTTTTTCCTTTTAAGGTACGGAACCCTAAAAAGTACCTATTGTTTATCTGATGTCCTCTATTCGACCTACAAACTACCATGTGAATCCCAAGATAAATCCTCATGACTTAACAAGATTCACCCTTTTTGACTGAGAGCTCAGAACGCGTTGCAAATTATCTCAAGATAAGATAGTTTGACAGATTGACATGGGAATGCAGTTTTGCAATTGCAAAATTCAAATACAGGATGTTATAAGGTCGATATATTATAATATACTAGCTGTTACCCGCGGCTTCGCCCGCGTTATAGTGTCTTTATGACCTTTGAGGTCTAGATCAATAATCTCTTAGCCCAAGTCACCATAGATGACCCCAAAGTCGAACTTAATATCCTCTATTGTTAAAGTCATTAATCATTTTGGTTAGGTATACGAAGTTGTGCTGTTTAATTGTTTGACTCAACACAAAAGTTCCTGATACATTTCTTACAAAGAAATTATGGTAAATAGCTGCGCGAGCAAACATTTTTTATGACTTTTTATGACCCTGAGAGTTTTATAACCTAACAATCAAGTCACTGTAGATGACTCTTAGGTTGAACTCGATATCGTCTATTGTTAAAGTCATTAATCATTACTTGGTAAACCTAAGCAAGGTTTACCAAGTTTTGCTGTTTAATTATTTGAGTCAGTCTAATGTATGAGGCTGTTAAAACACGCTATTATATGCTATATAGCGTTATGACTGCGCAAGCGAAGCGAGCGCAAATTTTTTTTATGATCTTTTATGACCCTGACAGTTTTTATGAACTACTATGTCAACACCGATAACCCTAGGGTTTAACTTGATATCCATTTATTTTAAGGTAAAATAATGATTATAATTATTGAAGGTTGAACTGTTTAAAATTATAAACTCGTTTTGATGCATGTGGCTATTTAAATAAATAAAATGATAAAATATTACCTACAAAGAAGATAAGACAAATGCTTGCGCGAGCGTAGCTAGCGCTATCAATGCGCGAGCGAAGCGATGGTGAAAAATGTTTACGACTTTTTATGACCCTGACAGTTTTTATGACCTCCTAACACCGATACCACAAAGGTTAAACTTGATATCCACTAATTTTAAGATTAATAATTATTATGATTATTGAAGGTTGTACTGTTTTAATCTTCGAGCATTTACCAATTGAGAATATAACGCAAGGCGTTCCCCTTTGCTGGCCATATAGCCATTTTTGGCCATATGAGCGTGCGTAACTACGCTGTATTTTTAATACTGTGTGCGTGTTTCAAGTTAGTGTGATTTGTGTGTGTGCAATGCGTGTTTACCTCGTCCCCCGTAAGTATCGGCAGAAAAAAATGTTTGTGGATTACAACGTTAACATCTCCATTGGTAAATGCTCGAAGGTTTTAATTTATTACTCGTTTTGATGCATGTGGTTATAAATATACAACATTTACTGAAATATTACCAACAAAGAAGATAAAACAAATGCTTGCGCGAGCGAAGCGAGCGCGAAAATTTTTTACGACCTTTTATGACCCTGACAGCTTTTATGACCAACTAAGTCAACACCGATAACCCTAAGGTTCAACTTGATATCCACTTATTTTAAGGTTAATAATCTTTATCATTATTGAAGGTTGCACTGTTTTAATCTATGACTCCTTTGGATGCATGTGGCTATGTTTTCTACAAAGAAGATATAACAAATGCTTGCGCGAGCATAGCGGGCTCTAACACAGCGCGAGCGCAGCGAGCGCGAAAAATGTTAACGACTTTTTATGACCCTGACAGTTTTTATGACGTAATAAGTCAACACTGATGACACAAAGGTAAAGCTTGATATCCACTTATTTTTATGTTAATAATCATTATGATTATTGAAGGTTGCACTGTTTCAATTTATGAACTCGTTTTGATGCATGTGGCTGGCTATTATTATAAAATACAAAAAATGTTGAAATATTACCTACAAAGTTAATAAAAGAAGTGATAGCGCGAGCGCGAAATTTTTTTTACAACTTTTTATGACCCAGACATTTGTTATGACCTACTTAGTCAACATCGATGACCCTAAGGTTAAACTTGATACTTATTTTAAAGTTAATAATCATTTTGATTATTGAAGGTTGTACTGTTTTAATGTATGACTCGTTTTGATGCATGTGGTTATTAACATATAAAAGTTACTGAAATATTACCAACAAAGAAGACAAAACAAATGCTTGCGCGAGCGAAGCGAGCGCGAAATTTTTTTACGACCTTTTATGACCTTTACAGCTTTTATGACCTACTAAGTCAACACCGATAACCCTAAGGTTAAACTTGATATCCACTTATTTTAAGGTTAATAATCTTTATCATTATAGAAGGTTGTACTGTTTCAATCTATGACTCGTTTTGATGCATGTGGCTATTAAAATACAAAAGTTGCTGAATCATTTTCTACAAAGTAGATATAACAAATCTTGTGCGAGCACAGCGGGCGCTATCACTGCGCGAGCGAAGCGAGCGCGAAAATTTTTTACAACTTTTTATGACCCAGACAGTTTTTATGACGTAATAAGTCAACACTAATGACACAAAGGTTAAACTTGATATCTACTTATTTTAATGTTATTAATCATTATGATTATTGAAGGTTGTACTGTTTCAATTTATAAACTCGTTTTGATGCATGTGGTTGGCTATTAAAAATTACAAAAAATGTTGAAATATTACCTACAAAGTTAATAAAAGAAGTGCTAGCGCGAGCGCGAAAATTTTTTTAAACTTTTTATGACCCAGAAAGTTGTTATGACCTACTAAGTCAACATCGATGACCCTAAGGTTAAACTTGATACTTATTTTAAAGTTAATAATCATTATGATTATTATGGTTAATAATCTTTATCGTTATTGAAGGCTGTACTGTTTTAATCTATGACTCGATTTGATGCATGTGGCTATTAAAATACAAAAAATGCTGAAATATTACCTACAAAGTAGACAAAACAAATGTTTGCGCGAGGGAAGCGAGCGCGAAAAATGTTTACGGCTTTTTATGACAGTTTTAGTTTTGATGACCTACTAAGTCAACACCTATGACCCTAAGGTTAAATGTGGCTGTTAACACAAATGTTTCTGAATTACTTCCCACAAAGCAGATAAAACACGTTGGGCAAGCAAAGCTATCGCGTAAATTTTGATGGCTTATAATGACCCTGACAGTTTTATGGCCTTATTAGGACACATCTTAAGTTTAGTCATTATAGATGGACCTAAGGTCAAACTTTTATGATTATGCAAACTATGTAAAGTTAACAAAAAATAAAGGCACCCACACTTAATTGCCGAAAAAGTATTCCCTGCCCTTTTATGCCCTATTATATACTATACTATTATTCTTTGTACAAAATTTCATCTGAATCGGTCAAGCCGTCTGGCTGAAAATAGGCCACACATTCACAAAATTCCATAATAAAAATCTAGACACCCGAAATTGCCAACCAAAAAAAAGAATTCGTTGTCCTTCCATGTCTTATTGACTGTCTGTGTACAAAATTTCAGCTAAAAAGGTTAACCCGTTTGACCGAGAGTAGGCCACACATTTGCAAAACTGGGCACCTAGACTCGACAGCCGGAAAAAAGTATCCGATATCCTATTCTTTCCTATGAACTGTCTTTATATAACATTTCAGGCAAATCGGTCAAGCCGTTTATTCGATAAGAGGTCTTATATTTACAAAATTCAATTTAATATATCTGGACCCCCTGACTCGACAGCCAGAAAAAAAGTATCGTATATCCTATTCTGCCCTATGACATGTATTCATACATCATTTCAGGCAAATCGGTCTAGCCGTTTATTCGAGAAGAAGTCTTATATTTACAAAATTCAGTTAAACATATTTGGACCCCCTGACTCGACAGCCAGAAAAAAAGTGTCTTATATATTATTCTACCCTATGTACTGTCTATATACAATATTTCAGGCAAATCGGTCAAGCCGTTTATTCGAGAAGAGGTTTTATATTTACAAAATTCAATTTAAAATATCTGGACTCCCTGACTCGACAGCCAGAAAAAAAGTATCCTTAATCCTATTCTGCTCTAAGACATGTATTCATACTAAATTTCAGGCAAATCGGTTAAGCCGTATATTTGAGAAGAAGTTTTATATTTACAAAATTCAATTAAAAATATTTGGACCCCCTGACTCGACAGCCAGAAAAAAAGTATCCTTAATCCTATTCTGCTCTAAGATATGTATTCATACAAAATTCCAGGCAAATCGGTTAAGCCGTTTATTTGAGAAGAAGTCTTATATATACAAAATTCAATGAAAAATATTTGGACCCCCTGACTCGATCGCCAGAAAAAAAGTATCCTATATCCTATTCTACCCTATGAACTGTCTGTATACAACATTTCAGGCAAATCGGTCAAGCCGTTTATTCGAGAAGAGATTTTATATTTACAAAATTCAATTTGAAATATCTGGACCCCCTGACTTGACAGCCAAAAAAAAAGTATCATATATCCTATTCTTCCCTATGAACTGTCTATATACATCATTGCAGGCAAATCAGTCAAGCCGTTTATTCGAAAGAGGTTTTATATCTACAAAATTCAATTTAAAATATCTGGACCCCCTGACTCGACAGCCAAAAAAAAAGTATCCTATATCCTATTCTGCCCTATGACACGTATTCATGCAATATTTCAGGCAAATCGGTCTAGCCATTTATTCGAGAAGAAGTCTTATATTTACAAAATTTAGTTAAAAATATTTGGACCCCCTGACTCGACAGCCAAAAAAACAGGGTCCTATATCTTATTCTACCCTATGAACTGTCTATATACAACATTTCAGGCAAATCGGTCAAGTCGTTTATTCGAGAAGAGGTTTTATATTTACAAAATTCAATTTAAAATATCTGGACCCCCTGACTCGACAGCCAGAAAAAAAGTATCCTTAATCCTATTCTGCTCTAAGATATGTATTCATACAAAATTCCAGGCAAATCGGTTAAGCCGTTTATTTGAGAAGAAGTCTTATATTTACAAAATTCAATGAAAAATATTTGGACCCCCTGACTCGATAGCCAGAAAAAAAGTATCCTATATCCTATTCTACCCTATGAACTGTCTGTATACAACATTGCAGGCAAATCAGTCAAGCCGTTTATTCGAAAGAGGTTTTATATCTACAAAATTCAATTTAAAATATCTGGACCCCCTGACTCGACAGCCAGAAAAAAAGTTTCTCAAATCCTATTTTGCTCTATGACATGTATTCATACAAAATTTCAGGCAAATCGGTCAAGCCATTTATTCGAGAAGAAGTCTCATATTTACAAAATTCAATTAAAAATATCTGGACCCCCTGACTCGATAGCCAAATAAAAAGTATCCTATATCCTATTCTGCCCTATGTACTATCTTTGTACAAAATTTCAGCCAAATCCGTCAAGCCGTTTGACCGTGAAGAAGTCCCAAACAAACAAACAAACAAACAAACAAACAAATAAACAAACTGACTTTCGCATTTATAATATTGGTGTTGATTGGTGTTGATGTTGATTATGTAGATTTTTGGCAACTTTTATAATGCAACACACATTAGATAACTACTTATCTGCAACTATATTAATTAGTTACCGGTGAAACTAACTAAAAGTACGTAGTACTATTAATTATCATATGCTATAAAGTAACAAAGATCCGAACTGTAAACTTCTAGGCGAGAGAGTAAACAAGTTATGTTTCACGAAAAAAAATGCTACTACAAAAAACTCGTCTTTTGTCGATTATCCCAATTGTAACTGCAAGTCACGATTTTGTTTATGAATCATGCCAAAACAGTTATTACATACAGATGATACTTTCTAACGCGGCCTCAGAATTAATAATAGTATTAAAAATGCTTACCGACTGATGCATCAATGGTAGTTTCTGTGATAATTGCACTAATTTGACCACGCATAGATTTTCAAATTGTTACTATAGTTACCACCATAATAATTAAGCTATGTAATTACCATACGCTAACCATAATAAAACAATTTAATTATTGTACAGAGTTAATAAGTTAAATTAAGTAATGTTATTTTACCCTTATAACTTACACATTTTGATAACAGCTTGTTAATCATACAAAACTCATATCTTATCAATATTAACTAAATTTACCACTTCCCCATCACGTAGGAAAGCAACTTCGAAAGTCGAAGTAGAAGTCATTCAACTAGAATGCCCGTGGTTTTGCCCGCGTCAATAAGTACTTGTAATTAACTAAGTATTCAATGTTTTCGTTTAGGTTGAACTATCTGCATGCAAAACTTCCTAATCTGTTCTATCGTTTTTACGGGAATGACATTTATTATTATTTTATTCCCATATTCATAGGAAGATTTTGACATATGCATAGTTAGTTTTGGACTTTTACTTAGGTACCTATTGTCAATAAGGTATTGGTTTGAATTATCTTATACATTCGCGTTTAAGAATCGCCTTCAATTTTCAAATTTATATTTATTACAAATATATATTTGAAAATTGAATATCAAATAAGTATTATGAAAAAATAACGAAAATTAAAATCTAAATATACTTATACCTAGAGATATGTATCTACCTTCTTAGCTAAGCTTAGGTATGTACTAGAAAAGTCAGATATCGTAAAAAAACTTTTCCATACTTTTTGTAAAATAACAAAATTTAAAATCTAAATATATGAGCCTAGAGATATGTATCTACCTCCTTAGCTTAGCCAACTCTTCATTATTCTGTGGCTTAGCTAAGGTTATAGGCATGTACTAGAAAAGTCAGAAATCGTAAAAAATCTTTTTCATACTTTTATCACATTGAAAATTTATAATTTTTGCAAAAATTTTGATGCTAAATTAGCATCAAAATTAGCATTTATTAGCATTAGATCGATTAGCATTGCTAATCGATCCTGTTTCTTAAAGAGATTTAAACGTTCTTTAGGATCAACTGATGTTGAATTACTAGAAATGCCAGTAATTGTAGAAGAAAGTTGGCGACTTATTTCTTTTTGTTAATGTTTTCTATAATATCTGTCTATTCTGGTACTAACCATGGTCTAAATAAGATTTTTGATTCATATAAGGAACTGGATCGATCGGCATCAAAAACTAGTTTTTGTGTAAATATTCCATTTTCTTGCTGACTGTACATTTTTGTGAATTCTGTTAATGCAGCTAAACTTTTTATCAAATAAGATCGTTTAAAAAACTAAAAAAGTACCGACTTCAATGCCGCACTATTACTTTTCAGTACCAATTTTGAGGTGTTTATCTCCATATCTCTGGAGATACTTATCCGACTTCAATAAAATTACCATAGTATTACACTTAGGATATCTCCTTTACAAGAAAAAAAATTTATCAAAATCGGTTCATAAACGACGAAGTTATCCGCAAACAAACATAATATATAAATGGTCGAATTGAGAAACCTCCTCTTTTTTTTGAAGTCGGTTAATAAGCGGCGATAGCCCAATGGCAACAGCGTCGGCCTGGCGATCGAGAGGTCGTGATTTCGATCCCCATCCATTGCATTATTGGCGTGAACCCACTCCAGACACAATCATATATTATTTAGCTTAGTTGGAGAGGTTAACAATACTACTAGTAAAGTGCAACCCACATTACTAGTATATTTTAGTATATTTTTATAAATATATATATATATATAATAATGGACAGTCTCATTAGATTATTTAACTATAGCTACAATGGAAGAGGTTCCCGTTCTAAGAGCGGCAATCCACCCTGTATAGAGAAACTTAGGCATGATTTCAACCGACTCCCAAAAAGGAGGAGGTTCTCAATTCGTCGGGTACTCAATTGGTAGGGTACATTTCCGAGATCCCATTGTAATTTCATAAGTAGTCGAGTAGTAGTAGTAGTAGTAATCAAGATCTGATAAGTATCTTCAGAGATATGATGATAAGCGTTACTTAAAAAACTTGCTACTGAAACTGACTCACGGGGCATGGAAGTCGGTTGTTTAGTTTTTAAACTATCTTAATTATTTGTATGAAAGTTTTTGCGAAAGTTATTCATTATTAAGTTGCGCCGGGAAGCGCGGGCGACACGACGAAGATCGTCGCCATCGTAACCGCTCCCAGACGATGACCGTATTATACCAAACAGTCTCCTGATTCTCAATCATTCGAATTGGAGATGGTTGAAGCATATCCGAAGTAGATACAACGCGAAAAAAGCATGTTTTTCAACCGAATTCCCAAAAAGGAGGAGGTTCTCAATTCGCCTGTAAGTTTTTTTTGTGTGTATGTTACGCGATTTCTCCGTCAATTGTGAACCGATTTGAATGATTCTTTTTTAATCGGTAGGTTTCGTTTCCGAGGTGTTCCCATTGTAATTTCATCGAGATCTGATTAGTATCTCTAGAGATATGAAGAAAAACGTCTCCAACTTCCTACTGAAATTGACCCACGGGGCATGGAAGTCGGTTGTTTTAGTTTTAAACTATCTTAATTATTTGTAATTACGGACGCGAGTAACAAACATCTAAACATACAAATTTTCACATTTTGTTATATTATTACGATGCACTAAAAAAAATTAAACACCGTTTATAGTTCAGCGAATTTTTTTATCAGTTGATACAGCGGTTGAGTCACGCAAAAAATTTTAGCTACAAGAAAGTTATCATAAGTGGCGATAAAATTGACGTTCTGGATAGATAGGATGACGAGCCAAGCCTTCCCCTATCTTGTCCCACTCTGATTTATAAATAGATGGCATGAGAAATCACGTCAGTAACTCATAAAGTTTATAGCGAAACACCTGTCTACAGACTTCGTACGATCACCTATTTGACCGATGTAAGTTTTTAAAGTTATTTGATTCAGCAGTTTTAGTTTAGCTAGTTCTGAAATCGGGCCCCTTATATCAGCCGATTGCATCATTCAGTCATTTTAGACCATATCAAGAGATTAAGACAGAGACATTCAGAATCGTTGCTGTAAACACTTATCGAAATAACATCGTTTAATGGCGGTCAGAACAATTCTTGACCTTGTTTCAACTGAACAAAGTCTTGATAAGGTTAAAAATAATGAAGATCGTTTAAAACACAAAAAAAATCGACTTCAAATGTCGCGCTAGTCATTTTCAGTAGCAAGTTTGAGGTGTTTGTCTCCATATCTCTGGAGATACAAATCACTTCTCACGTCAAATTGAGAACCACCTAATTTTTTTGTAGTCGGCTGTAAAGAAGATGCTGAAATAGTTACCTAAAGTAGTTATTACTCAGACAAAAACGTAGGTTTGAAATTTATTTGAAATGAAATACTTATCTTATCATTTTTGCATAAATAATAATGATAGTTTTATTACAGGTAAGGTTTAGTAGATATAAAGAGAGGGTTTATACCTATATGATATGTATCATATCTTTATACTGATATTGTAGGGATAAGATAGTTATTAAATAGTTCTGCAGACTGCAGATAAGCTACGTTGTTTATTGTTTATACGGCAGTGACGTCATTGCATTGTTTGTATTTTGTGATGCATAACCTGTGGCAACGGTAATTAATATTACCGTGCTGTGGCGAACTTGCGCTCTACCATCCTCGACCTCATTATCACTTATCAACAAGTGAGATAGTGGTCTCACGCTAGTCTACAATACGATATAAAATCAAACACCGTAGAAAATGGATGTGATTATAAACTCACGTGTATAGGAAATAATTATACGCCACGCTAAACACCCCAGGGAACATACCTATACTACGTCACCCATACCATTCGTAGTATATGAGAAGCCCCCCCCTCTCCCTCTCTGGTTAATACGGTTTTTATTCAGGTTTTGAAAATAGAAAGTAAAAATAAACTGGCCAAGTGGGAGTCGGACTCGCAAACGAAGGGTTCCAATTGAACAAAATTTGCCGGAAAAATAAGTATTTTGTATAGGGACCCACTATAATTTTAAATTTAATTTAAACTTTATTATTTGATGTTATAGCAACCATAACAATACACACTATGAACAAATTTCAAGTCTCCATCAATTACGGTTTGTAAAATCGAGCATAAAACGTCTGAAAAAACACGTTTCTTGTATGGGTACCCCCTTTTAATTTTTATTTGATTCTGCTTTTAGTATGTTTTGTTATAGCGGTCATAGTAATACATATTTTGTGAAGATTTCAAGTCTGTATCTTATTCAGTTTAAGCAAAAAACGCTAAGAAAACACGTTTTTTTGTATGGGGACCCACTTTGATATTTTATTTAATATTGTTTTTAGTATTTGTTGTAAATCCCTAATAGTACTACAACTTCGTAAAAATTTCAAGTATCTACCTATTACGGTAAAGGAGATACAGCCCTGTAAATTGTGGACAGACATACAGACAGACGGACGGATGGACAGCGAAGTCAATAGAGTTTCTTTGGTACCCTTTGGGTACGGAACCCTAAAAAGAGGGCGCGATGAAAGCTATGCTTTAGAAGTGAAACTTCCAAGTTCATTTAATGTATTTATCAACATCACCAGTTTTTTTTTGTACAACTCCATCTGTTGAACTTGAGTGAATACGTATTCGCAGTTACGCCGTTCTACAATAGAGACCGTTTATAAATATATCATATAACATGACGCTACGTCACTTGCGTCAAATTTTACCCCAGTGCGCTTCGAGCATTTACTAATGGAGATGTTAACGTTGTTATCCGCAAACATTTTTTTCTGCCGATACTTACGGGGGACGAGGTAAACACGCATTGCACACACACAAATCACTCACTTTAACGATCCCGCACAGTAGCTTGAAACACGCACACAGTTTTAAAAATACAGCGTAGTTACGCACACTCATATGGCCAAAAATGGCGATATGGCCAGCGGAGGGGTACGCCTTGCGTTAACATCTCCTTTGGTGAATGCTCGAAGCCAGTGCGCCTACAGACGTTTCACTTCAAAAAATAATTTGGTTCATGTTTGGTTTTATTTATAGAGCGCTTGCCACGTGACGACCGTCCCAGTATATGTCCAAATCAAATATTTTATTTATTTCACAAAAATTATAGAAAAATATACATTTCATTAGCACAATAGTTGACATTATATAAAAATGTTGCACATAATATAGCTAAAGCTGCATAACTTTGCGCTAGACTGAAAGGCTGTATTGCAGAGATTATGTGCCTCAGTGTGATGCCACCTGTGAATTTCGTGTGTATTTGAATTTAGCTCGAGACTTTCTTTAGAGGATATTGACCGCGTGATTTAAACCTATGTAAGCCCCACCCCCCTCCCTGTGACCAAGCGTGGTATTTTGGAGAACTCCCTCCCCCTAAACGGGTCACGTGATATGGGTACGTTCCCCTATGTATTTTAACCAGTCCACACATAAGTGGTCTGGAAGAGATTGCTTTATGCGATAAGACCAATGATTGAAACACCGAATTAGGTAATTGTTATTTTGAGATAATAGATTCTTTTTGGTATGACAATAAAGTTTAAGAGTTATTTTATTCAATTCCATTATAAATTTGAGGCCACTTTAAAAGAAAATATTTGGCAAGTTTTAAGGAAGGTATCCACTGTAAAAACTGGCAATCAAAATATAAGCGTTAGAATAAAGTTATATCTTGCTAGGTTTATCCTATTTATCCTGATATTATATGCTGCTGTCTGAGATGAAACCGTGTTTATCTAAAATAAATAGAAGACATTGGTTAGATAGACACTGGATAAATGGTTTCAGCCCAATACACAGATCGCAACTATCCCAATTCGTTTTTCTAATTACACATATACAATTTCTCTAACAGATCCACCATGTCTCTTCCCACCATCACCATCAACGAGGTCTCCGAAGGTATCCAGGATAACACCATCAACGCTCCATCCAAGAAGGTCCTCGAAGGTCTTCTCAATGACTACATGGACCTGCAATATGGGAAGGAGACTCCCTACACCACTGGAAAGCAAGTTATTCCCACAGGAACATCTATTACTGACGTAGACAGCGCAATTGCTGACAATACCACTGATAGGAAGTATAAGCCAGTCTTTGAAAAGATCTCCGAAACGGCGAAGAGCGGAGATTTGACTCCTCAAACCAATGATGGATCTTGGGATCCTAAGCTCACCCCTGTCTTAGTCCTTATTAGAGCTAACAACTAATCTTAGTTAAGTCTAGATATGAAATAGAAGTAAGTAGCTTAAGATTTTTATAGGATTTTGTTGGAGTTTGGCATTCTAAAGTTATGTTATGTCGTTTATTTTAAAATTATAGTTACAGTGAGTTTCAAACAAGATTATAATAGTAACGACTATTTATACACACTACTGTTTTTTGTCGACTGTCTCTACCTAGGTTTCGTGCATACCCGATGCACTTCCTCGGGACTACTCGGAAGTTTACGCAGCAAGAGCGCGACAACCACTGGGTTTCCACTGAGTTATCATTGAAAGGTCGTTGCGATCTTGCTGCGTAAATAAATAGTAATATAGTTGTCGGTACTTTTATATAATCATATATTATCTCTTTTATATTCAACTGATGGAAGTACTGTTGATAACAATTATGTTATTTTGTCTTAAAAAGACGTATTACATCAAATATATTTTTATTGTTGCAGCAAGGTTGTGTTTCATTTACCCGGTAGTTGTAATTAGTGAACGATTTATATTTTTACAGCCTCTGATTACCACCAAAGTAATTTTCATATCCATGACCGTGGCGCTTGCATCAGGTCGAAATACCGGCCATTCATAAATAATTTATCCTAGCTTATTAACGAGGCTACGTCTCATGCTCTTTGGAAAGATTCCCTGCAGTTGGCGAATCAAACTAAGTATTTTTCGTGTTATAAGCCGTCCTAGCTCCAAAAAACACGATTTTTATAATGGGGACCCCTTTTAATTTTTAACTTTCTTCTGTTCTTAGTATTTGTTGTTATAGTGACAACAGAAATACATCATCTGTAAAAATTTCAACCGTCTTACTATCACGGTTCATGAGATACAGCCTATCGACGGACAGACAGACAGAGAGACGGACAGTAGAGTCTCAGTAATAGGGTTCCGTTGGTACCCTTTGGGTTCGGAACCCTAAAAATAAAGAAAGTAGTTGTATGTGTATTGTATTGTAAGTAAGTACCTACCTATGAGGGTTCGAGTCCCGTCAGTACGATGAAATTTTGGATTGTGTTTAACAATTTACAAAACTAAAGGTGAATAACACTTCAAGAAACATAATATGTAAATATTATATACATATTTAAAATTTATCATGTAATTGAAATTTTGTAATTATTTTTTAGAAATAAATTTCCATATCCTGAAGTACCACCTATCTATAATAAAATTGTACTGCACATTTCATTGTTACACAAATAAAGTAATTTAATAGTCATCGCAGAACAGCAATAAAAATTCATCAATAATTAAGATGTCTGACGACTTTTATCAATAACACTTAGTTCCATCGAAAGTTGTAAATTTGTAGTAAATTATAATAAAATTATATCAAAACCCAATCATAAACAGTAACACCGTTAATATTAGGCCAGGTTTACACCAACATTCAATTTTATAAAATTAAATGCCGCGTTAGTGAAAATATTCATTAGTCATAATGATGTCATCAAGGTATCAAAAGACAATGTCCAAAATGGCCCTGTGCAATATAAGCATCTGACACACACGATAATTAATTGTCTATTTTATTAAAATAATTCCAAATACTTTTATAACACGGACTAGTTGTATTCCAAAATGAATATTAAAAAGTATTATTTGCGATTATTAACATTAATTGCCGCCATATGTCCCACACAGTCTGAATCACTCTACTACGTTATAAGAGTTGGCACTTCTTTACATTGTTAATACCCGAATTATGAAAGCACTGTGTAGCCAACCTACCAACGGAAAGTATTATTTACGCAGTAACTATTATATAATCTGTGGTATTATGCTTATTATTTTTTTTGCAGTACAAAGTACGTTCATAATTCTGAGTTATTTATGTATGCAGTGTCGCGGGCGGGACTGATATGGCCGCCATCTTCGCCAAACGTCATGTTATGTCAAAAAATATTAGATATGCTTAAAAACTTTGCATATTAACAAGACTTTGCCTGGTAGAACATTCCTGTGAAGACAAATTAATTCTCCCCACCTTTGTTTCTATCTCACTCACAGTTACCGTAAGAATATCTGTCAATAATACTTAAATTAAAAAAATTAAATCCACCCCCGACTGATTTGTATATGTAATCCGAGTTTATAATCAAAGCATATGTATAACTTTGTACATTGAGATTTGAGACCATTCCAAGAAGATGTCTCAGAATTAGATCAAGCTTACCATATTTTTGCAATATCATTGAAGTAAGAAGATACTGCGACAGCGCCATTTTGATTTTTTGACGTCCGCGGTCAAAGGACTACGAGCTAACGAAAGTTGCTATCGTAGTTTTTTTAACCAAAAAAGAGCTGATAATATTTAAACGGCTGAACAGATTTTCACGCAATAAAGCTAAGAACACTCTCGACGAAGACATCTATCAAACAAAACAAACTAAATCAAAATCGGTTCATCCGTTTGGGCGCTACGATGCCACGATGACAGATACACTGATACACACGTCAAACTTATAACACTCCTTCGTTTTGCGTCGAGGGTTAAAAACCAAAATCAACGTGAAGAAAGATGTAAAAACATTATTCAAGGTCATATTTTTTAGTCTTCAAAAGTATATGCAATAGCAACATCCATTGTGTATAATCTTCTTGGGATTCTTCTTCTAAAACTAGTACTTTCTCCTATGTTTGAGATATTTATCTCCATATCAATGAAGATACGATATACGAATACGAATAAGATCTCGATAAAATTAAAATGGGACCACCTCAGAAACGTACCCGTACCTCCTCCGTTTTTGTGAAGTCGGTTAAAAAATGCATTTACGAGGCCTGTCTAAATTACGTAATTTTTTACTTTAGAACAATGTATACAGGCTTTTTTTGAGCAAATGTGTTGAAAAAAATATTTCGTCTTTCGGCGTCCAAAACTGCTGAGAGAGTACCTACGTGTGCCATTTTAGATAGTATTATCTATTACATTCCTTCAGGTTAGGCGCAATCTACAGATAATTGACGCCTTGTCCTGTCTATGTTTTGCTTCGCGAGATTACCATACATTTTGTATAAAAACCATATAAAAAACATCATGCCCCTTCCGCGTTTTACGTCCTATCTGTCTGGCTTCGATCGAAGTTCAAATGCTATTAGAATTTTTTTTTATTACGATAAAAGGTAACAGGACAAGCACAACGCTTGCTTGATGGTAAGCGATGATGTTTACCTATTACAAATACAGCGGCATGCAAAATTCTGCATAGCCAAAGTTTTACATGTCACTGCGCTGCGCCTGTTACCTCGAGACATAAAGATGTTAAGTCTCGTATGCCCTGTAATTCCACTGGACACTACGAATAAATAGTCAGGAAGTCTAATTCAGAATAAATTCCACACAAAAAGTAACCCTTCTTCAAACCAAAACGACGTAGATTCAAAATAAGAATCACTTTCGAAGTTACAAATTATTGGCTTGGAGATTGATTTAAATTCGGAACGAAAGCAGGGATTGGTCCGCGCATGTGCTGCAATGTCTGTTATGACAATTGAGTCAAATTAGACAAATGTCCGACTAATGACGCGCTGGACGCAACTTTTAACCCCGCCTGCTTGGAAACGACTTTTGTTGGGTCATTTTTTTAACGCAGTTACAGTTCCTGACTTATTATTTCCACACACACTGCCGGACACTGCCGTTCAAACCGAAAAACATTGTTATTTCAAGGTTGCATTAATTGGCAAAGAGGTGGTACCGCCCCAGGCGAACTAACAGAAGTCCTACCACTACAAAAAATTAAGGAAAAATATATTTTTCTCTGTAAGCCGGTCAGTTTACTTTGTGTGAAGTAGGCTCAATAAAATTTTAACAATAAGGAAGTTTATCTCATATCAACAAGATAACTTTTATTGCAAATTATTGGCGCTGTTTAATAATCCTTACTGCTATGATGTCGCGATTTGTTGATTTAATATTGAAAAGAGCAGCTACTTGGGCATAGTACGCTGAACATTCGGAGTGATTGCAGGTAACTGTTTTTTAAAACTTACAAAAAATATTCCAATGCAATTCTCCACTATCATAACCTATGCTAAGTGACGATGCAGTCTAATTTGGTAACGCTTGTCTGAAATTGGAAGGTGGCTGTAATACGAGGCGATGGACAACCGTCATAAGTACAGTCTATATAACGGAATTGTCTCAACCCATTATCCAAACTGGCGGCGCGCACCGTGCCGGAAATCGTTGAACCAATAGGCAACTTGGTTCGATGGGTAGTTTGAGCCACGATGAGATCACCATCAGTAAAATCTACTAAATAACGTGTGCGGCTCGTCGCATTGGCGCAAAGGATAGATTATGGATAAACGAGAGATCGCTGGTTCAAAACCTAGCCGTATAATAATGGATTTTTCTATTTTCATTTATGGGTGTTCGTCCACAGGTAGTAGGATAATTATATCGATATTCTGCTTGACTTTCTACCAAAATAAGAAGCTTATTACCGCCATAATCTTACGGTGTTCCAGCAATTCACGGCGAGATATTGGTCAAACGTTACCCCATTAGACCAGACAGTATAATCCACAGAAATATGAATAATAAGTATTATTCATATTTCTGTGTATCCATGGATATTTCATATTTCCAGACAAAATGAAATTCTTCATCCTTGCCTTGTTCGTGGCTGCGGCGAGCACTGCTCCCATCGATGAGGACAGCAATGGTCCCGTCGAGCTGATCCTGAACGGAGTGCCTGAAGGTCAGCCCATCGACCTGAGTGACATCGTCGACATCAAAGTGAAAGAGCACGTAAACGGCGAAGTCGTTTCTGCTACTAACTTGCTTCATCCGTTCACCGCTGAAA
Source organism: Cabera pusaria (assembly GCA_954871355.1). Lineage (NCBI taxonomy): Eukaryota > Metazoa > Arthropoda > Insecta > Lepidoptera > Geometridae > Cabera > Cabera pusaria. The sequence continues at coordinate 17,226,836 of OX940902.1, forward strand.
GTATCGCCGACGCCATCGCTGCTGAAGTCGTAGTTCCTGAACCCGTTGTCTTGCCTGCTCCCGTGGCTCCAGAATTTACTCCAGTAGTTCCCGACCCTGTTGTCCTGCCTCCTCCCGTGGCTCCAGAATTTACTCCAGTAGTTCCGGAGCCTGTTGTCCTGCCTCCTCCCGTGGCTCCAGAATTTACTCCAGTAGTTCCGGAGCCTGTTGTCCTGCCTCCTCCCATGGCTGCAGAATATGCTCCAGTAGTTCCCGAGCCTGTTGTCTTGCCTGCTCCCGTAGCACCGGAGGTTGAAGGTGTCGTGCCTGAGCCCGTAGTACTTCCATCTCCTGTCGCCCCAGAGGTCGCCGAGGTGGTACCAGCCCCCGCTTCTATTCCTAGTGGTGAGATTTTCAATGACGGCACCGTCTCCGTGACCCTCAACACTCCTCAGGAAGTTGGAGTGCTCTCTTCCATCCAGTCTTGGTTCAGCATGGTCCTCAACTACTTTAACAATGGTGTTCAGACTTCTCACCAGATTGTCTAAGAAAATGTAACTATGAAAGAGTGGTGCCGAATAAATAAGATTCTACATGAGTAAATTACTTTTCTACTAAAATTATTCTGTTACATTGTAAGATTTAAATAAAACAAACAATAGTTTTTTAGAATAGGTTGTCGAATTCTAGATTTTTTTTGGGAATATACAGTTTTACCTCTATCTGCCTACCTGCCTTATTCCTACCTCCGCAAACTTATATATTCTTACGAACAAGTAATTCAAACAATGTCAAAATAAACCTTTGAATTACGAGTAGTGTTTATGTAATCGAAAGGTCAACAAAATATACGACTTTCAATTACATTCATACGATACATATGTATATATATTCGAAAGTCGCTGAAAATATAACCACAATATCCCTCCCCTGCATATAGACAATATTTCTTTTTGAATCACGACTGTGTACCGGAAAGTTTGCATCATTCGTTACAGCTTTCAGACAGATAGCCCTACCATGTTTACGTATGCAAACAATGTAGGTAGGAGGTGAAAACTCTATAATAATATATGAGTGGGTATACTATGTATACATGTGTGTAATTTAGGTGATTACATGCTATAAATGCCACAGATCACGATCGTTTTTTAGAGTGGTTTCAACTTAAGGCCGTTCCTTTTTCTACCCGACTATGGCGAAACAAAAAGGAGGGTTATGTTTTTAGGGTTCCGTACCCAAAGGGTAAAACGGGACCCTATTACTAAGACTCCGCTGTCCGTCTATCTGTCTGTCTGTCTGTCTGTCTGTCTGTCTGTCTGTCTGTCTGTCCGTCTGTCACCAGGCTGTATCTCATGAACCGTGATAGTTAGACAGTTGAAATTTTCACAGATGATGTATTTCTGTTGCCGCTATAACAAAAAATACTAAAAACAGAATAAAATTAAAAATAATAGAGGGTCCCCATACAAGAAACGTGTTTTTTTCGGCATTTCACGCCATCTGTGAACGCTTAGTTAAGTAAACGTCCCATAGATGGCGTTATATTGAAATGTCGATCCCTAAGACCTTTGTTCGACGTTCGATAGCGTTTAAGAAATAAAATATTTATTAATTATTTTTTTTTGCTGCCAAAATATGATAGTGGTATTTTTTGCTCGATCTTATAAAATACTGTAGTCTGGTACGGAACCCTACTAGTGCGAGTCCGACTTGCACTTGGCCAGTTTATTTATTCCTGACAAGGACTTGCCACATATTATATACATATATATATATATTTGTAAAGGATTCACGTAGATCGCTATGCGCTATGATGAGAGTTAGATAGTATTAGGTTAAGTTTGCTCTCCATATCTGATAACTTTTTTACAGTGCAAGCAATACGTATCTAGTACCTACCTACCTACTCCTCTTGGCGTTACTTTACATGAAAATGTTTTTGGTGGGATACTATATTATAGGTACAAATAATAAATATTAAAAACCACTTTATACTCTCTCCACAACATAGTTTTCTAAAATTCTATTGATATTGCCTTAAAAGATTTACAACTTATTTAGTTTAGAAAAGTTGTAGCTTTAGTTTGTAGAGTCCACAAAACTCGGTATTCCCTGATGACTCAGTCACTTAAAGAGAACGACACCTAACATTATTAGAAGGAAAACCCGAGACCTGAAAAGTTTTAGGTGAAAAGGAAACCTTGCTGAAGACGCTGTAGACTCAATCACTATTGGATAGATGGCGTGGCTGTACTGAAAAATAGTTGCTGTTAGAAGTTGAATTCTATTTGTATATATAATAGTTGAGTGCTATTTTTGACATTTATCCAATTTTTTTTCTGTAAGGGCAAGAAACACTTTATTTATTTATTTTATTTTATTTATTTATTTCATTTTGGATGACATGACCCAAAACTCCGATTAAACAATGTATCGTATAATTTCGGGCTATACGGGTAAAAAACCTAAATCGAAATACAAAGATTGTTGAATATGGTTGGAAAGGGCTATAAGCAAATCCCTCATCGCATCTGTTTTTCTATCTGGAGCCTATAATTAAAAAAACATTATTAACTTCTTCTTCTTCAAAAAAAGGAGGAGGAGGAGGAGACAATTTGTTTAAAGTATTACCCCTAAATATAGTAAAATCCTTCGAAAATACATGCATGCGTTGCGAACACAGTCTACGAGTTACTAGTACAGTATACAGTATACAAATATACAGTACATATGAAGCCCAGATGCAACCAAGCCTATAGTTTAAAGTGTAGGCAATGTAATAAAGTATTAAGAGCTCAGCTTTGGCACATTCTCGACTAAGTTCGGGCAAGCAACTTTAGACAAGTTGAGTTAGTTAGGTCGTTAAGATGGACTTGGCGTGAACGGCCAAACTTGAATGATTGTCGGTCGACTGTTATAAGTTTTACTGGCTGGATGCGTGGGCTTCGTGATTTATTGGATAGTTAAGATGATATGTTTTGATAGTATAGAGTGGATTGTTTCTACGAAACCAGAACCAACTTTTTTTCACAGGTGGTAGGAGCATATTATATCGATGTTCCGCCTGACGTGCTACCAAAACGTAACTTACCACCATCAAGGAGAAAATCTGTCGTCAAATCTTACGGTGTTCCAGCAGCAAACAGCTTTTTAGAGTCAGAGTATTCTAGGCCTAGCGTGTTCACCATCTTCGACCAAATCATCGCTTACCACCAGGCGCGATAGTGGTCAAACGCAAGCCTATAAGATTATTAAAACAACCTCGGTTGTACCGAGAGCTTTAATGTACTTTGAAGAATGTTCTAGTTCTGCTAATTCAAAGCGTTAAATTCTGCTTTTGCTATGTTTACTTGATAATTGGTTATGATTTATTTTATGATTTTGACGTGTATATGTGCGTATATTTATACTGCCTACATACTGAATAAATGCTTTGATTCTTCTTCTTGATTCTTGTTCTTTAATTATTTTTGATCACATTTTGAGCTACATTTACAAAAAAGGTACGATCAACAGTTACACAGACCAAATGCGACAAAAATCTTGACAGTTATAGCTTATATATATACAGACTTTTAGGTTCCAGGTAGAGATATGACTTTTTATCAAAAAATCACACATTTCGCCGTATTGATCCTAAACAAGTAGCGGGCAGCTAAACAAAGCGTTTTGTTGGCTCACAAAATAAGCGTAGGCGTTGTTGGCTCACGAAATAAGCGTATTGTTGGAGGCATACCGTTTCAGCCTTTATATTTTTGAGTAAAACAATAGCTTTGTTTGATTTGTTTTACAGGGAACAACATAGAAACTAATACAGCTTCAGGTCAAATCGTTACAAAGTATATTATATTTTCGTTGTGGTAGATGTTTTTGATTAAATGTAAGTGTTATGTTAACAAAGAGGTAAGGCAATAGTACCTATACAGTTACCAACGTTGAATAAGACACGTTTTGTATGAAGTCTGTACACACTGGCGCAAGACTGTGCTTTGTTTGAAAACGTGACATGAAACTCGATTTCAAAAGACATAGATTTTGGCTATATGGCTGTTGAAGAAATTTACGCGTAATAAATGTATGTAAATAAAGTATACAGGACCTGCGGGTATCAATATTCGTGTCCTAACATCAATATCTAACAATCATTATTTGATTATATCGGCCACTATCTCACCTGTTGGTAAGTGATGATGCAGTCAAGGATGGCATGGGATGGATGGGAACTGGCTCTCAAAGACAGCTGTCGGAACACATTAGATGTTTGGTGACGGATTGTCCAACTTTAAGGTGGTAAGTAGCTGGCCAGGCGGACACTAGATAGTGTCCTTTAACCATCAAACAAAAAGACCTTGTTTTACGTAAGTAAGTAACTATAGAAACTATTTCGTACAATTCAACTTCAACTGCCTAGGAGCATTGAATTTTTGATCCTACTGTTATCTTTTATAGAGGTACAATTAAGCCTCTCAGATAATTCATATATTTTTATTGAATCTTTTTAGATTAATTCTTTAAATGGTTTCAATTCCCTATTGTAGCCCGTTTATTCCCAACCGCAAGAGGTAACCTCTCTTAGTTGGAAACCGGACGGGTCGTTTAAGCGTGTGGTCACAATCTCCATAGAAAGTTTAGCAGGTTAGTAGCACTTTAGTGCACATTAATACAGCGTTTAAACGCGTTTTATGATATGAGATAACCGCACAAGCAGTTTGCTCGTCTGATGGTAAGAGAAGACGTATCTATAACGGCAACTGTAGCATGTGAATTTCTGTATTTTGCATTTTGTACATCACCGCACTGCCCCTTTTACCTTTGATGTAATGTGATTGAATCCTACTCACCTTTAATTTCACTGGGCTATTGGCTTTTGAAACAAAAAAACGCTTTTGTTTTGATTGACAAAGCGGTGGCATAATACCGCTTCACAACAAAAAGGAATTATTACTACTATAATCAATATGGAAAGTAAGCTTAGAATTGAAACTATTATATATGTCATTCTTCAGCGTCATTATTTTATTCGATGTTCCTTAGCGCTCAAGCGTACTGCGCATGTTTAGTTTACCTACAAATAAATACTTACAGTTACGTGTTGCGTTCACCACACGTACTAAAAGAATATCTTATATTTTCTTTCTTAAGATTCTTCAACTCAATTTATTATATAACAAGAAGTAATTATTTTGTTACACATTATGTTTTTTTGAAGTGTTTCACACTTAATATTTTTGTAAATTGTTAAACACAATCCAAAATGTCATCGTACCGACGGGACTTGAACCCGCAACCTCCGGAATAACATGTTCCGGTGCTTTGCCAATTAAGCCACGGTGCGAAGTATCGTTACGACGAAATTAGTGAATTACATTTGTTAACCCAATTATGCATTGGTGGCGCCATCTATGACTACTTATTACGGAAGTTAATCATTCGGAAGAAATCATTACAGTCATAGAAGATAACAGAATTATGTGTTTGCTTTTATTCTACAAAATAATACTTAAATTTAAAGTTTAAAACTGGGTGGTTTTAAACTTTAAATTTAAGTATTATTTTGACTTCTGACTGGTTTCTATATGTATAATTTATTCATTGAGACCATGTCAATGAACCTAAACTATGTCGATGGCCTAAACACGACATCTCAGACGAGGAGTTGAGGACATTTCTGAAGATTTAAGGAGATGTCTTAGCATTAAGTCAAGTTTAAAACCATATTCTTACAATATCATTGAAGTAACAGAATACTGAATTTCAAACGAATACATTTGATTTGACTAATTTGAACCACGCTAAAAGTGCGCAGAAGCGCTATTTTGATTTTTTGACGTCCGCGGTCAATAGTTACGAAAGTTGCTATCGTAGTCTCATCAACCAAAAAAGAGCATATAATATTAAAACGGCTAAACCGATTATCACGAAACAAGCTAATAACACTCTCGATGAAGACACCTATCAAACAAAAGAAATTAAATCTAAATCGGTTCATCCGTTTAGGCGCTACGATGCCACAGACAGACACACAGATACACACGTCAAACTTACAACACCCCTTCGTTTTGCGTCGGGGGTTAATAAGGAAATTCATATTAAATGATCTGTCTCACTAAAAGTTGGCCAACGGAAATTAAAATACTACTCAACTCTCAAGTAAGCTATTGTTGGTTGTCCTTATGGCTACCTTTACCCGTTATGACCACGGTAAACGGAAAGCAACAGTACATAAACTCGCAAAACGTTTTCATGTAACGCGTAAATATGAAATTAGGGTCAGCAAAGACCGCGACGCGACGCGGGGCGCACTTATTAAGAGAGTGATACAAAAAATAACTTTATTTACTACACAAAAAGATACACATTTCATTGAGATAGTTCGGCGGCTTCAGGCTGCGTCGAGCGGCTTCTCGCTACGCCGCGCAAAACCAAAAGCATCGTCGTTCCGTCATGCCATTTTTCCGCAGAGCTACTTTATGAATAATGTTGATTGGATGGCAATGCCTTGTGATACCCTGAGTGTTATAAATGTCCAGCAGGTGACATTACCATGGAGTGGCTAACTGCTTGTTTGCTATTGAATTTCAACTAGGATTATGCATTTGTGTGTAATAGAATACTCGTAGTATTACAGCCACGTATTTGACAGCCGCTGCCCGACTGTCACAGCCACTCTGCCAATAACATGAATATTTAATAGCTCACACGTTTGTTCAAAAATCTGCCTTTTAATGTGCATGTACCGGCGGTATTCACGTAATATTTATTTCGGATTCGGTCAACATCTAGGAGCAGCTAGGATGTTGGCCATCCGCATCGTTTTGCCCGCGCTTCCTGCGAATCTGATTTATTGCTCTTGGTTGCGGACTCTTTATATACGCTTATCTTCAGTAGACGGTCGTTTTTACAAACACATCAATGATCTGAAACAACTCACTGTATAACTTTTGTAAACCAAAAAATTGCGCCAAAACTTAAGTTCTGAGTCTAGAATACACATTGCGACTTCGTCTAGTCCAGCCAGCCCGGTCACCAGCATAGCATCTTTATTGTGGTGGTTTACGATAGCATATTACTCTGAAAGGAGTGACATCCAAATCTTTGTTTCTTTATAAAAAGATTGCGTCCAAGCTTATGTACTGGCTCTACCATCAACATTACACGTCCACGGCCGCGGGTCACCAGCATATTATATTGTGGTGGTTTTAATACTTTTTTAAGAATCACAAAGTACAAGTTAACACGCACGGGGGTCACGCGACGCTAACATGCCATGTGGTCGATCGGCCGCAGTGCTGGCTCATTTGCTGGTCACTTCATGCTTTGCTTGTTCTTGGTTATACCTATATCACCATAGGTCAACAGAAGATTCTATTTACCTAAACACTAATTACTTTAGAAGCTATAGTCTCACAATAGTCGTTATGTGCTTAATTGAACAGGCTGAGACATTTTTTGTAAGTCTCCTGCAACTGAATTCTCACCCGCTTTCTATTCCATTTTCCAGCACAATTCCGCATCGTCACTTAACATCAGGTGGGCTATTGGTCAATTGTCTGTCCAGAATTAGAAATAAATTATGTACAACCAACATTGTAGAAAATTTGGTACCTATTCCAAAAGTTAAAACAAAGAAATGGCCCCTTAGGCTTACATGCAGAAACCAGGTTTATAATTTAGGAATAAGCAATATTGCTTCAAAAACTGAATTACGAGTATATAAAACGACCATGTACGATGTGTCTACATAAGTATTAGTAAAAAAACCGGCCAAGTTGAGTTGGTCTCGCCCACCGAGGCTCCCGTACCAACTTCTCAAACTAGGTTAAAGGACAAAATTTAACTTGCTTGCAGTTCGGTCCATAGAAAATGTACTGCACCAACCGCAAAAAGTATAGAATAGAATAGAAAAAATCTTTATTGCACACCATTTCAGAAAACAACAGACAGCAAATTAACCTACTTAAATTACTATAGGAATCGCCCACCGAGGCTCCCGTACCAACTTCTCAAACTAGGTTAAAGGACAAAATTTAACTTTGCTTGCAGTTCGGTCCATAGAAAATGTACTGCACCAACCGCAAAAAGTATAGAATAGAATAGAATAGAAAAAATCTTTATTGCACACCATTTCAGAAAACAACAGACAGCAAATTAACCTACTTAAATTAGTATAGGTAATACAATGGGTGGTCTTATCGCTTAAAGCGATCTCTGCCAGACAACCTTTGGATGGACAGAATTTTTAGAAGGAGTTGCTGGTGGTACAATGCGTAACATAATACTAACTACAGTGCTAATAAATGAATAAATAAAATAATCAAAACTCATGTAATCATCATAATAATATATAGATACATCTACATGCTACTACATACCAATACAAAATACAAACATACTTATACGTACACAAATATCCATATTCTATACATACAAATACACATACATACAATTATACACACGTACACAATATATAAATATATACATACATGCATATACATAAGTCAACGGAAAAGTTCTACAAATGTGATAGATAATGATTTTAACCATATTTTTAAAGCTAGCGAGGGATTTAGCTTGGCGTATACCTAAGGGAAGTGCATTCCATAGTCGTGCAGCTTGGACGGTAAAGGACTTGCCGTAGTACTCAGAAGTATGGGAGGGAATTTTCAGGATAAGAGTGTCGGAACATCGTAGGAATAGAGAATGTGACTGATGTAGGAACTCAAAACGTTCTTTCAGGTAATAAGGAGTAGAAGGGTTAAAGAGTATAGAATAAAGGAGGGAGAGGATGTGTGCATTCCGGCGCAAACGAATCGGTAACCATTTCAGCTTACTACGAAATTCTGAAATGTGGTCAAACTTACGGAGGCCATAAATAAATCTTATGCAGAAATTCTGTAATCGTTCTAGTTTATTCAGCTGTTCTTCGGTTAAGCCGAGGTATGAGACGTCGGCATAGTCAAGTATTGGGAGTAACAAGGATTGGGCAAGCGCAATTTTAGTGGATATTGGCGATCTATATAGATACCGAGGTTTTTCACAGTGTCGCAGACTTTCAAAACTGTACCATCAAAAATGAATTGTGGCAGGCGAAACTAGTCTATTTTGGTAACCATCCTCGAACTACCGATACTAATAATTTGGGTTTTCGCCGGATTAATGCTGAGACCATAAGAGTTGCTCCATTCAGTGATACTGTGTAAATCGGAATTAATGGTTTCAACAGCTGCAGGTAATTGTGTAAGTGAAGACTGTGTATAGATCTGCAGATCATCAGCGTAAAGGTGGTAGGAAGAAGTAAGACTACGGGAAATTGAGTGAGTAAATAATGAGAACAGAAGAGGAGAAAGAACGCCGCCCTGGGGTACACCTGCAGACGTATTACACCACGACGAAAACGTATCATCAATGCGAACACGTTGCCGGCGACCGTACAGGTAAGTACGAAACCAATCAACCACCTTTGGAGATATGTTAAGAGAGCGTAGAATTTCTAACAGAATGTCAAAATCAACGTTATTAAATGCATTACTGAAGTCTAGCAAGGATAATACTGTCAGTTTGCCGCTATCCATACCCTGTCGCACATCCTCCGTAATCTTAACTAAATCTGAGACTGTGCTATGCCCAGGACGGAAACCAGACTGGAATGGGTTCATGAGGTTGTTCCGGATAAGAAAGGTTGTCAGTTGCTGGTGCAAAAGACGTTCGAGGAGTTTTGATAGGAATGGTAGTATGGAAATAGGCCGATAATCGGAAAGAGAGGAAGGATTGCACTTTTTAGGGAGGGGAGTGATCTGTGCTTCCTTCCGCATAGAAGGAAACACGCCACAGGATATGGACTCATTAAGGATATATTGGATCACATGCACAGTCTCGCTCAGTATAAGCACGATCATCTTTCGGCTGATAGCGTCGCAGCCAACAGCGTTAGATGAGATTGATTCTATGCCCTTCTTAACATCACAATCGGTAAATTGTAGAAACTCAAAGGAAGAATGGTCAGGAGTTGGTATTCCGGCAAGGTTACGTAAGGTGGCAATTTTGACTGGCCCATCGAATGTGGCAGAAGATGAAAAATGCTGATTCAGAGTGTCAATATTTAAATTATTGGGTATAGTGTTACGGGACTTACCAACTCCTAGAGACCTCAAAAACTACCATACCTTCGATGGATCCCCGTTTTCTAAATTACTGTGAATATGTCGGCGTTGCGCGTCCCTACACACCTTGTTGCATTCATTTCGATGTTCATTGTATTTGTTTTTGTTGTAGTCTGTAGGCTTGCATTTATACCTACTCTTAGCAGCAGATTTTTTATTTATTAGTTTTCTAATATCTTGAGTAAGCCAAGGCGTAGGTAAATGCTTCATTTTTACGGGTCTCAGTGGAGCATGTTTATCGTACAATTTAGTGATAATAATATTAAAAAGTTCAACTTTTGCGTCGATACCAGATGTATTTAGAAGCTCAGACCAATATAAACTACTAGCATCACTACGTAGATTGTCCATGTCAATGCCACCAAAATTGCGCTGCATAAGGACTTTGGGCTTTGCTTTCGGCGGACGAATTTTGTAAGAAAGGTAAAACCATGTCATGGTACGAAAACCCGTCCGCCGGACACTGACTATGCTTGCTGACATGTATAAAAGATTGGACAAGAATTAAGTCAAGTAAAGAGGGTGTGAAATTAGGAAGATTGTGAGTGGCATCTAAGGGAAGAATGGTCAGGTTGTAGGCTCTCACAGTGGACTCAAAAGCCAGGGAACGGAAGTCTCTTTTTAGTAAGCACGTGTTAAAACCCCCCATAATTATGGTGTGATCATAAAGTTCTCTAAAAGGGTTTCAAACGAAGAGAAGAAATTAATATGAAGCGACGGAGAATAGTAAACACCAAGTAAGATTTTAGAATGGGATAACTAAATTTCAATTAAAAGGTGTTCACCAGCGTTGGAGGGGGGAGGCTGTGCTGACATATTTACTACGGTGAATGGTATATGAGAGCGTAGATATATGGCAACACCACCACCACCCCTGCCAATGCGGTCGTTGCGAATAAGCTGGAAATCAGGCAACGTATATAAGGATGAAGGGAGAGATGGTTTCAGCCACGACTCGGAAACGAGTATGGCATGAATGCTTGTATGCTGAAACGACGCCATCATATCAGTGAAATGAGCCGGAATGCTTTTAATGAAACGCGTTGATATGAAAAACATTGAAGTTTTTCGCAACGCCCATTAAAATGGTGTCAATAGTACTCGACAAGCTGGGTAAACTGTGGAAGCTATCATCACTGCTGCTATTTGCCAACAAATACGACGTTAAAGATTCATCACTACTACAATCACTTTGGGACACGGAATATTATATATGTTGTACAATATAAATATATATATATAATCAATAAATAATGTTAAATATATAACTAAATATCTAATAGTAAAATAAAAATAATAATAATAATAAGCGGTAACTCGAAGGCTAACAATAATGCCCACCTGCCAGTTGTGCTTTGATAATGTAAACCAAGATTTTCTATCATAAATGAATACTAATTTCAAGAAAACTCTACCTATTAACATATAATATTATATAGTAAGCTGTGTACAAACTTACAACAAAATATATTTTTGGATAAACATTCGAACTGGGTTAGACATGTAGCAATAACAAAACGCAAAACGTATATTACCTTTTTTTTGTTATTAAACTAAATATTTGCGCTTTTCAGATTTATTCCTATATAAAGTGCTCCTAGACCTTGCTTCTTGCCAAATTTCATGATTCTAGGTCAACGGAAAGTATCCTATAGGGTATAAGGGTTTGATTCCCTTGTGAAATCGCAAACAAAAGATTTTTGATTTCTATAGGAACCGAATTGTAAATGCGACCACACTTTACACGACAATTTTTTGAAAATAATGCTGTCCTTGGAGCTCGCGGTAGAACAAGTTTATCTGGAATTCTGGTGTAACTAGGATATTTTACCTTAGCTGATTGATACATATTTATAGAAGTCTCCTTGTAAAGTTGGCTGCTTCCAGAATATACATACAAGGCAAAGTAAATATACGGTAGTTTTTGAACAGAAGCTTGCAAGACTCCCACTCCCAATGATTCAAAAACCATTTTGAAGTTTTGGTTTTGTCCGCTTTTGATGTAATTAAACAAATATTTAAAAATTATAGGTAAAACATAAAAGTTAAAACTGTTACAATAACTATTGGCGTGAAGTAGCACAGCAATAATAAAACAACAAATTCTTTTTTTTTCATTTCAAACTCGTACCTTTTCGTGTCGGACAAATTTTTAATTTTAAACAAATTTACAATTATGAATATCCAATACAGCAAGATCTACTTACTGCACATAATAATATAGATACTGTAAACTTGGTCAATTATATTGTAGTTTGCCATCACTGATGGCCCTAAGAATTTGTAGCATTTTCTGTAGCGCAACTAGTAAAACTAATGAAAAAATCTATAGTTGCGGCCCGTTTCGTAGCACGTGACTGAGCGGCGTAGCGTACGGCTACGATAGCGCTACGAAGGGCACGCAGGCAAAGCTTACTTTTTGTACTCTAGGCCCCAGATTAACTAATAACAACAACCCTTTCTTACTTTTTCTGTGTATATGATGCGGTCTACAATAAAGCGAGCTTGCCTTATACATAATCCACTCGCGGCATGAGATCCCCAAGTAATTTGTACTTACAACTCGTAGTAATTCCATTTCAGCCGTGACATTTCAATTATTGCTGAATAAATTCCTTTTTTTAACCCATAATGCGAGGAAGCAATCCTTCACAACCTCTACGTGTTTAATTTCCTCTTCCAGACTTTTACTATATTTATTTACAGAAGATTTATTATAGTGCTAAATGTGGAAACAACGGCTCGTTTGCGACGCGTTACTCATAATAGCTAGATATGAAATCGATAGTTACTTTTAATCGAGTGACCTAGAAAAATTTGGTAGAGAATTGACCGCAAGCATTCGATCGAGTTAAGTTTTTTTCACGATATATATGGAATCGATAGGGCGTGCGTCGCGGTTGCAGGCAGAACGATTATTGTTGGATGGAACGTGAATTTAGGGCATGGAAGGCGACGGCGCGCGCCGTGAGTCCCGGGGCAGTCGGCGTCGCGCCCCGCTCCGGCCGCTCGTGTCCGCGACCTAACATGCCCCCCGCGTAACCCTCCACGGGCGACTAAAACGCCGCGACAAAATCGCGCGCACATCTCACCTCTCACGGCTCTAACATGTTACTCGCTCTCTAATACAGGTGAGCACCTTTCAAGTGAAAAAGTTCTAATGTGAAATCGATTGAACTTTACTTGCTACGATCGATACTGCCGGTAAGTCGAGTTGTTGATTTATTTATGAACGATATTTGGACAGCAAATCCCTAATAATAGATTTCAGATGAATTTTTTATAGAGAAGGAAACGCTTCGCCGGTGTGAGAGATTTGTGTATTATTTATGTATGTTCATTGTGTGTTATGGGGTTACCTGGTCTTATCCTGACCTGGTTCAATAGATCGATCGTTCTCTTGACGTAATAGAAAGCTAGGCTCAGCGTCACTTTTAATTAGGTTTCGCATGTCGTCTGCAAAAGGTCATAAAGCCACATGGTCCGGACCGAACTTCGATTAACTAATCGTGGAACTTGCTCTATATAGTGTTAAGCGGTAACTTTCTTTTGTTAAATTACCATTCTAATATAGTGTAAGGATACATATAGAAATACATAATCCGCCTTTTTTTTATGACCGGCCACAAGGCGGAGAACGTCGTATGCATCAGAGATAAAATGCTTTTATAATAATGAAGCAGTGAGTGAAAATACATTACAAATATTAACATTTGCTCTAAAGATAATATAGAGACATTTCAGGGACTAATTTAAAACGTATTTCGTAAAGATATTAATCGTTTATTAATAACATTAATCATCTTAGTCACTTTTGGTATGTTTCTTATCTAGGTTCTAGGGATTCATCTGCTCAATTTAATATTTGACTCAATCTACAGAATTACATTGATTCAATTTCAACACAAAAATGTAAGAAAAAATCACAACCTACAATAACACTGCCGGAATATGCTCAATAAAATGTACGAAGACGGATAACTATATATTGACCAGAATTGTACAGTCTAAGATAAAATTATGCAATTTGATTCATTCTATATTTCCCGCTGCAATACTGTCAAAGGAGGACTCGGGAAATGCTCGTGTTCTGAGCTTTCATGTTTTCCCCGCATTTTGTTCAATTTCCCCTTGGCACACGCGGTCGCCTCACGAGCTCACGAAATGAACTAGAATGTGATCGCGGAGCGTAGCTGCCATTGTGGAAATGCTTTTCAACTTCTGTTTGCTGTAGCGGCTCTTGGTGTAATGAAACTCAATGCTTTGTGTTTTACACTGGCTTTAATGCAAAGTAACTGAACATTTACTATTGTATTTTGTGCGTACGCGCGTATATATTTAAGTAGGTGTGTGTACCTTAAATTACCTCTCTAGCTTGATTATTGTTCATGTGCTCTATTAATAGAGTAAGAAAGATGTATGATTATTTTGCAGAATAGAACATTGAAGTTTTTTATGGATTTTTTATCCAAATTATATGTGTGTAAACATTTTTTTTCTTGATTTGTTTCATAATCATGCATTCAGCGTTATCGAACTAGAATTATGTTATCAATTTAGAATTATTCAAAACCATTGGAAAACCTTTGCTTAATAAATGCGGTAATTTTCTATCTCGGTGAAATAAAACAACAAAAACAAGCATTAATTTTTATTATTGCAGAAATTGCAAATTGTACAAAGATCTACAATACTATAAACTCAAAGTAGTGGTAAAGATATGACCACACTGTGGCTTCCTGCGTCCGCGTGCGCGTCCACAATCCGATTTTCAATCGTTTTCTGATCGCCGTAGATCGCGTTCGGTGTGAACCAGTCGATACAAATACAGTAGTATTTGTCGATCCGATAGCGCTGCTGCGGTATCGGATCGCCGCCTAGATCGCGCACGCAGGAAGCTGCGGTGTGGCCGTACCTTATAAGGCAATACAGTCACTGGTCGTATCCCTAAACGCAATTTTTTCTAATTGATCTTGATATAATGTGTTCCGGCAGCAATCCTTGAGAGCCAGTTCCTATTCTAGGCCTAGCGTGCTTACCATCTTCGACCGCATCATCACTTACCAAAAGGTGAGATAGTGGTCAAACGCTAGCCTATAAGATATAAAAAAATACGAGTACAAAAAGTTACATTTGTAAAAGAAGCTTTAAGCGCGTCAGTTCGATTTTTATACAATTATTTATAACACTGCAGTATACATCATTATCTTGGCCTTTATATCCCGAAATTTACATGAGGTCGGCCTAACGATGTTTGCAGATGCTTCTGTTTTGGGTTATCCGGGAGTATACGACTTTTGTCGATGGCAAAAGTGACTTTAGCTTTATCGCAATATCTGAATTTGAGTCATGACCGTTGCTGTAGGAGGCCTCATAATGAAATTAATTAATTTTCTTGTAAAAAAATATAAGTTTATAAGCCATACATTTTGTTACATTTTTATGCCTGAATAATTTATGATCGTACAAAACGAAAAAACCGACTTCACATGCCACGATAGCCAAATTAGCCAGTAGTTAGTATCATGTTATCAAGGTATACAAATGCATCGATTTTGAGTTTAAGATGTTTATCTCCATATCTCCGGAGATTATTATCAGATCTCAATAAAATTTGAATGGGACCAAACGGAAGGCATAATCTTCAAATTCAAACAAAAAAATATTTTTTCAATGCGGTTAAGATTTGACGTAGTTCCGAGGTAACAAACATCGAAAATTAAAAAAAAAAAAACAGTCGAATTGAGATCCTCCTCTATTTTGTGAAGTCGGTTAAAAAAAGACAAGATTTGTAAAAGCTTGTAGTCCATAATACATAACCGTTAGATCCCGAATGTCGTGATACAGCGTCCAAAGCAATCACATATGATTGACCAAAACTTTCTTTTGGGAATTCGAATGATGATAAATTAGTATAATGTTATCATTCAAAAAGGCAATTTATTCATTGGTAGAGAGATAGATAGATAGCCTACAACCCACAACTTTACCTTTGTAGACCCTCGTCCATCACCTTTGTAATAGAATTTATAAAGTCCTTAGGTTCCATAATATTAATCAAGGCAAATTTACTTCTTCTGAATTTCTACCGCCAATACCCATCAGAAACAATACAGTTTCATAATATTATAGAAAATATATATAAATATATATGTGAGTACATATAACAAGCCAAATATTTATCGACTTTTGATGGCAACGTGGCGCAATCGAGACAGCTTTCATTGCTTTTGAAAGTTAGAATCTCGGGTTCAATATTCCGACCGCGGAAAGTAATCGTAATGAACATAAGCAATTTCTTTTAGATTTTAGACTAGAACATATGAAAGTCATTGTTTCTTGCGATAATATTCGTTCGAAGGTTATCGTATAGATCCCAGTGGTACAGTTGAATGGTCGGCTTTGACGCTAGAGGTAGCGAGATCAATCCCTTGCGTGCACCAATGGATTTTTACATTAAAGTTTGTGTGATTTCACAGTGACCATTCGGTGAAGGAAAATATCGTTAAGAAATCCCCAACCCTGCATGGTGGTAGGATACTATATAGTGTCCGCCTGGCCAGCTACCACGCTCAAATTGGAAAATCTGTCGCCAAATCATCTAATTTGTTCCGTGTAGCTGACCTTGAGAATCTAGGCCTAGCGTGCCATCATCGGCAGCATCATCACTTATTAACGGGTAAGATAGTAGTCAAACGCTAGCCTATACGATTTATGAATAATTTTAGATCATTTACATAACGAAAAAAAATCGACTTCACATGCCGCTATAATCAAAATAGCCAGTAGTATCATGTCGTCAAGATATACCAATGCATATGTCGTCAAGGTATATAATGTGTTTGAGATGTTTTTCTCTATATCTCCGGAGATAATTGTCATACTTCGAAAAAATTTGAATGGAACCAATCGGGAGGCATAATTTCTCAAACGAAATAATAATTTTTGAAATCAGTTAAGATTTGACGGAGTTCTGCGGTAAGAAACATAAAAAAAAACAATCAAATCGATTGTTTTTTTCACAGGTTTTTTTATTACTTTTAGACCCTCGTCCATCACCTTTGTAATAGAATTTAGAAAGTCCTTCCATAATATTAATCAAGGCAAATTTCTTCCTTCCTTCTTCTAAATTTCTACCGTCATTACCTATCAGACACATTACAGTTTCATAATATTATAAAATATATATTTAAACATATATGTGAGTACATATTATAAGCCAAATATTTATCGACTTTTGATGGCAACGTGGCGCAATTGAGACAGCTTTCATTGCTTTTGAAAGTTAGAATCTCGGGTTCATCGAATTAAGAACCTCTTTTTTTTGAAGTCGGTTAAAATCTTTAATAAATAAATATCAAACATGCTCATACTATGTAATTTTATCAATGTTAGTCAGTCAGTTAGTTATTCAGTGTTGATATAGATTTAGACATTTCATCTATGTTAATCCGTGAGGTACAGTATGTTGGTATGATGTAAATCTTTCATATCCAAACAAGGTATCTGTCAAGTTTTCACCTCCCGATATACGAGTACGTTTCCTTTGAGCTTTAAGTGATACTTGACATTTCACTGAGAGGGGATTATTAATTAACTCAATCTAGTATATTGTTGTGTAAGTAATAAGGTACGTAGTAATAAGGTACATGTTTACTTGTTCTTACGTTATGTAATGAAATATTTATTTGCTTTAGTTTCAGGTATTATTGACTGTTTGTTTTTATTTTCAGTTCGTGTAAGATTTATTCTCAGATTTGTATGGGATTCAAAAGTGTGATCTTCTTGCCTCAAAATAGAATCGGTATAATTATAACATATTGAAATGTAGTATATTTATATATTTTTTACTATTATTTGAAGTCTGAAGCTTGAACTCCATAATATCTGGAATCAAAATTAATTCATTTATTTATTTATTTATCTTTTGTTTTATTGGAGAGATTGAAACAAAACAGTATGGTATATGGTAGTATTCGATCAAAAGATCGACAAAATATAAACAAAATAAGTGTATCATTCAAATACAAATCTCAACTCATCAGTTGATTAAAGCTGGGTTTCAATTTAGTAGCAATATTGAATGCAGTACAAAGCTTTATATAAACTCAATTTATTTAAACGGCAATTAAACAATTTTAAAATAAGTTATTGATTAAAAAACTAGCAAAACACGTTTGAACTAAAAAGTTGACTCCTTAGGAGTCTACTTATTTTTTTCATCATCAGAACCTAACTACTAAGTCCAAATATAAAACTAGTTACTTAAACATTGTTTGAGTATTTATTTGAGATTTGTTTGAGTAAATCCCTCGGGGTTTACTGGTAGCTATAGCTACCGACGAGTTCAACTATCCACCGTCTAGCTCTATCATCAGATCAGCTTTAAGAATTAAAATTATAGCATTGTCATCCGAACTAAATACTAACTTTTAAAAGTTTCATTGCGATACGATACGTTTATTAAACGAAAAAATCCCACTTCATATTCCGTGCTAGTCATTTCTAGTTCCAAGTTTGAGGTAGCTATCTCCATATATCTGGAGATATCTATCAGATCTCGATGATATTGCAATGAGACGGGACGGTACTACTTTAGAAATCTACTTGACTCTACGAGACTTGGACTTCGCACATATCTCGATTCAACCGGTCATTTATCCCGTACACTTGTAAATTGTGGAACGAGCTGCCGTCCGCTATTTTCCCGCAGAGCTACAATATAGAGTCCTTCAAAAGGGGCGTTAAAAGAATCTTGACAGGTCGGCAACGCATGAGTGACACCTCTATTGTTGCAAGTGTTCATAGGCGACGGTGACCACTCTCCATCAGGTGGGCCGTCTGCTTGTTTGCTACATATATCATAAAATAAAAAAACTACCAAAAAAACACATTTCAAATTGTGAGAGCCTCCTCCTTTTTGAAAGTTGCTGGAAAATTAAGTTCTAAGGTTTTATTTGTTTGTTAGTTATAAATGAAACTAATAGAGGCGTGTTAAAACATTACAAACCTTTATAATATCCATTTATTTTAACGGCGATTTCACAATTATTTTCAAATAAACTCATGGAAAAATAAATTCAAATTTAAAGCTTCTAAAGTTGATTAGGAAGACAAAGTAGAAAGTGCTTCTTTGTGTTAATTAATTTAATTGAAAGTCTCTCTCCATCAAATCTCTACGTGGAAAGTTTACGAATCATTCCCCAAAGCCAAAGGAAATTGAACTGCTTGACTGAATTATTTCACTATCTGCTTCCGGGGCTTTGTTCGAAGAGAATTTTGCTGTTTCTGATTTTTTTACGACATAACAATTTTATCGAACACTAATTTAAAATAATTACAACAACACAGGGCAAAGGTATATGTATCGATCACCTTTATTTCGTAAAACATTCAGCCTTTGTTGGAATTTGAGTCAGTGTACTTCTTGGTTCTAACTTTACTTGGCATGAGGCTAACATGCTCGGCCCAATCCCACCATTGGAGTCAGGCCGTTGAAAGCCTTATTAAGGAATTAGCAAAACCTTGTCATTATTATTTCTAGTAACTCACGGGTCTAAACCGGTCCTTTTTTGGGCATTAACTGAGTCCAAGTCAACATTAAGAGGCCCTTAATACAATTGACAAGTATAATAAAAAATAATCCATAAGTAAACTATCTATTTAAAAATGTTACAAAAGTATGGGCTATTGTTATGAATGTTTAATAAATAATCTGGCCTATGGAATGAGGTACGGTACCCGCCAATTATGCCTTATTACAAAATATTCAGGCTGACGGTGACTTGCCGTCCACTACATGGGCCCCCATAAAGGCGGACCGTTATATTGGCGCCAAGGGGCAACATTGGCGTGGATCTAGTCCTAAGCGTAGATGGCTTATGGTGTTGATAAGTGTACTGAACTTTCACTGCACACTACTAGCGGTTGTAGTGCTTTACTACTTGCATCCTGGACCTGAGGCTCTAGCGATTCCCACCAATTAAGGCTATTGGCGGCGAGGTTTTGTTTCCCATGAAATATTGATTGTTAATATCTATTGGTATTGATTGGTTTTAATTGTTGCATGATCCCTTTCGGGTAAAAATCTCCTCCATCTTTTTGTCATTAGTCTCTGTCTGTGGCAACTTTCATCCAGTTTTTCCTGTTATTTCTATTATATCGTAAGCCCTTCTTTTCCTTTGCCTGCCAACGCTCATATTGCCTATCGTTCCTGGCCATTTAGTAGCATTGTTTTAATACAATACAATACAATACAATACAAAACTCTTTATTGATTACCAAAACACAAAATACAAAATGTACAATAGCTTCATTAAAAAAAAAAAAAAAAAAAAAAAAAACAATAACATAATGGTAAAGCAATCGGCGGTCTTATCGCATCAAGCAATCTCTTCCAGACAACCTATGTAGGGACTGGATAAATGCATACGTAATGGCGGAGGGCTATTTCAGCTAAAACTATTTTGCATTTCATAAACATACAGTTTAGACCGTTAAGACTAAGAACCTAAAATATCTACATTATAATTATAGATACATACACATCATTATACATAGATAAACACTGTACACACATACATACTCAATATATATATATATATATATATATATATATACCTACATAAAAATAAAATAATGTAATATGTCACCGTAATGTAATAATTTTAATGTAATATGTCACCGCATTTCGCCACAAATCCGGCCCATCTCCATTTTTGCTTCAGGCTGAATCAGGCCATCTATCAGCTGAGTTTTCTTCAGGCAGGACAGGATTTTACTTTTATTTTCTCAGTGTATATCCATGATTGGCTTCCATAAATTGGCTAGGGAATATTCAGGGGTCCAAAATTATATATTTTCAACTTTAGGCTGCTTTTAAATTTAGGTACCTTTGAGAATTTCTTTTTAAAAGCCATCGACGTTCTAGCAATTGCTATTTATATATATAATTGCTAGGAAATCGATGTTAAGAGCAGTATTTCTTCCATGCTATATATATTCTTCTATCGATAAATATAATAAGTTTGGGCTCAGTGGCGTATATTGGTAGAGGCATTCGTCCGGCATTTAACTGACACCAGCTAATAATTATGATGATGATGAAATATAATATATTTACAACTTAAACTTAACACAAGTTAACACAAAAATAAAACTTAACTATTAACTGTGACTCAAATAAAATACAAACTACAAATATAAAACGGAATTCAGGTCGCTAGTCACTATCTGCTGATAGAGTACCCAAAGAGCTGGCGACATTACCTCTTTGAATAGTGAGACTAATTGCGTTGCCCGAGGTAGGAGCCAGCTCTTTGGTTGTGGGACACATCTATCAGGCCTCTGGACAGCTCCTTAACAAAACCGCGGGCTTTTAAGAATATTTGTCATGGTTTTAGTTTTTTTTTTTTTTTTTTTTTTATACCGAACTGGGTAGCACTTGATCACTATCTCACCTGATGTTAAGTGATGATGCGATCGATGATGTAGCGTGCTTACCCAGAAGATACCTATTCACTCGCGATTTGAAGACCCCCATATTGTACTTAATCGGAAACACGGACTCAGGCAGGGTATTCCATTCCTTAGCGGTTCGTATGATGAACGAAGAAGCAAATCGCTTCGTTCGGGTAGATGGTATATCCACCATAAATCGGTGGCGCCTTTTAGTGTCTCTGGATGTCCGATTATAAAATGGGGATGGTGGAATCAAATCATGCAGTTCCATTGCACACTCTCCGAAATGTATCCGATAGAAAACCGATAAACAAGCGACTTTGCGGCGATGCGCGAGACTCTGGAGTCTCTTGCTTACTAATAGGTCATCGCTGATGAGTTTTTTGGCTCTCCTCTCAATAGCTTCCAGTGTCTCCAGCTGGTATTTAGCAGAACCATCCCAAAGGTGAGAACAGTACTCCATACACGACCGGACTTGTGCTTGGTAAAGATTAAGCAACTGTCCCGGTGTGAAGTACCGTCTCACCTTAGCCAAAATGCCAAGCTTTTTTGAGGCTAGCTGGGCTCTAGACTCAATATAAGAGCCGAAATTGAGAGTTGGTGTCAAAGAGATGCCAAGAAGCTCGAGATTGTTACTTATCGGAACGGACACATCCCGGAAAGTTGGCTCCTACTTTCCGGGATGTGTCCGTTCCGAGTTCTAGAAATGGGCTCCGTTTAGCGGAGAAAAGACACGCCTGGGTTTTCGCAGCATTGAACTTGACCAGATTGGCATCGCCCCAATCAGAGACTGCCTTCAAAGAAAAGTTCAAGCGTTCGACCATCGCTTCTCTATGAGACTGGATTTGTAATGCACTGGTTCGTGCGTTGGATGTGTAACTCTCTACAACAGTGCTGTCATCTGCGTACCCAAAGATACCGGGTTTAAGCAGGTCATTAATATGCAGCAGAAAAAGTGTTGCAGAGAGTACTGATCCTTGAGGGACTCCGGCATTTATGGCCAATTGGTCGGAAGAACAGCCATCGATGACCACTCGAATCGACCGATCCCTTAAGAAATCTGCTATCCAAACACATAAACCAGTGGGCAGGCCGTATGAAGGAAGCTTGCTAATAAGGCTATCGTGCCAAACCCTGTCGAAAGCCTTCGAGATGTCAAGAGAGACGGCCAGCGCCTCGCCGTGGTTCTCGATGGCTTCGCTCCAGATGTGCGTGGCATACGCTAGAAGATCCCCAGTAGACCGGTTTCGGCGAAACCCGTATTGTCGGTCACTGAGGAGATCGTTCACTTCTAGGTATGCCAGGAGCCTGTGGTTCAGTACACGTTCCATAGTCTTACAGAGTATGGAAGTGACTGAGATAGGCCTGTAATTGACAGGGTCTGCACGACTACCCTTTTTCGGCACGGGTTGCACGTTTGCTTGCTTCCAGGACTTAGGCACTTGACCAGTCGTCATAGACAAGCGAAAGAGGCGTGTCAAAATAGGAGCCAACTCAGGCGCACACGTCCTCAAGACTACAGCTGGTATACCGTCTGGACCACTAGCTTTGTTCACGTCTAGATTGCGCAACGCTTTGCGTACTTCAGTCTGACGAATGCGGATTTCCGACATAAACGTCCCGCAAGTCGGCAGACTAGAAGGTACAGCATTGCCAGCATCTAAACGTGAAGACTCCGCAAACAGAGTAGCAAATAAATTCGCTTTCTCTTCAGCCGAGTGTGCTAGTGATCCATCGGGTTTCAGTAGTGGAGGCAGTGAGGGACGGCAGAAGTTCTCTTCGATCGACTTCGCCAGGGACCAGAACGCTTTGCTACCCGAGGGGTAAGAAGCAAGTTTGTTCCCTGTTCGGCGTATGTGATCGAAGCGAGCCTTCTTGAGAGCCTTTTTGCAGGACTTGGCGGCTAAGTTAAAGGCTTTCTTCTTTTCGCGTACATCTCTAGTCTTGCGGGTTCGAGCATCAGCCCAGGCTAAGTAAGCTTCATGTTTTGATGCTTCTGCATCTCTACATTTAGCATTAAACCATGGACGAGCTTTGCTTGACACCGGAACGTCAGAAAAAGTTTAGTAGTTTTTGAAGTTATACTTCTTTTGGCTCGATAATGAGTAATATATAATAAAATGATGAGAGTGAATTTTTACGATGCGCGCGCACACCGACACCTAAATTCTACACCGTGAAGTTAGTTCTAGGTGGCATAACTATGTTCAAGTTGTATATTCTAGTATTTTTATATTTAGAACACGTGTTTCGTAAGAACGTCATATTTAACGTCACATTTTTACGTTAATAAAACCTTTTTTATTTAAATAAAATCTTTTTGATTAATTTTAATATTTATCGTTAATCACTACTGCATTTTAGTTATTTTTTTTCCATACGCCACAGAAGTATAACTTTTAACGCGTGTACATAAGTACACACACTCTTTTTTGATGCGTTCATGTAGAGACTTACTTTTTGCTTTCAAAGACTTGAGTCTGTAGCATTATTTCCAAGTCGGTGGCAGATTCACTGAACAGGGTAGAAACGTGTCAACCGTCTGTTCCAAGACCCATATTTATTTTTCCAATCAAAAGCAAAACCTTAGTCGGGTAAAATAGGTTCCTATTTGACTTGCGTAGCTAACTATATTCTATTGCAACTGTGTAAGATTTTTATTAGTATCCCATGCTAGTATCTTTGCAAAGGTGTATTTAATTGTAAAAGGTTGCCATCCAGATTGTGGCGAAATGTGCTGACACATCATTTAAATGTAAACATCATCTTGTACCACATTTCATGCGATTAAACAATTTCATTAAACAATTTTATTTCTAAAGTCAGTATGAAGGCATACACACCGCAGCGTCTTGCGTCCGCGTGCGCGTTCGTGATCTGATTTTCGATCGTTTTCTGATCTTCGTAGATCGTGTTTGGTGTGAATCAGTCGGTACAAATAGTACTAATAATAGTACTAATATTGCGCTATCTGATCGCCGCCTAGATCACGCACGTAAGATGCCGCGGTGTGGTCGTACCATTAATGTCGAAAAACCTATCAGAGGTTTTTCAAATATTTCAACTTAAAAAAATAGGTTCTATTTGTGTCAATATCTTTACATAGTATAAAATAATACCTTAATTTAAAACTACCCCCGACTGATCTATTTATAATCTACTAGCTGTGCCCGCGACTTCGTCCGCGTGGAATAGTGTCTTTGGGCAGCATTATAATAAGACACATACGTATCCCGACTACACCGCACCGCACAACGCCACGCCAATCCCTCTTTCCCCCTCCCCCTTCCCCTCACTTCCACCTCCCCTCCCTCTTCCCTCACTACCCCCTCCACTCCCCTTACCCTCCCCCTCTACGCCCCTCCCCTCCCCCTCCACTTCCCCTTCCCTTCCCTCCCCTCCACTCCCCCTACCCTCCCTCTCCACTTCCCCTTCTCTCCCTCTCTACTCCCCCTTCCCCCTCACAATCTTTGAATTTCATATTAATTTATATCGAATCAACAGCCTAAATAATAAGTTTCAAGCTTCTAGCTTTAAAAATTACGATACTTCCATACAACCTTTCATCCCCTTTTTCAACCCCTTACAAGCCTCTTTTCGCATTAAAAAGTAGCATATGTCCTTTCTCAGGCTCTAGGCTATCTGTGTACCAAATTTCATTTGAATCGGTTCAGTAGTTTTGGCATGAAAGTGAGACAGACAGGCAGTTACTTTCGAATTATAAAGTAAGTAGAAATAAAACCCAGAGATGGCACTAGCGTAGATTTTAATAGCTGTCCTTTAAATATTGCCTTTTTATATAATATTTAAATATTTTCCGCGATATTGGAACTGATGCACTTGCTTTGTGATTGAACATCTTAAAATTTAACTCGTTTGAAAACGTTTTCTCTTTATAATATTAGTCTGGGTTAGTCTGGATTTTATGAGACCATTCAAATGTCCCAAAACAAAAAATCTATGTTGTAAGTTGGTGAGGACTGGAGTATTCTGCAGATTCCAGGAGATGCCCCAGCATTAGGTGCTACCAATGCTACCATGTTCTAACATTATCATAGAAGTTACTGAATAAGGATAATAATACTAAGGATACTGAATTTCAAATTCATCAGACCTATAAAAATATATCTCATAGCGTCTGAAAAGGAAGGTTCATAACCAGGATTAAACGCAGGTAAAGTCGTGGGGCGCAGCAAGTATTGTATAATTTTATGTATACGAATGTAATAAAAATATGAAAAGAATTGATGATGATGATGATGAGAAAGTGAGAGAATTGGCAAGTACATGACCAGAAACAATCTCATGGCCTTTAGGGAAGTTGGAATTCCAACCCACTAGGCCAAAAAGCTCGTTAATTTCATCACAAATGTTAAAAGAGTTCTAACATTGTTGGAGCAAACGCGACAAAGTTCCAGGTCCTAAAACAAAGGGTACTTTATTTGTTGCGGCGTCATTTGAATATTTTAATTGTTTTAATTTTAAACAATTTGTTTCACTTTACGTATTGTTTTGTTTTACTACACTAAATACTTACTGGGGCCTGGGGCCTAATTCAGCATGACCATTTTAAAGTCTTAACGTGCCGCGTTACAAAATCTCCACGTTATTCGCATCAAAGGTATTCTCTATGCCAATATCAAGTTTGGCAAACGCGGTAGTGAGCGCGTTTAGAGTTGTCATAATATCGTGAGGTAAGATGGCGTGTAACGCGCGCGTCTTGATTTTTGAAGTAAAATTGACAGCAAGTGACATTGTGGAATTTAATCAAAAAGCGCGCGTAAAACTACGCATGCGCGGTGCACCATGATATATACATAAAAACATTTACAATATTCATTATTGGCGTCTGTTTGTTGAACAAGTTATACAAGGATAACCAACATTACGCAATAAGACGTACTAAGGGTAGGTTCTACTATTTACAAAAATAGCCTAAATTATGCGAGTAGTCAAAACTCATATTAAATAGTAAGAAAAGTAAAAAAGTACCTAGGTACTTCTTTCCTTTTCTTCTCTGTCTACCCCAACAGGAAAAACGAGTGATTGTATGTATGTACAACTTATATTAACAATCCTTCTAATATTTACGCAAAAACAGCTCAACGGATTTGGGTAAAGTTTGGTATATAGATAGTTTATATACAATACTATAGTGTATGACTCATTGGATACTTTTAATCCCGATACATGATAGATTTCTTTTCAACGCAGGTGAAGTTGTGGGGCGCATGTAGTTATTAATAAAATGACAATGCAATGATTGACAATAATTGGCAATGAAGTTTTTATTGTCGTTCCAAAACTAGTGTATTTATAAGAGGATCCATTGATTGTTTTCAATAAAAAATATTTACAGTTTATTTAATGTTTTTTAGTTTTTATAGTAAGCTACAGAATTGCTATTGAAGTTTTATTGCTGGTAAATCGACCTAATGTAAAGATAAGACAGATAAATAAAGAAATGTATAAAACCGCAAAATTACCGATGGAACCGGAAGTAAGGTTTATGAACGAATGGCGTGAAATCGAAAACTGAACATAGAAAACATATTGTTTGGCATACAGAATACCATTTTTCAATAATGTACCGTGGCGCGTTTGAGGAACACGTTTACGTTTAGAGTACGTTACAAAATCACACGTTTTTGGCAAGGTATCTCATTGGTCATACTGAATAAGGGCCCAGATTCAGCATGACCATTTTAAAGTCTTAACGTGCCGCGTTACAATATCTCCACGTTATTCGCATCAAAGGTATTCTCTATGTCAATATCAAGTTTGGCAAACGCGGTAGTGAGCGCGTTTAGAGTTGTCATAATATCGTGAGGTAAGATGGCGTGTAACGCGCGCGTCTTGATTTTTTGAAGTAAAATTGACAGCAAGTGACATTGAGGAATTTAACAAAAAGCGCGCGTAAAACTACGCGTGCGCGGTGCACCATGATATATACATAAAAACATTTACAATTTTAATTATTGGCGTCTGTTTGTTGAACAAGTAATACAAGGATGCCCAACATTACATTTGCAATAAGATGGACTAAGGGTAGGTTCTACTATTTACAAAAATAGCCTTAATTATGTGAGTAGGTAAAACTTATATTAAATAGTAAGAAAAGTAAAGAAGTACCTAGGTACTTCTTTACTTTTCTTCTTTGCCTACCCCAACAGGAAAAATGAGTGATTGTATGTATGTACAACTTATATTAACAATCCTACTAATATTTACGCAAAAACGGCTGAACGGATTTGGGTTAAGTTTTGTAAATAGATAGTTTATATACAATACTATAATGTATGACTCCTTGGATACATTTCATCCCGATACATGATAGATTTCTTTTCAACGCAGGTGAAGTTGTGGGGCGCATGTAGTTATTGATAAAATGACAATGCAATGATTGACAATAATTGGCATTTTGAGAATGAAGTTTTTATTGTCGTTCCAAAACTAGTGCATTTATAAGAGGATCCATTGATTGTTTTCAATAAAAAATATTTATAATTTATTTAATGTTTTTTAGTTTTTAAATTAGGCTACAGATTTGCTATTGAAGTTTTATTGCTGGCAAATCGACCTAATATAAAGATAAGACAGAAAAATAAAGAAGTGTATGAAACCGCAAAATTACCGATGGAACCGGAAGTAAGGTTTATGAACGAATGGCGTGGAATCGAAAACTGGACATAGAAAACATATTGTTTGGCATACAGAATACCATTTTTCAATAATGTGCCGTGGCGCGTTTGAGGAACACGTTTACGTTTAGAGCACGCTACAACATTACACGTTTTTGGCAAGTTATCTCATTGGTCATACTGAATACGGGCCCTGGTCTTAAGTTGTAGACGGGCGAAAACTAATCGTTTTTTTAAGATTCTTTTATGATTTCCAAATATGGCTCCTATAGCGAAGTTTCCTATCGAAATTATTAACCGTAGTAAATAATTTGTTTTGTGCATAACAACAAATTATTGACCGCAGCGTAGTCAATAATTTCGAAAGGAAAGTCCTATTAATCGAATATGAGTAGGTAATTGAATACCTAAATAGTAATTGTATCTGTTTACAAAATCACAGATAAATTTTATGACAAGCATAAAACTCCTTATTGTACATAATATACATGTTATAATTATGTTTCTTATTAATTCAGAAAAATCAAATCAAAAGTTCGACGCAATATGATTGACTGTGCAAAATAAGGAGGACTCTGTTTTCTATATCTCAGTTTTTTGTTTGTTAGTTGTTTTATATATCGAATAGGCTATCATTTGACTACTATCTCTCTGATCGAAGATGTTGAACACGCTAGGCCTAGAATATTTTTACTCTCAAGGGCTGTGTGCTGCTGGAACACCGGCAGGTTATGGCGGCAGATTTTCTTTGATGGTGGTAAGCTACTTTTTGGTAGCAAGTTAGGCGGAACATCGATATTTAATATGCTCCTACCACCTGTGAAAAAGTGTGATAGTCTATTCCACAATTACCAACAGCAAAATTAATTAAAAACATCTGGTTTTTAAAATTAAAAATACTTGAACATATAACCTTGCTTCTAAGCACAAGCTCTATGAAAATGCATAAACTTAGATAAGAACACCTACACCAGTACAGCTATAAGCAGTAAGTACTACGAAAATATCCTTTGTCTTACGAAGGCAATGTTCAGCTAAATGCAAATTTAAGTTTTAGCAGAGATGTAGTAATATTGCATGAAAATGGATAAGAACCTATTTGCCTTTCAGCTGACGTAAGTTTAAATAACCTATGTGTTTCGTATCACGGTCTGCGCTGAATCATACATTGCACTCACGCGAGCGTCGTGGCAAACAATGCGGCTCTTTACAATAAGACTAGGAGATCACGACCACTGAAAACGAAGGAAAAATAATTATATAAGATTACTACTATGTACAATCTTACATATACGGAAAACGGTACTGTCCTGTAAAGGCTTAAATATTCCAAGTCGACAAGTTTTTGATTCAACAGCAAACAATGAAATATTATTTGTTTTGATCAGAAAAAATATATGACGTAGTTCAAGAAACATTTTTGATTAATGGTTTAAAACACGATATTAAAAAATTACGAAAGCAAAGAAATTTAAATCGTTTTTTGGGTATTACTTAAAGTACATTAAACTCTCAGACTCTCAGACTCACAAAAATATGCCAAAAAATAAGAAAAGGAATTTTGATGTATAGTTTTTTTCAAAATAGTCCTTAATTTTTTTTAACACAATATTATACAACAAAACGGTCAACGCGCCTCACTTCAGCAGCCCGTGAGGTGTCTTCAAGGTTTGAGCTGTGTGACACAGGTCCTACCTCGAAGACGCCTCAGGGAACTGTCAGCCAGCTAGCAAAAGTGACACAGGCTGTGTCACTTTTGCTAGCTGGCTGACAGTTCCCCGCTACGTGATCGGAATATCCGTTACAGGGGACGGAAGAATCGCTTTATACCTACTGCGCTGAAATATAGTGGCTTTAAATAATAAGGTGTAAGAGACTAACAGAGTACTATTTTTTATTCTGTGCTAACAGCTGTATTCATAAAGATTTGAAAAGAAATCAAAGCATTTATTGAGCATATTGGAAAATTCAAACTCTGCACTTACACGTCAAATAACACTAGTAGTTCTGTGAGAACAGTAGGCCTTGCGTGCCCTTATAAAAATTGGAATCCGTCCATGTATAACCCTACAGAAAACTTCACCCCTTTCTTCCCTTCACTCCCCCTTAATGGAATTTTGTGGCTCTCAAATTTGATTGAAATCCGTCGATAAATGACGCTATAGCAAACTTCCCCTCTATCCCCCCTCCACTCCCCCTTTTTTAAAATGTTTTTCGCAACATCTTGTGTAGAATGAAGTCCTTAGTGTGCCTTTCCAATTTCTTCAAACGTCTTCCCTTTCACCCTTATTTAGCATTACTAGCATTCAGCTAGTCGTCAGCTCCTGGCATACTTACGGAAACTCTGAAAACCGCCAGGATAATAGTGCAGAAACTACATTACATTCCGTATTTATGTCAGAACTAAGGAATAGCGAGCACACTTCTGCAAAGTTGTTGAACTGATGTTGATGGATATAGCTTTAACAGCTGGTGTTTGTATTTTTCATTTATAAATCTAACTGAATTTTGGGTTTGAGTTTTCTTGACTTAGCTTTGCCCCGCGGCTTCTCACACGTTTAAACGTATGCTATGGCTTAATCCATAATACTTACTGGCTGTCTCTGTGCAAATATAAACCAGCTGTTTGACCGTGAAGAAGTCCCAAACACACAAATATACAATATGACTTTCGTATTTATAATATTGGCGTGGATTAAAGTGGAATCCTTTGCCGTTTATATGATTTCAGGATATACAGATTTGACACGTGCAATGTGGAAAAGGAACTTGCAAAACATTTTGTTATGTGGATTTAGAAAATAGGGATTAGATAGATAAGACTGAATAATAAACAACTTTTGGTATCCGTTCATTCATCAGTCAAGAAACTGATACGTGCAGGATTGGTCTTCCATGCCTGAATCGGTGTTTTCTGATAAGCCAATCTAGCGTTCTTTAAGTCTCGAATGAACAACAATGTTCTTTAGTATAGCTTAGGTTTAAAATCGGAAATCAGATATGATAATAATTAAAATAAAAGCACGGTTGCAACGGTTAACTGTACATGATGTAGTGGTAAAACGTTGGCCTATGGTGCATTTCAAAATGACTGAGCTTCTGCTCCCGTGATATGATTTCTCCATAAATGGTCCATGTACGTTTCGCCACATCCTTTATTTTTACAAATAAATCAAAAACTGTTCCTCACACTCCCTCGAGAACGAAAGTTAAATAACCTACGGTAAACAACTTCCAATACTGGCTTATAAACATATGATTTCCCATGGACGGTTGTTTACTGACCCAATTCGGAAGAAATTTTAACTGGGTACTATTTTTCAAAGAAAGAAAAATAAAGGACCTTTTTTTTCATAAAAATATTTACAATTTTTTGCGTAATACTTAGAGCGCTTTTTCTCGAGATTTAACAAAGTTATATAACATAAAATATATAACATTTAGAATTACCATGATTATCGATATTGTGCGACAAAAAATAAGGTGTATATTTAACAATATTTATCAGCCCCATTTCACTGACCTGACTGACAATCCTCAGGATGAATTTCCGAATTGCTTTACTAGAGTCACTTTCTAGGTCATTACACATGAATAGGAACGGAACCTCCGTGGTAGGTATATTTCAGACTTTTTTTAAAATAAACAAGTGTTGTATTGACTAACCGTAGGTTGCGATCGCCAAGAATTTAATAAATTTTAGGCTGCGAGTTGCCTGTACTTAATATTTAATTGACTACTTGCGGATGCATACACATTTACCTATTTTTACTCGTATTTAGTGTTGTGTTAGTGAGGTGCGCCCGAAAGTAGCACCCGAAGTTCCCAACATTATGATCAAGAGCAGCTGGAGCCTACTAGATAACCGATTTTTATCGTTCCGATATCCCGACACTGAGAAAATGATCTGTAACTCTTGAATATTACAACTCTGCTCACGTAATCCGACCCCCTGAATCGGTGCTTAAATTGTATGTACAGTACAGCTTTATGTGTGAATCGAATTGTGTTAGGTATATTTGTTTCGTTACATTTTCTTGACTGAAGGATTCGAAGATCTTGCAGGAGTACAGCTTCAGATTGATAGTGAATTGATTTTGGTTGATTATTATAATCGAAGTGTTACTTTGTTCATTATTGGCAACTCCTCCTTTTTTAAAGAAGGGGTGTTATTAACACCCCTTCTTTTTGCGTTCTCTTGCGTGTGTGTCTGTTTGTGGCTTAGTAGCGCCTAAATGGATGAACCAATTTTGATTTATATTTATATTTTAATTTAAAAGGTGTTTTAATCGAGAGTATCCTTAGCTTTAACTCATAAAAAGCTGTCCATTCGTATGAATACTATGACCATTTTCTAGATGACGCTGTGAGATCAACTTTCATAGGTATGATCAATTCGAAATTCGGTATCCTCTTCAACGATATTCTAAGAAAATGGTAGGATTGCCTTGATGCTGGTATATCTCCTGGAATCTGCAGAATACTCTACTCCTCAACAACTTAGAGCAGAGATGTTATGTTTCGGCTCATTGGAATGTTGTCAATGAACAGATTATAAATAGACCAGTCGGTAGACGATGTTTGTTGCTGAGTTATCTACTGTGATAATAATTCACAGCTCTCTGTACCTCGATTATGTCCACTAAATCGATACAGGGTACAAGAGTTGTAGCATTTGTTAAAAAGAGGCAATTATATTGAGTCTGTGAAGTCTCCTTTGATGTCGTTCCAATTAGGCTGACGATTACCTGAATCGGATTGACTCAGGATGGGAATTTAGATGTAAGGATTTTCTTTTTCTTTAACTATCTTGCTGTGACGGAAAATTGTGGTTATTTTGGCTGTTTTGTGTATTAACCCCCTCTATCCGAGGAGTGGAATACACGAGAATTTCAAGACTATAAATGTTTATAAACCAAACTCAAAAGACGACTTTTGCGTTGACTGAAATAGATCGCGAAAAGACCTGCGCCAATTGTATGATATGTAAACTTTTGTAATATACTAGAAGAGCCCCGCGGCTTCGCACGCGTTAAAACCTTCTTTTATTTACTTAAAACTTTTCTTTTGTAAAAACTATTCTATCAATAAACACATCAAATAAGAATTAGCCAAATCGGTTCACCCGTTTTCATGTTATCGCGTGACTAAGGCAATTCGGGATTTATATTTATAAAACCAGAAAAACCTAAATTTACAGACTTTGTTACCTACCCCATTTCGAAAAATCCTGCAACACGTACTTTATCCCATCTTGTTTCGCCATACAAACTTTGAATCCCCGTTCCGTATCCGGGAGGAATTTTTAGAAAATCCTTTCTGAGTCCTACCTACGTCATGATTACTATCTGCATTCTGAATTTCAGCGCAATCCCAAACAATATTGATTTTTAGACTTTGTTACCCCAGTTTATCCTCTTAGGGTCGCCACCCTTTTGAAAAAGTCTGAAACTCGTATTTGCTTATTTATTAACAGAAGTACTTGTGTGAAATGTCGAATAAAACGACTATCCAAACTTTGAACCCCGCTTCATCCCTTTAAAGAGAGTATTTTGAAAAATTCTTTCTTAGCGGATACTTAAGTCAAAATAACTATATGCATGGCAAAT
This sequence comes from Cabera pusaria, assembly GCA_954871355.1. NCBI lineage: Eukaryota > Metazoa > Arthropoda > Insecta > Lepidoptera > Geometridae > Cabera > Cabera pusaria. Next base: position 17,260,688 of record OX940902.1, read on the forward strand.
TTCAGCGCAATCCGAAACAATATTTATTTCAGACTTTGTTACCCCACTTCACCCTTTTAGGGGTGGAATTTTGAAAAAGCCTGAAACACGTATTTACCTGCTTAAGTACTTGTGTTAAATTTCGAATATGAAATACTTTTTTTTTACTGGAGCACTTGTATGAAGTTTCGAATAGAAAATACTATCTAATATTGTTTTTCCATACAAACTTTTAACCCCCGTTTCATCCCCTTTAGGAGTGAATTTTGGAAAATCCTTTCTCAGAGGGAACTAACGTCGTAATAACTATCTGATCAAATTTCAGCGCAATCCGAAACAATATCGATTTTCAGACTTTGTTACCCCATTTCACCCTCTAAGGGGTGGAATTTCGAAAAAACCTTAAACATGTGTTTACTTATATGTCCTGAAGCACTTGTGTGAAGTTTCGAATAGAAAAGACTATCTAATAATGTTTCTCCATAGAAACTTTGTACCCCCGTTTCATCCCTTTAAGGGGTGAATTTTAGAAAATCCTTTCTTAGCTGATACTTACGTCATCATAACCGACTGTATGCCAAATTTCAGCGCAATCCGAAACAATATTGATTTTCACACTTTGTTACCCCATTTCAGCCTCTTAGGGGGGGAATTTCGAAAAAGCCTAAAACACGTATTTACTTATTTATGTACTCAAGCACTTGTGTGAAGTTTCGAATAGAAAAGACAATCTAATGTTGTTTCTCCATAGAAACTTTGAACCCCCGTTTCATCCCTTTAAGGGGGAATTTTAGAAAATCCTTTCTTAGCTGATACTAACGTCATAATAACCACCTGTATGCCAAATTTCAGCGCAATCCAAAACAATTTTGATTTGCAGACTTTGTTACCCCATTTTACCCTCTTAGGGGTGGAATTTCGAAAAAACCTAAATCACGTGTTTACTTATTTATGCCCTGAAGCACTTGTGTGAAGTTTCGAATAGAAAAGACTTATCTAATAATGTTTCTCCATAGAAACTTTGAACCCCCGTTTCATCCCCTTCAGGGGTGAAATTTGAAAAATCCTTTTTCAAAGGTAACTAACGTTGTAATAATTATCTGCATGCCAAGTTTTAGCGCAATCCGAAAAATTATTGATTTTCACACTTTGTTACCCATTTCACCCTCTTAGGGGTGGAATTTCAAAAAAACCTGAAACACGTATTTACTTATTTTTGTACTGAAGCACTTGTGTGAAGTTTTGGATAGAAAAGACTATCTAATCTTGTTTCTCCATACAAACTTTGTACCCTCATTTCATCCCCTTAAGGGGTGAATTTTGAAAAATCCTTTCTTAGTACACCCCTACGTACTACGACAAATGTACTCTCCAAATTTCAAGTCTCTACAACCAGCGGTTTAGGCTGTGCGTTGTCTGTCAATGAGTCAGTCAGTATGTCAGGACAAAGATTCTTATAGTATTAGAAGATTGTGTGTCCTATGTTACGGTGTAAAATGAGGTGTTATCATTTAATGTATGAATGGTATTAAGATTATATATAAAACTGTTGGTTTTATCCGATATTGATTACTTTTCTCGCGATGTTTTCATTCATCGGAAGGGTTTATTTATTTACCTTTACAAAATATCTTTTATTAGTTCATTGTATTCATGTGTGAGAAAATAAGAGAGTTAATACTTCGTTAGAGTCTGATGTAGGTTTGATAAACGTCAGTCAGCAGTCACTTAAATCGACTCTCATGGATTACCAGTAAGCTGTAACAGGCCTTCCGGATATCAAACAGAGTATAATAATATCGGTTTACAACCGGCCCGTCTTGATTATAATATATTTTATTACACAGTTATTACCCATAAAATGTTATTTAATACGATACGACTGTAACTTTGCTGCTGTAGGCGTCAATGATAGCCTTTATTGACCAGGAAATAAACTACGACCTACAATGTCAAATAGATAACACAAAGTTTTTTATCTATCTATATAAAATCCAAAGTCCTGACTGACTGATTGTCTGACTGACTGACTGACTGACTGAGATATCAACGCACAGCTCAAACCGCTTATCCTAGACGCTTGAAATTTGGAGAGTATGTTCTTTGTAAAAAGTAGGCATCCACTAAGAAAAGATTTTTCAAAATTCCACCCCTAAGTGGGTGAAATGAAGGGTTGAACTTTCTATGAAACTTTTTATTCTTTGGGTCAATTGTCTCGAAAATTGGTACACATCCTCTTTAATAAAAATAATGAGTTACGGGTGTCAAATTTTTTTCCAAATCATCCCCCACGCGTTATTCTGACTGACTGAATGACTGCCTGATATACCAACGCACTGCCTAAACCATTGGTCCTAGAGACGTGATATTTAGAGGGTGTGTTCTTTGTGAAGTGTAAGTATCCACTAAGAAATATGTTTATCAAAATTCCACCCCTAAGTGGGTGAAATGGAGGGTTGAACTTTCTATGAAACTTTTTATTCTCTGGGTCAATTGTTTTGAAATTTGGTACACATACTCTTTACTTAAAATAAAGAGTAACGGGTTTCACTGTTTTTTAAAAATCATCACCCACGCGTTTTTCTGACTGACTGAATGACTGCCTGATATATCAACGCACTGCCTAAACCACTACAACACACAAAATTCCACCCCTAAGTGGAAGAAATAAGAAATAAAATAGAATAGTTTAATTTTCTGTGAAACATTTTATTCTCTGGGGCGATGGACTTAAAAATATGTACACATACTCTTCAATTAAAATAATGAGACATGTATTTCACAGTTTCACCAAAATTATCCCTTACGTATTTGTCTAATTATTTGATTTCTTTTTATTGGATTTTTTAAGCGTGTATTTGAATGATTTAAAGCTGAAATGTAGTATAAATATAGTCAATAAGGAAATATTTTTTGAAAATATTTTATTATATTGGAAATATTTCATATTATTTGTGTCAAACATTAAAATAGTACAACTTGGTCTACGTTACCATACTGATTGACTTTAACCACCAAATACTTGGCTGAATTGCACCATCTTACTTTAACCGTAACTATATCTATTAACCGGTGTTTTTATATGGATTTTGTAAGATTTTTGACGTTTGTTATAGTTAAAGTAAGATGGTGCAACTCAGCTTTAATAGTTCTTAACAGCAGAAGACTGCTACTTACTTAAATAATGACGGAGTTCGACCTTAGAGTCGTCTATAGTGACTAATTAGGTCATAAAACGTCAGTCATAAAAAGTTGCAAAACATTATACCTCGCGAGCGAAGCCGCGGGCAGATGCTAGTGTCAGATAAGACAACCGTTTGACCAAAGGTTTGACCGTTGCACTAAGCGTATTACTTCTAAAGAATGGAATTAATTACCGATGTCTGTGTTTGTCACTAAGTACGATGACAGGAGGCATCGCTATCAATGTAGAGACTTCCACCCCAGGGCGGTAGTATCTACAAGTGACAGCAATTCTATCGCATCCCAAAGATCGACTTCAACAACGCGTGCCACAATGCCAAATGCAAGTGTCAATATTCAACTCATCACTCTAAAGTAGTCTGATGTTTAGGGCTGAAATAATGGGAGTCGATTCGATCGCTAGTAAGATAGATATTTGTCAATTCAAAACAATCTATATAGCACATCTGCTCCCATACATTTGCCTAGGTTCGGTAATCGATTCGATTTCTAAATGCAAGTTTTCTATACCTACAGCATGATGAAATATTAGTGGTGAGATTGTTGTATCTATATGGATTGGACAAAAGTCCATTTTCCAGCCCGTCAACTTCAAATACGTGTAGGAGTCATATATCCAAATAGAAAATACATAATATAATATAAAATATACCTAAAAATTTCGAGTAACTCCATTTAAACCCATAAATACAGTCGATAATGTTATAGGTAATATATGACAGGTAGTATATCGTTAAGGGCTACGCAAGTGTCAATTTTACGATTATTATCGAAATATGAGTTGTATCGAGTTTATGTTTGGCTATTCGGTAATAGCTTATAGTATCTTGTCTTATCGATAAACAATTACATAGGTAGCCCTGAACTTTCGAAATGCCCGCTACAAATCGATTAGTTTTTATGTGAATCAATATTATAAATGCGAAAGTCAGTTTATATTTTGTTTGATTGGGACTTTTTAACGGTCAATCGGCTGGTTTATATTTAGCTGAAATTTTGTACAAGGATAGCCAGTTTTATGGATTAGGGCATAGGATACTTTTTAACGTGGAAAAATCAGCGGGGCACAGCTAGTATTCTTCACCACATATTATGTTTCTTTGAAGTGTTACACACTTTATATTTTTGTAAATTGTTAAACACAATCCAAAATTTCATCGTACCGACGGGACTTGAAAACGTCATAAGTAGTCATAGATGGCGCCACCAATGCATAATTGGGTTAACAAATGCAATCCACTAATTTCGTCGTAACGATACTTCGCACCGTGGCTTAATTGGCAAAGCACCGGAACATGTCTTCACTACATATTATAAAACAAAGTCTCCCCGCCACGTCTGCCTGTCCGTCTGTTCACGATAAACTCCAAAACTACTGAACGGATTTTCATGCCGTTTTCACCAATAGAAGAGTGATTCATCAGAAAGGTTTAATTGTATAATTCGTTAAGGTTTTGTGTGATTCGGTTGAAATATGACGACGATCGTTGAAGATGTCAATTCATACTCGACGTAACAAGCTGATGCAACAAAAGTAGGCACATATTATGTTATACGGAGCGGGTCACTAGATAGATAGATGGACACTGCATTGCATACTAAATATAATAAGAAAATCTTAGAACAAATACAACTTCTAGAATGGTTTGACAATGGGCAGTCTAATCGCTTAGAGCGATCTCTACTAAACAACCTTTGGATGGACAGGAGCTAGTTAGATAAATGTGGTCGGTGGCACACAATACCTGCAAAAACATGTACGGATTAAAAAAAATATATGTATAGATGTCTTATTAAAATAATTATGAACTTACATTTGAATACTACGATAATATAGTTACAATAATATACCGACATAAACATACTAAAATAATACTATATTGGATAGGATACACTAAGGTCGCTAGTATTTTCTGAAAAACAGATACCATTGACACTTATTCATTGAAATAGATTGGTAATTGGTTTTTATTTTGAACATAAACATACTTCTATTTATATTCAAAAAGTTATATGTAATTAATTTGATGGGTATGTCACGGTCTTTTAATGAAACAGTTCCTTTTTTTTAATCATCCTAAAATTAGTAGTCTAATTTTTTCTTCTAAAAACAAGAAATAACATCAATTAATATTCAAATCAATACACGTTTATTTTCTCTCACAACGCTGCAATGTATTGTAATAGATTAATAATTATGGTGTATAATATACAGTGGACATAATTATATAGTGGATAGTAGTAGTAGTCGAACTTTGAGTGTTCGACTAGTCGGTTTATTTCACCAATTTAAAGTCACTCAGCGAGCTATGGAGAGAGCCATTCTCGGTTTTTCTCTGTGGGATCTAATCCAGAACAAAGTAATTTGCCAGAAAACTTAAGTGACATAGCTCAACGGATTAGCAAACTGAAGTGGCAGTGCGCTGGTCATATCTGCCGTCCAACAGTGGACTGAACTGGCTGATTATGATGATGATGATGATCGATAACGAAAAATATATTATTATTGCGTATGTTTTACTTTAAGAAACATATTTTTTAATTCGGTTCCTGATCTACAGAAGTAAATAGCAAATGTTTTATGTTACGGTGGTTAAATATTAACAGGCTGTTGAAAAAGTACCTACGCGGCGTTCCGCCTTATTCCAGCCAATCCGGGCCAAGAAGGTGGAACATTTCACACCCTTGGGACACAATGATGCATAGTTCAACAGTTGGTTTACTGCCAGCCGAAGGGTACCTTGAATTGACAAAATAATAGATGGAAGCAGCTCGTAAATCTATTTCTGCTTGGAGGTAATCCTCAAAGTGAGTAGAACGCCTATGTTACCTTTGAGGTCACGGGCATGTGAATAAATCTTACTAGGAGTTGACGTTTTGCATTATATAACAATATTTGCTCATCTCAAATACTTACGATAAAACATACGAGTCCAAATTCGACTTTACTATAATTTACCACCAGGGAAGCTCCAGTCCATACATCTCAGCTCCATCATCAGATAAACCCAATGGTACTATAATATGTCACATAAATATTCCAAATTTAAGCACAATCGGAAACCAGCCAGTGGTTGATGAATCACATCAAAAATCAAAATCAATAAAAATAATTACATGTTGGACGACTTACTAATTATACGAACGTTGAATGTTAATAAAAACTTGTACCTACTTTTATTTATTGTGTTAACCTGTATCATCGGATACGATAACATCGTTCCAACATTTTGTGTTCCAACGTCCAAATTTATATATCTCTCGGGCTTAAATAATTTCTACTTTAAATCGCCTAAATAGCATTTCGGTTCGATTCTATCCCATGAATAAATTACTCGCAGATACTATTTATAATAATATCTTTTGCCCTATTTTGAATGACCAGAGTCATCCCAATGTAAACATTGCCTACAATTAAAGTCGTAATCGAGATTTATACCACTACGTGCGGCAATAAAGCTTTTATTAACGCTTTTATTCCGCTGTTTTTTCAGCTAAAATCTGGCAACACATCTATTTTTTACCATGACGGAAAACGCTTAACTAAAAATACACACGAAAATTTCGCTAAGGTAAAAAAATTCGATAAATCGCCTACAAGGAAAATTCGAGTGTAACAATAAAAGTACAGAAATTTTAACGGGTCTAAATGAAAAAGAGCAAACGAGGAAAGGCGAGGCATTATAATAAGAATTTGGGAGAATTGTGTGAACAACAAAATTCATCTTTTTGTTGGGTAGTTTATACACGTCATCGTTTGAACGCCAAAGGGCAGGGGTCGCGGTGTGACGTACACCTCCGTAGTTTACTTAGCACTCAGTACATAACTTAACAGCTTTTATTAAATCAACTGGTTCAGTTATAGTATCCTATGTTCTGTTACTCAATATAAACATTTCGGCTACATCGGTAAAGCCGTTTGATCGATCTGGAGGTCATTAACGAACAAAGAAATGATATAACTAACTTATGCATTATAACAGTGGTGTTAATAAACATACATTTCAAAATACCATATACGTATTAACTCCTGTTGTTATGTATGTAGTTCATTGAGTTTTAGCAAGTTCTGTTTACCTAGTAGAGAAAACGATTTAAAAGAGTTACACACCTTGAGAATTGGACTATAAACCCAGTGTTACAGTGCTCCATTTCTAACCAAAATTGTTCGTTTTTAAACTTCAGTCTCTCTTCCTCGTACTGTCGTCGCCGCGTCGGCTGAAATCGTGTTCATAACAACTAAGCAAGTTTATTTGTTCAGAGATCAGTCACTGTCTTGCATTGCAGTCCACCGGTCCATTTGTTTGCCCTAAAGGCTTGTTCACGGCAAGAACAAGCCATCAAGGAAAAGTTTTTATTTTGCTATCTATCGTAGGGATGACTAACGATCCTCATAAAAGTGAATGATAATGATGGCTGAGGCGAAGGCTGTTTACTTATACGTTACTTAATGATGAATTTGATCATTTGATTTTGAACCGATTTAAAAAAGGAGGAGGTTCTCTATTTGACTGTTTTTTTATATATGTCTTCGTCATTTACTAACTGGATTATTAATTACTAGCTGATACACGCGACTTCGTTCACGTACACCAAGAATTTTATCATTGTAAAGCTCTGTCAATCTACATTTGTGTGATCTAAGTTATTTAAGTTATGTGTAAACTCAGACTATCATCCAGACGGAGCCGTGCCTAACACCCGTATGAACGCAAGTTCAGTAATACTAAATGCTTGAGTAATAAGTTTCCGCGCTCAGTCTGGCATAGTCAATACGGCATGATTACTACAAAAGCAACGCTGCGAAGTAATACCGCACGGACGCGTCCGTCCCTGCTGCCGCTTGGTAGCAAACTGAGCGCGGAAGCGTATTACTCAAGCATTTAGTATTACTGAACTTGCGTTCACACGGGTGTTAGGCACGGCTCCGTCGGGATAGTCTGAGTGTGTAAAATTCATGATTTTATTTGAACAAAAAGTAGCCTATATTCATCTCCATGCTATAAAGTATCTGCTTGTTAAATTTAAATACAATCGGATCGTCCATTTCGGTGCGATTAGGTAACCAACAGATAGAGTGACATAGTTACAAACGTTTTTATATTATTAGTCTTGATTTTTGTTTGTGAGGGTATACTTCCCTTTTGGTACCATTATAAATTCATAGAGATTTAATGAGAATCTTCAAAGACATGGAACTTGTTATACTGAAACGAAACAGACTAACGCGACATTTGAAGTCGGTTTTTTATATATTTATAAATTTCGTGTTGTAAATAATAATCTGAAATTAGAATATTCTTGTTATTATAGTACTAACTAACAGTACAGGACTCAGGACAAAGAAAAATAAAGCAATATAGTGTTTTGCGACTGTAAAAGCAAGACATACGATCTCATTTTTCATTTTTATTATTGCATTCACTTTTACAACTTTCGTATTGTACTATTATTTATTCTGTGATATTGGCAAGGAATCTAGCAAGATCTACGTATAGACTCAAGAGCAATCTAGCTGGCTTCGATTCATTTTATATCTGTAGGTACATCTCTTTAAACTGCTGTCACTGCTGAAAAAATATTACTCACCTGGTGAAACTTGGCTTTAAGCAAGTTTTATATGAATATTTCTTATTCACATTACCAAAATATTGATAAGATGTGTCAAATTTTGTAATTATAGTTTTCTACGTATATACACCAACTACCAATTCAAGTTCAGAGTAAATAGATTACATACTGCTTCAACTTGCCACATCATAGACGCCACATTTGGATAAACGATTTAGTCACAAGTAAACATAAGGTAACAACTTAGACACACACAATCGCACACACACACACGCACTCACACACAAACACACACGCACACACACACATACACACACGCACACTTTAAAATAAGTTGAACTAACATTAGTATACAATTTGTAGTAAATACCTATTCAAATTTGGGGAAGACACTGTTTTTTTGCAACACAGTATAATAAATAATACTACCGCAGAAAGACAGGGCTTCAAAACTATTATATGTACATAATTAGTTTTTTGGCAATAAAGTTATTTGTATTTGTATTTAACTATCGAATTCTATGGGCTGTATATAAGTTTCGTATCCAGTTCAGTTATCTATGGATTTACGGAACCCGTTAACTAAGCATGGTCTGCATTATTAATTACTATTTATTATTTCTGTTTTTCTATTATCCTCAATTAACAATGTCCCGACGTCTACGAGTGCTACGCGGGTGACCGGGAATCGCTACAACAATGTACACACTATGTAACACACTAATGTTAACCCCACCTAGAGCTGCCAGAACACCGTAAGGTTATTGCGGCGGGTTTTTTTCTAATTGAAATGATGGTGGTCGATAAACATGTGCTTGCATCGAGCAGCTAGGCTCAGTGCACTGACGAGTTTAACGCGTTACAAACAAAAACAGTGTGTGCTTTAAGACCATACGACAAAAGTGAAAACTTCATCAATGCGAAATAGTTGACTTGACCCGACTTTACACGAACTCGAGGCGACTTTACCCGAACGAGCGTTATATATTTTAATTTTAATTTTAAAATTATCGTGAATTTGTAACATTATTATTGTTATATACCGGCTGTAATTCACGTACCTTTAGTCGAATTTTCTCGACCTAGGTTTCGAGCGAGTCAGTCGCTCTTCCTCCGGAGTGAGATCGCGATCTCACCGCGTGACCTCACTCCGACTGACTCGCTCGAAACCTAGGTCGAGAAAATTCGACTAAAGGTACGTGAATTACAGCCGGTATATAACAATAATAAGAGCGTTATATAGCCAAACGTGACGATTAAGTCTCATTCAATACCCACAAAATAAAGTGTGACGCGTGCCTAAAGAAGTTTTCACTTCAAAAACTCGATAAATTACAAGCAAACGTTTCAAGTGTGACTCCGCGATAAGGTACGGACACACCGCGGCGTCCTGCGATCTGCGGGCGCGATCTCAGTACATTCAATTGTTTTCTGAACGCGTTTGGTATGAACCAGTCGATACAAATACTACTGCGCTATCTGATCGCCGCCTAGATCGCGCACGCAGGACGCCGCGGTGTGTTCGTACCTTTAAAGTTAAACATAAGCTGCGGTGACCATTTCCCATCACATGTCCGATCTGCCTGTTTCCAGCCTCTAGTATAAAAAGAAAACACAAATTAGAATACTAGACATTTTTTTCTGTAATCTTAATAAGATCAAGCCTTAGAAGCATTAAAAGTTTCTGATACTCGGCCATCCTGAGGGAACGATCATGAGCGAGCGGCCTCAAGTTAACTGAGTTTGCTTCCCTTACGCTTGTTAGCTAATTGAATGTGCTTAAGTAAGGCTTACTGGGGAAATATATTATTGTGCTGTTTACTAAAGACAACTTTATGTTCTTTAGAACTGCTGATTTTGAGAACTTCACAGTGCTGTAAATGCTAATTCTGTGGGATACAAAATTAATGTTGTAAGGCGAGTTACTTAAATTATAAATACGCATTTCATTTGTTTGTAAATTTATTTAGTTATTCTATCATAGTTCTAGCATCATCAGCAATGACAAACCTAAATCGTAGGTCCTAGGCTTAGGGCAAATTATTTCGTACACTTTTTTGTATATATATGTAGGCGTGTATTTGAAATCTATAGAACATTTTCTAGATTATATCTATAGATAATCTTCTCAAGATGATCATTATATTTTTGAAGAAATAAAGTTTTCATTAATATATTTTGGTATAACGGTTTTATTTATCTATTTAAAGTTGCAGTTGAGAGAGTATATAACATTATGTTTCTTTGAAGTGTCTCACACTTTATATTTTTGTAAATTGTTAAACACAATCCAAAATTTCATCGTACCGACGGGACTTGACGGGGCTTAATTGGCAAAGCACCGGAACATGTTATTCCGGAGGTTGCGGGTTCAAGTCCCGTCGGTACGATGACATTTTGTATTGTGTTTAACAGAGTATATAACGTTAATCGGTCTGTGTAGTAACTAAAAGTGAATTAAGTGACGAAGCTAGAAAATATATCTTCGGCATCTTCAGTATCATTCTGTTAGTGAACTCTACTGAAAGTCAGTCTGCAACAATTTTGCCTGTCGTACCTACCGCTTTTTCTCGGCACATTATAATATACATGTTGTATAAACCTTCCATTAGAGCAGGCGTTAATAAATGAAGTAGGTGCGTAAGTAGGAGTGGGACGAAAACGATCTCGTCATTATATTTTAAATAGAACGCAAATGCTTATTAAAAATACAGGGTTCATAATGTGTTGGGAAAGCAGGTATATGTATGTTTATAATATAATGTAAACATGTACAGTTATTTCTTTTTCATAAACAACCAGTATGAGAAAAAATATAAGCTTGGGTTCCATTCAGAGGTTATCTCTATGACCCATAGGTAAGAATTTACCCACATCTATGTATGTAACTCTTCACTGCCCATTTCGGCTTCATCGGTGGTCATGAGGCAAACCGTTTTACAAGCTTTTATTTTACCTTGCCGTGTTAGTATGTATGTATGTATGTTTGTGTGGCTCAAATCTTGGAAACTAATTAGAACCACTTCCTGACGTTCTTTGGAAACAATGCAATAATGTGGTACCATCAAGCTGATCTAATGACGGAGCCAGGCTGTAGGGATTGGAACTCTGTAATAGCAAATGAACTGTTCCACCATTTGCTATTACAAGGAATTTTTGCTAGTATGTGTTGTTATCATTAGAAGTTTTCATTACACATTATAACGTCTTTACAAAAAGCATGTGTTTAAAAAGTTTTTAACCGACTTCCCAAAAAAGGAGGAGGTTCTCAATTCGGCTGTATGTTTTTTATTAGTGTGTACGTTACGCGATTACTCCGTCAATTGTGAACGGATTCGAATGATTATTTTTTTAATGGGTAGGGTACTTTTCCGAGGTGGTCCCATTGTAATTTTAACGAAATCGGCCGAGCCATTTTCAATATATCAACATTTGTATTACGATGCATTTACATATCTCGACGATTTACTACTTACGAGTACTACTGGAACAGATTAGATAATAGTTACTACGTCTACTGGCTACTTTGAGTAGCGCGACGTTTGAAGTCGGTTCTTTTAGTTTTTTAAACGATTTTAAATTGTTAACATTCATTTATTTTCGGTATTAAATGTTTACAGCCAAATATTTGTTATAGATTTAATTGCTGATTTGTTATCGCATGTAACACATTATGGCTTCGCTGTCCAGTAAAGACTTCATAAGTTAAAATTAAAAAAATCATTGAAATTCTTAATTTTCATATCTCATTTAAAAGTTTTTGTTTTAAGAAGCCTCTGAAATAGACTAACCAAATGAACTCGAACTTTCATTTTGGCCCGTCGTAGTATTATTATCTTTTCTATGCCGTCGTCCTTCAATCGTCATTAATTGATTCACGTCTAGAAATAAATCTATCGCAATACATTCAACGGTAATTTAGAATCTTTTGACCACCTACTTTGAATTGTGAATGATCCGTATGAAAGTTAGAGATGGGCATTGATTAAACGAACTAGTTAAAATAAAACTGCCCAAGTGCGAGTCAGCATCGCGTCTCTTATCGCACACTTAGGGAGGGTTCCGTACAATACGAAACATAACAGAGTTTCAACCTCATATATTTGATTAATTGATATTACCCAGAATATTTGATTTGGTCGCGATCTATAAAGACGGGGCTCGTTTATTAGCGCCATCTATGTCATTTTGCCGAAACTAATAAGATAGATGGCGTTTAAAAACACGTTTTTTGTATGGGGACTCCCTTTAATTTTTTATTTTATTTTGTCTTTAGTATTTGTTGTTCAAGCGGCAACAGAAATACACCATCTGTGATCATTTCAACCGTCTAACTATCACGGTTAATGAGCTATACAGACAGACAGACAGACAGGCAGACAGACAATAAGTTAACGAAAAATACGTCAACGACCCATCGCTAATGACAGTAGTTCTGAAAAAAATTATGAATTCGAAAGTTTGTGAGGATGGTTGTTTGTTACAACTTCACGCGAAAACTTAATGAAACTTGATGAAACTTTCAATGATCATTTAATAGGCTATGTTTTGTTTGTTTTTTTTAGAGTTCCGAAGCCAAAGGGTACCAACGGAACCCTATTACTGAGACTCCGCTGTCCGTCTGTCTGTCTGTCTGTCTGTCTGTCTGTCCGTCTGTCACCAGGCTGTATCTCATGAACCGTGATAGTTAGACGGTTGAAATTTTCACAGATAATGTATTTCTGTTGCCGCTATAACAACAAATACTAAGAACAGAACAAAGTTAAAAATTAAAGAAAAGTTAAAAAAAAGTTTTTTACGATAGCGCAGCGCCATCTAGCTAGCATCAAAGATGGCGCTATCGTCTTTACCTTAATCTGAATCTCGGAAGCGGTTCCAACGATTAAATAAAATGTAGTATACCTACAGGGGATTTCGGGGCGATAAATCGATCTAGCTAGGAGTCATTTTCAGAAAATGTGGTTTTATTCGCGTTTTCGATAATCAACTTTATTGATAATCAACTTAAAATATGACTCTTCCCGACATCTATTGACAAGTAGAAGTACTGTGTCGGTAAAGCAGTTAGTTGCTCTCAATTAAAAAAAAATGTATTATTACTCGTCAATAGATGTCGCGAAGAGTCATATAAAATTTGTCTTGTTTAAGTGGCAAAAAATACCGACCGGTCAACCAGATATTTAATAATATTAATTACTACAATTACTATTACTACTATATAATACTATTCTACCTTTGTGTTAACGTTTACTTAGTTGGTGTTAGAAGTTCGTTAGAAATTCGATAGATCGGTCAACCAGATATTTAATAATATTAATTACTAACACCTTTGTGTTAACGTTTACTCAGTTGGTGTTAGAAGTTCGATAGATATTCGTTAGATGGCGTTCGGAACCCTCCGTGTGCGGGACAAAAGTCTGACTCGCACATGGCCAGTTTTATTTAGTGTTATTTTCGATCTTAGCTAATATTAACAATCACTTTTATTGCACAATATTAGAATATTTCTTTCTCGTATCAATTATATTTCTATGTATCAACGAGTGTGAAAAATTGAGTGCTGGGGGCCTATCTGCAGCAAAGCCCAAAACTCTTGTTTTTAGTTGTAATGTCACTACGCCAGTGAGAGGAAGACACCATTATCATCTCGTTGTCTTAAGAGAAGTTAAATTCAAAAGAAAATATTAATAACTATGTAGGCTCGCTGGACACGGAACCGTTATACCGGATAAAACCGGATAAAATAAACTGAATATTATTAAATTTACCAGTTCCTGCTGACACTTAGATTACATAGTTACCATCAGACATAAAGGTTGCTTTGATAAAGTCGGCGGAAGTCGCCCCACACGTTTCGGCTAAAGCAAAAACTTAATTACGAATGGAAACGCGCCGGCGGCGGCTTCCGGTCGGTGCGACGTCATTTCCGCTTTTTGTAGGGACAAATTTGATACATTTTCCCGCCCTTTTCCCTTCGCTATTTAGTTGTTGTTTTATTAAGCTGCGGTACATTGCAGCGCTGTTGTCAGTTTAGATTGGTCTTACTATACCTCCATACTTGCAACAAAATAAATGAGCACGGTGATCCTATTCTGATAGCTATTTTGTGAAGATGTTATGTGTTCGATAAAGATAACGAATAATATTGTAAAAAAAAACAAAAAGAAATTTAAAATGAACATCAAATAACTTCGAAAACTATATTTATATGTTAATCGATAATTATGGCATACATTTTATATAGTAGGTAGGTTCATGCTACACTCTGTCCTTTTTGCTTTAATCTCTATATCTTTAATTGAAAAATGTCACCAAATTTCTAAATCCGGCATAATGATCTTAGTCACCTATTAGTATGTATGTAGTTATCTATATAATACATAATAATTTTCCGGACAGTACTTGAAATTGCAATACTGCCGATAAACCAATTTAATTTTTTTTTCTATCTGAGTAGTTAAGGTAAATAAATGAAATACTAAAAATGAGCTGATGATATTGAACCAAAACTCATCCTTTGTGTTTTTAACCGACTTCACAAAAAAGGAGGAGGTTCTCAATTCGTCTGTATGTTTTTTTTTTTTTTTTTTGTGTGTATGTTACGCGATTTCTCCGTCAATTGTAAATGGATTCAAATGATTCTTTTTTTAATAGGTAGGATACGTTTCCGAGGTGGTCCCATTTTAATTTTATCGAAATCTGATTAGTATCACCAGAGATATGGAGATAAATACCTCAAACATAGGAGAATGTACTAGTTTTAGTAGAAGAGTCCCAAGAAGATTATACACAATGGAGGTTGCTATTGCATATAAGATATTCTTACGGTAACTGTGAGCGAGATAGAAATAAAGGTGGGGGTAATTTTTTTTATATCTTATAGGCAAGCGTTTGACCACTATCTCAGCTGTTGCTAAGTGATGATGCGGTCGAAGATAGAGAAGTGGACTAGAATGGGAACTGGCTCTCAAGGATAGCTGCCGGAACACATTAGATGTTTGGCGACAGATTTTCTGACTTGAGGGTGGTAGCTGGCCGGGCGGACACTAGATATGTCCTACCACCATGCTGGTTTCTTTGTTGCTGTTGGTTTCTTAACGATGTTTTCTTTCACCGGAGGGCAACTGTGAGAAGCGCACATATATTTTTCGATAGAAAAATTCATTGGTGCACGGCGGTTTGAACTCGGTACCACGGCATCAAAGCCGACTGTTCTCCCAATTACGCCACCGGGCTCTCAATAAATAATTATATATTAATAATTATAAATAAATATTAATAATTTCTTCACAGGAATGTTCTACCGGGCAAAGTCTTGTTAGGGTGCAAACTTTTTTAAACATACCTAAGCTTTTTTGACATGACATGACGTTTGGCGAAGATGGCGGCCATTTCAGTCCCGCGACACTGCAAACATAATTAAAAACCTCAGAATTATGAACGTACTTTGTACCAATCAACACTGCAAAAAAAAATTATAAGTATAATACCACAGATTATATAATAGTTACTACGTAAATCATACTTTCCGTTGTTAGGTTGGCTACACAGTGCTTTCATAATTCGGGTATCCACAATATAGGGAAGTGCCTCTTATAACGTAGTAGAGTGATTCAGTACTCTGTTGGCCATATGGCGGCAATTAATGTTAATAATCGCAAATAATAGTTTTTTTAATATTCATTTTGGAATACAACTAGTCCGTGTTATAAAGTATTTGGAATTATTGTAATAAAATAGACAATTAATTATCGTGTGTGTCAGATGCTTTAATTACACAGGGCCATTTTGGACATTGTCCTTTGATACCTTGATGACGACATCATTATTACTAGTGAATATTTTCACTTTAGCGCGGCATTTAAAGTCAATTTTTTTAGGGTTCCGAACCCAAAGCCTACCAAATGAACACTTTTTGAGACTTTGTTGTCTGTTCGTCCGTCCGTCCGTCCGTGTGTCTATATGTGCGCACTTTACAGATCTGTATCTTCTTAACCGTTATAGGTACATACTTGAAATTTTCAAAAAGTATATATCCGTCAGTGTATAACGGCCCAGACACGAAATTTTATAGATGCATGTAATTTAATTAAAACTTGTTTTGCACTAAAAAGGGTAAAATAAGTTATTTTTCAAAAAAAATAAAACCGACTTCATAACCACAAAAAGGCACTCAAAAGCGAAAAATAATTTACTTAAAATTATTATAAGCGCTACCCACTTCTCTATTTGAAGTCGGTGCCAGCCAAGTCTATTGGATATTAGATAGATACTATGTATGTAGTAGTAGTAAGTAGGTACATGTAGGTTAGTAAGTAGGTAGATACATGTAGGTATTATCTATCTACTACCTATTAGACTTGGCTGGCACCGACTTCAAATAGAGAAGTGGGTAGCGCTTATAATAATTTTAAGTAAATTATTTTTCGCTTTTGAGTGCCTTTTTGTGGTTATGAAGTCGGTTTTATTTTTTTTGAAAAATAACTTATTGTACCAATATTTATATTCATCTATACATATTGAAACATTGGAACATCACAGACACCAATATTATAAATGCGAAAGTCAGTTTGTTTATTTGTTTGAGAATTCTTCACCGTCAAACGGCTGGAATTATCTATAGATTAGGCTATAGAATATTCTTAACGCGGGCGAAGCCACTGGGCACAGCTAGTAATAAAATAAACAATATTAGCAAGATGTAAGACCTAAGCTCCAGGGTGGAAGTGTAAAGGCATAATCTGAGTTATGGAACATAGTATTTCAAGAAGAACGCCATGCATAAATCATAGGGCTATGTTCGGTCACTATTACGCATAGTACAAAAACTAATACTCCACAATCTAGAATACGTCACTGTGTCCCATTAACGCTAACAAACGTAAATATGAAAGGAAAAGCGTTAGCAATTCTTTTCAATGGTAACGATTAACGCGCCAGCTCCGACACCTTAACGAGCGATAACAAGGAAATAGAAAAAGAAAATGGAGTGAAAAACAGCCAGGTAATTACAGTATTATTCTGAAGATAAGCAATTAGCGATTATAATGGTATTTTATACAATTTTAGGAGCAATGCCCGAATAATTTCCCCTTATTAGATGTATATATTATATATAAATATGTTATATAATGTTTTATTATACGTATAGTAAGTCCATGGTTCTTTTTAGCGTTATAGAATAGCATTAGGCTTATTTAACGTAACCATATTATTTCTACTATAACTTTATTCTTAAGACTGCAGTGAGATGAGGTGCTAAAAGTCTTTTAGTCCAAAACATACAACGGAACTATGTCAAATTACAACCCGTTTTCCAATGTTTAATGTTTTATTTGCCCAAAAAATTGAACACATTTGCCCAAAAAATGCTTTTAAGAAATCTGTATACGTTGTTTGAAAGTTAAACATTACGCACCTTTAAAAAAATGTGCGGTAAAGTAGGTACTTAGATGAGAGTACCTATTTTACCGCACGCTCCGTTATATTGTGCGTAATTTTTAACTTTTTAACAATGTATATAGAATCAAGAATCAAGAATCAAGAATCAAAGCATTTATTCAGTATGTAGGCAGTATAAATATACGCACATATACACGTCAAAATCATAAATCATAACCAATTATCAAGTAAACATAGCAAAAGCAGAATTTAACGCTTTGAATTAGAAAAAAAAAGTAATGAACCATTCAGCTGTCATCCAATCGTTTACGTCAGAATATTTAAAAAAAATTAAAGTAGGTTAAAACCAACCATACATGTAAGTGTGTGTTTCAGTACTTCAGACAATTTTTATATAAAAAAAAAAAAAAATAAAAAAAATAAAAAAATATATAGGCTTCGTAAATGCATTTTTTGAGCAAATGTGTTGAAAATAACTATTAAACCATTTTAGAATATTCAGTCGTCGATGATATATTTCGTGAATTTCGATGAATTTAGTAGCCTATCTTCATCCACATGTAAGTATTTCCTTGTTAAATTTCAGTAAGCTCTGAAAGTCCGTTTAGGCGTGATTAAGTAATAAACAGATAGAGTGACATGGTTAAAAACGTTTTTATAATATTATAGTATGGAAGTACGGATAGTATGGATACTTGGACTTGGATGGACTTATCTGACATATTTTTGACTATTTTAGTCTTCTTACTTTTCTTAGATACCCATATTGAAAACCAATAGCTATAAAATTAGATGAATACCCATATCCTATGATGAGATGTTTCCCTTCACTTGAGGTCACATTGCTTTGCTCAGCGACGTTCAAAGAACAATATAAAATATTTATTAAAACCATGGGATACGTATGCTTTACCACTCGCCAGCCCTTAATCGTATTATGAATGCAAAGTCAATTTGTTTGTTTATATGTATTTTAACCAATTTCAAAATCGACAAGGTTCTCAGTTAGTGTGTTTTTATCCGACTTCACAAAAAGAAAGAAGTTCTCAATTTTTCTGTTTTTTTTATGTTTGTTATCTTAGAATTCTGTCGTCCGTTGAATATTTTTATTGTTTGAGAGAGTAGTACTTCCCATGGTTTTTATCGAGATCTGATCAGTATCTCCAGAGATATGGAGATAAACACCTCATACCTGCTATTAACAATGACTAGTTATATTGATAAAGATTAGACAAATATCGTTAGGAGGTTTTCTTCAAATTCTTCAATGTTCAGCAAATACTAAACATTTAAAGCCGGCAGTTTTCAATGTAATCCTAAAACACAAGTAAAGCTGCGTGGTAAACTTGTACCGCCATATTTCATTGGTAAAATATTCCGCTTGACACCGAATTATTGACACACAAGTGTGGGAGTGCTGAGTGGTGCTATATGATTGATCTGTGCCTATATGTGCCCTTCGACACCTAAAACGATGTGATGGATAATATGACGGAATATGGATAATATTCTGTGTGCTGAAATATAATAATGGAGTGACACGGTGTTGACAGGTTAGTAGTGCGGACGCTAAAGGATAAGCGTGTGCAAAGCGCTTTTGTTTTTCTCTTAGGCTCTTCATACACGGTAAAAAAAACAAAAGCGCTCCGCACATATATATACCTTGCAAATCTCCGATACCCGACGGCTTTAGTAGGCGAGGCGATTACTGCATTACAAATTGAAATGTCGGCGATGCTGGCATGTGTTTGAATCTTTTTGAATTTGTATTGCATGTCGCTTCGACACTAAAATCGTAGGGTATCGGAGATTTGCGTGGTATTGTGTATGAAGCTTTACTGTTGGACAAAGGAAGGTAGTAAAAAGTAGGAGGTTGATTTCTTTTTTTGTTTATTGTTATTTTATTTTTTGTTATTTCTTTGACATATTTTTGTTTATGGACCAATTTTATTATTTTCTATGACTCTTTATTGTTAAATGTGTCTACATAAAGCCGAAAAGACTTCCTATAAATAATAAATTATTAAAATATCTACAGTTGCATATAAATGGTATTTGTCCTTTACCTTTTATTATTTTTTAATCCTTGATTACATGAAATCTACTTTTAAAATTCAATGGTATTTCGCTTCTGTAAATAAAGGTTTTGCTAACCGTTATTAATGTTAGCTTAATAAACACTAATATTGCATAAGTTGTGTATTAACAAAATCTACCTTTATAAATCCACGCTGCTAATTCAAAAACCTGCTCTATTTGTAGCAATTCTATTATAAATGTAGTTCCATTGATGAAATGAGCTCTATTGAAAGTAAATTGCCAACTCATGTCGGTTTGAATAATTTGTAGTTTTCATTAATACAAATTTAACAGAGCCTGTTGTAATACTTGTTGATTTTACAAACAAGCATGTTCTAAATATTTGCTTTTTTCACTTTGTTAATATTATATACTTTGTGCAATATATAGATTTGTTTTGTGTGGTAATAAATGTGGTTATTGGGTGTATTTTGGAATAACTCGGTTATTTTATTTTTAGTATTAACGGCGGATGGAAAACTAATGCAACATTTTTTCAGTCAGTAAGTAAATTTACAGTTCAAAGGTACTTTTTGCCGGCAGTGGCAATCTTGCATCGAAAATTATTTAAAAATCGTTTGTGATGTGATAAAGATAAAAAAGTACAAGAATAAAAAATAAATATTAGTAAAATAATTAGTATTGACATCGTTTTCTTATATTACTTAGATTCAACGCTTTGCCATCTGCCTTTTTATTTGTGTCTACAATTAAATTAAACACTTTATAAAATCCTATCCTAAACTTCTATACCGTATTTTCTACGAAGAAAATTACTATATTTTCTTCTAGCGTATTTCTCCTATAATTCCTCTGCATTGAAACTTGAACAAAACAAGTTCGAGCTCAAAAACACAAAACAAAACAGCAACAAGAAACTGCTGTGAGATATTCTGTGACCACAGCTTAACCCTAAATACTTCACGTAAGCCAGATACCGAGCAAACATCTTGGAGGTAAAGCGGGCCAAACCGGGGCATGTTTTACCCCTCAAAGGGATGAATGCCAACGCCCACTGCCTTCATTCGCCCATTCGTTGAAAGAGAACGATGATTACCTACTTTCTGTGAAAAACACCTTCGAAAGAAGGTCACAGTGTCACAGATTATACATTAGGTATCTACTCAGGGTTCATAATTATATAAATTCAAAAGTCGGGTTGTTTTATTTGTGACGGTGTATAGACGGTTTGAGTACAGACAGTCGATAGGGTGGATTAGGACTAGTAAGGTATATAATTTAAGATAATTAAAAAAACTAAAAGAACCGACTTCAAATACCGCGCTAGGTACCAAGTTTGAGGTGCTTATCTCCATATCTCTGGAGAAACTTATCATATCTCAGTGAAATGTAAATAGAACCTCTTTGAAAGTATACACTTTAACCAAAAAAAAATTTTCTTCTTCTTCTAGAAATCGTGGAACATGCATATAAATAAAAGATTCCGACGAATTGATAACCTCCTCCTTTTTTGTAAAGTCGGTTAAAACCCTAAGGCTGAGTTGCACCATGTTACTTTAACCGTAACTATAACAATTAACCGGTGTTTTTATATGGATTTTGACAGATTTTTGACGTTTGTTATAGTTAAAATTAGATGGTGCAACTCAGCCTAAGTATATCCAACTAAACAGGCATAATTTAACACAAAGCGTTTGTAATTAACTATGGAACATCAACGTCTGTTGCTAATCTGACTTGACTAGAACAATTGAATGCGTCGGGAGCATGAAATAATTTATGGTAATGATACAGATTGAAATTAATGTTACGTTTATATAATATAACTGATATTTAAATATGTTTAGACATGATACTGTGCATACATATATATACATATCTATATGACTTTGCTTATAGTCACTTGAAAGAAGTGTCGTAGAATTTGATGTGTCGATAAGATTTAGCATTATTTCGAGTAGATTGTTTACTTTATTACTTACCAATACAAATATTATAATCGTAGACAAATAAATATACTTTTAAGGATTTGACAATAGGCGGCCTCATCAGTTCAAACAATATTTAAAATACTACTTACTATTTGATCGACAAAGGCTAGAGTTTTGGAAAACGCGGTCGGTGGCATACATACAAATAGCGCCCAATAATCCTAGTGATATCATAAAATATTTGAAAGCTTTGTTGAATGTTTGTTACTTAATCACGCAAAAACTGCTAACAGCATGAAACTTACGAATATAGATTGTAACCTGGATTAACACATAGGATCATTTACGAGTACTTTTACCGCAGGTGAAGCCACGGTGCCACACCTAGTTTTATAATATTTTCTCACATAAACCTTTACAATTATTATTATACTACAATATCCTAATATTAAAGTTTCGAATATAGCTAATAAGATTGCTACGCCTCTCCGTTGAAATCGTGACACACTTCCAAGATAATTTACAGATAAAACTGTAAAGACTCAAATATTACGCAAAATAAACATTAACTTACTCAATTAAAATATTTATTGACTATGGTTGCCCACAAAGTAATCTTAATCAATTTTATATTCCACTTTCAATTCATCTAATCGAATATTTTTACATCATTAGCGATAGATATTATTCTCTCTGGATATGTATTTGCCTAATTAGGATTACATAATGATATATGAAGATTCATATTTCATCATATTTTAGTTTTTAATTATTTTTGTAATATCGTATTATCTTGTTTTCTATGGTTTATTGATGATTGTAAATGATTTATTTTTCTCTACCGCACATCATCGATCGCGTATTGTTACCCCACGAAAATATATTCAAGCGTTATCCGTCTAAACATGGTTATAATGTAGCCGCAATTTAATATTAATTAGTTCCAAAATTGCTGTTTCCACCGCAACTATGGTCAGCGATTATCTCACAGCACAGTTAGCTGTTATTTAATTTTACGCGTCGACTTTTAGTCAAATAACATCAGGGTTAGTCGAGTTTAACTTGTAGAATATTTTATTTGTAAGAAAAGAGTTATTATTATTATTATAGATTATCTTTGATATTGGTGATATGTCTACTAAAAAGGTACCTACATTACATTTTTACCGGTTTGGATATACAAATGCTTTTGAAATAAAATTTTCACAAATTAGGTACGGTACTCAATTTGTAATAATTGTATTACAAAAGTAACAGATATTGATCGGCTACCTTTTATACCAAAATGTATGCAGCATTTTTATGCATAAATATATAGCATAAATTTACTTATTGCATAAGTAATACATACACAAGGCTTAAATGAGTACCAATAAACATTTTGGTTGGTTAGTGCTGGTACTCACATCTGCTAATCGCAATTACTGATTTAATATCATAATAATGTCCGTAGGAGCCAAATGACCTAAAGATAAGATAAAGATAAAGATAAATTTATTTGCAATAAACATGTGGACATTGCAAGCATGCTTGCAGAGATCTTATTGTATGGTTGTTTATATATTGTTTTACCTTTTAAAGGCGTACAAATAAAGAGATGGCCGTCAACAATCATTATTCATTATACAAATATTCAATTAGTTACATAAAAGATTTTAAAAAAGAAAAAGTATAATTGTCATACATTAATTTTGTTAGTACCTTTAAAGCGTCAGTTAGTAGGTACATTACATTATTTATTTATTTTAATCTGTATTACATAGTCACATTTGGATTATAAAATTGTTTGTCATTAAAGAAGTCATTTATTGCATAATAGCATTTGTCCATTAATATTTTTTTAAGTATATTTTTAAATGCGTGTGCTTGCTTTTCTCTTAGAGCTTTGGGGATTTTATTGTATATTACTGGACCCATGCATACTATGCTCTTACTCATAATTGTCTTTTTTGCAGATTGCAGCTGCAGTCTACCTTTGTCGCGTCTATTTCTCTGTACCGTCTCTGACAGACGTGGAAATAATTGAGGATTTGATTTTACAAATAGAGCCGCTTCTAAAATATAAAGTGACGGAAGTGTTAAAATTTTATATTCTTTAAATTTAGGTTTACAACTGTCGGTGATTTGTAGGCCAAACATAGATCTAATACAACGTTTCTGTGCCTTGAAGACCATGAGCGAGTTAGTCGAGTTTCCCCAAAAGATCACTCCGTAACGTAATAGTGAAGCAGCCAAGCCGTGGTACGAAGTTATTACAGCATCTTGTTGAACCACACGATTGAGTTTATGAAGAGCATAGGCAGCACTACTCAATCTTTTACATACAGTTTCTGTATGAGCTTTCCAATCAAGTTTCTTGTCAATTGTTAAGCCTAAGAATTTAGCAGTTTGAATGTCATTAATAATTTGATTTTGGTAATTTATAATATATGTAATAATATAAATGTAAATGATATGAAATTGCATTATTATTTTTATTGTGACTGAAAGCTTTGACCCCGCGGTTCAAAACGCTCTAATGTTGGTGTTTCGAATGCCCGCACATTAACGTGTACATAATTTATAAAGTTTCCACAAAGCATTCTTTGTCATATACAATTTTACTCGTATAATATATGTAGAGAATTTTAAAAAACGTTTTTAGGTTTACTTAGTTCATAAAGTTCTACTCTATAGTTATTTTGCAATATGTTAGGATAAAACAACTGTTTAAAAAAAAAATAGTTATTTAATTTTCTTATTGTGATTTCATCCAGATCTGATGAGTATCTCCAAAGATATGGAGATAAAAACCTCAGACTTGGTACTATGATTACTACTACTACTAGCGCAGTATGTAAAGTGGTTTTTTCGTTTTCTAAACGATCATTAATGTTTTTTTGATAATCTTTCTTGTCTTTTGATCCTAGAACTGTAATACTATTCTGTAGCTAATGAAATATCCCACTAACCTGACATTAAAACAAAAAAATATATACAGACGAATTGAGAACCTCCTCCTTTTTTGTGAAGTCGGTTAAAAAGAAACAGCAAGAAGATAAAAAAATGTTCATCCTAAGTTAAATAACATACACAAATAGAAATAAGCGAGGCCTATAAGTTAATTGACCCATTGAAATGAGCCAGCTTGTGTGCCTACATAATTTAAAGAAAATTTACTACAAGTTTTACCAAACAACCGAAAATTCGACCCACTCATCTTCTATACATACATAATTATATCGCCGAGGTACTTTAAGCCTGATACTCAAGGCTCCCCTGTTGAATCAAGAGCAAAAAGGAGCATTGTGAGGCCCACAGAGGTCCGTCGTTATCTGTCCTCTCTCGATTCTCTTTTGTTACATCGTTTGAAGGTTTCCATGGGGTACCAAATTCAATTGACAATTTAAGAGCGATCCGTGGAATTTCCTCCCTATTCCTTACGAAAGTGGATACGACTATCTTGCAGGTTTTTTTTCTTTTCATTATAATGTATTTTACGGTGCAAAACCCAATTTTGTGTTTCGTCACGCTTTCCCTTTGTTTTAAATGTTGGACGAGAGAATTCTGAATGAACCGAGGGAAATTCTCAATTTTTGCGTCGTAGTAAAGTTGTTTATTGTTCGCTTCATTTTCGGCTCTCATTTACGCGAAAGTAACTCGATATTTACGGCATAGAATTTGGGAAGTTGTGATAAATATCTTTTTAATAAATAGCTTGTCCCACTGACCTTTCGTAATGCGTAACCATAAAGCTTTAGTTAGTCGCCCTATAACGAAAGTGATTTACAAAACCGAAGGGATTTCAGGAATGTACAGGAAAACGAAGGCGAAATTACTTTCTGTAGATTTTATAGGCTTTGCGGAAGACGAGGGAACGCTAATTATGTAAATCTCTTTTCTTGTGAGCTTATTCTATTAAGGCGCAAACTCTTTCATCCAACGTGTACTAAATTGTAAGATTAAGATTTTATTTGGGTGTTTTCGGCCGCATGCGGTTAGAGGGGTGATTATGTTAAACGGAATGTATACTCTAGAACATAGAGAAAGTATATATATAAACATATATATATATATATACCTACCAACCAGAATTACGACCTGTATCGACCATTTTATGGTTAAGACTAATTGCAAATGGACGACATTAGTCTTTGAGCAGCAATTAACAGATCATTCCCCTATTCTTCTTTATCTAGATAATGCTAAAATCCATAAAAATACCTTTGCTTCCAGAAAAATACATACTATTAACAACGAAGGAGTCTCAGACCTACTTGTTAAAGAGAAATGGAGTGATTTGCTTCTATTACGTGATGCTAACTTAGCTGCTGAACTATTTGCGACGAAACTACTCGGTATAATTATTAAAAATACACAAATAAGAATAATATCTAGGAAAAACAACCGCTTAAACCCTGGATCACCCCCTCTATCACCCAGAGTGTAGTGAGATCCATAAGAAAAAGAGATAGGTTACATATGAAAGTAAAAAAATATCCTGACGATAAGAATAGAAAAGAAAAATACTTAAAATATAGAAACATTTGTAATAGTATTATAAAGAATTTGAAGAAAAAATATTATAAGGAAAAGTTATGTAGAAATAAGGGAAATATAAAGGAGACCTGGAATATCATAAAAGAAGCGTGTAATTTTAAAGAGTCTAAAGTCCCACATTCTGATTTATTAAACATTAAAAATAGCCCGATTGAATCTCTCAACACTGTAAATAATTATTTTTTTCGTCAATTGGTGGTTCACTTGCAGACAAAACTCTACAAATGTTAAACAAAAATGAATCTCAACTGTCTTTATTAGCCAAAGCATCATATGAACCCATGAATACAATGTCATTATTTCCCACTGACACGGTTGAAGTAAAAGCTGTGATTCTCGGCATGAAGTCACACAGTACTCCGGGATGGGACAAAATTACAGCAAACACACTCAAAACTTTTCACCAGTTCTTGGCAGAGCCAATAACGTTTATATGTAATCTTAGCTTCGAAACCGGCACGTTTCCAAAGGTATTCAAAACAGCAATCGTTTGTCCCATATTTAAATCTGGTGAAAAAAATAGTCCATCTAATTATAGACCCATTTCTCTCCTCTCGACTCTCTCTAGAATATTAGAAAAGCTGATGAAAAATAAACAACTTACTTCAGGCAAATCAGTGTGGGTTCCGGGAAGGTAGGTCTACTGAAGATGCGGTCATGAAGCTGGCATCGATGATCACATCATACTTGGACAATAGAGATAAATGTGTCGGTGTGTTCCTTGACCTCCAGAAGGCATTTGACATCTGTCTGGCAAAATACAAAGTGTAAAGGTTGAGAAGTATGTGAGTGAGAGCGCATCGTGTACATATGGTGTGCCACAAGGAAGTACACTAGGGCCACTGCTGTTTCTCATTTATATTAATGATCTGTGTAGTACGTCCTTGTCTGGCCTTGATCTATTGATGTTTGCTGACGACACCGTACTACTCGTCCATGATAAGTCCTGGGATATGGTAAAGACACGAACTGAGAAATGTTTATCTACTGTAACACACTGGCTAGAAGATAGTCTACTGTCGCTAAACGCGAGTAAGACAAATTACATGTGTTACAGTATTACATCAGCAGGCAGTCCAAAATCAGACTTTTTTATTAGAATACATACTTTCCCTTGCAACAGAAAAGAATATGTAACAAACTGCGACTGTGCAATGCTAAATCGGGTTAGCGTTATTAGATACCTTGGGGTAACAATAGATGATAAAGTCAACTGGAACGCGCATATAAACGTTTTGGCGTCTAGAATAATAAAACTTATATATATATTTAAAACCATATCTTGTAGTCCAAACATACAAGGCGCTGTCTGAATGCCTGATCAGGTACTGCATATGTGTATGAGGAAGTGCAGCCAAAACGCATTTGATAAAAGCGGAACGAGCACAACGCGCCCTGTTAAAAATTATGCTGTACCTAACTTATAGGCATCCTACATCTGCGGTCTACGAAAAGGCGAATGTTCTCTCTGTTAGAAAAATATTTGTTTATGAAAGTTTGCGGCGATACCATAGGAAAATTGTTCCATTTTTACCAGAATCAACAAAAAGAGTAAACATTGTCCAGTTCCAAGCTCCAAAACAAGATTCGCTCAAAAACATTATGACATACTAATTCCACGTCTTTATAATACAATTGATAAGATACACAATATTAGAAAAATTAATAACAATGATATAAAAACTAAAATTATACCATACCTCAAAACATTTGAATATGACAACTTAGAAAAACTACTTGGTGATACATACTTCTGGTTTCAATATAAATTAGAGTGTTTAACTTTTTACATATAAAATTACATACATATACACAAACTCAGATACAGACTTACAAATAAAGACATATTCATACACTTCTACTCATACACACAGAAATACACACCTACATACATACATCCTACACCCTCCCTCACAAACATACGCATAAATACAAACACACACACACACACACACACACACACACACACACACACACACACACACACACACACACACACACACACACACACACACAAATAAATTAAAAATAAAAGTTAGTAATTAGCAATATTATTTGTAAGCAGTAAATAAATTGGACATAAAACAAAGTGATCACATATATGGGAGAAGCCATTGGCTCCTGAGACACAGCAACGCTAGTTCGGGAGCTTATGGATTCATTATCATATTGTACAATGTCATTATGTCAATAAAGAGATTTTGTATTTTTTTTGTATTTTGTATATTTATTTATTTATTTATTTTTTTGGCACACAAAACAGAATTCTTTTATAACAATGCACAGAATAAAACAATATTTTAGTTACGAATAGTAAAGCATTCCTAAATATGTGTACACAACATAATTTATCAACACCAATATATATATATTATAAATGCGAAAGTCAGTTTGTTTATTTGTTTGTTTGTTTGGGACTTCTTCACGGTCAAACGGCTTTACCGATTTGGCTGAAATTTTGTACAAAGAGAGTACATAGGGCAGAATAGGATATAGGATACTTTTTTTTGGCTATCGATTCAGGGGGTCCAGATATTTTTAATTGAATTTTGTAAATATAAGACTTCTTCTCGAATAAACGGCCTGACCGATTTGCCTGAAATTTTGTATAAATACATGTCATAGGGCAGAATAAGATATAGGATACATTTTTTCTGGCTGTCGAGTCAGGGGGTCCAGATATTTTTAATTGAATTTTGTAAAGATAAGACCTCTTCGCGAATAAACGGCTTGACCGATTTGCCTGAAATGTTGTATGAATACATGTCATAGGGCAGAATAAGATATAAGATACTTTTTTCTGGCTGTCGAGTCAAGGGGTCCAGATATTTTTAATTGAATTTTGTAAATAAAAGACCTCTTCTTGAATAAACGGCTTGACCGATATGCCTGAAATGTTGTATAAAGACAGTTCATAGGGCAGAATAGGATATAGGATACTTTTTTTGGCTATCGAGTCTGAGTGTTCAGTTTTTTTTATTGATTTTTGTGAATGTGTGGCCTCTTATCAGCTAAACAGCTTGACCGATTCAGCTGAAATTTTATACATATTACAGTACTTTGTAGGAAACAATTCAGCAACTTTTATTATTTACATGCATCAAAATCACATTACATGCATCAAAACGAGTCCATAAATTGAAACAGTATACAACTTTCAAAAATCATAATGATTATTTACTTTAAAATAAGTGGATATAAAGTAAACTTTATACTACTTTTTTACTACTACCTTCGTGTCATTGGTGTTGACTTAGTAGGTCATAAAAACTGTCAGGGTCATAAAAGATCGTAAAAATCTTTGGCGCTCGCTTCGCTCGCGCAGTGGTAGTGCTCGCGCTCGCGAAAGCATTTGTTATATCTACTTTGTAGGAAACATTTCAGCAACTTTTGTATTTTAATAGCCGCATGCATCAAAACGAGTCATAAATCAAAACAGTACAACCTTCAATAATCAGAATTTTTATTTACCTTAAAATAAGTAGATATCAAGTTTTACCTTTGTGTCATCGGTGTTGACTTGGTAGGTCATAAAAACTGTCAGGGTCATAAGAAGTCGTAAAAAATTTTTGCGCTCGCTTCGCTCTCGCAAGCTTTGGTTATATCTACTTTGTATGAACATGTCAGCAACTTTTGTATTTTAATAGCCATATTTATCAAAACGAGTCATAAATTGAAACAGTACTACCTTCAATAATCACAACGATTATTAACTTTAAAATAAGTGGATATCAAGTTTAACCTTAGGGTTATCGGTGTTGACTTAGTAGGTGATAAAAACTGTCAGGGTCATAAAAGGTCGTTAAAATTTTTTCGCGCTTGCTTCGCTCGCGCGTTAGTAGCGCTCGCTACGCTCGCGCAAGCATTTGTTTTATCTACTTTGTAGGTAATATTTCAGCATTTTCATAATCATAATGATTATTAAACTTAAAATAAGTGGATATCAAGTTTTAACTTTGTGTCATCGGTGTTGACTTAGTAGGTCATAAAAACTGTCAATGTCATAAAAAGTCGTAAGGAATTTTCGCGCTCGCTTCGCTCGCGCAGTGATAGCGCTCGCTGCGCAAACATTTGTTTATTCTTCTTTGTAAGTAATATTTCAGCAACTTTTGCATATTAATAACCACATGCATCAAAACGAGTCATATATTAAAACAGTACAACCATCAATAATCATAATTATTACTAACCTTAAAATAAGTGGATATCAAGTCATAAAAGGTCGTAAACATTTTTCGCACTCGCTTCTCTCGCAAAGCGGTAGTGCTCGCTCCGCTCGCGCAAGCATTTGTTATATCTACTTTGTAGAAAACATTTCAGAAATGTTTGTATTTTAATAGCCGCATGTATCAAAACGAGTCATAAATTGAAACAGTACAACCTTTAATAATCATAAAGATTACTAAACTTAAAATAAGTGGATATCAAGTTTAACCTTAGAGTTATCGGTGGTGAATTAGTAGGTCATAACTGTCAGGGTCATAAAAGGTCGTAAACTTTTTCGCGCTCGCTTCGCTCGCGCAAGCATTTGTTTTATTTACTTTGCAGGTAATATTTCAGCAAATTTTGTATTTTATTAGCCGCATGCATCAAAACGAGTTAATGAACTGTAAACAGTACAACCTTCAATAATCATAATGATTATTAAACTTAAAATAAGTGGATATCAAGTTTTACCTATGTGTCATCGGTGTTGACTTAGTAGGTCATAAAAAGTGGTGGGTCATAAAAAGTCGTAAAAAAAAATTGTAGCATTTGTTTTATCTACTTTGTAGGTAATATTTCAGCATTTTTTTTATTTTAATAGCCACATGCATCAAAACGGGTCATACATTAAAACAGTACAACCATCAATTATCGTAATGATTATTAACCTTAAAATAAATGGATATCAAGTTTTAACTTAGGGTCATCGGTGTTGACTTAGTTTATACTATACTATAATATTATAAAGAGAGAACATTTGTATTTTTGTATGTTTGTAGTGATTTGCCTCAAAAACTACTGAACCGATTTAAAAAATTCTTTCACTAATACATAGAATGGACTTTCGGAATAAAAATAGGCTATATATTATCCCGTTTAAATCAAAGGTACATTCGTGGTGACCTAATTTGCAACCTAAGTCGGCAAAAAAACGGTCGAAAAAACACGTGTCTTACGAACGCTGCTTAATTGAAAATAGATAGAAGAATATTTTCTATGCAAGAGTTGTACAACTTAATAAGACCTACAAAAAAGTCTGCAACAGCATATATCTATCTCTTAAGGTTGACTCACAGTAACCATTTTAATCTTTAATTTTTTGTTAAAAAATATTACATAACTTCCAGCGCTATTTTCAAGTATATATTATTAATCCTTATTCAAATAATTACATTAATTAGCTTGGCCACATATCATAGATTAAAATTGTCCTTTACAGTTTATAATTCAAATGAAAGCTCTAGAAGATATCACGGATTTCACATACACGCATCGCAAAATTAATAAAATATTTGCAGTGAAACCACAGAATAAGTCATAGTTACTGCGAAAATATTATTATAAGCTTAGCTTTTCTGTAGATCCCCACCGATCACAATCAATTTGAAGTCAAAATAGTCAATAATATGATCTATTGTATAAAATAATAATGATCTATATATATGATATAATATAACCACCCCAACTGATCTATGTATAATCTTTTAATTAAAAGCATTCCAATGACTCTAAACACGATATTTAAAATCTGAGCTGTAAGTTGGTTAGGATTTGAGTATTCTGTAGAGTCCAGGAGGCTTCCATGTTCTTACAATATCGTTGAAGAAGAAGATTTTCGTTTCATTTCATTTTCGTTTCATTTCGCTCATAGTTTTATAACGATTGAACGAATTTCATGAATCAAAGCTAAGAAAACTCTCGATGAAGACATCTATCAAATAAAAAAAAAACTATCTATAATAAAAACAAAATCGGTTCATCCGGTTAGGTGCTAAGATGCTACAGACAGACACACAGATACACACGTTAAGCGTATATTACCTCTACATTTTGCGTCGGGGAACGCCGTAAGTTTAAGGCGGCAGATGTACTCCTTGGTGGTAAGCTACTTTTTGGTAGATTTAATGATTCCACTATCACTGTACGAAAACTCATGATTCATGAATGCACATAAAACTTTCATTGGTATATAGCTAGGATTAGAACCAACGACTGTCGGGTCAGAATTAGGGTAACTATCCTTTACACCAAAGGGCCGTCCAATATCAATACGTAAGTATTATAAAACAAAGTTCAACACTGCGTCTGTCTGTCTGTTCGCAATAATCTCAATAGCTACTGAACGGATTATCATGCGGTTTTCACCAATAGCCAGAGTGTTTATGAGGAAGGTTTAGGTGCATAATTCGTTAAGGTTTTGAGTAAATTGGTTGAAATATGACGATGATTGTTAAATATGTTCATATTTTATATTCGATGCAACAAACTGATGCAAATTTTGTAGGCATATATGTTCTACCCGTGCGAAGCCGGGGCGGGCTGCTAGTAGGTTATAAAAAACTTTCAGTGTCATAAAAAGTCATAAAAGTAGTAATAACGCTATATGGCATATAATAGCATGTTTTCGCCTCATACATTAGACTGACTCAAATACTTAAACAGCAAAATTTGGTAAACCTTTTTTAGTTTAACCAAGTAATGATTAATGACTTTAACAATAGACGATATCGAGTTCGACCTATGAGTCATCTACAGTGACTTGATTTTTAGGTCATAAAACTGTCAGAATCATAAAAAGTCATAAAAAATGTTCACTCGCGCAATGATAGCGCTCGCCATGCTCCCGCAGCTATTCACCTTACTTTCTTTGTAATTAATGTTTCAGGAACTTTTGTGTTGAGTCAAACAATTAAACAGCACAACTTCGTATACCTAACCAAAATGATCAATTACTTTAACAATAGAGGATATTGAGTTTGACTTTGGGGTCATCTATGGTGACTTGGCCTAAGAGATCATCGATCTAGACCTCAAAGGTCATAAAGACACAAATAACGCAGGCGAAGCCGCGGGTAACAGCTAGTAAATATTATAAACAATTACTCTTGCATTTAAAACATAAAAACAAATTAAAATTAATTTATCCTAGATATCATAATGATATCAGGATGTTTCATTATACGGACAACTGGGTTAAAGAATGACGTGTTATTTGTACAAACTTCCAATATGAATATTTTTAAATGGGGTTGACGTCGTCTAGGTGTAATGTTGAAATTAAGAGAAAAAAGTAAAGCTGGTGAGTCTATAATAGAATGAATAATCTTAAAGATAATTGTGAAATCAAAGTATTTGCGTCTAGTGGCAAGGGGTAACAACAAAAGGGCAGTCTGCGTTTCAAATTAAATTATATATATATATATATATATAGAGAACATTAGCGTATGCGAATGAAATAGCTATAGAGATATAACCCGACTGAAATTATAAACACGTGATACATATGCCAGCTATTAGATAAAATGAACAACGTAATTTGGTCGGGTCATACATGACAGCGAGTGAAAGCCAATGGGTGCACTAGAACTTGGAGCCAGTGCTGGAATCAGTTTGTAAAATCGCATACGCAGAGAAGAATAAAAAACAGTTGTTCATCTCGCTCTCTCATACTAGAGTGATTGTATAGTTTTTCTTTCCCATATTATTATTATTATTTTAAGGACAAGTCTATTTTAATATACTCTGTGTACGCTCTAGAATGAGTAATTTTTGGGTGAACTTAGAATAGCAAAATTGTGGTGATTGCTTTTAGCGAGCATTAGGACCAGACCTTTTTTTTGACGATACTCAATCACGAAGCTGACACATTCTAGGTAACCTATTTGAGTTACGTAATTGAATGTACGTTTTTGTACTTAAACTTTGGTATTTTCCCTCGTATTGAAGTCGCTGTAGTGTCTCAAAGGTATAAGTTAATAGCCTGCTTGACCCTGTAATTACTAAAGATATTGATCGTTTGGTTCCAAATGTGTCCATAGTACGATGAACTCTATACACGAATATTATATGTTCTTTCCAAGTAGGTTTTTATTCAGGGTTGTTGGTAACACTACGTATTTCCGGCACGTTCAGATACGAGGGAAATAAGTGACAAATGTATGTATAAAAAACAAAAAATAATAAGTATAAAATTGTATGTTTATTTTTTTACAATAGCAAGAATTAATTTTGTTATTTTTTTTAATTGGACCTTTTTGCAGAGAAAAGCCATTGCATATAACCCATAAACTCCATAGCCACACCCGTGGAGGGAAAATTAAATGGAGAAGAACTTGGCGTATACGATAAAATAGCTATAGAGATATAACCCTTACCACCAAGATACGGGCGTTCATTCATCCAGTTTGATGTCTAGCGACTTTTATTTAAGTGTGTATTATTTTTGTGCAATAAAACATTTAGAATTTTTTTTTTGAACCCTTCTAAAATGATGAACACGTGATACATATGCCAGCCATGAGATATAATTAACAACATCATTTGGTCGGGTTATATGTGACACCGGGTGAAAGCCAATAGGCGCCGCTAGAGCGGGGGGCAGAGCTGGTGGCAAACAATAAAATCGCATACGCGAGAAGGATAAAAAAAAATGTTGTCCGTCTTGCTCACTGATACTAGTGATTGTATAGTTTTATCTTTCTCATATTATTATTGTTATTTTAATGTCAGATCTTTTTAATTATCCATCTACTGCCACACCAGATAACCAGTATTCTAGTTAGAAGCAATCTTTTTAAAATAAATGTTAGTACATACCTATACTTTCTGTATTTATAGTTATGGCGTAAACTTTGTGGTTAATTAATTGTAGGTTATATGTACAATTGAATAGACTATTCTAGGTCTAGCGTGTTCACCATCCTCGACCACAGCATCGCTTACTACTAGGCGAGACAGTGGTCAAACACTAGCCTATCAGTTATTAAAAAAATACTCCGATGTAAGCTAAGAACATTCAAACGAGCTAAGTATCTCCGCTAAATACTTCGTTCGTGAAGTCAGTCTGTAAAATTTTGTATTACTGCAACTAAAATACAACCTGACGTGTAAAGCATGACTAGGTCTACCGCAACAAAAAAACAAACAAAGCTAAGTAAAAGCTAAAATACTATGAATACATTATCACAACGTCTCTAGCGAACCGCGCTAACATCTTCACCCAAAACTAAATCCACATTTTCTAATCCCATCAACCTAATTTACAGTTCACAAATAACGTTGAGCTTAGGACGACGTTGACTGATGAAAATGAGGGTAATCCGAACAAGGAGGCTGCACTAGTTATGAATACAAAATACCCGCGGAACTTGAGAATGGGGGAACGTATTAAATTGTTAAATGAAGTTGGGGCATCTTTTGACGAGGACTCAGATAGAATGCATATAAACTTTGCATACCGTGAAGTTTAATTAACAGGAACTATGTGTTTGGTTTGACATGAAGAGTACAAGAGTTGTTTTAATAAAAAAGTTTCTGTAACTTATGAACTTCACAGGTGTATAGGCGCTTTGTTATAGTTACGTTTTGATATCTCAGATATGCATGCTTTATTTTAAAGTCCATCTTCTTTTCTGATCAGATAAGATTTAGTAAAATGCTTGCATGTCTCTAATTAATATATATTTTTAACCCCTAACGTAAACAGATGGGATGTTATGAGTTTGACATGTAATAGTAGATTATACAACACGTGAATAAAAAGGCAATTTAATTCGAGGGATACAAGGACCGAGATTAAATGTTTTATTCACGAGTCGTGTAATCTTCTTTTTACCATTGACTGCGAGAAAATAAATAGTGGTATACCACTATTTATTTTTTCGCAGTCAATGGTAAATACTATAGTATTTAGTATATTTATCATATTTTATTATGAATGTGTAAGAAATGTGGATTATTAACCATTAACCACTCCCGGTTGGACTGGTCCACAAATTCAAGGTCGCTCAGCGTGCTATGGAAAGAGCTATGCTTGGAGTTTTTCTGAAGGATCGAATTCGTAACGAGGTGATCCGACAGAGAACGAAAGTCACCGATATAGCTTACCGAATTAGCAAGCTGAAGTGGTAATGGGCCGGCCACATAAGCCAAAGAACCAACGACTGCTGGGATAAACGAGTTCTTGAGTTGAGACCGCGAATCGGCAAACGTAGCGTAAGACGCCGTCAGACTAGGAGGAGCGATGATATCCGCAAAGTGCCTGGCAAGAGCTGGATGAGAGTAGCCGAGGATCATGCTCAGTGGTGTGAAATTGGAGAGGCCTATGTCCAGCAGTGGACTTGTATAGGCTGATGATGAACCATTTAGTGCCGGTGAATATGTGCTACTGTAGGAAAACAATGTTGAAAAATATTCTATTTTTGTAAATTGCTAAACACAATATTCTATTTGTTGTATTCTCACCAAAAACTCACAGATAATCTTCAGTAAGTTCAAATATTTACTAAGGGTATGATTTGCACTAGAATGTGACAGTTTGGCCAGAAACGCGAGTTTCACTCAACATTATGACATGAATTTACAAAATCTTGAACAATTTTAATACGTGAATCTGGCTGAATACACTAATCGTGCAGAGCAATTGTAAAAATTTAACCAAAATTGGCGGGATTTTTATTTAATTATATAGCTTCTATGGCATACCCCTATTTAGCCAGCTAGTAGGAACTTTCAGCAAGTTTTATTTATTTTTTGTACATTATTCGCATTTCGTGCTTGTTCCAAATTCAAAATGTTTTTATTCACTGAGTGAGTAAAAGAGCGTTTGATTCACTGCTATCGATGAATAAAGTGCTCTTTTTTAAGTGGCAATGGTAAAATAGTAGATTATACAACAAGTGAATTTAATTCGAAAAAGGCAATTTAATTCGAGGGACTAAGGTGGATCCCGAGAGCATCGAAGGATTCTAGATTAGAATCCTGAGCGGAGCGAGGGATACAAGGACCGAGTTTAAATGTTTTGTTCACGAGTCGTGTAATCTTCTTTTTACCATTGACTGCGAATTTGAAACTACACTAATCGTGTGGAGCAAAATTAAAACAAAAAAAAATGTAACCAAAATTGGCGGGATTATTATTTTTAATTTATTATATAGCTTCTATGGTATAGGTATACCATAGAATGGAGGTCCATTTAGCCAGCTAGTAGGCACTTTCAGCAAGTTTTATTTATTTTTTGTACATAATTCGTACTTCGTACTTGTTCCAAATTCAAAATGTTTTTATTCACCGAGTGAGTAAAAGAGTGTTTTATTCACTGCCATCGATGAATAACGTGCTCTTTTTTGAGTGGCAATGGTAAAATAGTATATTATACAACAAGTGAATAAAAAGGCAATTTAATTCGAGGGACTTAGTCGGATCCCGAGAGCAGCGAAGGATTCTAGATTAGAATACTGACCGGAGCGAGGGATACAAGGACCGAGATTAAATTTTTTATTCACGAGTCGTGTAATCTCCTTTTTACCATTGACTGCGAGAAAATTAACAGTAGTACCTACTTATAGTGTTTATATTTATCATATTTTATTATTTATGTGTAATAAATGTGGATTATTAACCATTTAGTGCCGGTGAATGTATGCGAGTGTAGGGAAAGAGCACAATCTTGAAAAACATGCTACTTGCGTTCTCACCAAAATCGCACTGAAAATCTTCAGTAACGTTCACATCTATACTAAGAGTATGACTTGGATAAGAGTGTGACTGCAATTTGATCAGAAATGTAACTTTAAAAATTTAACCAAAATTGGCGGGATTTTTATTTAATTATATAGCTTCTATGGCATACCCCTATTTAGCCAGCCAGTAGGCACTTTCAGCAAGATTTATTTATTTTTTGTACATAATTCGTATTTCGTGATTGTTCCAAATTCAAAATGTTTTTATTCACTGAGTGAGTAAAAGAGCGTTTTATTCACTGCTGTCGATGAATAAAGTGCTCTTATTTTGAGTGGCAATGGTAAAAAGTATATTTTGTATATCTATCTGTGTTATCTAAGCTCCCAAACAGCTGAGCCGATTTTAATTATTATTTATATTATTACGTTATTTTTGTTGAACTAGAGTGTTTCTCTGTGATTACTGTAGTTGGTAGTTTCTAAACTGTTTAATGATCTGTTATGTATTTTTTAATAATATGATTTTATTAAACGACTATGTTTTTTTTTTTCATAAAGGTGTTATGAAGTTTTTAATATGTGATTTCCCATACAGTATCTCATTGTATTGAAACAAATTAAATGTAAAATGGAATTTATCTAAAATATTCATATTACTAACCTCTAAAAATTCTTCTTGTAAGAAATAAAAATTGATCAGTATATACAGCACAATAAAATTGATCGCAATCCAAACCACTAACATTGTACCAGATGTGAAAAGCTGTCAACAGTATAGCTACGAGTTTTCGCATGTAAAGAACTGTACCAATTCTACCGCGTACATTTCGCCAGCAATAGCGTACACAGTGGAGATTAATAAATCACCTCAGAAACAACGGTCGAAACTTTGCGCACTGCGAACATACGAGTAGGTACTGCTGTCACCGCTACTGAGGCTCTCGTGTTAATTTTTTCCGCATGGGCGCGTAAAGCCGATCGATAGTTCTCACGCTGCTTACTGGTATAATGACGTCATTTGTATAATTTAGAGCAGCACCTCTGCAGTGGCTAATGAGTTGGAAATGAAAAGGTGGGGTACCGGATCTATTTCCAAATAGTTGGTGAGATAAATTACATGAGTAACTTAGATAAAAGACACTTAACAAATTTAAATTTACCAGAAGACTGACAGAAAATGCATCATTGAGTCTTTTTGTAAAATATTTGCAAACAAACTAACGTGTGTGTAAAAAAATATTATCATCATCATGACCGTTTTTGACATCAGTGACCTCGCTTTGTTAGTATGAGCCATTTGTATTTATATTAATACTAGCTGCAGGCCGTGACTTCACCTACAAACTAAAGACATTCATATAAACATTAATGTATAAATACCAAAATCTTTTCTTCGTACCAAATTGCAACTTCGTAATTCTTCAATCCTTAGCTATCGTAATATGTTGGTATGCCAGATTTGCTAAAGCAAACATTACAAACGCGTCCACGCTCCTTCCTGGAACTGTGGGTCATTAGGAGTAAATCCTTTCTGTAAAGATTTACAAGTTAGAAAAGTGAGTTTTATATTAGATTTTATTACTTCATCGGTAGCTACGGCTTTGTCGGCTATTATTTACTTATTAACGTATGATGCGCGTAGATGCGTGATTTGCAACATGAGATGCCAACAATTCAACAATTTCAATTCAGGCGATGAGTTATATTTTACCCACAGAACTTCGCAGAAGTATAAATAATAAGGCACCATTAAGACTTCTATTTTTATTTTATTTTACCGCATCAGTGAAAAAATAATTATACCGCCATAACCTTAAGGTGAACCGGTAGCACACAGCTCCTGAGAGCACAGAATAAATAAAAGTACAAGAGTCAGACCATTCTAGGCCTATCGTGTTCACCATCTTCGATCACATGAACACTAACTCCAGTTGAGAGTGTTCCTTCTCCAGCTAACAGATCCTGCCTGGTAATACGTGTCAATGAAAATCCATTTCGCTGTTTTATATCTCCTTATATTTCTTCGGTTGCACAACAGATTATTATATTTGTATAGCAAAGAGTATAATAACTGTCCTGGTTACACTATATCCTCGATTGATTTGCTTAGTCTTTTACAAATATCCAAAAATTTCCAAGGGCTTTTGTCGGCCATAGCAAAAACAAGATAGCACAGATATATATTAACACATAGAGTAATTGCCCGTTTATAACAAAAGTGTTGCCAATGTATAAGAAACTTTATCTGCTACACACTCGTCCGACATACCGCCCACCAAGGACATAGACATATGTCCTTACACAACTTGCGCATGCTGTGAGTTACAAAAATATATTATTTATCTTTTACGAACTAATTCAAATTACAACTGCTCACCATGAGATGAGGGCAACCTTAAACAAATCCATTTATAATATATTATGAATTTACAATGTACAATTTACAATATATGGTATACAAAGTATTTACTCAAATTACAACCGCCCACCGTGAGGTGAGGACAACATTAAAGGAACGTATTTAGAATATGTTATTAAACTACAATGAAACAGGGAGAACACACAGTTTAGATGTTGGCCTTTTGATGATAGAGCCGTTGCATTTAAGAGTCACCACTCGCGTGAAACCATCACCACCAGAATGCTTTGTCACTACTCTACCCATAAGCCACCGAGAAGGAGGCAGACCATCTTCTTTTACGAGCACTACATCTCCAACATTGGGTTCAGGTATTTGCTTAGTCCACTTGTAGCGTTGCAACAAGTGGACTAAGTATTCCTTGGACCAACGTCTCCAAAAGTGCTGAACGATACGCTGCGTCACCTGCCATCGTCTCAAACTACTGACATTAGAGTTTTCATAATTTCGGTCAGGCAACGTGATAAGTGGTTCACCAACCAAAAAATGACCCGGAGTCAGCGGCATTGGATCGCCAGGGTCCTCAGACATCATTGACAACGGCCGAGAATTTAAGCATGCTTCTATCTGTATCAACACAGTGGCAAGTTCCTCATAAGTGAGTGTTGAATTTCCAATAACATGTCTTAAATGTCTTTTTGTTGCCTTAACTCCTGCCTCCCAAAGACCACCAAAGTTTGGAGCATGTGGTGGTATGAAATGCCATGATGTCCCGTTGTTTCCAATCCATTCCCTTATCTCTACAGCCACAGTTGATTGTTCTACTGCAACTAAGTGTTTCAATTCCTTAGCAGCTCCTAC
The DNA here is from genome assembly GCA_954871355.1 of Cabera pusaria. Lineage (NCBI taxonomy): Eukaryota > Metazoa > Arthropoda > Insecta > Lepidoptera > Geometridae > Cabera > Cabera pusaria. The sequence continues at coordinate 17,302,240 of OX940902.1, forward strand.
GAAGTTGGTACCGTTGTCGCTCCAGATGTCAGTTACTGCTCCCCTCCTAGCTACAAATCTTTTGAATCCAGCAATGAATCCTTCAGCTGACAAGTCACTAATTGCCTCTAAATGAACCGCCTTGGACACCATACAAACAAAGACACAAATGTATCCTTTGTAGGACTTATTTCCTCGACCTTTAGCCACTCTTATTTTCACTGGACCTGTAAAATCAACACTGCTCCGGCGAAATGGTCTAGCTGGGGTAACTCTGCAAGTTGGCAACTGACCCATTAATTGAGTTTGGCTTGATGTGGCAAACCGTTTGCATTTGACACATTTATGTACATATGCCTTTACTAATGATTTTGCAGATATGATCCAGTACTTAGTACGCAATTGGTTTAACATCAGAGTTGGACCACCATGGAGAGTTCTTTTGTGACAATCAGCAATAACCAAATTAGTGAAAGAACTATCTTGCGGCAAGATTATAGGATGTTTTGTATCTATGTCTAAGTTGGAGTTCTCGATTCGACCACTGACTCTTAAAATTCCTCTGCTATCTATTACTGGACATAGTGGTTTTAATTTACTCCTCTGTTTCACATGTCCCATCCTCTTCACATCATCAATTTCTTCCTTGAAATATTTATTTTGTACATATTTTATGCATACCACTGTCGCTTCCTCTAATTCTTCATTTTGTAAACAGACTTCATATCTTTTCTTTCCGTGATACTGTTTTTTCCATCTCAAGACTCTTCTACAGTAAGCTATCACTCTCAACAATCTGTTCAATGTTGAATATTTAGACCACATCGGATTTTCTTCTGGGTCTTCAGTCGCTACATGAGCCTTAACTGTTCTCAGTTCCATGTTGGTTGCAATTGACTTCGGTCTACAATATTCAATTGTATTATTCATAAGCCATGAAGGTCCTTCAGCCCACAACTTATTTGTTGACAATTCTTGTGGTGTACTACCTCTTGAAGCAATGTCCGCTGGGTTCTGAGAGGACTGCACATGAGCCCATTGTGTATTGTCAAAACTAGTAAGAATGGTAGAAACACGGTTTCCAACAAAGGTTGTCCATTTACTAGGATGTCCACTGAGCCACGCCAATACTACTGATGAATCTGTCCAGAGATGTACATTTTCCTTTGGTATCTGCATGACCTCCGCCACCTCACATGTCAAATCAGATAATAATGTTGCTCCCATCAATTCGAGACGAGGAATGGACTGTTGCTTCACTGGAGCGACTTTAGTTCGAGCAGTGACTAAACTGACCCTTATCTCTCCTTGTCTGGTGACAACTCGGATATATAAAACTGCTGCATAAGCGAACATTGATGCGTCGCTAAATCCATGAAGAGACACAGAATCATCATCCACTGTCGTTTGTATCCACCTGGGAACATGAAAATTACAAATTTCTAATAAATTATGACGGTAACCTTGCCATTCTGACATCAATTCTGGTGTCAACTCATCATCCCAGCCTAACCCGGAAAGCCACAGCTTTTGAATAAAAATCTTGGAAACGACAACACAAGGCGCCGCCCAACCCAGTGGATCAAATATGCGGGAAATGTCTGAAATTACTCTTCTCTTTGTAATTGGTGTTTGCAACAATGGCAGATTGACTGAATACTTAAATTCATCGCATTTGCGATCCCAAGAAACTCCCAGAATTTTCATCACCTCATCTAATTTTATATCCTTAACTTCCTCGTTATCTCTTTCTCCTGATACTCTCTCTCTCTCTTTTCCCTCTTCCGAAATTTTGGCATTTAAATCGTTGCAGCTACTCACCCATTTTTGCAGCTGAAATCCGCCTTTGATAAGTACCTCTGATATTTCTTTATATAACTTTAGGCCTTCTTGTACTGTTTGACATCCCGTCATCAGGTCATCTACATAAAAGTCCTTTTTTATTTTTTCAGATACATCAGGATACTGTTCTCCTTCATCAGCTGCGGTCTGCTGCAAGGTTTTAACTGCAAGATAAGGTGCTGATGCTGTTCCAAATGTTACTCTTACTAATTTATATTCTTCAATTTCAGCTTCCGGATTATCACGCCACACTACCCTTTGAAATTCAGCATGTTCAGAGGCAACCTTCACCTGCCTGTACATTTTCATAATGTCAGCACAGAGACATATGGGATGCATTCTCCACCTCATAATGATGTGACGTAACGGCAACTGCAAAGTAGGACCCACCAGAAGATCATCATTGAGAGATACCCCATTGAAGCCTTTCATCGATGCGTCAAATACTATACGTACTTTGGAAGTGGATTTGTCATCACGGATGACAGCATGATGTGGCAAGTACACTGCTGCTTCATTAACAGTTTCATCAGCTGACACACGTTCAACATGTCCAAGTTCTTTGTATTCGTTGAACACTTCTGCATATCTTCTCGCTAATTCTGGATTCTTCTTGAACTTGCTTTCCAGATGCAGAAATCTTTTGGTTGCTAAGGACTTGGAGCCTCCAAATCGACATTGCGGATCTTCACTGCGGAATGGAAGTTGAACAACATAACGACCATCTTTATCCCTGACTGTCGTTTGATTATAAATATCTTCGCATTGCTGTTCATCTTTGGATAATATTTTCCGTTGATTTTCAGGATTTACTGACTCAATTTCCCAAAACTGTTTCAGTAATGTATTTTCATCGACGTGATCTGGTTGACATAAGACAACATGATGACAACTAATAATGTCACTGGTCGATGAAACCTTCCCTGACAATATCCAGCCCAATGCTGTGTTTTGGGCGACCGGCAAACCCGGTGGACCGCGGATTAATCCTTCTCTCAAAACCTGCCCGTAGGCCTCAGCACCGAGTAAGATGTCAATCTTATTTGGTGTGTGATACTCAGGATCTGCTAATCCAATTGCCTCCAATTCAGGCCAGTTTCCTGGTACAATCTGTGCTGATGGCAAGAGTGATGTTATGTTACTTAAAACAAATGCATTTACCTTCAAGCTAAACTTGGGATCTAGGTGTGAGTTGATAGTAACAGTCACCGTATGTTCTGAGGCTAACTCGCCTTTCTCACCACCTATTCCTGAAATCACTGATCGAGTAGGCGTCCTCTTCAGTCCCAGTAACTGAACTGCTGAATTTGTTATGAATGATGCCTGAGATCCTTGATCCAATAACACTCTCAGCAGCTGTGTCGAGCCCTGCTTTGTCTGCACCTCGACAAGAGCAGTGGCCAACAAAACCTGTGATGAGGAGACTGACTCTCTGGAAAAATGTGACACTACATTAGTTTCACTTGGTGATGACGCTGCCTGATCGGTTGTTGAATTCATTTTAACTTCTATATTGTTACAACTGTTTGAACTTGAAACAACTTTAGGATGCAGCAACGAATGGTGTTTACGGTTACATATGCGACAAGAAGTATTTTGGCGACAAAACTTAGCGGAATGATTAAAACCCAGACAATTAAAACATAAACCGTTGGTTTGGATGAAATTTCGACGCGAGTCGCAACTCTCTTTTGCAAATTGTTTACAATTGAAAATCTTATGTTTATCCTTACAAAACGCACATGACTGGTTGTTGTTATTAACCTTTTGTTCAGATGTCAAACTATGATATACATGCTTGTTAACATTGGCATTAGACTTATTTTTGCTGGCTGCTGGTATACTCAAAAATTCTAAAGCCCTAAATCGTGCTTCCAGAAACTCCTTAAATTGTGAGAGTGTGGGTAACTCATCCATACAACTTATTTGAGTCTCCCACTGCTTTCTCGACTCAGGATCCAGTTTAGCACCGATTATGTATATTATGAGAATGTCCCATGTACTGACATTTATACCTAGATTTTTTAAACCGTTCAGACATTCCATTGTTGTATCCAATAGATTTTTAATGGCAATTGAATTCTCTGATACATTGTTTTGGCTCATTAAACGCCTTAGAAGGCAATTAGACAAAAATCTTTTGTTGTCATAGCGACTCTTCAAAATAGACCAGCATTCAGAGTAGTTTGACGATGTGACTAAGATGTGCCTTACAAGTTGCTCTGCTTCACCTGTAAGCAGGCCCTTCAAGTAATGCATGCGTTGAACATCATCTAAACCTTGATTGTTATGAATTAATGACAAAAATAAATCTTTAAACGTTGGCCACTCCGAGTATAATCCAGAAAAATTTGGAATATTTATTTTTGGAAGTTTTACATTATCATGATGTGAATTAGACTTAAGCTCATCATTCTTACTGCCTAGATCCTCCAAGGCTTCTAACAACTCAGTTTTATATAACATATATAATTCTTCCGTTACCTCATAAGTGTCACTAGTAAAATATTCACATTGCAGATCTGATTTTTGTGATATGATATCATAATGTGTAGCTAGGAAGCTACTCCATGTATTTTCCAATGTCTCTAACCTGGTTTTGATATAAACATGAGTGATACGATCTCTTGGTGACTTCTTGAAATTTACTCTTGCTTTACTGATGACAGATTTCTTATCAAATTGTAGCTTGTATAACGACTCCATCTTGATGTCTTTCTGTACAACGAAATAAACACAACTTGAGACCGCTGACCGAATACCAGACTTCTGATTGGTGTGTTACACTTCACTTTCTTCACAAATTGATGAATGGACTGTATAATTCAATAATCCGACTACGTGGGACCATGTTCCTTCTCCAGCTAACAGATCCTGCCTGGTAATACGTGTCAATGAAAATCCATTTCGCTGTTTTATATCTCCTTATATTTCTTCGGTTGCACAACAGATTATTATATTTGTATAGCAAAGAGTATAATAACTGTCCTGGTTACACTATATCCTCGATTGATTTGCTTAGTCTTTTATAAATATCCAAAAATTTCCAAGGGCTTTTGTCGGCCATAGCAAAAACAAGATAGCACAGATATATATTAACACATAGAGTAATTGCCCGTTTATAACAAAAGTGTTGCCAATGTATAAGAAACTTTATCTGCTACACACTCGTCCGACAGAGAGAGTGTTCAATCGTTACCCTATCAGATATTTAAAAAATCCTCAAACTTGCCTAAAAGTCTAAACTAGCTAACACCGAACACGCAGGCACTCAGTGAACCATTGAGGTGGTTCAAGCTACAGCCATAGCCAACAGTAGTCACCTATTTAGCACCATTGAGGTGGTTCAGCTACAGCCGCAGCCAACAGTGGTCACCTATTTAGCACCATCAAGTCCCTTGATCATCTAGGTAAACCCTTGATTCGAGGGACGATGATAACGGTCTATGCGTGTGGTTAACAATTACCTTCAAACTGAATTACTTATTATGTTCCTATTGATTCGTAAACTCCATCTATTGCTAGACCTAACTCTAACCTGGCCTTTACCACACCATGTAGCTACGTCCAACATAAAATCAAGTCATACAATGGTAGACGCATATAAGATATAAATGAACAGACACAAGTTGCGTGTAAATGAGCAAGTATCGAAACCGCCAAGTCCTTATCTACACGCGGTGCGATGTAGGGAGGTGTGTGCCTATATAGCTCTATAAGCCTATTAGGGGGACTACTATAAGTTCTAAAACAACATTATTGATATAGGTATATCATATTATACTTCTTATGGGGCGTTTTGAATTTTGAAAGTGAAAAGAGCACAGCAACATAATTTTGAACTACAATTTGAATGAAGCTAGCCTATAAATCTTCTTAATTTTTCTTCTTCGTTTTTTTTACAAATAAACTTAAAAATTGTATAAATATCTTGAATATAGGTATCACTTTATGATATCTGTATTCAAGATAATTATCTTGAATAAAGATATCATAAAGTGATTACTACATTCAAGATATTTATAAAATGTTTAAGTTTATATGTAAAAAAAACGATGCTCTCAAAAGTGCGAAAGCACAATGTGAACGTATTGCAGCGTCCCGCTTCCAACATGGTGAGACGGAAAAAGAAATGATTTAGATTTTATAGTAGGCCCTCTATTAGGTTTTGTAGTTGGTTGAATATTAGAGAAACAGATGGAAACGTACTTGTATGTAGTAACAAATGTTGCAAATGTGTAAAGTGTGGTTTTCAAATTACTATAAGCACTATTTCAAGATTTTCAATATAGCGTAGGTATAGTAACGTCTGTTGTTCTACAATGCAATCTCTATTGCGTAAGTTCCTTGTTGCAAGAAACCATTAAGCGCACATGCTTTGAACTGTTAATGAAGAGCTCAATTAAACTATCAGCCAACAAAAAGTCTGCGGGGCTCCTAGTGAATCGATCCGTAAGGATGTGAAAACAAATTTTAGCAACAGCCATATATCGGCAATTGATTAAAACTTCTACACAAACCTAACACTGCCATTTCGCTCCCAGATTTAGAGATTTGCATAAAATAGTATAGAACAGTTAATATTTAACAGAACAGCTTTTGGTAACTATAAAATAAGTAAAAGCATATTCGGATAGGTTTCTGCTAAAACGATAAGGCAGAGTGCATACTAATGAACTAAGCAAAGCTATGCAGAATGTTTATGACTATGAATGGATGGATCTATTTGATGTTATACATTTTCAATTTCGGTTTCGCTCACCGATTTTTGACGGTGTCTACCAGCTTGCATGACGTTGTGTGTAATTGCATTAGAAGTGAGTCTAACTCCTCATCTCACTATTCACTTTAACAGAAGAGACGTAAGGCGCAAGCTAGACAAAAAGTACAGAAAGGCCCGGACGTGGTATTTTTAGAGTTCCGTAGCCGAGTGACACAAAACGGAACCCTTATAGATTCGTCATGTCTGTCTGTCTGTCTGTTCGTACGTATGTCACAGCCATTTTATTCCGAAACGATTATTTAAAAAGACTTTTTTACAAAATGTAAGGCAGATTGCAATTAAAAACATATAATACGATGGAGCGCAGGCGGGATTTTACCTGCGAATTAAAAAAACAAATGATTTAAAAAATAATAATTAACCAGTGAAATTAAATTAAAACCATGCGATAACTACGTAATAACTCACCATTACCATAATTTAATACTTAGTAAAAAAAATACCTGCGAATATTACTTGTCACAGGTATTTCAAAGTCACAGATTCAGAAATAGCAGCTATTAAAATAATGTTACTTAGTATTAACACTACACCAATTAAACAATCTAACAGCACGTAGGATATGGTCACTAAAATCGTTAGGTTAGCTGCAACACCTCGGTAATTAATACGTTACCTATTCGACTGCATGACCAGTTTATACCAATTATTGTTGTTAGGTGTATTCAACCGTTTACTGACTAATTGCACTGAGTTAGTTAATCAAGATTCGTGAAGTTATACCTAACTTGTGCAATATCAGGGTAAGGGGTGTTAGAGGCGCAGTATGAGGCATTTTTGCCTAGCTGTAGAAACGTCAAAGAAAACTGTCGGGTTATATCTATGATGTATTTTATGTGTTGTATATATATATATATATACATTTTTTGGGTATGTGTGTAATACACAATACACGACCGGTATGACTTAATTAAAATAGAACAAAATTATAAATGCGAAAGTCTGTATGTTTTTACTTGACCATACAAATACGGAATTGCATGAAATTTGGCACACTAAAGGTACGGACACACCGCAGCGTCCTACGTGCGCGATCTAGGCGGCGATCAGATAGCGCAGTAGTATTTGTACCGACTGGTTCACACGAAACGCGATCAGAAAACAATTGAAAAGTACTGAGATCTCACCCGCAGATCGCAGGACGCCGCGGTGTGGCCGTACCTTAATTGCTTATATCCTGGATAAACAAATACAATCTACACGAAACCTATTTTCTTACGCATGTGAAGCCGCGGGGCACAAATATTCTACAAAGTTATCACAATAAGTAAGTCCATTTAAGGTTAAATCAAATAAAGTGAAATGTATTATCATTTTGTAGTACTTGCCACAACAACAACTCATGTGACATAAATACTGATACATATGCAATCAACGTAAAAATATTTAATTTGGCCCGCACACTCGTACCGCAACGAGAGTTTTACTTGCTCAATAAAGTTGAAATAGAGGCCATAATAGTTATCTAAAGTGGTATGGCACAGATGTGCACGAATATCAATTATATCGTGCTGTTAACTTTTTTTTATGATATACAATAATCTCAGATAAATATTGGCTGTATACTCAAAGAGGATAATAGGACAGACATAACGCTTGCCTGATGGTAAGCGATGACGTATACCTATTACAGCTAAAGGAACACGCAAAACTTTGCACGTTATTGCAGTACGCCTGTAACCTAGAGACGTAAAGATGTTAAGTCTAAAATGCCCCCCTGTAATTTCAGTAGACACAGCCATTCAAACTGGATAACCATAGGACCATAACTTGTGCAAATGTAACACAGACAATGCCTAGGGTATCTCCCATTGACCACCAGAAGATTCTTTCGTTGAGGTCTTCTGCCCTCTTGCGACTTACTGACAATCATTGCATGTTTGTAAAAATGACCTCTTTATTGCATTTAATACTCACTATAATAATAAATATATAATCTGTTCATTGAGACCATTCCAATGAGCTCAAACTCGACATCTCTGCTGTAGGTTAGTGAAGAGTTGAGTATTCGGCAGATTTCAGGAGATGTCCCAGAATCAGGTCGATGCTTCCATGTTCTTACAATATGGTTTAAGTAAGAGGATACCAAATTTCGAATTGATCAGACCTATGAAAGTTGATTTCATACCGTCATTATCTAGAAAAAGCTCATAGTCTTAAAACGGCTGAACGGATTTTTCATTAATCAAAGCTAAGAACACTCTCGATAAAGACATCTATAAAAAAAAACTAAATCAAAATCGGTTCATCCGTTTGGGCTCTACGATGCCACAGTCAGACACACACATACACAGATATATACGCCAAACTTATAACACCCCTTCTTTTTGCAATCAGTGCGTATGTTGTATTACCAGCTTCGAATTACCACACATCACACTTATCCAAAGATAGAATGTAAGAGAAACAATGATTCCGACGACGGCGGCACGCTGGCAACAGTAGCAACAAATTGGAACGTGGTGCAAATGTGGACCATGGGGACTGCGGCAGTTCTATGCGGATGATTCCAACGATGTTCTATGTAAGGTTAGGTAGATACGTTATACCGTGCTGCCATATTTTCTGTTATACCGTGCTGCTAAATTTCATTTACTTCTCGTTAATTAAATAGTTTGTTATTTATTTAAGACTAGACAGCTCATTGGATTTGCTTGAAAGATTGAACCGATGGTGCTTGTATTTCGAAAAGCAGGCATTGCTTTAATTCTATTAGGCCCACTTGCACTGACCAGAGTAAACACATATTTTTATAATCCAGGGTAATGTAATCTACGATCAAATTATGAATGAGTAATTGCAATCTTTTCTCAATTTCTTGCTACAATATTTTAGGTAAGCAAATCCTTTTTATAAATATTTATGTAAAGATATCGTATTTTGTCGTTCTATAATGATTTGTGTCATTCTTCTGTATCGCTTAATTATAAAAATATGTGTTAACTCTGGACTGTGCAAGTGGGTCTTATTAACATGGATGTAGTTGCAAGGCGTAGTTACCTTAAATTATAAATAATTTCTTTCTTTCTTGCGTTTGTCAGCTGGAAAAATGCAACAACAATGTGTGTGAGATGATGATGATGATTATTATTACTATTGTGGCATTTATTCACTTGTTAATGTGTAACTAGAGATTTGAATCAATAAAATTGCCATGGATTGTATGTGCCAGTGATTAAAGCTTTTTAGATATACCTATCAGCTCGATAAAACCTATTCGTTACCACCGACGTGTAAACTAGTGAACGCTGATATCCAAATATACGTATGTGATGTTAATGATATACGTATCGGTGCAAAATACCTACTTACTAGTGGTAAACATTTCGCGACCGCAAAATTCCATCTTGCAAAATAGTCTTATATTAATCGAAAACAAATAATTATAAGCAGCTGGTGTCAGTCCACTGCTCGGATTAGGCCTCTCCCAAGATACGCCACTGAGCCTGATCTTCGACTCTTGTCTTCCAGTCACTGTCCACCGATTTGCGTATATCGTTGCTCTACCTGGTCACAGGACGTCCTACGCTACGTATGTCGATTCGCCGTTTTCACTCTAGAACAAGTCTACTCCAACGGTTGTGTCCTTTTTTTTTTTTTTTTTTTCCCAGGAAAATCCTTTATGTATACCACTCGACTGGGGGAGCGAGATGGTTATGTGGGAGTCACTGCCAAGGGCAGCATACCCACTAAAAACCTGGGGTGAGCAGTCCTCCGCCGAGATGGGGCAAGATAGGGCCGCGCTAGTATTCGCCATCTTGCCCCGGTTCAGTTGTCAGTCCTGCGGCAGATATGACCAGCCCAATGCCACTTCAGTTTACTAATCCGTTGAGCTATGTCGATAACTTTAGTTCTCTGGCGAAATGCTTCGTTCCAGGTTCGATCCCGCAGAGAAACTCTGAGCATAGCTCTCTCCATAGCTCGCTGAGCGACTTTAAATTAGTGGACTAGTCGAACTGTGAGTGTCCACGTCTCAGCTCCGTATCTCATCACAAATAGGACGCACTGGTTAAATACTTCTGTATTTAGACACTGCGGTATAGGCGACGAGAATACTTAACGGAGTAATAAGACAAAAACACATGAATAGAATTTACAATATAAAACGTGCTGTGTATAATCAAATATCTTGAATATAGATATCACTTTATACTCTAAGAACCATTAAGATAACGGACAATCTCCCTTTAGATTTATCGGTTAATTTCATGGTATACGTTTACAAAAATATGAGAGTGCATAAGAGAGTGCATCTGATTTTTTTCCCTTATGCGCAATAATATGTATAAATTTAAATAAATCATACAATAATTAAGGATCAGGGTTACATCCGTCAAATTATATCACCTATGGGATGGGTCTTAATGCTATGTATATTAATAATGTCAAAGTCAAAGCATTTATTCAGTATATGGGCAAATTAAAAATTAGCACTTACACACGTCAAATAACATTAAATAGATCATATTCAACAAAAAATATAGATATAACAGAAACATAACGCTTTGAATTTACAAAAAAAAAACAAAGGTATTGAGCCATTCAGCTTTCATCTAGACGTCGAACGTCACACTTAAAACACATGTTTAATTCCCCTTATTAATGTAGGGTTGCCAACCGTACCATTACGTGCACCCGCAACCCAGTGCATGTTTCAGTACTTCAGACAATTTTTATCCAAAAAATTGTGAAATAATGAAACATAATAGATAAATAAAACGCAGACTAATTGCAGTACAAATCATGTTCCGAATGGAACTGATTGTCCGACTATCAAAATGTGTATGTTTGTTCCTACATCGAGCAAACATTGCTGCAAATATATCGATTAAATTTGGCACTTGGATATTATAACCTAGCTATTAAAAATCCTATAAGACTACAGTCCTATATAACTTAATACGGGCGAAGCCGTAGGGTACAGCTAGTGTATAATAAAGGAAGATGCAGCTAGACAGCTCTATAGTTCTATACAACAAACGTCGGTCGCACAAATCCCTTGCTATCAATGTAACGACTTTCATAGCAGGTAAGTACGTTTCCTTTTTACTACAAAAATACAAATCTTTCTTTTATGGCATAACAAATAAGTAATAAATAGCCCCCAAGGATCGCATATACAGTGATCTCAGATATTTCATCTGCCCGTGGAGTTAGGATATACGAGTATCCCAAAACTCGTACATCTATTACTTTTAGATATCTACCTAGTTTTAGGTTGCTTACCATATACATATGTGATGTTTGGATTGATTAAGTCGTGTGTGCTTAGCAAACTTTTTTCTCAAAATTCTATTTGGAGAAACATTGTAAGCTACCACGCCTACTCATAGAATAACAAAGTGATTATATCCGACTCTAAAAGACTAAACGGTGGTACTTCTTGACGCTTTATGTCGGGGCTACAGGGACGCTTTTGCGTTCTGCCGCGGCCCTGACAGTATGCTTTGGTACACATTTTTTTTTGTTGACGTGTATAACATCCTCATGGATACCATTTCGGCACAGGGGTGGTTAGTATGCTTAGTACCTAAATCTAACCCAACCCTGTAGTCGGAGATATTGACTTGTCATCCGAACCACAGTTACCAAGTCGAATACTAACCAAGATATCCGTTGCTCAAATTAGGACCATTCAGTCGTCGATGCGAGCGGTGCTACTATGTTTAAGGTACTTATTTGCTCCTTTGATTATCTATAATCAAAAGCTTCGTTTTCATATATCTTGTAGGCTAGCGTTTGACCACTAGGTATCTCGCCTGTTGGTAAACAATGATGTGGTCGAAGATGGTGAACACGGTAGGCCTAGAATACTCTGACTCATAAGGGTTGTGTACTATCGGAACACCGCAAGGTTATGGCGGCAGATTTTCTCTTGATAGTGGTAAGCTATTTTCTGGTAGCAAGCCAGGTGGAACATCGATATAATATGCTCCTCATCCTCCTCCTGAAAACAAACAACCGTGCTTGGATTTAAAACCTAACTAAAACTAACCTACCTAAGCGAGAGTTGGCCGGTTTAGTTTTAATTTGGATAGGCGTCTATCCAAACATCTTTAAGTACCCTATTTTTGTGATGCGGTCACCGATGTGGTATATTGCCATTTGCCTCACCAGGGTCATCTCTCTAGGTCAAAAATAATATAAAGGTTATATGACTGACACAACCGTATTTTTACATATGAATCGATCTATGTGAATCATTTCTGTAACAATGCATAACTGGTTTTTATTTAGAGCACACAAAACAAACACAGATAATTATGCTGACGACGTGACTGGGGATTTTGCTCTATGTATGATGAATTTTCATCACGTGAATATATTTAAATCGCGCGTAGGTAATATTCGAACTCATCAATATTCTACAATCATTATGGAGACTGCATATTTGAAATATGCGAGTATGAATACGGCCTTATAAAATATACAAACTCTGTATAACTTATTATAACTTAAAAAATATCTCGCCGGGGCAATTTTATGAAAAGTTTACAAATCTCTCACAACGAAAATGTTGGACAAAATATGCAGTTTATTTGTGAATGACATTTCTATGAATGTCCCGCCCCCGTTTTAGTACCTATGTAACGCAAAATATTATACATTTTTTGTTTTGTTTTTAAGTTATTGTCACTGAGCTCTCTTGTTTTATTTTAATTTTTACAGTTTTAATAATGAATCTATATTTATTACTACGCTATTATAGCGTGTATAAAGGTACGGCAACATCGATGCGATCTCACCGTCAGCGGCCACGGTGGCGATCGCGATTTAATCTTTGTTTGATTGCGTTTGGTTTGAACCAATCGGTATAAATACTATTGCAGTAACCGAGCGCGGGGAGATTTATCAACACAGTATGATGTTGTAATAGTTATTAAGTTTCATTTGTAAGGTGCTCAATTAAGAGTTTATCTATCTATCTGTATACAAAGTCTCAGTGATTTGGTTGACATTTTGCAACATTCTGTGGTTGCCTAGGTTCATCTTGATCGCACTATCCATCCGGGTGTAACCACAGAACGCAACTACATAATAATAATCCGATATTCACTCAAAATAATGGAGAATTGTTCACCAACGGTGCCTTCCTGTAACCCATTAATTCCGTCGATAGAGTATTCCCCGAAGTCCGGAAGTGGAGCGATGGCTTCCCGCCCAAGATTACACCTGATAACGGATGTACCTCCGTCAGGGGAGAGGTCTCAATTTGAGACGGGAATTAATAAGCTAAAGTAGTGGTTTGTGGTAAACCTGAGATCTTTAACAGTGTATATAAATGCAATGTCAGGATGTAAGACTCAATCGAATGATTTATTAGATTATTTGATTGATAAATTGATATATATGTATAAAAAACCGGCCAAGTGCGTGTCGGGCCACACGCAGTGTAGGGTTCTGTAGTAGCCCGTTATTCAATGCAAGTCTTTACCCGTTATAAACAAGCCACTAGGTACTTCGGCTTTGTCACATTAAAGGATTTATTCTAAGGATTTTGTATTTGGTACAAAATTATCCAACACCCGAGTTCAACGACTATTACTGCTAAACTAATAAAGTTTATGAAATGCACTATTATCACGAATTTTTCCAGAATTTTCAAGCCAGCAGCTTAACAGGGAGGGGGGGGGGGATTTCGCTGGAAATTTGCACTTTAAAGCTTAATATTTCGTAAATGGAGCATTTAATCGAAAAGCGGTATTAGCAACCCTTAAGTCATTTTAAAAGACCTATTCAACGATATCACACACGATGGGGTAGACGACGAAAAAAAATTCAACCCCACTTCTCATGTGGGAGCTACCCTAAAAAAATATATATCAAAATTTTATTTCACCACTTTGTCGCCGTAATTTACATACATACCCCTACAAAATTACAGCTTTCTAGTATTGACGGTCTCTTAGCAAAACCTCGGACAGACAGACAGACAGACAGACGGACACGACGAAACTATAAGGGTTCCTTGTCAGGACTACGGAACCCTAAAAAGGGGCCCTCAATGTGGACCGCATGAATCAGGTTCGCGAACCTAATTTCATTTAGTCACAATCGAACTGCCGTTTGTGTAGCACGTACAGTGCAATTATCGCAGATCCAATTAAATAATTAGCAACAAATGCCTTCCTCTGTTCTTCATGCACATCAAGCTCGACATTAGAAATTCGTGTTTTCATGTAGTTGTTTCTAGTTCCATTATGTTTATGTGGCATAAGAGTGAGTACCGCATCTACCTTTTTATATCGATGGATTGATAGGTATATTTTTAGGTGCAATCAGTGACTCGTAATTTTACTTATTAAATAATTTATTACACCTACCTACGTTGTGTATTAGTGATAACTGTGAGTCTGCAATTAAAGTGTTTGTGTAAAGTAAAAGCATCTTCGATGTGATTTATATACAAGTAATGTTATGCGGCTTCAATAAAGTGTGTGTAAAAGTAAAACTATTTTCTTTCTTGTTCTTCTTGTAAACTAAGTGCCTATGATTTTTTTCCTGTCTTTCGCCACCTACCTTTGTCATTGTTTAAAAGAAAACTGAAAGCATTTTATTTTGAGAAAGCTTACTATTGTATAAATTACTACTTAACGGCAAAATTTGATAAGATATAACAATATCATAAATGAAAAACCTGATATTGACAAAAACTAACGACCACGGAGGATAGATAGCTAATGACATTAACAAAATATGATGTTTTCCTAACACTTAAAAAAAATCTGATACTATATAACGTATTAGATGTTGACATGTTTAATTTACTAATTTAATAATATTTACTTTGATATTTTAATTCTAATTTCAATATCCGTTAATTATTAATAACTCATAATTATTAATTTAAATTGAACATTTGTATCTTGTGTTTAAATTATTTATGTCAGTATGTTTTTTCACATGTCATTTATATGGCAAAATAGACGGACTCATAATCTTATTTACAACTTTTGTATACTCTATTTCTTGTGAAAATAAACTCATTTTATTTTATGTCATTTCCTGAGATTTGAGATAAATTTGAAATACCTAAATTGTGTTCTACGAAATCTTGTCTCATTTGCACGATACCTACTATGCTACGCTCACACCACGTCGGTCGAAAATACAGGCCTAGATCCTGAACTCGCTCCTACCTATATAATTTTATTTATTTATTTAGTTACATACTACATGTTACGGTAGATTATTACCAACGGAAACCGAATCGAACTATATGGAGCATCATCGATAGATTATGGGAAGAGCTTTCAATCGTTCACATCTTGCCTTCTGGCTTTGCACCTATTAACAACTGTGGGGAACCCTAAGCACAGCGGTGGAGCAGTGGACTGTATTTCTTCGGGAGAGGCCTTCGGATTCCCACACTTATACTGTGAAGCTTTGGAGCTGGGATTTAAACACGTCTTCAAGCCTTGAAACGCTAATTTATTCCTTCTTCACAATCTTCTTATAGCTACTGAGCTATTCACTAGGCACTATCACTATTTACTATTCTTCCTAGTTTTCCTTTCTTCTTTCTTCTAGAGCCGCCGTTGGTGAACTGAACAATTTGGCACGGTAGCGACGCTCTATTTATATTGTTGTTGGTACTTGCAAAAGAGCGAGAGGTCGATAGTCTGGGAGCGCCCGCACTCTGTCTCGCGGGGCGTGTCCTTGTGTGGGCGCACGCACGAGATGCCGACTTTTCGGAGATATACTCTCCCGAGATGCTATTCAGTCGAGCGCTAACCATCAGAGAGTGCGGAGCTCTCCCAGACCTATGCTATTTGCAAGTACCAACCCTATTCCTAAACCTAACCTGGTCTAGGTTGACTATCTGTTACATCTATTAAAGCCGAACATGCTTTTTATCTATTACCTATCTACTTAGGTTGTACGAATGACCTGTCTTTAGTCCTATAAGACCTATTTTACTATTACAAACCTTACACGAGTTATATTCCTATGTTCTAACAAGAATCTAACAAAATCTATCTATAATAAGGCTGTTTACGAATGCGATACAAATACAAGTTACTATCTATCTATACGAATATGAACGTTATACATTGTAAATTATATGTCTATCTATACGAAGCTATAATGAAATGCGAACTCTATACATGGCAAAGTACCCTACCTATCCTAGAGTACTAAGCTAAAACTTATCTTTATTATATACAACTTATAACTAACTATACATAGTGCGTTCATATTGTCGGTGTACGTCGTTGTCCGGAACATTCTCCCGCCGTGCTGCCTGCAGCAGAAGAGCCCGGTGTAGGAACGACGTCTTCGATTGGTAGGATGATCAGCTTCCTTACAGGCCGTCGTAGCACGCCGCCCTTGGTCTGGATGTCGACGGTGCGCACGATGCCATCGGGTCCCGGGAACGTGTTGATGACCTTGCCTCTGAGCCATACGTTTCGGGGTAGATTCGGGTCGACGAGCTGGATCAGGTCTCCGGTCTTCACCTCAGCTCCTTTCCCCTGGGGCTCCCGCCGGTGTTGTAGCTCGGGAAGCGCCTCCTTCAGCCACCGCGCCCAGAATGTGTCGGCGAGGCGTTGTGCAGCGCGCCAGCTGGAGATGGAGACGGTGCGCTCAATCTCCCCCAGGTATGGGAGACGAGCAGGGCCGCCCAGAAGGAAGTGTTCGGAGTCAGGGCCTCTGGGTCCTCGGGGTTGACCGACACGTGTGTGAGTGGTCGGCTGTTGACGGTGAACTCCACCTCTGCGAGTAGAGTGGCGAGAACTTCCTCTCGCGGTCGGGTCTCGTGGAGCGTAGCGGCGAGTGCAGTCTTCACGGAGCGAACCATTCGCTCCCACGCGCCTCCCATAAACGGCGCGCCCGGTGGGATGAATCGCCAGTCGATGGTCCGCTTGGCTGCTTCCTGTGCTGTTGCTGCGTCGATCGTCTGTCGCAGCTCTCTCTCGGCGCCTCGAAGGTTGGTCCCGTTGTCGGACCAAATTTGAGTCGGACAGCCCCGTCGCGCCATCATGCGTCGCAGCGCCATCACCGCGGAGTCGGTGCTGAGCGATGCGGCGATCTCGAGGTGGATGGCCCGGGTGGTGAGACACGTGAAGATCGCCACGTATCTTTTCTGGTTGGTGCGGCCGACAGTCACTGTCACCGGCCCGAAGTAGTCGACGCCAGTGCAGGAGAAGGGCCGCTGATGATGAGCCAGCCGGCACGCCGGCAGGTCTCCGGTTCTCGGATATGGTGGTGCTGCGCTGCGAAGTCTGCAAAATAAACATCGCCTTACAATGGTTCGGGTTACTGGGCGTAAGCGTAGCACCCAGTACTGTTGACGACTCTCGTTCACCGTCGCTTCGACTCCGGCGTGATGCAGGCGGCGGTGGACGTGCAGAATCCAGAGCTTGACTGTCGGGTGGCCGCCGTCCAAAATCTGCGGGTTGTCTCGGTGGCTCGGTAGCTCTGAAGCGATGAGTCGATTCCGCAGTCGTAGAGTGTTGTCTTCATATACGACGCTCAGCTGTTGTAGGCGGCTATCTTTCCCAAGTGGTTTTCCTTTTTGCAGATCATCGATGTCGTCCGCGAACGATTCTTCTTGTGAGGCGCGCATAAGTAGCGCCTCCGCGGCCCTCAGTGTTTGCGCAGGAACAGGCAGGAACTTTTCTGTTTCTTCCTTTTTCGAATGTTGTACCGGTGCGGGCTTCTTAGCCGTTTTCTTGTTAGTCCAGGCGGGGTCATCGACCTTGTTCTGTTTGGTGCGTTTGTAGTACACCCGTTGAGCGCCCCTGCAGAGGTCAATGAATTGTAGTACTCGGGCTGCAGTGTAGCGAAGTCGGTCCCAGTTGGAGAAGCGGGACACGTCGGGTAGGGCTTCGCTCAGCTTCTGTCGGCGTTCGATGAGGTGATGAACCCGTTCTTCACCGGTGTCTGTGTTCTGTAGGGGTACGTCCTCGACGTACTCTTCGATGCTGTTGAGCGCGTCCGCGTCCGGTGGTCCATCGACCTCACGCCGCTCGTTGCTGTCTTCGATGGTGAGCGCGTCCGTGTCCGGTGGTCCGTCGACCTCACGCCGCTCGCAGTTGAGCGCGTCCGTGACCGGTGGTTCGTTGACCTCACGCCGCTCCGATCTCGATGTGTACTGTGGGTTAATATACATGACGTCAGTCTCGAAATAGTCGCGAATCATCACGTCCAGGGCTGCATCCTCAGGCGACTCGGTGACGTAGGACACGAAGTCGATGCTCTTCCCGAGCGTTCTGCTGTGGCCCCCGTGTAGCACCCACCCGAGCGGCGTCAGCGACGCCACCGGCTGGTCTCGGGCGCCTCGGCGTGTCTTCGAAGCCAGCAGCAGCTCCCAGTTGTCCTGGCCGACCAGGATACCCGGCGAAGCACGCTGGTACGTCAGTAGGTTGCCGATGTCACGTAGATGCTTGCAGCCTCGTAGCGCAGACTTGTTTACTTCCTGCGGCGAGATTTCCAAGTTCTGTACTGTGCGCGCTCGAATCTTCTTTTCCTTCTTGTTCGGGCCACGCAGAGTGATCTGTATTCTTTTCGAGTTGCTTGTGGACGACTTCGATGCGTTGATGCCGTTGATGTACAGCGGGTCGACTGGTCCCTCTGCCCCGATTTCGACGGCGATGCGCTCGTCGACTAGGGTGACCGTCGAACCGTCGTCCAGTAGCGCGAAGGTGTCGACTGTCCCCGCTGGCCCCACAGCTCGAACTGGAATCATCTTCAGGTAAGATCTGTGATGCTCTGTGGTCCACGCGGAGTTGATGGCTTCGGTCACTGCACCCTTTTCTTTTTTCTCGTAGTGCAGCATTCGGTGGTGGTGGGTCTTGCAGCCGTCGACTCCACACACCTTGGCACGGCAGCTGTGATCTCGCCTCCTGTAGCGTAGACACCTGAAACATAGCCGCTGTTTCTTCGCTATGTCCCAGCGCTCGTGCTCATCTGCTGTTTCGAATCTGTTGCAGTCTTCGGTGAAATGTCCCGGTTGTTCACACACGGGACAACGAGCTGTTGACTGCTGCGACTTCTGTTGTGGCTGCTGCTGTTGTTCGACGATGTTGTGTACTCGCTGCGTCCTCCTTTGAGGCCCCGGTGTTGGCGAGTTCACTGTTGAGTCGGGTTTCGCGAATGGTCCGCAAAACTCGGCTTCGCTCTTCAAGTAGCTCTGTATCTTGATCAGGTCCGGCGTGTCACGTGGTTGAGTAGCTGCGAACTTGTAGTAGTTGCGCGCCAGCGTCGGTGGTAGCTTCTCCACGATGGCCGCCACTAGCTCCGGATTGAAGAGGTAGTAGCCGAAGTCGAGGGCTCGCAACATCGCCACGGCGTTGGTCACTTTGCAGGCGAACTGGCAGATGTCCGACGGTGACTCGGTGAGGCGCGGCAGAGACCGAAGATTGTCGATCTCGACCATCGCCAACGTTTCAGGACGACCGAAGCGCGTTGTGAGCGTTTCCATGACCTCTTCCGGTCTCGCGTTAGTGATGAGCAGGTTGCTGACGGCTTCTCGTGCTTTTCCCTTCAGGTTCCGGCGCAGGCGGTTAATGTTTTCAGTTGGTGAAAACATCGGTGCAGATTCGATGTACGCAGCCCGGAACGGCAGCCAGTCGAGGTGCGACCCGTCGAACATCGGTAGCTCGGCGAATCTCGGGCGCTGTCCGGCGATGACAGCTTGTGTGATGGCATTCGACAGCTGTGAGAGGTCGCAGGCTCCCGCCGGTATGGACGGTGGCGGCGCCTGCCCTCCCATCGGTGGATGCACGTAGCTCGGCTTGTCGCGTAGTCCGTAGCTCTCCTGTAGCGGCTGATCTCGTAGCTGTTGGCTACGCCGTAGGTCGTAGCACTCTCGTAGCTGTTGATCTCGTAGATCCTGGCTACGCCGTAGGTCGTAGCACTCTCGTAGCTGTTGATCTCGTAGATCCTGGCTACGCCGTAGGTCGTAGCACTCTCGTAGCTGTTGATCTCGTAGATCCTGGCTACGCCGTAGCTCGTAGCTCTCTCGTAGCTCCTGGCTACGCCGTAGTTCGTAGTCTCGTAGCTGTTGGCAGCTTCTGTCTTGAAGCTCGGGTCCCACTGGTAGCAGCGCGCGTGGAGAATCACGTGGCACAGGCGGTGGCAGCGGCGGCTGTGGCACGGAGAGCAGCGGTCCACGCGGCTCAGGTGGGCACGTCGAATGGTAGCTCAGCTCGGCCCGGAGCTCGAAGCCCGCTGGCGGCGACACACGTGGGTGATCACGTGACACGGCGGCGGTCGGCGGCGGTGGCACGGAGGGTAGCGGCTCACGTGGCGTCTCAGCTGGGCGGAGGGTCTCGTTGGTCATGGCCAACAAGACCGGCGGCGGCGGCGGCGGTACCTGGTCACTCAACCAGGTGTCGACTCGATGTTGGGTGTCGGACTCGGTGACGACAGAGCCCCCCTCGGTGTCTTCTTCACTGTCGGATTGTTCGAGCGCGGCGAGACGACTCGTCGCGTACTCGATCTGTCGAAGAAGTTCTTGTTTAGCTGTAGCGTTGCGGTGCGACTTCTTCGAGCGGCGAGATTCCGCACGTTGGCTGCGTGCGCGCTGCTCCGCGAGACTGTTCGTGTCCCGTGGCGGCCTCTCTCGACGCTCGGAGTGATGCTCGATGTGTCGCTCGATGTGTTGCCCGAAGTGTTGCGCATGTTGCTCGAAGTGTGGCGCATGTAGCTCGACGTGCGGCGCGGCGAATGTTTCAGTCCCCAACGGCGGTGTCCGCGGCGTCACGGCGGCGGTGTGTGGCGCGGCAGCGCGCGGCGCGTGTAGCGCGGCGGCGTGCGGCGCGGCGAATGATGCGGAGGTTGGTGCCAGTGGCGCCATCACGGCGGCAGGGTGCGGCGCGGCGAGTGAAGCGGAGGTGGGCGCCGGTGGCGCCATCACGGCGGCGGGGGGCGGCACGGTCGCGGTGTGATGCTCCGGAACGGCGTGTGGCGCCGTCGCGGCGGGCGCGAAGCTGTATGATGCCCGTCGCATTGGTGAGACCACAGCCGCTGACGCGTAGCCGCTGGTCGAAGGATGCTCCTCCGTGATGACTGTTGCCCCGGTGCGCGAAGTACCCGATGTTGACGCCGTTGTACCCGTTGTCGTGGTCTCGGCGGATGACTCTTGCTCGGAGGCCGGCGCTCGTCCTCTTCCTGTGGAGCGGGTGACCGGCATGGTAGCGGATATCGAATCGAAGAGTCAACGACAAGTCTTGAAAAAGACTGTTTGCGGCGTTAGTTATCGGAGTCGACGAGAAGTAGTCTTAAAAAAGACTTTTTGCGGCGTTTAAATTAACGTTTAGTCTTGAAAAAGACTGTTAAGGTCCCAATTATCCGGCCACGAAGGTCCAAAAATGTGGGGAACCCTAAGCACAGCGGTGGAGCAGTGGACTGTATTTCTTCGGGAGAGGCCTTCGGATTCCCACACTTATACTGTGAAGCTTTGGAGCTGGGATTTAAACACGTCTTCAAGCCTTGAAACGCTAATTTATTCCTTCTTCACAATCTTCTTATAGCTACTGAGCTATTCACTAGGCACTATCACTATTTACTATTCTTCCTAGTTTTCCTTTCTTCTTTCTTCTAGAGCCGCCGTTGGTGAACTGAACAATTTGGCACGGTAGCGACGCTCTATTTATATTGTTGTTGGTACTTGCAAAAGAGCGAGAGGTCGATAGTCTGGGAGCGCCCGCACTCTGTCTCGCGGGGCGTGTCCTTGTGTGGGCGCACGCACGAGATGCCGACTTTTCGGAGATATACTCTCCCGAGATGCTATTCAGTCGAGCGCTAACCATCAGAGAGTGCGGAGCTCTCCCAGACCTATGCTATTTGCAAGTACCAACCCTATTCCTAAACCTAACCTGGTCTAGGTTGACTATCTGTTACATCTATTAAAGCCGAACATGCTTTTTATCTATTACCTATCTACTTAGGTTGTACGAATGACCTGTCTTTAGTCCTATAAGACCTATTTTACTATTACAAACCTTACACGAGTTATATTCCTATGTTCTAACAAGAATCTAACAAAATCTATCTATAATAAGGCTGTTTACGAATGCGATACAAATACAAGTTACTATCTATCTATACGAATATGAACGTTATACATTGTAAATTATATGTCTATCTATACGAAGCTATAATGAAATGCGAACTCTATACATGGCAAAGTACCCTACCTATCCTAGAGTACTAAGCTAAAACTTATCTTTATTATATACAACTTATAACTAACTATACATAGTGCGTTCATATTGTCGGTGTACGTCGTTGTCCGGAACAACAACAGTAAAACATAACCTCCAAGTGTTGGTAGAAGATCATATTACCCTAGATACACAAAATGCCCAACATTTTCGCAAATAAATATTGCAGTGGCAAAAGTTGGTAAGGTCGGAGCAACAAAGCGGCTCACGTCATGGTTTATTCAATAATCTTGCAGTCTTTTACTGTATTGTGAGCGCAATTTGCGTTGCGGACCGTACAACGTACATATGTAGGTACTGGTAGCATAGCAAGCAACAATGTTACGTTGTTTAAAAACTCGTCCGGTAATTGTGTTAAATATACACGAACTTGGAACGATGTTAAACAAGTACGGAATTATAAGGTTTAAAAAGGGTTCGTTAGAGGTTTTTTAATGATAGAATTTGTCTTTAAATTTCTATGGTATGTAATTATTGATGTACTACTTTATAATTATATAACACTAGCTGATACCCGCAACTTCGTTCACGTAAACCAAGAATTTAGTAGCCTATGTTCATCCTCATACTATAAAGTATCTCTTTGTTACATTTCAATAAGATCAGATTACACACGTTTTTGTAATATATTGAGTGTAGAAGATGGACTAACTGTGACCCGCGGCCTCACCCGCTTTAAAAAGTATTCTATAACCTAATCCACAACACTTACAGGCTATCCTTGTACACAATTTAAGCTAATTCGGTCCAGTAGTTTGACCGTGAAGAGATCCCAAACAAATATACAAATTGACTTTTGCATTTATAATATTGTTGTGTTGATGACTATTGTGGTACTAATTCACTGAAGAACTGTGATTGCCACTGTCATTTTGAGTGATTGACTTATGAAGATTATATACACAATAGACATTGCAAGTGGAACAAACTCTTGGAGAACAGAAATGTGACTTTGAATTACGTCATGGTTGATATTTTTAATCTGTTTTTCATGTTGATTTCGTGTTTGACAGAAGATTATAAACTATAAACAAACAGTACCGAGGCGAATGAACATATATTCAGAGTAATATTCTACATGGCAACTTCATTTGGAAAGAGTTTAATCTTCTTAGATTGACACTATTATCCAAGTACCATATTATAAAGTCTCTCTGCTAGCGTCTATTCCTTGTCTTATAGCGTCTGTTAAGTACTTAAACGTGTGCGCAAACATTCACAAAAGATTATATTGATCATATTGACTTCCCTACTACCTACGAGTACCTCGTACATAGTCAAGAATAACTAAAAATAAATCACGCTTCAATTTTGCCGTTATTTCAATCAAGTTAATTTTATATTTACACTAAATAATGCTGTACTGTGACACTGCAGGGGACAAACTGATAGTAAGCGATGAAATCTGCCTAAAAAATTCTAGATTTCCAGAATTTCGGTGGCACTGGTGTTTATATACTTAAGTCGTAACTTGCTAAGTGTGAAATCAATATGAACCCTAACATAGAAAATATAAGTTTGACATTACCTTTCCAATAGAAGACTGAAAATCTATGGAACAAAGATACCGCTTACTCATCGGCCATTTGTTCGACCTATTTCGATCGCTACAATTTGCCTCTGTGGAACGTTTGGTAACTTTGTTTAGTTAGGGCGAATGGAGTGATATCACCCTTTATAACGAGGGCTTTTATTATTTAGACTTCTGTTTTATATTATGGTATTTACTAATAAATTATTTGTACATATAGTGATAGTTTAGTTTTGTTAGTGGTAGGAGTGCTGCTAGTGCGGCCTAAGTCTCAACCACTTAGTTATTTGCGAAGTATGCAGTGAAATTACAGACAATTTGACAGTCAGTATTGCCGGGTACGGACGCACTGCAGTGACGCTGAAATACTTGGTATTCCAGAGTTTTGAACACCTCTTATATTGATTTCATGCAGATGTAATCGGTTGCTTACCATCATCGACGTAGTCGTATTAAAATCAAAGCAGGTACATCAAATTGTGTTAATATCGTTAATAAAGAGACCGGACTTCAAATGCTACGCGAGTCATTTTCAGTTGTAAGTATATTAAAGTTGTTTCTCTAAGTATCTCCTTAGATATTATCAAATCATGACAAAATATACTAGGACCAAATATATAAACGGCTGCAAGGAATTCTGAGGTAACATACATAAAATAAATAAAGGAAAATTCACACAAATTTTGTCACTTACTTACATCTTTCATGAAGTCGGTCAACAAACAGAAAGAGATGTTTGAAGAACGACTTTGAACGTTCAAATAAAACAACCGGCGCCCTGGATGTGTCACTATGTCAAACGATGTTCTTTACGTAAAAGAACACGAAGTTTTACTATTTTTGGGGGAAATTCGGTGCGCGAACTTATTCCATTATCCTCTAAGGAAAATATGTTTGTCTCCGTAGGACCCAAACAGAGCACCTGGCGGGTAAACACCGCCATTGATGGTGGAGCAAGGTCAACAGATCGATGGTGCGTGGGTGTCACGCAACCCCATCTATGCCGTAAGGCCTACAGTACACTGGGAAACGATTTAAAATGTGGCCGGGGGTCTACTTCGCAGCATTATAAAACACTGTGACGCAGTTTTATTTCAATCTTGAAATTACTTTGAATTTTTAGGTATCTACTAAATTAAAACAACATTTTACGTCAAATTTCATTAAATATTTAGTGATTGTTACGGTTATTTATTGAGTTGTTACCGTTCTCACTGTTGTCGAGAATCTCAATACAAGGAAGGATTGTTATTTCAGTTTATTTTGGTTGGCACATAAAGTAAAGTAAAAAAGTTATCAATTTGAAAGATCAATATTAAGGGCCCGGTGGCGTAATCAGGAGAATGGTCGGCTTTGATGCCAGAGATACCGAGTACAAACCTGCTGTGCACCAATGGATTTTCCTATTGAAAAATGTATGTGCGCTTTTCACAGTGGCCCTACAGTGAAGGAAAAACATCGTGAAAAAAACCCCAGGGGCATGGTGGCACGACAAAATCTAGTGTCCGCCTGGCCAGCTACCACCCTAGAAAATCTGTCGCCAAAACATCTAATATGTTCCGGCATCTATCCTTCAGAGACAGTTCCTATCCTAGGCCTAGCGTGCTACCATCCTCGACCGTATCATCACTTACCAACAGGTGAGATAACGGTCAAACGATAGCCTATATGGTATTAAAAAAAAAGTTATAGACCTACGTCTGCGGTTTACGTCAATAGTGCAATGAGTGGGGTGGAGATCGAACTCACGACCTCTCGATCGCCAGTCCGACACCTTATCCATAGGGCTATTGCCGCCTTAAGTTTCATTCGTCCTTTTTACTTGTTAACATTTATAAGTAGGTACTATTGTAGCAAGATTTTCTTAGGATTGTTAGGATCCACTGCTTGACAATGGTACCCTCCTTTTGCTGAAAGAAACACTTTCCACTTAAAAATACTTAGGCTGGCATTTGATTATGACATTACCAGAGAAATGTATGACCGTATGACCAATTACTTTTTACACTATTTCTCTACTTGTGCACACCCGATTAACTAATTATTTTATTGGTAACCTTAATACAACATTCCTTATTGCTTAAAATCTGTGCTTAGAGTTTCTCATCACATAAAATAGGTAGTAACCAGTCGCGCCCCACGGTTTGGCCTGCGATAAAAAAAATCATATATCGGACCTCAAAACACCCTATGTGTTAATCCAGGCTACCCTATGTGTTAAACTATCTGTCTACCAAATTTTATTCAAAATCTATCAGCCGTTTTGCGTTATTGAATAATACACGCACAAATAATCATAGTAGGATTTATGTGACCTACTCAGTTCAAATGGACCAGGCAAAAGATTTAATTTGACGCTCTAGAAGTTAAAAACTATACAGCAAGTTTTTGCATAGAGCTTTATGAAAAGCCAACAGAAAGAAGCTAAAATTAATAACTGCACTGTGGGAGAGTTTCATCGCGCCGCAGCGCCGTGTCAATATAATTTCCACTGGACTGCCTCTCCGACACATTTCTACGGAACCAGCATATTCGATATAGTTTTTGTCACCCGCAGGCTATACTGGTTGACCCGAGTTTTGGTCACCCACAGGCTATATTGGCTATACCCGACATTCTCACTCCACTTGCCAATGTATCACACAAAACACAGAAATAAAATAAAATATTTAATCTCCCAATTTAGAAATTACCTGTTACTAGCGCCGCATAGGTCAAAGAGTTTAGAAGCTCTGTCATACAATTTTTACAGATAGACATAACGCGTATTTATGATTTTCTTTTTCTTTTATAAGCTTGGAACGTTTTTTTTATATCTTATATAGGCTAGCGTTTCACCAATATCTTACCTGTTGGTAAGCGATAATGCGGTCGAAGATGGTAAGCACGCTACGCCTAGAATGGGAACTGGCTGGAAAAGATAGCTGCCGGAACACATTAGATGTTTTGGCGACAGATTTTCTAACTTTAGGGTGGCAGCTGGCCGGGCGGACACTAAATAGTACCTACCACCATGCGGGGGTTGTTAGTTTCTTAACGAATTTTTCCTTCACCGGAAGGCCACTGTGAAACGCGCATATAAATCTTTCGATAGAAAAATCCATTGGTGCATGGCGGGGTTTGAACTCGGTACCTCTGGCATCAAAGCCGACCGTTCTACCACTTACACCACCGGGCCCTCATGATGACCGTGATGTAGGCTTATCGTTTTTGTAATTTGATTTAGATAGTGAATGTAGATTGGGATTATAGCTATAACTCTAACTCTACTCGAAAATAAGTAGTGGGTTTTATAATCAACTGACTGTGACATATTGAATACCGAACGTGATCATTATAATCAAAATGAGATAGGTAAGGTTTGTATACAAAAGGGAAACGCAGCTATGGCGTTTCCCTCATTTTGTTCATTGTAAATAAATTCTCTAAATATCAAAATGGTCATCAACTTCGGCAATTAAAATCTCAATATACTTAGGTAAATAAAAGCTTCTTGGCTTTGTATTCGTATCTGCAAAATATATTTTGAAATGTTTTATTAAATTGTTATTTTTAAGGTATTTTAAATATCTTAGGATAGTCTTATATTTATGGTATATGTAAGAAGCTATGCTGCAGATAGAATCACTATAGGATTTTATTAAACTGTAAATATTGAGCTATAAAATCATAAAATAACCGTATTTCTTCGGTTCAGGTTGATTTCGCTCAGGGTGCAGAAAGAAAAATAACAAGCCGTTATATTTTCATCCCGCAGATTTTGTTCCATGTTACTCGTAAACAAGATTCGTACCATTTATCAGGCTTCCCCAGCATTCGAAGTTAAAAAAGTAAAGTCAAACAAAAGAACAATGATGTCACATTATTTTTTTCACAATTTCTCCATTGCCGAGTGTTTCGAGAATATTAAGCTTATTTTAAAAACTTGACTGAAGTTTGCGATTGCTCCAAATGCGAGCGATTTGTTTTGATCTCGACATGACCAATTTTCTTTTTTTGCAGTATTAACTCTATTGCATTGATTTAGGTTCTGACTATATACTCACCAGATGGAAAATAGCTTTGTAATTTTAGGTGTGATTAAGTTTTACTTCATCTTGTTTTAGTCTAAACGACACCTCAATATTGCATAGTTATGATAACTACTCGTATCTTAGAACTATCCGTGCAAACACTTCAAAATCTATTTTAGCCACAGGCTCCTGAGACACAGCTACGCTACGCTAGTTCAGAAGTGTATGGATTCAACATGTATTGTGTAAACTATACAGTATGTCAATAAACATTTTGTAAAGATTTTTAAAGATTATATAAAATGGCAAAATTGTTTCTACCTGTGTCTGTTATACACTTTGAAACTATCTAACCGATGTGCCCTAAACCGAGTTCATTTGATAGGCAGCAATACGAAGATGATTTTAGACTACTAATAAAACCGGCCAAGTCGAGTCGGACTCGCCCACCGAGGCTTCCGTACCAACGTTGGCTAGTACCCACTTTGGTACGGAATTAAGCTAGACCTCTAAATTGTATCAGCGCTCATATAACTCAGAAGCTAATCTTAATTGGCTCAACTATGTATCAACTATGGGTACGCCCTTGAATTTTCAACATTTTTAAATTTTTCCTTGATTTGTGCTGTAAAACCTTGTTTTTTGCCAAATTTCATGATTCTAGGTCAACGGGAAGTAGTTTAGTCGAAGTCGTAAGTTTGGGGTCGAAAACCTATGGGGTACTTCCGGTTGACCTAGAACTGTCAATTTTGGTTGAAAGTAAGGTCTTACAGCACAAGTAAACGAAAAATAAAAACAGTTGAAAATTAAGGTACATTTTGGTACTTACAAGTTTTCGCGAAAATCTAAATTTGCCCATATCTTGTAATTGGGTTGATTCAGGACTTTGATTTTTATACACCTAATAGGGACTATAGACCTCAGTATATGGTATAAATTTCAACTTGCTAGGTCCACCTGTTCCTGAGAAAATCAGTGGTGACACACGGACAGATGGACAGACAGACAGACAGATAGACAGACAGACAGACAGACGGACAAGAAAGTGATCTTATAAGGGTTCATTTTTTTACCTTTTGCGGTACGGAACCCTAAAAATAATACATTGGGAACATTCGTTTACTTTTCTTTTTTCTAGTGTTATAGTACCTACATGCCGGGTATTTGCTATAGTCGGCGCGTTATCAACTGAATCGTGAGGCCATAAACGTCAATAGAGATAAGGATGTCGGTAAACTGAATTTTTCTTTAGGCCATTCACCGCTTGTGATGTTAAGAAGAGCATACTCGCTATTACATCTAATGCAGTCGGAATCGACGGTATAAGCCGGAACATGCTGATTCCTATCCTTGACTTAATTCTACCCATCCTTTGCCAAATCCTCAATTATTCCATATTTTCTGCATGGAAAGATGCCCAAATTATACCCTTACCTAAAAAGCCTAATCCTAAGTCCTTTACTGAATACCGTCCCATTTCTATTCTTCCATTCCTCTCCAAAGTTCTTGAGCGTCTCGTCCATAATCAGTTGCACTCCTATCTTGTCTCAAACCAACTCTTAAATCCTTTCCAGTCCGGCTTCCGCCCTGGTCACAGCACAGTTACTGCCCTAGTTAAAATAACAGATGATATCCGCTTAGCTATGGAAAATGGACAGTTAACTGTGCTTACGCTACTCGATTTCAGTAATGCCTTTAACACCGTCGATTTCGACATTCTCCTTGCATTACTTCGCTCGATTAACATATCTCCTACGGTGATTGACTGGTTTCGTAGTTCGTAGGTCGTCGTCAGCGGATACGCATTGAAGATACTTTTTCTTCTTGGTGTGATACTACTGTCGGCGTGTCTCAGGGCGGCGTGCTATCTCCTCTTCTTTTTGCTGTTTTCATAAATTCTATTTCCTGTCATCTTAATTTTTCCTACCACCTCTATGCAGACGATCTCCAAATCTACTCACAAGCTCCTATCAGTTTTTTGTCTGAGGCAGTAGGTCAGATTAATAATGATCTACACAACGTATCTCAGTGAAGTCAATCATACGGACTAAAAGTAAATCCCGCAAAAACACAAGTCCTAATTATAGATAGTTCCAGAACTGTTGCTAAAATCGACTGGGTCACGCTTCCACAGGTTGTTTTTGAGGGGGTAACTATTCCTTATAGCCAAACTGCAAAGAATTTGGGGGTTATTTTGATCAGCATTTATCGTGGGGACCTCAGCTGACAACAATCAGCAATAAAATGTTTGCTTCTGCTGCTGCACTAAAGAGGCTTCGAAATTTTTTGCCCACTGCTACTAAAGTTGCGCTTGCACAATCTATTCTTCTTCCCATTCTTGATTATGCTGACGCTTGCTATCTTGACATCACAGAAGATCAGCTACATAAACTTGAGCGATTACAAAACCTTGCGATTCGGTTCATATTTGGCCTACGCAAATATGACCATGTCTCTGAATTTCGCTCTAAGCTCAAGTGGCTTCCAATTTGCCTTCGCCGGAATGCACATATCCTATCCCTTCTCTACAATATCCTATTTCATCCTACTTCTCCACCTTATCTCAAACATATGTTCCAATTCCTTCACACCTCCAATGCCTTATCTTTACGGTCATCAGAGAATCATACACTGTCCATGCCTAGCCACCATAGCTCTTTCTATGACAACTCATTTGCAGTGCAAGCTGTCAGGCTTTGGAATGCGCTTCCATTGGAAATTAAACGCTCACAGCTCTTACTACGTTTAAAGATCGCGTCGAGGCCCACTATCTCTCCTGAACTGCTATTGCTTTTGATCACAATTCTCTTTTATGAAATATGTGTATATTGTATTATATGTATATATGAATATATATAATATGTATTGTATGACATTATACATGTATTATATTGCTATGTATGTGTTATATGTATATATTGCTATGTATGTATTAAATTACGTAAATTATATGTACCTTTGTAATTATGTCACAATGTTTTCATTATTTCACAATTTTTTGAATAAAAATTGTCTGAAGTACTGAAACATCCACTGGGTTGCGGGTGCTCGTAATAGTACGGTTGGCAACCTTACATTAATCAGGGGAATTAAACTTGTGTTTTAAGTGTGACGTTCGACGTCTAGATGAAAGCTGAATGGCTCAATACCTTTGTTTTTTTTTGTAAATTCAAAGCAATAAGTTATGTTTCTGTTATATCTATAATATTTTTTATTGAATATGATCTATTTAATGTAATTTGACGAGTGTAAGTGCAAATTTTTAATTTGCCCATATACTGAATAAATGCTTTGACTTTGACTTTGACTTTATGTACATACCTATTATTTTATTGTTATTTATTTATTTTTTATTATTATTATTTTTTTCTACACCTATACCGCCATGTATGCTAATCTATTCCTTTCCACCCTACGGTTGTCTGGAAGAGATCGCGTTAAGCGATAAGACCGCCTGTTGCCACATAGTTTTATTTACCATTTTTTACTTTTAATTTGTATGTGTAATAAAGTGTTTATCTATCTATCTATCTAAACGGCTATCTGTCGATGGTGTGTATAAGTGCGAGCGAGATGAGGGAAATTATTTATTGCCTCACGACTCAGTTGATAACGTGCTGACTGTAGTTAAGTTACTAATAAAACCTTTACTAGTATAAACCAAGCTTCAGATTCTCCAAGAGAATCCACACACTCCAGTAAAAAATGGACACTATTTCTCTAAACTCAGCAAGTGTTACCCACATTACGAACAAATCTGTAAAAACTAGGCGTTTGTAAAGAATACAGCTAAATCTATCGGACAGCAGGTGTAATGTTCAGGCAGCAGTGAAGAATCGATGTTTCGAACGCCAGGGGCGCTTCGAAGATTAGCTGTTATAGGGCTGGCTACAGGGATTCTTTATTGTAAACTAAATATATATATTTTGTATTAAAAGAAAGTTTCTGGCAACACATTAATCAAATGGTTGGACATTGCTAATAATTTCAAGCTCTACAAGAAAAATATAAAAGAAATGCAGGTATGTAGATTGTAGATAGTCTTTATCTTTTTAATAACGGCGTATTATCTTAATTAACCACAAATTCATTTCATGCAATAAGACGACAGTTTTAAAAGGCTACCCTGAAAGTTGAATATATATATATATATATATATATATATATAAGCTAATAGATTGGGTTAAATTCACGGAGTAATTTTATTACCGGCACATGGCTGAGTCATATTACAATTTTTTCTGTATAAAACAAGTGAATTATTGAAAAGAAAAAAAAACCCCGATTGCGTGAAACATGTTCCTCTTTATTAAAATTTCAGAGCACTAGGATATTTTATACCATAAGTGTTTATATATATTTTGAATGGGCTTTTAATTTTTTACTTTGATACCAGACACGGCATGGTTTGAGGAAAAAAAAATGTTTTACATAATAGCCACCATTTTGTTTTTCCTTTAAATTTATATAGCCTTTTATAACACTCAAGAGATCAATACATTTCATACAAGGCCTCATTCATTGAAATCGAACCAGCCTAGGCGGCAACAAAGAAAAATACCCACATACATACGCGCGAAACACATTACTCTCCTCTGGCAGTCGGGTAAAACATAATAAAATGGCACTCAACTTCATCTCTTCTTAAGATATTTTTGCCAACCCTAAGTTGTTAGTGTTCGCGAGCTTTGGTTTTGATCTGTAGTGGTATTGACGACTATCGTAAGAGCACAGTCGTCGGGTGTAGAGGGCTTCGAGTGGTTCTCGAACACAGAACACGGGAATGTCCGAGAAATCTTGCTGCACTTGAGCTTTTGGACATAATATACCTACTTGCAAAATGAAAAAGGAATTCACCATCGTTTTTAGGGTTCCGTAGCCGAATGGCATAAAACGGAACCCTTATAGATTCGTCATGTCTGTCTGTCTGTCTGTCCGTCCGTATGTCACAGCCATTTTATTCCGAAACTGTTAGGACTACAGAATTGAAACTTGGTAGTTAGATGTATTCTGTGAACCGCTTTCCAATTTTTATACAAAAATAAAAAATATAAAAGTTTAAGGGGGGGCATCCCATACATGGAACTGGAACAAAAAAAAATGTCTTCAAATCTATATGTGTCTATGGATAGGTCTTTAAAAATTACATTAAGGTTCCTAAAATCATTTTTTCTCAAAGTCAATCATTTGAAAGATCTGGTAAAGAGTGGTAAAATGTGTGTCCCCCCCTCTAACTTTTAAAGTATGGGAGTGAAAAATCTAAAAAATATATATGCTGTAGATCTCAATAAAAACTAACAACGAAAATTGGTTTGAACGAGATACAGGCAGCAGTTTTAGAGATATAGCGACCGCGATGATAACTTTGTTTTTCATACAAACACTATGAAAAACAAAGTTAATTTTGTAGTTGCGAAAAATCATAGTTATGGAATATTTAACTGTGTTACGGAACCCTACGAGTGCGAGTCCGACTTGCACTTGGCCAGTTATATGTCCTTTTGATCTAACAAATTGTTCAATCGTTCAAGCCACATTTAGCATCATAAACATGTTTTTTTTTAATTTCTAGCTGCGCTTTAGGTGTCACTTGCGGATGTGTTTAGCCGTTAAACAAGCAAACGGCCCACCTGATGGGAGGTGGTCGCCGTCGCCTATGAACACTTATCTTGTTACACTAGAGGTATCACTCATGCGTTGCCTGCTTGTGTTTAGTGTGAAGGTGTAACAAACATACTAACTCACACACTCTCATAATACAAAATTTATTTGTAAGTATGTTATTTTAGGTTTAATATTTTTAATAAATATTAAATTGCTGTCCAAAAACTTGATGTACGATCATCTCAATCGAAATGTCGTCGATAAAGTCTGGGGCAAATAGGCTTACGGGCATTTCGTTTTAAGTAATTTAACTGTAAGTCTAGCATTACATTTCTTTGATCAAATCTAAAATAACACTGCGAATTAATAAGTGATATAAAAACGTTTTAATTCACTTCCATGGTTCAGAATAGTTTAGTTAATACAAACATAACATCCTGTAATGCTGTGCCAAATCTAAAAAGTGTCTGATAAATAGTTTATTTTTACTCCAGAGATGGCGAGTATCCACGAAATGATTTTCTGATTGGATTTGGGAAGACAAAAATAATCATTCAAATCGGTTTACAATTGGCGGAGCAATCGGCGAATAAACATACAAAAAAAACATACAGACAAATTGAGAACCTCCTCACTTTTGGAAGTCGGTTGCAATAATGACTTTACTACGAAATAATTATTTAATATAAACGGATCCGGCAGACTTTATCCTGCTCGAGCGCAGCGCCATCTATCGGGTCATATTGTAAATCTAAACAATCTAAGGACCAACTTAAACACACAAACAGAGAAGTTCAGCCACAAAGGTACATACAGAAGAATTATATATATTATGATTGACCTTCTGCCCCTGGGATTCTCCGTTTAATTGCCTTCTAAAAAGAGTGGAGACTAGAAGAGTTGCTAAGTTGTTAATCGCTAAGTTGTAAGAGTTGCTAAGAAGCAAGATTTTGTATAATCCAATGACGGCTCTCGCATCTCAATGTTTTGCTGTCTGCCAATCTGTCAATGCGACGTAGGGTCAGTTCAGACCGCGACGCGACGCGGCGCGCACTTATTTAAGAGAGTACAAAAAAGTACAAAAATGAACGTTATTTACTACACAAAAAGATACACATTTTATTGAGTTAGTTCGGCGGCTTTTGGCTGCACTGCGCGGCGCAGCGGGAAACTACGTGATGAACAATTTAACTTTATTAACTTCACAATAAGATACACATTGCATTGAGATAATTTGGTGGCGTTGCGCGTTTTGCTGCGCCGGGCGTCGTCGGGCTGCGCCGCGCTGCACTGCGTGAAAACAAAAGTCTCGTCACGTCGCGTCGCAACGAATGAACGCTATTTAAAAGATCAAAATAACAAAGTGTCTTCCCCGTAATAGAGACATTAGGAAAAGTGTTAATGGAAACATTCTTAGTAATATTTTAATAGTAAATTAAGTTAAAATCAAATTAATTATTAGCCTAGTTATAAAGCTAGATTGTAATAGCAGTGAGATATCTACTCTAAGTAGATACTTCACTACAAAAAAAAAAAAACGTCGCGTCGCGTCGCGTCGCGTTGCGATGTGAACTGACCCTAATGATAGGTACAGTGATTCCAGTAAACATCTAGTATAACTTTTCTTTACTCATGTGGTATAACATCATGGCTTGCTTGTGTCATATTGATTCGGCTTCCTGACACGTCAGTGCGCGTAAAAGAAGCGTCCACGAGCCTATTCTAATGTTAGTAACAGAATTGATGACAACGACGTCGTTTGCCCTCGCATTGTAGCCATCTCGACGGATGGTAACGCAATTATCATCGCTCATTTCGGCAATAATAACGCCACGTACAGGCCTCACGATTTTCGAAATAGGGATGCCGAGTGGCAGTCGACCAGACCGTCAGAAATTGAGTTTTCTTAAGGTTCTATTAAATAGGTTGATATTTGATTAAAAATAGCTAGAGAGCCCCGTTTGTTTGCGTAAAGGATGAATTGACTTCTGAGAGAAAGGTCGCTGGTTTAAATCTTAGCATGGGTATTTATCCACGATAGGAACTATATCGATGTTCCGCCTGACTTGCTACCAAAAAGTAGTAACCTTATGGTGTTCCGACAGCACACAGCCCTTGAGAGTCAGAGTATTCTAGGCCTAGCTTGTTCACCATCTTCGTACACAACATCGCTTCATCATCACCAAGCGAGAAAGTGGTCAAACGTTAGCCAATAAAATATAAAAAAAGCTCTATTACTAGTTTTATTACTTTTTACTGACTGAAGTAATCACCATGACAAAATAGGAGGGCGTTCACATACAGGTACATTCATCATTGACAACTCATTACCAGTAATGATGATTAATATCTCGACGAATAGATGTTCTTATTTAAAAAACAAATCCGTTGTGACAATTCGAATTTTTGGACGTATTCGTAACTTTTTCATGGTTAGTGAACGTGTGAATATTAAAGTTTGTAACGGCTATTGTCACGTAAAAAAAATTATTATTATTTACCGGAAAATTAACTCCGACCAGTTTCGAACATTCTAGAAGTTCTTCATCTGGGAGTTCCGCCTACAAGTGTGAATACATACATAAAAGTATATGTGCCAAGAAAAAAACGAATCGTCATTAACATATTTCTGTGGTCATAACTCACGATCTGGCGAAACAACGATTCTTCAATGTGTAAAAGTGGCGTAAGTCTATAAGCAGCTCTTTAAAACTGCTGACGAAAAGATCTATCCTAAGTTTGATATCTATGCAGAAAACCTTTATCTCATGCTCAGATCATCCCAGTCAACAAAATCCGCAAGCCGTTGCAAAGCCAGTTGTATCCACAGAAATCTGGATTTATCCGGTTGAATCCGAATGTTGGCCAACCCTAGCGGTAAGCGGCTAATGTGATATCGGAGACCTCTTAGTAGGAGAGATAACGACATTTTTGTCTGCTTTTAGAACCAAAATGATGTATTACCCTCATTGTATCAGCCGCACCTCAGCAGTCACATAACGACATTATATAAACATTAAAATTTGTTTCCAATTTTTTTTTTATATCACATAGCACACATATGTACACTAGCGTTTGGTCGTATAGGCGGTCGAGGATGGTAGCACGCTAGCTAGAATAGGAACTGGTTCTAAAATTAGGCAATTATTGTCAATTGGCGTAACGCTCACATGCCTTATAATGTTTTACTACCATTCTAAGGGCCAGTTTCACGGGTTCCTGATAAAGCTTCAGTCAGCTATCTGACAGATGATGCCATACAAAAGCTGTCAAAAATCTGTCAGATAAATTTCTAATATCTGGAAACGGATACGCTATCTGGAAACGGTAAAACTGGCCCTTACTGATAAACATTTCTATTTAAGTTCAGCTGTCTAGCAGAGTTGCCTCCAGAAAAAAAAACAAAATATGTTTGTGATGTAGTTTAAACAATGTAACCGTTTTGGTCGTAGTCTGCAAGTCTATGTACTTACCTTTGATTATTGAACCAGGTTACTTGGATATTAACATCGTGATCGTTCAACAATAATTGTTTAAACGTAATATTACGCTATTATCAGCCTCAATATCGTGTAATATCATGTTTTAGTTCTGTGTAACCTGAACTATTTGTTGGGGGATATTCGGTTTTTTTTTCGAGCGTTGTACAATTTTAAATATCATTATATTACGGGGTCCTTTTTACTTGCCGTGTTAGTAGGTACGTACTTATGTATGTTTGCGTGGGTCAAATGGGGTCAAATCTTGGAAACTAAATTAGAACCACTGCTGCACTGATGTTCAATTGACAACGACTCCTTGCGTATCTTCGGAGACAATGCTATAGGTAATATGATATTGTTGAGGTTACTTGATGATGAAACAGGGACTGGAACTGGAGCATAATAGCAAGCAAGTGTTCAAAAAGTTTTCAACAGACGCACTATTACATGACTACACTTGGTCTTTGTTTTTTCGATAGGTGGTTGGTTCTTTCTAGTCTTAGTCAAATTCTACCACCAGTGGTCACCCATTTGCTAACACCTAGGAATAATATGCAGGATAAAGGACGTGGGTAGAGTATTCTGATCACAAAAACGATATAGTATATTTTCTAATATACAAAAAGCGGCTGTAATATGATATGCCGAGTAACACCCACATCTAATGGAGCCTTCCCTTCCAATCTTCATGGACAGCGTGACAAAATGATTGACAGTAGAATGACAGGAGCAAATTGTTGCTTCCAAATAGGTCGAACAAGGGTGCGTCGTGACGGTGCCCTACTGTCCTTTGTGTTTAAAGTACGAAAGTTCATAACTACCGCATAATGTTTGTTCGATGACTGCGCTAGCAAGTTGATGGATTCTGTAGCTGGGAGTTCTTTTATTGAGATATGTATTAAAATGGAAGGTTATTGCTAAGCTAGTGGTTGTTATTGCTGATTAGGGAGAAGTAATGTATGGTATGAGTATTTGAAAATTTGAAGAGAGGATCTTCAGATTTTCAAAAAAATAAATGCATCCAACGATAGCATTGTTTCATGATATTTCAAATTAGTTAACACAGAATAAATTAAAATTGAATTAACAAATAGATAGGCCAGTTTCAGCACACATTTCTAGGTTTCCTAGATCAAGAACCTCAAAACCTCACCACGCCCAATACTTCACCACAATATTACCGCAAACATATAGTAGAAAACGCTCGTTACCCAACACAAATTCAATAATATCTTGCCCACGAAAGTTCTATCAACTATCATAAGGGAGCGACCAATATTATTAAAGCATAGAGCCTACATCGGTCAATATAATTATAAAGGGACGAAGGTGAAAGGTCACAAAGGGAATATCCCTAGAACATCTTCGTAACAGAAGGTGTTAACTATTATCACAATAATTGGAGCCAGTAAGAAGGTGAACTTTGTTTGAGTTGGTAACTGCCCGGGAAACTTAAGTCGTTTGCGTCTGCATTTGTTTCTTTGTTTGCAGGAGTTTGTAGAAGTAGGAACAGTGTTGGTGGAATGGACATAGGTTTTGATAATAACAAGCTATATTAGCACACCTTTCAGATTGCATTAGACTCAAAGGAGTACTGATGGTTGTAATTGTGACAGCTTATGCCTTGTAGTTTCCAAAAATGACTCTATCTCGCTCTTCTTGGTACAGAAGAAAGACATACGACAAACGTAAAACTATCAGTCGGACTTGCCATTCTTGAGCAACGTGTTGGATCTGCGCCTAGCTCAGGTTGTTCAGTTGCATTACTTAGGTTATCTTGACCATAACTGTCTACTTTCGCTCTAGCTAGCTTTGCTTCAGATTTGTGGCTGATTGTTATTTTACTCTTGACTTGATACTTCCTTTACTTGTATCATTCAGACCGTTTGACCAATATCTCGCCTGGAGGAAAGCGATGATGTGGTCAAAAGATGGCGAAAACGCTAGGACTCGAATAATCTGACTCTCAAAATCTGTGTGCTGCTAAAATTCCATAAGGTTATGGCGGCAGGTTTTGTCTTTGATGGTGGTAAGGAACTTCAGGCATAATATGCTCGATAACATCGATATAATATGTATAGTAGAAGATATAATAGTAAAAGACACTCGTGCTAGGATTTGAGCCGGTGGTATATCGCTTAGAAGTCAAGTCATCTATCCTTTATGCCAACGGGGCTCTCTGTTGAATGCCTTATGTAATTATCAAGTAGAATTCAGCTGAGAGCTGATGTAGATTGATTATTATGTAATACATGTAGCTGTTCATTATCTCTCGCTTCAGCTCATCTTAACTTTTAGACGAGATCCCTGCGGCATGCAGTTCGCATAAACTTGAACTGACAAGTCGTACAACAATCAGGTGGATCTCGCTCTATTAGGGCAAATGAGTGTGAACGAGGGTAGGCAACCTATTTACGGATGCATGGAACAGTAATTGCGTTGAGTTCATCTACCGGGTGACGGCACGGGGAAATTGAGAGAAACGTAGAGCCGGTGTTTTGTAGGTAATGGATAGGGCTTGTAGTAACTACTGTTTCCGCTGCAATTTATTGCAATGTAGTTGTATTTGAATAAAAGTGAGACTGTCCAGTGTACGTAGTTTGTAAATATTCCATTTAATCGCTTTTAACAAGATTTTATTTAGTTTCACTTGTCCCGATATTTGTCATCAAATCTTGCAAATTAGATTTAATCCACTTCCCGGTTACCGATTAAGCTGAAATTTTGCATATATATGTAAATTGCGTGACAGTGCAATATTATGATGAAATGGTGCTGATCTGATGATGGAGCTGGAAGTTGTCCAGATGTTTGTCATCAAATCTTGCAAATTAAATTTGATCCACTTACCGGTTACAGATTGAAATGAAATTTTTCATACATGTGTAAATCGCGTGACAATGCAATATTATGATGACATGGTGCTAATCTGATTATGGGGCTGGAAGGTGGCCAAAGTAACTCCTAAACTTCCCGTCGTGTTTGGGCTCGTTGGATTTGTCTTGAATTACTCCTAGGATTTATAAAAGCTTGTGTTTAGAAAGGTTTTTTAAATATTACTTGTTTATATATCTGATAGGTCAGCGTTTGACCATTATCTCGCCTGGTAGTAAGCAATGATGTGGTCAAAGATGGTTTACACGCTAAGCCTAGATTAAGTAGAGTAAGGGTACCTGCAATATAAATAAGATTTCAAATTATTTCTAAAATGGCTGGTATATTTCGAGTTCCTTCACGTCAGTTGGTAAAGTATTTTAATCTTCTCAAGAAACTGGATTGATTGACAGCAAAAACTATGTTTGCGAAAATTAATTGTTCCTTTTTTTGTCTAACAGACAGACCGCTATCTCAATTCTCATCTGATGTTCAGTGAAGATGCGGTCTAGGATGGAATCGTGCTTGTCTGGGATTGGAAGATAGTACCACGCCCGTTGCCTTGAAACATCTAGTATCAAGTCTCACGTGCCCTGTAATTTCACTGGACACTTTGCTCTTCAAATCAAAAACCACGATTCAGATAAGAGCATCAATATAGCTTCATAAAACCGTCAACTCCACGATTGCATGAGCACTAACATGATCCCCGTATTCACAAACATTACTATGAGGTCTCACAGTGCTTGCAAACATAACATATAACACCATTTGAAATGCATTCAAACTGATTCAAACCAATAAATTATTGACATTAATTAAAATTTCAAATTTTTTTTAATTATAAATGTCTGAAGTACTGAAACGTGCACTGGGTTGCGGGTGCACGTAATAGTACGGTTGGCAACCCTAAATTAATCAGGGGAATTAAACATGAAATGAAATGAAATGAAACGAAACGAAACGAAACGAAACGAAACGAAACGAAATGAAATGAAAAATTTATTATTAGCCATTGCTAAAGGTCCTACATATATCATAAATTCATAATACTTTTAGGTACTATTATACAATAGTTTAATAGCTTACATAAAATTTAAATTTATTATTGAGTAGATATATTTTTTTATTATTATCATCAAATTTATAAAATTTGTCAATATCATAGAAGGGTCGATCGACCAGCCAATTTTTTAAATTGCATTTGAAAATCGCAGCGGACCTTGCGTCCTTTATTAGGACCGGTAACTTATGAAAAATAGTGGGGCCATTCACATACACAGACATCCTCGACTTTTTTAAACCGTAAGTTTTTTTTGTGGTGAGCTTGTGTTTGTTTCGTGTGGAGTAGTTGTGATGTGCGCCGAGTTGGTCAAAAATATTTTTGTTTTTATACACAAATACACCTGATACACGTAGATAGCAGTTAATGTCAGTATACGCAGCTCTTTGAAGTGTTCTCTAACCGATTCATCCTGCTTTATGTGTTTTAATATTGTGTGTGTTTTAATTGTGACGTTCGACATCCAGATGAAAGCTGAATGGCTCAATACTTTTGTTTTTTTTTTGTATATTCAAAGCAATAAGTTATGTTTCCTTTATATCTATAATTATTATTATTGAATATGATCTATTTAATGTTATTTGACGTGTGTAAGTGCAAATTTTTAATTTGCCTATATACTGAATAAATGCTTTGACTTTTGACTTGACTTTTGACTATTATTTGAGTCAGTATATATTATGTTACTCTTTGATTACTTGTGTCAAAGCCACCGTAAAAATCCGTGGTCAAAATCATGGAGGATAGAGTGTCAAAATCTTCATGAATAAGTCAGTCTTCGATACCTCTGTTTTTCTAAAAGTCAGTTGTCTGAAAAGCAAAAAGAGGACGGTCGTTTCCAAGGCCTATTTCTATTTTTACTACCGCCCGAAATGCCAAACTATTTCAAGCTAGAGAAAAAGTTCAGGGCGTATTCTGACATATCAGGCGTACCTTCGTGTATTCAGTTTCGGCTTAAAGAATATTCTGCCGGTCCAGCACAATCTGGTTGTTTGATTATATCAGTATTTTAGAAAGATATTCCACCTCCTTTTAAATTTTCGTTCGTTTCTGTCAGAGACCATCTTCAGTACCGTTTTCAAAAATTTACATTGATTTTTTTTTAATAAAAAAGAACAAATCACATTACACCAAATATGCGCTATGGTACACCATACACACACGTGTTACAACACGATATTTAAAAAAATCAGTTACGTCTATGGGATACGGAAGTTAGGTAATTTAATCTGAAGTCTGCAGAACTTCTAACTAGACTTACTCGACTTTTTCATTGGTAAGATAGTCTGAATTTCACCCCCATCCAAATTTAGGTTAACGACCAAGTATAAGCATCATTAGCATGCAGCTTAGTTCTTGTTTGTACTGCAAAACATTTGCAAACGCTTTATGTGCCTAGATAGTATAATACTAACAGTACACTCAAATACCCTATCTTAACTCATATGCACGTATGTAACTTAAGGTTCTGTAGTATCAAGTTCATAGCTCGAATGTTTTGCTCGACCCGTGCAATGGTCTATCTCACCGAGTCTAAATTCTGTTTGTAAAACTTTCCTCATATATCCCTGGTATCTTCTGGGATAAAGTGCATTCTCGAGTGAGTCTCGTATAAATAACGGGATAAAAGCCAGAAACCCGTTTACTCGGATGCACAGGTTTTCTCTTCATTATAAAACGGCTAGCTTGGGATGCTCCAAGCCTAATCTAGTTTATTTTCTAGGCTTTGTTGGGAAAAAGAATTTATGTTGTTAGGCGTTGGGTCCTATGTTGTAAAAACTATGACTGGTAGTTGTAAGGTTCGGCAGAACGAAAGCTTGTTAGCGAGTCTAGTTAGTTAGGTTAGGTTAGGTTAGGTTAGGTTAGTCTTTGTCATTTACTTACGTTTTTTATAAATCAAAAGAAGGCATACCGCCCAAGAGTAATATAATATGCTGGACACATACCGCTTTTGTCGTCAAATATAGTACAATATAAGATTTTATGTACGCGCTTTCCCAATACAGTTGCTGGGCCAAACTGTTGCTATCTGAATCATCGGGTAAATAACCATTGTGTTATTTATATGTCTCCGATGCAACAGCGCCAAAATATCGATTAATTTGTCCAGTGAAATTACAGGACTTGTGAGACTTAAAATCTTTATGTCTCGAGGTAATAGGCGCAGTGCATTGACTACATAGCCAGAATTTTGCATACCGTTCTATCTGTAATACGTAGATGTCATCGCTTTCCATCAGTGGAGCGTGCTTGTCCCGTTACCTTACAGCATATCAAATCTCAGCTATATAGCTGAGATTTTTTCATTGTCTATATAAACAATGAAAAATATAGTAAGTATGTCGTTGATAACACTAGTAATATATGCATTACTAAAATAATGGAATCCATTCCAAAATTCCATTTATCACTCTACACTTCGTGTCGGGTACCTCACCCAGAAAAGGTTGTTAATCAAAAACTTTGATTAAGCCCGCGTTCTCGTCCAACGCCCATCTTCTGATCCTTTCTACGGTATCTACTCAAAGGGAATATAAAATACGTGGAACTGTCCAGAATTAGAAACTCTGTATTGTCTTACCATGAAAAGTTACTTTTAATAACTCCCTCTGGATTATTTATTATCTCGATAATACCTTTGGCCCAAAACAAATTCCTAATATTCCGTAATATTTCCGTCCAAAGTTCGCGGCCGTAATTTATTAAAACAGCAATTAAGGAGGAGGCAAATTGCCGACCAGAGCCGAGGTTACGAA
The DNA here is from genome assembly GCA_954871355.1 of Cabera pusaria. Lineage (NCBI taxonomy): Eukaryota > Metazoa > Arthropoda > Insecta > Lepidoptera > Geometridae > Cabera > Cabera pusaria. The sequence continues at coordinate 17,346,339 of OX940902.1, forward strand.
AGCATTTAGTTATCTTTGAGGTCCTAATCAGGCTTGAAGGTGTGGATTTTTAAATTATAATCTGTAAAGTCAGTTCTGTAACAGTGAAATATACAGTGTCCATTGAGATTATATGGCGTCTGCGTGTGCGTTCAAAATGTGTAACAACAATGACTAGTAACAGGATTAGTGCGATGAATTAGAAAATTTTGACAAGTCAGAGTTTTATGGACTGGCTTTTTTATGCATTAGACTGTCACAAGCATGCCTTCGCTTCCTATCAAACCATAAAACAATATATTTGTTTTAATGTTTAAAATTTCCAACATTTAGCTCTAGTATTCCGTTACAAAGAGTTTTATAACCCGTTCAGATTTCACTGGAACAGCTTACGGCGTCGTTTAAAAACAACAATTCCTAATTCAACTTACTCGTTCTATATCAGAGTATTTTGGAACTTTTGCGAAATGTTTAAGGATCAACTTCCTTTGAAATTGGTTCTCGGTTTTCTTTGTATACCCGCTTTTATTTTGCGGTAGTGTAATTGCATCGCACTTGTTCGATGGAGGGGAAATAACGGTATCGTTTATGTACCTATTTAGGGAATTCAGACTCGATTACTTTCGGAATAAGCTTTAATTTCTTTTGGGAAGATTTGGTGAAGTTTGGTAGAAGAAAATATAAAGAAAAGAAATTAACTAAGGTTATAATATATTGCTTTTTGAGATGTGATTGTCTCTTGTTGAAATCTTAGCTGTGCATCAATAGACAATTCTATGTGCATTCATGGTCAATCGTCTTCAGGTGGTAGGCATAAAATAGCATGAAATTGATGTTCCGCCTAACAGCCAGTTTCTATATTCGATCGATCCGGATTTCCATCAATAAAATATTGCATTTTGACATATCTTCTATGAAGTATTATATCAAATTCAATCTCAAATCGTGTGAAACCCTCGATCGAATAAAGAGACTCGCCGTAACTTGTTCCCAAAAGTAGCTTATCTAGCTATCACCTTCAAGGAGAACCGCCATAACCTTATATATAATAAACAGCAAAAGATATAATTGCGAAAGAAATAAAATATTATGGAAGGGCTAATACGGCTACATAACAATGTTAAGATAGTAAATAAACAGGTTATTCATAAAGTCGGCAACGCAGCGCCAACGTTGTTGCAAATATTCAAGGCGAAAAAAAACATACAGCGAACTGAGAACCTGAAAATAGCCCGTTATGGGGTAAAATCGAGTTACCACGACTTTTAATTTTCCCGGATATTTTGTGACAAAACGCTCAACTCTACCAACCCTTACCAACTCAATACAGAAAACTAAAGCAGACTAATCATCATTCCGCGTAGGTATTTATCTGATTTATTACAGTGCGTGACTACCATCGTTCGTTAAAAGTGATTTTATTGCCACTTACCTTCATGCGAAATCCAACTTAAACTACTTGAGATTATGGTCGATATTAGTATGGGGGTGTAGTAAAATGTTGTCATGTTTACGCCGAATAACCCTGGGATTAGGAATGGCCAAACTAATCAAAAGATCATTATTAATTCGTTGTACCGCGTACAGAGATGGGTGGTTAAGTTTTTGTTAGTTCCTGTACAAAATGTTTCAGTTATTTTGTTCAGTTTATAGAAAAAATAAACGGTTGTACGAGTATTTAACTGAAACAACAACTTTTTATTTACAGGTAAGCGCGCCGCGTGTTGGTTTGCATTATGAAGAAAAATATCTGCGCAAAATTTCAGCTAAATCGATAGAGCAGTTTTACGGTAAAAAGGTGGTAAGAGGAAACAATCGAATATAATAATTATTTTTTTTATCTAATAGGGTAGCGTCTTGACCACTATTATTCTTTACAATTTTATGCTACTTAACAGTTATACTAACAGTAATTATGTTAGGAATAATATGCCTAACAACTTACAACTTTACAATAATTCTAAAGTAGGTAGTATGACAAACAATGTTATGACAAATGTTATGAATGTCATGACAAACAATAGTGAACCAATTCGCTCAAATACGGTGTAGCTTCGTAAGCAATAAAACAAGGCAAAATAGCTCTTACTGTAGCGTCCTCTGGAATAGCGGCCACTTTGTTGCCCGGTGGTAAAACTGTTCATACAATAAATACCACGCGGACGAAGTCGCGGCCATCACATAGTAAGCAATAAAATTAATAATGTTCCATTTGAAAGAGCAATCCACTTTGTGATGCACTGCAATTTGAAATCATATCAAATTTAATTTCAGAGGCTGTGAGTCAAATATCAATAGATAGTTTTTCATATGAATATAATTCCATTCTAAAATATTTTTAACGGATACTCAGAATGTGCTTATTCAGCAGCCATTAAAATCTTAACTATCATAGAGTTGGTAAGTAGTAAGTCCCAAAAGTGCTATCTTTGTATACATAATCGGATTTGATGTTATTAAATTCAAATAATTTGTCGTATCAGTAGTATACTTAAACATAAAACAAGGTGTTTTTCTAAAAACTTGGCATGTTTGGCTTAGCGTTTGACCGCTGTACAATCATCATCATCATCAGCCGGTATCAGTCCATTGCTGGACGTAGGCCTCTCCCAAGATGCGCCACTAAGTCCGATCTACGGCTCTTCTTGTGACCTTCCATTATTAGGAGGGATATGCCCTAATCGCCACGCTGGGCAGGCGGGTTGGCAATCGCAGGACGTAGCTTCTCGCGTTATCGGCCTTAGTATTTAGCTACGCCATAATTTCGTTCGTTGGTCAGCAGGATGCATCTCGGGCAGGTGAGGTTGGCTGGGAGCACTGAGTATACTGGTATTTGTACTACCTTACATCCCTATACCTTACATACTGTACAATACAACACAATACAATAACTCATTATTGATACCCAAAAAAAAAAATTAAAATCTAAAGTAATACTACAATACTATGGTAATCGTACAATCGGCGGATTTATCTTCAAGAGCGATCTCTCCCAAACAACCACTATGTCACCTGTTGTAAGTTACGATGCCGTCAAGTATTGTAGCACTTAAAGAAAGCTGCCGGAGCACAAGATTGATAAAAGCTCGCCTAACACCTGTATCTTTCCAGCTTACTAAGCCAGGAGGTTGCATAATCTTGTTTTCTTTTTTTTTAATATCTTACAGGCTAGCGTTTGACCACTATCTCGCCTGTTGGTAAGGCCTGGAATGGGAACTGGCTCTCAAGGATAGCTGCTGGAACTCATTAGATGTTTGGCGACAGATTTTCTAACTTGAGGGTGGTAGCTGGCCAGGCGGACACTAGATAGTGTCCTACCACCATGCAACTTGAGGGTGGTAACTGGCCAGGCGGACACTAAATAGATGTCTTACCACCATGCGAACCACCTTGTTTTCCTTCACCGCAAGGTCACTATGAAAAGTCGCTCACCTCCAACTCTATTCAATTCAATTTTTTTGCATAAAAAGGCTATAAAACTATCATACTTATAATAACCGTACTCTTATTCTTACAACTAAATACTAACAACATTAAATAAGCTGCTAAATTGCCAGTAAATTCAGTATAAGATATTGGGTAGGCACTCTCAGACAGGATCCAGTGTTTCGGCGAGGTTTGGCAAGTGCACTAAAACTGCGGTGAGGGTGCGCTCACTCGTCAAGGGCTGGCTAAGTGCTCGCATCCGCAAGAGCCACTCGATATATGAGTATGAGTACTTATATTTATGTATAGATACTGGAATAAAGTTTTGAGAGCTCAGTGGGCCAGTGGGAGAATGATCGGCTTTGACGCCAGAGGTTGAACACAAACGTGCACAAATAGAATTTCTATTAAAAATGTAAAGTGCAGTTTTTACTGCAGTGGCCCTCTGGTAAAGGAAAAACATCGTTAAGAAACCCTCGGCATAGTGGTATAGGACACCATCTAGTGTCACAGTATACTTACTACGTACTAGTGTGCCAGATGTGATTTCAGTGAAAGTTTTTGCTCCATTTACCCATATTGGTGCATCATACTTGTGTATGGAAATTGTTCTACCTTAATTATATTTTGTTATTATATGACTAGATTTGCCCCAGAACTTCACCCGTTTAAAAAAATCCAAGTTATAATAATATGTGTTTATTTAGGTTATGGCATAAGCCATAACCACAGCCACAGATAACTGTGCGACAAATTTTAGCCAAATCTGTTCGGCCGTTATTATGTGATTAAATATTTGATGGAAACAAACATACAATGATGATGTAGCATTCTAGGCCTAGCGTGCTACCATCCTCGACCGCATCATCACTTACCAACAGGTGAGATAGTGGTCAAATGCTAACCTATATGATATAAAAAAAAGCTTTCTAAGATCTAAAAAAAAGCGTCTTATCTCAGAAGACTGATTAGACTCGGAGGACAGATCGCAGTCAAAAGCTTGCAAAGGCAAGGAAGTCTCTTTGCTCAGTTTTCACTATAATTGTTGAGCATTATGTTTGTTTAAATACCTACTTACACCTGAAAATTTGTGAAAATTGTAGTCTTATGAGATAGGTGGTGCTGTATAAATATAGAGGCAAGGCTAAGACTGCTCAAGTTTTATAGCTTTTTTAGTCAGACAAACATCTGAGGGATATCCCTGTAAAATTTAAACCCTTATTAATATTAATAAGGGTTTAAATTTTACATCATGTTCGTAACCTTAAAAATTAGAAAAATCACAATAATCCCGATCCCTTCTTATCAAAATTGGTTCAGCTGTTTGGGAGCTACCATGTCACATACAGACACACAGTTGCAAACGTCAAACTTAAATCATCCCTATTTTCGTGGCGGGGGCTACAAAAGGCTACTTATTCGTACTGGCAGACAACACGTCAACGAAGCTCCTCTTGACACCCTGTATCGAGGTCACAGAGTAACGCTGCCATGTCTCGGCACGTACCTCTCTACTCTAGAGCCCTTTAGCGGTAGAGTCAACACTCAACTCAGCTGTGTTTCCCAAAAAATCTGTTTATTGGAAAACTTTCCTCGAACTCAAATAGGAGCTTGACGGACACGGCGCCGACAAGCTTGCCGGTTTTTACTTGAAAAATGTTTGCTTAGGTTTTGACTGCTTTATTTTATAAGGAGACACACACACACACCTCAGGAGTTAGGAGCATATTGATGCTCCGCTTTACTTTCTACCAAAAAGTAGCTTACCACCATCCTGGGCAAAATCTGACGCCATAACCTTACGGTTACAAAATACCGACTATTATACACACTAAGATTTGATGTCGATTGTCTCGACCTAGGTTTCGTGCATGTCCGATGCACTTCCTCGGGAGTTCACGCAGCGAGATCGCGACGAGTACTGCGGGCCGCCGCTCGCCGCGCGCGGCTCGTCGGCGGATGGGGGCTTGGCGAGCGGCGCGGCTCGATGACATCGGGAGAATGAGCTGGTCCGAAGCTAGACTGATCTTCATCGTCACTATCGCCGACAGTATTGTTACATATCCAGCTGACTGTTACGTTCTAGACTGGTGAGCACTTTCTTCTTCGAGGAAGCATTAAGAATTGGTATCCATGTCGTAGGTAAGCCCCAACCACGGTCTCTGTTAAAATTCGGATAACGGGTGATCTCGATGGCCTCACGTACTTTACGAGGTATGAAGAACTTTTCTCTTGCTAGTACGGAGGCCTTGTCGAACCGGATGTAATGGTTGGTATCCGAGAGTTGTGCATGTTCCGCTAATGCCGACCTATTGGTGTCCACGTTCTTAATGCTCCTGATGTGCTCAGTCAATCTAGCCGTGATATTGCGTCGAGTCTCTCCCACGGTAGCTCATGCCACAGTCGCAAGGTATTCTGTATACGCTTGGTACGTTCAAGTGATCCCTGTCTTTAGGTGAACGTAACATCTGTCTGATCTAGCCTGGTGGACGGAAAAATGTCTTAATGTTATATTGCCGTCGTAAGAGATTTCCGATTTTGTCCGTTACTCCTCTTACGAACGGCAAGTACGTTGCAGAACGTTCCACCCACGGCGCTCGGTTACGTTCACCGTTGCTAACCAAGCGCGCACACTGTCTCCAGTTGTAACCATTGTCCTCTAGAACACCCCTCACGTGCTCGAGCTCTGAGCTAATATATTGAGGGCCACAAAGTTTCAGAGCTCGGTTAATTAATGACCTTGGTACTCAGGACAACTGTGCAGGATGATGATGAGTCCGCACGTAAATATCGATCTGTGTGTGTCGGCTTTCGATATACAGTATGCGCTAGACTACCGTCCGACCTGCGAATCACGCGCACATCTAAAAACGGTAGAACTCCGTCTTTCTCCACTTCCACCGTAATTTTAATATTATCGTGCAGACTGCTCAGGTGAATCACGGAGTCAGGTAATCCTTCCTTGGCCACAACCGCGAAAATGTCATCAACATAATGCCACCAGTATCTTGGTTTATTTAACGATGTCGTCAGTGCTATATTCTCATACCACTCCATGAATATATTGGCCACTACGGGTGCAATGGGAGATCCCACAGCCACTCCATCAACTTGCAAGTAGAATTCGCAAGTAGACTCGACGCAATATCACGGCTAGATTGACTGAGCACATCAGGAGCATTAAGAACGTGGACACCAATAGGTCGGCATTAGCGGAACATGCACAACTCTCGGATACCAACCATTACATCCGGTTCGACAAGGCCTCCGTACTAGCAAGAGAAAAATTTCTTCATACCTCGTAAAGTTCGTGAGGCCATCGAGATCACCCGTTATCCGAATTTTAACAGAGACCGTGGTTGGGGCTTACCTACGACATGGATACCAATTCTTAATGCTTCCTCGAAGAAGAAAGTGCTCACCAGTCTAGAACGTGACACAGTCAGCTGGATATGTAACAATACTGTCGGCGATAGTGACGATGAAGATCAGTCTAGCTTCGGACCAGCTCATTCTCCCGCTGTCATCGAGCCGAGCCGCTCGCCGAGCCCCCCTCCGCCGACGAGCCGCGCGCGGCGAGCGGCGGCCCGCAGTGCTTGTCGCGATCTCGCTGCGTGAACTCCCGAGGAAGTGCATCGGACATGCACGAAACCTAGGTCGAGACAATCGACATCAAATCGTAGTGAGTATAATAGTCGGTATTTTATAATCATGATTCAAACTCACTATAACTATAAATCTAAAATAACCTTACGGTGTTCCGGCAGCACTCAGCCCTTCAGAGTCAGAGTATTCTAGGCTTAGCGTGTTCACCATCTTCGACCACATCGTCGTGTAGCACAAAGCAAGATAGTGGTCAAATATACAAGCCTATACATATATACATACAAATGGGGAAAGATTCGGTTCAAAGATTACGATTTTTCACGCTATTTAGGTTAATTAGGATAAGTTGATAATGTCAAAATAATTTAATAAAGGATAGAGCAATGTTGTTTGAAAATTGCGAACCGGAAACAATTTATCAAGACGCGTTCATCTCTAGGGGAAGGCGTCTTAACTTCCAGCGACATTTTATTATATAATTGTCTCGTACGCGAAACTTTTCAAGCTGGGCGTCAATTAATTATCGCTCGTGATTGAACTTGAGACGAGGTTACGATCGTTTGATTGTGCCCTTTTAAGCTACGTTGAGACTTAATTACTTTCTCCAGCGTAAATTTACACCAAGCTATGTATAATATTTAATTCATTTATTTATAGCAACAATGACGCATAGGATACATTAATCTATACTAATATACTTATACTTATATACTAATATTATAAAGAGAGAACGTTTGTATTTTTGTATTTTTGTGTGTTTGTAATGATTTGGCTCAAAAACTACTAGACCGATTTAAAAAATTCTTTCACTAATATATAGAATGAACTTTCGAAATGAAAATAGGCTATATATTATCCCGTTTAAATCAAGGGTACATTCGTGGAGACCTAATTTGCAACCTAAGTCGACAAAAAAACGGTCGAAAAAACACGTTTCTTACGAACGCTGCTCAATTGAAAACAGATGGAAGAATAGTTTCTATGGAAGAATTGTACAACTTAATAAGACCTACAAAAAAGTCCGCGATAGCATATGTCTATCTCTTAAGCTTGACTCACAGTAACCATTTTAATCTTTAATTTTTTGTTAAAAAATATTACATAACTTCCAGGGCTATTTTACTATTACTATATACTATTTTCAAGTATATATAGTATTCATCCTTATTCAAATAATTAATTAGCTTGGCCACATATGAAAGATTAAAATTGTCCTTTACAGTATATAATTCAAATGAAAACTCTAGAAGATATCACGGATTTCACAAACACGCGTCGCAAAATTAATAACATATTTGCAGTGAAACCACAGAATAGGTCATAGTTACTTCGAAAATTTTATTACAAGCTTAGCTTTTCTGTAGATCCCCATCGATCACAATCAATTTGAAGTCAATATAGTATAATAATATGATATATTGTTTAAAATAATAATGATCTATATATATAATATAATATTTTAAACCACCCCCACTAATCTATGTATAATCTTTTCATTAAAAGCATTCCAATGACTCTAAACACGACATTTAAAATCTGAGCTGTAAGTTGGTGAGGATTTGAGTATTCTGTAGAGTCCAGGAGATGTCCCAGCATCAGGTCAATGCTTCCATGTTCTTACAATATCGTTGAAGAAGAAGATTTTCGAATTGATTAGAGCTATGAAAGTTGATTAAAGCTCATAGTTTTATAACAATTGAATGAATTTTCACGAATCAAAGCTAAAAACACTCTCGATGAAGTCATCTATAAAAAAAAACTATCAATAATAAAATGTAAAAATATAAATGTAGTCCAAAAAGATCTGAACCAGCTTCAGGTGTCCGATTGGCAAGAGGTCACGCAATCCAGGGAGAAATGGCGTCTCTTAATGTAGGAAGCCAAGACCCACTTTGGTGTCAGCGCGCCAGTGCAGTAAGTAAGTAATAATAAAATCAAAATCGGTTTATCCGGTTAGGTGCTAATATGCTACAGACAGACACACAGATACACACGTTAAACGTATAATACCCCTACTTTAAATCAAAATCGGTTCATCCGGTTGGGTGCTAAGATGCTACAGACAGACACACAGATACACACGTTAAACGTATAATAACCCTACTTTAAATCAAAATCGGTTCATCCGGTTGGGTGCTAAGATGCTACAGACAGACACACAGATACACACGTTAAACGTATAATACCCCTACTTTAAATCAAAATCGGTTCATCCGGTTGGGTGCTAAGATGCTACAGACAGACACACAGATACACACGTTAAACGTATAATACCCCTACTTTAAATCAAAATCGGTTAATCCGGTTGGATGCTAAGATGCTTCAGGCAGACACACAGATACACACGTTAAACGTATAATAGGGTCTACTTTAAATCAAAATCGGTTCATCCGGTTGGGTGCTAAGATGCTACAGACAGACACACAGATACACACGTTAAACGTAGGGGAACGCCGTAAGTTTCTTCGACTTCCAAAAAGAAGGAAGTTCTCAATTCGTCTGTATGTTTCTTTTTCTTTCTTTTTTGTGTATGTATGTTACGCGATTACTCCGTCAATTTTGAACCGATTCAAATGATTATTTTTGTAATCGGTAGGGTACGTTTCCGCGGTGGTCCCATTGTAATTTCATTGAGATGTGATACGTATCTTCAGAGATATGACGATAAACGTCTCAAACTTGCTACTGAAATTGACTCGCGGGGTATTGAAGTCAGTTGTTTTAGTTTTTAAACTATCTTAATTATTGATAGATTTAATTATAAATATTAATCATTGGTAGGTATATAGCTAGGATTAGAACCAACGACCCTCGGGTCAGAATCAGGGTAACTATCCTTTACGCCAAAGGGCCGTCCAATATCACTACGTAAGTATTATAAAACAATGTCCATCACTGCGTCTGTCTGTCTGTTCGCAATTATCTCAATAGCTTCTGAACGGATCATCATGCGGTTTTCACCAACAGCCAGAGTGTTTCCAAGGAAGGTTTAGGTCTTAAGTGCATAATTCGTTAAGGTTTTGTGGAAATTGGTTGAAATATGACGATGATTGTAAATATGTTAATATTTTATATTCGATGCAACAAACTGATGCAAATTTTGTAGGATATATGTTCTACCCGTGCGAAGCCGGGGCGGGCTGCTAGTTTAATTATAAAGTAAGATACTTTATGCTATAAGTGGTAACGAGGTTTTAGTTCTTATCAAATATTTTCAATATCTACAAAAGTAGTTAATTTACATTTTAGATTATTTATCTCAGCCCATTTTCAATCGACTTCCAAAAGGAGGAGGTTCGCAATTCGTGTGTATATTTCTTACAGCCGACTTCCAAAAATAAAGAGGTTCTCAATTCGTCTGTATGTTTCTTTACCAATTGTGAACCGATTTAATTATAAATTTTTTTATTGGTAGGGTTTATCTCCAAGGTGGTCCGTCCTATTTTAATTTAATTGAGGCCTGATAAGTATCTCCAGAAATATGGCGATAAAAATCTCAAACTTGCTACTGAAACTAACTAGCGCGGCTAAACTATCCTTTCTCCAAATATTATTTCTTCAAGCCTAGTCGCTGCACACATCAGGTTTTTTCGCGGTTCTTTAAAACTTACATAGATAATATCATAACATAATGCATATAGTTCTAACTACAGACTACCTCTAAAATCGAACCGATGAACTTTCTAAGCCCTGAAAGCAAGTGTCTTAGAATAAAGTCTAGCCCGGTGTTTAGGTATCAAGATACAGTCAAGGCTTATCTAGAGCTAGACAGACTCCAGCTAAGTGTTATTTGACGTGCACTCACAAGATGCTATCCACTGGATTAGCTTCAGTCTCGGGGCAAATCGTTTTTCGATGTGGGTTCCCATCCGATTTTTGACGAGAATTTTATTCTTTGACTCTTAGGAAGCCTGAAAACATTTTGTGTAAGAAATTCAAATGTAAAGTGATTTTATTTTTATCAGCTTCAACAAAGGAGATACTTTATACGTGTAGATATTGTGATGCTATCTATAAGTACTGTGTTACTTTATACTTAACTTTAGCGTGTATTGGCTTATTTTTACCCGACTGCGGTGAAGCTCATAAGGAGAGTTATGTGTTTGAGCTGTTTGTATGTATGTTCGTTTCTATCTCCGCTCGTAACTACTCGGCGATTTTGATAAATGACACGTCATTAGATTTGTGTTTTGACTTGTTTCAAAATGAAAATGGATTTTATGAGTGCTGTGGTAGATGTATAAATATATAACTGCAAGCAAAAAAAATATTACTGTACAATATTTAGCGATACAACCAATGCAGTTTGCTCGATTAAAGTTACTCATACGTTACTCAACAAAAAAATTACGTGATAGAATCTATACCAATTAAAATCCCATAGTATTATATAACCTCGCATTTAAACCATCTGTCTTCAAGCAGAAAGCAATGCATTAGTTTATGATGGATGAGTCAGAAGTCGCCTATCCTTTCAACGTGCTCTTGGACGGGCGCTGACCGATCGCGGGTCACCTTTCAATAGGTACTGTGGGAATATTGGTGATCGATCATTGTTGGCAGCGATTGAGGGAAGTCAGTACTGGAGAATTTCATAGGTAAAGCCACATTTCAGAGGTAGTTTGTATTAGCTGCTGGTTCCATTCCACAGCTTTGCTTACTTTTATTAACTTTCAAAAAGAAGGAGGCTTTTTAGGGTTACCCAAAGGGTACCAACGGAACCCCATTACTGAGACTCCGCTGTCCGTCTGTCTGTCTGTCTGTCTGTCTGTCCGTTTGTCACCAAGCTGTATCTCATGAACCGTGATAGTTAGACGGTTGAAATTTTCACAGATGATGTATTTCTGTTGCCGCTATAACAACAAATATTAAGAACAGAACAAAGTTAAAAATTTAAAAAAAGTAAAAAAAAGTTTTTCACGATAGCGCCGCGCCATCTAGTTAGCATCAAAGATTTCTTATTTATTTATTCTTATTTTCTTTATTAAAAAATCCACAGATCTTATAAAACATAGATTGGCTTATATACTATTACTTACATCTAATAACGGATTTACTTTATATAATTTATTTCAAATAGAGAGCAGAGGTATTATAAATAGATACATGTATATTTATATAAATTTACTATGTTTATGCGTGTGTGTGTGAGTGTGTGTGTGTGTGTGTGTGTGTGTGTGTGTGTGTGTGTGTGTGTGTGTGTGTGTGTGTGTGTGAGTGTGTGTGTGTGTGTGTGTGTGCGTGTAGGGTGTTTGTGTGCGTGTGTGTAACCTATTTATCTGTTAATATATTAGTCACAAGATTTTTAAATTGTTGTATATTATTATTGGATAGGTCGATTGAGCTAAACTGTTCATTAAACGTTTTTTGTGTTCTGTAAATAATTGAGTTTTGATAATAATAAGTGTGCGAGCGCGGGAGGTCGAAAAAAGGACTACTTCTTGTGCTTCTTTTGCGAACTGCTGGAACCTGCAGTCTCAGATAGTTTTCTAGAAGCTCAGTACTGTTTATCATTCCAACACAGTTTTTATAAAGAAACATCATATCTAAAAGTGTCCGTCTGTCACGTAAGCTTAGGATGTTATGGATTTTGCAAGATTCATTATAGTCATCATACATACGATGTGAGCGGTAATTAAGATGTTTTATGAATTTAGTTTGTATTCTTTCAAGATCGTCTGTGTATTTTACGTAATGTGGGTTCCAGATATTTGAACAGTATTCTAGAATGCTTCTGACAAAGGCAAAATACAATACTTTAAGGCACATAATATCGGAAAAGGGTTTGCTGACACGTAAAATAAAGCCTAGATTTTTATATGATCTATTAGCAATGTCTGATATGTGATCGTTAAATGATAACTTGCTGTCTAAGAGAACTCCAAGATCTTTAACTAAGTTAGTCTGGTTGATGGGAGTGCCAGCTATATTATATACGTATTTTATCGGATTTCTCTTTCTGGTGAATGTCATACACATACATTTATTAATATTGATGGTAATTTTATTTTCTTTATAATATAAATCAAGTTTATTTAAATCGTGTTGAAACTGATCGCAGTCAGATTTAGTTCGGACATTGAGATAAATTTTAGTGTCATCTGCGTACATTAGGTATTCAGCAGACTGGAAACATGTACCGACATCGTAAAGGTATGCCGCGTAGAGCAACGGGGCAAGGATTGATCCTTGGGGTACGCCTGAAGGGATGTTCATATAGTCAGACCGATGTCCACCAACAACTACCGCTTGACAGCGGTTGCGAAGGTAGGATTCCATCCATCTCAGTAGATCTCCACAGACCCCCAGTTCCTGCAGCTTCCGGAGCAGAATAATATGGTCGACGCGATCAAAGGCTTTTTCGAAGTCAGTATAGATTACATCGACCTGCGACCCTTCGTCCATACCACGCAACACGTCGTTGGTAAAAATAGCAAGGTTAGTATTAGTCGAGCGACCCCGGATGAAACCGTGTTGTTGATCTGGTATATTACGACATATGAAAGGATACAGATAATGATGCGCGGCTTTTTCTAACAGTTTACTTAAAGTATTAAGAATCGATATTGGCCTATAATTTTCTATTGCAGATTTGGTGCCTTTTTTATGTATATGGGCAGTTTTCCAAATTTTCGGAACGCATCCTTCGCGGAAACAGAGATTGAACAAAATAGTGATAGGTTTGGCTAGAGAATTAGCGCAGTTAGTATAAAAAACAGATGGTGCTATAGTCTTTACCTTAATCTGAATATCGGAAGCGGCTCCAACGATTAAATAAAATTTAGTATGCAGGGGATTTTTCGAGATTTCGGGGGCGATAAATCGATCTAAAATGACTCCTAGCATTGTCAGAAAATGTTGTTTTATTCGTGTTTTCAATTATCAACTTTATTGATAATCAACTTAAAATATGACTCTTCCCGACATCTATTGGCGAGTAGAAGTACTGTGTCGGTAAAGCAGTTAGTTGCTCTCAATTAAAAAAAATAGTATTATTATTCGTCAATAGATGTCGGGAAGAGTCATATCTGTCTGTTTAAGTGGCAAAAAATACCGAGCAAAGCTCGGTCAACCAGATATTTAATAATATTAATTACTACAATTACTATTACTACTATTACTATTACTACTATAAAATACTATTCTACCTTTGTGTTAACGTTTACTTAGTTGGTGATAGAAGTTCGTTAAAAATTCGATAGATGGCGTTCGGAACCCTCCGTGTGCGGGACAAAAGTCTGACTCGCACTTGGCAAGTTTTTTTAATGTATGTTCACTGATTACCTGTTCAAAGACGCCTGGACAGATTTGGAAAATTATTCTGTTGTTTAAAGGGAATACTTACTTCCCAGATAGTCATATTAAAGGTACGCCCACACAGATGCAATCTGCGATATGCGGGCGCGGGCGCGTTCTACTTTTTAATTGTTTTCTGATCGCCGTAGATCGTTTGGTTTGAACCAGTCGGTACAAATACTACTGCACTATCTGATCGCGCCCGTGCCCGTGCCTGCAGATCACACCGGTTTGGCCGTACATTTAAGTTTCAACGAGATCTGAATAGTATCTCCAGAAATATGGAGATAAACCCCTCGTACTTGGTATACTGAAAATAACTAGCGCAACGTTTGAAGTCAGTTCTTTTAGTTTTTTAACGATCTTAAGTTAATATATTTGTTTATGCAAAACATACATGTGAAAGTAACTCGTTCAGTTCCACGGTTCTACGGCTAGACTTATTTGGTTGACATTTTGAACAGAATTATGAGAATTTTCCATGAATCATCATCATCATCAGTCTATCTCTGTGCACTGCTGAACGTAGGCCTCACTTATGGCACGCCACTGAGTTCGATTTTCAGTTCTTTGTTTCCAGTAGTTTCTATGAGTAATTTTCTATAATAATGAGCTAACATTAATTATTTAACTAGCCACAAAAAATTACCTGTAAAAATCCAAAACATGCAATCGCAAAGGATGGCGTGTTTCAGGGGTTACGATATTTTGTAATTTTTATTGGTGATGGTGGCAACAATACATGCACTTACATCCCGTTTGGGTATTGTATTTCTCCTGTTAGCGGTTAGGTACTGATATAAATAATAATAATTATAAATTATATGTAATTATATGTGATTAGAACGACATTAATATTCCTCCTCAACTAATTAATTAATTACTTAGTTAAGTGACTTTGCCGTGCCCTTCCAGGGTCTATAAATAACTGTACATTTCGAATAAAATCTTTGTAAATACTTTTATAGATGCAATAAATACTGAATACTGTTTTTACCCGAGTGTGAAATAAGGATGGTTATGTTTTTCGAGTGTATGTATGTATGTATATTTCTTTGGCACACCACTAGAGCCTAAACGGCTCATATATCATCAATTACAAATAAAGCATTTTTAACGGGGATTCATCATTGACAGCCAGTATTCGTCCACTGCTAGACATAGGCCTCTCCTATGGCACGCCACTGAACTCTATCTTCGGCTCCAACGGCTTTGTTTCCAACCGCTGCTAGCCAGCTTGCGTATATCATCGCTCCACCTAGCTGGAGGGCGTCCTACGCTTCGTTTACCGAGCCGTGGTCTCAACTCTAGAACTCGTCTTCCCCAACGGTTATCGGTTCTGCGACAGATGTGACCAGCCCACTGCCTTTCAGCTTGCTGATCCTTTGAGCTATACTCCGAGCATAGCCCTTTCCATAGTTCGTTGAGCGACTTTGTATTGGTGGATCAGTCGCACCGTCAGTGTCCAAGTCTCGGTCCGTAGTTTAACAGGGATTACGAATATTATATATAACTTATATGTTTTATTGGAGTTTGAATAGGAAATTCTAATAATTCTTTTTTTCACGCAGTTGGGTTTTTAGTACTTTTCAATAATTCACTTGTTAACCGACTTCACAAAAAAGGAGGAGGCTCTCAATTCGTCCGTATGTTTTTTTTGTGTATGTTACGCGATTACTCCGTCAATTGTAAACGGATTCAAATGATTCTTTTTTTAATAGGTAGGGTACGTTTCCGAGGTGGTCCCATTTTAATTTTATCGAGATCTGATTAGTATCTTCAGAGATATGGAGATAAATATCTCAAACATAGGAGAATGTACTGGTTTTAGAAGAAGAGTCCCAAGAAGATTATACAAAATGGAGGTTGCTATTGCATATACTTTCGAAGACTAAAAAATATGACCTTGAATAATGTTTTTACATCTTTCTTCACGTTGATGATGAAGATAGAAAGCTACTTTTTAATAGCAAGTGAGGCGGAATATCTATTATAATGTGCGCTTACCACCCGTGGCAATAATCAACATATAACAAATTACTCCTAGTTGGAATCGTGATCAACATTTTTATTACAGTATCATAATCATTTTTAGCCATAGTTATAGGAATCTTAGTTATCCAAAATTTTAGTACCTATTATACAATTTATATAATCAAGTAACTATCTACTAAAAAAACTATTATGCTAATTAAAAAAGGTAAAAAATAAGTCAGCAAATTTTACCTGTATCATTTCTTATATCATCTTGTAGCAACATATTTGAAATGGAGTTATTTTTAAAAGTGCTCCTTCCTTTCGTATCAAATTCTTAATACCGAGTGAATGAACCGAGAAAGGTATTTATTTATAAAATGCTTTGAAGGAATAAAAATCTTAAGGATACACTAGAATTTAGCAGGTGTTTTATTAAATACAGAAGTGGCAGGTATTATAGGCATGATATAATTTCTGTGTTTTACATAAATTATGTTATCATGCCATTATATATAAAATCTATATCTATCTATCTATATATCTATTTGCATAGTCGATTGTAACGGGTACCCTTAATCACTATAATATTATTAAAGTTCGCCCGTGAATTAATACCCGGATATTTGATAAAACAATTTTGTGATTTTCAGAATCATCCCCGAGTAATATCAGAATAACGCCATGTAACTGCGCAGGCACGTACACACATGCGTAGATGATGTTATGACACTGATAGAAGGTCAGCAGTGGCTGTGGCTGTGGCGGTCAGTGACGTGTACCGCCACTGCTCTATCAGCTGGCTCTGTCATTAAAATGATTTTATTTTAATACTTTTTTTTACTGATTCTTGTTCTATATACCTACCCCTGCAAATATGGCGAGAATGCAAAACCACACCTTGTATACATAAAACACATTTTTTTTTACCTACGTCTGTTATATACTTTGAAACCATCCAACCGATGTGCCCCAGGCCAGTTTCATTAGAAAGACAATAATGCGAAAATGGTTTTAGACTACTAAAACAATGCATTAGACACATTCGGTCACATTTCTTTTTTTGGGGTTCCGTACCCAAAGGGTACCACGGGACCCTATAACTAAGACTCCGCTGTCAGTCTGTCTGTCTGTCTGTCCGTCTATCACCTGGCTGTTTCATGAACCGTAATAGTTAGACTGTTGAAATTTTCACAGATGATGTATTTCTGTTGCCGCTATAACAACAAATAAAAACTAACTCAAAACTTACTTCCTACTTGCTATAACTAGCTCAAAATTCTACAATAGTTAAGAGGCACTAGCACACTAGCAGTAATAGCGATCATTACTTTGAACAAAATGTTTAGACAATCTCTACTTTTAGTTGTACTATTCATTATTCTGTGCATTTAGGTTGGGTCTCTAGAATGAAATGAAACTTGTTTAATTTTAAAAGAAAAGTGACTTCAATCCTAGTCCAATGATATAATCTAGATTCAATTTAACAATTCAAACCTACACAACGTGTCACATAAGAACGTTTTCCAAACATACAAAGTAGATTGAATCGGGCGTTCGACTCTCTCGTCTAACAAGTTGCAGAATTTTGCAGAAAATTATTCCCAAACATGTTTTCTGTCAATCTGTTTGTGAAAGATTGAGTTCACTACATTTATGAGATACAGCATGTATACAATCCGAGCGCTTCTGATAAAAAAATATATATTTGATATATTTGATATTTAATATATATTGAGCATAAAAGTTGACGACGTTTTGTTGACAATGAATAAATATCCTTTATATATAATGGTACCATCTGAATAGACTTAGATACAGTTTGAACGATCCCATTATTGGCTTTGCTCATATAATTATTATCCACTATAATGTTTTACTATTTCACTTATTTTCGACGTAAATATGCCTGGAGAACAGACTGAATATTTAACATAGTTAAAACTAAAACAAAACAGCGAATTTCTGATGTACTAGTAACACAATATTATCTTCGTGATTGTTATATAATACACAAAACATAATTGTTAGATATAGTTTTTTCAAGATACATATTATGTTTATCGACAAATAACAGAAAATGTTGCGAATGAATAAAATTTGTATTTAATTTTCAAGTTTTTAGTATTATGCAGTACACGTTTTTATCAAATCGCAGATTCAAGCTTTAGAGCTTAAAAATATATTCCAATTTCCCAAGTCTTACAACTCAGAAAATAAATACCCTAGTACACGCTGTATTTAAAAGATATTCGCAAGCACGCGCGTCCGCCGTATAATGACGCCAAACATTCACTGCCAGGCACGGCGATGTATCTCCTAGAATACAATAGTACTTGCCTAGTAAAAATATCTTAACTAACATAAATAAAATTACAATAAACTGGCCAAGCGCGATTCGGACTCACACACGTTGGGTTTGTTGAGCAAAATTTGCCGGAAGAGTAAGTTTTTTGTTAGTGGACCCTCTTTTTTAAATTAATTTAGTTTTTATTATTTAATGTTATAGCAGCTATTAGTCATACACACTATGGGCAAATTTCAAGTCTATATCTATAACGATCCAGCATAAAACGCCGAAAGAACACGTTTCTTGTGTATGGGGGCCCCTTTTCAATATTTTATTGTATTTTATTTGTTGTTAAATCCCCCATAGTAACACATACTTCGTGAAAATGTTAAGTATCTACCTGTTAAGGAGATACATCCATGTGAAGTGCGGACAGACAGACAGACGGACAAACGGACGGACTGTGAAGTTTCAGTAATAGGGTTCCGTTGGTACCTTTTGGGTTCGGAGCCATAAAAAAGTAATTCGGATTTCAACACGCATTTGCTTGTGTCTGTTGCGGTCTTATAGCACTAGCACTAGCAAGTCTAACATTAATTTATAAAATATCTAGGCCTATAATACTCCAATGTGGAAGTCTCTCTTATTAGACGCCACTGAGTGCATTTCTCGGCTATAACTCTCGTCCATGACTCCTAAAAGCGTTTGAAGCTAATAGGAATACTAAGCATATCTATCAGCTTCTTAAATCCCATTTCAGTTTTCAACAAGATTGAATCTAGCCCATACAATAAGTTTCATCTCACGCCTTCGTATAACTTCGTTAAATAAAGTCAGCTAGCTGTTCACGCTCGCGCCGCGCCAAAAACACCCGTCACTGTGAATCTCAATTTAAAACCGACCGTGACTTTAGAATAAGTTATTTTAAAAAAAAAAAAAAACCGACTTCATAACCACAAAAAGGCACTCAAAAGCGAAAAATAATTTACTTAAAATTATTATAAGCGTTACCCACGTCTCTATTTGAAGTCGGTGCCAGCCAAGTCTAATAGGTAGTAGATAGATAATACCTACGAGTACATGTATCTACCTACTTACTAACCTACATGTACCTACTTACTACTACTACATACATAGCATCTATCTAATATCCAATAGACTTGGCTGGCACCGACTTCAAATAGAGACGTGGGTAACGCTTATAATAATTTTAAGTAAATTATTTTTCGCTTTTGAGTGCCTTTTTGTGGTTATGAAGTCGGTTTTATTTTTTTGAAAAATAACTTATTTTACCCTTTTTAGTGCAAAAAAAGTTTTAATGAAATTACATGCATCTATTAAATTTCGTGTCTGGGCCGTTATACACTGACGGATATATACTTTTTGAAAATTTCAAGTGTGTACCTATAACGGTTAAGAAGATACAGATCTGTAAAGTGCGCACATATAGACACACGGACGGACGGACGGACGGACGGACGAACAGACAACAAAGTCTCAGAAAGTGTTCATTTGGTAGCCTTTGGGTTCGGAACCCTAAAAAAATTGACTTTAAATGCCGCGCTAAAGTGAAAATATTCACTAGTAATAATGATGTCATCAAGGTCTCATAGGAAAATGTCCAAAATGGCCCTGTGCAATAAAAGCATCTGACACACGATAATTAATTGTCTATTTTATTACAATAATTCCAAATACTTTTATAACACGGACTAGTTGTATTCCAAAATGAATATAAAAAAGTATTATTTGCGATTATTAACATTAATTGCCGCCATATGGCCAACAGGGTACTGAATCACTCTACTACGTTATAAGAGGCACTTCCCTATATTGTGGATACCCGAATTATGTAAGCACTGTGTAGCCAACCTAACAACGAAAAGTATTATTTACGTAGTAACTATTATATAATATGTGGTTTTATGCTTATAATTTTTTTTTGCTGTGTTGATTGGTACAAAGTACGTTCATGATTCTGAGTTATTTAATTATGTATGCAGTGTCGCGGAACTGAAATGGCCGCCATCTTCGCCAAATGTCATGTCATGTCAAAAAATATTAGGTATGTTTAAAAAAGTTTGCACTCTAACAAGACTTTGCCCGGTAGAACATTCCTGTGAAGACAAATTATTTATATTTATACATAATTATTTATTATAATTATTAATATATAATTATTTATTGAGGGCCCGGTGGCGTAATTGGGAGAACAGTCGGCTTTGATGCCGTGGTACCGAGTTCAAACCGCCGTGCACCAATGAATTTTTCTATCGAAAAATATATGTGCGCTTCTCACAGTGGCCCTCCGGTGAAGGAAAACATCGTTAAGAAACCAATAACCCCCGCATGGTGGTAGAACATATCTAGTGTCCGCCTGGCCAGCTACCACCCTCAAGTCAGAAAATCTGTCGCCAAACATCTAATGTGTTCCGGCAGCTATCCTTGAGAGCCAGTTCCCATTCTAGTCCACTTCTCTATCTTCGACCGCATCATCACTTAGCAACAGGTGAGATAGTGTTCAAACGCTTGCCTATAAGATATTACAAAAAAAATTTCCCCACCTTTATTTCTATCTCGCTCACAGTTACCGTAAGAATATCTTATATGCAATATCAACCTCCATTGTGTATAATCTTCTTGGGACTCTTCTACTAAAACTAGTACAATCTCCTATGTTTGGGGTATTTATCTCCATATCTCTGGTGATACTAATCAGATCTCATAAAATTAAAATGGGACCACCTCGGAAACGTATCCTACCAATTAAAAAAAGAATCATTTGAATCCGTTCACAATTGATGGAGAAATCGCGTAACATACACACAAAAAAAAAAAAAAAAAACATACAGACGAATTGAGAACCTCCTCCTTTTTTGTGAAGTCGGTTAAAAAGATGGGTTGTTGACGAAAAATTGATCAAAATGATGGGGTTTTATAAACTGTATGTGCGATTTGTTGATGTTTATATGATTGTTTTAGTGAGTTATCATCAATATTGAAATTTTTGATATAGCGCATAGCGGCGCGTCGAGTGATGTTGGGCTTTCTTTGTGTGGAGGCGAAAAACTTGTCGAAAGATTGTTTAGGGTTTCTGTCGTTCCAGCACGCTGCTACAACTCGTCGTTGCCGTTCTGGTTTTATTTGTTTACAATATCATGTTTTAATTGGAAATTATTATCACCATCATAGTCTATTTATAATAGTTCCCTGCTGGACATATGCCTCTCAACTTTACGGCACTGAGCTAAATATTCAAACATTTATTTAATCCTTGATCGGCTAAGAGTTTGGAACAGCGGTTGAGATTCATTTCCGGTGTCGGTCTACTGTATGGACACAGTTTTACAAAACTGTGGTATGGATATGCATATACGAGTACATATACTACTTACTAATGGATACATATACATATATATTTCTGATAAACAAAAGGCACAAACAAACATTTAACATTTTTTGATTGTCCAGAAAGCATAAGAAAGACTGACTGTAAAATATGCCATAATCACCATCAGCCTACATTCAACAAGTTTATAAAGAGGATAGATAGAGTAGAGATTCATTCCACGGTCGTTTAATAAAACCGGCCATTCATCCTACCCACTGTCCGTCACAAAGACGCGTCATTTGTGCCGCAACGTGAAAGGCTTTGTGGGTTTTTATTTTGTTAAAAATGAGACTGTTGTACTAGATTCGAGATGGATCAAGACACTTTAGTGATTTGTTGCAGATAAAGAAGCTAGGGAAATTATTGATTTATTTGTATGCAATTTTGACGCCTTTCGTTTTGTGATTACGTCTTTTCTTTCTTTAAAATCAAGTCCACCAATTACGACTAGTCCAAATTAAATTAAATTAATTCAGTCAGAAAAATGCAAAGATCAAATTTCATATTTTCTCTGAGGCATTGACTCAACAATGTAATTTGTCAGATAATTAAAGTGATCGACCTAGCTTAACAGATTAGCAACCGCATGGTATAGACCATAGTAGCATTCGTTGCACCCTAAAAAGACTTTGAACGGTAGAACAATACATTTTACAGCAGTACTCTGCAAATGGACCGCTTCTCTGATGCACCGATTGAGGGGCAGCTCCAAGAAGCTACTTGCAACTCATTGCACAGAGGATGGGCGTAAGTTGTTCATGCATGCAGAATTTTAGACGGTTGCATGTTAATGTCTCTATTTAGCTTTCATTTATTTTAAATTGACTTTGTAATGTATATATTTTATTTTATTTGATTCGGTTTGTGTAACGCGAATATAACTATGGACTGTAATGTGAATGTGTAAAGTGTGAAATAAATGAAATTGAATTGAATTGAATTGAAAATTGATTACTGTGAAGACAAATTAATTCACCTCACTTTTGGTTCTATCTCACTCATACTTACCGTAAGAACATCAGTGAAACACTAAAATCAACGTTAAATAAAAACCGGCCAAATCGAGTTGGACTCGCCCACCGAGGCTTCCGTACCAACATTGGTTGGTACCAATTAAGCTAGACCTCTAAATTGTATGAGCGCTTATATAACTCAGAGGCCTATATTAATTGGCGTTAATTATGTATGTATGGGGACACCCTTTGATTTTCAACTTTTTTTATTTTTTCGAATTATTCCGTTATTTGTGCTGTAAGATCTTGCTTCTTGCCAAATTTTATGATTCTAGGTTTACGGGAAGTACCCTATAAGTTTTCGACCCAAAACCTATAGGGTACTTCCGGTTAACCTAGAATTGCCAATTATCCTTAAAAGCAAGGTCTTACAGCACAAGTAAAGAAAAAATCCGAAAATTAAAAAAAAATGATATTTGCCCATATCTTTTTATCATTTTGGCTCAGTACCTTGATTTTTATGCAATTAATAGGGACTATAAACCTCAATTTTTGGTATACATTTCAATTTGCTAGGTCCACCCGTTCCTGAGAATATCGGTGGTGACACACGGACAGACAGACAGACAGACAGATAGAAGGACAGACAGACAGACAGACGGACAAACGGACAAGAAAGTGATCTTATAAGAGTTCCTTTTTTACCTTTTGAGGTACGGAACCCTAAAAAAGAGCAAAATCATGATTCAGTGTCATATTTTTAATCTTCAAAAGTGTACATGCAACATACATTGTGCATAATCTTCCTTTAAGGTAGACTGATAGGATACATAATATGTTATTATATGTAATAAAGTACAATAAAAAAGTATCTGTTTGGAATAAAACTAAAAGTTGCAACAATTTATGTCAACTCATTTAGCTGTAGAAGAACCAAGAAGAATCAAAGAAGAATCAAAGCATTTATTCAGTATGTAGGCAGTATAAATATACGCACATATACACGTCAAAATCATAAATCATAAAATAAATCATAACCAATTATCAAGTAAACATAGCAAAAGCAGAATTTAACGCTTTGAATTAGAAAAAAAAAGTAATGAACCATTCAGCTGTCATCCAATCGTTTACGTCAGAATATTAAAAAAAAATTAAAGTAGGTTAAAACCAACCATACATGTAACTGTGTGTTTCAGTACTTCAGACAATTTTTATATAAAAAAAATAAAAAAAGTGAAATAGTGAAACACAACATAGAGAAACGCGTACCGATCACAGTACATATCATGATCCGAGTCAAACTTTCTATTTTTCTCTAGTCTGCCCTTGGCCATGTATTACTAGTATAAATACACATTTTACAACCTAAATATCAGATGCCATTATTAAATACGGATGTTGAACTAAACTTGTCCCAGTTACGAGTTCCTGTGCCGGCGCCATTAGCTGGTGGCGTCAGTTCATAGTTTCGATGGAAATTCAATATCCGGTACTAGTTATCTATGTAATAAGTTTAGGTTGAAGTTTTTAGTTTTCTATTGCAAATATTCTCGTAGATACATATTGAACGCAGATAGAGATCCTAGGCTTCCAACCGTAAGGGAGGATGCAATTATGGATATAAATTTGTTACTTTTTAACCGACTTCCAATTCGTCTGTATGTTTTTAGGGTTCCGTACCCAAAGGGTACCAACGGAACCCTATTACTGAGACTCCGCTGTCCGTCTGTCTGTCTGTCTGTCCGTCTGTCACCAAGCTGTATCTCATGAACCGTGATAGTTAGACAGATGAAATTTTCACAGATGATGTATTTCTGTTGCCGCTATAACAACAAATACTAAAAACAGAATAAAGTTAAAGATAATAGAGGGTACCCATACAAGAAACGTGTTTTTTTCGGCATTTCACACCATCTATGAACGCTTAGTTAGGTAAACGTCCCATAGATGGCGTTATATTGAAATGTCGATCCCTAACACCTTTGTTAGACGTTAGATGGCGTTATAAGAAACGAAATGCTTATTAATTATTATTTTTTGCTCTCGAAAGATGATAGTGTTATTTTTTGCTCGATCTTATAAAATACTGTAGTGTGGTACGGAACCCTACGAGTGCGAGTCCGACTTGCACTTGGCCAGTTTATTTTTTTGTGTATGTTACGCGATTACTCCGTTAATTGTGAACCGATTTTAATGATTCTTTATGTAATCGATAGGGTACGTTTCCGAGGTAGTTTCATTGTAATTTCATCGAGATCTGATATAAGTATCTCCAGAGATATGACGATAAACTTCTCAAACTTGCTACTGAAACTGACACGCGAGGCATGGAAGTCGGTTGTTTTAGTTTTAAACTATCTTAATTATTATTCGGTAAACTACTCACGTGATAAGGTCGATGTTTATATAAACATGTGACTGGTTTCGGAGTGAACCGCACTCCTTCATCTACGGCGATTACGTGTGCTTTAGATCAAAAGTGTTGATGAAGGAGTGCGGATTACCCCGAAATCGGTCGCATATTTATATCAAATTCGACCTTATCACGCGAGTACTTTACCGGATAAGTAGTAACAATAAATTATACTCACAGCAAGTTCAATCAAATTATGGATATAACTATTTTTATGATTTTTTTTTATGCCGTATAGGATAGCACTTGACCACTATTTAAGTGATGATTCGGTCGAGAAAGGTAGCTCGCTAGGCCTAGAATAGGAACTGCCTCTCATGAACGGCTTGCGGAACACATTAGATACTTTGTGACAGATTTCTAACTCGAAGGCGGTAGCTGGCCAGGCGGACAGTAGACAGTATCTTATCTCCATGCACCATATCATGAAATGCATGAATGAAATAGGCAAGGTAGAGTGATAGAAAGTTGAGGTCTATGCTCAGTTGTGGGCAATAAGAGAGCAAATATGAAAATTATAATGATGATATTATGATGACATTAAATAATATTAGAAATTATGATATTGTTACGCCAGAACGTTCTAGAGAACAAATAACCGTGGAAAAAAATAGACTAATTACACCCGACTAATTACCCGCCATAAACACCCGACCGTCATAAAAGTAACCTTCCTGGAATTCCGACCCTAGTCAATGTACCTAGTTTTGTAGTTAAGATTGAACCTTATTCTTAAATCGTTAGAGATCAAATTAGCATGTATGGTAAAGTTGTTTACATCAGTTGTCATCAAGTTGTTCAAAGGAAAGCCGCGTATTGTTCGTGATTTTTATTGCTCTGTTTTGAACGTCTTTTGTCTTTTGTTTTCGAGTCAATGCTGGAATGTTCTGTAAAAATATTCTCGTCCTATATAAGACGTTGAAACCGCGGCTTGAGTCAGTCATTCCTTAGAAGCGACAGTGTAAACATCTAAGCGCGGATAGCGATCAAGTGTTAGAAAAGTGTTATCAGTGAACTAGTGTTGTGAACAGTGTGATTGTGAATAACCAACGACCTCAATGTGTGTTAACGGACTTTCGATAATTGTGCAAGACGATTTGGACAACTACTGTGGAACATTGTGTAACCTAGTGTTCAGTGGAAATAAACGTTCATCTCATCGGATTGGCATTTTTATACCACCCCGCACGTAACAATATTAATAAAACATTATAATAAGAATAGTAATTCTGGCCATCCGGCTTTGGCGAATTGAATTTCAACACATATTTTTAATATTTTTATACGACTAATAAAATTTTCCGCCATTGGTTACCCCTCACCTGCAAAAAATTTCACCAATTGTGTTTTATAAAAACGTGAATACTAAGATATAAGTTTAAAGTATCATTTCCCCAAATATTAAGATAGTAGCTCATAGATTCTGCGATAAATAACGATTACAAACAAAAAAATTGCATAAAGTGCACTTTTGAGTGCCTGAGTACCCTATTGTTGTACTGTTGAGTTGATGTACCCTACCCGTGAAAAAATAATTATTCGAATCAGCTTACATTAGCGGAGGAATCACGTAGGAAAAAACATACAAAAAAAACTTACAGACTAATTGAGAAACTCCTCCTTTTTGGAAGTCGGTTGAATATAGATAAGCACTAATTTAAACTGGTTTTATTGAATCGTTTGTATAAGTTGACAAGTAAAAGATACATTATTTATAGCAAATTCAAGCGTTCAGTTACTTTATATGCATGATCATTGATCAGTCATAAATTTAGATTGCGAAACTCATGCATAGAATATTTTAATTATACATTCAAAATGTTCACGTCTATTACAAATGTCGCGTTGTATGAACTGACCTAAATTCCTTTACCTAAGAACGTTTTACAGATTTAAAAAATAAGTAATAAGTATAGGCTTGTCTGGAGATTAAGCGCTTAAAGCGATAAGGCCTCCAAGTTCTTGATATACATTGAATACTGAAATGCACAAATTGAATGGGTATCGTAACATAATTTTAACAAGTAGAGTCTCTGGTACCTTATCTTGGCTTTTCATGGTAAAGCATACCATAGTGATTCCGTCTTACATACAGCCAAATAACGTTATGATGCCTGACTATGTGGTATGTACATTAAGCTATGTAATCATTGAATTGTATTTACTACATAATTTACTTGCCATACGAATATATTGTTCATGCACATGAGCAACTTGCATCGAGTCACCTCGACTTGCGATCACATACGCACTTTGCAAGTCACTATCAAATCGATAACAATACTAATCGATTATCTAACAGCTGATCACCAAAACTTTAGCCTGTTAATATAAGACAAAGGAGAAGGAAGATCTGTGAATCTGTCATTAATCAAAGCGTGTCGTTATGGCCCGGGTGAGAACAAACAGTTCGACTAAACAGATAAAACTACACTATCAGATCGGATGATGAATGAGAAAAGGTTTTGTTTATTTGTAGAGTCGATATTAATAGACATAATGCTGAGAGTATTGTTGATAAATGTATCACTATGACGCAATAATAAAACTCTTACTTGAGTTTTTTGTAAAAGTTTTAATAATTTGTGATATAAGGTAACAGGAAAAGCAAGAAGCTCGTGTGATGGTAATTGGTGATATATATTTTGATAATATCTTACTGCCTATAACAGAAACTGATGCAAAATTTTGGATAAACAGAATTTAACCATGAGATATCAAGATTTTATCTCTCACACGCTCTGTAATTTACATGTAACTTAGCTATATTTTCAGTTTTAAGTCAACGGAATCTTACGGTACTGTATGTATACAACCCACAGACCATTCACTTACCATCAGAAAGTAGACTGCTTGTTTCCCCTGGTATAAATATTAAAATCCTGTTAGCCAACGCCAAAGAACATGTACAGTCCCTAAAGGTACTGCAATTAGCAAAAGAGAGAATATAAAATTAGCTTATTAATGGTACACGCCGCTTAGGTACAGCTTTTCTGCGTAATAATTCCTCTCATTAGGAAAAACAGGATTTAGTGTCTCTATTACTTTAGGGTTTTTTACAATGTAATACTTTGCCACTATGTTGTTCATGTAAAATGATGACGGTATATGGTAAAACTAGGACAAGACGGTCTATAGTGAATAATAGTAAAAACAACGGGTTGACTTCCGGGAGTGCCGGCAGAAGTGAAAACATGAACACGTCATTTTTGAATATTTTGGAATAACAACTCGCGCAAGCGCCCTGCGCTCCGTCTTACAAATTTTCGATGAGGACACGTGACCTGACGCAAGTTTAAAATTTTTTCAGCACATATGGTCAAAAAATAGTATATTTCATTACAAGTGCGGAAAGGCTGTCATTGCAAAGAGTTCCGACAAATGTCTACCCGAGCCGAGGCGCAGCCGAAGGCGAGGGTTGACAGTCGGAACAAGTTGCAATGACGGTTCTGCACGTGTACTGAACGACTATTTTCAATACAGTTGCGAAAAAATGAAGCAATTTAATAAAATAATAAAAACACAATAAACTCACTAACTTAACATTTATTTCTTATAAAAGTTATAATTCACATATACATTGAAATTGGTACAGTTTTTTGTACTAACTGGGGAAGTTTTAGGTTGCATATTTACTGTTTGAGACAAACTATTATTAATTTCGTATGATTGTTCATGTATATTTGTCATACAATGGCGTTTGCTAGTTGATGGAGTAGGATCTGATGAACTATCATTATCAACGAAGGTAGATGGACGAACGTTCTCTGCAACATGTGAAGGTGACGGACTGGACCTTAAATTAATGGATTGTGTGATTTTTTTCCCAGTTTCTAGTTTGTTGTTTAATGAGTCACCAATATAGCTTTCTGCAACTTTGTCTGATTTCCAACCTCCTAGTCGCTTTAAGGACGTCAAATTGGCTCCTGAATCTGCCAATAATGTAGCAGAGGATCTCCTAAAGCTGTGCCCAGTATAATACTCAGCATCCGGCAGACCAAGAAACGTAGCTATTTCTTTTGGCATATTACCAAATTTATTTATCCCGCTGTCTGTAGCTTGATCTGTACACTTCCTTTTTGGTAATTTTGAAAAAGACGGTCGGTTTTTCCTTTTTGTGACCGATGATTCATATATTTTTGCACTATTCTAAGAAAATCTCCTTCAACAAAAGCTTCTCGGTATCTTATTTTTTGTATTCGGAATCTTGATTAGAAGCATTTCTCCGTGGGCTTCAATATCTTTTAAAGTAATATTGGCTAACTCCTCTCTGCGGCAAGCTTCAACAACGCCAAAAATCAGAGCAACCTACAAAAAAAGGGATTTGATTAATATTTTTTTAAATAATGTATTGACTGTATTTTGCGATTTCGTAAACTGAATACTAAAGAAAAATATAAGTACTTATTAATAAATTACCTTTGTGGCTAAATAACGATCATAAGGAGCTTCGTTCAAAAACCTTTCCACTTCATTCAATGTTAATATTTTCGACTTTTTACTTGTAAAACCGTCTGATTGTCGTTTTAAGAAAGCATTTAATTTTGGGTATTCACTTATATCCACGTTGTTCCTTATTTTCAGCATACTTTTTATCATCGAAAACCTCGACCATAACGTAGAAGGTTTTAATTTTGCTGAGAGTTCGGAGAAGTATGCCAACATAACATTTTCTGAAAAACTATTTGCTTTTTTATCTTCTCTCCACGCAATAAATTCGTCGTATGTAGCGACTTTTTTACTTTTACGGTAAAATATTCTCCGAAGCATTTTGTTCAATTATACTGAGTTCAGATTGATTGAGTGATGATTGAATTCAGTTGAGAGTGTTAATTAAATAAAAGTAGGGTCGAAATTACTCATTTGGTGCAACAAACAAATAAACTAAAGTAGACGAATGTAAGCACATTCGTCTACTCGTTTGTAATACCAACTTACAGCACTGGTATCATAAAGAAATAACTATTAAAAACTTGCTCTAAATAGCAAACCGTTACTTACAAAAAATCTGTATATTAGTTAAAATGTAGTGAATTATTTTGTAAAGAGTTAGTTTTGATAAGCGATATAAAGTTCCCTGGTTCATTATAGTAAAAATATTCAAAAAGTGAATGAAGTTAATAGCTATGTAATTAACTTGTAGCGTAACGAACAAAAATATAAGTCAAATATTATAATCAACTTGATTTATTTTTAAACATCTATTAATATGTACTAAAAGTCTTCAGTATGAAGCATCTGTCACAAAAATCTGATTCAATAGATAAAATAGGCAATTTGTTTTGGCAATTATACCAAATCATAAGCAATAGATACCCGAAGCTATTGTAGATCCAGCATAACCGCAGGCGAGGTTCAGCGGTAAATGTGTTGGAAAATCGCTAGAGCTTTCACCCGGGGTTTCCGGCAACATCAAACCGGCTGGAATAATATTGTGGGCAATCGACAATGATGTACCATGGAATATTATAAACTTTGTGCATAATCGCTTAGCGACAGGATCGGCAACCTTTTAATAGATGTTTTGGTTTGCATAGTGGCCAAACTGTAGTATCGACGGCCCATGTGACTTTTTGTCAAACTAAGACATCCATAATTATTTTTCAAAAAAAATAAAACCGACTTCATAACCACAAACAGGCACTCAAAACCGAAAAATAAATTACTTAATATAATTATTATAAGCGCTACCCACTTATCTATTTGAAGTCGGTGCCAGCCAAGTCTATTGGATTGTAGATAGATACTATATATGTAGTAATAGTAAGTAGGTAGTACACATACATCTATCTACTACTGCAAAACAAGTTTGAATTAAATTACATGCATCTATAAACTTTCGTGTCTGGGTCGTTAAACACTGACGGATATATACTCGTACTTTGTGAAAATTTCAAGTATGTACCTATTACGGTTAAGAAAGAAAGAAGAAGATACAGATCAGTAAAGTGAGCACATATAGACACACGGACGGACGGACGGACGGACGGACGGACGAACGGACAGCAAAGTCTCAGAAGAAAGATGAGTGTTCATTTGGTACCCTTTGGGTTCGGAACCCTAAAAAAAATTTACTTAAAATGCCGCGCTAGTGAAAATATCCACTAGTCATAATGATCATTATCAGCCGGTATTAGTCCACTGCTGGACGTAGGCCTCCCCAAGACACGCCACTGAGCCCGGTCTTCGGCTCTTTGTTTCCAGTCACTGCCCACCGCTTTGCGAATGTCGTCGCTCCACCTAGTCACAGGGCGTCCTACTCTACGTTTGCCGATGCGCGGTCTCCACTCTAGAACCAGTCTGCCTCAACGGTTATCTACGGCAGATATGACCAGCCCACTGCCACTTCAGTTTGCTAATCCGCTGAGCTATGTCGATCACTTTAGTTCTCTGGTGAATTACTTCGTTCCGGATTCGATCCCGCAGAGAAATACCGAGCATAGCTCTCTCCATAGCTCGCTGAGCGACTTTAAACTGGTGTACTAGTCGAACCGTGAGTGTCCACGTCTCGGCTCCGTATGTCATGACAGGTAAGACGCACTGATTAAAGACTTTTGTCTTAAGGCACTGTGGTATAGGCGACGAGAAGACTCGACGGAGTTTCCCAAATGCTGCCCAGCCCAGCCACCCAATTCTTCTCTGGATTTCCTTCTCGAAGTTGTGTTTGCCTAGTTGGAGCGTGTGCCCTAGGTAAACATACTGCTTGACAACTTCGAGTGGGATTCCATCTACGGCAATCGGTTCCGGAACAACGTGCTCGTTGTACATGACTTTGGTTTTATCCAAATTCATCCGGAGACCGATGCGACGAGAAGAATCAGCTAGGTCATTCAACATCCTTTGTAGGTCCTGCAGCGTCTCTGTCATAATGACGATGTAATCTGCAAATCGTAAGCGAGAGATGTACTTGCCGTTAAGGTTGATACCGCAATCTTTCCAGTCCAGCGTCTTAAACATATCCTCTAAGGCGTTAGTGAACAGTTTCGGGGACATGACGTCCCCCTGTCTCACTCCTCGACGCAGGTGAATATGTTTAGTACGCTGGTTCTGTACTTGTACTGTCATCGTTGCGGCATTATTATCTCATCACTTCGATATATCGCCAGTTGACTTGGCAACGCTGCAAGGACTCCAGAACAGACCAGGTTTCGATTGAGTCGAAGGCCTTCTTATAGTCCACAAATGCTAAGCACAGGGGGCGATTGTACTCTTCGGTTTTCTGTACAATCTGCCGCACCGCGTGGATGTGGTCTATGGTGCCGTAACCACTTCGAAAATGATTCGAAATGGTCATAATGATGTCATCAAGGTATCGAAGGACAATGTCCAAAATGGCCCTGCGCAATAAAAGCATCTAGCACACACGATAATTAATTGTCTATTTTATTACAATAATTTCAAATACTTTTACAACACGGACTAGTTGTATTCCAAAATGAAAATTAAACAGTATTATTTGCGATTATTAACATTAATCGCCGCCATATGGGCGCCATCTTTGCCAAACGTCATGTCATGTCAAAAAATATTAGGTATGCTCAAAAACGTTGCACCCTAACAAGACTTTGCCCTGTAGAAAATTCCTGTGAAGACAAATTATTTCTCCCCACCTTTGTTTCTATCTCGCTCACAGTTACCGTAAGAATATATGTCAAAAACCAAAATCAACGAGAAGAAAGATGTAAAATCATTATTGAAGGTCATATTTTTTAGTCTTCAAAAGTATATACAATAGCAACCTCTATTGTGTATAATCTTCTTGGGACTCTTCTTATAAAACCAATACATTTTCCTATGTTTGAGGTATTTATCTCCATATCTCTAGAGATACTAATCAGATCTCGATGAAATTACAATGGGACCAGCTCGGAAACGTACCCTACCTTTTAAAAAAAGAATCATTTGAATCCGTTCACAATTGACGGAGTAATCGCGTAACATAGACACAAAAATAAAAAAATAGACATACAGACGAATTGAGAACCTCCTCCTTTTTTGTGTAGTCGGTTAACAAAACAGTGTTCTACATACTTATTACGGTTACGTAACATCATGCATGTATCCATTTATACCCGATATCAACAAGCACAAGGGTCTCCGAATAAGCTTACCGCTTCGAAGGCAACCTATGCTAGACTAGCATTTCAACTCATAGACAAACCACAGATTAATTAATAGTGGCTACTCGTAACAGGCGAATCAAATACCACTAGTCTCAGATTCCCGCATACAATTTGTGACCTCACATCGAATATCGGTTTCAGCGTTTACGTATTCCTCCCTTGAAATGTTAGAGTATTTGTTATAAAGAATTTAGAAACAATTAGTGTAATGTTTTGTTTTAAGAATTAACAATTTAAAAAATCCTCCAAATATTATATGTGCTATCTCATTTACTTGTATAATGTGAGTATGCTGAGATCTAAATTAAAACTGCATAACTAAATATAATAATTTCATATGTTACAAAAATAGCTGCAGCAAGTTTTTTGTATGTAATTATTTACATCACAATATTCAAAAAGACAGCAAAATAGAGATCTAGAATCTCTTAAAAACAATATTTATCTTACAAGGTACATAATATAATTTATATTGTCCTACCCAAACTGCAGACCTACGAGTAACATTTCAATGGACTATGCTCGTATAAATAGAGACTGACTAGCGGTGACATCACTAGTGTATCATGCAGCATTGTCTGAGATTGCGGCCTCGTATGTCTTTGATAGGAGCGACGTGATGTTTATATTGATAGTTTGTTATACGATTATGATCCTTATGTTATTCGGAGTCCATTGGCTTTTTGAATGTGACGGTCATGTATTAGTCAGTCATGAGTCTATGTATACATATACATATTGTATTTCAAATGTTGTTTTATTTCTGTTTTTGTAGCTATCATACTTTTAAACTCGTAGACCTAGGTGTATATTATTTTTTTACGATGACCTTCGAGCATTTACCAAAGGAGATGTTAACGCAAGGCGTACCCCTCTGCTGGCCATATAGCCATTTTTGGCCATATGAGCGTGCGTAACTACGCTGTATTTTTAATACTGTGTGTGTGTTTCAAGCTAGTGTGCGGGATCGTTAAAGTGAGTGATTTGTGTGTGTCTGCAATGCGTGTTTACCTCGTCCCCCGTAAGTATCAGCAGAAAATGTTTGCGGATTACAACGTTAACATCTCCATTGGTAAATGCTCGAAGACGATGACAGATGAAAAGGAGATTATGATATTCTTCTGTTTATCCGTATGATAGCATTTCGTTATCTGCAGTGTATTAAAATGTAAATGGTAGATAGCTCTACAGGCTCGTACACTAAACATGGAAATCATAGTATATAAATAATATAATATAATAATCATCTTATATAAAAAAATATCACTCGATTTTGAAATTTCGGCTATGTTGTATGATTTGCCTATCTCTAAAAAGTTTTGGAAGTTGTGGTAGTGGTTGGTAAAGAAAAAACTGAAGTTGCAAAGAGGTGTGCAATCCAGCGGTAGAGCGTTATGGGCTATGATTATGATGAACGAGTTTCACAAAGTACTCTCTTAGACTTTTCAGATAAGACTACGCCTCAGTGATATAGAGGAGAATGGTCGGCTTTGACGCCAGGTACCGAGTTCGATCCCCAAAACCGTGCACCAATGGATTTTTCTATCGAAGGTACCGAGTTCGATCCCCAAAACCGTGCACCAATGGATTTTTCTATCGAATGTATGTGCGCTTTTCACAGTGGCCCTCCGTTTAAGGAAAAACATCGTTAAGAAACCTCCAACCCCCACATGGTGGTAGAACATTGTCTTGTGCTACTAGCTACCACCCTCAAGTTAGAAAATCTGTCGCTAAACATCTGATGTGTTCCGGCAGCTATCCTTAAGAGCCAGATCCCATTCTAGGCCTAGCGTGCTACCATCTTCGACTGCATCATCACTTACCAACAGATGAAATAGTGGTCAAGCGCTAGCCTATATGATTTATAAAAAAAACTATACCGACATAAACATAGCTTCCGTGAATCCTCGTTCTATTTCGGTTAAGAAAATACTCCAGAAAATCCTAATGAATGTTTTAGACGTTAATTATTAACAAATGCTGCAAAGAGATATTAAATAAGCCTATGAAAGCAACAGGAGCTTGCCGGCCAACCCAACGTGCTCTAAAATCATATTCAGTACATAAATTCTCGCCGAAAATATTAAAGCAGGTATAAGTAGTTTTCTACTGTAAAAAGGCATGTACTTTATCACGGTTTTCTTGTTGGATAAGCAGTTTTTTGGCATGCCATAAATTTGGCATGGTTATATATACGATAATTTTTGGTAACTATGCAATAAAGGTACGGCCATACCGCAGCATCCTGCGTGCGCGATCTCAGCAGCGATCAGATAGCCCAGTAGTATTTGTGTCGACTGGTTTACACCAAGCGCGATCTACAGCGATCAGGAAACGATTGAAAATCAAATCGCGAACGCGCACGCGGACGCAGGACGCCGCGGTGTGGTCGTACCTTAGGTTCGTATGCGAGAAACGTTTAATCCTTATATAAACTATGCTATTCCGTCTTATAATTGTTCCTTCTATAAAGAAGGAATATTTATAAAAAAAGCTTTTCTATTTCATATTCTTGCGAGAGGAACCCAAATATGAAGATGAAATGCAAAACTGACTTATTAAAATTACACAGCGTGGCATTATTATTTTATAGTTAACAAATCAATAAAATTTTAACTATTAAACTATAAATAATATTTAGAAATAATAAAAACATACTTATTTAACTGACGTCGGCCATTTCTTAAATTACATTTACAGCGGAAGAAAAATTCACGTTCCAAAATATTTAGGAACAAAATAATTTATTATGAGCCCATTCAGATCACAAACATACAGTACTTACTAGAAAAGTAAATGACATTATACATTCTCATACGCACCGGTGTTATATACCCTCCCTGTAAAGTAAAAATAGTCTCCTAACCACTGTCTCAAAATCCACAGCACCGTAATCCAGGGTGATTCGGAGTAAATCCGCCACCGGTCGGCAAACATGAACTGTCATTACCCAAATTGATTACAAAACCGGCCCGGAATGGGCATGATGGTCTGAGCCTTTTAGCCAATAGAACAGGTTTACGGCTTGTGAATCTTTCGATGAAATGTGGATACGTACTGTTTCATGGGCTTGCTGCTTTGCTGTCGGAGATTTGTTTGATTGGAATCGATTTGGATTTGTATGAACATCGATTCTTTTGGAGATGGGGTATGTAACGGAATTGGGGTTGTTAAGTTTTAGTTGCATTTCACTGATAATTGAATTGGTGCTTTTTGATATGTTATGTACCTACTTTAGTAGTTTTCAGGCATTTTAATAATATGTTTGTAAATCCTCGGTTATAGGCGTCATCACTTACCATCAGGCAAGTGTCGTGCTTATCATTTAAATTAAAAAAAAGAATCTAATTCCTTATTTAATGTAAGTTAGAAAAAATAGTTGCAAAATTGTGGTTAAGGTTCATCGCCTACTCGCCATTAAAATGCCCATACGTATAATATCGACACGAAAAGCGTTTTAGCTTCCGATATAAAATGAATGTTTAAATCCAATGTTTGGAGTGGCTGTAAACGTTACGTGCCGTGTAAACTGGCTTCTATGTATGTGCTAAAAGCGTTTAATGTCGAAGAACATTGAACAATTATAAATTAGCCGGTAGTTCAACCGTGATAATCTACATTGCGGTTTCAATCTCAATTCAATACATAAGCAATGTTTCAGACAACATTGTGTTGTGTGAATAATAATACAACAAGGCATATTATTTAGTTAAATATTTTTTTCAAGAAAATAGCGCAATTTCATACTTAAGTACATGTAAGCAAGTCTTTTAAGTACACCACACACTGTCATAAAGCATTAATCACGCTTTTACGTACCCCTTTTTTGCCCCAAATTTGTACGAAAACAAGGATATTTAAAGCGGCCATGTTATTAGCTTGCCTGTGGCAACACTGCCAACGCTAATAACAATAAAAAGTGTACGCTATTACAGCTTTTCGGTTTTTAGTGACGGTGAAATTGCCTGTAAAATGGAGTGGTTGGGATACCGGTGCTTTTTTAATACAGACGCCGGGGTTCACAATGTACTTATTATATTTTTATAAAATATGTGCGCAGACTACGTATATGTGAAATGAACCACGGGATATAAATATTTCATATTGTTAAAACTTGGGATATCTGTCTGTGTAATTACTGTGCTTATTGTTGTTTAATGTTATAACTAATACTAGCAAAAAAACATAAATCATCATAATTATGATCAGCAGCCTGTGTTATCCACTGCTGGACATAGGTATCTCCTAATGCTCGCCACTGAGCTCAATCTTCGGCTCTTTGCATCCTATGACTGCCAGCTACCTTGCGCAGGTCGTCGATCCATCTCGCTGGAGGGCGTCTTACACTACTTTTTCCCAAACGTGGTCTCCACTCCAGAATAACAAAGATCACTATTAACAACACCACACCAACGCCACATTAAAAAGCTTCATAGCCAAATTGATTAAGAAAATGTAAGAACAACATATTAGAGATGATATTTTCATTTTACATAGTAACCTTACGCCGTGCGATTATTGCAGATAAATTCAGAAAATAGCCAAGGCAAAATTAGCCTCTGGATAAAATATTAACATAGTGACGACTTGCGATATCTGTCTGTTTATAAAGACTTGTATAAACCAAAGTTTAATGTTATTTGTTTTGTTGGTAAGTTTTAGTTTGTACAAGTACATCTGGGACAATTAAGTGGGAGACATCAGACATGTTGAGACAGTTGCGCTAAGTACTTAAGATATACAAGGTCCAATCTTAGCCCCCATTGTCACTTTATTATCACTCGGGATATTGCTGTTAATTTATGTCTTTACAATACCACTGCCACTGCACGTCAGAAGTAAACATTTAAAAATGAAAAACTTGCAGGGTTATCTGTGTACAACGTCCATCTACCGGCTTTTTAGTACTCTCTCGAGCCGACTTAACCCGAACGTGACCCGAACGAGTGTTACATAGCCGAGCGCTACGGCTCATTCAATATCCAAGAAATAAAGTTCTAAGGAATTTTTACTTTAAATAACCGGCCAAGTGCGTGTCGGGCCTCGCGCAGTGTAGGGTTCCGTAGTAGCGCGTTATTCAATGCAAGTCTTTATCCATTACAAACAAGCAACTAGGTACTTCGTCTTTGTCACTTTAAAGGATTTATTCGAAGGATTTTGTATTTGGAACAAAATTATCCAACACCCAAGCTCAACGACTATTACTGCTAAATTAATAAAGTTATCTTAACCGCTATAATTTTTCTTTAAAGTTCATAAAATGCACTTTTATCATGAATTATTCCAGATTTTTCAAGCCAGCAGTTTAGCTTTTAGAGTGGGGGGGGGGGGGGACGCCCTACTGGAACAAAAATGTGCACTTTAAAGTTTAATATTTCGTAAATGGAGCATTCAATCGAAAAATGGTATTAGCAACCCTTAAGTCATTTTAATAGACCTATTCAACGATATCCCACACGATGGGGTAGACGATGAAAAAAAAATCATCCCCACTTATCATATAGGGGAGCTACCCTAAAAAAAAAATATTTTACAATTTTATTTCAACATTTTGTCGGCGTAATATATATATACATACCCCCACAAATTTACAGCTTTCTAGTATGAACGGTCTCTTAGCAAAACCTCGGACAGACAGACAGACAGACAGACAGACAGACGGACATGACGAAACTATAAGGGTTCCTTGTCAGGACTACGGAACCCTAAAAAGCTGTCATGGCTTGAAAAAAAAAATTCCAATAACCTAACGTTAACAAAACAACCAAGATTCCCCATGTACTCGTTCATTTGCGTATTGACTATTGAAAGCTTTCCACAAATTATTATCGCATACGAATTGTTCGAGTATGTCGATATCAGGACGTGGATAATAATTTTTTGGGCGTAAGCAATAATTAACAGGGTCACTAAGTTAGGTAGCTACTATTATTTGCCGATGCAAGATATTCTATCTCAGATTTTCACATGATATTTGAACCGGAAAGTACACGAAGTAACTGAAATATCTTGTGAAAGTTTTACATGCTAAGAATAGTTGTCCGTTAACTTAGATCTATCAAAATTTGCGAGACTAATTTTTTGTATTGCTGAAAGTTACATTTAATTTATTATATAATTTATGACAATTAAGCATTGCATAGTGATAAAAATTAACATGTTCTGGTCTATCAGAAAAGATGAAAATTTAAAAATGTTCGTACATATTTGAATTAATCGAACATGGTCCAAGTCGGGGGAAGTGACTTGTCTCGGATACACGCTAGAGATGTGGGAGTATCG
The DNA here is from genome assembly GCA_954871355.1 of Cabera pusaria. Classification (NCBI taxonomy): domain Eukaryota; kingdom Metazoa; phylum Arthropoda; class Insecta; order Lepidoptera; family Geometridae; genus Cabera; species Cabera pusaria. The sequence continues at coordinate 17,386,072 of OX940902.1, forward strand.
TCTTATAAACAGTTTATTGGATCCTCCGTAGTGTAGAAAGCTTTTAAAATGTACGTGAAACGAAACGTTACGCCGAAGAATTTCAAGATATTTTCGATGTTTCATTTTAACATGGATGTTATCTTTCTGGTGTAATGGAATGAGAAATGTTAAAAGGTTTCTGAATTATAGTTGAAGATGAAATATGTGATGATATTTTGTGTATAATATGAAGAGTTAAATGTTGGACAGAAATTGTAAAAGTTATGTGTTATTTTTATTTGATAACAAGCTGCGCCTCGCATCTTGGGTCAAGTTGAATAGTTTCTGTGTCCTTGTCTATCTATGTGCAATATTTCAGCGGTTTGAAACATACTCAAACTGTTAGACCGTAGAGTTTTATTTTATATAGTGTCGGCTAGCGTTTGACTACTATCTCACCTGTTGGTAAGTGATGATGTGGTCATGGTAGCATGCTAGGACTAGAATGGGAACTGGCTCTGAAGGACAGCTGTTGGAATACATAAGATATTTAAAATGGTAACTGCACAGGTGGACACCAGACAATGTCCTACCACCATGCTAGATGTAATAAATAACCTATAATACAAATATACAAACTAATTTTCTCATTTATATTATTGGTTTTATAGCAATTAATAATGCGAGGAATCTAGAGAACAGAGATCGCCTTAAATTACAGTCAGTTTTTACTACATTAAAAGGCTTCACGGCTAAATTGATAAAGATAATTTAGGATCAAGACGCTAGAATTGGTATGTGTTTTAATTTTCCATAGTAAAGTATGCGGAATTTGCGGAAAAGTAAAGGCCTTTCATACATTGTTCAGATGGGTCAATGTAAATATTCTTTTCCGTGTCGGTTAAGTCGCTATTTACCGTAGTACTACGACAGCACTATGAATGCTACGAGTGCTACGAGAGCGCTACGTTGTAGACAATAGGACAATGGTGATTCGTTACGGCTCTCTATAGCCTTTTGTATTTTCATCTGAAGCATTTTTAGTGTTATTTACCTACATGTATGTTTATTTATTATATTTGTAGTTAAACTTATTGTGGGCATCTAGCTGTTTGCCCTTATTTAGATCTCAGAGGGTTAGGAAGATGTGATTTTTAGGGTTCCGAACCCAAAGGGTACCAACGGAACCCTATTACTGAGACTCCGCTGTCCGTCTGTCTGTCTGTCTGTCTGTCTGTCTGTCAGTCTGTCCGTCTGTCACCAGGCTGTATCTCATGAACCGTGATAGTTAGACGGTTGAAATTTTCACAGATGATGTATTTCTGTTGCCGCTATAACAACAAATACTAAAAACACAACAAAGTTAAAAATTAAAGAAAAGTTTAAAAAAAAAATTTTACGATAGCGCAGCGCCACCTATGTAGTTGCTAAGATGGTGCTATCATATTTACCTTAATCTGAATCTCGGAAGCGGCTCCAACGATTAAATAAAATTTAGTATACCTACAGGGGATTTCGGGGACGATAAATCGATCTAGCTAGGAATCATTTTCAGAAAATGTTGTTTTATTCGTTCTGACTCGCGCTTGGCCAGTTTTATTATACTTAATTTTGACGACGAGAATTTATAAGAAAAATGTTTAGTTGTTATTGTTAGAAAATAATAACGACAAAAATCTTGATTTTAATCAAATTATTGCTGGTTTGGTGGTTGCTTGATTTTAATCAATTTATGGAAAACCGCGAAAAGCTCAAATATGTTAAACAATTTTGGATATAATAGGAAAATTATATTTTACACAACAACTCTTGAGGTACGGACACACCGCAGCGTCCTGCGTGCGCGATCTAGGCGGCGATCAAATAGCGCTGTAGAATTTGTACCGACTGGTTCACACCAAACGCGATCAGAAAACAATTGAAAAGTAATGAAATCGCGCCCGCAGAGCGCAGGACGCCGCGGTGTGGCCGTACCTTTACTCCAAATACATGTATACCTTTCGTCATGGGTAAATAACCATCTTGAAAATGAGACAAAAACCTCGATACAATCATATTTCGATGGTCTGGTGTACAAGTCAGATTCTCCGACATCAATCATCTAAACGTATCAAAATAATCCATCACATCTCGCTAAATGTTTACGTCTAGTTATCACAATATGTGTATTGTAATACTGGTTTCTAATAACACGCCGGCGCCGCACGCGCCACGATGAATAGTTTACGAGCGGTGGTTTGCGGCGTTCTTATTGATTGTATTTAACTGAAACTATTGGGCAACATTAAATGATATAGAGTTTTGTATAAAGAGTCTATGGTTTAGTTGGATATCCATTAATATTACACGTATTAGCAGGATATTTAAAATAATTTTGTCTTTGCTTTGTACTACCTATACAAAAAGAACTTGCGATCTTTGGCGCTTTGAAATATTTAGTTTCAAACATTATTATGATGGCCGATATAGTCGTATGATTCCTCGTACGTAAATATTTGCCAAGTCGCCAAGTTCACTGTAGGTACACCGTTAGAATTACAAAGACATCCAGTGTTCAATTTGTTTTAGATTTAGTAATACTACCCAGCATTCCTTTTTTATCAACTTTTATTTAGGGGCTTTTAGCTAAATACAGCTGCTCTATGACAGCCCTGTATTAGCTTACAAAGAAACGTAATTACCTCACAGATAAGTGCCCGTAAACCACCCTGTGCCCACATAGATAGATCATTCTGGCTGCATCTGATGATGGGGCAGACAGAATCCAGCATTCTTGTTAAATTTCAGTTCTTAGCTAATAGTACAAAAATTCTACTATTAAAGTCTTGCTTTTAATTTTAATCAAATTATTGCCCCCTACAAAATGTCATCGCGATGACTGACGACTACATGAGAGTAGGCACTAATTTAAATTAACAACGTAAGACATTTTTAACAAGCGTTTTTTCTTTCTAGGTGGCAGTATCTGAAGGATGGCGGCAGTCAAATAGTGAGTGTGGGGGCGATGGGGCACCACTGGTAGCCCCGGGGCGGTATGGAGGAGGACGAGCGACGGCTGTCGTTCCCGCCGCCGGCGCCCTTGCATTCCCCCGGAGAAGAAATCGACGGCTCCCGACTTCTCAGCGAGATAGTCCGGACCTTAGAGGCGACAAACCCAGAGGCTGCAGCACCGCTCGTGGCCTCACAGTCTCGTGATACGCTAGTTGAATGTGAACGCCCCCGCCGCGATGAGTTGCGCATACCTCTCGAAGGCGTCAAGTTCGCTGAGACTGATAAAACCGAGCGGCGAGATGAGCCTCGCGCCGCCGTCACGCCTTTCACGCGGGAAAGTGCGAGGCGGGCCGGCTCGCGTGGGGCACAACTCGTGCGGGAATTCGGGTTCATGCCTCGGAGGCGGCTCAGTGTGGAGGATGGAGCTAGGCTGCCGAGGAAGTATGAACCGTTCCCGCCGAAGCTGTACGGGCGGCCGCTTGAGGAGATTGATAACTTCATTTACGATGAGGTAAGTACCTATGGCTAGTTATTATTAGAGTAACTATTTTCGTATTTGAGAGCATTCTATTTATATAACGACTGATCCATTGAAAAAAAAAAAAACTAAAGACAAACTTTCCGGAATGACTGTGCGTTCTATAGGACTTTAATTCTATGCGATCAACATATTGATATAAGTATACATTTAGACATATAATTGGTATACCTATATTATGGGATTTAAGGTATATATTTTGTGTACACTATAATTAGTTGACATTTGTATTTAAAAAATAATTGTAGGTACCAGGACTCTAGGACCGAAACTATTTACATTAATTAATTATTGTTTGTTTCATAAACATTTTTTTTCCAAGTAACAGCTCTATCTGCTGTAATTTCTGAATACTTATTTAATATTATCATGTCTATTATAGTCATTAAAAATACTATCTTGTTTATCAATTTACGATAATAATATTTTATTCTTTGTACGTTTTTATTGTTTGATAAGAAGTTAGATTATATACACCACTACGCTAGTTTAGGTGTGTGTATACCTAAACTAGTGCAATGGCCTATATCTATCCAATTGAAATTGGAATATGAGTATCAAACGCACCTTACTCAAAGAAACACCTCGCCTGCATTTCCGGTTGTCCAACAAGTAAACACGTTACATGCTGACGGGCAGGTTTTACCGACAGTGTCACTTGTTGCCAACACAACAGCTGCAACTTGCCTCTAAAGCAAACTTACTCGATAAAACTACTTCAGTTTACGCTAGCTTCAAATTTTAAACTCGTCTGGTCATTTCTCAACATCAATTTAATAAATGCGAAATACTTGTGACCTCTTTACGGTTAAACGGTTCAACCGATTTGGTTGGATATATGTCCAGCCAATAGGGTAGAATAGGAGATAGGACATTTCTTGGCGGAGGCAAAGCCGCGGGGTGCGGGGGTCTAAGTTTAAATTAATCAGAACGTAGTACAAAAGGTAGTATGCCGCGCAAGTCAGTTTCAAAAGCAATATTGAGATTTTTACTGCCATATCTCTGGAGATCTTCGTCAGATTTGATAAAATTTACTAAAGGAATTATGGAAATCTGTTGAAAATCAATAAACAGCTGTCAAAAATCAAACGTAGGGTTGTCAAACCTTTAGCCACTGGTGATTCTATTCAAAACGACGAAAAATAAATGACGTCATCGCTTTGCAACGTTACAAAGCCACAAATAACAAGATGTAAACATTTTGTTCGCGCTAATACCAACATTCCCTACATTTTCCACGTTTACCTGTGTTATGTCTTTTAAGGCTGTAACAAACCCTGCTCGAGGGTATACTAACAAGTCAATGTGGCCATCTGACCAGTTCACTTAGACCTCTCTGATCCTGTTTAAACAGCTTCTTTTACACATTTTTACAGGCATTTAGGGACCTCTTTATGGTGGTGGTTGTTTGATAGGTGCACGTAACAAGTGGTATCATAAAAAGTAATGCATACCGGCCTGGTGAAGAGCGGTTTCAAATTCTTGTATTATGGACCATTTCGTCAACGAAGTTTTCAATTATGTTTTTTAGATTTAATTAGGCCCGTTATGAGGGTTTGTGATTAAATAAAAATTTATGTGAAGTGTCAGATTTTTTTTTATATGAGATAGTCTTTCCGATCAACTGAGGTTGTAAATAACTAATGTTGAATTTAGTAAATAAGTATTAGAGGTTTCGAATATTTATTGACAGGGTATTCTAACACAACAATAGCGATATGACCAGCACTAGTATTTTTAACCGACTTCAAAAAAAAGGAGGAGGTTCTCTATTCACCTGTATGTTTTTAAAAGTTTGTTACCTCAGAACTCCTTCAATTCTCAACCGATTTGAAAAATGTTTTTTTTTTAAAGAGTATACCTTCCTTTTAGTCTCATTGTAATCTTATCGAGATCTTATAAGTATCTCCAAAGATATGGAGATAAACACCTCAAACTTAGTACTGAAAATGACTAGCGCGGAATGTGATGCCGGTTTTTTTTTAATTCTGTAAACGATTTTAAATTATTGAGAGATGTTATCCATATATTGGGATTAAGATCTTCATAGATATTATGTTGCAAAGCGATAAACATAAGAACAAGTTCGACTTTTCCAATTTCATCTGGATACCATCACATTAACAGTTATTCAACCGTAAACTAGAATAGTTATTTTGGTTTAAATGAAAACTTTGGTACTATTTGTTCAGTACAATTGCATGGCTTGTGACGCTAAACAATTTGATTTGTCTCAAAGGAGCGCTTCGCAAAATTCTGACAAGCTAGAGACTTCAAATAAGATTAAGATATGCAAATATTTCATAGCATTGCCAGAGCTAGTAATCTTCGTAGTTACTGACGTTTCTATAAGGCGTTAGCCAGATAAAGAGATGTAAGATGTAAGACAAAGATGCGCCCCATCTTCTCTATAAGTTTTGCATCGCTACCAAACCATCCCTACAATTTGTATGTAAGTCAGTTTATAAGTTGTCACGTCCTTGCTCTGTCCTCACCGTATGTCTCTTCTATCTGCCTGCGCCTTAAGTCATCTTCTATCCCGCTTATGCCTTGGAGTGATACGCAGCTACTGTATATCTGCATCTCTTTCTATCCAATGAGTATCAGTCACAAAACCTTACCTAGTAATGTTTAGTCTACTGGGACTTAGCTTAAATTCGCAAAGTTAGCACAATGGTATCGCTAAAGAAACAGCACTTTATACAGAAAGCACACGAGCTCATGAATATTCATGCAAGCAACTTTGTAAGTCCCAAGTACAACATTTGCTCGGTAGGTGACTGGACAACTTATCGCCTGAATAGATGGAATGGTCTGATAAGCTACTTGTTGATCGTACTGACTAATAGGATAATGCTTTATGTTTTTAAGTACCTAATTTTCTGTTAGTGTCGTTTGTTGTTACCGATATTTATTTTCCAACAGAAATTACCTATATTTTACTGATTATGAAATTTAAAACATTGTTTTAAGATAAAAGTTACAGCAAGAAATCAGACGTACATGTACTAATTAAAATAATTGTCTTTATCATATCAAAAACTTCAAACTACCTATAAATAATATTTGATACATAATAAATACTATATAATATCAAGACATAGAAATCAGAGTATTCTAGGCTTGCGTGTTCACCACCATCTTCGTTCATATCATCGCTTACCACCAGACATAGGTGTCAAAAGCTAGGCTATATGATGTAAATTAAATAAATAAAAAAAATACAATATAAAATGATTAAATACTGCAACTACTAAAAGGTAAAAGGCTAATATTAACTATTTATAGAACTTTATACAACCAAAGCAGCTTTCATACGTAGTGAAAGCCATTCATTGAAATTCAACCTCGTTCATTCAATTAAAACCGGAAATGGTGATCGCTTTCCGGAACCGGAGAGATACCTGCCATTTCCGGACATTTCCGGATCAACTAACAAAATGCAAAAAGCTTACGAATTATTTATCGTTCAAAGCTTATCGTCGTCACAACCAAAATATTTGACGAAATATTTGTTCATTGATGATGCAATAATCTATTCGTGGAATCGCAACGAATGAATGACTACGTTTCCTTAATTACAATTTACGGAAAACTTCTGATGGTATCTGGACGTAATAGGATTGATATTTTTATAACGCATCATATCGTGTTCTTATTTGATTAACAAAACGACTTCTGATACCAATCCAAGCTAAGTAAACTAAATGGGACATTTCAATACCACGACTATGGCAAAGAAATGACCAACATTTCCCCGATAACGGGGACAAATGGGATGCAAATTCCCGATACTAATGTTGCAGCAATTCGACTTGTCGCTCTTTATACTGAGTAAAACAGTAGCGAATGTTTTAGCAGATGTATTCAGTTACAAAAAATAAGGCTGTAAGAACCCGTTATTATATAAAACACTCACAAAGTTAATGCTCACGTTGCAAATTTACATATAGAAGTAGAATATGATAAAATTTTATTTGTAGACAGAACAGTAAATTCCTAGGTAAATGTGTGATTACTGGGGGGTTTGTTTTTAAAGCACTCACCAACACTAAAACATATCGTCAATACTTTTACGTCGCCTTTTGGAATGGTTATCGTTATGAAGGGGCTTATTAGGAACTTTGACAGTTGATCTTTGAATGACCATGATGAAGACGCCGCTATACCGGCTCTATAGCTCCATCTTTATCATATCGTTCATTTCAATCACTGTCAAATTTCATGATACAGGGGAAAGTATTTCAGAAAACGGTATTAAGTAATAGTCTCACTATTGTTCTATGTAAATTGTAAAAAATACTTTGTCTAGCCTCGTCTTACTGCCATTTTCCACTTCCAGGCAAGCACTTTAATTATGAGATTTTCTAAAACTCAATATATATAATACATCTACGCCCTTGTTAAAAAGTATTCATTTTACTTTAACATAGCAAAAACTAAGCCCTATGCAGAAATGTCTTAAAATCGACCGAGCCACTTAATACTGAAGAGGTCATAGAAACGCTACGGTTGGTTTACGGTAGCCTGTAGGCAGTATTGCAGTACGGTAACCTACTGTAAGCATTATACCGCAATGTATTGGTATAGACTAGTCCAAATAAGCAGTGTACCGTTTTGGATCAGTTCCAAAGATAGACGGAACCAATCCCCGCCCATAGTATTATTCATTTTATTGTAAGTGGTGCTTTGCTATGGTTGACTAACTGGGATTCTATAGGAAGATTATTGTGACTGTATTTCTAGGTCAATGAAAGTAGTCTATGTACGTACGTATAAGGTCATAAGGCACCGAAATCTAATTTGACATGTCGCCAATCCGTTTTCTCAGGTCCAGTATGATAATCAGTGTCACCCAATTCGGAAGATGGGTTGGGGTAGTTAAGCTTTATTACACTGAATTCAGTTGTCCAGCTCTTCATCCCAATGGCATCATTCATTTATTTATTTTTTATATCTTATATGCTAGTGTTTGACCACTTTCTCGCCCGGTGGTAAGAGATGATGTGATCAAAGATGTTGAACACGCTACGCTAAGCCTAGAATATTCTAACTCTCAAAAGCTGTGTGCTGCCGGAACACCGTAAGGTAATGATTAGGTTATTATTTACAAACAAACGAGAAACTACTTAAGACTGTCCAAAAGGTTCATATTAGTACATGTTTTGTTGATTAATTGGAAGACAACAGATCAGGAGTTATAGTCATTCTTTTGTTCTGTAACCATAACGCATACTTTATAATATTAATTTGAAAATATTTAATCCAATTATTTCAATAAAATACAAAAGTATCTTTATCCCAAAAAAAGAAACGTCTAATACTTGTAGGGAAACAGTATATAAAGCAAAATTACTCTCACTAGCTGAATTTGCTCCTTGTAGCCAATAAAAGACATTCCATTTATATGCTAGCGATAAAACATTATCTTCCAATTTCTTTTCATCTTAGATGGCATTTAATAGACTGAGTACTAGCATATAAAAGAAATATAAGCTCTCCACGACCTTCTCTGTATAGTATTCTTAGCAAGATAAAGAATCTTTAATTAGGCATATTTCCTGCTAACTTGTTCGTTTCTTAAAAACTTTATTTGAACTCTTTGAAAAAACATGCAGCCTTCTCGGTCCCAACCATTCTCAAGTGATGCGCTTACGAACGGACATAATTTATCTGTAATATATATATAAATATAGTCAAAAATAAATATATACATACATATATATATATATATATATATATATATATATATATATACATATGTATATTTCGGCCGACATAGTGTGTGGCATGTGGGCGTATACAGGTATTGTGCAAATGAGACAAGATTTCGCCTAACACAATTTATTTCGAAGTAATTACAGATCACTGGTACAGAATCACAAAGAAGTTAGTTTCACTTTTACACACTTTGATGTAGCCGAGTAACATTAATTACATCGAGGTTACTTGAACTTTATAGAAACACTTTAATTGTAAACGAATCACTAAATAAAGTAATCACACATATAGGCACACCGAATACGAAACGGAGGGACAGTTCTGTGATGTTATCGCGTCGAGCTTTATATGCGTGCTGTTGCAGAGTGTGGGCAAGAATGAGCGCAACTAGCAGCGCTGCTCGCTTATATAGCTGCGCCCACCCGAGCTAACGTCACGACTCTGTCAAGGCGCACCGCAGTGAAGTTGGCGGTACCCGCAAATTAGTCGTTGCGGTACTGGCAAACTAGCCATTGGCGCACCTTTCTGTTTCATAAAATTGGCTGGATGTGACATGTGTTTTCCGTTCTATACAGCAGTAATAATATAATACATACGTTCAAAATTTCCGTCCGATCCATTTATAATCAGTTTGCTGAGACCATTCCAATGAACCTAATCACGAACGACATCTCTACTGTTAGTTTGTAAGGAGTGGAGTATTCTGCAGATTCCAGGAGATGTCCTGTATTTATGCAATCCATTGAAGTAGCAGATAGCGAATTTAGAATCGATCAGACACGAAAGTCGCTCTCATTGCCTCATCAACTAGAAAATGCCTCATAATCTTCACTATCGCTAATGTGAGAGAAGTGTTCACGTTTTTAAACGGGGTAAATAAATTGTTTATTTGATATAACTCCAATTTCACAATGTACACAGACACCCTTAACGTGCGACTAGCATTTGCTCAGCTACTTTTTTCGAAGCTCGGTATTTTGTTATTTCATTTTGTTTCTCCTGCAAAGAGCCCACAGAAGATTTTCATACATTTCATCTGAAGCTCTTCCGGCTAGGTGCAAAGGAAACATAAGTTTTGCTATTCGTTTCCTGTGAAGACGGATATGATCCGGTGGAATACCGAAGGGAAATCCATTATCACGGTTTGTACTTCTACCTACAATGAATCGAAATCAACAATAATTGCAATATGCATGATACATGTTGTAATTTTATTCACTTGTACAGATAGTAAAATAAAATATTCATACTCTCTTGGCACGAATAAAACTCTAATTATTTCATATTGTTTCACAAGTTTTTACCAAAATATTCTGTGTCTAGAGTACTTCAGTTTTAATCACAATAAAGAAGATATACATTGTTTAATTAAAACAACCTCAAACGGAACCAGCAACAAAAACTTATTATTATTATTCGTGAAACTGTTCACTGTGTTGCTATTACAACGAACCATCACAATAATAACGTTAAAGTTAGATAGGTATTTTGTGTGGTAGAAACTAAACCTACATATAATTTCAGCACATGGAGAAGTAAAACAACAAGCGTCTCTTTTATAGGTTTTGAAATCATAATTCTTGCATTTTAATTTTGCATTGTCATAACTTTTGTAGATATTCCTTATTACAACATTAGGTCTTTAACATCAAAATTAAATAAAGGTGTTACGGGTTTAAATGGGATCTGAGATTTAAGCAATTAAGAAATTCAAATATAATATTGTTTATATTTCCGCTTTGCAGTAATAGTGCTTTTTTAAACGCAAACAGTCTTCCAATTAAATACAGAAAGAAAACTTGTGTAGAAAATTTTCGTTTCAAACACGGAAATGCAAGAATGCTTTGTTTAGTTAGCTTTGTTATGATTTTTGTGTTCTTTTCGATATCGTGTTTCTGAATTTTGTGTCTGAATAATTACGGTGTGCTTGTGTTGAGTTGAACAAACTTAGACCAGATTTTCACTTAACATCAGGTGAGATTGTGGTAAAGTGATAGTTTTTACGGAATAAAAATAAACTGGTTAATTGCGAGTCGGACTCGCACACGTAGGGTTCCGTACCGCGGTAGGTACAATATTTAATAAGTATGTGCCTGTAATTTTTAACCCACTTCATAAAAAAGGAGGATGTTCTCAATTCAACAGTTTTTTTTGTTTGAGAGATTATGCCTCCCGGTCCCACGCAAATTTTATCGAGATCTGATAATCATCTCCGGAGATATGGAGATAAACAATTTGATACCTTGATGACATGATTATGACTAGTGGATATTTTTACTATCACGGCATGTGAAGTCGGGTTTTTTCGTTTTGTACACGATCTTAAATTAAACCCCAAAGTATTTATAATTTTGCATTCTATGGTTTCAGCGTCTTGCCCTTTCTGTTTAGGTGATAGGTTTAATTTGTAAGACGCTTTGATGTGAGCTAAGCATTCCATATATTCCAGTTATCTTTAGCTTCTACTGAAGGCTACTGCAAGCCACAGAAAAATAAAACCAAGTAAATCTGGTAAAATCGGTTTGCAAAGAGTGCTTGTGCCCGACAGGTTCCAACAAATTGTGTCGGGTAATTCGTGCGACAGGCGTTTGTCATTACTCGGGAAATGGGGACTCGGAAATTCTTATTTAGGTATTGGCATAAGTTTAAAACTTTATTTAGTTATTTTATTAAGTCAAAGCGTTGAACTACTTGACTTAAATGCAACAATTTCATGCAAATCTATTAGGTATCGCCATTTCTACTAAATAAACTAAGACGAAGTAAACTAAGATAGATTGTAGATATCTAATATTGTCCTGTCTGTCTGTTAGTAGAAGTGTTAATATATCGAACTGTCTCGATGAGTCTTTTACAGCAAGGTACAAACTTTATAGTGGCATTACATTTGTACAGAAATTAGTTTCATTGTGTAGGAATATTTAGTTTTTATTGACGTAGGAAGTCGTATACTCTAATTGCGACAAATTGATGTAGAGGCAAAATTAAATCTTCGATATTTTTGTAATTTACCGACCATGGATAAGGAGATACATCTCGTATTGCGTATTCCGTGTTACTAGTCTGGCACTAAGAATAATGACAAAAGAATAATTATTTTAAAATCTGGCATGGCACATAAAGGAGTCGGGGGGTGTGTTACAGTCTCGCGAGGATGTAGTCCTCGCGAGACTGTAACACACCCCCCACAGAACAACTAGTGATTACTTGAAATATATTTATCATTAGATTCGGTGTAAAATAAGTTTTTCCTATTACCTGTTTTTACCGTACCCATACGCCATTGTTGGAAGTTTAAAAAAAGGTTTTTTCATTTTCAGTAATTAAACGACGCAAATAGGGACCTACCATTTCCATTCCAGAAGCAATGTAAAGTGAGTGCTAGACTACACAATTTGAAGCGCTGTCAAACCCACCCCCGATTTGTCCAGTTTTATTTCCTCTGCCCAACGAAGGCTTTAGAGACATAATTGGATACTCGGTTTCGGCAACCAATTTGGTTGGCGTTGTTGGCTCGAGTTTGGATCAGATTTGGTTGAGATTTAAAAATGGAAGCACGATTTGATGCGATGATTTCGGGCACTTTGTTCCGTTTTGAACGGATTTTAATAGAGTCGTTTGGGCGATTTATTGTAATTGGGTGCTTGTCGGCTTTTATGTTGTAAGATTTACGTCAGTATGCCCAGTTTATAAAAATGCTGGGATGGGGACTTTAATAGAAATGCATATGTCTTGTTTGCTTTATAGGTAAAAGCATGTAACCTCGATCTTTCTGATTTAACCACAAAGGGAACTTAAATATGTATCTTTTATTTCTGCCAATTTTACGTAAATTCTTCTTCTTTAATTCTTCTGCTTTAATACTTCTTCTTTAATGCTTTTGCTCCAGTAATAAAAATCTTTGTTAAAATTAAATAAATGTTCTTACCCAAATATATGTACTCATTGGATTACACTGCTCCAAGTCTACATTTACTTCCTACAACCCGAGTATGTTTTTTATTTTATTTACAAGCACAGTTATATAATAGTTACTACGTAAACCCGAGTCAAGTCTAGCTTGCATTGCTTGCAACCCAGTGATGTGTGTTTTTATAACAGTTTAAATCGCACTAAACTAAAATACCAGCTAAAGCGCGAGCCACACTCGGGCTATTTCACTCAGCTCGAAGCTACTACCCCAAGCTGGGTCTAAGCAGCTGCCGGGAAGATAGTTTTGGAGTTTATCTCCTTGTTTTATGGTTGGAAGTCGCCTGGCAAGTTTTGAAACGATTTATGTGGCATCATGAAGTGTAAAAATGTCACTTTAAAGCTACTAAGTTTTTTGTTAGAGCGTGAAAGTTTTATGTGTTTACATATATTGTTAGGAGATGAGGATCCTTATAGTCTATAATACCTAATGTTGGATAATCGGGATATCCAGCTTGCTTTTGAGTTTCAAAGATTTCAGTCTAGTGGTTATACTACGTGGGTGGATAAAACAAGCATTATATTTCGGTATGCTGGAATTCATTCCAGCGAGTTTTGGTTCGCAATATTTGGCTTTTTTCATAGGTGTCCTTTCCCAACAACCGTTCTCTAGAAAGGTTTGCTAACTACAGTTCAGAAGAAAAAGATATCCATATCTTAAAAATAGACGACATTTTTGAAAACTTCCATCCCACACTAACTATAGGTGCTTACAGAATGGAATTTTGAGACGGGACATTATCCGTTTTAGCTACATTACATACACAAAAGATTCTTAAAAATTGTCCATATTTTTAATCGACATCAAAAATGGAGGAGGTTATATGTTCGACATGTATGTATATATTTTTTATGTACGTTCACCGATAACTCCGCCATTTTTGATACGATTCTGAAATTTCTTTTATTATACTACAGTAGTTTTAACATCAAGACTTTATGGAACAAACTATATAACGTTTTTAAAGCCAAACCAAATAAGCGTCATGTAATCGATGCAACTATAGTTTCAAATAAAGATAACTGAAATAAACCAGTCACACTTCTTACATTGACTAAACTAAAATAAAAGGATACTATAGGTAAGTATATCGGGAGCGGACGTGCCGCTGGCTTCCGTATTTACGGCAAAACTTCAACTATATTTATTCTGTGGCAAAACGTAGACTCGGTTTTCTTTTAAAAATTTAGAGTTAACATCTGGGTATCAAATTTAACCGCATAGGTGCATTTTGAAATTGAAAAATTGTACGAGCTTTTCTAAAAGTGCCGGCGCGATGTTCGATGCTACTGATGCTAGTGAAATATAGGTGGGTTTGAAAGATGCGCCTTATACACTGGACTTCAGCCAGGTCTCTAACGCCTTGTCCTGCTGTAGTCTTTCACTTCCAGATTAGTCCTTATAGGTTCGACTACACCGCAGCACCTGCGTGTGTGATCTAGGCGGCGATCAGATAGCGCAGTAATATTTGTACCGACTGGTTCACACCAAACGCGATCTGATAGAAAACGATTGAAAATCAAATCGTGAACGCGCACGCGGACCGCAGGATTCTGCGGTGTGGTCGTACCAAAATTGAGAATAAGTTATATTAGATTACGCATATTTAGTAACATTAGATGATAAAGTGGTCCAGTTCTTACTATTTCCGATGAATAAAAGAAGATTTAATATACATATAGCCTTTAACCATCGCACGATAACGGCGTATTGATAGACACACAATTTGTTACAATCAGTTTCATAGATTATTTGCAAGAATGGAGCACTCGTACATACTACACTACTTTAACACCCAGTTAAAATCGACCCATTCTTTACTTCGCCGTACTGTAGTACTGTTAACCAAATGCAAGAACGAAGAAATGCAAGAAAAAAACAAAAATCACGAAGGATGTAAAAAGTTTCATTGCGTTCGAGGTTTCTCCCAGTCCATTGTGGTAGTGTGGCAAGTTAGAATTAGTGCAAAACTTTCCAGGTAAAAATGAATAAAATAAATTTTCCATTGTGGAATGAATTGTTATAAAACTTGAAATGTCTGGCTTGGGAATTCTCATTGAAACTGCTAATTTATTAAATTCACAAAATGCAAGAAATGAATCGCATTTTATTGCAAATTTTATGCTCGCTAGTACTGGTAAGAATAATACTTACTCGTACTGTATAAGGCCTGTTTGCACTTTAACTAGTTAAATAACTGACAAGTGGTATATCTTGTATATTATGTTGTATATTATTCTTGTATATTATATTATGCAGCTGACAGACGGACTATCAGTTCCATTCGGATCACGATATGTGCTGTGATCGGTATGAGTTTCTTTAAGTTGTGTTTCACTATTTCACTTTTTTTATTATTTTTATATAAAAATTGTCTGAAGTACTGAAACACAAAGTTACATGTATGGTTGGTTTTAACCTACTTAATTTTTTTTTATTATTCTTTTGTAACGATTGGATGACAGCTGAATGGTTCATTACTTTTGTTTATTTTTTCTAATTCAAAGCGTTAAAATTCTGCTTTTGCTATTTGATAATTGGTTATGATTTAACTTATGATTTATAATTTTGACGTGTATATGTGCGTATATTAATACAGCCTACATACTGAAAAAATGCTTTGATTCTTGATTCTTCTTTGATATCTTATAATTTTATCCTGTTGAATTTGGAATAAGCACAAAATGCGAATTATGTACAAAACATAAATAAGACTTACTGAAAGTGCCTACTAACTGGCTAAATGGAGGTATACCATAGAAGCTTTATAATGCAATAAAAATAAAATCCCGCCAATTTTGTTTTTTTTTTTGTTTTCATTTTGCTCTACACGATTAGTGAATTCAGCCAGAATAAAGTATGAAAATTATTCAATTTTTTGTAAATTCATGACATAAAGTTGAGTTAAAGTCACCTTTCTGATCAAGATGAAATCGCAGTCTAGTCCAAGTCATACCCTTTGTAAAGATGTGAAATTTACTGAAGATTTTAAGTGCAATATTGGTGATAACGCAAATAGCATGTTTTTCAAGCTTGAGCCGTTTCCCTAAACACACATTCACCGGCACTAAAGGTAAGACACACAGCAGCGACCTGCGTGCGCGCAATCTAAGCGGCGATCAGATAGCGCAGTAGTATTTGTACCGACTGGTTCACACCAAACGCGAACAGAAAACAATTGAAAAGTACTGAGATCGCGCCCGCAGATCGCAGGATGCCGTGGTATGGCTTACCTTAAATGGTTAATAATCCACATTTATTGCACATTAATAATAACATGATAAATATAAATAGGTACTATAAGTAGATACTACTATTTATTTTCTCGCAGTCAATGGTAAAAAGAAGATTACACGACTCGTGAATAAAAAATTTAATCTCGGTCCTTGTATCCCTCGCTACGCTCAAGATTCTAATCTAGAATCTTCGCTACGCTCGGGATTCTACTCTAAAATCCTTCGCTGCTCTCGGGATCCAACTTAGTCCCTCGAATTAAATTGCCTTTTTATTCACTTGTTGTATAATATACTATTGTATTGTATTGTATTGCATTGTATTGAATTGTATATCCCCAGGCACATTTGCAGAAATACTAAAGCTAAAAGCTAACCTGTGTGTAATTGTGTCCAGTTTTTTATCAATTTTATTCCTGAATTGGTCTTTTTGCAATTTGCATAGGGTTTATAATATTCTTCATAATATTGACCGACCGAAGAGCCTCAGTTACAGCTTGGGCAAAAATATTTCCGTATCCGTCCGGAAAAAGTACGGATTTTCTCCTCTAATGGTCGTATTCCTCAACCGATTATCGTGAAATTTTGTTAAGATTAAATTTTGTCGATTCATTTTAATGATTTTTTAAAAATAGCTTAAGTATAATACGTATTAAAAAAAAATTTCAGCAGTTCAGTTTTAAGCTTTACAGAAATTGTTATATAATTCAAAACAAAATTTCACTGTACCGACGGGACTTGAACCTCCGCCTCCTGGGAAACACACACCAGGCGCTGTGTTTACTCAGCTACGGTACGATTCTACTTATTTTGGATTGTAAATAAATATGTACAAAAATATAAAGTACAGTAACACTTAAAAATAATCATATATGCAAACATTGACTCGCAAGGTATACAACTTACAGATCCACTAGTATATAAAGCTACAGTATTTATTTAATATATAATTTTGCTATCCAATATTGGATCAGACAAGGTAAATTTACTAGGAGTCTAAATCATTGCAATACAATAACTTGCAAAATAGGCTCAGCCGTCTATTTTATCTCATCTAACTTAACAAAAGCGAGGGAATCTTGTTGCTAGAATTTAATTCATCCGAGGAAGCGCCGTGAATATTAAATAGATAGTGCTCTCCAGTGACCCAGATAGCTGTGAAGGCTTCTTGACAATATCCATAAGTTACAAACAAGGCTGCCTTCAGTGTTTGCATGTTTATTATGATATATGACATTAACACTCTGTACCTACTTACTTGTCTATCGACCTATCTGTACACATTGCGATTCTTTTGTTTTTTTCTTTTGTTAATTTAAGCATGTACTAACATGTTATTGATAAACAATTATGTGTATATAAGGAGTTGTTAACACCCAGATGTCACCTAGACCTTTATAGATGGCGTTATACTAAAAAACTCATTTTTTGTATGGGGATCCCCTTTAATTTTTAACCTTATTTTATCACGGTTAATGAGATACAGCCTGGAGACAGACGGATAGACAGACAGACAGCGGGTCCCGTTTTACCCTTTGAGTACGGAACCCTAAAAATGGTCTCTATGTCCGTTAACTTTGAAACCATTCAACCGATGTGCCACACACAGTTTTCATTAGAAAGGCAATAATGCAAAGATGGTTCTAGACCACTAAAAATAAGGCAATAGGCACATTTGATCACATTTATGTTTTTAGCACACGCCGGGTATTTAACACTTTGTAATTTATGTTAGGTATAGGCGATTCAACCAGAGATATGTAATAATGGATGTAGAATGTTTTCGATGAATATGATGTAGAAAGGTGATTGATATTAAGAGTAGAAGTAGGACGTTGCTAAGCTGTAGTATTATTATTAAAAACGGTTGTACACTCATGGGTTTTTTTTATCGTAATTGCTCCGAGCAGTTTCGGACATGTTTGATGTCCTTCTTCTGGGAGCCACGTCTACCGCAAGCTCCTCGCGCAACGAGCTTCGGCACGTAACTGTATAATTAATAATATTATGTGTGATCCTCAAGATACATTTAACAATCAAGTTGCTAAGCTGTGTTTAAAATTTAATTTAGATGAAATCTGCTGTTGACACTTACTTACTGAAGCCTCGAACTGTATCCATCGTCAGTTCTTTAGTTATATTTCCATATAATATACCTACAAAGTTGAATCTATTAATTTCTATTCACGAGATCATTTATGGATGAAATTCGAGGACTTTAGGTAGGACATATCTATGTGCTGCTATCATATGCTGAATCCAAAAAAATGGCCTGAAAATACCGAACGATACATCAAATTTTAATTGTGTAAATTCAACAAGTGCTGCCTATATTTGATTGTTTTCGGATTTGTTCTGTCGATGGCCGCTTACAGTAATTTGAACGTGTTATTTTTCGTGGGATACCGAACGTGATTGGCCTGTCAATTTTATTGGCAGATCGAATAGGACCTCCATCATAATTATGAATATTGAGCGGTGATGGCTTGAATACTAATCTGGAAATTTTCATATAATTTTGTGTGAAGAACCCCTAATATGACTGGACTACCACCAAAAAAATTAAGTAGAATTTCGTTTTCTTTTTTTTTAAATTCTGCCTCAAATCTCTTATCGTTTACCAAATATGACGTAGGTATTACCTTCATATCTTTAAAAGCCCACTTCAATGAGTTATCTGACATGGAGCAAGCACTCAATGGAGTGGTAGATGCAGGATTTAATCTAGCAGATAAGCTTCCGGTCCGGTGAGTGACGGCGCCGAGGACTGCGCCGATACCGGTACGTCCGATGCGGCCTACTTGGATAGAAGTGTCACGATTATTTTTGTCGACTTACAACAGTGAATAAAATATAAATATAATATATCTTTTTCTTACGCAATTATAGTGTTGGCGAACAAGATTATAAAATCTTGTTCTTGCCGGACTATATTTGTTTCACTCCCATAAGGGAGTGAAACAAATATAGTCCGGCATGCCCTGATGTTAAATGACCACCGTCGCAGCGTTGTCCTATATTAATAAAAACGAACGCGGGGTGCACTTTTCCATACAAATGTATTCCCCCGTTTTCTACCTGGAAAATTCTTCTAGAGCAAAATTTGTTTCAACAAAAAATCAAGGTCTGCTGTAGCTACGCCCATATAATTTTTTTTTGTCCAACCAAATTATCTGTAAATAGAATTATGACCCTTAAAAAATCCCAAAGAGGAGATTAAAAGACTTTTTGCAATTGGTTGGTCAAAAAAAGCAAATAATAGACGCATAGCTAAAGCAGACCTTGATTTTTGTAGGAACAAATTTTGCTCTAGAAGCATTTTCCAGGGAGGAAACGAGTCGAGTCATCGGAGGATCATTGCCGCATTGCCTACTTTTAACTAACTCATCGCCAATATCACAGTGGTAAGTACTGGCTATCAAGTATGCAAATCTGATAGTTCTCAATATGATTTAGTGACATAATTATCTACTTTGCGGTTGTTGCTATGCAGACAGGCTATAAGCGCCATAGTATAGTCGCCTCTGACACCTGAGTAGGATGTTGGAGGTGCTCGATTCTAGTTTGCCGTTTATAAATGCTCTGCAAATTAAAGAGAAATTGTGTCTTCTGGCTATTATTAGTTTTAGGTAGATGCGTTCGTTTTGTTTTAGGTAGAAGTCGAAGGTAGAAATAAACGCTGTCACGGAACGCACGAAGCAATTTGCACAACATTCTGCCTTCTACAAGGGAATGCATTGCCTGAATGTATTTACAAATACAAAAAAAAACAAATTGCGTGATTTCGAACAAATAATAAGTTTGAAACCGTGTTTTAGGCTTAAGTGTATCATTTTATTTAAGTAATAAATTCAGTGTTACTAAAAAACGGTGCCTTCCCAAACTTCAAAGGGGAAAAATAGTAAAAATTTGCTTATGGCATATATAGGATGATAAAACAATAAAAAAAAAAAACAATTATGCCTAATTTATAGTAGTTAACCCGAAATAATAATACAAGAGAATATTTTACATGTAATTAATAGTTTTGTTCCAAGTAAGCTTACCACGTCGTAGACCATGTAAGTTATGACATTACGTGTGTGACTACAGATAGGGAATGCAAAATGTTGGCAAAGTACCTCCAAAAAATTACATTATGGGAGTCTTGAACTTGAAAATTTCCACGTCTAACCTTAACCAAAGTAACCTAGTAACCAAAATTAAATTAAATTGTAACTGAAATTCCTTTTCCAAAAAATCACAGTAAAAATCCAAAATCCTTTAGACGCAATATTTGATATATTCCGGCCATGATTCTCCCCGGCCCGATGCCGCAATTTGTTACACGTAATAATTCCTTAATTAGACAGCTTTGTTCGTTTGGGAATAAACTTTGGACGTTTTCGGGTATTGTTCCTCAATTATTTTTAATTAAACTCACGGCAATACGCTCGTTGACGTCGACAAGCTTTTTTTTTCAACTAATTGAGATTTACTATTTTAAGCTTCATTTGTTTAAATTTTAACGCTTTTGTATTTTTATGTTTTTTGCATCCGTACGTACAGAAAAGTATTTAAAGAACGTTCTAATTTTAAACGTTCTAATTAAAACGAAGGTTAATAAATTAGGAGATTAGAGTTACATAAAAATCTGTTTATATGAGAGTATTACTGATTAAGAACATTGATTTCGATGGGTTCTGTCATCGCCAACTTCTAATAAAGAGAGATGCATCTAGAAAGTTGTATGACTGCGCTTCTTTTCTTAACAATGATATCCGCTCAAAATTCATCGCTTTTCATGTAGATATGTATCAACTCAGGGTTATTCTTTCAGAATAAGTTTTTTTCTCCTGAATGTGTAGTCTAACTACAGTATTATTGCTGTGCAGATCCATTATAGGTTCGTAAAACAACAAAATAAAGAGAAACCTGTTACCGAGATGTCATAAAACCGGCATAGCACGTTCAATAAATCCGGCAAGAGCACACGTCCGCCTCGCGTGACCGACACATAAAACTGAATGACCCTTACCTCAAACTACCCTCGAATATCCTCAATTAATATTGGACTAAAGTTTCGACGAAACCAATCTGCCAATTCAGCAAATATTTACAGTTGAAAAATGAGTGTAATCTTTGCGTTTAGAGGCATTTATAAAATTAGTTTATGCTTATATAAAGCTATAAATATCAAGGCTTTTATATTTAAGAAATATTTTGAAATGATTGATGGCGAACACAAATGTAAAGGCGAGTAATGTCAATAATTATTATTTACAAAAAAATTGGTCCTTGTTCGGGCGCCATTAAATTTTAGAAAAAATCTTTGAATTTATTTTTGACTATGCTTTTGATTCTTGATTACACCGACCTCTGTTATCTTGAACTCACGGAAGAGAAGTTGAATAAGCGTGAGCGACTCCAAAACAAAATTTTGCGAACAGGTATAGTATATTTATGCTCCGCAATTATGACCATATTTCAGAATTCCATTGTAAGCTCAAGTGGCTGCTTTTTTGCCTTTGCCAGAATACACGCATAATTTAACTACTATTAATTTAAAATTTTATTTAGTCCTACATCTCCTAGTTACCTTAAAGAATTCTTTGTTCTTCTACAGTCCTGCAACTCACTCTCGTTAAGGTCATCAGAGAATCTCATCCTCTCGTTTCCCAGTAATCACAGCACTTTTTACAACAAATCATTAGCTGTACAAGCTATCCGAATCTTGGATGTGCTTTAATTGAAAGCATAAAACTTACTATATTGCTAAACAGTAATTATTGTATTATTATTTTATAATTTAGAATATATATTTTTTCCATAGAATAATATGTTTTGATACATCTATTTATATTGTTTTGTTATTGAAATACCATACACAGCCATATCACGTAAAAATTCTCCGTTAAAAAGTTGTCTGACAGAGATTACAGCGATAAGACCACCCGCACTACTACTTGCACTACTGTATGAAAATTGTAATGTAAGCATTGTTTCTGTACTGAAAGTATTCAATAGAGTTTATTCTATTCTATGCCAAAACGTAATTAATAGAGTAAATAGCTTTGCATTATGTAAAATAAAGTGTTCTGAATAAAAACTCCAATTCAGGGCATCCATTGTTTGTTGCTCCATTGTATTGGGCAGGGACGATTGTGCTTACTCGACTATTTGTATTAATGTTCATTGAAAATAATATTCAATTTTCCTGAAACATTTTACCTCTACAATGGAGGATGTACTAATATTTTTGTTACGATGAATCAACATTAGCTGCCCGTTCGTGTTAGTAATTTACACTTACACCTTAACAAATATATAAAGTTGATATTTGATCAAGTTTCACCGCAACCATACATGACTTCGAGCATATTAGTCCTTACACTAGAAACGTTATTGTATTATGAAATCATTGTAATAGGAAGATGGTTGTTCTGCATTATGATCTATGTGTCAATATGCAACGTGATATCGACATCAAAAAGGCTCACTCGGCCAATCCCATTTTCCCCCGGGGATGCCTTACGACGCGACTAAAGGAAATAAACAGGAAATGGGTAGCTGCCTTCCTCTGTCTCTGTCAAAACCATCATGTACATTATGTTAAAATGTTATATTTGCTATGCTTCGAATGTTTCATATATGAAGTAAGTGTGCACTTATATAAACTGCTACTTATACTAATAAGGTATTTAATTACCTTTAATTCAAATACCATATTCAAGAAATGTTTCGCCTATTCTACACCAATAATAAACAAACACAAAACGTTTTACATTTTAACTAAATATTATAATTTTAAGATGTAATTGGTGGAGTTATAATATTCAAAAGTAAAAAAAAATCGGTTTTCATTATTACATCAATTTTATCTTATCCATTCACCACCCATAAATCCAGTATTATATACAAAAAACTTCTCTTTTTTTTGTTATACAAATTTATGATAATACATACGAGTAACACAAATAATTTTGTCCAATTTATCAAGTCATTATTTTTGAATGAACACTTGAACATAAATTTTAAATTAGTTTTACTACAGAGCCACAAACTATTGCAATATCTCCTAGAATTAATTAAGCACACCTGGATAAACTCGGCTCTTGCTCTGTAAAGTTTCTGGAATGTTCAACTTGACAGCTTACTGAGCTGTGATAAAAAATGGCGAGAAAAAAGCTAGTCTCATTTTCAAATTATATTTATAAAATGTGTCATAAATATCTGGCAATAACTAAATGTTGCTCTTTGAACTTTTGATGCTTGATCTTTGAATTTTAAAATTTGTTAGTTGTCGCTGTCTCGTGTAATTTTGGACGATTCCTTTTTGCTCTACATCACAGTGTCCACTACATTTTCTCTATAATTTTTCTACCGCGCTTTTGGAACAAAATTGAACCAGGCATATGCCTGGTTGTAAACAACCTAAAATTCGGTCAGTGCGGAAAATTCGAAAATCACCGACTATATCCACTGGTATAGTAAATAGATAAACTAATTTATGCTTATTGTAATGATTAAAATACAAATCATCTACACATACTCAACGTAATTAGCCACTTTTTATACTAATTATAATCTCTTCCTGATTAAATTTAGATGATGATAAATATAATCTATACTAATATTATAAAGAGAGAACATTTGTATTTTTGTATGTTTGTAATGATTTGGCTCAAAAACTACTGGACCGATATATAAAAATCTTTCACTAGTATATAGAATGGACTTTCGAAATGAAAATAGGCTATATATTATCCCGTTTAAATCAAAGGTACATTCGTGGAGACCTAATTTGCAACCTAAGTCGACAAAAAAACGGTCGAAAAAACACGTTTCTTACGAACGCTGCTCAATTGAAAACAGATGGAAGAATATTTTCTATGGAAGAGTTGTACAACTTAATAAGACCTACAAAAAAGTCCGCGACAGCATATGTCTATCTCTGAAGGTTGACTCACAGTAAGTATTTTAATCTTTAATTTTTTGTTAAATAATATTAAATAACTTCCAGGGCTATTTTCAAGTATATAGTATTAATCCTTATCCAAATAATTACGTTAATTAGCTTGGCCACATATTATAGATTAAAATTGTCCTTTACTACGTTTTTTGTAAATTGGTTGACATATGACGATGATTATTAAATATGTTAATGTTTTATATTCGATGCAACAAACTGATGCAAATTTTGTAGGCATATATGTTCTACCCACGGGTAGCCAGGGCGGGCTGCTAGTAGCTGCTAGTATAAATATAAAAGAGATAAATATAATAGAAATATAAATGAGTGAATCCAACTGACTTGGTTGGACTTGCACATGTGGGATCCGTGCCACCATGGAATATTTTTAATATATCAAACATAATATTAGTCTAATTATCATAATAAAACTGTACCGCGGGCTAATTTTACTACTACCGCCATCTAGTGAAAGTAAACACACCGCTGCGATCTCCGAACGCGGGCGTAGGCTCGATCTACTTTTCAATTGCAGTCTAATCACCGTAGATCGCGATTGCAATAACTGATTGCGCCCAGGCCCAAGCCCGCAAATTGCAGCGGTGTGGTACGGAACCCTACTAGTGCGAGTCCGTACCTTTACTGTGGCCGCTATAATTCTACCTCTCAAAGTCTCAAAGATTCTCAGAGGATCTTGTTCAAAAGATACAGCCGTGTGTCAGGCAAACAAACCGGACGGTTGGATAGCGGAGTCTCAGTAATAAACTGGCCAAGTGCGAGTCCGACTTGCACTTGACAGACACTTGACAGACGGACAAACAGACAGACAGACAGACAGACAGACGGACAGCGGAGTCTTTGTAATAGGGTCCCGTTTTACCCTTTGGGTACGGAACCCTAAAAAGTAGCCAACGGCATAATGAAAACGACATATAACTTTTTTATTGGTATAATTGTGGTGACTGAGACTCAATATTTTTCGTCAGACATATTCTATAAAGGTACGGCCAAGCCGCGGCCTCCTGCGATCTGCGGGCGTGATCTCAGTACTTTTCAACTGTTTTCTGATCGGTGTGAACCAGTCGATAAAAATACTACTGCGCTATCTGATCACCGCCTAAATCGCGCACGCAGGACGCTGCGGTATGTCCGTACCTTAACTGAAAAAACATTTTAATGATGCATTTTATACAAAAAAAAAACTACTTAGGACATATCTGCTCAACGCGATATTTGTGTTACAAAGTCCACAAAGTAGAGGAATATTAAACAAGATGTTGCTACAGAGGCAGCCGTTGAAACATCATGCATGTTTCATTCGCTGCGGCACTGTACGGTGCATCTCTGCAGGTCGCGTGGCAATGACCGGGGCGGTCAAGGTCAAATGTAAAATGTAACTTATTTAATACTAAGGTACGCTTTTCATTTCTGAAAAGAGTATTCGTTAGTTATATTTATCCAAACTTTGGCGCGTATTATGTGCACTTGTTGAATACATATTATTTGTATTATGTGGCTTTTTTGGATTAAATGTACTGTGAAAGTGCCAACAGTACTATACTTTATCGCGTAAAATCAGAAAAATACCCTTCTGTTTTTACTCGACTACGAGGAAAGTTATGATTTTGACCGGTATGTATATGAATTTTCATAAACCCTCAGAAATGAGGTATCTTTGGAAACGTCTTGATTGTCCGCTTGTTATAAAGGCTATGTTATGTCACATTAAATTGAATATGCCGCTCTCTAGAGCCTCTTCGTGAAAAATAAGGGAAAACACCTTCATTAACTCATCTGTTGAAAATAAAAGCTAAGCTTGGGATAATTACAGTAATAATGTAACTAAGTACTTTGGTTGACATTCCCCACAGATCTTTGGTTTTCTTTTGGTTGAGCATTTTAAATGTTTTCACAATTGAGTCTGCAGTTACGTGTCTGAACTAGAACAAGGTATCACATTTATTCACAAACTTTGCTTATAATTTTAATTTAATGATTTATTTTGTAAAACTTACTAGCAATGACGGTTGCACATTACTAGTAGTCTTGTTAACCCCTCAAACTAAGTTTAATATGATAGTATCTGGAGTGGGTTCACGTCAATAGTGCAATGTGTGGGGATCGAACTCACGACCTCTCGATCGTGAATAGATAAGAAGAGAACATTATTTATTTCACTACCCCTTAATATAGTATTAATAAACAGTAAATATAAATATTAATGAGTCAAGAAGCCATCTCATCGCTAATAGAGCTTTTTATCTCTTAGAGCTTAGTACAGAATAATCTTAGTAAACTTTTAATAATCTTAGTACAGAAACTCAAAAACACATTATAGACATACCACCCAGTA
Organism: Cabera pusaria; assembly: GCA_954871355.1. Lineage (NCBI taxonomy): Eukaryota > Metazoa > Arthropoda > Insecta > Lepidoptera > Geometridae > Cabera > Cabera pusaria. Next base: position 17,412,790 of record OX940902.1, read on the forward strand.
GAAATTTTCCAAATCATCTACACTTTATGTCATTCTATTCAATCAATTCAATGTACATTCATTAAAAAACAGTTCTCGTAAGCCTAACGTCTTACCAGAACTAACTGAGTTATAAATAAATCGACTTGAAGCTAACTTGGTACTTATTAGACCGAAAAATATTAGACTGCGCGCATTAAGGTGGTACTCTAAATTCCCGTGAGGTGTTACTTATCGATACCCATTTATTTTTAGCTGTTCCAGCCTGGCAGGCAGTTTACATCAACGACATTAAACACGAGGTATCAAGCGATGCCTCGGGGACTGTCCCCATTTCGCCACCGAATTGCCGATCGGTTCCGTTATGCTCACTTACCTCTCTAGGCATTTAGGCTTGTGTTACAGTTTTAGGACCTTGCTGCTAGCTAATTTTGTTTCGTTTGGAATACTTGTAACCATGGTTGTTGTTTGAAGACTAATAGATTTTTATTATTAGTTAAATCCAAATCGAGTGAAATTACAAGGCATGTGAGACTCAACATCTTTATGTCTCTAGGTAAAAGGCGCAGTGCAGTGACATGCAAAATTCTGGCAGTCCAGCATTTTGCATACTACTAAATCTGTAATAGGTAGACGTCATCGCTTACCATCAGGCGAGCGTCGTGCTCGTCCTGTTACCTTATATCATAAAAAAAATTCTTGATACTGACAGCTCTTTGCGAATTTATAAAAGAAAATTATGATACTTAGTATGCTTTTTACATGTTTTTATTTTACTTGCCGTGTTAGTATAATATGTTTGTGTGGTCTAATCTTGGAAGCTCAATTAGAACCAATTCCTGACGTTCGATTAGACTCTTTGGCAAACTTGCGTATCTTTGGTGACGATGCAATAATATTATACTTCCATCGAGCTGACATAATGATGGAAAGGACTAGAAGTATATTGAATAGTGGTTATGTGCATAGCCTGAAACAAATGAATTTTATTTTTATGTATATAGAACTTCGAAATGTTAGATGGTAGGACAGTTTTAATTTGGGCTCAGATGTATTGTTATCATTATTGCTTTTCATAACACATGATAACGTATGTATTTACAAAAAGCTTGTGTTTAAAACAAATACTTTATTTATATTTTTGTCATAATCTCCGAAACATAGACACCTTGATCAAGGAAGTGTCAGGTACAGAGAGCAGTGCTCTTATGAAAATGAAGGATATATAAACATACTGATAAACATATAAAATAAAAGTAAAGCGTAAAACATCAGTCTAATGTGTTCCGGCAGCTGTCTTTGGGAGGAATTTCCCATTAGTCTATAGGCGCCTAGCGTACTTACCATCTGTAGGGGGCCAGGTATATTTTATGAATATAAATCGATATAATTTGACGACGACGTGTATTCCCATAGATCCAAAAGAGATTAATAAAATTTGAATAGGTAGGAAGAAAAACATAATAAAAAAATGAAGGTACAAGACTGGTAACGTTAGCTACGTTCGAAAATAGATGCAGTGTATGAACGGGTGGCGCGAAGATTTGAATTCTAAACACCATCCTCGACCGCATCTTCACTAGTGATGATGAATATAACTATCAACCATTAAAATAAACTAATATTCAAAATAACCATAAAATTCAATAAACAAAATTAACGTTAACGAATAAAGATATTATATCAACTTCAACTGTTAATGACCTCGCCTTGCGTATCACGAACGAACCTATTTTAAAGGACTTAAATTTAAGCTATAGACGGTGATAGATAAGAACATATTCGTACATTGATATATTATACAATGATCGGAGTAAAGCTTGACCATGTTGTTTTCAACTATATGAAATATTCCATAACTTAACTGCATTCGATTAGACAATCGAAGCTTAAGCTCTATTGCCCTCAAAATTAAACACTTTAATGATTTATTTGCCGAGTCGATGTTACCGAAATTTTTATTCTATGCGAAGTGAAGTGATATTTTTAACAATTAACATTTAACTGTAGAGAATGGAATTAATTATTTATTCGTCAAGTATGGTTAGTTGTATTAGAAAATAAAGTTGTTTTTGTTGTACTATTATTTATTCTGTGTTGTTGTGTAGTGAAAACCTAAAGATTGTTTTTTAAAAATGGCGAGACAGAATACGGCAATAATACGGAACTATTTCGATAGGCTTTTTTATCATAAAGACTAGCGTTTGCCCACTATCTCACCTGTTGGTAAGTGATAATGCGGTCGAGGATGGTAGTACGCTAGGCCTAGAATGGGAACTGGCTCTCAAGAATAGCTGCCGGAACACATTAGACGTATTTTTTTATATCTTATAGGCTAGCATTTGACCACTTTCTTACCTGTTGGTAAGTAATGATGCGGTCGAAGATGGTAAGCACGCTACGCCTATACAACTAATATTTTAACCAATAAAATTACCGAATATATTTTTTTATCAATAAACTGTTAACCAATAAAAAATTTCAACTATTATTGCCATCTTTAAACGTCACTTAAGGTTTTGGAACCGCGGCGTCCTGTGTCCACGTGCGCGGGCCTGATAGTGCAGTAGTATTTGTTCTGACTGGTTCAAACCAAACGCAATCTACGCCGATCAGAAAACGATTGAACATCAGATCGCGACGGTTAACAAACAGGTGAGGTAGTTTTTAAACGACAGCGATAAAAAGTCTTTGGTGCTGAGAATTACAAAATTAAATATTATAGAGCACTTAATTTAATTACAGACTAGCTACACAACTAAACACTAACTTATCTATAAGAGTTAACAAACTAGTCCCTAATAACATTCCATATCTGATACCAGTTCTATTTTAAAACCAAGACTTGATTGCCTTTATTGGTCAAGGAACGGATATAATTTGTTTCTGGCTCTGTGAAACGAATGAACCAGCCATCTGCTCGGTTTAGTTGCAATAAAACTGTTAACATCGCTTTAATACCTCGTACATTCTCTAGGATTTGTGGAATGTTACAAACTGAATGTTGTATTTTATACTAAACTTATTTCTTATTATTTTGTAACGAAAGTATTCGAAGATTTAACCGAATTCACAAAGAGGGGGAGGTTCTAAATTGGCCTGTAGGTATTATTATTATTTTGTTTTATGTGTGTTACCTCAGAACTCCGTCATAAAATTATTTATTTGTTTCAGAGAATGCTTTCCGTTTGGTCCCTTTGTAATTTCATCGAGATCTGTTAAGTATCTCCAAAGATATGGAGATAAACACCTCAAACTTAGTACTAACAATGACTAAGCGAGGCGGTGAACAAACCAACAAACCACTGACCGCGTTAAACACATATACAATTTATTGTATATGTGTTTATCGCGGATATATATATATACATGTGGATCTTTTTAAAATATATATTCAACATGTCTGTCATTTGGACGGTTACAATTTGCCTTTACTTTGAGACGATATTTCTGTATAGTTATAAATAAAATATCTAACTGAAATATTTAACTGTAATATTTAACCGAAACACTCAACTGAAATATTTAACTAAAACATTCAACATAAATATCTAACTGAAATATTAAAGTGAAACGAGTTGGGAGCGACGGAGTCGGCAGTCGCAGCGTCGTCGAGTGAAGGCAGCGACGCAGCAAGTCGGCGCCTGCACCAGGGACAACGACCTGCGATGCTCTGCCACCCACTGCACCCGTACACACCACGAGCTCCACTCCCAGCCACTGAAATATTTAACAGAAATATTTAACCGAAATATTTAACCGAAATATTTAACTGAAACATTTAACTAAAATACTTTAACCGAATATTTAACTGAAATGTTTAACCGAAATGTTTAACTGAAATGTTTTAACTGAAATATCCAACCGAATATTTAACCGAAATATTAAACCGAAATATCCAGTTATAAATATTTAAATACGGGACTTATCGCGCCTAAAACATAAATCTTATCTACTCGACGTTTCGACCAAGTTGCATTGATCGTGGTCACGAGACGACTGAATGTTGTGAGTGTCCGCACCGCTATTTATAGGAGAGATCGTTGGAAACTACCCTCAATTAATTTAATTTTTAATTTTTATCAGAGTTGCCATTGCGACACACAATACTGACAATATCGGCAGATTTTTGCTGCTTTGATCTTTGATTCGAACACTTGCTAATCACAGGGTTCCATGTTGCGGCCAACCTAAATCCATCCTCCCGGTTGAAATTGGGATGCTTCTTTATTTCTACCGCTTCACGCACAATACGTGAGTAATAGTAGCGGTCGGTCGAGAGGATCTTAGGGTCATGAAGTTCGATTCCAGTAAGTGCTCGGCGATAGCAGATTTATTGACCTGGCAGTTTTTTAGGTAGTTTGTCGCTCCCAACTCGTTTCACTTTAATATTTCAGTTAGATATTTATGTTGAATGTTTTAGTTAAATATTTCAGTTGAGTGTTTCGGTTAAATATTACAGTTAAATATTTCAGTTAGATATATTATTTATAACTATGTGTTCAAATCGCGAAAGTTTAAAGTTTACGATATTTCTGTAGTTAGCAAGCTTTCGCCTAGTTTAATTAAAGTCTTAAGAAACTTTAAAAGTTAAATGAACGTAAGCCTACGACTGTATTTATCATTTAACTTTATAATAAGTCATAACTTCTCGGTTTCATTGAATTTAATTCTTCAGAAATATTATATTCTATTGTTGTCGTGCCAAATCGTTATTTGCCAAATACGGAAAAACCTATAATTTAACAACATTTCAATGTATGACATTGCTGCAACCGCCTGGGGTGGTACCACCGCTTTGCCAATTAATTCAGCTGCGAAACAGAAATGTTTTTTGATTTGAATGGCAAAGTCCAGTTAAATCACAGGGCATGTGAGACTTAACATCTTAATGTCTCGAAGAAACAGGCACAATGCAGTGATAGACGTCATCGCTTTCCATCAGGCGAGCGTTGTGCTTGTTTTGTTACCTAATATAATTTTTGAAAAATATTGAGTCTGAAATATTTCATCCTACTACATGCAACCTCCACTGAGTACAATCTTCTTGTTTTCCACTTATGAAACAAGGTTAAAGCGCAGAAAGCAGAGAAGATAAATAATATAGCAGCTACGAAGATTTGATATGGGTTTCCTTTCCTTTGTTCGTGAGATCAGATAGTGAATTTACTAAATTATTAATGGGTACGTTAAATTAAAAGCTGGTGAGGGCCTTAAGTTGCAAACCTACTGGTACCATTTAGTACCAAAGCCAACTGGTACCAAAGATCACATTTTGCATTTGTATCCAGCATTCGTATGTATGTATCTATTTATTTCTCCTTATATCTATATATATATTCTACTTACTCAACTATATTCAACTTACTAATATGTATTGTATATATATTATATTACACTGTATATAATATTTAAATTTAATAAAAATAGTTTCGCGCTAGTTCATTACCCGCAGGCTTAGCTGAAAACCAGCGTCTAGGTGTGTAACCCCAGACACATGTGCTGAGTTAAGCCTTTTTGGCACCTCACTTCTCATAAACTTATTTTTAAACCTGTTTTCTTTCTTCTTTTTATGTTTTACATCATTATTATAATTAATTAAATTTGTTACTATGTGAGTTTTTGCCAAATAAACGATTTTCTTTCTTTCTTTCTTTCAAAGATTTCGAAACTTTGTTTATTTTATTGGATACCTCTAAAATACTAAAATACATAATACTTGACATGGCAAGAGTAAATTCATACTAACGCAAAGTTGAAGCGCACTTTTTTCATGTCTTATAAACTAGCTAACCACCATCGCGACTAGTGGTAAACGATGATGTGGTCGAAAATGGTGAAATACACTAAACCTAGAATACTCTGACTCTCAAGGCTGTGATTTGCCGGAATACCGTAAGGTAACTAATGGCGGCAGATTTTCTTCTTGGTGGTGGTAAGTTAGTTTTTGGTAGCCAGTCAGGCGGATAATATGCTTCTACTGCCCGTGGATTGGACCAGATAATAATTAATATAGTTTATAAACTAAAACAACCGACTTCCATGTAACGCACGATGAAATCACAAATGAAAAAAAAAAATTACACATACTTACCTTAAAAAGGTAATCTCGTAACATACATACCTACAAAAAAAAACATGCACCGAATTGAGAACCTCCTCCTTTTTGAAAGTCTGTTGCTAAAAAGGAAGCTGAACCTAAAGTATATTGACTCCTATTTTCGGAACATAATGCAGAAATTTCTATCAGAAAGTAAAAACTCTACAGATTTAATAACTGCACGGATTTTAATCAATTTAGGTACTTATATTATTTATTGTCCGAAAGAGGTTTCAGCTTTCGATGAATCTTTAAAACTCGCTGTTAAGTCTATCCTGAACATTTCTCTTAATGACTCGCAGTGGGTTTCCACTGCGAGTCGGCTTTGCCGATACCGTACTACCGCCGATAATACGTAGTATTATTATCTTTTCTATGCCGATACGCTACGGGGGCCTCGGTGTGTGAAGCGCTCGGGACGTTTGCTTGCCGGAATTTCTTACCTCGGAACATGAGGTTGCGGACCTTGTCACTTTAATTCTTCCTTCCAATGGTGACAGGACAAGTATACCTTATTTGACTGAGGCGGTATCGGTCTGATCGGCTCTCAACTTAAGCGAGCTAATCCCATTGGCCTCCTGCGCTCAGCGAGCATCGGACGATATTGGAGCAAAAAAAGAACCTCGAACAGATCTTGGAAAGTGCTACAGGGGCAGAATTGGCAAGACTAAGAGCTGTGTCGCAGTCATAATCTGGTGCATGGTTGCACGCCCTTCCGTCGCCTTACCTGGGCACTCTTTTAGGTGATGACTCTCTGCGTGGGGCGGTGGTTCTCCGCCTGGGCTGTAAAGTGTGTGAACCTCACAGATGCATTTGCGGTTCCATGGTGGAGGCGGATGGCCATCACGCACTGAGTAATCGTTGCATGGGTAGGTTTCCGTGTCACTGTGCACTCAACGACATAGTTCGAAGAGCATTTGTCTCGGCCATCGTTCCCTGTGTGCTGGAGTCGCTGGATCTCAGTAGGTCCAACGGTAAGAGACCAGACGGTTTGACTCTTGTGTCCTGGAGGAACGGCAACTGCCTTGTCTAGGACGCTACTTGTGTCAGCATTATCGCTTTTAGTCACGTGAGCCGCACTTCCCATGTTGCTGCAGCGGCGGCGGAGGAAGCCGCTAGGAACATGCGGGCTAAATACGTGGCAATGGAGCCACAATATTATTTTGTGCCCATAGCCGTGGAGACAATGAGCAGTTGGGGCGTTGACGCTAAAACTTTACTGAAAAGTTTAGGGCGTAAGACTTTAAAAGTGACTAGAGAAGCCCGTGCCGGCTCGTTTCTGGTGCAAAAAATGCCCATCGCCATTAAGCTTGGCAATGCTGCGAGCGGTATGCCTATGCTATACCTTTGCACCGGGAACGTTGCGGGGCGGGATTCTCAACTAAATATATATATTTTATATAATTAATGTGACGAGCTAATTGAAAAGTGATATTATATTAAAATTATATGATTTAGGTTTGCAATTGATTATTGATATCTAATTCAAGAATTTTTAATAAAAATTGCAGTTCATCGCATCGGATGATCAAAAAGGGTCATTATAAAAAGTTCAGAAACCTTGCTTGCCTAAAAGCAGATGACAATAGTGAGACAACGAACCGGAACCACAGAATAATGAATCGAAACTATTGAATTTAAGAAATTTGGAATCATTAAGGTAGAGCAAATATATTCTAGATTTTTTTTTTTTGAGGGCCCGGTGGTGTAATCGGGAGAACGGTTGGCTTTGATGCCAGAGGTACCAAGTTTAAACCGCCGTGCACCAATGGATTTTTATATCGAAAAATGTATGTGCGCTTCTCACAGTGGCCCTCCGGTGAAGAAAAAACATCGGAACCAACAACCCCCGCATGGTGGTAGGACACTATCTAGTGTCCGCCTGGCCAGCTACCACCCTCAAGTTAGAAAATCTGTCGCCAAACATCTAATGTGTTCCGGCAGCTATCCTTGAGAGCCAGTTCCCATTCTAGGCCTAGCGTGCTTACCATCTTCGACCGCATCATCACTTACCAACAGGTGAGATAGAGGTCAAACGCAAGCCTATAAGATATTTAAAAAAATAAATAAATAAAGTCAGACCGGAATAGGCGCGCTGTATAATGTCCCGGCTGTCTATCTACCACCCACAAGTTGGAAAACCCAAATGTCACCAAACACTAGTGTGTTCCGACAGTCTAGACCTAGCGTGCTACCAACTTCGACCTAATCATCACTTACGAGATAGTGGTCAAACGCCTTTAAAAACACAGACTCATCTTTTCCAACTTTTTTATTTGCTGTAGAAACAAAAATAATATCTCTTATAAGAGATATTATTTTTGTTTCTAGATATATTGTTTAAAGATATATATTATAATATATATCTTTAAAATCAAGGATCATCAAAGCACGGGATCTTTCGATCCTTTGAGATAATTTTGTTTTTGGTCTCGATAAGTATCTAACGATTGGCTTATTGGGGTCATCTCATCTTGCTTCGAGGGCGCTTGAGTTTGGCGACTAGTACGGGACGAGTGGAGAGTTTGTTTTGTCACTGTTAATATGTACCTTTATTTTACCGGTTCTAGATGAGTGTGGATAAATAAATTCTGTAATCTTTACGATAAAACAAATTTTTGAAAATGTTTGTTTTTTTTTATAATAACCCCCGAAAAAGAGGGGTGTTATAAGTTTGATGATGTATTTGTGTGTCTGTGGATCTGTGTATTTGTGTATAATGTGTGTCTGTATACATGTAGCTCCCAAAACGATGAATCGATTTTGATTTAGTTTTTTTTTTTATTTGATAGAGAGTATTCTTAGCTTTGTTTCAAGAAAATCAACTCAGCCGTTTGAAGATAATAAGTTCTTTTGTAATTTATGATGTATATATTGCTATGAGAGCAACTTTCATAGGTCTGATCAATTCGAAATTCGGTATCCTGTTACTGATACAATGATATTGCAATTTATATTACCTATTTCAAAATATATTGCAACAACATGGTTACCTTGGTATGATGCTCAACTCCTCACTAACTAATAGCAGATATGTCTTATTTAGGCTGATTTTGAGGGTTCCGTACCTCAAAAGGTAAAAAAGGAACCCTTATAAGATCACTTTCTTGTCCGTCTGTTCGTGTGTCACCACCGATTTTCTCAGGAACGGATAGACCTACCAAGTTGAAATTTATACCAAATAATAAAGTCTATAGTCACTATTAGGTGTATAAAAATATATAAACTAATGTCAAATTTCATCCATATCCGTTGACCCGTTTTTACGTAAAAGATTACACACGTGTTTAAAATATTGGATAAATACTTCTGCATTATGTCGCATGTGTAGATAGCACTTTAAATATGTTGTAAGCGTTACTGTAGCTGCCTCAGAGAGCACAATCTAGTGTATAAATTAGATTACCATCAGATTTCGGGCGAGCCACCCGGTCTAATGTAAGAAATGTTAGGTTTCAGCGCAAAATTGTATTTACCTAGAACTAGCGGACCTAACTAATGTTCTAAGCTTGTTTCTCTGTGGCTTAGCTTTGTACACGCTAGATAGGGTACCTGACTAAGCTGCGTTTAGGTAATATGTGTACTTTTGCTATGTACTTGGTTCATTTTAAAGCGACAATTTTTAATTTTAATCTTACAGGTTAGGGTTGGGCCACTGTCTCGTCTGGTAGTAAGCGATGATGTGGACAAAGAAGGTGAACACGCTAGTCCTACAATACACCGATTCTCAAGTGTTGTGCGCTGTCGGAACAACGTAAGGTTATGGCGGCAGATTTTCTAAGTAGTAGTAAGCTAATAAATCGAAATTAAGTTCAAACATTCCGTTACATACATATACTATACCAAGCTAATCAAGGCATGTTAAAAATAAATCTAATAAAAACTATTCGTTTCGTTTCGCTCAGAGTGACGGTACGTCATTCAGTCTTCGAGCATTTATCAAAAATGCTCGAAGCATTCAGTACACTATATGTACCTAATACATAAGAGCGATTTCGAAGTAAAATTAAATTAAGGTATTAATATATTTAGTCAAAATATCACGTTATTAGGGCAAAATAGGTACAAAGATTAGTAACAACATTTTTTTCAAAATTAGTTAACTAGTCTATTGTTACTACTACAACAAGTTAACCCTACAACTACCTAACGATCCCATTTTTGCACAAATTGCTAGAACTCATTATTCAAAGAAATGCCGCGGTCCCAGTAACGACGTGATTAATTACCGCTAGTAATTACTTCCGACGGGTTACTAAAACTAAACAAAACAGCCGGCTGAGGATTGATACGATAAAGGTTAGATAAGTATCGAGTTTGGCTGCTTTAAGTCCGATTAAGATGATTTATAGGATGAAATGATGAATGATTCGCTTTTTTAGCTATTTGTCTTTATCGTAACTATTATTACGATACTCTTCTTACGATAAAAGATAATCAAGATCGTTAAAAACTAAAACAATCGACTTCCATTTCGCGCGTGTCTGTTTCATTAGAAAGTTTTTTTTTTCAATATCTTATAGGCTAGCGTTTGACCTCTATCTCACCTGTTGGTAAGTAAAGATGCGGTCGAAGATGGTAAGCACGCTAGGCCTAGAATGGGAAGTGGCTCTCAAAGGTCGCTGCCGGAACAAGAATACAAAAGAATACAAAAATATACAAAAGCTGCCGGAACACATTAGTTGTTTGACGACAGATTTTCTAACTTGAGGGTGGTAGCTGGCCAGGCGGAAACTAGATAGTGTCCTACCACCAAGCGTGGGATGTTTGATGTTTTGCCTTCACCGGAGGACCACTGTGAAAAGCACACATACATTTTTCGATAGAAAAATCCATTCGTGCACGGCAGGGATTGAACCTGGCACTTCTGGCATCAAAGTCGACCGTTCTCCTGCTTACACCACGGGGCTTTCAAGTTTGAGACGTTTATCATCTATCTCTGGAGATAATTATCAGATCTCGATTAAATGACAATGGTACATACAATGGTAATCATTCGAATCGGTTCACAATTGACAGAGTAATCGCATATACCATAAATGAAAAAAAAAACGAACATGCTGATGAATTGAGAACCTCCTCCTTTTTGGAAGTCAGTTGAAAAAGAGATTTATCACAATATTCAAAAACATATTTATTGTCACACACAATCCAAAATTACAATTAAAAATACACTTCAAGAAATACAACATAATTATTACAAAACTTTAAGTATATTTAGCGAAAATGTATCTTATGTATCACTAATATAATAAAAAAACTTAATACAAATGTCACAGACGTCCAATTGGGGACAACACAAAGGATTACCATACGGGTGGCAATAAACAAAGGGAATAATCGTAAATATGGGACCGCACGGGAACAACCGGGACATCCCTAGATTCCGGGACGTCCCGGGATACGAATGTAACGGACGGAATAAAACCTGAAAGGTTATAATATTACTGTTTGATGGCGTATTTTATCACGTCATAGATATACAACTTTACGCATAAACCTATTTGTCATAATAATTGCGTCTCGAGGCTTAACCCCTAAAATGGTAAAAGTAAATGGATACTATGCCCTATTTTTATACCAAACTGGTTAGAACTCGATTACTATCCCACGATGTTGAGTGATGATAAGATCGATGATGGAGCGCACTTACTCCAGAACTCGTGATTAAAGACCCCTGTAATTAACCGGAACACAGACCCAGGCAGGGTATTCCTTTCCCTGGCGATTTGTATGATGAACTAAAAAGAAAATCGTTTAACTCGATAAAAATACAGAAGTAAGGTTTTACAGTATCTTTTACAATACAAAATTATAGCTGAATTAACTATGTGTTCACTAAACTCAGTTGAGTTTTAATCCTTAAGCGGCTTAGCTAATAATCCTCGCATCCTGATTAAATAAAGGTAATTGCCACTTAATTTCACGAAAATGGTCTCCTTCTATAATCCATGAAACGTGTTGAATTGGACATTATACTGAAGTATTTTCAACCTGCTTCCAAAAAGGAGGTTCTCAGTTTCATTCTCGTTTCATGTTTTTTTTTGTTTATTTGTTCACCAATTACTTCGCGATTGGTAAAGTTTATTTCCAAATGATCCGTTGTAAATTATATCAAGAGCTGATAATAAGTATCTTCAGATACTATATGACGATAAACGTTTCGAACTTGCATACCTACTACTTACTTACTCGCGCAGCATGGAAGTAATTTTTATTGCTTTGATACTCCATTGTGGAATAGAATTAGCTATGTAGGTACGGCTAAATTGATATTCTTCATTAATTAGATACTACCAACAATCGACCTAATTTAATATTACCTAATTTATGGTTGCCGTCTATCGATAATATTTCCAAAAAGTAACGATGTTATAATTAAGTATTAGAAGTATAAAAGAATTTAAAAAACATTAATATAGATGTCATAGTTTTGAAAAACAAATTTAATATGCTTTTAAACTAAAAAGTAGTAAAAGCTTCTTTGTTCTATCACCAGACCCTAATTACTAAGTCCAATCTATGGAACGAGTTCAAACGTAGTAGCCACTGAAGAGTACCACTATCTACCTCTAGTTCCATCATCAGATTAGTTATAAGATGCCAAATGATAGAATAAGTACAGCTACATACGACATACCTACGTACAAAGTTTCATTTCAGTACGACAATAATAATTAGAAATATGTTAAAATTTACTTTTTTTGAGGATCTGGTGGTGTAAGTGAGAGAACAGTCGGCTTTGATGCCAGAGGTGCCAAGTTCAACCTCGCCGTGAACCAATGGATTTTTCTATAGAAAAATGTAGGTGCGTTTTTCACAGTGAAGGTGAAGGAAAAACATCGTACCATCTTCGATCGTATCATCACTTACCAACAGGTGAGATAGTGGTCAAACGCTAGCCTAAAAAATAAAAATAAACTAAGATTACGTTGTTCGTAAGTTAGCGTCAGTTTGTAAGTAGTGAAACTTATAAAGCCTTCCTTGAGATTTAGAGTATTCTAGGCCTAGCGAGTTCATCACCTACGACCACATCATTGCTTACCGCCAGGCGAGATAGTGGTCAAAACGCTAGCCTATACTTACGATATTAAAAAAATTGTTAAAAACTCTATAAACTCACAAATGTATTTAATATAGCTCAAAAGTGATTTCTACTAATATTTGGGATCAGCAATATTGCTTCTTTACTTAGCACCGTAATAATAATACACAAATCTATTCCTTCCCAAAAATAAACCTCAACTTCCATAAAAAATAATAAAATCCTATCACATCAACATGGAAACTTAAAACCCAAGCATAAAACTCCTGGAATGGCGACAGCCTTTAATAAAACAAATATAAAGAAAAGCGCGAAACCGTTCACCTTTTCCCGCTCATTGAATTAAAACGTGTCATCGCCGTGATAAAAATACGGTTCCTCCACTTTTCTTAACCGTTTTTTTCGGGGCAAAAAATGGTTTCCATAATTCCTCATTCATTTTCCATACGCAGCGTGAGCTGTAATGAGAAAAATACCTTATTTTACGACCTCTTACTTATATACGCATCAACATGAGATCTCAGTAAGGCTCTATTCACACTGAAAAAAGTGGTGGCAGTGGGTGGCAGCTTCTAATTCAGGAAGTTGTGTCGCTAAGAAACGTATGCAACGGCGCTAAGAAACATACTACACTGTCTGTATGTCGCAGTATTGGTCACGATCGCGACGCGCCGGCTGTGGGTGTTTTTACTGTCTCTGAGGTAATAAGGTGTCGGACTGGCGATCGAGAAGTCGTGAGTTCGATCCCCACCCCAACCATTGCACTATCGACGTGAACCTGCTCCAGTTTCAAGCATATTTAGCTTAGATGGAGGAGTTAACAAGACTACTAGTAATGTGTAACCCACATTGCGAGTAATATATACATTTAAAAAAAAAACTTAGTAATTTTAAACCAACTACTGAGGAAGGGGCTTCCTGAAATGATGTGAGGAGGAATGTCTTAAAAAAAGAACTTTTTTATAAGCGTTTATTTTACTTGCCGTGTTATTATGTATGTATCTCTTTCTTTCTTACTATGAAGGTACCTATGACTGTGTGGGCAAATCTTAGAAGCTAAATTAGAACCACTCACTGACGTTAGATTGAATTCAAAATTGGTATACTTGCATATCTTCGGTTTGATCGAGTCTATCTGACGACATCTAGCTGACCAGATGATGAAGGCGTTATCTCAGTACTTTTCAATTGTTTTCTGATCGCGTTTGGTCTGAACCAGTCAGTACAAATACTGCGCTATCTGAACGCCGCCTACATCGCGCACGCAGGACGCTGCGGTGTGTCCGTACCTTAATAGGAAATGGCAGGACAGTGGAATTTGGGCAAGTATGTATTGTTATTTGTCTTTACAAAAAGCTTGTGCTTACTACATTTTTCCCTTTTAATTTATTTTTCTCCAATTTTCAGTTCATTCAAATTATTATCATTTTTAAGTTATTATTTACCAATATCGGATAAGTAGTATATTCAAAGATATAGAGATGAACATCCCCAACTTGCCACTAAAAATGACTCAAACGGTATGACGGTTGCTTTTTTTGGTTTGGTTTTTTTATTAACTCGGGTACCTTAGCTTATATACTAATCAGTAACTATACTGTTAGTGTATTTACCTGACTACGGCGAAGCAAAAAGGAGGGTTGTGTTTTTGACCGGTATATGGATATGTATGTATGTAAGTATGTATGTATGTATTTATGTATGTTTGTATGTATGTTCATCTGTTACCTCATAACTTCTAAACGACTTATCATAATTTAACAAATGAGGTGTCGGTGGACGCGTCTTATTTAATTTTGTCTGTTAGTTATAGGCTATGTGACGTCACAACAAATTGAATGTGACGCTCCCTAGAAGGGACGAAGTCCAGAACTAAACAAAAATCTAACCCCACCCCATCGTGTAAGGTATCGCTGAATAGCGATTTTAAAATGAAGATAAGGTTTAGTACATCATATTTTTGTAGGGCGTAGCGTTGGCGAGATATATCCCGCCGAAGTCAAGAAAACTAATTTTCACGCCACGTCGTCGCAAAGTAGCAGTTGGGAGGGTTATGTGTTTGTTGATCGCTGTGTATGTATGTAAGTATCTTGACATGTATACATGTATACATCTATCCAAAAACCCCAAAATGCTTTAAATAAAAATAAGTTCAAAAACTAAAACCCGACTACTGAAGAAACACTCTCTAAAAAGTATGAAACAAGAAAATATTCTCATCTGAGATCGCTATGTACAAACTAATTATTATGTATCGTGTATTTATACAAACAACTAACTTGTAATAAATATTTTATTGTATTTCATAATTATTCTTAGTGGTGCTCAGACGATAACCGTGGTCGTATGTCACCTACCGTAACAAAACAATACACTCTGCAAAGTAACATACGACCACGGGTATCCACTGAACACCACTATGAATATATATGATATACAATAAAATGTTTATTACAAGTTAGTTGTTTGTATAATACACGATACATATTGATTAGTTTGTACATAACGATCTCAGATGAGAATATTTTCTTGTTTCATACTTTTTAGAGAGTGATTTTTCAGTAGTCAGTTTTAGTTTTTAACTTATTTTTTATTTATATAATATGTATTATTCATATAAAGAGACTAGAAAGGCACCGCGGCTTCGCCCGCGTCATAAAATTATTTTATTTACTTATAACGTTTCTTTTGTAAAAACCTTTCTATCATAAAAGACATCAAAAAAGA
Source organism: Cabera pusaria (assembly GCA_954871355.1). NCBI lineage: Eukaryota > Metazoa > Arthropoda > Insecta > Lepidoptera > Geometridae > Cabera > Cabera pusaria. The sequence continues at coordinate 17,428,641 of OX940902.1, forward strand.
ATTAGCCAAATCGGTTCATCCGTTTTCAAGTTATCACGTGACTAAGGGAAATAGGGATTTATATTTATAAAACCCGAAAAACCATATTGATTTTCAGACTTTTTCACCTACCCCATTTCGAAAAATCCTGCAACAGTATATTTACTTCTATATTTTCAGAAGCACTTTCTGCATTCTAAATTTCAGCGCAATCCGAAACAATATTGATTTTCAGTCTTTGTTTCCCAATTTCACCCTCTTAGGGGTGGCATTTCAAAAAAGCCTGCCACATGTGCTTACTTATTTTTTTACTGAAGCACTTACGTGAAGTTTCGAATAGAAAATACTATCTTATCTTTTTCCTCTATACAAACTTTGAACCCCTATTTCATCCCCTTAAGGGGTGAATTTTAGAAAATCATTTTTCAGATGGAACTAACGTCGTAATAACTATCTGCATTCTAAATTTCAGCGCAATCCGAAACAATATTGATTTTCAGACTTTGTTACCCCACTTCACCCTCTTAGGGTGGCATTTCTAAAAAGCCTGAAACACGTATTTATTTATTTATTTACTGAAGAACTTGTGCGAAGTTTCGAATAGAAAATACTATCATATCTTGTTTCACCATACAAAATTTGAACCCCCCGTTTCATCCCCTTCAAGGGTAAATTTTGGAAAATCCTTTCTTAACAGATACTAACGTCATAATAACTATCTGCGTGCCAAATGTCAGCGCAATCCAAAACAATATTGATTTTCAGACTTTGTTACCCTATTTCACCCTCTCAGGGGTGGAATTTCAAAAAAGCCTGAAACACGTATTTACTTAATTATTACTGAAGCACCTGTGTGAAGTTACGGATAGAAAAAACTATCTAATCTTGTTTCTCCATACAAACTTTGAACCCCCGTTTCATCCCCTTAAGGGGCGAATTTTAGAAAATCATTTTTGAAGGGAACTAACGTCGTAATAACTATCTACATGCCAAATTTCAGCGCATTCCGAAACAATATTAATTTTAGACTTTGTACCCCACTTCACCCTCTTAGGGTGGCATTTCGAAAAAGCCTGAATCACGTATTTATTTATTTATTTACTGAAGTACTTGTGCAAATTTTCGAATAGAAAAGACTATCTTATCTTGTTTCTCCATACAAACTTTAAACCCCCGTTTAATCCCCTAAAGGGGTGAATTTTGGAAAATCTTTTCTTAGTACACCCTTACGTACTAAGACAAATATACCCTCCAAATTTCAAGTCTCTACGACCAGCGGTTTAGGCTGTGCGTTGTTAGTCGGTCAGGCAGTATGTCAGGACAAAGATTCTTATAGTATTAGATGGATATACCCTCAGGACACTAAAACTACTTGCTGCTTCGCTGCCAGTCTCGATGTGACTTAAGCCTAAGGCTGCATCACAAAAATTTATTCGTCTAATAAAATATATTTCGGTCGTAAATTTTATTCGGGTAGCGGCGCGGTGGTTTGGAGACAAAGTTGTCAAAGTTGGTTTTAGCGGGATGTTTCTGTATGTCTTGGTTGCGATGAGTCTATTTGAGACTTTAAGTATTACGCGATCTGGGATGGAAAAGCTTAGCCTACACGCATTTTATATACTGCTATCTTGGTACTGCAAGGTGCCTGGGTAAATTGTGTCGTCTTATTGAGATTTTATGTGACTCATGTACAAAATGATTAATTCTAGATGTGTGCTTGGGCTTAGCTTGCGATAAAAAGAAGACATAGGTAACACAAATATTTTTATTTATATATATAATATATATACTAGATGTCCTGTGTGAACACTTCGCTAGTCATTGTAACAGTTTTCACTATGTTTTTTACCATAACCAACAATTTTATAATTTGGCTAGAATTTGAATCAGTGACCTCTGGGATAGAAGACAAGGTAATCTATCATTCACGTTACATTATATTATTTCTTAAACATGCAAAACTTTTATCATCTCAATATTTCAAAGCATTTTCTTAATATTGAAAATCTTATCACCCATTGGGTTTCCAACTCAATTGCCTTGATTAGATTGACCTGGGCCAGGTGTGGAAGGTGAAGAATAAAATTTATGTACCTCCTGTTGTTTTACTTTACAGTCTCAGGAGCAGCAAACTCATTGTTTGAATGATTCAAATTATAATTTAGAACAGATTAATTAGAGCGCATTATTTTTAATTTGTCAAGTGCTCTTATTGGCTCATTTGAAGGCTTTGAGTTGGATACTCAAAGTTTGAAGGTGTCTGTTGGCAAGCCTCGATAACAGACAATATTTAGTAAATTTTTAAATACATACATGCTTTCAGTATTATTATAAACTAGTAAACGGCCCCTGGCTTTGCTCGCGTTTAATCCTTGGTTATAACTAATCAAATTAGTTATAAACTTTCCTCTTGAATCATCCTATCTATTGTTGAAACCTGCATTAAAATCTGTTACTTAGTTTAAAAGATCTAAGCGTACAGACAGCGGGGGCGACTTTGTTTCATACTATGTAAAGAAGATACGTTTATTTCCCTCTAGGCTTATTGCATATTCAAAGACAAGTGCGTAAGGCGTAAACTCGTGTCGTGCGTTGGAGCTGACGCACACATTTTTATCTTATTACTCCGTGGGAAATGCTGACCCGTACTTATAGCAGCATAAATCTAGTTTAATAAAAATGTTGCAAAATTCGTTTACAATCCAAGCTCGCCTATGCTGTACGTGATTAAACTTGAGTGACTTAAATTCTTATTTCCACTTATATTTATTTACATTAATAAAATGGCTGTAACACTCACCCAACTCTAAAATCTAAAAGTACAATTTTAAACATTCGAAATTAACTGTCTTTCTTTTTAACCGACTTCAAAAAAGGAGGAGGTTTCTCAATTAGACCGTATATATGTTTTTTTTTATGTTTTCGCGAATAACTTCGTCGTTTACGAACCGATTTTGATTATTCTTTTTTTGTTGGAAAGGAGATATCCCAAGTGTGGTACCATGGTACATTTTATTGAGGTCTGATAAGTATCTCCAGAGATATGGAGAGAAACACTTCAAAATTGGTACTGAAAAATTATAGCGCGGCATTGAAGTCGGTTCTTTTTAGTTTTTTAAACGAGATCTTATCACAGTTGAACGGTAGTAACAATTGGGATGAAACATTGCCCAGATCAAAATTTTTGGTCAGAGTAGATTATGTCAATTTAAAAAAAAATTGGCCGTATGATTTCAATCCATTAGTCAACATTTAACCAATAATGATAAGGAAGTACTGTTCATATAATAATCTAAAATAAACTTTATTAATGCATGTAATTTAAAAATCCTTCAATTTATACATCATAGATAACTAAACTAAAAATAATGTTACCTATGTCTGCGATGGAGCCACACGTGGGTACAGCAACACGGCATTGCGACACGCGTGACGTCATTCCTCCCCCGCCCCCGGAAGGGCGGTGTGGCGGGGGTAATGAGCCCCCACCTGCTACGAAGCGATACAACCTTTGACCACAAACCGTTTGAATTTACCCACCAGCCACTTACCGATATTTTCAGGTGTTATGAAAAACAGTTTCAGTTTCCGCTTTTTGTAGGTCAGATTTGAGGTCGTGATACTCTGTTGGGCTTTTAAGCATCAGGTAAAATAAACTATTAAGGAATTTGCTTAGTTTATTACTCCAAGTGAAAGTGAAATTAATAGAATTAATTCACTCGTAATTATTGTGTAGGGCCTACGAAGAAATTACATAATTTCTTCGTTGCTTAGGGCATTATAATTTAGGAAATGTGCTGTTTTTGCAACACAGTTTTGAACTAAAGCAAAGAGCATTTGTGTGCTGTGGAATTTCTTAACATCTTTGCCAATGGCTGAACCATGTAGTTTTTTTAAGTTTTAAACACATTTATTTATATATTTTTATATTAAATAAATAGATATAATTCATATTTCATATTTACGGAATTTAAAAAAAATCCATAAAATTAATATTTAATAAATCCAAATAATATAATTACTTGGATTTTTTTTATATTAACTTTTATTTACGAACCTAAAATTTCACGAGAATCGGTTGAAAAATGCAACCAGTAGAGGAGAACAGACATCCCTATAGATATACTAAAGCTTTTTTGCCCAAGCTGAAACGGAGATCTTCGCTTTGCTCGGATAAAAGTGTTAATAAATTATCGTCTTTAACTTATAAACTCGTATATAGATTTTGTTATTGTTGATACATTCATTTGACCACTGCTTCACTTAAAAGTGACGATGTGATCGATGGTGTAACATGCTTACATAGAAGATACCTGTTCACTCTCGATGTGAAGACACCCAAGATATAAGCTACTCGGAAACAAGACAGCCGGCTATATGTTCCATTCTTTTGCGGTTCGGATGATGATTGTCGTACAAAACGTTGGCTGCTTGGAATGCCCACCATGTAGAGATGCCGTTTATGTGTTTGTCTTGTTGGTCGATAGAAATAGAGGGCAGAAGGAATCAGATTGTGTAATTCAATTGCACTTACCGCAATGTATCCTATGAACAACGATAAACTAGCTACTCTCGTCTATACTCGGGGCTCTTAAGCTTTTTTTAGATATGAGTAACAAAAGTTTATTTTGTTTAAGTAAAGCATTGATTTTTTTTCCACACGCCACTAATAACCTTTTTAAACTGAGCTATTTCTCTAGTACCTGTAAAATTTGGAATGATTTTCCTACAGCAATGAAACTGAGTCTTTTAAAAAGGCAAGTAAAAAGGGTATATAAATTATAAAAATAAGTAGTACTGTAAAAAACCTTGGTATTATTATTGACTGTAAGCTATCTTGGGTACCACAAATCGCAGAAACCAGTCGCAAGATGTTTGCCTCTGCTTTCTCACTCAAAAGACTCCGGAATGTTTTACCTATAACCACTAAAATTGCGCTTGCACAATCTCTATTACTTCCAATACTCGACTATGCCGATGCTTCATATCCAGATTTAACCGAAGAACAGCTAAATATCCGCTTCATATACGGTCTTCGTAAATTCGACCACATATCTGAATTTCGAAAAAAGCTGAACTGGTTACCTATTCGTCTGCGCCGGAATGCTCACATCCTTTCACTATTATACTCTGTCCTTTTCATTCCTTTTACGCCCCCTTACCTAAAACAACGTTTTCAATTCTTACATCACTCACATACTCTATCCTTACGCTCCGCTGAAACCCTAGTTCTAAAGATACCTCTACACTCTTCTGAATATTATGCCAATTCTTTTGCAGTACAGGCTGCACGACTCTGGAACGAACTACCTTTGGATATACGCAGTGCAAAATCATCATCCACTTTTAAAACAAAGTTGAAAAATCATTACCTAACACTTATATAACTATACTTATGCTAGCTTTCAAACTATTGAAAATATATAATATCTATTTGTATTTTATTTATGTATAGTATGTGTATTATATGTGTATATTGGAATGTATTATATATTTGTAATTTTGTTTAAGATTATTTATTTATTCTATTATAAAATTTGTATAGCATCTTTTAAGATCTTATAATAGTACACCACCGTCTTCTACTTCCTACAATTCTCTGTCCATACAAAGGTTGTCTGGTAGAGATCACTTTTAGTGATAAGACCGCCCATTGTTATACTAACCTTAGACGTATTTATAATATAAGTTAAATTTTTATAATGAATGGTATACAATAAAGAGTTTTGTATTGTATTGTATACACAAATTCCCTAAAGGTTGGCAACGTATCAACAGTACTCTGTATTATTTTTTTGCAAATTTTTGTACGTGATAGCAACCATCTTATAGTATGATGGTATGAGGATCGTCTATTCGCTTAACCACTATTACATTAAAAGAATCTTTACGCATTAGTTCAGAAAAACTGCTGCGTAGCCCTGAAATTTCTGCTCGGGATTGAACCGTTTGCTCTTATTATAACCCTTTATATTCGGAAGGGCGATCCGTCAGCCATCAATCTAGCCGGGCCGGAAGGAAGAGGTTATATCTTGCCTCAAATTATTTCACCGCGGACCTTTATAATAGTAGGTACCTCACTACGTTACAATAAAATAGGATGACCTTGGGGAATGTTCTGCGGTTTATGTTACGTAGTAACTTTGTATACTTCTTATCTATAGACGTAATACTTATCTATGTTTTATGCTTGTTTCAGTTTCATGATTTCAAACGTTAAATAACCGTGTTAGTTGAATTGACTTGAAGAAAGAGAGAGGCATTTCATATGTTATAGTTACTTGTTACTTGTTATAGTTAGGTATGAGCATAGTATAATCCGAGGTATGTGGGAATGAGTACAATACTGGGTGTGCATTCCAACTATAAATGTTGTATATAGTTCGTTTCTGGAACTAGAAATGCCGAATTAATTTTGCTGAGTATAGCTTTAGAGCGATAGAGCAAGAAACTTCAATAATCAAAACGGAAAATTGGCTTTGCCAGAGAAATGCATCTTCATCTTCACTTGTATTGAACGCGAATATAGACCCTTCTGTCTCTACTCTTGTTGATGCTCTATCTATCCACAATTCTTGTACTATTTTTCTTTTTCTATGACGAAGCTTTCTTAGACGCATGTTTTCATCAAGAAGCCGTGGCTTCGGCCATAACTAATCCATGAAAAGGCGCATAAAATGGCGCATGTAACAGGTTTACGACTGCCGAGTTCTTATGTTCATTTATAAAAGAAAGTATTTTGAGTGCATAACATAAAATATGCTGTAAAGACAGATTTTAAGACTGCGGTACAACCTTTCTTCAGAATGCTGTGAAAATAATCTTTGGGTTACTAAAGGTACGACCACACCGCGGCGTCCTGCCTGCGCGATCTAGGCGGCGATCAGATAGCGCAGTAGTATTTGTACCGCCGACGCGATCAGAAAACGATGGGATCGCGAACGCGCACGCGGACGCAGGACGCCGCGGTGTGGTTCTACCTTTACGGAGAAGTTATTTTAAAATAATAAAAATAGAATGGCACCTTGTTTTTTCATCTGCATTTAAGTGTAATTATTATACGTGTACTTGTACACTATGTGAGACTTCTATACAAAAATCTACCTATATGTCACCGAGCGAAGCAAAGGTCCCGTTTTGGCTTGGATTATTATTCTTGTATTTCGTTAACATCACGGGTCGTTGAACGCCCGGTCCTTTGGAAGGCATTGACGGAGCCAAAGCCAACGTCAAGAGGCCCTTTACAAAGATAAACTTAAATGCTATGATTTGTGGATGTAGAGATGAAAAACTATAAAAAGATGGTACATTTTTGTCATGGCTATGAATGTGTTCTGCTTGATGTATGTTTACTGGTCTATGGGATGAGGTACGGCACCCGCCAATTATGCCTCATTACAAAATATTAAGGCGGGTGGTGACTTGCCATCCACTGAATGGGCCCCCCATAAAGGCGGACCGTTATATTGGCGCCGAGGGGCAACATTGACATGGATAGCTGAGGGTGTTGAGAGGTGTGCTGCACTTTCACTAAACGCTACTAGCGGCTTTATGCCTTTAACACTTCCACCCTGGAGCTTAGGTCTTAGCTCTTGCGATTCCCACCACCGGCCGGCCGGTCAAGGCAAGCCGGTGGTCAGAGGGTCTCATTTAGCCCTCACGGGATAGGGGTCCGCGGTGTCTCCACTCACCGTCGGCTCGCCACAAAGCCGCCCCTGCGGGATTATTATTATGATTTTATCCGGATGTCTGTTCTTATACGAGTCTAATTTCTCAGCCAATTCTCGTGAAATTTTGTGAGCAGGTTTTGTATATTTTTGTAACTATGTATTATCTATTATATATAATTTATCGATTTTTTTTTATAATGGCGGCGATATGGCGGTTGAAAATGTAAAAAACAAACCGTATTACAGCCAATGCGAAAATTTTTCAAAAATGTCACTAAACTTTTTTTTACCCTTATCAAGACGCAACTTTTTGTCTGACAACTTTTTTATCTGATAAACTTTAAGGGGTCGGGGAGGTGTTATTCAGTTATGCAAAGACAGATTTGCGTGGTCTACAGCTCATGGAGCTACTTAGTTATTAGAATCATCTCTTTTTGAAGAATCTTTCTAATTATGCTAATCTGATACCACAGACTACTATGTATTGTTTGATACTAAATACAATTTAAAAAAAAGAGTGTGTGTACTTATGTACACGCGTTAGAAGTTATACTTCTGTGGCGTATGGAAAAAAAATAACTAAAATGCAGTAGTGATTAACGATAAATATTAAAATTAATCAAAAATATTTTATTTAAATAAAAAAGGTTTTATTAACGTAAAAATATGACGTTAAATATGACATATACAACTTGAACATAGTCATGCCACCTAGAACTAACTTCACGGTGTAGAATTTAGGTGTCGGTGTGCGCGCGCATCGTACCACCTAGAACTAACTTCACGATGTTAAATTTAGGTGTCGGTGTGCGCGCGCATCGTAAAAATTCACTCTCATCATTTTTCTCTATCGCGCCAAAAGAACTATAACTACAAAAATTGGTTGCAATGAAAAACTGCGCGGTAAGTGAGCTTGCCTTAATCTAGCCACTCTATGGTTAAAGTCTCGCTAACCACACCCTTTGGTGTAGTTAGTACGCGGTGTAAAGAGGTGGTTTAGTCGACTTCTTTACTGACCGCGAGTGGACGGCCACATCGCGTAGACTGTGGATGCTGTGTAAAAATGGTATTGTAGAAGTGAACTACGAACTTAAAGGCCAGTTTCACCGATTCTTGATAAAGTTACAGATAGTTGTATGACAGAGACACCATTCAAAAGTTGTCAAAGTACTGTCCTTATAGCCTTATTAGGAAGCAGTGAAACTGAAACCTATATCTTTACCAATTTTACCAATTCTTTTTGTTTATTTATTAAATATTTTATATTTTTATAATTTTATTAAATATTTAATGTAATTAAATATATATTATAAAGGATAATTTTTACGTTTTTCCCGAGTAAAAAAACCTTTAAAATCGGCCAAGAACGGACAATCAGTTCAACAATCACGAAACCAAAAGAGAAAATGAATATGTATATATTGTGTATATAATATGCAGCTACACTAGAAAGAAAATCTCATAACCAACTAGTTGCAAATAAAGAGCCCACAGAGAAGGCTTAATCCACAAAGAATAAAAAATACGGGATTATACAAGATTGCCGGGCAGCCAGACCGTTGGAGTAATTCAATTCAGATGCCAGAAAATCCCGCGCCACTGAAGGGTTGAGAAAAGACTCAGATAGGTCGACCATTGTCAGATTGGACAAATGACACAATTACTGCCTTCATTGGTTCAATGAATAACGAGATTTGGTGCCGCTTCACAATTTGTTAATTTCGGAATAATTTGAAAATAAAACAACACTGGTGAAATAAGTAGGAAATAAAGTTGTTTTTTTTGACCACCTAAATTAAGGTTGTTTTGGCGAGAACGTGAAATTTGTCCATGGAAGTGTCTGTTTTAAGTTTTATAACCGACTTCAAAAAAAGGAGGAGGTTCCGCAATTCGACCGCATTTTTTTTTGTTTGTTTTCGGATAATTTCGTCGTTTATGAACCGATTTTAATTATTATTCTTTTGTTGGAAGGGAGATATCTCAAGTGTAGTACCATGGTAATTTTATCAAGGTCTGAGAAGTATCTCCAGAGATATTGATATAAACACCTCAAAATTGGTGCTGAATATTAATAGCGTGGCATTGAAGTCTGTTATTTTTAGTTTTTTAAACGCTCTTATTTTATACAGTGGAGCATGATTTTATGCAAAAATATTTTCAAAAATCGCATCAAAACATTTAATATTATAAACATCATGTATTTAATGTAAATACATTCACGAAAATAGATAAAAAGACAGCGTCGAAAAGGTTCCTTTTATACTTTCCACAGTCCACTGAAAAATAGTCGAATTTTAAATGTATACCTACTCTACAAGAAAATACAATTCGAATTGTTAGCACTATGCGTACACACATATTACGAAGCACCCAATTTCCGCAATGGATCGTTAAATTCAAACTAAATAAACAAAAGAGGGCGACATTTTCCCGCCGCACATTGGTCATACTGAATAAGGGCCCCGGTCATTTCCAACACGAAATCAAAAAGGCTCAAACAAATCGTATTAATTAAACGGCTCTAATTACGCTCTGTTTTAAATTATGTATTTCATCAAAACGTGTTAGCCGTATTTCAATTTCGGCTGTAACTGAGTTCATTACGTTAATAAAATATTTACATTCAACGTAGAAGAAAATTGTGCGCCGCGTGTCGGCGGACGTAATGAGGTTGGGTATTGAGTATTGTCATCACAATAATCAACACCAATATTATAAAGGCGAAAATCAGTTTCTATATTTGTTTGCTTTGCTGAAATTTTTCACAGGGATAGCCTGTATTAGGTATACGGCTGTACGTGGTAGGTACATTATTATGAACGAAATTTTGCAACCTTTTATCCCATAAAATACGTGGCTGGACCGATTTATGTGAAATTTGCGCTGGATAGTCTGTACTTTAGATTAGGCTCTAGGATACTTTTTAACGCAGGCGAAGCCACGGCGTGCATATATATGTATATACCTATATTATTTGTGGTAATGTGAGATAATGGGTCAAACTTGATGGTCTTGGTAACTAGTGATTATAATGTGCTCTAAGAGCGTTATAATGCGGTCTGTTAGTAGTGTCGATTTGTATTTATTTTAAAATGATGAAACCAATATTTATGTAATAAAAATTAAAAATTGCTTCAACGCGGACTCTTGATTATTGAAATTATTATTATTAATTTCACCAATTCTTTCAATGTGTTTAGGCGATCTAACGTAGTATTTTCTATAGAATATTAATCCAGATGGTTCCATGTAAATATCAACATCTGAGCAACATAATTAATAGATAATAAAAAGTAGATTTTCTCAATTAACGACAGTAAATTAGTTATATGACCTTTGAAATCGAAGGTTTGTTGATTAATTTATTAGTCTCGAATCTTCACAGGCGTCACGTGGTTGCCTCTTCGCCCCGACCTTAATCCACTCATACGTGGTTGTGTTTGTTTGTTACAAAGGCTAGGGTAGAAATACATTTCGTTATCAAATCTGTGAATGAAACAAATTTATGTGAGCGGTGAGTGATTTCACCGTTGTTCGAGCAGCATTGTCTAAAAAATGTTTTGTTTGGCATCCCGCCAATTCTGCGAGAAAACCGGGAAGTACGCCTACTTGCAACACGGATTCCAAGTAGGCAGTAGGCCTTTGTTTGTGTTAGTTCTTTGTTTTGCCTGTATTTGCTATTTAATATTAAATGTATTTCATACTTTTTGTTGTATTTGGCGATGCGATATGCTTACTTTCTCTTCATGTTAACTGCGCAATATAATTATGATTTTGTTGCATCAGATTTAATCGGTCTAATTTTCAAATTTTGTGAAGTTGTTATTGAAAAATTCACACTGCACATTAAAAAGCATAACTCTATTTATACACGTATACACATAGTAATACCAATCCGGGTGTAGATGACAAAAAATGTCCTCAACGGGAAAATCCCCAATAATTTGATTAAAAAATAAATATAGCTTATCAAGCCGTGGTCGTGCTAACAATGTAACCAGGTAATAGCATAAAGTAACAAACAAAAGTAACAGTATAAACCAGGTAATAATGCCGTAGAATATAATAAAGCCTGTGTTTACCTAGTTAGCTAATGAGCTACTCTCATTAGTAACCACGTGTGCGGTGATATTACTTTATCACGCTTTTACTACATTAACACCTTTATGAATCAAACTAAATCATTAAATGATATTTACGCATAGATTGATTACTGCTAAGAAAGTGCGTGAAATATTCGGTCATCTTTAATAATAAGATTTGCCAACACATGGAAATTTAATGGTTTTAACAATTACATGCGAATTTTATATCTGATTTATAATTTGCTTTGATTGCTATGAGATTGTAAATTCATCTTTCCATAGGTGAAAAAAAAGCTCATGATAGGTACTTACTCATACAATTATTACACCTTTTCCAGCAAAGTGCCATAATATGACAAAGAAAAATTAATAACCGGCCAAGTGGGTGTCGGGCCACGCGCAGTGTCGGGTTCCGTAGTAGCCTGTTATTCAATGCAAGTTTCTACCCGCTATAAAAATCAAAAATCAAAATCAAAATTGATTTATTTGCTAGAATGTAGGTTTACATGCTTGTAGATGTTAATTCGTGAATCACAGACCCTTACATTCTACCACATATAATGGTGTGCAAATCATGTACTTAAATATAAAGAAAGCATTTTAATATTTTTTTTATTAAACTAATTAATTTTATTGATTTAATTAAATGAAATATCAATAGATTAATTATAATTTAAAATATAAGAATATGTCATGAATATTTAAATAAATTAAAAAAAGAAAGAAATAATATTAATAACAATAATTAACAAAACCATTAACTTAATTACTTATACATAGTCACTGTTCTGATATTTTATTATTTGTATAACTTATAACATTAATAATTAATTATTTGTGTAGTTATACAGATTTTAGTCAAATTCTTAATGCTTATATGTCAGAAATTCTTGCATAGTAAAAAACATTTGTCAGCTAACCATTTGGTCAATTTTCTCTTAAATATGAGAAAAGTCAAATCTTTGAAACAATCAGGCAGCTTATTATACACTCTAATAGCATTCCTATATGAATTTCTTATTGCAATCTCAAGTCTTCCCGGTGGGTAGTACAGTTTAAATTCAATATAAACAAGCATTTAGGTAATCCGTCTTTGTCACTTTAAAGGATTTATTCTTAGGATTTTGTATTTGATACAAAATTATCCAACACCCAAGTTCAACGACTATTACTGCTAAACTAATAAAGTTATCTCAACCGCTATAGTTTTCCTTTAAAGTTCATTAAATGCGCTATTATCACGAATTTTTCCAGATTTTTCAAGCCAGCAGTTTAGCTTTTAGAGGGGGGGGGGGACGCCCTACTGGAACAAAAATTTGCACTTTGGTATTAGCAACCCTTAAATCATTTTAAAAAAGCTATTCAACGATAACCCACACGATGGGGTAGACGATGAAAAAAAAATTCATCCCCACTTCTCATATAGGGGATCTACCCTAAAATAAAATATTTTTCACAATTTTATTTCAGCACTTTGTCGGCGTAATATACATACATACCCCCACAAAATAACAGCTTTCTAGTATTAACGGTCTCTTAGCAAAACCTCGGACAGACAGACAGACAGACAGACGGACATGACGAAACTATAAGGGTTCCTTGTCAGGACTACGGAACCCTAACAATATGGCGCATCCGGCAAATATGGCACGGTATGAGCTATATATCTCATGTTGGTGGGAATAGGATATTAGACCCATTTTTAGGGTTCCGTACCTCAAAAGGTAAAAAAAGAACCCTTATAAGATCACTTTCTTGTCCGACTGTCTGTCTGTCTATCTGTCCGTCTGTCTGTCCGTGTGTCACCATCGATTTTCTCAGGAACGGGTGGACCTAGCAAGTTGAAATGAATACTCGTACCAGATACTGAGATCTAAATCCCTATTAGGTGTATAAAAATAAAGGTCCTGCGTCAGCACGATAAAAAGATATGAGCCATTTTAGATTTTTGCGAAAACTTGTGAATACCGAAATTCCCCTTAATATTCAATTTTCTTTATTTTTTGGAATTTTCCTTTGTGCTGTTAGACTTTGCTTTTCACCAAAATTGACAATTCTAGGCCTACCGGAAGTACCCTATAGGTTTTAGGACGAAAACCTATAAGGTACTTCCCGTTGACCTAGAATCATGAAATTTGGCAAGAAGCAAGATCTTACAGCACAAATAAAGGGAAAATTTCAAAGAATAAAAAAAGTTGATAATCAAAAGGTGTCCCCATACATACATAGTTTTTGCCAATTAAGACCTCTGATTTATATGAGCGCTAATACAATTTAGAGGTCTAGCTTAATTGGTAACTAACAACGTTGGTACGGAAGCCTCGGTGGGCGAGTCCAACACGACTTAGCCGGCTTTATTGAAAAGTGTCTCAATTAGAGATTATAGGTATAGTGCTAATGAACCACAAAAAAAATCACAAAATTTTTATTCAATCGTTAAGTGCCATAAAATTGCATTTAAATTTTGCATTTTCAAATTTGACGAAAACGCTAGACGCAGTGGACGCCATATTTATCTATGTTTATGACGTCAGTTGGCTTGACAGTTGATACTTCTAAGTTTACATGGCCGTATGACGTAATAACAGTGCGACTACTATTTAATGGTGGTATAACAGATTTAAAAAGCTGGAACCTATGATTAAATTTTAAAATTTCGTTTGCTGTATAATGAACTTAAACTTAAAGTTAGAAAATCTGTCGCCAAAACATCTAATGTGTTCCGGAAGCTATCCTTGAGAGCCAGTTCCCATTCTAGGCCTAGCGTTACCATCTTCGACCGCATCATCACTTACCAACAGGTGAGATAGTGGTCGCACGATAGCCTATAAGATATAAGAAAAAAAAACTCCGACTGCTTTTTGCCTAAGCTATCTCAATAATATATTTTTAGATTTTTTTATCATATGGAGCAAAATACCCTATTGTATACTATATCTGTGAAACAGGTGTCAAATTGTAGGTAAAAAGACAAGGATGCCAGTAGTAGATAAATCTTCATGCTTAAAATTATTTCTAATAGATAAAATATCGTGTTAAAAACGGGTGATTCGGTTTTGACGGCCATTTTGTATATCTTTGGTTTAAATCTATATAGGTATATTGAGTGATGATTTAAATCAGCAATAGATAAATTATTACTTTTTCTAACTGTCAGACGCGTTTGCCTCAAATTATATCGATAAATCTCATTGAACAAAATTTTGATCAAGTTCAATAACAACCTGACCGCAAAATTCCACTCAGAAATTCAATAAGGCGTGTGTTTTAACGATGCTTTTATGTCTTTAAATGTCTGAATTATTAACGACTATAAGGTATGATGTGGAATTTTTTATGAAGAAACGCGTAAAGAACTTCTTCGAGCTATCTTGTACTGAGGGGGGTAAATAAGGGGTGATGCCCCCGTTTGCTCTCTCCCTTCCTCCAGCTCTGTGCGTGTGAGAGGTCGTTACTTGACCTACTTGCTGTCATGTATGCCTTGCTTGATTATACGCTTTGATGATGTGAATAGACCACAATCATTATACTTGAGATGTCTCGTTTGTCTCCTTTTTGTTCCATTTGTTCTGCCTTTAAAAAAACCACTGACCAAAACGTTTGGTTGTCTTTAAAGAGTTATTTATGGAATGAACTCACATACGGTATTAATTGATAGTTTTACCTCGTAAAAGAATGAAATTAAACGTTAAGACTGCAAAATTGACTCGTACTTGCCTTTAAACACTATCGAGCAAGACCATATATGAGAACAGAGGATTTTGCTTTACTTTGAGGAAATAAAAATAAAACGGCATTTGAGGTTATACATATATTGAGTATACAAATCGACTTCTAATCTCTTAAGGTATTACTATAATAATTCTGCTTAAGAGTTAGAAAAAAATGACTGTAAATTATGAGTACTTTCTGCCAGCAAACTTAGATTTTTCACCCTTCAACGGCACCAAACCGACTGGAGTCACCAAAGACACGTGATGCTGTAAAATATGAGATGATAATGAAATTTTTGAAACATAATTAAGATAGTTGAAAAACTAAAACAACCGACTTCCTTGCCCCGCGAGTCAGTTTAAGTAACAAGTTTGAGACGTTTATCGTTATATCTCTGAACATACTTATCAGATCTCGATGAAATTACAATGGGAACTACATCAGAAACGTAACCTACCGATTACAAAAATAATCATTCCAATCGGTTCACAATTGACGGAGTAATCGCGTAACATACACAAAAAAAACACAGAGGAATTGAAAACCTCCTTGTTTTTGGAAGTCGGTTGAACATAAATAATCCCGCTGATACGACCTGACGGATAATCAAAGTAATCCGAATTTTTGTTTCATCTTCGTCATCATAATCAGCTTATGTCAGTCCACTGCTAGACGTAGGCCTCTCCCAAGATTACTTTTGTTCAAAGATTTATAATTTCACTAAAAGTGCCCCGCAGCTTCGCCCGCGTTAAAAAGTATCTTATTGTCTAATGTGAAGAAGTCCCGAACAAACAAATATACAAAATGATTTTCGCATTTATAATATAGGTGTTAATGGTGTTGATCTATCTTTAAATCTTTAAACGAATTTTTGAGTAGAGACCGCGTATAGGGTTTGCGCTCTAAAACTCAGTGGAGGGCAAGATTTGGTTGAGAGTAGCCGAGGACCTCGGTAACTCTAATCCAGCTCCAGCTCGGTCCGAGGATCATGCTTAGTTACGTATTATACCAAAGGTCTGTCTGTTTTGAAACGTCGTATCAACAGGCTTCCTCGACACGGACCTTGTGCCTAGTGTGGGGCCGCAGCTAAATATGTATGTTACATCTACATTAAATTCAATGAATAATAATGTTCTATTGCATCTTCTCAATCTTTTGTACAGTAAGTGTTTAAAAAGAATAACAAAAATAAAACAAATAAATTAATATTAGTAGTGAGGTCACAGTTTTATATATGATTGTAAAACTGGTTGTGGTTGATGAAAATGCGTGAGAAAATGGTAACATTGGTGTCACCACCACGCTACTTTGATTATATGTTTAGACCTTAATTTTTAATCTTCTGGGTGATGCTGAATTGATCAGGCCACGGAGGTGGTTCAAACATGCCGCTTAGTGATTTGCCGAGTTTCAGCAAGATTTACGAGTACGACCGTATAAGGCAGTGGTAAAGAGAAAGAAAGAAAATACATTCAATACCACAAATTAAGGAATATCACACAAATTAAACAACACAAATTAAAATTAAGGAACACTTAAAATCCTAATTCAATAAATCGCTAAAGTAATCTAAAGGTACGACCATACCGCGACGTCCTACGTCCGCGTGCGGGGCCGCGATCTAATTTTCAATCGTTTTCTGAACGCCATAGATCGCGTTTGGTTTGAACCAGTCTACATACAAATACTACTACGTATACAAATACTACTGCTATATCGCGCCCGCGCACGCGACTGCAGGAAGCCGTGTAGTGGCCAAACCTTAAGTGCTGAAATAAAAATAAAATGTCAATACGATACCGGGGTCACTCCACTCTCAGCTGCCATTTTCATTTGTTCCTTAGCTCTCTCCAAGTAAGGTATAAGAGCTGGCTTAGTGTTAGTATCCTTCAGGACTTCCTCGATGTCAGGCGCTGTCCATGTAGAGATGTCCATCGCTGGCACTATTACTTCAACTTCATCCTAGAAGATATAATATAATTATTATAATAATTAAGATAGTTTAAAAACTAAAACAACCGACTTCCATGCCCCGCGAGTCACTTTCAGTAGCAAGTTTGAGACGTTCATCGTCATATCTCTGGAGATACTTACCAGATCTCGATGAAATTACAATGGGACCACCTTGAAAATGTACCCTACCGGTTAAAAAAGAATCATTCAAATTGGTTCA
Organism: Cabera pusaria; assembly: GCA_954871355.1. NCBI lineage: Eukaryota > Metazoa > Arthropoda > Insecta > Lepidoptera > Geometridae > Cabera > Cabera pusaria. The sequence continues at coordinate 17,446,262 of OX940902.1, forward strand.
CAATTGATTAAGTAATCGCGTGACATACGTACAAAAAAAACATACAGGCGAATTGAGAACCCCTTCTTTTTGGGAAGTCGGTTAATAACTAATTCTTAAAATGAAAAATGATGCCTAATCACTCAATAAAAAGTTATTCCTATCTGGGCATGTTTAGGATTAACGAATCCTACACATATTTTGTTTTGTTTCGTATTGACGACTATCTCGCCTAGTGGTAAGCGATGATGTGGTCGAAGATTGTAAACACGCCAGGGCCGGTAGTCTCTACATGAATAGCGGTGAATTTCGACCGATTTCGTTGATACGAAAAGAGATGCAGATAACTACTGTCTAGCTGCATCTCATTCCAGCAGACGTTTGCGATGACAAGACGCATCGCTATCAATGTATAAACTTCCACCCCTGGCCTAGAGTATTCTGATTTTCAAGTGTTATGGCGTAATATGGATGTTAATGACGGCATTTTTTTAAATATCTTATAGGCTAGCGTTTGACCACTATCACACCTGTTGGTAAGTGATGATGTGGTGGAAGATGGTAAGCACGCACGGTTTATTAACTATCGGCAATAGCCCAATGGATAGGGTGTCGGACTGGCGATCGAGAGGTCGTGAGTTCGATCCCCACCCCACCCATTGCACTATTGACGTGAATCCACTCCAGACACAAGCATATTTAGCTTAGTTGGAGGGGTTAACAAGAATACTAGTAATGTGCTACCCACATTGCGAGTAATCTTTAAAAAAAAAAAAAAAAAAAGATGTTTTTCCTTCACCGGAGGGCCACTGTGAGAAGCGAACATAATTTTTTCGATTGAAAAATCCATTGGCCCTCAAACTTTTCAGATTTCAGATTTTCTACTTGATGGTGGTGAGCTATGGTAGGTCGGGCGAAACATCAACCAAAAGAACACCCGTGCTAGGATTTGAACCGGCAACCTCTCGCTTACAAGTCAAGCCATCCCATACGCCAACAGACCGTCAATAATATGTGATTCTCTTTTTCATAAATACCTAGAGAGATATATTATATCAAAGGTGGTCTTCTAATATATTATTTTCAAATTCAAATTTATTTATTTCATAAAAAGTACATTCTTATATACATGCAGCCATTTCCGACAAACTAGGTGTTGGTGACATTTGTATTTTGGTAGAAAGTTCCTTATCATTGTGAAACTACATTTAATGTACATTTTTTGAGTCTTAGTGTCCAAATTAAAAATCTAGCATTAGTTTAAAATAGTAATAAATAATATATAATAATATAAATAAATAATATAAATAATATCAAGATCTGTTCTGGTCTGGGTATCTTCAGAGAAATGGAGATAAACACATAAAATATTCAACTGAAATGACCCACATGGGTTGTAAAGTCGGTCATTCGTTTTTATACAATTATTATGAACAATATTTTGTCACCTGAATTGTTCAAAAAACACAGCATATTACCACACATGGCTAAAATCATATACAAACTAAAAGTTCTTACAATGTTTTACTACCATTAGCGGTTTCTAAAGAGATTGTTAATTGTTAACCTAGTTCTCTTATATTCATAGACTTTTTCTAGTGCCGTACAAATGTAACATTAACCAAGACCTATTGTCTAGATTATTTTAAGAAGTCATCTACATCTAGACAAAGCAATATTGTAATGTTTTTCTAGCAAATATCTTTCTTCAAGTTAGCGCCTGAAAAAAGTTACTGAACATTTATTTGCTCTGCATCATGACTATGCATCAACTATGCATCTTCCTTAAGTTAACAAAAACATTGCTACATGTACTTAGGAATTACATTGTACAGGCATTTATGACAAGATATTACTTTTAAATCCTACAGAGGATGTAGCTAATTTCTTGTGCATTCAAGTCGGCCGTATGTCCCTCAGAGTACACAGACGTTTTAGCTACAGGCGAATGTAACATAGAAATATGTATTTTTTTTAATATAGTTTCTATGTAATCCCCTGGAACTAGGAACACTCGTAGAAACCCTCCTTTACAAGACGAGTTAAAATAAATGAGTAAAAAAAAAAGGTTTGTACAAACATACCTCTTTCCCGTCATGCTTGTTTATCATAATGTTTTGATAAGACCTGGTGTAGTAAGGTCGCAGATCAATGTTCAAGTTCGGGTTATCTAGCTCTTCCTTCAGCTCAGCTCTGCTCCAGATCTTGCTGCCATTCGGGGAAAGAATGTTGGCGTGGATTTCCGATGTTGCGTCCTGAAATATATTAAAATTAGCAATTATTTCAATTTAAGAAAGTTTTTAGGCGAATCTATTTGAATCTATGCAGGGTGGTAGGACACTATCTAGTGTCTGCCTAACCAGCTACCACCTACAAGTTGGAAAATCTGTCGCCAAACATCTGATGTGCTTCGGCAGCAGTCCTTGAGAGCCAGTTCCCATTCTAGATCTAGCGTGCTACTATCCGCGACCGCATCATCACTTACCAACAGGTGAGATAGTGGTCATACGCTTGCTTAGAAAAAAATAAGATGTTCCCTCCATATAAAAAACATTGCTTAGTTGAACCCGTTTCTACCAGTGTTATACTATGTGAACCAAAGAACATGATTGGTAGATATGAAACGCATCCATAGCAACGTAGTAAAGCACATCTCTGGTGAAAAAACACCCTATGTCTAGTAATAGCAACGTATGGGATGTATATGGTCCAATTTTATATTTTTGTGTGGACAAGTAAACTCTTCCCTGATCAAGCGTTTGACCACTAGCTCACCTGTTGGTATGTGACGATGTGGTCGAGGATGGTAACACGCTAGGCCTAGAATGGGAACTCGGTCCCAATTTTCAGAAGATATAATACCGGTGTTTTTTGACACATTTTTCAACATATATGTGGTAGATAGCCAGGCAGAGTTCTACCACCATGCAGAAAGTTATTAGATTCATACATGCTTGCCCAAGACCTGTATCCTGCCTGTTAAGTCGGGGGGTTCAGTACGTACCTCTGTAGTCCCAGTGAACAAGAAATACATGATCTTATTGAGAGCATCAATGAGAGGCTTCTTCTCCGCTCTTTCAGCTTTTGAGCTTTTTTCAATCTCACGTGAGAGTTCACCAAGTGTCCATGTTTTTATGACGGGGTAAGTTGAAGCAAAAGTCACGAGAGTTGCGAGGATTAGGAGCTTCATTGTGCTGTAAACAATGTAATGGATAAGTGTAATGCTGGACGCGTCACCGAGTGCTCCTCGAGATCCTGAAGAAGGCCTCTGAGTGCCTAGTGTGAGTTTCTTTAGATTTATTTACTCACTCATTCACGTTAAAGTAAACGCAGATTTGTATGGAAATTACAATGTTACCTTTTATGCACACTAGATGGCACTTTTTAATTCCATACAAATCTGCGTTTACTGTAAGGGTCAGTTCACACCGCAAAGCGACGCGACGCGACGCGTCGTAACGATGCTTTTGGTTTCGCGCGGCGCAGGCGCAGCAAAACGCGCGACGCCACCAAATTATCTCCATGCAATGTGTATCTTATAACGTAGTTAATAAAGTTCAATTGTTTATCACGCGGTTTCCCGCTGCGCCGCGCGGCGCCTGAAGCCGCCTAACTATCTCAATGAAATTTGTATCTTTTTGTTTAGTAAATAAAGTTATTTTTTGTATGACTCTCTTAATAAGGGCGCGCCGCGTCGCGTCATGTCGCGTCGCGGTCTGAGCTGACCCTAACGTGCTTTAGTAAGTAAACCAATCTATAAAACTCGCACTAGGCACTCCGAATGAGGCCGAAACATTTGACGATCGCTATATTGACATCGCGTAAGTCTCGTTTTTAAATCAATAAATGTAATTAATGTATGATTTTACCTATATTTTGTAAAGGGAGCCCTAAAGTCTAAAGCCCAACTCCATTTATTCAGGTAGGTCGTTGCCACACACGCAAGGGTTATCGCCACCTGCCCGCGTTCGTTGACTCTCAAGAGCTGTGTGCTGCTGTCATCACAGTAGTGTGCGGCAGATTTTCTTCTTGATGGTGGTATGTTACTTTTTGGTAGCGTATCGCGTAATAAACACCCAAATAAAGACCTACAGATTCATTGAGAACTTCCTTCTGTGGGCTTCTCCCATCAATAAGTATTTATATTCTCTTTGCCATCAATTCATATAATTGCATTTTATTTGTCATCGTGAGTTGCTAAACTCCATATTTGAAGTCGGTGTAAAATCGCATCTAAATCGCATAAACCATTACGGACGTAAATTGGCACATTATTTCTTGCACACAATCAACCAACCTCTCAATATAAACACCAGCACCTTCTCCGTTCCTTCGTGGGTAAACATAAAACTGGCCAAGTGCGAGTCAGAGTCGCGTCTTGCATCGCACTCTTAGGGAGGGTTCAGGGTTCCGTACTACAGTACAATACGAAACATATCAGAGTTCAAACTCATATTTGATATATGATATTACCACGAACATTTTGTTTGGTATACGAATTCACGGAGAATGTCGACACCGCGTTCTAGAAAGACGGGACTCATTTACTAGCGCCATCTATGTCATTTTGCCGAAACTAATAATAAAGGTTGTTAGCTTAACAAACATAGATGTCGTTATACTAAAAAACAAGGTTTTTGTATGGGGATCCCCTTTAATTGTTAATTTTATTTTGTTTTTAGTATTGGAGACAGACCGACAGACAGACAGACAAATAGACAGACTGACAGCCGAGGCTTAGTAATAGGGTCCCGTTTTACCCTTTGTTGATTTTTTATAAGAATTTTGATTATTAGAAGCCAGACTAGCACCCAATTAGCGATAAGGCCCACATCACAGCACAATACTGTAATCTAATAGGTTTGCCAATAGGTTATCTTCAAATTGCGGGTATTTAAACCCACTTAAGTACAGTGCTTTCAACTACAATATTTAACTATGCCAACACTATAAAAATAAGATACAAATGTAATAAGTTTTTTAAGCGGACATCAATCTTTTGAACTTAAATCAAGTAGATATGTTTATGGTAGAATGATACAGGAAAATCGAAACATCTGTGACAAGCAAAACCTTGGTGTGTCACCTTTTTGTGCGTTTTAAACAACCTGGCCATTCCAGAGTGCCTTATTAAAGTCAAAACACCTCTCTCAGCACAGGACTCTCTCTACTCTCTCAGGTATCTCTCAGTCTCAATCGAATAAAAAAAATATTTTTAATATTAAAGACTAGCTGCGCCCCGCGGCTTCGCTTGTGTCAAAAAGTATATAATGTATGTATTTGTTTATATATATTTTTTTGTAATATATGATAAGTTCAAATTCGAGTGAGTAAAATGTACTGAGGAAGTAAAATGATACGAGTAAAGTCGGGCCTTCCTTGTATGTAATGTTATAATTATAATATTTTCCAGTTATATATGTCTCACTCCAGCATATTGGCTATTCTTGTGAAATATGTCAGCTCATCGGTCAAATCATTTGATCGTTAAGAGGCAACAAACTTTTGCATTTATAATAGACTACCTGTACCCCGCGGCTTTACCTGGGTTAAAAATTATCCTATAACCTAATCCATAATAAAGACTATAGGCAAAGTTTTAGCTAAACCGGATCGGCTGTTCGACCGTGAAGAAGTCTCAAACAAACATACAAACTATTAGCATTTATAATATTGGTGTTGATGAATTGAAATACAGAATATCATCTCTAATTTAGTAGATCATATAGCTGCATTAAAGTCGGTACCGTTATAAAACAATATTTAACTTACCTAACTTGATTCTTGCACCGGCTACCACGTTGTAAATACACTAATTAATTCGGTATGCAGTAAAGACTGCCTTACAATGGTCAGTTCCGCCGTGAGTCTGGGGACACACTGCGTAGTGCGTGTAAATAAATACTTACTAACATCGACGTCCTAGCAATAATGTGTTTGCTCACTTGTGTATGTAGTGTTGTTCATAAACTAAAGGCTGGCTTACATTGAGTTTCTCGTACGCTTGAAGGCAAGAATATCAGGGCGACTATCTCAAACATTTTTAATCAAAGTCTATTTCACCGAGTTCTAGCGTGATGCTCCAATGCCAGCCAAGTTTCAAGATGAGTTAAAATTGCTGAGATGAAATTTTTATGTGGTTTAATGGTAGATTAAACTTGTTGTCTATCGCCTTCTGTGTTTTTTTTATTTCAGGTAGTCGTTTAACCACTATCTCGGCAGGTGGTAAGCGATGATATTGTTGTGGATGGTGAACCACTAAAATAATCAACACCAATATTATAAATGCGAAAGTCAGTTTGTTTATTTGTTTGTTTGTTTGTTTGTTTGTTTGGGACTTCTTCACGGTCAAACGGCTTGACCGATTTGGCTGAAATTTTGTACAAAGATAGATCAACACCAATATTATAAATGCGAAAGTCAGTTTGTTTATTTGTTTGTTTGTTTGTTTGTTTGTTTGTTTGGGACTTCTTCACGGTCAAACGGCTTGACCAATTTGGCTGAAATTTTGTACAAAGATAGAACATATGGCAGAATAGGATATAGGATAATTTTTTTTTGGCTATCGAGTCAGGGGGTCCAAATATTTTAAATTGAATTTTGTAAATATAAGATCTCTTTTCGAATAAACGGCTTGACCGATTTGTCTGAAATGTTGTATAGAGACAGTTCATAGGGCAGAATAGGATATAGGATACTTTTTTTCTGGCTGTCGAGTCAGGGGGTTCAGATATTTTTAATTGAATTTTGTAAATATAAGATCTCTTTTCGAATAAACGGCTTGACCGATTTGCCTGAAATGTTGTATAGAGACAGTTCGTAGGGCAGAATAGCATATAGGATACTTTTTTTCTGGCTGTCGAGTCAGGGGGTCCAGATATTTTTAATTGAATTTTGTAAATATAAGACCTCTTCTCGAATAAACAGCTTGACCGATTTGCCTGAAATTTTGTGTGAATATATTTCATAGGGCAGAATAGGATAAAGGATAATTTTTTTCTGGCTGTCGAGTCAGGGGGTCCAGATATTTTTAATTGAATTTTGTAAATATAAGACCTCTTCTCGAATAAACAGCTTGACCGATTTGCCTGAAATGTTGTTTAAAGACAGTTCAAAAGGCAGAATAGAATATAGAATACTTTTTTTCAGGCTATCGAGTCAGAGGGTACAAACTTTTTAATTGAAATTTGTAAATATAAGATCTCTTCTCGAATAAATGGCTTGACCGATTTGCTTGAAATGTTGTATAATGACAGTTCATAGGGTAGAATAGGATATAGGATACTTTTTTTTGGCTGTCGAGTCAGGGGGTCCAGATATTTTAAATTAAATTTTGTAAATATAAGACCTCTTCTCGAATAAACAGCTTGACCGATTTGCCTGAAATGTTGTTTAAAGACAGTTCAAAAGGCAGAATAGAATATAGAAAACTTTTTTTCTGGCTATCGAGTCAGAGGGTACAAATATTTTTAATTGGAATTTGTACATATAAAATCTCTTCTTGAATAAACGGCTTGACCGATTTGCCTGAAATTTTGTGTGAATGCATGTCATAGGGCAGAATAGGATATAGGATACTTTTTTTCTGGCTGTCGAGTCAGGGGGTTCAGATATTTTTAATTGAATTTTGTAAATATAAGATCTCTTTTCGAATAAACGGCTTGACCGATTTGCCTGAAATGTTGTATAGAGACAGTTCGTAGGGCAGAATAGCATATAGGATACTTTTTTTCTGGCTGTCGAGTCAGGGGGTCCAGATATTTTTAATTGAATTTTGTAAATATAAGACCTCTTCTCGAATAAACAGCTTAACCGATTTGCCTGAAATTTTGTGTGAATATATTTCATAGGGCAGAATAGGATAAAGGATAATTTTTTTCTGGCTGTCAAGTCAGGGGGTCCAGATATTTTTAATTGAATTTTGTAAATATAAGACCTCTTCTCGAATAAACAGCTTGACCGATTTGCCTGAAATGTTGTTTAAAGACAGTTCAAAAGGCAGAATAGAATATAGAATACTTTTTTTCAGGCTATCGAGTCAGAGGGTACAAACTTTTTAATTGAAATTTGTAAATATAAGATCTCTTCTCGAATAAATGGCTTGACCGATTTGCTTGAAATGTTGTATAATGACAGTTCATAGGGTAGAATAGGATATAGGATACTTTTTTTTGGCTTTCGAGTCCAGATATTTTTGATTAAATTTTGTAAATTTAAGACCTCTTCTCGAATAAACGGCTTGACCGATTTGCCTGAAATGTTGTATAAAGACAGTTCATAGGGCAGAATAGGATATCGGATACTGTTTTTTGTCCATCGAGTCTGAGTGTTTAGATTTTTTTTATTGAATTTTGTGAATGTGTGTCCTCTTATCAGCTAAACAGCTTGACCGATTCAGCTGAAATTTTGTACACAGACAGTCAAAAAGACATAGAAGGGCAACGAATACTTTTTTTTGGGTGGAAATTTCGGTTGTCTATATTTTTATTATGGAATTTTGTAAATGTGTGGCCTCTATTTGGCCAAACGGCTTGACCGATTCAGATGAAATTTTGTACAAACACATTGAATAGGGCATAAAAGGGCAAAGAATACTTTTTTTCGGCAGTTAAGTGTGGGTACCTATATTTTTTGTTAACTTTACATAGAGTTTGCATAATCATAAAAGTTTTACCTTAGGTTCATAGATTATGACTAAACTTAATAAGTGCCTTAATCAACACCAATATTATAAATGCGAAAGTCAGTTTGTTTATTTGTTTGTTTGTTTGTTTGTTTGGGACTTCTTCACGGTCAAACGGCTTGACGGATTTGGCTGAAATTTTGTACAAAGATAGTACATAGGGCAGAATAGGATATAGGATACTTTTTATTTGGCTATCGAGTCAGGGGGTCCAGATATTTTTAATTGAATTTTGTAAATATGAGACTTCTTCTCGAATAAATGGCTTGACCGATTTGCCTGAAATTTTGTATGAATACATGTCATAGGGTAGAATAGGATATAAAATACTTTTTTTTTGGCTGTCGAGTCAGGGGGTCCAAATATTTTTAATTGAATTTTGTAAATATAAGACTTCTTCTCAAATAAACGGCTTAACCGATTTGCCTGAAATTTAGTATGAATACATGTCTTAGAGCAAAATAGGATTTGAGAAACTTTTTTTCTGGCTGTCGAGTCAGGGGATCCAGATATTTTAAATTGAATTTTGTAGATATAAAACCTCTTTCGAATAAACGGCTTGACTGATTTGCCTGCAATGATGTATATAGACAGTTCATAGGGTAGAATAAGATATAGAACCCTGTTTTTTTGGCTGTCAAGTCAGGGGGTCCAGATATTTCAAATTGAATTTTGTAAATATAAAATCTCTTCTCGAGTAAACGGCTTGACCGATTTGCCTGAAATGTTGTATACAGACAGTTCATAGGGTAGAATAGGATATAGGATACTTTTTTTCTGGCTATCGAGTCAGGGGGTCCAAATATTTTTCATTGAATTTTGTAAATATAAGACTTCTTCTCAAATAAACGGCTTAACCGATTTGCCTGGAATTTTGTATGAATACATATCTTAGAGCAGAATAGGATTAAGGATACTTTTTTTCTGGCTGTCGAGTCAGGGGGTCCAGATATTTTAAATTTAATTTTGTAAATATAAAACCTCTTCTCGAATAAACGACTTGACCGATTTGCCTGAAATGTTGTATATAGACAGTTCATAGGGTAGAATAAGATATAGGACCCTGTTTTTTTGGCTGTCGAGTCAGGAGGTCCAAATATTTTTAACTAAATTTTGTAAATATAAGACTTCTTCTCGAATAAATGGCTAGACCGATTTGCCTGAAATGTTGCATGAATACGTGTCATAGGGCAGAATAGGATATAGGATACTTTTTTTTTGGCTGTCAAGTCAGGGGGTCCGGATATTTTAAATTGAATTTTGTATATATAAAACCTCTTCTCGAATAAACGACTTGACCAATTTGCCTGCAATGTTGTATACAGACAGTTCATAGGGTAGAATAGGATATAGGATCTTTTTTTTTTGGCTGTCGAGTCAGGGGGTCCAAATATTTTTAATTGAATTTTGTAAATATAAAACTTCTTCTCAAATATACGGCTTAACCGATTTGCCTGAAATTTATTATGAATACATGTCTTAGAGCAGAATAGGATTAAGGATACTTTTTTTCTGGCTGTCGAGTCAGGGGGTCCAGATATTTTAAATTGAATTTTGTAAATATAAAACCTCTTCTCGAATAAACGGCTTGACCGATTTGCCTGAAATATTGTATATAGACAGTACATAGGGTAGAATAATATATAAGACACTTTTTTTCTGGCTGTCGAGTCAGGGGGTCCAAATATTTTTAACTGAATTTTGTAAATATAAGACTTCTTCTCGAATAAACGGCTTGACCGATTTGCCTGAAATGATGTATGAATACATGTCATAGGGCAGAATAGGATATACGATACTTTTTTTCTGGCCGTCGTGTCAGGGGGTCCAGATATATTAAATTGAATTTTGTAAATATAAGACCTCTTATCGAATAAACGGCTTGACCGATTTGCCTGAAATGTTGTATAAAGACAGTTCATAGGAAAGAATAGGATATCGGATACTTTTTTCCGGCTGTCGAGTCTAGGTGCCCAGTTTTGCAAATGTGTGGCCTACTCTCGGTCAAACGGGTTAACCTTTTTAGCTGAAATTTTGTACACAGACAGTCAATAAGACATGGAAGGACAACGAATTCTTTTTTTTGGTTGGCAATTTCGGGTGTCTAGATTTTTATTATGGAATTTTGTGAATGTGTGGCCTCTTTTCGGCCAGACGGCTTGACCGATTCAGATGAAATTTTGTACAAAGAATAATAGTATAGTATATAATAGGGCATAAAAGGGCAGGGAATACTTTTTTAGCAATTAAGTGTGGGTGCCTTTATTTTTTGTTAACTTTACATAGTTTGCATAATCATAAAAGTTTGACCTTAGGTCCATCTATAATGACTAAACTTAAGATGTGTCCTAATAAGGCCATCAAACTGTCAGGGTCAAATTTACGCGATAGCTTTGCTTGCCCAACGTGTTTTATCTGCTTTGTGGGAAGTAATTCAGAAACATTTGTGTTAACAGCCACATTTAACCTTAGGGTCATAGGTGTTGACTTAGTAGGTCATCAAAACTAAAACTGTCATAAAAAGCCGTAAACATTTTTCGCACTCGCTTCCCTCGCGCAAACATTTGTTTTGTCTACTTTGTAGGTAATATTTCAGCATTTTTTGTATTTTAATAGCCACATGCATCAAATCGAGTCATAGATTAAAACAGTACAGCCTTCAATAACGATAAAGATTATTAACCATAATAATCATAATGATTATTAACTTTAAAATAAAATATTATGTTTGTTTTAAGTGTTTCACACTTTATATTTTTGTATATTGTTAAACACAATCCAAAATTTCATCGTACCGACGGGACTTGAACCCGCAACCTCCGGAATAACATGTTCCGGTGCTTTGCCAATAAAGCCACGGCGCGAAGTATCGTACGACGAAATTAGTGGATTGCATTTTTTTTTTACCCAATTATGCATTGGTGGCGCCGTCTATGACTACTTATTACGTAAGTTAATCATTCGGAAGAATACATTACAGTTTTCAAATCCGACGAGAGATGTTGCACTGCGTAAATCAAATATTATGTTTGTTTTAAGTGTTTCACACTTTATATTTTTGTAAATTGTTAAACACAATCCAAAATTTCATCGTACCGACGGGACTTGAACCCGCAACCTCCGGAATAACATGTTCCGGTGCTTTGCCAATTAAGCCACGGCGCGAAGTATCGTACGACGAAATTAGTGGATTGCATTTTTTTTTTACCCAATTATGCATTGGTGGCGCCATCTATGATTAACTTACGTAATAAGTAGTCATAGATGGCGCCACCAATGCATAATTGGGTAAAAAAAAATGCAATCCACTAATTTCGTCGTACGATACTTCGCGCCGTGGCTTAATTGGCAAAGCACCGGAACATGTTATTCCGGAGGTTGCGGGTTCAAGTCCCGTCGGTACGATGAAATTTTGGATTGTGTTTAATAATTTACAAAAATATAAAGTGTGAAACACTTAAAACAAACATAATATTTGATTTACGCAGTGCAACATCTCTCGTCGGATTTGAAAACTGTAATGTATTCTTCCGAATGATTAACTTACGTAATAAGTAGTCATAGATGGCGCCACCAATGCATAATTGGGTAAAAAAAAAATGCAATCCACTAATTTCGTCGTACGATACTTCGCGCCGTGGCTTAATTGGCAAAGCACCGGAACATGTTATTCCGGAGGTTGCGGGTTCAAGTCCCGTCGGTACGATGAAATTTTGGATTGTGTTTAACAATTTACAAAAAAAACTTTAAAATAAGTATCAAGTTTAACCTTAGGGTCATCGATGTTGACTTAGTAGGTCATAACAACTTTCTGGGTCATAAAAAGTTTAAAAAATTTTTCGCGCTCGCGCTAGCACTTCTTTTATTAACTTTGTAGGTAATATTTCAACATTTTTTGTAATTTTTAATAGCCAACCACATGCATCAAAACGAGTTTATAAATTGAAACAGTACAACCTTCAATAATCATAATGATTAATAACATTAAAATAAGTAGATATCAAGTTAAACCTTTGTGTCATTAGTGTTGACTTATTACGTCATAAAAACTGTCTGGGTCATAAAAAGTCGTAAAAAATTTTCGCGCTCGCTTCGCTCGCGCAGTGATAGCGCACGCTGTGCTCGCACAAGATTTGTTATATCTACTTTGTAGAAAATAATTCAGCAACTTTTGTATTTTAATAGCCACATGCATCAAAACGATTCATAGATTGAAACAGTACAACCTTCTATAATGATAAAGATTATTAACCTTAAAATAAGTGGATATCAAGTTTAACCTTAGGGTTATCGGTGTTGACTTAGTAGGTCATAAAAGCTGTAAAGGTTATAAAAGGTCGTAAAAAATTTTCGCGCTCGCTTCGCTCGCGCAAGCATTTGTTTTGTCTTCTTTGTTGGTAATATTTCAGTAACTTTTATATATTAATAACCACATGCATCAAAACGAGTCATACATTAAAACAGTACAACCTTCAATAATCAAAATGATTATTAACTTTAAAATAAGTATCAAGTTTAACCTTAGGGTCATCGATGTTGACTAAGTAGGTCATAACAAATGTCTGGGTCATAAAAAGTTGTAAAAAAAATTTCGCACTCGCGCTGGCACTTCTTTTATTAACTTTGTAGGTAATATTTCAACATTTTTTGTATTTTATAATAATAGCCAGCCACATGCATCAAAACGAGTTTATAAATTGAAACAGTGCAACCTTCAATAATCATAATGATTATTAACATAAAAATAAGTGGATATCAAGTTTTACCTTTGTGTCATCAGTGTTGACTTATTACGTCATAAAAACTGTCAGGGTCATAAAAAGTCGTTAACATTTTTCGCGCTCGCTGCGCTCGCGCTGTGTTAGAGCCCGCTATGCTCGCGCAAGCATTTGTTATATCTTCTTTGTAGAAAACATAGCCACATGCATCAAAAGGAGTCATAGATTAAACAGTACAACCTTCAATAATGATAAAGATTATTAACCTAAAAATAAGTGGATATCAAGTTTAACCTTAGGGTTATCGGTGTTGACTTAGTTGGTCATAAAAGCTGTCAGGGTCATAAAAGGTCGTAAAAAATTTTCGCGCTCGCTTCGCTCGTGCAATAATAGCGCTCGCTGCGCTCGCGCAAGCATTTGTTTTATCTTCTTTGTTGGTAATATTTCAGTAAATGTTGTATATTTATAACCACATGCATCAAAACGAGTAATACATTAAAACCTTCGAGCATTTACCAATGGAGATGTTAACGTTGTAATCCGCAAACATTTTTTTCTGCCGATACTTACGGGGGACGAGGTAAACACGCATTGCACACACATAAATCACACTAACTTGAAACACGCACACAGTATTAAAAATACAGCGTAGTTACGCACGCTCATATGGCCAAAAATGGCTATATGGCCAGCAAAGGGGAACGCCTTGCGTTATATTCTCAATTGGTAAATGCTCGAAGATTAAAACAGTACAACCTTCAATAATCATAATAATTATTAATCTTAAAATTAGTGGATATCAAGTTTAACCTTTGTGGTATCGGTGTTAGGAGGTCATAAAAACTGTCAGGGTCATAAAAAGTCGTAAACATTTTTCACCATCGCTTCGCTCGCACATTGATAGCGCTAGCTACGCTCGCGCAAGCATTTGTCTTATCTTATTTGTAGGTAATATTTTATCATTTTATGTATTTAAATAGCCACATGCATCAAAACGAGTTTATAATTTTAAACAGTTCAACCTTCAATAATTATAATCATTATTTTACCTTAAAATAAGTGGATATCAAGTTAAACCCTAGGGTTATCGGTGTTGACATAGTAGTTCATAAAAACTGTCAGGGTCATAAAAGATCATAAAAAAAATTTGCGCTCGCTTCGCTTGCGCAGTAATAACGCTATATAGCATATAATAGCGTGTTTTAACAGCCTCATACATTAGACTGACTCAAATAATTAAACAGCAAAACTTGGTAAACCTTGCTTAGGTTTACCAAGTAATGATTAATGACTTTAACAATAGACGATATCGAGTTCAACCTAAGAGTCATCTACAGTGACTTGATTGTTAGGTTATAAAACTCTCAGGGTCATAAAAAGTCATAAAAAGTCATAAAAAATGTTTGCTCGCGCAGCTATTTACCATAATTTCTTTGTAAGAAATGTATCAGGAACTTTTGTGTTGAGTCAAACAATTAAACAGCACAACTTCGTATACCTAACCAAAATGATTAATGACTTTAACAATAGAGGATATTAAGTTCTACTTTGGGGTCATCTATGGTGACTTGGGCTAAGAGATTATTGATCTAGACCTCAAAGGTCATAAAGACACTATAACGCGGGCGAAGCCGCGGGTAACAGCTAGTTAGGCCATAAAACTGTCAGGGTCATGAAAAATTGTCATCAAAATTTACGCGATGGCTTCGCTTGCCCAACGTGTTTTATCTGCTTTGTGGGAAGTATTTCATAAGCATTCGAGTTTTAACAGCCACATTTAACCTTAGGGTCATCGGTGTTGACTTAGTAGGTTATAAAAACTATCAGCGTCATAAAACGTAAAATTTTTTGCGCCCACTTCACTCGCGCAGTGATAGCGCTCGCTGCGCTCGCGCAATAATTTGTTTGATTTACTTTGTAGGTAATATTTCAGCAACTTTTGTATTTTAATAGCCGCATGCATCAAAAGGAGTTTATTAATTGAAACAGTACAACCTTCAATAATCATAATGAATTTTTACCTTAAAATAAGTGTATATCAAGTTTAACCTTAGGGTCATCGGTGTTGACTTAGAAGATCATAAACACTGTCAGGGTAGTAAAAGGTCGTAAACATTTTTCGCGCTCGCTACGCTCGCGCAGTGATGGCACTCGCAAGTATTTGTTATATGTATTTTGTTGGATACATTTCAGCAACTTTTGTATTTTAATAGTCACATTCATCAAAACATCACATAAATTGGAACAGTACAGACTTCAATAATCATAATGAATTTTACCTTAAAATAAGTGGATATCAAGTTAAACCTTAGATTCATCGGTATAGACTTAGTAGGTCATAAAAACTGTCAGGGTCATAAAATGACGTAAAAATTTTCGCGCTCGCTTCGCTCGCGCATTCATAGCTCTCGCTGTGCTCGCGCAAACCTTTATTTTATCTACTTTGCAGGTAATATTTCAGCATTTTTTGTATTTTAATAGCCACATGCATCAAAAGGAGTTTATAATTGGAACAGTTACAACCTTCAATAATCATAATGATTTTTTACCTTAAAATAATTGGAAATCAAGTTAAACCTTTGTCTCATCAGTGTTAACTTAAAAGGTCATAAACACTGTCAGGGTCATAAAAGGTCGTAAACATTTTTCGCGCTCGCTTCGCTCGCGCTGTTATAGCGCTCGCAAGCATTTGTTATATGTACTTTGTTGGATACATTTCAGCAACTTTTGTATTTTAATAGCCACATTCATCAAAACATGACATAAATTGGAACAGTACAGACTTCAATAATCATAATGATTTTTACCTTTAAATAAGTGGATATCAAGTTTAACCTTAGGGTCATCGGTGTTAACTTGGTAGGTCATAAAAACTGTCAGGGTCATAAAAGGTCGTTAAAATTTTCGCGCTCGCTTCGCTCGCGCATTCATAGCTGTCGCTGCGCTCGCGCAAACCTTTATTTTATCTCATCATCATCATTATCAGCCAATTTCCGTCCACTGCTGGACATAGGCCTCTCCCATGGCATGCCACTGAGCTCGATCTTCAGCTATTCGTTTCCAACCGCTGCCAGCCAGCTTGCGTATATCATCGCTCCATCTAGTTGGAGGGCGTCCCACACTACGTTTGCCGAGCCGTGGTCTCCACTCTAGAACTCGTTTACCCCAACGGTTATCGGTTCTGCGACAGATGTGACCGGCCCACTGCCATTTCAGCTTGCTAATCCTCTGAGCTATATCGATTACTTTGGTTCTCTGACGGATGACTTCGTTTCGAATTCGATCCTTCAGAGAAACTCCGAGCATAGCCCTCTCCATAGCTCGCTGAGCGACTTTGAATTGGTGAACTAGTCGCACTGTCAGTGTCCACGTCTCGGCTCCGTAGGTAATAACAGGAAGGACGCACTCGTTAAAGACTTTCGTCTTCAGGCTTTGTGGTATGGGCGATGTAAAGACTCGACGAAGTTTTCCGAATGCTGCCCATCCAAGCTGTATCCTTCTGCGAGCTTCCTTCTCGAAATTGTTTCTGCCCAATTGCAAGATTTGCCCAAGGTAGACATATTCGTCAACAACTTCGAGAGGGACTCCATTTAAGGCAATCGGTTCCGGAATAACATGTTCGTTGAACATGATCTTGGTCTTATCCAAGTTCATCCGGAGACCGATGCGCGCAGAAGAATCAGCGAGGGTGGTCAGCATGTATTGCAGGTCCTGCACGGTTTCAGCCATGATGACGATGTCGTCCGCAAATCTCAAGTGTGAGAGGTAATTGCCATTGACATTTATGCCCCGTCCTTTCCAGTTCAGCGTTTTGAACATATCCTCTAGAGCGTTTGTGAATAATTTGGGGGAAATAACGTCTCCTTTTCTAACTCCTCGATGTAAGTGGATATGTTCAGTCTGCTGATTTTGTACTTGGACGGTCATAGTTGCGGTGTCATATAGACCTCTCAACACTTGGACGTATCGCCAATCGACTTGGCACCGTTGCAGAGACTCCAGAACAGACCAGGTTTCAATGGAGTCAAAGACTTTCTCATAGTCCACAAACGCTAAGCACAGGGGCTGGTTATACTCTTCAGTCTTCTGTATAACCTGCCGCACTGTGTGGATGTGGTCTATGGTGCCGTATCCTCCTCGAAACCCAGCCTGCTCGGGGGGTTGAAATTCGTCGAGCCTACGCGCGAGACGATTTGTGATGACTCTAGAAAACAACTTATAGACATGGCTTAAGAGCGAGATAGGTCGATAGTTCTTCAAAAGGGTTTTGTCTCCCTTTTTGAAGAACATAACAACCACACTCTTACTCCATGTCTTCGGAGTTCTCCCCGAAAAGAGGACGGAATTGAAAATACGCTGAAGCTGTAGTAGCGTAGGAGTTCCACCGGCTTTTAAGAGCTCCGTTGTAATTCCATCCTCTCCGGGGGCTTTTACGTTTTTAAGCTGCCTGAGAGCCATCACAATTTCATCTAGGCTGATTTCTGGCAAATCTTCGGTGTAGTGGCGGGTCAGAGTGGCTCTAGGATCCTCGATGCCGGGTTGGGGAAGGGGCGCTTGTGAGGTGTATAATTGGCTGTAGAAGTCTTTTACTTCCCTAAGAATCTCCGGCTTAGAAGCGACGACACTCCCGCTAGAAGTGGTCAACTTCGTCAGATGGCTTCGGCCCAGCTGTTGGACAAAGACTTTTGACCCCCGGTTTTGCTCAATCGCTTCTTTAATTGAGCGTGTGTTGGAGCTCCGGAGGTCACGTCGTACCAATTTAAAAATCTTTTTATTTAGGGTCCGTTGATCTGACGAAGTGACTGCAGGGTTATCACGTCGCTTTTGTATTAGCTGCAGAGATTCCTCTGAAAGCTTGGACTTCTTGCCAGCACCTCGCGTCTCACAGAATTTTGTCCCTTCCTCCCTGAGGATGTCCACCACATGGTCGAGATCCTGGTCAACGTCAATTGTGGTTTCCAGTGCAGCAAATCGGTTTTCCAGTTTCAGCTGGAACGTTTCAGACCCGACCACGGATTGTAGCATATTGGGTCGGAGCGTGGACTTCATTAGACGAACACGTTCAAGTTTGCAGTCAATATCTAGAGAGCCTCGGACTAGTCGGTGATCACTGCCGGTTTTAAACCTAGTGATCACTGAGACATCCCTAAATATGCGCTTTTTGTCCGTCATAATGAAGTCGATCTCATTTTTGGTCATAGCGTCGGGGCTTTGCCACGTCCACTTCCGCTGGGGATTTTTCTGGAAGAAAGAGTTCATCAGAAAAAGCCCCTCTTTTTCTAGGAAGTTGACGAGCATTTGCCCCCTATGATTTCTGCTTCCCAATCCGTGTGGTCCTACTACCGATTCGCCGCTTGTTTGTACTCCCACTTTTGCGTTGAGATCCCCCATGACAACGTTGAAGTGGGCCTTTTGGGTTCTGTGCAAGGCTTTGGAAATGTCCTCGTACATTTCCTCCACTTCATCGTCCGAGTGTGCCGAAGTCGGTGCGTATACTTGGATAACCTTGAGGTTATACCTCTCGGTGAGTTTAATCACAAGATACGCTACCCTTGTCGACACACTGGAGATTTCTAAAACGTTATCAGAGAGGATCCTATGGACCAAGAACCCGACGCCACCTTGGGATGGTTGTTCTCCCTCTCTGAAATACATAAGATGGCCTGATTCTAGGGTAACGGTGTCCTCCCCCTCTCTTCGGACTTCACATAATCCCAGAATATGCCATCTTATGTTTTTCAGCTCTTCCTCCAGAAGTGCCAAGTGTGTATCGAGCCGTAGCGTGCGTCCGTTAAATGTAGCCAGGGTCAGTCGGTTTTGGCGGCCTTCCGTCGCCCGGGGATTCTTAGCACCCCCTGCCCCGCCGTTACCGTAACCGCCGCCTTGGTCAGGAATAGCGGGGCGACCGGGAACTGGGGGCCGTTGTGTGGTTGTGTCTGCCATGAAGGGTTTGCCCAAATAATCACCACGCGCTGGGCAGTCGGGTTGGGTGATCGCAGGACGTAGCTTCTCGCACCGGTGACGCTGCTGCCCGTCACCGGCCTGTGGTATTTAGCTACGTCTTTCTGAATGGATATCCCGCCATTTGTCGGTCGCCAGAGCCTCGTTCGCTGATCGGCAGGATGCACCACGTGCAGGTGAGGTTGGCTGAGAGCAATCAGGTGGAATTATGCTCCCTTACATCCCTTTGTAGGTAATATTTCAGAATTTTTTGTATATTAATAGCCACATGCATCAAAAGGAGTTTATTAATTAAAACAGTACGACCTTCAATAATCATAATGAATTTTTACCTTAAAATAAGTGGATATCAAGTTTAACCTTAGGGTCATCGGTGTTGACTTAGAAGATCATAAAAACTGTAAGGATCATAAAAAGACGTAAAAAAATTTCGCATTGATAACGCCCGCTGCGCTCGCGCAAACCTTTGTTTTATCTACTTTGTAAGTAATTTTTCGGCATTTTTTGTATTTTAATAGCCACATGCATCAAAACGAGTTTATAAATTAAAACAGTACAACCTTCAATAATCAAAATGATTTTCACCTTAAAATAAGTGGATATCAAGTTTAAACTTAGGGTCATCGGTGTTAACTTCGTAGGTCATAAAAACTGTCAGGGTCATAAAATGACGTAAAAATTTTCGCGCTCGCTTCGCTCGCGCATTGATAGCTCTCGCTGCGCTCACGCAAACCTTTGTTTTGTCTGCTTTGTAGGTTATAATTCAGCATTTTTTGTATTTCAATAGCCACATGTATCAAAACGAGTTTATAAATTGAAACAGTACTACCTTCAATAATCATAATTAATTTTTACCTTAAAATAAGTGAATATCAAGTTTAACCCTAGGGTCATCGGTGTTGATTTAGTAGGTTATAAAAACTACCAGGGTCATATAATGACGTAAAAATTTTCGCGCTCGCTGCTAAACCTTCGTTAGGTTTACCAAGTACCAAGTAATGATTAATGACTTCAACAATAGACGAAATCGAGTTCGACCTAAGAGTCATCTATATTGACTTGATGATTAGGTCATTAAACTGTCAGGGTTATAAAACGCCATAAAATATTTTCACTCGCCCAATAATATCGCTCGCTACGCTCGCGCAGCTATTCACCTTATTTTCTTTGTAAAAAATGTTTTAGGAACTGTTGTATTGAGTCAAACATTTAAACAGCACAATTTCGTATACTTACCTAACCAAAATGATTAATGACTTTAACAATAGAAGATATTGAGTTCGACTTTGAGGGCCTATGGTGATTTGGCCTAAGAGATCATCGATCTAGACCTCAATGGTCTAAAAGACTCAAATAACGCGGGCGAAGCCGCGGGTAACAGCTAGTAATGTTATATATAAAAGTCAATTGCTGTTCCTTAGTCTCGCTAAAACTCGATAACGGCTGGGCCGACTTAGCTGATTTTGTTTTGAAATGTTTGTCGTAGGCCAGGAAAGGTTTAAACGGTGAGAAAATTTGGGAAAATTGCAAGGAAGATATTAAAAAGAACGAACGAAGATTTCATTTTTCCCATATAAATTGTTCTATTTACTTTCCTGTCAAACATGGGACGTTCATCCCATCGGCACGGTAGGGTACTACTCTTTTCCACTCTCGAATTGAAATTTGAAGCATGTATTAAATGAACGGTTTTGAATCGACAACATAATATATCCACATTACTCAGATTATCGCGTAGGTATATATATCTTGAATTTTGATGGTTGTCCCAGATTGTCATTGTTGGTTTCAGAATTTTTTGTCATTGTATTGAAATATTTTGATGGTTATCATTAAAGCGCGTCCATACATGGGTATTCACTATTTGTGTATAAAAACCGATAAAAAATAATAATAAAGGGGATGGATCCCCGTACAAGAAACGTGTTTTTGAGGCTTTTTATTCTTGATCTTGCAAAGCTTAATAGATAAAAACTTAAAATTTACTCATGGTGTGTATTGCAATGGCTGCTAGATCATATAATAAAAACAATATTAAATTAAAAATGAAAGGGGGTCTCCATACAAGAAACGTATTTTTCCGGCATATATTGTTCAATCGGAACCCTGAAGGTCTGACTCGCACTTGGACAGTTTATTTATATTCGCGGTACGAAGTTCGCCGGGTCAGCTAGTGGTTAATAAATAATGGTCTGACTCTCAAGGCCTACGCTGCTGGAAGGAACACTGTAAGGTTTTGACGGTAATTTTCTTATTGATAATGATTTTTAACCGACTTCAAAAAAAGGAGGAGGTTTCTCAATTCGACCGTATATATATATTTTTTTTTTTTTTTTTTTTTATGTTTGTTCGGGGATAACTTCGTCATTTATGCACCGATTTTGATTATTCTTTTTTGTTCGAAAGGAGATATCCCAAGTGTGGTATCATGGTAATTTTATCGAGGTCTGATAAGTATCTCCAGAGATATTGAGATAAACATCTCAAAATTGGTACTGAAAATGAACATTGAAGTCGGTTCTTTTTTAGTTTTTAAACGATATTATTTATTTTCGCTACCTTTTGGTAGCGAATCAGGCAGAACATGAAAATAATTTTAGACCTAAAGGCCTAGCGTGTTCAGCATTTTAATGGCCTGACTCTCAAGGGCTACGATGCTGGAAGGAGCACTGTAAGGTTTTGACGGTATTTTTATCCAACTTCACAAAAAAGGAGGAGGTTCTCAATTAAGTGTTTTTATTTTATTTTTGTTACCTCAAAACTCCGTCAAATCTTAAACGATTCAAAAAATTTTTTTCATATGAGAGATTATGGCTCCCATTTTGACCCATTCAAATTTGATCGAGATCTGACAATTATCCCCGGAGATATGGTGATAAGCAATGTAAGCAAATTTGCATACTTTGATGACATGATTATAACAAGCCAGTACTTTGACTATCGCGGCATGTGAAGTCAGTTTTTTCGTTTTGTACGATCATACATTATCTTCTTGATGATGATAAGCTACCTTTTGGAAGCAAGTCAGGCAGAACATTGAAATTATGCACCAACCACCTCAGCACCCATTAATGAACATATAGAAATCTATTGGCTAGAATTTGGCTCACGGCTAAGATAGGAGAACCGGCGAACTCCAAGCTAAAAGTCAAGGTATATCTATCCTTTATGCGTTGGCGTAAAGCCTGTTCAAGCATGAATCAATGTTAGATCGCATTGCCACTTAACATCTGGTGAGTATTTGCTGTCTGAAATCAATAAAATAATAGTTTTGTTTGTTGTCACACCATTGTCACTTAATATCAGTTCTGATAGTGGTTAAGCAACTATTGTATAATCTGTGGTTAAGCGCTCGTTTGCCACTACCTAATAATTTATTTACTCTCTTATTAATTTTTTTATATCTTATGGCTAGCGTTTGACCATGACCACTATCTCACCTGTTTGTTAGTGATGATGCGATCGAAGATGGTAAGCACGCTAGGCCTAGAATGGGAACTGACTCTCAAGAATAGCTGCCGGAACACATTAGATGTTTGGCGACGGATTTTCTTACTTGAGGGTGGTAGCTGGCCAGGCGGACACTAAATTGATTGATGCTGATCTGATTCTTTTTTTTATCAAAGCGAAAAAAATATTTTCATTATTAATACGTTAAGCTCTCCTTATTCGATTACTTACTTAAGACATTTTGATATGTTTATAAGAGCGTTATATTTTGTACCACTTTACATAAAACACGGAAAGAAGAACTATAAAATTTAAGTGAATTCAAAAGTAGAAGTTTTTTAGAATGTGTATCAATTAAAGACTTATTTTTAAATCCTAAGGAAGCAATTAAAGCACGCTGTTTTTTGTTTTAGTAAAGTGTTTTATAATGTGTCTATTATTTCGTATACATCTTCCGAGAAACTTTCTTGTGTAAATTAGCCCTATAATGCATAAGATACTTCTAACTCTTTGTTTTGTTTTTGTGATATTTTTACTTCGTTCTTGTGAGTAGCCAGTAGAACCTGTTGTCTGATGTTCAGTTGTTTTTGTGTTTGTCCGAGTTCTGAGAAAGTAACGTTATTTTGTTGGAGTAAAACTTGGTACTTAGAAGTTCGTAAACAGCAACGTGTGAGAGGAAAAGAGTTTGAAAATTATGCAACAATAAAGCAGCATTCGCTGTGAGTATGGGAGATATGGGAGACCTGTTAGATTACATATTAGATACTCTTTTATGTGTTTATTAAAGAATCCCTAACTCCATACACTAGAGAGCCCTGTGTCGTGAGAGACTTTACAAACACAAATTTCAAAACCGAAATGCAAATAGTCTCTCTACTACGCTTTTGTGCTTTCGTGCGCAGCAGATTATAATTGTTTTGGATCCGCCCGAACTCAAGTAGAGATTCTCTCAATGTTAGAGAGAGTTAAAAAAAATAACTTGCTAAATAGGTTTCTTTATAAAAAAAAAATGAATACTATCCCTATTGATATCCATATCTGTCTGTCGGCGGAATGGCACGGGTAAACACCCTGGAGCTAAGACGTTAATGCGCGTTATTGACGCACTATTATTTGTTGCTCCGTTATAGGATCGACATTTTCTACTCCTTTGCCTCGCGTCACGCGTGACGTTGCGAAGGAGTCGGGTGTGGATGTATTTTCTCCACATCTACCTTTTTCTCAGTGCGTATATTAGATTTTTTAGCTAGAAATAGTATATAGTCAGTAGTTACTAGTTCTGGTATGATGTGCGCTTTGGTGTCCAACTGTAAGTGAAGCACGTATTATTATTATTTTACATAATAAAATAAAAAAAGAAAAATACATGTAAAAGAATAGGTAAGCTTGATCACTATCTCACCTGATGGAAAATGACGATGTGATCGAATGTAGCATGCTTGCGTAGAATATATCTGTCATTATCATGTAAAAATATCACGGACACAATGACACGCACACATGAAACAATTGTCTGTGGATCACACAAAACGATTGTCTCGGGTGGGGACCGAATTCATGACCTTTGGTTTCGTGGCCAGTATCACTTACTACTAGAGCAATTGCTCTAGTAGAAAGATAGATCTAATAGAAGTGGCCAAGGGAATTTTGTTTTGAACACCTACATAGACATTTTGTATCCACACAGATGGATTGCGGAGCATAGATACAAACCCTGGCAACGGACAAGAATTACTTTGGGTGTTTCAAAAAGTCATGTATCCATCGCGCGTTCAGCTTTGTATGACGTTTAATAATGTCACAAAGAACACGCAATGTTTGCAGCCATAGCATACCGCTTCGTGACAAGCGGGCCCATAGCACAAAATAATACCTGCCACTGTGACATTTGCTAGGATGTCGATGACCTGCCATAAGCAAAGGGTGCTGTGTAAACGTCTTGGCTTAACTACAGATAGTACTGTAT
The DNA here is from genome assembly GCA_954871355.1 of Cabera pusaria. NCBI lineage: Eukaryota > Metazoa > Arthropoda > Insecta > Lepidoptera > Geometridae > Cabera > Cabera pusaria. The sequence continues at coordinate 17,471,019 of OX940902.1, forward strand.
AGAATAGAATAAATACGCTTTATTGCACGTATAAAATAAAGTTATATATATATATATAACTTTATTTTATATATATATATATATATAGATAGATAGATACAAAGCACTTGTAAGTGCAGTTTACAAAGTTAGAGATGAAAATTAAAATTATAAATATATGTATATATATATATATATATATATAATAGTTATAATAGTTAACTCGAGAAAGGCTGGGCCGATTTAGCTGATTTTGGTTTTGAAATGTTTGTCGTAGTCCAGGGAAGGTTTAAACGGTGAGAAAATATGGAAAAATTGAGAGAAAGATAGTAAAAACAACAATTTAATTTTTTCATATAAACTCTACCTACTTTCTATCAAACATTTGACGTTCGTCCCTTCGGTACGGTAGGGTAGACTCTGTTCCACTCTCGGATTGAAATTTTGAAGCACGTATTAAATCAAGGGTTTTGAATCGTAACAACGTAATTATGTCCACATTACTCAGATTATCACGTAGGTATTTAAATTTTAATATTTTGAATTTTGATGGTTGCCCCAGGTTGTCGTTTTCTAAAATCGTAATCTAGTTAATGCAGAAATATTTGCATACGCGGACGATACTGCAGTAATATTTTATGCAGATACTTGGGTGAAAAAAGAAGACTTAGCACAAAAAGGTCTGCATACGATAAACACGTGGCTGCAGTTTAATCTGCTAACTCTCAATACCAAGAAAACAAAAGCTCTTTATTTTTGAATGTCACATAATACTGAGACATCAATACCAATACAAATTAAGCTTCAGTCTTGTAGTGCACCTCATTTTTGCTCCTGTCCTATACTTGATATTGTTCGAATAATGAAATATCTTGGTATACATATAGATGATAAGCTTTCATGGGTAACTCAAATAGAAAATCTTAGCAGAAGGGTACGGAAATTAATGCACATATTTAAAAGGCTACGTCAAATTGCTACCAAAGAAATACTTAAGCTAGTCTATACAACATTATGTCAAAGCATACTTACATATAGTATCACTGCTTGGGGGGCAGCATATAAGACTCACCTCATTAAACTGGAGAGAGCTCAAAGAGCAATACTTAAAGTTACTTATAAAAAACCTTTCCGATTTCCTACTGACGCATTATATGATGAAACTCAGGTTTTGAGAGTAAGGCAATTGTTTATCCAAGCTTCAATACTACGATTCCACAAGTCAGCTCACAAATATGTCATTGGAATAGGAAAACGTAAAATAAAATGGAAAGTTAAGCGAACTCGGACTCAATTTGCGCATAGATTTTATTACTATATGGGACCATTTTTGTATAATAACATAAACAATAAACTAAACATTTACAAAACTACAAAATATGAATGTAAAAAGAAATTATTTGAATGGCTAAAAAAGAAAAGTTATAATGAAACTGAAGATATGCTAGTTCTAAACATATAAAATAAAAAATGCTATTAAAATGCCACTTATTAAAAATCTTCTTAAGTTTTATATTATTTCAAATGAATATATTGACAACCAAACACACACATGCATAAGCGCGCACACACACATACACACACACACACACACACATACACACACACACATACACATACACGCACACCCATACAAACAAAGGAATATAATTTAAATTAATGGAATGAATGTCTTGTATCGAAATTAATGCTATTTTTGTTTTCATTAAGAATATTTTGGAAGGGAAATAGTCTCCCCGAGACAGGATATCCTAGTGGGGAGCCTATTGCTCACAGCGATATTTTATGTAAAGCAAAATTCTGGAAATAAACATTATTTATTATTATACTCTTTATTCAATTCACATCACGGGCTGCAAATCGTCCGGTCCTTTGGAAGGCATTGACGGAGCCGAAGCCAACGTCAAGAGGCCCTTTACAATATTAAATTAAATAAAAATATGATTTGTGGATGGAGACATGAAAAACTATAAAAAGATGGTACTATAATTTATTATGGCTATGAATGTGTGCTGCTTGATGACTGTTTTCTGTATTATTATGCTAGTATTTATTCTTTTTTCTTAAGTCTAGGTTTTTTTACAATATAGATATCAAAACAACAATACAAAAATCATTATAAAATAAACAATACTATAAAAAAACCTAAACCTAGGGTGCCGCCGGTAGCGGGGCAGGGCCCAAGCTACCGGGGGTTAGGGCTGCAGAGAGAGAAACCTCCTGACGATGCGTGCCGTGTCAAGAAGCACTGCCTTCTGTATCTGGCCCTTGATCCAGCCGTCTAGCGAGAGCCTCTTGAGATGTTGGTCGAGACTCTTCGCTATTAGGCCGTTCGCAGAGACGACTATCGGTACAATGATAGTCGAGTCAACATCCCACATGGCGGTAACCTCGTGGGCCAAGTCAAGGTACTTGCTAAGCTTGTCCTTCTCGGCCTTTACGAGGTTCTCGTCATGCGGGATGGTGATGTCGACTAACACTGCCCGCCGCTGGGACCGGTCGACTATCACGATATCAGGCTTATTGGCGACAATAGTCCTGTCCGTGATAACCGATCGGTCCCAATAGAGCAAAGCACAACCATTTTCAAGAACTGGTGCAGGTGCGTACTTATAGTACGGCACCTCAGACTCGACAAGGCCATATTGAAGAGCAAGTTGCTGATGGATGATCCTGGCTACGAGGTTATGTCTGTGCAAGTACTCGCCGTTAGCAAGATGAGAACAACCGGAAATAATATGCCTGAGTGACTCTCCGGGACGGCGGCATGCCCGACAAATGTCGACCGTACCGTCCTTCATGATATATTTCCGGTAGTTGTTCGTCTTGATAACTTCGTCCGCAATTGCACAAACAAAACCTTCGGTTTCCCCAAAGAGGTCTCCGAATCGTAGCCAGTTCACCGACGCGAGCAGGTCCACATCGGGTCCCGTTAAGACTCGATAGAACCTCCCGTGCAGCTCCTTGCTCTTCCAGACGTCCTTGCGATCTTCGGTGCTCAGCATTTGAGGTTTGCGCCAGTTCTCTTTGCCTAAGGAGAGAGGTGTTAAGGTCCTGTCAACCGCCACCACATCGCGATGCATCCCACACTTGTTATTTAGGAAATATTCCCGGAGACGGTATACCTCACGGTTATGGAGAGTCTTGGCATTTAAAAAGCCTCGACCGCCCCATTTCCGTGGAATATACAGTCTCATAACAGACGAGCGTGGGTGAAGCATGCGATGTGACGTCAGTTGCTGTCGGACCTTTCTGTCCAGGGCGTCTAATTCGGTCTGAGTCCACCTTAGTATGCCAAAGGTGTATATAAGTAGGGGCATAACCCAGCCGTTGAAGGCACGTACCTTGTTGCCTCCTGACAAAAGACTGTTAAGTACCTTCGTCAGATGACCAAAGAAACGCTCCTTCACCGACTGTTTTATCCCCCCACTCTCGATACCTAATAACTCTGACATACCAAGGTATTTATAGGTGTCGGCTGCAGAGAGAGATCTGATAGTCATTGTGTCTGAAAGTTGAAAATTCAATGAATTCACAACTTTCCCTCGCTGTACGTGCATGACCGCGCACTTATCTACACCGAACTCCATGTTGATGGCGTTGCTGAAAGTCTCAGTGACTTTCAGTAATTCCATCAAATCATGGCACTTCGGTGCAAAAAGTTTGAGGTCATCCATGTACAGCAAGTGTGAAATGACTTCACCCTCTCTCCTAAGCCGATAGCCCAGCCCTGAATCTTCTAATAATGTGCTTAGAGGATTTAGGGCTAGACAGAACCACAACGGACTCAGACTATCACCCTGGAAGATTCCTCGCTCAATCCTTATAAAGTCCTGCGGATCAGAGGGGCTGTCTCCATCACCCAGTTGACGAAGGACTGTGGTCCACTGCCTCATACAAGAACCTAGAAAAGATCTCAGAGTTGTATCAATTTTATACAACTCCAAGATCCTCTCCAGCCAGGTATGAGGCACTGAATCATAGGCCTTCTTGTAGTCAATCCAGGCGGTGGAGAGAACCCCTCTATTCCGCCGGACTTGTTGGCAAATGGTCGTGTCGATGAGGAGGAGCTCCTTAGTACCACGGGACCCAACCTTACATCCATTCTGAGAAGGGGCCAAAATATTATGCGCAACAATGTGCGAATTAATTTTAAACCTCAGAATAGATGTAAGAAGCTTGTACAGCGTTGGCAAGCATGTAATGGGTCTATAGTTCTTCGGTTCCGTGGTACTACCGGACTTGTGGAGCAGGAAGGTGACACCGGTTGTCATGAATGTTGGCAAGGAACCAACCTCGAGGGCTTGTTGGAATTGCGCCGCTAAGCAGTCGTGTGAGCATCGAATCCACTTTATCCAAAAGTTGTGTAATCCGTCCGGTCCTGGACTTTTCCAGTTCTGGGCCGTACGGATCGCACAACTAACGTCTTCGGGGCTAATACTAATAGCCCCCATGGATTCGATAGGCTCACACGCGCGCTCAACGACGCTCATCCAATCGCCCTCCGTGTGTTCGACGGGCACCGACCAGATACTACGCCAGAAGTTATTCATGGTAGTAGTATCCGGACACTGCTCCTCATTCACACGTTGATTGGTTCCTTCCCAACCTCGGTATACCTTCCTTTGGTCACTTTGGAAGAGGCGATTTTGATAATAGCGATCTACACGCGCTCTATAGCGACGAATACGGTTTGCCAATGCATAAACTTTCTGCTTCAGAAAGTCAATGCGTTCCGTGACACAAGTCATGTAGTCCCGGGGTCTAATCCCGGTCCCAGCAAAGGCCTGGTTCACGAAACGCATGACTCGGGGGCGATGATTACCCCCTCTGAAGCAGATCAACTTCGCAATAAGAGTCCTAAACATATTGATGCGACACTCGATTCGTTCTTGCCACGCAGGGATAGCGGGGCGTCGCGGTATTCGGTCAGTATCCGGAAACTTGACGCGAACAACGCGACACGCCGCTATAGCCGCGCAGTAAAGAATCGAGTGTGTATCAACTAATGTTTCGCTAGTCTGCATATATGGGACTAGCAAAACGTTTAGGGCTCCCATTAACGCCAGGTTACTTTTATTCATTGGCAAACGTGGTAGTCGCGGCCAAGAGTCAGGAGTAGTGCGATACTCCAAAATCGCGTCTTCCAAAGCCCTCCTCAAATGCTCATTAGTCTGGGTACTTACGTTAGTATTCGTACAATCGTCTGCGCGGCATCCGCCGGGGCAGACGTCGAAGCCGAGCCTGTCGGCCCCTGCGTCGACGACACACTGGGCGGGTCCCGCGCTAAAGCAGAAGTAGTAGGAATAATAGGTAACGCCTCCAGACGCAGCCGATCAAGCGCAGAGTCGTCCAACAGCTTGAGCCGCTGGATGGCCCGCACCTGATCCGATAGTCGTTGTGCGGTAACGGTGACGGCTGGTTCAAGGGCCTGAAACAGAGGTAGTATCCTATCGCGGTACGCGGTCAGGTTAGTTCCTCCCTCTGTAGCCCCGTAGTAGGCGCGCATGCAGTTCTCATTTAAAGAGTGGGTCCATCGCATGCGACGCGCTACACCACCGGTAGCGAGGGCCGGGCGCGGAGCAGAATGCCCCACAGGCCCCAAGCGTGCCGGTAGCGGTGGCCGTCCTCGTCGTCGCGTAGATGCTGGTGGCGGCGGCGGCGGCGTAGGCCCGTCGTCATCACTCGACGAGCTGCCCTCCGGGGGAGTGACAAACTCGTCTCCCGAAGATGTGCTCGGAGATGATGTGACGGGCGGAGGTGGTGGGTGCGCGCTATGTACCGCTTGTTCTCGACGTGCTTTCAAACGAGTTATCATTTCTTCTATTTACTTTCATCTCGTATTGTTTGTTGGTTTTTCACTATTTTCACTATTGACATGTTGTGTCATTACTATCACAGTTAAATAATAGCGATGTCCTTCGGATTTTCACAGAACAGGGGTAAAATAATCACTAATAGGTGCAGGGTTAATATTGTTGTGAATATGTTGATGCCAAATAATGTGGATTATGGAAATATGTTCAATAAAAGTAAATAAAAAATAAATTTGTAAAAAGACACGTCCGTCAGTTAAAGCGTTTTTTTTTTTATTATTTTTTTTTTTTTGTTCGGAAAATGTTGTCATTGTGTTGACATATTTTGATGGTTGTCATTACGGCGCTTCCATACTTGGGTAATCGCTATTTGTGTATAAAACCGATAAAAACAAAATAAAATTAAATAATAAAGGGGGTCCCCATACAAGAAACGTATTTTTCAGGCAAATTTTGTTCAATTGGAACCCTGCGTGTTATATGTCTGACTCTCACTTGGACACTTTATTTATATTCGCGGTACGAAGTTCGCCGGGTCAGCTAGTCTTATATATAATAGCCGGCTAAGTGCGTGTCGGGCCACGCGCAGTGTAGGCCCGTTATTCAATGCAAGTCCTTACCCGTTAAATTAATTCGTGCACGGCGGGGATTGAACTCGGTACCTCTAGCGTCAAAAGCCCACTACACCACTGGGGCCTCAAGTTTCATTATATGTTTTGACAAATAGGCATTGCTTATTTATATATTAAAAATGTCGAGTTCAATCTCGTCTAATTGTCATGTTTGAAATAAACTGGCCAAGTGCAAGTCGGACTCGCACTAGTAGGGTTCCGTACCACACTACAGTATTTTATAAGATCGAGCAAAATATATCACTATCATTTTTCGCCAGCAAAAAATAATAATTAATAAACATTTTATTTCTTATAACGCCATCTAACGTCTAACAAAGGTGTTAGGGATCAATATTTCAATATAACGCCATCTATGGGACGTTTACCTAACTAAGCGTTCATAGATGGCGTGAAATGCCGAAAAAAACACGTTTCTTGTATGGGGACCCTCTATTATTTATACCTTTATTCTGTTTTTAGTATTTTTTGTTAAAGCGGCAACAGAAATACATCATCTGTGAAAATTTCAACTGTCTAACTATCACGGTTCATGAGATACAGCCTGGTGACAGACGGACAGACAGACAGACAGACAGACAGACAGACGGACAGCGGAGTCTTAGTAATAGGGTCCCGTTTTACCCTTTGGGTACGGAACCCTAAAAACATGGTATAACGGATTTTTTTTTCCGACAATTGAGTGTATAGGAACAAATATAATGTTTTGGTTGAAAACTGAACTTAAACTGAATTTAAAGCTATTTTTTCCAAACAAATCCAAAAAAGGCACATGCAAATAAGTTAAGTATGTTAAATTTATTACGAAAAAGATAACTTTAAAAGCTTCTACGTCGTGTGTTTCTAGTCGTATTTTGTCGGTTACCCCAATTGAACCAACAATTGACGATATGTCTGTTTCTCGACTAGTCGAAACAACTTCCTTTTGCCGTTTTTAGGGTTCCGAAGAACCCTAAAAAACCAAAGGGTACTAACGGAACCCTATTACTGAGACTCCGCTGTCCGTCTGTCTGTCTGTTTGTCCGTCTGTCACCAGGCTGTATCTCATGAACCGTGATAGTAAGACGGTTGAAATTTTCACAGATGATGTATTTCTGTTGCCGCTATAACAACAAATACTAAGAACAGAACAAAGTTAAAAATGAAAGGGTTTAAAACAAGAAACGTGTTTTTTAACGATCTATGAATCTTCATATTCATATTCATATTGTGTTTACCTTAATCTCGGAATCTGAATTTGTATCCCGGAAATGGCTCCAACTATTAAATAAAATTTAGTAAACAGGGGATTTCGGGGGCGATAAATCGATCTAGCTGGATTCATTTTCAGAAAATGTTGTTTTATTTGTGTTTTCAATAATCAACTTTTTCAATAATCAACTTAAAATATGACTCTTCCCGACATCTAATGGCGAGTAGAAGTAGCTTTAGTGTTATTTTACTTAGTCTGTGTTAGAAGTTCGTTAGAGATTCGTTAGATGGTGTTCGGAACCCTCCGTGTGCGGGACAAAAGTCTGACTCGCACTTGGCCAGTTTTATTATTTTATTCACCTCTGATAAACGAGTATTGAATTCGATTTATAGCCTGTGATCGAAAGACTATGCTTGTCATAATTATCTTTAGGCTTCCGTCTACAGCAGTTGCTTTTACATAAATATAACTGAATTGCTTTATATCTGACTTCATTGCTACCAGTTTTGCTTTTATTTGACCACATGTACAACGAAATAATAAAAAAAATTACAAAAGATTCATACAATAATTTACTTAAACATAAATAATAAATAAATAAACATTAACACCATTTTGTTTTGAAATTCGATTCAAACCGAAAAGATACACTTACTTTTCCATTTTCTTTTTTACTTTTATTTAGGGCAACTTTTACGGGTTTCTGATAGCGCTGATATGAAGAGATCTGACAGATTTTTGACACCTTTTATATGGCGCCATGTGTCAGATAACTATCTAACGCATTATCAGGAACCGGTGAAACTGGCCCTTGTTATGTAACGCCTCATAAAAAAAGCTTAGCCTTAACTATTTTAATAGAAGAGTACTACTACACTACATCTGTGAATTAGAAGACACTTGAGATTAACATCAATATCTATACGTATATTATTTTCTGGAAGACATAACCCATAGGGTAGGGATTGGTGCCTTTCTTCACGGGAACTAAGTTGACAGGCGTTACCAAGGTCACTTCACTCTATAAAGAAAATAATTAACAAGTTAATAAACACATCAACACAAATATTATAAATGCAAAAGTCAATTTGTTTATTGAAGTTATACTTTTGAAGTTATACTTCTTTTGGCGCGATAGAGAAAAATTATGAGAGTGAATTTTTACGATGCGCGCGCACACCGACACCTAAATTCTACACCGTGAAGTTAGTTAGTTAGTTGTATATGTCATTTCGTAAGAACGTCATATTTTTACGTTAATAAAACCTTTTATATTTAAATAAAATCTTTTTGACTAATTTTAATATTTATCGTTAATCACTACTACATTTTAGTTATTTTTTTTCCATACGCCACAGAAGTATAACTTCTAACGCGTGTACATAAGTACACACACGTTTTTTTTGTTTGTTTGGGATTTCTTCATGGTCAAACGGCTGCACCGATTTAGCTGAAATTTTGTGCAGGGATAGTCAGTACTATGGATTAGGCTCACAGAAATATTAATAACTAACTTGTGCCCGCGGTTATACCCGCGTGTAAAACTCGTTAATTTACTTAAAACTTTTCTTGTGTAAAAACCTTTTTATCATGAAAACCCTTCAAAATAAAACTGGCCAAGTGCGTGTGAGCCTTGCTTCTTGCACAAGGAGGGTCCCGAACCGCAGTACAATAATACGGTTATATTACCGTGTCAATCTAATCAATTAAACATTAATTAAAACACAGGAGCCGCGTGCTATTTACTACAACGCCATCTAACGAATATCTAACGAACTTCTAACACCGACAAAGTGAACGTTAACACGAAGGTGTTAGGGTAGGTAATTAATATTATTAATTAGGTAAACAAATGTTCACATAGATGGCGTTATAGTAAAAAGCACGTTTCTAGTATGGGGACCCCCTATAATTTTTAACATTATTCTGTTTGTAGTTTTTGTTGTTATAGCGGCAACAGAAATACACCATTTGTGAAAATTTTAACTGTCACGGTTCATGATATACAGCCTGGAGACAGACGGATAGATAGACAGACAGACAGACAGACGGACAGCGGAGTCTCATAGGGTTCCGTTGGTACCTTTTGGGTCCGGAACCCTAAAAAGAATAAGCCAAATCGGTCCACCCGTTTTCACCTACAAAGAATGTTGAATGGCCTAGCTGAATCTGATGAATGGTTCCGGAACCTATTGCCGTATTTGGAATACCACTCGAAGTTGTCACTAAGTATGTTTACCTAGGGCAGACGCTCCAACTAGGCAAACACAACTTCGACTAGGAAATTCAGAGAAGAATTCAGCTGGGCTGGGCCGCATTCGGAAAACTCCGTCGAGTCTTCTCGTTGCCTATACCACAGTGTCTAAAGACAAAAGTCTTTAACCAGTGCGTCCTACCTGTGATGACATACGGAGCCGAGACGTGGACTCATAGTTAGACTGGACCACCAATTTAAAGTCGCTCAACGAGCTATGGAGAGAGCTATGATCGGCGTTTCTCTGCGGGATCGAATCCGGAACCAAGTAATTCGCCAGAGAACTAAAGTGATCGACATAGCTCAACGGATTAGCAAACTGAAGTGGCAGTGGGCTGGTCATATCTGCCGTAGGACCGATAACCGTTGGGATAGACTGGTTCTAGAGTGGAGACCGCTAATCGGTAAACGTAGTGTAGGACGCCCTGTGACCAGGTGGAGCGACGACATTCGCAAAGCGGTGGGCAGTGACTGGAAACAAAGAGCCGAAGATCGGGCTCAGTGGCGTGACTTGAGAGAGGCCTATGTCCAGCAGTGGACTAACACCGGCTGATTATGATGGTCCACCCGTTTTCAAGTTATGGTGTAAGTAACCAAGGGAAATAAGGATTCATTTTTATAAAACTCGAAAAACCATATTGATTTCCAGACTTTTTTACCCCATTTCACCCTCTCAGGGGTGTAATCTATACTAATATTATAAAGAGAGAACATTTGTATTTTTGTATTTTTGTATTTTTGTAATGAGTAAGCTCAAAAACTACTGAACCGATTTATAAAATTCTTTCACTAATACATAGAATGGACTTTCGGAATGAAAATAGGCTATATATTATCCCGTTTAAATCAAAGGTACATCGTGGAGACCTAATTTGCAACCTAAGTCGGCAAATAAACGGTCGAAAAAACACGTTTCTGACGAACGCTGCTTAATTGAAAATAGATAGAAGAATATTTTCTATGCAAGAGTTGTACAACTTAATAAGACCTACAAAAAGTCCGGGACAGCATATGTCTATCTCTTAAGGTTGACTCACAGTAACCATTTTAATCTTAAAATTTTTGTTAAAAAATATTACATATCTTCCAAGGCTATTTTCAAGTATTTAGTATTAATCCTTATCCAAATAATTACGTTAATTATCTTGGCCACATATTATAGATTCAAATTATCGTTTACAGTATATAATTCAAATGAAAACTCTAGAAGATATCACAAATTTCACAAACACGCATCGCAAAATTAATAAAATATTTGCAGTGAAACCACAGATTAGGTCATAGTTACTTCTAAAATATTATTATAAGCTTAGCTATGCTGTAGATCCCCACCGATCACAATCAATTTGAAGTCAATATAGTATAATAATATGATCTATTGTATAAAATAATATTCATCTATATATATAATAATATAATATAATATTTTAAACCACCCCGACTGATCTATGTATAATAGCTTTTTCCAATGACTCTAAACACGACATTTAAAATCTGAGCTGTAAGTTGGTGAGGATTTGAGTATTCTGTAGACACCAGGAGGCTTCCATGTTCTCACAATATCGTTGAAGAAGAAGATTTTCGAATTGATCAGACCTTTGAAAGTTGATTTCATAGTGCAATTAACTAGAAAAAAGCTCATAATTTTATAACGATTGAACGAATTTTCATGAATCAAAGCTAAGAAAACTCTCGATGAAGACATCTATCAAACAAAAAAAAACTATCAATAATAAAAACAAAATCGGTTCATCCGGTTACGTGCTAAGATGCTACAGACAGACACACAGATACACACGTTAAACGTATATTACCCCTACATTTTGCGTCGGGGAACGGTGTAAGGTTACGGCGGCAGATGTCCTCCTTGATGGTAAGCTACTTTTTGGTAGTTTAATGACCCCACAACCACTGTACGAAAACTCATGATTCACGAATGCACATAAAACTTTCATTGGTCGGGTCAGAATCAGGGTAACTATCCTTTACGCCAAAGGGCCGTCCAATATCAATACGTAAGTATTATAAAACAAAGTTCATCACTGCGTCTGTCTGTCTGTTCGCAATAATCTCAATAGCTACTGAACGGATTATCATGCGGTTTTCACCAATAGCCAGAGTGTTTATGAGGAAGGTTTAGGTGCATAATTCGTTAAGGTTTTGTGTAAATTGGATGAAATATGACGATGGTTGTTAAATATGTTCATATTTTATATTCGATGCAACAAACTGATGCAAATTTTGTAGGCATATATGTTCTACCCGTGCGAAGCCGGGGCGGGCTGCTAGTTCCAAATAAGCCTGAACCGGCTCATCGGCTAAGGTAAAATAACCGGCTCAGTGAGACGTTTCAGTAAAGAGCTACGACACACGTCTACAAAATTGACAATTCTAGGTCAACCGGAAGTACCCTATACGTTTTGAGTTGAAAACCTATAGGGTACTTCCTGTTGAAGCACTTATGTAGGAATAAATCTGAAAACCGTAAATATGTAGTTTTATAAGAAATAATATCGTTTAAAAAACTAAAAAACAACCGACTTCAATGCCACGTTATTAGTTTTCAGTACCAATTTTGAGATGTTTATCTCCATATCTCTGAAGATACTAATCAAACCTCGATAAAATTAACATGGTACCACACTTGGGATATTTCCTTTCCAACAAAAAAATAATAATCAAAATCGGTTCATAAACGACGAAGTTATCCGCGAACAAACATAAAAAAAAAAATATATATATACGGTCGAATTGAGATCCTTCCTCCTGTTTTGAAGTCGGTTAAAAAAGGTAAATTTACTATTTCAAACTTATTATTTGTAGTTAGTGCATACATTTTCTATGGATCCAACTACAGAGTTAAGTTTGTAACCATGTCTGAGAAGTTGGTACGGAAGCAGTTGCTAAATAAGGTATACGTACTTTTTCCTCTCCCTTAGTATTTTTTATTTCTTTCTGAGCTTCCTCTAAGAAAGGCAGCAGAGCTGGTTTGGTTTTTGGATCTTTGATGTACTTCGAAATATCGGATGGAGTCCAGATGGATATATCTACCGCTGGAACCGCTATTATTGCTGCACTCTGTAAAATAAAGACAGATTTTTTGTTGGAGATGAACAGAACAAGCACGTGGTCATCATAATCGACCACCTTGCTGTTAATCGATAATGCGATTTCTGTTACATCAAAGAGTGGTAAACAATTTTTGTACAACTGCATTAATTCAAATTCATATAAGTAGTCCAACTACCTCAACCAATTTTTCTAATTGGCTGTTACTGCATCTCTCTGCAACTGAAGGAATTCAGATAAAAAAATCACCAGTTCAATTAAGGTACGGACACACCGCAGCGTCCTGCGTGCGCGATCTAGGCGGCGATCAGATAGCGCAGTAGTATTTGTATGTCTATGCGAAGGTCAAAGCCTATTAATTGACCTTTGCATGGACATACCGTTACAGAACAGACTTCGACCCTAAAGGTACGGCCACACCGCGGCGTCCTGCAATCTGCGGGTGCGATCTCAGTACTTTTTAATTGTTTTTCTGACTGATCGCGTTTGGTGTGAACGTTGGGTTAAGTCTAAACGTCACCACTTATCACCAGGGCGGGGGAGGGGGTTAAGAAGTTGCTAAAAATCATCACGTGATTAAGGTGTCGTCCACACCTTATCAGTTATCACAAATTTCAGCTCGTAATTAATTTCGTGTTGGAGGAAGACCAAAAGACATTTGACACCCAAACGTGCAAACAGCAATTTTGAAGAGACTTATGTTGTACTAGAAATGCCCCGCGGCTACGCCTGCGTTAAAGACTTCTTTTATTTACTTAAAACTTTTATTTTGTAAAAACCTTTCTATCATAAAATAAATCAAAGAAGTAAAAGCCAAATTGGATCACCCGTTTTCAAGTTATTGCGTGACTAAGGGAAATAGGGATTCATATTTATAAAACCCGAAAAATCATATTGATGTTCAGAATTTTTCACCAACCCTTCGCAAAAATCCTGCATCACGTATTAACTAATTTATTTACAGAAGTACTTAAGTAAATCTATAAGTTTATATATATAATTAAAAATAATAAGTAATATCCGGGAAGAATTTTTGGAAAATTCTTTCTAAGTGGATACCTCCGTCATAACAAATATCTGCATTCTAAATTTCAGCGCAATCCGAAACAATATTGATATCCTTGAAGAATCTAGTTGAACGGCGCTGTTAAGTTAAGAGGCTAGGCTATTAATTGAACGGCTAATTATGCTATCTGCCTGCGACATATCTAACTGAAAACTGATGAAGACTGATTATGATGCTTATCACTCGACAATAGAAGTAATTGACACTTACCCGTTCTTTGATAGTTTCCAAGGCACGTTGTACCATGACTCGTATTGTAGGATTCGTTTTAGTATCATTAAATGCCCGCGTCATCTGGACCTTAGTCCAACACCTGGCGCCGGTTGGTGAAGGAATTATTGCATGACCAAACACCTGGAAGTGAGGAATACCCTCGTTACCAAAAATAAATCTGTTTGGTCATTATAATGCAGCCACACTTAGCTTTCACCACGTTATTCAGCTGGGCTGGGCAGCATTTGGGAATCTCCGTCGAGTCTTCTCGTCGCCTATACTCAGTGTATATACACAGACAGTGTCTAAAAACAAAAGTCTTTTAATTTTTGTTCTTAGTTTTAGTTCTTTAATCAGTGCGTCCTACCTGTCATGATATACGGAGCCAAGAAGTGGACACTCACGATTCGACTAGTCCACCAATTTAAAGTCGCTCAGCGAGCTATGGAAAGAGCTATGCTTGGTGTATCTCTGCGGGATCTAATCCGGAACAAATTAATTCGCCAGAGAACTAAAGTGGTCCACATAGTTCAGCGGATTAGCAAACTGAAGTGGCAGTGGGCTGGACAAATCTGCCGTAGAACCGATAATTGTTGGGGCAGACTGGTTCTACAGTGGAGACCGCGAATCGGTAAACGTAGCGTTGGATAGACGCCCTGTGACTAGGTCGACCGAAGACATTCGCAAAGCAGAGGGCAGTGACTGGAAACAAAGAGCCGAAGATCGGGCTCAGTGGCGTGTCTTGGGGGATGCCTACGTCCAGCAGTGGACTGATACCGATGATGATAATGATGATGATGAGGACACCTAGCTAGCCCACACCTGCTGAAATGTCGCTGACCTCTGCTTTTAAGTATCGCATACAAAATGAAGTCGTGCAGCAGAAACCCAAAGCTGTCGATAAGGCATAGCAATTCGAAGTGACAGTGGGCTGGTCACATTTGACACAGAACTCATAACCGCTGGGGTAGGGCAAGTGCTGTATTGAAGATCAAGGCTCTGCAAACTTGTCTTGGGACGTCTACCAGTTACACATCACATCAGACAAGTGGCTAGCAGAATGTAGAATGGAAGATCTTTATCTCAGTAGCGTGGCATGGAATAGGTTACAGCCTGTAGTAGATTGAGTCAGACTAATGACTTAAAACATGAGAATGAAGTGTAATAAAAGCTGATCTGATACGATGACAGTTCTGGCAAGCCAGCACTGGCATGCCAGTTTTGGTATGCTATTTATGTATGGCGACCCTCGCTTTTTACTTTTTCTTTGTTCTCTTTCTAACTTTGTAGTCCAAGTTTAAACGGTGCCAGTTCCTAGTGCCAGTCTGCCATGCCAGCACTGGCATCTATAAATAATATATATATACCGCTTTTATTTGTCTCTATCCTCTATAGTTACTTGTGTATTCGTAAGGAATTTGCAATCGCTTAGGTTATCTGTCAATGTCAAAAATTTTCGGATTTCATCGACAAACAATTCAATTTGAATGCAGGTAAGTCGCTACTGCGGCCGCAAAGTGATCGCAATGATATACCCGTTTAGGATCACAAATTCATACACTTACATCATTAATTCCGCTAAAAAGAGGTACGAGTATAAGACCTGCTCCTTCCTCCAAATAGGGCCTCATGGGGTCGCCTTCCGGGAGCTTGTCAAAGGTCTCTTGAAGCTCACTCAGTGGCCAGGTCTTCACTGTTGGGAAGCCGAAGGATGACGTCAGAGATATCAAAAATATCAAGATGTGGAGCTTCATTATTAATATTACTGAAAAATAAATCATTTTTAGTTACAAGCTTGCAATAATGTTCTTGTAAGTTATCCGTCAACATTTCCATCCACCACATTCCAACTTCTATTATCCCTACATGCACTAATAAGCTGATAGACGAACGCTTATATGATAAACCAGAAAACAAATCAATAATTTATGCAAAAGCTACAAATGAGAAGGTTCGTAAAATTATAAGAAACTTTAATCCACACAAAGCTCCCGGTGCAGATGGAACAAGGACAATAGACATTAAGGGATTAACTAATAAAATAGCAAGGAATTTTATACCCTGCATCACAATCTTCTAATAAAAAAGCTAGATAACAGTGGTATAAGAGGCCGACTTTTGGATTGGTGCAAGGACTACCTAGATAGATGCACTTAATAAGTAAGAGAGGCACTGCATTCAGCGATCTCATTAATGACACGGAAGGCACAGTGCAAGGATCAGTGCTAGGGCAACTAGGGCAAAAATGCAAAGGCATTACTTGGCACACGTTAACGATATTAATAATATCATACAACACTGCACAGTC
Source organism: Cabera pusaria (assembly GCA_954871355.1). Classification (NCBI taxonomy): domain Eukaryota; kingdom Metazoa; phylum Arthropoda; class Insecta; order Lepidoptera; family Geometridae; genus Cabera; species Cabera pusaria. The sequence goes on from OX940902.1 coordinate 17,487,548, forward strand.
TATCAATTTGCGGATGACACGTGCCTCATAGCTGCTAATAGGGACATACACAAAGCGCAAAGACAAGATGACTTTAATTAAATCTGCAAGTGGTCACATGATGAAGGATTGGTTTTAAACGCTGATAAAACCAAATTGATCCATGTTCACTCTAGTCATAATAAGCATCTAGGTAATGTTGAAATAGTTGCTTACAGCCACGCTTGCTTACACAACACTCCCCTTAATGTTAATGTAAGATCCTGTCTAGTCTCGTGTATAGAAATACAATAAGTAACCTACCTACCATACATACTCATTGACGATCGCTTCAACTGGGCAATACAAGTCGACAATGTATAATAAGCTCCGAGCTATACTAGCAAAATTTTACATTATCAAAAGTCGTGTACCATATGCAGTTCTTATAAATATGTACAAAGCAATCGTTGAGAGTGTAGTGTCTTATGGACTTAGTAGCTATGGTCGTATTTATAAGATCCAAATTAAAATTCTAAAATTGATAGTGCCTAAGAAAATAAAAATGAAATATAAAGCCGATCATTTATTGAATGAACCGTTTTTAGAAACAGATATACAAACCAAAAAAAAAAAAATCACACAATAACCACTAGAAATGTATCTATTAAAAAACATAGTGTACCTAAATTTGGTAACACGTATGGGAAACGGACTTCCCAGTACTTAATGCCACAACTGATTAACAGCCTACCATTAGAAATACGAAATAAAATAACAAAAAATAATATAATATATGATAATAAAAATTTATAATATAATGTATATAATATATAAATAATAAAAAAATATAACTTAAAAAAATATTATTTAAACAACAATACTAATAAGTGCATCAACTCGAAGCATCCTGTATCTGTATAGTGTAGTAACCGTGCCTATGCAAATTGCGAAGCGACTGGGAGCGCGCCGAGACCGGTTGTTGCACTCGATACTCATCGAAGACGACATGTTTTAATTTAACTACCTAATTATCGCAGTGACTTTGTCATATATCATTCATTACATTTGTTCTATTTACGAATAATTTTGTCGTTGTCAGTTCATAAAAATCAATCTAGCACCTAATAATAGTCTAATACTCGTTCCTAACATTAATAGTTAAGTATAATATAATCAATAGGTACGACAACATAATAATAGTAAATGTATCGATTGAACATATTATATGTAGAGGACATAGTGCCTAGACAAAGCCGCATAAAGTTTACTTGTACTTTACCTTAGAAAACTTTTAAATTACTTTGTAAAGGATAAAAAAATCAATAAATTTGTCGACTTTTCGACATTGCATTTTATTGTATATATGTATATGTAATCCAAAAAAAATGCCTTTTTGTCGCCGATTTTACTAAGAGAACTTGCTAACGATAATATTCATTAGTAACATACCAAGTTGAAGTAGATTTTAGTCAATATGGACAAGTATAGAGTATTTAATTTAAATACGATGCAAATAGACTTTGATTCCTCTAATAAGATCGTTTAAAAAACTAAAAAGAACCGACATCAATGCCGCGCTATTAATTATCAATACCAATTTTGAGATGTTTATGTCCATATCTCTGGAGATACTTACCAGACCTCGATAAAATTACCATGGAACCACACTTGGGGTATCTCCTTTTCAACAAAAAAAGAATAATCAAAATCGGTTCATAAACGACGAAGTTATCCGCGAACAAACATAAAATAAAAACATATATACGGTCGAATTGAGAAACCGCCTCATTTTTTTGAAGTCGGTTAAAAATGCATTATTATTTAGTAACCACAGTTCATTATAATAGTGCCATAGTTTCGGAATGGGTTTTAAAATATTAAAGAAACAAAAACACCTATAGTTATTTGGGTTATATTATTATACAAAACAATTGTATGTATTACTTTTGGAGCACATTGTATCAAGTTACATAATCTTATTTCTCACCTGATTTTCTATTTAAAACTAAAAGTTGTTGATTATATTTCGCGCTTATAACACGTCTTTAAACTTGAACACAGTTTCTCAGAAAGAGGGTCCGGTATGCACTAAAGAAAGTGAGAAAGTTTCCAAAGAGGGGGTGAATGTGAAGCTAAGACCTCGTACACATGACCATCCACATCATTCGTCAAAATTACGGTCAAGTGCATGTGTGTCAGACATTAAAAATTAGGAATGTTAATATAATAATTAACTTCGTTTCATAGTCTTTCTTCAGTATGTTCGCAGTCTTGCAATATCATCACACTCTTTTCGGTTGTGTAGATAGAAGAAAACGGCTTAAACGGTAAGACCGGTTCTTTTAATTATTCAGTATCTAATACTATAAGAATCTTTGTCCTGACATACTGACTTACAGACAACGCACAGCCTAAACCGCTGGCCTTAGAGACTTGAAATTTGGAGGGTATATATTTGTCTTAGTACGTAAGGGTGTACTAAGAAAGGATTTTCCAAAATTCACCCCTTTAAAGGATGAAATGGGGGTTCAAAGTTTGTATGGAGAAACAAGATTAGATAGTATTTTCTATTCTGAACCTCACACAAGTGCTTCAGAAAAAAATAAGTCAATACTTGTTTCAGGCTTTTTTCAAAATTCCACCCCTAAGAGGGTGAAATGGTGTAACAAAGTGTGAAAATCAATATTGTTTCCGATTGCGCTGAAATTTGGCATGCAGATTGTCATTACGACGTTAGTTCTCTCCGAGAAAGGATTTTCCAAAATTCACTCTTGAAGGGGATAAAACGGGGGTTCCAAGTTTGTTTGGAGAAACAAGATTAAATAGTCTTTTCTATTTGAAATTTCACACAATTACCTAAGTAAATACATAATAAAATAGATGTTTTTGGTTTTTTAGAAATTCCACCCAAAGAGGGTGAAGTGGGGTAACAAAGTCTGAAATCAATATTTTTTCGGATTGCGCTGAAATTTGGCATGCAGATAGTTATTTAGACGTAGGTATCCGCTAAGAAAGGATTTTTCAAAATTCACATTTCAAAGGGATGAAGCGGGGGTTCAAAGTTTGAATAGTCATTTTATTCAACATTTCACACAAGTACTTCTATATAAATAAGTAAATACGAGTTTCAGACTTTTTTTAAATGCCACCTTGAGTGGGTGAACTGGGGTAACAAAGTCTTAATATCAATATTGTTTAGGATTGCGCTGTAATTTAGAATGCAGATAGTTAATATGACGTAGGTATCCGCTCAGAAAGTATTTTCAAAAGATCCTGGATACGGAACGGGGATGAAATGAAATGAAATGAAATGAAATGAAACGAAACGAAACGAAACGAAACGAAACGAAACGAAACGAAACGAAACGAAACGAAAGAAACGAAATGAAATAATATATTTTGCATGAAATATGGTAGGTAACAGTTGTTAAAAAAAATTAAAAATATGTTCGACACATTTCGCCAAAATATGGCATGCAAAATTGTACAGTGGTATCAATTAATTGTTCATTATAACTAATTCTTAGTACACAATCCTAGTCCTCAGACAGGGCAATTGAAAATTGAAATTATTTATATTAATTAAAAATTATTTTGATTTTTACATTCAAGTTATACTCAAATAAATGATGTCAAGATCGATTCAATGTTTGTATGGCGAAACAAGATGAGATAGTCTGTTTAATTGGAAACTTTAAACTTTAATTACTTCTGTAAATAAATAAGTAAGTACGTGTTGTAGGACTTTTCGAAATGGGGTAGGTAACAAAGTATGAACATTTGGGTTTTTAAGGTTTTATAAATATGAATCCCGATTTGCCTTAGTCACGCGATAACATGAAAACAGGTGAACCGATTTGGCTAATTCATATTTGATGTCTTTAATGATGGAATCGTTTTTACTAAAGAAAAGTTTTAAGTAAATAAAAGGAGTTTTTAACGCGGGCGAAGTCGCGGGGCACTTCTAGTTTATTATAAGTGCTTAGTGGTTTGTTTTTTAGGGTTCCGTACCCAAAGGGTAAAACGAGACCCTATTACTAAGACTCTGCTGTCCGTCTGTCTGTCTGTCTGTCTGTCTGTCTGTCTGTCTGTCTGTCTGTCTGTCTGTCTGTCTGTCTGTCTGTCTGTCTGTCTGTCTGTCTGTCTGTCTGTCTGTCTGTCTGTCTGTCTGTCTGTCTGTCTGTCCGTCTGTCACCAGGCTGTATCTCATGAACCGTGATAGTTAGACAGTTGAAATTTTCACAGATGATGTATTTCTGTTGCCGCTTTAACAACAAATACTAAAAACAGAATAAAGTAAAAAATAATAGAGGGTCCCCATAGAAGAAACGTCTTTTTTTCGGCATTTCACGCCATCTATGAACGCTTAGTTAGGTAAACGTCCCATAGATGGCGTTATATTGAAATGTCGATCCCTAACACCTTTATGTTAACTTTCACTTAGATAGCGTTAGATATTTGTAAGATGGCGTTATAAGAAATAAGCACGCGGCTTACAACTCTGTTTTGATAAAATGTTTATTCAATATTATTTTTTGCTGGCGAAAATTATAGTGGTATTTTTTGCTCGTTCTTATATAATAACTGTAGTATGGTACGGAACCCTACGAGTGCGAGTCCAACTTGCACTTGGCCAATTTATTTGTATGTTTGTTACCTTATAACTCCGCCATTTATTAACCTATTTTGCAAACATCGGCGTTATAACTTTGCAAACCATTTTTATTTTTGTTCAAGAGAGTACCGTTTGCTTCTGTTGTAATTTTATCGAGATCTGTTCGATATGGAAATAACTACCTCAAACTTTGTACAAAAATGACGTTCAATATGCACATGCTCTTACAAAATGCAGTTACAATAAACATATGCAAAAACATTGCTTAGCAAAGTGAGTGAAACCAACACGGCATTGATATTATCTACATGGTGTATTTAGTTTAAGGCAAGATACCATAATGAATAATTTCTTAACTAAAAACACTTTTCTATTCTATAAGTAGTAAGGCCGCTAAAATTGTCAAATATATCACTAAAGTAACACAATAGATTTTGTATATTAACACATACTTTTGTATACATTTTTACTACACTATTATTAAAACTATTAACGAGATATTTACCATGTTTTTTATTATTCATGAGTTTCCGATATTTCGGCTCTGTTGCAAGCGCCATGATCACGGATGAACTGACACGGATATCGGAAACTCATATATAATAAAAAAACATGGTAAGTCACCCGTTAATAGTTTTAATACATACTTTTGTGTTACAATAACACACAAAAGTGACACAAATGTAACAAGTATATCACAAGCGTAATACAAATGCATCACAAAAGCTAAATTTTTAAAACAATTTTAGGTTATATCTCAGTTATTTATTACAATTAGGCAGTAATGGGCGATTTTAAGTATACTTTTAACCCCATCGTCAGCAAATATAATACAATAAAATTCAAATATCTGTTTCTTACCTCAGAAATCACAAAAAAAATATTTTTTAAATCACACAAATAATAAAGTGACGCGTACTCTAAGTAGTGCGGCTCCTAGTCCAAACAAAAATCTTTTTTACGGTCCTATCTGGAATAAAGCATGAAACTTTACAAGCATGTAGCATTTGTATATGTGATTCAATGACGATATGGAAACAAGTCGAGAAATGACTGCTTCCCCAGTTTCCCGTCACTCTAGGTTTCCAGTTAGCCCCAGTTATACAGTTGAAGTAACTGCATAAGCCTTTGCCTTTTTATCTCTTGGTCTAAATTTTGGTTTGTATTCTTAGTAATATTCTTATTTTGTGTTTTTTTTTGCCTTCTTTCTATCTTCTCGCCACTTCAAACACTGTCGTTCTTTGTCTGCCGCTGTGTATTTACTTCTTTTTGCTCTATAATAATTCAAAGCTCTTTCGGAATCTTTTTTATTTCATTTCTGTATATATTTCTGGATTTTCTTGTTATAATTTTATAATTTCTCTCTGTACTTTCTTTGCTTCTCGGCTGGTGTTAATGGCATCTGTAATAAATATGCAGAAAATCATTTAATAATAATTAACACGATATAATGTGGCAGTCCGCGAGAGAAGGGATCAGTAGCGTGGTATTGAGTTAAGCTCATTTTAATAATCTATGTTATAACATTTTTTTTTTTATACTTTATAGGCTAGCGTTTTGACCATCGAAGATGGTAAGCACGCTAGGCCTAGAATGGGAACTGGCTCTCAAGGATAGCTGCCGGAACACATTAGATGTTTGGTGACAGATTTTCTAACTTGAGGGTGGTAGCTGGCCAGGCGGACACTAGATAGTGTCCTACCACCATGCGGGGGTTTTTACATACATATATGTAAAAATCTCAAAATGTGATTTTTCTGACTTTGCTCACAAAAATTAAACTAACTAGAAAACTAGAATCTTACAACTGGTCCTTTTTCCCGCGGAATGCCACAAATAATATAGTAACATACAACGTAACGTAGGTAACATACAATTTCAAAGGGGGTAACCTAGGAGTAACATAAAAGTAACGAAAAAGTAACGTGGAAGTAACAAAAACTTCTGTCTACAGCCTTACCTCAACTTACATAGAAACGGGATGGAATTATTAGCAGCGGCAATGTCCGCACAAATCTTACGTTCTCAAAGTAGTGTCACATAAACAAGTAGAAAAATAACTTGAACATACCTTAAAAATCACAGGTACAAGTTTCACAGTTTTTATCACGAAAACACGCCGCCGATTCACTTGTTCAGTAAAGCCGGGTATTCACTTAGGTTCGCTATGGTTTGCGAACCCTCCGCGCTCCGCGAACCTGAACATCTACAGTGTACACACCTAGGCTGCAACGTCTGAGCTCCAGTCGGATCGCTATATGTTTGCGAACATTGTGTGCTCACAAACAACTCACAAACACCGCGTAGTGCCACGCTCGCGTCCACGAACACACTCCCCTCTGTGTTCGCGCAAAAAACCGCTTCCAGAGCGCTCCGCCGGGAACCGATCGTGCTCCAGTTGCGCTCCGCGAACACAACGTATCCACTAGGTTTGGTTTGCGGAGCGGATGCGTTCGCGAACCACGGCGAACCTAAGTGGATACCCGGCTTTACAAACAAAACAAAATGGTTGACGGCTAGAATTCTGACAGTGGCAGCTGCTATATAAGTGTAGCTAGTGTGAAAAGATTAAAAAAGGACGCGGGGTGCACTTTATTCTCTTTCTCGATACAAATGTATTCCCCCGTTTCCTCCCTCGAAAATGCTTTAGAGAAGAAAATTTGTTTCTACAGAAAATCAAGGTCTGCTATAGCTACGCTCCTATCATTTGCCTTTTTTGACCAACCAATTGCAAAAAGAAATTAAGCCTTTTAATCTCCTCTTTAAGATTTATTATATCTATTTGCAATTGGTAAAAAAAGAAAAATAAAATGTAGCTACAGCTGACCTTGATTTTTTGTAGAAACATTTTTTTCTTAAGAAGCATTTTCCAGGGAGGAAACGGGGGAATACATTTGTATGAATAAGTTATTTTTCAAAAAAAATAAAACCGACTTCATAATCACAAACTGACACTCAAAAGCGAAAAATAAATTACTTAAAATTATTATAAGCGCTATCCATTTATCTATTTGAAGTCGGTGCCAGCCAAGTCTAATAGGTAGTAGATAGATAATACCTACATGTATCTACCTACTTACTAACCTACATGTACCTACTTACTACTACTACATACACGGTATCTATCTACTATCCAATAGACTTGGCTGGCACCGACTTCAAATAGATAAGTGGGTAGCGCTTATAATAATTTTAAGTAATTTATTTTTCGCTTTTGAGTGCCTGTTTGTGATTATGAAGTCGATTTTTTTTTTTTTGAAAAATAACTTATTTTACCCTTTTTAGTGCATAACAAGTTTCAATTAAATTACATGCATCTATTACATTTGGTGTCTGGGCCGTTATACACTGACGAATATATACTTTTTGAAAATTTCTAGTATGTACCTATAACGGTTAAGAAGATACAGATCTGTAAAGTGCGCACATATGTATAGACACACGGACGGACGGACGGACGAACGGACAACAAAGTCTCAGAAAGTGTTCATTTGGTACACTTTGGGTTCGGAACCCTAAAAAAATTGACTTAAATGCCTTGCTAAAGTGATAATATTCACTAGTAATAATTATGTCATCAAGGTATCAAAGGACAATGTCTAAAATGGCCCGGTGCTATTAAAGCATCTGACACACACGATAATTAATTGTCTATTTTGTTACAATAATTCCAAATACTTTTATAACACGGACTAGTTGTAATCCAAAATGAATATAAAAAAGTATTATTTGCGATTATTAACATTACTTGCCGCCATATGGCCAACAGAGTACTGAATCACTCTACTACGTTATAAGAGGCACTTCCCTATATTGTTGAAACCCGAATTATGAGAGCACTGTGTAGCCAACCTAACAACGGAAAGTATTATTTACGTAGTAACTATTATATAATCTGTGGTATTATGCTTATATTTTTTTTTTTGCAGTGTTGGTTGGTACAAAGTACGTTCTTAATTCTGAGTTATTTAATTATGTATGCAGTGTTGCGGGACTGAAATGGCCGCCATCTTCGGCCAACGTCATGTCATGTCAAAAATCTTAGGTATGTTTAAAAAAGTTTGCACCCTAACAAGACTTTGCCCGGTAGAACATTCCTGTGAAGACAAATTATTTATATTTATATATAATTATTTATTATAATTATTAATATATAATTATTTATTGAGGGCCCGGTGGCGTAACTGGAAGAACAGTCGGCTTTGATGCCGTGGTACCGAGTTCAAACCGCCGTGCACCAATGAATTTTTCGATCGAAAAATATGTATGCGCTTCTCACAGTTGCCCTCCGGTGAAGGATAACATCGTTAAGAAACCAACAACCCCCGCATGGTGGTAGGACATATCTAGTATCCGCCTGGCCAGCTAACACCCTCAAGTTAGAAAATCTGTCGCCAAACATCTTATGTGTTCAGGCAGCTATCCTTGAGAGCCAGTTCCCATTCTAGTCCACTTCTCTATCTTCGACCGCATCATCACTTAGCAACAGGTGAGATAGTAGTCAAACGCTAGCCTATAAGATATTTAAAAAAATATATATATTATCCCCACCTTTATTTTTTTATCGCTCACGGTTACCGGAAGAATATCTGACAAAAACCAAAATCAACGAGAAGAAAGATGTAAAAACATTATTCAAGGTCATATTTTTTAGTCTTCAAAAGTATATCCAATAGCAACCTCCATTGTGTATAATCTTCTTGGGACTCTTCTACTAAAACCAGTATATTCTCCTATGTTTGAGGTATTTATCTCCATATCTCTGGAGATACTTATCAGATCTCGATAAAATTAAAATGGGAACACCTCGGAAACGTATCCTACCTATTAAAAAAATAATCATTTGGAGCCGTTCACTATTGACGGAGAAATCGCGTAACATACACACAAAAAAAAAAAAAACATACAGACGAATTGAGAACCTCCTCCTTTTTTGTGAAGTCGGTTAAAAAGTGCACCCTGCCTTCCCTCTTAATAATAACTATTTTCGTTTCGAACATGTACAGAAATTTAGGATCGTAAATAGAGTTACGTAAAAGTTCGAGAATCGAAGACAACAGAACAAAACCTAAGAAAATGCTCATTTAATTTAAGTCTTAAAGTGTCTGTAATAACTCATATGTTTCTTTATTACCATTAAACTCAAATAAAAATATAATAGTGTAATAAAATATTGGCTTTACCCAAATATAAATATTCTGCAGATTCCAGGAGAAGTCCCAGCACTGAGTCCACGCTACCATGTTCTTACAATATTGATAAAGTAAGAGAATACCGAATTTCGCATTGATCAGAAGTATAAAATACTCAACAATAATCTCACAATTTTTCACCTACCGACATACACATGCAAACAATTAGTAACAAATTATCTACAAAAACTAAACTATGATGACACTGAAAACCTTTTAAAATTAATCACTTAAACCGGTCATATTTTCCTAAACCTGTAATTATTCCTAAAACCTCGCCTTTGATTTCTTCATCCTACTCGAACTCGCCTCACACATACATACGCAAACTCACCTACAAACACTCAAATACTACCTACATAATACCTATTATTTATTATTATAACCATGCTGATAATAAAACTCACGGCAACTCTAACCTATCTCAACCACACACCGCATATACGATAGGTACCTACGTACATACACACGTCTGCACACATATATAAATTTTAGTTTTAACTTGTTTAGTTTAAGTTAGTTACGAATTTAACGTATCTACCCGACGCTTTTACAATTTTGGTATCTCCTTTAGATATACCTACAACTTGAGCTGCAAAGTTAATCGTTTTCTAGCTATTCACTTACGTGCCAATCAGTTGTTTAGTTTTTAAGTTAGAATTAAATTTTATGTTAAAATCATGATATTCTCGCCACAAAACTGTAAAAGATACGAGTAACATAACCGTGGTATATTGTTAGGCCTATAAACATGTTGTGATATGAATAACGATTCGCGGGGGGGCACTGGTGACCTGTACTACAGGTTTTTTCAAAACCTATTTCAGGCATCAGTCTCTCACAACGATAGGTTACATTTATTAAACTAGCCTAATTTCTTACTTTTGTATGTTAAATTAAGATCCTTGTTGTGAGATGAAATAAATGTTTTTATTATTATTATTATATTATAGAAGTTGGTATTTTAGTAGTAAGTTGGTATTCGTAGGTAGTTGGTAATATCGTCATCAATTAGAAAAAACCTCATAGTCTAAAAACGGCTGAACGGATTTTCATAAATCAAAGCTAATAACACTCTCGATTAAGAAAACTATCAAATAAAATAAATTAAATCAAATTCGGGTCATCCGTTTTGGCGCTACGACACACACATACATACAGAGATACATACGTCAAACTTACAACACCCCTTTTTGCGTAGGGGATTAAATAAAATAAAATACTTACAGGTACCTACGGTGTTCCAGCAAGCAGCACACGGCCCTTCAGAGTCAGAGTATTCTAAGCCACCAGAACATTGAATTCATTTTTGATATTGTTATGAACAGGCAAAACTCCACGTTTTATTATTACTATTCATCAACTCGTGAATACACTCGGTCCAGACAAATGCAGTGCCATGTTATGCATTTACAAGCTGTGATACTGTATCAGGATTTTATGGAAATATAGTCCTTCTGTAAAATATGGAAGCACTTCTCTGAAGTCAGCAAAGTATTCGAAATATTGTCGAAACCCATCATTTTGATGTCTTGGCAAGATATTTCATCCTGACCGATACGACAAAACAAGCGACGTAAACGACATTAACTAAGCTTTATTCATCAGGGCACAGGCCATGGATAGGCTGCAACCAACATTTTGTGCTTTTCAACAGTAGGTATTTAAAACGAGTTTATTCATATTCATAAGCAGCATTGATCTGGAGATTAGAGTTTGGTACCAAACCCTGAATATTCCAACTTTGAGAATCGACTCTATAATGGAGTGCGACCAAGGAAACATCAACATTCATTAAGGAGTTGACGAAATGTTCCTGCCGCAGTTTATTTCAAGGTCAATGCCTATGTAGAAAGTCAGGGCACGTTTAGCCGTTAGTCCCGGTCCAGATCATCAACATAGGTAATATCATAAACGCAAAAGTTTTTATGTGAATTTGTGAGTCAATCACGGAAAAATGGCTGAAGAGATTTAAATGATATTTTGGTAGATTATGATCTGGATTAACACAAATGCTTATTTTTATCCCAGTTGGAAATTCGAATTACACGCAGATGAAGTCGCTGGCGTAGAACTAGTGTTTATAAAAATGTAAAAAAAGAGTTTTTATTGTTTCGTGGAGTCATGCGCGAGCGCGGTGAGCTGTATCTCGGGAACCAATCCATACCATAATGGATTTGGTGTCATATTGCAGCTAAATAAACAAGGTATTTAACCTCTTTAGCCCATTTTATCACAACTCTTGTCATTTTCCTTTAAATGGAGCAAGAAAGAAAAAACTGCACATGTTTTCATAATTTTATTACTACCACTATAAATTTAGTATCGTTTTGTAGGTAATTTATCGAACATGATTTGGCACTAAAAATAAACTCCTCAGTCCTAAAGTTGTTGTACAAAATTAAGAAAACCTGAATGAGGGAGATAAAAGGGGGGAAAGTGGGGGGGAATCAGTCATTTCTCGACTTGTTTCTATATCGTCATTGAATCACATATATGAAAGCTATATGCATGCAAAGTTTCATGCTTTCTTCTGGATGGGACCGTATTTCTAGTTAAGGACCCGTACTATATTTATATCCATATCTGTCTGACGGCGGAATGGTAGGAGTAAACACCCTGAAACTGAGATGTAAATGCACGTTAACGACGCACTGTTATTTGTTACTCCGTAATATCTTAACAATCTCAATCACATAAATTGCTGCTACATGTACACAAACTCATCTCATCAATTGATAAATCCTCATACACACACACAAACAAACATACACTACTTAATCACGCAAACAATCATTATTCACTCACACACACGACTTATTCAAGCTGACATAATACACTCTCACACACACACACACACACACACACACACACACACACACACACACACACACGCACACACACACACACACTGGCTCCTTAATATTACGTATAATTGAAGTTAACTAAATTGTAACAGAATTTAGATTAACATTACCTTAGACCTATAATCATAAGTACTTTCATTGTAAGCCTATGTATCTTCTTCTGGAATAAAAAAATATATGATCGACAATCCTACTCTTTTGTCTCGCGTCTCCCTGTACGTACTACTCCTGGCACATGCGGCTGCGCGCGCGACGTTGCGAAAGAGTCGGGTGTGGATGTATTTTCTCTACATCTACCTTTTTCTCAGTACGTATATTACATTTTTTAGGTAGAAATAGTATTATAGTCAGTAATTACCAGTTCTGGCATGATGTGCGCTTTGGTGTTCAACTGTAAGTGTAGCATGTATTTATATTTTTTTTACATAATAAAAAAAAATACATGTTACAAAACCGGCGAAATCGAGGTGAACTCGCTCAGCGCGGCATCCGTTGGGATAGTCTTGTCCTACCTGGTGAAGCGACGACATTCGCAAACCGCTGGGCAGTGACTGGAAACAAAGAGCCGAAGATCGGGCTCAGTGGCGTGACTTGGGAGAGGCCTATGTCCAGCAGTGGACTGATACCGGCTGATTATGATGATGTGAATCGAAATGTATTGTACATTAAAAGTTATTAATTAAAAAATCATCTACTTTTTCATTAATTTCTTCAGTTCGTGCAGCATGATTTTGATCCTCCGATATAACTTAGAACCGTTTTTAGGGTTCCGTAGCCGAATGGCAAAAAACGGAACCCTTATAGATTCATCATGTCTGTCTGTCTGTCCGTCCGTATGTCACAGCCATTTTATTCCGAAACCTAGTACATTAAGTAAATTTGGCAAGCAGCCGGTCCATACAACAGACAAGTTTTTAAAATCGGTTGTACCTTTTTTTATTCTGTGTTTTTTTTTTGGAAAAAAGCCTGCCCAAAGTAAAATTTCAAATATCGTCTAAATAAAAAAAATGTGATGTTTTATTTTTTTTCTCAGAAAATAATAAACCTAAATAAAAATGTACTTTTCCCTGAAAGGCATATTCATTATTCATAGTCCCACAAAAAAAACTAGGGCTCTGGCCTTTATAGTTTGGGAGAAAATTTAAATAAATTGCAACATTTCGGGGACTAACTCGAAAACAAGTAAAACGCATTTTCTCGATAACTATAGATTTTCGCGGAACATATATGGGGGTTCTCTGGGTAGCCCTTGGAGTCCTCCATCGATGGTTTTCGTTTGGACTATATGAAACCCGACACCCTGTATAACTGTGCCTAAACCCCTTTCATTTGTAGTTGGTGCAATACATTCTCTATGGATCGAACTACAAAGTTAAGTTTAACTTTGTCCTTTAAGCTAATCTGAGAAGTTGGTACGGAAGCCTCGGTGGGCGAGTCCAACTCGACTTGGCCGGTTTCTTTTTACTAGAAGTCCGACTTTATCAGTGATTTTCTACAAACCAAATTTCTACAAACCATAGTTACAAAATTGTTTTTTGTAAGGCAGTAAGTACCTACGTTTCTTCATTATAGATTTTTTTTGTTTATATTGTACAGGCGAGTTTTTGTCACTATCTCACTTGTTGGTAAATGATGATGCGGTCGAGTATGGTAGCAAACTAGGCCTAGAAAGGCTCTTAAGGATAGCTATATATAGCTGCCGGAAGACAGAAATTTCTAACTTGAGGGTGGTAGCTGGCCAGGCGGACACTAGATAGTGTCATACCACAATGCGGGGGTTAGAAGTTTTTTACGATGTTTTCCTTCACCGGAGGACCACTGTGAAAAGCGCACATACATTTTTCTATAGAAAAATCCATTGGTGCATGGCGAAGGATTGAACTCGGTATCTCTGGCGTCAATGCCGATCATTCTGCTACTACACCACTAGGTCTTAGAAGAAGTAAAAATGCACAAAATGTTAGCAGCATTCACCGTTGAATAGCGATGCACAATTCACACAACTATATTTAGGAGGAGTGACAGTGTTCGCGAACGTACAGGACCTTTAAACCTTTTAATTATTGACAATACCTATAAGTGCAAAGAAGTTTTTTATCAAGACGGTGCACTTCCGGCCCGAAAGAGACCGACCCTGAACGGAGCTTGTCCCTTTCTTTTGTTTGGACCACATATATTATATACTATACATATAGTATAGTACATATATAGCACTGGCAGGTTGTTAGACAAGGACATACTTCCAACTAGCTTCCTTTCATTGGGGCCGTTTTGATGTACATAACAATTGCAACCTTATGTATATGGCGTACGGATTAAATTGAATTAGTAACAAGATCAGCTGTGCATGACCCTTATATTGTATATGCTAATGTAAATACAACACTATGCGTTTGTCACTCGCATTGTGTCACTATAGGAAAATTCGTCCTTAGTGTATTTTTGTTTTTTTTTTTTCTTTTTTTATGGTAATTGGTAACAGGACAAGTACGACGCTCGCCTGACGGTAAGTGATGACGTCTACCTATTACAGATACAGCGGCATGCAAAATTCTGAACTGTCAAAACTTTGCATGTCACTGCACTGTGCCTGTTACCTTGAGATATAAAGATGTTGAGTCTCACATGCCCTGTAATTTTACCGGACACCTTGCCATTTCAACCGAAAAACATTCCTATTGCAAGGCTAAAAATTAATTGGCAAAGTGGTGGTACCACCCCAGGCGGACTAGCAGAAGTCGTACCACTACAAAATGTGTGACCACATGAGTAAAGATTTCGTTTCTTTACACATGTGGTGTGGCCTCATATAGTATTTTTTGTGAATACGGGTATAAGTCTCGGGGCTAATGAGCTAAAATACGTAAAATAAGTTGATTATACTTCGGTGTAACATCCTCGAGATTTAAATTAACCATGTAGTCCGTCTTTCGTTGTATCGCATCGTCACACTGTTTAAAGCACATAAAATTAAAATAAAAACATTGTTCATTCGTTCAATACTCATTCACCAGCCAATATTTCGACTGTGTTCCTTAAAAGCCATAAGAAGAAGAAGAAGAACAAGAACAAGAACCCGTATATGTCATTAAACCTCTTAGCAAATTATATGGAATGCAACCGACCACATTATAATGAATCTAGTTCCTGTCTACCCAAAGATTGTCTGCCAGAGATTGCTCTAAGCGATAAGACGTGCCCATTGTGAAATAAATCTTATTATATTTTTTCTAAGATAAAAGTTTTGTCTGGTGCGCAATAAAGTGCTCATCTGTTTTTATACTTTCTTAGTGTGGTAGTACGCGATGCTACCCTAGAAAGTACTTCATACTGTGTCGTATAGTACATGGGAAAGCCATTATGCAAAAGAAAGGCTACAACATAAGGTACAAAATAATTCAAGCAGATATGTCTAGATACTGTTATAGTACCTATATCGCCTGTGTATGCGAAACGATTTCGGTAAAGACCTTGACCATGGCTCCAACCCCGCTAAACTCTTGTTCGAAGATTGAACACTTGAGTCAACTAATCAACTTCTTCAGCCGTGCCAAATAAGATCTTGCAATGATTTAAAGCGTCTCTGAACGTTGGGGTAAGACTGTACCACATTGTATAACTAAATACACATAAACCAGTCAGAAACATAAACCTCCCTTTTGCTTCACCTCAGTCAGGTTAAAAAAGAATGAGTCATCTTAGTGATTATTTTTCTTTTGCTATTGCCACAAAGGGCTAGAAAAACCACAAACTCAGGTATATCCTGGCTTCACTGACCTAGTTGACTTATGTCTTATGACTAAGTCTTGATACAGCCTACTGTTATCAAACTTAACATCTTCAAGAGGTTGTGCGTTTATATAATAATAAACCTACGACTGCGCGACCAACCTTTCATTTTTCGACCCCGATGTCAGACAACATCAATCTGCAAATGCCAAATCGTCTAAAGAACAATCTAAAGCAGCTGTCGACAACGTCGTCACGGAAGAACTACGAGCCACCTGTCACCTGCGAATAAGCAGAGCGAGCGTTAACGACAATAATGAGATTAGAGGTACCCACTCGTAAGTAAAACACGCCGGTATTTAATATAAATAACTTTTGATCCAGTAATTTGTTTGGAAATGATTATAGTACATTTTGTACCACGGAATATAGTTCCACTTACAGTTACAGGTGGACCTGTTTCTGAATGACCGTGGCTGAATGGCAGCGCGTAACCAAGCTGAGAAGGCCTAAAAGGCCAAAAAGGTCCCGGCATACAACGTCTTGTCCATACAAACGTAATACAAAAATCGTATAAAATTGTAGCATATTTATGGATTTAAATAGTATTAATCCTCATATTCAAATTGACAGAAATCGTTATAGTTTTCGCCCAAGGACACAGATTTTAGTGAGCAATAATAGACTAATAATCTTTTACTATGCATTACTCGTATAATGCCTACCCTCATCAACAATACATTGCAAAATAATATTAATACATTTTGATTGCAAATGTAGGCGAACGTGAATGGGCTGTTAACCTAAAAATCACCTTGTTCTGCGCAACATGATTAGTTTGTGTTAAACATTATAAATTATTTATCACACAAAAGCAATGGAGCGAATACAAGCATACAGTTTAGTGTCGCTTCCTATTGTTAACATAAATTGTAAGATATACTTACCGTTAATGTTGCAGTCATTTTACATGGCCATAATCGGCTTCAAAAAGGCCTATATACGAGTATGTTGCCTGATTTAATTAGACAACACACACTCATACATACGAGTTACTAAGTTACCAAATTAACTACTTTTTGCCTTGCCGCAGCAATATTAAAATATAGCCAACGGCCCATCGTTAATTATGACGTGTGAATAGAGATAAATAATCATAATAATAACAAAAATAACGTTTAAGTGTCTTCACAAATGTTATCTTATGCTGTAACAATACATATGACGTTTAAAGTTAAATGATGTAACTAACTACGTGATAGTTGTAGAAATTTGATGCAATCATTTTTGTGAAGAAGTATTTACTACATCACATCCTGTGATTTACAGATCACCAAAGGTCATCACAGGTCTAAGTGGAATTCTCATGCATGTTGATTGATGATCGCGCTTCTTAATTTAGAAATATCGATAATCGAGCTCCGTAAAGTTTGAAAATAATAATATGGCAAATTCTATGTTCCATATTGTATCACAGGATAATCCTGTGCCAGATACGTATTCACAACTATGTTTTTTCTGAAATAATTTATAAAACCCCTTATATTATTTTAAAAATCCACTGAGGCAAAACATTATCCTTGCTTGCATTTATAACCCGGTAGCTACAAATCGTTATAAACGTAGATATGTACGGTATTTACCAATACATTAATGAAGATATAATTAGTCTACTAGTAATAACCATCGATAGTTTTTTTTTGTCAGCTATATTAGATTATTCTAATACAGTACTAAAATTTTAAAACTTATGAGATAAATCAGCGTCGAATAAAATTCGTAAAAATAGATTTTTTAAACAGAGTCTGTTTTAGTAAAAATAAATCATAATTTAATGATTTTATACTAATTATTAAACTGGCTGTGATAATCGATTGTAGGGATTTAAGTTTCTAAACATCAATCACTTGCGAATTACATGATTATTCATAGATCATTGTTTTATACTCTATGATTATGTTTTGCTTGATTTTTATAAAACTATTTACCTTGACAAAATAACTTGGATAATATGCTTGCCATGTCAATATATCAAATCAAGCATTTAATAATTTAATTTGCCAGAATACAATTTCACACTAAAAGATCTTATGATAGATTGTAAGTTGAAGTACTCAGCCTGCGTGCAAGTGTGACAATATTGAATAATATTACATTTTATTTATTAATGCAAAATTTCAAATTTATTGATGCTATAGAAAGTTAGAGTATGCAGACATTATCTGCGATATTTCTCATTTTGGCTTAAATATCTTCAAATGTGTATGTTAAACTTACTCTTTGTTACAGTTTTGCAACAGTATGTGAACGTTTTTATCTACACCGTATATAGTACTATTATTTAACGTCATCAAAAGAACAACTGTCATTGTACTGTTCTATTCAAATTGTATGGGTAACGTATAACGACCAATTTTACATTCCGGAGGTCAGCCATTGTGCAATATTTTTTATCTTGTGTGTAATCCTAATGATTGATTTAATTCCTTACTAATAAAGGAAAATTTAACTATTTATGCATGCACACATGCATTAAGTAATCATCAAAATTTAATTTTGATCAATTACTGAGTAAATAAATAATATGAGGAATGCTTTTATTCTGCAACAGGCGCTAAACATCTACATGGTTAATTTAAATCTCGAGGATGTTACACCGAAGTATAATATATGGTTGAAAGAACTTACCTAAGTGAATTTCAACCGGGATTATACGAGGTGTAACATCCGAAAAGATTTAAACTCCCACCTACCCGTTGGATATCCTGTTGTCAATACAACTTTAAACCCAAGTGTTGCAGAATGCAGACTGATCTACTGCTCTAAAACAAATGGAGGAACACAGTCGAAATATTGGCTGGTGAATGAGTATTGAACGAATGAACAATGTTTTTATTTTAATTTTATGTGCTTTAAACAGTGTGACGATGCGATACAACGAAAGACGGACTACATGGTTAATTTAAATCTCTTCGGATGTTACACCTCGTATAATCCCGGTTGAAATTCACTTAGGTAAGTTCTTTCAACCATATAGTATACGGCTATCTTCACTTTTCTGCACTTTCAAATGATTTGTAGGTATTTTAAAAAATTTAGCGCCAAAAAACGTTAGTTACTACACGTCACATTTTGGCCGTGAATTTTTTAGATTTTCTTTGGAAATAATTTTATAACTGATTATGATATTGATTTTTACACGTAAAATTAGTTAATTTTTTCCTTGAAAAATAAGTATTTGCATTATTTGTCTTGACAAATAGGCATTACTTATATATATTTAAAAAAACCACCGTGAACGTGCCGGCTATATTAGAGCCGAACGGTATATAACGTGACGATGGCAAGAGACCCGACGGTATGACGTTGGTTCCGTGGAGCCGAGGGAGACCGTTGGTGTGGGACGCGACGTGTGCTGACACGTTAGCAGCGTCCCACATATGCGGGACCTCACAAGCAGCGGGTGCGGCAGCGGATGCGGCAGAAACCCTCAAACGGAGGAAATATGCTGCCATTGGTGATAGCTACATTTTTCTTCCGTTTGGGGTCGACACAATGGGTCCGTGGGGTCGAGATGCCCGGGGTTTTGTAAAGGAGCTATCCAGACGTTTAATAGACGTCACTCATGACCAAAAAGCTGGCGCTTACCTCGGCCAACGGATTAGCCTAGCAATTCAACGAGGTAACGTCGCCAGCTTTTTGGGAACGTTACCGGCAGACAGCTGCGACCTAGGTTCTGTTTTTTATTTATAACTATTTTAATTTTTATTTATAACATTTCATTTATTCACAGTTCAAATAGTTTTATTTATTTTTAAGTTGTATATTTGCTGTAAATATTTGATGTAATAAAGTTGATATTTTAAAAAAATGTTGAGTTCAAAGATATAGAGCGTTGAAATTCTGCTAAAAATTGTACATTTTTCAGCGGTTCGTGACGTCACGTCACGAGCCCCGCTCCTAAACTTTGACACTCTTTATCTCTGCAAATTTCTATTGACTTGATAAATAACTAATAAGATAGTTTAAAAACTAAAACACCCGACTTTTATGCCCCGCGAGTCAATTTCAGTAGCAAGTTTGAGACATTTATTGTTATATCTCTGGAGATACTTGTCATATCTCGATAAAATTACAATGGGACCACCTCAAAAACGTACCCTACCGATTAAAAAAAGAATCATTCGAATCGGTTCACAATTAACGGAGTAATCGCGTAACATACACACAAAAAACATACAGACGAATTGAGAACCTCCTTGTTTTTGGAAGTTGGTTGAAAAATACGAGTCCAATATTTTTTGATAATTCAACTGACGGACTAATAATATAAGCCACAGAATCCATAAACTTTTTTACTCAGGCAACATCCCCATTGAACCTACAAGTGACGATCTATGTATATTTCTCGAATAGATTCTCTTAACTAGTTGAAACAATTTCCTTTTGCCGTTTTTGTTTATGGAAATTTCTGATATACGAGTATCGAGTGCGATTTATCGCCTGCGATTGAAAGACTCTGCTTGCCATATAGGGCTAGCCGTTGCTTTCACATAAATATAACTGAATTGCTTTATATCTGACTTCGTTGCTACCAATTTTGCTTTTTTCTGACCACATTTACAACGAAATAAAAAAAAAACATTTACAAAAGATTTATTTAATAATTTACTTAAACACTAATAATAAATAAAAAAAAATTAACAATATTGTTTTCCAAATTCAATCCGAAAAGTTACTTTTCCATATTCTTTTTTACTTTTATTTAATGTAATGTAACGCCGCATAGAAAAAGCTTAGCTTTTACTATTGGGCATAGGAGAGTACTTCTACACTACATCTGTGAACTACAAGGCACTTATACTAGGCACGCTACAACATAAAAGCTTATAGTTATAGCACAACAATATCGCTCACCATACATTAATTTATAACTCGTTCACACTTAGCTATACTGTATTTAAGCCGGTTTGCTTGTAATTTCCTTGTCATGCTGTACTATATAGCATAGCAGAATAGTATTGCGTAGTCTAAAATGCGCTTAACGTCAACATCTATACGTAAAGTACTTTCTGGAAGACATAACCCATAGGGTAGTGGTTGGTGCCTTTCTTCACGGGAACTAAGTTGACAGGCGTTACCAAGGTCACTTTACTCTGTAAAGAAAATAATAAACAAGTTAATAAACACTGAATGTTTTTAGAAAACATCAAAAGACTTTACAATGTCTTGCAAGTGTTTTTCTCTTGCTCGTTGAGATATGAACCTGTAAGATTTCCTGTAGAACTTTAATAAGATTTACATAGATAGATTTATATATATCACTCTTTTGGTAATCTTCAATCCATTCAATCCACCAAAAAGGTTTTGATTATTTGTTGACTTAATGTATAGATAGCTCGCCTTCAAACTGGAAGATCGCCGGTTCGAGGTATTTATCTCTATATCTCTGTAGATTCTGATCAGATCTCGACGGAAATAAAACGGGAGTACATTGGAGAAGTGCCCTACCAATTAAAAAAATAACCATTCAAATCGCTTTATAATTGGCGGAGTAATCGTTTGACAAAAATCAATTAAAAAAACGTAAAGACGAATGAACCTTCTCCTTTTTTGAAATTGGTTAAAAATGGTTACTACGTACTTTTTTCTTTCCCTTCGTTTTTTTAATTTCTTTCTGAGCTTTTTTTAGAAAAGGCAGCAGAGCTGGTTTGGTTTTTGGATCTCTGATGTACTTGGTAACATCGGATGGTGTCCAGATGGATATATCTACCGCTGGAACCGCTACTATTGCTGTATTCTGTAAAATAAGACATTTTTTTATTGGAGACGAACAGGACAAGCACTCGAACATCATAATCGACCACCACGAAAAAAAAAGAAATAGCACAGGGGGGGCGGGGTGTTTATAATGAGATAATAGGGAAAGATATGTATTATTTTTCGTTGAACGCACGATTCCTGAACGAAACAGTTTTATCACGATGCTTAATTTTCCAATGTAATCAGATTATACCTGTATTTAAAGATATTATTCTGAAAATGTACTTTGTACCAAAAAAATACACGCAATTTTGGGCACGGCGGGAGGGGAGCGTCGGGGGGGGGGGGGGGGTTAGTCTAAAACGTACCACGTACCACCATGGGGTGGAAGGGGTTAAAACGTTGCTAAAAACATCACATTATAAATGGACGACACCTTATCACGAATTTAAGTACCGTTCATTAATTCATTAATATCGTTTTAGTTTGAAAGTTTTCGCGTAAATTATTCATTTTAATATGAACGTACCGGCTTTAGTTAGCGTGTATTTACTTCAGATATGCTCCGACCAGGTTTCAACATAAAGGTACGGACATACCGCGGCGTCCTGCGTGCGCGATCTAGGCGGCGATCAGATAGCGCAGGACGCTGCGGTGTGTCTGTACCTTAATACCATCGTCTCAGACTATCATAAAAAAGGCAGACAGAATCGTGCCGAACACCCGAGTGACCGCATGTTCAGTAATACTAAATTCTTGAGTAATAAGTTCAATTCCGCGCTCAGTCCGGCATAGCCAATAGGCTATGCCGGACTGAAATTAACTGCGGAAACTTAAATGGCATGATTACTACGTAAGCAACGCTGCGAAGTAGTACTGCACGGAAGCGACCCTGCTGCCGCTTGGTAGCAAACTGAGCGCGGAAGCGTATTGCTCAAGCATTACTGAATTTGCGTTCACTCGGGTGTTTGGCACGAATCTGTCTGCCTTTTTTATTTTTATAATAGTTTGATGTCATCGCATGGAGCGGCTAGGATGGCGGCAACGCACGTCGTATCGCCCGCACTTCCCGGTGCAACAGAAAAAAAAACATATCCGAAGTAAATACACGCGAACAAAAGCCGGTACGTTCACATTATAATTAATTTCGTGTTAGAGCAAGACCAAGAGACATTTGAAACCCAAACGGCATACCTACATCAATCTTGAAGAGACTTAAATTGTATATCCAACTGAAAACCGATGAAGACTGATCCTGATACTCGTCACTCGATAGTGAAAGTAATTGATACTTACCCGTTTTTTTATAGTTTCCAATGCACGTTTTATCATGACTCGCAGTATAGGATTCGTTTTGGTATCATTAAATGCCCGCGTCATCTGGACCTTTGTCCAACTCTTGGCGCCGGTTGGTGAAGGAATTATTGCATGACCAAACACCTGCAAGTAAGGAATACACTCTTTACCAAAAGAAAATTTATTTGGTCAATATAATGCAGCCACACCTAGCTAGCCCACACCTGCTAAAATGACGCTCACTTCTGCACTAAAGTATTGCATACAAAATGACGTCATACAGCAGAAAACCAAAGCCAGAAAAAGAAAGAATTTAGCAATTTGAAGTGGCAGTGAGCTGGTCACATTTGACACAGAACTCGTAACCGCTGGGGTAGGCAAGTTCTGGAGTGGAGATCAAGGCTCGGCAAACGTGTCGTGAGAGGTCTATCAGTTACACATACACATCACATCAGCAAAGTGGCTATCAAGATATGGAATGGAAGATCTTTATCAAATTGGCGTGGCATATGGGAGAAGCTACATCCTGTAGTAGATGGAGTCAGACTAATGGCTAAAACATAAAAATGAAGTGTAATAAAAGCTTATTTGATACAATGAAAGTTCTGGCAAGACAGCACTGGCATGCCAGTATTGGTATGCTATTTATGTATGACGATCCTCGCTAGACTGGTACGAAAAAGTTTACACGGTGCCAGTCGCTGGTGCCAGTCTATTTGGCATGACAGCACTGGCATACTATAAATCATATTTATACCGCCATTATTTGTCTCTACTTCTAAAACTTGTGTATTTGTAAGGAATTAAATCACTTAGGTTATCTGTCAATTTCATCAGATGTTAATAACAAACCATTCAATTTGAAGGTAGGTCGCCACTGCGGCCGCAAAGTGATCGCAATGGTGTGCCCGCATCACAAATACCATTATCATACACTTACCGCATTCTTTCCGCTAAAAATAGGTCCAAGAATAAGACCTGCTCCTTCCTCCAAATAGGGCCTCATAGGGTCTCCTTCCGGGAGCTTGTTAAAAGTCTCGTGCAGCTCACTCAGTGGCCAGGTCTTCACTGTCGGGAAGCCGAAGGCTGACGTCAGAGATATCAAAAATATCAAGATGTGGAGCTTCATTATTGATATGTCTGAAAAACAAGTCATTTTTACAAGCTAGCCATAATGATCTTGTAAGTTATCCGCTTTGAGTATTGAATACTCAAAGGTTTCGTCAACACTTTTCGACTACTTATATAAAAATAATAAAGAAATAAATAAATAAAAAAATAAAACAAAAAAAAATACAGTAATATAGCATAGAGAAAAATAAAGAAAAAATGAAAATAAATAAATTAATTAAACAATAATAGAGAAACAAAAAAACCTATTGTTATTTTGGTAATACATATTATTATACAAAACAAATTTATGTATTACTTTTGGGGCTACCTATAGCTGATAATATAATAAAGGTAAACTTTGCGTATACTATGTATCAAGTTATATTATGTAATATCTCACCTGATTTTCTATTCAAAACTAAAAGTTGTTGTTTATCTTTAGCGCTTATAACACGTCTTAAAACTTGAACACAGTTCCTCAGAGAGAGGGTCCGGTAAGCACTAAAGAAAGTGAGAAAGTTTCCAAGGAGTGGGTGAATGTGAAGCTAAGACTTCGTTCACATGACCATCCAAATCATTCGTCACGAGTACGGTCAAGTTCTTGTCTGTCAGATAAAAAAAAAATGGAACGTTAATAGAATAGTACTACTAGTACTTTCTTCAGTATTTTCATAGTCTTTCACAGTCTCGCAATATCATCATTCTATTTTCGGTTGTCTAGAAGAAAATTGTTTAAAAGTTAAGACCGCTTCTTTTAATTATTTAATACAAACTGCACCCGCGGCTTTGCCCGTATTTTATTCCTGGTTATAAACCTTCCACTTGAATTACTATCTTTTGCTGAAAAAGTCCGTTGCGTAGTTTAAAAGATCTAAGCGTACAGACAGCGGGATCAACTTTGTTTTATACTATGTAAAGATATATTATAAGTGATTTGTGGTATGAGTTTCATTCATAAATGGTATTAAAATCAACTTGTTTTTCAGTTTTGTTGTCTTGTCTTGTCATGTTTCAATATCTAATTCCTTACACAATAAGTTAATTCTTATAATCACTATTGCGTTAACTTTTGAAAAATTATGAGTAAAGTAATACATTTGATAAGTTAAATTGTGCCTAAATTGTACTAACTTATGACCTATCCACTGAGCACTGAATGCTAACAAACGGTGAATTGAACAAGACATGATTATCATTACAGTTATCTGCTAACTGCATCATTCTATTCGCGCCATTCGTTCGCCAGTTAGGATGAGGATTTACAGTTTTTAACCGACTTCACAAAAAAGGACGAGATTCTCGTCCCAAGTTAAAAAAAAATTGTTACTTCAAAATTCCGCAATTTATTAACCCATTTCGAAAATTATTTTGTTTGCCTGAGAAAGTATGCGCCCCGTTTGCTTCCATTGTAATTTTATCGAGATCTGATAAGTATCTCCAGAGATATGGAGATAATCACCTCAAACTTAGTACAAAAATGACGGTTTTTTCCTTTTTGTAAACGATCTTCAATTATAAGTAATGCGATCATAATAACGTTATGCGTAAGCTTTTGTCATCAACAAAACCATAAAACTGTCTTACTTCAATATGCACATGCTCTTACAAAATACAGTTACAATAACGATGGTTATTTTACCGCTGACGATCCTAAACCGGATTGAGGCATTATCCAGTTGAATCCAGTAAACATATGCAAAAAAAATGCTTAGCAAAGCGGGTCAGCACGGCATTGTTATTATTTCATCCAATCAAAATCGGTTCATCCGTTTGGGTACTACGTTGCCACAGACAGACACACACATACACAGATACACAAGTGAATGTTATACCACCCCATTTTTTTGCATCGGGGGTTAAAAAGACAGTACCCTTAGTACGAGTTTTCATACCAAACTCGATATCGTATATCGAACAAATTTTGTATGAAAAACAGTACAGCGCCTCTAGTGGTTACTACACTTCACTACATTTAGGCCAATCAGGGAGCCGGGATAAGTCGAAAACTATGTGAGATCTGTCAAAAGCGTTTACGATAAAAATTCGTACTAAGGGTACAGAAATCACAAAAACTTTTTTTATGCGGAAACGGGTTAGTTTATGCTAAGTGATGACGTGGACGATGACGTAGTGCGCTTACACAAAATATTTGTTCCATACTGTTGTAGTACATTACAGAAATTCATACTTTCACACATCAATATAATTATTCAACAATACACAAGTGTTCGTGACAAGCAGCTAATTCAAAGGCAAAGACATTTTATATGCAGACGGTGCACTACCGGTCCGAAAGAGACCGGCCTTGAACGGAGTTTGTCCCTTTCTTTTGTATAGACCATGTATATATATATATATATATATATATTATACTATTATTATATTAATTATATATATATAATTAATATAATAATAGTGTAATTATAAGGAGCATCAATTAAATTCATAATAGCTCACCAAGAACGTAATTTTTTTTGTCAACGTCAACTAATTGGCTGAGAGACAGGGAAAATTTAAAGATATCTTTAAATTTTTTCAACTTCACAGTACAATAAAAAAAATAAGAGAGAGAAAGTTCTTCCATTTACTGAATAAATGCCTTACTTTATCCTCTTTCTATTGGTATACAACATGTTATAAAAAGCCCTTCAGTTTTTATACATAATTCGAAGTAAAGAAAACACGTTTGATGTATTAGCAAGGGTAATTAGGGTTCCGAACCCAAAGGGTACCAACGGAACCCTATTACTGAGACTCCGCTGTCCGTCTGTCTGTCTGTCTGTCTGTCTGCTGTCTGTCTGTCTGTCCATCTCTCACCAGGCTGTATCTCATGAACCGTGATAGTTAGACGGTTGACATTTTCACAGGTGATGTATTTCTGTGGCCGCTATAACAACAAATACTAAGAACAGAACAAAGTTAAAAATTAAAGAAAAGTTTAAAAAAAGTTTTTTACGATAGCGCAGCGCCACCTATCTAGTTGCTAAGAAGGCGCTATCGTCTTTACCTTAATCTAAATCTCGGAAGCGGCTCTAACGATTAAATAAAATTTAGTATATCTACAGGGGATTTCGGGGGCGATAAATCGATCTAGCTGGGAGTCATTTTCAGAAAATGTTCTTTTATTCGTGTTTTCAATAATCAACTTTATTGATAATCAACTTAAAATATGACTCTTCCCGACATCTATTGGCGAGTAGAAGTACTGTATCAGTAAAGCAGTTAGTTGCTCACAATTAAAAAAAAATAGTATTATTATTCGTCAATAGATGTCGGGAAGAGTCATATTTGTCTGTTTAAGTGGCAAACAATACCGAGCAAAGCTCGGTCAACCAGATATTTAATAATATTATGGCAAAAAATACCGAGCAAAGCTCGGTCAACCAGATATTTAATAATATTAATTACTACAATTACTATTACTACTATATAATACTATTCTACCTTTGTGTTAACGTTTACTTAGTTAGTGTTAGAAGTGCGTTAGAAATTCGATAGATGGCGTTCGGAACCCTCCGTGTACGGGACAAAGTCTGACTCGCACTTGGCCAGTTTTTATTTTTGTTAGCGTTTGCTGTATTAAAACCTGCATGTTGCATCTTCCCACACGAGTGGCGCCTCTAGCGGTCAAGAAAAGGATTAGGGGACTCTGTGGTCATTAATAAGGGCGGGAGTGCGAGTATTATTGTATGAGATCAGATAGGGAGAGCAAGAATTAAAAAAAAAAAATTACCCTTGCTAATACATCAAACGTGTTTTATTATGTATAAAAACTGAGGGGCTTTTTATAACATGTTGTATGCCAATAGAAAGAGGATAAAGTAAGGCATTTATTCAGTAAATGGAAGAACTTTCTCTTATTGTACTGTGTGTGTTGTATTACTTTTTTTTTATTGTACTGTGAAGTTGAAAAAATTTAAAAATATTTTTAAATTTTCCCTGTCTCTCAGCCAATTAGTTGACGTTGACAAAAAAGTTGACGTTCTTGGTGAGCTATTATGAATTTAATTGATGCTCCTTATAATTACACTTTAAAATAAAACATAATTATGAAGACTCATGGAAGATTTTTTTTAAATTCAAGTGTTCATGATAAATATTGGTTTTTTCTTTCAAAAATAACTCTAAATCGATATCCAAAATATGTTGAGGTTAAAACCGGCTAGGGAAGGGAGGAAAGAGGGGTAATGACCTCTTCTATCAGCTATTTCAATTTGGCAAACGATGGACCAAACACCCTGTATAACAATTACAACGTTATATTTAGAACACACGGATTAAATTTAATTTGTAAAAACATCTGCTGTGCACGATCCTTATATTAATAATCCATGTTCAAAAGAATTCATAGACAAAGCGCTTGAAACAGTCCACTTAAAAATCCATCAGTGGAGGAGATTTGTGAGGAGATTGGAAAGTTTACCAATCTTCCGACACCGAAAGCAGTAATTTGCTACTAGCAATCATTAACTTAAAGTGCTGTTCTTTGTTTCAAATTTCTTGTTGCAAGTAGTTTCATTTCAACCGCACGGATTTGTCGTATTTTATTAATACCTATGAGGAAACTTAATTATTCTACTGAACATAAAACTCAAGCGCTTTCAACTGCTGGCAATTCGAGGTATATTTATGTTTTATTTTACTTAAAGACCATCAAACAGGCTTGCGGCCCATCTGATGCCTTAGCATCAGATAGGGCGGTAACCTCTTAAGGTTACCGTCGCCCATTGACACTTTCTATATATATGCCAGATAACATGAGCACTTTTGAAGTGTGTGCAAAATCCTTTATTTTTTCGATATATTTTTAATGGACTTCAAAAAAGGAATAGGTTTTCAATTCGTCGTAATATATATATATATATATTATTATTAATTCATCGAGATCTGACGAGAAATGAGAATCTCCGAAGATGTGGCACAGAATAATTAGTAGTGATAGTACTGATGTGGTAAAAAACACCTCAAACGTAGTGCTCAAAATGACTAGCGCGGCATTTGAAGTCGCCGTTTTTAGGGTTCCGAAGCCAAAGGGTACCAACGGAAACCTATTACTGGGAATTTTTACTGTCCGTCCGTCCGTCCGTCTCTCCGCCTTGCACAGGACTGCTACTACCCTTAACCGTAATAGGTCGATACTTAAAATGTTCACAAAGTGAGTAGTACTATGATGGGCACTATAACAACAAATACTAAAAACAGAATAACATTAACAATTAAAGGGAATTTATATTACAAGAAACGTGTTTTTCCTGGCGCTTTTCACTTGATGTTATGAACTGTAATAGACACATGATCTCTTTACAGAGTTATGGACACTTGACATTTTCACATAGTTGTCATATTACCATCCATATAGTAGTGATATTACGGTTGATTTGACAAGAAACTAAAAACATTTAAAAAAATAATCCATAGTTAAAGGGTGTATACAAGGAACGTGATTTCATCAGCATTTTTGCTCGATCTTGTGGTACGGAACACCACGAATTGCACTTGGTTTGTTCCATTGTCTGTTGGTATCATTATGTGAGATCGATTTTTAGGCATGATTCCTAATTGACTCTATACTAATTAAACTGACTGTTTTACAACTGTCATTTCACCAGTACAGTGACCTTCGCTGTTTCTTCCACTTCCATATACAATTTCATTGCATCTTAGACCACAACAATACTTTGCATAAAAACATATCGTAGTTTTCAATTCCTACTGAAAAAAAAATTATATTATTAGTAAACGTTTAAATAAAAGCGCAATAAACGCAAATTTCCACGTTCCCGTCAAAGCTCGTTACAAAAAAAAACTTTTCAAGTGACCCTATCTGATCAGGGTTGCCAATTCGGGGAAAGAAAGTTCCACTATTATTTGACTTTATAGCTGAAGTTGTAACCACACTAGATTTAATGGGCCCTATCTAGAGACCGGCTTAGTTGGGCCTCGAGTGCCATATTAAATTTAAGTTGTCACTGGAAAGGCCATTACAAGGATTTAGAAGTGGTTTTGCTTCAATTAGTTTATTTTGATGTTGAATTAGACGGCGCGTTTCTGTGGGTAGAGTACTTCTAATTTTCTTGGCGGTTCCTTACAAGGAAGGAGCATAATATCAATGTTCCGCCTGATTTGCTACCAAAAACTAGCTAAACATCATCAAGATGAAAATCTGCCGCCTCTAGACCTAGCGTGTTCATTAGATGGACAAAGTTTTTGAAGTTACGGCTCTGCGTCTGTTATCTTGAGACATAAAGATGTTAGTTAAGTCTTACATGCCTTGTAATTTTACTGGCTGGATACTTTGCTATTCAAGCCGAAAACCGATATATCACGGTCGAATATTTTATTTATTTAATCTAAATACATTTATATTATCAGTAGGTAAAGTACCCAAAATACATGCTAAACACATTTAATTTAAATACACAATACTAAATACATTTTGGTCTCATGTCGATTCGACAAGGCGTGTGGAGACGTTTTTTTATGATATAAGGTAACAGGACAAGCACGACGCTTGCCTGATGCTAAGCGATGACGTCTACCTATTACAGATACAGTGGCATGCAAAATTCTGGACTGCCAGAATTTTACATGTCACTCCACTGCGCCTGTTACCTTGAGACATAAAGCTGTTAAGTCTCACATGCCCTGTAATTTCACTGGACACCTTGCTATTTGAACTGAAAACATTCCCATTTCACGGCTGAAAATTAATTGGCAAAGTGGTGGTGCCGCCCCAAGCGGACTAGCAGAAGTCCTACCACTACTGAAACTCTTTAAAAATACTGCACCCGGTCCCCGTGGTCTTAGAGTCTCAAGCCCAAAAGGCACCAATAGGTAGCAGCTGTCTATACAACTAAACACTAAACTAAAGTAAGAAAATTACTACATCCATCAAATGTACAAAACGACTTAATAAAACAAGACCACAGCTTCTGTAATCCCTTGCGGAATAACAGCATATCTTTGTGGACATTATAAGGGCCTCACTCATAGTAACGACTAAAACGATGTTATACACTTTAAACTTCCAGTTTAGGGTCGAAATCACTTGTAGACATGTGTTCCTTTGATTAAACCTTACAAGTGTATATGTAAATGTAGATTTTTGCAAGTTTTTTTATTATTACGAAAGTATTTACTTTTTGAGTAAAATAATAATACTACCGTTCGTTAGGTCTATTATTTACCTATGTTTACAAAAAATAACCACAATCAGCGTAAAGGGCGTAAAGAAAAAAAATTTATTGTGGACTTAACCGGTGGTAGGTAAAAATATTTAAAAAAATATCATATGTCATAATCTCATAATCATAATCAAAAATGGTAGAACATACATGGAGGTTCAATAGATGCGCAGTGAGGTCCTCTACCACCCTGTTTCGTTTGATCCATCGGTGCTGAATCACCCTCTATAATGTATTACTCAAGAAAGACTTTAGGTAAGTAGATATATAGATAAAACACAAAAATCAGAGTTGTCACACTAATTCTTGTAAATCTTGTGTTCGAAAATAATATCCTAATGGGGTTAAACAATGTGATAAAATGTGTTATTCTCACGATAATTTCCATAAAGAAATTAACCAACTAAATGTGATAAAGTTTGTATGGAAAATTTTGTTTCTTGGTGCGATTCACTATAAATTCGGTTTAAATAAACCTTAAACAAATACTTAATTAAACGCTTCTTTTTTTTTATTATTTCAAATCTACCCCTATTAGGTGTAAATGAATTTTGTTTGGCAAAATCATAAAATGTTTGTTTTCACTATCTCTGTAACTAATGAATTTCAGCGCAGTAGGTATTTAGCGATACCTCTGTTTCCGTGACGGATATTTCGATCGCGTAGGGGAGAACTGTCAGCCAGCTAGCAAAAGTGACACAGGTCCTACCTCGAAGATGCCTCGCGGGCTACTCAGTAGTAGAGTGATTCAGTACTCTGTGGAGCTACTGAAGTGAGGCGCGCTGGCCGCTTTGTTTTATAATATTGTGTTAAAAAATAAGGACTATTTTGAAAAAAACTATCCATTAAATTTCCTTTTAAACTTCTTTTCCTATTTTTTGTGAGTCAGAGTTTAATTTACTTTAAGTAATACCCATAAATCTGTTTTAATTTCTTTGTTTTCGTAATTTTTTATGATCTCGTGAAGTCGTACTAAATATCGTGTTTTGAATAATTAAATAATTAAGAATGTTTCTTAAACAACATCATATATTTTTTGTGATTAAAATAAATAATATTTCATTGTTTGTTGTTGGATCAAAAACTTGGCGATTTGGAATATTTAAGCCTTAAATTGGAAATGTAGATATTGTAGGTTCTGGAATTCACAAACATTTTTTTCCCAAAAAAAAGTCATAGTCTATGTCATTTCCATTCAATACATTTGATCATCATTTGATGTTGCGTTTGGTGTGAACGCTAACAGAACTCAGATTATGTCAAGAAGCTGACACAAGGTTCTTGATGAGATGAAAGACAACGAAGCAAAATTTTATTCAACCGACTGCCAAAAAGGACAAGGTTCTTAAATTCGCCCGTATGTTTTTATTTTTTGTTTATTATGAGTTTACTCCGCCGATTGTGAATAATTATTTTTGTCATGGGTAGGATTTATCTTCGAGGTCCCAATTAGCCCCACAAATATCTGATAAATATCTCCAGAGATTATGTCGATAAACATCTGAAACTTGCTACTGAAACTGACTCGCATGGCATGTGAAGTCGGTTGTTTTTTGTTTTTAAATTATTGTTTAGTTTTTATCATCTCACTTATTTATTCCCTTTCCGTTCTTCTTCTTGTTTATGCTGCTTTAGTCTAAATGTAGATGAATATAATTATTGAATATTAACCGACCAGTCCTTTGTGAAAGTAAGACTTGGGTGCCTAGAGGGTTGCGGTTAATTCGCAACCACAATCGCTTTATACCGGCTTTAAACGGACGTTAAATATATCTACAAATGCAGTTAAACTTATAGTTAAATACTTGTTACGGTATACCTAATATAAGTAATTTCGAGAATACAATATAAAAATATAGAGAATAAGAAGTCTAACTATGCTTTTGGATCTGGGGCCTACATATACTAGATATACTATATACTACATATACTAGATCAAAAACAGTATTATTTCCATTTTACCATGTTGAAGCAATGATTGATTATTGCACGACATTAAGCATCCTCGCTGCGCTTAGGTGCCAACTTCACGCCGTGCAATAATCTTCTATTTGACGGAAAAGCGCAGCAAGCGTAGAGTGCGGGTTTATGTCACACTGACAGCTATAAAATAATATACGATACTCGTGACTTAAGTTGTTTATTATTGCACGGCGTAGCACCCTCGCTGCGCTCGGCTGCTAACTTCACGCCCTGCAATAATATACTACTTAAGTCACACGTATCGTAATATACTTATATTTTGGAAACTGGGTTTTAAACATTTCGCCATTAAGTTTAATATTAGTCGTAAAAATACTGAATACAGTGGTTCAGTAGTAGGATGGGCAGCTTTGGTGCCTGAGGAAGCGGTTCGAATACCCGCTGTGCACCAATTGTCTTGATAGTGGTCAATAGCTAGTCTAGAAATATATATATATATATAATATATACAGCCCGTTTAAAAAAATACGTACTTAGTGTGCGACAAAATTTTGAGTTTCATATGCTCTGTAATTTTATTGCACACTTTCCCTTCAAACATCACTATTAAATACGAAGTACCATATAACATTGATCTTTCATTGTTTCAGACATTCTGCGTGGTCTCAAAACGCTTCAGAAAGAACTACATCCACCGGTTCACGGCAACCAGGTCACTGTTCTGGTGGTCACCGTGGTCCCCCGTGCGACGAGCCTGCGTCTACCTCTCCACTAATCAGTACTTCGATTATTTTGTCATGGCAACAATTCTGCTCAACTGTGTCTTCCTCGCCATGTCCGAGACTATCGAAGAAGCTGAGTGAGTAATTATGGTTTTATTTGTTTAGTGAGTAATTATGCTTAGTCAAGCAAACATTTTGCTTAACTTTGTCTTCCTCGCACTGTCCGAGACTATCGAAGAAGCTGAGTGAGTACTTATGGTTTTATTTGTTTAGTGAGTAAGTATAATTATTGCTTACTTAAGCAACAATGTTCCTGAACTATGTGTTCTTCGCTGTCTGAGACTATCGGACTATTGAAGAAGCTGGGTTAGTAATAAAGACTATGTTTTAAGTGAATATTTATGCTTTTGTAATGGCAGCAATTCTGCTTAACTATGTCTTCCTCATCAGGCAAGGATGCTAATATGTCGACGTATTTGCCAGCTGACTTGTTTTCTAGTAGCTAGAAGTTTGGTGTCTTCAAATCAAGATTGAATGAATGTGTGTTTTTTTACCGACTTCACAAAAAAGGTGGAGGTTCTCAATTTGTCGGAACCTTTTTTTTATGTATGTTTACCGATTACTCGAAGATGCCTGAACTGGTTTGGAAAATAATTTTTTTGTTACAACGAGTACCCTTCCCAGGTGGTTCCATTTAAATTTTAACGAAATCGGCCGAGCACCATTTATGTAGCCGATATCAACATTTGTATTACGACGCATTTACTTATCTCGACGACTTACTACTAACTAATGGCACAGATTATATAATAGTCACTACGTCTACTGGTTACTTTGACTAGCGCGACGTTTGAAGTCGGTTCTTTTAGTTTTTTAAACGATCTTAAATTATAGTAAATAATGTTAGGTACCAAAAAGTCTTGTTGACAGAATTATCTATTTGCCTTAAATTCAAATCGCCTAAAGTATATTTGGTAAAAAAGTGATGTGACGTACCTACAATAAAATGCGATAACGCCTGCCGTAGCCAACAAGCATCTGAAGCTTTGGAATAATCAAAGGCGCCTGTCTATATTTAATCTTATGTTGAACATATTCAGTACATTTACTTCGCATTTGACTCTTAGGAATTACATTAAACTTGTTCTATCGAAACACTATAACTAATGAGCCGTGTAGACCCCGCAAGTCTGTCTTTGTATAGCTTAAAGCTGAATAACACACCTCCAACCCCTTGAAGTTTATCGGATTAAAAAGCTGTTCTTGCAAAGGATAACAAAAAAGTGTTGTGACACTTTATATACATATACATCCGTTTTGTGACACTTTATATATTATTAACCGACTTCACTAAAAAGGAGGAGGTTCTCAATTCGTCGGAACCTTTTTTTTATGTATGTTCACCGATTACTCAAAGATGCCTGAACCGATTTGGAAAATTATTTTTTTATTTCAAAGGGTACTCTTCCCAGGTGTTCTTATTTAAGTTTTAACGAAATCGGCCGAGCCGTTTTTGATATATCAACATTTGTAATACGACGCATTTACTTATCTCGACGACTTACTACTTGGCTGGCACTTTACTTACTGCCACAGATTATGTAATAGTTACTACGTCTACTGGCTACTTTGACTAGAGCGACGTTTGAAGTCGGTTCTTTTAGTTTTTTAAACGATCTTAAATTATTTATAACCATATTTCGTAATTGTCATGGATATATACATAGGAAACGCTGGCGTAGCTAAAACTTATTCGTAGCTCTAGAAACCGCTATTCGCAATGCGTAGTCTCCGCAATTGGTGTTGCATATAATAGCGCAGCAATGAACGAGTCCTTTAATTTGTTTATTTCCAAACATGAACTATATTACGTAGTACTATTTTAAGTATTCTGTGACTATATTTCCTTATCTCAACACGATATAACTAATAGGGACGTGAAAAACATAATTTCTATTCTGCCATAACATGGCAATATGATTGCATTGCGTACCCAATTCCCTGGCGACCACGTAGGGCGTAACACGTCCCTTTACGGCTTGGGTAGACCTCTGCTGGATAATGGTATTGAAATTATATACCCTTTCCAATGGATATTCAATTTGAGCTGGAATAAAAGTGTTGCTCTAGTTTGAATCGATCTGGGGATTGCTTAGTTAACTTGATAAACAAAGAAACACGATCCTGCTACGACAAGAAATGCGTCTTAATTTAGCACTTGGTTCTATCATGTAGGATGCTCTTATTTTAGGAGTTTTTATTGAGCTATACGGCTTGCGATTAGTTGAGACCTATGTTTCAGGTTTAAATTAATAGGTTTTTTATATGCTAGCGTTTGACCACTCTCTCACTTGTTGGTAAGTGATGATGCGGTCGAGGATGGTGGCACGCTAGGCCTAGTATGGTAACTGGCTCTCTAGTTTTAATCGTGGCTACACTATATTATTTAATAAAAAAGATTTATTTTTTACCGTACTTAGTTAATTTGTTACATTTATTTTTGTGTTCTATCGTCAAAAACTTAACACACAAAATAAATATTTTTCTAGGTGTCTAATTTGCACAACAGGAACTTAAAAATATAATGTAAAGAGCAAAGATAACAGAATACTAGTTATTACGGGTAATAGGTACCTATTTTATTACCCACCTACGACATAGCCAATAGGTAGGGGCTTAATGCATTTATGTACTCGTATGTATGTTGGGAGTTTTTTTTAATGTCAAAGGGCACAAACAAGCAGTCGAAAGAGGACATATATCTTTTTGCTAAGAAGAAAATGTACCCAGATGTCACCCAGACTATGAATGAATGAATGAAAACACTTTATTGCACATAAAAGAAAACAGGACAAAAAAAGAATACATAACTAAAAGTACACACGGCGGTCTTATCGCTAAATAGCGATCTCTTCCGACTATAATATGGTCTAAGTGACATAGGCTAAATTATCTTCGTAGTTGGTCCGTAATGTAGAATCTTGTTAATTTTAACGCGTAAGGTAATTTAAGCAACTAATATATAAACCGTGTTGCAGTGTCGATTTTACGTCCAAAATTAACGACAAGATCTTTTTTCAAATTACCTATTCAACTCGTTTTTCTTAGTACATACAAAGTCATGGATGTAATAAGGACGGAGCGCAGGATCAATGGTATAAAAGGTTTTGTCTGCACAGTTTAAGTGCTGCGCCCGCCGTGTTATCCACGGAGGATAGACTATCGCGATTTTACCGCGAGGCCAAAGACACAGAATAAATAATAGTACACCCAAGGGTAGCTTATAGCACGGTAATGTTTATAGATAACATAACCGTGTTAAAGTGTTAGTTCATCATATAAGCTGTCTCGGTTCTAAATCTGTTCAGCCGTTTCAGTTTGAAATAGAAACACAAACATATTCTACTCACACACTAAATTACGCCTTTATTTTACTTAGTGTGATATATATATATATGTATATATTTAATATATATTTAATGTTATATAATCATATAATAAATATATATAATAAATAATAATAATATAAATATAAATTTTTATATATAATATATTGTTACGTCGCGTCGTCGAGTCGCGATGTTTCGCCAAGCTTCTCGAACAAAAATACCGTGGGAAAGAATAGACTAATTAGGGGCTATAAACACCCGACCCGACCGTCATAAAAGTAACCTTCCGGGAATTCCGACCCTAGTCAATGTACCTAGTTTTGTAGTTAAGATTGAACCTTATTCATAAGTAGTTAGAGATCAAATTAGCATGTATGGTAAAGTTGTTTACATCAGATGCTCAAAGGAAAGCCGCCCCTTTTGTTTGTGATTTTTATTGCTTTGTTTTGAATGTCTTTTGCCTATTGTTCGAGTCAATACTGGAAAGTTCTGTAGAAATATTCTCGTCCTATATAAGATGTTGAAACCGCGGCTTGAGTCAGTCATTTCTTTGGAAGCGACAGTGTTACTATCTAAGCGCGGATAGCGACCAAGTGATTGTTAAGTGTTATCAGTGAACTCGTGTTGTGAACTGTGAACAGAGAAATCTGTGATTGTGAACTAACGACCTCAGTGCGTGTTAACGGACTTTTGATAATTGTGCAAGACGATTTGGACAACTACTGTGGAACATTGTGCTAACCTAGTGATCAGTGGAAATAAACGTTCATCTCATCGGATTAGCATTTTAATACCACCCCGCACGTAACAATATATTTAATGTTATATAATCATATAATAAATATATATAATAAATAATAATAATAATATAAATATATTTTTATATATAATATGTATTTAATGATATTCAAATATAATGGTATCATTAATAAAAAGTAATTTAAATTTGACCTAAACTGCTACTTATTGTTACACTATTGAATGTGTCCAATAGCACTATTTTTAAGACACTTTTTATTGTGTTTTTTGTAAGCACTGTTCAATAATTTACTATCACTTCCTGTGGTCACTTCACTACACTCACTCAAAATGTTATATCCTTTTTAGTCTTCTCATTATGTCCGTGTTGTCAAGGAGCTGGATGGCTTCGACGTTCAAATGGTATCGGCTTTGAATTAAAATGTGGGTCCATTTAAATTTTGATAAAATCCAATGTAAATATCCGACTAGCATTTGGTCATGATCTCACTTGATGTTATGTGAATATGCAGTCTAAGAATGTGGTTTTTGACAAGGTTCAATCTACGGCCAAAGTTTGCCGCTAGAGGATCCCGATACCGTACGTCACTATAGGCGCCCAGCGAGGCCATGGACGCGAGTTCCATTGACCCTGATTTACTGTCCTGACTACGTCCACACCCAAATTCGTGAGAGGACTCTCAACTGTAGGTGTCGGAAGAGCTCGGAATAGCTAAAAGTTGTGATAATTTGATTACCTTTTTAACTTTCAGGACAGGTTCGCTTTATGTTAAGGAAAAAAGTACGATACTGGCAAGATACGGTAACTGTTGACAAGTCATTTTGATAAAATTATTTCTAACAATCTTAGTATGGTGGTCAAATAAGCAACTTCATAGGTGTACTCGTATTAAATTTAAGACATTGATATATTACTTTGAGTAGTTAGTTATAATTTGCGATGGAGGTGATTATTCGTGGGTTTTAATGATTAGCTAATAAAACGCTGTTGAATAAAAGCGACTGACATGTCCAGAGCCGATATTGGCAGTTTTTGAGTCTGCTAGCTGTAGACTTGCAAGCAAAGAGCGATCAAACGGCCAATGGCTTTACATTTTGTGTTGACAACTCTTTATTCTTGTTTGATCGATATCTTCATAAATTTTATTGCAATTGCTATGTGAACATATACATAGAAAAGTGGCCATACCTGTGCGATGACAGTGTGGTACAAGTGATATGCCTTAATCCAGGTAGCTGCTATCAAGCTCCCTAGTTTACAGAATACCAAATCTAATGACAATTGCAATATAATCGTATTCACTCGTTTGATTTTTTGGTCAATAGCTAATAGGGCCCTGCTCTTCCCGGTGTGTAATGTACATTTCCATATTAGTCAAGCCTTATTGTTCGGTATCACCAGTGTTCGGTGATCACCAGCATGGGGTGTGTGCAGGTACCTTTGTAGGGGAACCTCTGCACTACCCTTACTATAGCGTGTTCTCTCAGTTGGTGTGGGGGAAGAAATAACATGATGTGGTTACATATGCACTACGTTTATTGTCAAGACATCTGTCCTATATCGCGTCCGGGAAACCACTGCCGGTGGGCCAATAAGTATGCGGGACGCGGGCGACGTTACATGTTACGTCGCGTCAGCTCTACCTACAGTGCCCCCACACTTATCTCAGCTTCTTTATAAATCAAAGATAGGCTTCGGGTCGCTGGCATAAAGCTTCTAATTTATCGACTCTAACTTCCAGGAAGTCAGATAGCCTGATGGAATCGTAGATCTTAGGTTATGTAGCAAACTTGACCATTTCATACATACATACACGGGGTAGATGGAGACCACTTCCTTCCACATGCTACGATCTTGACAAACCTCTTTCGCTTCTTCCACTTTCATGAGCGCCTTCATACATGCTCGCCAGTTATATGCAAGTACTTTTGATTTTTACCATTTCAATCACTCAAAATACATATATTTTCAATTTCAATTCAATTTATTTCAGACTTTATCATTGTTATAATGTCCATATTATTTAAAAACTAGTACAGCCGATTCGATATACACACACAAAAAAAAACATATTCAAATTAATATAAAAACCTAACTACCTAATATCATGTTTGCTACTAAGACCAACAACATGCAATTTTCGCCACAATTGCATTATAGGGCAGTCAACGTCCATCCTTTCCGCAATAAGCTGCAGGTAACTGTTGGAGCTGCCCCTCAACCGGCGCATCAGGGACGCGGTCCGTTTGCGGAGTATTGCTGCAAAGCTATCGACGCGTGCTTCTGCTAACATTCCTGATGCACTACAAAAGCGGGGCATCTTTAAAAGTGCCCTGAACGCATTATTATATTGAACCTTCAGGGCGTTAAAAGATCGTTGCGTAAAATTAACCCACAGGCTGCACGTATAGAAAGACTGGCAAAAGGCTCTAAAAATAGTGATCTTTACTTCTGCAGTGCACCGCGCAAACCTACGGGCCAACATATTCGCCCGGACTGATAACGCCCTGCGTTCCCTTTCCATATCCATGGTGTCCGTTAACGTCTCCGTGACCCAGTGACCCAGATATTTAAATTCTGACACTCTCTTGATAGGAGCACCATTAAGTATGACAGGTGGCACTGTATGATATGTTTTGGTACCAGCCTTGAATACCATCAGCTCACTCTTGCTAGTGTTGTATCTGAGTCCATGGGCCCACGCATACCGTTCACAGACACGTATAAGTTTTCTAAGAGCACCGATCGATGGGCTCAGCAACACCATATCGTCGGCATAACTTATATTATTCACAAATTTGCCCTCTATAGCACAGCCTACCATGGTGCTGCTGAGTTCACCGATCAGGCGGTCAATGTACAGGTTGAAGAGCTTCGGTGATGTCAGGCGGCCCTGCCTCACTCCGCACTCCAGCCTGCACACGTCCGATAGCGATCCTGACCATCTAACATGATTGCTCTGATGATCATACCAATATTTGAGTAGCGACACATACTCACCTGGTACGTTAGTATCCTCAGACAACTTATGCCACAGCCTGTCATATGCTACCAGATTGAATGCCTTAGATAAATCTAGGAAGCAAGCATAGACAGATGTGTTTCTTCTCGTATATAATGATTTGGTTTTAGGGTGAGAGATCAGTGTTTTTAAGTAGGTGCTCAATGAAAACCACTATTATCTAAATAAGAATTGTTTTCTTCTGTTGTTGTTACATACTCGTAGTTCAATACAGTTGCACATTTTATGCGCAAAATACACTTACCTCTTCTCGTGGCACTGTAAATTGTATGTTTTGTTTTGGCATACATTCTGCAGCCTTATTCGAAAAAATATTCGAAAAATTTAATTACGATCTAAACTACATAAGTTTGTGTTCTAAATTACTTGAAAGACATCTTTATAGTGAGTCGACAGAAATGGAACTGTGCAATAAACTTTGCAACAGTGATAGAGATACCTACTTCTGAAGATTTCACTTAACGTTATGTGATTATAATGGTCAAATGCCTAGCTTGTTCGCAGTATTGTATAGTGTACACAATCTTGCATTTTTAAATCCTCCGGACGTCCTATTTATATTATGTTAATTGAGACCATTCTTATGAGCCCAAATAATACATGTCTGCTGTAATTAAGTATCCTGGCAAGTACCTTATTAAGTATAATTTTTGATTGAAACACCGCAGGCTTTTTGTTTTGGTCTTTATGTAAATAAATGGAAATGCTATATCGTATTTCAGTAAAGTTTTTAAGTCATCATTAATCTTCTTGCGTTTGACTGCAAGTGCTATATCGTATTTCAGTGAGGATTTTTAGTGATAATTATTTTTTTGGGTTTGACTCTATGCCACATAGGAAGGACGAAAACATATAGAAAGGTACATTTTATAATATTTTGTCGCAATATTAATAAGTATCTAGGTTGGTAACTAGTGTGCCTGAGTATCTAAAATCTAGCTCATAAAATAAAAAAGTTTTATCACAACATTAAAACATTGTGCCTATCTTAATCACTGATTTCCACGCGTGGGCGTGGGCCGTGATCTGATTCCCAATTACTAGTTTATGTCTCGGAAGGACTTCGAATTGGCGGCTTATGGCGATCCCATCTCGATTAATTCGATTATCTTACCAACTTTTGGCTGCCGTAATACGAATTTGGAGTCAGATACTTAGTTGAATGTACTTAAGGATTCGGAAACCTTGAACTTTGCTTGCACAGGAAGGAAGGAACAGTGTAATATCGTTTCAAAACTTTTAGAAGACCTATTTCCCATGCCGTGTGAGTGGTTTACCTTTTATTTTATTAACCGACTTCACAAAAAACGAAGAGGTTCTCATTTCGCCTGTTTCTTTTCTTTTTATGTTTGTTACCTCAGAATTCCGACATTTATTAACCGATTTGGAAAAATCTTTTGTTTTGTGTGAGAGAGTATGCTTCCTGTTTGGTCCCATTGTAATGTTATCGAGATCTGATAAGTATCTCCAGAGGTATGGAGATAATCACCTCAAACTTAGTACTGAAAATCACTAGCACGAAAATTGAAGTTGGTTTTTTCGTTGTGAACGATCTTAAATTATTTTTTAAAAAGGTTACTCTAGCAATGTGGGTTGCACGCACAGACATAGGAATAATAAGCCTATTTCTGTGGTTGCACGTTACTAGTAGTCTTGTTAACGCCATCACTAATAAGCGAAATATGCTTGTGTCTGGAGTGGGTTCCCATCAATAGTGCACGATCTTTCGATCGCCTGCCCGACGCAAGGTACGACCACACCGCGGCGTCCTGCGTCCGCGATCTGATTTTCAAGGCTTTCAGATCGCCGTAGATCGCATTTGGTGTGAACCAATCGGTACAAATACTACTGCGCTATCTGATCGCCGCTGAGATTGCGCACGCAGGACGCCGCGGTGTGGCTGTACCTTTAGCCATTGGGCTACTGCTGCTTAAAAGTTGATGTTCTGAGGTGTATCAGATCTATAATATCTTATGATGGGCATAGTATTGGTATCTTAATTTTAATCCATTGAGACCAATGTGTAGGCATACGTTATTGAACAACAAAGTAATTATGCAATTATTTTTTAAATTTCTTATAGGCTAGCGTTTGATCACTATCTCACCTGTTAGTTTAAGTGATGATACGGTCGAAGATGGTAAGCACGCTAGGCCTAGAATGGGAACTGGCTCTCAAGGATAGCTGCCGGAACACATTAGATGTTTGGCTACAGATTTTCTAGCTTGAGGCTGGTAGCTGGCGATGCGGACACTAGATAGTGTCCTACCACCATGTGGGGGTTGTGTGATGTTTTTCCTTAACCAGAGGGCCACTATGAAAAGCGCACATAAATTTTTCGATAGAAAAATCCATTTATGCTCAAATTGGTCAATGAATGCCGTTTAATTAAGGTCAACCTACCTATTGCATACATTTAAATCCATAAAAATGTTTCATTCATATATTACTTTTAAAAAATCACGTCTCCAAATAATACTCAAACAATCAACACCAATCAACTTTTTCGTGCAGCTGAACCACAGAAATATTGATAATAGATGAACAAACCAATACGCTACTTAACTGCAATTCTCTAAACCATTTTGCCTACAATTTTGTTGTCGCTTATAAGTTTCTTAGCTCTCAATGAGCGCCTTCAGCTGGTATTTGGCTGAACCATCCCGGAGGTGAGAACAGTACTCTATGCACGATCGGACTTGTGCTTGATACAAATTGATACATTTTAACGCGGGTGAAGAGGCGGGGTACAGCTAATATTGTTATAGATTCATGGTTGCAGTACGTAGTATTTATATTCTCTTTGGTTGCAGTGATAAAACCACATGCAATGCAGAGAAAATACAATACAAATACTCCGATTTCAATAATTATTACTAAATAATTATTGAAGTCAGATTTATTTATTTGAATTTATTTAATTGAAGATTACTAATTAATTGCTGAATTATTTA
The DNA here is from genome assembly GCA_954871355.1 of Cabera pusaria. Classification (NCBI taxonomy): domain Eukaryota; kingdom Metazoa; phylum Arthropoda; class Insecta; order Lepidoptera; family Geometridae; genus Cabera; species Cabera pusaria. The sequence continues at coordinate 17,532,038 of OX940902.1, forward strand.
TTTATTCGAATTTATTTAATTGAAGATTACTAAATAATTATTGAAATCGGAGTATTTGTATTGTATTCATCATCATCATCATCATCAGCCTGTATCAGTCCACTGCTGGACGTAGGCCTCTCCCAAGATGCGCCACTGAGCCCGATCTTCGGCTCTTCTCTTCCAGTCACTGCCCACCGCTTTGCGTATGTCGTCGCTCCACCTGGTCACAGGACGTCCTACGCTACGTTTGCCGATTCGCGGTCTCCACTCTAGGACAAGTCTACCCCAACGGTTATCAGTCCTGCGGCAGATATGACCAGCCCACTGCCACTTCAGCTTGCTAATCCGTTGAGCTATGTCGATAACTTTAGTTCTCTGGCGAATTACTTCGTTCCGGATTCGATCCCGCAGAGAAATACCGAGCATAGCTCTCTCCATAGCTCGCTGAGCGACTTTAAACTGGTGGTCATCACAGGTAGGACGCACTGGTTAAAGACTTTTGTCTTTAGACACTGTGGTATAGGCGACGAGAAGACTCGACGGAGTTTTCCGAATGCTGCCCAGCCCAGCTGGATGCTTCTCTGGATTTCCTTCTCGAAGTTATGTTTGCCTAGTTGGAGCGTCTGCCCTAGGTAAACATACTTAGTGACAACTTCGAGTGGGATTCCATCTACGGCAATCGGTTCCGGAACAACGTGCTCGTTGTTTTTTTTGACTTTGGTGTTATCCAAATTCATCCGGAGACCGATGTGACGAGAAGAATCAGCTAGGCCATTCAACATCCTTTGTAGGTCCTGCAGCGTCTCTGCCATAATGACGATGTCATCTGCGAATCGTAAGTGAGAGATGTACCTGCCGTTGATGTTAATGCCACGATCTTTCCAGTCCAGCGTCTTAAACATATCCTCCAAAGCGTTAGTGAACAGTTTCGGGGATATGACGTCCCGCTGTCTCACTCCTCGACGCAGGTGGACATGTTTAGTTCGCTGGTTCTGTACTTGTACAGTCATCGTTGCGGCATTATATAGTCATCTCATCACTTCGATATATCGCCAGTCGACTTGGCAACGCTGCAAGGACTCGAGAACAGACCAGGTTTCGATTGAGTCAAAGGCCTTCTCATAGTCCACAAATGCTAAGCACAGGGGCCGATTGTACTCTTCGGTCTTCTGTACAATCTGCCGCACCGTGTGGATGTGGTCTATGGTGCCGCAATCGCTTCGAAACCCGGCCTGTTCTGGAGGTTGAAACTCGTCAAGTCTTCGCGCAAGACGGTTCGTGATGACCCTTGAAAACAGCTTGTAGACATGGCTCAGAAGCGAAATCGGGCGGTAGTTTTTCAATAGGGTTTTGTCTCCTTTTTTGAAAAACAAATCCACCATGCTTCTGTTCCATGCCTGTGGAGTTCTCCCATTGAAAAGAACGGAATTAAAGAGCTGCTGAAGCTGTTGAACTGCTGGAGCTCCTCCGGCTTTTAAAAGCTCCGTTGTGATTTCGTCTTCTCCTGGGGCTTTTCCATTTTTGAGTTGTTTAAGGGCCATCACGACTTCGTCTCGGCTAATTTCGGACAAATCTTCTGTGAAGTGGCGGGTTAAGGTGGCTCTAGAATCCTCAGTATCGGGTTCGGGCCTTGAAGCATGCGATGCGTAGAGTTTGCCGTAGAAGTCTTCAACTTCCGACAGAATCTCCGGCTTTGATGCGACGTACATACGAATTGAGAATCTATTTCTTTTTGGAAGTCGCTTGAAAAGTCATAATAGTACAGATTAAAAAACCACAAGTGCCTTTATACGTGACCGACATTGCCGTAGATTATTAATGCAATGATCTCCTTGTCTATAAAATCGCCTTCAGCACTCCTAAATAGAAGTCTATTCCAACAAAATACAGCTCTTTAGGCAGGTACATAAAATCCATCAAGCCGCTTAGATTACAGGCGGCAAATAAAAAGGCATGGCAAACGAAAAACATTTCATTCCTACTTAGGCCATTGGATATAAAGGTGAAAAGGTAAGTGACCTCTATGTAGACTTCAGAATAATCCATTAAGCTGGCTTGGTATGAGGATGCTACAATAATATATTATTTTAATCTCAAAGCAAAAATGTCAACAATGTTAGAGGTAAAATGTGTGTTTTTATTGAAAACATCTAATTTAATATAACAAACTTACTACTTGCGGTTGGTGCAATAACCGTGTCTAGGGATTAAACGGCAAAGTTTTATTAATTGTTTTATGAAAACTAGTTTAGCTTTGATTAGGGCAATAGTGTCTACAGATTTGTACAGAACCCTCGATGCGCGAGTCTAACTGGCACTTGGCTGGTTTTTTTTAGAGTTCCGTAGTCCTGACAAGGAACCCTTATCGTTTCGTCATGTCCATCTGTCTGTCTGTCTATACAATACAATACAATACAAAAACTCTTTATTGATTACCAATTAAACAAATTGTACAAAAGCAAAACAATAAAATAAAATATGTCTGAATGGCAACACAATCGGCGGTCTTATCGCTTGAAGCAATTTCTTCCAGACAACCTAGTATGGACAAAATAAAATAAAAACAAAACATGGCGGTAGCGTACAATTTATAACTGAAATAAATAAAAATAGAATAAATAAATAATAGACATACACAAAATATTATATACAATACAATAATAATAATATAATATATACATACACATACATACAACCTATATATTAGATCAAATAATATTATTATATTACAGCAGTGTGGTACTTTTAGCTCTGTTCGGACAAATAATGAGATATTACCATTGTTTTAAAGATTGCTAGTGATTTCGCACGCCTTATTTCTACGGGGAGCGCGTTCCACAAATGAACCGCTTGCACTGTAAAAGATTTTTCATAGACGTGCGAAGAATGGACAGGAATTCTGTCTATCTGTCTGTCCGAGGTTTTGCTAAGAGACCGTTAATACTAGAAAGCTGTAACAAACGTAAGGGTTAACAAAATGCAATCCACTAATTTCGTCGTAACGATACTTCGCACCGTGGCTTAATTGGCAAAGCACCGGAACATGTCATTCCGGAGGTTGCGGGTTCAAGTCCCGTCGGTACGATGAAATTTTGGATTGTGTTTAACAATTTACAATTTTAAAAGTGTTTATATAGTCACATAAATAAACGTACCACATATAAAAAGATTTTCCTGACAGCAGTTTTCGGTACAACGGCTTTTCGAAAGGGCATTATACCACTTGAAATGTTTTTCGCAGAAGCGTGCGTTCCTAAATTACATTCGACTACGGTTTTTAGCCTACGTATGTATTTACAAATTCCACCTCAACCTAACCTACTAACAGGTTTTAATCGAATCATTTGGTTATTATGAGCTGCAAATGGCTTATTCTGTAGTTGTGTTTTAGATATTCCGTAACGTGGAAGCTTCTTTATTGAACTTTTATTCAACTTGCTGGTTAGTTGTATGTTAATGTGGGTCAAATTTTGGAAGCTTGATTAGAACCACTTCTCAGGTACGGACCGCAGCGTCCTGCGTGCGCGATCTAGGCGGCGATCAGATAGCGCAGTAGTATTTATACCGACTGGTTCACTCCAAACGCGATCAGCAAACAATTGAAAAGTACTGAGATCGCGCCCGCAGATCGCAGGACGCCGCGGTGTGGCTGTACCTTAAGCTTTTGTTTTATTTTGTGTGCAATAAAGTACACTTCATTAATTTTTTCTAGAATAGACATATTTTGTCGATATTTTGCTATAGATTCGTTTTCGTACTACCCAACCTTATTCGAATAAAAAAAAATAACAAAACTTTCCAATCATAAATAGGAAAAACTTATTCAACCGCATTACAGCTATCTAAAAAGGATTTCTTGTGGCACATAATAACAGTATTATACGCGGATCGACGGGCGTCGTTTCGGCACCGTCAGGGGCCGGCGTAATATCAAAATGTGGACTAGGACCCTTGCACGGTGACAATATAAAGTTTACCAGATAAAAGTTCAGTGAACCGAGAAGTTCTCTTGAAATTCCTTCCGCATCCTCCAAATAATACAAAGGGAGCCTCGACTGACCTCACACATGCCATGGTTGTACATAGATACGTGAGGCCAGCCAAAAGTCTTTACCGATGCGCTTGCCTGGAATGAAAAAGCGTTCATATGGTCCCGTTTTGTATGAATCTGTCTTTATAATACTTACTAGCAGAGCCTTGCGGCGTCGCCTGTTCCTATAATGCTCTTTTCACAATACTGGCTGGTGCAAAATTTCAGCTAAACCGGTTCAGCCGTTTGACCATGAGCAGGTAACAAACATGCAACTATAGCGCAGTCAAAAATGCGATGACAATGACAGAGAAATGAGTTAGTTTTTTTTTCTAAAAACGCCCCATTATATCATCTTTGTAAGACATGACCACAGACCTAGGAATCACTATGCAGTAGGCAACGTACATTTTAACCCTGACGCAGTTATCCTGAAGATCACAACAAAAAGACTACCTTACACCGTAAGAAAAGAACAGATCACAGGCCTGAATTTTCCGCTAATGTTCTTGTTTCTAAATAAACGTCCAACGCCTGATAGAGTCCTTGACGAGGGATATAAAGTCTTTCAATCTGTCGAGATTTATTGCAGTACAATACCCGTGACTTGATCGATTCAACTTCTGTGGCTTTGACGGTAAACTTTCTTTTTGCAAAAGTTTCTTTTTACTTTTCTTTTTTGATTGAACGTTGGGAAATAGATGCGACAGTCGTGGAGAATATTTTGTTAGAAGCAATAAGTTATCTGAACTTAATAAGTTCATAATTTGACACATAAAATTAAATAATGTAAGTACTGAAAGTTTTTTTATGCGTTAAAATTAAACATATATGAGACATGGTAAAGTTATTGGTAACAAGAAAAGATCTATTTGTTATTCCTAAATATTTATTTAAAGCATTTCTATTTTTGCAAAAAAACAAAGATTTTAGCGATGTGCAGTAACATGGTGGTACCTTACCAAATTCACTACGACCTTAGACCTTTATTTTTTCTGGTTGAAAAGTAATTCTTTTTTTAATCGGTAGGGTACATTTTTGAGGTGATTCCATTGTAATTTCATTGAGATCTGAAAAGTATCACCAGAGATATGACGATAAACGTCTCAAACTTGCTACTGAAACTGACTCGCGGGGCATGGAAGTCGGTTGTTTTATTTAGTTTTTAAACCATCTTAATTATATAAATTCGGCAAGCAATTGTAGAAGATAGACAGTATAATTAATTCATCGATGTTTATAGGTTTGTGAAATGTGGGGCTTATTAGGCGCAAGAATCTAATTTACCATTCACTTAGCCTTCTATCATTGCAACAAGTGTTGCGATAGAAAAGGGGCTAATAACAAGATGGTACAACTTCATGCAATGCAACCTAGATAAAAGAGCCATTATAGTGCAATTTACAAATCAATAGCCTAGCCTAGACTATAAATTATAAGATAAGAGGCTATAATACTGTGAAAGTTTTAAAAGCGTATGTCTGTTATCAATTATAGATCGGGGCTGTAAATTACAGGGTTGCAAACAAGGGTTAAGACTCAACAAGTGAAATAAAGGGAAATGAGGGTGCTGGCTAGAACTCCGCGCGCTGCCGAATTGGTCCTATACGCAGTTATTTTACGTTTTTATATTCAGCCTTTCTGCACCTGTTTGCGCAGGTACCTTTTATTATATTCGAGCACTTATAGGACAAATTTTATATTTTAAAAATCAAGTTATGGGATTCCACACGAGAAATCGTTTACGCCGTTTATCAATTCTATAATCAGTAAGTCATCATTAATAAGAAACTTTTCTATTTTATACTAAACTAGCAGCCCGCCTCGGCTTCGCACGGGTAGAACATATATGCCTACAAAATTTGCATCAGTTTGTTGCATCGAATATAAAATATGAACATATTTAACAACCATCGTCATATTTCATCCAATTTACACAAAACCTTAACGAATAATGCACCTAAACCTTCCTCATAAACACTCTGGCTATTGGTGAAAATCGCATGATAATCCGTTCAGTAGCTATTGAGATTATTGCGAACAGACAGACAGACGCAGTGATGAACTTTGTTTTATAATACTTACGTATTGATATTGGACGGCCCTTTGGCGTAGAGGATAGGTACCCTGATTCTGACCCGACAGTCGTTGGTTCTAATCCTAGCTATATACCTACCAATGAAAGTTTTATGTGCATTCATGAATCATGAGTTTTCGTACAGTGGTAGTGGAATCATTAAATCTACCAAAAAGTAGCTTACCACCAAGGAGTACATCTGCCGCCGTAACCTTACGGCGTTCACCGACGCAAAATGTAGGGGTAATATACGTTTAACGTGTGTATCTGTGTGTCTGTCTGTAGCATCTTAGCACCTAACCGGATGAACCAATTTTGTTTTTATTATTGATAGTTTTTTTTTGTTTGATAGATGTCTTCATCGAGAGTTTTCTTAGCTTTGATTCATGAAAATTCGTTCAATCGTTATAAAATTATGAGCTTTTTTCTAGTTAATTGCGCTATGAAATCAACTTTCATTGGTCTGATCAATTCGAAAGTCTTCTTCTTCAACGATATTGTAAGAATATGGAAGCCTCCTGGACTCTACAGAATACTCAAATCCTCACTAACTTACAGCTCAGGTTTTAAATATCGTGATTAGAGTCATTGGAAAAAGCTATTATACATAGATCAGTCGGGGTGGTTTAAAATATTATTATATATATTATTATATATATATACAGATGATATATATATAGATGAATATTATTTTATACAATAGATCATATTATTACACTATATTGACTTCAAATTGATTGTGATCGGTGGGGATCTACAGCATAGCTAAGCTTATAATAATATTTTCGTAGTAACTATGACCTAATCTGTGGTTTCACTGCAAATATTTTATTAATTTTGCGATGCGTGTTTGTGAAATTCGTGATATTTTCTAGAGTTTTCATTTGAATTATATACTGTAAAGGACAATTTTAATCTATAATATGTGGCCAAGGTAATTAACGTAATTATTTGGATAAGGATTAATACTATATACTTGAAAATAGCCTTGGAAGTTATGTGATATTTTTTAACAAAAATTTTAAGATTAAAATGGTTACTGTGAGTCAACCTTAAGAGATAGACATATGCTGTCGCGGACTTTTTTGTAGGTCTTATTAAGTTGTACAACTCTTGCATAGAAGATATTCTTCTATCTATTTTCAATTAAGCAGCGTTCGTAAGAAACGTGTTTTTTCGACCGTTTATTTGCCGACTTAGGTTGCAAATTAGGTCTCCACGAATGTACCTTTGATTTAAACGGGATAATATATAGCCTATTTTCATTCCGAAAGTCCATTCTATTTATTAGTGAAAGAATTTTTTAAATCGGTTCAGTAGTTTTTGAGCTTACTCATTACAAACATACAAAAATACAAATGTTCTCTCTTAATAATATTAGTATAGATAGAAAAGTCTTTAACCTTTTTACTGTAAAAGGGGTGGGCCTTAAGGATTTCGCATACAAAAAGAAGAATACAAAAAAATATTTACAAAAAGTAAAATTGTAATAATAACTTGTGTTTGCCTTTTGATATCTCTTTTTAGGGTTCCGTAGCCGAATGACAAAAAACGGAACCCTTATAGATTCGCTATGTCTGTCTGTCTGTCTGTCTGTCCGTCCGTATGTCACAGCCATTTTATTCCGAAACTGTTAAGACTACAGAATTGAAACTTGGTAGGTAGATGTATTCTATGAACCGCTTTCCGATTTTTATACAAAAATAAAAAATATAAAAGTTTAAGGGGGGGGCATCCCATACATGGAACTGAAACAAAATTTAAAAAAAATCTTCAAACCTATACGTGTGGGGTGTTTATAGATAGGTCTTCAAAAATGACATTGAGGTTCTTAAAATGATTTTTTCTCAAAGTCAAAGATAGGCGCGTCTAAAGTGGTATAATGTGTGTCCCCCTCCTTCTAACTTTTAAAGTATGAGAGTGAAAAATCTAAAAAAATATATGCTGTATATCTCAATAAAAACTAACACCGAAAATTGGTTTCAACGAGATACAGTCAGCGGTTTTTGAGATATGGCGACCGCAAAGATAACTTTGTTTTTGATACAAACACTATGAAAAACAAAGTTATTTTTTTAGTTGCGAAAAATCATAGTTATGGAATACTTAACTGTGTTACGGAACCCTACGAGTGCGAGTCCGACTTGCACTTGGCCAGTTTATTTTTGTTAATCCCCATGTAAGGTTCCAAAACCGAGTGTTGACAAATTTTAAATTTTGGTCATAAATAAGACAACATAATGAATACCTAGATTAAACAAACAGTTTCAAACCTCACTTCTATAAGGGTCATCCACAAACAACTACCTTCACGACAAGAATGAGGTCAAAACGCTGTACAATCTACAAAGACCTCTCTAAATATTCACAATATGACGTTAGCTCAGAGGTCTACATATGTTGTCCCTTTATGTTCTCACAACTTAGGTCCAAGTATCCGACCTCACAGACCCGTATTTACCTTCGACGTATGAAAAGCTTACCAAGACATTTGCAGAAATATTCCTTGAACTTTCATCAGTACCTAGTAACCTTATTATAATCTTTTTGTTAATTCTAATGTACGGACATTATTTGAACCTGAACTCAGGTCTTTATACAATGTATTATGTTGGTATAGTACGTATGTAATTGTATGTAGGTATATAAATATTTCATAGTAAGTACCTGTAATTTTGCTTATATATTTAGGATAACATTGCCTTCCATTATGTTCAATCCATCCCGTGCATGGTTGTCTGGAAGAGATTGTTATAAGCAATAAGACCGCCCATTGACACTATCGTTAGAAATAATTTGTTTAGTCTTAAGTTAATATCCTTTTGTAAGTGGTGATCAATAAGGAGTTATCTATCTATCTATCACGTGATAGTAAACAAGTAAAGGTGCAGTCGAAAATCGGATTGACTGGGTTATCATCATTGTGTAAAGTCTGTCTTTTGATTCTACTGCTAGTACCTAATAGGCCTGACTCTAGAAGAATTTTGTTGCAGTCCTGTGATCCAATAAGGCTGATTTATACGATGCCAGTGCTAGTATGTCATTTATTTATGGTGGACGTCCGCTGAACTGGCACGAAAAGCCGGTTTACACGGTGCCAGTCGCTAGTGCCAGTCTATTTGGCATGCCAGCAATGGCATCTTAAAAATCATACAATACGGTTTAGACTGTGCTTACGTAGACGATTTACTTTGCTGTCGGATGACCAACACGTCTCGCTGCATTGGACTTCATGTGATTATTCCTGCTTATCCCTTTGGAGGCACTGAGCACTATCAACTCTCGTCGTCTTGAAAACCACATCACTGCATCAAGACGCAATCCTACGTTATATATATCCTTGCCTATTCCCGGTTCCCACTCAAACAAATGTTAATCCTGTTTATCGATTTAAGGCTGAGTAAGCCCGGCCTATTCAACATGCAATGCAATATCTGTATTTTTCGCTGTCAAACTCCGTTCTCCGTTCTCTATTCTCTCGATATTGATTCCATCTGTGAGTTTAGTAGGTATTTTTCATATAAGCGTTTGATCGTAGGAACAACGCTTAACAAACGCGTGTATAAAAGTAGCCTTAGGTCCGAACATCTAACCCTAAACATATACAATATGTAGTGTAAACCCAAGTAAATATTTTGATATTACCGTCTGCAAGCCCAGATAGTTTCAAACTTCAGGTGTGGTCCTGAATTTCCACAATATATTGCCCAGTTGTGTAATAAAAGCTTGTAGTTTTGAGAGAGGTAAATTGAAATTTATGTTAGATTATAATCATTGTTTCGGTATACACGTGAATTGAATTGGTTGATTGGTATTTTAATGTATGGGTAATCATGGTATTTAATGGGCGACGTCCAACTAGCTGGAGCGACGATATACGCAAGCTGTTAGACACAAACAGTTGAATATCGAGCTCAGTGGTGTGCCATAGGTAAGATTTATGACCAGCAGTGGACAAAGATAGATGATAAATAAAATGTTAGTTCAGAGAGAGTATAGGACAGTTATGATAATGGTCATTAAGCCGAGCCGAGCCAAGCCAAGCCTCGTTTCACTATCTTCTTATTCTCCACTTCATGATAATGTACAATAATTGAACTTGAAGCCTCATCGCTTCTTGTTGTCAAGCAAGTAGTGTTTAATTGCTTATCTGCAAAAAACACAACAAGAACCGCACCCGAAAAGACTCTAAATAAAAATATATTTGCATGTTTTAATTGTTCAGTTATATTCCATACATCTGAAGATTGAATAAGTTATTTTTCAAAAAAAAACCGACTTCATAATCACAAACAGGCATTCAAAAGCGAAAAATAAATTACTTAAAATTATTATAAGCGCTACCCACTTATCTATTTGAAGTCGGTGCCTATTTATATATTCACTAGTAATAATTATGTCATCAAGGTATCAAAGGACAATGTCCAAAATGGCCCTGTGCAATTAAAGCATCTGAGACACACAATAATTAATTGTCTATTTTATTACAATAATTCCAAATACTTTTATAACACGGACTAGTTGTATTCCAAAATGAATATAAAAAAGTATTATTTGCGATTATTAACATTACTTGCCGCCATATGGCCAACAGAGTACTGAATCACTCTACTACGTTATAAGAGGCACTTCCCTATATTGTTGAAACCCGAATTATGAGAGCACTGTGTAGCCAACCTAACAACGGAAAGTATTATTTACGTAGTAACTATTATATAATCTGTGGTATTATGCTTATAATTTTTTTTTTGCAGTGTTGGTTGGTACAAAGTACGTTCATAATTCTGAGTTATTTAATTATGTATGCAGTGTCGCGGGACTGAAATGGCCGCCATCTTCGGCAAACGTCATGTCATGTCAAAAAATCTTAGGTACGTTTAAAAAAGTTTGCACCCTAACAAGACTTTGCCAGGTAGAACATTCCTGTGAAGACAAATTATTTATATTTATATATAATTTTTTATTATAAGTATTAATATATAATTATTTATTGAGGGCCCGGTGGCGTGATTGGGAGAACAGTCGGCTTTGATGCCGTGGTACCGAGTTCAAACAGCCGTGCACCAATGAATTTTTCGCTCGAAAAATTTATGTGCGCTTCTCACAGTTGCCCTCCGGTGAAGGAAAACATCGTTAAGAAACCAACAACCCCCGCATGGTGGTAGGACATATCTAGTGTCCGCCTGGCCAGTTACCACCCTCAAGTTAGAAAATCTGTCGCCAAACATCTTATGTGTTCAGGCACCTATCCTTGAGAGCCAGTTCCCATTCTAGTCCACTTCTCTATCTTTGACCGCATCATCACTTAGCAACAGGTGAGATAGTGGTCAAACGCTAGCCTATAAGATATTAAAAAAAATATATATTTATTATCCCCACCTTTATTTCTATCTCGCTCACAGTTACCGTAAGAATATCTGTCAGAAACCAAAATCAACGAGAAGAAAGATGTAAAAACATTATTCAAGGTCATTTTTTTTAGTCTTCAAAAGTATATCCAATAGCAACCTCCATTGTATATAATCTTCTTGGGACTCTTCTACTAAAACCAGTACATTCTCCTATGTTTGAGGTATTTATCTCCATATCTCTGGAGATACTTATCAGATCTCGATAAAATTAAAATGGGACCACCTCGGAAACGTATCCTACCTATTAAAAAAAGAATTATTTGGATCCGTTCACTATTGACGGAGAAATCACGTAACATACACACAAAAAAAAAAAAAAAACACAGACGAATTGAGAACCTCCTCCTTTTTTGTGAAGTCGGTTAAAAACGATCTTCATGGACTACAACTAGCACTACACACGTATCAGAATCAAGAGCCTTGATACCCAAACAAAAAATCTAACCCCCATATTGATAAACAACACTACAATGTCTCAAAGTGCTCAACAACGCATAGTGTGATTCAAACTACTATATTATCGACATTTAATTGTGTGCCATCCATCACTATGCATTAGTCATGAACGCTTATCTAAATCTATTTACATAATTATATGCCGAAGGAATTATTCACATAAGACATAACGTAATATTTACACGAATTGGAACCTACAATAAGTAACGGACACGCGCTAAATAAACTATCAAAATATGATGTTTATACAAATGTCACAAAGTTTATCTATAAACGAATAGAATGCAAATATTTATTCAGTTTGGCAACCATTTGCTTTCCGACCAAGGTTTGTGTTTCCGTCCTAGATCGATAACCTGTTGATAGCAGTATGGGAAACGGTTACATAGCTTTTGGTTGAGTAACAATATGTGTAATGAGAAATAGAAAAGCTTTATTTTAATTCTTACTATCTGTGCCCGCGGATTTACGCGCGTAGACATCGTTCCCGTGAAAATATCGGGATTAAAAGTACCCTTTGTGTTATTCCAGGGTCCATCTACATACCAAATTTCAGCACAATCGGTTGAGTAGTTTTAGCGTGAATAAGCCTTTATAATATTAATAATATTAAGAACGCCTTTATAATATTAATAATAGGAAGTAGGATATTAGGTATCAACAACAGCATAGGTGTAGGGTAACTAATTGATAATTTCCCAACATATTAGCGACTTAATAATAACAAACAACTTTTGTTCTGCGTCCATAAACTTAAAACCATAGGTTTGATATTACTATAGTGTATTAAAAATGGATAAGTCATAAAATTACAATTAAATTATAAGCGCATTTCACAGTGGCCTACGGTGGAGGAAGAAGTGTATCCAAATAACTTCTAAATCCAAACTGACGTTTATTTTTGTAGAGCAAAATTTTGCAGCTTGACATAAAACTGTTTTAACTTAATTACGCGATGTTGTTCACTTCACTTCTAGAAAGTTAGTAACTATTGCTATCGAAAGTTCGACATAAATGCATGCACTTTTGAACTCAATCAATAGTTGATTGAGTTTTGCAATTTGAAAACTGCATTGGCTTTCACAAAAAAATTTAACCTCTAATTTTAAAAAACCGGCCAAGTCGAGTTGGACTCGCCCACCGTGGCTTCCGCACCAACGTTGGTTAGTGCAATTAAGCTAGACCTCTAAATTGTATGAGCGCTCATTTAACTCAGAGGCCTATCTTAACTGGCGTAAACTATGTATGTATATCTTGCCAAATTTCATGATTCTAGGTCAACGGGAACTTACCTTATAAGTTTTCGACCCAAAACTGAACTAGAATTGTCAATGGTTAAAAGTAAGGTCTTACAGCACAAGTACAGGAAAAATTCCGAAAAATAAAAAAAGTTAAAAATTAAGGTAAATTTTGGTATTTACAAGTTTTTGCGAAAATCTAAATTTGCCCATGTCTTTTTATCGTGATGACTCAGGATCTTGATTTTTATACATCTTATAGGGATAAATCTTATATCTCTATAACTCAGTATCTGGTATAAATTTCAACTTGCTAGTTCTTGAGAAAATCGGTGGTGACACACACAGACAGACAGACAGACAGACAGACGGACAAGAAAATGATCTTATAAGGGTTCCTTTTTTATCTTTGAGGTACGGAACCCTAAAAACCACCAAAGTAAAAAAAAATAAACGAAGGATCGCAATCAATAATTTAAGATCGTTTAAATAACTAAAAGAACCGACTTCAAACGTCGCGCAAGTCAAAGTAGCCAGCAGCAGTAAGTAGCATATCATCGAGGTATATAAATGCCTCGTAATACAAATGTTGATATAATAAAAACTGCTTGACCGATTTCGTTAAAATTTCAATGGGACCTGGGAAAGGTACCGTCTAAAATAAAAAAAGAACGTTCCAAATCGGTTTACACATCTTCGCGTAATCGGTGAACATACAATAGAAAAAAAACTACGAATAGAGAACATCCTCCTTTTTTGAGAATTCGGTTAAAATTAAAATCACCCTAGTAAAGCAATAAATTATTAACAATAACTACGTCGATATAAACGCAGCTTTTCTCCCATTGAGTAAAGAACTTTTGAGCGGACGCCCTAAATTTTAATTCACAGCATTCACGACTTTTATTTCGTCAAAGGAACTCATTACAGAAATTTAAAACACGGTCCTTTTTTACGCAGTTAATGATGACTCATGGTTAAAAGGCTTGAATATGCCGGCTTGCATGTATACCTCATATGTAATTACTTTGATTATAAATGTAATTAGTGTTGTTTTTAACCGACTTCACAAAAAAGGAGGAGGTTCTCAATTCGTCGGAATCTTTTTTTTTTTTGTTCACGATTACTCGAAGATGCCTGAACCGATTTGGAAAATTATTTTTTTATTTCAAAGGGTACCCTCCTTCCCAGGCTGAAAACAATCAATATTGTTTTCAGTAAAACATTACAATTAAAAACGTCCCGGTAAAAGTGGTAAAGTCATTCATAAATCAATGTTAGCGACGCGCCGCGCCGGCCGTGACAAGAGCGTGACGTTTTAGTCCGACATCGATGTCACATTGCGGCGTCAGGGCGGCGATATCTGTCCCGATGTTGGGTAAACGTCACGTCCGATGGACGTCGGCTTTCGCTGTAGTCTGTGGTCAGCTTAATGACAGGTTTGTAATTGCACCAATCGCACCAAAAATTGCAGATATCATGACATTCTGATTGCCCTAGAAAAGTTGTACGGTAGGACACTTGCTATTCCGCCTAGGGCGATACCACCCATAAAAAGAAATAGATTTTTTGCTTGAATGACAATTTGTTCGATAAAATTATAAGGCATGTAAGTCTAATCTCTAAAGTTCTGAAGATTATAACACTAGATAAGCACGCAATTATAATCAATAATATTACGTTTCTCATATTGTCATTTTATATTGGGGAAGCACATATCTCTGCAATACAGGCTTTCAGTCTAGCATAGAGTTATGTAGCTTTAGCTATATTATGTGCAACATTTTTATATAATGTCAACTATTGACCTAATGAAATGTATAATTTTCCATTATTGTTGTGAAATTGATTTTGATTTTGATTTGATTTGATTAATCTAATTTTCTCAAGGAAACGGGCGCATTGCAGTTACGCACAAAATTGTATGAATGCAGAGTTTTTCGTGCAACAGTTTCTGTTATAAACAGACGTCATCGGCGTTTACCATCAGGCTAACGTCTTGCTTGTACTATTAGGTACCACATATAATTTTTATTTGAATTACAAATTATTATTCAATTTAACAGTGTCTACAACAGATCCAGTCTTGTATTTAAATATACAGTGACATCGTTGTCACAGCAAGGCAATAAGGCTAGCAATAAGGGGTAGAAGGAAGTAGGTAGAAGGAAGGTAGAAGGAAGGAACATTGATTTCTATGCGTCCTGTCACCGCAAACGTTTAGTAGAGGGAGATGCAGCTAGGCAGTTTTATACTTGCATCTCTGTTCATAACGACAATCATTGGTTGAAATTAATTTCATTCATTCATTAATGTAAATAGTAAATACGTAACAACTCGCCGCTGTATGGCATCATTCAATAGATTTCGACACGTTTATGAGCTGTGGTCTTCTAAGTAAATGGCGTAGGAATTTCAGCTGACTGTTGACATACCTACTGTTTTTAGGGTTCCGTACCCAAAGGGTAAACTGGACGGGACGTATAACGGGACCCAATTACTTAATTGGGTACCATACAGCGGCAAGTTGTTACGTATTTACTATTTACATTAATGAATGAATGAAATTAATTTCAACCAATGATTGTCGTTATGAACAGAGATGCAAGTATACAACTGCCTAGCTGCATCTCCCTCTATTAAACGTTTGCGGTGACAGGACGTATAGAAATCAATGTAGAGACTTCCTTCTACCCCTTATTACCTATAATACATACTTTATAAAAAATATATCTACAATATACATATATATACATACAGATACATATACAGTAATATTATTACTAACAATAATACATCATCATCTGTGAAAATGTCAACTGTCTAGCTATCACGGTTCATGAGATGCAGCCTGTTGACAGACGGACATATAGACGGACGGACGCCCTATAATAAGACAGCGAAGTCTTAGATTAGATAAGACTTCGCTGTCTTGACAGTTGACATTTTCACAGATGATGATGTATTATTGTTAGTAATAATATTACTGTATATGTATCTGTATGTGTATATATGTATATTGTAGATATATTTTTATTAAAGTATGTATTATAAGTTTTATGTAAGTAATGTATATGTATATATTTACGTGTAGTATATTTATATATAATTTCTGCATATTCAAGATATTGAAACCACCGTCTGGAAATGTGTAATCCATTCCGTGCATGGTTGTCTGGAAGAGATCGCCCATTGACACTGCCATTTAAAATATGTGTTTCTAGTTCTTGGCATTTTTATTTCTGTGACTGGTATATCAATAAAGTGTTTATCTATCTATATATTTCTGTTGCCGCTATAATAACATACACTAAAAACAAACATATACGAATTGAGAACCTCCTCTTTTTTTGTGAAGTTGGTTAAAAACAGAATAAAATATTAATATTAAAGGGGGATCCCATACAACAAACGTGATTTTTTTGCTCGTTTTTGCTCGATTTTGATAACGGCAAAAGATATACGCTTGAAATATTCACAAAATATTGAGAAACATTGTTTTTTTTAGATTAAATAATTAAATTAAAATAAAATCAATATTTAATGGGGCTCCCATACAACCGACATGATTTTTTGGCCGTTTTTGTAGATGGTACGAACCCTTCGTGCGAGTCCAACTCGCACTGGGTCAATTTTTATAATTGAAATGTTTGCTGACCACAACTTCATCGATACTAGCTACCTCAGCTTCGCTCGCGTTAATAATTATGCTATGTCCTACGTAACATAGTAAGAATAAATGTGTATAAATATAAAAACAAGTAATACATTTTTTTTTTTATTAAACCCACGACAACGTCCTTTAGAATATTAACGTCATAAAATCTATCTAAAAACCAGCACTGATTAATTACGAACCGTTTAAAGACAAACTCGAACTAATTTTGGAGAAAAATGGCAACATGGATTTGCACAAACAAATGTTTACTGCAGCGCCCCCTGGTGAGTTGACACCGTAACACCTATTTAAGAACATGCACCAATCAAACACGAACCCTTAACTGAAAATTGCATCAAAATCGGACTAGTCGTTTTGAAGAAAAATGGCAACATCGATTTGCACCAACAAATGATTACTGCAGCTCCCTCTGGTAAGTTGTCACCGTAACACATATCTAAAAACATGCACCAATTACACCCAAACCCATAACTGAAAATTGCATCAAAATCGGACCAGTAGTTTTGGAGAAAAATGGCAACATGTATTTGCACAAACAAACATCCTCTCACCCCAAACGCATATACAGTCTCCGTTCCGTCGTGGGTAATAAATAACCAAAAAACTATTATTCTTTAATTTATTTTCAGCTTTATTTAATTACGGCTTCGCACCTTTAGCCAATTGTCAAGTCAAGATAAAAGATGGTATACTGGTCCATTCACTTCTCTGAATGAAGAATAAAAATATTTTTTTCTGTGCTCTTTCGCATTAAAATAACTACCCCCATTATCTTGAATCATTAACTTTCGGAATCCTTTAAACAAAAACATTTTAATGTCTACAAAAATGACCTTGAAACATTCATGTTTATTTCATAAAGTCTGGCGAAACATCAACGCGACGTATCGCTTAGGGCCCTTTGGGGAGCTATAACCAAACCAGGTTTAATTTTGATCAAAATGAATGAGTGTCATATTAATTTTCAGCTCAACCAAAATGCTGCCTCAATTTAGGACTTTTTATTGACAGAGTTGTGGCACAGATTTAAGGTTTTGAATGCACAGTGGCGCAGTGGCAGAACGGCCGACTTTGCCGCCAGAGGAGCGAATTCAATACCCCGCCGTGAGCCAATGGATTTTTCTATCAAACAATGTACGTGTTATGTGATGCGCATTTCACAATGACTCTTCGGTGAAGGAAAAACATCGTTAAGAAACCCCCGACTCCCGGCATGGTCACGGTAATATTATTAGATAAGCGACCGACTTCACAGTCGATTAAAAATATTGGCTTGGTTAAACGTGATCACATACTTATCGGTATTCATACATCGGTTATATTCATGCTTAATCGGTATCTGGTCCAGTATTTAAATCGTCGTCCATGCAATGATGTGATACGAGTAAGTAACAGCCAGTATTCGTCCACTGGCGGATAGAGCGATAAGACCGCCCATTGTACTAATGTATAATTTATTTTAAGATGTTTATTATTTAAGTTTGGTGTACAATAAAGAGTTATCATTCATTCATTCATTCAAGCTATATCTTCTCTATATATATAAAATTCTTGTGTCACATTTTTGTATTTATACTCCTCCGAAACGGCTCAAAATCGATCAGATTTTGATGAAATATTATATGTATATTCAGTAGGTATGAGATAGGTTTATAACTAATTTTTATACCCCTAAGTGTTAAGGGTGGCCCAAACGCGGGCAAAGCCGCGGAGTGCAGCTAGTAAGAAATGTATAATTGTAAATTATCCTTTCATAGTTTTCCGCACATAGTTATCATATTATGGGATGTCAGGGATTTAGCGCGTAAAATGTACCTTACCTTGTTTTAAAAAGCATCACTAAACACACTTAAATAGAATGTTTACCTCATCCACTGCTGGACGTAGGCCTCTTCCAAGACGCGCCACTGAGCCCAATCTTCGGCTTTTCTTGTGACTTTCAATCATTGAGAGGGATATGCCCTAATCGCCACGCTGGGCAGGCGGGTTGGCGATCGCAGGACGTTGCTTATCGCACCGTTAACGCTGCTGCCCGTCGCCGGCCTGTAGTATTTCGCTACGCAATAATTTTGAAATGGTTATACCGCCATTTGTCGGTCTCCAGAGCCTCGTTCGTTGGTCAGCAGGATGCAACACGAGCAGGTGAGGTTGGCTGAGAGCACTGAGGTGGTATTAGTGCTCCCTTACATCCCATGTTTAGCTCAGAGTCCTTACATACCATCTTACATACAATGTTTACCTACCTAGACTAAAGGCAGTAAGGACTAAAATAATTATTTAGGCTTGACCAGACAAACACTTCTGGACCGACAGGTACTTTAGTTACAAAGTGTTAGGAACTTAACGAGGAACGCTATCTACGCTTAACTTCTCTCGGCCACTTAAAAGTTACCCGTTTGTAGTTAGCCCACTTGAGTTTAGTCACTTTTATCTTTACTGTTTAGAGTCTGTCCTAAAATAGAACCGTCGTAGCGTTTCGATGAACTAACATTCAAAAGAAAGAAGGAAAGTACACAATTACCTAGTAGCACTCGATAATAATAAGAGTAGGCACCTACTAAGTATCAAACATTTTTAGTTGGACTAGTAATGACAGAGGTTTTGTCAATTAGTAGTGTGTCGTTACGCGTTTTTTAGAAAACATAACGCAACGTTATCTGCATTACAATAACGTTGCCAAAACCGTCTATTTCACAACGATCTATTTCGTAACGATCGTTTAATAGATGTATACGTTTTAACAATGTTAATAGATAGTTGCTTAAATGCATACATCTATTAAACGGCGTTTGCTTTGCGAAATATATATTTATGTATAGAATATAATAGATATATATGTATATATAAATAATTATTTTTCTGATTAATCTAACTAACTTGACATCTCTATTTATTTAATATAATTTGACCTATATTTTCTTTTCTTTGAAATGTTATCCCTAATTTTAACATCCAAATTTCATTAATCAGAATTCTGACATATATTCTATCCTTTTGACCACGCTTTTTGACAAACAACAATCAATTGACATTTGACAGTCGGTAGTTATAAATAATAATAATAATGTTCATAATAATATAAATGTATCAGTATACTCATACACAGCATGAGTGTAAGAGTAATGTAATATAATCTTGTTCTGGAATTGTTTAATTAATTTAAATTATAATGATTTTGCTTGCAAAGTATTTGTACACCGGCAACGCTAGAATATGTTGGCTAAAAGAATAATCATAATCATAATCATAATCATCTTTATTGGTAAATATTATTACAAGTCAATCAGTTATAGTAATTAAAAAAATAAATTTATGCAATATGTAAAATATTACTACAATCACAATATAAATATTATAAGAAAATCAATAATAAATCAATTATTTCATTAAATAAATAATTTTGAATTAATATGTACATCTAAAAATTCTTGGTACGAATAGAATGCATGCTGAAGGAGCCAGCATTTTAACTTTTGCTTATATGACCAGAAGCTTGGAGCATCAAGTACAGAATTTGGTAATCTGTTGTACACTTCAGGACCCATCACGTGAATGGTTTTTGACATTTTAGCAAGCGTCCGCGATACACTAACAAGTTTGTTAGCATTTCGTGTGTTGTATCCGTGCGGTTCTCCTCTAGTTGTGTACAAAGACAAATTCCGACGTACATACAGACCTACCTGGAGTACAAGGAGGCTAGGAAGGGTCAAGACTCCCAGCTTGACGAATGATGATTTGGCTGATTCATCTTGCGGTATGCGCGCCATGATTCTAATAGCTCGCTTTTGTAGGCGGAATACCCGCAACCATTCAGCTGCACGTCCCCAGAACTCGAGCCCATACATTAAGAGGGACTGTACGCTAGCGAAATAACATGAGCGAACGGCCTCCACCGAAAGGGTAGATGCGACCCTACTCAGCGCAAAACAAGCTCCGCCAAGTTTTCCACACAGCTTATCAATATGGGACTCCCATGTTAGCGTAGAATCCAAATGAAAGCCCAAAAACAATGCTGTGTGGACCTGAGTGATTGTTTCGCCCTGAGGTTCCACAACTAACTGGCGCCGCCCTGAAAGGTCGAATGTCATAAATTGTGTTTTACTGACGTTCAGTTTTAAACCGTTGTGCTTAAACCATACCAGCAGATCAGATGCTACAATATTTAGGCGTCGTTCAAGCATATCCAAAGATGGTCCAGTCACTATGGCCGCTACATCATCTGCCTACATAAATATCTCTCCCTCTGTTGTTGCCTTCGGCAGGTCATTTAATAGGAGGGAGAAAGCTAGATTACTATTAAGACCTATTTGTACCATATTCTGGCAAATAAATAATTTTGATTTGATTTTTTTGATTTTGATTTGATAGGTAGTATTAGGTAGGTACAATGTGAAAGTCTGTAATGTTTATTTTTCAAATCGTCCTAATTATTTTACTTCTATTTACATCTACTTTTTACCGTCCGACCCAAATTTATTTAACCTGGCAAGGCTTGCAAACTGTAGTAGACACTAGAAAAAGTATTCCTTTCTCCCTCTATCGATATTGCAAACGAAGTGTGACGTGACGTTGCCGCCGCAGCGGTCCGCAACAACAGTCTAAGTCGAAATAGACGGTTTTGAAAAATAGACGGTTATGAAATTCGTCCATAACGTTTGCGTTGTCGATCTGTGACAACGTTGTGGAAACGATCTACGAGTATGCTACATAACGCCCACTCCTATTGTCAATGCAACAAAAACAGTAAATAAAAATAACCTACGACCGACGCGACCTCAATTTCTACGACGGTTCTCTTTTTGCACATACTCTAGTTGTACATGTACCTAGGATAATTTTGGAAGTTATTAGTTTTCGATTCTTTATTCGCAACACACCATCCTCGACCGCTAACATAACTAAGGTAACTGGGATATGTATGTAACTTATGGGATTGTAGTTCTCCCTATTTATGATGGATTGAGAAAAGAATCGGGCAACAAATAAGAATAATGCCAATGGCAACATTGATGGATGGCGTTGTGAAACGATTGACAGATGTGGATATACTATGAAAAGTTACATGTGTATCTTTTTTATTGTTTTACTAGTGACTATGGATAGTACCTTTTTTTATTATTTATTACCTTTGACGGAACAGAATAAGCCTATGATATTATGTTACTCTTTAGGTCTATGTCTCAGATTATTCCTGAACCGAATCATCACTTAACAACAGCTCACCTGTTGGTAAGTAATGATGCGGTTGATTGATACCTCTGGCTTCAGAGCCGACCATTCTCCCACTACATCACTGAGCCCTCATATTTGTGTTCAGTTTTACATTTCCTGTAAAAATGAATGAACAATGAATTAATTTCTCTTAACTTTATAATTGACTAGCAGCCCGCCCCGGCTTCGCACGGGTAGAACATATATGCCTACAAAATTTGCATCAGTTTGTTGCATCGAATATAAAATATGAACATATTTAACAATCATCGTCATATTTCATCCAATTTACACAAAACCTTAACAAATTATGCACCTAAACCTTCCTCATAAACACTCTGGCTATTGGTGAAAACCGCATCCGTTCAGTAGCTATTGAGATTATTGCGAACAGACAGACAGACGCAGTGATGGATTTTGTTTTATAATACTTACGTAGTGATATTGGAGGGCCCTTTGGCGTAAAGGATAGTTACCCTGATTCTGACCCGACTATATACCTACCAATGAAAGTTTTATGTGCATTCATGAATCATGAGTTTTCGTACAGTGGTAGTGGGATCATTAAATCTACCAAAAAGTACCTTACCACCAAGGAGAACATCTGCCGCCGTAACCTTACGCGTTCCCCGACGCAAAATGTAGAGGTAATATACGTTTAACGTGTGTGTCTGTGTGTCTGTCTGTAATCTCAGCACCTAACCAGAAGAACCGATTTTGTTTTTATTATTGATAGTTTTTTTTTGTTTGATAGATGTCTTCATCGAGAGTTTTCTTAGCTTTGATTCATGAAAATTCGTTCAATCGTTATAAAACTATGAGCTTTTTTCTAGTTAATTGCGCTATGAAATCAACTTTCATAGGTCTTATCAATTCGAAAATCTTCTTCTTCAACGATATTGTAAGAACATGGAAGCATTGACCTGATGCTGGGACATCTCCTGGACTCTACAGAATACTCAAATCCTCACCAACTTACAGCTCAGATTTTAAATGTCGTGTTTAGAGTCATTGGAATGCTTTTAATGAAAAGATTATACATAGATCAGTCGGGGTGGTTTAAAATATTATATTATTATATATATATATATGAATATTATTTTATACAATAGATCATATTATTATACTATATTGACTTCAAATTGATTGTGATCGATGGGGATCTACAGCATAGCTAAGCTTATAATAATATTTTCGCAGTAACTATGACCTAATCTGTGGTTTCAGTGCAAATATTTTATTAATTTTGCAATGCGTGTATGTGAAAATCGTGATATCTTTTAGAGTTTTCATTTGAATTATATACTGTAAAGGACCATTTTAATTTATAATATGTGGCCAAGCTAATTAACGTAATTATTTGGATAAGGATTAATACTATATGCTTGAAAATAGCCTTGGAAGTTATGTAATATTTTTTAACAAAAAATTTAAGATTAAAATGGTTACTGTGAGTCAACCTTAAGAGATAGACATATGCTGTCGCGGACTTTTTTGTAGGTCTTATTAAGTTGTACAACTCTTGCAAAGAAAATATTCTTCTATCTATTTTCAATTAAGCAGCGTTCGTAAGAAACGTGTTTTTTCGACCGTTTTTTTGCCGACTTAGGTTGCAAATTAGGTCTCCACGAATGTACCTTTGATTTAAACGGGATAATATATAGCCTATTTTCATGCCGAAAGTCCATTCTATGCATTAGTGAAAGAATAGGTTTAGTAGTTTTTGAGCCAAATCATTACAAACATACAAAAATACAAAAATACAAATGTTCTCTCTTTATAATATTAGTATAGATAAACATAATGCTCATTAATACGCTCAGTCAGCTTAGCCTAATTAAATAAGTTTAAATAATTGAAAGCCTAATATGGTGAAAGTAATTGAAGCTCGAAAAATGCAGGTAGAATCGCGGTGTAAAACTAGTAGGTACCTACGATATTTTGAACTAAATTTATTATGATAAAGTATAGAAGTAGATTGTTTGTACAAGTAATAAGCTTAAGTAAAATTTAGTGCTCTCGCCACATTGCATTTTCTCGGTAGTGAACAAAGCGCTAAAGAGCTGTAGAGATGACTTCTTAAAGAACATATAATCATATAAGTATTCTGCGGCTTTTCCCGCACTATCTGGGGTAAAACGCTGTCTATTTCTACATAAAAAGTCTGGCAGACAAGCTTTTGACCTCTATCTTACCTGACTACAAGTGAAAATTAGTCTAAGATGGAATCATGCTTGCCTGGAATTGAAATGTGACGAAGTGCTCCGGACAACTGACTTCAGTCCTGACTCCTGACACATAAATAACCGATAACCAAAATAAAATACATATATTTCTACCATACCTACTACTCCTGTTAGATTATAGTTGTAACTATACTACAACGATTAGTTTTTCGTTAGATATCTTAATTGTGTAGATATCGTAATTATATTAGACTACCTACTATAAAACTTAATTTTCAAATGCGCTCATAATCCTAGTTCTTTTGAATATTCTAAATTCTAATTAAATTATTTATAGATACAATACAGATGCCTTTATCCTAAATGTGGAAAGTCTATAATTAATTCACAGTCGCCCGGTCCATTCCGTACTAATTCATTTATTTCTCTCTCTCTTTCACCCTATTTTGTATGCTATCTATAAATCTTTATAACTCAATGGACATTAAAATATTGCTATGTTTTTGTTACCTACTCTTAGTTATAAATATTAAAATACGGGACTTATCGCGCCTAAAACAAACATTTTTAGTTTTATTTAACGACGTTTTGACCAAGTTGCATTGATGGTGGTCACGAGACGACTCAGAGCAAGCGATAGACGCGATAAGTCCCGTATTTTAATATTTATAACTATGTGTTCAAATCGCGAAAGTTTAAAGTTTACAATTACCTACTCTTAGTACTTAACTCTTGTTACTTTCTACTTAACTTAATAACTTTCGGATCTGTTACGTAAATAAATCATTGTAAGCATCTTGTCAAACGATTGTCAAGTACCTACACATTGAAATGTGAAAAAGTAACTAATCTCTTGTTAACCTTCAAGTCATAAAGTAAAAATTATTATAGACAAGCGATTGACCACTAGGTATCTCAACTGTGTGGTCTCGAAGCCGCGCCTATTTGGTAATACGCTCAAGACATACTTAGTTAGCCGCCGAACGGCAAAATTTTTGACTGTAAATAATAATGTATAAGAGTATAATGATAGAGTAAATAAAAATAATATCAACTTGCACCCATCATAAAAATAATACAATGGAACTTGTTTCGCTGTAAACATATTGAAATATTTTATGTTGAGCTTCTGATTACTTTCGAATGCAGAAGACCGTGCGAAACAACAAACAAAAACTTTTAAAAAAATCCTTTGCGCGGACCTGGCACAACAGCGCGCGTTTATTTTTCGTTGTTTTTGCTTTCAATTTATTTCCTTAGCTTTTTAATTTACAACCCTGGTTTTTAATTAACACCCGTTTTGATGTTTTATTCATTGACACCATTACTTGTGACATTTTGGGCAAAGTTTGGTTGTTTCAGACAGAGTAGTTGAATCACAGAGACCTCGGATTAATTAGTTGAATAGTTCAGAACTGCGAATATACTCGTTGTAGCTAATCTTTAACTGAACTAGAAATCTCTATATGTAAGTCCTTAGTTTCTAGTACTAAGAGAGTAGGGGATTTGAACTTAAAGAAATTTTGTATGCGATATTGTCTTAGCTCTTGCGATTCCCACCACCGGCCGACCGGTCAAGGCAAGCCGGGGGTCAGAGGGTCTCATTTAGCCCTCACGGGATAGGGGACCGCGGTGTCGCCACTCACCGTCGGCTCGCCACAAAGCCGCCCCTGCGGGTTTATTATTATTAATATTATTTAATGATTATTAATATTTGTGTGTGTAGACACCACCGTTTACCCATTTATCTATTAACTTCGTTTCAGAGAATGACGACTGATTTTCAATTCAACATTCGTCTACGGTATTTATCCTGCAGAAAATGAAAATAATAATATCGCAAATACTCATTATTGTATAGATACATTCTTGGCGATATTTTTTTTCTCTATTGGTCTGAAGAGTCTGTGTGTAATTTCACGATTCAAAACCCAATAGCATCGGCGTTTTATAACAATTACTAAATTGCCAGACCAAATAGTTAGTCAAGTAGAACAAGTAATCCTTTTTATAAACTATACTTTTAATTACAATCATCTTTCTTTTATATATCTGATAGGCTAGCGTCTGACTACTATCTCGTCTGGTTGTAAGCGATGATGAGGTTAAAGTTGGTTAACAACCACTAGGCCTAGAATGGATGACTCTCAAAAGCTGTGAGCTGCCAGAACACCGTAAGAATATGACGGCTGATTTTGAATCTGCTTTTTTTATACCGTTAAAACTACCTTTATAGAGTTAAAATTAAACCTAATGGAAATAAAACGTAAACAAACCAATAAATAGGTCATGCTTATAACATATTCTTACATTTAATATAAGTAAATATTTTTCTACCACATCACGAAAGCTATAAACATAGTGTTCTAGAAGAACCAGCCGCAGTGCCTAGCTCATTACTGGTTGCACTAGATGTGCTAACGACCGTGTCGCATGTCTCGACGGGAATGCTACCTACCTTTATATTGCTTGCCAACGCTAATAGGCACCCTATAGTTGTAGAAAGTAGATAAATATGACTCTAATATTTTATGCCCAATTACTGGTCCTTGTTGTGTTTTGCTAAAGAAAATTAGGCTCTTCGCTGGCAATATTTTAGATTGCTTGATCTTTAACGGACATAAATGAAGAATTTATTTCTAAATCTATAGCATCATTACAGATTATAATTCTTCTGAACGTATATCTATCATTGAAGTCTGAACTGATTTTGATGCATTTTTTATGTTTATTATGTTTGAAAAAGGAAGTTTCACGTGACTTACGCAATGTCGGTATAGTGCATTTTTGATTGTATTTGAATGGGTGGGCCCGATAAAAAAACTCACAATAGGAGCTACTGCTGAATCCGCTTATAGTTGTATATTAATGTGAAGATGTGAAGCCGCAAATCAAAACAAATACATACTCACACTTCTTCTACTTCTGCCCCAAAAAAACTACTTGTTACCACTGATTACTCTGACAAATATCTACAAACTATATTCATTAAAACCATGCTAAATTAAGTTTAATTGCATTGCCACATAGCTCTCGGTGGCATTTTAATCTAGTGCAAACATTCGGATGCGAATGAGGAGGGATGTAAATGACGTCGTCGCCGCCCACCAATGATTAATAGTCCTGTCAGTGAACCGTTATATCAGATATTTTAGATAACAACCAGATATTAATTAAAATATTGAGACAGTTGACGGGTTTATTTTGATGTGGAGTTGCGAGGTAGATCAGTGATTAACTTAGTTGGAAGGTAAACTCTTTATCCTCGTTTTCGCTCATGCGACAGTACTCGCGTAGAATGCATAGGATTCAAATTTATTTTTTTAGGTTTAAACGTTGCGGCAAGCTTTCATGCTTGCCCTTATAAGCATGAAAATTTGCCGCAATGTTTATAACGGAGAGTGTTCTGAAGATCTGTTCGATTTAATCCCGGTGTTTCAATTTTACCATCGCCACCTCTCGCAATAAACAAACGGTCATCCACATGTTATAGAAACTTAGACATCTCAATTCATCATCATCAGCCTGTATCAGTCCACTGCTGGACGTAGGCCAGTCTTCTCTTCCAGTCACTGCCCACCGCTTTGCGTATGTTGTCGCTCCACCTGGTCACAGGACGTCCTACGCCTATCTCAATTCAAGCGGTCATTTATCCCCTACACATGTAAAATGTAGATCGAGCCCGTCTGCTGTTTTCCCGCAAATCAATAAACATGGAGTCCTCCAAAATCTTGACAGGTCGTCAACGCAAGAGTGACCTCTCAACGCAACCTCTAGTGTTGAAGTGTGTGTTCATATGCAACGGTGACCGCTTCCCATCATGTGGACCGTTTGCACCTTTACCATAAATAAGTTATTTTTCAAAAAAAATTAAACCGACTTCATAACCACAAATAGGCACTCAAAAGCGAAAAATAAATTACTTAATATAATTATTATAAGCGCTACCCACTTATCTATTTGGAGTCGGTGCCAGCCAAGTCTAATAGGTAGTAGATATATAATACCTACATGTACCTACTTACTACTACTACATACATAGTATATATCTACTATCCAATAGACTTGGCTGGCACCGACTTCAAATAGATAAGTGGGTAGCGCTTATAATAATTATATTAAGTAATTTATTCGTGTCTGGGCCGTTATACACTGACGGATATATACTTTGGGAAAATTTCAAGTATGTACCTATAACGATTAAGAAGATACAGATCTGTAAAGTGCGCACATATAGACACACGGACGGACGGACGGACGAACGGACAACAAAGCCTCAGAAAGTGTTCATTTGGGTTCGGAACCCTAAAAAAATGACTTTAAATGCCGCGCTAGTGAAAATATTCACTAGTCATAATGATTTCATCAAGGTATCAAAGGACAATGTCCAAATGGCCCTGTGCAATTAAAGCATCTGACACACACGACAATTAACTGTCTATTTTATTACAATAATTCCAAATACTTTTATAACGCGGACTAGTTGTATTCCAAAATGAATATTAAAAAGTATTATTTGCGATTATTAACATTAATTGCCGCCATATGGCCAACAGAGTACTGAATCACTCTACTACGTTATAAGAGGCACTTCCCTATATTGTGGATACCAGAATTATGAAAGCACTGTGTAGCCAACCTAACAACGGAAAGTATTATTTACGTAGTAACTATTATATAATCTGTGGTATTATGCTTTTTTTCTGCAGTGTTGATTGGTACAAAGTACGTTCATAGTTCTGAGTTATTTAATTTTGTATACAGTGTCGCGGGACTGATATGGCCGCCGTCTTCGCCAAACGTCATGTCATGTCAAAAAATATTAGGTATGTTTAAAAAAATTTGCACCCTAACAAGAGTTTGCCCGGTAGAACATTCCTGTGAAGACAAATTATTTATATTTATATATAATTATTTATTAAGGGCCTGGTGGCGTAATTGGGAGAACGGTCGGCTTTGATGCCGTGGTTACCGAGTTCAAACCGCCGTGCACCAATGAATTTTTCTATCGAAAAATATATGTGCGCTTCTCACAGTGGCCCTCCGGTGAAAGAAAACATCGTTAAGAAACCAACAACCCCCGCATGGTAGTAGGACATATCTAGTGTCCGCCTGGCCAGCTACCACCCTCAAGTTAGAAAATCTGTCGCCAAACATCTAATGTGTTCCGGCAGCTATCCTTGAGAGCCAGTTCCCATTCTAGGCCTAGCGTGCTTACTTACCATCTTCGACCGTATCATTACTTAGCAACATGTGAGATAGTGGTCAAACGCTAGCCTATAAGATATAAAAAAAAATCATCCCCACCTTTATTTCTATCTCGCTCACAGTTACCGTAAGAATATCGGTCAAAAACCAAAATCAACGTGAAGAAAGATGTAAAAACTTTATTCAAGGTCATATTTTTTAGTCAAAAGTATATGCAATAGCAACCTCCATTGTGTATAATCTTCTTGGGACTCTTCTACTAAAACCAGTACATTCTCCTATGTTTGAGGCATTTATCTCCATATCTCTGGAGATACTAATCAGATCTCGATAAAATTAAAAACCACCTCGAAAACGTATCCTACCTAATAAAAAAAAAAACATTTGAATCCGTTCACAATTGACGGAGAAATCGTATAACATACACACAAAAAAAAACATACAGACGAATTGAGAACCTCCTCCCCATTTGTGAAGTTGGTAAAAAAAAGATTTGTTCAGACAGACGTTTCATAGATTACCATCAAACGAGCGTTTAATTATTCTGCTCATGAAAAAAAACCAGTACCTATCGTTTGTTGTCATAGATTGCCCCAAAGACTGCTGATTCAATTTTATAATTACATTAATTTTTGTTCACTATGTCAACCTAAGGTAATAAACATCTCCAACACTCTTTCTCTAGAGTATCAAATACTCTTTTTCATCACAACTTTTAGCCAAATGTAAACAACACAACTGACGAAAAATTTTCTTTCCAGATACATTTTCCTGGCCATTTACACTGCAGAGATGATAATCAAATGCATAGCCAAAGGCTTCATCCTGAACAAGTATACGTACCTGCGGAACCCTTGGAATTGGCTGGACTTTGTGGTCATCACGTCAGGGTACGCGACCATCGGCATGGAGGTCGGGAACCTGGCTGGATTGAGGACTTTTAGGGTGTTAAGGGCGCTGAAGACAGTTTCTATTATGCCAGGTAAGGAGGAGGTAACATAAATATTGCTGCATTTTTAGGGTTGCGGTCCTGAAAAGGAAAAAAAGGTTCCTTTATAGGATAATTTTGATGTGGTTCTTCCCGTCTGTCTTTCTGTCTGTCTGTCTGTCTGTCAGTCAAGACCCTTTTTAAAGTATCAAGTTGAAATTTATATCAAATACTCAGATCTACGGTCTCTTTCAGCTGTGAAAAAATCAAACTTGTAAGTCAACGCGATCAAACAATATGACCGTTTATGTCGCATATTTGCACATAATATTATTATACCTAGTCCAATCTAGAAATCGTAACTATTCCAACCATAATTATATAAATTAAATGGAAATGGAAGAAAGAGAGGTGAGGCGCAGGATATAACTGACTTTAGTTCAGTCCAACTCATATCGCGCAACTATCCCAAACCTTCGTCCAAGCCAATTGCCAATATTCTCATTATTATAAAAGGGATAAGATAACCACTGTTCTGTGCAATATGTAATCATATCACCACTCCCGTAGTAACCCAATCAAACATAGTAGAACTACTCTTAAACTGTACTCTACGACAAATGCGGTGTCCCATCCTGGACCCGTATCAAATGACTCATTATGCAGATCTTATAGGATCCCGGGCTAGCTGACGTCATCACATCACAAAGTCACGTATGCGGTTTACATCGACTATCTTATTAAGGCTTTGGCACACTACGAGTTAGGGAATCATTGTCATTCACGGGAAGGTAATTTTATATTATTAGCGTTTGATCACTATAGGGGACCTATTGGTAAGTAACGATACGGTCGAGGATGATATCACGGTAGGCCTAGAATGGGACAGGCTCTCAAAGACAGCTAAGTCACATAAATAATAATACGGGCCGCGTCTCCGCCATTAAAAAAAAATCCAAATACGGAATCGTCAAAACAGCTTCATTATCGAACCTGGGCCGGTAGTCTCTACATGAATAGCGATGAATTTCGACCGATAATCGTGGATACGAATAGAGATGCAGATAACAACTGTCTAGCTGCATCTCATTCTAGCAGACGTTTGCGATGACAAGACGCATCGCTATCAATGTAGAGACTTCTACCACACACCTGCTCACAAACTTTTACGAGAATTGGTTGAGAAATGCGTCCTGTAGAGGAGAAATGACCTCCGGACAACCGGATTTCCGCCGGATATACGAAAGCATTTTTTTTTTCAAGCTGAAACATAGAACTTCGCTTTGCTCGGCTTTCACATTTATAACATTGGTGTTGATTTCCAAGCTGTTCTCAAAAAATCTTCCTTATATAAACAAAATGATGATAAAGAAAATGCTTCCCTAGAATAGAGGATCAATATTGGATAGAAAACTTACAGTGCTGAGTGTGCTAAAGTCTTTACATTGCCTATCCTTTTAGTCCTGGCGATGACATCCGTCGTTTATGAGTATGGAAGGGGGATTTAATACGAAGGAAAGTTTGTACCTTTCGAGTTTTCGAAATAAGGTCCAAGTTTGACGAAGGAGCAAAATATGGTTTATATTCTGTCGGCGCGTCCTCACATAAATTATACTTTTGGTTAAAGGATGCGGTTGGATTTATTAAGGTAGCTTATTTATTAGTTATGAATACAAATATGCAGAGTAGAACGATTGATCAACATTATGTTTACTCGAAAGATTATTCTGATTGTTGATATTTAGAAATAAGCTATAGCTCAAGGAAAAGCGTAACTAAGTCATGTTATGAATATTAATTCTTAGTAAAAGCTAAATTAATAAACATACCAGTTGTCATGCCATTATTTACACAAGTTAATTTCTACCGGTCGCTAACGTTGACCACATGGAGAAAATCGGCCGTCTAAATATATAGCATTAATAAAAACACTCGATTGATAATTTGCAGGATCGATCTGCAATCGCAGTAAGTTATTCTATTGGCTGAAAACTTCCATACGAGCTTGATTTCTACTCCACAACTACGCTAACAATATATATTGTATGTCTATGTATACAGCTCGTCATCGCATTTAATTTGCATTTTATTAATTTTCCCTTCATTCGTACTACAACCGCTGCAGTTAAAAGCCTCTAAAAGCACATTGTTGGCCATTGTCAAATTAATGCCTCCTAATGCCTCCAATTCCAACAACCATTGATTTAAGACCTTATCAAGACGGACACGGCTCTTTTACGGCCCCTGTTACAGAAGGGGCGTAAAGCCGTGATTTCCAACGAGATGAGTCATTCTTCTTATTTTATTATCACCATTATACTACTGGCAGAATTCACGGGATTTTTATCATCTACTGATTTGTAGTGCCTATCTGGGAGTTTACGAGTTATGCAAGCTTCATGTCTTTCAAGATTTGATTGATTTTGTACAAAAGTTAAGTGCCTGGACACCGGCGCTCAGTAAAAATGTGACGCTAATTTTACATCATCATCATCATTGTCAGCCCATTTCTGCCCACTAAATGGCATACGCCTCCTCCCTCCTACGCTTTACGTATGTGTCTATATTTTGGAGGTTTTCTATAACATAACAAGTTGAGTCAGTTTGATACAATTTGACTCGACATTTATTTGTTGTGAAAATCTACGGCCCGTTTGCGTAATGTATAGATGATGGCTTGACTTATAAGCAGGAGGTCGCCGGTTTCAATTAAATTGAGTTAAATTTTATCTCCCTTTTTTTGACTCATAGTATATTCACAATATGTTTACTGTCCACGCCGTCAAGCAAGATCTAAAAGAAGTTACCTTTCACTATGAAAAGGTACGGACACACCGCAGCGTCCTGCGTGTGCGATCTAGGCGGCGATCAGATAGCGCAGTAGTACTTGTATCGACTGGATCACACCAAACGCGATCAGAAAACAATTGAAATGTATTGAGATCGCGCCCGCAGATCGTAGGACGCCGCAGTTTGGCCGTACATTAAAAATACTAGAACAAACCTAAAAATATTACAGTCTCAAAAGTAGACGCAAACAAGTGGAAAATACCACCATTTCTCCGTCAAAGTTTCGAGAGTGCAAAATATGAAGATGCCGGTATTACCATAATATTTGTTGAAGCATGTTCTTATCTCCCGGGTTTTTTAATATCTTCCGTGGCAGAGTAGATACGTCTAATCTGTTCGAGAATTTGAGATAATTTTACTAATGGTGCGTTTTCTTAAAAAAACGTTTTTAGTTCTTGGATACTCAACATTTTTTTTTTATTTCTACTACACTATCTCACTTGTTGGTAAGTGATGGTGCGGTCAAGGATGGTTGTACGCTAGGCCTAGAATGGGAACTGGCACTTAACAAGCACAGCTGTTGGAACACATTAGATGTGTTGACGACAGATTCACAAACTTAACTTGCTTACAAAATGAATACAGGGATCTGTCACTGACAATTTTTTTTTTGTGATGGTTGTCTATTGGTTGAATGTGTACAAGTAAACCCAGTTTGAGCTTATATGATTCGTTTTGACTAGTCCAGTAAATTTCTAGCGAGGGTCTGGGTGATGGATCCAGGAGTCTACTTTTTAGTTAAAACTAAGCAAAGCACCATGTTTAGCACCAAAGGAACATGTTATTCCTGCTATTATGTTATTATCCTGCGTTTATATATGTTATTATGCTTAACAATTTACAAAAATATAAAGTGTGAAACACTTCAAAGAAACATAATATTAGAGTGTGTTTGTCGTTTGCTCCCATTGTAATTTTATCGAGATCTGATAAACATCTCCAGAGATATGGAGATACGAATCTCAAATATAGAACTGAAATAAGCATTTGAAGTCGATTTGTTTCGTTTTGTAAAAATAAATGATCCTAAAATATTTTACTTAATTTTTTATTTACGTAAATGTTTACCAGCCTTATTCATAAACCCTTACTCTTTCAGGTTTGAAAACCATCATCAACGCGTTGCTGCATTCATTCAAGCAGCTCGCTGAGGTGATGACACTCACCATCTTCTGCCTGATGGTGTTCGCGTTGTTCGCTCTCCAGGTTTACATGGGGGAGCTGAGGAACAAGTGTGTGAGGAACCTCGTCTTACCGCAGGGAGAGAACTTCACGGATGATATTTGGTTTTCGTACGTTTTTTCTACAATCTCTAGTAATTTATTTTTGTATGATATTACAGTAACAGGACATATAGGACGTTCGCTTGTTGGTAAGCGATGGTGTCTACTTTTAACAGATACTGTCACATTTAACACTCTTTAATCTAAAATAACAGCATTTAAAAAAAACAAAGCAAGATTTCGTTTATTTGGCAATACTCACATTAACGAATTGTATGCGTCATCGGTCATAGCACTGCGCTCATTAGTTGTGACATTAAGTTACACGCAGACAAAGCGGTGGTACCAGACAGCGAAGCAGGATTTTTTTTTAAATTAAAAAAAAACAGCTTACTTTCAATGTGAGTTGCACATTACTATATAGTAGTCTTACTAAGCTAAATATGCATGTGTCTGGAGTGGGTTCACGTCAATAGTGCAATGGGTAGGGATCGAATTCACAACCTCTCGATCGCCAGGCCGACGGCTATTGCGCTATTGCCGCTTCTTAAAATTCCACATAGTATGTTTATAAACATAAATACATAATCCACTATCACGGCAGAATTAAAAAGCAATGCAATTGAAATGCATTATGAAGAAATTAAAATTATTTATTTTTAGATGGATAAACGACTCATCAAACTGGATGGTGGATGACGAAGACATCCCCATCATCTGCGGCAACCTGACGGGCGCCAGGCACTGCCCACGGGACTGGACCTGTCTCTGCATAGGCCCAAATCCTAACCATGGGTACACCAACTTCGACAACTTCATGTGGTCCATGTTGACCACTTTTCAACTCATCACTTTGGACTATTGGGAGAATGTTTATAATATGGTAAGTTAAAACTATAACTACAATATAAACTACGACTAAAACTATTATAAAAACTATCTTAACTAATATTACTAAGAGGAATGATTTGATTTTTTTGTGTGTTTGTTTGTTACGATTTAATTCAGAAACTACTAGACCGATTTCAAAAATACTTTCATTAATGGAAAGTTCATTAACATCAAGTAACATAAGCTATATTTTATTCCCGTATTCTCACGGGAATGGGAACTACGCCGGTGAAACTGCGAGGCGCTGCTAGTATTTTATAAATAAATAACCGAATGAAGGCCGCTGTCTGCTGGTAGAGTACCGAAAAAGCTGGAGACATTACCTCTTTGAATGGCAAGACTAATTCGTTGCCCGAGGTAAGCGCCAGCCAGCTCTTCTTTGGTCGTGGGAGACATCTATCAGGCAAATTATATGGTAAACTAGTTAAGATTCGAAGGTACGAAAATTATTATAGACACAGCTTCGCAGGAGTATTCGTAACATAGGTAGTTAAAGTCTGTAAAGAGACTTTTGCCTTTTACATAACTAAAAATACGCAGGGTTGCTATTTGGAGAATCTTGTGATTTTATATGCAGACTATTGTATGCTTACAAACAAAGTTAATTCGACAGGTACATTAACCGTTGGAGCTACGGTAAAACGTTCTTCGGATTTTGCCTATAATTTTAAAAGTATTTTGGTCTTCATTATTGCGATTTCATACCGTTTAAAGCAATAAGACAAGATATAAGCAAGTTATAGTGGCAATGACCTGACCTGATATACATATGGCTGTAGCAAAAATACTGCAAATCTGTAAACGGAATGAAGGAAACCCTGAAACTAGGTAGTGATAATATGATCATTAGCCGTATATCCAGAAAGAATAGTTAAAAAATAAATAAAAAGCTAGCAAGCAAAAAAATCAAATAAAGCTAGTATCGTGCTAAAATGGTAACGACCACAAAATATAAAAATCTAAGTGCTCATTATTTATAATAAATTCACATTTTATTACGTTGATAAAGAACGTTTTACTATACTTTGCAGGCACTCAAATCAAAATAAACAAACAATGTAATTCGAAGATATACTCATAAACATATGATTTGAAACTAAAGATAAAATGTCAAATGATCATAAAGCGAAAATGTCTTAGTGCCGACGTAGCAAAATGAACAGATTCCATTTTCCACTTCAACTGTTAACCGATTGCAAAATTAAGCAGACCTTTCTACACTTATCACAGAAATCTTTCAAATTAAAGTGAATCTAGGATAATCTAATCACACTTAACATTAGCTTGTGACTTTGAATTCTATTCTTTGAACCCATTCAAAAGGTCCGCTAAGTCCTTTATGAAATGCGAGTGTTCACCTCGTACGCACAGATATAGGCCAACCTTCATTAGTTGAGAGTGAAAGAAGTTTCACCTAATGATGATGAAGTCTGGTTGGTTGCAGGGTTGCTAAAGGTTAAACGGTGGTTAACCAGAGTATTTTGTTCTACATAGATTTGACAATAATTTATTAGATAGATTAGCATTTGTAATAGAAGCTCTTTAATCATACTCCTATGTTATTGTTCTCTAAAATTAATATAGATAATAAATGAAAATAAACCTGTTGTTTGTTGGTAAGCGCAGCGTAAGTTTACGATAAAATTACAAAATATGAACAACATTTAAAGTACATGGGATTTATGTTTAGACTCAAGCAATGTTATTTAGTTAACAAAATTTAAACGAAATCGCTAAAAGCAATGTTATACTTTTGCAACATCGGCTCAAAAGACCAGGCGTAATTTTAACCGATTTTGCAAAAGTAAATCATTGCTCATGGCGATTTCGTTCAAAGGACCTTTTGTTGGTTATGAATTATCATATCATACTCAAACATACGGCCGTATTCATAAAGATGTTGACTAACGCATAGCGATGGATGTGACACTAGTTATGTCAATATTTGAACAACCCCATGCGTTGGCGAGCACTGTAATACCCTAAAATGTAGTTTGTTATTACAGCGGTATGAGTCTCGTAAGTTTATCTAGTGTAGAATACCATAAGAGATAAACCCATAAAACCTGCGTTTGATGGGTTATTTCAACTAATGCTTAAGGCCTCACATTTTATTACAAAGGGTCTGTATGACGGTATGAAGTTTGTGAGTTAGTCTGTACATAATGTAAGGGCCGTTTGCTTGTGGTCCCTTAATTAATTCTCACTGGCATGAGCCCTTTAAGGCGGCGCCGGCAAGGGCGCTTTTTGTAGGTATAAAATGCTAAACTGGTGTTTGATGTTAGATTAGGTATGCGGTTGAAAGGCTTGCTTTCAGTGCCTGGTATTATTTTATTTGGAAATATCTTTTGAGCAGTGTAATAGAGGTATATATATTGGTATTAACTTGGTAATTTATGACGCATAGCTTTGAACTAATCAAAAGCTCAGTTAGAAAGCGTCAAGGCTGTTATACAAAACCACATTAAAGCCTTGAAATTGGACCACAATGACCAAACAAGAAAAAACACTTGTCGTGTCTTACTTTTAATAGCCTACGGTTCTTGAAAGTGTGTGATCTGATTACAGTCTTGGTTCATACACACCGGTAACCCCCTTTTTTGCTTCGCCGTTGTTGGGTAAAAAATTAACGGTTTACGAGGAGCTTTGCCGAGCAAACTTTTTGTTAACAACACGGATGAAGTAAATTTCCCAGCCCCTGTCTAAACATTTGTTCTAGCTAATCTCTGTAATAGCCACTAAATTACTTTAACTACTTGGCTGTAAGTTGTAGATATTTAATTTTAAATCTTGAACTATTCAGCGTAGAGTAGTTTAATAATTTATTTTTTCTTAATTTAAGGTTGGATTACTGACAAAGCGGTGATACCGTCCCAGGTATTAGAATAATAATATCAGAGCAACTTTTATAATAATACTAGCTGACTTCGTCCACGTACACCAAACATTTTATCATTGTAAAGCTCTGTCAATCAATATTTGTGTGATCTGAGTTAATTAAGTTATGTGCAAAAATTATGATTTTATTTTCACAGCCTAAGGTCATCCTTATGCTATAATAAAATATTTCCGTGTTAAATTTCAGTGAGATCGGATCATCCGTTTAGGCGTGATTAGGTAACAAACAGACAGAGTGACAGAGTATCAAAAGTTTTTATAATATTAGTTTGGATTTCTCAAACATCACGTCAAGCTGGTTGGGCTCTTTATGCTCAAGTCTTTATCTTATCAAATACAAGAAGTAACTGTTGCTTTAAAAAAATAGTTTGTTTTCCATTTGCCTCTTATTCATTCCTCTTAGTAACCTTACCTATCCCTATGAAAGTCGTGAAATAAATACTCTACATTCGTAGCACGTATACTGCGTAGCATATTGTAGCACAGCTACGGAGTGGCAATGCGATAATGGCTACGAGAAATTGTAGCATTATCTTGAAAGTTATCTGCGGAAGACTAGATGTGTTGAAATTGTTTATCAATTTGGATCGAAACAAATTGCATAATTTTACTAGAATTTCCATGTATGCAATTAATATTTCACGCGTGACCCTTTGGTTGTCTTCGCTTTTACCCACCAACCATTGAACTACGACTACCAGCGTCTAATTGTAAGACCAATTGACGCTTATATATTTGAATTTGTACACATGTATTACTTTGGTAAGTGATTCGAGCCACGGTTGCAGGATGATAATATTTACCCATCCATTTAGTATATGATTAAGAATAACCTTATATGATTGAAAATAACCCCCAAAATCAATATAGTGTTAATCTATCTTTTTTTATTTATATCTAATACACCTATTTGACTACTGTCTCACTTGGTGGTAGGCAATGATGTAGCCGAAGATGGTTAAAGCACTAGACTTAGAATACCCTGACTCTCAAGGGCTGTGTGCTACCGGAACACTGTAAAGTTATGGCAGTAGATTTTTCCCTTGATGATGGTAAGCTATTATTTTGGTAGCAATTCGGGGGAACATCGATATAATATGCTCCAACTACCTGCAGACGAACACCCGTGCTAGGGTTTGAACCGGTGACCTCTCACTTAGAAGTCAAGAGATATTAATCTTTACGCCACGGAGGCTCTCAAAAATGTTTCATCTATCAATAATATTCCGTTGTGTTCCCAGGTGTTGTCATCGTGCGGGCCGATGTCAGTATCATTCTTCACAGTTGTGGTGTTCTTTGGGTCGTTCTACCTCATCAATCTGATGCTGGCCGTGGTGGCACTCAGTTATGAAGAGGAGTCACAGATCACTCAAGAGGTTGATAAACTAGCACGCTATACGACTTGTTTTTGTATTCCATCGATTCAGATTTCTCTCAAGTGGAGATTTTACTCTAATGAAGCATTAGCTGTAGTCTCCGCGATTAAAAACATACAACATGAGCTGCATTAAAAAGTACTTGTAAAATGTATATCTATATATACAGGCTATACGACATTCGCAAAGCGGTGGGCAGTGACTGGAAACAAAGAGCCGAAGATCGGGCTCAGTGGCGTGACTTGGGAGAGGTCTATGTCCAGCAGTGGACTGATACGGGCTGATTATGATGATGATGATGATATACAGGCTATACATGTACCAAATTTTATTTGTTCAGC
The DNA here is from genome assembly GCA_954871355.1 of Cabera pusaria. Lineage (NCBI taxonomy): Eukaryota > Metazoa > Arthropoda > Insecta > Lepidoptera > Geometridae > Cabera > Cabera pusaria. The sequence continues at coordinate 17,572,023 of OX940902.1, forward strand.
CATATTTTGTAATTGAATAAGAAACATACAAAGTTAGATAGAATTCAATGTTAGGATTATGTCAAGTTCAATCTCTTGTCGCGTGGAATTTGGAGCGATAGTATATAAAAAACGCGCTGTATGACGACCAAAACGAAAGTAGAAAAGTAAAAAAAAGAGTCAAAAGTGCCTTCTCAAAACCGGCAAGCATGTATGAAGGCGCTCATGAAAGTGGAAGAAGCGAAAGAGGTATGTCAGGATCGTAGCATGTAGAAAGAAGTAGTCTGCCTACCCCAACGGCAAGAAGGCGTGATTTAATGTATGTATGTATGACGATGCGCATACATAATCTCAAGTTTCAAAAGCACTATGTACTCAGATATAGTCTTAGATTACTTTTTTTGTCTGTTCTGTGATCAAAAACACAGAGGATATCATTGCGTCTAACAGACAAACACATGTCTGCTATCTCAACTGATGTAAAGTGAAAATGCGGTCTGCTGGAAGATTTAACATGGTTGTCTTGATTTTTAGACTACGCAGTGAAATCTATAGCTATTAATGCATGCTTTCTAATCACCTTTCTTACAATAAACAGGAACGCAAGAAAGACCTGAATGAGCATCGTGATGATTCCACGTTCAGCTTTGACCCAACATCCCTAGCGGTGCGGACGCTGGCCAAGGACTCAAAGAAGAGGATAGACGCCCGCAAGGGTCTTCTCTTAGCCTCTTATTCGAGGAAACGGACAAGACGACGCAAACGTGGCAGGAGTGCTATACACCATGCTGCTGCTGTCGCCGCTGTGGCAGAGAGGTCAGTGGCCTTTTTTAAATTAATTGAGTTTTTTTGTGAGAACTTCGGTTAACAGCAAAACTTTAGATTTATTTTTATTGCAATTAGTTAGGCAGGCCAATCTCACCTTACGAAAAGTGACCATGTGATTGTATAATGTGTGAAGCATGCTTGCCTAGAAAATACCTTTTTACTTTCGAAGACCAGAGTGTAATAGGTTAATTAAAATAAATCTGAAATCTTGACTCGACAAAACAATGTAATTGTTATCGGAAACAAGTCAGCTAATAATGTGTTCCATCAACCTCTTTCTTTTTTGATTCAACCGTAGTATAATACGTTTAATTTTACAAACAAAATGCAATAAACATCAAAAGTTTGAATAATTTCCCTTCTAAGTACTCTATTGCTCTATTAAACATAAGTATTCAGTATTCATATAGTATTCGGGCTTAAAGCGTATTTATAATACTACAAACACTTTAATCTAAAACAAATAGCATATTTTATTCCACTCATGTTTTAGTGAAAACTACACATTTGCAATAAAATTGTTCTGTAAAAATCGTATTGTTTTGTTCAGGAACGCAGATTTGCTGTCAAATATGATTAGTAGTTTGTAGGTTATCAACAAAATATTGCGAATATATGTAACAAAGATTTAATTTATCAACCGCGAAAACTACGACATTGTGAGCAAGTAAATCGACTTATTCATGACGCTAGACTTGTATATTCAGATATGATTTCACAGTTTATAAAGTACTGGTCTATTCCAAGTTCGAAGTCTAACTTTGGCCAGTCTGTACAAACTTAGGAACTCGAATAACTACCCAAAACTTGGTACCTACATTGGTGCTTGAGTTCGTAGCAACATTAATCGAGATAATAAATATACAGGGTAATTCATTCAGATTGCTATAGATTAGTATTTGCTTAGAGAAATGTATTAAAAAAAACATATATTATGTTTCTTTGAAGTATCACACACTTTATTACACTTTTTTTTTATTTTAAAAAAACCATGTCGTTGATTTTAAAAAGCATTCATATATTTTTCATAAAAACTCTTGGGATTTTATGAAAATCTATGAAAGAATATATAAATCTTTACACTTTCGCAATCTAAATGTGAAAAAAATGTGTCAAGGTGATCCCGTACATATAAAACTGAGGTGGTTCTCAATTCGCCTGTATATTTTATTTTTGTATGTTTGGTCGTTGATTACACTGCCAATTGTTAACTGATTTGAATGATTATATTTTTCATAGAATCATTTAAAACGGATAATCTTCAATGTAGTCCCATTTAAATTTTATCATGATCGGATAAGTATATGCAAAAATATGATGATAAATGTTTCTCAAACTTGCTACTGAAACTGACTCGCGCGGCATGGAAGTTGGTTTTTTTGTTGTTTTGAAACTTAGTATCTTAATTATTTTAATATGAGATAAGTGAGCGTTAATTATAACGCTCACTTATCTCTAAAATATTTTAATGTAAATAACTTATTACATTAAAATATTTTTAAAATTACCTAACTATAAACAAACAAATAAACCGAAAAATTAAAAATATTTTGATGTAAATAACTTCAGTGAGCGTTTAACTACTATCTCAACTGATAAGTGACGATGTGATCAACGATGTAGCACGCTTGCCTAGAAGATATCTTCCACTTGTGATTAAATTATAGTAGACTAGATTGTATTAATTAGGGAAACAAAGAATGGCAGGGAATTGCATTCCTAGCAACATACTTAATGAAACGAAATCTCATTTCTCAATCTCAATATCTCAGTTTAATCTTTTTACCACAATATTATTAAGTCACTTCTTTTGCAATTCAAATTTTGTATACCTACTTCCCGATTATTTCCGAAACACCAGAAACTTTCAGAGTAGCCTAGCTCACAACTCGATGACAATGCATTCTTAATCCATTTATTAGCATTATTCTTTCTAAGGCATAAAAACGTAGTTTCCACGTTATATTTTTAATCAAAATTCAATTCTTGTTCAATTTCAATATTGTAATGACGTTGTACTTTATGCAGCATACAGATGACGTCAGTACGAAATGCTGTACTGTGTTCAATTTCCCGCCTGTCTGGGATCCCATTATATTACTCAATTTGAATGTGAAATGTGGTATACGGCGATCTTCATTGGCATATTGAGATGGCAACAATTAAGTATATTTTTCGCAGGCAAAATATACTTTTTTTTTACATTGAACTGGGTAGGACTTCATCACTTTACCTGATGTTAAGTGATGATGCGGTCGATGATAGAGCGCACTTACCCAGAAGATTTGAAGACCTATTCATTCGCGAATTGAAGACCCCCATATTGTATTTAACCGGAAACACAGACTCAGGCAGGGCATTCCGTTCCCTGGCGGTTCGTATGATGAACAAAGATGCAAATCGCTTCGTTCGGGTAGATGGTATATCCACCATAAATCAGTGGCGCCTTTTAGTGTCTCTGGATGTCCGATTATAAAATGGGGAAGGTGGAATCAAATTATGCAGTTCCATAGCACACTCTCCAAAATGTATTAATTTATAAAGTAGTTGACATTGGTTGGTATTTACCTATACCTACCTATTTGAATAAAGGATAGATGGCCTGACTTCTATGCGAGAGGTCACCGGTTTGAATCCTAGCACAAGTGCTCCTCCACAGGTGTTAGAAGCATATCGATATTCCGCCTGACTTGCTACCAAAAAGTAGCTTACCACCATCATGGAAAAAAATCTGCCGCCATAACCTTACTGTGTTCCGGCAGCTAATCATCCTCATTAACTAGAAAAAAGCGCATAGATTTAAAACGCCTGAATGGGTTTTTATGAATCAAAGCTAAGAAAACTAAGAACACTGTCGATTAAGCTTACTTATCAAACAAAAAAAAACAATATTGGTTCACCCATTTGGGCGCTACGATGCCACAGACAGACACACACATCACAGATACACACGTCATTAGAACACCCCTCTTTTTTCTCAGGGGTTAATAACAAAACGTCATCATTGCAAAATAATCCAAAACTGACCTAGTCACATTAAATCTCAATGGCTCTTCAAATCATCCATTCAGACATCGATATTTATCGTTTCTATATTGCGGTCATCGCCTCGGATCACTTGACCACTCCTTTATGCAAGGCAGACTGTAATAAAATAACTTTGATGTGGGTAACAAATCCTGGGACGCCACGGAAACGCCTAGAGGGCAACCCGTGAGTTATTGGGCTACCGGTTGGATTTTTTTAAATTTAATAGCGGCTCTATTCAATATTGAAATGAAAAGTATAATTTAAATGTTGTTGTAAATTTTAATGTATCTAACTAATTATATCCTGTAAGTGTAGTGCGATTGTGAGTGTGAGTGCCAGCACATGCCAACGGCTTATTGGCACGATGTCAATAAGCCGTTTCAATCACTTTCTTATCAATATATTAGAAAGATAAGATAGATAAGAAAGTGAAATAAAATATAGAAATGACAGTTGTCAAAAGAAGAAAGGAATGAATCATTCGATAATTTAGTAAAGGTTACGAATATACTTAGTACCTATTTATTCGTATAGTAAACACTAGTGGGGTCGTTTTAAAAAAAACTAGAAAGAGTAATAATTGTATTATGAATAACAAATTTAATGGTTTCCCCTTTTTCAGCTTCACTTACCATGTGCCCCATTCACCCTTTTTCAGATTTTCTATTAATGGATTAAATAATATTAGATATACACTATGTCTAGTTAAACACTATCACATAGTGTGTAACATTATTATGCTAGCGAAATGTCTGAAGCATCGTGGAACATAATTTTGTTGAGTATCATGGTTTTCGTTTTTGTGAGAAACTTGCTACGCCGTAACATTTTGTTTTGTCGAAGTATTAGGCTTTCTATCTAGAAATATAATAATAGCTAAGCATTGAAGTTGAAGTGACAAAGTTCTATCTCTCACGTTTGAGTTAGCAGATTCAATGGTCATGGTTTTGGAAATATTTATGACACAGATAACGCCCTGTAGTTTATGACTTGCTTGATTTTTATGGTCCATAAACTTCATGAAGGATAAGCTTCGTTTAGAATAACTTAGTTGGAATAACTTTGTTTCTTAACTTCAGTATCTTAAGTTTAATAGGTATATTATTTCAAATGTATGAGTATAACTTTAAGCGAAAATGAACACGCGAATTTCCACCATTATAAAAACAAAGTTCAGTGGAGAGAACACAAAAACCTACTCAAAAACGGAATTCTCGCAGCGAAAGCTTAATGCAAATTTAAACTGCCTGGAGCAAAATTAAAATTTAACTCACTAAACTTTTTCCTAAACAATTGTGCGAAACTAAAATCTAGAGATCTCAGTTCTGGTTCCCTAAAGGGCTGCCTTCTTTATCGCTCGGAATAATTTTACCATGTCCAGAGACATCTCGGTCCTTCTAGTTATCTTTGAAATACGGCTATTTATTTTTCTGCCGGGAAATGACCGAGAATTCCCGTAGCGTTCCATCAGAGATAATATTCTTCGTTGTACGTCTAATCTTCAGCTTAGCTCGGCACTTATCCCTATTCCTTGGATCTTGTTAGCTTTCTGACTGCATAATACCTTTTGTTTTGAATCTGTCACTTTGTTTCATTGAATTATTGCTTTCGAGTTGTTGAATTAAAATTATTTTATTTAGAGCTGTTTAACGATTTATTTTCAAACTTTAAGCCTTATGTGAAATGAGTTCGGAAATCTGTATAAATTTATGACTGTAAATGTTTTTTTTTTTTAAAGCTTGGGCGGTGAATGTAATAAATTTACATGTCCAACAATCTACAACTTTTTAATGAAAGTACTCGACAAGAAATGAAATACATTATTTTGCCTCAAAGCCTAATTATCAATCATGCCGTTTTAGGCACTATAGAAAATAGAAATGCGACTGAGGTTTGCTTCCTATTTTGTCTCTAAAATATAAATAAAATATAGTTCTTGTAAATAATCAGAATATTATAGTCAAGGTATTGTCGTGGTAACTTTAGTAACATGTGGTATTTCTGACATATATACCTCTTCAATTGCATATTATATTGCATATTATAGTGCAGTGCGCGACGCGATTGGAAACAGTCGTGTCACATTGCACAGTTGAGAATTTTTTGTTCGCAAGTGGCACGGCGACAGCCGCTGCGTGCATTACGCTATGGGCTCTCAGCAACTCATAGCTAATGAACTTTTGGCGTTTATCCAATACGCCATCGACTCATTTGATGAACCTACCATCATACATATCTGCAAGTCGAGCTTCAAAGAGGAGAAAATCTGCAAGAGCAAGACCCTGTTATTCCAGAATGTTGGCAAGCTGGACGCGATGCCCCGCCGGAGAGACGGAGGCGAGAAAAGCGTGCAGGATATCATCAACCTGCTGAAGGAGACTGACCCTGATGACGTTCCGACATTCGTGGCGAAGCAGCTGGACCGCATCCTGTTTCATACGAGCACATCGACTGCACCAGGCTCCTGAAAGATATCACATACCTGAAGACAAGTCTGGCTGAAGTAGTAAACAAGTTATCAACGTCGGAAACCACCATCAGTGAACTACGTGCTGAAGTAGTGTTGTTACGCAACGCTATATCAGTATGTAGGTCATCGCCAATTGATACTGTAAATACACGTCGCGGTACTCAAAATGCATCTGTCAGCAGTTTTGAGTCAGCAACGTTCAATGTGTCACCGCCTGCTGCCGTGACGCCCGATGCCCTGAGGCCCGCCGCCCGCACCTCCGCTCCAGCGCGGGGACCGTCTGACATAGTAGGTACGTCTACACCTCAACGGTCCTACGCCGTCGCTGCGGCCAATGAAGGTAAACAAAATGCTGCCTCTTCCGTCCCTTCTACAAAAGAGGTGGCAAATCGGGACGATGGCGTCTTCAAGAAGGTGGAGAAGAAAAAGAAGGCGCCCATCCGAAACAAGTGCGGTACAGCACCGACAGGCCCGGCCCATCTTCTACGACCGGAGATACCCACGACGCCGCTGTACATATCCCGCGTCCATTATACCATCACGGAGAAAGAGGTGGCGGAATATGTGAAACTGAGGGTGATAAAGCTGGAGTCGCGTCACAACGTCGACTTCGGTTCCTTCGTGGTGTGGGTTCCAACTAAGTCCCTCGGAACGTATATGGCGGAGGAATTCTGGCCGAGGGGTGTCAAGTTTCGACGCTTTCGAGGTCGGATACCGGACACCATGACCGTACGTCACACGTCGTCGTGAATTTAACGTGTCTTATTTACTTGTATTTGTTTATTGTATATACGTTAGTCTCTAAGGTATGTATTAATATGGGATAATTTTAAGATGCCTGAAATAAACACATTATTATTATTATATTAAATTAAAATCACGGGTCGTACACGCCCGGTCTTTTGGAGGGCATTGATGGAGCCGAAGCCAACATCAAGAGGCCCTTTACATTGTTCACTTATTACTATTACCTGTAGATGGATGGATATGGGAAACTATTATAAAAAGATGGTACATTATATAATGAGACTATTGAGTGAGCTGATTAATGTCGGAGTGCTGGTCTATGGGATGAGGTACGGCACCCGCCAATTATGCCTAATTTCAAAATATTAAGGCGGGTGGTGACTCGCTATACACTGAACGGGCCCCCCCATAAAGGCGGACCGTTATGTCGGCGCCGAGGGGCAACATTGACGTGGATAGCTAAGGGTGTTGAGAGGTGTGCTGCACTTTCACTAAACGCTACTAGCGGCTTTATGCCTTTAACACTTCCACCCCGGAGCTTAGGTCTTAGCTCTTGCGATTCCCACCACCGGCCGGCCGGTCAAGGCAAGCCGGTGGTCAGAGGGTCTCATTTAGCCTTCACGGGATAGGGGTACCTATTATTCATTTTTCTTAAGTTTAGGTTTTTTACAATATATCATATAAAAATAATAAAGAAAAACTATTATAAAAACATAAGACATTATAAAAAACCTAAACCTAGGGTGCCGCCGGCAACGGAGCAGGGCCCAAGCTACCGGTGGTTAGGGCTGCAGAAAGAGGAACCTCCTGACGATGCGTGCCGTGTCAAGAAGTACCGCCTTCTGTATCTGGCCCTTGATGCAGCCGTCTAGCGAGAGTCTCTTCAGATGTTGGTCGAGACTCTTCGCTATTAGGCCGTTTGCCGAGACAACTATCGGGACAATGATAGTCGAATCAACATCCTACATGGCGGTAACCTCGTAAGACAAGTCAAGGTACTTGTTAAGTTTGTCCTTTTCGGCCTTTACGAGGTTCTCATCACGCGGGATGGTGATGTCGACTAACACTGCCCGCTGCTGGGACCGGTCGACTATCACGATATCAGGCTTATTAGCGACAATAGTCCTGTCCGTGATAATAGATCGGTCCCAATAGAGCAAAGCACGACCATTTTCAAGAACTGGCGCAGGTGCGTACTTATAGTACGGCACCTCGGACTCCACAAGGCCGTATTGAAGAGCAAGTTGCTGTTGGATGATCCTGGCTACGAGATTATGTCTGTGCAAGTACTCGCCGTTAGCAAGATGAGAACAACCGGAAATGATATGTCTGAGTGACTCTCCGGGACGGCGGCATGCCCGACATATGTCGACCGTACCGTCCTTCATAATATATTTCCGGTAGTTGTTCGTCTTGATAACTTCATCCGCAACTGCACAAACAAAACCCTTGGTTTCCCCAAAGAGGTCCCCGAATCGTAACCAGTTCACCGACGCGAGCAGATCCACGTCGGGCCCTGTTAAGGCACGATAGAACCTGCCGTGCAGCTCCTTGCTCTTCCATATGTCCTTGCGGTCTTCGGTGCTCAGCACCTGAGGCTTGCGCCAGTTCTCTTTGCCTAAGGAGAGAGGCGTGAAAGTCTTGTCAACTGACACCACATCGCGATGCATCCCACAATCGTTGCTTAGGAAATATTCCCGGAGACTGCACACCTCACGGTTGTGGAGTGTCTTGGCATTTAAAAAGCCTTGACCACCCCATTTCCGTGGAATATACAGTCTCATAACAGACGAGCGCGGGTGAAGCAAGCGATGTGATGTCAATTGCTTTTGAACTTTTCTGTCCAGTGCGTCTATCTCGGTCTGAGTCCACCTTAGTATGCCAAAGGTGTATATAAGTAGGGGCATAACCCAGGCGTTGAAGGCGCGCACCTTGTTACCTCCTGACAAAAGACTGTTAAGTACCTTCGTCAGGCGACCGAAGAAACGCTCCTTCACCGACTGTTTTATCCCTCTACTCTCGATACCTAATGACTCTGACATACCAAGGTATTTATAGGTGTCGGATTCGGAGAGAGATCTAAAAGTCATTGTGTCAGAAAGTTGTAAATTTATTGAATTCACAACTTTCCCCGCTGCACGTGCATGACCGCGCACTTATCTACACCGAACTCCATGCTGATGGCGTTGCTGAAAGTCTCAGTGACATTCAGTAATTCCATCAAATCATGGCGCTTCGGTGCAAAAAGTTTGAGGTCATCCATGTACAGCAAGTGTGAAATGACTTCACCCTCTCTCCTAAGCCGATAGCCCAGCCCTGAATCCTCTAATAATATGCTTAGAGGATTTAGGGCTAGACAGAACCACAACGGACTCAGACTGTCACCCTGGAAGATGCCTCGCTCAATCCTTATAAAGTCCTGCGGACCAGAGAGGCTGTCTCCATCACCCGGTTGACGAAGGACTGTAGTCCACTGCCTCATACATGAACCTAGAAAAGATGTCAGAGTTGTATCAATTTTATACAACTCCAAGATCCTCTCCAGCCAGGTATGACGCACTGAATCATAGGCCTTCTTGTAGTCAATCCAGGCAGTTGACAGAGCCCCTTTACTCCGCCGAATTTGTTGGCAGATGGTCTTGTCAATGAGGAGGAGCTCCTTAGTACCACGGGACCCAACCTTACATCCATTCTGAGAGGCGGCCAAAATGTTGTGCGCAACAATGTGCGAATTAATTTTAAATCTCAGAATGGATGTAAGTAGCTTGTAAAGCGTCGGCAAGCATGTGATGGGTCTGTAGTTCTTTGGTTCCGTGGTACTACCGGACTTGTGGAGTAGGAAGGTGACACCGGTTGTCATGAATGTTGGCAAGGAACCGACCTCGAGAGCATCTTGGAATTGCGTCACTAAACAGTCGTGAGAGCATCGAATCCACTTAATCCAGAAGTTGTGCAATCCGTCCGGTCCAGGACTTTTCCAGTTCTGGGTCGTACGGATCGCACAACTAACGTCTTCGGGGCTAATACTGACAGCCCCCATGGATTCGATTGGCTCACACGCGCGTTCAACGACGCTCATCCAATCACTCTCCGTGTTCGACGGGCACCGACCAGATACTACGCCAGAAGTTATTCATAGTAGTAGCATCCAGACACTGCCCGTCGCTCACACGTTGGTCGGTGCCTTCCCAACTCCGGTACACCTTCCTTTGGTCATTTTGGAAGAGGCGATTTTGCCAATATCTACCCACACGCTCTCTATAGCGACGAATACGGTTTGCCAATGCATAAACTTTCTGCTTCACAAAGTCAATACGTTCCGTGATACAGGCCATGTAGTCCCGGGGTCTGATTCCGGTCCCAACAAAGGCCTGGCTCACGAAACGCATGACTCGGGGACGATGGTTGCCCCCTCTGAAGCAGATCAACTTTGCTATTAGAGTCCTAAACGAATTAATACGACACTCGATTCTTTTATGCCACGCGGGGACATCGGGGCGTCGCGGCGCTCGGTCAGTGTCCGGAAACTTAACTTGAGCAACGTGACACGCCGCTATGGCCGCGCAGTATAGAATCGAGTGTGTGACAACTAATGTTTCGCTAGTCCGCATATACGGGACTAGCAAAATGTTTAGGGCTCCTATTAACGCGAGGTTACGTTTATTCATTGGCAAACGTGGTAGTCGCGGCCTAGAATCAGGTGTGGAGCGATACTCCAAAATCGCGTCTTCCAAAGACCTCCTCAGTTGCTCATTAGTCTGGGTACTTACGTTAGTATTCGTACAATCGTCTGCATCTAGCGCGGCATCCATGGCCGGGGCAGGGTTGACGATACACCGGGCGCGTCCCGCGTTAAAGCAGAAGTAGTAGGAATAATAGGTAACGCCTCCAGACGCAGCCGATTAAGCGCAGAGTCGTCCAACAACTTGAGCGGCTGGATGGCCCGCACCTGATCCGACAGTCGTTGTGCGGTAACGGCGACGGCTGGTTCAAGGGTCTGAAACAGAGGTAGCATCCTATCACGGTACGCGGACAGGTTTGTTCCTCCCTCTGTAACCCCGTAGTAGGCGCGCATGCAATTCTCGTTCATACATTCAGTCCATCGCATGCGTCGCGCTACACCACCGGTAGCGGGGACCGGGCGCGGAGCAGATTGCCCCGCAGCCCCAAGCGTGCCGGCAGCGGTGGCCGTCCTCGTCGTCGCACTGGTGGTGGTGGCGGCGGCGGCGGCGTAGGCCCGTCGTCATCACTCGACGAGCTGCCTTCCGGGGGAGTTACGAATTCGTCTCCCGATGACGAGCTCGGACATGATGCGACGGGCGAAGGTGGTGGGTGCGCTCTAGTTTCCGCTTGTCGTCTTTTTTGGGATCTTGTTATCATCTAACTTACTTACTTATATCACAATACAATCTTATTTTATTTGTTGATGTTTTTGACATAATGTGTCAAGTAAAAACTATGATTCCGTATGCTTTTTCTTATCTGGTTTCGGCGTAATTTCTTTATTATTCTTTTGTACAATGTCTTATTATTATTATTAAGGTGGACTCAGACCGAACTAGACGCCCTGGACACAAAAGTTCGACAGCAATTGACATCACATCGCATGCTTCACCCACGCTCGTCTGTTATGAGACTGTATATCCCACGGAAATGGGGTGGTCGAGGCCTTTTAAATGCCAAGACACTCCACAACCGTGAGGTGTGCAGTCTCCGGGAATATTTCCTAAGCAACGAGTGTGGGATGCATCGCGATGTGGTGACAGTTGATAAGACTTTCACGCCTCTCTCCTTAGGCAAAGAGAACTGGCGCAAGCCTCAGGTGCTGAGCACCGAAGCCCGCAAGGACGTATGGAAGAGTATATTAAATACAGAATATTATTAATTAATAATTAATATTGAGGAGGGCTTTGGAGGACGCGATTTCGGAATATCGCACCGCCGACTCTAGACCGCTACGCTTATTATTATTATACGCTTTATTCAATTCACATCACGGGCTGCAAATCGCCCGGTTCTTTGGAAGGCATTGACGGAGCCGAAGCCAACGTCAAGAGGCCCTTTACAATATTAAATTAAATAAAAATATGATTTGTCGATGGAGAGATGAAAAACTATAAAAAGATGGTACATTAATTTATTATGGCTATGAATGTGTGCTGCTTGATGTCTGTTTTCTGGTCTATGGGATGAGGTACGGCACCCGCCAATTATGCCTCATTTCAAAATATTAAGGCGGGTGGTGACTAGCTATACACTGATTGGGCCCCCCATAAAGGCGGACCGTTATGTCGGCGCCGAGGGGCAACATTGACGTCTATCCACGTCAGTCACATCCAGGGTGTTGAGAGGTGTGCTGCACTTTCACTTAACGCTACTAGCGGCTTTATGCCTTTAACACTTCCACCCTGGAGCTTAGGTCTTAGCTCTTGCGATTCCCACCACCGGCCGGCCGGTCAAGGCAAGCCGGGGGGCAATCAGAGGGTCTCATTTAGCCCTCACGGGATAGTGTTCCGCGGTGTCGCCACTCACCGTCGGCTCGCCACAAAGCCGCCCCTGCGGGATTACTATTATTATTATTATATAAACCTTGCCACTTAGTCAAATCAAATTACGTTCATAATTAAAAACCTATTCCAAAATTGTTATTCTACATTAATACACATCTATTAATATTATTCATCAAATATTATCAAAATGTAAGTAATTAAGTATTGAGGCGTGTAATCAGTTTGTATAGGATTTGGCTTCAGTTGAATTTATTGGCATGAACTCATAATCGGCTTATCATACAACCCGACAGGCGACAGAGCATGCCCGGAGTTAAGAAATTTTTGGGGCCAGATCTGTAAAACTTTTATCGATATTCTTGGAGCCAATATTATATGTAATTTATGGACACATTGCACTTTAACAAAGCGATAAAAAAGATCTTAAGTGCCACTGTTATTTGGTTTTCTTTTTCACGGCTTAAAAGTACTGATGAATTTCATTAACGATATTTTTTCATGATAAAAGGTCAGGAGAAGCACGACGCTCGCCTGATGGTAAGCGATGACGTCTATCTATTACTGGTACAGCGGCATGCAAAATTCTGGATACTGTATAGATAGAATTGTGCATTTTACTGCACTGCGCCTGTTTCATCGAGACATAAATATGTTAACACTCACATGCCGTGTAATTTAACTGGACACATTGCCATTCAAACCGAAAAACATTCATGCTATTCTCTTACTGCGCCACTAGGCCCTCAAGTGGTGTAAAGTGTTCAGTATTTTTATTAAAATATATATTTTTTTAAATCTTATGTACTAGCGTTGAACGACTATCTCGCCTGGTGGTAAGCGACGATGTGGTCGAATATGGTGATCACGCTAGCCTAGAATGGACTGATTCTCAAAGAATGTGCTGCTAGAACACCGTAAGAATAAGGTGGCAGATTTTCTCCTCGATGGTGGTATACTACTTTTTGGTAGTATGTGAGGCAATTATATGATGTTCCATCGTGTAATTAATCCTATCACCTGAGGTATTTCATGGTAATTTAATTATTTGTACAACGATTTCATTTAACGCACTATCTAGTATCTATATAACAAAAACTATGTGGGGCCAATTCAAATATGGCAAGCATGAACTTCAGTGACTTTGTTAGATGATGGTGGTAGAGGATCAATGATGGATGGTACTCTACTTTTTCCCTGAAATAAAACTATTTTCAGATTACAGCTAAATAAGTTTATTAGTTTGCTATAAACTATTATCTAGAAAGGATAGATGAGTAAAGATTGACGAAACAGATTTATCAGACAAGCGTGAATGCGCCAGCTGGTAAAGGCCGGCCTAGGCGAACATATCAAGACCAGATCGGATACGTTTTAAAAACAAAAGGCCAAGTCAAAAGAACCTATAACCGGCGAGCATGTGTGAAGGCGCTCATGAAAGTGGAAGAAGCGAAAGAGGTATGTCAGGATCGTAGCATGTGGAAGGAAGTAGTATCTGCCTACCCCAACGGGGAAAAGATGTGAATTTGTGTGTGTATTAATGCTATATATAAGCGTTTCGTTAACATTTCGTTAAATTAGTTTACTGATTCAGTACTGTTGCAAACTTTCGCATTTATAATTTTATTGCATTTGGCCCTTTTTCTCATATTCTTACTCCGTCCATGCGATGAAGTGCCGAGACTCGTTAAACCGATCGCTGTGTAAGCGATCCGCGCTGATATTCGTTTATTAAACCGATATAACTCGGAGCGGGTTTAACGTCAGCACTCACAGCTGACATTTGATACGAGTTCTTCCAATATCCATGCGGGACTATGAACACTGCTTTCAACTGAGTTCATATTAAATGTCAAGGATTTTAAAAATACTAAGCATAGTAGTGCATTCTTCAGGTTATTAACATTTCAGTTACATTTAGAGCTTTTGTGCTACTAAGAGCCAATCCCTGAAAGATTATCCATTTGCATACGGTGCCATATCCTACTGAAACATGATTGATTGATTTATTAACACTTAAGATTTTACGGACAGAATATTAGATCAAACCGAAAGAGTGATTAAAAATATATCTGAAAATATAATAAGTGATTCTGACTGATGAGACGCATAATTGAATAAAATTATTTTTAAATAGATCAGTTAAATTAAATTAGAAGTGATTCTTAAGATGTTTAATCAAATCAGTAAGTAGTATCTCCCTGAATGCATTGTACTATTTAATTCATTAAATTTAAGATATGTTTTAATTTTCGATATTATATTAAAAACCTATTCAAATATCTGCTGTATTTTAATTCCTAAATACTCACCACTTTAATTCGTTAAAATATAATTTGGTAGAATAAAACAACAACCAGTTTAGGCAATAATTATTTTATTTTATTTAAAACATTAAATTAAATTCTTAGCTTACATTCTTAGAGCCAGTTCCCATTCTAGGCCTAGCGTGCTTACCATCTTCGACCGCATCATCACTTACCAACAGGTGAGATAGTAATATATAAATAGATAGTAAACATATGTCGATCGCTATATCGACATCGCGTAAGTCACGTTAAATTCCCGTTTTTAAATCTATAAGGTGAGATAGTGGTCAAACGCTAGCCTATAACGTATAAAAAAAAAAAACTTTATTGCACATTAGAATACAGAGGTATTTACAAATACTTAAAAAAAAAAACTAAATGTACAATCGGCGGCCTTATCGCTAAACAGCGATCTCTTCCAGGCAACCGGTAGACGAGTGGAGATACATCATTGTTATTATCGATGGTAGTGTGCATATAAGAAATCACAAAGTATTTAAAAATTATTTATACAAACAAATACAATAAGAGCAATACATACATTTAACTATAAATATATATTTATATAAGCAAATATATACATATTCCATTCATACATGTACATATATAACTTTACATAACTTATACATATACAATATACATAATACAATAAACTTAAATATATATAATGAAAAAAAAAGAGACAATAAATATATAAATAAAGTAAAATAAAGTAAGTAAATCTATTAAAAAAAAACACAACAGCGACATATACAACATTGGCAATTACTACAAATAACATTGAGACAAATAGAAGTTTTTGACACGAACATTAAATATATGGAGAGAAGTGGAAGTTCTGATATCAACTGGCAACGAGTTCCATAATCGAGCTGCTTCAACTGTAAACGATTTACTGTAAAATGAACTCGTGTGGTGTGGGATACTAAGAGTAAGATTTTCTGATGACCTAAGATTGAGGTTGTTAGAGCAGTGTAAAAATTTAAAACGATGTTTAAGATAGCAGGGATAATAAGGGACAAAAAGTATACTAAAAAGAAGAGAAAGTATGCGGGTATTCCGGCGAAGACGTATGGGGAGCCACTTGAGCTGTTTGCGAAAGTGAGAGACGTGGTCATACTTGCGCAAACCAAATATGAACCGGATGCAAAGGTTTTGAATGCGCTCAAGCTTGTCTAATTGCTCCTCAGAGAGATCAAGATAACTGGCGTCGGCATAGTCTAGAACAGGAAGAAGGAGGGATTGTGCAAGCGTAATTTTAGTGGCGGTGGGAAGAAAATTTCTTAGACGTCGAAGTGAACCCGCAGATGCAAACATTTTGCAGCTCACTGCTTCAAGTTGAGGAGCCCAAGACAGGTTTTGGTCAATTAGAATGCCGAGATTTTTAACGACTTTGCTGTATGGTACTGTAACTCCGTCGAAAACCACAGATGGAAGTTGAGCCCAGTCTATTTTTGACACCATACGAGAACTGCCTATTATCATGACCTGTGTCTTGGCTGCGTTTATCTTAAGTCCAAAGGTGGCAGTCCACTGCGTTATGCGACAGAGATCGTTGTTTATAATATTAACAGCATCAGAAAGGTGGGCTAAGGAGGATTGGGAATAGATTTGGAGATCATCTGCGTAAAGGTGGTAGGAAGAAGAGAGATTTTGGGAAATGGAGTTGATAAAGATTGCGAAGAGAAGGGGAGAGAGGACACCACCTTGCGGTACGCCGGCCATCGTGTTGCACCAGGAGGAGAACTTCTCTTCAAGACGTACACGCTGCCGACGACCGAATAGGTAGCTACGGAACCAATTAATTGCTTCTGGAGAAGCGTTAATAGAGCGCAGGATCCCTAGAAGTACATCAAAGTCGATCGTATTGAACGCATTACTAAAATCTAACAAAGTTAGTACTGTAAGCTGACCATGCTCCATGCCCAGACGGACGTCATCTGTTATTTTAGTCAGAGCAGTGACGGTACTATGGCCAGGACGAAAACCAGACTGATACGGATTTAGGAGATTATTACGGGTAAGAAAAGAGCTGAGCTGGGAATGAACAAGCCGTTCGAGGACCTTGGAGAGAAATGGGAGAATGGAGATGGGACGATATTCAGTAAACGACTTTGGATTTATTTTTTTAGGTAAAGGGATTATTTGAGCTTCCTTCCAAAGGGAAGGAAAGTCACCGTGAGTAACAGAGTGGTTTAATATATGTTTTAGGATTGGAAGGATTTGGTCAAGGATGGGAATTATCATGTTTCGGCTAATACCGTCACTGCCTACTGCGTTAGAAACGATGGACGCTACGCTCTTCTTAACACTTTCAGCTGAGAAAGGAGAGAAGACAAAGGGAGGAAAATTAGGAGTTGGAATAGAAGAGAGAAGTTGTAGGGTGCTAGATTTGGTAATCCCGTCAAAATTAGTGGACGAAGAAAAATGTGAGTTTAACGAATCTATATCTAAATTGCTAGGAACAGAATTTTGACGAGATTTACAAATTCCTAAGGATCTTAAAAACTTCCAGACCTTAGCTGGATCCTCGTTTTCAACAGATTTATGGATGTGCTGACGCTGAGCATCCCTACACACCTTGTTGCAGTGATTCCTGGAGCGGGAGTATTTGGTTTAAGTGGTATGATTAGGGCAGGATTTATATTTAGATTTGGCAGCTTCTTTACGATGCATAGCTTTCCTGATATCGTCTGTAAGCCATGGAGCAGGGAGATGTTTTATTTTGATCGATCTCAGAGGAGCATGGACATCGTAAAGAGTAATCAGAAAAGAATTAAATATTGACAATTTGTCGTCAGTTGACTCTGCTTCATATAGTGAAGACCAATCAAGGTTTTCAGCATCAGACTGTAGGCTTCCCAAGTTTAAGGCACTAAAATTACGTTGCAGGCGAATGGTTGGTTTTGATTTAGGAGGACGAAGTCTATAGGAAATGAAAATGAGGTCATGGAAAGAAAAAGCATTGGCTGGATACTGGCCATGCTTAGCAACATGGCTAGGAGAAGATACTACAATTAGATCGAGAAGCGAAGGGGAGGTATTAGGGAAATGGTGTGTAGCGTTCAAGGGAAGAATATGCAAGTTGCTAGATTTTATAACTGAATGAAAGGAATTTGAGCGGACGTCACCTTTGAGCAGGCACGTGTTAAAGTCACCCATTAATATTGTGTGACTATATAATGGAGTGAAATCTTCCAAGATTTTCTCAAATGATGTAAAATAGTTAATACGTAGGGAGGGGCAATAGTAAGCTCCGAGCAAAATTTTTGTATGAGAAAGGAGGACCTCTATGAGTAAATGTTCACAGGCATTAGGCGGTGGGGGCTGTGCAGACATACTTACCACAGAATAGGGAAAGTGAGAACGAAGGTAAATTGCTACACCGCCACCACCACTACCAATACGGTCATTTCTTATGAGAACGAAACCAGGTAGGGAATAGTAGATAGTAGGAAGGCATGGTTTTAACCATGACTCGGAGATTACTATTGCGTGAATATTTTTATTATAAAAAGATGCCAGCATATCGGGGTAATGAGCCGGAATACTCTGCGCATTGATATGTATAGCATTAAAGTTCAAAGGTACATCAGAAAATTCAGAAATTAGATATTGTTCAAGACTAGGGATACTAGTAAAGCTGTCGTCACTAATACTACTTCATTCAGAAGACAGGGAAAAATATTCGTCGTTATCGCTGTGACCACCACTGGATATATTCAACATAATAGTTATTATATTATAAATAAATATTTATGAAATAAAATATATATGTAAATACAATAAAAAGTAATAATTACAAATATATGTCTATATAGATATATATGTTCAAATAGGTATTATAATAAAATATCAACAAAACAAACTCCATAGTGCATCGATTCCACCCATCTGGTTGTGCAGTAGTTAAACATAGGTAATTTACAAACATAAGTAACTAAATTCATAGACAGAGTGGTTTATCTCAACTCATGACAAACAAAATAAAGATAAAAGAAAATAATACGTAGGTACACGTTATCGCGTATTATTTGGTGATGTACACAATTTTTAACCTAGTAAATAGTGATAGAACAAAAATATATATATATATTAAAACATTAACATTTAAACAAAACAAAACATTTAAAAAGTTAAACATGTAAACCGTCTGGTGAATTAATCGCGTAAATCGAAACGGAAATTTATAATTTATAAACAGCTCTGTCAGTGTCATTGTAGTGACCCGTGGTAGTGACGCTTGCTATATGAAAGTTATTGTCAATTTTAATTTGTGTGTTTTGGCTGAATACACTAAACGTGTGAAGCATAATTTATTTAAAAAAATAATAATAATAAAATAAAAAAATTAAATACCGCACACATTAAAAGTTGACATTTGACAGTACATGTCACACCACAAGTGTCAGTCACTGTCACTGGTCACAATAAATCACAAAAATAACGAATAAATGTTTACCTCAACCTCAAATTTGTAAATAATTATTGAGAAATAAGCGGTATGACATTAAAAAGAAGTGAAACAATGTGAATCAAAATATAGGGTAAGCGGAAATAATACATAATGAGTAGGTAAACAAAAGGATTGGACATAACAATGAGACTAATTTGTATGTGAAACTGGTAACTGGTATATAGCCTATAGGTAAATTGTAAACAGAGGAACTATTCAAGAGTGGTGAGAATTCACTTCTTTCGGGCTGCTGCAGTTTTCCTAGACTTTCCTGTTGGGGCTCCTGCACTGTCCTTTGCGAGAGCCGGCTTCACAGTATTTGCCGGTTTGATCTTGTCGAGATCCTGTAGGCTGCATAGACGATGTCGGGAGCCGTCCTGACTTAAGGCGTATATATTACCATCTCTGGTCCAACATTTGCCCATGCCGAATCGTTCACGTGCCGCCATAAATAACTCGTGACGTGATTTAGTTAGGAACTCTGACATGGTGATTCCTGTGCCTTTAAGGTTCGATTTCGATGCCCAGATTTTGCTGCGGAGCGTCATATCATACAGCTTAAATAGAATAGGCCGCGGCCTGTCTATATCTGATTGGCGGCCCATTCTATGACACCTCTTTATGTCGCTGTTTCTGAGTGTCGTCAATTTTAACTTCTCAGCTAGTGTTTGAGAGACAACTGTACAGACATCTTCGTTATTCTGTTCAGGAACTCCATGTAGCAATAAAATTTTACGTCTACTACGCATTTCCATCTGATCAAACCCACAAGTTAGAAAATCTGCTTGAGTCTGTAGAGATCTTAGCGCAGTCAGAACAAATTCTTTGAATGCTGCATATTCACCTGTGAGATTTGGTGGTGTGGGTGCAGTAGCTGCATTCTTCCTTATCTCATTCTCAAATTGTTCCATCCGCTGATGAAATGTAGCAGAAACTTGGGCAATTGATTCTTGAATAGCCTCCATTATGATAAAACAATTTCACACCAAATACTTATTTAAATTTAGAGAAAACACTTCCAGGTATGTAAAATCAATGTCACTTTAGATATTCATATGAATTTTGTTGATTGGGTGTAATAAACAATTTAAGTAATTAAATTAAATACAGAGCAAAATTAATGTTGTGTTTACTTCACAACTCTGCATGCAACATTCACAACATGCAACGTGAAGATCGAGTAATCGAGTTCTTTGACCGATATTCTTTTTGGTATGTAACTAATGGTCTTTATACTACGTATGCGAAAACAGTAGTAAATTTAATTTTACCAACATAGCTAATGTATCAAATTTAGTCTGTGTTTGTCTTACTATGTTTTTTTTTTTGAGTGGAGAAATCCGCACGTATACCACACCACTACGGGGGAAGCGATGTGGTTATGTCAGACTCCAACTGACTAAAACCCCACTGTGTTCCACCAGGACGCCCATGTGCCGGGGCTACGGGTACGCTTTCGCTCTCCCGCGGCCCCGACGACGCCCCTACCCTGCATCAAAAAAGCGCGCGGGAACACCACGCGGGCTTCCCCAACCCGAAGCCGTTCGTAGTGGGCAGACGCCCCCGTGTTTACCTTCCAGGCCTCTAGGGATGAAATTGCACCGGTCGGAGCGAACGACCGATGCAACCTCGTGCCCATATGCATCCCGAGCGGAGCAAACGCTTGCTCCACTCGACCGCCCCTCCGTTACCAGTCCAGGCTCACGAAGGGGACGACTGCGACCACGCCATCTCGCTCGTCGCTGTGATGCGCAAGTTCACAGCGACGAACGAGAGACACATTGCGCGCGTCGACTCGCTCGACATTGACGAATGAATGAATGTCAATGTCGAACGAGTCTCCATCCCCCACCTTATGACGCGTGTGCGAAGGGCAAATGCCCCTGCTCGCACACGGTCCACTCTCCGACTCGCACGACATTGCATATGGATCTGCAATGGCGCCCGAGGCTCCTCCCTTACGGCCGTTACCAGCCCCACCACTTGGCCCAAAAGACCCACCACTTGGGACTCAGCAGTCCCCCACCACCAGCTCACAGGTCGCGTTGGCGCTGTGCCATTGCCAGCGCCAATACGAGCATGAGCCAACCTCCCGCGTCTTGGGGATAGAGGTCGTCGACCGCCATTGACGAGAAAGTGATTGCAATGACGATCGAGTCTCGATCCCCCACCTTATGACGCGTGTGCGAAGGGCAAATGCCCCTGCTCGCACACGGTCCACTTTCGACTCGCACGCCATTGCATATGGAACTACAATGGCGCCCGAGTCTCCTACCCTACGGCCGTCACCGGCCCCACCACATGGCCCAACAGGCCCACCACTTGGGACTCATTGGTCCCCCACCACCAGCTCCCACATCACGTTGTCGCTACACCCATCACCTTCTAGGCAAGCGCCAACACGAGCATGAGCCCCCTTGGGGGTAGAAGCGTTTTAGTCGCTGTAATCTACGACCGAACCACCCCGACCCACAACGCGTCCGAGCAGCATTCCGGACCCACCACCGGGCGGCTTCCAACACCAAGCCCGCCCTGCCCCGTCACACTGTGCCCTCTGCTACCTTGCCAGAGGGACACGCGGAGGGGCCCACCTCGTTGGAACTTGGCCATCGGTCGACAACTTAACCCAAAAAGGAAAAGTTGTCGACCGACACCTAGGTTCCACCACGAGGTGTTCCGACCCGCACCCCACATGCACGAAACCTAAGTCAAGGCATATCGAATTAATGCTATTATAATGGATATTTTTATCCGACTTCACAAAAAAGGAGGAGGTTCTCAATTCGTCGGAATCTTTAATATTTTTTATGTATGTTCACCGATTATTCGAAGATGCCCGAACTGATCTCGAAAATTATTTTTTTGTTTCAAAGGGTACCCTTCCCAGGTGGTCCCATTTAACGAAAATTTAATTTTAACGAAATTGGTCGAGCCCTTTTCAACATATCAACATTTGTATTACGATGCATTTATTTACTTCGATGACATGCTAATTACTGCAGGCTACTTTGACTAGCGTGACCTTTGATTGAAGTCGGTTCTTTTAGTTTTTAAACGATCTTAAATTATAGAAGCTACAGTTTTCCTATACCTACTCAAAACAAATGATTTTGGAAGCTACAGTATGCTATAATTATAAACAGCTTCAAATAAACTTTTCAGTCTGTACGTGAAAAATACAACCTCCAACATTTTACACACTTTTAAAGTTCGTGTAAGTTAAAAATCTGACACAAAACTAACAAATTCGTTGTTTAAAAGCAACAATAGCATCACAACAAAGCCTACGCCAGCGGCACCCTCAAAACAAACGAGTTTAGTGTGTACAGAAACATGCAAACAGACCGAAACTGTTCGGTTTAAATCTTGGGCGTTACAAAGGAATTTGTAGAATTAAATCCAGAGTATATTCATTCACGCTATGATGCAAGGATGGGGAATAGAATGCTGCGGAATAGGGAGCGTTCTGTCTGCAATATATCCGTCTGAATTCAGCGAGCTGCGGCACACCAATAAGTTTTCAATTTTATTTTGTTAGGCGAGAACTCGACGCCTGCTCTAGTAGTGTCTTTGAAGCGATGACTTTGCGACGGATATTTGTTGTATGGAATAAGATGTGTCTCCCGCTACTAAATACAAATTGATAAAGGTTTAATTTTAAAAAAATACATACATAGATTCACAAACGAACAATGTTTTTTGTGATATTCACAACTTGATATCAATCACGACCATATTATCTAATAATTGAAAACACATGATAGATCTCATTTTTACCTATATAAAATATACGTGTCGTGTATGAAGAAATACTGGAATAAATAAAGATATCACTTCACACTATACCATGAAGTTATTCGAATTTTTTTTTCCTAACGAACCATAACAAATATAACTTCTAATAATCCAGTGTAAGCACCATTATGTATTACTTTTGAAACATTATTTACAAACCTAAAAGTAAAGATCACAAGATTAGTTTTGTAATCTAAGTAAAGTAGGATTGTAAGCTGGCGGTAATGAAAGGCCTCATTTCGCAGAATCTCTCGCTTTGTAAAGTCTGCTTTATTGACTCAATCAACTTGATAACATCGATGGGGCTCGGGCTTTTACGCCAGATATTGTATTTAACTTTGTTGTATTGATGAAGAACGAGAATGGAGCGATTGCTGAGATAAGGCTACCCACGTGAATTATCTGGTCTCATCTATGTTTTTTAATATTATCTCATATATAAGATACTAATCTCTTATTTAGCTCCATTCCAATAATTCTTAGCTCCATAACTGCTGACTTTGTTTAGGATCCTAAGGTTAATACGCTTGATAGTATACTGACTGATCTTCTATGAATTTTCATAATGCTTTAGTCACAAATACTGTGAACGGTGATCACGTTATCTGGGTATTTTTTGCATTATCACAAGTTAAGCATACTACAAAACTGAAAATCTACTTAAACTCTATACAAAGGCTAATAAATCCCAAATTACCTAAGTTACAATCAAAAGTTATTTGAAAAAAAATTATTTTATTTATCATTTCACTAGCTGTGCTCCGCGGCTTCGCTCGCGTTAAAAAGTATCCTATAGCCATCTCTGTGCAAAATTTCAGCTATTATATAGAATACAGCTGAAATTTTGTTCAGCCGTTTGACCGTGAGAAGAAGTCCCAAAGAAAAATACAATTTACTAAAAATACTTATTACCTACTTTCGCATTTATAATATTGGTGTTGATTTTCCTATATTACAACATGCCAAAACTCAAACTAAGCATTATTGTAGTAATCTTGGCAATCACTTAAGATTTTGAACAAGAGCTTTTTTCAAATAAGTTTCAAATAAGTAACGCAGCATCTCATATTCGATAAAGCTTTTGCCATCACAAACAAAAACTTAGCTCCAGGGCTTCTTCCTGTTTAACATATACTTATTACAACTTTTCCGAATATTGATGCAGTTCGAAGACAATCGCATCGTGTGAACGTAAACTAAACTTCTCAGACTGCTCGATGGCTGCTTCAAAGGAGCACATAACTTTGTTTATATCTACTTGATATTCCAAACAATTTATTGTAATTTTTAGATCTAGGTACCATCAAAAGGAAAGTATTTTTTAGCTGTCATAACTTCATAAGTATTTGCAAGAAAATGTTTCGCATCGGTTGAATTGTTTGGAATTGTTATGGTTAGGGTATTTCAAGGAATATTTATGCTGATGACAAATAAATATGTTAGCCCTATACACCTCGGACTAAATACTACATCCAGGACCACAACGTTACTTTACATCAGGTGAGATTATGGTCAATCGCTAGCTTGCCATTGATAGCCCATACGAGTACTTATATGGCAGACAAAAGTAAAGGTAAACGTTCCCGATCGTAACTGCTGCACTAACAAATGCCAACAGTTTGGTCGGTCAAATGTTTTATGTGTAAATGTTTATGTTTTATCTTGTGCTTGATAAAGATATTTTTGATGACACGTTCCTGTCAACTTTTTGATGGAAAGAATAATAGTTATCACTTGTCATCAGTTTATCTAGAATTAAGATAACCTGATCTCAAGTGGTTCACAAACTGTTGGCAAATGTATTGTAAATATCAGAACAGGATGTCGTTGTTGATCGCATGCCATATTACTTTAAACCAAATGTGATGATAATACAGCATGCGTAGATGCGGATACAGCAGCTTATTTTCAACATTAAATATTTTCACCGCAGATACGTCATTTCCAATTCCCGACAACAGACCACAACTGCTGTTATCATTCGCAAATGAATGCGCACCTTAACCATATTCTCGCCATCCAGTGTCATCTAGTTGACCCAATTCGGTGGCGCATCGACGCGGTCTATTTACATGATAATGGTGTTTGCAAGCCGATTTAGCATAGCAAGCGTCCTCATTAGGAACGGTTGACTCAGATTAGCATGGTAGGAAGTAGGTTTGTTTCAAATATTATAATATTCTAATTATAAATTAGAGGAAGTTGAACATCTGTCGCATGTCGGACAAGCTGGGAGAAAGCACAGCCGTCTCGAAAGGTTAAGAATAAATAGTGAGCAATGCAAAGAGGGTAGGGTACATTTTTTCTCAGGAGTGTGAAAATCTTTACCTACTCTACAATTTGGATTTAACTTTGGCTACTAGTCTGTTTACCTATTTACAGTGTCACTGCTTTGCAAATTAATTTAAATGGACGGACTGAATGGTTAACGTTAGTTTTAAATATATTTCTGTTGTGTTGATGCTTATAAAATTATGAAACTATTTTCTGCCTAATTCATAGGATCTCTGATTGTATCTCTTTACTGAACAGCTAAAAATCGGCAAAGTGATCACTGGAATGTACCCAGTAAGTATCTGAATGGGGAAAGCTTTGATGAGATATTTGCATGTGCCTACAAACATTACGATATACCATAATGTGCACATAAAAGACGAGCATTCGTGGGCGTTTAACAACCACTACGGTGCTGACGCAAATGCACACGATGCATTAACAGATCGTGCCTCAGCTCACTTTGAGAATTTAATGTAGGCGGAAAATGCATTAGGGTCGGGAAATAAAACTTGGAAGCCTATGTAAATTATGTAAAGCATTCTATGTTTTCTCTAAATGATTCGCGGCACACTAACTACATAATAATAATTTGCTTTGTGGATCTATTTATTTGGTAATAATATATGAAGCGGGCGATACATATTGTTCTGTGGTATTGGCATTTTGCTGATATTTGCTAAATTTTCTGCAAAGTTTCTTAACACGAACACTTAACATAAGGTTGTGACTTCTGAAATGTTCCGAAACAACTATTATCTAAACTAGACAAATTCCCTAAAGCTACTTGAAAATTTTTTCTCAACGCTACCAGCTAGAAGACCTTCCTTCTGTCGACCAATAAGTACGTTACTATTTATATTATTAGCTCTATGTTTCCAGCAGGCTATCACCGTAATAATCGACCAGCATCTGATCCTAATGACGCGGTACCAGGAGTTGATAGGTCGTGAGGAAGTTATAATAGCATAATTATTTGCAGGTCGCATTCGCGGTCCCGGTCGCGATCGGTGACTCCGAGCAACTCCCCGCCGCCGTTGCCACCCCCCGCGCCCCCGCCGCCACCCCCGCACACCCTGCACCCAGACAACGCATTAGGTAAAACCACTAGATCTACCTATCTACTTTGCCTTTGAGGTGGATCCGACGCCACAATTTGGTTACAGGCGATTTGGGAGATGGGATAGGCGGTTAGGGTTTGATGCTTGAGTAGAAAGTTTACTAAAAAGGTGCGATAGTTGATACTTCAGGGTTGTTTCAATTTTCGTAAGACGTGGGTTGAAATAGTTTTAAATCTATCGATATATTTTATCCATAGACCTTAGATGTAATGTGACGATTATTCCTCTGCAGTAAATAAGGTATGATAGAGATCACATTTTGATCGCTGTTAATAGGATAGTCATTAAAAGTTGTTAAGTCAAGTAGAAAAATGTGATTGGCTACCACAAATAAGTACCAGGAATGTATCAAGTTGTTTGTCCCTCGTAACTCTTCAACTCCGTTTGAATACAGAAACGTAAATTACCTATTCACACCCTTTTCGTCGTGGAATAGTTTACTGCGTCGATTCCATTTTCTGTCCTCCGGTAACATAGGCCGGGCACAACTAAATAAATCTTCTAACTTTTGTGTCCCTTCGCCACAAATCTTGGCGCTAATCTACGTAAATAATTCAGCAACGAATTCAATTTCCCAAATTACTTTTAGAACTGGTTAGAAGAACGGGGAAAAGTTGACGCTGTGAAAAATCCTTCTTCAGATACTCGTTCGTACTCTACATACTTATCTTGCCCTCAATTTTATTGCGAGAAAAGTCTCGCGAAGCTTATTGACACGCTGTTCCATGGGAATGTTTCTTAATTTTATGCGAGTTTGGTTCTTTGAGAAAGTTCTTTTTACGAAAAGAATGTTTAACCAAAGCTATTTCCGTCTTTACTCTTTTAAAAAGTGACATAAAATTCATGGTTTCGACTACGATAAAGACGCAAAATTTACTTTAAGAGAAGTAGTCCACCTCTGTATTATTCCATAGAATGAATATGCGGAAAAAAATATCTTTTGTAGTTGATAGTTATCAGTTGAGCAAATGGGTTCGACTAGTAACCGACCCAAAATTAACTTAAAGGGCGAGGTGCACTAAGCGCGGCGGGACGGCAGCTGAGTGATCACAGCAACAACCGAGAGTCATCTCTGGATGACTCAGGTGTTGTTGACGACCATGACGACGGCGAGCACACATCTGACGACCAAGCGCCTCATCCTCACGCGCACCCGAGGAGAGCGCATCTTTTGCTGCCGCCGCCACCACCCCCGCCGCATGTTCCAACACCGATGCCAATGCCGACACCGATGCCCATGTCTATGCCCATGCCGACACCGATGCCCATGCCCATGCCCATGCCGACACCGATGCCTATGCATATGCCCATGCCTATGCCTATGCCGACGCCCCAGATCCCGCAAATTCAACAGGTAAGTTAAAATTATAATTTTATTGAAAAATATTTTATAGGAGCTATATTTAATTGTGTTGACAAAAATTATTATAATGATTAGGTAAATAGTTATATTTTAATTTATTTTAATGATTATATTAAAGATCATTTAAAGAAGGCCATTCTAGGCCTAGCGTGTTCACCATCCTCGACCACATCATCGCTTACTACCAAGCGAGGTAGTAGTCAAACGTTTGCCACCACCGCCTCCGACTACTTAATCTATGTATAATCTATTAATGAGACCATTCCATTGCCCAAACACTACATTAGAGAACGACATCAGAATACTCAACTGCTCAGCAACTTGCAGCGGGTAAGTTGGTGAGGAGTTGAATATTCTGCAGATTCCAGGAGATATGCCCCAGCATCAATTCAATCCTACCATGATCTTACAATATCATTGCAGTAATTTCGAACTGATCAGACCTATTTATGTTGATCTCATAGCGTCATCAACTAGAAAAAGGTCATAGTCTTAAAAATACTGTAGGGCTAGTCTGTAAGCTAGTTTACGCATCTCGCAAGCAGAATCCGCGGTGAGTCGTACTACGAAATTCAAATCGTAAAACGATTGTAATATGGTTGAATTTCGTAATATGAAAATCAAATCTTACCGCTTGCGAGATGCGTAAACTAGCTTACAGAATAGCCCTACTGAACGGATTTTCATGCATCAAAACTAAGAACACTCAATTGATACCTATCAAACAAAAAACCTAAATAAAAATCAGTTCATCCGTTTGGGCGCTACGATACCACAGACAGACCCACATATACACAAGTCAAACTTATAACACCCCTCTTTTTGTGGGGGGTTAATAACAGCATGTTTAATATATCTTTAGACTATGGAGTATAGACTATACGATGTAAGTATAGAACATTCCAACTCAAATTCAGATATATAGGTGTAGGGTACACAAGAAACGCTAACTAAAATAAATACTAGAGTACTGATTAAAATAGTCATGGTGATTAAATTTTGGATACAACATTTCCAGATCACAGAACCTCAGCAGACAACAACGCACGAAAAGAAGCCAAAGCTAAAAGATAAATGGAGAGGAAAGAAGACAGACAAGTCCATACAGTCAGAACCAGCCCCTGTTCATGAGAGATATCCTCTAAACCCAGACTACTTGAACCAAATCGTCGTGCTGGGTAAGTTTTAGAAACAAATGCACATATAATTACAAGCTGTAATGCTCTCAATGGAAATGATTTCATTAATGGCATTACAAAAGCCAATCCCGTTATTAAGCACGGCTTAAACACTGAAAAGCACGAAACAAGTAACACTTAACTTGATGATGCAAACACTTCAGAATGAACGCTTTGCAAACACGAAAGCATTCCAGTACTTATACAAAATAGAAAATGCAACAGTAAATTTCAGAACGAACATTCAAATTTTCAAAATTTTTGTAGTTTAGAAATCTGTTTGGACAAGTTATTGGCTAATTGCATGGTATAAACTTTCTAATCGATTAAACATAGTCATAACTAGGGTAATTATCAATAATTTTTAGGCTTGCGATCTTGGCCGTTTTCTATTTTCTGAATTCGATTACAATGTACATTTTTCTTGCAGATTCTTGTTTCTGAATTACTAGATAGATCAACTTTGAATATTTTTCTTCTTTAATCTGATTAAACACTGTTTCAATTCTCATTTGCGAACAGATATCTTCTTTGGATGTCTGAATTACGTAAGACTTCTCTTAATTTAATAGTCAGAATTGGTGAACCGTTTGATTTCGGGCGTTTGGTACTTAAGAAAATTACAATTTTACCTTCTTAACAAGTCCTTACTCAAACGGCACCGTGCAATTAATTGGTAGCTTGGCAAATATTTATTTTCTGATTAACATTGGATTATAAAAAATATTAGGACTTACGATTAACATACGTATAATACGATTAACATAGTTACGAGAATGTGTTGACATATCTAGAGACTCGTCTCATAAATTTTTTATGTTATGAGAAATATTTGCTGAGTTACCAAATATGTAGATAATGCAATTACATTTTGCAATCTAACAGTTACCTATAAGTACTGCAAACGCCATAGAAGCAGCCATTATCTTGAAACTTATAGTGAATTCAATCAATTGATGAGAAATGGTAGTTTCTAAAGGGCGGTAACATTCACAAGTAGCTTCACTACTCGATGAGGCAACACTTCATTGAGCATTTGATACAACACTATTGCAATCTCGCTTCTACCCTCATTAATATCGTCAGGGGCGGACTGGCCATACAAGCGCGCGCCCGACCTCCCTCCCGCGGAGACGACGAAAATTAATGAGCTCAGTTTATTGGCAGCCACGCACAAAACTCATATGGGCAATTACGAGCAAAATTGCACTTACTTCACAGGTTAGTAAAACACAGACGCCAACGCTTCTACCCCCCAGTCCACCCCTGTTCCCCACAGGAAGACTGCAGGGTCACTTTGCGATTGGTTTACTCGCTGTCGTGTCTTCATCGTCGAGAATCGCATTCAAGTCCGACATTCCTTTACAAACTACTAACTGCTTACTTTACCTATTAATATGACATTTTTCAAACTTTTATGCGATTCATATTTGGAAACATCAAAATTAACACAGTACGACCGGCAACAGAATTTAATTACCGGTAAAACGCACCGATTGTAACTCGATACAATTGCATTTATTGGCATTTCAAAATTTTATTACCGCGCTGGTTTTCCTTGAATTTCAATGCAATTTTCCTGCATATATTAGTCCCGATATTCCGCTTTAAACTGCATGAATTTTTACCTACGTATTGATAAGTAACAGTTACAAATTTGCAAACGAAAGCTTTGCATCAATACCAATTTGAATATGCCTCACAACGCTTTTGCTGATCTATTTCTATGATACTATTTCTTCTAGTTGTGAATTTGTTTTGTCATATTTCTGTTTGGTTATCATTTTAATGGTTTTCTTCGATTTGACCGCAGATGAGCTCGTGGACAGAAACTGTGAATGTTGCGTAACATGCTGCATAGACTATGAGGGATGGCTTCAATTCCAGAACTGCTTGTATGGAATTGTGAAAGATCCACTGTTTGAGTTGTTCATAACAACTTGCATCATTCTCAATACACTGTTCCTCGCTTTAGAGCATCATGGAATGAGCGAGAACGTTAGATCGGTCTTAGATATAGGGAATAAGGTAATTACTATAATTTCACGTAATTACTATTCAGAATTGTAAAGCATGTAAATGTGACAGTCTAGCCTATACATGGTGTGTTATTTCCAGGTGTTCACGTCAATATTTACATTAGAATGTATAATGAAAGTAATGGCTATGAGTAAAGATTACTTCGCTTGCGGTTGGAATATATTTGATTTGATCATAGTTTCGGCCAGTCTCTTAGATCTTATATTTGAGCTCGTCGATGGCTTATCTGTATTACGTGGACTACGTTTGGTAAGTTGATTTGATTAATAAAATATATCATTTAATCGTTTAAAAATAAATGTAGATGATATAATATACTAGCTGACCCGGCAAACGTTGTTTTGCCATATAAATAAATGGCTATTAAAAAATAAGGGTTGATCGTAGAAGGGTGAAAATTGAGGATTGTATGTATTTTTGTATGTTGTATCATAAAAAAATAGAAATTAAAAATTTTGTCTAAAAAATAAATAAAAAAATTTAGGGGTGGACTACCCCTAACATTTAGGGGGATGAAAAATAGATGTTGACCGATTCTCATAGATACCGGATAAGCACAAAAAATTTTATCAAAATCGGTCAAGCCGTTTCGGAGGAGTATGGCAACGAAAACTGTGACACGAGAATTTTATATATTAGAGATTATTAGCTGATTGTTAAATATGAAGAACTTATTTTATCCCTCTGCTAGGCGTGAAGACCATTATCAACATTCATTGTCTTTTCATAGTGATTGTAACTAGTAACATTAAATAAAGAATTGTTACACAAAGAATTGGTCTAAATAATTAGTCCGATAGTCATTCGTATTTAACGTTCAATATGCACGAATTCATCAGAATAATCGAGGTCAAAAATTTCCAGTAGCTGATAAGAGAGAATTATGGCTTTCTTCACCATAATATTGAATTCACCAAATTTGGTGCTTCTATTATCATCATTGTAGAAAGTCGAAATATTTTTATTTCTAACATTGTCTTTATTATTACAGTTGCGAGTGTTAAAGTTAGCTCAATCATGGACTACAATGAAAGTGTTGTTGAGTATTATAATATCGACAATAGGTGCTCTTGGTAATTTGACATTCGTGTTAGTGATAGTTATATACATATTCGCCGTTATTGGTATGCAGTTGTTCTCAAAATCTTACACGCCGGATAAGTTTGAACCAGACCCCGTACCCAGGTATATCTTTGAACTTTTTTAGTAATAAAGCGCTTTGTCTTACTAATGCTTTGCATGCGACATGCTCAATTCCGTACATCGTAGATGTATATCAGTTTAGAACGCATAGATAAATGAAAAAAACGCTTATTCTGCTGTTGATAAATTGGTTACCAAATTAAGTCTGGCTTCATTCAAGTTTGCGAGTACCTACCTATATACAGAAGAATGTAAAGCAGGCTCCATTAACGGTAATGTATAGATAACATTACCGTGCTCCTTCATTATATCTACGAGACTATTTACTTCAGATAAGAGAAGCGATGGTTAATCTACTTACAATTGCTAATCACTATGTTTATGATTATGATTTTTTAAATCAATAACCAATGGATTTTTTCCTACACATACATTTTACCTTAACACTTTTACATAATTTTGTAACATATTTTCTTGCAAATCAAAGGTGGAACTTCAACGACTTTTTCCACTCATTCATGATGATATTTCGAATACTTTGCGGTGAGTGGATCGAGCCTCTATGGGACTGCATGAGGGCGGAAGAGGAAGCCGGAGCAGAGAGCTGTTTCTTCATATTTCTGCCTGCTCTAGTTATGGGAAACTTCATGGTGCTCAACCTCTTCCTTGCCCTGTTGCTCAACAGCTTCAACAGCGAGGAACTTAAGAATAAGAAAGAGGTAATATTTTCATAACAGTGACTTAGAGAGCTTAGCCGTAGATGTTAAAATATTGCTTTTATGTTATTAAATAGTTCTATCAAATAATTATTTGGTTGTGTTGTGTTTATGTGTTGCGGCTACAGAGGTACTATGAGTGTAAGCGGAGACTAATACGTCGTGTTACCAAGTAAAAAGGTTTACAATCTGCGATCACTGCGACAAACAGACAAAAACGGATCATTGTACGAATTTCCTCTTTTTGGGCGACCGTGCTATAGTCACATTTTTCATTTTTTTATTAAATATTAACTCATTTATTGGTCAAAGCAGCGAACCTTGCGGTACTCTAAACGCTCAATGTGAAGTCCAGTGATATTCTAAATTTCGATTATTTCATCTCTTTCGCTGTTCGCTATTGGAATTATGGGATTCATGTCATATGTCTACTCTATAATATTAACGTTCTAAATCTTTGGCAATATTGTAGACAAAGAGTTCTATTAAACTTCACGAAATCTATTTTCATTTCAGGAAGTTGGCGAGGATTCAAAAATAGCTAAAAGTTTCGATAGGCTACGTTCTATAGTAAGAAAAAAAGGTTTTCTTATATCGAGAAGCAAAGAGACTGAAAAAAAATCTAAGTTAGAAGAGCTAGTTAATGAATTTATGTCACAACAACAAGTCGTCACAGAAAAACAGACGTCTATACCAAGCGAGCAGAGGTACTCCTCATCAATACAGGAAACCATATTGTTTCCACACGACAATATCTATAGTCATAGTTATCAAGAAGCATTAAATAGGTAGGTCAAAACATGTAAAAAAAAAAGAAAATGCCTAGCGTGCTTACCATCTTCGACCGCATCATCACTTACCAACAGGTGAGATAGTGGTCAAACGCTAAAAATAAAAAAATATTATAATTGTTCTCAAAACTTTGAAACTAA
Source organism: Cabera pusaria (assembly GCA_954871355.1). Classification (NCBI taxonomy): domain Eukaryota; kingdom Metazoa; phylum Arthropoda; class Insecta; order Lepidoptera; family Geometridae; genus Cabera; species Cabera pusaria. Next base: position 17,605,911 of record OX940902.1, read on the forward strand.
AATGTAGAACTTTCAGGCCAATATCAGTAGGATCAGACTTCGCCTACCCACAACTATACCAAACCGGTAATAACTTTAACCACGGTAGCCAAGAAACTTTAAAAGATGTGCGAGACTTGGCGGCAGAACATAAAATCACAAGTATTAGAGAAGATTCTAAGGAAAACCTTGAAGATACTTCACCTTGCGAACAAATTGTAGCACAGAAACTGCTAAATCAGATGTCATCGGGCTACCACACACAACCCTCAGATTCCAGAGGTATATATAGGTCATGCTAATGGCAAGATAAAGAAAATGTAAGATCAGTAAAAATGGTTTATGTTCCAGATGAATATGAACATTATGAAATGGCGCAGCTATCAAGTAGAACAACCCCTGAGAAGTCTCGAAGGCATGTCAACCTGGAACTACCTAATATGCTAAGTAAGGATGAGAAACCACGCGGCGAAGAAATGCGGCATCCCTGGCAAACTTTAGTCTCATATGTGGATGAATTAACCGTAGGTGGGAGAAAAAACTCCAAAGGGCAGTACGCGGACGCGATGGGAAATTTCCCGGGATTTGGTAAACGGAAAGACCCAAAAGTACCACAGGACTGCTTTCCGAGACAGTGCTACGATATGTACGTATTCATCTAGAAGGCAAGTTTTAGTTTGACAATTTCATTCTATAATCCTATGAACCTTTTCAGGAGTTCATGTTGGGATGCATGTATTCAAACAAAGATTGGACAGCGTTGGACTTTCCTAAGAACTTTCACTTTGCGCTATGTAGACACACCTGCTTTCGAGTGGTTCATCTTAGTGCTTATCTTCGCGTCAAGTATTACCCTATGCTTCGAAGACATACATTTAGAAAAAAACAAACCGTTGAAGAAGATATTGTATTGGACCAATCTGGGGTTCTGCATGATCTTCATTATAGAAATGTTTCTAAAATGGATTGCATTGGGTTTCTTCAGATACTTTACAAGTTTTTGGACACTGCTAGATTTTACTATAGTTTTCGTAAGTATATTCACATGCTTCTACTGTTTTCGACATCTTTGTAGTTGATGCATGATTATTTCAATTAAAACTAACGCTATTTCTTTTCAGGTTTCAGTGTTTAGTTTGTTAATAGAAGAGAATGAAAATTTAAAAGTTTTAAGGTCTTTAAGAACTTTACGTGCTCTAAGGCCATTGCGTGCTATATCACGTTGGCAGGGTATGCGTATTGTTGTGAACGCACTTATGTATGCAATACCCAGCATTTTCAATGTGTTGTTAGTTTGTTTAGTGTTTTGGTTGATTTTCTCTATAATGGGGGTACAATTTTTTGGCGGCAAATTCTTCAAATGCGTGGATGATGAAGGTGAACTTCTACCGTTAGAGGTGAGTACTTACTATTATTATAATGACTTTTGCACGTTTTATACATGTTGTTTTGGAGTAAGCTTTATTTCATCGATATTTTTTTTCAATATTAAAATCAGAGAGCACATCAACCAATAATTATGATCGTATTGTAGATCGTATCACTAATTTACTTTTAACAGCAAAAGGAAAAGGTGATCTATACGTACTATACAAATATATGGCTAATTTGTGTTTTGTTTCCAGATAGTAAATGATAAGTGGGAATGCTACTATAATAATTTTTCATGGATAAATTCAAAGATATCCTTTGATCACGTTGGTATAGCATATCTAGCTTTATTCCAAGTAGCCACATTCGAAGGTTGGATGGAAGTAATGGCTGACGCAGTGGACGCAAGAGGAGTAGATTTGCAACCAGCGAGAGAAGCAAATCTTTACGCTTATATTTATTTCGTTATTTTTATTGTGTGCGGGTCATTCTTCACACTCAATCTATTTATAGGAGTAATTATAGATAATTTTAATATGCTCAAGAAGAAGGTAAGAATACAATGAAAACATAATCGAAAGCCAAAGTAAAATTAATATGAAAAGACAAAACTTCGATTAAAAAAACCTCCCAAAAATAGCTTCATTCAAATCTAATAATATCTAACATAAAAACGATATCACTTTGGCCTTTGACAATATAAATACAATTGTTGTTGTAAACAAAATTTTTGATAAATTCTATTGATTTCAGTATGAAGGAGGAGTATTAGAAATGTTCCTTACAGAAAGCCAAAAGCATTACTACACTGCGATGAAGAAGTTAGGGAGAAAAAAACCTCAAAAAGTAATAAAGAGGCCTCGAAATCAATTCCTCGCGATGTTTTATGATTTGTCAAACTCGCGACGTTTTGAAATAGCCATATTCGTGCTCATATTTCTGAACATGCTCACTATGGGAATAGAGCATTATGATCAACCACACTCTATATTCTTTATTTTAGAAGTTAGTAATGCATTCTTTACAACAGTATTTGGTTTAGGTAAGTCCAAAAGTTAGGTAATTTTTATAATCTATATACCTACCTAATATATTTAACGTGATTTAAAAAGGCTTAGCCTTTTTAAATCTGAACAAGTTTACAAAAGGTAACAAACAGTAATTTGTGTCATATTTCTTGCGAAAATTAATCCAACCAAATTACTAGTACTACTCCTCTTAGTAATAATTTTGTACGGTTTTATGTTAAGTATCTAATCTTGTCATAGTAGATATTTATAAGATTTTTGATTAACTGTTAATTGAAAATGTATTTCCTTTTCAGAGGCAATAGTAAAAATAGTAGGTCTAAGGTATCATTACTTCACTGTGCCGTGGAACGTCTTCGACTTTCTTCTAGTTTTAGCGTCAATATTGGGTATAGTCATGGAGGATATCATGATCGATCTACCTATTTCACCCACACTGCTCCGAGTGGTCAGAGTGTTTCGGATAGGGAGGATTTTAAGACTGATTAAAGTAAGTAACTCCTAATAAATTATGAAACATATTTGTTTTTATACCTATGTCAATCGGTGTAAGAGAGTTTTATTTTGGGAAGAATCGTTATGTAACATTTACCTTAGCCAACGCACTTCCGTTGATTGATTTTTAATCAATCATCAAATGAAATTCACCATCTTATTTACAATTCACAAAAATATAAAGTGTGTAACACTTCAAAGAAACATAATATTGAACTAATTAATTACAGCAGCTTGTGATCTCAAATGGTTAAAAAATATTCTGCAATAGTTCTATCCATCACGAATCACGTTTCCATTAATTTTTGTTCTTCCTCTAACCCTTTCCTTTGTTTTCAGGCCGCTAAAGGCATTAGAAAGCTGCTATTCGCACTAGTGGTTTCCCTCCCAGCTCTGTTCAACATCGGTGCATTGCTTGCTTTAATTACATTCATCTATGCCATCATTGGCATGTCAGTGTTTGGGCATGTGAAGGAACAAGGAGCATTGGACGACATTGTAAACTTTCAGACCTTTGGTAGGAGCATGCAGTTGCTTTTTCGGTAAGTTTCAGCAACATTATTATCCCGTTCATATACTTTGATCTTACATATGCTTTGTTCATATTATCATTACTGAGGACACTTGTCCTCAATAATGATAATAAGAACAAAACAAAATAACATGAGAAAAAATTCTCATTTACAACTTACAAAACAGTATCTACCACAAAACTAAGGTAACTAGGTACTATTTGCAGACGCGATTAACAGATGAAAGGTAACCGTTAAGAGCATGTTACGACTACTCAGTAAATGTCTAGAGACCCGTTCGAAGCGGACATTTCAAATGTTAGTCCTTTTCACACTTTCATCTCCTGGGTTTTGGTTCGTACCCAGAGGACGGTATCCTATTAATTTTTTTTATATATATAATATATTTTATAGGCAAGCGTTTGACTACTATCTCACCTGTTGGTAAGTGATGATGCAGTCGAAGATGTTAAGCACGCTAGGCCTAGAATGGGAACTGGCTCTCAAGGATAGCTGCCGGAACACATTAGATGTTTGGTGACAGATTTTTCTAACTTGAGGGTGGTAGCTGGCCAGGCGGACACTAGATAGTGTCCTACCACCATGCGGGGGTTGTTGGTTTCTTAACGATGTTTCCCTTCACCACTGTGAGAAGCGCACAAAAATATTATAAACGCATACGCAATCTGCAGGCCCATCTGATCTACCCGTTTACAACACAATACGTTTTACAAGTGGTTTTTGCCTCTTTCAGTCTCATGACTTCAGCCGGATGGAATGACGTTCTCGAATCTCTAATGATTCAGCCTCCTGACTGCGAACTTGGAGATCACGGTCACAGTAACGGCAACTGTGGCAGTCCACTGCTGGCCATCACTTACTTCACCTCTTTCATCATCATCAGCTACATGATCGTCATTAACATGTACATAGCCATTATCTTGGAGAACTTTAACCAAGCTCACCAGGAAGAGGAGATCGGTATTGTTGAGGACGATCTTGAGATGTTCTACATTCGATGGTCTAAGTAAGTATAAATTAATATCGTTTTACCAATAATAATTCATTTGTTTTATGCAGCCTGGACAGCATCGTCCAATATATGTTTTGGACAATACTTTATCATTGATGCATTTATGGATTATAGAACGATAGAAACGATATTATAATCCAGGATTAGATAATTATCTCTACATCACTATATTAATGTTTTTTTTTTCTTTTCAGATACGATCCACATGCAACTCAATTCATCAGCTTTGCACAACTATCCGACTTCATTGCCTCGCTAGACCCACCTCTCGGGATCTCCAAACCCAACACTGTTGCTCTCGTCAGCTTCAACCTTCCGATAGCACGAGGAAATAAAATCCACTGTCTCGATATCCTACATTCTTTGGTCAAACATGTGTTAGGCCACGTCGAAGAGACGGACACTTTCAGGCAGCTTCAAGAACAGATGGATATCAAGTTCAAGAAGCAATTCCCCACGAGGAAAGAGTTGGAGATCGTATCTTCAACAAGGATATGGAAGAGGGAGGACAAAGCTGCACGGACAATACAGCGCACGTTTAGAGATTATGTGAAGTAAGTTTCAGAAAACTTGGTATTCAATGTTTAGATTTGCTCTCAAATTAGTTACTTCTTCCATTTTTATTTGAGTTTTCAAGGAAAGCATTGTTATTTCGCAGCCAATACACCTTTTTGATAGAAACTTGTTCTGCATTCATTACTTTGCCACTAATTGATTCTTCAAAATATCACAGACGTAAAAACCGCAGTCCTTCAAACGAGGAAGAAAGCACGAAATGGTCCCCCGGAGGCGGTTGGGGCGGCCGCTTGAGTGCCTTGCTCCACGTCAGAAGAGGTTCACACGCCTCCAGTCGGAAGTCTTCCCGGGCCTCGGACGCTTCAGACGTGAGCGAGCTGGGAGGAGCTTGGCTGAACCTTCCTCTGTTACTCCTGCCAGGAGCTGCGGCCGGTGAACAGGTGAACATATAGTAGACAAGACGCACATTTAACCACGAACTCACGCATGTCAAGTGGGTGTCATTATTGACTTCAATCTTAAAAAAATCCAATTTTTGTGGTCTTTATCCAGTGTTGAGAATAAGCATTAAATCTCATTTACTGTATACAAACTCTTCAGCCACACTAATCTGACTATGAATACAAAATTCTCTGAACAAATCAATTACAATTTTACATAATTATTCTGCTTGCCATTTTTGTAGTGAACAATCTGGAATGTTTCGGTGTATTTATTCAATAAATAATTTTTATTTCTAATTGCGTAAAAATCGCTGATTTTAGTCCAAATTATGTAACGCTTGTTGTCGTATATTTGGAAATTTTAATAATATCGAACTTAGTTCTGGATAAATATTTAGATTTAGACAGAAGTCCTGAGTAATAAAACGAGCATAATTTTCTTCTGTACCTACTATTTTTCATCGTAGTTTTCATATGATACGAACAGCACAATGCAAGTTCTTAGAACAAAGACTTTCACTGTGTGAATTGCCTTAGCATAATTTTTATATTACTTTGAATTAATGCTTTTCTATCGTCGACCTTCGAGTGGGTGAGTACCAGCATCCAAAAGGTAGTAAATGCTGTGCCCTCGTCTGTGTATTAACGGGACTAAGATATCCAGGGTTTCGACACAAAATATATCATCTAGATAGCTTCAACGATGTAAGAAGCATACCATTTCATCATGTAATATAGCATTCCATTGCTATTGACCGCGATCAAGTTTGAGACTGTGTGCCCTAAGGATTTAGAGATCGGAGACAACTGTATATATGATCATTGGGCTTTTATCATTTCCATGTGACTAATGAATGAGCAGGGGGCGAGCGGTACGGAGTCAGCTCCGCCTAGACGGAAGTCGGCGTACGGTTTGCCAATATTCCTTCGCCACCAGGATGCTATGGACGAGGAAGCTGGACCCAAACGCGCAGGTTCATATGTAATGTTAAGCTTTTCGTGTCTCCCTTATTTATTAGTTAGAAGAATGTTTGTGAAGGCATTAAGTGGTTAGATTCTTTGTTAATTAAATCTCTGTCAATTTGGTCAGTAAGATCTGCACTTTCTTGTCTTTCGCTCTGCCTTTTGAGTGTAGTGTTCTTTTCTTTCACACTTCCTTATTGTGTCTTCTACTATTTGTAAAAATGTTTCGTATTTGTTACTCCTACCTTGTAATTTACTTTGATGTATCAGATCCAATTTCTTGTCCTAAGATTCTTTAATTTCGTCTCTTCTTTTGGTAATGTTTATATCAATATTATCATTTTCAAGGTATTCCGTACCTTTTAAACCAATTCCCTAGCCACTTAGTGCTCACTATATATGTAGTCAGAGACCCCTGTACGAGCGTTTGAATGATCTATCCCGCATTTGTTTTGAAATGAAATTGATTGCTTTTGGATGGTTTTTAACATCTAAATGTTTTCAGTTTTTAGATGGCGTGTTTATCCAATTGGCATAACCCAAGGCATTTATACGATGCAAGAATATTGTGATGCTTCAGCATGTGCGCTTAATGCAAAGATTTGTGTGCTTTTGTGGCTGATGCCAGCATGTTTTGTGATAAAGATGACCTTTAGTAGTGTTTGTGCTATCATTTTATTCTCTCCTTCACTTTTAATGCGTCTCAGGACTTCGTAAGTAAGAATCTGAACTTTCCACAGCACTGGGGGCAAATAAGGTAGCTCTCGTTTGAGAATAGTCACCCCAATGTAATAAATAGGTAGTGACCGCAGGTGCAATAAAGGAATGACTAGGAGCACTTATGCACATTTAGACCGCATGAGCAATCAAGACGAAGAACACCACGAAATTAGAAAAGCCTTCTTCACACCCACATTTGAACGAAGACCACGTAATTCAAACATTGCACAGTACATACATGAATACAAAAAAGTAGGACTAATGCATGAGCATCAGTGTACAGAAGAAATCGAAGCAAAAGAAGATCAATCAAAATTTAGTCAGCAGATCTAGTATCCACTGGTAAACAAAATAAAAGAATGTGTACCTATGTAGCAGAGTTTGGGTAACCACGTGCAAGTGCAAGATTAAAATTGTTAGCTGGATCAGCACTTGATTCGAGGGAATGACTCACATTCTAAAGTGCAAAGACCGATTATGAGTAGACGAGTGTAGAGCAGCTCTAGAAACCATGCAACGCTTTCTGACTTCACGTTCAGGCGGTGTCTTGAAAGTGTAATTAAATTTCAGGTTCCCTTCGTATAACCTCGCGGCGAAACTCCGCTCGACGGCCGACCCCGCCCGCGCGCGCGCGCACTCCTTCTCCTCATGCGAACAACAGCGAAGTGAGCATACTGGTGACGGAAGCGTCGCCGGACGCCGCCCCACCTCCCGCCGCCCCTCCAACCGTCGTCCGCGTCCTAGTGCACAGAGAGAGCGACGAACAACCCAGCTGATCCACGACTGACGAGCCCGAAGAGGCTCCGAACTAACCGAGCACGCCCGAGTGTTGCCGAATGCCGCGAGTGTTTCGTGAGTGCGTGTCAAACGATCGATCATGTGTGCAATCGAGTGATTGATTGATGTCGATCGAAATTGTGATTTTAAATTAGTCGCGTTCAAGTTTGTATTATTAAATAGAGCGAGGTGGATAGACAATATTTAAGATGACGCGCAATCGAAAGAAAATACAAACTTTCTAAACAAATAAGAAATTTCATATTATTTTGTTGTTAGTCAAATTTGTTAGTAGGTTACTCAGTAGTTCTTTTTAGTAAAATATCACAATGACACGGTAAATCTAGGTATATTTAGCGTCTTGGAATCTCCAAGTACCTACCCTCAATTTGGAGATATTTTGTCTATTTACCTCGCAAACGTTAAATTAAACATACGTAATAGTAAAACCTGGGACTTCCAATGTTGCAATACATTTTTACAATATTTCACCATTCAATAAGCTTATAATATTGAAAATGACACTGCGAACACGCTGTTATTTAATTAATAGAATTGTACGATTCGTTTTTACGTTACGCTTATAGTGCGTATGGTTACATTCTTAGATCATAACTTTTAAAACAGAATAGTAAGTAGGTACCCAAAGTTATTGTAAGGTTTCAGAAATTTTGGAAGACATCAGACAGAGAGCACGAGTCGTGTAAGTACTTAATTTCTTTACAGTGATATTTTTGTGGTCAATTACTTGCATATTGTAAATAAAAAAACCGGCCAGGTCGAGTTGGACTCGCCCACCGAAGCTTTCGTACCAACGATGGTTGGTACCAATTAAGCTAGACCTCTAAATTGTATTAGCGCTCATATAACTCAAAGGCCTATCTTAATTGGCATAACTATGTATGTATGGGGACACCCATTAATTTTCTTTATTAGTGCTGTAAGACCTTGCTTCTTGCCAAATTTCATGATTCTAGGTCAACGGGAAGTACCCTATAGGTTTTCGACATAACCTATAGGGTACTTCCGGTTGGCCTAGAATTGTCAATTTTAGTTAAAAGCAAGGTCTTACTGTCTGTCTGTCTGTCCGTCTAACTTAATTGGTACCCACCAACGTACGGCGTACGGTACGGAATCCTCGCTGGGCGAGTCCAACTCGACTTGGCCGGTTTTTTATTCATTCAACCAACGAGGTTCAGTATGGCATTTGCCAGGCAATCCAAGTTGCCCGATGATACACCTACGAAATGTGGACAGTACTACTAAATGTATAATAACATAAAAAGATCCACAAATTTTAGAAGCAGGGTCGACTAAATGCCAGGCATCTTACTATTAAATAACGAATAGGTATTATACATGCTAACATAGACCATAAGATTACATTTTGTGATGGCTATAAAGAAACACTGTCAGTCAATTGCAATAATAATTATGATCTAAGAATGAAAAGCAAATTTTTACATTAAAAGTTTTACATATTGTTTTACGTAGATGCGCTATTCGTAAAACTCAACGACGGTTGTACATTTGTTATTGTAAATAGTTATTTTGTAATGAGAACGACTGAACGTCTCAGTAGATCTTGGGTACCGCGTAGTAAGCAAGGGCTTTAGTCATAAACGCATTTTAGTTAAGTATTTGCTAAACTACAGTAATCAATAAAAACCGCTCGTTCTGGTTGGCGTGGACGATTATTGGCAACGAAACTTCTTGGGTTTGACTAGACCAGCGCCAGCGCTGCAGGCCGGGCCATATTTATATTTCATTGATAACTTTGTCCGATTGACTTTAACATTTTAGTACTGAATTGAATAAGAGAGATACAGGAGATTACAGACTGAATAGCTGCATCTCTTTTACTCTTCGGATCTTCAGGTGTGTTTTAAGATCTTACTTAATATATCCATTGGAAAATAGCACTAATCGATAAACGGCGATGACTATAATACCTATAGACGCATGCAGAGAGCGAAAATGGTCGTCTCTAGTTTCGTAGCGTAAGTACATAGCACGCATACGTAAATAGCATATTGTGCCTAAAACTGCTAAAATACATTTATGACTAAACAGGCAAGCTTTTTATGTTAAGGTGGCCGTAATCATATGTGAAAAGACACATAAATCACAAAATTACACACACTAATAGAATCTAGGGATATATACAATTTCATCGATTATTTAAAAAATCTATGAAGAATTTGCTCAGATATAGTACCTAAATGGAAGAATGAAAGATTATTTTATAGCCTTTAATAAAACAGAAAAATCAATACGCGATTTTTTAGAATTACTTAAATGAATCAATCGCCATAGAAAATCAATACTCAAGGCGAAAAGTTTATTTCTTCTTAAGCAATGAGTCGTTATTTTTTTGTTAAAATAGAAAAAAAATATTTAAATTTAATTTCTCATAATCAGTACGGCTGGCAAATCGATATCTACCGGACAGAAAGGCACTGCTACATCCCCAGTAGTGCGATAACTTGACCACAACCTCGATATTATTACGTTTTAGCTGGTATGTAGAGCCTCAGCGGACGACGGTTGAATAGCACTATTTGTAACATGCCTACTGCTCGTAACATTTCATCTTGCCTCAAATGACGAAGTGACATGACTCTTAAAATCTCAGTCAGTTGATTCAAACAAGAAAACCAATTTAGTCCTTTTTCGTTAGTTAAAACTCAAAATTTTTACAAAGTACATTTTTTTTAATGGCAATCGTCTCTGTCTTCAGACATTTTTGCCAGTATCGCGTCAGTAAATAAGTTAGTAATAATAACGGGACAATGAGTGTAACGTGACATTTTTCGTGCATGCAGCCAGCGTTCATCGATTTATTAGACGTCACGTCCAAAAGGTAAGTAATTGTAAACGAAGATAAGAAAAATAAGTTAGGGAACTCCACCCATACTTTCCTTCTCGTAACCAAGTACTGAGAGTTTTGCCGCCGTATTTTGTTTTTCTTGTTTTATATATATATATATATATATAAATTTTGAATATGGAATAAAAGAGGTTTCAATCGAATGAACCGATGAACGCCGGCTCGTACGCCGGCTCGTACGCCGGCTGCATGCACGAAAAATGTCTCGTTACGCTCATTGTACGCATGCGCCGAATTCATCAATGTTTTGTTGTATGAATATGAACATGAGCATAATCGATGAACGCCGGCTGCATGCACGAAAAAGTATTCCGTTACGCTCATTGTACGCATGAGCCAGTTTCATATATGCTTTGTTATGACGTTATCACGTTAAACTATCGTCCGTAAACCAACTTTAAAGACAACCAATTTTTTTTACGAAAAATTAAAATATTTAAAACTATAAAGCCATGATTAATTTCAGAATAGAGTATCCCTAGATTCTGTTGATATGTGTACCTATAACCAACTGAAATAAATAGATTAAAATTTAGTATTACATAATACTGCACTTTAACGATCACTTCCATTTTCTCGAAACTTCTTTCAAAATAATAATATCAAGGCTGTGACATAAAAAAAAATAGTATACATTCAAATTAATCATGAAAATCTATTTATTTTAGATGGACATACTAGGTCATATTATTCGATACAAGAGTCCTTTTCACGAAATTAGTCCAAAAGGCATGTCCAAAGTTGCAGTTTTACACAGAAACTAATATAGTATGCTTTAAGCCATATGCATATGCTAAGAAAGACATAATACAGGTGAAAATTTCGCGTCAAGAACTGTCTCTATTTTAACGGTACACCATTATAACTTGGATTAGTCAAACTAAAATATTCTCTTCATTCTTTCTGCATTGGTACCCACCAAATATAATACCTATAGGTACCTATTTCAGAGCCAAAGAATTCATGAAGTAGACTGATACTCAACCTATGTATCCTACCTATCCTATCTCTATATCAAATCTTCAATATTGCTTTTTACTAGGCTTATTAAAGCAGATGTCGTAAGCTTTAAATGACGGTTCATTTAAGATTGGTGTATGAAATTTAATTCCAACAATAAAATAGGTAATTAATTAGAAAAGACGTTACTAAATTATGATGCATTTTTGATAAGGCAAAATTGACTTTTATCATTGGAATATTTTTACTCAATAAAGTACCTAGTTTGTTTTCACGAGTAATTTATTCTAGAAAAAAAAGTAAAAAGAACGCAAAAAATAAAGTTTTTTTTGTAATGTTTTTTTTTAATGCATTAAATCTCACAAAAATAGGTAGTTAATTGACTGTCATTTAAAATAGACCTTCCATATTTACTTGAAAGTTGTAAAGGTCTAATTATGGACCTTTTACAAGAGCCTTTTGTAGACAAGCCATTCTGCAAAGCCAATCCAATATTCGCAACGGCTAAATAGATATTCAATTATAGTCTTGAAGTATATTATGCTTCTTGACTAAGTCTCAGTAGCTTTTAGGAAAGGCTCGTGTGTAAAAGTTACATTATAGACGCAAAAGGCAATCCTGTAAGTTAAGCCATCACGCCAGTCCAATCGAGGTGTAAAATCTGTACCACTGTAATATAACATCTATTTACACAAGTGCCAACTTGTCTTAACTTACTGGAATGGCTCGTCATCGGCATTACGTAAATTGACTTTAAAGATGTAGTGAATATTTATGACATCTATTTTTATCATTGGAATAAAAGATAAACTTGCAAGTTAGTATAGCACGGCATAGCACAAGATCATATTTTTGACTTTTGATTGCCTAATGATATCTTTTGTTTTTAGCTTGGATGGTCTTACAGCTAATTAATTTACAAAATATTAGGATTCATTGCCATACAACAGTAGGTACAGCAAAATTGTGACTAAAAGCTACAAAAGCACAATTCAAAAAGCATTAGAGAGATTACTCATTAATTTATTGACCGCAATATTTATGGCACGCAAAATCTTACTGACATACTTTTTAGCCCGTCCGTTAATTACTTATGTTTTATTATTTTAATCATGCACAAAGTGCTCATCTTTTTGTATTCTCTTGTTTCTGTCTACTAGCTTTTAAAATACAATTCAACTTAATAAATCATAAAAATAAATCAGTTTTGAGCTTAAATTAGCGTAGTAATTAGCAAGCTTTATAAAAAAAACATTAATAACAAAAAGTTTTTAAATTACTAGGGATACCAAACAGGTAGATTTTAAACCCCAATAAATTTTTCGATTTAGCAAGGACCAAAAATATTGTCGATTATTTTGAAATTGTATCTGTATATTCTACTATACCTTGACCAAACCCTTTCGAATTCATTTGTAAAGTAGTTTTTCTAAATCTATATTGAATTATTGTAGAATTTTAAAAGCTGTAACAAACACATTGTCTTTTTATCACCTTGCTTTTTAAGCAAAATTTCGTCACCATTTGCTTTAAATCCTTTGATATTTCAATACCTTCCATGATCACTACGTTTTAAATAAAAGAAAGCAAATAATAATGTTCTAATAATAGAATAGAAATTGTTCATTAAATTAATATGTAAATAAATGAAAGTGGATGCAATAATTTTGTCATAATTCTATCTATAGTTAAAAATCTTGAGGTTGTTAGCGTTAATTTTTAATTATGGTTTGTTATAATTATGTACGATGTACATGTAAAACTACGGTAGCTAGTGAAATTGCAAAATTGTGAGCATGTGATGGGCAATGTTCCAATTTGTATAATAATTGAATTGTATAATATGTAAATAAAAACTTTAAGTGGGTCCTGCGAAATATGATTTTCTTCCGAGGTACAAAATATGAATTAACCATGTTGAAAACTATGATTAAACGAAAATATAGAAAATGTGATTTATTTATTTTAAACTATGGACATCTTCCTCACCTGCTTCTGCTTTCAAGCCTAGCCATAGTTGATTCTTTCCTTCAAAATACTTACTAACATTATAAAACCGTTTGTAACTCTGTCTGTTTGTTACCTAATCACGCCTAAACGGACAAATCCGATCTAACTGAAATTTAACAAGGAGATACTTTATAGTATGAGGATGAACATAGGCTACTAAATTCTTGGTGTACGTGAACGAAGTCGCAAGCATAAGCTAGTTCTATTATAGACCTGTCATAATTATGAAACTGAGAATCAATATCATATCATTATTATTTAATTCGAATTTAAAATCAAAATTCTTATCATTATTTTTTATGCTCAATAGGCAATCGATTGACCACTATGTCAACTGATGTTACGTGAAGATGTGGTCCAAGATGTAAGACTCTTGCCTAGAAAATACCTATTAACTCGTAACTTGAAGACCCTCAGGTGGTATTAATTATCAGGTCATTTGTTATCATATTAGCTTCAATGATTTGCTCTAGTTTCGAGTTGGGGATACAAAGCTCTTGATTATCAGAACAGATGGCCATGTTTTTCAATTTTATTGGCAACAATATAATTAAGACATATTAAAAGTTTTAAACCTAAAACAACCAACTTCCATGCCCCACGAGACAATTTCAGTAGCAAGTTTGAGACGTTTATCGTCATATCTCTAAAGATACTTATCAGACGCATGGTGGTAGGACACTATCTGGTGTCCGCCTGGCCAGCTACCACCCTCAAGTTAGAAAATCTGTCGCCAAACATCTAATGTGTTCCGGCAGCTATCCTTGAGAGCCAGTTCCCATTCTAGGCCTAGCGTGCTTACCATCTTCGACCGCATCATCACTTACCAACAGGTGAGATAGTGGTCAAACGCTAGCCTATAACGTATTAAAAAAAAAAAAAAAAAAAAAGATCTAGATGAAATTACAAGGGGACCACCTCTGAAAAGTACCCTACTGATTAAAAAAAGGATCATTCGAATCGGTTCACAATTGACAGAGTAATTGCGTAAAATCATACAATTTTTTTTTTTTAACATGACAAATTGAGAACCTCCTTTTGGAAGTCGGTTGAAGAGGAAGAACAACAATATAAAATATCAGACTTCAAAGGAGGTTCTAATTTCTCTATGCTGTGGCCTTAAGGTTTTTCTATCATGACAAATCTGTTTTTACATCATTGGCTACACAGATAGTACTAGATAAAGCCTTCCTTTTCTTAATGAAGGAGTGATAATGATTTTAGGTCCTGTAAAGTAATTAATTAATCTAGTAGCAAATGTACGCTGAATTGCTCTAGCAGAATTTTTGATGGTTCAGAGGTCAGAATTCAGTTTTAATAGTTAGATTTATTGCCACTCTTTGGAGGCAATACATAACCAATCTCTAGCAAGACAGGTTCTATTACCCCAAAAATTGGAACTAGAAAGAAAAATCTATTTACTTGCCAGATGCTATATTACGCAATATGAAAACAACTATTAGAATCTCTAGAAATAGAAATTAAAAAACAAAATTATACTAAGAAGTCTACTTGGTTGAGACTCGGGTGCGACGGTTCCAGTGGAAGTTCAGACCATAGTTCTTTGGCCTTACGGGCTTCTCAGTTTTCGGTACGTCAAGGTACCAAGCCCATCCGTTCTTCTCGCAATGGTCAATAGCTTCGTCGGGAGATGAGAATTGGACTTTCATGTTGGAGAGTGGATCGCCTGAGGATGTCCATCCCATAAGAGGATTTTCCCAGCGTTGACGGTTGTCAAACTCCATTTCCCAATGTTGAATGTTATTTGTACCGCTTTGCATAGCGTTTTTGGTTGGCTGGTAGATTCGCACTTTGCGGGTTTTGATGTGCTCCTCAGGGACACCAGATACAGGGGTTAAATCCACCTGTAATTATGAATTTAAAAAAATTTATTAACAATAATTAAAATTTTACAATTAGGTAAATGCATCTTATATATAAAAATCAATTGCTGTTCGTTAGTCTCGGTAAAACTCGAGAACGGCCGATTTAGCTGATTTTAGTTTTGAAATGTTTGTTGTAGTCCAGGGAAGGTTTAAACACTGAGAAAATTAGGAAAAATTACAAAAACAAACATTTCATTTTCCCATTTAAACTGTTCTACCTACTTTCCTGTCAAACATTTGACGATCGTCCCTTCGGTACGGTAGAGTAGACTTTGTTTGACTCTTGAATTGAAATTTGAAGCATGTATTCAATTAAGGGTTTTGAATCCACAACATAATATATCCACATTACTCGGATTATCACATAGTTATTTCAATTTTGAATTGTGATGGTTGTACCAGGTTGTCATTGTTGGTTCGTTCAGAAATTTTTGTCATTGTATTGACATATTTTCATGGCTGTCTTTATAGCACTTTCATACATGGATGGACACATAATAAAGGGGGTCCCCATACAAGGAACGTGTTTATGAGGCTTTTTATGCTCGATCTTACAAACCTCAATAGAAAAATTTACTAATTATGTGTATTGCAATGGCTGCAAGATAAAATAATAAAAACTAAATTAAATTAAAAATTAAAGGACCCCCTTTAATGTTTAATACAAGAAACATACTTTTCCAGCAAATATTGTTCAATCGGAACCCTGCGTTTATTTACATTAGAGGTACAAAGTTTGCCGGGTCAGCTAGTTTAAGATATAATAAACAAAATTAATCAAGAATATGACAACCAGTACCCAAAAATAATTTGTCATGAGTCTATAAAGAAAACAAAAGGGTTAAAATATTATCATCAACATCATCAGCCTATATTAGTCTTGGTCAAAACGGCTCTAAACGTAAAACACATTGTAACGAAACGCTTAGCAAGAAGCGCAGCATATTTTTTATGCTATAAATAGCATGTTTGCTTTTTCGTTTTGAATTGCTTAGTTATGTTCGCCGCTGCGGCATTTTGACAAAATGAAACGCTCTATGATATATTAGTGTGCATTGTTTATGTTTTTGTTGAACACTTTGAGAGATTAAAATAAACTAAATCCATTTTACAATTTACTATATTTAACTTACCTAAAAATTTACATAAGTATGTAAAATCATAATACAGATGATGCATATTTTTTAATTATTAACAAATTATGATTGTGTGAAGCTGCGACACAGAAAGCAGTCTGCTGTAAATATAAAAAGCAGACTGTATCTGCAATATTTTTTAATCTGCGTTTTTTAACTGCTATCTAATATAACGAGCACCTCTAGCCTATATTAGTCCACTCCTAAACATAGGCCTCTCTTAACGCAACTTGACTTGATCTATAGCTTATCTAGCGTATATCTTTAACACTTAATTTAGTAAAACAAAGATTATTAAGGGTCTATTAACCTTGTTTATCTATTTATTGTCTAAAAAAGCACGACTGGCTTTACAAAAGGGAGTGTTGGTTCCCACACTCATGTAAGGTAGTGAATGCTGGGTATGGCAGAAGAAGCATGAAAGTAAAATTAATGCTGTAAAAATGAGAAGTTTGAGAAGTATGATTGAGTATGATTGGAGTGACTCTGATTGATAAGGTGGAGAACAGCATGATAAGGGAATGTTGTGGTGTGGTCATCTTCTAAGATGTGGTGACAAAGATTGAGAAAGGAATGCTTAAATGGTTTGGACATCTAGAGAGGATGGATAAAGAAAGACTGACGAATCAGATTTATGAGAAGAGTGTGAATGGGGCAGCCGGTAGAGGCCGACCTAGGCAAACGTATCACAACCAGATAGGAGATGTTTTAAAGAAAGGCCAATTCAAAAGTACTTATAACCGGCGAGCATGTATGAAGGCGCTCATGAAAGTGGAAGAAGCGAAAGAGGTATATCAGGATCGTAGCATGTAGGAAAGAAGTAGTCTCTGCCTACCCCAACGGGAAAAAGGCGTGATTGTATGTATGTATTTACCTTGGTGGGCACGGTTATCGTATCCAGACACTCTTTCGGTCCGAATACAGAATCATTATCGATTTTCGGGGCTTCTTGAATTCGAGTAGGATCTTGAGCACTCGCCAACTTAGTGGTAGAGAAAGCTGGCAACGATCTAAAAGCAGTTTTAAATATTCAGATTGAGATTTATTAGCTCTTAATGATTAATATAGTGGATGGCAAGGGAAGGTCCAATTATTTTCACAGAATTGTTTGAGTATATGAATTATGGTTTTATAAGACTGTTATATTTGAAGATATACCTCACCTAGATAGCTGCGTGCGAGTCAAAGCAGCCGTACGGCTGATAACTTTATACATGGCTTATTTTTACGTAACTATTGTCGCAAACCAAAATGAAAATAGCGTTTCCTTTTCTTGCTTTTCTTGGGGTCTAAATGTGTATGTCTAAATAAATGTCAAACTTGTCAAACCATACTACTTTAAAAGTCAATGTCAATATGACATTTTTAACATTGAAGTAGAGTCAGTACTAACAAATAAACTGGCCAAGTGCAAATCGGACTCGCACTCGTAGGGTTCCGTACCACACTACAGTATTTTATAAGATCGAGCAAATAATACCACAATCATTTTTCGCCAGCAAAAAATAATAATTAATAAACATTTTATTTCTTATAACCCCATCTAACGTCTAACAAAGGTGTAAGTATTTCAATATAACGCCATCTATGGGACGTTTAGCTAACTAAGCGTTCATAGATGGCGTGAAATGCCGAAAAAAACACGTTTCTTGTATGGGGACCCTCTATTATTTTTAACTTTATTCTGTTTTTAGTAATTTTTGTTATAGCGGCAACAGAAATACATCATCTGTGAACATTTCAACTGTATAACTATCAACTACAGCCTGGTGACAGACGGACAGACAGACAGACAGACAGCGGAGTCTTAGTAATAGGGTCCCGTTTTACCCATTGGGTACGGAACCCTAAAAAAGAACCGTCATATGGCTTTACGATGAACTAACATTCAAACGTAGATAGAGAAAAGAATAGACTGCGGGTAGCGCTGTCTCTTTCCCACATGAAATAGGATATTCTATGGAGTTATTCCATGTAACGGAAAAGGACACAGCTATAATATTTCCCTCTCAGTGCGTGCCGGTGTTTACAGGGTCAGTAACGTAGTTAGCCGTTTTTAGCTTAACGAACTTTGACCTTTATTGCTATGTGTCACTGGGTTCTAAATACATATATGTGTATGTCACAGATTATATAATAGTTACTGCGTATTATGTTACAATCTTCTATCTCACGTGGCCACGCTACCCAAATCTCTATAATTCCTTACTTTATGCATTTAAAGTTAAGAAAGGAAGGTATGTACCTACCTAGTACCACCCAATAATGATACAAGTAGGATCCACAGGTAGGATCCTACCACAGACTACTATGGATCCTACCAAGATATCAAACATTTATATATGCACCTTTTTTTGAAGTTATTTCCTAAGAGGCAAAATATGTATCGTGGCGCCTCCCTGTTTATATGTATTTCCTACCTCCATGTATTTTAATGAATTTAAAATGTCAATTTGACATTGACTTTTTAATACTCTTGACTCCAGAGTGACTATTTTCTATACAATATAACACGCCAAGCAGCGTTTAAAAGCCATAAGAAGAAGAAGAAGAAGAAGAACTGAACTAACCGCGACACGGCCAGCTGACCGCAGACCACAGACCGCTGCAGTGTGTCCGGCGTTTTGTACGGATGGAAGTATAGCCCGGCAATCTCGTACGCGACCGTCCCGCGGGGTTACAGACAGGGGCGGGGACGAGGTAGCGGTTATTCTAGCACACGGCTACGCAGTAAATTGTGGCAATCTTCTTATCCTTTGTGGTATGTTGTCCAGACTCTTTTGACATTGCTCTCTTTCTAGTGGTCATTCGATTTGAATTATTTATTTTCAAACGTAGAGTAATGGATTACTAGTTTTGTCAAAAGATTTGGACATTGTAATATATATAATTTTAGTGTTCCTGCAATAATTCCCTGAATATGTGGAAAATATTATAAAATTGTTGATCTTACATAATATGTGTTATATTATAAAACATCCATGTTATATTGATTAATTGTTTTGTTTAATTGTGTTAGTTAAATGGCCTATTTTTCTATAGTGAAATAAGTGAGGACTACCACGAGCGATGTTACTATCCCAGCTTAGTAGTTCAATTGACTAAGTTTAGATGATCAACCAAATTAAGCAGTTGAAATAATATTGAATGATCTAGCAAAAGAGAGATCTTAGTTCACCATCTGTAGCTGGAAGTGTTTAGTGAATCCAGCTAGCGCTAAACCACTGGACCATTAAGTGCCTTCCATTTCAGTATCTAAGATAGTAGATTATAGGGAAGGCACGTGCAAGTAATTTTGGAAACCGGGAAATTTTCCGGATCCCCAAAAACTATTACATAATCTGTGACACGGCTACACACGCTTCCCTTCCCCGCTACACCACTCGCTACTCGCTGACATCTTGGGTACCTCGTCCCCGCCACCGTTTGACACCCCGCGGGACGGTCGCGCACGAGATTGTCAGACTACAATAGGCATAGTATTTATATTCTCTTTGGTAGTAACCAAGAGTAGAGTCTATTCTCCGTGGTACAATTGTTGCCTGCGTGGAGTGATGTATCAAAAATATCAAATGTCAAATTCGCTTCAATTGAATTGTCATTTGTCACTATCAGCTGAGTTTAGCTTCAATCTCGTCAAATCTCGTCTCGGGTTTCAGATTTTGCGATTTTCAATTTCGTTTGATATTCGAAAAAATAAGAAATTTCTGAAAAACTGAAACTCTAAATTAAGCGGGAAAATACATCTACTCCGATAAACTTGTATTTATGACGTGCTACTTTGCTTATTTAACGTGAAATATGGTCATCTCCTGTGTGTCCTTCAACAAAATACTTTCTACAGCTGTTTTCATGTAAAGGTACGTATTACAACATATTTTCGTTTTATCTGCCGGTAAAACTGATAGAAACAATAATACAATCGCTATTGTCAAATAAAACAAGATTTGTCGTTGTTAAGAATATATTACTGATTAAGTAAGAACTTAGCATTCTTCAGTCTAATATATATTACAGACAAAATATAATCTATACCTACATTATTTCTCTTGGCAATTGCGGATAGTTTTTATGTTAATGATCTTGTTGCCGATGTACTCTATGCATATTATAGTTGTTCTTGATATGTTTTTAAGGCATAGCATAGACTAAATTTCTTATTGGAAATAAAATGAGTAAGTTATTTTTTATTGTTTCAGTTCCATGTATGGGAGACCCCTTAATCTTTTCTTTTTTTAATTTTTGTATAGACATTGTACAGTATTTACAGTATATTTACCTACCAAGTTTCAACTGTATAGTCCATATAGTTCCAGAATAAA
This sequence comes from Cabera pusaria, assembly GCA_954871355.1. Classification (NCBI taxonomy): domain Eukaryota; kingdom Metazoa; phylum Arthropoda; class Insecta; order Lepidoptera; family Geometridae; genus Cabera; species Cabera pusaria. The sequence continues at coordinate 17,626,952 of OX940902.1, forward strand.
ATGGCTGTGATATATGGTCAGAGACAAACATGACAAATCTATAAGGGTTCCGTTTTTTGCCATTTGCCTACGGAACCCTAAAAACATAAAATATAAAAAATCTAAACCTAGGGTGGTATAAAACTAACATTCTTATTATACACCACTGTCTTCTTTTTCTTGCAATATGGTCTGACAAACTTATTACATTTTTTCTAAATAATGCTTGTGGTAAGAGAGTTAAGCATCATATTGTTCTGTACTCTTAGTACAAGTTTTCATCGTAAACGCTTTTGACAGATCTAACATAGTTTTCTATTTATTCTGGCTCCCTGATTGGTCTAAATTTAGTGAAGTGTGAGAACCACTAGAGGCGCTGTACTATTTTTCATACATAATTTGTTCGATGTAACAAAAACTCGTACTAGGGACCCTGAAGTGAACATGTTTTTTAACCGACTTCTAAGAAGGAGGAAGTTCTCAATTAGTTTGTTTTTTTGTCTATTATAGGTTGCCTTTTACTCTGCCAATTGTTAACAGACTTGAATTAATATTTTATTCATGTGGTGGCATTTAAGTTTTTTTTTTTAAGATTTCAATGTATCATAATAATTTTTTTGTAATTAATTTTCAGATTGCCACCGACACAACCATGTCCTGCTGAATAAAAAGCTCGTAGCTCCTCCGGGGGCTACTTGGGAGCCCTGCTCTGTCGAGTACCTGTACAAATTAATATCACTGTGTTTAAGTACATATCACCAAAATTACATTCATATAGAAGTTGACATAGACCATAAGACGAAGTATTAGGAGAAGGCAATAATAGTTATTTTTAAGTGGTCCAAGAAGGTGCTTATTTACATCATGAGTAAGAATAAAAAAGAGGTGGATTGTACAAGTAGGTGCAGATCACGAAGCCATGGACAGGCCATTACTAGTGCCATTACAAAGAGATCGATTGGAGATAATGCCCTCGCTGCTTTCATTAAAGGGACGTGTGCTAATTTCATCAAGGCGTTTGATTTTGAGGTAAGATATTTGATAAAAATGTTACTATGTTATTACTTTTATACTAGTCTTTCTGACAGAAGTTGTCCTGTCCAAATTTCACCAAGTCCATAAAGAAAGAAGCTTCTTAGGCGGTCAATAATATATTCAATTTCATGGTCTCTACTTTGCAAGCAAAGGTTTTTATCCTAAAACCTAGTATCGTAAATTGCATAGTCACTTTACATCAGCTGACGTCATGGTTAAGTGCACGTCTGTCATGCGTAAAAAACACTGTTTTTTAAGTGATGTGCTCACCAATGAACATTTTTTTAATGATTGTATTGATTTAATGACAGATGTGAAGTCTGTATAATTTTATATTGCATCTTTAGAATCAAACATTGCGTCTGATTTGGGTGATATTTAGTGTAGGAAGGTCTCTCTTTTACAGCTAGACGTGTATTATTAATGGACTAATGTGGGATATATGATAAAGTAATGCATGATCAAATTAAATATAATACAAGTTGGTTTTGTACTGAGCATTACCTTGATATCATATTTCTGAAACTTAACTAGTATGTTGATTTTGCCTTGAAGCTAGTTAATAGCTTCAAGGGAAATCAACATACAAACCTTTTCAATATTTCTAAGGTCATCTAGGTTTTATTTAATGTACAAAATAGCTGTCTCCGATGGAATTTAGCCCATACGAGACAGCCATTTTGTAGCTAACAACAGCTTACACTTTTGTCAAGAATTATTACTTGATGGCATTTAACATAGCTTAAGATAAGTACCAAAAACTATATATAAATGTATTTTAACTTTGTAACTATTATAACGACAAGATTACAAAAGATTTATTTACAAGGTTTTCTAGATACCCACATAAACATTTGAGACAATATAGCTTAAACAAAATTTCCAGGGAGGTTAAAAAGAGGATAGAGAGATAGCAAATCGCTCTAAGAAAGTATGCACACATATATAGTCACGAGCGAAAGAACTGCTAATTGTTTTACCCAATACAGCTCAAATAAAAGTTTTTATAGACAAGACTGGTCCGTTCTTCTAGATTTTTTTTTATATTTCTTATAGGCTAGCGTTTGATCACTATCTCACCTGTGGTCGAAGATGGTAAGCACGCTAGGCCTAGAATGGGAACTGGCTCTCAAGGATAGCTGCCGGAACACATTCGATTACTGACAAAGATAATGCTTTAACTACCATCTTAGATAGATAAAACATATTAATTAATAATCATACATTACAAAAGTTAAACATGTAACTAAAACAATGATTTTTAAATTTAAATAGGTGATATTATAGCTCATAGCGATCTCTTCCTGATAACCATGCACGGAAAAGAAATATAAAAAGGAAGGTGGTGGTCCTTAAAGGTATTTAATCTATATTTGCGGATCTTTGGACTTACGCAAAAGAAAATGTATATTCCCGCTTCTCCTGTATAGACCAAACAAGATTCTACCACAACATCATAGTAGTGCCAATAGCTATGCTGTAAAAATACCCCTAAGAAAATGATTTTAAACGTTTGTATGGGTTAAAATTCCAGGGTCGCACGGCCCTACACATGGCTGCGTCTCGCGGCCGAGTAGCCCTGATGGAGTGGCTCATTCGCCATTCTTCGGAAGCCTTTGTCAACGCTCGGGACCGGGAGTCGGGTTCTACACCACTTCATCGTAGCATCTTCTATGGGCAGATCAACGCTGCCATTGCTCTAATGAAGATTGGTATGATGATAAATGACATTTTATAATTTTGAACTATAAGCATGTTCACCATTCTCTACCACATCATTGTTTACCACCAGGCTAGACAGTGGTCAAAAGTCAGTCTTTCAGATGTATAATAATAATAAATAACAATGGATAAAACCCCATCGCCTACCATCAAGTGAGCGTCTTATATGTCTTGTTAATCACCATTATAAATAATAATTTAAGATCGTTTGAAAAACTGACTTAAAATAAGTCATTTTTAGTAGCAAGTTTGATGTGTTTATCTCTATGTCTCTGGGTCTGGAGATATTCATCAGATCTCGATAAACTTACAATCGGACCACCTCAGGAGTATACTCTTTCGAACAAAAACGAATTTTGAAAATCCGTCCACAATTTATAGAGAAATCGGACAACATACATTTTAAAAAAACATGCAGACGAATTGAGAACCTCCTCTTTTTTGAAGTCGGTAAAAAATATTCTATTCTAACATAGCAAGAGTAAAAAGTACGGTCGTCAACTCAGCCATGAAATACACACAATAAAACAAAAGACAAATCGATCACTTCTTCCATTTTGGTAGTTGGTTAAAACCTTTTTTGACCGACTTCACAAAAAAGGCGGAGGGTCTCAATTCGTCGGAATCTTTTTTTTTATTGTTCACCAATTCCTCGAAGATGCCTAAACTGATTTAAAAAATTCTTTTTTTGTTTTAAATGGTACCCTTCCCAGGTGGTCATTTGAATTTTAACGTAACCGTTCGAACCGTTTTTAATTTTAATCAACATTTATATACCTCGCCGACATGCTACTAACTATTGGCACAGATTATATAATTGTTACTACTACTGGATACTTTGACTAGCGCGACGTTTAATGTCGGTTCTTTTAGTTTTTTGAACGATCTTAAGGTGGTTTGATATCCATACAAAAGTATATTGACAAATACGAGTAAATGGATCAAAAAATGCAATGAAATCATAATCTATCGGTCTATATACAACTCTTTACATACGCGAAATCCAATCTTACTACATAATTTAATTAAATAATATGAAAACTAGGATCGAGATTTTAATTCATTTTTGTCAATATGTGAGTGAAGTTTTTACAGTGTCATACGCTAAACTCATTAGTGTGTATTGCCGCGATCGTCAGACGTTGCCAAACCGTGCGCTCGCTGAAAAGGCGACGATGCCAGACCGCTGACATGCGAGTCGCCGCTTTTTCAGGACTTTTTCAAGTTTTCATTAGCATTACAGTACCTATTATTATAGTTTGTGGCCTTCAAATATTTCGTCGGTTTATCGGTTAGGTTAGGCTCTAACAAACTCAAATTTAGTTTTATTTTGTTTCTAACCGACTTCAAAAAAGGATGTTTCTCAATTCGACCGTATATATTTTTTTGTGTTTGTTCGCGGATAACTTCGTCGTTTCTGAACCGATTTTGATGATTCTTTTTTTGTTGGAAAGGAGATATCCCAAGGGTGGTACCATAGTAATTTCATTGAGATCTGATAAGTGTCTCTAAAGATATGGAGACAAACACCTCAAACATGGTACTGAACATTAATATCGCGGCATTTGATGTCGTTTCTTTTAGTTGGGACTACCTGGGAAGGGCCTTTGAAACAAAAAAGAAATAGAATTTTTCAAATCGATTTAGGTATCTTTGAGTAATCGGTGAACATCTTTGAGTATTCTGGATGAATACTCAAAGGAAAAGGCTTCCTTTTTTTACCATTCGGCTACGGAACCGTAAAAATGAGATTGATTTTATTATAACGGACAAGAAGCGTATATTTAAAGATGTCACAGTGATCAGGATCACTAGGTTCAACACCGTAGTATTCACCGACTGGTCTTTTCATCGCTCTTATACGAATACGAAATAGCCTCAATACGAAAGTATTTAACGTGTGCGTCCTGCCTGTTATTACTTACGGAGTCGAGACGTGGACACTCATAGTGCGACTGGTTCACCAATTTAAAATCGTTTAGCGAGCTATGAAGAGGGCTATGCTTGGAGTCTGTCTGAAGAATCAAATTCGAAATGAAGTCATCCGTCAGAGAACCAAAGTTATCGACATATCTCAAAGGATTAGCTAGCTGAAGTGGCAGTAGGCTGTTCACAACTGTCGTAGAACCGATAACAGTTGAGGTAGACGTGTTTTAGAGTGGAGACCACGGCTCGATAAACGCACTAAAAGTACCTTTTTCGTAATAGTGTAGGGCGCCCTCCAGCTATATGGAGCGAAGACATATGCAATCTGGCTGGCAGCGGTTGAAAACAAAGAGCTGAAGATCGAGCTCAGTGGCGTGCTGTAGGTGAGATAGCCTGATGATGGTGATATTTTAGAGGCCAATTTAAAACCAACATCAGCTTTTCATTCATAGATAAACCGATCCGATCCTGTCAGACCATCTGTCAGATCATTCTCAAATACGTCTTTGTATACCAATAAACGGACTAACTAACGGAATAACTCTTTAACCGACTTCACAAAAAAGGAGGAGGATCTCAATTCGACGGTATTTTTTCTTCATGTTTGTTACCTCAGAACTTCTTCAAATCTTAACCGATTTCAAATTTTTTTTTTGTTTGATAGATTATGCCTCCCGTTTGGTCCCATTCAAATTTATTGAGATCTGATAGTCATCACGGTAATATTATAATATTACCGTGTAATCATCTCCGGAGATATGGATATAAACAATGTAAACAAATTTGTATACCTTGATGACATGTTTATGGCAACTGGCTATTTTGACTATCGCGGCATGTGAAGTCGGATTTTTAATTTTGTACGATTATAAATTATGTTGGCTATATTACCGAAACACACATGACATCACTATTCTCAAAATTTAACGCGACGAAGATTTTATAACAAACATGTTACCAAAATTAGTGACATTTTCAAAAAAATGTGTTTTACCAGAGATTGTACTGAGGAGAGTACGACTAATTGACTAAATTGTTTAGATATTTTATTTGTGGTAGGACCAAAGAAGAAGTATCAGGCATATAGTTTCCTGATGTCCGGATTAGCAAACTGAAATGGCAGTGGGCTGGTTATATCTGCCGTATAGGAGCGATAACCGTTGGGGCAGACTGGTTCTAGTGTGGAGACCGCGAATCGGCAAACGTAGCGTAGTCCTGTGACCAGCCCCCCTAGACAAAATTCAATTTCTGTTACCATTCACGCTAACGCAAGGTATGGAAGGAGCAAAATGTATGGAATAATATTTATGTTTCCGCAACAAACTTGTCATTCCCATACACGTTAAAGTCGCGTTAGCATGAATGAAAACAGAAATTGGATTTTGTCTAGGGGCCCAGATGGAGCGACGATATTCGCAAAGCGGTGGGCAGTGACTTAGGAAAGGCCTATGTCTACCAGTGGACTGGTACCGGCTGATTTTGATGATGATGATACCAGCGCCAGATCTCGAAAATGGTCATGCATTGCTCTATTAGGACCGCTCCATTATCATTTACGGACAGGACTATTAGCGAATAGCCTCGATCAAAATCTCAATCGGCTCTCGCTAGACGTTTGGTCACACAGCAGGCGCTGTGTCTAAACCTGGACACAGCACATATTGTAAGGCAGAACTCCTCACTCTGCAGCTCTAACTATTGGTAACTTGTTGCCTGCGCCGCTTTTTAGGTTTTTAATTATATCTATTTATTATTTTTATATAAATATTGTAAATGAAAATACTTATAAAAGGAAAGTATATCTTAGTAAGTAAATAAAAAATAAGTTCAAAAACTAACCACGGCTATCCTCTGAACACCACTAAGAATATTTATGAAATACAATAAAATATTTATTACAAGTTAGTTGTTTGTATAATACACGATACATATTGATTAGTTTGTACTTAGCGATCTCAGATGAGAATATTTTCTTGTTTCATACTTTTTAGAGTGATTTTTCAGTAGTCGGGTTTTAGTTTTTGAACTTATTTTTTTTTAAAAGCATTTTGGGGTTTTTGGATAGATGTATACATGTATATATTGTTACGTGCGGGGTGGTATTAAAATGCCAATCCGATGAGATGAACGTTTATTTCCACTGATCACTAGGTAAGCACAATGTTCCACAGTAGTTGTCCAAATCGTCTTGCACAATTATCAAAAGTCCGTTAACACACACTGAAGTCGTTGGTAATCACAATCACTGATTTCACAGCTCACAACACTAGTTCACTGATAACACTTAACGATCACTTGGTCGCTATCCGCGCTTAGATAGTTACACTGTCGCTTCCAGAGAAAGACTGCCTCAAGCCGCGGTTTCAACGTCTTATATAGGACGAGAATATTTCTACAGAACTTTCCAGTATTGACTCGAAACAATAGACAAAAGACGTTCAAAACAAAGCAATAACAATCACAAACAAAAGGGGCGGCTTTCCTTTGAGCATCTGACGTAAACAACTTTACCATACATGCTAATTTGATCTCTAACTACTTATGAATAAGGTTCAATCTTAACTACAAAACTAGGTACATTGACTAGGGTCTGAATTCCCGGAAGGTTAACTTTTATGACGGTCGGGTCGGGTGTTTATAGCCCCTAATTAGTCTATTCTTTCCCACGGTATTTTTGTTCGAGAAGCTTGGCGAAACATCGCGACTCGACGACGCGATGTAACAATATGTTAACATACTTACATACATACATAGTGATCTACAAACACATACACACACACACACGCCCTACAAAAATATGATGTACTAAACCCTATCTTCATTTTAAAATCCCTATTCAACGATACCACACACGATAGGGTGGGGTGAGATTTTTTTTTAGTTCTGGACTTCGTCCCCTCTAGGGGGCGCCACAGACAAATAAGACGCGTCCAACGACACCTCATTTGTTAAATTATGATAAGTAGTTTAGAAGTTATGAGGGAACAGATGACCATACATACAAACATACATACATACATACATACCCACATACCGGTCAAAAACATAACCCTCCTTTTTGCTTCGCCGTAGTCGGGTAATTAATATACCTTACATATGACTTACTGTTTTTATTTTGTTTGTGATTTATAATCAGCAAATGCCTTCTATTCGCTCTCGTAGTCACATAGGCTACATTTTATCGTAAATAGCAGTTTCTATTAGATTATGGGTAAAACCGCAAAGCACAACTAGTACGCCAAATGCTTCACTTTGGGTCCTTAGTACTCTGTGCTTTGGGATCTACAGAACAGACTCCAGCATGCAGCAACGAAATGTACGTTGAACCTCGTCGAATAACCACCCAATAGCGTTAGTATGAGTATGAGGTACAGTTCACATCAAAAAGTGGTACAAATCTATATGATATTTGGTATTTTAATACGCTTTTATTAGCTTCAGACGTATGTATGTTTGTATGTTAGTATGTAACGGAATCTTTGAACATGATTTTAACCCCCTTCAAAACGTCGGATTAACTCGAAATTTGGCATACTTATTGAGGACCGATAACAATAAATAAATAAAAAAAAATTAAAAAAAAAACAAATTAAAAAAAAATTCGACTAACAAATGAAAAATAAATAATTTAGCTGCCAGCCCACTGCCAGCCCACTGCCACTTCAGCTTGCTAATCCGTTGAGCTATGTCGATAACTTTAGTTCTCTGGCGAATTACTTCGTTCCGGATTCGATCCCGCAGAGAAATACCGAGCGTAGCTCTCTCCATAGCTCGCTGAGCGACTTTAAACGTGTGGACCAGTCGGACTGTGAGTGTCCACGTCTCGGCTCCGTATGTCATCACAGGTAGGACGCACTGGTTAAAGACTTTTGTCTTTAGACACTGTGGTATAGGCGACGAGAAGGCTCGACGGAATTTTCCGAACGCTGCCCAGCCCAGCCCAGCTGAATTTTTCTCTGGATTTCCTTCTCGAAGTTATGTTTGCCTAGTTGGAGCGTTTGCCCTAGGTAAACATACTTAGTGACAACTTCGAGTGGGATTCCATCTACGGCAATCGGTTCCGGAACAACGTGCTCTTTGTACATGACTTTGGTTTTGTCCAAATTCATCCGGAGACCGATGCTACGAGAAGAATCAACTAGGCCATTCAACATCCTTTGTAGGTCCTGCAGCGTCTCTGCCATAATGACGATGTCATCTGCGAATCGTAAGTGAGAGATGTACCTGCCGTTGATGTTAATGCCACGATCTTTCCAGTCCAGCGTCTTAAACATATCCTCCAAGGCGTTAGTGAACAATTTCGGGGATATGACGTCCCCCTGTCTCACTCCTCGACGCAGGTGAACATGTTTAGTTCGCTGGTTCTGTACTTGTACAGTCATCGTTGCGGCATTATATAGACATCTCATCACTTTGATATATCGCCAGTCGACTTGGCAACGCTGCAAGGACTCGAGAACAGACCAGGTTTCGATTGAGTCAAAGGCCTTCTCATAGTCCACAAATGCTAAGCACAGGGGCCGATTATACTCTTCGGTCTTCTGTACAATCTGCCGCACCGTGTGGATGTGGTCTATGGTGCCGTAACCGCTTCGAAACCCGGCCTGTTCCGGAGGTTGAAACTCGTCGAGTCTTCGCGCAAGACGGTTCGTGATGACCCTTGAAAACAGCTTGTAGATATGGCTCAGAAGCGAAATCGGGCGATAGTTTTTCAATAGGGTTTTGTCTCCTTTTTTGAAAAACAAAACCACCATGCTTCTGTTCCATGCCTGTGGAGTTCTCCCAGTAAAAAGAACGGAATTAAATAGCTGCTGAATCTGTTGAACTGCTGGAGCTCCTCCGGCTTTTAAAAGCTCCGTTGTGATTCCGTCTTCTCCTGGGGCTTTTCCATTTTTGAGTTGTTTAAGGGCCATCACTATTTCGTCTCGGCTAATTTCGGGCAGATCTTCTGTGAAGCGGCGGGTTAAGGTGGCTCTAGAATCCTCAGTATCGGGTTCGGGCCTTGAAGCATGCGATGCGTAGAGCTTGCCGTAGAAGTCTTCAACTTCCGACAGAATCTCCGGCTTGGATGCGACGACGTTCCCCGTTGACGTTGTCAGCTTTGTAAGGTGGCTTCTACCCAGAGGCTGGACGAACACTTTCGACCCCCGATTCTGCTCAATTGATTCTTTAATCAAGAGCGTGTTAGGGGATCGGAGGTCGCGTCGTACCAGCTTCTTTATGGATTTGTTGCGCACCAGGTTAGTTGACAAAGCTGACAAAGGGGTTTGTTCGTCTCTCTTCCATTAGCCGAAGTGTTTCTGCCGAGAGTTTGGACTTTTTGCCCGTACGCTTGCTCTCGCAAAACTTCGTCCCTTCATCCCTGAGGATTTCCACCACTTCTTCGAGTTTCTGGTCTACGTCATCTGTGGTTTCCAAGGCAGCGAATCGATTTTCCAATTTTAATTGGAATGTTTCGGACCCAACAACGGTTTGGAGTAGGTTCGGACGGAGCGTAGACTTCATCAATCGGAATCTCTCGGCTTTAAAGTCGATATCCAGAGTGCCTCGTACAAGTCGGTGATCACTTCCAGTATTAAACCTAATGATCACTGAGACGTCTCTGAATATGCGCCGTTTGTCCGTAATGATGAAGTCAATCTCGTTTTTAGTCACAAAGTCGGGGCTTTGCCGCGTCCATTTCCTTTGGGGCTGTTTCTTGAAGAACGAGTTCATCAAGAAAAGCCCCTCTCTCTCGAGGAAATTGACGAGCATTTGTCCCCTGTGATTCCTACTCCCAAATCCGTGTGGTCCTATAGACGATTCGCCGCAAGTTTGTACTCCCACTTTGGCGTTGAAGTCTCCCATGACAACGTTGTAGTGAGCCTTGGAGGTGGTGTGTAAAGCTCTGGAGATATCTTCATACATGCTCTCCACCTCATCATCCAAGTATGTCGAGGTCGGTGCGTAGACCTGGATAACCTTGAGGCTGTACCTCTTGGTTAACTTAATTATGAGGTACTCGTACGCTACCCTGGTCGACACACTGGAGATTTCTACAACGTTGTCACTGAGAACCTTGTTGACCAGAAACCCGACGCCGCCTTGGGATGGCTGATCTCCTTCTCTGTAGTACATAAGATGGCCCGATTCTAAGGTTATGGTGTCCTCTCCCTGTCTTCGGACTTCACATAACCCCAGAATGTGCCATCTTATGTGTTTCAGCTCCTCCTCTAGCTGCGCCAGATGATCGTTCAGCCAAATCGTGCGTCCATTGTACGTTGCGAGGGTCAGTTTGTTCTGGCGGCCTACCGTAGCACCCCGTTAGCACCCCCTGCCCTGCCGTTACCGTGACCGCCACCGTGGTCAGGAATAGCAGGGCGGCCGGGAACTGGGGGCCGCGGCTTAATGTGACTTTCCAGTTTGGTTTCATCCCTTGGGAGGGATATGCCCTAATCGCCATGCTGGGCAGGCGTGTTGGCGATCGCAGGACGTAGTTTCTCGCACCGGTGACGCTGCTGCCCGTCACCGGCCTGTAGAATTTGGCTACGCCATAGATATGAAATGGTTATACCGCCATTTGTCGGTCGCCAGAGCCCCGTCTGTTGGTCACCAGGATGCACCACGGGCAGGTGAGGTTGGCTGGGAGCACCGGGGTCGTATTTGTGCTCCCTTACACCCCATTTTGTATGCATGTTACGCGATTACTTCGTCAATTGTGAACCGATTTGAATGATTCTTTTTTTTAATCAGTAGGTTTCGTTTCCGAGGTGGTCCCATTGTAATTTCATCGAGATCTGATAAGTATCTCCAGAGATATGACGATAAACGTCTCAAACTTGCTACTGAAATTGACTCGCGGGGCATAAAAGTCGGTTGGTTAAGTGTTTAAACGATCTTAATTATTATTTGTACGATCAGAAAAATGTATACAAATACTTATTCGCTATAATATCGTGATTCGTTATACACAATCGTTTTATCTAATGATTTTGATACATAGTCGGTTCTCTTAGTTTTTTAAACGATCTTAAATTATAAAAGTAGCATGTCTGCTATAGCCCTTATCATATCTGTGAACACCATTTTGCTTACTCAATAGGTTTTATCTATTTGTTTATATAGAATAGCACCTATTCAATGCATGATGCTCCGAGAAAGGTTATCTGTTATGTCACTTCAACTAATTTTATAAATCAGAAGTCCACTTTTTTCAATATTTGATTATTTTAATAACGCCCAAATAAGTTATTTTGCCCTGTATCTTCAATTAAAACTTTGCCGATATTAGGAAAGAATGTCTAAAACATATTTTTTAAATAATTAAGATAGTTTAAGAACTAAAACAACCGACTTCCATGCCCCGCGAGTCACTTATTACAGTAGCAAGCTTGAGACGTTTATCGTCATATCTCTGGAGTTACTTATCAGATCTCGATAAAATTACAATGGGAACACCTCGGAAATGTACCCTACCGATTACAAAATCATTCGAATCGGTTCACAATTGACGCAGTAATCGCGTAACATACACACAAAAAAAAAACATACAAATTGTACATACAACATACATATATAATAACATATATACATACAACATACATATATAATAACATATATACATAAATTGTACATACAATATACATACTTTCTCTAAAGACCCTCGTCGTGATATTGTGTAATGGATAGATCATTAAATAAAGCTCATGAAATAAGTAAATATAATAAATAAATATAATAAAACTAGAAGTGTCCCGCGGCTTAGCCCGCGTTAAAAACTTTTTTTATTTACTTGAAACTTTTCTTTTGTAAAAACGATTCTATCATTAAATACATCAAATAAGAATTAGTCAAATTGGTTCACCCGTTTTCATGTTATCGCGTGACTAAGGCAATTCGAGATACATATTTATAAAAACCGAAAAACCCAAATTTTCAGACTTTGTTACCTACCCCATTTCAAAAAATCCTACAACACGTACTTTATCTCATCTTATTTCGCCATACAAACTTTGAATCCACGTTCCGTCCCGGGAGGAATTTTAAAAAAATCCTTTCTGAGCGGATACCTACGTCGTAATAACTATCTGCATGCCAAATTTCACTCTCTTAGGGGTGGAATTTCGAAAGAGCCTGAAACACGTATTTACTTACTTAAGTACTTGTGTTAAGTTTCAAATATAAAAGACTATCTAATCTTGTTTCTCCATACAAACTTTGAACCCCCGTTTCATCCCCTTCAGGGGTGAATTTTGAAAAATCCTTTTTCAGAGGGCACTTACGTCGTAATAACTATCTGCATGCCAAACTTCAGCGTAATCCGAAACAATATTGATTTTCACACTTTGTTACCCCATTTCACCCTCTTAAGGGTGGATTTTCAAAAAAACCTGAAACATGTATTTACTTATTTTTTCACTGAAGCACTTGTGTGAAGTTTCGGATAGAAAAGACTATCTAATCTTGTTTCTCCATACAAACTTTGAACCCCGATTTCATCCCCTTAAGGGGTAAATTTTGGAAAATCCTTTCTTAGTACACCCCTATGTACTAAGACAAATATACCCTCCAAATTTCAAGTCTCTACCACCAGCGGTTTAGGCTGTGCGTTGTCTGTCAGTCAGTCAGTCAGTTAGTATGTCAGGACAAAGATTCTTATAGTATTAGATAGATCATGATAAAAAAATAGAAAAGAAAATCCAAATTCGACTGTCCTACCATCAGGGAGCCTACATCACGGCTCCATCATCAGATCAGATGGTCTCGATGGTACCATGATATTGCGTTGCCATCGAACTTACTGTAAAATAAGTATATGCTAAATGTTAATGCTTCTTCCATTCATCGTTTTTTCTATTAATAGGGGTAGTAACCTCCTTCACCAGTCAGTCGGTTCCTCAACACACTATATTTCGCCACTAACCAATTAGGTCTATCTGCGACTTGTAAAGCCTAATGAACTGGAATCTCGTATCAATCGGATTCAAGAAACAAGCTTTAGTATCTTTTTTTTTTTCACCGAACTGGGTAGCGCTTGACCATTATATATAATTAACATTAAATGTCAAATTAAAGCTTATAAACTAAAGCTCTATTTGCAGCAGTATTGTGTCAGGTGAATTATTGCACTACTAAAGAAGTTCTACCACTATAAATGACGTGCTGATTATTAATGTAGGTAATATACCGGCCGTAATTCACGTACCTTTAGTTGAATTTTCTCGACCTAGGTTCTTCCTCGGGAGTGAGGTCACGCGGTAAAATGGCGATGTTCACTGCCATGCTGTATGCCCAACTGTAAAAATAATTAACTTAATTTTCAGGTGTAAACACTGACATAGTAGACAAAGACGACTACAAGGCCCTCGAGCACGCAATCCTAGATCGTACATACATGTACAAGCATGACGCGACTCAACCCTGCGACATCTATGTATGGGGCACAAACACTAATTATACCCTGGGCACCGGGTCTAATCAGCCCAAGAACACACCTGATGTGTTGACTGCCTTCAGCCGCGCAAATATTAGTGTTAAACAGGTAAGAACAATTATTTATAGGTACTAAATACTCCTACTTACATTAAGCACGACACTAGTTCACCCTGTAATATCTATGTGTGGGGCACAAACACTATAACTTATAACTACTATACATTGGGCACGGGGTCTAATCAATCCAATAACACATTGTGTCACCTTCAGCCGCACTAAAAAGGTTAAAAAGATGAGAAATAGTTCTTAACACAATATAGTTAAATATAATTTTATATCGAAATTCTATCGATTGTTTCTGTTCAGCTTAGCTTTGGTGACTATACCCTTAAGCTAAGGTAAACCCCACCCAAGAAGTTTATAAACTCTTGAAGACTAAAATTATGACCTTGAATAATGTGTTTGCTCTATTCTTCACATTGATTTTAGTGTTATACAGAATATTACATACTGTTCTTATGGTAAGTGTGAGTGAAATAGAAGCAAATCCGAATTATATTATATGATAAAAGCAATAGAAGAATTAATTTGTCTTCACAGTAATGTTCTGCCTAATAAGGTCTACTTAGGAGTGTAACGTTTTTGGTCCTACCGAAAATACGAGGTCTGTGGTAGCACACGATAGTACCCCAACTTTTTAACCGACTTCACAAAAAAGGAGGTTCTCAATTTGTCTGTATGTTTTTTTTTCGTTACTCATATGCCCAATCTATCCTCAAGATCATATGATAATAAGGACCTTACCTATTTTTTATATAAAGAGGTCGAAAAAATAAACAACTCAAAACGTTCTGACATTTTTGTCATCCATGTCAGAAAAATTGTCACCAAACATCACTCGAATACAAACTAAAACACATTTTGTTGCTTATGTAGTAAATTAAAATTATCTTATAATGCATACAGTAAGCTTACCCCGAACTTGTCTCGGTTTTACCAACCTTCTATTCTTCATATTAGGCTTCTTTGGTTTCGTAATTTGTGTCTGGTGTTCAATTAACACTGATTTCTTCAAAGATGTGAATTACACTTTGACAAAAAGTTCATACGTGCATACATTAGCTGGTTTTGTGAATCAAAAGCTATGGGTGACTCCCTTGACGAGTATTCTTATTCCTGTAGCATTGATAACTATGCTGACGTCATGCTGTGGGCTATTTGGAGCTGGATGTAAATGGAAGTGTGCTGCAAAATCCTACATATTCCTTGTAACTGTCGTCACTTCTGTGGTGTTTTGGATGTTCTTTGTTTCCGGCGTATACAACATATACACCAACAATGAGAAGACGAAAGGACAGTTACAATACTCGATCAGACTCTTCTACGGAAAGGAGAATGACTTTATAACGAACATTTGGGATTATATTATGATGAATTACCAATGTTGCGGCGTGGTGGACTACTGGGATTTCGCTGAGTCAAATTGGAGGAAAGCGAATCCGAACCACCTATATCCTATACAGTGTTGTGTCTTATCGAATGCGACAGCTCTGATACCAGTCTCAGAAAACTGTACGAAAAGCTTAGACCAAAATATAAAGTCGTACAAAACTGTGGGTTGCATGTACGCTCTAAAAGAATCGATAACTAGAAACAAGGCGACGTTGATTTCCTATATCGTTTTAATCACTGTGACGTATTCCATGCTCGGATTATTCGCGTATTGTATAATACGTGGAGAGCCGCTAATAAATGTTTTAGATAGCGACTTTGATTACATGCCATCTCCAACGTTACGTGACCATAAAATGGTAGCGCCATCTAGTTCTTCCCTCGAGAACATGATGTTCGTTGAAGAGCCTCCGAAGAAAGTTATGAGGGTAGTATCGGCTGCAAATCCTTTCCAATCTTACAAATTTACTCCGAATACGTACAACAATGGGGATCAAGCGTTTCCACACAATATTAGAGCGCAAATGACGTGATCTGTGAAATAAATGGATGAATGATATTATTTATGTTTTATTTGTAGCTGTAATTGGTTTTATAGGCTACTAACTGTTACCCGCGGCTTCGCCCGCGTTATTTGAGTCTTTATGACCTTTGAGGTCAAGATCGACGATCTTTTAGGCTTTAAGTCAGCATAGATGACCCTAAAGTCGAACTCAATATCCTCTTTTGTTAAAGTCATTAATCGTTTTGGTTAGGTATACGAAGTTGTGATGTTTAAATGTTTGACTCAACACAAAAGTTCCTGAAACATTTCTTACAAAGAAAATAAGGTGAATAGCTGCGCGAGCGCAGCGAGTGCTATCATTGCGCGAGCGAACATTTTTTATGACCCTGACAGTTTTACGACCTAATAATCAACTCACTATAGATGACTCTTAGGTCGAACTGGATATCGTCTATTGTTAAAGTTACTAATAATTACTTGGTAAACCTAACGAAGGTTTACCAAGTTTTGCTGTTTAAGTATTTCAGTCAGTCTAATGTATGAGGCTGTTGAAACACGCTATTATTATCTATATAGCGTTATTACTGCGCGAGCGAAGCGAGCGCGAAAAATTTTGACGACTTTTTATGACCCTGATAGTTTTTATGACCTACTAAGTCAACACCGATTACCTTAAGGTTAAATGTGGCTGTTAAAACGCGAAAGTTTCTGAAATACTTCCCACAAAGCAGATAAACACGTTGGGCAAGCAAAGCCAGCGCGTAAATTTTGATAGCTACTAATGACCCTGACAGTTTTATGGCCTAATTAAGACACTAATTAAGTCATTATAGACAAACCTAAGGTCAAATTTTTATGATTATGTTAATTCTATATAAGTTTACAAAAAATATAGGCACCTACACTTAACTGTCGAAAAAAGTATTCTTTGCCCTTTTATGCCCTATTAAATGTCTTTGTACAAAATGTCATGTGAATCGGTCAAGCCTTTTGGCCGAAAAGAGGCCACACATTTATAAAATTCAATAAAGACTCGATTGTTAAAAAAGTAACCTATGTGCTCGGATAATAGATTCGACTCTTGGTCTATGTCTTATTGTCTGTACAATTTTTGCTCAATCGGTCAACTCGTTTAACCGAGAAGAGGGTCACACGTTAAAAAAATTCAATAAAAAGTGTTACCCAGACTCAAGCGCTAAAAAAAATATCCTTTGTCGTTCTATGCCCTATTAGTATTTGTACAAAATTTGAGCTGAATAGGTCAAAACGATTGCCGGTAAGAGGCCTAACATTATTCCATAATAAAAATATGGACACCCAAAATTGCCAGCCAAAAAAAAGTATCCTATGTCTTATTGACTGTCTGTGTACAAAATTTCAGCTGAAATGGTTGACCCGTTTGACTGAGAGGAGGCCACACATTTACAAAGTTCAATAAAAAAAAATCTGGACACTTGGACTCAACTTCCAGAAAAAAAAGTATCCTATGTGCTTCTATGCCATATGAGCTGTATATGTAGAAAATTTCAGCCGTATCGGTCAAGCCGTTTTGCTAAAAAGAAGCCACTCATGCACAAAATTCAATAAAAAAAATCTGGTTACCCAGACTCGATAGCCAAAAAAAAGTATCCTATATCTTATTCTGCCCTATGAACAATCTTTATACAACATTTCAGGCAAATCGGTCAAGCCGTTTATTCGAGAAGAGGTCCTATATTTACAAAATTTAATTAAAAATATCTGGACTCGACCTCCAGAAAAAAAGTATCCTATATCCTATTCTGCCCTATGTACTATCTTTGTACAACATTTCAGCCAAATCGGTCAAGCCGTTTGACCGTGAAGAAGTCCCAAACAAACAAACAATTAAACAAACTGACGTTCGCATTTATAATATTGGTGTTGATTTTATTATTTACGTTAAACTGTATTTCCCTACATAGTGAATGGAACCAGGAAATACATGTTTTCTATACTTACAAATTTCATTTTGCACACGAATGTTGAGTGAATCAAACCAAGTTTGTAATAAAATTTACCATAGAAACTTTATCACCCTATTTAACCATTTTAGGGATGATTTTTGAAAATTAAAGTATCTTATTATGTTTTATTTCAGGACCTATACTATCTACATTTCCAATATCATCAAAATCGATTTAGTAGTTATACAGATACGTGGAACAAACATTAATGTATTTTCTATGATTTCTCCAGATAAAATTACATATTCACTCCCCCAAGGGGTAAATGTGAAAGAAATAAAAAATACATGTTTCATTATTTGTTTTAAGTTTTATTTGTACCTTTTTTGTATTGTACAGTTTTGAGTGAACCAGACCAAGGAATAACATTTTTATAGAAACTTTATCAACCTATGTTACCAATTCAGGGGTTGAATTTTGAAAATCAATTACTCTATATGTTATTTTTAAACTTACACTATCTACGTGTCATTGAAATCGGTTTATTAGTTATGCAGATACGTCAAAACAAACATGACTGGATTTTATATATGATTTTTCCATACAAAATTAATTTTACAGACCCCCTAGGGGTAGATTTGGAAAATAAAAAAATACGTGTCTCGCTATTTGTTTTATAGATTATATGTACCGAGTTTTGAGTGAATCGGACCAAGGAATACGTGGAAACAAACATTACTGAATTTTCTATGACTTTTCCAAACAAAATTAAAAACAATTTTACACCGCCCTTAGGGGTAGATTTGAAATAATATCGTTTAAAAACTAAAAAAGAACCGACTTCAATGCCGTGCTATTCATTTTCAGGTGTTTATCTCAATATCTCTGGAGATATTTATCAGACCTCGATAAAATTACCATGGTACCACACATGGGATATCTCCTTTCCATCGGTTCATAAACGACAAAGTTATCCGCGATCAAACATAAAAAAAATAATATATATATACGGTCGAATTGAGAAACCTCCTCCTTTTCTTGAAGTCGGTTAAAAATAAAAAACACGTCTTATTATTTGTTTTAAGGTTTGTTTGTGCCGAGTTTCGAGTGAATAGGACAAAGGAATACGTGAAAACAAATATTACCGATTTTTTTATAATTTTTACAAAGAAAAATCATTTTTCAAGCCTCCTAAGGTGTAATTTTGTGTAATACACGTGTATCATAATTTGTTGGATAGATTATATGTACCGAGTTTTAAGTGAATCGGGCCAAGGAATACGTGAAAACAAACATTACTGAATTTTATATCTATTCCAAACAAAATCATTTCCACCCCCTTAAGGGGTAGTATTGAAAAAATGAAATACATGCGTATCATTATTTGTTAGATAGATTATATGTACCGAGTTTTAAGTGAATCGGGCCAAGGAATACGTGAAAACAAACCTTACTGAATTTTCTATGACTATTCCAAACAAAATCATTTTACACCCCCCTTAGGGGTAGATTTGAAAAAATAAAAAGCACGTGTCTCATTATTTGTTTTAAGGTTTGTTTGTACTGAGTTTTAAATGAATCGGGCCAAGGAATACGTGAAAACAAACATTACTGAATTTTCTATCTATTCCAAACAAAATCATTTTACACCCCCCTAAGGGGTAGTTTTGAAAAAATGAAATACACGTGTCTCATTATTTGTTGGATAGATTATATGTACCGAGTTTTGAGTGAATCGGGCCAAGGAATACGTGGAAACAAATATTACTGATTTTTTTATAATTTTTACAAAGAAAATTCTTTTTTCAAGCCTCCTAGGGGTGGTTTTGAAAAAATGAAAAACACGTGTCTCCTTATTTGTTTTAAGGTTTATTATAAGGCCCAAGGAATAACATTTTCCATAGAAACTTTATCACCATATTTAACCCCTTTAGGGGATGATTTTCAAAAATAAAATTAGCCTATGTCTTAAGTTAGAACCTACACTATCTACGTTTTAAATTTTATCAAAATTGGTTTAGTGGTTATCGAGATACGTGGTAACAAACATTCACACACACACACACACACACACACACACACACACACACACTTACTTTCGCATTTATAATATTAGTAGGATGCAAAATAACTATCTGTAATATTGTCACTGAGTAGTAAATAAATCAGTATAGATATAAGACGAGGTGTACATCAAATAAATTATAATGTTACATCGCGTTGTCGAGTCGCGATGTTTCGCCAAGCTTCTCGAACAAAAATACCGTGGGAAAGAATAGACTAATTAGGGGCTATAAACTATATAACCCGACCGTCATAAAAGTTAACCTTCCGGGAATTCAGACCCTAGTCAATGTACCTAGTTTTGTAGTTAAGATTGAACCTTATTCATAAGTAGTTAGAGATCAAATTAGCATGTATGGTAAAGTTGTTTACGTCAGATGCTCAAAGGAAAGCCGCCCCTTTTGTTTGTGATTGTTATTGCTTTGTTTTGAACGTCTTTTGTCTATTGTTTCGCGTCAATACTGGAAAGTTCTGTAGAAATATTCTCGTCCTATATAAGACGTTGAAACCGCGGCTTGAGTCAGTCTTTCTCTGGAAGCGACAGTGAACTATCTAAGCGCGGATAGCGACCAAGTGATCGTTAAGTGTTATCAGTGAACTAGTGTTGTGAACTGTGAACAGTGAAATCAGTGATTGTGATTACCAACGACCTCAGTGTGTGTTAACGGACTTTTGATAATTGTGCAAGACGATTTGGACAACTACTGTGCATTGTGCTAACCTAGTGATAAGTGGAAATAAACGTTCATCTCATCGGATTGGCATTTTAATACCACCCCGCACGTAACAATTGGTGTCAGAAGCGGAATGCCAATCACTCCGAGGGAAGATACGCGTACTCCACGCACCAGGCGCCAGGCAGAGATGGATGCAACCCGGCAGAAAGAGCTCGAAGCTTCGGGAGGAGGAACATCCACATTGGAAGAGCCAGCAGCAACACCAATGGCACCCACCATGGCAGCGCCATCTGCAGCAGCGCCAGCGAGCCGAACTACGGATGGGGGCTTGGAGGCCATGCTAGCCGCTATCCTAGCAGGACAACAAGCTGCACAGGCTGCACTACAGGCTGTACAGATGGCCCAACAAGAAGCACGCAAGGAACAGGAAGAAGCTAGCCGCAAACTGGAAGAGACAATTGGACGTCAGTTGCAGAGCGGGCTTGCCGGCATGGGAGAGAAGATCAAAATGGTGGAAACCAGTATCAAGGAAGTAGAAGGGCGGCTTGACATACATGAGCAGACCGTGAATGACTTGGCCAACGAATTTCAGAAACTGAAGTTACGAGGAATTGGACATAGCTGCCAGGGTCCCACTATGACCTCGCCCTTCAAGCTAGATTTGCCGCACTTCGACGGAACATCTTCGTGGGCAGCCTACAAATTCCAATTCACAACGCTGTCCAAAAGTTGCGGCTGGACAGACGAGCACGCAAATACAGCGCTCACATTAGCGCTGAAAGGAGACGCTCAGCTTATCCTGGAACGCATACCTGAAGGGGAAAGGACCCTGAAGACCCTGCTGGAAGCCCTCGAAACGCGCTATGGAGACAAGCACATGGAGCATGCGTACAGGGCACAACTACGAGAGCGCACCCAGAAACCCACAGAGACATTGCAACAGTGGGCAGACGAAATCGAGAGGTTGGTCCGACGAGCCTACGTGTCGACGCCATCAACCATTGAAGTGACATCTCTACAGAGCTTTGTGGATGGAATCAGGGATGATGAGGTACGCGCTGCGGTACGATTGGGGCATCATCAGACACTCAAGAACGCCCTCGCTCATGCCTTGGAAGTGGAAGCAGTGCGACGAGACACCAAACCATACAGAGTTCGGGAGCTAGTGACTGAAACCAGGAAGCCCCGTTATGGACCGACATGTTATGGGTGTGGAGAAAAAGGGCATATTCGGATTGATTGCCCGAAAACGAAGAAACGGGTCAGAAATTGCGAGACCCAAGTGGATGAGGAGGCGTTAAACTAAACGTCGCCAGGGCCGCGGGGCGGGCGCTGGCTGGTCAAGAGAGAGCCCCCACCATCACTGTGACACAAGTGTGCAACGGGAACAGCTTAATCGTCGAGGGCACCCTGAACAACAAGACCTGCAAGTTCACAGTGGACACAGGAGCATCGCGCACAATTGTGAAGCCTGAATTCCTGCAACGATTTATATCACGGAAACATCGATCTGCAGCATGCTCACTACGGACAGCAACCGGCCAGTCAGTTCCTGTCCTTGGCGATACAGATGTGGAGATAGTCATCGGTGAGCACTCATACATTCATCCTGTGCTTATTGCCAACATAACTGATGATTGCATTCTGGGATTGGACTTTTTGGAGAAGCAGCATTGCATATTGGATGTGGCCCGTGGTGTTCTCCGGTTTCCCGAGCAAGAAGTGTTCTTCGAAGGAACGGCACCGTGTAAGCTTTACTGTCTCAAGGACGTCGTGTTGGCTCCAAAATCGCAAAATATTGTTCGAGTGAAATTTCCAAATACAGTCAAGAGTGGACTATGTGTAGTTGCCGAAGATGAGGGCACACATCCGACCTGGATTACTGCAAGAACATTGCTCATGACAAACAGAACGGCCAGTGTGCGAATTCTCAACCTTGGCAATGAAGAAGTTCATCTGAAGAAAAACAGCATAATTGGAAAATGTCAAGAAGTGAAGTACCTGCGACGAACGGATATTACTTCTACGGAACCAAGCTCGGAAGACCAAATATCACAGCTGCTGGAATCATCCAAAGACAACTTAACGTTCGCTCAGCTGTCACAAGCAAAACGTCTGTTGATGCGGTTTAAAGACGTCTTCGCCGCTGGAAACAACTGTGGACGTACCGGACTTGTTAAACACAAAATTGACACTGGCGACGCAAGACCTATACGACAGAGGCCACGAAGGATTCCATGGGCGAAAGAAGCTGAAGTTGCAGACATGATACGAGACATGGCCAAAGAAAAAGTCATCGAACCATCTACAAGTCCTTGGTCATCGCCAGTGGTTCTGGTGAAAAAGAAAGATGGCTCCACGAGATTCTGCGTAGATTACAGAATGCTTAATGAAGTCACAAAGAAGGACAGCTACCCCTTGCCTCGAATAGACGATACACTGGACATGCTCAGTGGAATGAAGTGGTTTTCAACGGTTGACCTGAAAAGTGGCTACTGGCAGGTAGAAATCAGTCCAGAAGACAAAGAGAAGACAGCATTCAGTACGGGCATTGGAAATGGACTCTGGCAATTCAACGTCATGCCATTTGGACTGTGTAATGCTCCAGCAACGTTCGAACGTCTCATGGACAGAGTAATGGTTGGATTACTGGGAGACGTATGCTTGGTGTACCTGGATGACGTCATCATTTTGGGCCGTGATTTTACTGAACATCTGCAGAATCTGGAGAAGGTTTTGAACCGTCTACGTGAAGCAAACCTGAAGCTGAGTGCCAAAAAGTGTGACTTCTTTAAATCCAAAGTCAGCTACCTTGGACACATCATTTCGGAAAACGGGGTACAAACTGATCCTGACAAAATCAAGGCTGTTCAAACTTGGCCTACCCCGAAGAATAAAACTGATGTAAGGTCGTTTTTGGGACTATGCGCTTACTATCGGCGGTTTGTCAAGAACTTTTCTGGAATTGCCAAACCCTTACATCGGCTGACAGAAGAAAAGCGCACATTTGTATGGGACTTGGAGTGTGAAACCGCCTTCAACGATCTAAAGCTGCGACTGTGTGAAACGCCGATCTTGGGGTACCCTACCAGAGATGGAAGATTTATCGTGGACACTGATGCCAGTAACACGGGAATTGGAGGAGTTCTCTCGCAAATCCAAGGAGACCAAGAAGTGGTCATAGCATACTTCAGTAAATCATTATCCAAACCAGAACGAAACTACTGTGTCACCCGCCGCGAGTTGCTAGCTGTGGTGAAGACTCTTCAGCACTTCAACAAGTACCTCATCGGAAGAGAGTTTACGCTCAGAACTGACCACGCTGCTCTTAAATGGCTTCTTCAGTTTAAGAGCCCGGAAGGTCAAGTGGCACGATGGATCGAGCAACTTCAAGAGTTCAATTTCGTGACAGAACATCGCAGTGGAAAGGGCCATAGCAACGCCGATGCCCTGTCAAGAAGACCTTGTGCAGATGACTGTAAACACTGCGAGAAGCACGAGTCTCAAGAAGAAGTCAGAGTCATCAGGATGGACAGAACAGATGACGAATGGAACGGCGAAAATATGAGACAAGCACAATCGGAGGACAGTGATTTACGACCTGTACTCCATTGGATAAAGTCTGGAAATAAGCCCCAGTGGAGCGACGTGTCAGCTTGCAGCCCAATTACAAAAAGTTACTGGGCTCAGTGGGACAGCCTGACTCTGGAACAAGGAATCTTGTACCGAAAATGGGAAAACAGCAATGGAAAAGAAACTACGATGCAGGTCGTTGTTCCCCGGAGTAAAGTGGCATCTCTACTACGACACATTCATGATGGAGTTTCTGGTGGACATCTAGGAGTCAAGAAAACTCTTGTGAAGGTTCGTCAACGATTCTACTGGGTACACAGCCGCGAGGATGTAGAAGATTGGTGCAGGAAGTGCACCGCTTGCGCGTCAGTAAAAGGACCGAAGACAAGAAGTAAAGGACAACTAAAATTGTACAATGTTGGGGCACCATGGGAGCGCATTGCCGTGGATGTTGCCGGGCCATTTCCCGAGACTGAAGAAGGCAACAAGTACATCATCGTAGTGCAAGATTACTTCAGCAAATGGCCCGAAGTTTTCGCGACACCAAACCAGGAAGCAAAGACAGTTGCAAAGAAGTTGGTGCAAGAAGTGATCTGTCGATTTGGTGTACCGATGGAACTGCATTCCGATCAAGGAAGGAACTTCGAGTCTGCCCTATTTCAGGAAATGTGCACCCTCCTCGGGATCCAAAAGACGCGGACAACGGCAGCTCATCCACAGTCAGACGGAATGGTTGAGAGGTTTAACCAGACGTTGGAGAATCACCTGGCTAAAGTCGTGGACGCACATCAACGTGACTGGGATCAGTACATACCTCTGTTCTTGTTGTCATACCGTTCCGCTACCCATGACAGCACTGGTATGACTCCTGCAAATGTGAATTTTGGACACGAACTAAGACTTCCTATCGACGCCATCACTGGTTCCCCGCCAGATGCTCCGAAGCCTGTAACCGACTATGTCAGTGATCTTCGTAGTCAGCTGGACGAAGTGCACAGGATAGTTCGAGAGAATAGTTTAAAAACTGGTGAAAAAATGAAGACCCGGTACGATCGTAGAGCGAATACGATGGGTTTCGAAGAAGGAACTCTCGTCTGGTTGCACAACCCACTACGAAGGAAAGGAAAAAGTCCGAAGCTGCAGGCTCATTGGGAAGGACCATACCAGATTATCACGAAGATAAACGACGTTACCTACCGCATTAAACGAGGCCAGAGAGGAAAGCCGAGGGTAGTACACATCGATCGACTTACACGATACCATGGAACAAATGATGATCGGGACGATCATAACTAAGAAGGGGATAATGTTACATCGCGTTGTCGAGTCGCGATGTTTCGCCAAGCTTCTCGAACAAAAATACCGTGGGAAAGAATAGACTAATTAGGGGCTATAAACTATATAACCCGACCGTCATAAAAGTTAACCTTCCGGGAATTCAGACCCTAGTCAATGTACCTAGTTTTGTAGTTAAGATTGAACCTTATTCATAAGTAGTTAGAGATCAAATTAGCATGTATGGTAAAGTTGTTTACGTCAGATGCTCAAAGGAAAGCCGCCCCTTTTGTTTGTGATTGTTATTGCTTTGTTTTGAACGTCTTTTGTCTATTGTTTCGCGTCAATACTGGAAAGTTCTGTAGAAATATTCTCGTCCTATATAAGACGTTGAAACCGCGGCTTGAGTCAGTCTTTCTCTGGAAGCGACAGTGAACTATCTAAGCGCGGATAGCGACCAAGTGATCGTTAAGTGTTATCAGTGAACTAGTGTTGTGAACTGTGAACAGTGAAATCAGTGATTGTGATTACCAACGACCTCAGTGTGTGTTAACGGACTTTTGATAATTGTGCAAGACGATTTGGACAACTACTGTGCATTGTGCTAACCTAGTGATAAGTGGAAATAAACGTTCATCTCATCGGATTGGCATTTTAATACCACCCCGCACGTAACAATAATTAGATGTACGAGCTCAGTAATGCCTATAATTTAGATAGTTTAAAAACTAAAACAACCGACTTCCACGCCGCGCGAGCCAGTTGTTACAGTAGCAAGTAGACATTTATCGAGATATCTCTGAAGATACTTATCACATCTCCATTAAATTTAAATGGGATCACCTTGTGCTGAACCTAGGTAGGTTCAGCACACAGTAACAAAAATAACCATTCAAATCGGTTCGCAAATGGTGGAGTAATCGCGTAACATACATACAAAAAGAAACATACAGACGAATTGAGAACCTCCGCCTTTTCAGAAGTCAGTAGAAAATATATGAAAGACACAGGGTTTTAATCCTTGTTTAAGTCCAAATTATATATATTTTTTGTCGCATTTATCAACACCAATATCAAAACGCGAAAGTTAGTCGACATGCGAGTCGCACGTCGGACCGGCAATGGGCTAAGCTCATCACTGAGTGGAGCCTACGCAACGACGACGTCGTCGCGTAGACGACGTCGCGGCAGGCCCAGGCAGGATGAGATGACGGGATTAGCTAGACTCCTTTCAGAAAGACAGAGGCAATCCATAGCTGCCGTCCGGGATCAATGGAAAGAGGGTAGGAAGGCGTGGCGATTTGCCCAGCAGTGAGACAAGAACGGCTCAAAATAAAAAAAAATAAGAGCCCGATCTTCGGCTCTTTGTTTCCAGTCACTGCCCACCCACCGCTTTGCGAATGTCGTCGCTCCACCTAGTCCCAGGACGTCCTACGCTACGTTTGCCGATTCGCGGTCTCCACTCTAGGACAAGTCTACCCCAACGGTTATCAGTCCTGCGGCAGATATGAATTATGACCAGCCAATAATAAATAAATAAAAGTAATATATGAATTTCCAGGTGTGCCTAGGCAAGTTTCACAGTGTATTCCTGTGCAGTGGGTCGGATGGCGACACAGTGTGGTGTTGTGGGCAGTTGGCCCGCGCGGGCGCACCTCACAGCACCGCACTGCGCCCCACAGCACTGCGTCTCCATGAGTCTTGTCGAGCCATCGCTGTCACTCTGAACTCTACTATCATGCTACTGGACAGTGGACTAGTAAGTCTCTTAAATATATGTTTATGACTTTGAAATAGATGTTAATTCATTTTATGATCTCAAAATTATTAAATGTGCACCTTAGGCCCTTTACATATTCGTACTTTCCACTCCGTCCTAAGGTTGTCAGGAAAAGATCGCTTTGATTGATAAGACCGCCCATTATACTAATGTATAATTTATTTAAAGATGTTAATTATTTAATGTTGGTGTACAATAAAGGGTTGTCATTCATTCATTCATACATATACAGGGTGGATTTTTTGGATTGGACTGTATAGGCAGGTGCCTCTGCGGTTATCATCATCAGGTCATCAGCCTATGTTATTCCACTGCTGGACATAGGCTTCCAACTGCACGCTACTGAGTACGATCCTCTGCAACTCATCCAGTTGGATAAAAGTTCTGTTATACATAGTACAGTAAAACTTTCTGTCCATTATTTTTACTAAATTTTAAGCAGTTTCACAGAATTTGAAAAAATTACATTCAGCAAAAGATAGGCAATGAGCATGGCCAATGAGACACAGAAACTTTTTTGATGATTTTTGGATCAACTGAGGTTAGGGTACAAAACATACAGAAATCGCAAAAAACTTTACTCATAAATACATTTTGTTTTGTTGTTGAAAGTTCATTTTCTTTTTATTTGTGAATACTGCTCAAAATAGTTACCAAAAATAATGGACCTTCTATTCAGAACTTTGTACTGTAGCTGCAACGGCAAAAGTCCCATAACTTCCCACACAGTCCTGTCTCAAAAATCCATTCTGTATAATGATTTTAACCGCACCGCACGATCAACGTTACATCGAAAACCGCGTCGTCACTAATTATCATAATTTGATAATGTGCTCAAATGCTTGCCTATTCCAAAATATAACTATGATAATATTGTGTTATAGGTTCTTCAATACACGTTGAATAGCACTGATAACATCAGCCAATCCTCTACGAAGACTCCGCAATACATCCGACTGCCGTCTATCAAGCCATTGACTAAGGTTTGTTCTGTTTTTAACCTCCGACGCAAAAAGAAGAGGTGTGTTATAAGTTTGTCGTGTGTATCTGTGTATGTGTGTCTGTTTGTGGCATCGTAGCGGTCAAACGGATGAACCGATTTTGATAAAGTTTTTTTAATTTGGTAGGTGTGTCAATCGATAGTGTTCTTAGCTTTGATTCATGAAAATCCGTTTAGCCGTTTGAAGACTATTTTTGACGTGCATTTTTAGATGATGACGCTATGAAATAAACTTTTGTAGTTCTAATCTTTTCGAAATTCGGTATAGTCTTACTTTAACGACAATGTAAGAACTTGGCAGAATACTTAACTCCTCGTCGATTTACAGCAGAAATGTCGAGTTTCGGCTCATCGGAATGATTTCAATGAAATGAATGAATTTTAACCGACTTCACAAAGAAGAAGGATGTTCTCAATTCGACTGTTTTTTTAAATTTATATTTATTACCTCAGAACTCCGTCAAATCTTAACCGTTTTGAAAAATCCTTTTTTGGTTTGAGAGATTATGCCTCTTGTTTGGTCGCAATCAAATTTTATATAAGCAAAGATAGCAGAGATATAAGCAAATTTGTTTACTTTGATGACATGATTATAACTAGCCAGTACTTTGACTATCGCGGCACGTGCAGTGGGTTTTTTCGTTTTGTACCATCATAAATTATTAAATGTTTAATTAAAGTATTATAACTATTACTATTGTCCGACTGCGGGAAAGCCTATAGAAAAACAGTACAATGTTACGATTTATACACACCCGTTCTTCGCTGTACACCCGCCGCCCGAGCGATCCCAAAGCGAGTGAGTGCTTGTGTGAGTGACACCTCTGTTCACGATTTTGATTTGATCAGATTTTGAGTTTCGGATACCTGTACGAAGTCGATCCTGCAGCGTGCTTCACATATCCCGCCATAGAGTCCGCGTCATGACTGAAGTCCCGCAGACGCGGCGCTGCATTCGTGAAAACCTTTCTCCTTTTAAGTTTTTGTCCGTAATATATTTATTATTATATATTATAATAGTTTAAAAATACAACTATCTTTGTGTTAAGAATTATAGATGCTAAGCCCAGAGCACATTTATAAGTAGCATAACCATTTTAGTTCGTAGTTTGACCGCGGGACTTCAGTCGTGGCGCGGACTCCAAATATTGCATCGCACTATACGCGGGTCGAGAGAAACGCGGCTATGATTGGTCCGTCAGTGAGAGTTTGATTCCCGCGCTTTCACCTGACAGTACCGACGCGCAACAATTTTGCCTCGCGTCTTTACATTTGTGCCAGGGTGAATATCTTCCTATAAGATTTATTATAGCACAGTGTGACCTAAACCTGCAATTTAAGTACGCACGCTTTTCCGTGACTTAAATAGTCGATTATTGCACGCACTTCACACGCCGTGCAATAATCTTCTATACGACGGAAAAGCGTAGCAAGCGTAAAGTACGGGTTTATGTCACACTGACAGCTATAAAATAATATACGATACTCGTGACTTAAGATGTCTATTATTGCCTCGCTGCGCTCGAGTGCTAACTTCAGGCCGTGCAATAATAGACTACTTAAGTCACACGTATCGTAATATATTATTTTGTTTAAAGATAACCACAGCAGTATCGGTGGTGGCGGGACGTTCCCACGGCGCTGTGTGGGGTCCCCGCGCACTATACACGTGGGGGGACAACCTCGGACAGCTGGGACATGAGAAAGGAGAAGTGGTCGATACTCCTAAACGGGTAAGGAATATTATATTCAATTATGTTTAATTTAGCTGTGCCCCGCGGTTTTACCTGCGTAGACATCGTTCCCGTGGGAATATCGGGATAAAAAGTACCCTATGTGTTATTTCAGGGTCTAGGCTATCTACATACCAAATTTCAACTCAGTCGGTTGAGTAGTTTTAGCGTAAAGAAGTATAACATACACACAAATTATCCTACTAATATTATAAATGCGAACGTTTGTATGTATGGGTGTTTGTTAGTCTGCAAAAATTTCTCATCGGATTTGATGACCCTTTACAATATTATAAGCGTATATATCAGAATAGCACATAGGCTATAGGAAATATATAAAGAAATTATGTTAATTGCAAATTTATCATCAGGTGAGATAGTAGCCAAACGGTAACCTAACAGATAAAAAAAATGAGGTAGTTTGTGTGCTATTGGTTTCAGGTAGCTATATCGATGTATAACAAAGAAGAAGTGACTATAACCCACGTGGAAACTGGCGACGCGGCCACGGTCATGGCAAATAGTCGAGGTGATGTTTACCTACTCCACAAGTTTATATGCAAGAAGATCGCTATCAAGTAAGTGTATGTAAATGTGTGTGGTGAGTGTGTGTTTGTGTGTGACAAAACACAAAACCAAAAAAAACGAAACCGACTTAACATCCCGCGATAGTCATTTTTAGTACTAAGTTTGAGATGTTTATCTCCATATCTCCGAACATAATTATCAGATCACGATAAAATTTGAATGGGATCAAACGGAAGGCATACTCTCTCAAACAAAAAAGAATTTGCGAAAACAGTCTAAAACATTTTTAAAAAAACAGTCGATTTGAGAACCTCCTCCTTTTTTGTGAAGTCTGTTGAAAACGCTAAAGAAATTCGCCGATTCGTTGCGGTGCCCATTTTCGATACGTCTGGACGTAGCGGTTAACAAATATTTATACCTTGTCAAAATTATGATTATATATTTGACAGCTCACGCCCATCAGAGTTCGTTTTTCTTTCCGGTAAAGTGTACTAAAACACAAAAAAAAATTCTACCTCTGTCCGTTATAGACTTTGGAACCATCCCACCGATGTGCCCCGAACCGGTTTTATTAGAAAGGCAACAGTAATGCTGAAGATGGTTTTAGACCGCTAAAACAATGCATTATGCACATTTGGTCACATTTATTTTTTTAAGCTTAGTAGAACACGTCTGGTAGACGCTTGTTATTACAATACAAATATTATAAATGCGAAAGTCAGTTTGTTTACTTGTTTTCTTATGACTTCTTCACGGTCAAACCGCTCAACCGAATTAGCTAAAACTTAGCACAGGGATAGCCAGTACTATGGACACAGAATAATGAATAGTACAAGCACAGAAGATGCACTCCTGATAGCAAAAATGCGAGATCAAAGCAAGTTACAACATCGGTAACGTTCAAAATACGCTACACGCCTCGGATGCTACCTTGAATTTGCGTCACAGAGCAAACTAATAGTACCTATGAACCGCGTGTTGCGCACCGTAAAATGTACCGTAAGTCCGCGCTGCGAGAGTCTATATCACTTGGTCAGCTCGCGAGCTGTCAGCTGTCTCTTACTGTAAGGTTGAGTGTTGTGAGAAAATAGATTGAATAGTAAAGTAAGGGCGCGCGTCCGATCGAGAGCGCACGTGACACTACTGACTGAACTTGCAGCCCATGGATTGCCGCGTATGTACTAATGTTTTCATAGCTACAACGCGGAGTGCGACAGGCCTGCTATGGATTAGGTTATAGGATACTTTTTACGCGGGCGAAGCCGCGGGGCACACCTATTAATTATATATGTACAAGACAAGAATTGCTCGTTTCAGTAAGATGAGTTAAAATGTTTTTCCCTCTTACAGACAAATCAACTTACGTCAAATATGCGTCGAGGCGAAAGTAAACGACCAAGGCGTATATTCTCGGGTGACCGTGCTTCTGTTGACCAATGTTGGACAACTTCATATATGGCAGGATACCACTAATAAATTGACCCGGTAAGTTGTTTTTTAATGATAACAGGACAATCACGATGCTCGCCTGATGGTAAGCGATGACGTCTACCTATTACAGATAAAGCGAAATGCTGAATTGGTTTGCGCCTGGTACCTCGATATATAGAGATGTTATGTCTCATATGCCATGTAATTTCACTGGATACTTTGCCATTCAAACCGAAAAACATTTCTATTTCGCGGCTGATTTAATTGGTTACGTGTCGGTACCGCCCCAGGCTGACTAGCAGAAGTCCTACCACTACGTCTTCGTAACTATATTGTTCATACATTAAGAAAGAAAGAAATCGTTTATTTGGCAAAACTCACATTAACAAATTATTAAATTATCTTACTAAACAAAGAGATAATAGGGAATATGCATGTAGTCAATCATTTATTTTCGAATCATTATTGTTCTGGTGTTGTTTGTTAAACATTTTTTTATAAATGAAATACTCTTAAATATGTTAAAATATTATATGAAAAATGCAAAAAAAGCGTGGGAAATTTTAATTTGCAAAACACATCACCACTTGTCAATTAGAAAGTGACGTCACAGGGCACCACACGGTCTCTACAGATTAATGCCCGCTTGCACTAAACTTAAGAACTTCCTAAGTTCTTGCCTAACTAAATTAGGCAACTCCTTGTGAAAAATTCGCTTGCACTAACCTTAGGTCATTCCTAAATGCGCTTAGGAGGGTCCTAAAGTTATGAGCCCGATTAGGAAGAGACTAGAGCTTAGGAACAGCTTAAGTCGTATTTTTGGTTATCTGCGGGTCATAGCCCCACCGAGTCGATTGATTTTCCTTGAAGAGCACTTTACCCATAATCACATCAAATATCCGTGGAATATTTTAAAACATCACGCCTTCTCTGAAGTACTTAGGTAGTAGGTAGGTAGTCGGTATCTATACCTACCTACTAAAAAGTTAAAATTAAATTATAAGTAAAAAATGTTTTTAAAAACAAGCTTTTATCTGGAACAATGAACTAAAATGTTAAAAATAAATTTAAAAAAGTTAATTCTTGTAAGTATTTGGCGTGTAGGTACTTACCTATATTTTGAAAAGCTTGAGGCACTGAAGTATAGTAATTACCTAGCCTGAAAAACGGGTCTTGCTTCAAGCTTTTAAAAATATATGTAAGTACCTGCACGCCAAATACTTACTAGAATTTATTTTTAACATTTTGGTTCATTGTCCCAGATAAAAACTTGTTTTTAAAAATATTTTTTACTTGTAATTTATTTGCTTATATATGTTCCTTTTCTTAGTTGCCTTGCGCGCAAATATTAATTTTTCCTCCGTCGTGAAGTTGAGGATTCTTTTTCATTCACAATTTTCTATTTTAAAATTCCAATTCAATTTAGTTCGATTTGCTTTTAAGGTAATAGTTCCGTTCCGTTTAACATTGGATTGTATTTTTTTTCTAGTTTCACTATGGCGATTAGTGTATTTAACCAGTGTCAAGTATTAAAATTCTTCAAGTTTTTGTGAGTTCAAGTCATAAAGATGGGTCAAAGTAACATTTTAGGTCAACTTGAAGTCATAGTCTAGTCCAAGTCATACCCTATTATATATTTATTATATTCCCATACAATATTATTATTGAACCTCCATAGACGGCACTATAAACGAACATTGATAAGCCAAAAATTAAAATATCACTTTCCCGCCAATGCGCGTAAAGACGAAAATCAAAGAGGTTTAATACTTATTTGTGTTACATTTATAGATATCTGTGGTTTCATTCGTTCAAACGTTCACCTAACTAGGCAATGCCTAAATTACGACACGGTTAGGGAAGGACTGCTAGTGCAAACCAATGCAAACCTAATTTCCAGATAGGCTGTTCTTACGCTAAGTTGTAACTTTACTAGGATGATCTTATCTGCAGTTTAGTGCAAACGAGCATAAATCTTTTTCATAGAAATACTAAGCACTGTTGTACGAATACGTACTATTTCAATAAAAAGATAATAATAAAAAGATTTAATCTGTGGAGACCGTGTGGTGCACTGGGACGTCACAAAGGCGCGCGAAAATTTGGCAGCGTTTTAGATACCTCATATTTTTTCAATACTAAAACTATTTTTTTTAGCTTTATTTGAACACTTTCAGTATTATTTCATTTTTTAACTGTGTGAAATGGATGTAATCAGTGATATAAAAATATTTTAAAAATCATGCATATTCCCTATTAAGTTAAAACAAACAGAAAAAGAAAATAGGTTTAAATTACTCTAATGAAAATTTGAGGTGCCAATAATTTATGATCGTACAAAAGTATTGTAGGCCTAGCGTGATCACCATCTTCGACCACAGTATCGCTTACCACCAGGCGAGATAGTGGTCAAACGCTAGCCTATAAGGAATAAAAAAAAAACATGTTTCCGTTCCTCGGCTCTTAAATTTATATTTTGTATTATTCTAGATGCGTATTTGGCCTCGCACATCAAGTCCTATTGACTCACGTAGCTTTAACCCATGATGCAGTCTACTTCACTACAAAACACGGCGAAGCTTATACCGGTAAGAATAGTAGTTTATGAAACCGTTGCATAATGAGGAGTAATAAAAAACTGGTGTCTTCGCCTGTTTTTAGGATTCCGTCCCTCAAAAGGAAAAAAGGAACCCTTATACGATCACTTTGTTATCCGTCTGTCTGTCCGTCTGTCTCTCTGTCTGTCTGTCCGTCTGTCAAGAGCCCCTTTTCTCAGGAACGGGTAGATATATCAAGTTGAAGCTTATACCAAATACTCGAATCTATGGTCTCTTTTAGCTGTAAAAAAATTGAACTTATAAGTTAACGCGATCGAAAGATATGACCGTCTATGTCGCATAATTTCGTAACTTATTATTTGTAGTTGGAGCAATACATTTTCAATGGATCGAACTACAATGTTAAGTTTGTCCTTTAACCTAGTCTGCGAAGTTGGTAGCCTCGGTGGGCGAGTCCAACTCGACTTGGTCGGTTTTTAATAGTATCATCACACGAGTGTTTAAAACCTAGTTATCTGCAGTTTTATACACTACTTTATCTACAGTACACTCATGCAATAAGTAGTAACCTATTCAAATCAAAAACCAAAATAAGCCTAATATAACTGAACAAACACAACAATGGCTCCCGGTCAACCGTGCATGCGCCAAGTAAACCCGCGCATGCGCCCTAGCGCGGTCCCGATAAACAATGATAAAAAACGAACTAAATACTCCTTGATCGATGACTATAACCGAAGAAGTTGGTGTGCACTATAACCGAAAAAAGTTGTTTTATAGCATTTTTTTGCTAAAAAATCTGTAAAATCTATCCTATCATTACCAAAACATTATAATATGCCAAAGTCCGTTTGTATATTCGTTACCTCATCATAACGGTCAAAGGGCTGGACCGGTTTGCCTGAAAATTTGCACAGAGATGCCAATATGGTAGAATAGGTCAAAGGATACGTTTTGACGCAGGCGAAGCTGCAGGGGCACCTAGCCATTAATATAAATAAAATGTTACAGCGTACGATGTACGTATTACCTCGATGGTGACTGGTGACAGCAACGTTGTTTCCAACAGGCGCAATATCACGCAAAGCTCCTACCACCGTACCGCCGCAGCCAATCAAGAAAGAGAAGGAAAGAGACGGCAGATCGTCGTTAGTGAAGTTCTTA
The DNA here is from genome assembly GCA_954871355.1 of Cabera pusaria. Classification (NCBI taxonomy): domain Eukaryota; kingdom Metazoa; phylum Arthropoda; class Insecta; order Lepidoptera; family Geometridae; genus Cabera; species Cabera pusaria. The sequence goes on from OX940902.1 coordinate 17,662,693, forward strand.
GAAAAGGACGACTGTACATCTGTCAAGATCACGAAGATACCAAACGTGCATCGTTCTATTTCTATCGCAGTGGACAGTGAGGGCTTGAATTATGCTTGTTTACAGGTAATATTATACTTTTTCACTTTTTTTACTTTTTACTTTCACTTTTCACTTTCACTTTACACGTTCACTTTTCACTCACTTTCCCTTTCATATCTAAATGTCCTATGTTGCAGACAAAACCAACATGCGGTCTGACATCGCCGCCGGAACTGTCGCCATCTGGTATGTCCAAACACATGGAATCTCTGCGGGATATGGCTACCGAAGACGATATACTTCATGACGTTGTTTTTCAGGTAATCTTTTGACTTTAGACAATCTCAGTCGGTCGGTCATTCCAGTCAATTAATCGACTACCTCCTATCCTACAAATATAGGAGGTAGTCGCATTTGTGTGAATGTGAATGGTACTTAAGGAGTTCCCATTCTAGGCCTAGCATGCTACTATCCTTGACCACATTGTCACTTATCGTATAAAATAATATTATAAAAAAATTACAGCAGGTAAACCTAGGCTTACCTGTTGTAATTTTTTTATAGTATAGTCCCCGCCACGAGAAGCTATAAATTATGTAAACAAACATCTTTTACTAAGTAAACATTTTATACTGCGAGATAATAATAAATTGACCATATTCAATCGACATGAAATATAGACGGGTTATATGAAAGTAACAACCTATTTAATTTAGTCGGATCATATTTTAACGACGCAAAGCGCTATCGTTTGTGTTTCTTGGTACCGGACGCAGGGATTGTAAACTATCGGGACGCCATTTTGAAATAAACGCGTCATTCGAGTTTCGAATGCGTACGAGTACGAAATTAATTTTTTTTGTTGGTCCAAATGTTGTGAACTCCTGAACACTTGTTTACATAATTTATAGCTTCTCGTGACGGAGACTTTAGTTATATATACCTACCATTTTTCTAATGTCAGAAACTAAATTACTATATAAACCTCCTAAATAGTTTGTATTAAATAGTTCTGTATTCGTAAGTATTAGTATTTAGTCCTACTCCCGCTCTCAGGCCATTCTGAAAATCAGCGTCTTGGTTTTGGGGTCTACGATCCAAGAATCTGGACATTTGTGCTGAGACTGGTCTGTTTCAGCACCTCATATTGTATTTCTTTTTGTTTCTTGTTTTATTTAGTTAAGTTTTTTGCTCAAAATGTCAAATATATTTTTCATCTGTACTGTAACTTGAGGACTGCTGAATAAATAAATAGAAACGAAATAAATAAATAAAAAAATTTCGTCCGCATCCGTTGAGCGCAAGTTTTGACCACTATCTCGCCTGGTGGTAAACGATGATGTATACGATCGAAGATGGTGAATACGCTAGGCCTAAAATACTCTGACTCTCAAGGGCTCTTTTTTTTCAGATTATTTTATTTATATCATGGCATGGTAGGCACATCTTACAGAACACTTGGTATTATCGTTAACTGTTGTGAGCAGTTTCTATAATTATTTTGATATAGATTGGTACACACTTTTTTGGTACATTTCATCGTACCAACGGGATTCGAACCCGCACTCCTTGGGAATCATGCCCAGGTGCTCTGTCCAATTAAGCCACGGTGCGTAATTTTATAAAAACCCACTTAGAGAGAAGTCGGTTTTGTTAGTTTAAAAAAATAAAAGATTGCAGCGAGATAAGGCACTGCAAAATAAATAAAAGTAAACAACTTTCTTCACAGGTAGGCCACAGGAAATTCCCAGCGCACATGTTCATAATAGCATCTAGCAGCGATTTTCTGTACAAACTTTACCAAGATCGTATCACTAGTCAAGGAGAGAAACCCACAATACCTTTGGACAATGTTCACCCGGAAGCGTTTGAAATGATCCTCAAATTTATGTACACGGGCACTTGCGGTGTGGTGGAGACTGGCCCTTGTGAACTGAAGATAAGGAGGGAAGATCTGATTAGTAAGAAGGAAAAGGATGGCGATAATGAGCTTGATGAGATTGGTAAGTGTAGTTATTTTTAGTGTGTCAGTATAGTCATTTGGTGGTCAAATAATAGGTCATCTGAAAAGTTTTGAGGGACTTTTATAAATTGGTAATTTTATAGATTATGATATGCTCTTGCATGCAATTTTTATTTTGCCACTTCGTATCTTTGTCGCTCGCACCGCCATATTGCAATAAACTAGCCAAGTGCGTGTCAGACTCGCAGTCACGCGTAGGGTCCCATACCACAGTACAATACTAACCGTGTGCTTCTATATTTACTATAACGCCATCTAGCGAATATCCAACAAACGTCTAAGGCCGTCTAAGTGAAAGAACACAAAGGTACTAAGGTAGATAAACGTTCATAGATGGCGTTATAGTGAAATGCTGAAAAAAACACGTTTCTTGTATGGGGACCGCTTCAATTTTTAACTTTATTCTGTTTTTAGTATTTGTTGTTATAGCGGCAGCATAAATACATCATGTGTGAAAATTTCAACTGTATGACTATCACGGTTCATGAGATGATATACAACCTGGTGACAGACGGAGAGACAAACGGAAGGACAGCGGAATCTTAGTAATAAGGTCTCGTTTTACCCTTTGGGTACGGAACCCTAAAAATGGCGCCAAACAGTTTTTAGACAATATATCCTATCCTATATAAAAAGTTATGCAATAAATTAAACTACACAATTTTCCCTTTAAGTAATGTTTTCCTTTATAGGCCTTATCCACATGCAATAAACTATTAGAATATCTAACGCATGCCCCTTAGATTCACTCTATTCTTGATGGACTAGGTGTAGAGGGTTCATTGTCGTCAGTACCGATCGAAACGTCACGGATAAGATTTTTTCCATATCATTGGAGTGCCTAGTGCGAGTTTTTTTATATTTATTCACTCACTCGATCACGCTAAAGTAATCGCAGATTTGTATGGACACTATAATGTTACCTCTTATGCACACTAGATGGCGCTTTTTAATTCCATACAATTCTGCGTTTACTGTAACGTGATCGAGTAAGTAAACCAATCTATAAAACTCGGATTAGGAAGCACTCTGAGATGGGATTATCTGCACACAGCATATAAGTCTACTTTTCTTAGTAACATCTACAATATCAACTCTCAATCACCCACAGAAAACTCATCAGAAATATCAGCCTTCGAAGCGTACAAGAAACAAGAAGCTAAGCCTAAGAAAGGCGGTCGGAAACGCAACACAGAAACCCCACCTCGAATTTATATGTACTGTGACGCCGTGAAGTTGGTGCAAGCTGCGGCGAAGCGACTTCAAGTCATGACTCTGCATAAACTGTTGGAGAAGTTCTAGTGAGTTTATGTCACGTTATATTATGGAGGATTAGCTGCGTCCCGCAGCTTTTAAAAGTATCATTTGTTAAGCCATGTTAAAAAAATTGGTTGTCTGTAAAGTTGGTTTACGGACGATAGTTTAACGTGACAACGTCATAACAAAACATTGATGTTCATGTTCAGATGCTTATCCATATTCACATTCATACAACTAAACATTGATGAAATCGGCGCATGCGTACAATGAGCGTAACGGGACAATGAACGTAACGGGACACTTTTTTGTGCATGCATGCAGCCGGCGTTCATCGTTTTATTAGACGTTGTCACGTCAAAAGTATCTTAATGCCAAATTTCATCCAATTCCGGTCACCCGTTTTTGCGTTAAGCAGTAACAAACATCCATCCATCCATCTATTTATCTATAATCAAAAATAATCAACAGTATGTAGCTAAAGCGTGGAGGTACCTGTGCTTATGGCTCCATCACAAAAATCCACCCTGTATAGGTTCACATTTACAAATCCCTTATGTTAATCCAGGTTAAAAATATCTTTATGCTAATTTTCATCCAAATCCGTTCATCCGTTTTTACGTGATGGAGATACAAACATCTATCCATCCATCAAAATCAAAAACGCCGTTTAACTGTACTCGTATGTAGCTACAGCGGCAGAGCTCCTTGCCCTTATGGTTCCATCACAAAAATCCACCCTGTATAGGTTCACATTTACAAGATAAAAAGATAAGATCTGAGGATAAGACTGACGGAAATTACAGATATCCTGTAAAGATAAATCGTTACACGGCACGTGTATACCAAAAGTTCACTTAAATATACAAGGTAATTGAAAACAATTCACATGTATGAAATGTCGAGTATTGTTAAGTATATTAGCCAAATAATTTACACGAAAAAAACAACCCTTAACTAAATGTCAATAAATAAACTGGCCATGTGCAAGTCGGACTCGCACTCGTAGGGTTCCGTACCACACTACAGTATTTTATAAGATCGAGCAAAAAATATCACTATCATTTTTCGCCAGCAAAAATAATAATTATTAAACGTTATATTTTTTATAACGCCATCTAACGTCTAACAAAGGTGTTAGGGATCGGCATTTCAATATAAGGCCATCTATGGACGTTTACTAAAGCGTTCATAGATGTCGTTATATTGAAATGCCGGGAAGAAACACGTTTCCTGTATGGAGACCTCCTATTATTTTAAACTTTATTCTGTTTTTTTGTATTTGTTGTTATAGCGGCAACTGAAATACATCGTCTGTAAAAATGTCAACTGTCTAACTATCACGGTTCATGAGATACAGCCTGGTGACAGACGGACAGACAGACAAACGGGCAGCGGAGTCTTGGTAATAGGATCCCGTTTTACCCTTTGGGTACGGAACCCTAAAAACTATCCAGAAACCGAATTTAAGATAGATGACAAAACAAGAATGCAATGTGGAATGATCTATAACCAACCATCTGAGGTTTTCATGCTACGATACAAGATGCAGCGATTTAAGATTTAAGAGGTGCTAAAAGAGTCAACAATATTGTGTCCAAAAACCAACCGAAAAAAAAGAACCGACTTTAAAAGCTATCAATATATCTCAAAATGCAGATGAAGTTTAATGAATTATAGGTAGACATTTTAAAAACCAGTAACATAGTTATTTTCTCAATATTGTGTGTAGAAACTTATGTTTGTAGTTGTTATGTCTACTCGTATACATAACAACCACAGATATAAGTATGCATTGTAACTGCAAATGTAAGTTTGTTGTAAGTTTCTTCGAAACTCAAGGTCTTCTTCAACAATTACACTTCACATAATCATACTTTCTGTATGCCATTGCTTGAATTGGGTAAAATACCAAAATTGCTATGCATTGAGGCGATCCCCCAATTCCTGATTCGAAGATGGTAAGCAGGCTAGGCCTAGAATGGGAACTTGCTTTCAAGTTCCGGCAGCTATGCCGGAACACATTAGATGTTTTGGCGACAGATTTTCTAACTTTGTCTAAGTTTTCCGGCAGCTATCCTTGAGAGCCAGTTCCCATTCTAGGCCTAACATGCTTACCATCTTCTTCCGCATCATCACTTACCAACAGGAGCGATAGTGGTCAAACGCTAGCCTATAAGATATTAAAAAAAAAAACAATTTAATCCCAGAACAGAATTACGCGGGGTAAAACATTACCCCGCGTTCCGATATCTCGCCTATATAGTCACGTGCTTTGAAGAGATATTTTCCACCTATACGGGTATCAGTAGGCTTATTTATATCTATTTGACTCTAGCTATAATAAAGCTATTTTACAATTAGGTAGTTAAATAAAACTACTTAATGACTACCTTATAGATAGGTGCGCAACGAAAAGTCTTTTCCAGGAAACCAAATAAAACCGATTACTATTTTATTTACAGCTTTACCTTAATCTTATCTATGTAATAACTGTAGTTATATTATTTTATTGTGTCTAACCGCGATATTACGTTTCAATTTAACCTATAGATTAAGACTAATCTTTCAGAGACTTGCTTATCTATTGTTTTTTATTTGGGATTGACAGTTAATAATATTATTATTGTTTTTTTGGTCCTTGGAGTTTCTATAAATCATTATGCAGTTTGATAAGCGTTTGCAAATGGATTTTCTTAAAGATTTTAATGTACTATTATGATTGCAAATTATTGCATTTATTTATAACAGAAATCCAAAATGAGGCTCTAAATTCGTCGGTATGTTTTTGTCTTTGCTGGCTTTGGCTCTGGTTCTACTAGCAGATCCAGAAGGGAGCTAAAGATTTTAACTCCCCAAAAAATCTTCCAAGTTCACCAGTGACCGTGTCCGTGACCAGTTCTTCCGTGTCCATAAGGTCAATGCAATCAGTCTCCAAGGCCAAGTCCCAATTCAAAAAGCAAAATCCTCTTACAACTTCGAACTACCCGATATCGAGTTGAAAAGTGTGCAAATACCTTTCAAAATCTGCTTTGCCATGGTCATAAATAAACCTTAAGGACAAACTCTTAATTTAACAGGGGTAGAATTAGGGAGGACTTGCTTTTTACACAGTCGGTTATTCGTGGTCTGGTGCAAAGTAAGCTCACGGAGCAGCATTTGTTTGGGATACTGTCAGTGTTTGTATATTTAATTGAGAGGGAGTAAGAGCGCACGTAATCTTTTTTAAATATGTATTTTGTTTCCTGTAGGCCAAGCGAGCGAAGCTGCGGACAGAAGCTAGTTTTTTAGTAAATGTTCAAAGTGGCGGCCTCTTTTACATAATCTAAACTTTATTATAAAAATCATCTCTTTCTCTACTTTCTTTTCATAGTTTATCTTGTAAACTTCAAACTTTCGCGATTTGGACACATAGTTATAAATATTAAAAATACGGGACTTATCGCGCTAAAAAAATAATTTTATTTGCCTCGACGTTTCTCGACCATGTTGCATTGATCGTGGCCACGATCTTGGTCGTGACTGGTCGAAACGGCGAGGTAAATAAAATTAATGTTTTAGCCCGATAAGTCCTGTATATCTAATATTTATAATAATAATAAACAATAAATCTTTATAAATTGTTAAACACAATCCAAAATTTCATCGTACCAACGGGACTTGAACCCGCAACCTCCGGAATAACATGTTCCCCTCGGTCAGAATTCTTTCGCCATATATGTTCCGAGGGACTCAGACGGAACCCGCACTACAAATGAATTGAAGTTGACATTGTAATGCTACTCCAACTTCACCACCCTCAGGGACATATTCGTCTTCAGCTTGACATATTCCGCCACCTCCTCCGCCGTGATGGTATAATGTACGCGGGATATGTACAGCCGTGGGTATCTCCGGTCGCAGCAGATGGGACGGGCCAGTCGGTGCGGTTCCGCACATGTTTTGGTTTATAATTAAATTATCTTAATTACAGTTACAAAGATGGGAACATCTATCTGAAGGAACACGCGGAACACAAAAAGACTCCAACGTATTGGGAGCGTGAAACGTTTCCCGAACTCGTCGACACTATGGTGTGTTCTAAGGATGATGTGATGATATCCGCTCATAAATGCGTGTTGGCGGCTAGGTTGGACTACTTCAACGGAATGTTCATGCATTCTTGGACAGAGGTTTGTCTAAACTTATATTATAATTAAAATAGTTTAAAAACTAAAACAACCGACTTCCATGCCGCGCGAGTTAGTTTTAGTAGCAAGTTTGAGACGTTTATCGTCATATATCTCGAGATACTTATCAGATATAGATGAAATTACAATGGGACCACCTTGGAAATGTAAGTACCCTAGCAATTCAAAAAAGAATCATTCGAATCGGTTTACAATTGATTGAGTAATCGCGTAACATACATACATAAAAAAACATAGACGAAGTGAGAACTTCCTCTTTTTTAAAAGTCGGTTGATAAAGAGGAAAGATTTGATTTTTTGTTTGTTTGTTTGTTACTATTTAAATCAAAAACTACTGGAGTGATTTCAAAAATTCTTTAAGTAATAGCGAAAGCTACGTTATCAGCGAGGAACTTAAGCTATATATTTTAATCTCTGCATTCTCTCGAGAATGGAAAATAGCGGGTGAAACCGCGAGATGCAGCTAGTATTACATATTACATAAAGGTAGGCCTCACCTATAATTGCTCGATTGAACGTTGAAAATTTGCATATGAAACAAATGGGATAAGTTAACCTTGCAAGGTTGAAGGCGTAAGCTTTTAAAATCTTATCGTTTCAAAACGACGTATGCATTTCAATGACGCGGAATGTGCGCTGTATATTAAAGTATAGGTACTATGCAGATTTCAAGGACTTCAAAATTATATACAAATTCATTCATTTGATACAAGTCATAAACAACAGGCACTCACTCTAAATCTAAAACTGTAATCGCAGATCGTAAACGTTTAATCCACAAACAACGGGTCATAAATCAACCTTATTCCTTTTATTGCAGAGTCAAATGCTATCAAAGGTGACGTTGCCAATAAATTACAACATTTTATTGCCCGTCATAAACTTCCTCTATACCGACTCCTGTCCAGAAATCGAGAGTAACGAAAGCATTGATTTTATATGCAACATGATGATAGTTGCTGATCAACTTTTTATAACAAGATTGAGAGAAATGTGCGAGGTTTCACTAGCCAATTTGATTACGCTCAAAAACTGCACTGAACTATGTCAATTCGCGCATACATACAACGCTTCGCAATTAAAACAATTCTGCATGGAATTCATATCTTTAAACTTATGCACTGTACTCGAAAACAGATCGTTAGACTTACTCGAAGAAACGTTACTTAACGATATAACCAGCCATTATGCTAAATTCAATCCCATAATGTCTTCCCGAGTAATTACGCCGTTTTACAACGCCCCATGCGATGAATCAATCGAAGAACACGCTAAGAACTATCCCATAGATCTAGAAGTCATAGACGAGGAGGTTAAAAGAGATGACAGTATCATTGATGTGCCTAAAAAGAAACGGCAGTCGAAGAAAATTGAATACACAAACAGTGAGAAAGAGAGAATGAGATATGAGTCGGTCAGTTCTGTGACATCGCTCGATCTGTCCAACGAAGTCTCAGGCGAAATAACGCTGTCATTGAGTAAAATCAAAGATGAGAAAGGTGCGAAAGAGAAGCAAGAGAAGTGGATAGAGGTGTCCTCTTCGCAGCAGAAACAACAGAAAGTCGTGCAAGCGAGGTTGAAAGCTATCACTACTGCAAAGGAGATTTTAAACGAAACGCCTGCCGAGTCTTTTACCAAATTAACTAAGAACTCGAGTGCTATAAACATACCGTCGCCTGCTAGTCCAGGGGTGTCGGGAATGTCCGTTTCGCCCAAAGATTCACCTATAGGCGACCTAGCGAAAAGCCCTACAGGGAATCTAGTCATCAGTCACGTTGGTCCGAAGCTATCGCAGAAACAACGTAAGAAGTTAGCATTGCAAGGCACCAATCAATCTCCGCAAAACTTGAGCGATTTCTTCAGTAAAGTTAGCGTTAACAGTCCACCGGAAAAGCCGAAGAACCCGTGGAAAATTACTACGCCTCCAGTGGCGAGTAGCAGCCCTAAAGCTAAGGCGATGCAGTTCGATCAGATATTGACAGACCAGAAAAAGCAGAAGGAAGATCATTCTAGAATCATGACGAAGCCTTTGGCTTGGACACAGGTATATTAGATTATGTATTTATAAAAAACTAGAAGTGCCCCGCGGCTTCGCCCGCGTTAAACTCCTTTAATTTACTTAAAACTTTTTGATTAAACGATTCTATCATTAAAGACATAAAATAAGAATGAACCAAATCGGTTCACCCGTTTTCATGTTATCGCGTGACTAACGCAAATCGGGATTCATATTTATAAAACCCGAAAAACCCAAATTTTCAGAATTTGTTACCTACCCCATTTCCAAAAAATCCTACAACACGTACTTACTTATTTATTTACAGAAGTACTTATGTTTAAAGTTTCAAATAAAACAGACTATCTCATCTTGTTTCGCCATACAAACTTTAAATCCCCGTTCCGTATCTGGGAGGAATTTTTAGAAAATCCTTTCTGAGGGGATACCTACGTCATAATAACTATCTGCATTCTAAATTTCTGCGCAATACGAAACAATATTGATTTCAGACTTTGTTACCCCACTTCACCCTTTTAGGGGTGGAATTTCGAAAAAGCCTGACACGTATTTACTTAATTATTAACTTAATACTTGTATGAAGCTTCGAATAGAAAATACTTTCTAATCTTGTTTTTCCATACAAACTTTGAACCCCCGTTTAATCTCTTTATGGGGCGAATGTTAGAAAATCATTTTTCAGAGAAAACTAACGTCGTAATAACTATTTGCATGCCAAATTCAGCGCAATCCGAAACAATATTAATTTTCAGACTTTGTTATCCCATTTCACCCTTTCAGAGTTGGAATTTTGAAAAAGCCTGAAACACGTATATACTTATTTTTTTATTGAACCAAGTGGTTCAGTAAAAAAATAAGTAAGAAACAATATTAATTTTCAGACTTTGTTATCCCATTTCACTTTTAATCTACCAAGCGCAACATTCTGCGAAACTAATAGTTTTTGAACTCTGCAACCTAACTGCAGGCATGTCTTTGTTCGATAGGTGTTTTGATGCTTAAACTATACTAATATTATAAAGAGAAATATGTTTTTTTGTATGTTTGTTTTTCTATTACACATATAGTATAATGTTTTAATATAAATGTTTTGTTGCATGTTTATATAGTAGTGTAAGAGCTGAATGAGATTAGCCGAGGATCGGACTCAGTGGCAAGGTGCAATTGGAGAGACTGTCCAGCTGTGGACTAGTATAAGATGATGATGATGATGATGTGGTCTATAATGGATAAACTAAAAAAAAACTACTGAACTAATTTTAAAAGTTCTTTAAAATATCAAAAATACATTAGCAGCGAGTAATAAGTATATGGGTCATCATATTTCGCGGGCGAAGCCTCGAGGGAAGCTTGCTAGTAACTAAATGAATAAGGCAAAATTACATGGCTCATATTTATAGTAAAGACCAAAAGTAATTTTATCTTAAGGGAGCTTACAAAATATTCCAATCTGCTGATAATATAAAATGCATTTCTGGTAATCGTGTGAATGAACCCCACACCCAGTTGATGATTATAATTACTATCAATTCAGTGACTATCTGTTACTAATACCTGCGTATTTTAGTGAGGACCTAAAATAATACGTTTGTATTCTCTTAAAACAGTACTCTCATGCGAGCTAGATTCAGATTGTTGAATTGTCATAATTTAAAGCCTTAAGATGTCTGGAGACGAAGGACTTGCCCATACAAGCGTGTTACCAAAGAACCAAGATTTTTTAGTATTGTTATTTTTTTGAGATAACCAATTGTTTATCTCTACAGTATAAAACAAAGTAGCTTTTCGCCGTCTGTCCCTTCTCTACGCTTCAGATCTTTTAAACTACGCAATAGATTTTAATGCGGTTTTCATCAATAGATAGAGAGATTTAAGAGGAAGGATTATAGACATATTTTATTATTGAGCTGTGTTCATTAGCAATATGACGATAACTGCTTAAGATGTCGAAAGAAATCAACAGCAACGGCTTTCCTATCTTGTAACTAATTCTACGTCCTAACTCTTTCATTAGAGTCTTGGCATCTGCGCCCTAACAATCCATTACTTTTGCTTTAAAATAAAAAATATATCCGGCCAAGTGCGTGTCAGGCCACGCGCAGTGTAGGGTTCCGTAGTAGCCTGTTATTCAATGCAAGTCTTTACCCGTTATAAACAAGCAACTAGGTACTCCGTCTTTGTCACTTTAAAGGATTTATTCTAAGGATTTTGTATTTGATACAAAATTATCCAACACCCAAGTTCAACGACTATTACTGCTAAACTAATAAAGTTATCTTAACCGCTATAATTTTCCTTTAAAGTTCATAAAATGCGCTATTATCACGAATTTATCCAGATTTTTCAAGCCAGCAGCTTAGCTTTTAGAGGGGGGGGGGGGACGCGCTTCTGGAACAAAAATTTGCACTTCAAAGTTTAATATTTCGTAAATGGAGCATTCAATCGAAAAATGGTATTAGCAACCCTTAAGTCATTTTAAAAGACCTATTTAACGATACCCCATACGATGGGGTAGACGATGAAAAAAAATTCATCCCCACTTCTCATATAACACGGAAATAGTGAGAAGACTAAAAAGGGTCAAACCCTTCGAGTTACATTAGTGATACTTTATCAAGTGAACAAAGTGTAGTGATAGTGAACGCGAACGCTATAAAAAGAACACAAGAACAAAGTGTCTTCCCCTTAATAGAGACATTAAGAAAAGTGTTAATGGACACATTCTTAGTAATATTCTAATAGTAAATTAAGTGAAAATAAAATTACTCATTAGCCTAGTTGTTATAAAGCTAGATTGTAATTGTAGTGAGATATCTGCATCAAGTAGATAAATCATTATAAAAAAAAAACTTCTCATATAGGGGAGTTACCCTAAAAAAAAAATTTTTCTAAATTTTATTTCAGCACTTTGTCGGCGTCATTTATTTACATACCCCCACACATTACAGCTTTCTAGTATTAACGGTCTCTTAGCAAAACCTCGGACAGACAGACAGACGGACATGACGAAACTATAAGGGTTCCTTGTCAGGACTACGGAACCCTAAAAAGTTTAAAAGAAATAGAATAAAAAAGTTTAAAACAGTTTTAGGTTCTATACAATTTAACCGCCAAAAATACTCACTTAAAATGAATACACCCAACAGCGAAATGTACTTCACGAGATTTGATGAGGACCTAGATAAATACCGTTCGTCCGAATAATAATCTTCTAATACTATAAGAATCTTTGTCCTGACATACTGACTGACTGACAGACAACGCACAGCCTAAACCGCTGGTCGTAGAGACTAGAAATTTGGAGGGTATATTTGTCTTAGTGCGTAAGGGTGTACTAAGAAAGGATTTTCCAAAATTCACCCCTTAAGGGGATGAAATGTGGGTTCAAAGTTTGTATGGAGAAACAAGATAAGATAGTCTTTTCTATCAGAAAATTAACACAAGTGCTTCGGTAAAAAAATTAGTAAACATGTGTTTCAGGGTTTTTTGAAATTCCAACCCTAAATGGGGTAACAAAGTGTGAAAATCAATATTGTTTCGGATTGCGCTGAAATTTAGCATGTAGATAGTTTTTACGACGTTAGTTACCTCTGAGAAAGGATTTTCCAAAATTCAACCCTGAAGGGGATGAAACGGGAGTTCAAAGTGTGTATGGAGAAACAAGATTAGATAGTATTTTCTATTCGAAACTTAACACAAGTACTTAAGTAAGTAAATACGTATTTCAGGCTCTTTTGAAATTCCACCCCTAAAAGGGTGAAGTGGGGTAACAATGTCTGAAATCAATATTGTTTCGAATTGCGCTGAAATTTGGCATGCAGATAGTTATTTTGACTTAGGTATCCGCTAAAAAAGAATTATTCAAAATTCATTCTTCAAGGGGATGAAGCGGGGGTTCAAAGTTTGGATAGTCATTTTATTTGACATTTCACACAAGTACTTTTGTAAATAAATAAGTAAATACGAGTTTCAGACTTTTTCAAAAGAGGATAAACTGAGGTAACAAAGTCTAAAAATCAATATTGTTTCGGATTGCGCTGAAATTTAGAATGCAGATAGTTATTATGACGTAGGTATCCGCGCTCAGAAAGGATTTTCTAAAAATTAATCCCGGATACGGAACGGGGATTCAAAGTTTGTGTGGCGACACAAGATGAGATAAAATAGGATTTTTTTATAGGATTTTTCGAAATGAGGTAGGAAAAAATGTCTGAAAATTTGGGTTTTTCTGGTTTTATAAATATGAATCCCGAATTGCCTTAGTCACGTGATAACATGAAAACGGGTGAAACGATTTGGCTAATTCTTATTTGATGTCTTTAATGATAGAATCGTTTTTAAAAAAGAAAAGATTTAAGTAAATAAAAGAAGTTTTTAACGCGGGCGAAGCCGCGGGGCACTTCTAGCATAAATATATGGGGGAAATATCTATGCTTTTTAAAAATATTTTTTTATTTTATTTTATTTTTTAATAAAAAGCTTACTAGCAATGTGGGTTACAGACACATTACTAGTATTTTTGTTAACCGCTATTGCCGCTTTAAGATTTTGGCAGGTATTGCTTTTTATACCTAGTATTACACGCTACATCGTCTCATAACATCAACACACAGTGACATTATAGTAATAGTCTAGCTAGACGAAAAAATAATTTAAAAACGGCCAAGTTGTCTTTCACAGGTTTCTCAACAAATTATTTTCATATTTCAGTTGGAAGACAAAGCAATAGAACAGTTGGAGCGTTTCTACAATGTCCACGAAGTAGATGAAGAGCTTATAACAGTGAGACGTATTGAGCTTCAAGTGTCCTCTCCTCAATGGGTACACAATGTCCCAAAGTGATATTATACATGTTTTATATAATTTTTGTTAATGAATTTCATTGAGTATTTTAATAAACATCTGACATATTCAATATGTTAAAATGTTTTATTATCTCACTAGGGCTGTTTTCACCGATTCCTGATAGCACTAATGAACATATCTGACAGAGTTTTGACAACTTTTATATGGCGTTATGTATCAGATAGTTATCTCAGACTTTATCAGCAATCAATGAAACTGGGCCTACTTCTAAGGGCACTTTTTTCGCAGGTTATTAACATAGGACTAATTTAGATATTTTAAGGTATAGATAGACATGCTCATTATAGAACAAAACCATGCTATGGTGTGCGCGCACATCATGCTATGCCTTTTGAGTGCCAAAGTCACATATACTTGAAAAGCACTTGCGGGCCCTGTACGCCAGCGTCTTCTACAGAAGACATTAACCGTACCGCTTGGCGTACTGGATATGGGCGTGCATATGTAGCATGGCACTCAATAGGTTATTGAGCATTTACCACTATAGCATAGTGTGTACGTACTTTGCTAGAAATAAGCATTCTCATTTTGAATAGGAATCTAGAATAAAAGCATTTATTCAGTATGCAGGCAGTATTAATATAAAAAACGCATATATACACGTCAAAATCATAAATCATAATCAATTATAAAGTAAACATAGCAAAAGCAGAATTTAGAGGAGGAGGAATTCAGAGGAGGGTTAAATAAGTTGTGGTATATGGTGAATGAGAGTCGGGTATACACATCCTTATCATGATACCATCTCCTACTTCTAGACAGGCACAAGTTAACCTTAAGACTGCACTTTCATCAGTAATGCAACACAAAATCACATAATATCAGGTGAGAGGGCAAATGTTAGTTATTCTGCACATACCTATTGCATGTGTTATTTATTTTAGACATAAATGTTACGTGTTACCTATACCACCACATGGTTAAAATAATGCATATGGAATGTAAGTAACGAGTATGAGTTTCAGCATAATAGGCACTGCATTAACTGGCAAACGTTTGAAGGCAGGCATCATCGCAAATGATCAAGCTGCCTGAGATCATAGGTCGTAATATTTTAAAGAAACACAAGTCAATAATAGCTAATATAATATCATCATCATCATTATCAGCCAATTTCCGTCCACTGCTGGACATAGGCCTCTCCCATGGCACGCCACTGAGCTCGATCTTCAGCTATTTGTTTCCAACCGCTGCCAGCCAACTTGCGTATATCATCGCTCCACCTAGCTGGAGGGCGTCCTACACTAGGTTTGCCGAGCCGTGGTCTCCACTCTAGAACTCGTCTACCCCAATGGTTATCGGTTCTACGACAGATGTGACCAGCCCACTGCCATTTCAGCTTGCTAATCCTTTGAGCTATGTCGATAACTTTGGTTCTCTGACGGATGACTTCCTTTTCGAATTCGATCCTTCAGAGAAACTCCGACCATAGCCCTCTCCATAGCTCGCTGAGCGACTTTGAAATGGTGAACTAGTCGCACCGTCAGTGTCCACGTCTCGGCTCCGTAAGTAATAACAGGTAGAACGCACTCGTTAAAGACTTTCGTCTTTAGGCTTTGTGGTATGGGCGACGAAAAGACTCGCCGAAGTTTTCCGAATGCTGCCCATCCCAACTGTATTCTTCTGCGAGCTTCCTTCTCGATGTTGTTTCTACCCAATTGCAAGATTTGCCCAAGGTAGACGTATTCGTGAACAACTTCGAGAGGAACTCCGTTTAGGGCAATCGGTTCCAGAATAACATGTTCATTGAACATGATCTTGGTCTTATCCAAGTTCATCCGTAGACCGATGCGTGCAGATGAATCAGCAAGGGTGGTCAGCATGTGTTGCATGTCCTGCACGGTTTCAGCCATGATGACGATATCATCTGCAAATCTCAAGTGTGAGAGGTAATTGCCATTGATATTTATGCCCCGTCCTTTCCAGTTCAGCGTTTTGAACATATCCTCTAGAGCGTTTGTGAACAATTTGGGGGAAATAACGTCCCCTTGTCTCACACCTCTATGTAAGTGGATATGTTCAGTCTGCTGATTTTGTACTTGGACGGTCATAGTCGCGGCGTCATACAGACCTCTCAACACTTGCACGTATCGCCAATCAACTTGGCACCGTTGCAGAGACTCCAGAACAGACCAGGTTTCAATTGAGTCAAAGGCTTTCTCATAGTCCACAAACGCTAAACACAGGGGCTGGTTATACTCTTCGGTCTTCTGTATAACCTGCCGCACTGTGTGAATGTGGTCTATGGTGCCGTATCCTCCTCGAAACCCAGCCTGCTCGGGAGGCTGAATATAATATCTATGGTAATAAATAGCCTGTCTTTTTGACTGGCCAAAAGTAATACATACTTAGAAGCTTCCATGTCTTTCAAGCGGACAAAATTAACACAACCAGGTAATGAAATAAAGTAATATTTGTCAACATTAAATATTCTTTATTCTACAAATAAACTAGAAATATGTTACATTTAACCCTATTTTTTCGGCGGGAATCTTTTCAGGAGTTCATTCAGTTGTCTATGTGTAAGTTTTTTTTCTCCAGGGACCAGAATACCTTTTCTTCCTTGCTCCCTCTGAGTACTCATTTTTTGGTGATAATCTTTATAGCATGTTTGGAAAGATTGGATCTCTTTCAAACACTCTTGCTGTTCGAATTCAGTTTTCTTAAAACATGCGAACATAACAGCCAGTTCCTGCATGCAAGAAGCTTCGCTAGTCCTGTCGCTTTTACCAGAGACTGTCTTCTTCAGTTGCAATGGAAGAAGCATCTGAAATGGAACAGGCTCCCTCTGCGGCTTCCGGCCAATTTTGCCATTTAAAAGTATGGGATTTAATCTCATTGCGACTGTCTTAATGCTTTTTAATAAATTGCAAAACTTCACTGCAAAATTAGAATTATTGTATTTTATTTGGTTCAATAAGTTCAATTGTAGTTTGTAGTTTTAGATAGGTTATGTATTCTTTCAATTCGTAATTGTGGTACGTTACGCAATATAGATATTTTGTAAGCATCATACACGGAGTAGTAAGCATTTAACAAGGATAAACCCATTGATTTGTATGTAGTTAGAAAGAGATGCATGATTCTCGGCATATTATTTTCAAGAACATTAGATGTACATTTGGAACAAAACAAATTTGACAGATATAATAATGATATTTGATTTTGACAGTGACTGCTTTGACAAGACGTTTGATAGCAAGTATTTTTTCTAACATTTACAAGACTTACGCTTCACATGTTTAGTATAGTAAGCCAAGACCTAACAACCAAGACGTGTATTTTTAACCGACTTCACAAAAGGAAGAGGTTCCCAATACGACGGGTTTTTTTAAATATGTATTACCTCAGAACTCCGTCAAATTTTAACCGATTTGAAAAATTATTTTTTTGTTTGAGAGATTATGCTTCCCGTTTGGTTCCATTTAATGTTATCCAGAGCTGATAAGCATCTCCGGAGATATGGAGATAGACATCTCAAACTCAATTGTAATAATACCTTGATGACATGATACTGGCTACTGGCTACGTTGACTACCGTGGCATGTAAAGTCGGTTTTTTCGTTTTGTACGATCATAAATTATTACAGGCTGTTCCAGAAAGTTTAGTGTCAAGCAGAAGTCCAGAGCTAGAACAACTCAAGGGGTACCCAAATCGCCCCATTCCAGTACCTAAGTTCCATCCGAGTACATTAGGTACTTCATTCACATGCTAAATAGGCAGGATATGCTGAACCCATACAATTATGAACATCTTTTTATTGTAACCGTATCTGACGTGAATAAATGATTTTTGAATTTGAATTTTCGTAGTTTAGGCGTTATGGTCTTCTTTTTATCAATTTTTACGAAATGGCGTCTCATCATCATTATCAGCCGGTATCAGTCCACTGCTGGACAGGCCTCTCCCAAGACACGCCACTGAGCCCGATCTTCGGCTCTTTTGTTTCCAGTCAAATTACGACCACAGAAACATTTCTGGTCATACTGACTTTTGTAATTGAGATAGTCGGCCTGTCGGCTGATGCTTATATTTGGAATGTAGCTTAAGAACTGCTCATAATAAGTAAAAAAAAAATAACGCTACTTATACCAAATACTCGGGCCTACGAGGGTTCTGGAAAAGAAGAGCCGAAGATCGAGCTCAGTGGCGCACCTTGGGAGAGGCCTACGTCCAGCAGTGGACGGACACCGGCTGATAATGATGATGATGATGATGATGACGGTATTTTTCAGCTGTGAAAAAATTAAACTTGAAAGTCAACGCGAACATATGGTATGACCGTTATATGGTACTACTTCCCGTTGACCTAGAATCATGAAATAATGCATGAAGCAAGGTCTAAAAACCGTAAATATGTAGTTTTTAGACAAAAAAAAACTAATTTACGATTACTAACTTATAATTTGCAGTTGGTCCATGAACATTGTCTAAGCATCGGTCTAGGGCTCGAACTGCAAAGTTAAGTTTGTTTGTGTGGGTGAGTCTAACTCGACTTGGACGGTTTTATTTTACATGGGGAAACCCGTACGTACGGATGTCACACCATCGCGAGGGCAATTAATGAAATGGTTAAGTCGGACTTCAACCGAATAAAACCCTACGGTGTCCCTAGCTGCACCCTAGTTCCGGAGTTACGGGAACGCTTGCGCAATCGTCCGCGGCCCTGGCGGACGGCGGTGGCGGCCCCTCTACCTATAGGCACAGAATAAATAATAGTACAGATATATAGGGCCCGACACCATCAGAGCCCCTGCTCTAGCCTCAAATCGGGGGAGTTGGAGTGAAGACTGGAGAGTATGCCAAAATTGCCAAAACATATGACGAATTAGAAGTAAATGCAAAAATATTTTATTGGTTCAATAATAATTAAGATAGTTTAAAAACGAAAACACCCGACCTCCATGTCGCGTGAGTCAGTTTCAGCACAGAATAATGAATAGTACAATTCAGTAGGAAGTTTGAGACGTTTATCGTTCTGAAGATATTTGTCAGAGCTCGATGAAATTACAATGGGACCACCTTGGAAATGTACCCTACAAATTAAAAAATAATCATTCGAATCGGTTCACAATTGACGGAGTAATCGTGTAACATACTTATAAGCAAAAAAACATGCAGACGAATTGAAAACCTCCTCCTTTTTGGAAGTCGGTTGGCGATCGAATGCTCAATAACTTGGTAACAGGAGCCTGCGGGCTATTATCTTTTCTGAGCTGCGGGACGCTCTCTTATTCTACGCGTCACGGTGGGCATCGTTTACATAGGTACTTTTTAACCGACATCAAATAAAGGAGGAGGTTTCTCAATTCGACCGTATATATATATTTATTGTTTGTTCGCGGATAACTTCTTCGTTTATTGGCCGAGTTTGAATATTCTTTTTTTGTTTGAAAGGAGATATTCCAAGTTTGGTAACATACTAATTTTATCGAGGTCTGATAAGTATCTCCAGAGATATGGAGATAAACACCTCAAACTTGGTACTAAAAAAAATAATAGCGCGGAATTTGAAGTCGGTTCTTTGAATTTTTTTAAACGAACATATATTTAATAAGCGCATTTCAGTCTACGATGTAATAAATAGCTTATAACATATAGTTTATACCACAACAATATCGCTCACCATACCTAGATTTATTTAGAACGCGTTCACACTTAGCTATATTATATATATGAGCCAGTTTGCTTTTAATTTGCTTTTCATGCTGTAGGTACTTACTATGTAGCAGAATAGTATCTTATTAATATTTCTGTGAGTATACCTTAGCCTGAAATGCGCTTAATCTATGGGTGGGCGATTGGGCACTTCCGCGAGGTGCGCTTTTCAATACAAATGTATTCCCCCGTTTCCTCTCTGGAAAATGCTTCTAGAGCAAAATTTGTTTCTAGAAAAAGCAAAGTCTGCTGTAGCTATCATTTCAAGAGCCCCTAACATTTGCTTTTTTTGACCCACCAATTGCATAAAGAAATATGAGCATTCTTATCTCCTCATTAAGATTTTTGAAGGGTCATATTTCTATTTACAATTGGTTGGTCAAAAAAAGAAAATGATAGGGGCGAAGCTACAGCAGACCTTGATATTTTGTAGGAACAAATTTTTCTCTAGAAGCATTTGAACGCGGCCTCCCAGGTGATGGTTAGCTTATACAGTGTTAGCACTCTAGAGTTATATGTAAACATAACAATAGCAGTTAAAGCGCTATATTATTTTGTTTGTCATTGTAGTCAATTAAATTAAGACTAGAGTTAAAGGATTAAGATAAAAGTATTAAAATACATAGAATAACCATTGTATGAACTTTAATTATACTTAGCCACCTGTAATAAAGATAATTACTATTTTTACTAATAAATGTTATTATCGTCATCGGTCAGTATATTTTTAACCTTGATTTATCAGTTTTATTACGTTTTCAGTTAAAAATTCGAAGATAAAAATGTGGTATAAAAAGTAATAGAACTAGACGATAGATCATAGTTGTAAAAACGAACTAATATCAAGTAAGTTCCTTCAAAATAATGCTTAAATTTTAATACGTTCAATTTTAAATAAATTTTAATTTTAAATATCATAAAATAATAATAATACTTATTTAAATATAATAATAATAACGTACCTGATGCAACACGATTTTTTTTTTTTTTTTTTTTTTTTTAAATAAATTAGGATACACAATACAAGTATTGTATCGCCTAATCATACTACAATCTAGCCTAGGTAGGCTAATAAGTAATTTAAATCTATCATAAACTTATAAATTGACATAAACAAAGAATGTGCCCATCGGCACTTTTCTTATTGTCTCTATTGTTAAGGTGAAGACACATTGTTATGGTGTTCTTTATGCATAGCACTTACACTATATTCCACTAAGGTTCACTATACACTATCACTACACTAATTCGAACGGTTTAGTTCTTTTGAGTCTTCTCTCTATATTTGTGAGGTCGAGGAGTTGTATTGCCTCGACGTTCAGGTGATGGTGAAGCCTTCTGCGCATTTTTTTATGGTGCTGGCGACAATCTAATGTGAAGGTCCCTATGGAGGTCATCATTGCGTATATACCAGGGTGCTCCAACGATTCCCCTCAGTACTTTATTTTGGAATCTCTGTATGATGGAAATGTTGCTTTGTTTGGTGCAACCCCATAGCTGCGCACCATAAGTCCAGACGGGCATAAGGACTTGTTTGTATATAACAATTTTGTTTTGTATTGATAGTTTGGATTGTTTTCCAAGCAACCAATACATGTTCTTATAGCGGAGGTCTAATTCATCTCTTTTTTTCTTGACATGGGCTTTCCATCGTAATTTCGTATCAAGCGTCATGCCTAAATATTTGGCTGTATTATCATATGGTACTTTATTACCATTGAGAAAGACTTCACAATAGTTTTCATTTTTGTTCGTAAAGTTGATATGGATGGATTTAGATTCATTTAGCTTCATCTTCCATTTTGTTGTCCAGTTATAAACCTTATTGACAGCTTTTTGGACTTTAGCAGCCGCTTCTTTGTGAGTGCTGCCTACGGCCATAATAGCTGTGTCATCTGCGAAGGTCGCTATTGTGCTGTCTTCTAATTTGGGAACATCGCAGGTGTACAAAAGGTACAGGACCGGACCAAGTACACTTCCTTGCGGAACTCCGGCTTTGATTAGTTTTAATTCTGAATGAGCCTCTTCTTGTCTTATCGTAAGCATTCTGTCTGAAATATAAGATTCCAGAATATCCGAGTACGGCTTCGGTAAGAACTTTTTAAGCTTATGCACAAGGCCTTCATGCCAGACTTTGTCAAAAGCTTGTGCCACGTCAAGAAATACAGTTGAGCATACCTTCTTTTTTTCGAGTGTTTTTTCTATAATGTTAGTTATTCGGTGGACTTGATCAATAGTCGAATGTTGTTCTCTAAATCCAAACTGGTACTCAGGGATGAGGTTAGAGCTATGTATGATTGGTTTTAAACTTTTGAGTAACAGCTTTTCAAATAGTTTAGATTTCGGCAATTTTCATTATCGGCAAAAGAGATATTGGTCTATAGGATGATGTTAAATGGGGTGGTTTGCATGGCTTTCCTATCATTATTACTTCTGCAACTTTCCACAAATCTGGTACATATTTCATTCTAAATGACGCATTTATGATTGTTGTTAATTTTACTATGCTCTTTCTCGGCAAATTTCGCAGTATTTCCCCTGATATCAGATCATATCCAGGGGCTTTTCTTGGGCTTATACTATATTTAATTTCTCGTAGAACTTCTCTTGGCGTCACTAATTTGATGTATTTCGGTTCGTCTAAGTAGGTAGAGTTTACTTCTAAGGTTAAGGATTCGCAACTAATCTCAGAATCGTTTGGTCTGAATATATTTTCTAGATGCTCAGCAAATCTTTTTGCTTTCTGCTCGTTGTTAATAGCCCACGTTCCATTTTCTTCTTTAATAGGCGGAATTTGTACGGTTGGCTTTTTTATGATTTTAATTGCTTTCCACAAAGAGTAGTCTGTGCTTTTATCACTGGTTAGTTTCTCGAGGTACATGTTTGTATTGTAGTCGTTATTACTCTTTATCTGTGTGATGGGGTCTTTCGGTGTAGGGTGGGCACGTGAGGGACAAAGTCAGTTTTTATAGTCATTAATGTTTATTTTTATTCGAATTAATGTATTTGTTATTGACTTTTTTTCATTTGACTAACATTGTATAATTTTAATTAAAGTTTTTGTATAAATTGAAACATAACATACCGGATTAAAATGTAATTTAAGTTTGATTTTTGTTAGCACAGTAGGTCACCAAGTATTTGATTGTTAATGTTAATTTCAACTCAATAGATCTCATTGCGTTCCTGAGAAAAAGGTTCTTAAGAGACCGATAGATTGACAAACAGTCAACGAAATAATGATCCAATAATAATAGTAAATAATAAATCAATTTATTTCAGGCAACTAACAGACTAACCTGACTAACATAGATATACCTAATATAAAATACAGCGCTATTTTAAATGAAAAGTAATTCTACAACGTGAAGAGAATAAAAAGTAAAACCAATAAAGAATCCTTTTACTTTTCAGTAAGAACCTAAAAATTGAGCCTCTTCTTACCTTATTTCTCAGAATCACCATGAAATTCTTCATCGCCTTCGCCCTGATCGCCGTGGCTTCTGCCGGAGTGGTGCCCTCCAAGCCCACCGTACTAGCCGGTGAGCTCGCTGAGATCGCTGAGATCGTGGCCGCCATTCAGAGCCCCAGCACCAACCCGGCAACCGCCGCAGCCCTCGAGGCCATGCTCTTAGACGTCCTCGGCGTAGAGCCCTCCCCTGTCTCCGTCGGACCCGCCATCGTCGACGTCAGCCCTATCTCTGTTGGACCCGCTATCGTTGACTTCCCCCTTCACGACGGTGGTGCTCTGACCGTTGCTGACGATGCCCCTCTCATCCTGCCTTCTCCTGTCGTTGCTCCTACTCCCGTCGTCATCGATGACGTCCCCGCTGGAGCCAGCCCCCTCGTCCAGATCATCGTGAACGTCCAACAGCAGGAGTCCGGCCCCGTCGTGGCCCCCGCCCCCGTCGTTACCCCTGTTGAAGAAGTCTACGTGCCCGGCCCCGTCAACGTTGTCGACTACCCCCTCAACCCCATTGTCGAGCCTATCCAGGTTGTCAACCCCATCATTACTGAGCCCATCCAGGTTGTAAACCCCATCATTACTGAGCCCATCCAGGTTGTAAACCCCGTCGTCGTCGAGCCCGTGCAAGTCGGTACTCCCATCGTCCCCGCCCCTGCTGTGGTTCTCCCCGACATCCTCAACTAAGACGAAGAGTTCTAAATAAGCAACTTCTACGATATATAACAATACCTGCAAAAATATGTCAATAATTTATGTGAAGTAAAATTGTGTTACCTACATAAAAATACACTTATTGTTTGATATTTATTATCCAAACCTAGAAATACGTACCTAATAGTAGTAAAGTAGTTTAAGGTTACAACCAGATATAATCCAGAACCAGATATTCTAAAAACTATGCAGTAAAAATTAAAACCCATAATGTTAATAGCAAAATTAGTTTGTTATGTTTGCCTGTTCGAATCCTATAACTGATTTGTGCAGAAGTGGGAGGCGCATATTATATCGATGTTGATAACCGACTGACTTGCTATCAAAAACTAAGCTTACCACTTGTAAATTTAAAACTTTCGCGATCTGAACACATCGTTATAAACACAGACCTTACCTAGGATTCACTATATAACGTAGTGAATCCTAGGTCTTAGGTCCGCAGAAACATTAGTTTTATTTATCTCGCCGTTTAGACCAAGTTGCATTGATTGTGGTCACGAGAAGTTTTACTCGTCTCCCGTCTTCTCGACAATTTTGTGATCCACTTTCATCACCATAGACCAATCTTTTCAATAATGGTTCGGTTTTATTACGTTTCAATAGAGAATAGCAAATGAGTACACGATTGACGATTCATCAGAGCCACGGTAATAATTATATTACCGTGGTACTGAGATCGTGCCCGCAGGACGCAAGACGCCGCGGTGTGGCCGTACCTTTACTCGACTATGTATACCTGCTCGTAACTATTAATATGCCTATCTTGCTCTACTTTTTGGGTTCCGTACCTCAAAAGGAAAAAAACTGGCCAAGTGCAAGTCGGACTCGCACTCGTAGGGCTCCGTACCACACACAATATTTTATAAGATCGAACAAAAAATAACACTATCATTTTTCTCTAGGAAAAAAATTAACTTTAACATAAGTCGAGTTGGACTCACCCGGACTATAGACTTCAGCTAGGCTATTCTGTAAGCTATCTCGACAGCGAAATCCGCAGTGAGATTCGAATTTCATACTGCGAAATTCAATCGTATCACGTTCGTAATACGGTTGAATTTCGTAGTACGAAATTCGAATCTCACTGCGGATTCCGCTGTCGAGATAGCTTACAGAATAGCCCTACAGTATCTGGTATAAATGTCAACTTGCTAGGTCCACCCGTTTCTGAGAAAATCAGTGGTGACACACGGACAGACAGACAGACAGAGATCTTAAATGGGTTCATTTTTTACCTTTTGAGGTACGGTACCATAAAAACGAAAGAGAAAGAAGAAGAGTACGTGCTATGAGAAGAACGTAAACACCAATAAAATGAATGCGAAAGTTAGTTTGTATCATAATTATGCGTTCACTGGTTTGTATATTTGTTCGTTTGTTTTGTTTGTTCATTTGTTTGACGGATTTAGCTAAAATTTTGCCGCGGGGTACAGCTAGTATTATTATATTTGCCAAGATAACATACATTTTATGTGAAGGTATCTATAATCACGCGAGTAACCCGCCGTTGCTCTGCTCAAGTACATTCGTTTCCAATCCGTATGGTTTGTAAAACTGTGCTATAATATATATTTTCGAGTTCCTACATAATTAAAAAACGAATAGTTAAGGCAGTTTCAGAACAGCGTTTATTAATACTCGCGTGTAAGCTCGTTTTTGGAAGCGAATGTGTGTTGCCTCAGAACTCCGTCAAATCTTAACTGATTTAGAAACATCTTTTTTTGTATGAGAGATTATGCTTCCCGTTATAAGTACAAAATTTGAATGGGACCACTCCTTCAAATTTTATCGAGATCATCATGGAGATAAACAATATAAACAAATTTGTATAGGTACCTTGTTGACATGATACCTGGCTACTTTGACTATCGCGGTCTCAGAGTATCAATAACTACTTTAGTAATTATTGCTCTGAGATCGCGGCATGTGAAGTCGGTTTTTCCGTTTTGCATGATCATAATTTATTTGTAGCGGAAAATGTAGCGCTTGCGTAAGCGAG
Organism: Cabera pusaria; assembly: GCA_954871355.1. Lineage (NCBI taxonomy): Eukaryota > Metazoa > Arthropoda > Insecta > Lepidoptera > Geometridae > Cabera > Cabera pusaria. Next base: position 17,688,905 of record OX940902.1, read on the forward strand.
TACTGTGCCGAAACGCGCAGAAAAAAACGTTAGTCTGAATCCGACCTTACTTACTTGATAGCATTTGATTGTTTTTTCCCAATGCACCTAAACTAATCAGAACGTATCTACGCGTGAAAAAGCGTATATGAATCAAGAGCACATACACATACGCATACAGTATACGCTATACTGATTGTTGCCCCAGAGGGACTCGTATGTACGGCAGAAACAAAATCTCTTTAGATTTTTGACGTAATATTCGCGTAGATGTCAATTTACGCGCTTGCACGCGCGGCAACGAACTACCGCAGTCGGGTAAAAACAGTTTCCCCCATTACCCTACGCCTAACTAGGAGTCGAGGACGATAAGAGTCCATTTTAATAAATTTTAAAATTAGTAGGCAGCATCAATTGTGTTGCATCAAATGTGAAGTACATGACTTCACATGAGTAAACCTGGTTTACTTATGTTTATTAAACTTTACGTTTGATGCTGCCTACTAATTTTAAAATTTATTAAAATGGACTCTTATCGTCCTCGACTCCTAGTTAGGCGTAGGGTAATGGGGGAAACTGTTTTTACCCGACTGCGGTAGTTCGTTGCCGCGCGTGCAAGCGCGTAAATTGACATCTACGCGAATATAACGTCAAAAATCTAAAGAGATTTTGTTTCTGCCGTACATACGAGTCCCTCTGGGGCAACAATCAGTATAGCGTATACTGTATGTGTATGTGTATGTGCTCTTGATTCATATACGCTTTTTCGCGATTTTTCACTTTCTGTAGTCCAGTGGCACTACATAGGCCGTCAAATAAGACGACCAATTGATGCTGCCTAGTAATTTTAAAATTTATTAAAATGGACTCTTATCGTCCTAGACTCCTAGTTAGGCGTAGGTCAATGTGGGAAACTGTTTTTACCCGACTGCGAAAGAAGGACGGTTATTTATGTATGTGTATATACTTCTTTAGCACGCCCAAGAGCCTAAACGGCTTGTCGTATTTTTATGTGAGTGGTGTCAATAGATGAGTATGACACTGGGTATATCAAAATAAAACAAAACAAAATAAAAGATTTTTGGCACAAAAAGTAATCTCAAAATAACGAGATGAACATTGCGGTTTGACAATTCGGAAGGAAAAACGAGTCACGCGTTGAAGTCTTTTGTATCGTTAACTTAATAACGAGATGAACATTGCGGTTCGACTATACGGAAAGAAAAACAAGTCACGCGTTAGTCTTTTGTATGGCAAACTTGCAAATTGGGATTTTCAAAACAATAATACTAAAACAATTTTTTTTCAAAATGCTCCGAGTGTGGTATCAAACTGAAGAATTTTTAGCGGTGATTAAGAATACGAATTATAACTAATATGTTTTATTGGAGTTTCGAATAGTTTAATCTTTGTCACGCAGTCGGGTTTTTTGTTCCTAAAATAATTCACTTGTTATTTACTTGTAGGCGCATGTATGTAAGAGGTAGTTACTTAAAAAATAAACAATAAGTAATTAGAAAACAAATAAAACTTGTTTTTTTTTTAAAGTATATTTAATATATTGTATCTCATGTGAAACACATTTTATAGATACAATATATTTAAAAGTACCATAGTCGCTTAGTACTTTTAATTGCTTAGTTTAGCTCCTCAGGAAGGACCATAGCGGGAGCGACGATGATGGGGGTGCCGACAACGACGGGCTGGACGGCGATGTTGTCAACAACGTTCACGGGACCGGGGACGATAGGGTCGACGACCTGCACGGGCTCAACGACGACGTTGTCGACAACGTTGACGGGTCCGGGGACAATGGGGGTGCCGACCTGAACGGGCTCAACGACGACGTTGTCGACAACGTTGACGGGTCCGGGGACGATGGGGTCAATGACCTGGACGGGCTCAACGACGACGTTGTCAACAACATTGACGGGGCCGGGGACGATGGGCGCGACAACCACGGGGTTGACAACATGGATAGGCTCGACGATGGGGTTGAGAGGGTGGTCGACAACGTTGACGGGGCCGGGCACGTAGACTTCTTCAACGGGGTTAACGACGGGGGCGGGGGCCACAACGGGGCTGGACTCCTGCTGCTGGACGTTCACGATGATCTGGACGAGGGGGGTGGCTCCAGCGGGGATATCACCGATGATGACGGGAGAAGGAGTGACAACGGGAGAAGGAGCAACAACAGGGGAAGGCTGGACGAGAGCGACATCGTCGGCAACAGTGAGGGCACCACCGTCGTGAAGGGGGAAGTCAACGATAGCGGGTCCAACGGAGATAGGGCTGATGTCGACGATGGCGGGTCCGACGGAGATTGGGCTGCTGACGTCTACGATGGCGGGTCCAACGGAGACAGGGGAGGGCGCGACGCCGAGGATATCGTAGAGCATGGCCTCGAGGGCGGCCGCGGTGGCGGGGTCAGTGCTGGGGCTATTGATGGCGGCCACGACCTCAGCGATCTCGGCGAGCTCACCGGCCAGTACGGTGGGCTTGGTGGGCACCACTCCGGCAGAAGCCACGGCGATCAAAGCAAAAGCGATGAAGAATTTCATGGTGGTTCTGTAAAGAAAAAACAATTACTTTGAGTTTTCTAGTGGTAGGACTTCTACTTGTCTCCTGGGGAGGATCCACCATTTTTTTGTGAATGAACAATCCATACCTATCCATACCAGTGAATATCTCAGGGGTAACAAGGCATTGCAGTGATGCGCTAAACTTTGATGAAGACTTGAGTTTTGCATGTCAGCGTAATATATTTTATTGTCAGATTGTGGTACAATGATGCAAACTTATTAATAACCAGCACAATCAACCTTTTTGTAGTGTACAAATATTTCATTACCTTAACATAGATTTCAAATGTTCAATTACTTACTTAATAATGTATTAAAACTAGACCTCTGATGGTAAGATACCATCAGGCGAGCGTCTTGTTATTTCTGTTACCTCATATGGTTCAAGATATCAGTTATAGAAAAATATTTAAATAAGACAACAAGATATATTTAGTGAAATGACTTACTTTTGGTCTTCTAGTACAAACGACTATGCTACAGACTGAATAATTTTCCTTTTTATATAATTTCATATCTTTACAATATACATATACGATAAACTTGGAACAAGTGCGGAGCAACGTGATATTACAATTGTCCCGATAAAGACACGCATATTTATTTATGGACTTAATAGCCAAATCTACTAGTCGCCTAGACAGAGGACAATATTCAACAAACATTTATTAATGACATATAAATGAAATGATAATGCAGCCAGCACTAATTAAGTATAACACTTAAATTCAAAATTTAAATATACCCCCGACTGATCTAAGTATGTATAATCTGTTCTTTGAGACCATTCCAATGAGCTCAAACTCACTGAGACATCTCTGCTGTAAGTTGGTGAAAAGTTGAGTATTCTCCAGATTCCAGGAGGTGTCTCAGCATCAGTTCAATGCTTCCATGTTCGTAATATCGTTAAAGTAAGAGGATACCGAATTTTGAATTGATCAGATTTATGAAAATGGATTTTATAGCGACATCATTTAAAAAACCGGCCAAGTCGAGTTGGACTCGCCCACCGAGGCTTTCGTACCGTACCAACTTCTCAAACTAGGTTAAAGGACAAACTTAACTTTCCAGTTCGATCCATATGAAATATACTGTACCAACCGTAAATAATAAGCTTGTAATAGTAAATTAACTTCTTTTTAAGGTTCCGTACCTGAAAAGGTAAATAAAGGAACCCTTATAAGATCACTTTCTTGTCCGTCTGTCCGTCTGCACGTCTGTCACCACCGATTTTCTCAGGTGGTCCTAGCAAGTTGAAATTTATACCAGATACTAAAGTCTATAGTCCCTGTTAGGTGTATAAAAATCAAGGTCTTGAGTTAAGATGATAAAAAATATGGGCAAATTTAGATTTTCGCGAAAACTGGTAAGTACCAAAATTTACCTTAATTTTTAACTTTTTTTTATTTTTCGGAATATTCCCTTTACAAATCAAACCTGTTGTTAATGCGATCAAAGAATATTATGACCGTTTATGTTGCATATATTTGCATATTTTGCGATGTCGCAAGGGAATCAAAACCTATAGGGTACTTCCCGTTGACCTAGAATCATGAAATTTGGCAAGAAGCAAGACCTTGAAGCACTTATATAGGAATAAATACGAAAACCGTAAATATGTAGTTTAATAACAAAAATAGTGAATTTACCACTACAAACTTATTATTTGCGGATGGTGCAATTCATTTTCTATGGATCGAACTGCAAAGTTAAGTTTGTCATTGAACCCCGTTTGACCAGGTTGAACGGAAACCTCGGTGCGCGAGTCTAACTTGCACTTGACCGGTATTTTCAGGGTTCCGTACGTCAAAAGGTAAAAAAGGAACCCTTATAAAATCACTTTCTTGTCCGTCTGTCTGTCTGTCCGTCTGTTCGTCTGTCCGTGTGTTACCACCGATTTTCTCAGGAACGGGTGAACCTAACAAGTTGAAATTTATACCAGATACTGAGGTCTTTAGCACATGAGACAAGGTAAAAGGTATCTATAGTCCCTATTGTGTGTATAAAAAATCAAGGTCCTGTAGGGCTATTCTGTAAGCTATCTCGACAGCGGCATCCGCGGTGAGATTCGAATTTCGTACTACGAAATTTAATTGTATCACGATCGCAATACGGTTAAATTTCGTAATACGAAATTCAAATCTCACCGCGGATTCCGCTTCCGAGATAGCTTACAGAAAAGCCCTACTGAGTCAACGCGATAAAAAGATATGGGCAAATTTAGATTTTCGCGAAAACTTGTAAGTACCAAAATTCACCTTAATTTTCAACTTTTTTATTTTTCGGAATTTTTCCTCTACTTGTGCTGCAAGACATTGCTTTTGATCAAAATTGACAATTCTAGGTCAACCGGGAGTACCCTATAGGTTTTGGGTCGAAAACCTATAGGGTACTTCCCGTTGATCTAGAATCATGAAATTTGGCAAGAAGCTAGGTCTTAAGATAGGCCTCTGAGTTATATGAGCGCTCATACAATTTAGAGGTTTAGCTTAATTGGTACTTACCAACGTAGGTACGGTGGGCGAGTCCAACTCAACTTAGCCGGTTTTTTAGGGTTCCATGGCCGATTGACAAAAAACGGAACCCTTATAGATTCGTCATGTCTGTTTGTCTGTCTGTCCGTCCGTATTTCACAGCCACTTTATTCCGACACAGTTGAAACTTGCTGGGTGGGTGTATTATGTGAACCGCTTTACGATGTTTATACAAAAATAAAAAAATAAAAGATTTATGGAGCTCGCCATACATGGAACTGAAACTAAAAAAAAAAACATTTTTTTCCATCAAACATATCGTGCGTGGTATCTATAGATAGGTCTTGACATTGAGGTTCCTAACACCATTTTTTCTCAAAGTCAATCTTTTAAAAGATCGACACTTCTAAATTGATAAAATGTGTCCCCCCCCACTCTCATCTAAAAAAATTAATATATGCTGTACATCTCAATAAAAACTTTTAACGAAAATTGGGTTGAACGAGATATAGTCAGCAGTTTTTGAGATATAGCAACCGCAAATATAACTTTTTACCATTGCCACTCAAAAAAGAGCACTTTATTCATCGATAGCAGTGAATAAAACGCTTTTTTACTCACTCGGTGAATAAAAACATTTCAAATTTGGAACAAGAACGAAATACGAATGAATGTACAAAAAAAAACTTGTTGAAAGTACCTACTAGCTGGCTAAATGGACGTATACCATAAAAGCTATATAATTAAATAAAAATAAAAATCCCGCCAATTTTGCTTAATTTTTTTTTGTTTTCATTTTGCTCCACACGATCAGCCAGAATACATTTCAAAAATTATTCAAATTTTTGTAAATTCAAGTCATAAGTTGAGTCAAAGTCACATTTCTGATCAAGTTGAAGTCTCAGTCTAGTCCAAGTCATACCCTTTAGTAAAGATGTGAACTTTACTGAAGATTTTCGGTGCGATTATGGTGAGAACGCAAATAACATGTTTTTCAGGATTGTGCTGTTTCCCTACACTCGCACACATTCACCAGCATGAAATGTTTAATAATCCACATGTTTAACACATTAATAATAAAATATGATAAATATAAATACTATAAGTAGCTACTACTATTTATTTTCACACAGTCAATGGTAAAAAGAAGATTACACGACTCGTGAATAAAAAAATTAATCTCGGTCCTTGTATCCCTCGAACTAAATTGCCTTTTTATTCACTTGTTGTATAATCTACTATTGTTTTTCATATAAACACTATGTTCCTTGTCAGGACTACGGAACCCTAAAAACGAAAAAGAAAGAAAAAGAGTACGTGCTATGGGAAGAATGTAAACACCAATAAAATTAATGCGAAAGTCAGTTTGTATCATAATTATGCGTTCACTTCACTGGTTTTTTATATTTGTTCGTTTGTTTTGTTTGTTCATTTGTTTGACGGATATAGCTGAAATTTTGCCGAGGGAAATTTTAGAAATTTATATTTGCCAAGATAACATACATTTTATGTGAAGGTAATAATCTAAATAATAATCACGCGAGTAACCCGCCGTTGCTCTGCACAAGTACATTCGCTTCCAAACTGTATGGATTGTAAAACTGTGCTATAATATATATTTTCGAGTTCCTACATAATTTAAAAACTAATAGTTTTAAGGCGGTTTCAGACCAGCGTTTATTTATACTCGCGTGTAAGCTCGTTTGTGGAAGCGAATGTGTGTTGCCTCAGAACTCCGTCAAATCTTAACTGATTTTAAAATATATTTTTTGTATGAGAGATTATGCTTCCCGTTATAAGTATATGAATGAAACCAGCCATTCAAATTTTATCGAGATCTGATAAAAATGGGAAGAGGGACTCGTATGTACTGCAGAAACAGCTATATTTGACATAATATTAGCGCGCCAACGCGCGTATATGTCAATTTACGCGCTTGCACGCGCGGCAACGCACTACCACATGAGTAAACCTTTTCTGTAGGGCTATTCTGTTAGCTAATCTCGGTAGCGAACTTCGCAGTGAGTTTTAAATTTCGTGTTAGGAAATTCAACCGTATTACAATCGTGTTACGATTTGAATTTCGTAGTACGCCTCACCGCGGATTCCGCTTGCGAGATGCGTAAACTAGCTTACAGAATAGCCTGGCTGTACTCATATGGCACTACATAGGCCGTCAATTAAGACGAACAATTGATACTAGTAATTTTAAAATCTATTCAACTGGACTCTTATCGTCCTAGACTCCTAGTTAGGCGTAGGGTAATGGGGGAAACAATTTTTACCCGACTGCGAAAAAAGGAGGGTTATGTATGTATGTATGTGTATATGTATATTTCTTTGGCACGCCCAAGAGCCTAAACGGCTTGTCGTATTTTTATGTGAGTCGTGTCAATAGATGAGTGTGACACTGGGTACATCAAAATTAAATAAAACAAAATTAAGGATTTTTGGCGCCATAAAGTAATCTCAAAATAACGAGATGAACATTGCGGTTCGACTATTCGGAAGGAAAAACGAGTCACGCGTTGAAGTCTTTTGTATCGCAAACTTGCAACTTGGGACTATCAAAACAATAATATAACAAATAAATAATAACACTAAAAAAAATGTTTTCAAAATGCTCCGAGTGTGGTATCAATATGAAGAATTTTTAGCGGTGATTACTAATATAATACTCGTATATAAGTTATATTTTTTAATTGGAGTTTGGAATAGTTTAATCACTTAATTTTTGTCACGCAGTCGGGTTTTTTGTTCTTAAAATAATTCACTTGTTATTTACTTGTAGGCACATGTATGTAAGAGGTAGTGTTACTTAAAAAATAAACAATAAGTAATTAGAAAACAAACAAAACTTGTTTTTGAAAAGTATATTTAATATATTGTATCTCATGTGAAACACATTTTATAGACACAATATATTTAAAAGTACAATAGTCGCTTAGTACTTTTAATCGCTTAGTTTAGCTCCTCAGGAAGAACCATAGCGGGAGCGACGACGATGGGGGTGCCGACCTGCACGGGCTCAACGACGACGTTGTCGACAACGTTTACGGGTCCAGGGACGATAGGGTCGACGACCTGCACGGGCTCAACAACGACGTTGTCGACAACGTTGACGGGTCCAGGGACAATGGGGGTGCCGACTTGGACGGGCTCGACGACGTGGTCGACAACATTGACGGGGCCGGGGACGATGGGCGCGACAACCACGGGGTTGACAACCTGGATAGGCTCGACGATGGGGTTGAGGGGGTGGTCGACAACGTTGACGGGGCCGGGCACGTAGACTTCTTCAACGGGGGTAACAACGGGGGCGGGGGCCACGACGGGGCTGGACTCCTGCTGCTGGACATTCACGATGATCTGGACGAGGGGGGTGGCTCCAGCGGGGATATCACCGATGATGACGGGAGAAGGAGTGACAACGGGAGAAGGAGCAACAACAGGGGAAGGCTGGACGAGAGCGACATCGTCGGCAACAGTGAGGGCACCACCGTCGTGAAGGGGGAAGTCAACGATAGCGGGTCCAACGGAGATAGGGCTGATGTCGACGATGGCGGGTCCGACGGAGATTGGGCTGCTGACGTCTACGATGGCGGGTCCAACGGAGACAGGGGAGGGCGCGACGCCGAGGATATCATAGAGCATGGCCTCGAGGGCGGCCGCGGTGGCGGGGTCGGTGCTGGGGCTATTGATGGCGGCCACGACCTCAGCGATCTCAGCGAGCTCACCGGCCAATACGGTGGGCTTGGTGGGCACCACTCCGGCAGAAGCCACGGCGATCAAGGCAAAAGCGATGAAGAATTTCATGGTGGTTCTGTGAAAAAAATACAATTACTTTGAGTTTTATAGTGGTAGGACTTCTGTTTGTCTACTTGGTGAGGATTCACCAAGCATTTATTAACTTAACAGTCCAGTTTAATTACAGGGCGAGACTCAACAGCCAATATCTCAGGGTTAACAAGGCAATGCAGTGATGCACTAATCTCTGATGAAGACTTAGTCTTGCATGTCACCGTAGGTATTAAAACCAGACCTCTTAGCTTACCATCAGGCGAGCGTCTTGTCATTTCCGTTACCTCATATCACAGAAACAAGGTAAGTATTCAGTTATATAAAAATATTTAAATAAGACAATAAGATATATTTAGTAATATGACTTACTTTTGGTCTTCTAGTACAAGCGACTATGCTATAGACTAAATAATTTTCCTTTTTATATAATTTCATATCTTGGGACGGCCTACAGAGAGCGACGATTGTTGTAAATCAAGATATATGTTTACAATATATACAATAAACTTGGAACAAGTGCGTAGCAACGTGATATTACAATTATTGTCCCAATAGAGATACGCATTTTGTGACGTCACGGACGTTTTTGCTAAGAAATAAAATATAAGCGTAAAAAGTTATTGTGCTGTGTTCGCCTAAGTACAGAAAAGCTACGTGAGTGTTCGTGCGCTTGGACCTGCCCGGGATTAATCGTAAACAGTGATTAAATACCAGGATTTTGGGCAGTTATTATTTAACTAAAGAGGGTACTACGTCTAAACTGTTAACTTGCAAACCCACCTGCAGTTATTTCAACCGATTGTTAACAGCGCCATCTAGCGGTGGATTGACGAACTAATATTATTGTTGGGGTAGCACCAATATTCGAACCTGCAATGGCTAAGTGCTCAGCCTGCTGTAAATTTTTGTCACCGTCAGGGGCGGTTACTTGCATGACCTGTCCTTATCTATTTCATAAGGCGTGTGTAGCAATTCCAGACAGTACTCTTATATGGAAGGACTCGTCTTGCCCCGAGTGCAAGAAAACATAACGCAAAGGCGACAATAGCAGCACTTCTGTAAAAGGTATATGTGATCCATCGTCTGCACAAGATGCCTTAGATCGGGATACCACTCTGGCCCCCCTGCGCATAGCTTCTCCCGCTGGAGACGCCGCCGACGTTAAAGAAATGCGACGCGAGCTCGCTGAATATATGTCCGAGTTACGCGAGTTTCGGAAGGAGTTTCGGCTCTCCATGTCGAGTATGGGAGCGCGTTTGGACGGGTTCGAGCAAAGGCTGCAAGTCGTCTAGGAGAGGGACGTATCGACGGCTGCGCGCGGTAGTGCTGAAATAGTCGAACTGCAGCAGACGGTCGCTCAACTGAAACAAGAGTTGAACGAGCGAGACCAGGAGGCACTGCTGTCGGACCTCGATATCGGGCATCTCCCGGAGGAGAAGGGGGAGAACACCGCGCATGTCGTCACAGTTCTCGCGGCCAAACTGGGTGTCACACTGGAGCAGCGCTACATTGTGTTCGCCGAGCGAGTGCGAGCGACCGAGTCGAGCACAGGCGGCGCCGACGACGGGCGAGCGGGCGGACGCACCCGCCGCGTGGTGGTGCGGCTGGCGCGCCGGGAGCTGCGCGACGAGCTGCTGCGTGCCGCGCGTGTGCGCCGCAACCTCACCTCCGCGGACGTGGGCCTCGCCGTGGCGCCGCGCAGGGTCTATGTGAACGAGCGACTGACGCGCGCTAACCGGCAGCTATTCCACAGGGTCAGAGAAGAATGTCGCAAGCGACAGTGGCGGTACTCGTGGACCAAGAGAGGACGCATTTTCGCGAGGCAGGCCGATGGCAAGCAGGTGCATCCGATACGCTCGGATAAGGATTTCAACCGTGTTTTTGAGGCAGGAAATGTTTGATGAAAGAATGCACTGTAGTTTTCACGTGTTTGTTTAGCTCTAATATTTTTCTTATTTGCAGTTTGTTTCTAGGTACACAACATTATACTAGTAAAATAGTGATTGTAATGAAAAGGCTACTGAATTTGCTTTTCAACTTGAATATATATGTTTTGACGTCTTATATGAATCGGCTTTGTAGTAAGTTTCTAATTAATGTTTTTTTTAATTACTGTGTTACAATTTTATTGCATCTGCATTATTAAATTTTTTATTCATCAATATAGTTATTAGCAAATATTTTAAAATAGGTTTGTTTAATGCAGGTTCCTTAGGCACAAATCATGAAAATTTTATAGCATCGGTGTGTCAGAATGACGTAGATGTGGTCGCGATCAACGAGACATGGTTGAGGGCGGGCGAGGAGGGGCGCGCGCCCGTGCTTCCGGGGTCCCGACTACGTCACGTGCCGCGCCCGCCTGACGTGCGCTCGCGCGGTGGCGGCATCGGCTTCTACATTAAACGTAGTGTAAGCGCACGCACCTGGCCTCACCCGGTCGACCCGCTACACAAGTCGGTAGAACAGATGTGGCTTACTATGACTCTCAACGGAAAGAAGCTGGCAATAGGTACGGCGTATCGTCCGCCGTGGTTAGATGTCGATTTGTTCTTTGATGCTATTTCTGATTCTATTTGTGTGATTAAAAGTTATGATAGTATTATTCTTTTAGGTGATTTCAATATTAATATGTTTCACAAGGACGATACAAAAACAAAAAAAAAATTACTTTTCTGTGGAGTTTTAATTTATCACAGCGAGTGACTTAAGCGACCCACTTTACTGACACTAGCGAGACGTACGTCTCTGCCCTGGATTACAGACACGGTCAAATTAATGATGAGCTTGCGCGATGAGGCTGCGGCTACTTATCACAGATCGAAGTCTGACAGCAAAAAAGAGTACTACAAAAGCTTAAAATCTACTGTAAATGAAGCTCTGTTTTATAAAAAGTCAGCGTACTTTAAGTTTAATTTAAATAATAAAATAAATGTTTATATCTCCGAAGATACTAAAACACTTTATTTTAACAACTTAAAAATAATTACCTAATGACAATATCAAGATTATTTAAACTACAATAATAATATCTATACTATAAATAAAAGACAGAACCTAGGTCGCTACCTGCCGGTAATGTTCCCAAAAAGCTAGCGACGTTACCTCGTTGTATAGCTAGGCTAATACGTTGGCCGAGGTAAGCGCCAGCTCTTTGGTCACGGGTGATGTCAATTAGGCGTCTGGACAACTCCTTAACAAAACCTCGGGCATCTCGACCCCATGGGCCCATTGTTTCGACCGCAAACGGAAGAAATATGTATCCATCACCAATGGTAGCATATTTCCTCCGTTTGAGGTTTTCTGCAGCATCCGCTGCCGCGCCCGCTGACCGTGAGGTCCCGCATATATGGGACGCCGCTAATGTGTCAGCACATGTGGCGTCCCACACCAATGGTCTTCCTCGACACCATGGCACCAACGTCATACCGTCGGGCCTCTTACCATCGTCACGTGATATACCGTTCGGCTCTAATATGGCCGGCACGTTCACGGTGGCAAGGGCCCGACGGATGACGTCGTTTATTGTGGCGTGGCGTGAGAGACGCCCTGCACTGCGGCGGCATGACAGGCCGTGGTGGCCTAATCTGTCCACTTCACTGCCGCAGTGACAATTGTGAGGTTCCGTCCTAGAGATGCCCAGACGCAACCCTATGGTAATAGAAAAACTTTCATTGTCCATTAGGGTACCAATGTTGGATGAAGGTAGTGCTTGTAACCAATAACCAGATTCTCGTTCGCGCGTGGCAAGGAGACGAGCCCGGACTTTATTATCAATACTTTTGTCTAAAATTTGTTTCTGTACAATTTTACAAAGGGGATCGTCCCATTGCCTTTGCGAACTAAGATTTTTTGGAAGATCCTCACTTGGACAAGCCAAAGACCAGGCCGTTCTACCATCTTCCAAAGAGTCTATTGAAATTTGTGATGCTGAATTTGAAATTATTCTCTTAAAAAGAACCAAAACACTGTTGGCAGAAGATAGAAAGGCCGGTAATGAAACACTGGAAATTTTGCGGATGCCAATGCCTCCAAGCCGAACAGGCAGAGATGCCTGACACCATGAAATATCTGGAAGTGAACAATTTAGAATTTGGATTAAAACATTTTTAATCGCGTCATCCAAACTTAGTAGTAAAGAAATGTGGTTCCAAAGAGGGCAACATCGTAGTATATACGTAAATTTTGGCACAAAAAGACAAAATCGAATTAGATGAAAAGCCATGTGGTTGTGAATTTTAGTGAGACGTTCAGACGTATCTTCAAATTTTTGACGTTGTTCATCGACAAAATCTGGGAATGACTCGTGAAGGATCGGAGCTCCTAGGAGGCGCAAACTTTTACCGGTCAATAATTTTAAATTTGGAGCTAAACTGTTAAATTTATCATACAAATTGTCTCTTTTTTCTGAAGGTACAATGTCTGTTATAAATAGTTCACATTTAGAGAAATTTAGTTCTAAACCAATTGATTTAAATCTACCAATTAACAATTCTAAATCTTCCAATACAGTTGTAGCATCGCCTCCAAGGGTCCCGTCATCCAGATACCACATATTTAATTTGGAATTTAGACTCGAGATTATGGGATGTATGGCTAGTCCAAATATGGCTGGTCCAAGAGGGTCACCCTGTTGACATCCTGAGCAAGAATTGATTAAATTATCTCGGTAAAGTAATTTAGAATCCAAACCATAACATTGCCAAAGATATTTTAATGTTTCCGGAATACAATTTTGGATTTCATTCAAAAGGATAGAACGGTCTACAGAATTAAAAGCATTTTTGACATCCACCTTCAATATCACCTCACCGCAATTGTGATGTAAGAATGTGCGGAGAGCATGAACAGCTGCCTCGCATCCGCCCTTGCTGCCGAAGCCTAACTGAAGCGGCTGGAACTTTTCAGTCAGTTTTTGGTGAATGTGGCGGCAGCAAACCTTGGATGCGATTCTTCTATATGTGCACCCTACGGCTATTGGCCTGATGCCACCATCTTTTTTTTTCAGCGCGCATAGGTTTGCACCATATAGGAGAGGGGCAATCTGTTCATGCACCTTACCTGATAACATGTAGTTGATGAGGGCGGTGATGTCTCGTAATAGTATCTGGCCCGCATCCCCAGTTGCTCCAAAAATTAAATCTTTAATGTGCTGGGGAGTTAGGCCGTCCAACCCACCAGCAGATCCATTTTTAAATGACATCACCGCCACTTTCACGTCTTTTTCAGTTGCCTGTAAACATTCAACACAAGGCTGAGTGGAATTAATCGGGAGGCAAGGCGGTGATAGCGATGGTGGATGCTTGTCAATCAGGGCTGCTAAAGTTTCTGGTGTATTTGGCGCAATGGTGTCATTAGTAAACAAAAGCTGAGCAGCTCCCTTCAAGTCTCCATCACTTATTTTAGTCTCCACTTTATTGAAAATACTATGAGAATTTTTATTCTGCCAATGTGAATGTTGTTGATTTGAATTTTGAATTTGTGAAGAATTATCTGTCCTATGGTTGGATTGTGTGTAACAGTTATTTTTTATTGTGGTAGTGAGAGATTGTTTTGTATTTTGAGAGTGGAGAACTTCGAAGGGAAAAGCCAACAATTGTTCCCAAGCACTTTCAGAATTTTCATTTAAAACTTTCTTAATTTTAATAGACAAATTTTGAGCGACTGAGATACGTGCACCGCGGGGAATGCGCTTAACAATCGAAGTGGATGATTTTAATTTAGAAAGATATTGCCAAAATGGTTGTGAGTTACAAAATTGAGCCTGAATGGGAGTTTGAGATAAATGGGTATCAACGTTGACAGAATGTGCATCTTGCGAGAGAGATTTGTGGCTCTTTCCAATATGCACATTGAGTCCTCGCTGACCCTTAAAAAAACGTGCTTGGGAGCAATGAGGACACTGCACCAGCTCATTACCGTCATACGATGATCCAGCATTGGTAGTACCGGCAGGCTGCGACCTTCTACATATTATACTAGATGTATGACTACTCATTTTATGAAATAAATGACCCCAAACTACTTTGGAAAAATCTTAAAAGTACATTATTACCAAAGAGTAACGATTGTTTGTCTTCATTTTTTAACGACCCCACAAAAATAAACGACTATTTTCTAAATATCGCAGGTACGTCTGACGTTAGCATTTCTACGCACACTTTCTTTGAGTTTCATAATTACAGTGATGCTGTGTTTCGGTTAGAAAACATAAGTTTAGACGGGTTGATAAAAATAATAAAAAGCCTGAAATAACGTAGAAGGATGTGACGCTATCACGTTGGATATGCGGATAATGACGTTTCCTTATACAATAGATTGCATAAGAGATATACTCAACACTTCAATTTCTACGTCAACATTCCCTGATATCTGGAAACTGCTATTGTGCGTCCAAGATAATGAAAAAAGCAGTCTGTACCCAGCTAACGCACTATCTCGAGCAAAATAGTATCTTGCCTGACGTACAATCGGGATTCAGGAAAGGGCGTAGCACGGTTACTGCGTTACTCGACGTTACAGACTATATACTTTGTGCTCAGGATGAAGGAATGTATACGATACTGGTATTACTTGATTTTTATAGAGCATTTGACTCAATAAATATTAACCTTTTGTTGTCAAAACTTAATTACTACGGATTCGATCGCCAAGCTCTTAAATGGTTCGATAGTTACCTTAGTAATCGTCAACAGTATGTGAAGCTGCAGTGCAATGACGAATCGTCACTGGTGTCTGAAAAAGTGCTTGTAAATAGAGGAGTACCGCAAGGCTCTGTCTTGGGACCAGTCCTATTCATATTGTACTCAGCCGATATAGCAAATTTAATTAAACATTGTAAGTTCCATATATATGCGGATGACATACAAATATATATATCTTTCAAAGCATCTGAAATAGACACGGCCATAGCCAAATTAAATAGGGATTTGACAGAAATCGCAACCTGGTCTATTAAAAATATCTTGCTTCTCAATCAAAGACAAAGTACTTCGTTTTTGGCAGTAAACAGCAATTACGTAATATAAGCCCTTCAACAAAAGTCGCAGTTCTAAAAGAACTTATTGAGCGGGTGTATGAAGCTCGTAATTTAGGCCTTCACATGGATTGTGACTTGCGCTTCGAGAAACATATCGCAAACTCTATTAAAAGTTGTTTTTATAAGCTTAAAGTCTTATACAAAGTGAGACCGTTCCTAAAAGAAAGTTTACGTATTCAGCTTGTTGAGTCACTTATTTTATCAAAATTAAATTACATGGTTTTTGGACCGCGTTTGCTAGCGCGAACCCAAAAACTTATTCAAAGAGTGCAGAATGCCTGCGCACGTTTTTGCTTCGACATTCCGTTGAGAGCTCATATAACACCATATCTCAATAGGCACTCCATGCTCAAAATGAAACATCGCCGTAAACTACACCTGGCATGTATTCTCTTTGACGTGGTTAATTTTAAATCACCGATATTTATTTGAAAAGTTAACCTGGGCGGCTAGCCGAAGATCTCAAGGCTCGCGGCAGTGTGCAGCGCAGCTCTTGACGCAACGCCATTGTTCAGCCACTTTTAGGGGTAGTTTCCGATACGCAGCCTCGAAGTGTTGGAACAATATACCACCGCCAGTAAGGAACTTGCGAAGTATTCATAGTTTTAGGAATAAACTTAAAATAATGCTAAATATCCACCAGAAACAAGAGGAAACTAAACTGCACGATACGACTGTAATGTAATAAATACATTATTATCACTAAATGTTGTTATTTTTAATAAATACTTTAATTTAAATTTTTACTAACGAATTATTTTCTAACAAAATATTTGTATTTTCTATAGTTAAATTTGTAATTTTTCAGTATTGTTTTCTTTAATAATTTGTAATCACTCATTGTTTTCTTTATTGTGTTACTAGGCACATTATAATAATTGAAGAGCGTGGTTCTGAGTGGGATTCCGTGACATCACTCAGGGTCCCAACAGAAGACCAGCGTTGTTCATGCCCAGCGTGAGCAACATAATGCTGAGTTGGGTCCTGTTTTGCAACAATGCTGTGTATTTTTTATACTAGGTTACATTTTAATTTTTATGTTTCATATATAGTATATAAGTGTAACAGCTAAGTACTGATGTTGTTTTTGTTGCAAAATAAATGATTTTTCTTTCTTTCTTTCTTTCTTTCTTTCTTTCTTTCTTTCTTTCTTTCTTTCTTTCTTTCTTTCTTTCTTTCTTTATTTATGGACTTAATAGCCAAATAGTTAGTAGTTAGTGGTCGCCCAGACAGTAGGTCGATATTCAACCAACATTTATTAATGACTTATTAATTAAATGATAATCTAGCCAGAACTTATTAAGTATAATACTTAAATTCAAAATTTAAAACCACCCCCAACTGATCTCAGTATGTATAATCTGTTCATTGAGACCATTCCAATGAGCCCAAACTCTACATCTCTTATGCTATATGTTTGTTGAGGAGTTGAGTAGGTATTCTCCATCTTCCGGGAGGAGTCCCAGCATCAAGTCAAGCTACCGTGTTCTTAAAATATCGTTGAAGTAAGAGGATACCGAATTTTGAATTGATCAGATCTATGAAAATAGATTTTATAATATCAAAAAATCTCTTAGTCTTAAAACGGCTGAACGAATTTTCAACTCTCGATGAAGGCACCTATCGAATTAAATCAAAATCGGCTTATCCGTTTAGGCGTTACGATGCCACAGATAGACACACACATACACAGCATACACAGAGACACAGATACACACGTCAAACTTATATAATAACCCTTCTTTGTGAGTCGGGGGTTAAAATTTGGACATGGTCTAGAATGCTGCTCTACGTATGATGGGAGGTTTATAAAAACCACTTCATATTATGGAGTATGAACTGTGTCCACCTAACTTTATTTGAGAAGATAATACTAGCTAGGTATACCATACTGCCCCAAGTCACAATCTTGTGCGAATAACATCACTGTTGATGCTTATTGCTTTCAATTTAATACTATTTTTTACCCCTCAGGCCCTGACACAAAAAGAGGGGTATTATAAGCTTAATTTGTGTAGGTATCTGTGCATGTGATTGTCTGTCTGTGACATCGTAGAAACAAGATGAACCGATTTTGATTTAGTTTACTTAAAGCTTATCTTTGTTTCAAGAAAATCCGTGCAGCCGTTTGCAGATTGTGACCTCTTTTCTAGTTGATGAGGATACGAGAGCAAATTTTCAAGATTTGATCATTTCGATGATATTGCAAGAACATGATAACCTTGACATAATGCTGGTGGCGGCAAGCGGCGGATACTCCTCGGGTCCGACAATGCGAGAGGCCTGCGATGGCATCAGCGAGCTGCTGGCTTCGCAGACATCGGATGGCTGGACTGATGCGCTACCAACCACACGCAAAAAGGGCCGACATACGGCCTAGTTGTGGGAAAGAGCCCGAGCACCAAGTACCAAGTAAGACATAAATGCTGGGGCATCTCCCGAAATCTATAGAATACTCTAGTCCTCACCAACTAACAAAAAGCAAAAATATCGTGTTTAGGGTCGTTGGAATGATCTTAACAGAACATGATATGTGGAAATTTCAAGTATCTACCAATTACGGTTTCGGAGATACCTCCCTCTGACAGACGGACGGACAGCGAAGTCTCAGTAATAGGGTTCTGTTTCTTAATAAAGGGGTCACCAATGAAGCCATCGTCAACAATGACGCCATCGTCAACAATGACGTCGGTCGTAGAGGATAATTAACTTATAATATAATAATGCGGTTGGAACATTAGCAGTTCCGAAATAAAAGCATAATGATAAGCTATTTCAGTAGTAAATGGGAGTCACGTTTTTGTGTGCACGTTACAGTAAAATATTAAAACATAACTTATCTACGCATTTATTTGTTTGATTACAAAATGATTAGTGTTTTATTGCACCAATGAATAAGTAGTAAATCTAAGATATTTTTTGCGAGGAAGTTAAGTATCAGCCGACGACGGATAAAATAGTTATAAAACAATAAATAGTTTACAATGTGACGTTATTTTGCTTATCAAAATTATAACCACTAATCATAGTCTGTGAAGCAAACATACACTTGCAAACTAGTTGGGCATGGCTATAATAAATTAATTTGATCCGAGGAAGGAAAACATCGTGAGGAAACACCGGACTTAGAAAACCGGCAGGATTATGATTGTAAAACTGTGTTAGTGGTGATGGACATGCCTGTATCAATGAAATAATGCTCTGATTCCGTCCGTCCGTCCGTCTGTCTGTCTGTCCGTCCATCCGTCCGTCCGTCCGTCCGTCCGTCCGAAAATAATAGAGGGTCCCCATACAAGAAACGTGTTTTTTTCGGCATTTCACTCCATCTATGAACGCTTAGTTAGGTAAACGTCCCATAGATGGCGTTATATTGAAATGTCGATCCCTAACTCCTTTGTTAGACGTTAGATGGCGTTATTATAAATAAAATGTTCATTAATTAATATTTTTTGCTGGCGAAAAATGATAGTGGTATTTTTTGCTCGATCTTATAAAATACTGTAGTGTGGTACGGAACTCTACTAGTGCGAGTCCGACTTGCACTTGGCCAGTTTATTTCTACAAAGCAATTACAACCTTATCGTATGACCATAGGGATTAAATTGTATTTGTCAAAACATCTGCAGTGCACCATCTTTTTATATTATGTCTATGCTTTTAACCGGGCTAAGGCGTCAAACATCATCATCATCATCATCATCATCATCATCATCAGCCTCATTTTTGTAGTAGACGTAGGCCCCTCCAAGATGCGCCACTGAGCCCGATCTTCGGCTCTTCTCTTCCAGTCACTGCCCACCGCTTTGCGTATGTCGTCGCTCCACCTGGTCACAGGACGTTCTGCGCTATGTTTGCCGATTTGCGGTCACCACTCTAAGACAAGTCTACCCCAATGGTTATCAGACCTGCGGCAGATATGACCAGCCCACTGCCACTTCAGCTTGCTAATCTGTTGAGATATGTCGATAACTTTAGTTCTCTGCCGATTTACTTCGTTCCGGATTCGATCCCGCAGAGAAATACCGAGCATAGCTCTCTCCATAGCTCGCTAAGCAATTTTAAACTGGTGGACCAGTCGAACTGTGAGTGTCCACGTCTCGGCTCCGTATGTCATTACAGGTAGGACGCACTGGTTAAAGACTTTTGTCTGACTTTACTGAGACCACTCTGTCTGTGTGTTTGTCTGTCTGTCCGTCTGTCTGTCTGTCTGTCTGTCTGTCTGTCTGTCCGTCTGTCTGTCTGTCTGTCTGTCTATCCGTCCGTCTGTCTCCAGGCTGTATCTCATGAACCGTTATAGTTAGACGGTAAAAATTTTCACAGATGATGAATTTCTGTTGCCGCTATAACAACAAATACTAAAAACAGAACAAAGTTAAAAAATGAAGGGAATGGGAACCCCATTCAAAAAAACGTGTTTTTCACTAAAGCGCCATTTATGAACGATTGTTTACCTCAGTGTTTTTCAAACTTTTTCATGACGCGAACCCCTTAGTATGAAAAAAAAATCGCATCCCCCTACTTGCACTTTTTAGGGTTCCGTACCCAAAGGGTAAAACGGGACCCTATTACTAAGACTCCGCTGTCCGTCTGTCTGTCTGTCTGTCTGTCTGTATGTCTGTCTATCTGTCTGTCTGTCCGTCTGTCACCAGGCTGTAACTCATGAACCGTGATAGTTAGACAGTTGAAATTTTCACAGATGATGTATTTCTGTTGCCGCTATAACAACAAATACTAAAAACAGAATGAAGTTAAAAATAATAGAGGTCCCCATACAAGAAACGTGTTTTTTTCGGCATTTCACGCCATCTATGAACGCTTAGTTAGGTAAACGTCCCATAGATGGCGTTATATTGAAATGTCGATCTCTAACACCTTTGTTAGACGTTAGATGGCGTTATAAGAAATAAAAAATGTAGTGTGGTCTACTACTGGGGGACCAGGGTAAGAGAAACAACGTATACTCTTTACATAATGATAGCTCTATATTGATTAACCCAAATACTTAAAGATACTTATCTTATATACTAACATTATCAGATAGTACGTGATACATCAAAATGTCTCATTCTTTCGTATTACGTGTTTATCACCTAGACATGTAGTCACACCCTACATCACCGGCTTTTCTAAAATAATTTTAAAAAACCATAACCATAACGTTAATTCATAAAAGGTGCATGTCGCGTGCACCTTTGCAAATATTTCAAGTCAGCATTCTGAGCACAACTAATTTGCTTCTTTGACATTATTCGTTTGTTTACATCAATAAAAGTAGGTATTAGGTATTATTACATAATTTACTGCTTACTGCTTTGTCCTACTGTAATAATCGAAAATTAAAGATTCAGAAAAAAAAATTACACAATAAACAACAATAACATTAGATATTTAGCCCTTTACTGACTAAGTACTATGTTTTAATCACAATAAACATCTTATATTCCTGTATTCCTACTAATAAACAACTTAATACAAATATAACTGTAACTATTGTCTAAACATTCACATTACTTTTACATTAGATCCTAAGTCTTTAATTATTTATAAGGTCTTAGATACCACGTATGTAATTGACTTCTAAAGTTATTCAACACTAATAACATATCATTCTTCTTTTAAGTAATAATGTTACATTTTAAGTCAACTTTCTTTTTCTTTAGACCTTTTTTTTATACATTTTCCCTTGCTTGGGCTTGTGCTAATTTCGCAACTCAACATTTTAACGCATATCCTCTTGCGTTTTACGTAATTTGGTAAAAATTATAGAGCGGATCAATTTGTGAACCGTCAAAATGCGAAGGTATCCTACCTACCTAAACACCAACTCATATGTGGTGTAACGCGTTTCACTTTCCTAGCATCATCTTTTTGTATTGCCTGAACCCCTTTTAATACATTCACATGAAAATCCTTATCATGGTTATTCTTCTAATATGCTGCAAATATTCTTACTAATGAATTATTCACCTTCATTCACATTCATTAAAACTCCTCTTCTTTGCATAAAATTACTATTTCCTTAAGCAATTCGTCTGGCGATTTTGCTGATCAGGATTTATAGTTATCATATTTGCACTCCATTATTTTATGTAAAGATACTATATCCTTCAGTAATTCGTCTCGCGATATTACTGATCAGGATTTATAGTGAGCATATCTATACTCCATTCTTCTACATAAAGCTACTACTTCCTTCAACAGTTCGTCTCGCGATAATGTCGATCAGGATTTATAGTGAGCATAACTACGTAGTTGATTTATCAGGCAAATATAATATGCAACCTTAATTTTATTTAGCGGAGGCCCTTTTATTTCTTTTTCCAATAACTCTTCGAACTCTATCTGCCCCATCTACACATTGTTATATCATGCATAACTACACATTCTTTATTCATACTAATGGGTATATATTTTAACTACTTTACACCACGGTACTATTGACACGTAGTACGAACATTATTATTATTGGGAACACTTTTGTGCCCGATTTACTAATTCACACACAGAGGAATCTATACCGATTTTATAAACTTGTAAAAAAAAACATCTTGACCATAAATTTAGTAGATTTGCAAAGTAAACTACTTATCAAAAGCATAACATTTATGCATTACCAAGAAATTAAATTTTAACACCTATTGAGACCCTGTATCAATAAAAAAAATACCTTCCGTATGATCTATACTCAAATTAACTCAATTAACTATCATTGTGAGAAACTGCTAATTCGTCAAGAAACAAAAAATCCTTACTCATCGCATTCCTAATACTCATTCAACTCATAATGTGTAAACCACATATTAGACACGGCTGTTATTTTATTATGTAATTACCACGTGCCGATCTGTAAACATTACTATTATGCCCTCGAAACTGCATAAGTGCATACTTTCGCGCTTTATTGGCATCGACCTTAAGCGGTTTAATCGCGATCGTAAAACAAATTCATTAACAGCTTTTTGTATTTATCATACGTGAGCATTGAATCATACAATTTCATTTTATCGATTTTATCCCACGTTGCTGTCTCATCTCCCGTCATTTTTAGCAGAAAACTAGCTACCGTTTTTAACAAAAACACTTCTTGAGCCATATTTTCTGTTTCCGGTAACTTATCTAAACAATTTCCTGACTTATCTAATTAATTCTAACATTTTAGCTCAATCAGCAAAATAACAAAACTATATCTTCTGAGAAATTTGCGGCTCGTAGAGAAATCATCTCTTTGCACTCTTGTAAAAAATTATAATAGTCTCTATTTTCAAAATTTAAAATTATCCCCTTGACGCCGATTAGGCCTCAATTTAACAATTTGGTCTTTTATCAATTTAAATTGTAAGTACATTAATTTTTTAATACGTAAATGCAAAAATGACCAAAAATACATTTCAATTAATATTATTAAGTAAATACTATGTGTCCATAAGACACTATACTATACATTAAAACATGGTACATAAAAAGTTACGTTGACATTAATTATTTATATTTCACACGGTGTTAACAACTCGCCTAACTTCCGAAACTCGTCCCTGATCCATGCCTTATGGCAATGACGTAAACATACATTATTATCCAAATATGGATTTCGACAAAACAGCAAATATAAATATACTGGTGATATTGAGAGGACTTCAGCAATTCTCACTTCTTCTTAATAGTTGACGTGTGGTAATATGTACACCCCATGTTGCAACGAATAAAAATAAAAAAACTCTCACGTTGTCTCTCCCTGGTGCCTTTATGTGCCACGATGAATCACGCTGATATCGAGTGGACAGTCTGCTCCGTCGGTTGAGTGTAGATCACATCCAGGGTCATCAGAATATCCGGGGTTGTCGCCATCTTCTCATGTCGTGCAGCGCCAGTCGTTGCTGCCATGCCGTACATCAGCTCGTTGAAATGGCGTCCCGATAAAAGAAAAATATGTTAATAAAAGAAAAATAATCCTGGTATGGTCGCCATGTAGTGTGGTCTACTACTGGGGGACCAGGGTAAGAGAAACAACGTATACTCTTTACATAATGATAGCTCTATATTGATTAACCCAAATACTTAAAGATACTTATCTTATATACTAACATTATCACATAGTACGTGCTACATCAAAATGTCTCATTCTTTCGTATTACGTGTTTATCACCTAGACATGTAGTCACACCCTACATGTTTATTATTTATTTTTAAAACTATACTTTCGTACTTTGTTTTTTTTTCTTTTACTAAGGCTTCGCGACCCCCTGCGACCCCGTTACCGAGGCTTAGCGTGAACCGTACGTGTGCAAGTTGTACTCGCACACTTAGGGTTCACGCGTCCGACTCGCACTTGGCCAGTTTATTTTTAATGGTAATAAAATGATACATTTTTTTACTGATAACACATCTACATGTGAATTTAAATTACTATGTTAAAGCACAAATCAATAGGCGGGATGGTTTTTCAGTAAAGTGTACCACAAAAGTGCTCAGGTTGTGTGATTGTGTGATTAGCCTAAATAATTAAAGATGCGTAGCCAAAGACACTATTCCACGCGGACAAAGTCGCGGGCACAGCTAGTAGTATTATAAAAGTCAATGGCCTTTGGCCAAAAACTTTGTAGGGTTTTACACCGCGACGTGACGATTCGGTGAAGCTTGACGCAGTGAGACGCGCGGCGCGGCTGAATTATCTCAATGAAATTTGTATATTTTTGTGTAGTGAATAAATGGGCGTTAGGGTTAGCTCAAACCGCGACGTGACGCGATGAGACGCGGCGAGCACTTTTTGAGAGAGTGATACAAAAATGAACTTTATTTACTACATAAAAGATACACATTTCATTGGGTTACTTTGGCGGCGTCAGGCTGCGCCACGCGGCTCAGAAAGAAGTCGCGTGACACAAAATAGAACTTTATATGCTACACAAAAAGATACAAATTTCATTGAGATAATTCGGTGGCGCCGCCCGTCTCACTGCGTCGAGCTGCGCCGCGCAGAGAGTACCCGCGCGGCGCAGCTCCAAAACCAGAAGCATGGTCACGTCGCGTCGCGTCTCGGTGTGAACTGACCCTAAGGAACGATCAAAAATTGATGCCATCAACGCCAACAGCTGACTGACAATCAGTCATATTGTTTTGCTTTTATACAGGGTCCATGTGTCGATTTGAACGATCGAAATCCATGGACTTAATAATAATAGCTATTATTATTAAGTCCATGTCGAAATCTCATCGACTTCGACTGATAAGAGTGCCACTTGTCTACGCATTTGTATGGAAATGTTGATCGACGAGATCGAATTTCGTCATCGTTTCGATAAGTGATGTACCATTGTCTAGCACTCGTTAAAAACGAACGTCACTAGTCATTTCCATGAAATTTCTAAAGCTTATGCCAATTTCCATACATTTTGAACTAATCGAACTTCGTCATCGACGGTAAAAATGTGTCTTTGTCCTGATGTATTTGTACCGACTGGTTCACACCAAACGCGATCAGGCTAATACGTCACGTTTGGTCACGGGTGATGTCAATTAGGCAAGAAACATACTTACATAGACCGCGAAAGCATAAATTTTTTTTGATAATGCCGTAATCAGATAAAATAAAATCTAACGTTTCAAGACAGACTAGGCAACAATCCTGCATGCACTTAGTAATTTAATCACGAGGGATAACAAACTTATCGTTTTCTTTTTCATCGTCTTAATATTCTTAATACTCCCGTGATAAGAATTTTCGTATAAAACACAATGTATCGACTGTATGACCATAGTTTGACTCACAGAAGCAACTAGCAGGTAAGACGATTAAATTTTTAATTGTAAATTAATGTTCGAATTAATCAATCTATAGGTGACATTTTTGTATTTCATTTTATAAACTCATAAAATGTTTAATTTGAAAACTCCCCGATTGACTCTTGCTTATTTTTTGAAGCGATCAGAACTGTCAAATTTGTTCTCATACCTATATCAAGTAGAAAATAACTTGCGGTCATGAAATGCTCTTTAAGGTCCCAAACACAAAAGTTTTGAATCAATGTTACCTATATTATAAATCTCTAGCTAAAGTACATTTGATATAAGAGAGTAAATAGAGATAAAAGAGAGTAATAAATATAGATTCTTTTAGTGATTTTAATAGCTACGGGGAGTTCAACACTAATGTAGTTCAGTAATCCATGAAATGCAAATATTAAATTACCTGTGAAGTCTAGTGCCACATAACGTTTCACCTTTAAAAAAACTTAGGTACCTGTACTTTGATTTTAAATTAACATTGCTATTGGATATTTGCAGTTACCATGAAATTCTTCATCGCATTCGCCGCCGTAGCCGCCGTCGCAGTCGCTGTCCCCGTGCAGCGCCTGGTTACCCCTGGTTTGGCCGGACCCACTCCCATCGTCGATGGAAATGGACAACCTATCGCCATTGGACCTGCTGTCGGTGATTTCAGCCCTGTCTCCGTCGGACCCGCCATTGTTGGCGTCAGCCCCGTCTCCGTAGGACCCGCAATCGTTGAAGCCAGCCCTGTCTCCGTTGGACCCGCAATTGTCGACTTCCCTGTCCAGCCTTCTCCTGTTATTACTCCTTCTCCCGTCGTCACTCCTTCTCCCGTCGTCATCGGTGACGTCCCCGCTGGAGCAACTCCCCTAGTCCAGATCATCGTGAACGTCCAGCAGCAGGAGTCCAGCCCCGTCGTGGCCCCCGCCCCCGTCGTTACCCCCGTTGAAGAAGTCTACGTGCCCGGCCCCGTCAACGTTGTCGACCACCCCCTCAACCCCATCGTCGAGCCTATCCAGGTTGTAAACCCCGTGGTTGTCGAGCCCATCGTCCCCGGCCCCGTCAACGTTGTCGACAACGTCGTCATTGAGCCCGTACAGGTCGTCAACCCCATCGTCCCCGGCCCCGTCAATGTTGTCGACAACGTCGTTGTTGAGCCCGTGCAGGTCATTGACCCCATCGTTCCCGGCCCCGTCAACGTTGTCGACAACATCGTTATCGAGCCCGTCCAGGTCGGTACTCCCATCATTCCTGCTCCCGCCATGACCATCCCTCAAACTCTCAACTAAGCTTTACTTGAATGGAAGCTGTTTAGATGTTATGTGAAAAAATAATCAAGAACAAGGATCAACTTCAAGATTGAAATATACTTACTCTACGTCCTTTTTATTCATTATTTGAATAAATGAATATCTGTTCTATAATTCAGTGTTTATTTATTAAAACAAAATGTGTTTGGTAGTCTTTTTGAAATATAATACTCAGCATTATTTATTTATATCCGCCTCAGTGCAAGCAATTTCAATGTCACTTTCAAGTTATTTCGTTGAATAATTTAGATCCGAGAAAATTAGCTTAAAAAATCAGTTGAGTTGTATAGGTATAGTATCCTACCAACGTTTTTAAAATGCTGGGTATGGCAGAAGAAGCCTATGTAGAATAGAATGCTGTAGAAATGAGAAGTTGGTTGAAGAAGTATGATCAGAGTGACTCTGATGGATAAGGTGAAGAACAGCATGATAAGAAAATGTTGAGGTGTGGTAGAATATGTAGTGACAAAGATAGAGAAAGGGATGCTTAGATGTTTTGGTCATCTAGAGATGATGGATGAATGAAAATTGACTAAAAAGAGATGATGTGAGACGAGACATGAGACGAGTGTGAATAGGCCCGCCGGTAGAGGCTGACCTAGGGGAACGTAACACGATCACGAAAGATATGAGACGTTTTATTATAAAGAAAGGCCAAGTCAAATGTACCTATAACCGGCGAGTATGTATAAAGGAGCTCATGAAAGCAGAAGAAGCGAAGAGGTACGTCAGGATCGTAGCATGTGGAAAGTAGTAGTCTCTGCCTACCCCAACGGGAAAAAGGCGTGATTTTAGGTATGAATGTATGTTAAGTGAAGATGCTATCTAAGATAGAATCATACTTGTCGGCACAGACAAGACGCTGGATAACTGAATTTTATCCAATCCACAGAGCCACTATCCCAACCTTTCTTCCATATTGGCTGTCACCGAACATCATGCCAAAACTCAGCCAAATGAACAGTGACGTATCTTTTTAAGCAGCAGTCAAACAACAATGACAGTTTTATGGTTACGTGAGTAAAAATGACCCCCCCTATCCTATCCCTACTGACTACTTATGTCAAATTAAATGTTTGAACTACTATAACCAGAATTTAAATCGCTTCTTCCCTAGTTCTTTCGATTCTTAATATAACATCACACAGATAATGACGTCGTCTGAACAAAGTACCGTGCTGCAATTTTAAGGTTCCGAACCCAAAGGGTACCAACGGAACCCTATTACTGAGACTTCTCTGTCCGATAGTCCGTCCGTCCGTACGTCTGTCCGTTTGTCAGAGGGCTATATCTTTTAAAGTTCTAAGCTATAATAGGTAGACACTTCAAATGTTCACAAAGTATGTGTTTCGTCCCGTACCAATTTGATTTCGCGCCATTTTTACATCGCCTGTCCTTGGGCGTAATACGTATATCGTATGCTATGACATTTGGACTACATGTCATTTTTGACGTACGTCATTGGGCAGCTGTCATGGCGCGTGTCCAGCTATGACAATAAACTTTCATTTCGGTGACGAATCGAATTAACATCGGGGAGGAATTTTGCCTTTGCTTTAAACTAAAACTGAGAAATAGGGAATATGCATGAAGCTCAGATTTATTGGAAATAAATTTTTTTCGATTCTTTGTTGTCCTGGAGTTATATGTAAAACCTTTTTTTTTATTTAATTCCATCTTATTTGCTTAAAATAATAAGTTAAAAATGCAATTTAAGCGAGGGAAATTTAAGTTTGTAAAACAGATCACCATTGGTCGAATCGAAAGTTGACGTCAATATGCACTACTCCACGTGATAGAAACATTGAGCGCGGGAACATATAAATAAATGTATGGTGTGGTGTGGTCTTATTGTATTTATTTCCAAATATTATGTTTGCCGCGTATTATTGTGCAAAAATGTATATTACTAACCATTTAATATAGATAAAAATGAGTACGAGATTATAGAAACTGTATAATTTAATAAAAACATGCCATTGGCTAAATACAATAATTGCGCGGAGTCTTAGTTAAAGAAATAAACTGGCCAAGTGCAAGTCGGACTCGCACTCGTAGGGTTCCGTTTCATACTACAGTATTTTATAAGATCGAGCAAAAAATACCACATTTTTCGCCAACAAAACATTTCAATATAACGCCTTCTATGGACGTTTACCTAAGCGTTTATAGATGGCGTTATATCGAAATGTCGAAAAAACACGTTTCTTGTGTGGGGACCCCCTATTATTTTTAATTTTATTCTGTTTTTAGTATTTGTTGTTATAGGCGGCAACAGAAATACATCATCTGTGAAAACTTCAACTGTCTAACTATCACGGTTCATGAGATACAGCCTGGTGACAGACGGACAGACAGACAGACAGACAGACAGACAGACAGACAGACAGACGGACAGAGGAGTCTTAGTGATAGGGTCCCGTTTTACCCTTTGGGTACGGAACCCTAAAAGAAGCTAGTTTGCTTCAAGCGGCGTGTGTCTGACGTAAGTGCGTGACGTTACAATGCATTACCAAATAGCTCGGGAAATTATGGCGTTTAAACTGCTCAAATTTATTTGTATATTTAAATGTTTATTTAAAAAATAATTAGACTAATTCCAGCAGTATTTTATTTTTTTATCATGTTATATGGATGTAATGAGTGAAAAAAAAATATTTAAAAAAAAACATGCATATTCCCTATTACAAGTTCAATTGTTGTTCACGACTCGAGCGCGGCCGGGCGCAACTACCTCCCCTTCGACTTAGTTCTTTGCAATTCATAATTATCGGAACGGAGATACTTGCATTTCAATTCGTTAAATCAGTGATTCTAAATGGAAATATAATGTACGTTTATTATTTGAAATGACACTTTCAATGTATTTGAATGTATCCGATTTAAATAAGAGTACGGAGAGTACTCATAAATACATTTTTGACCATCTTCATAATAAAAGTTAACACATTCTTTTTTTGTAAATTATTATTATGATGGTATTTTAGCACGAAATAGTAAGTTACTTTCTTGTTTATCTGTCGGTCATTCCAGGTGTAATCTGACGACTTAAATTTCAAAAACTTTCCAATTAGTTATCCAGCTGAAAGTTTCAGGGAAGCTAAAATATCGATGAAAATGCATTCTATAGCGTGGTTAAGCAATAAATGTCGGTTAAAATTGATCTAGAATCAATTTTAACCGACATTTATTGCTTTGTCTTAAGCATGTTTTAAGTTTTTCGGGTATTTATCTAAAGAGAGTTAACTTAAAAAATAGAAAGTCTTAACTGGTTAAGTGCAAGTCGGACTCGCACTCGTAGGGTTCCGTAACATAAGCGTTTTTATTAAAAACAAATTTATATTTGCGGTTCGGAAAATGTGCTATATCTCAAAAACTACTGGCTTCTAACCAATTTTCGGTTAAAGTTTTATTGAGATCTACAGGATATGTTTTTTTAGATTTTTCACTTTTTACACACACATTTTACCACTTTAAAAGTGTAAAACTTTCAAACGAATGACTTTGACAAAATATTGTTTTAAAAACCTCAATGTCATTTTCAACGACCTATCCAAAAACATACCGCATGTTAAGGTGTGATTAATTTTTTTTTTTTATTTCTGTTCCTATGTATGGGGAGCCCCCCCTTAATCTTTATTTTTTTTTTGTATAAAATTCGTAAAGCTGTTCATAGAATACATCTACCTACCAAGTTTTAACTGTGTAGTCTTAAAAGTTTCGGAATAAAATGGCTGTGACATACGGATGGACAGACGGACGGACAGACATACGGACAGACATGACGAATCTAAAATGGTACGAAACTGCACAACATTTCTACCTTATAGAACTACGCTAGCGATACGAATTCAGAAGCTAGGAAACCCGACGATCCTGTAATATGTGCAGTTATAATGTGTAATGAAAAGTAAAACATCGACTGGCATAGCAATTCGTCATCTACATCTCATGTTTCAAATGGAAACCTACATCGGTTATCTTACTTCGCTTCGCTTAGCTCTCATGCATAGTTGGCTTTGAGTAACTCAAAGATAGTTGGGCGCTAGTTTCGTTTCGCTTATATTCCAATAATGAGGCCTGTGTTTAATCCATCATCGGCAGAAGAACAATCGAGTGTTGTTTGCCGAACTCAGCTGATCTTCTTAAACTTAAGATAACAAAAGAGAGTGCGTATACCACCATCATCCGAATATCTTTCTCAAAGATGATTACTTTATTAATGTTATTTCTTGAGAGCGAATTGATTAGCGACATGCTTTTATTCGATTGATGGCTGGTTCGTGCGAGTCACAACTCAAACCACCTTTTGCCACAGTAGTAGGAGCATTATATCGATGTTCCGCCTGACTTGTTGACATAAAAATAGCTTTTTACCCTCAAGGAGAACATCTGCCGGCGTATCCTTACGGTGTCCAGCCACAAAAAGCCCTAGTATTCAGGATCATTTTAGGCCTAGCGGATTTATTATCTTCGATGACATCATCGCTTAGCACCAGGCGAGATAGTAGTCAAACGCTAAGCCTATCAGCAGGGTTATTCTCAATCATTCGAAAGCAAATTCGAACTCGGAAACTGCCTTTACTTCGACTTGGATCTTTGCCATTCACAATGTTCCGATCGGTTAATTTTGATATATCAATTAGAAAAAATCTGTGATTTATTGGAAAGGTTTCCGCGCAAAACAGCTCGGGAATCAAAAAATGAATAAAATTAAAAATGAAGCTTCCGAATCCGAATATGTTTTCGAATGATTGAGAATAAGCGCAAAATAACTAACAAGGGCCCGGTGGCGTAATCGGGAGAACGTTCGGATTTGATGCCGTGGTACCGAGTTCAAACCGCCGTGCACCAATGGATTTTTCTATCGAAAAATTTATGTGCGCTTCTCACAGTGGCCCTCCGGTGAAGGAAAACATCGTTAAGAAACCAACAAAACCCCCGCATGGTGGTAGGACACTATCTAGTGTCCGCCTGGCCAGCTATCACCCTCAAGTTAGAAAATCTGTCACCAAACATCTAATGTGTCCGGCAGCTATCCTTGAGAGCCAGTTCCCATTCTAGGCCTAGCGTGCTTACCATCTTCGACCGCATCATCACTTATCAACAGGTGAGATAGTGGTCAAACGCTAGCCTATAACGTATAAAAAAAAAGAAGAAAAAAAAAACAAATAACTACAAAAACATTAGATTTTCGACAAAATTTCTAACGTGTTGAGACTCGAACCTGCAGCCTTTGCTTCATAAAGCAAGTTCTGTTCCACCTGATCCAATCATGTACATATGCAGCGTGGTGAATTTAAGAATAACAGTGTTAATCTGCACGTATAATTACGGAACCAGGAAGGATTCCCGTATACTGTTTTTTTTTTTTTTATTCATGAAAACTTTGTTATACATATACATTTGATCAAAGTATCATTTGAGAAGTGTTTACCTAATAGATTGCATAACATTTACATAAAAATATCCTGTTTTTCCCGTGTCCCACCAAAACCTTTATGTTTTTCAGGATAACCAATATTCTAAAAGTTATTCCATAGCTATGCTCACTTAAAGTTTCATTAAAATCCGTCAAGTTGTTTCGGCGTGATGAATTTTCAAACGGACATACATACAGACAAAAATTTTTAAAATTATATTTTCGGCATCTATAGCGTTCATAACGCTTCCCCTAATTTAAATTTAAAAAAAATATTCAATGTACAGTTTTCGCTTAGTTACTGTTTTATTATAGTATAGAAGATAGATAGATAGATAGATATGAAACCAGCTCCATCCAATAAGCTAGCGGCCCGTCCGACTTGTACTTGGCCAGTTTATTGTATAATATGGAGCCCACTCCATCCAATAAGCTAGCAGCCCATCTGATAGTAGTGTCAATTAACTATTTTACCCACACTTTGCTGTCCCTAACATTTCTGTATAAAATAAGGCGAATCGATTATATTGCACTCCAAAATAATATCAGGATCATTTCTATGATATTGAAGCACATTGGAAAACTGCATGTCATTTAACAAAATATTTTATTTCTATGAAATTATATGGTAACTCAGTATACGAAATATTCGCGCCACACAAAATATACCTGTCCGAAATCGGCATATACTTGTTAACTATCTTAGTAAATAAACATTTAGCCTGCGCTTTTGGTTAAGTTTATAGATAATCACTTAAACACACAAAACAAACCAATTTTACAATGTTTGAATGTTTTGATTATGTATACTGAGTTACGTTCATAGTTTCTAACTCGAAACAGATAGATAAGCTCCAATTGTTGTAAGTAGCTTTAGTTTGGTATACTTTCGTGCCGTCAAGTCGCCAGATTGCAAAGAGTGTTCAGAGAGTGTGCGTGCCTTTTTGCGCTGCCTGCTAAGTGACTTCGATTTCTCGACGTAATTTAAAAATTATGACTAATAAATCATATATTTTTGTAGTATCTGACATGTATAATCGACTCACATACGATATTTAAATATAAAAGTACTCTTTTCATGAAAACATTCCGTTTGTCTGTTGAGTTACATGTATACTCGGTTACTTTCGTGGTAACTCAAGAGAAATTCTTGGTAACTCCAGAGACAATTGCTCACTCCGCCACAGAATAATGAATAGTACAAGACTCCGCAAGCCTTTTACCTTGATATTTTTTCGTAAAACTGATTTTATTAAACAGTTTTATTATTATTATATTTTTTATTATTTAAAATTTATATCAATTATGCGAGTTACGTCAGTTATGAAGTTATCGTAAAAAATATACTAAGACCAGACTTTTTAGTAAAACGACGGTACAAATTTGCAATGCCGATTGATAGTTTCGACAAATGAGTGTAATACATCTATGTTATAGTAATGTCTATTTGTTGATTTTTAGCTTTGGACTTGATATGATGCCGTCCATTTGTTAAACCATTTTTGATTGTATGTCTTAGGCGTTACCCAATTTGTCTCTGGAGTTACTGATTGTCCCCAAATTATAAATTACGTTTTCAGTCATAACATACTCATTTTATCTATACTAATATTATAAAGAGAGAACATTTGTATTTTTGTATTTTTGTATGTTTGTAATGAGTAAGCTCAAAACTACTGAACCGATTTAAAAAATTCTTTCACTAATACATAGAATGGACTTTCGGAATGAAAATAGGCTATATATTATCCCGTTTAAATCAAAGGTACATTCGTGGAGACCTAATTTGCAACCTAAGTCGGCAAATAAACGGTCGAAAAAACACGTTTCTTACGAACGCTGCTTAATTGAAAATAGATAGAAGAATATTTTCTATGCAAGAGTTGTACAACTTAATAAGACCTACAAAAAAGTCCGCGACAGCATATGTCTATCTCTTCAGGTTGACTCACAGTAACCATTTTAATCTTAAAATTTTTGTTAAAAAATATTACATAACTTCCAAGGCTATTTTCAAGTATATAGTATTAATACTTATCCAAATAATTACGTTAATTAGCTTGGCCAAATTTAATTGGCCAAAAAAAAAAAGATTAAGGAAATTTTCCTCGTTTTATTAGTCACAATTATCCCCTGCGTTACCTGTATTCAATATTAGATACATTTTGAATGAAATATAAAACTTAGTCATAGTTTTTTATTTACTTTAAAATGCATAATCAATTACTGACATAATCAGTATTCCTATATTTTTAAGTTTTAGCACAAAACTAATTTACTTTTGTCTTTTGCGTTACCTCTAAAAAAACGTAGGACTACTTTTCAATTAAAACGAAATATTAGAGACATACAAATAGATAACCACTATGCATAATAACTCGACAATTGTTTGTATGAATTACTGCTGCTTTAAAGTTATACAATACTAGCAGCCCGCCCCGGCTTCGCACGGGTAAAACATATATGCCTACAAAATTTGCATCAGTTTGTTGCATCGAATATAAAATATGAACATATTTAACAATCATCGTCATATTTCATCCAATTTACACAAAACCTTAACGAATTATGCACCTAAACCTTCCTCATAAACACTCTGGCTATTTGTGAAAACCGCGTGATAATCCGTTCAGTAGCTATTGAGATTATTGCGAACAGACAGACAGACGCAGTGATGGACTTTGTTTTATAATACTTACTTACGTAGTGATATTGGACGGCCCTTTGGCGTAAAGGATAGTTACCCTGATACTGACCCGACGGTCGTTGGTTCTAATCCTAGCTATATACCAATAAAAGTTTTATGTGCATTCATGAATCATGAGTTTTCGTACGGTGGTAGTAGGATCATTAAATCTACCAAAAAGTAGCTTACCAAGGAGAACATCTGCCGCCGTAACCTTACGCGTTCCCCGACGCAAAATGTAGGGGTAATATACGTTTAACGTGTGTATCTGTGTGTCTGTCTGTAGCATCTTAGCACCTAACCGGATGAACCGATTTTGTTTTTATTTTGATAGTTTTTTTTTGTTTGATAGATGTCTTCATCAAGAGTTTTCTTAGCTTTGATTCATGACAATTTGTTTAATCGTTATAAAACCATGAGCTTTTTTCTAGTTAATTGCGCTATGAAATCAACTTTCATAGGTCTGGTCAATTCGAAAATCTTCTTCTTCAACGCTATTGTAAGAACATGGAAGCATTGACCTGATGCTAGGACATCTCCTGGACTCTACAGAATATTCAAATCCTTACCAACTTACATCTCAGATTTTAAATGTCGTATTTAGAGTCATTGGAATGCTTTTAATGAAAAACATAGATCAGTCGGGGTGGTTTAAAATATTATAGTACTAGCTGTTACCAGCGGCTTCGCCCGCGTTATTGTGTCTTTATGACCTTTGAGGTCTAGATCAATAATCTTTTAGCCCAAGTCACCATAGATGACCCCAAAGTCGAACTTAATATCCTCTATTGTTAAAGTCATTAATCATTTTGGTTAGGTATACGAAGTTGTGCTGTTTAATTGTTTGACTCAACACAAAAGTTCCTGATACATTTCTTACAAATAAATTATGGTAAATAGCTGCGCGAGCAAACATTTTTTATGACTTTTTATGACCCTGACAGTTTTATAACCTAACAAGAAGCGAAGCGAGCGCAATTTTTTTTTTATGATCTTTTATGACCCTGACAGTTTTTATGACCTACTATTTCAACACCGATAACCCTAGGGTTTAACTTGATATCCACTTATTTTAAGGTAAAATAATGATTATGATTATTGAAGGTTGAACTGTTTAAAATTATAAACTCGTTTTGATGCATGTGGCTATTTAAATACATAAAATGATAAAATATTACCTACAAAGAAGATAAGACAAATGCTTGCGCGAGCGTAGCTAGCGCTATCAATGCGCGAGCGAAGCGATGGTGAAGAATGTGTACGACTTTTTATGACCCTGACAGTTTTTATGACCTCCTAACACCGATACCACAAAGGT
The DNA here is from genome assembly GCA_954871355.1 of Cabera pusaria. Taxonomy (NCBI): domain Eukaryota; kingdom Metazoa; phylum Arthropoda; class Insecta; order Lepidoptera; family Geometridae; genus Cabera; species Cabera pusaria. The sequence continues at coordinate 17,725,278 of OX940902.1, forward strand.
TAAACTTGATATCCACTAATTTTAAGATTAATAATTATTATGATTATTGAAGGTTGTACTGTTTTAATCTTCGAGCATTTACCAATTGAGAAGTTAACGCAAGGCGTTCCCCTTTGCTGGCCATATAGCCATTTTTGGCCATATGAGCGTGCGTAACTACGCTGTATTTTTAATACTGTGTGCGTTTTTCAAGTTAGTGTGATTTGTGTGTGTGCAATGCGTGTTTACCTCGTCCCCCGTAAGTATCGGCAGAAAAAAATGTTTGCGGATTACAACGTTAACATCTCCATTGGTAAATGCTCGAAGGTTTTAATTTATTACTCGTTTTGATGCTATTATTGCGCGAGCGAAGCGAGCGCGAAAATTTTTTACGACCTTTTATGACCCTGACAGCTTTTATGACCAACTAAGTCAACATCGATGACCCTAAGGTTAAACTTGATACTTATTTTAAAGTTAATAATCATTTTGATTATTGAAGGTTGTACTGTTTTAATGTATGACTCGTTTTGATGCATGTGGTTATTAATATATAAAAGTTACTGAAATATTACCAACAAAGAAGACAAAATAAATGCTTGCGCGAGCGAAGCGAGCGCGAAAATTTTTTACGACCTTTTATGACCTTTACAGCTTTTATGACCTACTAAGTCAACACCGATAACCCTAAGGTTAAACTTGATATCCACTTATTTTAAGGTTAATAATCTTTATCATTATAGAAGGTTGTACTGTTTCAATCTATGACTCGTTTTGATGCATGTGGCTATTAAAATACAAAAGTTGCTGAATCATTTTCTACAAAGTAGATATAACAAATGTTGTGCGAGCACAGCGGGCGCTATCAATGCGGGAGCGAAGCGAGCGCGAAAATTTTTTACGACTTTTTATGACTCAGACAGTTTTTATGACGTAATAAGTCAACACTAATGACACAAAGGTTAAACTTGATATCTACTTATTTTAATGTTATTAATCATTATGATTATTGAAGGTTGTACTGTTTCAATTTATAAACTCGTTTTGATGCATGTGGTTGGCTATTAAAAATTACAAAAAATGTTGAAATATTACCTACAAAGTTAATAAAAGAAGTGCTAGCGCGAGCGCGAAAAATTTTTTAAACTTTTTATGACCCAGAAAGTTGTTATGACCTACTAAGTCAACATCGATGACCCTAAGGTTAAAATTGATACTTATTTTACAGTTAAAAATCATTATGATTATTATGGTTAATAATCTTTATCGTTATTGAAGGCTGTACTGTTTTAATCTATGACTCGATTTGATGCATGAGGCTATTAAAATACAAAAAATGCTGAAATATTACCTACAAAGTAGACAAAACAAATGTTTGCGCGAGGGAAGCGAGCGCGAAAAACTTTTACGGCTTTTTATGACAGTTTTAGTTTTGATGACCTACTAAGTCAACACCTATGACCCTAAGGTTAAATGTGGCTGTTAACACAAATGTTTCTGAATTACTTCCCACAAAGCAGATAAAACACGTTGGGCAAGCAAAGCTATCGCGTACATTTTGATGGCTTATAATGACCCTGACAGTTTTATGGCCTTATTAGGACACATCTTAAGTTTAGTCATTATAGATGGACCTAAGGTCAAACTTTTATGATTATGCAAACTATGTAAAGTTAACAAAAAATAAAGGCACCCACACTTAATTGCCGAAAAAGTATTCCCTGCCCTTTTATGCCCTATTATATACTATACTATTATTCTTTGTACAAAATTTCATCTGAATCGGTCAAGCCGTCTGGCCGAAAAGAGGCCACACATTCACAAAATTCCATAATAAAAATCTAGACACCCGAAATTGCCAACCAAAAAAATGAATTCGTTGTCCTTCCATGTCTTATTGACTGTCTGTGTACAAAATTTCAGCTAAAAAGGTTAACCCGTTTGACCGAGAGTAGGCCACACATTTGCAAAACTGGGTACCTAGACTTGACAGCCGGAAAAAAAGTATCCGATATCCTATTCTTTCCTATGAACTGTCTGTATACAACATTGCAGGCAAATTGGTCAAGCCGTTTATTCGAGAAAAGGTTTTATATTTACAAAATTCAATTTAAAATATCCGGACCCCCTGACTCGACAGCCAAAAAAAAAGTATCCTATATCCTATTCTGCCCTATGACACGTATTCATGCAACATTTCAGGCAAATCGGTCTAGCCATTTATTCGAGAAGAAGTCTTATATTTACAAAATTTAGTTAAAAATATTTGGACCCCCTGACTCGACAGCCAAAAAAACAGGGTTCTATATCTTATTCTACCCTATGAACTGTCTATATACAACATTTCAGGCAAATCGGTCAAGTCGTTTATTCGAGAAGAGGTTTTATATTTACAAAATTCAATTTAAAATATCTGGACTCCCTGACTCGACAGCCAGAAAAAAAGTATCCTTAATCCTATTTTGCTCTAAGATATGTATTCATACAAAATTCCAGGCAAATCGGTTAAGCCGTTTATTTGAGAAGAAGTCTTATATTTACAAAAATCAATGAAAAATATTTGGACCCCCTGACTCGATAGCCAGAAAAAAAGTATCCTTTATCCTATTCTACCCTATGAACTGTCTGTATACAACATTTCAGGCAAATCGGTCAAGCCGTTTATTCGAGAAGAGATTTTATATTTACAAAATTCAATTTGAAATATCTGAACCCCCTGACTCGACAGCCAGAAAAAAAGTTTCTCAAATCCTATTTTGCTCTAAGACATGTATTCATACTAAATTTCAGGCAAATCGGTTAAGCCGTTTATTTGAGAAGAAGTCTTATATTTACAAAATTCAATGAAAAATATTTGGACCCCCTGACTCGATAGCCAGAAAAAAAGTATCCTATATCCTATTCTACCCTATGACATGTATTCATACAAAATTTCAGGCAAATCGGTCAAGCCATTTATTCGAGAAGAGGTTTTATATTTACAAAATTCAATTTAAAATATCTGGACCCCCTGACTCGACAGCCAGAAAAAAAGTATCCTTAATCCTATTTTGCTCTAAGATATGTATTCATACAAAATTCCAGGCAAATCGGTTAAGCCGTTTATTTGAGAAGAAGTCTTATATTTACAAAATTCAATGAAAAATATTTGGACCCCCTGACTCGATAGCCAGAAAAAAAGTATCCTATATCCTATTCTACCCTATGAACTGTCTGTATACAACATTGCAGGCAAATTGGTCAAGCCGTTTATTCGAGAAAAGGTTTTATATTTACAAAATTCAATTTAAAATATCTGGACCCCCTGACTCGACAGCCAGAAAAAAGTATCCTTAATCCTATTCTGCTCTAAGACATGTATTCATACTAAATTTCAGGCAAATAGGTTAAGCCGTATATTTGAGAAGAAGTTTTATATTTACAAAATTCAATTAAAAATATTTGGACCCCCTGACTCGACAGCCACAAAAAAAGATCCTATATCCTATTCTACCCTATGAACTGTCTGTATACAACATTGCAGGCAAATTGGTCAAGCCGTTTATTCGAAAAGAGGTTTTATATAAAATTCAATTTAAAATATCCGGACCCCTGACTCGACAGCCAAAAAAAAAGTATCCTATATCCTATTCTGCCCTATGACACGTATTCATGCAACATTTCAGGCAAATCGGTCTAGCCATTTATTCGAGAAGAAGTCTTATATTTACAAAATTTTGTTAAAAATATTTGGACCCCCTGACTCGACAGCCAAAAAAACAGGGTCCTATATCTTAGTCTACCCTATGAACTGTCTATATACAACATTTCAGGCAAATCGGTCAAGTCGTTTATTCGAGAAGAGGTTTTATATTTACAAAATTCAATTTAAAATATCTGGACTCCCTGACTCGACAGCCAGGAAAAAAGTATCCTTAATCCTATTTTGCTCTAAGATATGTATTCATACAAAATTCCAGGCAAATCGGTTAAGCCGTTTATTTGAGAAGAAGTCTTATATTTACAAAATTCAATGAAAAATATTTGGACCCCCTGACTCGATAGCCAGAAAAAAAGTACCCTATATCCTATTCTACCCTATGAACTGTCTGTATACAACATTTCAGGCAAATCGGTCAAGCCGTTTATTCGAGAAGAGATTTTATATTTACAAAATTCAATTTGAAATATCTGGACCCCCTGACTTGACAGCCAAAAAAATAGTATCATATATCCTATTCTTTCCTATGAACTGTCTATATACAACATTGCAGGCAAATCAGTCAAGCCGTTTATTCGAGAAGAGGTTTTATATCTACAAAATTCAATTTAAAATATCTGGACCCCCTGACTCGACAGCCAGAAAAAAGTTTCTCAAATCCGATTTTGCTCTAAGACATGTATTCATACTAAATTTCAGGCAAATCGGTTAAGCCGTTTATCTGAGAAGAAGTCTTATATTTACAAAATTCAATGAAAAATATTTGGACCCCCTGACTCGATAGCCAGAAAAAAAGTATCCTATATCCTATTCTACCCTATGAACTGTCTGTATACAACATTTCAGGAAAATCGGTCAAGCCGTTTATTCGAGAAGAGATTTTATATTTACAAAATTCAATTTGAAATATCTGGACCCCCTGACTTGACAGCCAAAAAAATAGTATCATATATCCTATTCTTCCCTATGAACTGTCTATATACAACATTGCAGGCAAATCAGTCAAGCCGTTTATTCGAGAAGAGGTTTTATATCTACAAAATTCAATTTAAAATATCTGGACCCCCTGACTCGACAGCCAGAAAAAAAGTTTCTCAAATCCTATTTTGCTCTAAGACATGTATTCATACTAAATTTCAGGCAAATCGGTTAAGCCGTTTATTTGAGAAGAAGTCTTATATTTACAAAATTCAATTAAAAATATTTGGACCCCCTGACTCGACAGCCAAAAAAAAAGTATTTTATATCCTATTCACCCTATGACATGTATTCATACAAAATTTCAGGCAAATCGGTCAAGCCATTTATTCGAGAAGAAGTCTCATATTTACAAAATTCAATTAAAAATATCTGGACCCCCTGACTCGATAGCCAAATAAAAAGTATCCTATATCCTATTCTGCACTATGTACTATCTTTGTACAAAATTTCAGCCAAAGCCGTTTGACCGTGAAGAAGTCCCAAACAAACAAACAAATAAACAAACTGACTTTCGCATTTATAATATTGGTGTTGATTGGTGTTGATTATATATATAGATGAATATTATAGTATTATATATATAGATGAAATATTATTTAATACAATAGATCATATTATTATACTATATACTAGAAGTGTCCCGCGGCTTCGCCCGCCTTAAAAACTTCTTTTATTTATTAAAAACTTTTCTTTTTTAAAAAGGATTCTATCAATAAATACATCAAAAAAGAATTAGCCAAATCGGATCACCCATTTTCATGTTATCGCGTGACTAAGGCGATTCGGGATTCATATTTATAAAACCCGAAAAACCCAAAGTTTCAGACTTTGTTGCCTACCCCACTTCGAAAAATCCTACAACACGTACATTATCTCATCTTGTTTCGTCATACAAACTATGATTGCCCGTTCCGTATCCGGGAGGAATTTTTAGATAATCTTTTCTGAGTGGATACCTACGTCATAATAACTATCTGCATTCTAAATTTCAGCGCAATCCGAAACAATATTGATTTTTAGACTTTGTTACCCCAGTTTATCCTGTTAGGGTGGCATTTTGAAAAAGTCTGAAACTCGTATTTATTTATTTATTTACAGAAGTACTTGTGTGAAATGTCGAATAAAATGACTATCCAAACTTTGAACCCCCGCTTCATCCCCTGAAGAGTGAATTTTGAAAAATTATTTCTTAACCTATGTCAAAATAACTATCTGCATGCCAAATTTCAGCGCAATCCGAAACAATATTGATATCAGACTTTGTTACCCCATTTAACCCCTAAAAGGGGTGGAATTTTGAAAGAGCATGAAACACGTATTTACTTACTTAAGTACTTGTGTTAAGTTTCAAATATAAAAAACTATCTAATCTTGTTTCTCCATACAAACTTTCAACCCCCGTTTCATCCCCTTCAGGGGTGAATTTTAGAAAATACTTTCTCAGAGGAAACTAACTTCGTAATAACTATCTGCATGCTAAATTTCAGCGCAATCCGAAACAATATTGATTTTCGCAATTTGTTACCCCATTTCACCCTCTTAGACCCCTAAGAGGATTTTAAAAAAAAACGGAAACAGATATTTACTTATTTTTTTACTCGAGCACTTGTATGAAGTTTCGCAAAGAAAATACTATCTAATCTTGTTTCTCCATACAAACTTTGAACCCCCGTTTCATCCCTTTCAGGGGTGAATTTTGAAAAATCCTTTTTTAGAGGTATCTAACGTTGTAATAACTATCTGCATGCCAAATTTCAGCGCAATCCGAAACATTATTGATTTTCACACTTTGTTACCCCATTTCACCCTCTTAGGGGTGTAATTTTAAAAAAACCTGAAACACGTAGTTACTTATTTTTTTACTGGCGCACTTGTATGAAGTTTCGAATAGAAAAGACTATCTAATCTTGTTTCTCCATACAAACTTTGAACCCCCGTTTCATCCCTTTTAGGGGTGAATTTTGAAAAATCCTTTTTCAAAGGTAACTCACGTTGTAATAACTATCTGCATGCCAAATTTCAGCGCAATCCGAAAAAATATTGATTTTCACACTTTCTTACCCCATTTCACCCTCTTAGGGGTGGAATTACAAAAAAAACCTGAAACACGTATTTACTTATTTTTGTACTGAAGCACTTGTGTGAAGTTTCGAATAGAAAAGACTATCTAATCTTGTTTCTCCATACAAACTTTGAACCCCGTTTCATCCCTTTCAGGGGTGAATTTTGAAAAATCCTTTTTTAGAGGTAACTAACGTTGTAATAACTATCTGCATGCCAAATTTCAGCGCAATCCGAAACAATATTTATTTTCACACTTTGTTACCCCCATTTCACCCTCTTAGGGGTGGATTTAAAAAAAAAACTGAAACACGTATTTACTTATTTTTTTACTTGAGCACTTGTATGAAGTTTCGGATAGAAAAGACTATCTAATCTTGTTTCTCCATACAAACTTTGAACCCCCATTTCATCCCGTTAAGGGATGAATTTTGGAAAATCCTTTCTTAGTACACCCCTACGTACTAGGACAAATATACCCTCCAAATTTCAAGTCTCTACGACCAGCGGTTTAGGCTGTGCGTTGTCTGTCAGTGAGTCAGTCAGTTAGTATGTCAGGACAAAGATTCTTATAGTATTAGAAGATACTAGCTGGCCCGGCGAACTTCGTACCACCTAACAGACAATGAATGTTGTGTTACCTTTTACATGAACTTAATTTAGGCTTTTATGAACGAAATACAATGAATACAAAAGATATATTAAGTTTAGTAATGTATTATTACAATACAGAAATATAATAAAAATACAATAATCAAGCATTTCAACCGCGTGTCAGCAAGACATGATGGAATTAAAAAATGTTATTATTGTTATAGATAAGTTATTAACTTGACATTAGTTTGATTGAGTTTAATTTTAATTTTAATAAACTAAATGATATAAATTGACATAATATATTAAATATGGATAATACAGTAAATGAAAACTATAATTTATTTAATAACTTAATATTTAATATACTAAACAAAACTATACCTAAGAAACAAATCCAATTAAAAACTCGAAAAAGAAATAAATGGATCACTCGAGGAATTAAAGTATCTAGCAAAAATAAACGATTACTAAATACATTCGCTACTTATTTCAAAAAAACCGTCCTAACTGACCACTTTAAAAAGTACTGTAAACTACTTAAAAGAATAGTTCACAAAGCAAAACAAAATCAGTATATAAAAGTAGTAGTAGTAAGTAGAGTAGCTCAGATAACAAAACTAAATGCATGTGGAGAATTATAAAGGAGCGAACAAATAAAAATGTAAAAAAAAAACAAAGAAAAATATCGAACTAAAGATCCATACTAATATAACGTCCGACCCCTTGCAAGTGGCGAACGCCTTCAATAATTTCTTTGCGTCGGTTGGCAAAATTGATGGCGTGTTACCGCCCTGCCAGCCCGCCATCCAACGTACGGAGAAAACAATGTTTTTAAGTCCCGCAGAACCGCACGAAATATGCCAAATACTAAAAAACTTAAAAAGCAAATATAGTTACGGAATAGACGAAGTACCCCCTATATTGATAAAAAAATGTGCAAAACAACTAACGCTACCGTACTACTTGCTAATCAATCAATCACTAACTGAAGGAACGTTCCCAGACTTACTCAAGACAGCTATAATTAAACCTATATACAAAAAATCTTCGAGATATGACCTCAATAATTATAGACCGATTGCGCTTCTGCCTACTTCTTCAAAAATATTTGAAAAAGTTATGCAGAAACGTCTTGAGTCGTTTTGTGAAAAATTTAAATTATTTGAAGACGCCCAAAATGGTTTTAGAAAAAACAAATCTACGACATTAGCAGTATATAAATACATACAATCAATTTTGGATATTATTAATGATAAAAAATATGCAATCGGAATAATACTCGATATGACAAAAGCTTACGACAAAGTTCAGTATAATATACTATTAAATAAACTATACGACATTGGAGTCCGTGGATTAGCACATAAATGGTTAACGTCGTACCTCATTAACAGAAAACAATACGTTGAAATTGAGAACTTTGATTATGACACGGAAACGATATATTCAATCAGATCTGAGCCTGTCCAGATTAATAATTCTATTCCACAGGGAAGCGTCCTAGGATGCATCCTTTTTTTAATATACATTAATTAGCTCCCAAAAACGATTGACGAATCCTGTGTATTATTCGCGGATGACATTTCTATCTTGACATCGTGTAAAAATAATAATAACCTATACCAAAACCTTACTGACATTTTAAATAAAATAATAAACTGGATGACCGAACATAACTTAGACGTAAACTTTTCAAAAACTAAAATTATGCAGTTTCACCCTCATCAAAAGCCCCTCTTGACATATCTTTTATATATAATAATAAATAGTATATAATTTACATTGCTAGGGATTGACATTGACACGAACATTACCTGGAAATACCACATAAAGAAAATTAAATCAAAACTTTCAAGCTTTACTTATGCCTTACGAGAATTAAAACAAGCAACCGATCTAAAAACTGCCATGACTGCATATTATGCATATATGCACTCACGGCTTAAATATGGCATAATACTATGGGGAAACAGTGTTGACGCACAAGATCGTTTTATTTGCCAAAAAAAGTGCTTAAGAATATTAGTAAATATAAAAATACCGGAATCCTGCAAGCCCCATTTCATAGACAAAAATTTTTTAACGCTAACGTCAATATATATATTTGAAATGTGCAAATTTATACGTAAATATATACATTTATTTTCTAAAAAAAAAAGACGGTCCTAGAGGAGACAAAACAAGGTTTAAATATAACCTCATTCACCCCGGCTCTAAAATGAAAATTCACAGTTCTGGTACATATGTGATGGCGGTACAGATATTTAACAAGCTTCCCGACTATCTCAAAGGTATAGAAAAGGATAATGATTTCAATAAAAATCTAAAGGACATGCTTATTAATAAAGCTTATTGTACGCTGAATGAATACTTAAATGACAAAACATTAAAAATAAAATACACCGAAATCAAAATAAATAAATATATAAATACATAAATACAATATATTATGATAATGATAATACATATAATATGATTTAATTTTAATTTAATTTTAATTTAATTTTAATTTAATTTTAATTTAATTTTAATTTAATTTTAATTTAATTTTAATTTAATTTTAATTTAATTTTAATTTAATTAAAATATGAATGATGAAATCATTGTTATAAACCGGTCCGCTGGCTCTTAAAAATGTTGCGATACCCTACTAGGGTTGTAATGTGTCATTTTATATTTAAGACTAAAATGTAATATTATGAATGCAATAAACGATTGAGTATTGAGTATACAATTGTCATTACTGACAGTATTTAAAATTTATTAACATTTTTAAAATCTACATAACTTGAACGCACAAAAACTTGAAGAATTTTTATATTTGACACTGGCTAAATACTCTAACCGTGTGGAGCAATGACCCTTATTAATTTGCGGTTTACCGTATCGACGGAATAAACAATTGAACATCAAATTATTGGCAGTTTTGAAACCCAGGAACATTTCGGAAAAATATTTTTTCTTATATAATTTTTTTAGGTCAATTATTCATTGTTTCTAATACTTATTATCCTATTCCTGACAAAGACAATTCTAAATAAACAAAAATCATAAAAATTGGTTCAGCCGTTCTTGAGTTATAAGTGTAGTAACTAACACGACTTTCTTTTATATATATAGACTAGCTGTTACCCGCGGTTTCGCCCGCGTTATTTGTGTCTTTATGACCTTTGAGGTCTAGATCGATGATCTCTTAGGCCAAGTCACCATAGATGACCCCAAAGTCGAACTCAATATCCTCTATTGTTAAAGTAATTGATCATTTTGGTTAGGTATACGTTGTGCTGTTTAATTGTTTGACTCAACACAAAAGTTCCTGAAACATTACTTACAAAGAAAATAAGGTGAATAGCTGCGGGAGCGTAGCGAGCGCTATCATTGCGCGAGTGACCATTTTTTATGACTTTTTATGACTCTGACAGTTTAATGACCTAATAATCAAGTCACTGTAGATGACTCTTAGGTCGAACTCGATATCGTCTATTGTAAAAGTCATTAATCATTACTTGGTAAACTTAACCAAGGTTTACCAAGTTTTGCTGTTTAAGTATTTGAGTCAGTCTAATGTATGAGGCGGTTAAAACATGCTATTATATGCTATATAGCGTTATTACTACTTTTATGACTTTTAATGACACTAAAAGTTTTTTATAACCTACTAAGTCAACACCGATGACCCTAAGTTTAAACTTGATATCCACTTATTTTAAGGTTAATAATCATTACGATAATTGATGGTTGTACTGTTTTAATTTATGACCCGTTTTGTTGCATGTGGCTATTAAAATATTAAAAATTGCTAAAATATTACCTACAAAGTAGATAAAACAAATGCTACAATTTTTTTTTACGACTTTTTATGACCCTGACATTTTTTATGACCTACTAAGTCAAAACCGATGACACACAGGTAAAACTTGATATCCACTTATTTTAAGTTTAATAATCATTATGATTACTGAAGGTTGTACTGTTTACAATTTATTAACTCGTTTTGATGCATGTGGCTAATAAAATACAAAATTTGCTGAAATATTACCTGCAAAGTAAATAAAACAAATGCTTGCGCGAGCGAAGCGAGCCCGAAAAAGTTTACGACCTTTTATGACCCTGACAGTTATGACCTACTAAGTCACCACCGATAACTCTAAGGTTAAACTTGATATCCACTTATTTTAAGGTTAGTAATCTTTATGATTATTAAAGGTTGTACTATTTCAATTTATGACTCGTTTTGATACATACGGCTATTAAAATACAAAAATTGCTGAAATGTTTTCTACAAAGTATATATAACAAATGCTTGCGCGAGCGGAGCGAGCACTACCACTTTGCGAGCGAAGCGAGCGCGAAAAATGTTTACGACCTTTTATGACCCTGACAGTTTTTATGACCTACTAAGTCAACACCGATGACACAAAGGTTAAACTTGATATCCACTTATTTTAAGGTTAGTAATAATTATGATTATTGAAGGTTTAACTTTAATATATGACTCGTTTTGATGCATGTGGTTATTAATATGCAAAAGTTGTTGAAATATTACTTACAAAGAAGAATAAACAAATGCTCGCGCGAGCGCAGCGAGCGCTATCACTGCGCGAGCGAAGCGAGCTCGAAATTTTTTACGACTTCTTATGACCCTGACAGTTTTTATGACCTACCAAGTCAACACCGATGACACAAAGGTTAAACTTGATATCTACTTATTTTAAGGCAAATAAAAATTCTGATTATTGAAGGCTGTACTGTTTTGATTTATGACTCGTTTTGATGCATGCGGCTATTAAAATACAAAAGTTGCTGAAATGTTTCCAACAAAGTAGGTATAACAAATGCTTGCGTGAGCGGAGCGAGTACTACCACAGCGCGAGCGAAGCGAGCGCGAAAAATTTTTACGACCTTTTATGACCCTGACAGTTTTTATGACCTACTAAGTCAACACCAATGACACAAAGGTTAAACTTTATATCCACTTATTTTAAGGTAAATAATCATTATGATTTTTGAAAGTTGTATACTGTTTCAATTTATGGACTCGTTTTGATGCATGTAATGTGATTTTGATGCATGTAAGTAATAAAAGTTGCTGAATTGTTTCCTACAAAGTAGATATAACAAATGCTTTCGCGAGCGCAGCGAGAGCCTTAACTGCGCGAGCGAAGCGAGCGTGAAATATTTTACGACTTTTATGACCCTGACAATTTTTATGACCTACCAAGTCAACAGCGATGACCCTTAGTTTAATCTTGATATCCACTTATGTTAAGGTTAAAAATAATAATGTTTATTTAAGGTTGTTTTATTTTAATTTATGACTGGTTTTGATTCTTGTGGCTAATTATATTTAAATGTTGTTGAAATAGTACCTAAAAAGTAGATAAAACTAATTATTGCGCTAGGGGAGCGAGTACTATATACGACTTTTTATGACCCTGACAGTTTGTACGACCTACTAAGTCAGCTCCGATGTCACAAAGGTTAAACTTCTTATCCACTTATTTTAAGGTTAATAATCATTATGATTATTGAAGATTTTACTGTTTCAATTTATAAACTCGTTGTGATGTATGTGTCTATTAAAATACAAAAAATACTGAAATATTACCTACAAAGTACATAAAACAAATGCTTGCGCGAGCGCAGCGAGCACGAAATTTTTTTACGACTTGTATGACCTGACAGTTTTTATGACCTACTTAGTCAACACCGATGACCCTTAGTTTAATCTTGATATCCACTTATTTTAAGGTTAATAATCATAATGATTATTGAAGGTTGTACTGTTTTAATTTATGACTCGTTTTGATTCTTGTGGCTATTAATATACAAACTTTGCTGAAATATTACCTACAAAGTTGATAAAACAAATTATTGCGAGAGCGCAGTGAGCGCTATTACTGCGCGAGCGAAGTGAGTGCTAAAACTTTTTACGTTTTATGACCCCGACAGTCTGTACAAAGTTAGTCTTTGTACAAAATTTCATCTGAATCTGTCAAGCCGTTTGGCCGAAAAGAGGCCACATTACAAAACATTTAAACATTTATAAAATTCCATAATAAAAATCTAGACACCCGAAATTGCCAGCCAAAAAAAAGTATTCGTTTTCCTTCTATGTCTTATTGGCTGTTTGTGTACAAAATTTCTAGCTAAAATGGTTAACCCGATTGACCGAGAGTAGGCCACACATTTACAAAGTTCAATTTAAAAATCTGGACGACTCAACTACCAGAAAAAAGGTATCCTGTGTGCTTCTATGCTATATGAACTGTAATATGTATAAAATTTCAGCTGAATCGGTCAAGCTGTTTAGCTGATAAGCCACACATTCACAAAAATCAATAAAAAAACTGAACACTCACACTCGATAGCCAAAAAAAGTATCCTATATCCTATTCTGCCCTATGAACTGTATTCATACAAAATTTCAGGCAAATCGGTCAAGCCGTTTATTCGCGAAGAGGTCTTATCTTTACAAAATTCAATTAAAACTATCTGGACCGCCTGACTCGACAGCCAAAAAAAAAGTATCCTATATCTTATTTTGCCCTATGACATGTATTCATACAAAATTTCAGGCAAATCGGTCAAGCCGTTTATTCGAGAAGAGGTCTTATATTTACAAAATTCAATTTAAAATATCTGGACCCCCTGACTCGACAGCCAGAAAAAATGTATCCTATATCTTATTCTGCCCTATGACATGTATTAATACAAAGTTTCAGGCAAATCGGTCAGGCCGTTTATTCGAGAAGAAGTCTTATATTTACAAAATTCAATTAAAAATATCTGGACCCCCTGAATCGATAGCCAAAAAAAAGTATCCTTTATCCTATTCTGCCCTATGTACTATCTTTGTACAAAATTTCAGCCATATCGGTAAAGCCGTTTGACCGTGAAGAAGTCCCAAACAAACAAACAAATAAACAAACTGACTTTCGCATTTATAATATTGGTGTTGATAGATAGATATGATATAATTTCTCTTTTTGAGTGAGTTTCTCTGCAAAGTCTGAAACACAACTCACATGGATATACCGGACATACAAAGCAGTTATAATAAGCGGATATATTAAGCGGACATACTAAGCGGATATATATCCTTATATGGAAGAATATACGATACATCCACTCTGCTTTTGCATATAGTAAACCCAAGCCTAGCCGAAAGCCGAATGCGTTGGGATTTGTTCAAGGTAAGATTTTCGGACGAGGTCGATGTTAGACAGTGCAGATACCACCTAAAGCTTTATTCAAGACTAGCTGTACCCGCGACTTCGTTCGCGATTCCTACAAAAACTTAACATAACCTTAACGTTAGTGTGGCTACACTTAATTTTTTATGATTAGGCCAAGAGAAGTTATATCTGCTACGCTGTAATTTTTTTTAATGTCACAATTCATGTCTTAATTTAAATAATCCACACTAACCATCATTTTTTTTTAATTATTATTATTTTTTTATTTTAGAAGATTACTCGCATATATATATATTATATATGGGCACTATTGGAATGCCCAGTTTGGTAGATAGGGTTACAATTTTAATGACAATGTAATTTAAATGGAATACTTAACCAATGTTTAATTGCGTATACTATTACATAATATATTGTCTAACGAAAATTTGTTAAATATTGTAATTTGGTATGTAGATACAACGTCGTTATAATGTATCAAGCCGCACAAAAATCCAGCCTCATAGAGAAGCGCTCGTCCAACGTTTGATCTCCTACATTTAAAGATATACGACTATAACGACAACTAACCGCCTTGATATTCTCGGCATCTCATGAAGCATCAACTCTTAATTTTACTTTTATATCACTACATAATATAAAACAAAGTCCCCTGCCGCGTCTGTCTGTCAGTTTGCGATAAACTACAGAATTTGTCGTTTTCACAAATATATAGAGAAATTCATGAGGAAGGTTTATGTGTATAATTCGTTAAGGTTTTATGTAAAGATTAATTCATACTCGACGCCACAAAATGATGCAAACAGATACAGGCTTATATGCTCTACCCATATGTGCGAAGCTGGGGCGGGTCGCTAGTTGAATTTAAAGTTTAGTCAGCCACTTGGCGTTTTGACTAAAGTTAGACAATATTTCACCCGGGACAGCCCACCGTTCAATCTATATCAAAGCGATGGTTGACGGTTATAAAAAAATCCAGCTAAGTAGATGCTTAAAACTATTGATTGCAGAATCGAAAAACTCATCAACGACGACTCCAATAAATTTAACAAACGGGGATAGGTTTATTAAAAACGTTCATATATAACCTTTAATAACAGGCACCTTTCAATTTCAGACGGGCTATTCACAATCATTCGAAAAAAAAATCGGATTCAGAAACTGGAGGTAGTTTCTGAATCCGATTTTTTTCGACGTAGATCTTTGCAATTCACAATTATCGGAACGGAGATACTTGCATTTCAATTCTTTAAATTAGGGATTCTAAATGGAAATATAATTACGTTTATGATTTTTAATGACACTTTCAATGAATTTGAATGTATCCGATTTAAATTATACTAGGAGAGTACTCATAGATACATTTTTGACCATCTTCATAATAAAAGTTAACACGCTCTTTTTTTTGTAAATTATTATTATGATGATTTTTTAGCACGAAATAGTAAGTTACTTTCTTGTTTGTCTGTCGGTCATTCCAGGTGTAATCTGACGGCTTAAATTTCAAAAACTTTCCAATTAGTTATTCAGCTGAAAGTTTCAGGGAAGCTAAAATATCGATGAAAATACGTTCTACAGCGTGGTTTTTAGATCAATTTTAACCGACATTTATTGCTTCGTCTAAAGCATATTTTAAGTTTTTCTGGTATTTATCTAAAGAGAGTGAACTTAAACAATAGAAAGTCTTAACTGGCTAAGTGCAAGTCGGACTCGCACTCGTAAGGTTCCGTAACATAAGCGTTTTTATGAAAAACAAATTTATATTTGCGGTTCTGAAAATGTGCTATATCTCAAAAACTGACTTCTAACCAATTTTCAGTTAAAGTTTTATTGAGATCTACAGGATATTTTTTTTTAGATTTTTCACTTTTTACACACACCTTTTACCACTTTAGAAGCGTAAAACTTTGCAAACGAATGACTTTGAAAAAATATTGTTTTAAAAACCTCAATGTCATTTTCAACGACCTATCCAAAAACATACCGCAAGTAAAGGTTTGATTAAAAAAAAAATTTGTTTCTGTTCCCATGTATGGGGAGCCCCTCCTTAATCTTTATTTTTTTTATTTTTGTATAAAACTCGTAAAGCTGTTCATAGAATACATCTACCTACCAAGTTTTAACTGTGTAGTCTTAAAAGTTACGGAATAAAATGGCTGTGACATACGGACGGACAGACGGACGGACGGACAGACATACGGACAGACATGACGAATCTAAGATGGTATGAAACTGCACAACATTTCTACCTAATAGAACTACTCCAGCGATACCAATACAGAAACTGGGAAACCCGACGATCCTGTAATATGTGCAGTTATAATGTGTAATGTAAAGTAAAACATCGATTGGCATAGCAATTCGTCACCTACATCTCATGTTTCAAATGGAAACCTAATTCGGTTATCTTACTTAGCTTCGCTTAGCTCTCATACATAGTTGGCTTTGAGTAACTCAAAGATAGTTGGGCGCCAGCTTCGTTTCGCTTATATTCCAATAATGAGGCCTGTGTTTAATCCATCATCGGCAGAAGAACGATTGAGTGTCGTTTGCCGAACTCAGCTGATCTCCTTAAACTTAAGATAACAAAAGAGAGTGCGTATACCACCATCATCCGAATATCTTTCTCAAAGATTTATTACTTTATTAATGTTATTTCTTGAGAGCGAATCGATTAGCGACATGCTTTTATTCGATTGATGGCTGGTTCGTGCGAGTCACAACTCAAACCACCTTTTGCCACACGTAGTAGGAGCATTATATTATTATCGATGTTCCGCCTGACTTGGGACATAAAATAGCTTTTTACCATCAAAGAGAACATCTGCCGGCGTATCCTTACGCTGTCCAGCAACAAAAAGCCCTTGGTATGCAGGATCATTTTAGGCCTAACGGATTCACTATCTTCGATGACATCAGCGCTTAGCACCAGGCGAGATAGTAGTCAAACGCTAAGCCTATAAGCAATGTTATTCTCAATCATTCGAAAGCAAATTCGAATTCGGAAACTGCCTTTACTTCGACTTGGATCTTTGCAATTCACAATGCTCCGATCGGTTAATTTTGATATATCAATTAGAAAAAATCAGTGACTTATTGGAAAGGTTTCCGCGCAAAACAACTCAGGGATCAAAAAAAATAATAAAATTAAAAATGAAGCATCCGAATCCGAATATGTTTTCAAATGACTGAGAATAAGCGCAAAATAACTAACAAAACAAAAACATTACATTTACGACAAAATCTTGTCGAGATTCGAACTTACAGCCTTTGCTTGTTAAAGCAAGCTCTGTTCCACCTGATCTAATCATGTACATATGAAGTGTGGCGAATTTAAGAATAACAGTGTCAATCTGCACGTATAATTACGGAACCAGGAACGATTCCCGTATCCTGTTTTTTTTCTTTTTTTTTTTTCATGAAATCTTTGTTATACATATACATTTGATCAAAGTATCATTTGAGAAGTGTTTACCTAATAGATTGCATAACATTTACATAAAAATATCCTGTTTTTCCCGTGTCCCACCAAAACCTTTATGTTTTTCAGGATAACCAATATTCTAAAAGTTATTCCATAGTATAAGCTATGCTCACTTTAAGTTTCATTAAAATCTTTCCAGTAGTTTCGGCGTGATGATTTTTCAAACGGACATACATACAGACAAAAATTTTAAAAAATATATTTTCGGGATCTATAGCGTTCATATTGCTTCCCCTAATTTAAATTTCAAAAAAATATTCAATGTACAGTTTTCGCTTATTACTGTTTTATTATAGTTAAATAAATATAGATATAGATTGTGTGAGGAAGCTGGATTATAATGACAAGATTGAAGATACTACATATCAGATAAACTAAAACCCGACCATGGAAAAACTTATGTAGATAGGTATGTGTATGTACACATTATAAGGAATTCAGTTTCTAAGACGCAACATTTGAATATACAAAAATAAATTCATAGGATATAGACTGCTGAAAATTTAACTTTCTCTTCCTTTTGACTTTACCCTGATTGGGTAAAGACAACATTGTAACAATTTCAAGACAAACATCATCGACATGGCAATTTTATCACAAGGGATAATAAACACTTATCGTTTTTGTTTTATTTATTAATTTACTATTGAGATAAGAATTTTCGTATATAACTCAATGTGTCCAGCGTTTGTCCATAGTTTGACTCACAGAAGCAACTAGCAGGTAAGAAGTTACACATCTATTAATATCAATCAATGTTTTAATCAATTAATCTAAAACAATCATATCGGTAAAGAAAATGTATATGTTTTCATCTTCTCATTCATCATAATAGTTTATTTATTGTGGATATCGATATTGTACAAAAATTCTATTTTTTTTTTAATAAAACTTCTTTGGCGCACCCCAGTGCGCCTAAAGACAGCTTAAAATTAAACAAAGTGAATCAACGGAAGTGATGTAAGCGTCATGTCATATTTTATATTTATAAACGCCCTCTATTGTAGAACGGCGTAACTACAAATACGTATTCGCTTTCATTCGGGCATTCGTCCCGCTTAGTTAAACAGATTTGTACCAGAGAGAGTTGTACAAAAAAAAACATTGTGATGCCATAGAATAAAATATAGTGACGTTGAGAAATAAATTGAATGAACTTGGAAGTTTCACTTCTAGCTTTCAACGCACCCTCTTTTTAACCGACTTCACAAAAAAGGAGGAGGTTCTCAATTCGTCTGTATGTTTTTTTTTTATTTAAACTGTGCATAAATATATAATAATTTTTTCTCAGTACAGTACCTACTACCTATGTAGCTAGGTATGATTTTATAGATACCTAACCAGCCCACTTACATCAATTCGTGTTTTTAAAAGATCAGATCAATTTAAACGATTGTAGCTCCGTTGTTTATTGTTCTTTTGCAATAATTAAAAGTTCATTAAAATACTAGTAAAAAAAAACAACACTAAATTTGTTATTACCTATTACGCTAAATGTTTATAGTTAAATCCTGACGGTTACCGAGTTATAAGAAAATAAGAGAGATAAATTATAAAAAAATCTTTTCAAAATATGGTTTATCTTAATTTGTTTGTCATGAAAGTATGAATTCAAATAATGTAATTTTGCATTCTTTGATCTTCTGTTTGATACTTTATTTTAAGCAAAATGTGCCTGGCCGCCATATTTGTTACGTCCAAGCTTCCCTTTCCATAACGAAGTGACTCATTCCGTGTTCAGGAAAACATACTTTTTAGAGTTCCGTACCCAAAGAGTAAAACGGGACCCTATTACTAAGACTCCGCTGTCCGTCTGACTGTCTGTCTGTCTGTCTGTCCGTCTGTCACCAGGCTATATCTCATTAACCGTGATAGTTAGACAGTTGAAATTTTCACAGATGGTGTATTTCTGTTGCCGCTAGAACAACAAATACTAAAAACAAAATAAAGTTAAAAATTAAAGGTGGGGACCCCCACACAAAAAACGTGTTTTTAAACGCAATCTATAAGACCTTCATAGGTGTCATCTGGGTGTTAACAACTCATTCGTGTTTGTTAAGCTAACAACCTTTCGAACCAAATTAGTTTCGGCAAAATGACATAGATGGCGCTAGTAAACGAGACCCGTCTTTCTAGATCGCGACCAAACAAAATATTCTTGGTAATAATATCAAATATATGAGGTTGAAACTCTGTTATGTTTCGTATTGTACGGAACCCTCCCTACGTGTGAGATAAGAGACGCGATTCTGACTCGCACTTGGCCGGTTTTATTTTTATCCCACTAGCGACCCGCCCCGGTTTCGCACTGGTAGAGCATACCTAATATTTTTGCATCAGTTTGTTGCGTCGAGTATGAATTAACATTGTTGAAGATGTTATTAACATCTTAACAAGTCCCATGAAAGTTATCTTATTGTCCTTTGGGAACTGTACTAAAATTTTATTTTATTTTATTACGTAGTTACAGTCTAAATCCAAATATTAACATTATTAATGGATATTTGCAGTAACCATGAAGTTCTTCATCGCATTCGCCGCCGTAGCTGCCG
Organism: Cabera pusaria; assembly: GCA_954871355.1. NCBI lineage: Eukaryota > Metazoa > Arthropoda > Insecta > Lepidoptera > Geometridae > Cabera > Cabera pusaria. The sequence goes on from OX940902.1 coordinate 17,745,831, forward strand.
TCGCCGTCGCTGTCCCCGTGCAGCGCCTGGTTACCCCTGGTTTGGCCGGACCCACTCCCATCGTCGATGGAAATGGACAACCCATCGCCATTGGACCCGCTGTCGGTGATTTCAGCCCCGTCTCCGTCGGACCCGCTATTGTTGGCGTCAGCCCTGTCTCCGTAGGACCCGCCATCGTTGACTTCAGCCCCATCTCCGTTGGACCCGCCATTGTTGGCGTCAGCCCCGTGTCCGTAGGACCCGCCATCGTTGAAGCCAGCCCTGTCTCCGTTGGACCCGCAATTGTCAACTTCCCTGTCCAGCCTTCCCCTGTTGTTACTCCTTCTCCCGTCGTCGTCGGTGATATCCCCGCTGGAGCCACTCCCCTAGTCCAGATCATCGTGAATGTCCAGCAGCAGGAGTCCAGCTCCGTCGTGGCACCCACCCCCGTCGTTACCCCCGTTGAAGAAGTCTACGTGCCCGGCCCCGTCAACGTTGTCGACCACCCCCTCAACCCCATCGTCGAGCCTATCCAGGTTGTCAACCCCGTGGTTGTCGAGCCCATCGTCCCCGGCCCCGTCAACGTTGTCGACAACGTCGTTGTTGAGCCCGTGCAAGTTGTTGACCCCATCGTCCCCGGCCCCGTCAACGTTGTCGACAACGTCGTTGTTGAGCCCGTGCAAGTTGTTAACCCCATCGTCCCCGGCCCCGTCAACGTTGTCGACAACGTCGTTGTTGAGCCCGTCCAGGTCGGTACCCCCATCATCCCCGCTCCCGCCATGACCCTCCCTGACACTCTCAACTAAGTTGTAACTCAATAAAATCTGTTTAGATGTTAAGTACCATAAAAAACTAAGAACAAGGATCCACAACAAGCCAGAATTGATTAATTGAATAAAACGAATATCTGTTTTATTATTCAGTGTTTATGTATCACAATTGCCACCCTTAAATCCTGTTCCGCCTGACTCGGTACAAATACTACTACACTATCTAACCGCGCCCGCGCACGCGCCCGCAGATAGCTGTGGTTAGGCCGTACCTTTAAACAGAAGATTTTGCTAAATAGACCCTACCATGGATTCTCATAAAGTCAAAATGTCACAAGCTGTTGTTTTGATTGACAAAAGACCAATGCCACGTCGCACGAATCGTAGGAGATACTTATACGACTGTGAATGCAGTTTGACAGTAGACATTTTTTCATTACGTACAGTACAGAGACCTGCACCACAGAATAAATAATAGTACAATGGCTTAACGAATGGGGATTAATGTGTCCCGACTGTTAAAGTCTCTATATTCCATATAACAATGTATAATTTATTTTATGAGTGTATCGACCGAGAAATAATTTAAATGGTATAGTTTTTTGATATCCCTAAACAGAAGTCTAAACTACTAGACTTACTTGTTTTTTTTCTTTTCAGTTCGTTTTTTAACACTTCACTTTTTGCGCAGTCGGGTTTTTGATTTTTTAATTTAATGTTTTATTTTACACTTTTTAGTTAAGTAAAGGACGGCAAATTCCGTAATCTACCCCAACGGGGAAAAGGCGTGATTTTATGTATGTATGTATATTATATAATATATTATTTCGTTTCACTTTATAGACTTATTTGATTTAACTATTTATTTGTTTTGTCATCTAGGTATTCATTGAGCGTAAAATACGCTTTGTTAATTAGTAACTCCTTCTATCCTGTTCTATACTTTATACTTGTAAAACAGTCGGGAAGCTTATAAAATATCTTGCTTTTACTATGTTTACTTTTCATCAATTATGATTTATTTTATGATTTTTATAAGTGCGTATATTAATACTACCTACTTACTGAATAAATGCTTTGACTTTGACTTTACCGCCATCGCATGTGTACCGGAACTGTGTTGCAGCTGAAAATCAGCTTAGAGCTGGGATGAATCAGGTTATGTTTGAACCTTGTTTTGTCTCCTCTAGGACCATCTCTTTTTATAGAATAGAAATTGGTATATATACGTACCAATTTGCACATTTCAAGTATATGGACGTTATCGTTAATATTTTATTGTTTATGAAATGGGGCCAGCAGGATTCCAATACTATTATATTTACTAATATGCTTACGCATTTTTTTTTGGCAAATATAAGGTTTTGTGCGTCTACACTACTAAGTTTGTATTACAATGGGGGATTTAACAACAAATACTAAAAACAAAATAAAATTAAATATTAAAGGGGGTCTACATCACAGTGTGGTCTACATGCAAGTAATGTGTATTTTTCGGCGTTTTGTGCTTGAACTTGTAAACTAATAATAGATAGAGACTTGAAATCTTCACAAAATATGTATAACTATGACCGTTATTACAATTATGGAAAAAAGAACAAAAAACCGAAATGCGTGAAATAGATAGGGTATTGCTTTTTAAGCTTACTTACTTTACAGTTGTACTATTAAACGACTATACCAAAAGGAAGAGGTTGTTTGTTACCTCAGAACTCCATCAATTCTTAACCGATTTGGAAAATTCTTTTTTTAAATATTATGTTTCTTTGAAGTGTTTCACACTTTATAATTTTTTGTAAATTGTTAAACACAATCCAAAATTTCATCGTACGATGAAATTTTGGATTGTGTTTAAAACATAATATTTGATTTACGCAGTGCAACATCTCTCGTCGGATTTGAAAACAGTAATGTATTCTTCCGAATGATTAACTTACGTAATAAGTAGTCATAGATGGCGCCACCAATGCATAATTGGGTTAACAAAATGCAATCCACTAATTTCATCGTAACGATACTTCGCACCGTGGCTTAATTGGCAAAGCACCGGAACATGTTATTCCAGAGGTTGCGGGTTCAAGTCCCGTCGGTACGATGAAATTTTGGATTGTGTTTAACAATTTATAATTCTTTTTTTGTTTGAGTTAATATGATTTTCGTTTGGTCTCATTGTAATTTTATTGAGATCTGATAAGTAACTTCAGAGATAAGCACCGCAAACTTGTTACTGAAAGTGACTAACGCGGCATGTAAAATCGTTTTATTTGTTATAAATATATTTTGAATCTCCATTTTAAGACCTTTAATTCGATACCCCACTCGATAGGTTTTGAAAAAAAAATTTTTTTTGAACCCCTAATTTTGGCGTCTGAAATCCGCCATTTTGAGTTTTTCAATTTTTTATGTTTTCGTTGACACTCGCGCTAGCATGGCGAATCTATTGACGTGTCAATTATCAAAATCGACCCACGCGTTTGGTCTCTAGTGTGCCACAAAGGAACAAACATACATACATACATACATATATAGACTGATAAACACATTACCTCTCCTTTGCGTCGCGCAGTCGGGTAAAAAGAATACGAATTTCACCAAAGACAAAAAAAAAGTCATATGGGAAATTCACCCATTATTATCTTTTCTATGCCATCTGGCTATTGACTCTATTTAAAGTGATCCCTTCAATGTGTGATTTTTCCAAAGACTGGGATGCCAAAGATGAGACAACAACTTCATCAATCACATTCGGTGATGTCATTTTCTAAAAATAAATTGCATAATATATGTATATGTTTTGTAATGTTGAATATCAGCAGTAAAATATGGCGTGTTTTTAAACTATATAGTATATGCTAGCGTTTGAGGACTCACTTGTTGCTAAGTGATGATGCGGTTGAGGATGTAAGCATGCTAGATCTAGAATGGGAACTGGCTTACAAGGACAGCTGCCGGAACACATTAGATTAGATGTTTGACGAAAGATTTACTAACTTGAGTGTGGCAACTAGGTAGAACACTTAATTTCCACTCATTTCCGTGCAATTTGATTTAGATAATGAGTACATTAGTTATGGATTTATCGATTTTATTGTATAACTTGGAACTAATTACTACAAAGTGACGTTGAGCTTGGGGGATCCGACACACGTGTTATTTTTACTGACGATGACGCGTTTCCAAATTTTTGCCGACAAAACTTGGCGTTATAATCTGGTAGAGAGAGCTTGTGCAACATTACTAGAGTAATAATTTAAGATTGTTTACACAACGAAAAAAACAAACTTCTAGTCAGCTTCAGTACCTACTAAATTTGAGGTATTTATCTCTATAAAATATATATATATATATCTCTGGAGGTACTGAACTTAATAATATCTCGATGAAATTTAAATAGATCTACCTTGGAAATGTAGCATGACAAAAATCGACAAAACCCTACAAAAAAAAGTTTTTTTGTAGGGTTTTGTCGATTCAAATATATACTATACTAGAAGTGCCCCGCGGCTTCGCCCGCGTTAAAACCTTCTTTTATTTACTTAAAACTTTTCTTTTGTAAAAACGATTCTATCATTAAACACATCACATAAGAATAAGCCAAATCGGATCACCCGTTTTCATGTTATCGCGTGACTAAGGCAATTCTGGATTTATATTTATAAAACCCGAAAAACCTAAATTTACAGACTTTGTTACCTACCCCATTACGAAAAATCCTACAACACGTACTTTATCCCATCTTGTTTCGCCATACAAACTTTGAATCCCCGTTCCTTATCCGGGAGGAATTTTTATAAAATCCTTTCTGAGCGGATACCTACGTCATAATTACTATCTGCATTCTGAATTTCAGCGCAATCCCAAACAATATTGACTTTTAGACTTTGTTACTCCCGTTTATCCTCTTAGGGTGGCATTTTGAAAAAGTCTGAAACTCGTATTTGCTTATTTATTTACAGAAGTACTTGTGTGAAATGTCGAATAAAACGGCTATCCAAACTTTGAACCCCTGCTTCATCCCCTTAAAGAGTGTATTGTGAAAAATTATTTCTTAGCGGATACCTAAGTCAAAATAACTATATGCATGCCAAATTTCAGCGCAATCCGAAGCAATATTGATTTCAGACTTTGTTACCCCACTTCACCCTTTTAGGCGTGGAATTTTGAAATAGCCTGCAACACATATTTACTTACTTAAGTACTTGTGTTAAATTTCGAATATAAAAGACTTTTTTTTTACTGGAGCACTTGTATGAAGTTTCGAATAGAAAATACTATCTAATATTGTTTTTCCATACAAACTTTGAACCCCCGTTTCATCCCCTTCAGGGGTGGATTTTGAAAAATCCTTTCTCAGAGGGAACTAACGTCGTAATAACTATCTGCATGCCAAATTTCAGCGCAATCCGAAACAATATTGATTTTCACACTTTGTTACCCCATAGCACCTCTTAGGGGTGGAATTTAAAAAAAAACCTGAAACATGTATTTACTTATTTTTTTACTGAAGCACTTATGTGAAGTTTCGGATAGAAAAGACTATCTAATCTTGTTTTTCCATACAAACTTTGAACCCCCGTTTCATCCCCTTCAGGGGTGAATTTTGGAAAATCCTTTCTTAGTACACCCCTACGTACTAAGACAAATATACCCTCCAAATTTCAAGTCTCTACGACCAGCGGTTTAGGCTGTGCGTTGTCTGTCAGTCAGTCAGTCAGTCAGTCAGTCAGTCAGCCAGTCAGTCAGTCAGTCAGTCAGTCAGTCAGTCAGTCAGTCAGTCAGTTAGTCAGTCAGTCAGTATGTCAGGACAAAGATTCTTATAGTATTAGATAATAGGTTGGGGAAAAAGTTTCTTCGCATTTTTTAAGAAAATTCTAAACATTTTTGAATATAGTTTATTTACATTTATCTACAGATGTAGGTACCATTTTGTTCGATAACTTTTTGCCATCTTGTAGGTAGGGACATGATCCCATTGCTATAGAAATTTTGGGGCTTCCAATCAAAAAACCGCGACAAGTAGTTTTGGCAGTCCTTTCGTGATGTTAACCTGACACTGCCTAAAGAATTCTGAAAAGACCGAAACAGGTGGAAATCTGAAGGTACAAGGTCAAGACTATACGGCGGATGCATTATCAGCTCCCAGCCAAACTCTCTTAATTTTTGCTGAGTGGCTAAAGATGTGTGAGGTCTGCGTTATCATGATGAAAAACCACACCCCTTCTGTTGATTAATTCCGGCCGGTTTCTCTCAACTTCTTGCTTTAATCTCATCAGTTGTTCACAGTAGAGTTCAGATTCGATGGTCCTGCCTGGTGGTACCAGCTCATAATGAATAATGCCCTTCCAATCCCACCACACACACAGCATCACCTTGTTGCGAGTTAACCAGGGTTTCGCCACAGTCTGTGAGGTACCCAAATATCGAGCTTTTTTGTGTACCCAGTTTTTTCAAATGCGCCAAAACTGTTTTGTGGTCAATTTCTAGTTCTTCAGCTATGTCGTAACTACTGATATGATAAATATATATATTAAAGAAAACATATGGTACGAAGAATGGATCGAATAACAAGACAGTTCGCAATAATGATCTCAAAGGCACACAGGACGACATCGTTAATATCTAGTGTCACATTAGCTAAGAATAATACCTTTGGTTCTCAGAGCTGAAGAACAGTACGAATTATATAAAATCAAAAAAGGTAAATCAATATCTGCAATACCGGGGAAAACCTTACAGAAAAAAATCAGCCCGTTCCACTTACCGCACCCAGCCAATAGAAGACGAATAGACTATGGCCTAATAGAAAAGGAGTCAGAAGCAAAAAACGTCAGCAACTCAAACCCAACACTATTTACAGATGGTAGCAAGATTGGAGGCAAAGTTGGCGGTGCAGTCTCAATCTGGGCAAACGGTTCCGAAGTACACTTTGCTTTTCAAACTGGAAAACTATTGCAGCGTTTACCAGGCAGAGCTTTACGCAATATATCAGGCACTTAATAAGATAAACGATAGTGGCAACAATGCCAACATTGTTACAGATTCACGCTCAGCTCTGGATAGTATTTCGAATCCAGAATGTCTACATCCCTTAGTTGCAGAGATACAAAAAAAGATTAGAAACCTTGAAAGGAATGGAGTCACAATTAAATTATACTGGGCTCGTGCTCACGCTGGGATCCTTGGCATTGAACGCGCAGATGAATTAGCCAAGGATGTGGCTCTAAATAGCACACATGCACCAGTGTATGACTCTATCCCTCTGTCTTTTGCTAAGCATCTCATCAGGAGTACGACCCTAACAAAGTGGCAACAGCAGTATCAGCTGGCCAATACTGGAGCAGATATTTTTTCCCGACGTAAGAATGGCATACAATATATTGGGTAAAGTAAAAATTAATAACTTAAGAAAGAGCCCAAACCTTGACGGGACACGGCGGATTCAGGTCTTATTTGTATAGGTTCAAACTAGCGCAAACTCCTTACTGTATATGTGATAATTATGAAGAAGAGACCGTGGAACATATTCTATTTGAATGTCCAAGATTTTCTGATAAGAGAGTAGCATGTGAAATTGAAATTAAGAAATGTATAGAAGAGTCAAAATTACCTGAAATCATCAAGGACGATAACTGCCGAGCACCTTTCTTTGCATCCGCCGACATTGTAGTCAGAAAGGCGGCAAGGGCCAACGGATCCACCGTAAAATAGATTCAAGCTCTGACATAATATTAAAATAAGTATATAATAAATAAATAAATATAATTAATAAATAAATACGAATAATAACAACTTAAAATAATTATAATAAAACATAAGTAAAAGAAATATAAGAATAATAAATAATGTATAAGAGACTAACTTTATGTACAATAGTAGAATAATAATATGAAATATAATATACCATATTATAAATTGATAAAAATGTAACAGAAACTGCAACTGAAATACAAATGAAAATGTAAGTACATACGGTCCATGAATAAAATATTACAAACAAAATAATAAGATAACTTTTATGGAAAAAAAAAGTACTCTATATACTATATATATACTCTAAATATAAAATAATATTCATCTATATACATAATAATATAATATTTTAAACCACCCCGACTGATCTATGTATAATCTTTTCATTAAAAGCATTCCAATGACTCTAAACACGACATTTAAAATCTGAGCTGTAAGTTGGTGAGGATTTGAATATTCTGTAGAGTCCAGGAGATGTCCCAGCATCAGGTCAATGTTCCATGTTTTTACAATATCGTTGAAGAAGAAGATTTTCGAATTGATCAGACCTATGAAAGTTGATTTCATAGCGCAATTAACTAGAAAAAAGATCATAGTTTTATAACGATTGAACGAATTTTCATGAATCAAAGCTAAGAAAACTCTCGATGAAGACATCTATCAAACAAAAGAAAACTATTCATAATAAAAACAAAATCGGTTCATCCGGTTAGGTGCTAAGATGCTACAGATAGACACACAGATACACACGTTAAACGTATATTACCCCTACATTTTGCGTCGGGGAACGCTTAAGCTTACGGCGGCAGATGTTCTCCTTAGTGGTAAGGTACTTTTTGGTAGATTTAATGATCCCACTACCACTGTACGAAAACTCATGATTCATGAATGCACACAAAACTTTCATTGGTAGGTATATAGCTAGGATTATAACCAACGACCGTCGGGTCAGAATCAGGGTAACTATCCTTTACGCCATAGGGCCGTCCAATATCACTACGTAAGTATTATAAAACAAAGTCAATCACTGCGTCTGTCTGTCTGTTCGCAATAATCTCAATAGCTACTGAACGAATTATCATGCGGTTTTCACCAATAGCCAGTGTTTATGAGGAAGGTTTAGGTGCATTATTCGTTAAGGTTTTGTGTAAATTGGATGAAATATGACGATGATTGTTAAATATGTTCATATTTTATATTCGATGCAACAAACTGATGCAAATTTTGTAGGCATATATGTTCTACCCGTGCGAAGCCGGGGCGGGCTGCTAGTTATAAATAATTTCATAATTTCATGACATCATTCATATAAATAAATTCACGACGGACTGATAAGAGATCGTATCGTGTGCGGCGTCTCGAACAATGTCGTTAGAGATCGCTTGTTGCGAACGGAACATTTGACTTTGGCGAAGGCGGTACAAATCGGCGAGGCCGAAGAGTTGTCCCGAGAAGAGACTCGTCAGATAGAGGAAGTGAAAAGTACGAGTCGCGGTACGTTCGGTGGACAAGTGGACGCCGTGACGGGCAGGCACGCTGGCGCAGGCCGCGGTGGCGGTGCGGCCGGCGGTGCGCAGCGACGCGGCGGCAGCGGGGCCGCGCCAGAGCGGGACCGGGCGCGCCGGGACGGCGGCGGCTGGTCGCCGGCTCAGCGTCGGCAGCGCGACCCTTGTTCGCGATGTGGTAATGTGTCTTGCGTGGACAATCAAAGGTGTCCGGCGCTCAGTGCGGTGTGCTTTGTATGTAATACTCGCGGTCATTTTGCTAGAGTTTGTTCTAAGAAAGACGGTAAAAAAGTGCATGATTTGAAAATTTCCCAGCTTACGGAGGATTCGGATGACGGCGATATGTTTTATGTGAATGTAGTAAAAGCGACAAAGCGGTGTCGCTCCCGAGAACAATGGATGGAAAAGCTGGACGTTAACGGTAGGAAACTGCATATTAAATTAGATTGTGGTGCTGATTTAAATATCATATCTAAATTTGATTTTTATAGACCGCACAAAAACAATGTATTTTCATACACAAAAAATAAATTACCGATAATAGGAGAATGTTGTTTATCTATTTATTATTATGCATAAAAATGAACGATTTCAACTTAAATGTGCGGTTGTAGATATGAATGTGCAGAATATTTTAGGCCGAGATGACTGTGTTAACCTTGGATTTATAAAATGACTAGATTCGTTAAACCAGGACATAGAACAGGAGTTTTTAGATTTATTCAAGGGTGTTGGAAGAGTATCAGGCGAACATAAAATTTTAATTAATGATTCTGTACAGCCGGTTATTTGCCCGGCGCGTAAAATACCTTTAGGTTTGCGCGAAAAATTGTCTACTGAATTAGAGAGGATGGAGCAGCTAGGTGTGGTGCGTAAGGTGAACCACCCTACACAATGGGTAAACCCAATAGTGATAGCGGCGAAGAAAAATGGGGATATCCGCGTATGCTTGGATGCCAGGGCTCTGAATCGTGCGGTCAGGCGCGCTCATTATTCTTTACCTACAGTTAGCGAGATAGCGGCGCGGCTGCGGGGCGCGAAATATTTTAGTGTACTCGATGCACGGTGCGGGTTCTGGATGCTCTGCTTGGACAACGCTAGTACAGACCTATGCACGTTCAGCACGCCATTTGGAAGGTATCAGTTTACGCGGTTACCGTACGGAGTCAGTTGTGCGCCGGAGATGTTTCATGCCAAGGTAAGACAGCTTCTGGAAGACTTAGAGGGAGTGGAATCATTCAGTGATGATATAATAGTGTGGGGAAGTACGAAAGAAGAGCATAATGAAAGGTTGAGACAGGTTATGTCACGGGCTAGAGAACAAGGAATGCGGTTTAATAAGGAAAAATGTAAGTTTCGTGTGAAAGAGATAACTTATCTAGGTCATGTGTTTGATGAGAGGGGTATGAGGCCGGATTATAAGAAAGTGAAAGCAATACTAGAAATGCCTAATCCTGAAGACAGAAAATCTTTAGAAAGGTTCCTTGGTATGGTTAATTATCTATCTAAATTTATACCACAGTACTCGCAATCGGTCGCAATACTGAGAGGTTTATTGAAAAAAAATTCAGAATGGCTATGGGAGGATCAACATAACGAGGCGGTTATGTTGTTAAAACAAAAAATTTCATCAGCTCCGGTGTTGACATTATATTCGCACGAGTTACCTATAACGCTATCTGTAGACGCTAGTGCCGTTGCGTTGGGGGCGGTGTTAATGCAAGGCGACCAGCCGGTCGAGTTCGCCTCACTCACTCTCACGGATACGCAGTGCCGATATGCACAAATTGAAAAAGAGTTATTGGCGATTGTATACGCATGTGAACGATTTCATCAATATATCTTCGGACGATCCGACGTAACAGTACAGTCAGATCACAAACCGTTAGAGTCAATTTTTAAAAAGTCTTTATCCTGTGTGCCAGCGAGACTGCAACGCATGTTATTACGTATCCAAGCTTACGACATAAAGGTGACATACACTCCGGGTAAGCTCATGTACTTACCGGATACGTTGTCACGAGCCGCTTTGCCAGATTTGATGCATGAAAGGATGAATGAGGAAATCGAGGCGCAAACTTGTTTCATGTTACAACAAGTAAAGTTTAGTGATGAAAAGTTAAATTTAGTCAAAGAATATACAAAGACGGATCAGGAGGCCGAACTGCTCATTAGGTATGTTGAAGACGGATGGCCTAGAAGTAAATATGGAGTTGAAAAGAATATAGGCATTTATTGGCCTTATAGGGAATGTTTGCAATACATAGATGGGGTTCTTTTCAAAGATAATTCTGTATTTGTCCCGCGAGCATTACGAGCCGAAATGTTGAGTCGCATTCACGAAGGTCATCTCGGTATAGATCGTTCCAAGAACAGAGCGCGCGGGGTGCTGTTCTGGCCGGGGATGTCGCGCGACGTCGAGCGGTGCGTGCGCGCGTGCGGTACGTGCGCGCTGCACGCCCCCGCGCCGCGGCGCGAGACACTCTTACCGCACGAGGTGCCAGATATACCCTGGTCCAAAATAGGTTCTGACATTTTTGAATATGGCAAAAAGTATTACTTAATATTGGTAGACTATATTTCCAATTTTGTGGAGGTTAATGAATTGGTTTCTATAAATAGTAAAGCGGTCATCGGGGCTATGAAAGAGCAGTTCGCTAGGTACGGTATCCCAAATTTGCTCATCACGGATAACGGACCCGCGTACAGTTCTAAACAATTTAAACACTTTGTTGGGGAGTGGGAAATAAAGCACATAACTTCATCTCCACATTACCCCCAGTCAAATGGAAAGAGCGAACGCGCTATACGCACTGTAAAAAAATTGCTGAAAAAATGCTTAGACTCGGGTCACGATTACTACCTTAGTTTGTTAAACTTTCGTTCCGCTCCTAGGGATAAGATAGATTCACCGGCCCAGATACTGATGGGCAGACGAGTGAACACTCGTTTACCGATTCACAAACAGTTATTACGCGAAGAAGTCAATCTAAAAAAGAATCATGAAGAAATTTTAAAACAGCAGAATGTACAGAAAAGTAGGTACGATCAATCGAAAACACACCTCCCTTCGTTACATAAAAATGATAAAGTAGTGGTAGTGGATGGTGATAAAAGAAGAGATATGAAAGTAATTAAAAAATCGAGTGAACCGCGATCATACCTACTGCGAGATGCAGGAGGTAGGCAGTATCGCAGGAATCGTAGACACATAATACTTCGAGCTAGGAACGTCTGCGACCAGGAAACAACTAACAGTGAGGCTGAGTTGAATGCTGAGCACGATACTAGGGACGGTGGGAGTGAGCCACAATCAGGTAATGCAAGTCAGGTTAATCTTCATCCTGGAGGAAGTGGAGAAGCACCTTCCAAGCATACTGCGAATATCCCGCTCATTCCCGACATAATAGGCCCTATGACTAGACGCAGAGCCCGTTTGATGGGTGGTTTATATACAATCCCGGCACACAAAGATAATTAATCAATGTACCGTGTGCATTTAGGTAGTTGTGTGTGCTATTGTATACATAATACATATTATCTAATTTTAGTCCATAACTTGGTAACTGTACTTAGATCGCTATGACCGGTCAATAATTTATACTTAAGGATGTTTAATCATCTGATTATGTAAGTTTAATTTAACCATCTATCTTATTCTAAGGCAAAAAACCGGGTATTCATAACCATTTTATTGATAAGTTGTAGCTCATTTTTCAACAGTTTAACTAATTGTATTATATAAAATAAGAAATATATAAAGATAATAGCAAAAGAAATATGTAAAAAAAAAAAGCTATGTAATATAAATAGTACTTAGAAAAGTAGTTGTAAAAGTTAAAAAAAAAAATAAACGATATGTTATCTTTATGTAGTTTTACCTTTTGTGTCATTTGAAGGGGAAAGATGTAGTATGATTTGTTATTATAAAATACCGCTATAGGTTTTTAGTACATTAAATGTAGGTAGTTCACAAATGTTTCTATGAATACCTTCAAGTTAATAAAGGAGTCTTCATCGTACAAGCTTGTTTTATTACAGAAGTTATAATAAAAGCCCAATATCTTTTAATTAAAAGGTTTTATGTTGAAAAAAATCGACAATTTTCTTAATATTCTGGTCAAATTTGCAATAAAAGTTTAAAGTGTCCCTTTACAGCAATGCAAGCAAAGTGACCCTTTGCAGCAATGCACATTATTGCACATACGATAACGCTTTATGAAGTTTCTTCTGATATGATGGAAGAAGTGATTGTCTTCACTTTTCTTCTTGTGTGCATCTCTTAGTTAAAGTTGATATTTATTCGTATTCATTTCGTTGGAGAAGTGAAATCTTTAGGGTGACACTTAAACAAGTTGATGTATCCGGCGCGATGGATCTGTCTCTGGCCATCAAGACCTCAAATTATTTGATTTTTATATGGGAGAACGACCCAAGCTCGCGAGCGTAAAAGTGTCGTCTAAGAAAGCGAGCATCATGGTCGATCACCACATCACATTATCATCAAGTGAGATAGTGGTCATACGCTTGCCTATTACGTAAATCTGAGGTGGTCCCATTGTAATTTCATCGAGATCTGATAAGTATCTCCAGAGATATTACTATAAACGTCTCAAACTTGCTACTGAAATTGACTCGCGGGGCATTGAAGTCGATTGTTTTAGTTTTTAAACTATCTTAATTATTACTCTTAAAGTTCCTTAATTCAAAAATTTTGAGCTTAAAAGCTCAATTAACTCAAATGAAGGAAATAAGTAGTAATAAATTACTACTTATTTCCTTCATTTGAGTTAATTCTGTAAAAAAGAGATTAGCGTGTATTTCAGAAGAAATAATTTGAAAATTAAAATCCTTTCTATTTCGTTAATTATGTTTTTAGACCTGAACCTGTTGTCGTAGCCGTATAAAACTTGGTAAGCAGTAAGTCCATACAACAGACAAGATTTGTCATGTTTATGTCAAATTTAAGTTCGGTCGCACCGAATGATAATCTTAACCTACCGACCGAAACGAATGTGTTTCGTAGTAGAAAACGCCCGATAATTTCGGCCGATACATCGAATTACCGGTTCGGAGTTAGCCTCCAGGTCTAAAAACATAATTAACAAAATAGAAAGGATTTCAATATTCAAATTATTTCTTCTGAAATACTCTCTGGTAATCTCTTTTATCTTTGCCAGTAGTTAGTAGCATGTCGTCAAGGTATATAAATGCATCGTAATACTAATGTTGATGTAATATAAGATCGTTTAAAAACTAAAAAAGAACCGACTTCAATGCCGCGCTTTTCATTTTTAGTACCAATTTTGCGGTGTTTATCTCCATATCTCTAGAGATACTTATCAGACCTCGATAAAATTACCATGGTACTACATTTGGGATATTTCCTTTCCAATAAAAAAAAGAATAATCAAAATCGGTTCATAAACGACGAAGTTATCCGCGAACAAACATAAATATATATATATATATATACGGTCGAATCGAGAAACCTCCTCCTTTTTTGAAGTTTGTTAAAAAACGGCTCGGCCGATTTCATTAAAATTTAAATGAGACCGTCTAAGGTACCCTTTGAAACAATAAAAAAATTTCCAAATTTGTTCAGGCATCTTCGAGTAATCGGTGAACATACATTAAAAAATGTCCGATGAAATGAGAATCTCTTCCTTTTTTGTGAAGTCGGTTAAAAAGGCATTAAAATAATATGTTTATATTTTTTACAAAGGTAGCTGTAGCCCTTTCGCATGCATTGCTTAAAGCAAAATCTGTTTGGACCTTTGTTTGGACTGTCAATCGGAGAGACGGTTGTAAAATTGTTTAGATAGAGATAGAATATAGATATGCTGATACTAGGTATCGACTACATAACCTATTCTACTATTCTGTGGTAGGTACCGACAATACACCCGGGCGGGTTACTAGTCTAAATTAAAGGAAGAAGCAAAAACTGTGGCAATTTGAACACGTTATATTTATACATACTGAGGTACTTAACTTAAAACGAAGTTGTGTTTTGTCTTAAGTTGCCTTCCGTCGTAGTAAAACTAATATCATTCTATCACTTAGTTGAGGGTGTCAGGGAGGGTCATGGCGGGAGCAGGGATGATGGGAGTGCCAACCTGCACGGGCTCAACAACGACGTTGTCGACAACGTTGACGGGGCCGGGGACGATGGGGTCAACGACCTGTACGGGCTCAACGACGACGTTGTCGACAACGTTGACGGGGCCGGGGACAATGGGGTTGACAACCTGTACGGGCTCAACGACGACGTTGTCGACAACGTTGACGGGGCCGGGGACGATGGGCTCGACAACCACGGGGTTGACAACCTGGATAGGCTCGACGATGGGGTTGAGGGGGTGGTCGACAACGTTGACGGGGCCGGGCACATAGACTTCTTCAACGGGGGTAACAACGGGGGCGGGGGCCACGACGGGGCTGGACTCCTGCTGCTGGACATTCACGATGATCTGGACGAGGGGGGTGGCTCCAGCGGGGATATCACCGATGATGACGGGAGAAGGAGTGACAACGGGAGAAGGAGCAACAACAGGGGAAGGCTGGACGAGAGCGACATCGTCGGCAACAGTGAGGGCACCACCGTCGTGAAGGGGGAAGTCAACGATAGCGGGTCCAACGGAGATAGGGCTGGAGACGTCAACGATGGCGGGTCCGACGGAGATGGGGCTGGAGACGTCAACGATGGCCGGTCCGACAGAGATAGGGGAGATCTCGCCGATGATGGCAGCGAGCTGCTCTTCCAGGAGGACGGCGGTTGCAGGGTCAGTGTTGGGGCTCTGGATGGCGGCGATAATGGCACCCAGCTCAGCGTCGCTGGACAGAGGCTTGTGCAGCGGGACGGCTGCAGCCACGGCGATGAGAGCAAAAGCAACGAAGAATTTCATTTTCACGCTGGAAATGAAGATAAATATGTAGAGGAAAACTTTTATCATATCAATAATAAATAAATCAATAAACATTAAAATACTCATTATGTGAAATGAAATGATATTGCCGTGGGAATTACATTACCTACATCGATTAAGTGGTGTTGGTACATAGAGCGAGTAATTGGTTGTCTGACAGAAACAGCCAAATAACTTTTTAGTTGATTATATTGCGAGACTGTAATGGACGCTGATATATCGATTTTACGTACGAAGAAATATATATATTTTTTGATTTTACATCTTGATGTACATATTATGTAAAGAAATGTTTGTTAATTCAGGTAAAATTGCCCAGTTTTCCGGTTTAAGCAAATTGGAAAAACATGTAATTTTCATCACAGCTGACGTTAATTGTTTTCTAAGAGCAAATGTTTTCACAAACTATTTGTTTAAGAATTTAGATATACAAGCGGCGTGTGCTTCTACGCTAAATAAATGTTGTATGGGAAAAGTCGAAAATCATCTTCATGGTTGGACCGAATGTGCCTTATAAATTGTTTTGGTGGTCTAGCCATCTTCGCATTATTGCCTTTCTAATGATCCGGTTTGGGGCGCATCGGTGGGATGGTTTCACAGTTTATAAACGTACATAGGTAGAAACATTTTTTTGTTTTTAAATGTTATTTAATATTGGAAAAATAATGATGATTTATTTATTATTAAGTAAGAGTTAATATGCTACTTACGTTATTGTATGGCCAAGATCAAAATGATGGCAGGGTTATGTTTACCTGGACTTTTATATTACTTGTTATCATACCGAAATTATCCTAACAGATATATGACATTTATTGTGCGAATAAAAAGATAAATGAAAAATTGAGGCAGTAAAGATTTACTGCCTCAATAAAAAAAAAATCTTGCAAGATTGCAAGGTTTTTTTTTTGTTCTAGGACTTATTGGCGTAATTTAATTAATATTGATATATTGATATATATCTATACATATACCGCTTTTATCTGTATATACTAAATTGTCCATTGCCATTTTTTTATGATAATAGATAACAGGACAAGCACGACGCTCGCCTCGCCGTTTACCTATCTTAACTAATATTATAAAGAGGAATGGTCTGATTTTTGTTTGTTTGTTACGCTAAAAACTACTGGACCAATTCAAACTCTTTCACTAATTATCAGCGAGTAAGATCATAACATGAGCTATTTTATCCCCAACGGGGAACTACGCGGGTGAAACCGCGTGGCGCTGTTAGTTACAGATAAAGGAGCATGCAACATTCTGGATAGGCAGACCTTTGATCGTGACTGCACGGCACCTTGACATACGAGTAAGTCACGCCCTGTAATTTCACTGGACATTAAATTAAGCTACGTTGGAACCTGTCAAACGGAAATAGGATTCCAACGACAGCATTGTCAACTAACTCATGAAATAAGTAGTGGTCAAAGTCAATTTTTTTTTTTTCAATGGCCTGTCGTAGTTAACAAATACTTGGTATACGTACGTACAATCGCCTTCATTTGTGCGTATCCACCTTAAGAAATAATTTCCTGTGCACTCTTATTGAATTGGCATCTCGCTTCTGTCTATGTTGACATTGTTGACCAATGACAAGAAGGGACAAAGCCAAAAATTATGTTTTGTTATTGGTTTTGGCTCTTCTGATTGGTAAGACATTTTTTTTTTGGTTTTGGCTCTTCTGATTGGTTAGAAAAATAATCGACACTTGCAACCGAAAATGTTTTGAAACTTGATACGCACAACTGTACGCGATGGTACGTACGTTTCATAATTTATGCTAAGAGGCTAAATAAATAATAAATAATAAACTGGCCAAGTGCCAGTCAGACTCGCACTCGTAGGGTTCCTACAGTAGAGTATTTTATAACTATAATGTATCGCCACCATAAAATAAAGTTTGTTTTTCATAGTGCTTGTATGAAAAACAAAGTTATATTTGCGGTCGCTATATCTCAAAAACTGTTGACTGTATCTCGTTCAAACCAATTTTAGTTGAAAGTTTTTATAGATATCTACAGAATATATTTTTTTAGATTTTTCACTCACTTACTTTATAAGTTAGAGGGGGGGGGGAGACACACATTTTACCACTTTAGAAGTGTCTATCTTTCAAACCATTGACTTTGAGTAAAATAACCGGCCAAGTGGAGACTAGGACTAGGTTGAAGGACAAACTTAACTTTGTAGTTTGATCCATAGAAAATATATTGCACCAAATACAAATAATAAGTTTGCAATTGTAACTTTACCTTTTATTGCAACTACGACATATTTACGGTTTGCAGATTTATTCCTATGTAAGTGTTTCAAGACTTTGCTTGTTGCGAAAACTTGGCTAAAATTTACCTTAATTTTAAACCTTTTTTTGTTTTTCGGATTTTTTCCTTAGCTCCTGCTTACCTTGCTTTTAAATTAAAAATTCTAGGTCAACCGCAAGTACCCTATAGATTTTGGATCGAAAACTTACAGGGTACTTCCCGTTGACCTAGAATCATGAAATTTGGCAAGAAGCAAGGTCTTACAGGTAAGGTCTTACAGCACAAATTAAGGAACATTTCCAAAAAATAAAAAAAGTTGAAAATTAATGGGTGTCCCCATGTAAGATAGGCCTCTGAGTTATATGAGCGCTTATACAATTTAGAAGTCTAGCTTAACTGGTACCAACCAACGTTGGTACGGAAGCCTCGGTGGGCGAGTCCAACTCGACTTGGCCGGTTTTATTATACAAAATATGAAAAGACCTTTTCCCGACCTATAATGACAATAAAGTTCTGACATACCTCGTAATTTGTTTTTGATTGATGTCTAAACCGCTTTTATTCCCTATATTTTTACCATTTGTTATATTCAACGACCTTTGCTTAAATAATATTTTTTTATTATAAAAACTATTGAACAAACTATTCTGTAGGTTCCACACGTAGACAGAGTATATTAAAATAGACCTGTCACTAATATAACAAAATTAATATGAGAAGGATAAAACTATACAATAAGTAGTATGAGAGCGAGATGGACAATATTTTTTTATCCTTCTCTGCATATGCAATTTTATTGTTTGGAGCCAGCTCTGGCTCCCAGTTCTAATGCGCCCATTGACTTTTATCCTCTGTCGTATGACCCGACCAAATCACGTTGTTCATATCTTATAGCTGGCATCTGTAGTGATGGCAACTAATGCGATTTCACATTAATTTCATCAGCATGCGAATTCGTGAGTCTATGAGCTATTTGCTAATATAACGATAATTGATAAAAATAAGTACTTATGTGTTTCTGTTAATATGCTAATTAAAGAGCGCGTTACACTATGCAGCACGTGCTACACAAATTATTATTAAACAATAACACGCCTTCATTCAATATACGATCCTAAATACGAGTAAATCAAAGATAATACCGAAATCATTGCTGCACTTCATTATTTGCACCACCCTGCTAATAATTTAAACGTTAATTCGTTAATAATAACTAGATAATTCAAGCAATATTCGACCTGAAATGTTAGCAAATAAAGATAATAATAGCTTTTTCGCATCGCCTGGTAACTTGCTAATGAAAGAGATAGGTAGATTTAGTATTCCCATGGGTTTGACCGAGAACGCACGCTACTGATGAATTCGTTTCACACTTCACAGAATTTGCAACTACATTTAATTTGCTAACTGCTAATTAAGCATTAGCATGCTAACAACTAATGTGAATGCGAATTAATCCATCACTAAGCATATGTATCACGTGTTCATCATTTTAGTCGGGTGATACAAGCTATTTCATTCCGATATGCTAATGTCTTGTCTATTTAATATTACCCAGCCAGCGCCGAGAAACCGTTTTTTTTAGTGAAAAGAAAACGGCTTATTGATAACCTTCTTGAAGTCGGTTTAAAAAATTGCTTATCGTTTCTACATATTCCATCAAAAGCTAACTTTATCTCCGATAAAGACGTAACAAAATCACCTTATCGTTTATTTATGTTTTAGTTTTACAATGCCCTAATCGCGCGGAGTCATCGGTGAACGTTGACGTGCGTCGGAAAGTGTAAGTACCTAATATGAAATTCATATTTTAAAGCTATTTTTAACTGAGTAGGTCTTTTAAATTACTTATTGCTTTTGTTGACTTGTAACTACTGTTCTTTAAAATTAAATTGTACCGACGGGATTCGAACCAGCGCATGCTGCGAAACATGGCCTGGCACTATAACCAATTAAGCCATTAAAGAATATAAGACATTTTGGATTGTGTGTAACAATGTATACAATAATTAAGATATATTTAAGTATAAAAACTAAAACAGCCGAATTCAATGCCCCGCGAGTCAATTTCAGTAGCAAGTTTGAGACGTTTATCGTCTTATCTCTAGAGATACTTATCAGATCTCGATGAAATTACAATGGGACCGCCTCGGAAATTTGGAATCGGTTCAGAATGGGGTTAAAAAGTGCCATTTGCTCACTGCAGGTGGCGCTACTGTAGAGTGTTCCTTAAATCTGACAGATATCTGTCATTTTCAATAGTAATTTTGTAAACAAATAAATTCCCATTGGAATATTTACTTATTATAACGCTATGTGCAGCTATGAATTACAAAAGCACAGTTATTAACGTGTTCCCGAATGAAATTGAAAGTAATGTTATAAATTATTTTTTAAATATTTTTTCATCTACAAAAATTGATTATAAATGTTACACTTTGCCTTATTTCTTCTTATAATTGGCTGAAAGTCTAGGTCGAATACATTATTAAATCTTTTCAGGAAATAAGTTTGTGAAAAATCCATACAAAATTTGCAATATGGCAGTTTTTAGGAACACTCAACAGTAGCGCCTACCTACTTAGAGCTTTCAGTTTTTAACCCCATTGACAGAGTAATCGCGTAACATACACACACAAAAAATATATATATATACAGACGAATTGAGAACCTCCTTCTTTTTGGAAGTCGCTTGAAAATATAAAGTGTGTAACACTTAAAAGAAACATAATACTGTTCTTTATTTTATTATCATCATCATTCTTAGCTTTCGGCCCACTTCAAGACTTCTCGGTCTTTCACCCAGATAGTTATATAATATATATCTCATCATTAACACGTTTCTGTCCACAGCTGGACAAAGGCCAGGAAGCAATGGCGGCAGTCCTGGATTTGTCAATAGGCCGTATAGGCCGTGGCCTAGGGGCGTCCTAGGGGGTGGCAGATTTCAGAGGACGCCCGGATAAAAGTAAAAAAAAAATAAGGTAAATGAGGTGGCAGAAATAAAGTGGCCTACATGCATAAAAAAATTAAATCCGGCACCGAATGGCGGGACGACCTTCGTCGACGGTTTATTTTTTTATAAATTAATTAAATCAAGCTTTTGTCCATTATCTCAACCTAATGTTAGTTAAATATTATGTTTCTTTGAAGTGTTTCACACTTTATATTTTTGTAAATTGTTAAACACAATCCAAAATGTCATCGTACCGACGGGACTTGAACCCGCACGCTAATGTTAGTTGACGAAGTGGTTTACGATGTAGCCCGTTGACCTAGAAGATACCTATTCAATCGCGGCTTGGAGGCCCCAATATATCAACACAAATATTAAATGCGGAAGTCAGTTTATATGTTTGTTTGGGACTTCTTCACGGTCAAACGGCCGAACCGATTTAGCTGAAACTTTGTCGTAGTATAGCCAGTAGGTATTATGGATTAGGCTATAGGATACTTTTTAACGCAGGCGAAGCCGCGGGCCACAGATGTTATATATTGGGGCCTCTATATGTTATAGCGGACATAGTAATACATACTTTGTGAAGATTTCAAGTCTGTCTATTATGGTTAAGTCATAAGTTCAAGCAAAAAACGCCGAAAAAACACGTTTCTTTTATGGGAACCCCCTTTAATATTTAATTAACAGCACAGTGTGACCTAAAACCGCACTTTACGCACGCTCTTCCGTGACTTAAATAGTCGATTATTACATGGCGTTTAGCACCCTCGCTGCGCTCGGGTCCCAACTTCACGCCGTGCAATAATGTTCTATTTTTGTAAATTGTTAAACACAATCCAAAATTTCATCGTACCGACGGGACTTGAACCCGCAACCTCCGGAATAACATGTGCTTAATTGGCAAAGCACCGGAACATGTTATTCCGGAGGTTGCGGGTTCAAGTCCCGTCGGTACGATGAAATTTTGGATTGTGTTTAACAATTTACAAAAATATAAAGTGTGAACACTTCAAAGAAACACAAAGTTCTATTTGACGGAAAAGCGTAGCAAGCGTAAAGTGCGGGTTTATGTCACACTGACAGCTATAAAATAATATACGATACTATTTATTTTGTTTTTATTTGGGAGCCAGTTCCCATAGGCCTAGCGTGCTGCCATCCTCGACCGCATCATCACTTACCAGCAGGTGAGATAGTGGTCGTACTTTATGATATAAAAAAAATATATTTGTTGATAAATTATCCTCCATGGTACTTACATACTTCGTGAAAATGTTAAGTATGTAACAGAATAAATAATAGTACAAATACTATTACGGTTAAGGAGATACAGCCCTGTAAAGTGTAGACAGACAGACGGACAGACAGACGGACGGACGGACGGACAGCGAAGTCTCAGTAATAGGGTTCCTTTGGTTCCCTTTTGGTACGAAACCCTAAAAATGATTAGGTTAGATACCTATTAGCATTATGATGGGTGTTTATTAGCAGGCTAAACCCTATCTTCCGTATCTTTTACTGTTTTATAACATCATAAACGGTGCAGCTACTGACGATAAGATATTATAATTAAAAGAAGCCGACTGACTTGACAGTAGGTAACCTACCTTTAGTACGAGTTTTCATCGTAAACGCTTTGGACAGATCTCACATAGTTTTCGAATTATTCTGGCTCCCTGATTGGTCTAAATTTAGTGAAATGTGAAAACGACTAGAGAAAAATTTGAGATATAGAGCGTTGAAATTCCGCGTGACGTCACAAACCGCTCAAAAGTGTACTACTTTCTAGCGGTTAGCGACGTCACGAGCCCCCACTCCCGAACTTTGACGCTCTTTATCTTTGTCAATTTCTATTGATTTGTAAAATAAAAGATACGTGTCCAATATTTTATGATAATCTAACTGACAGACTAATTAAAATTACTATTTTTCGACCCAGGCAACATATTATTGGCGAGTACTTAACATACCTAAAAAAATTAAGAAAGTACCTTTTTCAACAAGATCACTACCTCACCTGGTGGTAAGCAATGATGTGGCCGAAGATGGTGAACACGATATGCCTAGGTATATGAGTGATACATTTTAATAAGACCCCCCAATCAATCGCCAAAACGCCCTTGAGGTACCTTACGCGTCAAATACTCGTAAAAATTGAAATAGTTTGACAATAAATAAGTACCTAACTGCCTAGATGGCGAGTACTTAACATACCTAAAAAAATTAAGAAAGAATCTTTTTCAACAATATCACTACCTCACGTGGTAGCAATGATGTGGCCGAAGATGGTGAACACAATATGCCTAAAATACCCTGACTCCGGATGAATTTGGACAAAACCAAAGTCATGTACAACGAGCACGTTGTTCCGGAACCGATTGCCGTAGATGGAATCCCACTCGAAGTTGTCACTAAGTATGTTTACCTAGGGCAAACGCTCCAACTAGGCAAACATAACTTCGAGAAGGAAATCCAGAGAAGAATTCAGCTGGGCTGGGCAGCATTCGGAAAACTCCGTCGAGTCTTCTCGTCGCCTATACCACAGTGTCTAAAGACAAAAGTCTAACCAGTGCGTCCTACCTGTGATGAAATACGGAGCCGAGACGTGGACACTCACAGTCCGACTGGTCCACCAGTTTAAAGTCGCTCAGCGAGCTATGGAGAGAGCTATGTTCGGTATTTCTCTGCGGGATCAAATCCGGAACGAAGTAATTCGCCAGAGAACTAAAGTTATCGACATAGCTCAACGGATTAGCAAGCTGAAGTGGCAGTGGGCTGGTCATATCTGCCGCAGGACTGATAACCGTTGGGGCAGACTTGTCCTAGAGTGGAGACCGCGTATCGGCAAACGTAGCGTAGGACGTCCTGTGACCAGGTGGAGCGACGACATACGTAAAGCGGTGGGCAGTGACTGGAAGAGAAGAGCCGAAGATCGGGCTCAGTGGCGCATCTTGGAAGAGGCCTATGTCCAGCAGTGGACTGATACAGGCTGATGATGACCCTGACTCCAACTGTCTGCTACCGGAACACCGTAAAGTTATGGCGGCAGATTTTCTCCTTGATGGTGGTAAGCCTCTTTGGTAGCAAGTCAGGCGGAAAATCGATATAATATGCTTCTTCCACCTATGGAAAAACCTCCATCTTTTTATAGTCGGTTAAAAAGTAGAAGTCTCAAAACCTACGACAGCTGTGATGATTTGTATTCCATTCTGTGCTATTCACACGAATGTTTGCCTAGTAACGGGGTTTTGGAAGAACTGGTTTCTAATCAAAATTCATTGCTTTTGCTGTATATGGTTTTCCCCAACAACATCAAATATATAAGATTACGGTAACATCATTTTTTAAGTAAATACCTACTTATCTAGGTAAGTACTTAAATATAATACTTATGCGGTTTCTGTTCCGCGATGTTTATTAACAGACTTCACAAAAAAGGACACGGACGCTCTCAATTCGTCTCAATTTTTTTTTTAGGGTTAACAAAAAAAAAGGAACCCTAGGATCACTTTGTTGTCCGTCTGTCTGTCTGTCCGTCCGTCAGTCAAGACCCATTTTTCTCAGGAACGCGTAGAGATATCAAGCTGAAACTTATACATAGAAAAGCATTTAGAAAAGATAATAATACTAGGTACGACTTATATCAAATACTCGGAGCTACGGTATGTATGTTCACCGATTACTCGAAGACGCTTGGACCGATTTGAAAAATTATTTTTTGTTTGCAAGTATCGTAAAGTACTTCCTAGGTGGTCTCATTTAAATTTCACCGAGATATGTTAAGTATCTCCAGAAGTCCAGAGATATGGAGATAAACATCTCAAACTTGGTACTAAAAGTGACTAGCGCGACTTTTAAAAAGTCGGTTCTTTTAGTTTTATTAACGATCTTTAATTATTTATAATTTAAGATCGTTTAAAAAACTAAAAGAACCGACTTCAAACGTCGCGCTAGTCAAAGTAGCCAGTAGACGCAGTAACTATTACATAATCTGTGCCAGTAGTTAGTAGTACGAGTAAGTCGTCGAGATAAGTAAATGCATCGTAATAAAAACACGTTTTTTGTATGGGGACCCCCATTAATTTTTAACTTTATTTTGTTTTTAGTATTTGTTGTTCTAGCGGCAACAGAAATACACCATCTGTGAAAATTTCAACTGTCTAACTATCACGGTTAATGAGCTATAGCCTGGTGACAGACGGACAGACAGACAGACAGACGGACAGCGGAGTCTTAGTAATAGGGTCCCGTTTTACCCTTTGGGTACGGAACCCTAAAAACTAAAACAACCGACTACAATGCCCCGCGAGTCAATTTCAGTAGCAAGTTTGAGACGTTTATCATCATATCTCTGGAGATACTTATCAGATCACGATGAAATTACAATGGGACCACCTCGAAAATGTACCCTACCGATAACAAAAAGAGTCATTCGAATCGGTTCAGAATTGACGGAGTAATCGCGTAACATACACACAAAAAAAACATACAGACGAATTGAGAACCTCCTTTGTTTTCGGAAGTCGGATGAAAATGGCAGGTTTAGTAAAAAATTGTAAAAATTAGAAGGGAGTTGTCCAAAAATTTTTAAAACGCGTGTCATAAAATCTATGGCCAAAGACTGGATAGCTCGATTCAGGTGCCTAAAAATTGTTAACCTCTCCAACTTTTTTTAATTTTTTTTTATATATATTTAGAGAGGCAAACAAGCATGCGGCCCACCTGATGGTAAGTGGTTACCGCCGCCTATTAACACCTGCAATACCAGGGGCAATACTGGTGCGTTACCTGCTCTTTTGAAAGAGGAATCTGTTAACTCTCCTTTTGTAGCAACTCAGATCAACCTTCTGTGGGAAAACGTCGGAAGGAAGGATATTCCACATCTCGCACGTACGCGGAAAGAACAAACGCTTTAAACGCGTTGTTGTGGGAGGACCACGTGTCTATATATGAGGGTGAGCCCTCTCACGAATACGCGAGTTCCTGTGGTAAAATCGAGACGGTGATCACATCAAAGAGCTCATCAGAGCATTCTCCATGATAATATCTATAAAATAGACTAAGCGAACCAACATCGCGAGGAAGACTCAACGGTTCAAGTGTATTAGTCAGCGTCACATCATCGACTAATCTAATGGCTCTTCTCTGAAGGGAGACAAGTGGTTGCAGCTGATACTTCGGTGCACCACTCCAGAGATGCGAGCAGTACTCCATATGCGGCCGAATCTGCGCTTTGTACAACAAAGTCGTTGACTCGGCGTGAAGTACTGCTTAGCTCTATTAAGTACACCGAGTTTTTTAGCTGTGACTTTAGCTTTGCAAGCCAAATGACTCCCGAACTGCTAGGCTATTCTGTAAGCTATCTCGACAGCGGAATCCGCGGTGAGTTTCGAATTTCGTACTACGAAATTCAATCGTATCGCGTTCGTAATACGGTTGAATTTCGTGGTACGAAATTCGAATCTCACCGCGGATTCCGCTGTCGAGATAGTTTACAGAATAGCCTAGCTGGACCTCATTAGAGATGTCGATACCTAAAATGCTGATTGTCTTCGACAAGTTGAAGGAAATACTCTGGAACTTTCGAGCTACATTGAATTGACTCTTTTTTGTGGTGAATGCGATAGCTTGCGTTTTATTGGAACTAAATATGCTTGTCTGGTGTGGGTCCACGTCAATAGTACAATAGGTTTTTTTTAATATCATATAGGCTAGCGTTGACCACAATCACACCTGTTGGTAAGTGATGCAGTCGATCGGATGCTAGCACGCTAGGCCTAGAATGGGAACTCAAGGATAGCTGCCAGAACACATTAGATGTTTAGCGACAGATTTTCTAACTTGAGGGTGGTAACTGTCCACGCGGACACTAGATATCTCACTAGGTATCACCATGCGGGGGTTGGGGGTTACTTAACGATGTTGAGATGGAAATCGAACTCACGAACTCGAGATCGCCAGGCCGACTTAAGTTGAATTCAGTTAATACAATTATTCCAACCCCATCTTCCAAGCTGGTTAGAACCGAACATCACTGAACTCAACAAACCGATTGCCGACATATCTTTGTTCAGTGGGTAGTTCAAATCTAGGGTTTAAGATATACACATGAAAATTATATTTCATCCGTCATAAATATCTTTCTCTGTTCGGTTGTCTGTAAGAAATCGCTAGAAGTGATAAGACCGCCCTTTGCATTACATCATCATTATAATGATCAGCCTGTACATGGAATACATATTTTAAGTTATTTTTTTTCTTGCAAATTAGGTGTTTATCTATCTATTATCTATCAATCTTGGACTTTGCTAAAATGTTTACTTATTCAGACTTTTAGAATTATACTTACAGTAAATAATTAACTAATTATATATTGTGTATATATAATAAACTCTAGGCATATTTTATGCACTTAGATAAGTCATTTGACATTATTTAATAGTGTATGATCCAAAAATAAATTAGTAGGTAATTAACATTATAAAAAAAATTAAACAGTATGTACTTATCTGCAATACCATCGTCAGTATTTATAAAATATGTCAATAAAGGAAATTTCAATTTAAATTATTTAATACAATTTGTATCAGTTCCAACATTGTCAAAGTAATAATAAACTAAAACAACAGACTTCCATGCCCCGCAAGTCAGTTTCAGTAGCAAGTTTGAGACGATTACAATTATATATCGTCACATCTCTGGAGATGTTTATCAGATCTCGATGAAATTACAATGGGACCACCTCGGTACCTACCCTACCGATTGAAAAAAGAATCATTTGAATCGGTTTACAATTGACGGAGTAATCACGTAACATACATACAAAAAAAAACAGATGAATTGAGAACCTCCATCTTTTTGGAAGTTGGTTGAACAATAAAAAATAAACCAGAAACTTTGGTATACATAAATATTTTAATTACAATTAATGAAATGGTCCATCTTAAAATAATCTATAAATTACGCATTGATTGTCATAATTGATTATAAATATAAAAAATGTAATTATTTATGTATCTAATAAATAATGTCATTGAATGCATAGTATCTCTATATACATACATTTTACGGTAAGAATTTATTCTATAAATTCATGGTCATAAACACAGATATATATGTACAATAGATAACGCAAGTATCACGATTTGTATTGAAACTAAGCGTGTCAACTTTTCAATTCATTCTGTGACGGCAAAGCCGAAATGTAGTGACGGAAAAAGTTATAGGAAATATGTCCTTGACTTTGGGGGCTCGAAATTTTTGGGCTATTGCATTGAAATATCTTGCAACGAGCAACTATTATAGTTATCGCGGCCGTCCGGCTGCAAAATCCAAATCGCGCGGACTTTAAGTAGAGGTGGCCAACCTTGACGTTTGGTCAGGATATATCTGTGGTTATAAAGTTAAATTGTAAAAATAACAAACTCCTTCTGTGAATGACTTCTGCCATATTGAACAAAATACATAGGTAATTAAAGATTTTAACATAATTTATTTAATCTGCCTCAGGTGAAGCTGGCAGAAAACAGCATTACAAAAAAATCGGATTTAGATTCGGCTTCTCATTGTAATAAATTATTACTTTCGACTGTTTAGAATTCTGTATAGTTATAGCTCTTCCAATTTGAATTCCAACACATAAACCTCGAATTGAATTTAAGTCTTTTCTAATATACATACATAAGTACCATAATTATGATCATACATAACGAAAAAACCGACTTCACATGCCGCGATAGTCAAATACTGGCTATTTATAATTATATCATCAAAGTATACAAATTTGCTTATATTGTTTATCTCCATATCTCCAGAGATAAAAGTCAGATCTCGATAAAATTTGAATGGGATCAAACGGGAGGCATAATCTCTCAAACAAAGAAAAGATTTTTCAAATCGGTTAAGATTTGACGGAGTTCTGAGGTAACAAACATTTAAAAAAAACTCACTAAATATAATAAACAAAAATATACACCATTGTGTTGCTAACAATACATCAAAATATAACATAATCAATATAAAATGCAAGCTGCAATGTACAATAAAAATATGTCAGCTTTTTGCTTACCATTCTAGACTGAACTTTAACACACAAAAAATAGGATTGTCTTTTATTTTATTCACATTGAAAGGTGGTACATGTTTAGATCTTTAGCATTCACCAAGACAAGTTTTATCATAAATATTCATATCATATTATATGTAAAGGTCACAAGAACACTGCATCTAATTAACATATCAGTAATTTTCTAGAAAATAGATAACAAATATAGACATTGAATCAATAACTAAAGCTATGAAAACAATTCACCAATAATAAATACATCGATAAGATGTCATCCATAAAGTATGTCACGATAATTTCATGATTTTTTTTACCCTTCCCCCGTCCCTGTCGCAGGTGATAACATTTGTGAGACCTCCCCTCTTTAGTGTGAGGACACATATTTTGCAATTTTACATCTAGAAAATGTTAAATTAAGCAGCAGTTCATAAATTAGTTTTATTTCCTTTTAAATTTTTAATATAATCAACATCAAATCAAACATTTGAAAATATTAACGGCGATGGACAAAATTTCTTGTTGCCTCTTGTGTGATAGCTTGAATATAAGTTGAATTGAACTTGCCAACAAAACAATTCAAACCTTATCCCATACTACATATATTATAAAGTTTTTGTTAATAGTTCAAATTTGGCATTTTAACACTAAGATGTATTAGATTTTGAAATGTGATGACACCAAACTTAGGACCCCTGCCTCCCCTTGTCACATAATGTCACACATTGTCGAACCTTTCCCTCCCCGTGTGACATACTTTGTGGATGGTCCCTAACTGTGGAGATGACATCTATGATGCCCGCACCACAATCCAAATTATGCTAATGGTAAAATAAATAAGTACTTCAAACTTTTCTATCGTAGGTACGTCTTCTTTGGTCGTCGATTCTAATGAGGTAGTATGTTCCAGGAAACAGAACATCAATAGATCCAGAAGGCTCATAAGGAGCTGTGTGATAGTTCTTCGTTCTTACTTCCATTAAGTCAGAGAATTTAGTAGGCTCTACAGGTACCCGTTTATCCAGCATCGAAACTCCTTCATGGAGAGATGTTATAAGTCTTTCCAATTTCGAACCCACACTCATGTCATTACAGATATTAATGGAATACATTGTAGATGCCAGGCCTGAACCATATGAGAACAAGCCAAACTTTTTTCCAATCAGTTGCTCTGGAGATTTACTCACCAGATATGAAGCGAGGCCACCGTACAATGAAGCTGTGTACATGTTTCCAACATTCTGTGCTATTTGCAGGGAAGGCTTTGTCTTCTCATTAAATAATGTTTGACTGTAGGCCATGAAAGCTTTCTCTACGTCTCTGTCAAAGTATGTCTCCTCTAACTTGTGGTTCTGGAATTCAGATAATCCGGGAAATTGTATCTCTCTATGCTCAGGCGATGCATTTAAGTAATCATTAAAACAGGCTCGAGCTAAAGACTTTTGCACTAGCTTGCAATACGGAGAATGGAAAAGCATGCCGTCCAAGCTCAGGAGCCCTTTGAAATCTGGCTCGACACTTCTCATTTTTTTACAGAACAAGTTATAGCAATTATCTAGAGCACTTAGGTAACATTGAATTGACAGTTTGCCGTCAACGTAGGGAAACTCCGAGGCTAAGTCCGGCTTGTAGAAGTCATAGGCGTGGGTCATGTATGAAGCTCGCACACCACAATCTAGGACTAGAGGAGCATCGGGGCCTATGAGCATCGCCACAGCCCCAGCACCGCCCGTTGGCCTAGCGGGACCTTTTCCATACACTGCAATATCTCCTGCAACTACAATGGCTTGTCTCCCATCCCAGGAGGAGGATTCCACCCAATTGACAGCATTGAATAGTGCAGCTGTTCCACCGTAGCACGCGTTCGTAGAATCGATGCCCTCGATGTCGGTGGCACCTTCTTTCGCAAACAGGGTCATTAGAAAAGTTTTAACACTTTTACTTTTGTCAATAATAGTCTCAGTGCCGACCTCCAGACGTCCAATGTCGTGCAGGTTGATGTTGTTTTTCTCTATGAGACGGTGCAGCGCCGTCATGCAGAGCGAGTTGATATCTTCCCTGTCCGAGCAGAAACCCATTTTGCTCTGACCGAGACCGATGGTGTATTTGCCTGCGGACACTTCGTCGAATTTCTCCAGTTCCGTTTGATCGACATATTGCGACGGAAAGTAAAGTTCCATGGCGAGAATGCCCACATTTTTTGCCCTGCCCATGTTTGTATTTACGTGATCTATGAGCTACGTTTACGTGATTTTTTTTAAGTATCTAATGGACGTGCGAGCCACCCGAAGCCACCGACGCGTACTGATGAATGTTTGCTTTGCGTGAATGTGAACGACACTGCGCCCGCCGGCCTACGTCACTCCTTGTTACCGGCTGGAACACACCATTGACCCAATACCAACCAGCTTTCTTTCTCGCGATGACGCGCTCGAATGATAGCAATGTTTACGTCAGTATCAATTAACTACACGTTAAATTTATCTCAAATTTTAATTTATAATATATCTCGTCACAAAGCAAAGCGTAGTTTGAAAAATATTTACATGAATTTTAGACTTTGCTTTGCAAGTTGAAGTTTGCTTGTTTGCTTGTTGCTCCCCAGTATATACTCTTATCTATGCACACGGCAGCTGGCTGACCCAAAGAGTAACATAATATATACTGGCTGACCGCACCGCGCCGATTCCGAAAGTTTAGTTTTTGACATTTATTTACTGTACTGACACTGACAGAAAGGAGATGAGATATGACATTTTAATAAATTATCCTGTCATTTTAACGACACGTTCAGAATTTAATGCGGTAATAACTAATCGGATTTATACCGAGTTCACACGAGGCGATTCTAGTCCTTCAACTGGCAAATCGCAAGCGAATTGAAAATTGTGTACAGGCTTTCAACAAAATTGAAGCGACTAAAATCGTTTCAACAATATAATTTTTATTTATTTTTAATGTACACAATTAACATTAATTTAAAACTATATATACAATATAGACTACTCCTAAAACTATAATACAGACTATACAAAATCTACAAATAAAAAACTGAATTAAGGTCGCTGTCCACTGTTAAGGTACCCAAAAAGCTGGCGACATTACCTCTTTGAATGGCAAGACTAATTCGTTGGCCGAGGTACGCGCCAGCTCTTTGGTCATGGGAGACATCTATCAGACGTCTGGACAACTCTTTTACAAAATCACGAGCTAGTTGACCCCACGAGCCCATAGTCTCGACCTCAAACGGAAGAAATGCGTAATTGTCTCCAATGTCTGCATATTTCCTCCGCTTGGGGGCCTCTGCCACGTCTGCGGCTGCTCCTGCAGCCCGTGAGGTACTGTTAAGGTGGGATGCTGCTAACGTATCAGCGCACTTTGCATCCTACACTAGCGGCTTTCCACGACACCAAGGAATCAACATCATGCCGTCAGGCCTCTTGCCATCGTCACGTGTGATACCCTTCGGCTCTAAAATAGCCGGCACGTTGACGGTGGCAAGGGCCCGACGGATAAAGTCGTTTAGTGAAGCGCGTCGTGAAAGCCGCCCCGCACTGCGGCGACATGATAGGCCGTGGTGGCCCAGGTGATCAACCTCGTCGCCACAGCGACAGCGGAGCGGCTCTGTTCTAGAAATGCCCAGACGCAGTCCCACTGCACAAGTTAAATGCCTTTAAACTTTCGTCGCTTTCAAATTTTTGTTGAAAGCGATTTGACAGGTGTGAACCCGTGCATTTAAATCGCAAAAAGAAATACTTTAAACAATCATTTCTTGTTTTATTTATAATTAATATATAAAATACAGATAAATTATAAATATACCCAACATAAGCATGGCTTTAGGGATGGCATAATCATCATCAGCCTGTATCAGTCCACTGCTGGACATAGGCCTCTCCCAAGATGCGCCACTGAGCCCGATCTTCGGCTCTTCTCTTCCAGTCACTGCCCACCGCTTTGCGTATGTCGTCGCTCCACCTGGTCACAGGACGTCCTACGCTACGTTTGCCGATTCGCGGTCTCCACTCTAGGACAAGTCTGCCCCAACGGTTATCAGTCCTGCGGCAGATATGACCAGCCCACTGCCACTTCAGCTTGCTAATCCGTTGAGCTATGTCGATAACTTTAGTTCTCTGGCGAATTACTTCGTTCCGGATTCGATCCCGCAGAGAAATACCGAGCATAGCTCTCTCCATAGCTCGCTGAGCGACTTTAAACTGGTGGACCAGTCGGACTGTGAGTGTCCACGTCTCGGCTCCGTATGTCATCACAGGTAGGACGCACTGGTTAAAGACTTTTGTCTTTAGACACTGTGGTATAGGCGACGAGAAGACTCGACGGAGTTTTCCGAATGCTGCCCAGCCCAGCTGAATTCTTCTCTGGATTTCCTTCTCGAAGTTATGTTTGCCTAGTTGGAGCGTTTGCCCTAGGTAAACATACTTAGTGACAACTTCGAGTGGGATTCCATCTACGGCAATCGGTTCCGGAACAACGTGCTCGTTGTACATGACTTTGGTTTTGTCCAAATTCATCCGGAGACCGATGCTACGAGAAGAATCAGCTAGGCCATTCAACATCCTTTGTAGGTCCTGCAGCGTCTCTGCCATAATGACGATGTCATCTGCGAATCGTAAGTGAGAGATGTACCTGCCGTTGATGTTAATGCCACGATCTTTCCAGTCCAGCGTCTTAAACATATCCTCCAAGGCGTTAGTGAACAGTTTCGGGGATATGACGTCCCCCTGTCTCACTCCTCGACGCAGGTGGACATGTTTAGTTCGCTGGTTCTGTACTTGTACAGTCATCGTTGCGGCATTATATAGACATCTCATCACTTCGATATATCGCCAGTCGACTTGGCAACGCTGCAAGGACTCGAGAACAGACCAGGTTTCGATTGAGTCAAAGGCCTTCTCATAGTCCACAAATGCTAAGCACAGGGGCCGATTATACTCTTCGGTCTTCTGTACAATCTGCCGCACCGTGTGGATGTGGTCTATGGTGCCGTAACTGCTTCGAAACCCGGCCTGTTCCGGAGGTTGAAACTCGTCGAGTCTTCGCGCAAGACGGTTCGTGATGACCCTTGAAAACAGCTTGTAGACATGGCTCAGAAGCGAAATCGGGCGATAGTTTTTCAATAGGGTTTTGTCTCCTTTTTTGAAAAACAAAACCACCATGCTTCTGTTCCATGCCTGTGGAGTTCTCCCAGTAAAAAGAACGGAATTAAATAGCTGCTGAAGCTGTTGAACTGCTGGAGCTCCTCCGGCTTTTAAAAGCTCCGTTGTGATTCCGTCTTCTCCTGGGGCTTTTCCATTTTTGAGTTGTTTAAGGGCCATCACGATTTCGTCTCGGCTAATTTCGGGCAGATCTTCTGTGAAGTGGCGGGTTAAGGTGGCTCTAGAATCCTCAGTATCGGGTTCGGGCCTTGAAGCATGCGATGCGTAGAGCTTGCCGTAGAAGTCTTCAACTTCCGACAGAATCTCCGGCTTGGATGCGACGACGTTCCCGGTTGACGTTGTCAGCTTTGTGAGGTGGCTTCTACCCAGAGGCTGGACGAACACTTTCGACCCCCGATTTTGCTCAATTGATTCTTTAATCAAGAGCGTGTTAGAGGATCGGAGGTCGCGTCGTACCAGCTTCTTTATGGATTTGTTGCGCGCCAGGTTAGTTGACAAAGCTGACAAAGGGTCTGTTCGTCTCTCTTCCATTAGCCGAAGTGTTTCTGCCGAGAGTTTGGACTTTTTGCCCGTACGCTTGCTCTCGCAAAACTTCGTCCCTTCATCCCTGAGGATTTCCACCACTTCTTCGAGTTTCTGGTCTACGTCATCTGTGGTTTCCAAGGTAGCGAATCGATTTTCCAATTTTAATTGGAATGTTTCGGACCCAACAACGGTTTGGAGTAGGTTCGGACGGAGCGTAGACTTCATCAATCGGAATCTCTCGGCTTTAAAGTCGATATCCAGAGTGCCTCGTACCAGTCGGTGATCACTTCCAGTATTAAACCTAGTGATCACTGAGACGTCTCTGAATATGCGCCGTTTGTCCGTAATGATGAAGTCAATCTCGTTTTTAGTCACAAAGTCGGGGCTTTGCCACGTCCATTTCCTTTGGGGCTGTTTCTTGAAGAACGAGTTCATCAAGAAAAGCCCCTCTCTCTCGAGGAAATTGACGAGCATTTGTCCCCTGTGATTCCTACTCCCAAATCCGTGGGGTCCTATAGACGATTCGCCGCAAGTTTGTACTCCCACTTTGGCGTTAAAGTCTCCCATGACAACGTTGTAGTGAGCCTTGGAGGTGGTGTGTAAAGCTCTGGAGATATCTTCATACATGCTCTCCACCTCGTCATCCAAGTGTGTCGAGGTCGGTGCGTAGACCTGGATAACCTTGAGGCTGTACCTCTTGGTTAACTTAATTATGAGGTACGCTACCCTGGTCGACACACTGGAGATTTCTACAACGTTGTCACTGAGAACCTTGTTGACCAGAAACCCGACGCCGCCTTGGGATGGCTGATCTCCTTCTCTGTAGTACATAAGATGGCCCGATTCTAAGGTTATGGTGTCCTCTCCCTGTCTTCGGACTTCACATAACCCCAGAATGTGCCATCTTATGTGTTTCAGCTCCTCCTCTAGCTGCGCCAGATGATCGTCCAGCCGAATCGTGCGTCCATTGTACGTTGCGAGGGTCAGTTTGTTCTGGCGGCCTACCGTAACCCGGGGATTCTTAGCACCCCCTGCCCTGCCGTTACCGTGACCGCCGCCGTGGTCAGGAATAGCAGGGCGGCCGGGAACTGGGGGCCGCGGCTTATTATGACTTTCCATATCATGCATGCATCCCTTGGGAGGGATATGCCCTAATCGCCATGCTGGGCAGGCGTGTTGGCGATCGCAGGACGTAGCTTCTCGCACCGGTGACGCTGCTGCCCGTCACCGGCCTGTAGAATTTGGCTACGCCATAGATATGAAATGGTTATACCGCCATTTGTCGGTCGCCAGAGCCCCGTCTGTTGGTCAGCAGGATGCACCACGGGCAGGTGAGGTTGGCTGGGAGCACCGAGGTCGTATTTGTGCTCCCTTACATCCCATGTACATGATGGCATAATAGCTTTGTGTTACTTTATTTAGCCAATTTAATCTCAATTTTAGTTTTTTTTTTAATAATCTCACATTTAAAAAATAATGTATTTTTTTCTTCTCATTATGGCTCCACGCGATTAGTGTATTTAGCCAGCGTCAAATTTTATGAATTCTGACACTGACATGTTTTGAAATGTGACTGACAAAAGCTTAACAATATTTATTACTTGACACTGGCTAAATACACTAATCGCGTAGAGCCATAATGAAACAAACATAAAAATGTGTCTGTAGTAGGTAGTATCGCTTCATGAACTGTGCAATGTAGAGTTTATATATTCTCTTTGGTCGAGTTCACAGAGTACATTGAATATATAGGGACAGTTGGTTGATCAACCAACAGTGTGAACACGTGCATTCAAAATCGCTTTCAATGTTTTGTTGACCGACTAGAGTTGTTCAACTGGAATCGCTAGGTGTGAACTCGGTATTAGTAAAAGAGGTTTCAACCTTTTTGCTGTCTCAACGAGTTACAGTGCCACAAGTACAGTGCCACAAGTATAACTTGGCGGTGGTGGTTTTTGGAACTAATTCTTTTAATTGAAACTGAGTTTGAGGTTTGAGAGATTACCGCGACATTATTGTTGATAAATCTGCTACATTAAAATAGTTCAATATTGCCAAAAGTAATTAAAAGTGGTTTAAGAGAAACTGTTATCAAAGTACAAAGTAAAAGCACAGTGGCGCACAGGCACGCCAAGTTATACTTGCCGGACTGTAACACAACTATTTTAACTCGAATGATATTATCAAAGCTTGAATGTCTATAATATATACCTAAAATGTATCATCTATATACCTATAAGTGATTACAATGTCTATAAATTATAAAATTACTTTATTTATTCGCACCCATCCTTGCGTTCGAATGATCATCTTTTCGTGACTAGAAAACTTTCACTTTTATCGGAACCTTGTAGGAATAGTGGGCGAACAAGTTCAAGTAAAACTAGCTAGTCCATACCATCATATTATTGGTTTTTAGGGTTCCGTACCCAAAGGGTACCAAAGGCTGTCCGTCCGTCTACCTTTCACAGGGAGGTAGATAGGTACTTGAAATTTTCTTTATATGATACTATGGGCGATTTAAAAAGAAATAAGTGTCAAAGTACAAGAAACGTGTTTTTCAGGCGTTTTATGCTCGATCTTACAAACCGTAATAGATAGAGACATGAAATTTGCTTATAGCGTGTATTATGCTCATTAGTGTGTATATTGCTATTATCAAATAATAAAAACTACATTACTTAAAATAAAAATTAAATATTCCCAATATATATTCCCAAAATATTCCCTAAGGGTCCCCATACAAAAAACTTATTTTTACGGCAAATTTTGTTCAATCGGAACCGAATCGGAACCCTGCGTGTGCGAGTCCGACCTGCACTTGGCCAGTTTAATTTTTATTTGAGAAAACTATACCTAGGGCTGCCAGAGCAGCCCTAGGTATAGTTTTGTCTGAAAGTGTTTTCTGCCCTCATAATCCCATATACATCCCATATAGTAAGCCGGCACTGAGATGAGTACCTAATCTGTGGTAGATACTAATTAAGTTACTCTACACTTGTATAAATGTAAGAATTATAATTTACTGTAGAGTGTAGGTATAAACTACGGTCGGTCTACGTAGGAACCCTTATATGCACTACTTGCATTAGTTCGTTGTCATCTCCTGGGCTCTGCAGGACCAACCCTCGGCATGATGGTAGGACACTGTCAGTGTCCGCGTGGCCAGCTATCACCTTCAAGTTGGAAAGTCTGTCGCCAAATATCTAATGTGTTCCGCCAGCTGTCCTTGTGAGCCAGTGTCCATTTTAAGCCTAGCGTGCTACCATCTTCGACCGCACAATCACTTACCAACAGGTGAGATAGAACAGGAAACCCAGTCAATAATTTGATTGATTGGGTTTCCCGTTCTATCCTATAGCTTATAGCAGAGGATTTAAAATTTCCATCGATGTTATTTTAATTTTATTATTTTAGTGTTATCTTCTAATCTAACATTAAACATAGCTAAGAAAAAGGCGACAACCCTAGAATATAGTCATGCTCATGCGCATATCACCCACGACTTTGACGTTAAGTAGTGATTGGCTGGTCAACGACCTAACGATCTCATCCTTTCGACCTCATCGTACGTATTATTTACATCAACCTATTGTATGCTTATTGTTTGGCATATAACAAAAGAATGCCTGTTTATTTTTGTGGTTATTATTAGACTGCGACGAACGTTACTTGAGTTCGGTCGGAAGTGTACTAGAGGTAGGTACCATCGACGTCCTAACCCCTACTAATAGCGTCATTCCATTCATAAACTCAAACAAGGAAGTAACTGAAAATAGTGCCGGATTAACCACTTAGCAAGAGCACTAATGTACTATTCATTATTCTGTGGCAAGAGTAGCAATTTCTACGGGCCCTGCGCGAAAGGCCCCCGCATATTTAAACCCAGACTATTAATTACTCGCAAAATTGTAACCTTATAGATGGCAAATAAACATATTGAGTATTGAATTGTTTTTTTACCACTTTACACTTAAGAACCCACAAGTAAATCGAGAGCTCATTGAAAGAATTTGCTACGGGCGCTGCGCTTGCTTAAGAGCGAACGCGGGGTGCACTTTTCCATACAAATGTATTCCCCTGTTTCTTCCCTGGAAATAGCTTCTAGAGAAAAAATTGTTTCCACAAAAAATAAAGGTCTGCTGTAGCTACGCCCATTTTCATTTTTTACCAAACAATTGCAAATAGAAATATGACTTCAAAAACCTTAAAGAGGAGATTAGAAGGCTTATATTTCTTTTTGCAATTGGTTTTAAAATAAATGATGGGGGCGTAGCTACAGCAGAACTTGATTTTTTGTAGATACTAATTTTGTTCTAGAAGAATTTTGCAAGGAGGAAACAGGGGAATACATTTACATTGTATGGAATGCATCCCGCGTTCCCTCTTAATCCGGCACTGACTGAAAATTACTAAAGTCAGTAAGAAGTTCAAGGCAAGAATCAAACTACCTACCTTATACCATAGAGAAGATAATAATCTTATACAACACTAAATTTTAACTAGGTAGGTAGGAACCAAAACAATAAACATTTAACAGCCAGTAAGCAAACAGTTAAGTAGCCAGTAGCAGGAGAGATACCCAATGATAAATGATAATAAATGTGCTGTCAGATTTGTTTTCACTTACCGTTATCTTATCATTCACAAAGTTATTTAGGTTTGTTTTTCCCAAAAATTGATGAATGGAAATGGACCGAAATAAAACTGGCCAAGTGCGAGTCAGAATTTGTCCCGCACACGGAGGATTCCGAACGCCATCTATCGAATTTCTAACGAACTTCTAACACCAACTAAGTAAACGTTAACACAAAGGTAGAATAGTATTACGTAGTAGTAATATTAATAGTGGTAATAGTAATTGTAGTAATTAATATTATTAAATATCTGGTTGACCGAGCTTTGCTCGGTATTTTTTGCCACTTAAACAGACAAATATGACTCTTCCCGACATCTATTGACGAATAATATTATATATATATATATAATTTTTTTTAATTGAGAGCAACTAACTGCTTTACTGATACAGTACTTCTACTCGCCAATAGATGTCGGGAAGAGTCATATTTTATGTTGATTATCAATAAAGTTGATTATTGAAAACACGAATAAAACAACATTTTCTGAAAATGACTCCTAGCTAGATCGATTTATCGCCCCCGAAATCCCCTGTAGGTATACTACATTTTATTTAATCGTTGGAGCCGCTTCCGAGATTCAGATTAAGGTAAAGACGATAGCGCCATCAAATGCAACTAGATAGGTGGCGCTGCGCTATCGTAAAAAACTTTTTTCTAAACTTTTCTTTAATTTTTAACTTTGTTCTGTTTTTAGTATTTGTTGTTATAGCGGCAACAGAAATATATCATCTGTGAAAATTTCAACCGTCTAACTATCACGGTTCATGAGATACAGCCTGGTGACAGACGGACAGACAGACAGACAGACAGACAGACAGACAGACAGACAGACAGACGGACCCTAAAAATGGACACATTACTAGAAATACAACTAATGTAATTTCGGACTAGTATACAGTTATCTGTGATGTAATTCTCGTACTCACTCAACTCCTATACGCCCGCCTGTGCCAACAGCATGATGCGCGGCGTTTTTAACCGACTTCAAAAAAGGAGGAGGTTTCTCAATTCGACCGTATATATATATATTTAATGTTTGTTAGCGGATAACTTTGTCGTTTATGAACCGATTTTGACGATTCTTTTTTTGTTGGAAAGGAGATATCCCAAGTGTGGTACCATGGTAATTTCAGCGAGGTCTGAGAAGTATCTCCAGAGATATGGAGATAAACACCTCAAAATTGGTACTAAAACTAATAGCGCGGCATTTGAAGTCGTTGTTTTAGTTTTTGAAACGATACTTAGGTAGTGATATTTTCTCTTTCAGACCTCTTGTTGGCATAAGTAATCAATGTATGTAGAAATAAACAAAATAACGCCTAATAAAAACATAGGGCAAGTATGTTCTTCCTGTTTCGTAGTCTGATAGAATTTATGTAAAATGAATCATATTCTTTACAAGGATTTTCATATTAGCGCTATTCCACCACCCACTGATTGGCATTTACCTCCTTTCAGCTATGATGCCTGAAGCAAACCAGTGTTGGTTTTATCAAATGATAAAACCAATGTCAGTCATGGTCAGGCGATTTTCATTAATAATAATAAATATTATTAATGAAAATCGCCTGACCATGACCACTATCCCTCGTAATGTTAAGTGACACTGCTCTGGTGAAGGAAAATCATCGTAAAACAACCCCTGGCATGGAAGCCTAGTAAACGGTATAAACTCAGACTAGAATAGACTTAGTCTGAGGGTATAAAAATTCTGCAATGCTATTGTGCTTTGCTGGAAGAGGAACACGGCAGTGAAGCTGACATTTTGTCCAACCCAGCGACAGACCTAGGATTTCACTATAACGTTTTGAAATCTGTCTGTGATCCCAGTCCATTCGTAAATTACATTGAAAATATGACTTACAGCCTACGACGCCATGAACCCATGTACGACCCATTTCTCTAGACTGTCATTTCTCATAATCAAAACAGATGATATCTATGAACTGGGGCACAACCAGACCGACAAAGTCTTGACTTGATATTTGGTGCTAAATTACCATTTGGTCTAAGATCAAAATGAACCATCGTACTGTTGTTGTTGCCTTGACTACATTGCTCTGTCATTGCCAATACGACTAAAAATGTTTGATACCTTGGTAGGTACATACTCTTATAATTATCGGGTGGTACTATTATAGGTAGGTTTATATACATACCTTCCTTCCTTACCATTGAATGTTAGTTCATCATAAAGCCACGACGGTTCTCTTTTTGCAAATAATCTACTTTAAAACGTCTGTGATATTTAAATCTGTTAACGGAAAATTAAAGTATCAATGTCTAGTCGGAAGTCGAGAGATAGAGGCGCTGGACAAATAACTTTAGACCAATCAAACAGCGCAATTATCTCGACCTGTCTCTAACTGGCTGTTTTCAAAAGTCATACCAAAACCTCGGAACAATATGACTAAGGTTACACGCTCAGTCTGGCATCAGTTCAGTCCATCAGTCTGCTCAGAATGACGGGAGAATTATCGTCTAACCGGTCCAGAATGACAAAAATAAAATTAAAATAATATTATTTTTTCATCCATCATTCTGGCATCAGTCTTAGACTGATGACAGAATGATGCCAGACTGAGCGTGTAACCTTAGATTGGTCTCGGAACAATGACTAGCACATTGCACCAAAACCTAGTGAAACAAAACAAAGGCGGCACGGTTCTAAATATACATGTCTATATTCTTTAGGTGCCATCACGGTTGAAAGGTGCTACTAGACTAATATAAAAGTCACCCAATTAGGACATTTAGGATCACCCAGGGGATCACGATTTCAAGATCTAAACGCACGACCGCGTAAAGGAAACATTGACCTGCCCATTTCATCCCAAATTGACAGGAAAACTTTAGACACTAGGTAAAAAAAAGAATTAGGCTGAGTTGCACCATCTTACTTTAACTGTAACTATAACTACAGCCGGTGATTTTCTATGGAGTTTGACAGATTCTTGACGTTTGTTATGGTTAAAATAAGATGGTGCAACTCAGTCTTAAAGTTGTTAATTTAATAAGTAATTTGATTTTCCTTAACAGTATTATCAACTAACTGCATAACAATAGGATCTTCAGGTAGATCAGTCGTTTTTGGTGATAACTTGTAGAACTTGACTCCTGAAACAGAAACATAATTACACCTTCATTTCAGTATTACTGAACTTGCGTTCACTCGGGTGTTTGGCACGAATCTGTCTGCCTTAATTTTTTATGATAGTTTGAGTCTACCATTATCCTACAACCGTTATCCTACAGTTGTTTAATTTTAAGAAAAATGGTTATACCTGAATTTTCCTTATTTTGTTGATTTTTAACCGACTTCACAAAAAAGGAGGAAATTCTCAATTCGTCTGTATGTTTTTTTTTATTTTTTTTTGTGTGTTGTGTTACGCGATTACTCCGTCAATTGTGAACGGATTCAAATGATTCTTTTTTTAATAGGTAGGATACGTTTCCGAGGTGGTCCCATTTTAATTTTATCGAGGTCTGATTAGTATCTCCAGAGATATGTAGTTAAATACCTCAAACCTCAAACATAGGAGAATGTACTGGTTTTAGAAGAAGAGTCCCAAGAAGATTATACTCAATGGAGGTTGCTATTGCATATACTTTTGAAGACTACATAAAGACCGGCAAAGTCGAGTTGGACTCGCCCATCGAGGCTTCCGTACCAACGTTGGTTGGTACCAATTAGGCTAGACCTCTAAAAAGGTCAACGGGAAGTACCTTATAGGTTTTCGACCAAAACCTATAGGGTACTTCCGATTAACCTAGAATTGTCAATTTTGGTCAAGAGCAAGGTCTTACAGCACAAGTAAAGGAAAAATTCCGAAAAATAAAAAAAGTTGAAAATTAAGGTAAATTTTGGTACTTACAAGTTTTCGCGAAAATCGAAATTTGCCCATATCTTTTTATCGTGTTGACTCAGGACCTTGATTTTTATACACCTAATAGGGACTATAGACTTCTGTATCTGCTATAAATTTCAACTTGCTAAGTCCACCCGTTTTTGAGAAAATCGGTGGTGACACACGGACAGACCGGCTGGCACCGAATTCAAATAGATAAGTGGGTAGCGCTTAGAATAATTATATTAAGTAATTTATTTTTCGCTTTTGAGTGCCTGTTTGTAGTTATGAAGTCGGTTTTATTTTTTTTGAAAAATAATTTACGTTTGTTACCTCAGAACTTCGTAATTTTTTAACCGATTTGGAAAATTA
Source organism: Cabera pusaria (assembly GCA_954871355.1). Classification (NCBI taxonomy): domain Eukaryota; kingdom Metazoa; phylum Arthropoda; class Insecta; order Lepidoptera; family Geometridae; genus Cabera; species Cabera pusaria. The sequence goes on from OX940902.1 coordinate 17,789,611, forward strand.
TTTTTTATTAAGGAATTATTCTTGCCGTTTGGTCTTATATAATTTTATCGAGATCTGATGAGTATCTCCAGAGATATGGAGATAAACACCCCAAACTTGCTACTAGAAATGACTAGCGCGGCATTTGAAGTCGGTTGCATATTTTCGATATATAAATGACTAGCTGTTACCCGCGGCTTCGCCCGCGTTATTGTGTCTTTATGACCTTTGAGGTCTAGATCAATAATCTCTTAGTCACCATAGATGACCCCAAAGTCGAACTTAATATCCTCTATTGTTAAAGTCATTAATCGTTTTGGTTAGGTATACGAAGTTGTGCTGTTTAATTGTTTGACTCAACACAAAAGTTCCTGATACATTTCTTACAAAGAAATTATGGTAAATAGCTGCGCGAGCAAACATTTTTTATGACTTTTTATGACCCTGACAGTTTTATAACTTAACAATCAAGTCACTGTAGATGACTCTTAGGTCGAACTCGATATCGTCTATTGTTAAAGTCATTAATCATTACTTGGTAAACCTAAGCAAGGTTTACCAAGTTTTGCTGTTTAAGTATTTGAGTCAGTCTAATGTATGAGGCTGTTAAAACACGCTATTATATGCTATATAGCGTTATTACTGCGCAAGCGAAGCGAGCGCAAATTTTTTTAATGATCTTTTATGACCCTGACAGTTTTTATGACCTACTATGTCAACACCGATAACCCTAGGGTTTAACTTGATATCCACTTATTTTAAGGTAAAATAATGCTTATAATTATTGAAGGTTGAACTGTTTAAAATTATAAACTCGTTTTGATGCATGTGGCTATTTAAATACATAAAATGATAAAATATTACCTACAAAGAAGATAAGACAAATGCTTGCGCGAGCGTAGCTAGCGCTATCAATGCGCGAGCGAAGCGATGGTGAAAAATGTTTACGACTTTTTATGGTCCTGACAGTTTTTATGACCTCCTAACACCGATACCACAAAGGTTAAACTTGATATCCACTAATTTTAAGATTAAGGATTATTATGATTATTGAAGGTTGTACTGTTTTAATCTTCGAGCATTTACCAATTGAGAAGTTAAAGCAAGGCGTTCCCCTTTGCTGGCCATATAGCCATTTTTGGCCATATGAGCGTGCGTAACTACGCTGTATTTTTAATACTGTGTGTGTGTTTCAAGTTAGTGTGATTTGTGTGTGTGCAATGTGTGTTTACCTCGCCCCCCGTAAGTATCGGCAGAAAAAAATGTTTGCGGATTACAACGTTAACATCTCCATTGGTAAATGCTCGAAGGTTTTAATTTATTACTCGTTTTGATGCATGTGGTTATAAATATACAACATTTACTGAAATATTACCAACAAAGAAGATAAAACAAATGCTTGCGCGAGCGCAGCGAGCGCTATTATTGCGCGATCGAAGCGAGCGCGAAATTTTTTTACGACCTTTTATGACCCTGACAGCTTTTATGACCAACTAAGTCAACACCGATAACCCTAAGGTTAAACTTGATATCCACTTATTTTAAGGTTAATAATCTTTATCATTATTGAAGGTTGTACTGTTTTAATCTATGACTCATTTTGATACATGTGGCTATGTTTTCTACAAAGAAGATATAACAAATGCTTGCGCGAGCATAGCGGGCTCTAAAACAGCGCGAGCGCAGCGAGCGCGAAAAATGTTAACGACTTTTTATGACCCTGACACTTTTTATGACGTAATAAGTCAACACTGATGACACAAAGGTAAAACTTGATATCCACTTATTTTTATGTTAATAATCATTATGATTATTGAAGGTTGCACTGTTTCAATTTATAAACTCGTTTTGATGCATGTGGCTGGCTATTATTATAAAATACAAAAAATGTTGAAATATTACCTACAAAGTTAATAAAAGAAGTGCTAGCGCAAGCGCGAAATTTTTTTACAACTTTTTATGACCCAGACATTTGTTATGACCTACTTAGTCAACATCGATGACCCTAAGGTTAAACTTGATACTTATTTTAAAGTTAATAATCATTCTGATTATTAAAGGTTGTACTGTTTAATTTATGACTCGTTTTGATGCATGTGGCTATTAAAATACAAAACTTGCTGAAATGTTACCTGCAAAGTAGGTAAAACAAATGCTTGCGCGAGCGCAGCGAGCGCTATTACTGCGCGAGCGAAGCGAGCGCGAAAAATGTAGACGACCTTTTATGACCCTGACAGCTTTTATGACCTACTAAGTCATTACCGATAACCCTTAGGTTAAACTTGATATCCACTTATTTTAAGGTTAATAATCTTAATCGTTATTGAAGGCTGTACTGTTTTAATATATGACTCGTTTTGATGCATGTGGCTATTAAAATACAAAAGTTGCTGAAATGTTTTCTATAAAGTAGATATAACAAATGCTTGCGCGAGCGGAGCGAGCGCCATTACTGCGCGAAAAAAGCGAGCGCGAAATATTTTTACTACTTTTATTGACCCTGACAGTTTTAATGACCTTCTATGTCAACACCGATAACACAAAGGTTAAACTTCATATCCATTTATTATAAGGTTAACAACAATAATGATTATTGAAGGTTGTACTGTTTTAATGTATGACTCGTCTTGATGCATGTGGTTATGAATATATGAAAGTTACTGAAATATTACCAACAAAGAAGACAAAACAAATGCTTGCGCGAGCGAAGCGAGCGCGAAAATTTTTTACGACCTTTTATGACCTATACAGCTTTTATGACCTACTAAGTCAACACCGATAACCCTAAGGTTAAACTTGATATCCACTTATTTTAAGGTTAATAATCTTTATCATTATAGAAGGTTGTACTGTTTCAATCTATGACTCGTTTTGATGCATGTGGCTATTAAAATACAAAAGTTGCTGAATCGTTTTCTACAAAGTAGATATAACAAATCTTGTGCGAGCACAGCGGGGGCTATCACTGCGCGAGCGAAGCGAGCGCGAACATTTTTTACGACTTTTTATGACCCAGACAGTTTTTATGACGTAATAAGTCAACACTGATGACACAAAGGTTAAACTTGATATCCACTTATTTTAATGTTATGAATATTGAAGGTTGTACTGTTTCAATTTATAAACTCGTTTTGATGCATGTGGTTGGCTATTTAAAATAACAAAAAATGTTGAAATATTACATACAAAGTTAATAAAAGAAGTGCTAGCGCGAGCGCGAAAATTTTTTTAAACTTTTTATGACCCAGACATTTGTTATGACCTACTTAGTCAACATCGATGACCCTAAGGTTAAACTTGATACTTATTTTAAAGTTAATAATCATTCTGATTATTAAAGGTTGTACTGTTTAATTTATGACTCGTTTTGATGCATGTGGCTATTAAAATACAAAACTTGCTGAAATGTTACCTGCAAAGTAGGTAAAACAAATGCTTGCGCGAGCGCAGCGAGCGCTATTACTGCGCGAGCGAAGCGAGCGCGAAAAATGTAGACGACCTTTTATGACCCTGACAGCTTTTATGACCTACTAAGTCATTACCGATAACCCTTAGGTTAAACTTGATATCCACTTATTTTAAGGTTAATAATCTTAATCGTTATTGAAGGCTGTACTGTTTTAATATATGACTCGTTTTGATGCATGTGGCTATTAAAATACAAAAGTTGCTGAAATGTTTTCTATAAAGTAGATATAACAAATGCTTGCGCGAGCGGAGCGAGCGCCATTACTGCGCGAAAAAAGCGAGCGCGAAATATTTTTACTACTTTTATTGACCCTGACAGTTTTAATGACCTTCTATGTCAACACCGATAACACAAAGGTTAAACTTCATATCCATTTATTATAAGGTTAACAACAATAATGATTATTGAAGGTTGTACTGTTTTAATGTATGACTCGTCTTGATGCATGTGGTTATGAATATATAAAAGTTACTGAAATATGACCAACAAAGAAGACAAAACAAATGCTTGCGCGAGCGAAGCGAGCGCGAAAATTTTTTACGACCTTTTATGACCTATACAGCTTTTATGACCTACTAAGTCAACACCGATAACCCTAAGGTTAAACTTGATATCCACTTATTTTAAGGTTAATAATCTTTATCATTATAGAAGGTTGTACTGTTTCAATCTATGACTCGTTTTGATGCATGTGGCTATTAAAATACAAAAGTTGCTGAATCGTTTTCTACAAAGTAGATATAACAAATCTTGTGCGAGCACAGCGGGGGCTATCACTGCGCGAGCGAAGCGAGCGCGAACATTTTTTACGACTTTTTATGACCCAGACAGTTTTTATGACGTAATAAGTCAACACTGATGACACAAAGGTTAAACTTGATATCCACTTATTTTAATGTTATGAATATTGAAGGTTGTACTGTTTCAATTTATAAACTCGTTTTGATGCATGTGGTTGGCTATTTAAAATAACAAAAAATGTTGAAATATTACATACAAAGTTAATAAAAGAAGTGCTAGCGCGAGCGCGAAAATTTTTTTAAACTTTTTATGACCCAGACATTTGTTATGACCTACTTAGTCAACATCGATGACCCTAAGGTTAAACTTGATACTTATTTTAAAGTTAATAATCATTCTGATTATTAAAGGTTGTACTGTTTAATTTATGACTCGTTTTGATGCATGTGGCTATTAAAATACAAAACTTGCTGAAATGTTACCTGCAAAGTAGGTAAAACAAATGCTTGCGCGAGCGCAGCGAGCGCTATTACTGCGCGAGCGAAGCGAGCGCGAAAAATGTAGACGACCTTTTATGACCCTGACAGCTTTTATGACCTACTAAGTCATTACCGATAACCCTTAGGTTAAACTTGATATCCACTTATTTTAAGGTTAATAATCTTAATCGTTATTGAAGGCTGTACTGTTTTAATATATGACTCGTTTTGATGCATGTGGCTATTAAAATACAAAAGTTGCTGAAATGTTTTCTATAAAGTAGATATAACAAATGCTTGCGCGAGCGGAGCGAGCGCCATTACTGCGCGAAAAAAGCGAGCGCGAAATATTTTTACTACTTTTATTGACCCTGACAGTTTTAATGACCTTCTATGTCAACACCGATAACACAAAGGTTAAACTTCATATCCATTTATTATAAGGTTAACAACAATAATGATTATTGAAGGTTGTACTGTTTTAATGTATGACTCGTCTTGATGCATGTGGTTATGAATATATAAAAGTTACTGAAATATTACCAACAAAGAAGACAAAACAAATGCTTGCGAAAATTTTTTACGACCTTTTATGACCTATACAGCTTTTATGACCTACTAAGTCAACACCGATAACCCTAAGGTTAAACTTGATATCCACTTATTTTAAGGTTAATAATCTTTATCATTATAGAAGGTTGTACTGTTTCAATCTATGACTCGTTTTGATGCATGTGGCTATTAAAATACAAAAGTTGCTGAATCGTTTTCTACAAAGTAGATATAACAAATCTTGTGCGAGCACAGCGGGGGCTATCACTGCGCGAGCGAAGCGAGCGCGAACATTTTTTACGACTTTTTATGACCCAGACAGTTTTTATGACGTAATAAGTCAACACTGATGACACAAAGGTTAAACTTGATATCCACTTATTTTAATGTTATGAATATTGAAGGTTGTACTGTTTCAATTTATAAACTCGTTTTGATGCATGTGGTTGGCTATTTAAAATAACAAAAAATGTTGAAATATTACATACAAAGTTAATAAAAGAAGTGCTAGCGCGAGCGCGAAAATTTTTTTAAACTTTTTATGACCCAGAAAGTTGTTATGACCTACTAAGTCAACATCGATGACCCTAAGGTTAAACTTGATTCTTATTTTAAAGTTAATAATCATTATGATTATTATGGTTAATAATCTTTATCGTTATTGAAGGCTATACTGTTTTAATCTATGACTCGATTTGATGCATGTGGCTATTAAAATACAAAAAATGCTGAAATATTACCGACAAAGTAGACAAAACAAATGTTTGCGCGAGGGCAGCGAGCGCGAAAAATTTTTACGGCTTTTTATGACAGTTTTAGTTTTGATGACCTACTAAGTCAACACCTATGACCCTAAGGTTAAATGTGGCTGTTAACACGAATGTTTCTGAATTACTTCCCACAAAGCAGATAAAACTCGTTGGGCAAGCAAAGCCATCGCGTAAATTTTGATGGCTTATAATGACCCTGACAGTTTTATGGCCTTATTAGGACACATCTTAAGTTTAGTCATTATAGATGGACCTAAGGTCAAACTTTTATGATTATGCAAACTCTATGTAAAGTTAACAAAAAATAAAGGCACCCACACTTAATTGCCGAAAAAAGTATTCCCTGCCCTTTTATGCCCTATTATATACTATACTATTATTCTTTGTACAAAATTTCATCTGAATCGGTCAAGCCGTCTGGCCGAAAAGAGGCCACACATTCACAAAATTCCATAATAAAAATCTAGACACCCGAAATTGCCAACCAAAAAAATGTATTCATTGTCCTTCCATGTCTTATTGACTGTCTGTGTACAAAATTTCAGCTAAAAAGGTTAACCCGTTTGACCGAGAGTAGGCTACACATTTGCAAAACTGGGCACCTAGACTCGACAGCCGGAAAAAAAGTATCCGATATCCTATTCTTTCCTATGAACTGTCTTTATACAACATTTCAGCGGATCGGTCAAGCCGTTTATTCGATAAGAGGTCTTATATTTACAAAATTCAATTTAATATATCTGGACCCCTGACTTGACAGCCAGAAAAAAAGTATCCTATATCCTATTCTGCCCTATGACATGTATTCATACAACATTTCAGGCAAATCGGTCTAGCCGTTTATTCAAGAAGAAGTCTTATATTTACAAAATTCAGTTAAAAATATTTGGACCCCCTGACTCGACAGCCAGAAAAAAAGTGTCTTATATCTTATTCTACCCTATGTACTGTCTATATACAATATTTCAGGCAAATCGGTCAAGCCGTTTATTCGAGAAGAGGTTTTATATTTACAAAATTCAATTTAAAATATCTGGACCCCCTGACTCGACAGCCAGAAAAAAAGTATCCTTAATCCTATTCTGCTCTAAGACATGTATTCATACTAAATTTCAGGCAAATCGGTTAAGCCGTATATTTGAGGAGAAGTTTTATATTTACAAAATTCAATTAAAAATATTTGGACCCCCTGACTCGACAGCCAAAAAAAAAAAGATCCTATATCCTATTCTACCCTATGAACTGTCTGTATACAACATTGCAGGCAAATTGGTCAAGCCGTTTATTCGAGAAAAGGTTTTATATTTACAAAATTCAATTTAAAATATCCGGACTCCCTGACTTGACAGCCAAAAAAAAAGTATCCTATATCCTATTCTGCCCTATGACACGTATTCATGCAACATTTCAGGCAAATCGGTCTAGCCATTTATTCGAGAAGAAGTCTTATATTTACAAAATTCAGTTAAAAATATTTGGACCCCCTGACTCGACAGCCAAAAAAATAGGGTCCTATATCTTATTCTACCCTATGAACTGTCTATATACAACATTTCAGGCAAATCGATCAAGTCGTTTATTCGAGAAGAGGTTTTATATTTACAAAATTCAATTTGAAATATCGGGACCCCCTGACTCGACAGCCAAAAAAAAGTATCCTATATCCTATTCTGCCCTATGACACGTACTCATGCAACATTTCAGGCAAATCGGTCTAGCCATTTATTCGACAAGAAGTCTTATATTTACAAAATTCAGTTAAAAATATTTGGACCCCCTGACTCGACAGCCAAAAAACAGGGTCCTATATCTTATTCTACCCTATGAACTGTCTATATACAATATTTCAGGCAAATCGATCAAGTCGTTTATTCGAGAAGAGGTTTTATATTTACAAAATTCAATTTGAAATATCGGGACCCCCTGACTCGACAGCCAAAAAAAAGTATCCTATATCCTATTCTGCCCTATGACACGTACTCATGCAACATTTCAGGCAAATCGGTCTAGCCATTTATTCGAGAAGAAGTCTTATATTTACAAAATTCAGTTAAAAATATTTGGACCCCCTGACTCGACAGCCAAAAAAACAGGGTCCTATATCTTATTCAACCCTATGAACTGTCTATATACAACATTTCAGGCAAATCGGTTAAGCCGTTTATTTGAGAAGAAGTCTTATATTTACAAAATTCAATTGAAAATATTTGGACCCCCTGACTCGACAGCCAAAAAAAAAGTATTTTATATCCTATTCTACCCTATGACATGTATTCATACAAAAGTTCAGGCAAATCGGTCAAGCCGTTTGACCGTGAAGAAGTCCCAAACAAACAAACAAACAAACAAACAAATAAACAAACTGACTTTCGCATTTATAATATTGGTGTTAATATTATATTAGTAAGCACATAGTATGTGTTCTATGTTTTCTTTTCTACTGATGAAAATCAGTATCATCATATCATTCTTCTTGTCTACTAGTTCGACCATTTATTCGTAAAATGTTGACTAATTCATTCATTCATTCAACTTACCGGACGGATTGATCCGAACTTCGAAGTCATCGTTCGGACCCCAAGATCGGCTTTGCTCTTCTCCGTATAAATCCTGTAGTAAAACAAAGGTACCATGATTTCGTAGGGGGGAGAAACATTTTTATACACTTCTAAGAAAATAGTTTTATTTTCAGGCAATCATATAACCTAAAGGTCAAACGCATAGGGGAACGTTTTATACTGGGTCAAACGTTTAAATTATGTTTGACACAGGTTATGTCGATAGTGTCACTGACATTAAGTATGGACTTAATTTAAGTTTTATGTTTCATTATGTAAAATCTACGTAAAGTATTTTTCCTCTACCCTCTAGGGTAAGTTCTAGCTTAGAAAGCTAAAAAGGCGATGAAATTATCTATAGGATACCGGTATATGAATGAACGTAAAGAAGATTTTAAATACAAAAATTACCTATGCATTTGCATTATGTCCAGGATTAAAATAGGACAGACTGATAGAATAAAATCGGTATGCAGATGATAGGAACTTACCGTCACGGTGTAAATCTGCTTCGGCACGCCCATATCGGTGCAAGTGAAGTTGGCGGCATATGGAGCACCATCGTCTCTCTGACTGACAAACGCTACAGCATGAGACCCGTCATAGAGCTCTCGCTGCCAGATCTCCAGACCAGACTTCTGCAAAACGACATATCGTGGTAAGACGCCGGTTACTACCGGTTAGTCAGATCCACTCTTGAATATCCTTTTATAATGCTGATCGAGACGATGGCGGCTTCAAAAAGGTGGAGAAGGAGAAAAAGAAGCCGTCAAACCGAAACAAGTGCGGTACTGCTCTGACAGTCCCGGCCCATCTACTGCGACCGGAGATACCCACGACTCAACCGTACATAGCCCGCGTATATTATACCATACCATCACGGCGGAGGAGGTCGCGGAATATGTCAAGCTGAAGACGAATATGTCTTTGAGGGTGGTAAAGTTGGAGTTGCATCACAATGTCAACTATAATTCATTTGTGGTGCGGGTTCAAAGTCCATGAACGTATATAGCGGAGCAATTCTGGCCGAGAGGTGTCAAGTTCCCGTGAGTAAGTTTCAGTAGCAAGTTTGGGACGTTTATCGTCATAATATATGTGTGTGTGTGTGTAATATATCATCTAAAGATTCTTTTCAGATCTCGAAATCGCGTAACATAAGTACATACAAAAACAACATACAGACGAATTGAAAAGCTCCTCCTTTTTGGTAGTCGGTTGATAGTACGTGAATTGCAGTCGGTATATAACATAAGTTAACTGTTTTACCTTGCCTTTCCCTTTCATCTTCCACACTCTTGTCCCCTGCTTCCCCAACGGGTCTTGGTTGACAGCTATGACGTCACGATTCAGTAAAATCTCTTTGAACTCCGGCCGGATGGTCGCCAGGTCTGTGCTGATGAGGAGGGGTGCGGCTAGAATAGCCCAAACTGCCATTTGGACCTTAGCCTGGTCGACTGTGAGTCCAAAGTTGCCTACCAGGAGCTGGAAAGAAAATCTATATTACTCAACAGCAAATAAGTCTATAACTTTGAGGGTCCTGTAGCGTAAGTGGTAGAACGGTCGGCTTTGATGCCAGAGGTACCGAGTTCAAACCCCGCCGTGCACCAATGGATTTTTCTATCCAAAAAATTATGTGCGCTTTTAACAGTGGCCTTCCGGTAAAGGAAAAAACATCGTTAAGAAACCTAACAACCCCCGCATGGTGGTAGGACACTATCTAGTGTCTGCCATGCCTAGCCAGCAAGTTAGAAAATCTGTCGCCTAATATCTAATGTGTTCCGGCAGCTATACTTGAGAGCCAGTTCCCATTCTAGGCCTAGCGTGCTACCATCTTCGACCGCGTCATCCACTTACCAACAGGTGAGATAGTGGTTAAACGCTAGCCTATAAGATAAAAAAAACACTCACAATACAGTCACAGTAGATCACTATGTAGACTTACGGTATATAAAACGTGGGAAGTAGAAACTAGGTAGTTGAATCTTTAATAGGAATTTAATACTTAAACAGTTGCAAAAGCACTATCACGAGCTTGTACTGATTAGTATTCTAAGGCGTGACAGGACAGTCATCCATGGTCAGTGTCGTTCGCAACGCTCGAAGCATATTTTAAGATACTCCGGGTCACTTTCACCGGTCGCTGATAAAGTTTCAGATAATTATTCGACATATGACGCTATAAAACAGTTGGCAAAAATCTGTCAAATAAGTAACTAACTGGGCTATCTGGACCCGATGAAACTGGCCAGTTAAAATATGAGCAGCGGTCAAGAATGGTATACTTTACCAGAGATAAGCCAATCGTTTCTCTATGACTTATGACTTTATCTATTTCTATTAATACTTGAAGTTGAATGACATCAGAACTTTCCATTGGATAAAATCACAGAACATTTCTGTTCTGTAGGTAAGATGATTAATCACCTGTCAGCTAAAAATAATCATACCATATCAGGATCGTTCCAATGTCCAGGACCAGCGTGTTCTACGAAGCGATCCTGGTTGTCACCGAACCAGTCGATGATGCCTTTTAAGGAGCTCCAAGAATCTTCGATGTCGTCCCAATTACGCCACATGTTGCAGTGCTTGGCCAGAGACACGTAGTCAGGCTGAAATGGAGATGGTTTAGCTATTTGATTCTTTGATTACCATCGTTGTGTTTTCTCTTTGTCAGGTAAAACTAGATAGATCTTCATTCTGATCTGATCTAGATCTGATGTGCTCATACAGATATGACAAAGAAGTTACTTTGGCATATCTCATTTTAGGTCATCCCAACTGGTCTATTGCCTGGCGGCCAAGTGAATAATTTCCTTAACTACTGCCTCATACTGTTGGTATTAGGGTTTAGGTCTTTTAAATTACTATTTCTTGAATTACAGAATAATTTCTGCTAAACTTACGTGAATTCCTTTTGGTTCTTGGTATGCCGGCCAACTGCAAGAGTACAGAATGGGGCGTCCAGTTTTGTTCAATAATTTTCCGAATGCAGGATACCCTGGAAATAAAGAAAGAAATATTACGGGCTATGACAGAAAAGCAACGTAACTAAAACTATGATGTAAAATGGTTGATACCGTGAAATTATTCCAGAGTGTCAAACAATGAGGTAATTTGCAATGCAACGCTTATCAAATACCATTGACTCATAAGCCTATAACTATACATGATATATTATATAGTCCACTGTTTGATATATACCACTCCTAGTGAACGTCATTGAGCGCTATTTTCAGTGGCCACCAGCCACCTCGCGAAGATCATCGCAAGATCACGATCATTGGACACCATCGGAGGGAATCGTTGCCCGATCATCTATCTTCTTTACGATAACGGTTATTGGTGCATCAAATGACATAATTATGGCTGGCACATTACCACTTTAAATTGCTAACTTTTCCTTCCTCTTACAGATTATCCAAATCTTATTAATTACACAGAATAAATAATAAACAAATCCTAGGAATAAGGCTGCGGTCTGACTTTGACTAATTGCCGTTCGCTTCAATAAACGACGAAATCTCATTCTTGTGAAACATAATTAAAACTAAGACTGCCTTTTAAGTAAAACACCTCACCTTCATCCATGTCCTGAGGATCGATGTAGCATCCATCAAGCTTCAAATAGTCGATCTCCCAATGTACCAAGGTATCAATATCCACTTCCTCATTGCCCAGTACTCCTGGGTATCCAGCGCACGTGAAATTACCGTAGTCTTGGTACATGCCGAACTTTAAGCCTTTCTTATGGATCTGAAATATAAAATAGGTTTCTGAAAAAGGGATTCCATTAAAAAAACAGACATCAAATGCTGCGGTGGTCGTGTTTAGTACCAAGTTTGAGGAGTTTAAGAAATGAATGCTCAGAAAAATAATTTTGCAAATCCGTCTATAGAAATAAACGAAATAGTGGTCTAAGGCTAACCTATCAGACATTAAAAAAAAGTTATATTAGGCATTAGGCAACTATTAAGCCTTCTTATTAGGAGAGGATTATTATAATTATTATACTTATTAGCGCATTAGGAGAGGCCTATGTCCAGCCGTGGACTAATACAGGCTGTTGATTGATTGATTGATTGAAGCCTTCTTATATCAGTTATTGTTTTGTGGTGGTTGAGTAACTAAAATGAATGTATTTATTTAATTGTATTAGTTAATTTTTATTTTTTCAATTGTATTTTAATATTTGTTTGCCTAAAGGCGAAGAATGTACAAGGAACTTTTTTGGCTCAACATCTTAGCATATCTCTGTTATTATCTTACAAATAAAAATGATTTTGATTTTGATTTTTATAAGATTTAAAGCCTTACGATACATGATTACAGCTTCATCATGCTTCCAACAACTTACATAGTCAGCAACCGCTTTCATGCCATTAGGAAACCGTTCCTTATCAGGCACCATACGACCGTCTGCCCCTCGTTTCTTCTCCAGCCAGCAGTCATCGATGCCGAGGTATTCATATCCTGCCTCCAGATAACCCTCATTCACCAAGAGATCAGCTGTTCTTTTCACCAGATTTTCACTATAGGATCGAATAATAACAGTAAATATTTTAGCCTAGCATTCTTAATAGAAAAGTGACTGGAAAAGAAAAGCCAAAGATCGGGCTCAGTGGTGTATCTTGGGAGAGGCCTACTTCCAGCAGTGGACTGACACCAGCTGATGATGATGATGATTCTTTACAGCGTGCATATTATTTACGCGTTTGACCACTATCTTACCTGTTGGTAAGAGACGATGTGGTCGGTGGTTGCATTACACGCTGGGCCTAGAATGGGAAGTGGCTCTCAAGAACAGCTGTAGGAACACAGCAGATGTTTGGTAACAGAACTTCCATTCTATTATTCTTGAGGTTGGTAGCTGGCCGGCGGACACTAAATGCGATTATGTTGCAAAATGTAAAGATTTTGGTTGAGTTGAAACATCATCGACTACTTAAGTATTCAGAAGAAAAGAAAGAAAAGAAAATACATTTATTAAATACTACAAGAAACAAATCATATATATTATATAGAGACAGGTAAAAATGGTACACATTAAGTACTTAAACATATTTTTAAATAGTGTTAAAAAGGAACTCAGCATGGTGTGGAGTGATTTCACACTCAGCGCTGGTTAGTCACGACCTGGGAGGTGGCGAAATACAGATAAAAAATAGTTTATGAGAGCAGTTAAATGAATATAAAATGAGTTTATTTCAATACCTAGTCTTTTTTTACAGCACTAAAACCAGTAATCGTATGGATCCATAATAAAACTGAATAAATATCTACTGTTTCTTCCTACCTGATGCACTCGTTAGGATATTTCTTGCAGTCAGTGATGCAGCGGAACCTCTCCCAAGTGAGCCATCCCATGGGCGGCGTCAGGGCTAGACCATTGTCCAGTCCCTGGCCTGGCTGGAACAGCCCCAACAACAATAAAAGGAACATCTGAAACAACTGAAACGTTTTCTCATTGCTTTGTCAAAGCGGATTTGGATCAATTGTACGTCGAATGTTACTCGTAGTTGAAGTAACGAAAGATCTTCACAGAAAAAGAGGTTCTCACTTTGCCTGTTTTTTTTATGCTCGTTACCTCAGAACGCCATGACTTATTGACCGATTTGGAAAATTATTTATGTTTGACAGTATGATTATGCTTCCGTTTGGTCACATTGGTCCCATTGTAATGTTATCGAGATCTGATAAATATCCCCAGAGATATAGAGATAAATTCTCAAACTTGGTAAGTATTGAAAATGACAAGCGCGGTATTTGAAGTCGGTTTTTTTTCGTTTTTAAACGATCTTAAATTATGCACTTTGATTATCATAATGCATATGCATTTAGGACTTTGATTATCATATATTATATATATATTATATATTATATATTTTTTTAAATAAACGACCTACCTATGTACGTTTAGATTGATTTCGGCGAAACAAAAGACAAGTAACAAAATTAAAATTTTGAAATACACCCACGACAATGTCCTTTAGAAAATTACCGTGATAACATCAACACCAATATCAACACCAATATTATAAATGCGAAAGTCAGTTTGTTTATTTGTTTGTTTGTTTGTTTGTTTGGGACTTCTTCACGGTCAAACGGCTTGACCGATTTGGCTGAAATTTTGTACAAAGATAGAACATATGGCAGAATAGGATATAGGATAATTTTTTTTTGGCTATCGAGTCAGGGGGTCCAAATATTTTAAATTGAATTTTGTAAATATAAGATCTCTTTTCGAATAAACGGCTTGACCGATTTGCCTGAAATGTTGTATAGAGACAGTTCATAGGGCAGAATAGGATATAGGATACTTTTTTTCTGGCTGTCGAGTCAGGGGGTCCAGATATTTTAAATTAAATTTTGTAAATATAAGACCTCTTCTCGAATAAACAGCTTGACCGATTTGCCTGAAATGTTGTTTAAAGACAGTTCAAAAGGCAGAATAGAATATAGAAAACTTTTTTTCTGGCTATCGAGTCAGAGGGTACAAATATTTTTAATTGGAATTTGTACATATAAAATCTCTTCTTGAATAAACGGCTTGACCGATTTGCCTGAAATTTTGTGTGAATACATGTCATAGGGCAGAATAGGATATAGGATACTTTTTTTCTGGCTGTCGAGTCAGGGGGTTCAGATATTTTTAATTGAATTTTGTAAATATAAGATCTCTTTTCGAATAAACGGCTTGACCGATTTGCCTGAAATGTTGTATAGAGACAGTTCGTAGGGCAGAATAGCATATAGGATACTTTTTTTCTGGCTGTCGAGTCAGGGGGTCCAGATATTTTAAATTGAATTTTGTAAATATAAGACCTCTTCTCGAATAAACAGCTTGACCGATTTGCCTGAAATTTTGTGTGAATATATTTCATAGGGCAGAATAGGATAAAGGATAATTTTTTTCTGGCTGTCGAGTCAGGGGGTCCAGATATTTTTAATTGAATTTTGTAAATATAAGACCTCTTCTCGAATAAACAGCTTGACCAATTTGCCTGAAATGTTGTTTAAAGACAGTTCAAAAGGCAGAATAGAATATAGAATACTTTTTTTCAGGCTATCGAGTCAGAGGGTACAAACTTTTTAATTGAAATTTGTAAATATAAGATCTCTTCTCGAATAAATGGCTTGACCGATTTGCTTGAAATGTTGTATAATGACAGTTCATAGGGTAGAATAGGATATAGGATACTTTTTTTTGGCTTTCGAGTCCAGATATTTTTGATTAAATTTTGTAAATTTAAGACCTCTTCTCGAATAAACGGCTTGACCGATTTGCCTGAAATGTTGTATAAAGACAGTTCATAGGGCAGAATAGGATATCGGATACTGTTTTTTGTCCATCGAGTCTGAGTGTTTAGATTTTTTTTATTGAATTTTGTGAATGTGTGTCCTCTTATCAGCTAAACCGCTTGACCGATTCAGCTGAAATTTTGTACACAGACAGTCAAAAAGACATAGAAGGGCAACGAATACTTTTTTTTGGGTGGAAATTTCGGTTGTCTATATTTTTATTATGGAATTTTGTAAATGTGTGGCCTCTATTTGGCCAAACGGCTTGACCGATTCAGATGAAATTTTGTACAAACACATTGAATAGGGCATAAAAGGGCAAAGAATACTTTTTTTCGGCAGTTAAGTGTGGGTACCTATATTTTTTGTTAACTTTACATAGAGTTTGCATAATCATAAAAGTTTTACCTTAGGTTCATAGATTATGACTAAACTTAATAAGTGCCTTAATTAGGCCATAAAACTGTCAGGGTCATTAAAAGTCATCAAAATTTACGCGATGGCTTCGCTTGCCCAACGTGTTTTATCTGCTTTGTGGGAAGTATTTCATAAGCATTCGAGTTTTAACAGCCACATTTAACCTTAGGGTCATCGGTGTTGACTTAGTAGGTTATAAAAACTGTCAGCGTCATAAAACGTAAAAATGTTTGCGCCCACTTCACTCGCGCAGTGATAGCGCTCGCTGCGCTCGCGCAATAATTTGTTTGATTTACTTTGTAGGTAATATTTCAGCAACTTTTGTATTTTAATAGCCACATGCATCAAAAGGAGTTTATTAATTGAAACAGTACAACCTTCAATAATCATAATGAATTTTTACCTTAAAATAAGTGGATATCAAGTTTAACCTTAGGGTCATCGGTGTTGACTTAGAAGATCATAAACACTGTCAGGGTAATAAAAGGTCGTAAACATTTTTCGCGCTCGCTACGCTCGCGCAGTGATGGCACTCGCAAGTATTTGTTATATGTATTTTGTTGGATACATTTCAGCAACTTTTGTATTTTAATAGTCACATTCATCAAAACATCACATAAATTGGAACAGTACAGACTTCAATAATCATAATGAATTTTACCTTAAAATAAGTGGATATCAAGTTAAACCTTAGATTCATCGGTATAGACTTAGTAGGTCATAAAAACTGTCAGGGTCATAAAATGACGTAAAAATTTTCGCGCTCGCTTCGCTCGCGCATTCATAGCTCTCGCTGTGCTCGCGCAAACCTTTATTTTATCTACTTTGCAGGTAATATTTCAGCATTTTTTGTATTTTAATAGCCACATGCATCAAAAGGAGTTTATAATTGGAACAGTTACAACCTTCAATAATCATAATGATTTTTTACCTTAATATAAGTGGAAATTAAGTTAAACCTTTGTCTCATCAGTGTTAACTTAAAAGGTCATAAACACTGTCAGGGTCATAAAAGGTCGTAAACATTTTTCGCGCTCGCTTCGCTCGCGCTGTTATAGCGCTCGCAAGCATTTGTTATATGTACTTTGTTGGATAAATTTCAGCAACTTTTGTATTTTAATAGCCACATTCATCAAAACATGACATAAATTGGAACAGTACAGACTTCAATAATCATAATGATTTTTACCTTTAAATAAGTGGATATCAAGTTTAACCTTAGGGTCATCGGTGTTAACTTGGTAGGTCATAAAAACTGTCAGGGTCATAAAAGGTCGTTAAAATTTTCGCGCTCGCTTCGCTCGCGCATTCATAGCTGTCGCTGCGCTCGCGCAAACCTTTATTTTATCTACTTTGTAGGTAATATTTCAGAATTTTTTGTATATTAATAGCCACATGCATCAAAAGGAGTTTATTAATTAAAACAGTACGACCTTCAATAATCATAATGAATTTTTACCTTAAAATAAGTGGATATCAAGTTTAACCTTAGGGTCATCGGTGTTGACTTAGAAGATCATAAAAACTGTAAGGGTCATAAAAAGACGTAAAAATTTTCGCGCTCGCTTCGCTCGCGCATTGATAGCTCTCGCTGCGCTCACGCAAACCTTTGTTTTGTCTGCTTTGTAGGTTATAATTCAGCATTTTTTGTATTTCAATAGCCACATGTATCAAAACGAGTTTATAAATTGAAACAGTACTACCTTCAATAATCATAATTAATTGTTACCTTAAAATAAGTGAATATCAAGTTTAACCCTAGGGTCATCGGTGTTGATTTAGTAGGTTATAAAAACTACCAGGGTCATATAATGACGTAAAAATTTTCGCGCTCGCTGCTAAACCTTCGTTAGGTTTACCAAGTACCAAGTAATGATTAATGACTTCAACAATAGACGAAATCGAGTTCGACCTAAGAGTCATCTATATTGACTTGATGATTAGGTCATTAAACTGTCAGGGTTATAAAACGCCATAAAATATTTTCACTCGCCCAATAATATCGCTCGCTACGCTCGCGCAGCTATTCACCTTATTTTCTTTGTAAAAAATGTTTTAGGAACTGTTGTATTGAGTCAAACATTTAAACAGCACAATTTCGTATACTTACCTAACCAAAATGATTAATGACTTTAACAATAGAAGATATTGAGTTCGACTTTGAGGGCCTATGGTGATTTGGCCTAAGAGATCATCGATCTAGACCTCAATGGTCTAAAAGACTCAAATAACGCGGGCGAAGCCGCGGGTAACAGCTAGTCTAGCTATAAATCACTACTGATTAATTACGAACCGTTTAAAGACAAAATTGAACTAAATATTATGTTTCTTTGAAGTGTCACACACTTTATATTTTTGTAAAATTGTGCCGTCCCCCTGTCGAGTCCCGTCGGTACGATGAAATTTTGGTTTGTGTTTAACAATTTTACAAAAATATAAAGTGTGTGACACTTCAAAGAAACATAATATTTGATTTACGCAGTGCAACATCTCTCGTCGGATTTGAAAACTGTAATGTTCTTCCGAATGATTAACTTACGGAATAAGTAGTCATAGATGGCGCCACCAATGCATAATTGGGTTAACAAATGCAATCCACTAATTTCGTCGTATCGATGGATCGAACCGTGGCTTAATTGGCAGAGCACCTGGACGTGTAATCCGGGGGGTGCGGGTTCGAGTCCCGTCGGTACGATGACATTTTGGATTGTGTTTAACAATTTTACAAAATTGAACTAGTTTGGGAGAAAAATGCAGTAAACATTTGCTTGTGCAAATCCATGTTGGATTTGCACAAACAAATGTTTACTGCAGCGCCCCCTTGTGAGTTGACACCGTAACACCTATTTAAGAACATGCACCAATCAAACACGAACCTGTAACTGAAAACTGCATCAAAATCGGACTATTCCTTTTGAATAAAAATGGCAACATCGATTTTCACCAACAAATGATTACTGCAGAGCCCCTGGTGAGTTGTCACCGTAACACCTATCTAAAAACATACATTAATTACACCCGAACCCATAACTGTAAACTGCATCAAAATCGGACTAGTAGTGTTGGAGAAAAATGGCAACATGGATTTGCAAACACAAACAAACAAACATCCTCTCACCCCAAACGCATATACAGTCTCCGTTCCGTCGTGGGTAATAAAAAAAACGTTCAGAAACTAAAACCCGACTACTGAATAATATCGTTTAAAAACTAAAAAACAACCGACTTCAATGCCGCGCTATTCATTTTCAGTACCAATTTTGAGATGTTTATCTCAATATCTCTGGAGATACTTATCATACCTCAATAAAATTACCATGGTACCACACTTAGGATATCTCCTTTCGAACAAAAAAAGAATAATCGAAATCGGTTCATAAACGACGAAGTTATCCGCGAACAAACATAAAAAAAAAAAAAAAAAATATGGTCGAATTGAGAAACCTCCTCCTTTTTTGAAGTCGGTTAAAAATCACTCTAAAAAGTATGAAACAAGAAAATATTCTCATCTGAGATCGCTTTGTACAAACTATTCAATATGTATCGTGCATTATATAAACAACTTACTTTGCAGAGTGTTTTGTTTTGTTACGGTAGGTGACATACGACCACGGCTATCCTCTGAGCACCACTATGAATATGTATGAAATACAATAAAATATTTATTACAAGTAAGTTGTTTATATAATGCACGATACATATTGAATAGTTTGTACAAAGCGATCTCAGATGAGAATATTTTCTCGTTTCATACATTTTAGAGTGATTTTTAAGTAGTCGGGTTTTAGTTTTTGAACTTATTTTTTATTTAAAGCATTTTGGGGTTTTTGCATAAGTGTATACATGTATACATGTCAACATACTTACATACATACACAGCGATCAACAAACCCATAACCCTCCCAACTGCTTCTTTGTGACGCCGTGGGGTAAAAATTAGTTTTCATGACTTCGGCGGGATATATCTCGCGAACACTACGCCCGACAAAAATATGATGTACTAAACCTTATCTTCATTTTAAAATCCCTATTTAACGATACCCCACACGATGGGGTGGGAAGAAATTTTTTTTTAGTTCAGGACTTCAGGCCCTGTAGAGGGCGCCACATTCAATTTGTTGTGACGTCATATAGCCTATAACCAGCAGACAAATAAGACGCGTCCAACGACACTTCATTTGTCAAATTATGATAAGTAGTTTAGAAGTAATGAGGAAACAGATGAACATACATACATACATACCCACATACCGGTCAAAAACATAACCCTCCTTTTTGCTTCGCCGTAGTCGGGTAAAAAGAAAATCAAGGTCTTGACAAACGCACAGTGGTGGATTTCAAACGCAAACAGAAATAGGATTTTGTCTAAAAGGCCGTTTTGTCTGAACCGAATACGAACAGCTGAGTCAATAATTTCGACTTATTTATTTGGCCATGCGCAATGGAATATTATTTATAGGCCCTATATACCTAGGCCGTAGGTAGTGCGTAGTGGTAGTAATGCGTTGAATGCCGCAGGTAACACCGCGGGGCATAGATAGATAAAGAATTGAAGTAGGACAGGTTTTTAGCCAATGAGCCAGATAGATTTGACCTAGACCCCGAATGGCAGAAATAACCACGGTCAAGTAACGTAGGTATTTGCACTTGTTTGTTTTTTTTTTCTGAGGTTGCTGAGATTTGGGAGCCGTATTATATAGCAGATCGTTTATAAGTATATTTCAAACTTTGATAAAGACATACACTGAGGGCTGACTGACATTTGAGGGCCCGGTGGCGTAATCGGGAGAACGATCGACATTGATGCCAGAGGTACCGCGAGTTCAAACCCGTGCCGCCGTGCACCAATGGATTTTTCTATCGAAAAATGTATTTACGCTTTTCACAGTGGCCCTCCAGTGAAGGAAAAACATCGTTAAGAAACCAACAACCCCCGATTGGTGGTAGGACACTATCTAGTGTCCGCCTGGCCAGCTACCACCCTCAAGTAATAAAATCTGTCGCCAAACATGTAATGTGTTCCGGCAGCTATCCTTGAGAGCCAGTTCCCATTCTAGGCCTAGCGTGATTACCATCTTCGACCGCATCATCACTTACCAACAGGTGAGATAGTGGTCAAAACGCTAGCCTATAAGATATTAAAAAGAAAAACACTTCTATCGAACAACCAGACGTACTGATATGCGACACCGTTACATGGTGGACATTCCATCAATACGCACGAAGCGATTTGCTTCTACATTCCTCATACGCACTGCCAAGGAATGGAATCCCTTGCCTGAGTCTGTGTTTCCCTATAACTACCACCTGGGGAGTAACTATTCAATAATCTGTGCCTGGGGGTCTTCAAGTCGCGAGTGTTTTACAATTGGTTGGTCAAAAAAGAAAATGATAGGGGCGTAGCTACAGCAGACCTTGATTTTTTGTAGAAACAAATTTTGCTCTAGAAGCATTTTCCAGGGAGGAAACAGGAATACATTTGAATGGAAAGGTGCACCCCGCGTTCGCTCTTAAGTATACTCTATTTTAGCGCCAGTTATCAAGCGATTTTAATTATTGGAATATTTTGTTTATAACGCATCTATATAATCATAAACTAAAATAATATATTACTATAGCGTATCAAATTAATGTATGTGATTTATCCAGCCACCGATTTTTTTAGCCGTTAGCGTATTGAGAAGATACATTACTTTACTCTATTCTATATTGTAAATTGTTAATGTGTTTTGGTAAACAATAGAGAGTACTTATTTGTATCTTATTTTATTGTTTGTAGTTCCTAATAGTTTGTAATGTCAAAATAAACTTGTTTTTATTTTGCTAACAAATAACCATAGCATAGGAACATTTAACACTAAAATAATGGACAGTGTAGTAAGACAACCGAATAGTTTAGCATTTAAATGTTTATATTTGAATTTTAATGTTACGCATCTACTTATTAATTTGGATCAATTATGTATGATTCTCGAAAAAGCAAATAATAAGAAAATGTTAAGAAAAATGGAGAAGGCCTTTACTCGATAGAGAGGTCCTTAATATGAAAAGAAAAGAAAAAAATAAAATAAAAAGAGAAGAAATACACTGCTATATGGTTCTAGCAAATGTATATACATACATATATTTCTCTTTAAATAATTAATTAATTATATGATAATATGCATGTAAAAAAAGTCAAATTTATATCAATTTAATTCATATAAGAATTCTATGTTTATATGTAAATGAATTGTAAGTAATAATTGTATGTAATGTTGTGTGTAATAAAAGTAATTTAATGTTAATACTTTTTATTTACATAATTCGCTCACCGTTCGAAAACAGAGTGACAGTAGTACGTGCACCCAAAATACAGCCTAGCCTAGTTTGGGGATCGTAGTTACGTAGTAACTATTATATAATCTGTGCTCGTAGCGATGATGGACCAGCCATTTATTACTACCTATGTACTTATAATAATTATGATATTTCACGTCCAATCTGTAATGTACGATTTTGCATATGTAAATAAATAAATAAATTTAACTTATTATATACCTTTAAATACTAATATTTCATCCAAATCCGTCCAGATGCTTTTTTTATACCTTGTTATGTTTACAATAATAAACCTTAACTTACCTTAAAAACACGCAGCAAACAAAACAAACTATTATTAGATACCACAGACTAATAGCAATTTAACCGAGACGCGGCGAGTACGCGCGTCCAGTCGAGCTGGAAACTACAAATGAGGATAAAATAAATGTTTGTCTTGTTTGTATAATATAGTAGGTATGTATTTATTGAGCTTTTTGAATGATGGCTATTGTGACCGCTGACCTCTCGTCGATGTAACTGATAGTATTGATAAGAAAAGGGAATATGCATGTAGCATACATTTACTTGAAACCATTTATTTTCGAATCATTATTGTTCTGGTGTTTGTTAAACATTTTTTTATAAATTAAATACTCTTAAATGTGTTAAAATATTATATGAAAAATGCAAAAAATGCGTGGGAAATTTTAATTTGCAAAACACATAACCACTAGTCAATTAGAAGGTGACGTCATAGGGCATCACACTGTCTCCACAGATTAAATCTTTTTCATAGAAATACTATGCACTGTTGTACGAATACGTACTATTTCTAATAAAAAGATTTAATCTGTGGAGACCGTGAAGTGCACTATGACGTCACAAAGGCGCGCGAAAATTTGGCAGCGTTTTACATACCTCATATTTTTTCAATGCTAAACCTATTTTTTTTAGCTTAATTTGAACACTTTGAGTATTATTTAATTTTTTTACTGTGTTAAATGAATGTAATCAGTGAATTAAAAATATTTAAAAAAATCATGCATATTCCCCAATGTCCCTTGTACAGTATCTATGTATCTATATTCCAATAATTTAAGATCGTTTAAAAAACTAAAAGAACAGACTTCAAACGTCGCGCAAGTCAAAGTAGCCAGTAGACATAGTAACTATTACATAATCTGTGCCAGTAGTTAGTAGTAAGTCGTCGAGATAAGTAAATGCGTCGTAATACAAATGTTGATATATTAAAAAGGATTGACCGATTTCGTTAAAATTTAAATGGGACCACTTAGAAAGGGTACCCTTTGAAACAAAAAATATTTTTTCAAATTGGTTCAGGCATCTTCGAGTAATCGGTGAACACACATAAAAAATTTAAAAAATAAACAAATTAAAAAAGAAGGTACCGACGAATTGAGAACCTCCTCTTTTTTGTGAAGTCGGTTTAAAATATTTATTGTAAACAAAATATATTTTACCAACGCACCTGCTTTAAATTTAGCGTTGCTTAGTGTGAAATCTGTTGTAGTTGTAACCACTTACTAGAACAATAGCACAGTGTTATCTTAAATATTACCGTGACAAAAGTTAGCTTATTAATATAACGTTGAAAGATGTTTGTGTGCTTTAAACAGTGTGACGATGCGATACAACGAAAGACGGACTACATGGTGAATTTAAATCTCTTCGGATGTTACACCTCGTATAATCCCGGTTGAAATTCACTTAGGTAAGTTCTTACAAACATATATTATATTTCGGTGTAACACCCTCAAGATTTAAATTAACTATGTAGATGTTTAGCGCCTGTTGCAGAATACAAGCACTCCTCATATGATTTATTTAGGTACTCAGTAGTTGATCAAAATTAAATTTTGGTGATTACCTAATGGATCTGTGCATGCATAAATAGTTAGATTTTCCTTTATTAGTAAGGAATTAAATCAATCTTTAGGATTAGACACAAGAAAAAAAAAATTGCACGTTCGTCTGTTAGGTAACAATTATTTACTTTGTAAACTAATACGGGGCTGCCATAGCTATATTTAGCCAAAAGCCCCTAAATAAAAGTTAAATAAAAAAAAAAATAAAAAAAAAATGGATGACCTCCGGAATGTAAAATTGGTGGTTATGCGTTACCTATACAATTTGAATAGAACAGTACAAAGACAGTTGTTCTTTTGATGACGTCAATAGAGACAATCAATTGGCAGCAGAAGTAGAACCACGAGGCGTACTATCACAGGATTAATAATAACTATATACGGTGTAGATAAAAATGTTCACATACTGCTGCAAAGCTGTAACATAGAGTAAGTTTAACATACATAACACATACATAACATATTTGAAGATATTTAAGCCAAAATAAGAAATATCGCAGATAACGTCTGCATACTCTAACTTTCTATTGCATCAATTAATTTGAAATGCATTAATAAATAAAATGTAATATTATTCAATATTGTCACACATGCACGGCTGAGTACTTCAACTTACAATCTATCGTAAGATCTTTTAGTGTGAAATTGTATTCTGGCAAATTAAATTATTAAATGTTTGATTTGATAAATTGAAATAGTTTTTTAAAAATCAAGCAAAACATAATTATAGAGTAAAACAATGATCTAAGAATAATAATTTAATTCGCAAGAGATTGATGTTTAGAAACTTAAATACACCCATACAATCGATTATCACAGCTAGTTTAATAATTGTTATTATCATAAATTTATGATTTCTTTTTACTAAGAACAGACTCCGTTAAAAATAAATTCAATTTTTAAGAATTTTATTCGACGCCTATCTCATAAGTTTTAAAATTTTTGTACTGTATCAGAATAATCTAATATAGCTAGTGACAAAAAAACGATCGATGGTTATTACTAGTAGACTAAATAATTATCATCATTAATGTCTTGGTAAATACCGTACATATCTACGTTTATAACGATTTGTAGTTACCGGGTTATAAATGCAAGCAAGGATAATGTTGTGCCACAGTGGATTTGTGAAATAATATAAGGGGTCTTTTATTAATTATTTCAGAAAAACATGGTTGTGAATACGTATCTGGCGTATCCTGTGATACAATATGGAATATATAATTTGCCATATTATTATTTTAAAACTTCACGGAGCTCGATTATCGATATTTCTAAATTAAGAAGCACGATCATCAATCAACATGTTTGAGAATTCCAATTAGACCTGTGATGACCTTTGGTGATCTGTGAATCACAGGCTGTGATACAGTAAATACTTCTTCACAAAATTGATTGCATCAATTTTCTAACTTAGTAAACTTACGGACTCGTAAGTATATGAATGTATTCTCGGTTACTAACGTTGTGCTTATGTTAATTTAATTATGACACATTGAGTGTTTTCATCTCAAGACCTAA
The DNA here is from genome assembly GCA_954871355.1 of Cabera pusaria. Classification (NCBI taxonomy): domain Eukaryota; kingdom Metazoa; phylum Arthropoda; class Insecta; order Lepidoptera; family Geometridae; genus Cabera; species Cabera pusaria. The sequence continues at coordinate 17,815,585 of OX940902.1, forward strand.
AAATTTGTGGAGGCAATGCATATTACATTTTCCATTCCCAGTTATTCCTTATCATATCAAATCATTGATGACACAGACGTGTTTACTACTTACTTACTGCTTTTTGAAGTTTTGTACTCTGAGTCTACGCACAAAATATTAAAAGGGGTGACAATAGTGTGCCTCTTTTCTCATAATCAGAATAACTACTGACTTCATTAACTTAGCAAAATCAAGGCTGTACTGGAGCGCTTGAGGCCGTACATTAAGCTATTTAACCATACCATAATATTATGTATTGTTTCATATTGTACTTATGATATTGTCATAGTAATAAAAGCCTTTTGGAACCATATCTGACGTATTAGTTAGTGCACATTATTTTACAATGGTAATGTATGAGTGTGTGTTGTCTAATTAAATCAGGCAACATAAATAGGCCTTCTTGAAGCCGATTGTGGCCATGTAAAATTACTGCAACATTAACGGTAAGTATATCTCACGGATTAGACAAAGGAGGTTGGATTGGCAATGTGGGCGGGGCAGGCGCGCCACTAGTATGATTAGACAATCATAGATTCATAGAACCACGCGATCATACTTTTTAGTGGCTCGTGGTTTGCGTCGCAGCGCGGAGGTGCGCTAAAATCGTCTCAAAATGCCGTGTTGTGCGATTATTACGTGTAAATTAAAGAGTCAGACATCAAGTATTAAACAAGGAGGAATTTCTTTTCATCGGTAAGCATAAAATCTTCGTATTATAGATATTTTTGTCCAAAAACTATTTTTAATTATGAAATTCTTTGTTCAAACGACAACATACCCAGAGAACAGATAACTATACATTGCTGGTAAAGTACGAATATTTCTACCTCGAGACGCAGTTTACGCGCAATGGATTGCAAAGCGAGCGAAATCACCACGCCTCTCCGACTCGTTATATTCACGTTCGCGTCGGTCGCCGGCCGGTCGGCCGCGTGTGATTGTGTGTAACTTATAGAGTCTCGAAGTAATGTGCGTAACAATTGCAGTAGTGTGCGAAGCAATTGCAGCCCCGTGTTCTATGTGTAATTTGTTTATTAGTTTGCGTAATTCGTGTATCTATTTGTATTGTTTATGTTGTGGAATCGTTTGGTGGGAGTAACGCGGCGACGCTGGTTTTCAAACAAAAGTGTGATTATTGCCAATCCAACCTCCTTTGTCTAATCCGTGGTATATCTTATGTTAACAATAGGAAGCCACACTAAGCTGTAAGCTTGTTTATACAAGCTCCATTGCTCTTGTGTGATAAATAATTAATAAAGTTTTACACAAACTAATCATGTTGCGCAGAACAAGGTGATTTTTAGGTTAACAGCTCATTCACGTTCGTCTACAATTAAAGCTGTGTCCCTGGGCGAAAACTATAACGATTTCTGTTAATTTTAATATGAGGATTAATACTATCTAAATCCTTATGGATTTAGATAGTATTATATGCATATATAGTAGTATATGCTACAATTTTATACGATTTTTGTATTACGTTTGTATGGACAAGACGTTGTATGCCGGGACCTTTTTGGCCTCTTAGGCCTTCTCAGCTTGGTTACGCGCTGCCAATCAGCCACAGTCATTCAGAAACAGGTGGATTAAATGGAACAATATTCCGTGGTACAAAATGTACTATAATGATTTACAAACAAATTACTGGATCAAAAGTTATTGATGTTAAATACCGGCGTGTTCTACTCACGCGTGGGTACCTCCAATATTATTATTGTCGTTAACGCTCGCTCTGCTTATTCGCAAGTGGCTCGTTCGTTCTTCCGTGACGACGTTGTTAACAGCTGCTTTAGATTGTACTTTAGACGATTCGGCATTTGCAGGTTGATGTTGTCTGACATCGGGGTCGATTTTGAAAGGTTGGTCGCGCATTTATTTTCATTTTCGTAGGTTTATTATTATATAAACGCACAATCTCTTGAAGATGTTAAGTTTGATAACAGTAGGCTGTATCAAGACTTAGTCATAAGATATGAGTCAACTAGGTCAGTGAAGCCAGGATATATACCTGATTTTGTGGATTTTCTAGCACTTTGTGGCAATAGCAAAAGAAAAATAATCATTACGATGACTCATTCTTTTTTAACCTGATTAAGGTGAAGCAAAAGGAAGGATTATGTTTCTGACTGGTTTATGTGTATTTGGGTGATTCTTCAGAAACAAAATTTTCGATGTCTGAGGGTATATCTCTGAAACTAACTAACAAAACGGTGTGTAATTTTTTTTAAACAGTTTGGCTTTATCGCTAACTAGGGCAAATTATATTTTCGAAATATTTGCTGTTTAGGTACAAAATAAAAATATTTAAAGTTCTTTCTTCTGATTCATATAGTGCGTCCGTTTGCCATTTTCCGGAACAAAATGGTCGATGTCGCATTTAGCCTTTGATACTTCAATATTAATTAAAATTTAATCGAAAGGTAATGAATTGTCCTCCTAGAAAAAAAATGTGTTTTAGTTATAACTACGTTAGAGTGTTTTTAAATAAATAAATAAGAAGTGTCCGGCGTATGATACTGATTAATGTGGCGTAAGCTGCACTTGCTTGGTCAGGTATTAATAATGAGAATCTGGCTTCACATGCGGGGGGAAGCCAATCATGCAACGAACGAGCTAGAAGACGAATGTACCCCTGGTTGGCTTAGAACCCGGTGTTACGAAGGTAAATGTCTGATTAATCTGTGCTTGGTGCAGGTGACATACTGATTACAACACCTACTTTATAAAATTATTTTTATTGTTTTAAAACTTTAATTTAAGTTTCGTATGATGCTTTTGGTTTATAGCTTCGTGTAGAAAAATGTAATCGCTGAAGTCTATATGTATGATGAGTTATGCATGATTGTTGGCTAAATCCTGATTCATCTGTCCCTGATTCATATTGTCCATATCCTATATGAATCATGGAATGGGATCATAATTGGGATGTAAGGGCGCACACATACCGTCTAAGTGCTCCCAGCCAACCTCACCTGCCCATGATGCTTCCTGCTGACCAAAGAACGAGACTCTGGCGACCGACAAATGGCGGTATAACCATTTCATATAATGGCGTAGCAAAATACCACGGGCCGGTGACGGCAGCAGCGTCACCGTTGCGAGAAGCTAAGTCCTGCGATCACCCAACCCGACTGCTCAGCACGTCGTGATTATTTGGGCAAAACCTATATGGCACGCACAACTATACAACGGCCCCTAGTTCCCAGTCACCCTGCTATTCCTAACCAAGGCGGTTACGGTAAGGGCAGAGCAGGGGGAGCTAAGAATCCTCGGGCTACGGTTGGCCGCCAATACCGACTGACACTGGCTACGTTTAATGGACGCACACTACGGCTTGATGAACACTAGACACTAATATGAGAAGAGCTGAAACACATAAGATGGCATATTCTGGGGTTATGTGAAGTCAGAATCAGGCCATTTTATGTATTTCAGAGAGGGAGTACAACCATCCCAAGGTGGCGTCTGGTTTTTGGTCCACAAGATCCTCTCCGACAACGTTCTAGAAATCCCTAGGGTGTCGACAAGGGTAGCGTATCTTGTTATCAAGTTCACCGAGAGGCAAATCTTCAAGGTTATCCAAGTATACGCACCGACTTTGGCACACTCGGACGATGAAGTGGAAGAAATGTACGAGGACATTTCCTTGGACACCACCCAAAAGGCCCACTTCAACGTAGTCATGAGAGATATCAACGCAAGTACAAGCAAGCGGCGAATCGGTAATTGGGAAGCAGAAATCGTAGGGGGCAAATGCTCGTCAACTTCCTAGAAAAAGAGGGGCTTTTCTAATGATTTCCATCTTTCAGAAAGACCCTCAGTGGAAGCGGACGTGGCAAAGCCCCGACGCTATGACTAAAAACGAGATCGACTTCATTATAACGGACAAAAAGCGTATATTTAGAGATGTCTCAGCGATCACTAGGTTTAAAACTGGCAGTGATCACCGATTAGTCCGAGGCTCTCTAGATATCGACTTCAAGTTTGAACGTGTTCGTTTAATGAAGTCCATGCTTCGACCCAATATGTTACAATCCTTGGTTGGGTCCGAAACGTTCCAGCAAAAACTGGAGAACCGATTTGCTGCACTGGAAACCACAATAGACTTTGACGCTGACCAGAATCTCGACCATGTGGTAGGCATCCTCAGGGAGGAGGGGATAAAATTCTGTGGGACACGAGGTGCTGGAAAGAAATCTAAGCTTTCAGAAGATTCTCTACAGCTAATGCAGAAGCGAACGTGAAAACCCTGCAGTCACTTCGTCAGATCAACGGTCCCTAAACAAAAAGATTTTTAGACTGGTACGACGGAATCTCCGGATGTCCAACACACGCTCAATTAAAGAAGCGATCGAGCAAAGCCGGGGATCAAAATTCTTTGTCCAACAGTTGGGCCGAAGCCACCTGACGAAGTTGACCACTTCTAGCGGGACTATTGTCGCTTCTAAGGAGATTCTTAGGGAAGTAAAATACTTTTAAAGCCAGTTAAACACCTCCCAAGCGTCCCTTCCCCAACCCGATTCGGAGGATCCTAGAGCCACTCTAACCCGCCAATTTACCGAAAATTTGCCAGAAATCAGCCTTGATAAAATTGTGATGGCTCACAGACAGCTTAAAAACGGTAAAGCCCCCGACGAGGATGAAATTACAACGGAGTTCTTAAAAGCTTATGGAACTGCTACGCTACTACAGTTTCAGCGTATTTTTATTTCCGTTCGTTTTTCGGGGAGAACTCCGAAGAAGTGGAGTAAGAGTGTCGTTGTTATGTTCTTCAAAAAGGGAGACAAAACCCTTTTGAAGAACTATTGACCTATCTCGCTTTTAAACCATGTCTATAAGCTGTTTTCGAGAGTCATCACAAATCGTCTCGCGCGTAGGTTCGACGAATTTCAGACCCCGAGCAGGCTGGGTTTCGATGAGGATACGGCACCAAAGACCACATTCACACAGGTGGCAGGTTATAAAGAAGACCGAAGAGTATACCCAGCCACTGTGTTTAGCGTTTGTGGACTATGAGAAAGCCTTTGAATCCATTGAAACCTGGTCTGTTCTGGAGTCACTGCAACGGTGCCAAGTTGATTGGCGATACGCCTAAGTGTTCAGAGATCCCTGTGACTCTGCGACTATGACATTCTAACTACAAAATCAGCAGATGGAAAATATCCACTTATATCGAAGAGTGAGACAAGGGGACGTTATTTCCCCCAAATTGTTCACAAATGCTCTAGAGGATATGTTCAAAACGCTGAATTGGAAGGACACACTTAAGATTTGCGGAAGATATCGTTATCGTGGCTGAAACCGTGCAGGACTTGCAATATGTTGCAATACATGCTGACCACCCTTGTTGATTCTTCTGCACGCAGCGGTCTCCGGATGAACTTGGACCAAGACCAAGATCATGTTCAACGAACATGTTATTCCGGTAGCGATTGCCCTAAATGGAGTTCCTCTCGGAGTTGTGCACGAATACGTCAACCTTGGGCAAACCTAGCAATTAATATTTTCCTTGTTCACGCCATAACTTGAAAACGTTTTTTGATGGGTTTTTACGAAAGAAAGTTTTATATAAATGAAACAAGTTTTAAACGCGGGAAAGTCACGAGGCATTTCTAGTTTTTTATATATACTGTACTTAGCTACAACACCTCAAATAATTTAAAAAAAATACTGGAATATAAACCTTCGCATTAACAATATTAGTTAAGATTAACGCTTTCCCAATACAAGACTTATTATACCGTAGTTTAAAAAATGTTTTACAATAATTGTTGTTGAATTCGCTAGATTTTTGCATAAATGTATGATTTCTGATATAATTATTATAATAATTTCAAATCGTTCACAAAACGAAAAAAACTTGTCTTCAAATGCCGCATTAGTTAGCGTTAGTGTTCATTTTCAGTACTAAGTTTGAAGTGTTTATCTCCATATCTATGGATATACTTGCCAGATCTTGAAAAATATACAAAATGAATAAACGGGAAACATACTCTGTCAAACAAAAAAAGAACTTTCCAAATCGGCTAAGCAATAGCGGTAAGAAATTGCTCTGAGGTAACAAACATTAAAAAATACGGGCGAATTGTAAATCTCCTCCTTCTTTGTGAAGTCAGTTAAAAACAGATTATTGTTGTTGTTAAAATATAAATATTTTCTTAATATAGAGCCGATCTACATAAAGTTTTTCATTTTTATTTCTGTTTCTGATTCATCTGTTACAAATTCTGATTCATATGGGCACAAAATATTTGAACGCCGATAACTTGAAAACTACTTTATAAAAGTGTCCCTCATTCAAATATGTGTTATTTGGTATACCTATTTTCATATGAACATGTGTTACAGAGCTGAAAGTGTAAATAAATTTTGGCCATATGAATCAGCCGAAGAATGAAATTTTGAAGCATCACCCATTTAGTAATACATTGTAGTACAGTCTTACCCCAACGTTTAAAGATCAATGTAGGTAGGTGTTTTCAACCTCATCAATGAGAAAATTTCTTGGCCGCTTTAAATCATTGCAAGATCTCATTTGGCACGGCTAAAGAAGTTGGTTAGTTGACTCAAGTGCTGAATCTTCGACCAAGAGTTTAACGAGGTTGGAGCCATGGTCAAGGTCTTTACCGAAATCGTATCGCATACACTGGCGATACATGTACTATAACAGTATCTAGACATATCTGCATGAATTATTTTGCACCTTATGTTGTAGCCTTTCTTTTGCATAATGGCTTTCCCATGTACATACGACACAGTACGAAGTACTTTCTAGGGTAGCATCGCGTACTACCACTACTACTACTACTACTAGCCTATAAGATATAATAGTCAAGTGCTTGTCTGTCAGCATAAAAAATATAATAATGACAATATTCGTATAGTGTTACTTACACACAATCCACAATTACATTGTACCGACGGGATTCGAACTCGAACCTCCTAAGAAACATGCCCAGGTGCTCTGACGAACTAAGCCACTGTACTTACGATCTACTATCAATACGACGTAATGTTCCCCAGGAGGTTCCATGTTTCCCAGGAGGTACGGCTTCAAATCCCGCCGGTACGATGACATTTTGGATTGCGTGTAACAATGTACAAAAATATAAAGTGTGTAAAAGAAATATAGGTGATATTTGAATATTCGAATAGGTTGTACTATTATTTTCCACAGCGACTTACCCGAACTTATTAAGTAACGCGATACCGAGGCAATAAGGAGTTATGGACGCCCAAGATACAGGCCTAGCCTAGTTTGGGGTCCATGGAACCAATTATATACACGCTATGTGTTCAGTCACTATTATATCTGTGCTTTAATTTTATTGATGATACCTTCTCTGCAAAATTTTATTTGATGTTTAATAATTTGTCCTGTAGAGAAACATTGTAATCATAATTTTAATTGTAACCTGTTTCAACCTTTCGTGTATTGCATATTTTTTAAATAAATATCTTTATCTTTATTATTTATTCTATGGTATAGGCACAGAATAATGAATAGTACAAGGTATAGGTTGCATTATTTACCTCAGCATTCTGCAAGTAGGTTCACAACCGTTACAAACTTGTTAAGCTTTGCATAGGCCAGCTTAGCACGAGCACGAGGTACCGTTATCTCTAAACACATTAACCTGTTCTAGGAATGTGTGGACATCAAACTAGCGGCCCTATCAGCTGTATACGTCGCATTGCCTCGCAAGTCTATCTTGTCGTTGTAGGTATACGTAACTTATAATTAAGATTACTATACTATTACAAGCTAAAACAACCGACTTCTAGCGTTAGTTTCAAGTCAATTTCAGCAGCAAGTTTGAGAGGTTTATCGTCATATCTCTAAAGAGTAGGTAGGCTACCGATTACAAAGAGAATCATTCAAATCGGTTCACAATTGACGGAGTAATCGCGTTACATACACACAATATATATATATATATATTGTATAGACGAATTGAGAACCTCCTTCTTTCTGGAAGTCGGTTGAGAAGTGAATAAATGTTCATCGCTCACCTAAAACAAAAATTATTCAAAAAATAAGACACCCCGACCCACTGAAGTTTATCAGATGAATAATTTATGATGTACAAAACAAATAATTTAAGATCGTTTACGAAACGAAAAAAAAACCGACTTCACATGCCGCGATTGTGAAAATAACCAGTAGTATCATGTCGTCAAGGTACACATTCTACAAATGCATATGTCGTCAATGTGTTTCAGATGTTAATCTCTATATCTCCGGAGATAATTGTCATACCTCGATAACATTTGAATGGGACCAATCGGAAGGCATAATGTGAAGCGTATTGAGAACCTCCTCATTTTTTGCGAAGTCTGTTAAAAAACCGACTTCACATTTGAGTAGTTATGTCATTTAAGTATACAAATTTGCTTATATTGTCATTTTCAATTGTCATAGCTCGATAAAATTTGAATGGGACCAAACGGAAGGCATAATCTCTCAAACAAAAAATATTTTTTTAAAAGGGTTAAGATTTGACGGAGTCTGAGGTAACAAACATAAAAAAAGAAGAAATAAAGTACAGTGAAATAGAGAACCGTAATAATTAAATAATATAAATAAATAAATAATTAAATAATATTTCACGTGAATCAGTTGAGAAATTCAACCTGTAGACATAGAAAAGATAATTATTTTTTCTATTATTAATAATACTACGTACTGTAGAGAACAGACAGTCGGACAAACGAAAGCGTCGAAATCATTTTTTTCCCAAGCTGTAACGAGTGTAACGGAGATCTTGGCTTCAGGCTTCGCTCGATCAATAACGCGATAAAACCAAAACTAAGGCCCAGTAATGTAGTAGGAGAATTGTCGGCTTAAACGCCAGAGGTACCGAGTTCAATCCCCACTGTGCACCAATGGATTATAGAATTTATGTTCGCTTTTTACAGCGGCCCTCCGGTGAAGGAAGAACATCTTTAAAGTGCCCCGGAGGCAATCATTCGTAATTGACAAATTTTACGTGATCGATCGTTTCAATTGACGGTGCGGATGATGGAGCTTCAATCAAGTCGTCAATTGCTTGCCCACATTTGCTCTCTGGAGAGTAGAGAAGGTAGAAGGCACGATGATTTTAAATTCTGATTTGACTAGCGAGCGAATGACCGAACGATTGTCAATTGCATAACGAGACGTTCAATGTTTGCTTAACTCGCGATTGTCAATGGGCTTCAATCAAAATTTCCATCAATGGCCTTCAGGCCCTTCAATCACATAGTTGCGAATGATAATGGCTTCAATTGCCTCTGTAGACTATCAATTGGTCCATCAATAACGTAAAATTTGTCAATTGCGATTGACTGTCTCCAGGGCACTTTAGACACCCACATAGTGTCCAACCCCCGCATGGTGGTAGGACACTACCTAGTGTCCGCCTGGCCAACTACCACCCTCAAGTTAGAAAATCTATCGTCAAATATCTATTGTGTTCGAGCAGCTATACTTGAGAGCCAGTTCCCATTCTAGGCCTAGCATGCTACCATCCTCGACCGCATCATCATCTACCAACAGTCGCAGGGAAGATAGTGGTCAAACGCTAGCCTATATGATATAAAAAAACTGTTGAATAAATATTTTACTTAATTTATTTTAGCAGGAAGCAGAATCAAAATTAATATATTTGTCAGCATATAAGTGATAATACAAAAATTGCAGAGATATTATATTGCAAATAAAGTTTCTGTACACATTCTGAGCCATCAGGCGAACAAATAGTAAAATTAGTATACATTCTAACTAGTCTATGACAGGGCTAGGAATATTCGTTCATTTTATCTATTCGAATATTTCAAATAGTACCACACCTACTATTTGAAGTATTTTAAAATATGCTCATTGGATGTGTTTTTATTTAATATTCGAATTATTTGAATACTTCAGTTAACTTTATTGCTCTTAGGTACCACCACTTTGCCAATCATTTTCAGCCGTAAAATAGGAATGTTATTCGGTTGAAATGGCAAGGTGTCCAGTAAAATTACAGGGCATGTGAGACTCAACATCTTTATGTCTCAAGGTTAACAGGCGCCATCGACTTCATAGCAATTGTTATGAAGTCGATGACAGGCGCAGTGCAGTGACATGCAAAATTCTGGACTGCCAGAATCCTGGCAGTTTTTTGCATGTCACTGTATCTGCAATAGGTAGACGTCATCGCTTACCATCAGGCGAGCATCGTGCCTGTCCTGTTACCTATTACCATACAAAAACAAGTAAATAAGGCGAATATTCGAATAAAACGAATATTCGAACACCAAGCCCTAATCCTATTATTTATTACAGTCAATTTATTGTTATTATTAATTTCAAATAGGCATAACTAAATAAAATTGTCCTATGATAATTGAAATTGTCATTTAAATTGCAAACTTTTTGAAAAATCAGATTGGGCAAGTGCGAGTCGGACTCGCACACGTAGGTTTACTACAGTAGGGCTATTCTGAGGGCCTAGTGCCTCAGACGGAATAAAAAGTCTAGACCCCAGCCGCCGAACAACGCACTGAGGCCGGTTTCGTAAACATGTGTGTTCTTAGTGAGTGTTGCCATGCAGTATAAACTTATTACCCTAATATATTATTACATTATATTATAACGACGCGATGATCCACCAGTCACTTCGTCAGAAAGGCATGCTCTAAACAAGACGATTGGCAAACTGGTACGACGTGACCTCCGACGCTCCAACACTCAATCTATTGAACGAGCAATTGAGCAAAATCGGGGGTCAAAAGTATTTGTCCAATCTCTTGGGAGAAGCCATCTGACGAAGCTGACCACAGACGGTGGTGCGATTGTTGCTTCCAAGCAGGGGGTTCTCTCGGAAGTTGAAAACTTTTATGGCCAGCTTTACGCTTCGCATGCATCTCAACCTGATCCCGAAAATGAGGATACCCGGGCCACATTAACGCGCCATTTCACTGAGGACTTGCCAGATATCAGTCTATGCGAAATCGATACGGCTCTTAAAAAGCTTAAAAATGGAAAAGCCCCTGGAGAGGATGGTATTACTACAGAGCTCCTGAAAGCAGATGGAATACCTATAATGAAGGAGATCCAGCATATCTTTAATACTGTCCTCTTTGATGGGAGAACTCCAGAGGCGTGGAGCAGGAGTGTTGTCGTGCTGTTCTTCAAAAAGGGTGATAAAACTCTTTTGAAGAACTACCGACCTATTTCACTCCTGAGTCACGTCTACAAGCTGTTTTCAAGAGTCATCACGAACCGTCTTGCTAGAAGACTCGACGAATTCCAGCCACCGGAACAGGTTGGGTTTCGAGGAGGATACGGCACCATAGACCACATTCACACAGTGCGGCAGGTTATACAGAAGACCAGTGAATATAATCGACCCCTGTGCTTAGCGTTTGTGGACTATGAGAAGGCCTTCGACTCCATCGAAACCTGGTCGGTTCTGGAATCTTTGCAAAGGTGCCAAGTCGATTGGCGATATATCCAAGTGCTGAGAGGTCTTTACAATGCCGCTACCATGACTGTCCAAGTCCAAACCAGCAGTCTATCCCTATGCATCGCGGTGTGAGACAAGGAGATGTTATATCCCCCAAATTGTTCACAAATGCATTGGTGTTCAAGACGCTGGACTGGAAGGGACGTGGTATCAACATAAACGGCGAGTACCTCTCACACCTGCGATTTGCAGACGACATCGTCATTGTAGCCGAAACGTTGTAAGAACTGCAACATATGTTGAATGGACTAGCTGATTCTTCTCAACGCATTGGTCTCCGGATGAACTTGGATAAAACCAAGGTCATGTTCAATGAACATGTGAGTCCGGAACCAATTGCAATTCAGGGCAGTATTCTCGAGGTTGTTAAAGAGTATGTTTACCTCGGGCAAACTCTGCAGCTGGGTAAAAACAACTTCGAGAAAGAGGCTAATAGAAGAATACAGCTGGGCTGGGCAGCATATGGGAAATTACGTCGAGTCTTCACATCGCCAATCCCACAGAGTCTAAAGGCAAAAGTCTTCAATCAGTGCGTCCTACCCGTCATGACATACGGAGCCGAAACGTGGACACTCACGGTTGGACTTGTCCACAAATTTAAGGTCGCTCAGCGTGCTATGGAAAGAGCTATGCCCGGAGTTTCTCTGAAGGATCGAATTCGTAACGAGGTGATCCGACAGAGAACCAAAGTCACCGATATAGCTCACCGAATTAGCAAGCTGAAGTGGCAATGGGCCGGCCATATAAACCGAAGAACCAACGACCGCTAGGGTAAACGAGTTCTTGAGTGGAGACCGCGAATCGGCAAACGTAGCGTAGGACGCCCTCAGACTAGGTGGAGCGATGATATTCGCAAGGTGGCTGGCAAGAGCTGGATGAGAGTAGCCGAGGATCGTGCTCAGTGGCGTGAAATTGGAGAGGCCTATGTCCAGCAGTGGACGAGTATAGGCTGATGATGATGATGATGACTGAATGAATGGATAAGTAAATACGTATAACGATAGCAATTTTTTTAAGTGTATACCTCACTTTTAAGAGTACTGTAAGTATGTTTTTATCCCATCTATTCGAAAAACGATGGTTAGTCCTCGATAAGTGCGCGCAAAATAGATCTTTTCCGCCCTAGGACGGGAAAGTTTTTTTAATATCTTATAGGCTAGGCACTATCTCACCTGTTGGAAAGTGATGATACGGTCGAAGATGATATAATTTTTGGCTTATGAATGTTCATTTATAGTGCCCTGTCTAATGTAAAGGTGATTCAATGAAATTCCGTGACATTTCCTGACATCACATAACATTTTATAACATTTCATGACATTTCGTAACATTTCATGACATTATTATTAGAACTACTCACGGGATATTTACCATGTTTTTTATTAATTAATAAAAAACATGGTAAATATCCCGTGAGTAGTTCTAATAATATTGTCAGTGACCATGAAAACCTTAAAACTTATATTTCATGACATTTTGTGAAATTTGGTGACATTTCATAAAATTGCATGACGTCTCATGATATTTCGTAACATTTCATGACATTTTAGACATTTTATGAAAATTTCGTAATACTTTAGTAATTATTGCTCTTAGGGTTATAAGTACTTACTTACAGCCCTGTGAAAGACAGATAGACGGACGGACGAACAGTGAAGTCTCAGTAATTGGGTTCCCTTCCTTTGGGCACAGTTTTACTTGTAAAACTGTGCTTTGGGTACGGAAACCTAAATAAAACTGGCCAAGTGCGAGTCAGACTTTTCTCCCGCGGGTTCCGAACGCCATCTAACGAATATCTAACGAACATCTAACACCAACTAAGTAAACGTTAACACAAAGGTTTAATTAATATTATTAAATATCTGGAAGACCGAGCTTTGCCGGTATTTTTTGCCACTTAAACAAAAAATATGACTCTTCCCGACATCTATTGGCGAATAATAATACTATTTTTTTTAATTGAGAGTAACTAACTGCTTTAACTACACAATAACACTAAAGCTACTTCTACTCGCCAATATATGTCGGGAAGAGTCATATTTTAAGTTGATTATCGATAAAGTGATAATTGAAAACACGAATAAAACAACATTTTCTGAAAATTAGCCCTAGCTAGATCGATTTATCGCCCCCGAAATCTCCTATATACTAAATGTTATTTAATCGTTGGAGCCGTTTCCGAGATTCAGATTCAGATTCCGAGATTAAGGTAAACACGATAGCTCCATCTATGAAGATTCATAGATGGCGCGCTATCGTAAAAAACACGTTTTTTTGTTTTAAACCCTTTAATTTTTAACTTTGTTCTGTTCTTAGTATTTGTTGTTATAGCGGCAACAGAAATACATCATCTGTGAAAATTTCAACCGTCTAACTATCACGGCTTATGAGATACAGCCTGGTGACAGACGGACAGACAGACAGACGTACAGCGGAGTCTCAGTAATAGGGTTCCGTTGGTGGGTACCAACGGAACCCTATTACTGAGACTCCGGGTTTGGGTACGAAACCCCAAAAAGGTGAAATTACTAAATAATTTGGATGAAATGCTCTTTTCTAATGTGAATATCTAATATCGAAAATAAAATTAAAATAAATTATAAATTAAAATTCATTTATATCAGATATATGTACCCCATATTTCACCATTTAAAATTATTCGTATTACAGTTTATATTATAAATATTCCAAATTTCATTACTAACTAAAATTTTAATTAAAATTATCAATAAAATAAAATATTACCCTAAAAAGGCTGACGCTACGAGTACCTCGAGACCTTTCAAAGGGTGTCCGCCAAATTTATGATAAGGCACAGGACAGGTAAACTCTATAAGCAGGCTGCGACCAAAAATCTGTTTTTATTAGGGTTCCGAACCCAAAGGGTACCAACGGAACCTTATTACTGAGACTCCGCTGTCCGTCTGTCTGTCTGTCTGTCTGTCTGTCTGTCCGTCTGTCACCAGACTGTATCTCATGAACCGTGATAGTTAGACAGTTGAAATGTTCACAGATGATGTATTTCTGTTGCCGCTATAACAACAAATACTAAAAACAGAATAAAGTTAAGAATAATAGAGGGTCCCCATACAAGAAACGAGTTTTTTTCGAAATTTCACGCCATCTATGAACGCTTAGTTAGGTAAACGTCTCATAGATGGCGTTATATTTAAATGTCGATCCCTAACACCTTTGTTAGGCGTTAGATGGCGTTATAAGAAATAAAATGTTTATTAATTACATATTATTTTTTGCTGGCAAAAAATGATAGTGGTATAAAATATATATCTTATAAAATACTGTAGTGTGGTACGGAACCCTACGAGTGCGAGACCGACTTGCACTTGGCCAGTTTATTATTTGACTATAGTAAACGATTGGCTATTTTTAAGAAAAAGAACGATAAGAGCCTGTGAGAAATCTTAGAGCAATAAGAGTGTGGCTTTTAATTTTTTTGCTCGTATATTTTTGACAGGTGGTTATGAACAACCTCAGAAAAAATTAATAGATAATTTGGTCAAATTAGTGTTAATAGAAAGGTCACTTAGTTAATGAATATTAAATAAAGGGACATTAATGTTACGATCTTTGAACGTGACATTATTCATGTATGCGGGTAGCAGCAGGCAGCGTGTTTAGTGTATAAGTCACAGAAAAAATAATAAATTATACAGTTGCGATGCAGTAGGTATGTATAATTTACTTATGCAGTTGCCGCACCGACAGCATCAAGCAAAATGTATAGGTATAGTATAGGTACTTGTGTTTAAGACGAATCTATAGCCGCATCCGCACTCGCACGCGAACCACGGCGCGAAAAGCAGCGCGAAGCGCGGCGCGAATCGCGGATAAGATCTACACTCGCAGGTTCGCGCGCTTCGCGCCTGCAAGCCCTTTGTCGCGGGACAAAAAACCGACAATTTTCGGGAAACGAGCCGCGAAGCTGCGAAGAATATGCGAATCGGATCCACACTCATGCTTCGCGGATGCTTCGCGCCTTCGCGCGCGAATCGCGTGCGAGTGCGGATGCGGCTTATACAGACGTATAGCTCCATCTCTCTAATCAGCGTTTGTTCGTGTTCGTTTGGACAGGTATACTCGTATGCCAGCATTAGGCGTCCCATGATTAGAAACTTTGATTTGCGTCTAAACTAAGAAAATCTGTCGCCAAACCACAGAATAATAAATAGTAATACGTAGGACACTGTCTAGTGTCCGCCTGGCCAGCTACCACCCTCAAGATAGAAGATCTATCGCCAAACATCTAATGTGTTCCGGCAGCTATCCTTGAGAGCCAGTTCCCATTCTAGGCCTAGCGTGCTACCATCCTCGGCCGCATCATCACTTACCAAGAGGTGAGATAGTGGTCAAACGCTAGCCTATAAGATGTTAAAAAAAAAACTAAAAGAACCGAGCGTGGACGTAGACCGTACTTACCAAAACTCCACAATATCTCTATGACGTAATTAATATAACGGTCCCTAATAAAAGGGCTTCAATCAAGTGAAGGGAATGCCATAAGCCCCCAGGCTCACGGCACAGTATGTGCGTGGGATGCGCTGACCATTGACCAATAGGCAATAACAATAAAACAACCACCTACGCATCTGCTGATTAACTTTCTCAGATAGAGCTGGACAACAACGCCAGCGGTAGAAATGGTTAGACACAGGTTGGTAACGAACGTGAATTTTTTTATTTAATTTTTTTCTGGATTTTATTTATTTTGTGAATTAAGTTTTAGTAGATTTAAATTTAAACTTGTGTAAATCGTAACGTAATTTCCTAACGTTTTAAATCTGAGTTCGTAACGTTTAACGGTTTAATTTTGATGTTTCATCAATGGGCACATAAGACTCAGGGTGAGTACAATAACTCAGCCAAGCGCGAGTCAGAACTACACACAATGGACTCCGTACCACCGTGGTGGTGTATGGGAACACTTTTTGAAGTGAAAACTTCTTTAGCGGCGTTGTGAACTTTCTAGGATTAGGATTACTCATCCCAAAAATGTTATACTCGCGCTTAGAGTTAAACCAAGGTATAGAGGAGGTATATGTACTCGCGTCAGGACCTCGCGTCAGGACACGTGACCAGATCGAAAATTCGTAAGACGGAGGGAGAATAGACCAAATGCACATGCCGGCACTCCCGGAGTGCAACCCGTTGTTTTTTTATTTTTATGATGGTATAATTTGTTGGTACTTACCTAAATCGGTTTAGTTTAGTAATACCATATTATTATCTTTTCTATGGTAATACCTACGCCTACCATATTCTGTGAAATTTACAAGTGTCTACCTATAACTGTTCAGAAGATACAGCCCTGTGACAGACAGACGGACGGACAGCGGAGTAATGGCATATAGTAATCTGTGTACTAGGGTCCCGTTATTGTGACAGGTGGATATTTCTCATTTTCATTTTGTGTATGTTGTTAATATATTTGGTTGAGACAGTACAGCTGTCTCAACCAAATATTTTTATTATACTTGTGTCTGGCAGTCGACAGGTGCATCGCAGATGCTGTGTAGATGATCTCATTTTTTGTGATGTAAGGATTCTTTAAGGATTGGTGCCGTTACACCATCCTGTTTCACCTTGCACAAACTTGCACCATAATAATGCAATATTGGTAAAAAAAATCAAAAACTTCCAATAATTTGCAACAGTGCCATCTATGTTTTTGACATTATCTATGTATATTACGTTCCGTTGAACGGAATCCGTTCTCTATCATCCATCAGGAATCTAGACAGGACACTGTTCGGTTCTTACGGAATATATTTTTATGCTAGCTAGCAATGAACTTTGAACAAAATGCATAGCGTGGATAATCTGATTATAATCCAAATTGATAATTTTGCAGTTGTATGGTAAGTAAATAAATATTCAGAACAAAGCGGTTATTATAAAGGAATGTATTTCAAGTGAATCGAAACGTAAAGCCCAAACGTAAACAAACTTTGAGTATCCTTCGACCGTGACGTTAATTTAAAAAATTGTAATGAAAACAAAAGAAGGAACAGCGATAAAATGATAAAAAGGTGATTTCCCTATCGCACATTGCAGTGTGAAGAAAATACGCAACCGATCAAGTTGTACACCATTGTATTAAAAAGTAAGAGGTATTTGCAACAGGAAACCGCACAGGAAATGAAATTTAATAGATGTTGCCAACCCGGTGGTGATTCACTTTCGAATTTAAAACCATGGGAACTGCGTACAAAGATCTTTTCAAGCTTTACGATTTAATACAGAACGGCGATTCAAGGTACGTGAATCTATGTTTGTTGTAAACTGACGAATTATAATACATAAAGTTTGGTTTGCCTAACTTTTTCAAGTCTTAAGCCTTATTACCTTACCTTCAATTTAGTATTACATCATGTGATCATACCTTACATCATAGGAGAAGCAAGATTAATAAATAAAGTTTAAGAATTGTCGTACACCTAAAAATAATAATATAATAATTATTCATCAAATAAATCAGAAATGTAGGTATCTTCTTTTTAATAAGCAGGTAATCGAGCTTTTCCCTTTTACTTGTCATTTTAAGGGGTAATTATGTAATTAACTAGCTGTTACCCGCGGCTTCGCCCGCGTTATTTGTGTCATTATGACCATTGAGGTCTAGATCGATGATCTCTTAGGCCAAATCACCATAGGTGACTCTCAAAGTCGAACTCAATATCCTCTATTGTTGAAGTCATTAATCATTTTGGTTAGGTAAGTATACGAAATTGTGCTGTTTAAATGTTTCACTCAATACAACAGTTCCTAAAACATTTGTTACAAAGAAAATAAGGTAAATAGCTGCGCGAGCGTAGCAAGCGCTATTATTGGGCGAGTGAAATTTTTTTATGGCTTTTTATAACCCTGACAGTTCAATGACCTAATCATCAAGTCAATATAGATGACTCTTGGGTCGAACTCGATATCGTCTATTGTTGAAGTCATTAATCATTACTTGGTACTTGGTAAACCTAACCAAGGTTTACCAGCGAGCGCTATCAATGCGCGAGCAAAAAACGCGAGCGCGAAAATTTTTGCGTCGTTATATGACCCTGACAGTTTTTATAACCTACTAAATCAACACCGATGACCCTAGGGTTAAACTTGATATCCACTTATTTTAAGGTGAAAATTCATTATGATTATTGAAGGTTGTACTGTTTCAATTTATAAACTCATTTTGATACTATTAAATTGATGTGGCTATTAAAATACAAAAAATGCTGAAAAATTACTTAAAAAGTAGATAAAACAAAGGTTTGCGCGAGCGCAGCGAGCGCTATCAATGCGCGCGCGAAAATTTTTACGTCATTTTATGGCCCTGACAGTTTTTATGACCTACTAAGTCAAGACCGATGACCCTAAGACCGATAACCCCACTTATTTTAAGGTAAAAATTCATTATGATTAATGAAGGCTCTGTTTCAATTTATAAACTCGTTTTGATACATGTGGCTATTAAAATACAAAAAATGCTGAAAAATTACTTACAAAGTAGATAAAACAAAGGTTTGCGCGAGCGCAGCGAGCGCGAAAATTCTTACGTTATTTTATAACCCTGACAGTTTTTATGACCTACTGAGTCAAGACCGATGACCCTAAGACCGATAACCCCACATATTTTAAGATAAAAATTCATTATGATTATTGAAGGTTTTGTTCAATTTATAAACTCGTTTTGATGCATGTGGCTATTAAAATACAAAAATGCTGAAAAATTACTTACAAAGTAAATAAAACAAAGGTTTGCGCGAGCGTAGCGAAAGCTATCAATGCGCGAGCGAAGCGAGCGCGAAAATTTTTACGTCATTTTATGACCCTTACAGGTTTTTTGACCTTCTAAGTCAACACCGATGACCCTAAGGTTTAAACTTGATATCCACTTATTTTAAGGTAAAAATCTTTATAATTATTAAGGGTTATACTGTTCCAATTTATGACATGTTTTGATGAATGTGGCTAATAAAATACAAAAGTTGCTGAAATGTATCCAACAAAGTATATATAACAAATGCTTGCGAGCGCTATTACTGCGCGAGCGAAGCGAGCGCGAAAAATTTTTACGACCTTTTATGAACCTGACAGTGTTTATGACCTTCTAAGTTAACACTGATGACACAAAGGTTTAACTTGATATCCACTTATTTTAAGGTAAAAAATCATTATGATTATTGAAGGTTGTACTGTGTCAATTATAAACTCGTTTTGATGCATGTGGCTATTAAAATACAAAAAAATGCTGAAATATTACCTACAAAGTAGATAAAACAAAGGTTTGCGCGAGCTCAGCGAGAGCTATCAATGCGCGAGCGAAGCGAGCGCGAAAATTCTTACGTCATTTTATGACCCTGACAGTTTATATGACCTACTAAGTCAACACCGATGACCCTAAGGTTAAACTTGATATCCACTTATTTTAAGGTAAAATTCATTATGATTATTGAAGTCTGTACTGTTCCAATTTATGTCATGTTTTGATGAATGTGGCTATTTAAATACAATAATTGCTGAAATGTATCCTACAAAGTAGATATAACTAATGCTTGCACGACCGGAGCGAGCGCTATTACTGCGCGAGCGTAGTAAGCGCTATCACTGAAAACGAAACTGAAATCACGAAAAATTTCTACGACCTTTTATGACCCTGACAGTTTTCATGACCTACTAAGTCAACACTGTTGACACAGAGGTTAACTTCATATCCACTTATTTTAAGGTTAATATTCAATATGATTATTGAATTATATTATTATATTAATATATGAAGGTTGTACTGTTTTAATTTATGGACTCGTTCTGATGCATGTGGCCATTAATATACAAAAGTTGCTGAAATGTTTTCTAAAAAGTAGATATAACAAATGCTGCGAGACCGGAGCGAGCGCTATCACTGCGCGAGCGAAGCAAGCGCTATCATAGCGCGAGCGAAGCGAGCGCGAAAAAATTTACGACCTTTTATGACCCTGACAGTTTTTATGACCTACTAAGTTAACACTGATGACACAAAGGTTAAACTTGATATCTACTTATTAAAGGTTAAAAATCATTATGATTATTGAAGATTGTACTGTTTTAATTTATGGACTCGTTCTGATGCATGTGGCTATTAAAATAAAAAAGTTGCTGAAATATTACCTACAAAGTAAATCAAACAAATTATTGCGCGAGCGCAGCGCCAGCGAACGCTATCACTGCGCGAGCGAAGTGAGCGCAAAAAAATTTTTCGTTTTATGACCCTGACAGTTTTTATAACCTACTAAGTCAACACCGATGACCCTAAGGTTAAATGTGGCTGTTAAATCACGATTGCTTTTGAAATACTTCCCACATAGCAGATAAAACACGTTGGGCAAGCAAAGCCATCGCGTAAATTTTGATGACTTTTAATGACTCTGACAGTTGTATGGCCTAATTAAAGCACTTATTAAGTTTAGTCATCATAATCTATAAACCTAAGGTCAAACATTTATAATTATGCAAACTCTATGTAAAGTTAACAAAAAATATAGGCACCCACACTTAACTGCCGAAAAAAAGTATTCTTTGCCCTTTTATGCCCTATTAAATGACTTTGTACAAAATTTCATCTGAATCGGTCAAGCCGTTTGGCCAAAAAGAGGCCCCACATTTACAAAATTCCATAATAAAAATATAGACAACCGAAATTTCCACCCAAAAAAAAAGTATTCGTTGCCCTTCTATGTCTTTTTGACTGTCTGTGTACAAAATTTCAGCTTAAATGGTTAACCCGTTCGACCGAGAGTAGGCCACACATTTACAAACTTCAATTTAAAAATTATGGACACCTGGACTCGACTGCCAGAAAAAAAGTATCCTATGTGATTCTATGCAATATAAACTGTAATATGTACAAAATTTCAGCTGAATCGGTCAAGCCGTTTAGCTGATAAGAGGACACACATTCACAAAATTCAATAAAAAAATCAAAACATTCAGACTCGATGGACAAAAAAAAGTATCCGATATCCTATTCTGCCCTATGAACTGTCTTTATACAACATTTCAGGCAATTCGGTCAAGCCGTTTATTCGAGAAGAGGTCTTAAATTTACAAAATTTAATTAAAAATATCTGGACCCCCTGACTCGAAAGCCAAAAAAAAAGTATCCTATATCCTATTCTACCCTATGAACTGTCTTTATAACACATTTCAGGCAAATCGGTCAAGCCATTTATTCGAGAAGAGATCGTATATTTACAAAATTCAATTAAATATATTTGGACCCCCTGACTTTATAGCCAGAAAAAAAGTTTTCTTTATCCTATTCTGCCCTATGAACTGTCTTTATACAACATGTCAGGCTATTTGGTCAAGCCGTTTATTCGAGAAGTGGTCTTATATTTACAAAATTCAATTAAAAATATTTGGACCCCCTGACTCGACAGCCAGAAAAAAAGTATCCTATATTCTATTCTGCTCTATGACATCTATTCACACAAAATTTCAGGCAAATCGGTCAAGCCGTTTATTCGATAAGAAGTCTTATATTTACAAAATTCAATTAAAAATATCTGGACCCCCTGACTCGACATCCAGAAAAAAAATATCCTATATTCTATTCTGCCCTATGACATATATTCATACAAAATTTCAGGCAAATCGGTCAAGCCGTTTATTCGAGAAGAAGTCTTATATTTACAAAATTAAATTAAAAATATCTGGACCCCCTGACTCGATAGCCATAAAAGAAGTATCCTATATCCTATTCTGCCCTATGTACTATCTTTGTACAAAATTTCAGCCAAATCGGTCAAGCCGTTTGACCGTGAAGAAGTCCCAAACAAACAAACAAACAAATAAACAAACTGACTTTCGCATTTATAATATTGGTGTTGATAACGTCGTTATTATTTATTATACTACATCGTCGATCACATCTTCACTTAACATCAGGTGACATACTGGTCAAACACTTGCTTATCTACTATAATATAAAACATAATAATCAAGTGTTTGTCAATTTCCGATATAATTTTTTTTTTATATTACAGTTCAGTGAAGAACTATCTATCAAGTACTCCGATAGATATAAATGTGATCATACCATGCAAGGGTATAGGACTGCTGCATTTAGCAGTTGGTGTAGACCCTCTGGAAAAATCCAAGGAATGTACGGAGCTCCTGTTGAAACATGGAGGCAACGCTAATTTGTGGTAAGAATTTGTTCAATATACTACCAACAACTAATGAGACACAAACCAAAAATTGAGAAATAAGATTGTTTAAAAATCTAAAAGAAACGACTTAAAATGCTGTGCTATTAATTTTGAGTACCAAGTTTGAGGGGTTTATCTCCATATCTCTGGAGGTATTTATCAGTTCTCGATGAAATTGCTATAGTACCGTTCTTGGGATATCTTCTTTACAACAAAAAAAGAATCATCAAAATCGGTTCATAAACAACAAAGTTATCTGTGAACAAACATAAAATAAATATATATATACGGTCGAATTGAGAAACCTCCTTTTGTTGCAGTCGGTTAAAAATGACCAGAATTGATCAACAAGAAAAGGAGTGGTCTTTCATCATGATAAATGCAAATATAACCTTTGCAGTTTACATATAGTTAAGTAGTTTTATTCAGGCTGCAAAAATACTTAAACAGCTCGGTCATAAACAAGTTTATATTTCAATATATACTTATAACTAGTTACATGAATGTATAAAATTAAATTAATACAATTTTTCCTGACATTTACAGTTAAATATAACTGAATTATCTTTTGAAGGTCAAAATGAGCCACAATCAATTAATTACATAAAAATTATTAACAAAATCTTATCCAAACAGTAAATAATGTAGTTAGTCCATTTTTATCACACTACCTAATTAGATTGTCACATTAAATGTTAACGATACAAAGTTGAGAGATAAACTTGTAACATAATATTATGGTTTTATCCAACTTCGAAAATGGAGAACATTTGTTATCTGTGTGAATATTTGTTTACAACCGACTTCCAAACAGGAGGAGGTTCTCAATTCCTCTGTATGTTTTGTTTTTCTTTATTTTTTGTATGTAGGTATGTTATGTAATTACTCCGTCAATTGTGAACAGATTCGAATGATTATTTTTTTAATTGGTAGGGTACCTTTAAGAGATGGTCCATTAGAAAGAGAAAAGATATGACGATAAACGTTTCAAACATGCTACTGAAACTGTATCACGTGGCATCGAAGTTGGTTGTTTTAGTTATTAAACAATCTTAATTATTGGCACACCCGATTACCCTCACTCTACTTATCTTTTCTGATGTATGAAAAGGTATCTTTGAATGTCTACTTTATTTTTTTCTTAGACTTATACTTGATTAAGACTGAATAAATAGTAACTAGACTTGATCAATTCACAAACCGAAAGGTTGATTCCATAGGTGAGCAATAGGTTGTAAGTATAGGTTCAGCATAGCGCGCAATCACCCTGTTTAATAGGTCTGGTATTGTATTGTATAGTTATATAAACACCAACTTTTACTATCCAGTATCCATACTACGAAATAAAAAGTGTCATTATCATAGAACCTACCCAAGTTTTTAACTAAAAAGTTCTTAACTAAATTTCCAGCAATGAAGATGGAGTTACGCCAGTCCACATAGCAGCAATATGGGGTCGTGTGGACAATCTCCGACTCTTACTTGGATGTGGTGGAGACCCTTCGCTGCAAGACTTAGATGGAGTGTCAGCTTATGGATATGCTGTCCGAGAACAACAGTGGGACGTTTACGATTACTTAAAGAATGTGCTGGAAACCAGTGACGAGTCTGATGATGTGAAGTGTGCTTATACGTTGGATTTAGGTATGTTGGTAGATGATAATATTCTTCGATTAGCAATATGCATGCATGAAGTGGTAGCATAAAAGCATTATACTATAGTCTGCACGTTATAAACTGATTTGTGAGGCCCTAACCGTCAATAGAGGTATGGATATCGGTAAACGGCTACCTGTCGATGGTGTGCGTAAGTGCGAGCGAGATAGATATAGGTAAATTATTTAAGGCGTCACGACTCAGTTGATAATGTGCCGACTATAGCGACCCAAGGACATGCTCTGCTTCGATGGTACCTTCTTGATGGTACCTCAAAAAAAATATTTTGCTATTCTGTACATTACACTGACTGACCGTAGTTCTGGAAAAATTTAGAATCAGGAAAGACTAATAAAATGGCTGAGAACTATAACCAAGAGTAAAGCATCATTATATTTCTAAATCAAATTTTATCAACAGTGGTTAATGTGATTAACTGATTATGTATCAGTTGTCCTAACTTTCACATTCAAAATAAAAAATGAAAGTTATAAAAACCATTCCTTAAAATTACAGATAAAATCCTAGTGACAACAGACCAAATAGTGGCCGAATACGAACACATGACTGAAGACCAACCAAGCACAACATGCAGAAAATCAGACATGATTCGCAATTGGTGCGACACAAATAGCTTAGTTGTCAACAAGCTTTACCCGACTATAATCAGCGAAACATACATAATAGATGACGAAACAGTACCATGGACTGATCGAAACATCACTCTTGATCTCACATACAACTCAAAGGAAACTGAAGATCTCTCGATAAAAGACGTTTCAAATAATAGCTTTAAAACGTGTATAAACAAAACTATAGAAATAAGCGGTGTGAAACGTCTCGAAGATACCATAAATACAACGAATTCTATAACCAAAGACACCTGCAATTCTCAATCTACAGAAGGATTAAAACGTATAAGTGTATATGAGAATTTTTCACTGCCTGGCTCGCCAAAGAATATCACACATAGAAACTATAAAATTAAAACTACTTTGAGAAGTAAGAAGGAACAGATTTCAGAGACGAATTCGCTCTGTTCAGAGCTGAATAAACTAAGCTTGGGATCGAGTTGTGGTTCGTTGGATAAAGCGCTAGCTGTTGTTCAGGTAAATATTAGTATTAAACAATTTATCCTTTTATACTAAAACAGAGTAACGTAAACATTTTGTAATCTACCCATAGATTAAGGATGTAAGCGTAGCATAGTAAGAGGTCTATGAATCCACCTATTGTTGCTCAAAATGAGTTGCACTAAGGCTGACAATAATAGCAAACATTAAGGTGCGTACAGACTATGTAACATAACATGTTATACAACATTGTTATTTAATATGTTTCAGATGATGTGGACACGGAATGTTAGAAAAGATGTTATAATAACATGTTATTAATATGTACAACAATGTTATTTCAGTCAAGTGTACTCACTAGCTCTGACGAATTGTTATATAACATAGTTATTCTAAAGTGTACAGTATTGTTTTATGTTGAAATGTTGGATAACAAGGTTACATAAAGTGAACGTGTTATATAACATGTTACATAGTCTGTGCGCACTTTTACATTGATTGTTGAGATATCATAACCATTGTTTTTATATTCTTGAGTATTTATTTATTTAATACTAATTCCTTAGTTTACTGTAAATAAATACACCAGGCTAAAAAAACATTATTTGGTAATTTATGGGGATATAAACTCCTATTTCAACATAGGAAGCACAAGGTTTTGTGTTACTTATGCTGAAATATTAGGTACATGAATTAAGTATTTGAATTCTGTTAAAAAGTCACTCACAATTACTCACAAATAAATAATTTGCTTGTAAAACTACATATTGCAAAATTGCAGAACCGCACAAACGAGCGTCTGTGCACAGACGGGAACACACGTCGCTCGTCAGCGAGCAGTGGAGTCAGTTCCAACTACTCTGCCGGCAGCATACTGATCGCGAGTGTACACGAGGAGTACAGATACCAAGATACAGAGGAACAAGTCGTGCTCATAGAGAAGAGATTGTTGTTGCAGCCAGTTGTGTAAGTATTTTGTTATTTCGATAAGAAAAGCACCACGCTTACGAAGATGCAGTCTAATTGTCCATATTTCTACTGCCGTCCAAGATACTAGAAATTATTAACAAAAATATTTTTCTTTATTAAAGAAAACCTCAGTAATCTAACCATAATTTACCTTAAACACGGACTCAGCTACCTAATTTAGGTTCTTTAGCAAGTAAGATCATCAGCTTGGGTCGTCAAAGAGGAAGGTAAAACCTCTCTGCAGCTCTAACCACAGCGTTTGGCCTGCCCCGTTTCTGGCTTTTGGTTGGCCATAATGCTTTTACAATTTATATCTTGTAGATAAGTCTAAGAATCGAAATAAAACATCTTAAACACTGTCAATATTTCCAGCGTACCAATAGACGAAGCTTGCGACGGAAGCCCCGACCAGACCGCAATATCGATCGCATCTTCCCTGCCCACCGCAGTTAAATACGACGACCGAACACTCCGCGCCGAGTTAGAACGGCTCGGCTTTTCTGTCGGACCTATACTGGACTCCACTAGGACGTTGTATCTGAAGAAACTGCATGCATTGAAACGGAATCCGATTGTCGCGCCGCCTGTTGGACGGAAAAATGGTGAGGTTTCATTTTTAATTCTTAATTTAGGATTGTGTATCAATACTCAATATTGATCATAATCATAATAATTTATTGCAGCAATTTAGTACAAAAGATGATGGTTAATAAAATAATGCTCTTACATTCTACCAATTAACAGCGGTGTGCAATTAATTGCCTGCTTGGGCTACAATTT
Source organism: Cabera pusaria (assembly GCA_954871355.1). Taxonomy (NCBI): domain Eukaryota; kingdom Metazoa; phylum Arthropoda; class Insecta; order Lepidoptera; family Geometridae; genus Cabera; species Cabera pusaria. Next base: position 17,842,774 of record OX940902.1, read on the forward strand.
TAGAAGAAATGGCCCGGCCATCATCGTAAGAAATAGAGACATGCATGCATTACAGTATAGTCGTAGATTAAATAATATATAAGAATGTTAATATCAGATACAAATATTTATAACACACAAAAAATGTTGAAGGAAAAGTATTAATAGGTAAAAATGATGTCAATGTTCACAGTAGAGATACAAAATAAATAAATTGAATAAATTTATTGAATTGAATAAATTGAAGACCACGAATCAGCAAATGCAGCGTAGTACGCCCTCCAGCTAGGTGGAGTGACGATATTAGCAGGGTGGTTGGTAGTAGTTAGAAAAGATAAGCTGAAAATCGAGCTCAGTGGCGTGCTATAGGAGAGGCCTATCTATGTCCACCAGTGGGCTAATATGGGCTGATAACGATGATGTCAAGTCAAGTCAAAGCATTTACTGGGTTGCCAACCCTACTATTACGTGCATCCTGCATGCATGTTTCAGTACTTCAGACAATTTTTATCCAAAAAATTGTGAAATAATAAAACATAATAAATAAATTAAACGCAAACTAATCACAAAACTAATCACAGTACAAATCATATTCCGAATGGAACTGATTGTCCGTCTATCAGCTGCTTAATACCGTCGTAATAGGCAACAACGACTATGACTCTTAATACAATTTAAAAAGTTTGTATTCAAAATTAGTTGATAAAAAAAAGACTTTAAAAAAGACAATAATTTGATGACGTACCTATAAAACAAAGAACATTTTTGACAATTTGTTTTTATGGTTATGTTTACAAACTAATTATTCTCCCTTAATTTTATCAAAATGGTGGTGAAATTATACAAAATTACCAGTACAGCAAGCAAATTAAACGCACTCTTGAATAAAGGTATTGTTCTGTAATAATTACGAACATCCGTAACCCGAGGGTGAAAGACGGAGATTCAAAACCGTAATAAGAAAACAGAAGTAGAAGCAGCTAGCTCTTACGTAGTATTTATATTCTCTTTGCAGCTAGCTTAAGCTAGCAGCTAGATTTAGCTTGTATATACAGGATGGTTTCTTAGTGGGGCCGTAAGGACAGGTACCTATTTATATTCATATCTCGAGAGATACTTATCAGATCTTGATAAAATTTAAATGGTGAGGTGGTGGTTCTATCTCGGAGATTAATTCTACCTATGACAAAAAGAATAATTCAAATCGCTTCAATTTAATTAGCGGAGTAATCCGGTAACAAACGAATAAAAAAATACATACAGATTCGTCTGTATGTATTTTTTTGAGAACCTCCTCCTTTTTTGGAATTCGATTGAAAAACAACACCTTAAAATATGCCTTAATTAAAATGTGTCCTTTATTCCTCCAGCCTACAGCGTAGAACTAGAAAAGTCCCTCCGCTCCGAGGAATGGATGACCAACCTAACACCATACGAAGACTTAGACCGCAGAGCCAGGCTTGACTTCGCGAACCCAGCCCGACAGTGGCGGGAAGGAAAGTCCAAGACCTCCTTTACTTATCTTCTACTGGATCCCAGGGTCACGGATAACTTGCCGGCCAGTGGGCAGAAGGGGAAACTCGATATGTGGACTACCTTCGTTAATTCTATTTTTTATGTTGGAAAAGGTATGTTTTCTTAATTTTATTTACAGCCTTAAGGAGATACGCTTAGACTTCATATTCGCTTACTACTATCGAAGAGTTCTTATGTTTTAAGAAAATGATGCATGAAAGTGAGCTTTGATATTTTGTATTTAATTGTAAATTAATCTTTTGAGTGATACCGAAATAATCGATTATTTGCTTTGTTTGACTCTAAATTACAGTCTACTAGCAACCCGCCCTGGCTTTGCAAGGGTAGAGCATTTTTGCATCAGTTTGTTGCGTCGAGTATGAATTTAACATCTTCGACAATATTCGTCATATTTCAACCAATTTACACAAAACCTTAACGAATTGTACACCTAAACCTTCCTCGTGAATCATTCTATCTATTGGTGAAAACCGCATGAAAATCCGTTTACTAGTTTTTGAGTTAATCGCTAACAGACAGACAGATGCGGCGGGGTAACTTTGTTTTACAATAATATGTAGTGAAAATCACCATAACGTCAGGTGTGATCATGGTGAAATATGTAAATGCAGTATAAAAGAAAACCATGTTCGCATTACCATTGCCTTCCTAATAAAACCGGCTTGGGACACATCGGTTGGATTCAAAGTCTATAAGGCTCAAGCTACATGGAATTGACAGCGACGCGAAGAGCCGAGCACAGAGCTCGCAACCTGTATATTCTATGGATGCGAGACTGCTCGAGCGGGCGCGAGGCTTTTCCACACCTCGTTCATTCTATTGAAGCGTTTTTATATCTTGCAACTTTGTTCATAAGGTTGATATTTTTTGTGTTGTTATTAAAACTGATCGTCTCGTCGTGTCGCGTCGATGCCAATTCAGTGTGCATTGAGCCTAACGGATATCGGTAGAAACATTTTTTGTGTTTTATATATGTAGATTGGTTATTGGGAATACAGTCTATTATTAATGTTGTATGATATCGTTTTAGGTAAACGTTCCCGACCGTACGCCCATCTTTACCAGGCGCTCACTCTATGGAAGCGTGGATTCACCTCCTCTAATGATAAGAAGATACAGCACATACTTAATATTTGGCAAAATAAGGTAGACACCACACACTGATAAAAATAAGTACTACTACCAGTACGTACGTACTTATGGTACCATAATTTAGTCGCTCTAATCCATAGTTTCCGTAGTGTAGCGGTTATCACGTGTGCTTCACACGCACAAGGCCCCCGGTTCGATCCCGGGCGGAAACAAACATTTTGCATAACATTCGAACCGAAAGCGACGCGAACTCGCATTTCCAGTAATTTTGTACATAAGGAATGGCAAAACAGAGTAAATCTAGATAATGATACGGATAATTTACCTTAACATTAGGCATAATAAGGTGTATATTTATACTTAATATTTGGCAAAATAAGGTAGGCATATTTTCTCTTAATATTTGGCAAAATAATGTGGACATATTTTTACTTAATATTTGGCAAAATAATGTAAGCATATTTTCTCTTTATATTTGGCAAAATAATGTGGACATATTTTTACCTTATATTTGGCAAGATAATGTAAACATATTTTTCATATTTGGCAAAATAAGGTATGCAAATTTACCCTCGACACTAAAAGAGGGTGATTGATATAAGTTTGATGTGTATTTGTCTGTGGCATCGTAGCTCCCAAAGGGATTTGCCTATTTTTTATTAAGTTTCTTTTTTATATGTGACTTTTATATTGTCATTCGTATCAGTTCTAAGAAATGGAAAAGTTATAAATGTATTTTGCTAATAGGGATATCCAAAATAAATTAATTAGTCCCAAATCTTAATAATATAGTGATAGTATTGTTAATTTGTGACAAGACTTCTGTAAAATAGCAATAATAACAGTAATATAACGTCACTACTCCTTTCTTTCTAGGTTGGTGTAGTCTGTCTCCACATATTCCAAAACGTGATACCAGCGGAAGCATTCACCTACGAAGCTGCGATGATCGACGTCATCGGATTAAACAACCTTAAGAACATTAAGAGTGGCACCTACTACGGCCTTCCTGCTACCTGGCCGCTCAAAGAAAGGCGAATGCTAGGTTTGTACCTTCTGTACAAAGCTATGGGAATATTCCTTAACGAAGGCGAAAGGCAATTGAGGCCTGATGATATTTAAAAAACGTTCCAAATTTTTTGGGATTGACCCAAAAGAATTTTGGTTGATGCAATGTCAATTGATGGCTATCTCAAAAGTATCTTAGCATATTAAATCCAAAGTTATTTGAGACGGTCTCAAATTATTTTGAGTTGAATCAATTCGAATTATTACTTCTCTCAAAAGTATCAAATTACCTCGCTTTCCCAATTATTTGGTGTCTGCGCAACATAAATGAAATGTGACGCTAATTAAAGTTCAAATTAATAATGAAGTAAATGATAGATGTTTTTTTCTATCATCTTGATGTATTAAAAGATTACCTATTAGGTATAAATACCGTAGTATTTTAAAGTCTTAGGAAAAACAAGAATTATTATTTTCTGTATTTATATAACGAAGGCAAAAGTCTGATGAAATTTAGACAAGTTTAAAATTGTGATAACATTAAAACTGTATGTAACATTTACATAACGACATATATATACAGCTTAAAAATAATCACCTAATTAAAATATATTTTTAAAAAAAATTACATACTAAATATTTTTTACGTATCGTATTTCAAATTCAATTTAAAGACTTACAGTTGGTTTAATTCTTACAGAAACATGAATAAAATAAACAAGCATAATTACGTTAATATACAAATAATTCGAGCTTTAATGCGTAAGAAAATTATTGTAGTTAAAATTTACTAGAATTATCACGATATGTATTACATTATGTATAAGAAAGAACAGGGCAGAATGTGTCCGATATTTTGAATTTGGTCCGAGTGATATAAGTACCGACTTTATAAAATGTAATAAGTATTGTCTTAAAACGCATAAAATAATGTTTTTGGCATATTTTAAATGTAAAATGTGTCGAATTTATAAATAGGCCTAATAATAATTACTAAAATAATAGTAATTAAGTATTATATATATAAAATTAATATTATTATATTAAGTTAAATAAAAAAACTTACGTATTATTTTTATATAAAACAATATTTTTATATTTTTTGTATAAATATAATGTGCGTTTATTCCGCTCTTTGTAAACAATTTTAAGTTTTGTTCGGAATATAAAAAAATAAATTAAGTTCTATTTATTTCTATATTATTAAATTAGCTTACGTACTTATCGATCTACGAAACCAATTGTTTGTGATTATTTTTGCTAAATTATTAAACTTAGTATTTATTTAGTATTAATTTTTAAGGCTATGAAAAAAGCAATAACATGTTTTGAAAATGGAAAGTTGACAAAACTTTGTCCGCCTCGTAATTCTGTAATATAAGCACCAAAGAATTTTATACCTTTTTACATTTTTACCTACAACTTGTTAATAAGTTGATTTGTACCTTAAACTTTTACACGCGTAATCAGTGTTCGTGATTTTAAAAATAATGAAATCTTCAAATGAATTAAATATTGATGGCAAATAGTGTCTGTGCAAAAAGAGAACCGTCGTTGAAATTGAGGTCGCCGCGGTCGTTTTAATTTACTGTTTTTGTTGCATTGATAACACGGCTCTAATTACTAGTACGACTAAAGGTGAAAACGCACTAGAGCGGCGCAGCGGCGGAGAGGCGCGTCGCGGCGGCGGAGCGGCGCAGCCAGAAAAATATTCTTTCCACTGTTTCCTAAGAAATAAGACGCACTACGCGGCGCGGCGCGGCGTAGTTGCCTCCTGGAGAATATTTTGCTGCATCGAACCGCGCCGCGCCTTTTCGCCGCTGCGCCGCTCTAGTGCGTTTTCACCTTAAAAATGTTTGATAATTGGTAGGCAGTACTCTTAAAATTATCGTGTGCTACTAGGTAAGTGTGTACCTTCCTTCCTTACCTTTGAATGTTAGTTCATCGTAACGCCACGACCGTTCTTTTTATGCACAGACTCTAGTACAAATGTCAATGTTCGTGTTAATATAGCTTTAAAACGTTCTAACAGTTTATAATTTACTTTAATAATTTTTGCTAAAAGGTTGAACTTCAAACATTAAATTTTTAATATTGCTAAAAGTTTTAAAGCATTAGTTCTACAGGGTGACTGGTAAAAGACTGTACATGCTGAAGGAGGGTGTTCAGTTCTCGTTTCTGATACCGAATATGTAAAAAAATCCGGCCAAGTGCGAGTTGGACTCGCGCACCGAGGCTTCCGTACAAATTTGACAAACTAGGTTAAAGGACAAACTTATCTTTGCAGGCGATCCATAAAAAATGTATTGCACCAACCGCAAATAAAAAGTGTGCAATAGCAAAATTCATTTATTTTTGTTATTAAACAACATATTTACAGTTTTCAGATTCATTCCTTTAGACCTTGCTTCTTACCAAATTTCATGATTCTAGGTCAAAGGAAAGTACCTATAGGGTATAGGATTTTAATCCTTTGTGAAATCACCAAATGAACACTGGACTCGATATCCTATAGCCCGCCTGGTGACCACATTTTCTTTCAGTCATAATTTCTACACTAATTTCGTTGAGGTTTACTATGTAGTTAATCAATATTCTCTTTTTATTATATTTTTATTGATTACATATGACCATTAACTATAGTGTTCTTTAATATGTAGTCATTTACCTGTCACCCTGTATATTGATATGTAGGTTTTTTTAACTTTAATTATATGTACAAATTGTAATTTAAGGGTTACCATGCACTGTATTATTTTAAAATGCACGCGATGTACACTTTTTAATGAGTTTAATTTTAAACTATAAAATGTTTTAATTTCGGAAGGGATATTTTTTTATAGTAGAGCAGAGATTATGTTTGAGATCTCTTGTGTGTTACATATCTAATAAAATAGGTAGAGTTGCCGCTTTTAAACTTTAAAGTATTTTGCGTAATGTAGACGTATGTTTTTTTAAAGCTGGCACTAAGGGCCATTTTCAATGGTTCATGATAAAGTGACAGACAATATAAATATAAAATATCTCAAATATCTGTCCAAAGATATTTTACCATATAGACTGTGACAGACACTACCGGCCCGAAAGATACCGACACTTAAACGGAGTTTGTCCCTTTCTTTTGTAGGGACCACAATATTACACTATACATAAAATATAGTACATATATAGCAATGGTAGGTTGTTAGACAAGGACACACTCCCTTCTAGGTTCCTTTCGTTTGGGCCGTTTTGATGACATTTTACCACTTTAGCAGTGTCTATCAAATGATTGACTTTGAGAAAAAATGGTTTTAGGAACCTCAATTTCATTTTAAAGACCCCTATCTATAGACGTATAGGTTAGATGATTCTTTTTTTTTAGTTTCACTTCCATGTATGGGGAGCCCAGCTAAATATGGGGGGGGGGCCTTGACCACCTACGTTTGCCGGGATTCCAGACACAATGAAAATTCTATTATGTCTCGCGTGGATCTGCGTTCCGGTATACGAAGGGTTAATCATTTTTTTAATTTTATTTTGTAAAACTCGTAAAGCGGTTCCCACTTTACAGAATACACCTCCCTACCTAGTTTTAACTGAGTAGTCTTAATAGATTCGGAATAATGAGGCTGTGACATACGGACAGACAGACAGACATGACGAATCTATAACGGTTCCGTTTTTTGCCATTCGGGTATGGAATCCTAAAATAACGGAGTAGCTTATAAACGCTATGTGTAAGATGTTTTTTATAACTTTAATTGCAAAGACGAATTCCTATCTTCGAATGTTTGAGGTATTTAATTAAGTTTTTTTTTAATTTAATAAACACCTTTTTATATGGATATTTTCCTTTATTGTATTGAATTTCTTCCTAGTCAATGGACATAGACAAAGTAACATATTATGACTAACTATGATATGATATATAAGACCTATCCATAGACACCCCACACGTATAGGTTTGAAGAAAAAAATTTTTTTTTGTTCCAGTTCCATGTATGGGATGCCCCCCCTTAACACCCATTGCACTATGAACCCACGCCAGGTACAAGCATATTTAGCTTAGTTGGAGGGGTTAACAAGAATACTAGTAATGTGCAACCCACATTGCGAGTAATCTTAAAAATATATATATAAAATGCTTTATTCACATTTCATTACGGTTGTAATTCCCACAGCTTTCCTCCGTTCTTTATCTGAATTTAGTCAATATCACATCAAAAATAAGTGTAGCTGAAACCAAAAGCAAACAGTGAAATCTTAGCGTCAGCTCGTAATTACTTTGTCTATGTGCCCAATAACTAATAATTTAAGCATAATATACATCTATTACAAGCCTATGTACTGATACTAGACATTTAAGGTTATAAATAAAGCACTAAACTAACTTTTGATTTTTATTTCAAACAGACGATCACCTTGGCAATTAATTAGTTACTTTACTAGTAAGTTTGTCTAAAAAGTATTTGTTGTTGTAGAACTTGTTAGGTTTGCGTTTGCAAAAAAGAGATAAAAGAACAAGTGTTTCGCTAGTTTTATCGAATTTACATTAAGAGTGAAAGAGAACTGTAGATGGATAATTAATAAAGATCTGACATTAAAATAACAATAATAATATGAGAAGGATAAAACTATACAATCACTAGTATGAGTGAGCGAGACGGACAACATTTTTTTTATCCTTCTCGCGTATGCGATTTTATTGTTTGCCACCAGCTCTGGCCCCAGCTCTAGCGGCGCCTATTGGCTTTCACCCGGTGCGTAATATATAACCCGACTAAATTACGTTGTTAATTATATCTCATAGGTGGTCATCTCATGGCATATGTATCACGTGTTCATCATTTTAGACGGGTTATATCTCTATAGCTATTTCATCGTATACGCCAAATTCTTCCATTTAATTTTCCCTCCACGAAGAGAACCTATTTCCTACTTACAATGTCAAAATAAAATCCATCATGACTGACTTGCTTGTGTTGTTATAAAATTAAACTAGTAGCAATGCTATCCACTGAGCACAATTACCCTAACCACAATCAGTCTTAAAGACTGTATCGTGACATGTTTGACACTATCCTCCTGAATGGAATACTGTCTGTTGTCTGTATTCTGTATTTTCAACCGACTTCCAAAAAGAAGGAGGTGCTCAATTCGTCTTTTTTAGGGTTCCGTACCCAAAGCGTCCGAAGTAAGACTAAGACTCCGCTGTCCGTCTGTCTGTCTGTCTGTCCGTCTGTTACCAGGCTGTATCATGAACCGTGAGTCAGTTGAAATTTTCACAGTTGACGTATTTCTGTTGCCGCTATAACAACAAATACTAATAAACTGGCCAAGTGCAAGTCGGACTCGCACTAGTAGGGTTCCGTACCACACTACAGTATTTTATAAGATCGAGCAAAAAATACCGCTATCATTTTTCACCAGCTAAAAATAATAATTAATAATCATTTTATTTCTTATAACGCCATCGAACGTCTAACAAAGGTGTTAGGTATCGACATTTCAATATAACGCCATCTATGGGACGTTTACCTAACTAAGCGTTCATAGATGGCGTGAAATGCCGAAAAAAACACGTTTCTTGTATGGGGACCCTCTATTATTTTTAACTTTATTCTGTTTTTAGTATTTGTTGTTATAGCGGCAACAGAAATACATCATCTGTGAAAATTTCAACTGTCTATCACGGTTCATGAGATACAGCCTGGTGACACACGGACAGACAGGCAGACAGACGGACAGCGGAGTCTTAGTAATAGGGTCCCGTTTTACCCTTTGGGTACGGAACCCTAAAAACAGAATTAAGTTAAAAATTATAGGGTATAAAATTATATACAAGAAACGTGTTTTGAATGGCATTTCAATATAACGCCATCTATGAACGCTTAGGTAAACGTCCACAGATGGCGTTATATTGAAATGCCGATCCCTAACACCTTTGTGTTAACTTTCACTTAGATAGCGTTAGATGTTAGATGGCGTTAAAAGAAATAAGCACGCAGCTCATAACGCTGTTTTGATAAAATGTTTATTAAATTAATTATTATTTTTTGGTAGCAAATATACTGTAATGTGGTACGGAACCCTACGAGTGCGAGTCCGACTTACACTTGGCCAGTTTATTTTTGTATGTATGTTACGCGATTACTCCGTCAATTGTGAACCAATACGAATGATTATTGTTTAATCGATAGGGTACGTTTCCGAGGTGGTCCTATTTTAATTTCATCGAGATCTGATACGTATCTCCAGAGATATGACGATAAACGTCTCAAACTTTCTACTGAAATTGACACGCGGGGCATGGAAGTCGGTTGTTTTAGTTTTAAAACTAGGTTAATTATCTGTAGTTATTGTTGTGGTTAATGAAGATATTTCTCCAATACTGTAGAAGCCCAGTAGGCAAGGTTCGCCTGCATTAAAAAGTTTGTTTGGCGCATGGACCGATAGGATTTTTTGGGAGGTTGGAGGTTTATGTCACGGTTATTAACCGCCTTCACAAAACAGGAGGAAAATCTCAATTCGTCGGAATCTTTTTAGGGTTCCGTACCCAAAGGGTAAAACGGGACCCTATTACTAAGACTCCGCTGTCCGTCTGTCTGTCTGTCTGTCTGTCTGTCTGTCTGTCTGTCTGTCTGTCTGTCTGTCTGTCTGTCACCAGGCTATATAGCTCATTAACCGTGATAGTTAGACAGTTGAAATTTTCACAGATGGTGTATTTCTGTTGCCGCTAGAACAACAAATACTAAAAACAAAATAAAGTTAAAAATTAAAGGCAAATAATTAAGGCCCCATACAAAAAACCTGTTTTTAAACGCCATCTATCTAATTAGTTTCGGCAAAATGACATAGATGGCGCTAGTAAACGAGCCCCGTCTTTCTAGATCGCGACCAAACCAAATATTCTTTTTAATATCAATTAATCAAATATATGAGGTTGAAACTTTGTTATGTTTCGTATTGTACGGAACCCTCCCTAAGCGTGCGATAGGAGACGCTATGCTGATTCGCACTTGGCCAGTTTTATTTTTATGTATGTTCACCGATTACTCGAAGATGCCTGAAATGATTTGGAATATTATTTTTTTGTTTCAAAGGGTGCATGCACCCTTCCCAGGTGGCCCCATTTAAATTTTAACTCAATCGGTCAAGCCGTTTTTAATATATCAACATTTGTACTACGATGCATATACTTTGACGAAATGCTACTATTAACTACTGGCACAGATTATATAATAGTTACTACGTCTACTGGCTACTTGGACTAAGTGCGAAGTCGGTTCTTTTAGTTTTTTAAGCGATCTTAAATTATTTAGATATGATTTTTTTTGTTTTATTTGAAAATTACCCGAAATCTGTTCTGACTGCAATTATTATTCGTCGTAACTTTTGTGTTTGTGATCATAGTAAAATTATAATACCAAAAAAATAATTTCTGTATTCTGTAAGGATTAAGAAAATTCTTGATGCTGTACATATTTAAAAACAAAAAGTTTAGAAAAGTGCATATTACTCATTAATTCATCGCAAAGAAACTAAAAGCCGTTGCAAGTTCAGCTTTATTTTTAAAAGTTCCTTAGTTATTACCCTTTCTAGCGATAAGGTACATGACATACTAAATCATTCATCAGGCAGGGGTCATCATAATAAGAGATACTCGTTTGCTAGGTTAAACATTTGAAAACGCTTTTATGTTGGGAATGTTCTTTTAATTGAATTTTAATTACGAAATTCGCCGCCTTTACATCTAATACATGCTTGACCTTTGACCTTTCAACCGACATCCAAAAAGAAGGAGGTTCGCAATTCGTCTGTATGTTATTTTATGTATGTTACACGATTACTGCGTCAATTGTGAACTGATTCGAATGATTCTTTTTTTAATTGGTAGAGTACATTTCCAAGGTGATCCCATTGTAATTTAATCGAGATCTCATTAGTACCTCCAGAGATATGGAGATAAACACCTCAAACTTAGAAGTGAAATGACTAGAGCGGCATTTGAAGTCGGTTTTTTTAGTTTTGTAAACGATCTTAAATAATTCTTATTTCTGTTGTTGTAATTAGTTAGAAACCGCATTTTAGCTTTTTTCAAATGCAGCGTTGGTTTTCCATTAAAAAACTATAGCAAGATCTTAGCTCGACTACGATAGTACAACGGCAAACGTACGGGGTCACTTCAAAAAGCAGAGTTATCTCGACAATGAACCAGTACCCCTAGTACGAGTTTTTATCGTAAACGCTTTTGACAGTTCACACATAGTTTTCGACTTACTCTGGCTCTCTGATTGGTCTAAATTTAGTGAAGTGTAGTAACCACTAGAGGCGCTGTACTGTTTTTCATATAAAATTTGTTCGAAATACGATATCGAGTTTGGTATGAAAACTCGTACTAAGGGTACTGGGGTGGAAGTCTCTACATGCCTAGCGACGCCTTAGCCGATTCAGCCAACGCCTTACGCCAATTTCAGGCGAAAAATCGAATCACTAACATTTTTCCGTTAAAACTCTGTCATTGAAATCGCTTCGGATTATTTTTGTGATAGCTCCACACGTTTGGCCTATTTAGCTATTTCAAAAAACAAGATTTTCAAGTTTTTAATAGATTTTAGTTTACAATGCTGTTTAGTAAAATCAAACAATTACGCTTATATGCTTTTTTAATTTTTTTACGTTTAAACGGGATCTATTTAGTAGAAAGCTATATATAAGCAATATCTTTGACCACGGTATTTTTTGCCTAAAATTTGTTTTATTTGGCATAGTTATGTGAAATAAAATGTAGGTTTATTTATCATTAAGTGTTGTCGAGTTGGTACGAGAGCGAGGAAACCGCACAATTTCGATAAACATGGCATTTTATGTTACATCCAACTCAAGCTTATATATGAACATATCTTTACTGTATGATTTTGACCATATTATGGCTTGAACTAGTCTGTGACTAAACTTTGATTTCATTTTAAGGCAAAACTCTTAAAATTATAATTATTTAAATAATAAACACTAGCTGAATACACTACGTGTAGAGCCAAATAGGGGAGGTAAGCCCAAAACGGGTAAGCTAAGGTTGAGAATAAAAAAAAACTACTTGTAGATGTAAATTGAACTTTTATTTCTACATGTTGAATTGTTTAGTTATTAAGGACTATAAAACTAAATTACAAATGTAATAATTTTCTACATTAAGAATAAAAAAGTAACAAAAAACTCTAGCATACGAATTACCCGTTTTGCCCGTAGGGGGGGCCTAAAGCAGGTAGGGCTTTTGGGCAAAGCAGGTAGGGGATAAATTAGTGAGATCAACGTGAATCTATGACTTGAACTGCTTCATAACAAGCATAAATCGTACTTTGTACTTATAGTTTAAACTTTAATATATTTGACATTCATGATAATTTGATTATTAACTTAAGTATTAAGTATTTACTAAATTTGAAATATGTATTATGTTGTGGAAAAGTGTAAATGAATCAAAGGTACTTAAAATAAACTCATTTAATTTATTTATTATTATCAGTTAGGGTTCACAACCATAATCATAGTCAGTCTTCTGGCATATTGTACAGTCTTAATTATACTTTAATTATTCGTGACACATGTCACAGTAATGCGAACCTCTGCCAGAGTATGAGGTGCAGGCCTTATGAGCCCACATCTCGCAGTCATCACACTTAATCCAGTCTTCTTCTCACTCTCTGCTACTCAGCTTTATCTTTTTTATCATATTTAGGACCTCGTTTTGAAATTTTCCTTCCTTTCGTCGACCTCTGTACACTTGTAGTAAGTTTTGATCCCTTTTTTAAGTTCCTTTTCGCTGCATCGACTATTTTTTTCAAATCTTTTTTCTTTTTTCGCGTCGACTTAAGAACCTCCTTTGTTTTTTTTCTACGTTTAAAAAGTAAAAGAACTGATAAGCACTCAGGGCAAATCGGGTATGGGCAAAACGGGTAGCCGCTTTACTCCTACTCTTTTTGCCCACAAGCGTGTATTTTTTTCAATCGACTCATAACTTTATATCCGAATTAATACACGCCAACCAATTGCACAAATAGAATGTCTATTTATTACAAAAAATAACATAAAACTAGTAAGAACATATCGTACACCATTTTCGAGTATTCAAAAGTAACGTAACTCGATTTTTTTTAGGAAAAATAGCAAAAAACTTTGTTAATGTCTTACCGTTAACTCGTGTTAGCCAGGGAAGCGCGCCGACTGTCTGTGATTGGCCAGCGGCAGGGGCCTCGCACACAGTCTCACTAGCAATAACGGCGCGCAATTTAAAACGCATACCCGTTTTAGGCGGGCTACCCGCTTTGGGCTTACCTCCCCTAAATAAAAATATTTTACCGATCTTATTCTAACGAAATTTGGTAGTCTCTAATTCTAAATTAGAATCCTGAGCGGAGCGAGGGATACAAGAACCGAGATTAAATGTTTTATTCACGAGTCGTGTAATCTGCTTTTTACCATTGACTGCGAGAAAATAAATAGTAGTACCTACTTATAGTACCTATTTATATTTATCATATGTTATTATTAATGTGTAATAAATCTGGATGAATAACCATAGTGCCGGTAAATGTGTGTGTAGGGAAACGGCACAATCTTGAAAAACATCTTATTTCCGTTCTCACCAAAATTGCACTGAAAATCTTCAGTAAAGTTCACATCTTTACTGAGGTATGAGTAAGTTAGACTAGACTGTGAACTATGACTTCAACTTGATCAGAAATGTGACTTTGACTCAACTTTATGCCTTGAATTTACAAAAACTTGAATAACTTTTATACTTTATTCTGGCTGACTACTACACTACCCATGTGGAGCAAAATGAAAACAAAAAAAAAACAAATTTGGCGGGATTTTTGTTTTTATTTAAATATATAGCTTCTATGGTATACCTCCATTTAGCCAGCTAGTAGGCACTTTCAGCAAGTTTTATTTATTCACCGAGTGAGTTAAAGAGCGTTTTATTCACTGCTATCGATGAATAAAGTGCTCTTTTTTGAGTGGCAATGGTAAAAAAGTATTTTCTTAATTTTGAACCTAGCAAGCGAGCATCTCTTATTTTTAACCGACGAGAAAAAAACGGAGGAGGTTATGAAGTCGACGCGTATATATATATATATTTTTATGTATGACCACGCATAACTTTTTACTGAGTAGTCTGATTTCATTATTCTTTTTTTTAGGGTTCCGTAGTCCTGACAAGGAACCCTTATAGTTTCGTCATGTCCGTCTGTCTGTCTGTCTGTCCGAGGTTTTGCTAAGAGACCGTTAATACTAGAAAGCTGTAATTTTGTGGGGGTATGTAAATTAATGACGTCGACACAGTGCTGAAATAAAATACGTTCAGTTTGTAGTGGTTCACCACTTTAACTGAGATTAAACCGGCATTTTGCATTTCAATGCAAAATGCCGGTTTAATCTCAGTTAAACACGTAAATCAAGTTCAAGTCGACCTGATCGCGTTTATATTCACTGGTGAAATCGGCCCTTAGTATGTCATGTACCATATCGCTGGAAAGGGTGATATAAATAAATAAACTAAGGAACGTTTTAAAATGTAGCTAAATTTAAAATGGCTTTTAGTTTTTTTTTATGTTATGATTGGCAAACAAGCAGACAGCCCGCCTGATCGTAAGCGGTTACCGTCGCCTATGGACAACTGCAACACCACGAGTGCTGTTGATGCGTTGCCGACCTTTGAGGAGTTTGTGGATACCCTTTTCTTTGCAATGAATTAAAATGTTACTAGATTTCTATACTTTTAAACAGATTTACGATTTTCAAAGCTCATAAGTTTTGTTTTTTGTTACATATAGCATCAAGTAGTGCTTTATTTCGTTAACAAAAATATTGCAAAATAAAGCACAAGTTATATCGAGGTATTATGACCATAAACAAAAAAGTTATAACGATTTAAAGGCAAAATTTTGGATAATTTTCAAATAAAACTAAAAAAATCATATCTAAATAACCGTAACACTTAGAACATACAGTCTATTGGGGATAACCAGCGCATGATCCCTCCAACCTCCCAAAATATTCTGTCGGTCCATGCGCCAAACACCCTGCAGTGAAATTATTTCTCGTCACTCCGGAACGACCCAGCATATTCATTGTAGGTACTCTGTGGACCCAGCGGTCCAAGCTCACTCTGATATTGATTCGCTAAGGAATAGACAGTTTGGTACAAATATATGTACAGACGCTTTTTAACGCTCGCGAAGCCGCAGCTGCTGGGAGCTGATACCACGTAGTATTTATATTCTTTGCTGCTACCATAGATATATATATATATATAACTGTAATACAGGTTTTTCTGTATGACCTACCACAGGCATCGGTCTTACTTTGTTAAAAATCATTTATAGCACAGTGTGACCCAAACCCGCACTTTACGCAACCTCTCTTTTACCACATGAGTAAAGAAGCTTTTACCTCGCTGCGCTCGGGTGCTAACTTCACGCCGTGCAATAATCGACTACTTAAGTCACGCGTATCGTAATATACTATTATATTGGCATCAAATGTTTATTGGAGAAAATAAAGAAATTACAATTAAATGTGAAAGTTTGTATGTTTGTTCAACATTTACGCAAAAACGACCGAACGTATTTATATTTGCATCCAATACCAGTAGTTAAGTACCCTTAGTACGAGTTTTCAAACCATACTTGATATCTTATATCGAACAAATGTTGTATGAAAAAACAGTACAGCGCCTCTTGTGGTTTTCACACTTAACTAAATTTAAACTAATCAGCAGAATAAGTCAAAAACTATGAGAGATCTGTCAAAAACGTTTCCGATGAAAAGTCGTACCAAGGGTACAGATAGTATAAACCTATATTAATACATAGGATACTTTTCGTACGTAGTTTTGAACGCAGGCGAAGACGCGGGTACACATAGTATAAATGAAACACATAAGTAAGAAATAATTTATCTTTATTATTCCTTTTTTTCAACGTCTCAAATTCTTCTCTAAGACAAAACAAACTTGGCTTTGTTACATCAAAAAATACACAATGTTCATATAATATATTCGTACATTAAATACAATGGCATACCTAGTTTGCACTGGTATGGAAATGAAAGCGTATGAATATCTGATACAGGGATGATACAGTAGCCAGCAGTTAATAGAACCAGCTAAAATGTAGTTATTCGGTTTTATTTAGTCAGTGAAGTTACAAAAATTATTACAAATTACAAAACTTTTAAAACTTCACAAACTTAAATTATGTTTACATTTGTAATATGTAATAGGGTTTATTTTTGAGATTTCTCGTGATATCAACATGAAACATCGCGATTAGTCTAAGAGGTACGCACTCAAACGCGATTAATCTAAAACGTACGCACTCAAACCCGATTGGTCTAAAAGTTACGCTCAGAAAAGACATTGGAGCGTCAAAGGGCGTACCATAAGTTATAAATCATCATTATTTCAATCTTACTATTACCGAGAGAAGTAAATGCAGCTCTAAACCCATACAACTGCATCTCATCACAAAATACAATATTTATTCCGTCTGTGATCTCGCTTTCAGCATAGTATTTTTTTTTTAAACTGATAGGCTAGCGTTTGACCACTATCTCGCCTAGTGGTAAGCGATGATGTGGTCAAAGATGGTGAACACGCTAGGCCGAGAATGGTCTGACTCACAGCCATGGTGGTAAGCTACTTTTTGTGAGCAAGTCAGGCGGAACATCTATATTATAAATAGTAATGCTCCTGTCGCTTGTGGGACTGTGTAAACGAAATAACAATATTTTTTCGTTGCAAGTAGTGGCCCTAAAAAAATGTTATACAATCAGTTAGTTTCCCACCTAAAACAAAAAAATAACTTGTGTTTATAGAAACTAAAAATAATTCTAATCATTTGCTATTATTCAGTGACCAATACTAAAAATCTTTAGCTGATTTAAACTTGCGATTGTCTACTCATTGCCAGCTACTGTAAAAGGAAGCTTAAGTTATAGGTACTTAAAGCTTACAATCCACTGTATCTTGTAATTTCTAAGGGAGGACCATCAGTCTGTCAGCACAGAGGTTTGAGATCAAGTCAGCTACCACACAAGGTGTGTCTATTATATCTTTACATTCATACAACCAACAAATACGGGACTGCGTTTTCTTTAGCCTGGGAAATTCAACTAAAACACATTCATACATGTCGAATTGAGAACCTCCTTTTATTGCCTTAGAATAAAATAAATCAAAACATTCAAGTCAAATTGAGAATCTCTTTTTTTAAAGTAGATTAAAATATCAAACAAATTACAATAGGAATTTAAACTGCTAATGGCTGATTGATTACGTTATTTATATGCGAGAGTATTGTATTCCATTTTCGCCTTCATTTACACTGTGATACATAATATATTTACTCGCATTAATCAATTGATTATAACATAATTAGAGATGAGGTAAGGCGACAATTGCTTTTCTAAGAAAACCTGCAAGTTGCTTAATCTAAGCAAGTATTTATTAGGCAAGCGTATTGTTTAATTATTCACGTTTAGAATTTTAAAAGGAAGACTCTTATTCAATTATTGCTATTATTTTGTACAACAAAACACTAAAATTAAGTATACACATATTTTTGTATAGATTTGCTATAAAATTATAACTCCCATTGCTAAATAAAAACGCAGTTAGCAAGTACAATTAAACCTCCAATCAAAATTACATACTTTCATAATCATAATCTCAAGTTAAAGTAAAGAATTTACAACACATGAACATATCCCTAGACCCTTTTTAAAGGACACTATACATTGCCAAACGGTACTTCTAATTAAGTAATAATCATGTTAAAATATAAAACAATTTACAATTGAAACCACTGGTTATTTTCAACATAGGCGACGAGAATTCTTTCTCGTTTAGGCCTCATAATAATTAAAAAAGATTTTTATTTTTTGTTTTTAAAAAAACAGGTACGCGCGTACATTATCTAATGTCATGATGGCATACCACTGGATTTGACTAAATGCTAGTTTTTAAGATATGGACGTATTTAACCGAAAAAATACAGCAACATTTCGGTCTACACAAAGTTCTTTTGCATCGCAAAATTTCAATAGATTTTTTTTGTTACCTTAAATCTTGAAATCGCGACCGAAATTTTGACGCCTTTTTTCAGACGGATATATCCATACTCTGCTGCTGCAACTACATTATCGTCCAATCTTCCGGAGTGCTGGAAAGCATCAGTAATCGTGTAGAGACAAATTGTAATTACTGATGCTTTTTGTCCAAAGCAAACGTTCAACAGAAAGAGATACTAGATAGCTGCTTAGCTGCATCTTGTTCTATACAACGTACGTCGGTCGCAAAACCATCAGTACATTTAAAAAATTATAGCCCCTCTGCACAAAATGCTATTTTTGCTAGCGGTCACGCAAAACACAACTTAACAATGTATGGGAATGACATTTTTTCCACAACAAATGTCAACGGGACAAAGTCGGTCAAAGTGTCTATTGGGAGCATAAAGCCGGCTTTTCTCTATGGGATATAATATAATGTATCTTATATATTCAGATATAAAATGTTATCGCTCGTTATACATTTTGTATGAGACCGTTTACACTATGCTATAATATATATTACATTCCAAGCTATAAATATTTTTTCGACCGACTGAGCGATATTTGAAGGTTCATATTTTACCTCACGTCCCCGGACACCGCGCCTCCCCCTGCCTCGCCTTCTGTTTTTTTTGTTTTTTTAATCTTTATTATGCTTTCACACTATTAGTGTTTTTAGCCAGTGTTTGTATGAAACCATAGACAACCAAAGCTGAACTTTATATCTTACAGTGTGAACAGCAATCGCGGGATGTAATATATAGCTCAAGATGTAATTTACATTATATCCCATAGTGAAAAGCCGGCTTAAGAAGTGTTTACACCGTTTACGCCGTTTGGAATCCGCGAAGTGAATATGCCGTCCCTTGATGATACATACGCGAGTGGTACAGGGAATCAAGACTCTATATACATCCGACTAACGTAAGTGCACCGAGGAATGAATATTAATCTCTCTGTTCGTTCATTCCAGTTTCGCGGGGTTACCCCTGGACTCTTTCACGTATATACTGTTAAACCCTCTCTTCAAAGTTCTTTTCAACATTCTCACACGGTTTTTTTTTCTTGCACTTTCTCTACTTGTTTTGTATCGCAGTAATATTTAGCCCATATTAATTTTTGGAACCATCCCACTTAGGGCTACACTTTCAAGCAAGCCGACTCCGAGGAGTTCCTTTCACCGCCATCCATCGTCGCTCCGGGCCTGGCGAAAAATGAAAAAACGGCCACATTCACGACGAACTGGGACAAGAGAAGACAACGATGAGAATGCGAAACCTTCCGAACACCATCATTGTCATTCCCATACATTTTGACTACATTTGCTTCAAATACATGGACGATAAGACAATATTGTGATTGCACCAATACACGCAATATCTAATGTTGCGTACAAAGACCAGACTTTAGCTTTTCTAACGAAAATACATTACATTTGCCCGATACATACTGGCAAACGATATGCATTGACGATATCCATAATAAATGGAGCATATCTGATACAACACACTTTATTTATACCTAAATTGAGAACTCAAAAATATTTTTTCATATTGCTTAATAAGTTGTATCTATATTAAAAGGTCCGAAAAGATATTCTTTTTTAAATTTTGTGATTTAGCTCAACATTTCTACGAGAACCTCGGAAAATGCCAGCGTATAATGGAACGTATGTTGAACTTTTAAACAAGATGGCGCTGTCTACATCGCAAAACAGATTTTCTGCTGGATTTTGACAATTCACTCGTTTTATTCTCACTTGCTTTTATTCGAGGAACTCACCTCGTGTAAATCAGCTATAATCTTTCGGATATAATAAATAAACAAAAATGTAATCGAAACGTAAGCGCTTCATTTTATTAAATTATAATAAGAATCAAGTTATAATAAGCATTATCGTATTAGATAAGTGCATTGTCCAGATATGCAAATTACTGAAAGATATAACAATCACCGTTGCTTTTATTTAATGTTATTTACTCAAACACCGATGACACACTCTCGCAAAATACCATCAAAATCGACACAGCTGTATTTTCGCTAAATTCGGGCTAACAATGGCTACAAAAAGCTTTGCACAATAAAACTATAATAATCCTAAAATGCATCTCACATAAGGATCCTTACGTATTGTAAGTATTCTTAGAAGTCTTTATATTTGCTAGCTTCCACAAGAGTGTACCATCGCCTTACAAACATATCAAATAGAGCAACACTCATTAAATTTACTTTGGCTTCTATGGAAAAAACTATAATAAACAACAGGGGAGGACATCGTCAAATCATTGGAAGACTACGCAAACACTACATCCACTTTAGCACTAACAGGACACCGTGTATTAAATGCGAAAGAAAACATTTCAAAACCATAGGCTTATGAGAATCTATTGTGCAAGAAGTGTACTCTAACGATGCTCGTTGACAATCGGAATATGTATGAGAGTTTACAGTTAATAAGCAGACAATGATAAAGTCGCCGACCACACAAATCTATAGGATGCCTAGCTAACATATACCGATACCGGTGTGCTCGCTACAACGACCGTATAATCACATCGACGCATTAAACTTACCCTACAACTTAACTACTTAAACCTAACGCACGTGGAATGCAGTTTCATAAATTAAGATCATACGACACATTATTCGAATACAAATTTAGACGCGGGCCTCTCGGATCAGTGCAACGGCCGACGGACAATCGGAGATTTCGATGTTTATATTACACGTAAGGAACGCTAAGGGTCATTTACACATACACTAATATTTACAGAGCTAGTTTGTGCTTCACTAAACGCCTGGTCCACGGCGCGTCACTTCACTGCGGGTAACTATCCGGACACTAACATTCAAAGCGCACGTCACGCTCACGCGAGATCACAGAGTTTCGTTATGGCTAATGGTGTACAACGCGCACTCGAAACGCGACAGTCACGTATTGTCTGAGGCGCGTTTAAAAGTCTCCCGTTTCGCGCTCACTAGGGTCCCATTTCGCGCTCATTAGGGTTCTGATTTCGCGCTCACTTTAACTCACGTTTCGCGGTCACTTTATCCTCGTCCCGGTGGGCGCGTGGTCTCACTTGGGCGGCGTGGGGAAGGAGTTGACTACAGCCTGCGTGCTGGCCAGCACCGCCGCCGCTGCAACAGACAAGCTCCGTTACTGATCGCCCCCGACATCCGTCCGTCCGTCCGTCCGACCGGACGTCCGAGTTACGGGGTGACGGCCGGCGCACGTCGCGCCGGCGCCGGCGAACGCTATCGTGCGCCTGCAACCAAGTATATTACACTCACTGAGATAAGATACGGTAACCTATCCACGGATGCATAATATAATTCTTACAACTATAGCTTCTGAATACGGCCGTTCATTTGTTTTTACAGCAATTTTCTACCGTGCAAAGTCTAGTAAGAGTGCAACGTTTTGGCTGGGCTTTGGCTTTGGCCTATCTGGAACCGGTGAAACTAAAGCTGGTGGTTCTAATGCTATTTAAAGACATTTCATATGAAGGCTGCACTACCGGTCCGAATCAGACCGACACTTGCACGGAGTTTGTCCCATTCTTTTGTAGGGACCACATATATATACTATACTCAGCCTTGGCTCGAACTACCCGCCAAAGACATGTTGCCAATTGGTCCTCAGAGTTTCGGAATGATATTCAGAGACATCCAGTGCGGAAGATGTGTGGAGACAGCGCACATACCATAGTACACACATAGCACTGGCAGGTTGTTAGACAAGGACACACTTCCCTCTAGGTTCCTTTCGTTTGGACCGTTTTGATGTACATAGCAATTGCAACTTTATGTTCAGAGCATACGGATTTAAATTTAATTTGTCAAAAAATCTGCTGTGAACGATCTTTTAAATAACAATAATAAATCTTTATTAATAGTACTAGACCGGATCTCCACTAGATGTGAGAATAGTGCAGTAAGATCATGTAGTGTGAGCGCCTATAGTTCCTCACCTACTACACTGGAAGAACATTGATTATCATTAAAGAAATGCATCCCATGTGAAATTTAAAAAATAATGGAAACCTGGGCCCCTAGACAAAATCCAATTTCCTGTTTGCCTTCACGCTAACGCAAGTTCAAAATTTATGGAATGACATTTATGTTTCCGCAACAAAAATGTAATTCCTATACATTTTGAACTTGCGTTAGCGTGAAGGCAAACTGGAAATAGGATTTTGTCTAGGGGCCCTGGCACCTAAACTATATAGTGGTATAGATGTCAGGTTTTGTTTTAAATAGTGCTTGAAGCTATTGAATAGTTACCAGGATATGGCGGCGGGTAGAGCGGGTACCCGAGTCCGACATGCGTGTGATGGTGCGTGTGTACGTGACGCTGCGGCGGCGGGGAGCGAGCGCCCTCTTTCGGCGGGTCGGGGCGCGGCGGCTTGCTGGGCGGCGGCTTGCCGTGCTCCTGTAGCTCGTGGATCTTGTGCGGCTGGTGCGGGTAGTACTGAGCTAGGTCGAGCTTCGGGGCGCCGGGACGGGACAGGTCCTACAATTAAACAGTTTGGTTTAGTAATTCAATGAAATAAGATAATTTCACATGAAATAGAGTATACAAAAGTTGTTAGAAAATATTATATGAGACGGTGAGAGGTATTATATGAGAGGTGGTCCGCAAGAACTTAAATATGGTCCGTCAACGATTTCAAACTGACGAAACTATAATTATGCTATATAAATGAGCAGAAATATCACCCCAATTCAAGAACTTGTACAGAAGATGCCAGCTCCCAAATCTTATTGATGCAAACTTTTTTTATAGCCTGTTCTGTCCCACTGCCGAGCAAAGGTCCGCACCAAAAAACTAAAATATACAAAAAAATTGATTGATACAGTTTACTTATTACTTTGTGGTGCTACTAATAATAAACTCAAACTGGTCCCTGGTCACAATCAAGGTTCGGAACACACCATCAACATAAAAAATCATAATTATATATTTGCCAGAATAGGTAAACAATAGAAAACCACAAATTATAGTGCGATCCATTTACAGAGGGTGCTTGATTAAAGTAGAAAATGGTAGAACTGGTGTCATCAATGAATGAGTGTTGACAGTTACCTCCGGCGCATGGTATCTGGGCACAGGCCAGCCTCCGCCAAACCCTCCGACGAGCATGGGAGACAGCGGCGCGCGGTACACGGGCTCGAAGGGCAGGCCTCCGTAGTGCGGGGGCTGCATGTAGGGGGGCAGGTAGTACTGCGACGTGGGAGGGGGAGGGGGGCCTTGCGTCTCCGTTGTGGGCTTCTGACCTTCCTGCTTCACCTAGAAACATATGGGTAGGTGTTACCTATATATATATATTATAATTATAACTAGCAGTCCGCCCCGGCTTCGCACGGGTAGAACATATATGCCTATAAAATTTGCATCAGTTTGTGGCATCGAATATAAAATATGAACATATTTAACAATCATCGTCATATTTCAACCAATTTACACAAAACCTTAACGAATTATGCACCTAAACGTTCCTCATAATCACTCTGGCTATTGGTGAAAACCGCAGGATAATCCGTTCAGTAGCTATTGAGATTATTGCGAACAGACAGACAGACGCAGTGATGGACTTTGTTTTATAATACTTACGTAGTGATATTGGACGGCCCTTTGGCGTAAAGGATAGTTACCCTGATTCTGACCCGACGGTCGTTGGTTCTAATCTTAGCTATATATCTACCAATGAAAGTTTTATGTGCATTCATGAATCATGAGTTTTCGTACAGTGGTAGTGGGATCATTAAATCTACCATAAAGTAACTTACCATACCACCAAGGAGAACATCTGCCGCCGTTACGGTATTCCCCGACGCAAAAAGTAGGGGTAATATACGTTTAACGTGTGTATCTGTGTGTCTGTCTGTAGCATCTTAGCACCTAGCCGGATGAACCGATTTTGTTTTTATTATTGATAGTTTTTTTTTGTTTGATAGATGTCTTCATCGAGAGTGTTCTTAGCTTTGATTCATGAAAATTCGTTCAATCTTTATAAAACTATGAGCTTTTTTCTAGTTAATTGCGCTATGAAATCAACTTTCATAGGTCTGATCAATTCGAAAATCTTCTTCTTCAACGATATTGTAAGAACATGGAAGCATTGAGCTGATGCTGGGACATCTCCTGGACTCTACAGAATACTCAAATCCTCACCAACTTACAGCTCAGATTTTAAATGTCGTGTTTAGAGTCATTGGAATGCTTTTAATGAAAAGATTATATATAGATCAGTCGGGGTGGCTTAAATTACTATATTATTATATATATAGATGAATATTATTTTATACAATAGATCATATTATTATACTATATTGACTTCAAATTGATTGTGATCGATGGGGATCTACAGCATAGCTAAGCTTATAATAATATTTTCGCAGTAACTATGACCTAATCTGTGGTTTCACTGCAAATATTTTATTAATTTTGCGATGCGTGTATGTGAAATTCGTGATATCTTCTAGAGTTTTCATTTGAATGATATACTGTAAAGGACAATTTTAATCTATAATATGTGGCCAAGCTAATTAACGTAATTATTTGGATAAGGATTAATACTATATACTTGAAAATAGCCTTGGAAGTTATGTAATATTTTTTAACAAAAATTTTAAGATTAAAATGGTTACTGTGAGTCAACCTTAAGAGATAGAGATATGCTGTCGCGGACTTTTTTGTAGGTCTTATTAAGTTGTACTACTCTTCCATAGAAAATATTCTTCTATCTATTTTCAATTGAGCAGCGTTCGTAAGAAACGTGTTTTTTCGACCGTTTTTTTGCCGACTTAGGTTGCAAATTAGGTGTCCACGAATGTACCTTTGATTTAAACGGGATAATATATAGCCTATTTTCATTCCGAAAGTCCATTCTATGAATTAGTGAAAGAATTTTTTAAATCGGTTCAGTATTTTTTGAGCCAAATCATTACAAACATACAAAAATACAAATGTTCTCTCTTTATAATATTAGTATAGATTTTTTTTTTTATGGTATAAGGAATCAAGACAAGCACGACTCTCGCCTGATGGTAAGCGATGACGTCTACCTATTACAGACACAGCGGCAATTCTGGACTGCCAGAATTTTGCATGTCACTGCACTGCGCCTGTTACCTTGAGACATAAAGATGTTCAGTCACACATGCCCTGTAATTTCACTGGACACCTTGCTATTTCAACCGAAAAACATTCCTATTTCACAGCTGACTTGTTGTACTTGTTGTAGTAATAGTAGCAAAATTTACAAGGCTTCGTAACTTAGTCTTATTCTAGGACACGTTTCAGCCTTATGTAATAATTAAATCCCTAGATCCTGCACTAAGATATCCTGTGTCGCAGAATCTAGTGGCTTCCTTTAAACTATACTATCCAGATTAGTATTATAAAAACGTTTGTAACTCTGTCACTCTGTCTGTTTGTTACCTAATTCACGCATAAACGGACGTACCGATTTTTCTAAAATTTTACAAGGAGGTACTTTATAGCATGACGATCAACATAGGCTACTATTTGTGAAAATAAAATGTTGATTGACAGAGCTTGACAATTATAAAATTCTTGATGTACATGAAAGAAGTCGCGAGTATCAGGTAGTGGTTTACAAATCTACATTGCATAATTTGCATATAATCAAAATAGTTTAATATACTAAAAAACCGACTTCATATGCCGTGCAAGTCTTTTTCAGTACCAAGTTTGAGGTGTTTATCTTTAACACCCATATGCATAGTCGATTCCTCAAGATTTCCTCAACTCGAATGTGATTTGACTCAACCTCAAGGATAAAATCGGTATGCAGATTTTTTTTTTAATTCTCGACTTGAGCATATTGCTCAGTCGAGTCGAGTGAAAAACTATCAAACTCAAGGTACGTCGCGATCTAGGTACCTTAAGGTCTCCTCAAAGCTTGTTATCAGCGCTTTGTACGTTATTTCTGAGGTTATTTCAAGTTTTAATACATAATAAATATCGTCCCCTAAAGCTGATGATGAGGAATTCCTTAGAAGATTTCGATTCAGAAAAGACAATAATAAATGTCTCGAATGGAGGTTCCTCACTGGAGGGTGAAGCCGTAACTGAACATACTAATTTCAAGTGTATTTTCAAGAATTTCTTGAGGTGACCTCGACTAAGGTCGAGTGGAGGAGGCAAAGAGTAACATAATATATACTAGAGTAGGTCTCAAGAAAATAACTCTGCATATGGGTGTATATGTCTGGAGATACTCATCAGATCTTGAAATTTTACTAAGGCCATGACCCACTCAATAAAACATTAAAATTAAAATCAGTTAAACTTCAATAAAATGATTTAGGTGTTTTAGGTATGACTTAAATTTACAAAAACTAGAATTATTTCAAAACTTTACCACTGGCTAAGTACAATAATCGTGTGGAGCTATTAACTAAAAAAAGTACTCTTCTGAAACTTTGTATCTCTTGAAAAGAGCTGATGTCAATGGGATGTTGGCTGGGTCGAAAAATAGTAATTCGAATTAGTCCGTCAGTTAGATTATCATAAAATATTGGACATGTATTTTTTTATTTTACAAATCAATAGAAATTGACAAAGATAAAGAGCGTCAAAGTTCGGGAGTGGGGGCTCGTGACGTCACTAACCGCTAGAAAGTAGACGGTTTGTGATGTCACGCGGAATTTCGACGCTCTATATCTTTGTAATTTTTGTTTAATGGAAAAAATAAAAAATACGTATCCAATATTTTTTGATAATGTAAAAATCAGAATAACTTTCTTTTTTTTTGGAAAATAGCCTATTGATAAAATAAAATATAAGATTACTTACCTTAACCTCCTCCTTAGGTTTTTCATCCTTGTCCTTCCCGGGCGGTTTGTGGGCGGGGTGCGGGGGACGGGTCGGCGGAGGCACGCCCGGGGCGCTCGGCTTCGGCTCCGACCCTTCCTTGCGACGCTGCTCTAGGCTCATGTAGTATCTGTAATAATACTTACTTTAGAATGTGGTAAGGTAAGGATAAGTCATACTATTGATTATGACGTGATAACGTCCTATAAATCGATGGACGCCGGCTGCACGCACGAAAAAGTGTCACGTTCCGCGTGCGAGTGAGAGCGTGGAGCAAGCGATAGAGAGGCACGGTCGTATGACGTTATCACGTTAAATTGTCGTCCGTAACAGACTTTACAGACAACCAATTGTTTTAATCATCAGTCCACTGCTGGAAGTAGGCCTCTCCCAAGATGCGCCACTGAGCCTGATCTTCGGCGCTTCTTTTCCTGTCACTGCCCACCGCTTTGCGTATATCGCTCGTCCTGGGTCTGCTACGTTTGCCGATTCGCGGTCTCCACTCACGAACCAGTCTACCCCAACGGATATCAGTTCTACGGCAGATATGACCAGTCCACTGCCATTTCAGTTTGCTAATCCGATGAGCTATGTCGATAATTTTATTTCTCTGGCAAATTAATTCGTTCCGTATTTAATCCCGCAGAGAAACACCGAGACCACTCCATAGCTTGCATAATTTTTACTCATAGACGCAAAAACACGGGTGTTATAAGTTTGACGTGTGTAGCGGTGGTCACCGATTTATCACCATTTGGCATCCCCCAGGCATTTCTTCTTTGTTTTTAGTACACTTGGGGACTCCAATTCGCCAGTGCACTTTATAGACAAGCGTAACTTATATGAATAAGGCTTCACAAATTAAGATAGTTTAAAAAATAAAACAACCAACTTCCATGCCCTGCGAGTCAGTTTGAGTAGCAAGTCATAGATCTCAAGATCTCAATGAAATTACAATGGGAATACCTAGGAAATGTACCCTATCGATTAAAAAAATAATCAGTCGAATCGGTTCACAATTGACGGAGTAATCGCGTATCATACATACAAAAAAAAATAAAAAACATACAGACAGAATTGAGAACCCCTTTTTTTGTGAAGTTGATTAATAATATTATATAGGTTTACCAATGGCAAATTTTCTGTAAAAATTATGTGATATTATGAACCATTATCAAAATTTACCTTCTCAATTCCTCTTCTCTTACATGCGGCGGTCTTTGAAAGGCATACGGTCCCATCTGCGCCTTCATTTCAATACTCTCCTTCAAAATCTGATGGTTTTCATTGGGCCGGGCGGGATTCTCCTTCCCATCTGGAGGTCTAGACTTTCCCTTATCCAAAGGACTAGGGGTGGTCTTAGATCGGTCTCCCTCTTTGCTCTTCTCGTCTAAAGGGGGCGGCGCGCCCCCCTCTACGTTGTAGGAAAAATTTGGGACGTAATTGTAAGGGTAGAAATGCTGGGGGAGGACTTTTGGAGGATTGCCTTCGGGTTTGCCATCCTGTAAGAGAAATGGTAGATTAGTATGATTGTGTTAAATGAAAGCTTCATTCAGATGTTGAGAACCTGTATTTTGGATTGGTTAACGCGTATTTAACGATACGGTTAAAGACAAATCAGTTCTTATCTGGATAAGTGCACAGGTGGTAGGAGCATTATACCCAAGTTCCGCCTGACTTGCTACCAAAAAGCAGCTTACCAGTTACCATTATGAAAGAGGAAATCTGAGGCCATAACCTACGGTGTTCCTGAAGTACACAGCCTTTGAAATTCAGACCACTCTAAGCCTAGTGTGTTCACCACGGCCTTCGACCATATCATCGCTTACCATCAGGCGAGACAGTGGTCAAACGCTAGCCTGTCAGATACAAAAAAAATAAATAAATAAAAGAAAGTACTGCGACGTGGCTTTGGAGTTGTCCAAAGCCAATTATCTAGATTCAAATTTTAGCTGACACAGAAAATCCCGCCGGTACTGTCTTGTACTATTCATTATTCTGTGGTACTGTGACAAGTCTCGTTGGTAGGGTGGTTCGAGACACGGATGAAGCCTACCACCGGTGGTAACCCATTTAGCACCTAAAACGGACATCACGCGCAGTATTGCCTACGAAGGCGACTGTCTAGCTAGCTGCGTCTATCTATTCTATTAGGCAATAACAAAACGATCGATATCAATCAATGTAGAGACTACCGCCCCTGGCAAACACTTTCTGAGAGCCCGGTGGCGTAATCGGGAGAACGGTCGGCTTTGATGCCAGAGTTACCGAGTTCAATCCCCACCGTGCACCTATGGATTTTTCTGTCGAAAATGTATGTGCGCTTTTTACAGTGGCCCTCCGGTAAAGGAAAAACATCCTTAAGAAACCAACAACCCCCGATTGGTGGTAGGACACTATCTAGTGTCCGCCTGGCCAGCTACCACCCTCAAGTTATAAAATCTGTCGCCAAACATCTAATGTGTTCCGGCAGCTATCCTTGAGAGCCAGTTCCCATTCTAGGCCTAGCGTGCTTACCATCTTCGACCGCATCATCACTTACCAACTGGTGAGATAGTGGTCAAACGCTATGGTATCACTAGGTTAACGTTTATCTGACATACAATCTCTCTCTTGACAATGACATTTGAGCAATATTCGATTCTTTTCACCTTATTAATTTACTATGTATCACACTTCACAAAGTACTTTTCTATTATGCATATCAATTTGTAGAAAATGTATTTAAATAATTAATAAATCTAACTAAACAATAATAAATAATACTAATATTATATCAATAATTAGTACGCCGGTGACGGCAGAATATGCAGGTTCAAAATGTGTTATGGATCTTAAGTATATATCTTAAGTATATATATATATACCATATTCTGATAAATTGATTAAATAAATAAATAGCCTATAAAATATTTAAAAAAAAACTTCCCAAAGCTAAATGGAATCTTTTTTGCTCCTAAGCTCTATTCATCAGACATCCTAAAGTTACTGCTATGAAAGAAGTACATACTTTGATATCAGGCTTAGATTCTCCTTTAGCAAGTTCCTCCTTGGCCTTGTCCGGAGGGGGCGCTGTGGGGGGCGCAGGGGGGAGGTACGGTGGCTGCCCGTAGTACTGGAACAATTAAACATACACTGTCAAATACATACATACACAAAATCACGCGTTTTTTCGTTGGGGTACGCAGAAACCACATTTTTCCAAAAAAAAATTATTACTTTTTTTAGTAGTAGGGGCTAGTTTCACGGGTTTCTTGGTAGCGCTAATATGAAGAATCTGACAGATTCTTGACACTTTTATATGGCGCCATGTGTCGCTTTTATAATATTAGTAGGATAGCATAGCATTAGATAGGCTGCTTTTAAGTTAGCCTGAAACGATTCCTATATGTTAATAATAGTATATTACCTGATGATGGTACACGGGGAAGGGGCGATGGTCTGGGTCAGGCGGGGCGTCGCCAGGTGCCGCATCATCTGATATATCGGAGTAAGCCGGAGACCTCGCGCCGGGTGTCGGTGACCGCCGCCGTCGTTTGCCTGGCGACTCTTCAGCCGGAGATTCTGTCGACTTTCGATCTTCTGTTGGCATCAGTGCTGATCGAGGTTTCACCTGATGATAACATATTTGTTAGTAATTGTAAAGCTTTTTAAGTTTTCATGGTCACTGACATTATTATTAATAGTAATTTCGGGATATTTACCATGTTTTTCTTTTGTTTTGAGTTTCCGATATTTCGGTGCTGTTACAAGCGCCATGTTCACGGACGAACTGAACTTCACCCGCAATCTTCAGTTCGTCCGTGAACATGGCGCTTGTAACAGCACCGAAATATCGGAAACTCAAAACAAAAGAAAAACATGGTAAATATCCCGAAATTACTATTAATAATAATTGTAAAGCTGTTTAATTTGTTAGGAACTTAGGATAAGAGACGCAGTGCGCATTTTTGTTTTAATTGCAAGTGCGTGAGATATTAAAATCTGCGGCCTATATAAGGCGTGTTATTGGATATGCCGCCGATTTTCATTACACCGTACCGTATATCAAATCCAAAAAATTCGATCAATAAGTTTTATTAATTATTAAAAAAAAGTTCTGATCAGTGATCATTTGATGAACCGTTTGCGTGTCGTTGTATTTTTATATAAAAGTCTCGTCACATTTTTTTTTATACTAGATAGATAAGCGTTTGATCACTATATCACCTGCCTGATGTTAAGTGACGAGAGAATTACTATTACATAAGCCTTTTTTAACAAACTGTAATACTATAGACTCTAATAGCCTTTAAAGATTTACCGCAGGTCAAATCAGAGTGCAGTGTTAAGACCAAAAGACGTATTTGCTTTGATTTTTGGCCTTTCATCCTCATAGCCTCACCTTGAACTGTGTAGGTTGGACAGCCGGCGCAGGCTCGGGCGGCGTCTGCGGCGGTGGCGGCGGCGTCACCACCCGGTCAGGCAAGACCACGGGCTCGGGCGCCGCCGGCGTCTCCTCGGGGAACCTCGGCGCCGGGGACTCCACGCTCGCTTCCACCTTCTCCGGAGACTTCTCAGGAGACTTCTCCTTCACCGGCGCTTCGGGAGATTTCACGGGCGTGGGAGATTTAACAGGAGTAGCCGGAGCGGGCGGAACAGAAGGCGGCCGAGGTGATGCCGGCTCCGTTGCCACTTCTTCCTGCTCCGAACTCGACCCGTCCTTATCTTCCTCATCAGGCGATCCGTGAGCATGTGATCTGTGGTACTTCAAGCCATTCGCATGCTTATACTTCTTCGAACAGTTAGGCTCAGGACATTCTAAAAGAACGGGATCTGGGGGTGGAGAAGACGGCGTTGGAGGCGGTCGCTTTGCTTTAGGCGTAGGCGGTCTTTCCTCGGCCTCAGATGTTCGCTTGCGTTTTGAGTCAGGTCTCGGAGGTGTGAAGGGAGTAGGGGAGGGTAATGCCCTTCTTCCTTTAGCACCTCCGTTTCTCAGTTTGCTGTGCACGGAGGACCGTGTCTCTGTGAAGTTTGTCATGTCTGTGGGAGCGGCACCGCGGCCTCGCTTTGCGCGACCTTTGGGCGTACGCGCGTCTAACTCTTCAGTTGGAGAGTCGCAAAACCTGCAATAGAATGGATAGAAGTTAATGGTAATATTGTATACTTAGCAGTCAATGGGGGCTTCCTTTTTTTCGCTCACCAGGTGGCGATTGTGAGTAGAATGGTGCTAATTACAGCTGTCAAGCTATACAATGTTAAATCTTCAAAATTCATATTATTTCAGTTTACATATTATATTATACATTTTACTGATTTTGTGGCACACAAGCGCCTCAAGCGGAAAATTCACACGCGGTAGACCCGTGTGCGTTGTAGCCACAGAAATAGGAATAACCTTATTATTCCTATTTCTGTGGTTGTAGCATATTACGGAACATTGACATGTTTTGCTGCGGAAATGCGTCCTTCAATCTTGGTATCCTACACTACTGTTCTAATAATAAGCAGCTACTATTTATGTATATCCGTTTCTAATCGTAATATGTGAATTTTCTCTTTTGAAAAAGGGTCTTTGTCCAGTTAGGTTAGGTTAACTTACTCGTTTTCAAACTATCGGTAAACTATAAATTCACATCAATTTGTTTTTTTATTTAGGTGCCTACTATATATATATGTACTTGTTATTAGGCCTTAGAATGAAAGATGTACAGCACAATGTAAACCCTTTTTAAATAACTCTGATTTTTATATGGCAAGGAAATTTCATAAAAATATGTTGCTACATTTCAACAGTCCGTTGTAAATGTCAAATTCACAGGTCAAGTTATTTCAGATGCGTTAAAAAAGGGTCAACTGTTAGGCATAGGTCTCTCCCAAGACACGCCACGCCACTGAGCCCGATCTTCGGCTCTTACTTTCCAGTCACTGCAGAGGGCTATGTCCCGCAGTGGACTGATACCGGCTGACTATGATGATGATAAAAAGTGTGACTTACCGTGGAGGCGCCCAGTCGTGTCGCGTGCAGTCCAGCAATGTACCAACATATGTCTTTCCTCGCCACGTCACGTTCACCACCAGTACACCTGGAATGAATACAGCATCGTGTCAAATACCATAACAAGATAAACTGTAGAAAGAAGACATTTATAAAACGAGCTTTGCGTTATGTTAAAATTTCAAGTCTCTTTACGGTTCATTTATTATATTGCCGTGATAAGATCGACCAAAATATGACGAAAAAAACTCGTTTCTTGTATGGGGGACTCCCTTTAATTTTTAACTTTATTCTATTATTTATTCTATTATATTAGCCGACTGCACGAAATAGGAGGATTAGGTCAATTCACCAGTATTTATGTTTGTTACTTCAGAACTCCGTCATTTGTCACCGAATTGGAAAATTATTTTTTTGTTTGAGACAGTATGCTTCCCGTTTGATCCAATTATACACTTTATCGAGGTATATCTCCAAAGCAC
This sequence comes from Cabera pusaria, assembly GCA_954871355.1. Lineage (NCBI taxonomy): Eukaryota > Metazoa > Arthropoda > Insecta > Lepidoptera > Geometridae > Cabera > Cabera pusaria. The sequence goes on from OX940902.1 coordinate 17,876,789, forward strand.
ACCTCAAACAAAAAAAAATGCTCTAAAATCATTTTACAGGGAGGAAACGGCGGAATACATATATATGGAAAGGTGCACCCCCGCGTTCCCTCTTAAGAAACGGCGGAGGTCTGAAATAACCGAGACACACATAAAAAATTACTACTTGTGAACCAAATCCTTTATTAAGTAGGTCAAAAAAAGCCAAAAATAATATAAATAACGAAGCCCGAGCGACCCTACCTGACACCCGACATCCACATCTATAAACGTGATTCGGTTTTAGCTATCGGTTAGCTTGGTTAAAATTTAACAGATCACATTTACTCAATAGCTCCGATTTAATAAGAGCTGGTTTTGTAGAATATACATTATATAGACGCAAAAATATGATATAGTACTTAACTTCGTGTAAATTGGCTCAAAGCAAATCGAACTTAAATTAGTAACTAACTATATTAATTACCCTAAAGTTAATTTAGTAGTAAATTACCTAAAATTGTACGCATTAGTTCTACAGATTCTAAATATCTATGTATTACAATCTACATTAGTTTAAAAGCTAAAGCTTCAAGCAGAAATGAAAAAAAAAAAGACGAAATGTAACTTTGTAAAAAGCTTGAAAATTATATGGATGTATGTGAAAGGTTAGTAAGTTAGTAAGAGTCGATATATTTTGTATGAGTACTTATATAAAGACTAGCGGCCCGCCCCGGCTTCGCACGGTAGAACCAGCGTTGGAAGTCGCTGGGTAGAACATAATTATATGCCTGCCTACATCATATGCATCAGTTTGTCGCGTCAAGTATGAATAAACATCTTCAACAATCAACAGCAAGTAAATCTATTTAGTAGCTTTTGAGTTTTTTGCGAAAACACAGACCTTTTATAGGTGTACTGTAGTAAATTATGTTGATCTATCTAGTAGGGTTCAGACAACGTTTGCAATGTAAGCGCAAAAAATTTGTTTATTTAAGACATCACATTAGAAAACTCTTAAATTATCAGTGTTACTCTACTATATTATGCATGTATTATACATATACACATTCCTCTGAATTAAATAAACATTCCTTCCGAATGTGAAATGTGAATAAAGTGATTCTTACTCACAAACAATAGTTTCTTGGATTTTTATTTTAGCTTCAGTGGATATTTAATAGCTGTGTGTAGACTGTAATCTCTGTCGGTACTTAAATATAAGTTGACAAGTAAATAAAGCGAAATTAATGTAGATAATTTAAAAGATCAAAAAACCGACTGCAAATGCCGCGAGTAATTTTCAGTACTAAGTTTGAGGTGTTTATCTCCATAATATCTCCGGAGATACTTATCACATCTCGATAGAATTAAGTACTCCTCCTTTTCTATGTAGTCGTTTAAAAGTTTGCTATCTTACGCCAAGCTTGCTTATGAGTCTTCAAAGTTCAAAGTCCTTAAATTTTCTATAACAGGCATCCCTGTTACTTAGACCACAGATTATATAATAGTTACTTCTTAGACGTCTGTAACATAGACGTTGCAAATCAAGTCCAAAAGGACTTGATTTGACGAATAAATTTATAATCAATTTCCATCCTCAAAAAACTTGACTCAAGCTAAACTTATTTAATAGTTATAGCCATAAAAAACGTATATGCCTTACCATTATTAACTACGGCAAAGATACGTAACGTTACATTATAGGGCTTCTTGTCAGAGCGCGCTCGGTCGTGTAACAGGATTAGTTATGCATCTTGACTGGGAGGGTGATACTCGAACATTGATAATGACAAATAGATGTCGTGTGATATTACAGCACAACGAAAACGCGTTGTGCAACAGCGAAAAATTGTCAACTGAATGCTTTGTAATTTTGTTGCCGGTTTCTACGACTAGAATCATATCAATAATTTATTTGATAATAAAATGCATCCGTAAACACTAATAAACATCCAACAGTACAATACATTAGTGGAGAATGGAGGTAATTAGAGGGTGTACCTGGACAAAAAAATCTGATTTAACAGATGGTTGGTACATACTATAAAAAAATTCAATAAGGACTTATTTTTTTTTAGTTATTCAACGTTGTTCTTACAGCGTTCTTGGGTCTGACTTATGAATTATGACCATTACTTGATACATTTTCTGCAAAGTACTAACATTTAACTAAATATACTATTAATGTGCTTGCAGAGCTACAGTTAAATCAAAACTAAAATAATGATTCAAGGCAGTGAATTTTAGTAAGAATTTGCACTATGTGCTTTGTGTAGCTTATATATCATTCTACTTGCAGGTTGCGGCACCTATAAGGTTGTTATTATGGTATCTGTGCACTCAAATGAATATGCTGTAAGGAAGCTTTAAGTGAATCATCGAACGATCAGACAGTATTGACAATTTATTTCTTTAAGTTGTTTTGATTACCATCTGCATCCATTAAGGAATGGACTTCGCCACCTAGCAAGTGAAGTCTAACTTTATATTAGTTGATGATTATAAATTACCGACTATTATACTCATTAATAATTGCTGTCGACTGTCTCGACCTAGGTTTCATGCATGTCCGATGCACATCCTAACGAGTTTACGCAGCGAGATCGCGACGACCACTGGATGTTTATATTTGTTTAATGAAAAACAGCTCATTTATACGCTTTTATTAGCTTCAGACGTATGTATGTTTGTATGTTAGTATGTAACGGAATCTTTGAACATGATTTTAACCCCCTTCAAAACGTCGGATTAACTCGTAATTTGGCATACTTATAAAGGACCGATGACAATAAATAAATTTAAAAAATAATAAAAAAAAACGACTAAAAAATGAAAAATAAATAATAGTTTAAAAAAACTAAAAAAATACGCTTTTATAGAAAATCCAACTAAAAATTAAATTTTAATACATTTGAATTAAAAATAGTGTAATAAAAAATGATTTTATTGTAAAAAAAAGCGTGGGGTGCTTTTCAGGATATTATCAAAATAACCCTTCTAGTCATATCTGTTCATAAAATATTTGGAACTATTGATACCATGCACCCCACGCTTTTTTTTACAATAAAATCATTTTTTCTTACACTATTTTTAAATCAAATTTATTAAAATTTATTTTCTATTTTTTAGTTGGATTTTCTATAAAAGCGTATTTTTTTAGTTTTTTAAAACTATTATTTATTTTAATATTATTGGTGACTCCAGATTTCACCACGGAATTTTACGTACCACACACCAAAAATCTGTTTTAGTAGCTATATTTTCGTAAGACGCCGTGAAAGCGTAGTATTAAGTTCTTTGTACGAAATTATTTTATAAGATGTGACAAGACGCTCCCCAGACACGAGCGTGAATACGTGACTTTAGCCGCATATTTAGAACCGACACGCCTCACCCGCTTATCGGGTAGCGTACCAACTTATGCAAATTTAATTAATCTATTTCACCCCAACATCCCCCACACTTTTCGCTTTGAATTGTTAAAAAGGCGTGTTGTTTTTGCGTTCCGATTTTTGGAGGCTGCCTTTTTGATACATGTTTTTGTTATTGTCTAGTTTCTGTGGATTCTTTCGAGGTAAATTATTATGTGACGTAATAAGCTAGCGTTTGACCTCTATCTCACCTGATGGTAAGTAATGATGTGGTCGAAGATAGTGAACACGCTAGGCCTAGAATACTGAATATTCTGACTCTCAAGGGCTGTGTGCTGCCGGATTAAGTAAATATACCTAACGGTATTCCTTTTTAATCTGCGTAGTATTAGTTTATCTATTTACTAACCAATCATTGTTCTCTGTCTGTCACTTACTTATTGTGTATATTTAGCAGAGGTTAAACGTAAGGTTAAAGTAAAACAAAAGAAAGCAATGAAAGACCTCTGAAGCAATGAGACAATACAGACTAATGAGATTTTGTTACTAACAAGTTTTTTGCAGACAATCCGGCTGGTCTGAATAATCAAGAAAATGTAGATAGAGGAGACTAGGTACAATTGTACCCTACCAAAGGCATAACACTGATAGAACTAGGCAGATAAACTAAAATTATTCAATATTAGAGTAAAACAATAAAACATATTCTATACAAATAATTAAATATGCGCAATTCTAAATACTGCTGATATTATAAATGAGCGAGTTTGTATGTTTGTTACTCAAGCACGCCGAAACGGTTAAACGGATATGGATAAAATAAGGCGCACATGTTATTTATAACCTGGATACATAGGATAATAGTTTACTTTTTTTTTAGACACTGAAGTAATGTTACGGTAGGAAGACGATAAATACTAATTTTCAATAAATCTTCTAATTGAAAATCAGTTGAAAAATCGATGAAAATGGGCATTAGAATGTTGATGTTATTTTATATTATATCAAACAGAATTTAATTATTCTTGCAATAAAATAATTCCCAACCAATGAAATGTTTCCTAGAATAGATCGCTTTTAATAATAAAATAAATAAACTAAGCGCTCATTTTAATACGTTTTATATGTTACTTGTTTATAGTAAGTTGTAGTTGTGGTGTAAGAATCAGATTATCTATTTATCTTAAGGGGGCCCACTGTCGCAGTGTGAGAATGGTCGGCTTTGACGCCAGAGGTAACGGGTTCAAATTCCCGCCGGGCACCAATGGATTTTTCGAGTACGCATTTCACAGTGGCCTTCAGGTAAAGGAAAAACATCGTTAAGAAACCTCCGGTATGGTGGTAATACATTGTCTAGTTTGCCTGGCCAGCTACCACCCCCAAGTTGGAAAATCTGTCACCAAAGCATCTAATTATTCTAGCAGCTGACTTTGAGAGCCAGTTCCTATTCCAGGCCTAGCATGCTACCATCCTAGACAGCATCATAACTTACTAACGTATTGTAGTGTATATGCTACTTATTTAATTGAAAAAATATATCAAAATTCCCTACTTCAGTCTATCCGACAACTAATTACGCAAGTTTATCCCGAATTCACAAAAAGAGTATTACTAAAATAATTAATTCCCCTTTGTCCCGAAATGTTTTTGATAAACAAGAGTAACAAATTGAGATAAAAACGAGAAGGCCGGACTATCCCTTTTTAATCCAGGCCTGGGTTTTCGTCACACTTTTTACCTTCCCGCTTCGTTGAATTCTATATAGGTCTTTGAAAATGTTAAATATAATAAAATACATTATTGTGAAGCTTGTTCCCAAGGGTCAATGTTTTAATTATGTAGAATTTATTGTTTTTAAGTTTGCACTTGAAGTAATAATAAAACAAATATTACTGTAATTTATCATACTTATAATTAAATCCAGTGGACCAAATAATAAAGACCTTTTTCCTCTACTGTGTATTTTATATTGTATACAGCGTCTAGAACAGACAATTGTTTAATTTGTTTTTATCTAGTAGTAGCAATTTGTCTCAAGTTGGATTCGTATAATCGGGGCGTGTTAAGATGGCTAAGGCCCCTGTCAGCTTTGTCAGCTTAATATACGCGTCGCATTAAAAAAGAGTACAACCAAAGTAAAGATCAGCAACAGTGTTAAAAAATAATTGCATACTTACATAAAACTTATTATAATTTTTACAAACACAATTGAAAACATTTGTAAAGGCAGAAATAAAATATATATACAAGTGCGTGCAAAATAGCTTGAACCGATGATATTCATCGTTAAAAGTTACGTATATCAAATCGGAACTAACTTTCATCTATAACAATCAAATATGGCGTATTGTTCCATAGTGGCGACAGTAGATCAAATACAACAACGACAAAATAAAACTGCAAAAGTCCAAGTTATATAAGACACACACACTAAAATTACAATCACAAATATGTACAAAATAAGTAGGTTAAATATTTATGATCGAAACAATGGACACATAAAGCGTTACTCTATAAGCCATTACAATGAATGATCGACTTGACATCATGACAAATGTATGACGGATTATTATTACGCATATACGGATACAATAACGATGATGAAGGATTATTGTTTCGTGAATGAGCTACTGTTATGATGGCATGGATTTATTGTCTCATTTATATAGGGTTATTAATAATTGTATTAAGTATCGTATTGAATGATTAGCGAAAGCAACAGTAAGCGGATTGGTACAAGTGACCCTTGTTTCCCCTAATTACAATTTTACGACCGTTTTCAATAACTAACTTACTAGTTCTTTCAGTAACAGTACCATTGACAGTTACTCGCATTTGAATAACAAAATCTCGAAATGCTTTCTATGCTCTCTATTTGACAGATAATATATCATTGGCGTAGTGTATTTCAAGATGTAAGCGCGGGCACAGATTATATAATAGTTAAACAAATCTATTGCTAGTAACCATACCTTAAAATGACGAAATTAACGAACGACCGCGGGGTGCACTTTTCCATACAAATGTATTCCCCCGTTTCCTCCCTGGAAAATGCTTCTAGATAGAAGATCGAGCAAAAAATACTACTATCATCTTTCGCCAGCAAAAAATAATAATTAATAAACATTTTATTTTTTATAACGCCATCTAACGTCTAACAAAGGTGCTAGGGATCGACATTTCAATATAACGCCATCTATGGGACGTTTACCTAACTAAGCGTTCATAGATGGCGTGAAATGCCCAAAACAACACGTTTCTTGTATGGGGACCCTGTATTATTTTTAACTTTACTCTGTTTTTAGTATTTGTTGTTATAGCGGCAACAGAAATACATCATCTGTGAAAATTTCAACTGTCTAACTATCACGGTTCATGAGATACAGCCTGGTGACAGACGGACAGACAGACAGTCAGACAGACAGACGGACAGCGGAGTCCCGTTTTACCCTTTGGGTACGGAACCCTAAAAAAGTAAATGATAGGTGTGTAGCAGCAGACCTTGATATTTTGTAGAAACAAATTTTGCTCTAGAAGCATTTTCCAGGAAGGAAACGGGGGAATATATTTGTATGAAAAATGCTTATTCGCCGTTGCATACAAAATGCCGGGAACACACCAAGAGAACGAAGGCGAATGAGTGACGAATGGAAGAAGACGCATCTATACAGACAGGTACAGGCGTATAGGTCCACCACCCTCTACTTAGCGTTCGTTCGCGTTCGTTGAGCCCGGTGTGTTTGTGTTACGTACCACTCATGCTTAACATTTGTTAAATAGGCATAGATACGTTAGACAATGTATTTATTAAGCTTATTATTAAAGAAAAAGATATATTACAGCTGACTGAGTAAATGAACATGACAAAAAGATCTATTATCAAGTCACAGTTCAACAATCGCGTAGCTCCAATTATTGACGTACACGGCCGAAGCCGAGGAGGGAAGGAGAGGGGGAAGAGGGCCATTAGGCCGTTGATTACCGGCCGAGGTGTAATTAGCACCACCTAAATGAACCGCTTTGCTTCGCTGGTCGCCTGGTGCCGTCGGATTAATGGAATATAAAATATTTTGTATTTTTTTGGTATAAAAAATATTTTGTTAATATCATGATTCCACATTTGTACATATTTTTACTAACCAACCAACAAAAAAGGAAGAGGTTCGCAATTCGCCTGTATTTTATTTTTATTTAAATGTTTTTTTTTTACATTTGAATTACGTTATTGATTAACCCATTTCGAGATAAACACCTCAAGCTTATTTGGTATTGGTACTAAAACGGCATTTAAAGTTGTATTTATCGTTTTGTAAACGATGATCTCAAATCATGTAGGTACCTACAATAAAGTAATGTATGCCGTGTTGGTTATCGCACATAATAAATAATAGTACCTACTTTGGTTATGGCAAAATGCTATGTTATCTTTTAACACTTTTAAAATGCGCCATGCGGCATCGCACGCGTTAATAAGTGAACCTACGTCCCAATCCGCCCTATTGGCTATGTGAACAATTTCAGCTAAATCGTTCGATCCGTATGACTGTGTCGAGATAACAAACAATACCTAATACCTACACAAACTTTCTCATTTATAAATATTGGTGTTGATTTGATTTCAGTGTCAAGTGCACGTTACATGGAATATCTATAAGAGAAAGTAAGAAACCAAGTAAGTAACCAGTGTCCTTTGCCTTAGTGATTCTGGAAGAAGAAACTTGCTTCCTCACATGAATAATAATACATAAAACAAACACAAGTTTTTTTTACTACATTGTTAGATTCAAACAATATCTAAAACAAACAACAAAATAAAACTGTACACTTTAATTAGTCGAGGGGCCGCCATAGATAATAATTACTTACTATTACTACTACCAGTTGCTTCTCAGTTCTCACAGTACAAATCGCTTCGATTACACGCAAACACACTGTCAACTCTAATTCAAGTTTCCCGTGACCGGCGTACCCCTATGCCTCTTATATAGAATTTATAAAGGGAGATCCCACCCTTCTATAATATAGCAACGTAAAAGTGCGGCGCCACGACTGACAAAAATATCTTAGAACGTGAAGATCGTGTTTACTTCCTAAAACTTCTCTATTCCTGGTACTTGTTATCTATTTTTCTGAATAGATTTTGTATTTGTGTATTGTTTTGTATTATAATTTTACCTACTTGTAGTTAATTTTTCAAACCGACTTCCAAAAAGGAGGTTCTGAATTCGTCGGTTTTTTTTTCTTTGTGTGTATGTTACGCGATCACTCAGTCAATTGTGAACCGATTCGAATGATTCTTTTTGTAATCGGTAGGGTACGTTTCCGAGGTGGTCCCATTGTAATTTCATCGAAATCTAAAATGTATCTCCAGAGATATGACGATAAACGTCTCAAACTTGCTACTGAAATTAGTATGAGCGCGGGGCATTGAAGTCGGTTGTTTTAGTTTTTAAACTATCATAATTATTCTAAATAGATTTTGTATTTGTTTATTGTTTTGTGTTATAAGTTCACCTACTTGTAGTAAAATTTTTGTAAAACGCGATTTAACACAAAAAAACACCGAGCAAAACTCGGTCGCCCAAATACACAGTAGTGTAAAACTATGTAGGTGTACCTACTACACACGGCAGCGACTTCGATCCACGGCATCTCACTGGCGATGCCGAAGTTGATGTGCGAAAGTGAATATTATTAGCAGCGTTTTGAATAACATTCACGTCTTAACGTCAACTTAGGCATCGCGTCGCGAGTGAGTCGCCGTCGCTGCCGTGTGTACCTAACTTTACGTGATCTTTAACAGAGATCTTCCAGACATATAGATAGCCCTTTAGATAAAGAGATACGAAATATTTTTTACGTAACATTTTTGGTATAACTATAAACTAAGCGCCAAGAAGAATACAATTACTACCTACGCTACAAAAAATTAAAACGTTGCATTTTACCGTCTAACTTTTACTATTTGTGGCAAATACATTTTGATAGCTATTTTGTTCCCTTACCATCATCTTTTCACGGTTAAACGAATACAACACATTTTTATTGAAAAATCAACATTCGTTCTCCACTGCCCCGTATATTTGCGTTATTTTAGGAAACCAACTCCCTTAGCCTGAGTAAACATATTGAGCTTCAATGCGTTTGATGTTTCTGAGATCATTCCAATATTCTCAATGAAAGGAAAATAATGGTAAAAGAATAAAAGAAAAACCCGCGTTCGTAACTCTGAACACAAAAGATTGTGTGGGATGCCACGATGATTAAAGAAAACTTTAAAATTGTACAAATATGCGGGCTCTTTAGATGCAAGTCACGGTAACAAGCTATCAAACAACTGTTATAGTAATGGATTGAGTTAAAACAATGGTCGCGTGGGAGAAATCACGGGGTATAATACGGTCTCAGAGCAATAATTACTAAAGTATAGTAAATATTGCTCTGAGGTTACGATGCTGATGGTAATTTCAATTGCACAACAAATTAACAATATAGCACAGTAAATTATTTTATTTATAATTATTATTTTGAGCCGTTTTTGTCCCACTGCTGGGCAAAGGCCTCCCTACCCTCTTTCCAATGATCTCGGTCGGCAGCTATGGATTGCCAGTATTTATGATAGGAGTCAAGCCCGCTATCTCATCTTAGGCCTGCCGCGACGTCGTTTAACGTTGCGTGGGTTCCACTCAGTAGTAAAGTAAAGTTTAATCAAAAGTAATTATCAACTTAGTAGCACTAACGAAGTAATACGATCGATAATAGCTTAACGAATTAGCAAACTGAAGTTGCAGTGGGCCTGCCATATCTGCCGCAGAGATATCATAAAGATTTTAAAAGATTATATCCCTAAATACCTTAGACGGAATTTATGGACTTTTAAGTCGGCAACGGCAACGCATTTAGCGCCTACGGTGTTATAAATGTTCATAAGTGAAGGTGACCGGTAAATATCAGGCGGGCCGTCAGATTGTTTGTTAACTATTACATGAAAAAAAAACCTGTACAGTAGAATAGTCTAAAGTATAGATTGCGAATCGGCAAACGTAGCGGACACCCTGTGTGTGACCAGCCCCCCAAGACAAAATCCAATTTCTGTTTCCATTCACGCTAACGCAAGTTCAAAATGTTTGGGAATGACATTTATTGTTTCGTAACATAGATGTCATTCTCATATATTTTGAAGTTGCGTTTGCGTGAATCGAACATGAAATTGGATTTTGTCTAGGGGCTCAGAAGAGCGACGACATACGCAAAGCGGTCAAAGGGTCGGCAGAGGTATATGTCCAGCAGTGGACTGATTTAGGTTGATTTGATAATGATGATGAACTTGTAAAAACCCTGAGGTAGCAACTAAACTAAAGTAAGTTTAATATTATGTTTCTTTGAAGTGTTACACACTTTATATTTTTGTAAATTATTAAACACAATCCAAAATTTCATCGTACCGACGGGACTTGAACCCGCAACCTCCGGAATAACATGTTCCGGTGCTTTGCCAATTAAGCCACGGTGCGAAGTATCGTTACGACGAAATTTAAGTAAGTTTATTGAGAAAGCATTATTAAAATAAATCTCGTGAAATTTCTCGAGATAGTCGACCAATACCTACAAATACACTATTGTTATTATAATAGTCGGTATTTTATAATATTACCTATTTATTATTACCATTTGTAGTTGTTTTTGTAACATTTTCTAACACAAAGGGCTATTATTTTTCCTCTTGGATTTAATAAGCATTTAAAATGGCGCCATGATCATAACATAATAATTAAGTATGTAGTTTATTTACACCTCATTATGATCAATAAATAATGTCTTATTAATTAAATAGGAGTATTTTAAAATAACTCTTGACAGTAAACAAAAAAAAAGGACTTTCAATAAAGACGACATAAGATATTCTCAAAATGTTCTTGGCAATGGATAAAAACAGAAAATATAATTTTTATCCACTAAGAGGGCGGAGTTCTGGATACAAAAATATCTTCACAAAAATGAAGTGTTACCACAAGTGGAAGAAGCACATAATATATAGTTCCGCCTGACTACTAAAAAGTAGCTTACTACCATCAAGAAAAAAATCTTCCACCATAACTACGGTATTCCTCCGGCAGCACACAGCCCATACGGGTCATACCATACTAGGCCTAGCGTGTTTACAATCATGACCACATCATCGCTTACCACCAGGCGAGATAGTGGTCATAAAAAAAATTAAATGCCTACTTTGTGTTGTGAAGTCGATCAAATAAACGACGACCCATCAGTTTACTGTAATATAATAACTACAAATTGTTAGCTACCTGACTGACTCTCCAGAACTATGACCATCGTGGACATCAATTAGTTTGGCAATCCGAGCATCGACTGCGGCCGCTCTATAGGCAAATCGAATGATCTATTGTCCCCAAACCTTGGCAAACAAAGTTCCGACGGTCGACTAATTACGTTCATAATATAACTATTCATAGCCCCTCGTACTACTGTAACTGTAGCTGGAAGACCTCTCTCACGAATATGTATTCAATTGCAATTGTTTGTTGTATATTCAATCACAGGCAATTATATAATAGTTAAGTTACACAGATTATACAATAGACACAACTAAATCAAAGCAGGCTTCTGACTTTATTACTGGAATAATCAACCGACTGGTCAAACGTTAGCCAATAAGATATAAAAAAAAAACTTAGTACTGAAAATGACTAGCGCGGCATTTGAAGTCAGTATTATTCCTTTTGTGAACGAATTTATTTGCAACCGACTCCCAAAAAGAAGGAGGTTCTCAATTCGTCTGTTTAAAAAAAAAAATCTATGTATGTTACGCGATTACTCCGTCAATTGTAAACCGATTCGAATGATTCTTTTTTTAATCGGTAGGGTACATTTTCGAGGTGGTCCCATTGTAATTTCATCGAGATCTGATAGGTATATCCAGGGATATGACGATAAACGTCTCAAACTTGCTACTGAAACTGACTCGCGGGGCATGGAAGTCGATTGTTTTAGTTTTTAAACTATCTTAATTATTTTAAATATCTGATTATTTTAGTAAATTATTATAAAGGACGGACTATTATATTCATTACTATTTTTGTCGACTGTCTCGAGCCAGTTTTCTTGCATGGCCGATGCACTTCCTTATGGAGCTTACGCAGCAAGATCGCGACGATAATAAGGAAGTTTAACAAACAGCACGATAACTGGGTCAAGACAGTCAACGAAAATAGTAAGCAGTACTTTATGTACAAAACTGACCATTCTCACAATGCACCATTGTGTCCTCAATCATAATATACAGATATATTTTTCAAAATATTTTTTTTCATGTAAAACTTATCTTAAATAATTAAGATAGTTTAAAAACTAAAACAACCGACTTCCATGCCCCGTGAGTCAATTTCAACAAGATAAATAGACAATAAATAGACAGCTAAGCCAGAAATAATAAAAAGTTCACTATTTAATTTAATTTTTGAACGTATAATTCATTCAATAAGACGTTAATTTCGTTCCCAACGGCTCGTCCCTACTTACATTAGGATGACGCTAGTAACATAATCGTATCGAGCTCTCGATAGTTGTCAGAGTGTGCTTCGTGCTGCCACCTATCGTAACACCACGTTATTGTATCGTCGACTCGATACCTTTACGATACGAATTCGATGAATTTTCGTGCTGTAGGTACAGTAGCAAGTTTGGTACGTTTATCGTCATATCTCTGGAGATAATTATCAGATCTCGATGAAATTTTGTTTTTTTTTTAATTACAATGGCGCCACTTCAGAAATATACCCTAATTTAAAATCATTCGAATCGGTTCACTTGATGGCGTAATCACGTAAAAACATACAGAAGAATTGAGAACCCCCTTCTTTTTTGAAGTCGGTTGAAAACAGGTATCTGATACCCATCCTGAGTAGAATTGGTATACATACGTAGCTAGGTAGCGTTAGATGTGTGTCAGCGTTAGGTGCGTTAGTTAGAAGTGCTAACAGACAATTAGCACCAGACGATTACAAAAATTGTAAAACATCTTCATAAAGCGTCGTGAAATTGAAAAATAGAAAATATGAAGCAGAGCTTATAAGAATCCTCTATAGTTGAGTAAAGCAAAACTTTATGAATTAAACGACACATACAAGAGATAAAATTATAACGCAGTGGGAGTCTCATAGTAAACAGTATTTAATATCCTCAAGCTTCTCAGCGCCATTAGCCAAAAATAAATAAGCCCGGAGTAGGAGAGGGTGAAAAACCTCCCTCCCTATAACCTCCTTCACCCACCCCTCTGTTACAGAACCGACTAGGGTAAGGTTCCGGGACCCTTTTCTTTCTTATATTTAAATAAAATAGCAGCATCCGAAGTTTATATGGGTTTGACACTTCCAATTCCGTTGAAGCATTAGGTTTAAATGTTCTTTTGGCAGGTAAGGTAAACTTTGGTAAATGTGAAAAGTGGTATCTATGTAATGGGAATAAAGTTTTTAGAAGTAAAAACTTCTTTAGCTGCGTTGTGCACTTCACTTTACAAATTACCACCACCTTGGTAAACTATACCGCTTAAATGTTATTAATTTAATAGCGTGTTCCGGTGCTAGTCCAAGGGATCCAGCTCCCCTTTCCCTGATGCTGTGCTACACCAATAAACACTTCAAGTCCCTTAATGTGTATAAAGGATGCACTGGGGTGTTTGATGTGGTACATCGTCGTGGGGTCCAGGGAGACCCGGTGAAACGGCTGTCCGCTGGCCGCCCGCGGGTCAGTAGGAGACCCGAACCCAGGGATTACTCTAATCTCCGCCCTGGGAGGCGGTCTCGCCAACCCGTGCATAATCCTGTAGAGTAGCTGTCGTGCCGGAGAAGGAGACCGGAGTGGATCCCGGCAGCTACTTCCAGGGGGGACCGGGGGCCCTTCCGTACCCCACGCCGATGACTCACTACTTTTTCAACTCGGTCTATCTTGAACATAATTTTTATATATATTGCCTTGAAGCTTTTTCATTGGAAGTGCACATCAACCCCAACTCTCATATCAATAATGGAAATAAAAACTAAAAGAAATAAAGCAAAACCAGCGGCTTTGCAATCCACTCTTGACGTTGATTTCTGCAATATCCGAGGTATACATTCTAACATTAATGCCGTGCACCACCATCTCGAGACAGCCAAACCCGCTCTCCTGTTTCTGACGGAGACGCAAATATCTTCTCCGGCGGATACTTCATACCTCCACTACCCCGGCTACAAACTCGAGCATAGTTTTGTGCGTCGAGCTGGAGTATGCCTTTTTGTCCGAGAGGATATTTGTTGTCGCCGTCTTAACGGTTTTGAGGTCTCAGACTTATCTATGCTTTGGGTGCGAGTTGACTACGGTGGAGAAACTCGAATATACGCTTGCCTGTATCGATCCCATTCTGGTGACGCAGAGACAACTCGTCTTTTCGAACACATCTCTAATGGATTTGATATGGCATTGGAGCAATACCCCGCTGCGGAAATGATACTCTTAGGTGACTTTAACGGCCATAATGCCGAATGGTTGGGATCTCGTACAACAGACCACGCTGGCCGGACTGTTCACGAATTTGCTGTTACATATGGTCTTTCTCAGTTAGTCACTGAACCAACAAGAGTGCCAGATATTGTCGACCATGTACCTTCATTACTGGACCTTATGATGACTTCCAACCCATCCAATTATCATGTGCAGGTTGATGCGCCTATTGGTTCGTCTGACCATTGTTTGGTAAAATCCAGAGTGAAAGTTCAGCGCCCCGAGCGCTTGTCTCCTTCGGGCAAACGTAAGGTTTGGCATTTTCGTTCAGCTGACTGGGATGGTCTGCGCGAATTTTATGCCTCGTATCCTTGGGGACAGGTTTGTTTCTTGTCGGGTGAACCATCAGCTTGTGCCGATCTCGTGGCTGATGTCGTGTTGCAGGGTATGGAATGCTTCATTCCGTATTCGAATATACGCATTGGTGGTCGGAGTCGGCCCTGGTTCGATAAGACCTGCGCCGTAGCGGCTAATCTAAAGCTAGCAGCCTACAAAAACTGGACTGAGGCTCTCAGGCTTAAGGATCCTAATATTGCTGACTACAAAAAGAAATTCAATCATGCCTCCAGGTGCGCAAAGAAAGCTGCAGCAAAGGCAAGATGTTCCCATATAAGTCGGATTGGCGATCAATTAATTAGCTACCCGTCTGGCAGTCGTGCTTTTTGGTCGCTTGCTAAAGCTGCCGAGGGAAATTTTTGCCAATCCATGTTCCCATCCTTACGTAAATCCGATGACACTCTGGCCCACAGTGCGAAGGAGAAGGCAGATTTGCTGGGTTCTCTATTCGCCTCTAACTCGACTCTCGACGATGGAGATGCAGTTCCTTCTTTACTTCCGTACTGTAAAAATATTATGCGTGAATTACGCATATCGCAGCGTGCAGTACGGAAGGAGCTGTTATCTCTTGATGTGCGAAAATCGAGTGGGCCTGATGGCATCCCAGCAATCGTGCTTAAAGTTTGTGCCCCTGAATTGACACCTATACTCACGCGTCTTTTCTCATTATCATATGAAAAAAGCATCGTACCGTCATGCTGGAAGGTAGCCCACGTCCATCCAGTCCCCAAGAAGGGAGACCGAACTGACCCATCAAACTACAGACCTATTGCGATAACCTCACTTCTTTCCAAGGTTATGGAACGGGTCATAAACTCACAGCTCTTAGGATACTTAGAAGAACACCAGCTGATTAGTGACCATCAGTACGGATTCCGTCATGGACGATCAGCTGGTGATCTTCTAGCCTTCCTCACACATCGCTGGGGAGAGACCGTTGAAAGCAGAGGTGAAACTCTCGCTGTCAGCTTGGATATCGCTAAAGCGTTTGATCGGGTATGGCATAAGGCCCTTCTTGCTAAGCTACCTTCTTACGGACTTCCTGAGAGGCTTTGTATGTGGATTGGCAATTTTCTGTATGGTCGAAGCATAAAAGCCGTCGTTGATGGTGCTTATTCTGAGACCATGCCGATTAACGCCGGAGTTCCACAGGGATCTGTGCTATCCCCAACGCTGTTCATCTTGCATATCAATGACCTATTGCAAATCAGTAATATTCATTGCTATGCGGATGACAGCACGGGTGATGCTCATTACACAGGTCAAGCAAATGCCTCCAAGGCGGACATCGATGCTAGGAGATCAGAGCTAGTGTCTAAGGTGGAGCGTTCCCTAGAAAATGTTTCGGCCTGGGGTTTACGAAACATAGTACAATTTAACCCTACTAAAACACAGGCTATCGTTTTCTCGGCCAAAAAGTCACAATTTCCTGTTGCCCCGCTTTTTCAGAACATTCCCCTTACCTTGTCGAAGTCAATTAGCATATTGGGTGTCGACATATCTAACGAGGTCCAGTTTGGGAGTCACTTGGAATGCAAAGCAAAACTTACTGCTAAAAAACTCGGTGTACTAAATAGAGCCAAACAGTACTTCACCCCGAGCCAACGTCTGTTGTTATATAAGGCGCAAGTTCGGCCACACATTGAGTACTGTTCTCATCTATGGAGTGGTGCACCGAAATATCAACTGCAACCACTTGACTCCCTTCAGAGAAGAGCTATTAGACTTGTCGACGACCCCAAGCTAACTGATAAATTGGAACCTTTGAGTCTTCGTCGCGACGTTGGCTCTCTTAGCCTTTTCTATAGGTACTATCACGGGGAATGTTCTGAAGAGCTTTTTAACATCATTCCTCCGTCCCGTTTCTACCATCGGAACTCCCGACACCGTCAAAAAGCACATCCGCACATTATAGATACGTGGGCATCACATACTACTCGTTTCACACGACTGTTCTTCCCACGTACCTGTAAGATGTGGAATGATCTCCCACCTGAAACTTTCCCTGAAACCTTCAACCTTGGTAGCTTCAAACGAAGAGTAATGAGAGTGCTCACTAATAAGGGTAGGCAACACACCGGCAATACCTCTGGTTTTGCAGATGTCAATAGGCGGCGGTGACCACTTACCATCAGGTGGTCCGCTTGCCTGTTTGCCGATCTATATTATATAAAAAAAAAAAAAAAAAAAAAACTTGGGATTGGTAAAAAATGTTTAAGTCGCGTCAGGGCATCGACTGACGTATAACGTAGTAGCGTGATTCAGTATTCTGTGGACTGACGACGTCGATGCGTCAGGGTCTGTCCTAATCGTAAGTACTTGTACTATTCATTATTCTGTGTCGTAAGACGAAAATCCGTCAGATGTACAGCAGGGCGCTTGCGCGAGATGTCATTCCAAAATATTCAAAAATGACGTGTTCTAGTTTTCTTTTCTGCCGGCACTCCCGGAGTGCAACCCGTTGTTATTTTTTATACGATTAATATGAACACAGATGATAATAACTAGGAGACAAGAATAATTTATGAGCTGTATATGACATATGCATCAGTCTAGAAATGGGATTATCATCATAATATTTTTTTCAACAATAACAGCCTAAATATACCAACTGCGCTTTGCGGTATCACCTGCGGCATTTCAGGAATAATTAAAGATCGTTTAGAAGAAAATAAACTGGCCAAGTGCAAGTCGGACTCGCACTAGTAGGGTTCCGTACCACACTACAGTATTTTATAAGATCGAGCAAAAAATACCACTATCATTTTTCGCCAGCAAAAAATAATAATTAATAAACAATTTATTTCTTATAACGCCATCTAACGTCTAACAAAGGTGTTAGGAATCGACATTTCAATATAACGCCATCTGTGGGACGTTTACCTAACTAAGCGTTCATAGATGGCGTGAAATGCCGAAAAAAACACGTTTCTTGTATGTGGACCCTCTATTATTTTTAACTTTATTCTGTTTTTAGTATTTGTTGTTATAGCGGAAACAGAAATACATCATCTGTGAAAATTTCAACTGTCTAACTATCACGGTTCATGAGATACAGCCTGGTGACAGACGGACAGACAGACAGACAGACAGACAGACAGACGGACAGCGGAGTCTTAGTAATAGGGTCCCGTTTTACCCTTTGGGTACGGAACCCTAAAAAAGGACTTCAAAAGCCGCACCAGTTATTTTCAGCACAAAGTTTGAGGGGTTTATCTCTACATCTCTGAAGTTACTCATAAGATCTCGATGAAATTACAATAGGAGCAAACGGGAAGAAAACTCTCTCGAGCAATAAAGTAATACAATTTTTTATTTATTTTTGCGACGGAAGATAATTGACAAAGGTTCTGAGGTCAACAAAGAAATATGAAAAAAAATAATTTAGAACCTCCTTTTTTGAGGACGGCTGAAAAAGGTAGCTTAAGGTGCTTGTATTATTATTTATTCTGTACTTAAAGGTTAATTCAGGATAGAAGCTACATTCCATTCCGAAATGATCCAAATACTTTGTCTTGCCAAGTTTGCGTTTTTATAATATCGGTATTGAATAGTTGCACCTGCAGTTTCACACGCGTTAAAAGGTATTTATTCATACCCTATTCTGCCTTATTGGTTAGGTACCTCTACAATAAAAACTTTTGCATTTTAATATACATAATATAATCAAAAAGTATACTGTTGTATACTGTGATCCCTCCTTTGAGGGGCTTTTGGAAAGTGGCAACAGAAGGCAAGAAGATAGTGATTTATTATCGTGTTTTATAATAATTACGGGCGTCTGTGAGCGCTTTTGTACTCGCTCGTTCTGCTCAGCCCGCCCCGCTCAGATCATGTTACAAAGCGATTTATTTTAATTTCATTTTAATTAACGATAAGTTGAATAACTGTCTCTTAAAGGTTATTAATATTTAAGTAAGTAAGTACCAATTTTAATTTATAGAGATAAGATATCTATACTTAACATAGTATTACATATTACAAGTTTACTTTTAACTGGCCAACTTACATCATAATGTAAGAAATGTTTATTTTTCAATATTTTACTTTTCTCATAGGCTAGTGGACTACTAAGTCCGCGAAATGTCAAATATCATTTTTAGTTTAGGTTTTATTCCAAACTGACATAATACATATATTAGATTCTACTAATTTTATAAATGTACTTTGTCAGTATGCTTGTGTGTTTGATCCTCAATCACGCAAAAAAGGCTGAACGAGTTAGGAAACACATACGATTATATTGAATAATAATGCAAATCAGATAAATAAACAAAATCCAAGTCTTGTGCCGAGTTCCGCATAATGTCTGGTGGACAGTACTTATACATCTTACGAGTATCTACGGAAAGTTCTGTGCCAGCCAGAATGTAAGACGGGTTGGTTATAGTTGCGCTGTGAATTGGAATATAGTTGTCTTGTCCAGCACCCCGTCTCACTAGTACTACCGTCTTCCAATTACAGACAAACACGATGCCATCTTACAATTTTAGACCGCATCTTCACTTAACATCACGTAAGACAGACAGCAGTCAAGTGTTTGTCTGTCAGACATAAAAAAGAAACATGGTTTCGCGATGTAAATGATGAATGTAAATGAATCATAAAAGAAATTAAAAATGGTCTGAAATAATTGTACCTCATGTATTATACAAAACAAACTTATCAATGAAGTCATGAAGTTCTATAAATATTATGAAACTCATTAAGATGGCGTGTCTACTTTTTATATCTCAATGATACGATCCTTTACACACCTTTTATGTTCGCCTGGTAATAAAATGTCCCACAACGTAACTCGTTAGGGTGAATAAATTCACCAATGGTTATTTATTTTTCTTATTTATATTTACGATGAAATCAATTCATAGCGGCCATTTCAATTTATCGTTTGTTTTTTATGGCTTATATTTTTGCCGAAGAGATGATAAAAATTATGTGTTCTCTGTATTCGTGTGAAACGAGAATAACATCATTGTGTTTACACAGTTTGAATAAAACATTTTTATTTAAATTTGTTTATTACCTACGTAATTTTTTTTATTGTAAAAGAAGTTCTTTTGTAATGATAATGTTATCTAAAAAATAAAACAGTGTGGTACTCTGAATACGATAACGTCGGCAAATATAAATAAATAAATAGTAAAAAAATAATACAACAGAAAGGAAGAGTATTTTTTTTTGGTGATTTATAATTGCAACAAGCTAAGTACTTAACACTAAAATGGGACATAAACAGTACTAAGTATTTTCTCATTAGGAGTTAATGTGTGCAAACATTATAGTTTAGACCATACATAAATTTTCAGAAACTATTCCGTAAGACCTTTCTTTAGATACCAAACACGACAATAATTATCTTATATTTTTATAACTCTTTACATCTGCTAAAAGCCGCCATATTGGATTTTATAGCCCTCAAAAAGTGAACCCTTCTGAGGGCCACAAAATCCAGGGCCACAGTTTTTGTTATCGGCAGACATTATCGCTTACATCACACGAGCGCCGTGCTTAACCTGTTATCATAAACCATAAAAAAGAAAAAAATACAACCTAATTAATGATTTCAATTCTCGAAAAAAAATAGCCAACGTCACGTAAAAAGTGCTAATATCCAAGCACTGACCAATAAAATTACGAAACAACCGCAGTAGCCGGGGCATTCCATTAATATTCAAATATGATTCGAGCTCGGGACAGCTCGTTAATATAGTAGCTCGTAAATAGCTCTAGAAAGTGCTGCTTGTACGGCAATGAAACGCGAAGCTAAAAAGGCTCTAATAACTAGTGCCAGGTGTAATAAATATATTATTATTGTAGCTGAACGCGCACGAATACGATTTACAATATCAATAATATTCTTGAAGTTTATGTGCACTAAAATAATTATTGTGATTAAAGAAGTTGAGATATGTATTTGTATAATTTTTCAGCCATTTTGTGGCGTCCCGCTGCTTCACCAGCGTTAAAAAGATTCTATGGCCTAATTAATCCATAGTACGGGCTAGCCCTGTGCAAAATTTCAGCTAAATCGGGCCGTTTGAACGTGACGAAGTTGCAGGCAAAGAAATTATACTAACTCAAAAGTCAAAAGTACTACCTAGCTGACTTTCTCATTTATGATATTGGTGTTGTAGTAGGTTTAGTCATCACTCAGATTTATTGGACACATTTGAATAGCTTTAGGCGAATGAAGATTATGATTAAGATTGGCTTTGACATGAGCTGTAGAAGTATATGTAAAAATGCAATCAATTGAAAGAATATTAGAACCGGTATCATTATAACATTTATAACTCATGTAAAAAAACCTACTGTATGGCATGTTACAAAAATTGTTATTTATACGAGTAAAACCAGAATGCTTAATTTAGAAAAGTTTCATATAAATTGTTAATTTTCTAATGCTTTTATGTTTGTATTCGTTTTTCAATAAAATAGTACAATAATCAATTTCATCATTACCATAATAATGAATCACGTAGTTAATTGTTATTAATGTGATATTTCTTTGAGCATGTGAGCATTTGTTGGGGCCTAGACAAAGTAACTTTTTTTTATTAAGTTAAAAGGACCGAATTTTGACTCTGGTCCAGTTATAAGCACCCGAAAATCAAAACTGAGTTTATTGTTGCATGATTTTTGCATCTTCAAGTACTACAAGACTACAAGTGCAATTAAGTAAATAATTTCAGCTGTAAGACTGTATATACGAGTGTTGTTTACTCGTATTCTGTAATACTTGGAAATGGTAAAAACACGCACAATAAACTCACAGTTTAGATTTAAAAGTCGGGTGCCAATAACAGTGCCAAAATTTGGCCCTTTTAATACTACTAACTATTTTGGGGTTTACTCGTACGTTACGATTATCTCGACACGTTTAACTCCCATGACGATAAATAAATAGAGTTTGCCTTTGTCTAGGCTCGCAGAAATGTGTAGCAAAGTAGTCACATTCACCAGGCGTGCATAAGCGTGCAGAGATGGAATGGGGCGCTACGGTGCAGCGTGCGCTAGTACAAACTCACCACCTTCCGTCTCATGCCACACGATGCCTTCCAACGTGACCGAAGTACCAGGCTCGCAGGGGCCCAAGCAGTCCGGCTCCGTGATCGTGCCCACTGACGTGCCTACGCAAACTTCTGCTGTCTCCTGAAAATAACATACAACGTTTATTATTTCCTGGTAGAAAGAGGAAAACTGTTTTGTTAATTTTTTAACAAAAAATTTCACAAATTTTCCAGCATGTTTAACTAATTTATACAAATACATCCATTGCCGAAATTTGAAAACTTGATTAATGCTTAATCAGGTCAAAATCAAGATGATTAAGTTATAAATGTATGTGATATTCTTATTTCTTATATCTACCATTGAATTGTGAAGTCGATGCTATCGACATTAAAAACGATCCATACCTAAAATGACAATTATCATAAAAGCCCCCAGACATAGATAAAGTTCTCCCTATTCACTTATTATTCGTAAAACGTCTTTTTCTTCTTTTTCACTAATTATCTAAGCAAATAGGTATAGAATTGTTTTAACTTAATTATAAACGTTAAGTGATGCACGACTTAGCCCAACTGTAGATTGTCTTGAAGCTTGAAATTTTGTAATAAAGGGAGTAGTTATAACAACCAAAAGAAAAAAATTGTAATCATTCAACGAAAATAGAATAAGCCCATTGGCTACATACACTCTTGCTAAATGTACAAATTACTGTGCTTCATTTATAATAGAGCTTCGATAACAAAGTCTAGGGGAAATTATAAATAATTTGAGTTATCGAGTTTTTAACTTACTTAAAGTTTGAGTGAGGGAGGTTCTAATGGTCTAAATTTTAATATAGGTCGTTTCACATACACAATTCATATTTCTATTCATAGCAAACTTTTTGGATAACACTTAACACACTTTCTAGTACCTTTTCTGTGCTTTTACAGCTATTTTTTTTGAATGGCAGCTCATATCTTTTATTGAAATTTTTTAGCCAGCCATTGCTTGCTTTGAAGTTATAGATTCCCAGTGATTTAGCGAACTCTTCAGATTTCTCCTTAACCATCCGTCCACTAACACTAATGTTTTTATTTTGACACTGTTTAATCCATATAAATAAACACTGTTCTAATTGAGGAAACTTGGCAATTTTGCGTCTTTTACATAGAAGACTTTCTCCTAATTCTTGTTTATTAAATATTTCATTTTCTTTTTTCAATATGAGTGACAGTGTACTCTCGCATATTCCAAACAGAGCTGCAACATCTTTTCGTTTTAAGCCACTTTTCACTGCTTTGATTACTTTTAACTTCTCGGCGTATGTTAGTGTGTTTAATTTTCGTTTTGTACTCATTATACTAAGGTATTTTTTATTTTGTCACAATAAGGACAACAGTGCTTCTCGGAGAAATGGATAAAGCTTAATGATCTAAATGTAAAGGTTGCAAAGAATTTATTCACAATCAATAAGTCTACTCAGTCATTTGGTTAACACGTGTAAGCAAGAGGAACGGAATTAATTCCCGGAACCTGTTGTTTAGTACATTCGTTTGAAACGAGGTAGGTACTAATAGTGCGCAAGATAACAGTAAGGCAGTAACCCTGCATAACTCGAAAAAATCAAATGGACCTTTGTATCTCGAACATACCAATGTTTTATTTTACAACCTTTACAACTCGATTATTAGAAACTAACTACCTCTATACCTCAAAGAAAAATAAGTTAACGACTTTAATAATTGGCCGACAACTATTGTTTTTTAGAAAACAATTCTAAGAAATGACAAAAGAATTTATGACTGACGTTAATAGTAATGCTTGCTTACACGGTGTCAGGTGTTAAATTTTAGGTACTTATTAGTCTTGTTTTTGTTGTGAGGACTTACTGTGAGGACTTACTGATCAGATTCACTGATTATTTCGATTAATACAGGGTTGAGATTTTAAGTAATGGAGTAAGGGCTTGTTAGGAAGTACATTTTTTTCCAGTTTTGGAGGTTTTTGTTACTCTTATAAAAGGTGGACTTAAAGAGGTGCTACTGTATATTTATAGAAGTTTTTACGTTATCGAGGTTCTACGTAAATTCAAGAAGCGCTCAAATACTAACATCACCTAACATTGTAAGTGCGTTAGTAACTTTGTCTGAACCAAATTTATGACAACCGACTTGAACATAAATAGTTTAATTCTAATAGATGTTTGGGTTCAAGGAAATGGACCGGAAGCCATCTTCTTAGTTAAGATTAGCCTGTAAAAAATAAGAATTTAAGATGACTACCTACCGTCAGTTAAAGAGAGGTAGGTACTTGAATTGAATAAGATTATGTAACCCTAGAATATGTATGTGCGTACTTTTCACCACGCACATAAAAAAAATTAAAATTGCAAACTATGCACAGCACAGCCTGTGGTACAGCTAGTTAGCATACAAACAATAATTTAAATTGTAATGTAGGTGAGTACACAATATTCATATTTATAAATTACAATCTGTTACGCAGAGCCGATTGCGTATTAATAATACCAATTAACCGCGGAATATGAAAACCCGATGAAATTTCAATCGTCCAATTACGGACGAGCCGAATAAATAAACAATTCCTATTCATTTGAGTAAACAATATCGGTCCAACTTTCGTAATTGCGCACTGGACAGTGATAAATATTACAGAACAACCATTGTTGGAATATTTGCTTTTATGATATTATTTAGAATTACTTCAATTATTTTGTGTCTTTTTAACCGACTTCCCAAAAAAGGAGGAGGTTCTCAATTCGTCGGAATCTTTTTTTTTTATGTACTCGTATGTTCACCGATTACTCGAAGATGCCTGAACCGATTTGGAAAATCCTTTTTGTTGTTTCGATGGGTAACCTTCCCAGGTGGTCCCATTTAAATTATAACGAAATTGATCGAGCCGTTTTCAATATATCAACATTTGTATTACAATGCATTTGTATGTTTCGATGACATGATACTGGCTACTGGCTACTTTGACTAGCGCGAAGTTTGATGTCGGTTCTTTAAGTTTTTTAAACGATCTTAAATTATAGTGTGACACACTTTATATTTTTGTACATTGTTACATTCTAACCCCGTCGGTACGGTACTATGACATTTTGGATTGTGTATATAATTTAACAATGCATAAAATTACTTTAATCGATAGAATACTGCTCGTAGACTTTGGCCGATGCTCGTACCTTCTTGTTGTACTATTAATTATTCTGTGCTTCTACAGATATGAGGCTAGGCAAGCTACTTAGGAAGACAAGTTGGGCTCTGTAGACTAAAGTAACCAAGTCCTAACTAACTGCGGGCCATGTTTCTCGGAACCCGTGAAGAGGAGAGGGCTCCTCTTCGCGGGTTCCGTGTCTATGGGCCACTTGGCCTCCGCCTCGTCTGAATGTTGTCTTCAATTTCCAGTCCTGCACGGTTCCATCAGACCGCATCGGGACTTAACATTATCAGGTGAGGTAGCGGTCAATAGCTAGCATTAACAAACACTCTGTATTACCACAGACTAATTCCTACCCAGTTATTAATTACTACATGTATAGGTACTGTACAATGTTTGTAGATATGTTGTCAACTGTTACTTGTGTGTATCTCGAGGACTCGATCCAATTTTTTCTTTCCACACCATATAAAATAGGAAAGTTGGCAGGGATGATCAATTTATCACTTTCACTCATTAATCTCATTAACTCATCAGGATCTAGAGAGATCATTTTACTGACTCAGACCAAATAGGACTTCTTATTTGATCTGAGTTAACTGATAAATGAATGGGGCCTAAGATCACTAGGATACAGTTTTCTGCATATAATAAGCAAGGGATCCACTTATACAGAACGTAAAAAAAAAAATTAATAAATCGTAGATTGTCACCATTTTACGAAGACCCTTCTTGTTGATAAACCAATATTACCACAGATATATATGTGATTATTACCATTGAATACCATAGCGGGCGCACTGACGGGCTGGTCCTTGCGCCAGTAAGATAATATAATATATGACTATGCCCATAATTGAATTACACACGATCTCACTCTAAAATTCAGGCACTAAATAATATAGGAAACCCTCAGATGAAACAGGAAACTATTTTATGAACATAAAAAAAAGCATAATAACAGATTTATGTGCGCCTTTCACAATAGCCCTAAGGTGAAGGAAAAACATCGTTAAAAATCCCCACCCCCGCATGATGGTATGGTAATACACTATCTAGTGTCCGCCTGGCCAGCCACCACCTCAAGTTCAAAATCTGTCGCCAAACATCTAATGTGTTCCGGCAGCTTTCCTTAAAAGCCATTTCCCATTCTAGGCCTAGCGTGCTACGTACGATCCTTGACCGCATCATCACTTACCAACTACAAAAAACATGGTTTAGCATCAGATCAAATTATATTTAATTAAAACAAAGTTTTACAAACTGAAATCAAATTGAACACTAACACCATTAACGTCGCTAAATTAAATCGTATACATAAAACACCGTTCTCTTTGATCTCAATAGTCTCCATTAACCCAATTACTGGCACTAATATAACCATTATATACATTAATTAAACATTCATTTCGTATATCTAGTCTCGCTGTAATAGCTATAATAATAACAATTTGTATTTACGTCGATAACCATTTTAAATTTCGTGGAATATTCTGATTACTCGTATTAGTTAATTGGTTTGCTTCAGTTAACCCTCCGCGATCCAATACGGGTCTTTATGTCCATCATAAATAGGATGATTATGTGACTATGATACTGCTAAAATAATATGATCTTTGATTTTATTAGACACAAATGTGCCAATTTATTTGCCGTGTATTTGACAATCATTATTAGTGAATGTAATATAAGTAAACATATTGAATGCAATGAATGATATATAAACACTTTATTGATCACCAGTTACATAAAATAATTAGAATTAAAACAATTATTTCAAATAGAGGCCTTGAGTGGCGTAATCGGGAGAACGGTCGGCTTTGATGCCGTGGTACCGAGTTCAAACCGCCGTGCACCAATGGATTTTTCTATCGAAAAATGTATGTGCGCTTTTCACAGCGGCCCTCCGGTGAAGGAAAACATCGTTAAGAAACCAACAACCCCCTCATGGTGGTAGGACACTATCTAGTGTCCGCCTGGCCAACTACCACCGTCAAGTTAGAAAATCTGTCACCAAAACATCTAATGTGTTCCGGCAGTCATCCTTGAGAGCCAGTTCCCATTCTAGGCCTAACGTGCTTACCATCTTCGACCGCATCATCACTTACCAACAGGTCAGATAGTGGTCAAACGCTAGCCTATAAAGTATAAAAAATAGCAGTGTCAATGGGCGGTCTAGTCACTCATATGGTTCTCTTCCAGTCATCCAAATGATTAAATTGCATAAAATTGTGTACACAAGCAAAAATCAGATATTATTATATATATATAATAATTGGTAGACTTGGTAGAGGCCGACCTACGCGAACGTATCACGACCAAATCGGAGACGTTTTAAAGAAAGGCCAATTCAAAATATACCTATAACCGGCGAGCATGTATGTATGAATACATATGAATGCGCTCATGAAAGTGGAAAAAGCGAAGGAGGTATGTCAGGATCGTAGCATGTGGAAAGAAGTAGTCTGCCTACCCCAACGGGAAAGAGGCGTGATTGTATGTATATATTTTATACAAAAATCTTATTCTTAAAACGGGCAAAACAACTGTTTGGAAAATATCTCTAAACTCCTCCAGGATATTTATTACATCTTTCATGCCAGTTGGCTCCGGGAAGCGCTTGTAACGATTGCGGTACCCAGCCACTGGGATTGCATAAATGCAAAGAGCGTTTACGGCGTAGAATAATCAAATGAAGCCATTTACATTCAGCGCCTGGTACTAGAAAGAGACGGCAATATACGACTACAGCGCACCCACCTAATAGCATTACAAATTGTGAAGTATAGTTCTCGAGCTGGATTCGAGAGATTGTCGACTTCCAAACCGTAATATTGGAAAAATAACAAAATTTTATGCGATTCGACAGGTATTATTGCCGCACGATAATCTTTTCATGTTTCGTGCCCGACAAGGGGAGGAATCCGAGCAATAACTATATCGATTTAGAATCTGTTGATATCAGTATTATACAAACAGTTTTGCTCGTTCAGTTTTTAATAAAACTTTATCGTAGTTTCGAAGGCATATGCACGATAGAATAAAGTTCTCTTTCTTTAACACTTATAATTAATTAGGTTATGATTCCTAAAAATCAATTATTATAGAGATTTTGTTAGTCAGATAGTCAGATCATTATACATATATGTTTTAGGCTGATTCGACCTATGCTTACGCAGTTCAATTAACTTAGACAATTCACATTAAATAAAACGCGGTTATAAGAACATAAACAACTGTTTTGAGACCCTACTTTATTCGACGTCTAATCACGTTTACAGATCAGCGTAAAGTGCCAACACTTTACGTAGTAAATGTTTATTCAATAAACTTGAGTTTATCTGACAACATATATATAAAAATATTTATTTTGCAAGAATCTATAAGATGAAGTCATGTTTAAATATTTGCGTACGATAACAGCAGATAATCTATAGCAATCGTGCCCACGCGGTGCCTATAAATAAAATTAAACGCTTTATTGTTAGTCGAATGACAAATGCGCTATCTTCTACGCCGCCCACAAGCGTGCGGAGTCACACGCGAGACAATTCTCTTTTTGATATACTATCACCACAAACATATTAATGCTTAGACACGCCATATTGCTATTAAAACCTTTATGGGTGGCTCTGACGACACAAATCGACGGAGAGGGACGCATCCATACAGTTAATGTTAGAGGGGTCGCCTAAACCCAACGCTTTGTAGGTGACTGCAAACAAGAGGGGCATCCGTTCAGCTGCTGCTTTATCACAACTAACGCACGAAAACTCAGAAAAAATATAGTTCGCATCGAATTTCAATAAAAGGCAACGAACGCCAGCGGCATATCGAACGCAAATAACAACGCCGGGTCGGTGCAAGCGAAAACAATGGAGAGTAAATCAATTTGAAACCGACGGGAACAAAGCCGGAGAGATTGTAACGAACACCCGATGCGCCTACTCTATTAAGACGATAGGACCGTTTCAAGATCTTTTGCGACGTTACACGGAACTAATTTGTAGTCACGTCGACTCGAACCTCAAAATGAACGTATCCACGACACCATCCCACACGGCTAATGACTCGAAACGACGTCTCCTCAGTTCGCACGCTGACTCATAATGGCATCGTTTCCAAAAGTTGTAACAGTTTAGGATCCCGGAGAAGTGGATCCGAGTGGGAATATTTGGCAGCGTTCGGGTAACGATTTCCAACTGTGTAACCGAATTACAATCCACTAAACCGGAGAAACATACGTCATTAAAATAATTTAGGGAAATGGCACGTTTTAGTGCTCGCGTTTATGGCGGTGGTGGATAGCAGTCGCGGCGTGCCAGGAGTAATAAATACCGGGGCGGGGCCGGCGCCCACCATCTTGTTTATACACCACCTACCCGGGACGGAACATTAATTTTCTGCTATGCGGAATAAGTGGCGACAAAGAATGTTCGTGTCGGCTAATAGGCCAGAACACGTCGGCATTACAGCTTGTGGCAACCGCTGCGGACTACAAACATCTTAAGTTTATTGTTATGGATGGGAAAATAGAAAGGCTTAGCGTGATTTTTTTTCATTGCACCTTGCGGCTTGACTGATATTACTAATGAAAAGTTTATATCTGCTACATTGTGTCACGGAAAGCCCTGAACATGTTCAGTCGCGTAATAGGTAATATGTATTGTTTTCATATCGTCACAGAATAATGAATAGTACAAGTAATATCGTGTAGCACAATAGCGTGCAAAATTGGAATATTATCCACTCAATTGTTATATTATAACTGTTATATATTTCGGTAATAATATCAGCTGAATTTCACTTCATAACTTATGATCAAGGCAACACAGACATTTTAGTATGTTACTAATTTTAATTCTGGCAACAACCACTTCGCGGGTAAACAAAAATACATACAAATTATTTTGACAGGAGCGACCAATAAAAAAGAAAAGTGTTAAACTTGTAACATTAAGCGACACGGATTTCGTTAATATTTTCCTCATGGCTTTATTCGTGCAGATATTGTAAACAAAGCGTTGGACAGTGATTTATCACAGGTCGGGCCCATTAGTCCGCATTATAAGCTATCGCGATCCATTACGCGCCTTTTAAGTCGCGTTTGAGAATACAATAAAATGGCCGATAAAATTGTCTTCACGTCCCGTCGTAAAACGCCGTCTGTAGACAGTTGGACATAAAGCTTGGAAGGGTCTAAAGCTTTCTATGCTACTGCATAATAAAATCTAAATAAATGTACCTACGGGATTGAAGTTCTTGAACAGTCTAGCTAGATGCTGAACATTTGTGAATCTAAACACGCAAATTTAAAGAGACATTTTAAATGTGTATATAAATATATATAGGCTACAAAAATTACAGAATTCCTTTCGTAAAAATAACCTAGCTTATCTGAATGGATAGTTAGATTATAATTAGTTACTATCATATGGCGATACGAATATATCTGAAGATTACCGACACGGGGCTTAAGTTTCCAGTGTATAAATCAAGCATTATCATAACAACTACCGAAACAAAATTATTAAGTACGTATTTTCGCTACAATTCTCAATCTTCAATAATGCCGTGTTAGATTATTCAGTCTAATTGCAGAGCGGCCCGCTCTTGTCGTAGCGTCGTAACCAACAATTAGGTGACGCTTCGATGAGCGGGTACAAAAGACCCCGCGCGGGTAAGCGAGGGTTGATTTTAAGATTGCTTCTGTCTGCTATACTAAAATGAAATAGCTTTTTATTGTGTGTTTATAATGTTATTTGTTTAATCATTGGTAATATTAGTAAGAACCTATTTACGAGTACTGTTGTAAGCAACAGAATAAAATTGATATCTTTGTGTATACCTAAACGTGCAATTAGAACTAGTGTAGTATTTTCAGACTTTGTTTCGGTACCAATTAATATCCATAAATCTAAACATGTAGGATTTTTGTAAGATTATTAAATTTTAAGCATAGTCTTTTAAAATTCAATTAGAACTTCGAGCGACAAAGCCCGAAGAAATCTGAAAAACTTAAAGCAATTCCCCGTTCAAAACGACGTATAAATTGTATTAATAAATTAGGCAGCCCTACAGGACCCTACTCAGGGTTGACACGCAGTAATTAACTTTGCACAATTCGATTGGGCCCGACGATATTCGTTTACCAACCCTTGTTATTCCCAGCGTTTTAAGCTTATTATTTCTGGATTATATGAGCCGGCTATTCCCTTTTCGTTGACGTGTTATGAATATTTGATGTGTGGCATTATGCGCGAAGATTTTAAGGGTTCTTTGGAGGTGTGGAATATCGAATATTTTATATTACACTCGTATGATGTTAGAATCACAACGTGAATTCGAAAAGAAAGTAGCATTCAAATACATAAATTAATATGATAAATATGTTAGGTAATGCTAGAATTGCATTTAGTCGTTCAAGAACTCATATTATGTATATCAGTGTTTTTCAACGTGTGGGTCGCGACCCCCGATGGGGTCGCGATGCCTCTATAAGGGGGTCGTGAGGGGTCGCAAAGCCTCAGTAAAAGAAAAAAAATTAAAATGTACGTTCATAAGGAAATTATTAACTAAAGAGAATTAGTAGGTGTTGTAATTGAGACGGAGTGAGAGCGCATACAATATTTGTTTATGAAGAAGAATGTGTAATGTGTTTTCTGTACTGCCACGCAAGCGAAGCCGCGGGCAGCAGCTAGTAATATAATAAAATACAGATTATAAACAGTGCAGGAAGGGGGTCGCGATTTTTTTTTTATAATAAGGGGGTCGCGTCATAAAAAAGGTTTGAAAACACTGATGTATATAAACCGTCTTTACAGATTAGGTATAAACAAAGTCGCTTCTCGCCATCCGTCTCTCTCTCAGCTGTGCGCTTAGATCTTTTAATTAAATCAATAGATAGAGCGATTCAAGAGGAAGGTTTATAACCAGGATTAAACGCGAGCAAAGCCGCGGGGCGCAACTAGTAATAATTATTAGAAACATAAGGTTCCTGTCAAATAATAAATGAATAGACCTATGCTCGGTTATAGCTTGGTCGTTTTAAACTAGGTACTTTAACCGACTTCCCAAAAAGGAAGAGGTTCTCAATTCGCCTGTTTTGTTCTGCTTGTTTCCTCAGACTACGTCAATTATGGTTAATAATTTAGATGGAATTTTGTTTGAGAGATTATGCTTCTTGTTTGGTACTCGTACCATTGTAATTTTATCGACGTCTGATTAGTTAAACACCTAAAACTTAGTACTGAAAATTACTAGCGCAGCATTTGAGGTCATTTTTTTTTGTTTTGCAAAAACTATTAATTATTCTACATTCAGTAACAATATATAAATCATTAATATGATGTAAGATAAATAACCACCAATCCTGCAAAGTGCATACTTTGCACAAAATACAAATTTTACTCACAGCCTCTCAGCATGCTCAAATAAAAACAAAGCTAAAAACTTTTTTAAACACAAGCTTTTTGTAACAAAGCAAATTAAATAAAAGCTTGTAAAATACATTTCAAAACAATAATCAAAATTGATAGTCCACTATACAAAAAATATTTCAGAATTCAGAGTTCACAAAAGCTATGAAAAGCTTTTTATTACTACAGCAATAATGCCAGAGTGCAGCCGTTTGAAGCAGACGAGTTTAATTAAAAAATGATAGTTATATTCGTTTAAAATTGTTGTTTATAGCTGTTGTTTACGTTTCAAATGCTAACAATAGCTGAAAATGGAAAAAAATCATAAAGTACATATGTTTGTCTACTTTTAGGCAGCTTTAAGCCCACGGTTAATGTACTACTTACTATCATCTATCGATGTTTTTGAGAACAATGTAATAAAAAGATATGAATGAGATACACACCTCAAACTTGGTACTGAATTGAAGTCTGTTCTTTTACTTTTTACAAGCTTTATCTCTACTTCACGGCGAATTTATTTGTCCGTCACAAATCTTGCGATTGATTTTAGGGCAACTTCCAGGGGATCGATTGAGCTGAAATTTGGCACACACGTGTAAATTGCGTGACAATGCAATATTATGATAATATGGTGCTGATCTGATGATGGAGCTGGAAGGTGGCCAAAGGAACTCCTAAACTATTATATATCCTAAATATTTTGCATGGTGGTAGGACACTATCTAGTATCCGCCTGGCCAGCTACCACCCTCAAGTTAGAAAATCTGTCGCCAAACATATAATATGTTCTGGCAGCTTTCCTTGAGAGCCAGTTCCCATTCTAGGCCTAGCGTGCTTACCATTTTCGACCGCATCATCACTTACCAACAGGTGCGATAGTGGTCAAACGCTAACCTATTAGATATTTTTTTTAAAACTACTCATGTCATACCCGTCGTGTTTGGGCTCGTTGGATTTGTCTTGGCCTACTCTGGCCCTAGGTTATGTAAAAGCTTGTGTTTAAAAAGTTTTTTTAAAAATATTACTTGTTTAAACGATCTTATTGGAAGTCGGTTGATCTCTTTTGGTAAAATGTAGCTAGAAATCAAAGCTAGGAATATTTTGTGATGCAAATTACAAATAACTGACGCAAATAGAAATATGACCCTTCAAAAATTTCAAAGAAAAAATTAAAAGGCTTATATGTATTTCTTTTTGCAATTGTTTTGCCAAAAAAGCAAATGATAGGGACGTAGCTATAGCAGACCTAGATTTTTTGTAGAAACAAATTTTACTCTATAAGCATTTTCCAGGCAGGAAACGGTGGAATACATTTGTATGGAAAACTGCACCCCGCGTTTGCTCTTAATCACCCAGCTGAAAAAGATAGAAGTGTTCGAAGAGCGCTTTTAATTTAATCATCATTATCAGCCGATTTCCGTCCACTGCTGGACTATGTACATATAGGCCTCTCCAAAATGTATATCCAAAATGCATACTAAGTAATTAAAAATAATTATAATATAAAAACATAATAAACAAACTTTAAGAATAAATACTTAAGTAAATAAATCTTTAGAATATCTCTAATTAGCAAATGCGCCAAAAATAAAGAGCAGAACAACTTGCCTATGTTATTAATTGTGTAATTTATTACAAGGCAAATGTCAAATTATTGCTTTAAAATACAAATTATATACATATTAAAACAAAAATTGAAGTTTGTTAATTGCTTTAGCTCCGGTATACCTAATATCGACCATCCTAAAAATAATAATAAATGTGATACAATACAATAATGTGATACAATACATATAAAATAAAATAAACTTTATAATAATTCCCAATATGTTAAAATAGTGTACCTAAATAATTGAATATATACTTTTAATTTTAATTTTTGTGTCTTAGGATTTTAAATTTGTAATTTTTAAAATTGAATAAATGAAATGAATAATGGAATATGTTTCTTGTTTGTAAAGAGCGAAAAACAAGCATTAAAATAAAGCGCATGTGACTCAGAGGCTGGGGAGGCCTACCTAGTCCTACTACCACAAGCCCTAAAACTTTCTGAATTCTATACTATACTTCAGTATCTGTATCATACATCTCTATATATATAATAATAAGAATAGAGCTGAAATGTTCGCGTGATTTAAAATTGTTTTAATAGCATTATAGGCCACTATCCACTATCACCTGTCGGTCATATCGAGTTCACACTGGACGATTTTTGTTGTTTAACTTTCTAGGGATGTAATTTTCTTTCGATTCCAATGACTATTAGTGTCGAGTCGATACTTTGGAATCGATACTGACTAGGACGACTAGGTACCGATTAAAAGTACTTGACTCGTTACTCAATTATTTGTCTCGGGAGAACATTTAGGCTATAGAGTGATAATAAGGTGTAGAATTAAGCCAATTGATTGAATAATCAAGCGCGATTTAATTGATAGAAAAGTATCGAATGAGTATTTGTTGTAACTCGTATCGTACATATCTAGGAAGTTGAACAAAAAATCGCTTGGTCTGAACCTCGTATCAGTGACGATGTGGTGGAAGATTTAGACGTACCTAAAGATAGCTTTGTTCTTAATTTTTAAGCCACAGATTCATATACGCTTACCTACATACGTAACTAACTACCTGTCTATAGGTCCAGTTTCAACGTTATCCAAGGTCTTTCCTAAAGTTTGAAATTACATACATGTATTTATAGTGGTGAACGTATGTATTATTTTACCTTTAAATTGGCTGTATTAAAACATGTTAATATAAAGCTATTAGCCTCAGTTATCGGCAGCATCTAAATCAACCTCTCTTTATTGCCATATAAAATTCATCGCGTTATTTTATTTGATTGCTGCTCGAACCGGTCTCTGTCTAGCTAGCATTATACTATTAACGTCATGTTATGCCTTTCATTCCATCAATTTTGAAGAGAGCTTGCTGTAAATAAATTACAAGGCATCTTACAGGGCGTCTAACTTTTCATTCATAATTAAGTTTGATTTATAAACTAAAACAACCGACTTCCATGACCCGGGAGTCAGTTTCAGTAGTTTGAGACGTTTATCGTCATATCTCTGGAGATAATTAATTGTCAGAGCTCAATGAAATTACAATGGGACCACCTCGGAATTATAAATATTTTTTAATGTACTACGTTCACCGATTACTCAATAACGGCTGGCTAGACCGATTTAAGTAAAGTTTTTTTAGAAATTTATTTTATTGGTTTTTTGGAAAGGTATATTTTCTATTCTAGGTAGTCCCATTTAAATTTCATCAAAATATGTTCCGTATCTCCAGTGATATGGGGATAAACACCTTAAACTCAGTACTGAAAATGACTAACTAGCTAGGCATTTGAGTTGGTTTTTCTTGTTTTTTAAACGATCATAAATTACCTACCTTCTCAGACATTAGTCTGAGTCTACCTTACCATAATTATTTTCAGGTTGTTTACCTGCATACCAGCTCTCATATATTATTAAATTCAATCTGCTTTTACACAAAAATCACTGGAATGGCTTATTTTGATCAAGATTAAATTTAAATCACAAGATAAAATATGATAGTAATAATCTACAAAATGAGCGATAATGTTCTACGGGTGCGAGATAATTGGCTGAGGTGCTTTATGAACTCATTAAGAGCTTCCGTTACGTGTAAATTCCATAAGATTTTATATGCCAGTGAATATATTAGCACCAACTTCGAGACTTGCTTTGCACTGGATTCAATCACGTCTAGTGAACACATTGTTGAGGTTATAAGTTTTATTTGTTTAAAGCCATAAACACTAAAGCTAGGGTTGCTTAGAAAATCAGTGCCGTCATATTATAGGGTTATACTTTACGGCTGCTATATCATTTAGCAGCCGTAGTAATATATCTTCTAATGACAGCACTGAAAGTTGTCTATAGAAACAAGATGGAGTGATTTCTTGGTGTTTGATAATGTAACGTCAAATAGAGTTGACTGACTGACGTCTTTTGACGCAACGCAAATTTGAGCATTGTGGTAGATCTCAGATATAATTGAAATGTTTGTTTATTTCAATTAAAATTATATGTATATATGCATGTATGCATATACTTTCAGTTTTTAAATGTCGATAAAGATTATTTATATGATTATATATTACCTATTAACAAGATATTAACTTGCTATATAATCAAAAGTACTATAAAACACACACAAATTAAAAATATAGTCTTTTAAAGTTACACAAACAATAACGCTATTTGATTTTCTACTAAGATCGTTTTATTCGTCGACATTTTACGATTTCGTTCGCCCAAAAAGCTGATAAAAGTCTTTTCAGTTGTTTTATCTAAGGCTGTGAGGTACTCAGAACCCAAAGTGAGCTATGTGACACAGCACAGCTTCACAGCGAAATTGCATTGAATCTAGGACGCCTTTATAGCAAGGCAAACTGCACTCTAGTTTTAACTTTACCACACGGCACGGGCGCACAAAAATTCCTCGTTGAAATATTCTCGTCGCATAATTTGCTTCCTAAGTTTGAGAATTGTTTATGCAGCATTTGGCTATGCTATGAGGTTTTACCTGCTTTTATGAAAGGTAATCTATATTTTTAGGACCTTTCTGGGTCATATTTTAGAGTGCTGTGTACCTTGAAAGGGAAAAGGAAGATTACATAGTTTTCAGTTTATCTGTCTGAAGACTCAAGACCCAGGCATAGAAAAGATAATAATACTATACCCAGGAGCGCCTTGAGGTTTTTTTTTTCTTTGTGCATATCCTACTACTTCACTAGATTTTTCTTTGTGAGCTAGTCATTAATGTAGAAGACTGAACTGAAGTTAGTAATCATAGCGAAGCCATATCCTGTTGGTTAACGGTTCACTACATAACTAGTTAAATTAGTTATAGTTAACATAATAACTAGTATACATATCTTAGTGACAGTTGTTCAAAGTCCACTGCTCAATCAATATTCAGTTCGCAACTATAAAGAAGTAGTATGCCCTGTAATTTCTCTACATTTTCTTCCTACTAATGCGGGTAATTGCTAGCAGAAAGATTAAATACATAGCTACTATAGTTAACATTGTAATACTAGTTGCTATGAATGTATTTAAATGTATTATAGTCGTTCAAAGTCTACTGCCGAATCAATATTCAGTACCGCAATACACATAATTTTACGTTATCTGAGAACCTGAATAGGATAATAATTTGTTAACGTTACTGCAAACGTTATAAGGTTTAGTTAAGTATCTACTTTATACTTGTAAGGTAGGGGACAAATTAGTCAAGTTGTCAAGCAATGCCGTTAAAGAGGAAACAGGACTGCAGGGCGGATGTATGTATGTGTACCCACTTACTGTACTGTACATCTGTATCGAACGTAAAGGCACCTTTAAACAAGTTTGGAAAAAAATCTAATTTCTCGGATGTAATAGTGTGGTGCTGCTATTATTGCCTTTTGCTTATTGTGATTTCTCAGGATATGACCATTAAAAGTATTTCGGCTTAAGAACATGGAAAGTATTGTGTATAGAAAACGAATGCAAATTTGTTTTCAAAATAACAGCAAAATAACCAATAATAACGAAAAATAACTCGCAAATCATCAATCAATATAATCCCTATAAGACACCATATCGCCGCTTATCTAGCAAGCTGTCTAATATGAGTGAGTACATTGATTGATTTATCATAATATAATACAAAACATTCATAGCAAAGTTTGTGTCTTTTAAATCAATGCACAGTAATATATAAAAGCAACTCGGTCTCTCTGTCCTTTCTGTCTATTTGGTAAGTTTGAAATAGCTGAAATTGTGCACACGGTTAGCCAGTCCAGTACCTTCGGTAGAATAGAATGGGACAAATGGAAAATTCTTATCGCGGGAAAAGCCTCTAAGGGCTACTAGTAAATATATATATATATATATATATTCACACGAATTTTGCGCGTGAGATGCGAGAATACGGAATTTGACTGTATTAAAAATTTATTTCAAAACCTATATTGATTCTTAAAACTGGGTAAGTACAAAATTAATGCCCAGAATTTGTATGATATAAAAAAATAAATAGCTTATTTTTCATCGCTATAACTCTTGGGACTGCAAACGCTCTACGGCTCTACCAATGATGGCGTCTCTGATGACGTCACGTGCACGTAAGACAACACCACTTCCACAAAATAAGAATGAAATTCCAAAATATACAAATAGTTAAAAGTTGTATATTGTTGAAACAATACGCGATTTTAAATGCATTGAGAAATGTTGTCAAATACCCATTTGTACATCGTTTGAAACTACGAATAAATAGTGTATGAATCAGCCTTTATTCTCCACAGGCCATTGAGGCCATTCTCCTCATTCTATCCACGACCCACAATGACAAACCAATTAGTATTGTATCGATGTAATAAACGTTCCGATAAAATGTTAAAAGACTTACGAGCTCCTATTTAGGTATAATAAAGTTTTATAGCTTCAATGTCAAACGCGCGTGAAATATCACAGATTTTCTTATAAAGTTATTATATTTTTACTACTTTGTCTGACTTATTTGAAATGAACATTAAGAAAAGGTACATTTTGCGTAAGCTATAGGTATATGGGATGTTTATTACTTTGCCATTTGAAACTAATTTACATTTTGGTTAGATAGATTGATATTAAAATAAAACTCGACTTATTTTAATTATTTTCAATCCTAAATTTTCTGACTCCATTTTCGTACAAAAAGAATTTTATTTCCATTGATGAGTATGAACAGAGATAATTATCGTTCCTCTATTTGAGTTCCTCTAGGTGAATCATTTTCAAATCAGGGGTCTAGAAAAGTGGAAAAATCGTGATAGAAAAATAGTCTTATGGGGTTGATCATAAGACGTATTAATAAGCTAATCTCTCGGTCCTTCACTTGACTTGGAGAACTTATATTCGTTAAAATAGGTAATTAATTTCTAATCCAAAAAATATCTTCGGAGAAATCGGTACCGTGCATTTAAGTGGTGGTATTTTTTACTATATTTTTGTTTATTTCGTTCTAAATCCTGTCCAAATACGAGTCCAACTCAACTTGATCTTTTTTTAATACAGGAAAAAGGCTAACATTCTATTAACCGCAAATCTAATTACGATCTAGAAAAGCAGTAACAGTCGCTGGCAAAAGCTAGTATATTTACCCGCTCTTAGTTCACAGTTGACACTCACTACGGCCGTCATTCGTCCCCCGAAACACGCGAATTCAGTTAAGTGCTTTTCCTTTTCTATTTTTACGACAAACCGTGTTTTATACTTGTTCTGATTACGAGCTGTAGACACGAGAAGGTTGTTAAAACTAACTACGAAAGTTAAAGCTACTTGTATAAAAGAATCATTAAACTCGCTTCTAACTAGTAGAAATAATGGAGCCATTAGGGAAGTTTATCTTTACATACTACTTAGATTTTTATTTTTCTGGAAAATAATATTCAGAAAAGCAGCGCCTAACCGACACTAACCGTCACATAGCAGCCGTAATATAGTAAACGTAGTCTATACAAATGAAGTACAATAATTGGGCAAAATCTAAATTACTAAATATAAGCTATTTTACTTTTGTATGAACAATTAAGCACGCCAGTGTTTTCTGTAGAAGCAATATTTTTCACTGTTATAATGTTTTATTTTTATCTTGTGGTGAAATAACTTCGGCTATAACTTTGTAAAGTTTTCAGCTGTCGTCAGTTTCGGCTCGACAAAAATTTCATTCCACTATCGCGAACCCGCACAAATTTTTTTGCTCAGACATTCTTGTACTGGATATGAATCTGAAATATCTAGATTTTGCGATAAAATATTCTTCAAGTTGCTTTAAGAATATTATTTTAATAACAGACACCAGCTGCGTCATTTGCGCACGTAAAAAAACTTTCTTATTATAATACTATCAGTGCCCCGCGGAGTCGCCCACGTTAAAAAGTAGCCTAATATCCATAATACTGGCTATCTCTGTGCAAAATTTAGCTAAATCAGTCCAGCCATTTGACCGTGAAGAAGTCATCGCGGTAATGTTATCTAAAAGATCTAAAACATCACCGTGCTACTGTTCACTACTTATCGAATCGAATCCTCCCAAACATACCTAAGCAAGATAATTTTTTTCCAAAGTCGGGTGCTAAGTAGTAGACTAGACACAGGTCCCACAGATTAATTACTTCATCGGTCATACTACATCGTGTTTATAATTAAAATATGTTTTACTACATTAACTATAACTGCACTTTTAAACTCGTCGATCCTAAATTTTAATCCAAGTCGCACCAAAAAATCTAATTATCTCAACTTTACGATCAATCTTTGAATCTTTCGGTTTTTTCAAGTCCAATCTTCTTTCAAGTTATCAATGTTATCTTACTTACATTCGAAGTTTCATTCGATGTTGTTCAAATTGGATTTTCTCGTACCTACAGAGGTAGTGGACTTACTCGTTGAGTTATTTATTCCCGGGGTACCCTTTACGAGCGCAATATCGGCTTCATTGCCCGCCTCGAGCCCTCGAGGGCCGCCTTTTGTACCCGCCAATAAAACTATCAAATTAAATAACAATACAATCGCCTTTGAGAGCAGCGTGCAGAAAAGGTTGGTTTTGCAGCCTATATTGAAAGTATATGCTTGGTTTTAAAATAAAGAATATATGAGTATTCAATTAAGTTGTTTTTGTTTCTTTGATTTGCCACTAACATCTGTCCTCAAATTGACCTTTCATCCAATGCACCAATTGTTCTTAATTTTGCTTTATATATAGCAAAATTATTCGTAATTTTGCTTTTGTTTCAAGGATCGTTTGCACTATTGTATAATGATTGTTATGTAAGCATTATTCATTTATGTAAAGTATTCTATAAAGTGTTTCTTTTCTATTCTACGGGAACTTTATAAAGCAAAATACCTCACCGTACAACGGAAAATCACTTATAGGGCATTTGACCCCAAGATAATAATTTCTTGAGATGACATGACATGTCAATTGATTTGAGATAGGAGTAGAGGCACAAATATGTATAGTAATACCAAATACTTCTCTGTTATTTGAAGGCGAATAGTATATAATACCACAAGACGCTGCTTTTATCTATACAATACCTAAAACAAATATAAAAGGCGCAAGTAATTCGACTTCGCCGCTAAAATCTCGAAAAACAACTTTATAATGGTCGACGAAGCCGTAAAAGGCAAGTTAAAATTGTCGAAACGAATGCTGGTTAAGTCCATTTGCGAATGAGCCACGAGCGAAACACGCCATCCAATTTTAATATTAGCAGAAAAGAAACTCTTGAATTTGCTCTGGAAAAGCTCGCGGCGTAAATATTCATGAACTTGTCTCATATAAATATTATACCACTACGTTAATGAAACAAGATGCTGCGAGTTACGAGTTACTCCAAGGGCTCAACGAAAGCTGAAATTATTCTAGCCGCATCTCGCTCGCGACTCTTGGTCTCCGCTATTATTTTAAATGATTTTAAATTGTGTACCCGAAACAATAACAAGTTGGCGAGATGATTACCAGATCCAACGTCGAGAGCAGAGAACAACTGAGTCCAAACGTTCGGCTTTGTCGGCGCTTCAACAATTTCTTACAAATAAAACGGAACGTGAAAATCATAACGCAACAATAGGCCGTAATGAAATCTCTTTTTTACGGCTCACGGGCTCGCGGAGCGGAGCAATTTTAACCTCATTTTCATTGAAATTCACATTTCATCCGAGCAACAAAAGGGTTTGGCTCTTTGCGAAATGTCAATTGTGAAGAGGGTATAC
This sequence comes from Cabera pusaria, assembly GCA_954871355.1. Taxonomy (NCBI): domain Eukaryota; kingdom Metazoa; phylum Arthropoda; class Insecta; order Lepidoptera; family Geometridae; genus Cabera; species Cabera pusaria. The sequence goes on from OX940902.1 coordinate 17,919,401, forward strand.
TACGGCCCGTGATGTTATCCTGGTTCTGGCGGACACATGTACGCGGCGTGCCGTGACAAACACAGCTCACACATACACACACGCTACTGTTTATGTGTGTCTATGTGTACCTCCTGTGTACGAAAACCCACCGGCTCCACTGAATAATGCATGAGCAGCAACGAATGCTTTAAAAAGTTAACAAGGTTTTCCCGTGCTTTTCTTTGTTCTGCTACTCACAGGAGAAAAAACAAATTGCTTCCACCAGAGTTCACTGAAAAATTTGATTTACTTTATCTCTGTCTCTGTTTTCTCACCTATTGAATATCTACTTAGACGATATTCTTTAACACAAAGGTCCTCAGTACATTTACGTGAAAACCGTAGAATGCTCGACGATACGTAAGCTCGTCTCATGAATAAAAAATAGAATCCACATTATAGCTCAAACGAATAACAAAGGCACACAAATACATGAATAAAAAGAATAAACGAATAAGATTTCATACGAGGATCAGACAGGATAAATGATGTTTCAATTCGAGATATGAAATTCTAAGTAGCTCAATTTATGAAGACATCAAGTACGGTTGAACAAAGAAGGTGGATACGACTTACTTCAATTTCATATTGGACGGATCCTTTGGCCTATTTAGAAAAAAGAACTCACACAAAAAGTAAAAAAATATTACTGTTAGAGGAAGACGTGCTTGTCTACCAGGATTTCATAAAGCAGAAGATATTCATTAGTATTTCAGGAGAGAGTTCCAAGAACAACAATTATAAGTACTGCGGGGGATAAGAAGTGTATCGGGCAAAAGTTGTTCCCGGGCGAGTCGGGTTACGGATACCTATCCGATAACCGGATTAACGCGCCCTCCCTTGTTACGAGCTAATTCGCACGTAAACTTCGAAACACACTTCCACTCGTTAATGTTTTCCTAGTACTATAGCTGATTTTCACTTATCACCTTTCTTTTTGTTTCACTTTGAAAGAGTTCCATTGTCGGCTAAATTTTGGTGTCTGAAAGCCAATTTCACTTTTGTTCAAGATGTTCTCGTTTAACCTTTTTGTCTTTTAGTTTGTGTGTTTGAAATTAAGCTCGAGTGTCATTCATCCCATTCATCAGCATTCCCTCGGGTTACGTTTATCCATTAAATATTTGTAGTCTCCGAAAGCTGAAAGTTTCATTTCTGTTGATTTCATTATCTCGCTCGGCAAACGGTGGATGAATATTAAACTGAGAAAGCCCGTATTCATCTCTAAATTTTCCAACTTAATCGGATATTTTAATTTTATAATTAAAATAAACTTTAACAGTTGACTGGAGTCGTGAAACGTTTATGACATTATAAAATGGTAATGGATTAAGTCGATCGTCGTAGTCGACGTTTAACGACCGACCTGGGTTCGTTTCCTCAATAAAATTATTGTCTGTCATCATCTGCACCGCTCAAGGATACAAAATGAGCAGTTAAAATAATATATGAGTATAATATTATAACGGGACACGCATCTCTGATATCTGTCTTTATTTATTTGTAAGCTTCGACCATATCGACCTCATTACAAGTCAAACTATGCTGATAACAAATAAAACTAAAAATATGTATTATTTTTCTAGTCACGCGATAACATGATAAAGTAAGTAGGTATCCTTTGACAAGACTAATCACGAACATGTCAATTGTATGATTAGAATATTACCTAAATAAACACATGATCTCATTAATGGTCTTTCAGGTTTAGTAACTATGAATTTATTATGTTGCCAATTCTGCCTTCAAAGAAAATGTAAATCAAAAACATTCTTGAATTATTTATTTTAAATTGGCGAAATAAGATCAAAGTAAATAAATGAAGGTGGAATAAACAAAGGAACATTATAAAAATATGTTAATTTTATTTCATGTAAATTCCTTCAAACATTGAAAACATTTTTGAGAACACAACACATACGTGTCTTAAAAATATCAGTGTTTTTAAATATCTTTTGCTTACATTGAAATTCACTTTATTTTGAGGGTTTTAATATCCTAATTATGCGTACCTGTCTTATTTCACCATATTGCAAGCAAGGTATTAGCAAATTTGATAGTTTATCTGTCAACTAGCTATGCCCAGTGGCTTCGCCTACGTTAAAAAGTATTCTATGGCCTCATCCATAAAACTTGCTATCCCGGCTGTATAAAAATGCATTAAATCGATCCAGTCATTTGACCACTAAAAAGGTTCCCAACAAACAAATATACAAACTGAATTACGCATTTATAACATTGTAATTGGTGTATCAATATTAATTAACATTAATATTGATACACCAATATCAAAAATTTTTTTTCACAAAGATCTACAATAACAAAGTAATTTCCTTATATTATCGCGACAAGGTTAATAACACTTGAAAAGTTGTATTGAAGGAAACTTATTAATTATTACAAATAAAACTGGAACCGTTCGTAATTAAGAGTCCATTTTGCGACAGCCTCTTAAAATTCACTCCGCGAGCTCGCAGCGGGCTCAAAGGGGAAATAATTAAAGCGGGGGTATAAGAAAATGCTGGGAGCCGAGATCAAAGAGAACTTCCCCTTTTAAATAATATAGCAGGATTTCGGCTTTTTGCTACTCTAACTAAACCAGTATCGAGTGTCGATATGTCACTCGGTATGATGCAGTGTTTTTGATTTTGATATTATATTGTATAGTAATTGTACTAAGTAACTTAGGTAAAATCATTCGATAATCGCATACCAAATTAGACAAATAATTTTTACATTGTACCAAAACATGAGAACGCATTGCCTATTACCTCAAACAACACTGTCTGCCTTATCTTCCGATATAATAATCGCAATATTTTAATTAGACAATACAATTTTTTAAATTCTGTTATGTTATGAAAATCCTGCTCGTATTTTGATAAAATAGTACAATATTCACTGGTTGTATAACTTACCATAACCAACAACAAGATCATCCATGTAAACTAAGCTTGACAAATAGCGAATTATAAGTCAAAAGTCCATTATGTAATTATATAGCGAAAATAAGTCCATTATGTAATTATAGCACAGACATTTAAGAAATATATAGGTACCTGCACGTTTAAGTTTGTAAAGCTGCTATTATAGCTACGAAATTATGTATAATTATCTGTTTGTATGTTAACATCAAGTCAAGACAAGAGAATTAAAATATTCTGTATTTCTCTTAGGGATTCTCGTCGTATATTACGAAGCTTTTAGTACTTATATTTATAATAAGAAAATGTAAACGTATACGACTATTATGTTATTAAACTTCAAGCAGGCTATTTAGAACGGCAGCAGGATCAAACGTTGGAGTAATGTATTAAAACTTATGTGTATACTCAGACGGAATAGACTTCTTATTCCGTCTGACTGTGTATAATGTATTTAAACTCTCTCCTCTCTCTTTGCTACATTTCATGCATTTACGATAATAATTGAACTAGAAGTGAGAAGGCTTTAATTAGGACGGACAGGCAGCTAACAGATAAACATGATTATTAAGATTCCTTGCAGTAAAGTACTACAGAACACTAAATGTTGAGGTTTTAGAGATACATACATCAACACTAATATAATAAATGCAAAAGTCAGTTTCGATAATTGTTTGTTTGGTGCTTCTTCACGAAAGGCTGGGCATATATAGCTGATTTTTTCACAGGAATAGCCAGTATTATGGGTTAATGCGGGCGAAACTGTGGGGCATAGCTAGTACATACATATATAGAGACAGGTGATATAGCCGTCAAATGCTTGTCTATCAGACAAAAAAGACAACTTGCAAATATTGTGGAAAAAACTTTAGAGCGTATTTAAGTACCATGTGTCGTTTAATGCAGTGTATAGTGTCATAAAAAGTACTTAATGATGTATATCGTAAACATACAATGAAACTGCAGTTAAAAACATACAGATGTAATCCTATTATGTATAATTGTAAATTCTAGATAACGATGCGGTAGATATAACGCAGATTAGCAAATTAGAGATTTCATTTCCCACGCTCACGAATTCATCAAACTTATTACTTAGAAGACAGGTTGGAATAGTTGCGAAATGTGGATTAGCCAATTGAGAATCTTACATTTCCATCAGACAAGCAAGATTCCACTTTAGACCGCATCGTCACTTAACACCAGATGATATAGTGGTCAGATTATGAATACAGTAGAAAGATAAAAATTAAGTAATTACTTAAATCTTTCTTACTACATAATGACGCGATGGATTTAACGCAAACGTAGTGATTTTATTTCTCACGCTCCCGAATACATCACAATTCACAACATTACAACAAGATCCTTAAATATTAGTTAAATAACTTTTGTTATAGTAGTGCAGTTTGCAGCTAATTGCTATGTCAATAGCAGTGTTCGAACGTAACGAGCGGCTGTAGGGCAATTTGTTACCATTATGGATTAATTAAAATGTTCAAACTGGTTGTAACGTTTGTACAACAACGATCGCTCTGTAACCGTCGTTATTAGATTTATAATTATGAACCCGTCACGTCCGATTAGAATTTCTAATGCCCGAAAATGTAGAAAACTGATTTGGTATTTTGGTGCTGGTTTAAAACGCCACCGATTTATGGTGGATATACCATACCGAACGAAACGATTTGCTTCTTCGTTCATCATACGAACCGCCAAAGAATGGAATACTCTGCCTCTGTCTGTGTTTCCGGTTAAGTACAATATGGGGGTCTTCAAATCGCGAGTGAATAGGTATCTTCTGGGCAAGCACGCCCCATCATCGATCGCATCATCACTTAACATCAGGTGAGATAGTGATCAAGTGCTACCCAGTTCGGTATAAAAAAAAAATAAAAAAAAGAACTCATCATGGGTTGCATAGTAACTACTATATAATTTGTGTCATGTGTCCATAACATACAAATTATTTACACTGAAGAGTTTACGTACTTCATGATTATTTTTGGGTACAGAAGTCTAAATATTGCCTTATTTAGGTATTTAGACTTTTGTGTTCTTGGGAGAGGTCAACCAGTTAGTGGACTTATTTGGGTATGCAATTATGATTATGTAGTTAATTCATTTTTTACCTTTAATTTCTACCCTTCATCATAAAACAGAACGTTATCTTAATGTCGTCATCGATATAATGCTATATTCGTGACATAAGTAATTGTATAACTCACTATTATAGCCCACTGATAAACCCAGCCGTCACTTACTAAAGGTTACTGAAAACATTCAATTATGCAAACCATCTTGCTATGTTAATGCCGTTTTGAATAATAAGATAATAAGAAAGCATCAACATAGCCTTTGGTATATCATACATTTTTATTGCTTTAACTTACCTTTTATGTTCGCTATTCACAACCATAATCGGAGGTATTGATGATGTAGTTAATGTAGTCTTACCTGCAAATAAAGAAAACTGCTATGAAACTTTATTTATGTCCAATAAATAATTATACTTAATTATCAATTTTGAGCGCAATGTAACCATTCAAACGTCAAACACAATTGAACAAAGTCTGAAGCAACGAACTTTACAAATTTGATCATTTAATCTAGTGGGTAATTTATAAACACTTTACCTTTTATAGCGGTAATATGAATAAAATAGTGAAGGTCGTCAGATGTTATTTGAAGATCAAAATACAAACGCAAGTGACAGAGCAAGATTTGTGTTGTAAGCTCGTTTTAAATACGAAATAGACGCGCCTACGGTCTTACGGTACACAATAATCGTAAAATCGCATTACAATGTCAACCTTAAAGGCTTCTCCGAACGTAAATCTGAAATGAATGAGCGGAATTACGAATTCACCAAACGCGCTCCGACTCATAACAAAGTCACTAAACAGTCTTAAATTGTTAAAAATTAACATTCAAATTGGGGGAGCGCTGTTAGTGGAATTAGTACGAGTTTCACTCATAAATCGTCTGGAGAGGGTGGCGTTTGCCGGTTTATTGGCTCCACGTCGACATTCGCTCGCTAATAAATGAAGCAGAAAACTTCTACTTGTGTAGTGCGCTGTTTGTCGAGGGCGGAAGACATCTCGGAGCAACTACATAACCGAAACTGCGTCTACATCGAGCGCCGTAGAGCTCAAACTTCGACGAAGTATGCTTTTATAACTTTCCTGGTCTCGCTCTGTCGACTCGTGACTGAGGAGGACGGTACGAGCGCATTATGGGTTATGAAATGAGCTCCGTTGCCTCATGTTACCCTGGCGGAGAAAATGAAATTATGACCGTAGCGCGCGCAAAGAAAGCGGACATGACATCTCTAATTCTTCCTGCGCAAGCTTTTACGAGCTAGCGCATTTTAAAATAAAAATGTATATGCGAGATTGGAAATAAGCATTTTTGTAACGAATCTCTACCAGTCATTAGACTGTGAAATATTTGCTCTCAATGTAACAAACACACGACGAACAAGAATATTCTTTACAAAATTACCTTCGGTTGGCAATGTTGTTTACTACTGCCTCGTGTATCAGTAAGTAATTAAATCTTAATGAGAGCTAAGTGTATTTAATATTTAATTTAATTAAACGTTATTAGAATCCACATCATACAATTTATGTATATAATTAGTATATTCGATTGTAGGTAATGAAATGTGTAGTAGATCTTTGATTGTTTAACACGTAAAGGGAAACATAGTTAATTAATACCCTATATTTGTTTATGTTAATACCCGACTATTTATACAGTGCTAATTATACAACATCCATTAGAATGCTCAATTTATTTTCAATTAGTGTCGTTTCACTAGTAACAACATTTTGGCAAAACATACACACGTCATCCAGGTAAGCAAACGAGGTTTGAAATCGTAAAATAACGAAAATCATATCAAATAACGAAGACAAAAAATCAGAACCCCTTTACTTCACTACAGTCAGACAGACACGCAAATTAATCATATCTACACAAAAATTGTAGTTGAATAAATATTCAGATGACTTCTTAACATTTAAATCTATATGACAAAACCTTACTGACCATATCTTATGAGCTGAATATACATTTACTTGCATTATTGCATATTGCTCTACTCAAATTTAATTACCTAAAAACATTGAATGTTGAAATTCTTTACTCATAAAAATACAAAATGTACATGGTCTGATTTAGGCAAAACAAGTGACAAGTGGGCAAATGCATTACAAGTTCATTTCATACGCCTCAAATTTCAATGTTCGAGATTGCGTTTGAATATACCTTTTCATGCATGACCTACATCGTTAAACGTAGAAGTAAAGCGACGGAAGCCTCAATAAAAGCATGAGTTTGCGTCTAACGATAGATTTTATCGGTCTGAACTGGATTCGAGCTGCTGCCACGCTAATAACGCCTACTTTATCAATTACTTCGTATTATGTCATATAGGTATGCTCCACTACACGTTATCAGTTTAATTCATCGCTCGCCCATTTTAAACAGAATGTTAGAGACAAGGATGGAGAATCAAACATGTGTGTTAGAAAGGGATAGATTGTGACATTGGTTCTCAACATGTCGCGTTAATCAGTGTTAAGGTTAATGGCGATATTTGTAAAGCAAGTGATGTTATCGCGCGGAGGCTGCAGTTGACAAGATCAGTTTATTGTCTAAAGACACGAGGAACTTCTTAAATAAAACTCTCCATATTTGGCGTTCAAGCGTCTACAAATTGAAAAATGTATGCTTCTAGGAAATAGACATATATTACAGAAAACTATAAAATATTAAAATATATTTTTTTTTACTTTATTCTAACAAACTTTGTCTTACAGAATAATGTGCGATTTATTATCATAGAAAATGTTAACAAACCCAAGCGCAGCTGTTTTGTAATTAAGTAGATCAAGCAAGCCATGTTTTCTTCAATATTTATTAACTTTAAAAGGAAACATGTCATAACATGGAAAGGTCAGCAGATAATAAAGTAACAGAGTAAATAAACTAGATGTTTGTCACATTGCTCGAGCACCAACATAAGACGACGCTATTACTTAGCACCTCGTATACGATAACGTTAGCATAAACATCAAACGAATAACGACATACTTTGTAAGAAAACAGGGTAACGCGTGTTTACACCGTCAGGAAGGAATGAAGAAACATCAGCATGCAATATGAAGATAAAATACACAAAATATACACAGCTAACGCTCGAGGCATAAACAACCCGTTAAATTTTTTGAGTAACACGCCTATAAATCAAATATGAAGTTTGTAATCGAAAAAGTAGCTTCTCAAAATTATCGGCAATATAAATGAACTCTGACAATAACATTATAAAACGTGTTGATTATAGTCAGAGATGTGGATATGCTAATGCAACACACGTATACGGTAATGACACCGCAATTAGGTACTTGTAAAGTGTTATTATCATTGCTCTTGACAATCTCGAGACGGCAAAAAATATCTCTCCTCGACTCAATAGGATGATTGACATTTTTGTTGCCCCCAGACGGAAAACCTGTTTGCGTTGGAGCTCTTCGATTGTGTACGACATACAATACACTCGTCTGAACAGCCACCAGCTGGCACGATCGCTGTTGTAGTAAATATTGCTTCCAATTCCAATACACCTAAAAATGTTCCTTTAAGGCATCGTGCGAGCAAACATGATGTCATGCAAATTAAATATATGACCGCAGTTTAATAGCAGAGACACAAATAGACACTAATACGGCTGAAACCGGAGCATCTCCCGGGGATCTTAGAGGCTGTGTAAGTACCATTAAGCCGTCTGTAATACACCAACTGAGTATTTGCATGAAAACGACGAGATATTTGCATATGCAAATTGCGTTCCGTCTTTATTTGGGCCGCGGACGTTTACTCTGCGTCCTTATGTAAATTCGAGGCCGACGATTAATAGCGTAGCCATCAAAAGATTATTGCTTATTATACAAATAATTTAACTTAAATCGAAGCATCAGGTATTTTAGCTTCGAAAATACAATTAACATCACCGATTTGACGATGAACAAAAAAGGGACACGAATAGAGCGTTAACAAGGCAAAAAGTTGTAGCCTATTACAATCTTTAATAGTGCTATTATAATGCAACGGAATCGGCTCCGTGAAATCGCCGAGGAACGGCAGAACGAAACGAAGACAAGAGCACAGTGAACAATAACGATGGAGCCGCTCATTTCTGTAGCTCAAACAAAAACAATAAAACAAAGAGAGCGCAAAAACGGCGCGGAGCACGCAAGCGGGCTCTCGAAAAATAGCAGCGGCTCACACGCGACGCGGAGCGGTGTACCGGCCGCGCAGCCCCCGACATCTAGCCTGTAACCTGGCAAGCCGCCACACATGCACGAACACAACCGCACACGAGCTCGCCACACCGTATAGCATGGAGCCGGCTTACCCTCCGCACTTGTGAAGGTATTCGTGCGTGAACCCAGCTCGCTCTGCGTGCCGACGTACTTATTACCGGTACGTGTGTGCCTCGCGGTATCCATTACGTGGCGGAAAAAGCGCGCTCCGACGGCCTGTGTAATTGATTAACAGTTTGAGATTCTGTCGCCGAGTGACGGCCCCGTGTCCAGCGCCGCGACCCTCTCGGAATGCCTCGTTGATCACTTTAAAATCTTAATAAATGCGTGTCATTTCACTTCCAGTTATAATAAACGATGCGAGACGAGCGGTTTCCAATTACGTACTCTCCTCCACTCGCAACGACTGTTATTTCTATAATGGACTCTAATAACACGTTCATTGAATACGTTGCACGTTTTTTACATTCGAATAACAATTTCGAAGTCAAATTTTAATGTACGCTTTACGACTTCCCTTGGCACGATTTCAATTAAGTGTTTTATAGGAGAGCTAAAAACGCCAAAGCATAATAAGTCGTGTAGATTAGCGGGAATAAATAAGATTGTATGGGCAGTAAACGTGATGACTTGATGAGGGACAATAAAGCGGACGAATTGTGTGATGTTGTAATAAAAATGGTGGAAAGAATAATTTATAACAATGGAACGTCGCGCGGAGATGTCGCGAATCGTGGCGGTCGCGTCTGCCTCGGGCGGCATCAATAATTCATACTACATCGCGCCATTGAGAAAGTGCTCGGCGAACGCCATACTAATTCACCCGTTGAATCACTAATACGTTTCCTTGTGATCCTCAATATGCGCGCAAAGCGGCGAGCCGACATGTTACTTCTATTTGCATTGCTAAAACAAACATGCATTAATACAACAAAGAAGCACGAGACGACAAAGATGACGAGAATTTTCAAAAGATCGAAATCGGTACCGACAAATTCTAACCTCGTGTACTTAAAATTCATTTTATTGGATTCACAATGAACGAATGAACTTCAAAGAAAAGAGGAGAGGAATATGATATGATACGGTAAGCGATAAGACTTGGGTAACAGACAAAAATATTGTAATAAAAACAACAAAGACTTAAAAAAATTGCTTTACTAGAGAAATGCGATTTGATGGATGGAATGTACGCTTGTCCGTCCCTTGGGATAATAGCTGCGTGTCAGGATTAATTCATGTAAATTCGGCACAGATAACAGGAAAATAGAAACTAAGGCGTGTTTTGAGAAAAATCATCGAGTAGGTATTATTATAGCACAACAAACAATCCTAATAGTAACTGATCATTTAATAGTCGTTAGTGTATGTTTAGTCTTACATTATATTATTATGATGATAATTGTATCTATGACTCAACGAATAAAAACTGAATATAATATAAACAGTAATTAGCATTACAAAACAGTAAGAATAATTTCTAATGCCAACACGTTGAATCTGTGTGGTCCGCGTCATAAACCCACAACACAAATACGATAATGAGAACAAGTTACATCAAGAGTTAATTAACGAACGGACTCCGTTACGTGCCAACTTTACGAGCTGTCGTCAACTGAATGAAACGATATTTTCATCAGCACATGTATAAATCCATATCGCTCTTGTTATACTCAAGTTTGTTAATGTTCTGAAAGTTGGAGGCCAATTGGATGAGATTTCAGCGATCGGTGCGAGTCGAGCTCGACGGGTGAAACCTGGGGTGGCAAAAGGAGAGGGTGCTTCCCGCGCCCGGTGGTGTGAGAGAGAGGTGGATATTTCATCGAGTTCGACTACAAGATGGCAGACGTTTGCGGTTGATAGTTTATAGTTATTGCCAGCGAGCGCGCCGTGTCCCGAGCCGCTTTATCACATTGTTAGCGTTGTTATCCGACTCCACCGGATTAACTAGAGTCTCTCTCGGACGCTACGCGCCTTCCGTAATAGCTCTTAGCACTTACAGTCTTCATTGTAGGCATCTCTCATATCATCTCTTTTAATTCTCATGCCATAGGCGATAAACCGTGGAAAGTTATGGCGTTTTAATTAAAAACAACGGAGATGCTCGGAATTTATTCCCCCATCTCGCTACATCAAAGGGCGACGGTGTCGCGTGTGAATGTGAATATAAATCTCACTGGGATAAAAGTGCGTCCGGAATCTGTATAAATGCTGCAATTCGTGCGAGCCGCCGTGATCGATTGCTCCGCTATCGTCGCACTATTTCAAATACAAGACGTCTCATTTATTCGTGTCATATCGAACATTATGCAGCATTTTATTTCGCTATAGGCCATCACACAGTAAATATGACTAGTTTTTATAAACTGACTTTATAGGATAAGATAACCGATATGGGCATGATCGGTGTTTTGTATATTTTTTGTGCCACGGCAGGCACGGCATAAAAGTGCCATTGAATGCGCTAGCATATTGAAATAAAAACGGTATTGTTAAAGGATCGTTGTAATATCTCCGGTAATAGTTGGCAGATGTGAGCGGTACCAGGGGAGCATAAAGCCGGGGAGATACACAAGGCGTCGGCCCTTCCGCCATAAATTCACCGAAACAAAAAAAGCGTTAACTCTGATTTACAGACATTTGCGTCGGCCGTGACGGGACTGAGAACGCTGGCTCCGAGGGCACTCCACTGGCCGATGTTACTTCCCACTTTACCGAGAATAAGTAGGAAAATAATAAAATATTTTCTTCGTGATAAAATAGTAAAAGGAAACGAAAATGTCAAAGAAACTACAACAGTGAGGCTGATTTGGCGAGAAATTCACGTCGGGACGTCCGAGATGTTATCATGAAGAATCACAATAGCTGGGGGAATCTGTGTTGCGGACAAAGGCATCGCAGACACGTGGCTGCCTGGCTGCCTTGCCAGACAAATATGATATATTATTTTGGAAACTTACAACGTTAAGTGGAATTACATAATACAGTTATGATGGATATTGTATATTGACTAATGGAACTGAGACGGACTTTATGTATTGTTCTATTTAAGACAAAGTTGACCAACAAGCTGACGGCCCGCTTGAAGTTAAGCGGTCACTGTCGTCTATAACTAACATACATGTTAGTTATAGACGACCGCTTATATGCAACACCTCAGGCGCTGATAATGCGTTGCCAAGTTTTAAGGAATTTATGGATACCTTTTTTAGGGTTCCGTAGTCCTGACAAGGGACCCTTATAGTTTCGTCATGTCCGTCTGTCTGTCTATCCGGGGTTTTGCTAAGAGACCGTTAATACTAGAAAGCTGTAATTTTGTAGGGGTATGTATATAAATTACGCCGACAAAGTGGTGAAATAAAATGTTGGAATTTTTTTTTTAGGGTAGCTTCCCTACGTGAGAAGTGGGGATGAATTATTTTTTTTCGTCGTCTACCCCATCGTGTGGTGTATCGTTGAATAGGTCTTTTAAAATGACGGGTTGCTAATACCATTTTTCGATTGAATGCTCCATTTACGAAATATTAAACTTGAAAGTGCAAATTTTTGTTCCAGTAGGGCGTCCCCCCCTCTAAAAGCTAAACTGCTGGCTTGAAAAATCTAGAAAAATTCGTGATAATAGTGCATTTCATGAACTTTAAAGAAAAACTATAGCGGTTAAGATAACTTTATAAGTTTAGCAGTAATAGTCGTTGAACTTGGGTATTGTATAATATTGTACCAAATACAAAATCATTACAATAAATCCTTTAAAGTGACAAAGACGAAGTACCTAGTTGCTTATTTATAACGGGTAAAGACTTGCATTGAATAATGGGCTACTACGGAACCCTACACTGCGCGTGGCCCGACACGTACTTGGACGGTTTTTTTATTAAAACTTCCATTATGTAGCTCAAGGGGCAGATCATGGTGGGAAGGTCATTTATTCCACATGACAGGTGCGAGGCAGGATCGATAAAAAATATCGGTGTGATGTTTACTGTTTTTAACTTGAATAATAGAAATTGCTTTTATTCAGAATTTGATATGGAAAACTGGCACATTCCATTCAAGGAGAAGTTAAAGAAAAGATACACACAATTTCGCAGGGATTTTGAAAGCAAACCATTTTGAAGAGATATTGAATAGAGTTGACATTTTTTATGCAATCTAGGAGTATGATACGTATTATAAATCACGTTAATGTATAAAATAAATAAGTTACGTATAATTTTATTTAGATAATTAAACCATTTCACAAGTCCTTTAAAAAGTCTTAATTAAATAGAGTTTCGTTTATTTAGACGATTAAAGCATGCAACACAGCTAATATACACGGTTATCGAAATGTTTAGTGGAATTTGGCTTAAAGGTTGAAAAGCTAATTAACATTTAAAATTGTGGTAATTACTTCGTTAGGATAGTTATGACATCATAACAGTCGTATATTATCTAATACAAATAAGCGAGTAATTATTCCGGTACCTACATCAAGGGTAATCAACACCAACGGTAGTGGCATGGGAATTGAACGTGGGGATAGAATGCATTCACCAATGATAACATCGGTCTGATCTAAACTTAATCATCATTATACAATAGTTATGCATATTTTTATGTTTTATAGATAGTAGCTGAGTCCGCGGTTTGAACTATTGCAACGGAAAATCATAGGACGATAATATTATTATGATACAGTAAAGTTTCCATGTCCTACCTCAAGTTATAAACTATCAACTTATCTTTCACTAACAAAGGTTCCTATTCTTCCTATACGCCTTCGCCGGAATATACATATTCTTTCTTTTCTTTACAGTGTACTTTTTATTCCCTCCTTTCCTCACTATCTTAAGGAACGGTTTAATTTTCTACATTGTTCCACGCAGCACAATTTTAGGTCATCAGAAAACCTGACTTTAAGATACCACCACATGTGAGTTCCTTTTACGACGAATCTTTTACAGTTGTAGCAGCACGTCTCTGGAACCAGCTACCAGTTGATATTCGGTTGTCTACTTCCTTGAATGTGTTCAAAAATCGTGTTAAATTATTTTACCTATCTCAGTGTTAATAATAAGTTGTTTCTTGATGTTGCTATGCTAATAAATTGTTTATTTACATTTATTTATCTCTACTTAATTCATTTGTATGTATTGTATTATATTTGGGTATGTATTTGTATGTATTATGTATTTGTATGTACTTATTTATTACAATATATGCCTATGTATTTATTAATTTTACGTATACTATTTGTATTATGTTGTATATGTATTTGTAGTTGATCATTTTAAAATCATAATATATAGCTGCTTCTCATGCACACCTACCATCTGTATTATATATATGTGTCTCTAATCAGCCCACGGTTGCCTGGAAGAGATCGCTAATTAGCGATAAGGCCGCCGATTGTACTGTACCTAAATGTAATCATTATTGTACGTAATTCTAAGTTATTTAAGTGCAATAAAGCGTATTCTATCTATCTATCTAAAGGTTACGGAATTAACGACTTTGTATTATTTTGCACTATATTATTCATGAGATTCAAATCAAGCAATATCAGGTAAAAGCTAGACCTAAAAGAATAAATAAGAATTAAAAATCCAAATCAGCTAAACTAATTTTCAGACAAACATTTAAATACTGCAGCTCCGGTTGACATCCACGTAAAATCGCTTTGAAACAGAATTCAATTAAAACTTTATTAATTTAGCAAAGAATCGTTGAACAAACTTCAATTCGTTGAAACGGTTACTTTGCCAAGTAAAATTTAACTAATACAATTTATGCTGAGATAAAAGTTGGGGGCTTTTGCTGAATTTAACGAAAAACAGTGGGTTTTAGGAATAAGATAATATGGATGGAAGAACTTAATAATACTCCGTAGTGCTGTTTGAGGATTTTAGTATTATACTATGATAAACTTTTTTAGTACGACAATAATAATTAAATAATATACTTACATAGAAACGCATGAAAGTTTAGGAAGTTTAGTTTAGTTTATTCATATAGACTGTGAGAGAGTCTAGAGAAGAGAAGAACAAGATACTGTTACATGGCTTGTTTTTTTTTCTGTATCTGATAAGCTAACCTAAGTTTTTTAATATTTTTTTTATATATCTTATGGGCTAGCGTTTGACAACTATATCTCACATGCTTGTACTTTAGTGATATGGCGATCAATATCAACATTTCTGCAATCGCGATAATTGATACAATTGATCAAAATGAAATCTTAATTCGGTTCTCTAGTAACAATTACCACGATATCTAAGTACTTATCATGTTTTACAAAATTCAATATTCCATCTACTGATGATGATGACTAGATAGGGATAAAGAAACTTCTAGAAATTCTCGTATCAACCAAATTTAAATGCACGAGAATTTAGGAGTACCAGATATCAAATACTACATAACAAAAACTCCATATATGTGGATTTTTTTATCTGAATCTGCTTCAGAGACCAAACATTATACAAGCATTTTTTCGCTTTTGTGGTCTCTCGGTGAGATATGTCACAATTTTCCCAGCCTACTCTACACTTTACCATTACTTGACACATACCAAACCTAACTTAAACACATAGAAGGAAATAATAACATGTTGAAACAAAACAGAACCAGTAATTTGTAGTCATCGCCGGTTATTAGGGCTGTATAATTAGAAGCACATTTGGTAAAGGCGGGCAGGCACGGCATGCCCACTCACTCGTTAAATAATTAAAACATACTGCACTTAAGCTAATGACTGTTTAAAAAACTTAGAAGTCACCTGCTAAAAGTTATGGATATTATGTATGATTTTATTTATAACAAAACCGTTTTTGTTCATGCTTCCGGGCATAGACGTTGAGTTAGAAAGTTGCAACGAAAAATATGTACGAGGAAAGCGCAGCATCGAGAATTGTCGCAAATGCTTTAAGACAAAAGCGTCTTAACGCATTTGCGACATATCTCCACGTACCAGTAGGGCATCGAATAGGTTATAATTCGATGCAGTAGGGCTATTCTGTAAGCTAGTTTACGCATCTCGCAGGCGGTGAGATTTGAATTTCGTATTATGAAATTCAATCGTATCACAATCGCATTACGATTTGAATTTCGTAGTATGGCTCACCGCGGATTCCGCTTGCGAGATGCGTAAACTAGCTTACAGAATAGCCCTACAGTAAGTGGAGTAAGGGCGGAAAATTATGATGATTAGTTTGATGAGCTCTTTGTTAGTACGAGCATTTAATAGTACACAAACTTGTAAATTATGGTATTCATATGTAAAAGCGGTGGATACGGAAATTACTGCGGATAGACCCAAATGGAAGAGAATGACATGGGTAGCTAGATGATGATGATATTAAAAGCTGTAAAATAAACGGCTATTTAATCGGAACATTGTATTAAACAAATATCCGAATTTATTATGATCAATATATGAGAGCAAATATTAGCGTAAACAAAATAAAAATAAGGTAGACAAACAAAACATTTTAAGCAAGGATTAAGTAGCACGAATAGCTCAAGCACGATTCAAAGACGAGTCCTCAATCTTAACGCGAAGTGTGAATTCGAAACTCGCAAATTGCGGTAAAGCAGTATATAAACGATTATTCTATTCACAACAATGTATTTTAAGTACTGTCGTAAACCCGCTACTTCGCCTGTGAAACACGACACTGGGATTGTCGACTATGAAAACCATGTTTTAAAATGTAAGTGCACTTAAAATGTTCGTAGCTATGATTACGAAGTAACTATTATATAATCTGAGCCTATGAGTCTACTTAGTGGTTATTATATATAATATATACGTCCATTCCATATAATTTACAATTAGAATAAATAAGATTAGCTAAATTAGCTGCAGATTAGCTACAAGATTATCTGTAGTGGAAGATCTTTGCCCCACAGTGGGATATTACAGAAGAGAATTTTATTTTATTTTTTATATCATATAGGCTAGCGTTTTAACTACTATCTCACCTGTTGGTAAGTGATGATGCAGTCGAGGATGGTAGCACGCTAGGCCTAGAATGGGAACTGGCTGTCAAGGTTGTACTTTTCATTATTCTGTGCTGAAGGATAGCTGCCGGAACACATTAGATGTTTGGCGACAGATTTTCTAACTTGAGGCAGGCCTCCCTCACTCGGAATGCTATTTTCAATGCTAATAATTAAGAAACTGCCTCCAGCCAGATCAGCCAGACTCCACAGTAATTAATCAACGACAGCAAAACGTACCTAATCCTTAGGCAGTTTATAAATAAGTAATTTTAACTACAATAAACTTCAACATATAAGCGGCTTAAAAATATTTAATTTAGCATATTGGCGACACAGTTCCACTACTGGCCAAAAGAACATAGAGTAAAGCGGCGTGAACCATTGGTTATTTATGTCTGAATAGATTTATATTCGGCAAAGTATTATTTAAAACATAATTTGAATATCATAATGATAAAACAAGATTTATTTAGCAAATCCGAATACATTATTAGGGCTGATACAGACGTGGAGATTAAATTACCTATTACCTAGTGCTTTTCCAATAATTTCAAACTGAAAGCAGCTTTATGTCACACAGTCTTTATTATAGTTTGAGGGTCATAGATATTGTTAACAATTTGTGGTGTCCATCCATGTTCACAATGTTTTTAATTAGTATAGTTTTTAAAAATAGATAAGATGCCCAGTACAGAAAAAATCTTTCATTTTTTTAGAAACATAATCAACTATACAGTGCCTATCTCTACATTTATAGCACTTCAAATAATTTTACTCGCAAGAATTAACTGTCAAGAAAGTGTCTCGTCTAAATAAGCCTTTAGCATAAAAGCTTTAATAGGCAAAACGAAAATTCACTCGTAAAAGGTAATTTAGATAAATCTGTTATATTCTTGAGAGATTATAGCTGGATTTTAATTAATAAAGTCTATTTACGAGGCTAGCTCTAACATTTAGCACTAATTGAAGTAGGTGATAAAGGATAAAATGAAGGCAAAGATCTCCAAACGCATTACTTTTCGTAATTCGTTTGGAGATTTCAAGATTATTATTTAGAAGTTGTGCCACGCGGCTTCGCCCGCTTTAAATGGTATGTATTTGTAAAGGTAAAAGCTCCGATACTTAATATTTTATTGCATTCATAAGTATGTACAATGTTAACAGATGTTAGGGTATAGGTTAGGTAACATATGACCCTGTTAGGGTATCGCAACAAGTACAGGAGCGAACAGACCGATTGTAAAATAATCAATATATCTCGAAATGAGTGACATGCCTGTCCTAAATTTAAATACTACAATAATTTAATTACAATAAATTTGTTGTTTATCGTTTATCTATTGATTATATCTTTTAAAGTATTATACGTGTTGATCGAGGTACTATCGATGTGCCATATTTAATTCAGATCCGTTCAGCCGTTTTCGCATGGTTAAATTACAAACATTCAAACTTGCACATAAAAAAATTAGCCGGATTTTGTTTAGTAAGCGAGGGTGACTCCGGATTTTACAGACCAATAAATAATGTATTTGAATTTTTGTGCAATATTCTAGTCAATCTACTGTTTTGACAGCCTCAGATTCTTTTATAAGCAGAAGTCTTCGCTTACCATCAGGCGACTGTCGTATTTGCCCTGTTACCTTATTTGTGGTGAAGGCGAATGTGGAAAAAACTTTTCTGTGAAATATGGCATATTTCATATAAAAGTTTTCCCACAGGCATTAGGTACAATATGTATTTCGCCTGATTTGCTACCAAAAAGTAGCTTATTATACCACTTTGTCGCCATAACCTTGCGGTGTTCCGGTAGCACACATCCTTTGAGAGAAGTAATAAATACAATATAACGGCAAAGTAAAATACAATTTACAAACGAATAAAATGAATAGTTTTAGTTCCATTGAGTAACCGCTATAATCAATTTAAACCGAGCAATTCTAACTAATAGAATTCAAAGATCAGATGAAAATCTATAGAATTAAATTAATTGCAATTTGTATAGATTCCATTCGGAGATATTATCGATGAAAGCGGTTACAGTAATTGCGGTTTACTGTTGCTGGTGCTTATATTACGAAATATGTTTTTATTGCGTTTCAAATAATAGCATGTTTATAAATATATATTTTTCTGTGGTTTTATGGAAAAGTTCAAACTAAGTAGACCGGTACTTATTTTTAACCGACTTCAGCACAACACAGACAAACAGCAGGTTCTGTATTCGAATGGTACGTATGTGGGTATGTTTGTATGTCCGCGATTTTCTCAAAAACTAAGTTCTCAACCGATTTGAATGATTCTTATCTTCGTTAGTAGGGTATTTTAACTGCACAAATTTTAACTTAAAAATTGTCGCGTAATTTTAACACAAACTCGTATATCTGTCAATGACACATTAATGAGAATTATATAAGTAACATTATATAAATAACAAGTTCATCGCTGAATAAATTATGTATAATCAGAGCAATAAATAAATTAATGTGGACATTAGTGACAGAACATGAGGTCGAGAGGATATGAAAATATATTTAATGTTTAGGTATGTTTTACTAGGCATTGATAGATAGAGGAAACTACATAAATTTAAGTAGACAACGATTATACGGAATGAATGATTCTGTAGCTCAGTCGGTAATTACCGCCATATAATATTATTACTGCCATAGCAGTTATACCTATTGCTGATATAGTAGGTAGATATCTATTTGATGGGCTAATCAAAAGTATCGAACGAGTATTTCTTGTAACTCGTATAGTACATAAACGTCTCGAAGGAGTATTTATTGTAACTCGTATCGTACATAAAAGTCTCGAATGAGTATTTATTGTAAGTCGTATTGTACATAAAAGTCTCGAATGAGTATTTATTGTAACTCGTATCGTACATAAATGTCTTGAAGGAGTATTTATTGTAACTCGTATCGTACATAAAAGTCTTGAATGAGTATTTATTGTAACTCGTATCGTACATAAAAGTCTCGAATGAGTATTTATTGTAACTCGTATCGTACATAAAAGTCTCGAATGAGTATTTATTGTAACTCGTATCGTACATAAAAGTCTTGAATGAGTATTTATTGTAACTCGTATCGTACATAAAAGTCTCGAATGAGTATTTATTGTAACTCGTATCGTACATAAAAGTCTCGAAAGAATGTTTATTGTAACTCGTATCGTACATAAAAGTCTCGAAGGAGTATTTATTGTAAATCGTATCGTACATAAATGTCTCGAATGAGTATTTATTGTAACTCGTATCGTACATAAAAGTCTCGAATGAGTATTTATTGTAACTCGTATCGTACATAAAAGTCTCAAATGACTATTTATTGAAACTCGTATCGTACATCCCTATGAAGTTAAACAACAATAATTTAAGGTAGTTTACAAAACGAAAAAAACAGACTTCACATGCCGCGATAGTCAAAATAGCCAGTAGCATCATGTCGTGAAGGTAAACAAATGCATATGTCGTCAAGGTATGTTATGTGTTTGAGATGTTTATCTCTGTATCTTCGGAGATATTGTCAACCTCAATAAAATTTGAATGGAGCCAATCGGAAGGCATAATCTCACAAACGAAACAAAGAATTTTTTTAAACCGTTCAAGACTTGACGGAGTTCTCGAGGTAACAAACAAAAAAAGTGCAGGCGGATTGAGAACCTCCTCCTTTTGATGAAGTCGGTTAAAAATCACCTGGTCTGAACCTGGTATTAGCATCAGTGTGGTCGACCCTATAACATAGCATAGATCCTGTGTCATGTGTACTGTTCTACTAATGTAGCTAGGGTTGGGACTACGGCTATAACTATCTGCATTCTATAGTTACTGTTATTGTGATTCGTTAATGTTCAGTAAACCCTAATGTCCGCATAATGAGACTTCGGCTGAATGGAGGTTGATGTCAGTCATTTGTGCGATTACCATTCCTATACACAGTATGGGTCGTAAAACTTCTATGTCTCGGTATTTATAAGTACTGCTATTGAAAGACTGAAGTGCCTGGTACGTCTCTTTGAATAATCAGTATATTATAATAATGAGAAGGAGAAAATCTGCCGTCATTACCTTACGGTATTATGGAATTATGGAGTCATACCATTCTAAGCCTAGCGTGCTCACCATTCTCGACCAGATCATCGTTCCATCACCACGAGGCGAGATAGTAGTCAAACTAAACTATCAGATATTAAAAAAAATATTTATACTAAGTAATTTATAAGTAACCCTCAGGCTAGCAACTAGAGTGTCCTGTTACCACAAAAAAGTCCTAGCATCAAGTTGACGTCTATAATAAACAAAGTAGTACCAAAAATAAAGGTTCACATCGCTCCATACTGCTGGAATCTCAGAAATGAGGTCGATGTAGTCATTTAGCGCAAACCGGCCTCAAAGCGTGGACATAAAAGTTCACACGCATGTCCGTGACTATAATACCACACTAAATGTTTTACTACATCTCTAGTATAACCACAGATAAATAATAGTACAACGTATAACCACTTAAGTACTAAGGTTATTGATGTACTTACATCAATGACAAAACATCAATGATTAGGTAAGACTATTAATTAGGTATTTTATTACTGACGCAAATAACAGGTAGAGAGTGCTACAATCTACGATATCCTACTGTATGTTTTTGGTATAACCAATTTATTTTCGAGAAAATAAGCATCTCAAAACCACTTTTGGTTTGCTTTTATTACTAACTAGCTGTGCCCCGCGGTTTCGCTCGCGTTAAACTAGCGAATCCTAACTTTTATTTTATAAAAACCTTCTCCTGACAATAACAAACACAAAAAAAAAAATTTCGCGAAATCGGTCCAGCCGTTCACGCGTGATGCCGTGACCAAGGACCAAGGACCATGGACCAAGGGAAATAAAATAATAAAATTAACATATAAAAAATCATCTTTATATGTATAGATATTCAATATCCATTTAGGGATGTCTAAAGTAGTGCGCTTAATATTTTACACATTGTATATTCGAAGCTGTAACGGCCAGCCAAGCCATGCGTATACATTTACTTTGTGATAACAACATAAGTAGTTGTGCAAACACGCGTGACGCTCCCATCTAACTTCGCTAACTGAAGCTAAATACTAAATACCCGGTTTTACTGTGCTAATACCCTTGCGATAATTTCAGATTGATGATTTTTTAAATAAGCATGTCAAGTTTGATCTAAGAACATGTTTAGCATCTTAAAAATAAATAGCATGATATTCGTAATTCACGAATGTAAAGTAGTTGATTTATACTTGTTATGTTATTAAGTATTGCATTGCATTTCATGTTACCACACTAAATGCAACACGCGCTAGCCTGGCCTGATGGTGTGTAAGGAATTACGTCTACCTATAACAGACGCAAATTCTCATCAAATTCTGGATCGCGTAAATTTTGTGTGACTTTGCAAGATTACATACACTCATAGCATACACTACGTCTCTGCACTGCTTATCATCAATATGAAATGAGATCAAGACGTCTCGTACTACGTAGGTTGGTCCTGATGATTTTGACACCATTTCAATCGTAACTTGAACACCACATTTCAGAGTAAACACATCCCGACGTAGGCTTAATACGTCGTAATAAGTGGTGGTCAATTTATCAGCGTAAAAAAGGCAGGTCTTTCCTCTGGCTGCATCATAGGCCTCGTAGGATTGTATAACGAAAAATTACATTTTGCCATGATGTTTCTGTTAAACTCTGTGCCTCCAAGTAGCAAAAGTTAATTCATTTATTATTTTGTTTTAATATAATTAAAGTCTTATTTCTCTTTATTTGCATTAAAGTTTCAGTGAGCTGAAGTATATGTTATTTTATACTACAGAATAAATCTCCAGTTTTCGACTAGTAAACGCTGCGCCCCAGAGATTAATTCGGCCAAATGACCGTGAATCGTTTGTCCTGCCATAAACCGTCCATAATAAAGTTCACACATGTCGTCCAGGGACCGCAAACAGAATAAAACCTCACCCGTTCAGCCAGTTTCTTACCTGCAAAAGATAAAAAAATACAGTTAGCACAGCGCTGGTGTTTTTAATGCGCCATTTAGAATAATTCAGATAAATGTTATCTGCGGAATTGGTGATTTTTAAATAAATGCATACCGGCCGTTCTTTATTGGACATGCAATTTGGTACGTTCTCGCCCAATGGAAAGTGATTCTGAACCAATGACAATATTATTATTCTCCCTCTTCCTTTCTTTGGGAGAGTTGCGCTTGTTGCATTAGACAAAAATTGGCTATTCAATCAACGCTTCGTTTTCCAATTCCAGACAAGCACACACGATATCCATCTTAGACCGCGACAATTTTACCTGATTTTATCATTTTTATCTGAAGACACTTAAAATCAGGTAAAAATTTAAATAGCCGCCATGTGCAAAAAATTAGCTGTCAATAAACAAAAAAAGATCGGCCACTTTGATAAACGATTCTTTAAAATTAACATTTGTATTAGGTAAGGTTTGAGGCGACTAAAATAAAAAAAATATAATTTCGACATGTTAAGGTTAACGATCGCTCAATGTTAATTTAAATGCGAACATTCAAAATAAGGCGAAACGTCCGAGATGCAAATCTAGCTTTTACGAGCACTGAAGAAGCAATTCGGAGCGTCTATACCAGGAGCACATAAAAACTGAAGAGCGTCGTTCATTCGCCGCTTGCATCCGGCTAGGTTATTGCCGAGAGCATAGAAATAAAGGCAACCCGGTTTATACCTATCCAACTACGATAGATTAAGAATGTAATGTAACATAATACGAGGTCTGTGCCAACAACACTCGAGCTAGCTTTGGATGTTGATGCTATTAATTTGTGGCCTGTCACACATTTTATAATTATCTATCCTCCATGTTATGTAGCTTCAGGTGACGTGCAGGATGCGCTGATATTTGCGTCACCTGAATCAGGTGACGCAAATATCAGGTGTATTTTTCTTGTACTGATCGACGTCCCATATCAATAGGTACTTAAAATAAAAACTAAAATAAAATACTCGATCAAATATTAAAATTTAGAAATTAATACGTCTGGTAATAAAAACCTCTACCACTGCTGCCTCAAATACCTAGTACCTACAAAAAAATCTCATCTCGGGAGTTCCAAGAAATAAACCGACAAGCAGTTCTCTAGAGGCAGAACAAATGCGTTGTTCCTGCTCAGATTTTGTAAACCAAGTAAACCAACGTTCACTATTTATAGTTTTTAGTTCTGCATTCCTAACGTTGCACCAAACTGCGGCATTCGAAAAGTTCATTTGAATTCGGGACGAATTTACATAAAAGTGGAATCAGTCTACGCCCTACGCCAGTCTACGTAAGGGCTTTTACTTGCACCTGTACTTAACATGCTCTTATTTAGTTAATTGCAGAGCTCTGTAATAATGATTTTTTGGAAAAGCAAAGCATCATCTGTAGTAAACTGTTCTATTGAATTAGTCTCTCATCAAGTATTCCTAGTACGTACATTAATTCCAATAATAAATTCTAAAGTCACTCTGTCTTATTATCTCTCTGCCTGTTTCGTACCGACGTTTGCACGATTAATTGGCTCGCCCAATTTGCACACGGATAGTCACAGCGGCAATAGGCGTGACAATGAATTCACATGGGTTTTCCAAAATTTCATAACATTTTCAAGAAAACCTCATAAGAGGACATAGAAGTGACGTCATGCGCTATGATTGGTGTTTCAATCAAAATGGCCGATTGCAGTATTTTACGGCCTTACTAATAAAGTTTTTTTCACTCTGTATACACGTTGTATACCACAAAAGCTGACCAATAAAAATATTTTTGACGTAAGCGTTGGATAAAGTTGGTATACAGATGTGCCATTATCAAAGGAGGCTAATCATTTCTTAAACAGCCTGGGACCCTAGTTTAGCGAGTGTGTAAAGGATTAAAATGGCGGATTTCTCTATTATCAGCTGATCGAAATCATGTCTAGCCATAGTAACTATTATTGAATCTGTATCTAGTATTCTGTGAATAAACGTTTTGATTCTTCAAACTTCAAAAAGTATGTTGTTATTTGAGGATCGTTTGTATGTGTTAGATTTGTTCTCATTGAAATGGATATACATAAATTATTTCTACATATTTGACCATTGGGAGATAGAGGAGGCAAATAAAAAAATCGAAAACATTATGAAGACCGTGCAGATCAATTCTTTTGAACAATTCAGATTTTCCATTTGAAATACAAATTACAGGTTTACGAAAAGCTATGTGGAACAAACTAAACGCAGTGATTACATTCTCTTTGGAAATTGACAATTTATTCAAACATGGCTACAATCATGTTTATATTGTAGCCATGGAGACCGCTAGTCTCCATGGATACAATGTCAACAGCGTAGACAGAGGACAACAGTCAATTTGAGTGTTTCGTTCCAAAATTTGGTTTAAGTCTTTCACTCCTACTAAAAGAAAATATTTTCCATTATATCAACAAATTTCAACAAAAAGTTCTAAAAACAACGTAGTTAGATTAATATTGCATTCCTAAAATAAAATTTCATGACTAATATTAATAATTAGTAAACTTTATGAAAAAATAATTTACGGAACTATATAAGACGAAAACAGTTTCGAAACGAATTGACTAATAGTTGCCAGATGAAAAAGAAAAAAGTGTTAAACGTCTATGTAGATACCCACCGCCTATTCAACGTTTATTAGTCAAACAATGGATTGACGCGTGTTTAGCGCTAATTCACTGTGCAACTGTACAACCGTTTAACAGATGTACAGGCAAATTTTTATTAGTAAGGCCGTTAATGTTTTATTTTATTGAAAATCTTAATAATCTCAATTTTTTATATAAAACTAAACTAGTATTTTAAATTGTGTTAATATGTATTTTCCCCTAAAATCATCTAATTGATACTGCCGTCATGCCTATTAGGGTACTTTTTAGGGTTCCTTAGCCGAATGGCAAAAAACGGAACCCTTATAGATTCGTCATGTTTGTCTGTCTGTCTGTCCGTTCGTATGTCACAGCCATTTTATTCCGAACCTATTAGGACTAAAGAATTGAAACGTAGTAGGTAGATGTATTCTGTAAATCTCTTTCCGATTTTTATACAAAAAAAAATTAAAAGTTTAAGGGGGGGCATCCCATACATGAAACTGAAACAAATTAATATTTTTCTCTTCAAACCAATACGTGTGGGTTGTCTATGGATAGGTCTTTAAAAATTATATTGATTGAGGTTCCTAAAACCATTTTTTCTCAAAGTCAATTATTTGAAAGATAGGCGCGTCTAAAGTGGTAAAATGTGTGTGTCCCCCCCCCCCCCCCCTCTAACTTTTAAAGTAACGGAGTGAAAAATCTAGAAAAAATATATCCTGTAGATCTCAATAAAAACTTTCAACAAAAATTGGTTCGAACGAGATACAGTCAGCAGTTTTATAACTTTGTTTTTCATACAAACACTATGAAAATCAAAGTTAATTTTTTGGTTGCGAATAATCATAGTTATAGAATACTCTACTGTGTTACGGAACCCTATGAGTGCGAGTCTGACTTGCACTTGGCCAGTTTATTATTACTGGCCGGAGGGCATTGCTGGGTATAATATAAATAGGATATTCAGTTTGTTTAGTTGGCCTTGGCCCAATTTTTTTTTCTCTCCCTATAGTCAAACAGCTTACCATTCGATTCCATTGATTTTCAGCAAACTTTGTACCGCAGAGTAAAATATTATAAAATACTTAATGGCAAAATATTTTTTAAGAAATAAACTACCTCACATTTTTCAAGGCAATTAACTATCTGTGATTGATATCAGTTAGCAAATATATGTATGTATGTATATTAAACTTTGTAAAAGAAGAAATCACAGACGCGGATATTATATCAGTCTATATTTCAATATACATAATAAAATTCAACTCTTAATTTATAATTAACAATTAACACTTGCATTTTAATCAAAACAAAATGTCAGATGTTTAATTAACGGAATAACTAAAAAAGTTAAACACACAGATATAATATCATTAAAATCTTCATAATTAACGCAATTAAAATTCATCTATGCAAATACGGACATAAAACTGTTGAGACGCCTTAATTATAATTATACAAAGAGACTACACGATGATATCATATGGGTATTTGTTTCTTCTGATCATAAGAACGAAATTAGAAACCAGAATTCACGAACATGATCGCTTGCCTGTCACAGGTACAGGACAGTACAGGACTAGGATGTTAATCCATCATCCTAGGTACAGGATAAAAAAAATACTTGGGGTAGTCTTTATTACAAGGAACCCATTGCATAGAATAATGAATAGTACAAGTACCCATTGTAAATATGCCATGTCCGTTTGACAATTCGTTCTTATCTTATATAAAGCCTTCTGTTCTTACTGCTGCGGTTAAAGAAGTGAATTATTTTAGTATGATATAAGTTATCAGAGCATATAAGTTATCAAGCAAGACACTCGTCTAATGGTAAGACGCTCGCGTAGAACAAACACTGAGGTACGTAGTACTATTAAGTATTCTGTGACTGAGGCACGCAAAACACTGAACTTTATGCGCACTACATACACTATTATTTCACTGAACATATCTAGTTTGTTTTCTTATCTGAGTAGCAATTAAGTGCAAACACAAACCTTTATAATTTTATATTAACCTTCTTCGACCGACAGCTGATATATAAACTTTAAAAAGTCAATTGATCTTTTAACTGGCAAAAGACGAGTAGCAATTTGAAACACCTACTAATTACGAGCATATTTATACACCCCGTACATACACATACGCTCATTCCACATTTCTGAACTTCATTGTGAACTTTGTTTTTATTTTTATACATGCATGCTTAGTTTTCAATAATTTTTGTTCATCGATAATACAATAATAATATTCCCATCAGGCGAGATAGTGGTCAAACGCTACCCTATCCCCTTATAAAAGCGAAAGTTTGTGCCGTGGTTTGAGTATATGTTTGTTAAGTACTTCTTCACGCTAAAACTACTGAACCGATTGAGCTGAAAACGTATTATTGGGAGCCAAAAATGTTCCAAAAAACTTTAAAAAAATATATATACCGAGCGAAGCTCGGTCATCCAGGTACTATTATTTATTCTGTGATATAACAAATCTCAAACACTGGTTTCCATAAAGAATTATGATACTAACAAACAATTAAAAATTCCGAGAATATCCGTTATGAAGGCAAGTCGTACAAGTTATAATCTTGGCCGGAAGAATAAGATAAAAACAAAATGTTCAGTACTTTAATGAAAACTTGATGGGCTCCCGCAGAGAAGATTATATAGTTGAGGCCCATTAGGGTCTTTAAACTTTGCCTTTGGAACTTCGAGCTTACACACAAATGAAGATTTAGTCGAAAACTTGTGGGAATGTCATTTGGGTACAAAAAAGTTCATTGTCTTTACTTAAATGATAAGTAAAGTAGTTTTTGACTGCATTTCTTGATTCGTGTTATTTGTGGCTTTATAAAATTAAAGTCTTCACTTGTATGTATGTATGTTCTGTAATTTTGCAATCAATATTTTACGCACTTCCACTGAAACTATCGGACTAAAATTTGGCACACGTGTTTGGTTCTGCACGATCAGAATTTTATTTTATGTATCCTCAACGGGAGGCCCGAACACATATGTAAGGGCCTCGCGTTGTCCGATTTGGATATTTAGGTATATGGTTATGTATTGTTGTTAGAAAAAATCCCAGGTACAATTCATCAAGATGTTATTAATGTATCTTCAGAGATATAGAGATAAACACGTCAAACTTGTGACTCGCGCATCTTTAAAATTAATTCGGTTAATTATTGACACGTATTTGTCCATAAATTTGTCAGTAAATATTAATAGTACAAGTAAAATAATATAATGAATTATTGACAAGATTTGTCCATGAAATTCTTTTATATAATAACCGACATTACTTTATGCTATTGCATCTCTTGTCAATAACTCGAAACTCACGAAGGATCGAAACTAACTAATATTGCGCGCATCAGTCATGTGGACTTTATTGAATAATGAACGGTTACTAGGGGAGCAGTGCCGTTGCACCAAAAGTACTACTGAATATGAGGACCGCGTCATCTAAAAATACCGGTATTTTCCAGACAATTATAATTCACTTATGATATCTAAATTTAACTCGCGGCCTTTAGGCCACTCCCTGGATAAGCAGGCACGTTCAGGGTCCGCATCATAATATCTGTTAAACAATTATAGATTGATAAACGTTTTTGCATTAATTAGATAAGATAAGTATCTAATATTATGTTTCTTTAAGTGTTACATACTTCATATTTTTTTGTGTAACATTGTACATATGATAAGTATCTAATAGACAGCTGCATTTAGTGGGCCTCGTATTATCATATTCCAGGAAAGGATCTGTCACATTCGACTGATCGCCACATATAAGCTTATATCGTGGTTAATATCTTTTTTTTTAGTGTATGTGTTACTTGATTTCGCAGCCAATTATTATCCATGGTTAATTAATTTTAGGGTTTATTTCAAAGATGGTATTTAGATACATATATGGATATTGGGATATACATATACATTACATGCTGCATGTGAAGTGCTTATAAGTTTGCACTGTAATAATGTGTATAAATGTATTAGGTATAATTTAAAGTTTTTAAAAGAATAACCAATTAAAAATATAATGATATTGCTACCGCTCCGTCCGCCAGTACCAGGGAGCCATGAACGGCAGCGGTCACCGAGCCAATTGCGGTATCAGCGGTGATTTACTACATAATGGAGGACGCCTACATTGTTTTATTCGAAGCTGTAGCTCTGACTGTGGGTAGAGAAATTACTCTTGTCATTTATGGTGGTCTCATGATGATGTCATTTCATGATACCAAGACTTGGACTGGGGGGAGCTTGATTGATTTATCATGATTAGTCAAGTAGATCTAATAAACTGGCCAAGTGTAAGTCGGACTCGCACTAGTAGGATTCCGTACCACACTACAGTATTTTATAAGATCGAGCAAAAAATACCACTATCATTTTTCGCCAGCAAAAAATAATAATTAATAAACATTTTATTTCTTATAACGCCATCTAACATCTAGCAAAAGAGTTAGGGATCGACATTTCAATATATCGCCATCTATATATCTAACTAAGCGTTCATGGATGGCGGGAAATGCCGAAAAAAACACGTTTCTTGTATGGGGACCCTTTATTATTTATAACTTTATTCTGTTTTTAGTATTTGTTGTTATAGCGGCAAAAGATATACATCATATGCGAAAATTTCAACTGTCTAACTATCACGGTTCATGAGAAACAGCCTGGTGACAGACGGACAGACAGACAGACAGATGGACAGCGGAGTCTTAGTAATAGGGTCCCGTTTTACCCTTTGGGTACGGAACCCTAAAAATCAGGTTTAATATAAGTAAGAAATTCCAATAATATACTCATATACGTCAAAAGAAAATAAATGTATACCCAGTATACCTACCATTCAATGTAATTCTACTACGCGTTGAAGTAAGACAAACTACATACAAAATGTTGTGACCGTGAGTACCAGACCAAGTGAATTAGTAAACAAAAGCACTGTAATATTAAAATAACATTACTTGTTTTTCTTATAGGCTAGCCTTCAGATCAGCCTAGAATACTCTGGCTGTGTGTTACTACTGTAACACCGTAAGCACAGAACAGATAATAATATGCCGTAATATATTTAGGTTATGGTGGCAGAAGTTCTCCTTGACGGTTGTAAGCCACTTTTTGGCAGCATGTCAGGCGAAACATTGATATAATCGCTCCTGACACCTATGGAAAACCTTACGGTGCTCCGTCAGTACAGCCCTTGAACGTCAGACTATTCTTGATTTAACATGTTTACCATCCTCGACATTCTCACAAAAACGGTACCACCTACAAAACTATGCTAACTACCTACGTAAGTAATTTATAAAATGTTATAATAACAGTGTCCATCCGCTAATTTATAAACTGCTATTTATCTTTAATATCTTTTTCATCCAGCTATTTAAAAGGCGTAAATGACAAACGAGGTGTAATTACGCATTCTGTAAAAAGCAACGGAACAAACTGGTTCCTTTTCGCAACGCTTCAGCCGTTTGTAATAGTCGACATTTGTGACGTTAATTATGGCGAGTGAATGAAAATAGACTGTGTCAAATGTAATGCGGTTAAATTAACCTCTTTTATGTGTCTTGCATTACTTTTTTTTATTACTTATTACATTTGGTACAACGCATTGCATTATTTATTGACTTTACTCTACTACTAACTTTAGTAATTGTACATGCGTTAAATATTATGTTTCTTTAAGTATTACTACACTTTATATTTTTGTACATTGCTATGTATATACAATCAAAAATTTCACTGTACCGACGGGACTCGAACCCGCGCCTCCCGGAGAAAATGCCCAGGCGCTGTATCAATTCAGCTACAGTACGACCCTATCGATACGACCAAAATCAAAACTATATCGCGGGTTGGTGTTCCATATTGATTATAATGTATTAGGGTGAGGACATACAGAGGCAGGTTCCCGGCGCAGACAAACCGGTACCGATCCGTACTGGTAAAATATTCCAGTGTCATCATATGCGCTCGCACAGAAAGAAACAGGTTGCAGAAAATGATTAAACAATATGTCTTATACTTTATGTCCTCACCCTTACTCTCGCGATTGAGACATACACAGACACAACGACAAGAAAATAAATAAACTGGCCAAGTGCAAGTCGGACTCGCACTCGTAGGGTTCCGTAACACAGTAGAGATTCTATAACTTTGATTTTTCGCAACTACAACATTAACTTTGTTTTTCATAGTGTTTGTATGAAAAACAAAGTTATCTTTGCGGTCGCCATATCTGTAAAACTGCTGACTGTATCTCGTTCAAACCAATTTTCGTTGTTAGTTTTTATTGAGATCTACAGCATATATTTTTTTTAGATTTTTCACTCCGATACTTTAAAAGTTAGAGGGGGGGGGGGGACACATATTTTACCACTTTAGGTATCTTTCAAATGATTGACTTTGAGAAAAAATGATTTTAGGAACCTCAATGTCATTTTTAAAGACCTATCCATAGACACCCCACACGTATAGGTTTGAAGAATTTTTTTTTTTGTTTCAGTTCTATGTATGGGATACTCCCCCTTAAACTTTTATATCTTTTATTTTTGTATAAAAATCGGAAAGCGGTTCACAGAATACATCTACCTACTAAGTTTCAATTCTGTAGTCCTAACAGTTTCGGAATAAAATGGCTGTGACATACGGACTGACAGACAGACAGACATGACGAATCTATAAGGGTTCCGTTTTTTGCCATTCGGCTACGGAACCCTAAAAATCTCCTCTCGTGACATATTCAGATACAAACAAGTTATTGTTCCCAGTGCTTTTACCAAAGAAGCAAGCGTTATATTCATTAGCAATTCATCAGTACTGGAAACAGATCTGACTTCACTTAAATAATTAATAAAGATGTCAATCTCAAAGAGCCCATAGCCCCCTAAATAATTCATAAGCCAGCCACTAAGTAAATAATGATCGAAAATTCTCCGATCTTAACCAATGATTTTGTGAAGTAATACGCGGCATCCCGGCAGCAAAAAGACCTGTTGTAAGAGATTTCTGAGAACAGTATCGATATCTTATTTATTTTTTGTCCAGTACCAATTAATGGCACGCAATGTGCCGTGCATTGTCTTCGGTTGCGTAGGCACTAACTATGAATTATCAGTGGTACGAGTATTACGCTATTAATCACGACATTTCAATTATCAAGTCTAGAGTAGTTATGCTATGATTAAATCAGTTAACACGGACATTCGGACATCTGTTCGCCATTAAACTAAATAACTATATGTATAAAAGCAGTATTAGCATACCCTACTTAACATAAATGTGAAGGTGGGTACTAGTTGTAGATCTTATTACTAAAATGATTATCTCTATTCACATTTTTTTAATATCTTAGGCTAGCGTTTGACCACTTTCTCGCCTGGTGGTAACCGATAATGTGGTCTTAGATGCTGAACACGCTAGGTGTGTCACGGAACAGAAAATAATACTACATTGTGTGCTGCCGGATCACCGTAATGTTATGGCGGCAGATTTTTCCTGAATTGTGGTAGGTTTCTTTTTGGCAGGAAGTCAGGCGGAACCACAGAATAATGAATAGTAAAAGTAGCGGAACATCTATTATATCGATGTTCCGCCGGGCCTGTGTGATCCTATCACACGTGGACGATCACCGGTGCCAGAATTGCAACCAGCGACCTCTCGCTTAGAAGACAAGTCAACCTATCCTTTACGCCAACGGTGCTTTCAAAAGTATTCAAACTATTCATTCAGTGAATTCAGTCACGAATGACGATCGAAATTTGTATTTACAAAGATCATCAGTAGATATACCTACTCAATTCAAATTATCGAAGTAGTGAAATATGATTGATTTAGCCGACACACACACACATTTATCATCAATTGATTATCGAAGTATAATTGCAGCCAACAATTATATAATCAATGCCATTGCAATATGAGTAAAAAATATCGAAATATACTGCGTTATTGTTCGCAATTTGCGTAATGTAGTTTCACAGTACTAACATTATGCTGGCGCCTCACATGGGCTATGTTGGCTCCAAGTTATACTTTTGGATCCAACACACCAATGTGAGGATCGATCTTGAAAAGAAAAAATCGTGTAATGTCTACTGTATGTCATTCATTATCATTTACCATCCATCACCTCGACCACTCATCTTAAAAGGAATGATTACAAACACATGTCCAAGATCATTATTGATGACATTATCTTTATATAAAGGTGTCAATTTGCATGACATCATATTTTTTTATAAAAATTTTTGAAATTCCATTAAAATATTTAGAAATAATATGTTTATGAAATGTTTATCGCGAACATATCATATAAGGAATGATTGGCATTATTAGTGAAAAATTTGTGAAAAAAGTGGTATTTGAGAGAAAAAATTACAATAATACCGGTTTTTGTAATTTTCCAGTCCCGTTTCCGTTTAATTTTATTTCAAATATCTCTCTCTAAAATAAAATGGATAAAAATGTTAAAATAAATAAGTATGTAAATGCTTAAATAGTGTAATATTTTTTTTTGTCGCAATATAATGGCCAAAACGGCATAATACGAAGTTTAATAATCATAAGTACCTATAAGATCGTTAAAAAATAACCGACTTCAAATGCCGCGCTTTTAATTTTCAGTGCCAAGTTTGAGATGTTTGTCTCTGGAGAAACTTTTTAGACCTCGATGAAATTTCCATGGTACCACACTTGGGATATGTCCTTTCCAAAAAAAAGAATAATCGAAATCGGTTCGTATACGACGAAGTTTTCCGCGAGCAGACATAATATATATATGTAAACGGTCGAATTGAGAAACTTCCTTCTTTTTTTGAGTTTGGTTAAAAATTACAAAAACGTGTTCATTACAAAACAAAACACTTTGTGGTAAAAACAGATTAAATATAACGAGAAATAGTATTTCATCCGCAACTAATTTGGAATGTTTATATCCATAATATTGAGATGCGATGGCCTCCCACGCAACCGCTCGGGCTATTTCTGAAATGTTTTCAAAAGAAACGCCGGCTGGTGCTAGGGTGACGATCATGGCACCAACCAGAAAGTATAAGGATGTCTAATGGAATATCTGCTATAAGTATGCATAAGATAATCGGTATGTATGTCGTTAAGCATGAGAAAACCCGACGGAAAATTACAACTAATGAGACAATAAGATCGTTTAAAAAAACTAAAATAACCGATTTAAAATGCCGCGCTATTAATTTTCAGTACCAAGGTCGATTTGTTTCCACATCTCTGGAGATACTTATCAGACATCGATGAAAGTACCATGGTACCACACTTGGAATATCTCCTTTCCAACATAAAAATAATATTCAAAATCGGTTCATAAAGGACAAAGTTATCCGCGAACAAACATAAAAAAATATATACGGTCGAATTGAGAAACCTTCTCCTTTTTTAACCGACTTCAAAAAAAGGAGGAGGTTTCTCAATTCGACCGTATATATATATATATATTATGTTTGTTCGCGGATAACTTCGTCGTTTATGAACCGATTTTGATTATTCTTCTTTGTTCGAAAGGAGATATCCCAAGTGTGGTACCATGGTAATTTTATCGAGCTCTGATAAGTATCTCCAGAGATATTGAGATAAACATGTCAAAATTGGTACTGAAAATGAATAGCGCGGCATTGAAGTCGGTTCTTTTTACAAGCTTTTATTTAGTTTTTAAACGATATTATTTGATGTCGGTTAAAAAGACGGACTATACCGGCCAATTTCATGTAAACATTTTTTTGTGTTTTTCCGGGAATGAAGAATGTAGCTTATGCATTCAGCTATGTCACTCCAATATACTTATAAGTACCTTTATTAGGGTTTTTGTACCTAATTCAATTCATAAAATTCCTAATATACCACAGATACCAAGTTCAATTAAAATTTGCCGATAAAAAAAAAACTTAATATAGATAGATAGATAGAAACACTTTATTATTTAACTGTAGGTACCTTAAATTACAGAAACAAACATTATAAGTAATGCAATTCAAAAATAATAGTGCAACAATAGGCAGTCTTATAGTTTAAAGCAATCTCTTCCAGACAACCTGTGGATGGAGAGAAATGTAACAAGATATAATGGTGGTAAGTAGTGTTTTATAAATGAGAAAAAAACTATTTAACAAATTACTACAACAAATGCATTGAGATAAAGTTAAAGAAGAATAAAATACTTAGGTGTGTGTATTATTTTAAGTACTTATATAAAAATGTTATAATATTGTTCTTGTATAATATAAGCTTATCCCGATAATAACAAAAGCATGGTAGACGTGGTTCTAGCTGAAGGTGACGACAGCACACGTTCCTATTTCCAGAGGAATATCGTTTGAAACAAAGCCAAGTACGAGTTTTGTTGTCAAACCGCCGCCGCTGTGTCAACTGAGTGGTTCGATAGTTTACTGATAGTTGGGTAGGTTAGTACCTACATTCAGGGGGGGGGGGGGGGGTTACCACAAGAACTACTTTTCTAGCTAAGTAATTCTTCTGTATGTCATAGAACGCTAGAGATAGTTAGAAGCTGCTGCATATGACCTAACCGCGCGCCGCGGTAATACCGGTATTTCCATATTCATACCGGTATTTCCATATTAATACCGATATTTATAAAATACAGCCAAATATTAAGTAATAGAAATTGTGAACATCCTTGCTATATTATTTTGTTTTCTTATAATAAAGTAGTTAGTTAGGCAGGTGCCAATTAGGGAAATCGCTGATCCAATTATCGATTTCTCACGCAAGTCTAATTTGATGATAATACACAATTTATACAAATAATATAGGCACTTTATCTGCGAATGTCTAAGTGTTATATTGATAGTTGGTAACATAGCCAACGCCAAATTAGTTTTTGTACTTAGTATTATTATCTGTTCTGTAGTTTTTGGTTACTTGGTTAGCAAGCTTTTATCAATTCATAAGCTACCTACGCCTCATAAATTCCTAGTAACATAATTAATACAAAATCTAATAAAGTTACTACTACTGCTAGATAAAATAACAAGAAAAAGTTCAAACAAATTATACCGTCAAAGCGCGCACTCAATGCCGATAACGTGGTTATCTTTTCAAAGAAACACAGATAAAATATAATTAATAGATGATTAATAGACATAGAATAGAAAACCAATTTCAATATCGGCACTTTGATCGAATTATTTGAACACTTGTTAATTAAAACCGTTGTTTAAGGCTGACCACACGTCGGCTGCAAAATCGCTTGAGCAACCGGTACTCTGTGCCATTGAGTACTTAATGGTAATTTCAACAGCTGCTCGACATCATTGTAGTAGTCATCGATACAGTCTTTTCAATAATAAGATTTATCTTCTGAAAATGATGCAGCCACATTTTTAGAAGATACATCTTTTAGATACATCTTTGTTGCGCGCTCACAGGGACAACAATAAATGGTACCACTAGATTACTCAAACGACAAAATTGAAGTGTGAGTGACGAGACAGTGGCGCATACTATCGCTTGGTAGCAAACGATAGAACAAAGTAGCTTAAGCAACTATAGCGCAACGTAACAAATCTACAGACAGCCTAACGGTTTGAGAGGTCCTCGCCTCACTATCGATATTATATTTTATTACGTACATATTACGTATCTATATAAAACGTGGGGCAATTATTATTAGTTTAAGTACACAGCGTTATCGATATTCTGTTTTCATTACTTAACTATTTATGAACTGTCTTACTTGCTTCGTGTTTATGAAGTGCAAGCGGTATTAGATCAAACATTGTAAAGTGTTTTAAAATGTCTTGTGCACTCTTATTGAATTGGCATCTCGCTTCTGTCTATGTTGACATTGTTGACCAATGACAAGAAGGGACAAAGCTAAAAATTATGTTTTGTTTTAGGTTTTAGGTTTTGGCTCTTCTGATTGGTTAGAAAAATAATCGACACTTGCAACCGAAAATGTTTTGAAACTGGATACGCACAACTGTACGCGATGGTACACTCACGGACTCATAAAATGCATCAAAGTTCAGGATAACTTTCGAATTAATTGAATGGTCCTTTCTGAGTCCGTCAGTGTACAAATTTAAATTCAAAGCTATAGTTTGGTTCGTTAACTTCATAACAGCGTAGTATCATATCCCTTAGTGTATGTTTGTATACTGGAAAGGACCAGTCAATTATATTCGAAAGTAATCCTGAACTTCGATGCATTTTATGAGTCCGCGAGTGTAATAGTAAGTAAGTAAGTAATCAATAATTGTTTTGACTTCGTCCG
Source organism: Cabera pusaria (assembly GCA_954871355.1). Lineage (NCBI taxonomy): Eukaryota > Metazoa > Arthropoda > Insecta > Lepidoptera > Geometridae > Cabera > Cabera pusaria. The sequence continues at coordinate 17,957,603 of OX940902.1, forward strand.
GAAGCCTTCTTCAGGATATTGAGGGCATTATTCGGTCGCCGATGTCGCATTTTGCCTCGCAAGTTAATAATCCGTTGATTCGTTTTGAAAATCTAATATTAAAACGTACGTTTCAAAGTCGTAGGTACTTTCTAGCTAACACACGCAAAAACTATCATTGGGTGTCGGTCTCTGGCTAGCCGCCCGAAAAGGCACTCATTGACCAAATAATATGCTTTTGTTGGAAAAGTAATTTGTTTTTTTTTTTAAGATCTACCTACCTACTTAGATATGTTCAGTAACAGTGACTGATAACAGTGATAACCCAGTTTAATTTTTTTGTAATTACAATTTAGTGGCCGAAAACCACCAATTATACGTTTACTTACAAAGTTACAATACTATCTACCTTTGTTCTCTAAAATGATATTGCTATTATCTTCAAGTAAATAACCGGGATATAAACTTACAGGCTCGGGACCCAGGTGCTTCGAATATAACAGCTCTAGTTATGGAAATAAATTATTCTGGATGCTACATTATTCTTTATCTTAAATTAGGGTCAATTTTTCCGTTACGGAAAATGTGTACTTTTATGAAACTTTTTTTATGATAAAAGGTAAGGTGGAAGTATACTTAATGTAAGAAGATACTAAACTTCATGATTTCATGTTTTATGTACTCGTGGTTGTGTATGACTGTAAACGAGTACAATGTTCGCATTTATTCTCGAGGATAAAACTACGGTACGCACCTACGGTAAAATCAATTATTTTACCGTACTTACATCTTACCTAACATTTTTGTAACTTGAATTATAGTAGGTAGTTAGGATTAGAATAATTATATATCAACATGAAATAAAGACTATATATTTATACCTAATATTACTGTTGCTAGTATATCTGCACAGGTTTACTGTCTAAGGCTGTTTGTCCACCGACGACGTCACCGCCGTCACCGAGACGTCAACGAGAACGAGATGACGGCGCCGAAGTAGCAATACATACTCGTATGTATAGTATGGCCACTTGTCCACTACATGTCCGACACCGAGTGCCGTAATCCCGGCCGCCGATATTTCGAGTAGATCGGCGCGACCGCTAGAACTCGTGACTCGGCCCGATATTGTGAGGGGCAGATGTGCCGGCATCAGCAGGCAAGTGGCAATACAAAAAAAACACGTTTGATCTTGTCCACGCACTGCCGTCACACGACGCTGTTCGCTCGGTTATTGTTTTTGCCACGCATGAGAGCTAGAACAAACTGTGAACCAACGAGATCGGTCGCGGTGGACAAACGATCGCCGTCACGTCATTTTGAATTGTAGGACTATTCTGTAAGATACGATACGAAATTCAATCGTAACACAATCGTAATACGGTTGATTTTCGTTCTACGAAATTCAATCGTAACACGATCGTAATACGGTTGAATTCCGTAATACGAAATTCAAATCTCACCGTGGATTTCGCTTCCGAGATATCTTACAGAATAGCCCTACTGGGCCCGAATAAATCTCGTTATTGGTGACGTCTCGGTGACGGTGGCGGTGGCAAACAGTGTATGTCTATACAGATGGTCACTACTGTTGCTTCTACTACTCCTCAATTCTCTACTAAATATCTGGAAAAGCTGTCTTTTTGAGGAATTAACATCTACTTATGTTATAACTATGAATATAGGATGTACTATTATTTATTCTGTGGTATAGGTATACTAATCTATGTGATGCAATACCTGTTTAAGATCCAATGCAATACACATCACCTACAATATCACGCTATAACAATATTTTATTCTAAAATAAAACTTACTAACTCACCAAAGAACATAATTTACAGAACACAAACTGAATTTTCAAAGCTATCGAGTACTATCTCTATCCCACACACAATGAGTTTGTTTACCCAACCGTCAGATCTGCGAATGGGCTATAAAAGCGGACGAAAATAAACAGAAAAATTCGGGTAGCCATAGAAAATGACAAATCTGTCGAGCTGCATTCGCTACGTAAAGTATTTTAGTAGGAAATTGAATGTGTTGCGCCGCCATTCCTCGCTGTACCTGCCTATAGGGTTGCCAAGCATCCGTTGAAGGACAGAATAAAAAATCCATTACAAAAAACTCTCTTATAGGGATCAGGGGTGGAAGTCTCTACATTGATAGCGATGCGTCTTGTCATCGCAAACGTTTGCTAGAATGAGATGCAGCTAGACAGTTGTTATCTGCATCTCTTTTCGTATCGACGATTATCGCTCGAAATTCATCGCTATGCATGTAGAGACTACCGGCCCAGCTGTTCATTCAGAGTCATTAATGTATGGAGTTTGGGATACTTACCAAGAATGTAGGTAGGTACTTAAATAAATTATAACCATTGTTCAGCAAGGTTAATATAATGGTGTGAAAATAGGTGTCGAACTGAAAATATTTAAACAACATAATATTTAATATTTATCAAAGAGTATTTAATATTTTTATAGACCATGAAGACGATGTTTTAATATTGTCTATAAAATTTATGGAAGCTAGTTTAATACTGAGAGCACTGAAACTGGGTTTCTATTTATCAACAAAAATGTATAACCCAACAGAAATACAACAAGAAAAAAGACTAGTTATATTTCTAAACCTATTCCATCCAATTAATCCATCATGCACGTAACCTGGCAAACTGGCAACTGGCAACCCTACGCAGCGCAATATGTGGACGTGAACACGCGCGTTAAAATAAACCCAACGTTTTATTTTTATCAACGCTGCACGCTGCGACGGGTTATCAGATAAATGCTTTAAATAAAACAGCACCAGCGCCTCAACAAATTGACCTAGCCTCGCTTGAATAAATTTAACTTTTTAATCGCTTTAATTGTTTGTCGAGTGAGTCAGCAACCAATCGGATGTTTGAAAATTCTAATATAACAATCCTCTTTTTGTGTAGGGTGTTAAAAACTGCACGTGTGTAATCTGCTGAAGTGGTACACATACCCCATAAAGATCTGTTCAAGAACAAACATTTCCAATTTGAATGCAGTGTGATTTATGGCTCGAACTAAATGGTGTCGTAAATTTTATGCGATTCTCTCAAGAACTGCGATTTGTTCAGTTCAAAGAATATTGAGTATGAGTAGGTAATTTCATTCTGCTGATAAAAGCGATTTCAGATTTGAACTAAACATAATTACGATAGCTTCGGAGGCCTCAAAATGGAAGGAACAGTTTAAGTATGCCTAAGAATACAATTTTTATAATCTATACTAATATTATAAAGAGAGAACATTTGTATTTTTGTATTTTTGTATGTTTGTAATGATTTGGCTCAAAAACTACTAGACCGATTTAAAAAATTCTTTCACTAATATATAGAATGGACTTTCGAAATGAAAATAGGCTATATATTATCCCGTTTAAATCAAAGGTACATTCGTGGTGACCTAATTTTCAACCTAAGTCGACAAAAAAACGGTCGAGAAAACACGTTTCTTACGAACGCTGCTCAATTGAAAACAGATGGAAGAATATTTTCTATGGAAGAGTTGTACAACTTAATAAGACCTACAAAAAAGTCCGCGACAGCATATGTCTATCTCTTAAGGTTGACTCACAGTAACCATTTTAATCTTTAATTTTTTGTTAAAAAATATTACATAACTTCCAGGGCTATTTTCAAGTATATAGTATTAATCCTTATCCAAATAATTACGTTAATTAGCTTGGCCACATATTATAAATTAAAATTGTCCTTTACAGTATATAATTCTAATGAAAACTCTAGAAGATATCACGGATTTCACATACACGCGTCGCAAAATTAATAAAATATTTGCAGTCAAACCACAGAATAGGTCATAGTTACTACGATAATATTATTATAAGCTTAGCGTTTATGTAGATCCCTACCGATCTCAATCAATTTGAAGTCAATATAGTATAATAATATGATCTATTGTATAAAATAATAATTATCTATATATATAATATAATATTTTAAACCACCCCGGCTGATCTATGTATAATCTTTTCAATAAAAGCATTCCAATGACTCTAAACACGACATTTAAAATCTGAGCTGTAAGTTGGTAAGGATTTAAGTATTCTGTAGAGTCCAGGAGATGTCTCAGCATCAGGTCAATGCTTCCATGTTCTTACAATATCGTTGAAGAAGAAGATTTTCGAATTGTTCAGACCTATGAAAGTTGATTAAAGCTCATAGTTTTATAACGATTGAATGAATTTTCATGAATCAAAGCTAAGAACACTCTCGATGAAGACAACTATAAAAAAAAAACTATCAATAATAAAATCAAAATTGATTCATCCGGTTGGGTGCTCAGATGCTACAGACAGACACACAGATACACACGTTAAACGTATAATACCCCTACTGGTAGCGTCGGGGAACGCCGTAAAGTTACGGCGGCAGATGTTCTCCTTGGTGGTGGTAAGCTACTTTTCAACCGACTTCCAAAAAGAAGGAAGTTCTCAATTCGTCTGTTTGTTTCTTTTTTCTTTCTTTTTTTGTGTGTGCATGTTACGCGATTACTCCGTCAATTGTGAACCGATTCGAATGATTATTTTTGTTTTTATTGTAATTTCATTGAGATGTGATAAGTACCTTCAGAGATATGAAGATAAACGTCTGAAACTTGCTACTGAAATTGACTCGCGGGGCATTGAAGTCAGTTGTTTAAGTGTTTAAACTATCTTTATTATTGGTAGGTTTAATGATCCCACAAAATCCCATGATTAATGAATGCACATAAAACTTTCATTGGTAGGTATATAGCTAGGATTAGAACCAACGACCCTCGGGTCAGAATCAGGGTAACTATCCTTTATGCCAAAGGGCCGTCCAATATCACTACGTAAGTGTTATAAAACAATGTCCATCACTGCGTCTGTCTGTCTGTTCGCAATAATCTCAATAGCTTCTGAACGGATTCTCATGCGGTTTTCACTAATAGCCAGAGTGTTTATGAGGAAGGTTTAGATCTTAGGTGCATAATTCGTTAAGGTTTTGTGTAAATTGGTTGACGTATGACGATGATTGTTAAATATGTTAATATTTTATATTCGATGCAACAAACTGATGCAAATTTTGTATATATGTTCTACCCGTGCGAAGCCGGGGCGGGCTGCTAGTCATTTATAACATTACGACTTAAACATCGGAGCGTGCATGGCAATGTTTAAGAAAAACTAAATACTCGTAGATACTTAAAAGAATATTTTGAAAGGAATAGTAGAATAGTGTGGAAAATTCCTTAAATCCAGATTTTAAAAAACAGCTTCGAGGCCAATACCGTAATTCCTGTAAAAACTGTAGATATAAAAATTACCCTAGTTTAAAATGTAGATTGAAGTAAGTACCAGGCTTGCAGCAGACGCGAAGAGGCATGGCGCTAATCTCAAATAGTGCTTGCTCTACTTTGCGGTCTGAGGATTTTACAAAATGAAACTCAGTTCATAACCCGAGCATTTAAATACTTTCAGTAGCTGAAGAATAAATTAGTACGCTTATGTGATTATTTGTATTCTCTTTGTTGTGATTGTAATGGACCGCATGTTTATGTAGTTTAACCACAGAAATATTATTAATAAGTTATTAATATTTCTGTGTGTTGAACATTAACATCTTCTCATTTGAGTGTGATATCGAGTCATAAAATATCTACTATATTTAAATCTATATATTTGGCTAAAAAATAAACTACGATTACACGAAACTTCTATATCCTTCTCTTCTATTGATAATACCTGAGGATAATACCTACTAGAATAGTCCCTTCTAAATAAACATATCCATAAACACATCCTTCTCGAATATTACATGGAACTCTGGAATTTCCATACATAAACTGACAAATACAGCGCTCGCTGTGAAATCCAAAGCGCGTTCGAACTGCCATTACTAGGATTATAGCAAATGTAGAAGGAACAACTTTAATGAGGCGGCTTCTATAATGGAATACCAGGCGCTTGTGAGGGTTGTCAGCGTTTCGAGTTCCGCAGATAACCTGGGGATTTATCGGTGTTCACTGTTTTTCTTTGGGGTTAATAATTTTATTTGCTCCATTACCGCTCTGATTTACGTCGAGGATGCCCTTTTCTTTGTGTTTGTATATTTGGTAAGTTAATAGTTTTAAGTTTGTGAAGAGCTCTTAAATTCTAGAAGCGTCCAGAGTTTAAGAACATGAGCCTTGCTAAGCTAAATTAAATAATTTGATACAAAAGCTTATAACATTACCATACAGCAGACTTAAACTTAATATTAAAATTAGGTGTGTATTTACCGTATTTTAATTTTTTATAAGTACTTTTCTCACCACTATATGTAGATATATGAGAAAATCTCATCATTTCATTTATTATCGGAATATTAACAAAATTTAATAAAGGTGCAATAAATAAAATTATTCATCCAAATTTTAATTAGGTATATCTTCAAAACTATAGCACGCTTCAAATAACAATTAATTTGTTATTATAATTAAAATTAGATTAGCATTTCATTTCATTCAAAACTATTGAATTATTCATGATCGGCTCAACAAAGTTCAATTTTTTCATTCGCTCCGGCGGATTATGGTAAATAGACCGAGGTAAAGTTAAAGTAGCTAGAGATAAAAATAAACTTATGTGTAGTTGCTCGATGTAAGTAGAAAATCTCTATTTTATTCTTGTACCTATTACATGTTTGAAGGCCTACGTCCAGCCGTAGACTTACACCGGCTGATTATGATGATAATGATAATGATACATGTCTCTACGCTAGCGTTTGACAACTATCTCACATGTTGGTAAGTGACGATGTCGAGGATGGTAGTTCGCTCGCTAGGCCTAGAATTGGAACTGGCTCACAAAGACAGCTAGCTGTTGCGAGCCGAAACACACTAACACAGAAGAGATACTAGACACTAGCACAGAATACTTAATAGTACTGACACTAGTGTTTGGCAACTTTGACGCTCAAAAGTGTCGATATTTATTTCTATATCTCGGTCCTTCCTGATGAACTGTGTCACACAACACAGGTCATGGTAGCTGGTGGACTAGTATGGTGGACTGGTGGACACTATATGTTTTTCTCAAATGCAGTGGCACCTGTCCTACTGACTAAAACTGTTTTTACCTAATGGTATGCATTAATCTAACTTAACACTTAATGTCAATCCATTGAACCTTCAGACGAAGTAATTAGAACTTTTAGACAATGTTTTTTTTTTAGCCGAATACAATTATTCTGTAGAGAGAGTTGATATTTAAACCTGAATCTTCCAAATAATTCCAACACAAAGCTCTCCCTGTGCTCCAAACATTTTTAGCGTACCAATTTTTGTAAAAGAATATTCATAAAAACAAGACGTCTCTTCAAGAGGGAGTTAAATTCAAGATGTAAGCGACACCGACGCGTCCCCAGAGTAATAAACTACGTCTGACGTCTCGAAACAAGCAACTGGCAACCCTAGCTGTCAACTGATAGCAAGGCTACGCGGCTTTGTGGCTTGCCGAGGAACGAGCTCGAGAATCTGTTCTGTGGGAACCCTGGGAACATGGCCGGAGTGACCTACCTAGTGCTCTGTTGTCCCTGAAGGAAATCTGTTTGTATCTTTGTAACTCGCTATCAAAGCGTGTGTATTTGATAGGTAGTCGTGTGTGATGGCTTCACAGTTTGTTTTACGAAACTGGCTATCTTACGTTTTCGACTTCTTTAAATTAAAGATCAAGATTTTAACGACAGAATTATTTAGGTAAAATATTTTTCTACTATTATCAGATCTTAAATTAATGGTATTCTTGCAGAGTAAAAAAATAAGCCTCACTTACTTTTGTTTGCCGTCTCAGTTCACAAATTAGATGATTAAAATGAAAAGTCCGTCGTAAGAAAACAGATAGGTAGCAACTCAAAAAGTCCAATAATAATTGAAGCGACTTAAACTAAAAACGGCTACACTCAAAGAACTGTTTAAGTTAGCAATCCTGATCAAAGCATTTTCTAAAAATAAACGCAAACAAACGTGCCCGTGCGTAAACATTTTCAAAGAGCTAGTTCCTCTACCGCACTCGACCCTCAAATCTTCGTCAAAAACGAATCTAATTTGCTCAAAACGACAAAGGCATTCGCATGTCGGGATGAGCAGGAGACCGTTAGTAGGGCGCACGCACCCTGCCCGATCGATGCCGAGCGGGGACCACCCCCTGCCAGGGGATGAATTTAAATTATTCACAGCCGGTATAACTGCGTGCCGTCTTTAACAAACAAATTACGTATGCGCACCTAATAACGATACACACAAGGGCGGAATACCGGAGCATATGAGCCTGTGAACCAATTTAGCTTTTGTGATAAGGTTGAAAAATGTTTTATGTTTCAAATCGAATTTTTGTAATCGCTTTATCGTTTAACATAGAAAGTGTTATTTAACTTATGAAACGGCAAATGAAAGAATAAGTTTGACTATTGCTATCGTAGCGCTCTGCGAAAGTTCGGAATGCAGTCTAGCCGCGTAAAGTACCTACTTGAGAGATATTTTATCTCATGTTCTTTTAATAGCCAGTTAATTTAGCATCCAATTACTTAGAATGACTAAGACTAATCGTGATTTGAAATGTGTAATTCGAAGTCTGTGTTTGAAATAGTGCTTGAGATGGGCAAAACATCTCATGTAAGTACCATGTGTCAACTCAAGGGACACGACAAGGGGACCCTTTTCTCCCGTTGTATTTCAGCCTATAAACGCGTGACTTCTGTCTCAGTGAGCTTTCAATTTAACTTGGTACAGTACCCCGAGCACGAAAAACTTGCGAAAAAGTATTCGTATCGTCATCGACTTGAAAATGTATGCAATTTGTACAGCGCCCCTATCGTGCGTAAAAGTAACTAAATTCGGCAGCACGAACGATATTGATTTGATTCGTATCGCAAACGTATCGTTACGTAAACGATACTTGAGATTTTATTAACAAAATGCGAGCATGAACTTAATTTTGACGTACGGTAATGTTAATTTCGAAGGCTGGCTATCAAGCATAGTCGAATATTTTTTCACTTAGGATTTTCCGGAGAGAAAAGTTTCGAAACTTTTTTTAACTGCATAAAACATATTTTTTGCGTGTATTAAATGCAAATACCGCCCGGTTTACCAACGTCGTTCTCTTTATTATCTTCTTGCTGCAAGTTTACTTGAAATTATGGGAAAATAAAAACATAAAAACAACATAAAAAATCTTTCCTCATAGTTAATCCTTCTTCGAGTTAATAAAACCTTCGTTCCAAGTTGACAAGTTTCATCGTTGTCAGCGACCATATTTGATTATCAAACTTATAATTCGACACTGTCACTATGTCATCCATCCATGTAAATAAATAAAATATACCAAGTGTGAGTCGGGTTTCCACTAAAGGTTCCGCACAACACAATGTAATAATAAATATATGAAACTCTTAATTCACCACAACACTCTTCAATTATATGAACACTATGGCTCAATGCATATTGAATAGGCAGCGACGCGACGCGCCAAGACGATCAGAAATGACAAGACATTATAAACCTTATGAACAATGTTACAAGACAAAGAAACGCTTGATAAAATGAACATGGTGTGGGTACGTAGTACTGTTAAGTATTCTGTGGTGTGGGGAAGCCTGGCGCCGTCGTTTTCCTTTCGAAGTACGGAACCCAAACTCCAAAGAAACATGTGTTTGGTGACGCTATGTCTTTCGTTCATAAACTGATACATATATTTTTAAAAGTATTAATAATTATTCTATTTTTCAAATAAAATGCATTTTAATATCTCTAATACCGTATTTGAAGATGTTTATTCTGTTAAAGTACTTTTTTAAATATAATTTCCGATAAATAGACAGCTAAGCCAGAAGTCATAAAAAGTTCACTATTCGATTTAATTTTTGAACGTATAATTCATTCAATAAGACGTTCATTTCGTTCACAACGGCTCGTCCCTACTTACATTAGGATGACGTTACTAACATAATCGTATCGAGCTCTCGATAGCTGTCAGAGTGTGCTTCGTGCTGCCGCCTATCGTAACACCACGTTATTGTATCGTCGACTCGATACCTTTACGATACGGATTCGACGATTTTTCGTGCTCGGGGTACAGATTCTACGGATAAAGGCAAATCGTAATTACATTAGATGTCGGGCACGGACTACGGAATCTGCTAATCACTTCGTGTAGCAATTATATGCTCGGCGAATTTGTAATGCTATTAAAAAGCTTTTAGCTTCACAAAGACTACAAAGATAGACCGTTGGCTGTAAAAACAATATGTGGGGCAATCGACTATTTTACCCACACTTTGGACGGTTTTGAAATATTTTTTTTGAAAAATTAAATGTCCCATTTCTTTATTCTAATTCGACTAAGGCATTAGAAATATTAACTGCTATAAGTACCTAGACGGGCTACGCAGTTAAAAGGAATTTGAATATAGTTATAGTTAAAGGTATTCAGAAGACCCTTAAAAATGCATTCAATATTTTAACAATTTTCGGACAGGTATATTTTGTATGGCGCGAATATTTTGTACATTGAGTTACCATATAATTTCATAGAAATAAAATATTTTGTTAAATGAAATGCAGTTATCCATTGTGCTTAAATATCATAGAAATGATACTGATATTATTTTTGAGTGCAACTATAATCCATTTGCCTTATTTTATAAAGATATGTCAGGGACAGCAAAGTGTGGGTAAAATAGTTGATTGACCCGTGTAACAGAATAATGAGCTCATTTTAATTTGATATGAGTGGATTCTATAATAGCATGTCACTCGGTAGAAATTATGCACACTGAAATAGTCATGTAAATTGGCAACAAACTAAGCGAAAAAACACGACTGTATGGTATGACGTCTGCTCTGTGCATGCAAATAAACATATTGCGACGTTATTAGGATTAGCGGATAAACGTTTATATTTGTTCATTTGACAGTTGTGACATTGGATGTCACATAAATTTCTAAATATATCACAAGCAATGTCAGAAAGAATCGTGGTGCGAGAAGTAAATATTCGAATTGATTTTGTTACTAACGGACGCAATTGAAACAGAAAAAACTGAGATGACTAAACGAACGAATCAATCGGTAGAAAATAAATCAAGCACAAAGAAAAATGGCTGCGATTAAAGAAACGAGAGATGGCCGCCAATCCCAATCTGCCCTAAACGTCGACACAAAGTAAGAAAGCGGGGAGCGCATAAAACGTCAAAAGAGATTGAATATCGATTGTGAAGATGGAGACGACAGCTATCTGAGGGGTACTAGCGTTCAACATGCTCTTGTTTGAGGCGAACATAAACGGAGGTCTGCTCAAATAAAAAAATCAAACGCACAATATCAAAATAGGTAAATGAAAAAGGTTAGGGAATCATTTCTGAAATAACTTTTAGCTTTCTCATGGAAATTAGTGGACGAATTAACTTTATGAAAGTTGTGACAAAGTGCTAAATACGCATTATCATCTGTCCATCGTCCACTTTTAATAGCTAGCAATAAACGCGTAATGGCGGTCGTACCCACCGTTCGCACTTTGTCTTCCGGGAGTCGTAGATCTGTGGCAGGGGCGAGGCGAGACGCAAAGGGCACTTTCCGCCCACGACAATTTATGTTATTGGGAGAACTGGACGCGCCGATACCGACCCCTCGTGTAATTGTTAGTTGGAACCGCAGGATATTGGGGAATTAAACCAGAGCGTGATTGATTAACCATCGCCGATTACGGATATTGCGCCGTATGAAAAATTGGGGGAAACACCGACAACCCTCGACGAAATAAAACAATTTGTAAAACAAACGTCATCGGAAAGTGAAACGGACAACAGAAATAAAACGAAACTGGGAACAAAACATACATACGTGTTACGTTTCGGTGCGCGCTCCGCTCACAGATTAAGCCGAAAGATCAACAAATATATTTTAATCCGACCCAACAGCGTTCTCGTATTTCCGGCAGCAAAAACTCGCGACACATGGCGAGAAAACCCAGAGTTATTATCTTAAGTCGAACCCAACACAACCATTAGTAAACAACGCGGCACAAAGGAGGGTAAAATGGCTGCTTAAAAAACTGGAACAAAAAATCGGCTTTTGATCCCTCGGGGAGCCTGTTTTGTTAACGTTTTATTGATCGCCCGACTGGTCCATCGATGCCATTTTTATAAAACGATTTCATTCTTTTACTATTTGAGTCGTTTTAATCTTCGCATCGACAATTTACGAAATTGATTTAGAGAGAATTGAAAATCGTTTCATTTCTAATCTTGTAAAATAGTCATCATTTATTTAATGCCACATAACATAAAAACCGAACATAAGCCTCATAATATAGTGATCGTAAGCTTGTAGAGCTTTATATATATGATAATGTTATTCACGATTACAGTGTAAAAGCGAGATAACCCTGTAATATTAGTATGAAATAAGATATCACAGACGGCAACAAGGCAAGCAATATTAAAGGCGACGTGGAATCTGTTCAGAGTTTACGGCGGAACAAAGAGACGAACAGGTACGCTGACTACGAGTACCTACGGATAAGTGCGGCTGCTCGACTGCCTCGACCGGTCGACCCGACACAACCGACCGATGCCACGACTCCCCCAACTCGATCGCTCAACCAGTCCAACGCCGTATAACTCGTGGAATAACTCAAATAGGTTTATGACAACACGGGAACTTTACCAACCTATTTCAGCCAGAGTTATTCCGACAGAGTTAACATTAACACTAATTGAGGTTGTAAGCCGACGTGCGGTCTTAATAACCTCTCTGTCAGTCGGACAGCAATCGACGATATCGATCGGAATTCATAACTTAACTGCAGGACCGTAAAATGAGTAACTGTAAACGAATCGAGCGAATCGCACGACAGCCACAATTAATGCCGAATCAATTCGCTCTACGGGGGCGTATTCATTATAGTTTCAATTGTTCTCGACATAATAAACGAGAATTAACAAACCGCAGCGGAGTATAATGCGAACCGGAAATAATAATGGCATTTGTTGAAGAGCTGCGGTGTCGGCGCCGCGGGCCGAGCACATCCTAATTACGCCAATAATAATTACACAGTAGCCGGCAGCTGGCTTCTGCTTCTGCTACTCGATTATAACATTGCACGAATACCCCAGCTCGTTCGCTCGGAATAAATTAGGTTTATAACGGCGAGACGTCGCGCGCCGCGGTCGCATGTCTCGCGGGATAAGGTCACTTGATATCCATCTCTGAGACGAATGATATTACTTTCAGCGTTATTGGACCGTATTATCATACCACCATTACTTGACTCGTGTTGAACAGCGGGTTCGTCTACGAAACTCTCGCGATGATGAGGGTGCACGTTTAATTACCGCGATTCGTTCCGCGCCCTGCGAGTTATTACCGCGACCGGCGAGAACCGATTTATTTTATCGCATCAATCAATTACCTCGAGTATAGGTTATTAAAATTTTAATTCATGACACGGCCGAGTCGCTCCGAGTTTTGGCCGGAGCAATAAAGCTTTTGAAATGAATAATGATGCGCCTCGGGCAGGGCTGGGACGATGTATAAATAAAGTCGTTGAAGTGAGAAATTCATCAGGATTTATCGCTAAATAGGTTCTTGATATTGTTCTACTTATCGTTATACAAGGCGGTCGTTTCCAGCAAATCAAATATGGAATATATGATCGTCGGTTCCCGTTTAGGTGGCTTCGTTATGAATATCGTTTCCGATCGAAACCAGTTTGCAGGCGCTTTATATGGAAACAGATGTATAAGGAAGCTGAAATTGATTTTGGAATTCCTACGAACTTGTGGAGCGGCCTTCGTTGGGAATAAAACTATTGAATTTATCAAGGTGGAGGGTTTGATAGCAATTGGACCGTTTCAGTAGGAACGAGGGTTGCGCTCTCGATTTGTGGTGCTCTGATGAAGTACCTACAGACAATGGTTACACTAAAAATAGCACATTTTCCTGTTCTACTTTATTAAAAATTGTTAGTAGCCCTAACTCTCAATTGTTATCACACAGACTTATTTAGTAGGTGCCGTAAACCAGCAGCTAGTTAGTTCGGTTAGTGAGAACACTGATCAACGACATCAACATGTAAATTTATTCAGAGCCGGGCGATCATCCAACCACAGAATGCTCAACAGTCACCATAAGCCATTAACCTCATTTCGACGTATACATATTAAACATCGCTCAGCAGATCATTTTGATAGGGACCCTATTAATTTAGCACATTTTAATAATCCCTTTACATTTCCGAGTTCTAGTTAAGGTGGTGATTGAGAATCGTGTCTTAATGAAGTAGTTTAGATCTCTAATGATGTGAACGAGAACGACGTTATTAATAGACGATGCGAGACTATAATGAATCTGCTTTGATTAACGACTTTGAGAATTATCTTGACATCATACATTATGAATGACAAGATTTAGTACGAATCATGTAGGAAGATTAAAATATCACACTATAAATAACACTTAAATTTAAAATGTAAAACCACCCCCGACTGATGTATGTTTAATATGTTTATTGAGACCATTACAATGAGCCCAAACACGACATCTCTGCTGAAGTTGGTGTGGAGTAGAATATTCTACAGATTACCCCAGCATCAGGTCTACAATGTTCTTACATTATCGTTGAAGTAAGAGGATACCGAATTTCAAATTGATTAGACTTATCAAAGTTGATCTCAAAGCGTCATCAACTAGAAAAGTCGTAAAACGGCTGAACGGATTTCAATGAAACTATGAACACTCTCGATTAAGACACCTATAAAAAAATAAACAAAATCTAAAATTTGTTCATCCATTTGGGTGCTATGCTATGATGCCACAGACAGAAACACACATATAACACATCAAACTTATAACACCCATTCTTTTTGCGTAGGGGGTTAAACAGAACGAAAACAAAACGTAAGATAACAGAGGCAGGATCTAACAAAATGACAATGACATTGAATCAACAACACAATAGTCCATCGCATAACAAACGAATGTAAAATCACCGCAAACGTTTAACGAATTATTATACACTATCCACTGAACAAACAAGATACCGAATTGGACGAAAATACTTGGAATTTTGAGCAAATACGTTTTGTCAATGCTAATACTGATATTAAGGATGGTATAGAAGAGAAAAAGGTTCTATAACGTCTCACCCCTCATTTCGGAATGTAATAATACTGCAGTTTGTGACAGTTGGATATTATGAGGGCTGACAATTGACAATAGTGCCGATGTTGACGAAAAGAGGAATGGAGGATAATAGACAGAGGTATTATGTTTGATTTCAAATGATAGCGCAAACATTGGGGGACATCGAGCGGCGTCGTAAACTGTTTGAACCGATAACTGTGAAATGAGCTCCCTAAATATACGTTTTTAGCAAGTCATCGCATTTTATCGTAATTTTAGTGACAGATAACGTCGATCTGACCGACGACATGTACAAGTACTAAGTGATTGGTCTTTAGATATCGACTTATTTGTAGACTTTAGATTAGAAAAATTACATGGAACCACCATTTGTAATCTATACATGGAACATTTAATTAAAATAAGTTAAAACAAAACACTCACAGTATAATGGTAGATGCATTTTCTGTTACACTCATAACTAAAATCAATTTTAAAGGAATTTACAGATATAAAATCAATGACGAAACACCGTTTATTGAGGTACAAATTAATTTCGAAAACATTTTTATTACCCTCAGCAATTGAGCACGACAATCACTATTGTATGCGGGCCCGTATCATAAAGTTTCAAGTTACATCTCAAATATGGTGTTTTCAACGTTGGAAAGGAGAAAGTCATGCTGTTAGCATAAACCTCGAACCTACATTGTCACAGAAGTGAGGACTTGGAAATTGATATCTCGTCTTTAATTATCACGCTCGCAAACTTTTCCAGTTAGGGGAACGTTAAATTGATTCCACAAGCACTTTGGAAATTTTTAGAGCCCTCGACAGTGATTAATGAAAGGAATTTCGGAGACTGCGATACGACTGCGTCTCGACGGGTACTTCAAATAACAGGATAGGGGACCGACCCTATCTTTAGACTCACCCCGGAGTAATCTCGCGTCGTAAAATATTGCGACCTCCATATTACTTAAGCAGCTGTCGTTCGATAAAATCCCGAGGTGTCTCCGATAGCCATAATTCGCCGGCCGATCGTGATGAGTTCATAAGAGGTTTGCATAAACCTTTGGCAATATCTGCGAGTCACGGCCTGTGATTAACGAGCCGCATCGCGCATTTGTTTAACTTGTGAAAGAGCTCGGTGCAGGTGCGTCAGTGCAGATTCTCAGGTATGTTTATTACACGAATAACGCCGCCATTTTATATGACGGCGAAAGCGAACGATTGCAATTTAACGCGTTATTTTCCGTGTTTTCTACGGTAGAATGCCATTTGATGTTTGATTCGCCATTGTCACACAACGTTCCTGCCGTTAAGTTTCTTTAGGAAAGTCGTTTTAAAACCTGTTGTTTGCGCAGACAGATTTAATGGTTGCTATTTTATTGAGTGGGCAATCTGCGCGAGTGGACTTAGAGGCACGGAAATTGCAGTTGTAAAGTTTGTGGAAAGATGTGGCGGGTAGTTTGATAGACCACAATCGCATTAATTTGTGGAGTGCAGCGGGTATTGTGATTGCGTTGCGAGGCGGGGCGGGCGGAGGTGGTCGGAGGGTGATTTAATGAACCGATGCGGCGGGCGACAGGCGCGGATTACACCCCACGAACGTTTGCACTCAATCAACCTCGCAAACAGCCCTAAGCCGGGACAATTAAATACACTGTCCCGAAACAATCGGATACACACGCGATAAGAGCAATCGCCGATTAACGCGCGATTATTGTCGATTGGACAGATAGGTACCGGTCGATGGATTAGCAGACATTGTAACTTCTCTACGATTATTTTACGAGTGTTCGTCCAGACTGATGGAAGCGATAGCTGTCATTCATATATCGTCATTTAAAAGGTTATTTTACATTTTTGGTTTAAAGGCATCTTTTAAGGTTGTTTTTTTTAAGGCTTCAGCATCTAGATTCTCAATTGAAATGCTGCAGCAAATTGTATCGGTACACTAATTTTTGAGATAAAGTTATCAACACCGGAAGTAAAGTATTGAGTTCAATCATGTATCGTCCGGGATAGATCTATTATGTATATATTTTTTAATGTATTGATCGTTGCCTAATCAATAAATTACGTGGGGGTTACCGGATACCTATCCGGTATCCCCCACGTAATTTATTGACGACCCGCCGAGAAACAAGACATCTATCACAAAAAAACTATAATCGCACATTGTCTTTCCATTCCATGCAATCGCACAGCGACGTGTCGCACAATCAGCTTGGGGGTAGTTTGAAAATATGTCTATAGATAAATAAAATTGCATGCGATTCATCCGCTAAACTAGAGTAACATTCGGAGCACCCCAGGGGCATCTATACCGGTTTTACCATATTATTTAGTCAAATATTTTGAAGAGCGAAATACTACATTCGGTTTATATGTATAAAGTTTGGCACAGAACTACTCAGGACAGTATATGTAGTAAGTAGCGCAGTACATTAAATAGTAATTAACAATTGTATAAGAGGCTTACGCCAATATATGTATAGAGATTAGAGATCACTGTTAATGATGATTTTGAGTCAAAGAAATCAACTTGAAATTGATAGCACATTTATCATGAAATTACATTACACTACACAGTAGACAAATATTAAAGTAATAGAGGTGTATAGAAAATTCTTACCTTAGTTTCTGTTTTTTGTTTCTTAGCCGGCGGTTGTGACGTATGCGTTTCTTGCCTGGAGTCGTCCGGTTCAGGTTTGGAGGGGGGCGTGGGCGCAGGCGCTGGAGGGGGAGGGGGTGGTACAGGTGCTGCGGCCGGCGGCGGCGGCGGCGCCGGGGGCTTCGCGTCCAGTCGGGGCGGGGGCGCCGGCCGCGGCTCGGACTTGGGCGGCGCGGGCGCGTGCGGCGCGGCGACCGGCGGCGTGCCCGCAGGCGGCCCCGGCGCGTTCGGCGGCGGCGGCACGCGTGGCGCACCGTTCACATCCAGCGGCGGGTGCGGGTGGTGGTGCTTGTCCCGCGCCTTGTCTCTTCTATGCCCCCCGGAGCCGCGCTTCATGGCCGCGGACGGAGCGCCCCCCACGCCCGGCTTGGGCTCCCCGTTCATCTCGTTCGATTTAACGATCTCGTGCTTGGCCTCGGAGCTCTTGGTGCCGGGCTTGGTGCGCTTGATTTTCATCTTGAGCGCGGTGCGCTGCGTGTCTTGTTCGGCGCGCGCCGCCATGCCGCCCGCCTCGTCCGTCTTCTCTATGTCGGCATCGAGGTCTATGATGAGGTCGCCGATGCCGATGTCCCACTCATTGTCATCGTACTCGAAGTTGGCGGGGTGCGCGTGAGGCGCGGGGCGAGCTCCGCCGGCCGCGCCCTCCCTCATTGGCGCCGCCATGCGCGCCGCTCAGCGCCGCCCGCCCCCCGGCACACTCCGCACGCACACACCATTGTAGCCCTAAAACAATACATACACACTTATTAAAACCCATACTACATCGCCTGCTGAATTTCTGCTAAAGAAGACAGAAGAGGTTTTCTCAGATATGTTTTCAGATATAGACTGTAACGTAACTTTCATTAAAAACATTTTAGTCATACATTATAGTCCATATAGTCCATCAGCTATGGTGTTTTGTTTTGTCCGTCTGGTGAGTTACAATTCGTGGATCTAAGTTCACCATCTCATGGTTAAAGTCAAGTCTTAGAAATCAAAATAGCCGCTAGCATTATGGAAGTGGTGAGATAGTGGTCAAACGTTTGACTATAATGAATTAAAAAAAATAATAATGGCATGTTAGATCGACCCCACTTCAGTGGGATAAGGGTAGGAAGATGATGCTCATGAATATAGGTACTTGTACTATTCATTATTCTGTGATATAGGTGAAGATTCGAACTAAGAAGGAAAACTGAAGAAGTGGTGAAACGCTAGACAAATAACGTCTCATACATCGAGGTACATGTAAACAGTATATTCATGTCGATTGTCTCATATAATTCTTCCTTCTAATGGTTGCCTAAGATTGCGTTTCCCGTCGGTATGATGAAATTTTGGATTGTGTGTAAGGTTAGATACCTATTTCTTAGACTTCAACAATATTAATTTCATCATCAAGATTTTACTATAGTCTGGCCATACGAGTAACTGCTGTACACTCCCTGAGGTATGCGCGGCGAGGTGGGAGCCGGAGAATCAGAGGCAGACTGACGGAGCGCGTCCCCCCCGTCTCGCCGCGCGCATACCTCAGGGAGTGTACAGCAGTTATGGCCAGACTATATAGCACTGCAAGCATGCCAAATTCCATCCCCACATTATTGACCTGTGGTAATTCCATATAGTTTATGTTCAACAGATCCTTGCTGCAGCACATATGTAAAATGTGAAATGAGCTTCCATTTGAAGTCTTCCCGCTTGGATACACTAGGGGTTCTTCAAGTGAAGGGTTAAAGAGTCTTGAAGGGCAGGCCACGCATGAGCAACGCCGTTGGTATTGCAGGTGTCCAGTCCATAGACGTCGGTGATGGCTAACCATTAAGCTGGCCTTTAGCTTGTTTGCCGCCTTATTATATTTAAAAAAATCTGGTGAAATAGCGGACACGTACTCTTCTGCCTCCATAATATCTATCTAATATATAAAATTCTCGTGTCACAGTTTTCGTTGCCATACTCCTCCGAAACGGCTTGACCGATTTTAATGAAATTTTTTGTGCTTATCCGGTATCTATGAGAATCGGCCAACATCTATTTTTCATCCCCCTAAATGTTAGGGGTAGACCCCTAAATTTATTTTTTTATTTTTTAGACAACATTTTTAATTTCTATTTTTTTATGATACAACATACAAAAATACATACAATCCTCAATTTTCACCCTTCTACGATCAACCCTTATTTTTTAATAGCCATTTTAGTAATTTAATCATTTTTCCTCCATACATTTTCACCCTTCTACGATCAACCCTTATTTTTTAATAGCCATTTTAGTAATTTAATCATTTTTCCTCCATACATACTTACAATAAGTAAGCTATTTTTTGTCTACACTAGAAATTACTACGAAATTATTTATATGGCAAAACAACGTTTGCCGGGTCAGCTAGTAAACATATACATTTATGGTAGTAGGTATCCGAGAATGATTACGTTTACTGACCATTAAAAAATATATGTATACCAGTGATCGGCGCGCCCCGCTTCCTAGTATCCTAGTCATAATCTATCCTATTGGCATACTACTTGTCTATATGCAAAGCAAACAGTCAGTCAAATCAGTTAAATATGTAGTTTAATCGTGTGTGAAGAGGAAATATACAAATCGACACAATCGATACCATTCGTCATAACATTGGTCACACATTTGATGTTGATTTGACCCATGAACTTAATTTCAGTATATTATATTTCAAGAGAGAATTCATCGTACTTACTGATTTCAGAATTGAAACTTGGAACTCAAATTAAGTGGACCATTAGAAATAATTCCAATAGCCGCTTATCTGTATTGATCATGAACATTATATTATAAGTTATAACCCCCGTAAAAACCACTTAAATGAACATGTCCATTTTAAAATTATTCTCTGACTCTTATAGAAAATTTCATATCGTGCTATTTTATAACGTTATAAGTATAACCGATTCAAAGGGGCTATAATCGTAAAACTGTCGTAAAACGTTAGATAAGCCGCATACTCTGCACCGTAACATAAACTGACTTATATGTGCTTCGAGCTGACGTTATTTTTATTGATTACTTTTGTGGTGCATACGATGCACAGAAATATTAATAATAAGGTAGATACGATGTGATTGAAGCTAGAATCCTATCCTACTAATATTATAAGGGTGGATGGATGTGAAGTGTGTACCTCCTTCACACAAAAACTACTGAACTTTATTTTTTGGCTTTGAAGAATCTAAACAAAATTATAGCTTTTACATCAGAATAGCACTTAGCATATATAAAGATTTTGAGTAAATTGAACGAAACAACTTTAATTATGAAGTGAGGCCATTATTCTGTGGTTAGGCGACAAAATTGTAGCGTATGAGAGCTATTTCGGCGTGCACTGCATAAACCGTTAGTGTCACACGAAAATAATCTGTACCCCTAGTACGAGTTTTCATACCAAACTCGATAACGTTTATCGAACAATTTTGTATGTAAAACAGTATAGCGCCTCTAGTGGTTACTACACTTAATTAAATTAAGACCAATCAGGGAGCCAGAATAACTCGAAAACTATGTGAGATCTGTCAAAAGCGTTTACGATGAAAACTCTTACTAAGGGTACTGTGGTGAAATCACAGATATATGAACAAAAATAAATACCTTATTATTCATATTTCTGTGGGTGGAATTGTTTGTCTTACAAAGTTTTAAAATCAAGTCCACGATAGCATGTGTCTATCTTTTATGGCTAAGCCAGTGTAAACGAAATTGTATAATCATAATCAATCATTTATTTGTCAAACACATTTTACATTAATAATTAATTCCCGATCTTATGAAATATTTTGTCAATGTGTTCGGCCTGCACGCAGACGTACAAATATTTATATTTATTCTCTATGCTTAGGTATACAGGTATTAACATTATACATTTTATTTTTATTTATTGTCTAAATATTATTTTATGTTACAAAAACATTTGTCCAACAGTCATTCATTTATCTTAGTCTTAAAAACCTTACCACTAAGTGTCTTTATCTCAT
Organism: Cabera pusaria; assembly: GCA_954871355.1. Classification (NCBI taxonomy): domain Eukaryota; kingdom Metazoa; phylum Arthropoda; class Insecta; order Lepidoptera; family Geometridae; genus Cabera; species Cabera pusaria. Next base: position 17,979,424 of record OX940902.1, read on the forward strand.
CTGGCAGTTTATTATTAACTGTGATGCACATATTACACATGTTTCGCTTGTAGATATCTTTATGACAAGGAGGTTGAAATAATAAATGTGTGTACTTCGCTCTTTTTTGTCGTATTTTACCTCACTACCTCACACATTACCTCACTGCGTTTTTGGAAATAACTTGGATTTATGTTCACGAAACAACACAATTCCCTGATGTACTCGTACATGCAAGGTGTAACATAGAAAAGATTTAAATTGAATGTATTTACAATTGATATTTATAGTGTTATAAATTATTGCTAATCCAAATAAATACTTTTATCGCCTTTGATATGTAAATTTGATAATTCTGTGTCTTTTCTGATCATGATAAGATCGCAATATTTTTGACACAAACAGTGAGCCGGCTCTTTTGATCCAAGTTCAACGACTATTACTGCTAGACTAATAAAGTTATCTTAACCGCTATAGTTTTCCTTAAAAGTTCATGAAATGCGCTATTATCACAATTTTTCCAGATTTTTCAAGCCAGTAGTTTAGCTTTTAGAGGGGGGGGGGGGGGGGACGCACTACTGGAACTTTAAAGTTTAATATTTCGCATATGGAGCATTCAATCGAAAAATGGTATTAGCAACTCTTAAGTCATTTTAAAAGACCTATTCAACGATACCCCACACGATAGGGTAGACGATGAAAACAAAATTCATCCCCATTTCTCATATAGGGGAGCTACCCTAAAAAAAATATTTTTCAAAATTTTATTTCAGCACTTTGTCTCGTCGGACTAATTTATATACATACCCCCACAAAATTACAGCTTTCTAGTATTAACGGTCTCTTAGCAAAACCTCGGACAGAAAGACAGACAGACAGACGGACATGACGAAACTATAAGGGTTCCTTGTCAGGACTACGGAACCCTAAGAACAAGACTGTTACTATCGAAAATGCAAATTTAAGTCAGTTAGTTATGTTAATAATTACGATTAAAAGATTTAGATTTTTTTAAATTTGTAATTTAAATGCATAAAAAACAAAACGGTATTCCATATTTGGTATAATAGTATCCATACGGGTAGATTATCCGTCTACCCGTTAATCACGAAAGGATTCCGATATTTTTCTGTCAACACCAAAAGCGGGATTATCCTGGCCATTACTGGTCTGGTCTCGGCCACTACTTGTACTATTATTTATTCTGTGCCTCAGCCACAGTTTTACAATATGCCTCGGCCATCGGCCAGTTTACGGCGCGCCCGACGGCAGTTGCCAGTTTTATGTTGCCCTTTTGATAACTCCTCGTAACTTTTTTATGGTGCGCGTGCTTATGCGATCCTGGTACTGAATGCCGGTGTTTATACAGGAAGTAGATGCTATGCAATATGTTTTATATAGATAGATAGGTAGGGTGGTAGGTCCAATAACAATCGAAACGTGGCACGGCAATATAGTCTATAGGTACTTCACTAAATTTACTTTTCATTTTTAGGGTTCCGTACCCAAAGGGTAAAACGGGACCCTATTACTAAGACTCCGCTGTCCGTCTGTCTGTCTGTCTGTCTGACTGTCTGTCTGTCTGTCTGTCTGTCTGTCCGTCTGTCACCAGGCTATAGCTCATTAACCGTGAAAGTTAGACAGTTGAAATTTTCACAGATGGTGTATTTCTGTTGCCGCTAGAACAACAAATACTAAAAACAAAATAAAATTAAAATATCAGTTATAGGTAGACGTCATCGCTTACCATCAGGCGAGCGTCGTGCTTGTCCAATTACGTTTTACCATAAAAAAAAAGAGTGTGTGTACTTATGTACACGCGTTAGAAGTTATACTTCTGTGGCGTATGGAAAAAAAAATAACTAAAATGCAGTAGTGATTAACGATAAATATTAAAATTAATCAAAAAGATTTTATTTAAATAAAAAAGGTTTAATTAACGTAAAAATATGACGTTAAATATGACATATAGAACTTGAATATAGTCATGCCACCTAGAACTAACTTCACAGTGTAGAATTTAGGTATCGGTGTGCGCGCGCATCGTACCACCTAGAACTAACTTCACGTAAAAATTCACTCTCATAATTTTTCGCGCCAAAAGAAGTATAACTTCAAAAAGAAAAAAATGGTAGGCACTTGAAATTTATACAGCATTGTAATTACCAAAGAGTAACATAATATACTAACTGTAATTACTATGGTCGCCAATTTATTGGCCGCTATAACATAAATTATAAAAACAAAATAAAGTTAAAATTTATGGGGTTCAAGAAACTTTTTACTGCGTATTTTGTTCGATCTTATCAATTTATTTAATAGATAAGATTGACACTTGAAATTTTCACAGAGATGTATTATTATGGCCACTATAACAACCAATAATAGACAGAAACAGTACAGAAGTCATGTCCATTCTCAGAGTAACAATTACAATTGTTAATTAAATTAACAATTACATCTAAATGACTGGCAAAAATCGCATTTAGCGATAAGACCGCTCATCGTACCTATCGTGAGTATTATAATGTATAGTTAAGTTCTTTTTTTAGGGTAGCGTTTGACCACTATCTCACCTGTTGGTAAGTGATGATGCGGTCTAAGATGATAAGCACGCTAGGCCTAGAGTGGGAACTGGCTCTTAAGGATAGCTGCAGTTAGGAGGATTCCGTAGATATTTCTACCATTTGGTGTCGATAAAATGTTAAATCGTTTATTTAATACCTAGAAACATGAATATCTAAAAAAATAAGTTTAGGTCTACAATTAAATATAATCTTAACAAGTAATATTTTAAAAAACCTTTTTAAACACAATCTTTAACATAACTTAGGACCAGAGTAAGTCAAGACAAATCCAACGAGCTCAAACACGACAGGTATAACATGTGTAGTTTAAGTTTAAGAGTTCTTTTGGCCACCTTCCAGCTCCATTATCAAATCAGCACCATGTCATCATAATATTGCATTGTCACGCGATTTATGTATGTATGCAAAATTTTAGCTCAATTGGTAACCGGGAAGTGAATCAAATTTAATTTGGAAGATTTGTGACGGATAAGTACATTCGCCGTGAAGTAGAAATAAAGCTTGTAATAATAATAATAATATGGGCAGGGGCGGCTTTGTGGCGAGCCGACGGTAAGTGGCGATACCGCGTACCCCTATCCCATGAGGGCTAAATGGAGACCCTCTGACCACCAGCTTGCTTGACCGGCCGGCCGGTGGTGGGAATCGCAAGAGCTAAGACCTAAGCTACAGGTTGGAAGTGTTAAAGGCATAAAGCCGCTAGTAGCGTTTAGTGAAAGTACAGCACACCTCTCAACACCCTTAGGTATCCACGCCAATGTTGCCCCTCGGTGCCGACATAACGGTCCGCCTTTATGGGGGGCCAATTCAGTGTATAGCGAGTCACCAGAGTCACCACCCGACTTAATATTTTGAAATGAGGCATAATTGGCGGGTGCTGTACCTGATACCATAAACCAGAAACCAGACATCAAGCAGCACACATTCATAGCCATAATAAATGAATGTACCATCTTTTTATAGTTTTTCATCTCTCCATCCACAAATCTTTAATATTGTAAAGGGCCTCTTGACGTTGGCTTCGGCTCCGTCAATGCCTTCCAAAGGACCGGGCGATTTGCAGCCCGTGATGTGGATTGAATAAATGGTATAATTATAATAAAAATAATCCTCTAACTTGCAAAACTCGCTAACAACACGTTTAAGTGACTTACGTGTTACTTAAGCTCGCTAAAGCCTGCTAATTAGTAATAAAGTGTTTAAGCGGGTAAGGCATTAACGGTCTTACCTATGAACGATACTTAAACTAATATATCCCGTCCATTTCTATTTGAAGGAAATTGTCAAACATGAACATGACAAACATAAAAACGAGACAAAACTACTTTTTAATTATGTTAAGCGAAAGTAACGTTTATTATTATGGCCGTAAGTTAAGAGGGAACGCGGGTGCACTTTTCCATACAAATGTATTCCTCTGTTGCCTCCCTGGAAAATGCTTCTAGAGCAAAATTTGTTTCTACGCCTCTTCCATTTTTTGAAGTCGTTTATAAATATATTTCAAACTTCGGTACCCCAATAACTTATCGACAAAACCACAGCTGGAAGCGGCTCCTATTTTTTTATTTTGATTTATTTATTCGTTATTTAGCATCGTGGTCGAACGCCATGATTCAGAGAGGAGCTAGTTGGCCCGGTTCCAATTCCATCCCGGCATTCTTGGCTCTTGGGTGTTCCCGGAAAAATCGTTCCTGAGAACGTATGCCCGAGGCTTTTATATTAATTATTACACATGGCTAGATAATTGTATATTTTAGCACCGCTTATCATAAAACAATACTTCAATCCAACATTTAAAACCACCCCCGAATGATCTAAGTATAATCTGTTCATTCAGGCCTTTCCAATAAGCTCGATGACGTGGTCATGATAGGCCTAGAATACTCTGACTCTCAATAGCTTTGTGCTACAGCAAGGAACACCGTAAGAAAGGTTATGGCGCCATTGGCGGCAGATTTTCTCCTTGATGGTGGCAAGCTACTCTTTGATAGCAAGCAAGACACTATCTCGCCTGGTGGTAACGATGACTTGGTCATGATAGGCCTAGAATACTCTGACTCTCAATAGCTTTGTGCTACAGCAATGAACACCGTAAGAAAGGTTATGGCGCCATTGGCGGCAGATTTTCTCCTTGATGGTGGCAAGCTACTCTTTGATAGCAAGCAAGACACTATCTCGCCTCGTGGTAACGATGACGTGGTCAAGATAGGCCTAGAATACTCTGACTCTCAATAGCTTTGTGCTACAGCAAGGAACACCGTAAGAAAGGTTATGGCGCCATTGGCGGCAGATTTTCTCCTTGATGGTGGCAAGCTACTCTTTGATAGCAAGCAAGACACTATCTCGCCTGGTGGTAACGATGACGTGGTCACGATAGGCCTAGAATACTCTGACTCTCAATAGCTTTGTGCTACAGCAAGGAACACCGTAAGAAAGGTTATGGCGCCATTGGCGGCAGATTTTCTCCTTGATGGTGGCAAGCTACTCTTTGATAGCAAGCAAGACACTATCACGCCTGGTGGTAACGATGACGAGGTCATGATAGACCTAGAATACTCTGACTCTCAATAGCTTTGTGCTACAGCAAGGAACACCGTAAGAAAGGTTATGGCGCCATTGGCGGCAGATTTTCTCCTTGATGGTGGCAAGCTACTCTTTGATAGCAAGCAAGACACTATCTCGCCTGGTGGTAACGATGACGTGGTCATGATAGGCCTAGAATACTCTGACTCTCAATAGCGTTGTGCTACAGCAAGGAACACCGTAAGAAAGGTTATGGCGCCATTGGCGGCAGATTTTCTCCTTGATGGTGACAAGCTACTCTTTGATAACAAGCAAGACGGATCATTGATATAATATGCTCCTAAGACCTGAAATTTCATTCATTTTATTCAAATCTTTACATTCATTTCATTCAAATATTTACATAGTATAAATAAATAAACTGGCCAAGTGTAAGTCGGACTCGCACTAGTAGGGTTCCGTACCACACTACAGTATTTTATAAGATCGAGCAAAAAATACTACTATCATTTTTCGCCAGCAAAAATAATAATTAATAAACATTTTATTTCTTATAACGCCATGTAACGTCTAGCAAAGGTGTTAGGGATCGATATTTTAATATAACGCCATCTATGGGACGTGTACCTAACTTAGCGTTCTAGATGGCGTGAAATGCCGAAAAAAACGTTTTTTGTATGGGGACCCTGTATTATTTTAACTTTATTCCGTTTTTAGTATTTGTTGTTATATCGGCAACAGAAATATATCATCTGTGAAAATTTCAACGTCTAACTATCACGGTTCATGAGATACAGCCTGGTGACAGACGGACAGACAGACAGACAGACAGACAGACATACAGACAGACAGACAGACAGACAGACAGACAGACAGACAGACAGACAGACAGACAGACAGACAGACAGACAGACAGACAGACAGACGGACAGCGGAGTCTTAGTAATAGGGTCCCGTTTTTTACCCTTTGGGTACGGAAACCTAAAAAGTAACTCCCGCTGTCTGCACGCTAAAATCTTTTAAATTACGCAACGGATTTCAATGCGGTTTTCTTCAATAGATAGAGTGATTCAAGAGGTTTATAACCTAAAAGGATCAAATGCGGGCAAAGCCGCATGGCGCAGTTAGTAAAAGTATTACTACCTTGAGTGTAAAGTAAATGAAATCTATCTATCCAATCCGTTTACCGTATGAGTCCGTTTTACTGCATAGAGCGGTAATTTACTGCATTTCTATATCAATTTTATAGGCCGAATCATTTATTGTACTACTAAATCACTATTTATATTATAATCTTACTAATGAATTTTGGTAGATGTATCGTAAGTGAATTATGCTTAGTGACAGAGAAATGTATGGCTGGCAAGAGCCGGGGGCCTATCACGAAGTTTGATAGGGATTGAAATGAACGAACATGACAGAGATGGAGCTATACAGCTTACATAGCTGCGTCCCCGTCATTTAGTTCATTCAATGATCCAAACTTCGTGATAGGCCTGAGCGTTTAAAAGCCATAAAGAAGAAGAAGAAGTAGAACTTTAGTATCAAGGGTTGCCTACAATTTGTTTTGTAATAACGGCAGATTTTCTCCTTGATCGTGTTAAGCTACTTTTTCGTAGCGAGTCTGGCGGAACATGATGATTATATGCTAATACCACGTTCCTATGTGAAAATTTACTCAATTTTTTAGGGTTCCGTACCTCAAAAGGAAAAAAGGCACCCTTATAGGATCCTCATGATCGTCTATCTGTCCATCTGTTAAGACGAAGTTTTTCTCAGGAACACGTAGAGTTATCAAGTTGAAACTTATAACAAATACTTGGGTCTAAGGTATCTTTCAGCTGTGAAAAAATTAAACATGTAATCAACGCGATCAAAAGAAATGACCGTTTATGTCGCATATTTTCGCATATTTTGCGTATCACAAGGGAATCAAAACCTATAGGGTACTTCCCGTTGACCTAGAATCATGAAATTTGCCAAGAAGCAAGATCTTGAAGCCCTTATAAAGGGAAAACCGGCCAAGTCGAGTTGGACTCCCCCACCGAGGATTCCGTACCAACTTCGCAGACTAGGTTAAAGAACAAACATAACTTTGTAGTTCGATCCATAGAAAATGTATTGCACCAACTACACATAATAAGTTTGTTTGAGTAAATATAATTCTTTTTTAGTTATTACACTACATATTTATGATTTTCAGAATTATTCCTATATAAGTGCTATAAGACCTTGCCTCGTGCAAAATTTCATGCTTCTAGGGCAGTGTTTCCCAATTGGTGGTACGCGTATCCCTGGGGGTACGTAAAGTAACATGAAGGGGTACGGTGGGGCAGGGGTAAGGGGCTGTTTTGTGCTGGCCTGCAGATCCGTAGCGTATATTTTGTGGCTTAAGGGGTACGCGAGATGAAATCGTTTTTTGAAGGGGTGCGCAAGCAAAATTTATTGGGAACCACTGTTTTGATTCCCTTTTGAAATCGCAATATATGCGAAAAAATACTACTCAGACGGTCATATCTTTTGATCACGTTGATTGACAAGTTTGATATTTTCACAGCCGAAAGATACTATAGACCCGAGTATTTGATATCAGTTTCGACTTGATACCTCTACGGGTTCCTGAGATAAAGGGTCTTGACAGACGTACAGACAGACATACAGACAGACGGACAATAAAGTTGTCCAATAAGGGTTCCTTTTTCCTTTTAAAATACGTAACCCTAAAAATCTAAGAACTCCAAATATGCAGTTACGTAAATAACAATAAAAGCAAATTTAGTATTACAATTTTTTTTAAATATTTGCTATTGGTGCATTAACCACGGTTCAGGCATCGACCTGATTACTTGTACTATTCATTATTCTGTGCCTAGGTATCCAACTGCAAAGTTAAGTTTGTACTTGAACCTATTGTACTTTAACCTAGTAAGGATGTTTGTACAGAAGCTTCGGTACGCGAGTCAACTCGCACTTGACCGGTTTTTTGCTACCGCGACCTTCGATCATTTACCAATGGAGATGTTAACGCAAGGCGTACCCCTCTGCTGGCCATATAGCCATTATTGGCCATATGAGCGTGCGTAACTATGCTGTATCTATACTAATATTATAAAGAGAGAACATTTGTATTTTTGTATGTTTGTAATGATTTGGCTCAAAAACTACAGGACCGATTTAAAAAATTCTTTCACTACTATATAGAATAGACTTTCGGAATGAAAATAGGCTATATATTATCCTGTTTAAATTAAAGGTACATTCGTGGAGACCTAATTTGCAACCTAAGTCGACTAAAAAACGGTCGAAAAAACACGTTTCTTACGAACGCTCCTCAATTGAAAATAGATGGAAGAATACTTTCTATGGAAGAGTTGTACAACTTACTCGTAATAAGACCTACAAAAAAAGTCCGCGACAGCATATGTCTGTCTCTTAAGGTTGACTCACAGTAACCATTTTAATCTTTAATTTTTTGTAAAAAAATATTACATAACTTCCAAGGCTATTTTCAAGTATATAGTATTAATCCTTATCCAAATAATTACGTTAATTAGCTTGACCACATATTATAGATTAAAGATATCCTTTACAGTATATACTTCAAATGAAAACTCTAGAAGATATCACGGATTTCACATACACGCATCGCAAAATTAATAAAATATCTGCAGTGAAACCACAGATTAGGTCATAGTTACTAAGAAAATATTATTATAAGCTTAGCGATGCTATAGATCCCCACCGATCACAATCAATTTGAAGTCAATATAGTATAATAATATATTTTTACTGTATAAAATTCTATTGTATAACATAGTTATGATCTATATATAAACCACCCCGACTGATCTATGTATAATCTTTTCAATAAAAGCATTCCAATGACTCTAAACACGACATTTAAAATCTGAGCTGTAAGTTGGTGTGGATTTGAGTATTCTGTAGAGTACAGGAGATGTCCCAGCATCAGGTCAATGCTTCCATGTTCTTACAATATCGTTGAAGAAGAAGATTTTCGAATTGATCAGACCTATGAAAGTTGATTTCATAGCGCAATTAACTAGAAAAAAGCTCATAGTTTTATAACGATAGAACGAATTTTCATGAATCCAAACTAAGAACACTCTCGATGAAGACATCTATCAAACAAACAAAAAAATAATAATAATAATACAATCAAAATCGGTTCATCCGGTTGGGTGCTAAGATGCTACAGACAGACAAAGATACACACGTTAAACGTATAATACCCCTTCTTTGATCCCATGATTTGATTGATTTTGATTCAATGATCCCACTACCTCTGTACGAAAACCCATGATTCACGAATGCACATAAAACTTTCATTGGTAGGTATATAGCTAGGATTAGAACCAACGACCGTCGGGTCAGAATCAGGGTAACTATCCTTTACGCCAAAGGGTATATCACTACGTAAGTATTATAAAACAATGTCCATCACTGCGTCTGTCTGTCTGTTCGCAATAATCTCAATAGCTACTGAACGGATTATCATGCGGTTTTCACCAATAGCCAGAGTGTTTATGAGGAAGGTTTAGGTGCATAATTCGTTAAGGTTTTGTGTAAATTGGTTGAAATATGACGATGATTGTTAAATATGTTAATATTTTATATTTGATGCAACAAACTAATACAAATTTTGTAGGCATATATGTTCTACCCGTGCGAAGCCGGGGCGGGCTGCTAGTTAGGGTTCCATAGCCGAATGGCAAAAAACAGAACCCTTATAGATTCGTCATGTCTGTCTGTCTGTCTGTCAGTCCGTATGTCACAGCCATTTTATTCCGAAACTGTTAGGACTACAGAATTGAAACTTGGTAGGTAGATGTATTCTGTGAACCGCTTTCCGATTTTTATACAAAAATAAAAAATATAAAAGTTTAAGGGGGGGCATCCCATACATGGAACTGAAACAAAAAAAAAATTTCTTCAAACCTATACGTGTTTGGGTCGGGGTGTCTATGGATAGGTCTTCAAAAATGACATTGCGGTTCCTAAAATCATTTTTTCTCAAAGTCAATTATTTGAAAGATAGGCGCGTCTAAAGTGGTAAAATGTGTGTCCCCCCCCTCTAACTTTTAAAGTATGGGAGTGAAAAATCTAAAAAAAATATATGCTGTAGATCTCAATAAAAACTAACAACGAAAATTGGTTTGAACGAGATACAGTCAGCAGTTTTAGAGATATGACGACCGCAAAGATAACTTTGTTTTTCATACAAGCACTATGAAAAACAAAGTTAATTTTGTAGTTGCGAAAAATCATAGTTATGGAATATTTAAGTGTATTACGGAACCCTACGAGTGCGAGTCCGACGTGCACTTGGCCAGTTTATTTATTTTTAATACTGTGTGCGTGTTTCAAGCTAGTGTGCGGGATCTTTAAAGTGAGTGATTTGTGTGTGTGCAATGTGTGTTTACCTCGTCCCCCGTAAGTATCGGCAGAAAAAAATGTTTGCGGATTACAACGTTAACATCTCCATTGGTAAATGCTCGAAGACCGCGACATAAAAATACTTATAATTACGTTGTAGGTACTATTATTTATTTAATATTACCACTATACCACAGTGTACTTACATAAACAAAGTTATCTAGTAAGTACAAAGTTTAATACTGTGACCGGGTTCATAATTATTATAACACCAAACGTGAGATTGTCGGTTAACCGTGATTATCTGTGCCGCAATATGTCGTGCTATGTCGTGTCGTGACGCGGCGTGTCGTCACGGTGTCGGTGATGATAACACTTAATTGCAGATAGCGTGTGAAGTAACTAAACTAGTATTCCTCCGTAGCTTCGGTCATTTTGTTCATTGTTCCATTACAAATAATTAGTATCAGTCATGAGGGCATTGTAAATAGATATTTATAAAATAACTAATTGCTCCCTAGCACCACAGCTTCGCCCGCGTTAAAAAGTATCATATGGCCTAATCCTTAATACTGGCTGTCCCTGTGCAAAATTTCAATTAAATCGGTCCAGCCGCTTGACCGTGAAGTAGTCCCAAAGAACAAACAAATATACAAACTGACTTTCGCATAGTGTTGAAGTAGGTGTACTTGTACTATTAATTATTCTGTGGTATGTGGTTGAAGTGTTGATGTTGACTTCAATCACAGAATAATGAATAGTAGGTACAAGTCAATTCAAAATGTAACCCCATCCCCGACTGATCTTTGTGTAATCTGTTCATTGACACATTTGGAGACCATTCCAACTAGGCATCTCTGCTGTAAGTTGGTAAGGAGAAGAGTAATTTGCAGATTTCAGGAAATGCCCCAGCATCAGGTCATTGTTAGCTACCATGTTTTTACAATATCATTGAAGTAAGGCTGAGCGCAGACCACAGCACAGAATAATGAACAGTACAAGTAACCATAGTCACGACAGTCTATTGCTGTACAAAATATATAATGAAGACGCACACACTTCAAACAAAACGTCTCGTCTCAGAACAGATAATAATACTACGGTCTCGTGGATAAAACTGTCTACGACACGGATTTTACATTTCTTAGTTAATTTTTAAAACAGACTTGTCTATATGAGACAGTCTTAACTTTAGATTGTCTTATGCTCTTTACTACTCTTTAGACTCTAGGAGTATGAGTCAGTCTTAAAACAGTCGTGACTATAGTCTGCGCTCAGCCTAGAGGATACCGAATTTAGAACTGATCAGACAGACATATGAAAGTTGGTCTTAAAACGCTATCAACAAGAAAAAAAAGCTCATAATTTCTAAGTTTTAGTTTTAAACTATATTACGAATCCACATTCTGTCCGTATGTGTGTAAAAGCTACCGGATGAGGTTTTCGTCACGGAACCAGATAGCTGCTCTATTTATAGATCAACTTAGTTAATGAGCTACAATTTGTGGGGTGACAATTAATTAGTGCGGTAACTATGTATTTTATTCTATTACATTTTATTATCTACTCACATTTATAAATAAGGCTTTTATAAATTAAAAAAAATCGGAAGCGATAAAATAGTATTTTTTTAAATACTAATCTTATAGGTTAGCGTTGGACCACTATCTCGCTTGGTAGTAAGCGATGACGCGGTCGAAGATGGTGAACACGCTTGGCCTGGAATACACTGTTTTATTTAAATATAATTAGGTATTGCTGTATCCATACTTTCAACTGGGGATATTATGCAAGTATTATCTAACGACGTAGGTACCTTCTTAGATACTTTGAAACCTAAAATAAAACCAAAAAGATATCTGACATATGACGTAATAAAAAAGTTGTAGATAAGTTTCTAAAAGGGCTAACAGGAAATGATGAAACTGGCCCTTAAGTGTATACAACTTAAGTGTGGGAAGAGCGAGGGGCAGCTGCCCCCTAGATATTAAAAAAATATTTTTCTCATCCTCTATAATATAACTTGCCCCTCCACCCTTGGCTATGGGCTGGGGACGGTCTTGAGTGTATATGTTGCAGGCAGATAGCTTAATTAGCCGTTCAATTAACAGCCTAGCCTCTTAACTAAACAGCATAAAATATGTCGTCGTAGACTACTGACTGTACTTTACTGATATTTTAATTATTTATCAAGTTCAAGTCGTAAGTATATACTTATCACGTAAGTATATTTAAAGTACTAATGGCGAGATAACAAACAAAGCACTTATAGTTAAAGTAATAATAGCTGTTCATTCACAATTTAATTAACGTGTTATTAACTAATTATCTACGTATTATATGTACTACAATTTCAGATTAAAGGTACGGACACACCGCAGCGGCCTACGTGCGCGATATAGGTGGCGATCAGATAGCGCAGTAATATTTGTACAGACTGGTTCACACCAAACGCGATCAAAAAACAAATGAAAAGTACTGAGATCGCGCCCGCAGATCGCAGGACGCCGCGGTTGGGCCGTACCTTAAATCTAGAATCAACATAAGAGGGTAACTTTTCTTTTCATAAAAAAATCCAAATGCTACTTCTTCAATGATATTGAACGAACATTGACCTGATGCTGGGGCATCTCCAGGAATCTGCAGATACCTACTACTCCTCACCTACTTACAGCAGAGATCATCGACGTTGACGTCTATGGCAGAGATGATGACTCTTTCGAAGGGTCTCAATGAACAGATTATACGTAGATCAGTCGGAGTTGGTTTGTTATTTTAAATTTAGGTATGATCTGTATATAAAATATATGTATATATATATATATATATATGTATATATATATATATGTATATATATATATATATGTATATATATATATATATGTATATATATATATGTATGTATATATAATACGCGTAGGACGTCTTGTGACCAAGGTGGAGCGACGACATACGCAAAGCGGTGGGCAGTGACTGGAAAAGAAGAGCCGAAGATCGGGCTTAGTGGCGCATCTTGGGAGAGGCCTACGTCCAGCAGTGGACGGACACCGGCTGATGATGATGATATACATAATATCTGAATAGCAGTGTCTCGCAGTTTCACCCGCGTAGTTACCGTTCCCGTGAGAATACGGGGATAATATATAGCTTATATGTTACGATAATGTAGCTTTCCATTAGTGAAAGAACTGTTGAAATAGGTCCAGTTGTTTTTAAATTAAATCGTAACAAACAAAGAAAAAGTCAAATCTTTCCTCTTTATAATATTAGTTTAGACAGGCTAGCTTTTTACCACTATCTCGTCTGGTGGTAAGCGATTTAAACGTCTGACACAGAATAATTAATTGTACTCCATACCCTACCGTACTCACATACGAATATTACAAGTTAAATAAAAGCTTTAAAGATTAGAATCAAAACGGGAAACATTAAGAGGTAACGCAGCGTGATATTTTCCATACAAATGTATTCCCCCGTTTCCACCCTGGAAAATGCTTCTAGAGAAAAATGTGTTTCTACAAAAAATCTGCTCTGCAAGGTCTGCTGTAGCTATCCCTATCATTTGCTTTTTTTTGACCAACCAATTGCAAATAGAAATTTAACCCTTCAAAAATCTTAATATAAAGAGGAGATAAGAATGCTTATATTGATTTTTTGTAGCAACAAATTTTGCTCTAGAAGCATTTTCCGAGGAGGAAACGGGGTAATACATTTGTATGGAAAAATGGCACCCCGCGTTCGTTCTTAATTAGATATGAATACAAGCAGCCCCCATATCACGAAATTTGTCAGGGATTGAAATGAACGAAAATGACAAAGATGGAGCTATACAGCATACATAGCTGCGTCCCCGTCATTTAGTTCATTTCGTTCATTCAATGATTTTCGTGATAGGCCCCCAGTTATAGATTAGCATTGTTCGCAAACATAACACAATTAAGCTACATATATTCAAACTCTACATTGAATTGCAGATAATTGTAATATTATGTATTGACGTCTAATATATTCAAATAGCAACAACATAATAGCTATTATTTGAACGAGTTGAACATTAGTCTAAAGTTAAATTATAATATTTTATTAACCGACTTCAAAAAAAGGAGGAGGTTTCTCAATTCAACCGTATATATTTTTTTTTTTAATGTTTGTTCGCGGATAACTGCGTCGTTTATGAACCGATTTTGATTATTCTTTTTTTGTTCGAAAGGAGATATTGCAAGTGTGGTACCATGGTAATTTTATCGAGGTCTGATAAGTACCTCCAGAGATATTGAGATAAACATCTCAGAAATTGGTACTGAAAATGAATAGCGCGGCATTGAAGTCGGTTCTTTTTTAGTTTTTAAACGATATTATAGCTGCTATATTTGAATTTCTTGGTGATTATTATAATAGCTGCCTATTGTAATAATATTATGATGGTTATTTAAATTTGTACTAGATTTTGTGGAAGAATTATATAGTCGTATAATTCTAGTGGCGTCTAGAAATTTAGTAGGTAGTAATAGTGAGATTTATTTTTGCAACGAATAAAATCATGGTGCTCGCTTAGCCTTAAAGATGTAGGTACCTATAACAAATAAACTGTAAGGTGTTTTGGAAGGAACGTGAAAAGTGTGTGTGCTCACTTAGTATTTTTTCCCAAAACTTGTGTTCTTCTGCGAGTTAATGTGTATTTGTAGACCTTGACCCATTTTTTACCAGACTACAGCGAAGCAAAAAGGAGGGTTATGTTTTTGACCGGTATGTGGGTATGTATATATGTAAGTATGTATGTATGTATGTATGTATGTATGTATGTATGTATGTATGTTTGTATGTATGTTCATCTGTTCCCTCATAATTTCTAAACTACTTATCATAATTTGACAAATGAGGTGTCGTTGGACGCGTCTTATTTGTCTGCTGGTTATAGAGTGTGATCTTGAAAGATCACACTCTAAATCACGTCCGTCGTGGCTGTGTAACCGTAACAAAACAATACACTCTGCAAAGTAGCATACGACCACGGGTATCCACTGAGCACCACTAAGAATATTTATGAAATTCAATAAAATATTTATTAAAAGTAAGTTGTTTATATAATACACGATACATATTGAATAGTTTGTACATAGCGATCTAAGGTGAGAATATTTTCTTGTTTCATACTTTTTAGAGTGTGATCTTTCAGTAGTCGGGTTTTAGTTTATGAACTTATTTTTTATATGACTTGAATTCTCAAAAACTTGAATAATTTTAATACTTGACACTGGCTAAATACTCTAATTGTGTGGAGCCACAATGAAACCATAAAAAATATTGTAACGCATTGAAAATCCAAGCAGATAGGTATGTAGTAGCCCAATAGACGAAAACTAAAATAAATCGGTTATTCGTTCAGAAAATTACCCGAACAATAAACATACATAACCGACACAGTATTCAGGTATCTTTCAGACCCTTATCAGTAAAGAAATCCGGGTCCCTATTTCCTCTTGTAAGCCTCGCTTCACAGCTTTCGGCTCCATAGACAAACCTTAATAGCGACCTTTCTAAAATAAACAGAGGGTAGACCCACAAAAAAGGTTTATTTACTTACCCTCACGGTCCGGAATTATAGTTATTAATTTATATTTTTAATGTGGATTTTAATATTAATGTTTATTTCGTTTTATTATTTGTGTAAGATGAGCACTTAAATAACATTTAAGTCCTTAAATAGCACTTCAATCTTATTTATATATAATATGCAATTGATGATATGTACAAACCTAATTGATCCCTAATCGGATCACTCATAGCTCTAAAACGTGTCAATTAACTGTAGGTACGAGTATACAATCATATAAGACATAATCTAGAAATACATGAATAATTGTCGCCGTAAATTAAATTGTCACGGAAAAGGGCCTAGTAGCGCAGTGATTGACAACGACAATGGTCGGCTTTGACGCCAGAGGTAGCGGGTTCAAATCCCCGTTGTGCACTAATGGATTTTTCTATCAAAAAATAGTATGTTCGCATTTCACTAGTTCGAGACCCTATGGTAAAGGAAAAATATCGTTAAGAAACCACCAACCCGTGCATGGTGGTAGGACACTATCTAGTGTCCGCCTGGCTAGCTACTATTCTCAAGTTGGAAAATATGCCGCAATATAGCTAATGTGTTCCGGTAGCTGTCCTTGAGGGCCAGTTCCCATTCTTGGCTTAGCCACAGCTTAGGGTGCTACTTACCATCCACAATGGTATTATCACTTACCAACAGGTGAGATAGTGGTCAAACGGGCTAGATACAAAAAAGAAAACGCCGGCATTGATAAACATATTATTTAGCTTTTTCTTTATTATTTACTTATAGCTGGAATAATCGATCGATATTAATATACTTGTAACTCGCAGGGGAGACTGGGTATGTTTGTATCATTTAATCTTGTCATTCCCAAGCACTACAATAATTGTTTTGTTTATTTTTTTAATTTCTTGGCCTTGGATCTACTACATCGATTAATCCTTTTAGCCGAATTTCGATTGTGATAACAAATATTAACCAGATATGAAGAATATGAAGATGCTTTATCATTCACATTTACACATTAGAATTGGAACCTAATTTAAAGTTAAATAAACGGTATTAAGTTCTGTAAAGCCTAATAACTTATTCTCCACTAAAAAGACAGTTCAGTAAACAAAACAACCACTGAACTAAAATGCTTTCCTTTGCTAATTTAAAACAACGCTAATAATTTCTTAAAGTAATTAACATTTTTATAAATTGCTAACGGTTATAAATTTTGGTGCAGATTCTGAGCGGCTAGAGTGAATTTTTAGCCAACTGTGGTAGGAATAATACCATATCACACTAGTTATAATGACCCAGAAAATCACTAAAAGCCGAAGTACATATAAACAACGTAATATGTAATTCAATCTGTTATATTTGTGTGTGTGTGTCTGTGTGTGTGTGTGTGTGTGTGATTCCTCTAGATCTAGGAGTGTGTGCAGAGTAATTTCGACGCGGCTGTGTTTCAAAGGTTGGTTGTTTCGTATTTTTTTCTTTATTAATATTTGAAACGTTTCTTTTTCTGGATGTGTTCAGCTACAGTATTTAGAGATAAAAAATAATTCAAGTCTTATCTAAAATACAATATATATGATGATGTTCTTCACAATTGAGTTTGATGAAGTCGTTACTACTTGAATCTACGCAAAATTGAAATATTCTACACTGGCTAAAGACACTAATAGTGTGGAGCTATTATGAAACGTTAAAAAAATGATTATGCATTATTTATGACTGTCAAATTAAGTGAATGCACATCCTACATAGCATGGATTCATGTAATATAAGATATCTTAGTAGGCACGTTAATATGCATCAAATTATGTCACTTCTTAAATAATAATACTAAGACCTCGCAGAAGCTCATATGTCATAAATAAAATAACCTTAAATGCAATTATCTTATTCAGAGTGATTATATTAAGCTCACCGTTCCCAAGTTGATCTATCGACGACTCGTGGTAGAAATCCAAATGACACACAATCCATCCAGCACTATGCACAGTTGACACTAACACTAATCTATGTACTGGCACCTCAATGCACCATCACTGAGAACACTGGCATCCCGGTAGATCCTTGCACCACCTACGAAGAAATAGAGGTAATGAACACACTGTTTTTTTTAGTTATAGTCTGAAACATGCGTTTTAGTTAATGGTCTTATGGTTGTATATTGTAAGCGCACGGTTCGAACGCGCGTCGCAATCGCTCGCTACGCGAACACTGGCTGGCACTGGCTCATTCCGTTTTTGACTTCGCTCGCTTGCCTGCGTTTACCGCGGACGGACGCCATGTAGCGGGCTCAGCTCAGACCAGTCAACCACTGAATTCAAATCGTGGATACTGTAATGTTCTGCGGTACAACCATTTCACGCTTCACTGAGTAGGAGAGTAAAGTGTAAAATCTCACGCAAATAGGAACATGGAACGTATTTGCAATGCATTCGAATAGTACGAATGACTATTGGCTAGTATTTATTTATGCGTGATAAATGATTAATAACCAGTTTTCTATTCTAAACGATTTGGTTCAAGGATTATGATGGATAATGCATGGATTATTGTTATTTTATTTGATTAACATGCAGGATTTAGGCATACGAATAAATAAGAACTAAAATAAATCGTAACGAATTATTAAAAGTAGTGCATCGACATCTGGATTCGCAACACAACCTGGCAAGACATAAATCATAACATCAAATAGTTCATAAAAACTAAATTAAAGGACTCCTCATACAAGAAACTTATTTTGCGGCAAATTTGTTCAATCTTATTATTTAGGTTTTATATTGTGGTATTACAAATTCCAAATTCTCACAATAACAATTTCTAAAACAAAAAAAATATAACATTTTATATAAATGTTCTAACTGAATTTATTTTTCCAAATTGAGAACTAGGCATTTTTAGAATTTTCCATTTTGAGAATTAGTACTTTTTACCCGACTGCGCGACGCAAATGAGAGGTAATGTGTTTATCAGTCTATATATGTATGTATGTTTGTTCCTTTGTGGCACACTAGAGACCAAACGCGTGGGCCGATTTTGATAATTGGCACGTCAATAGATTCGCCATGCTAGCGCGAGTGTCAACGAAAATATAAAAAATTGAAAAATTCAAAATGGCGGATTTCAGACGCCAAAATTTTGGGTTCAAAAAAATTTTTTTTTCAAAACCTATCGTGTGTGGTATCAAATTAAAGGTCTTAAAATGGAGATTCAAAATATATTTATAACAAATAATTTATGATCGTACAAATCGAAAAAAAAACGATTTTACATGCCGCGTTAGTCACTTTCAGTAACAAGTTTGCGGTGCTTATCTCTGAAGTTACTTATCAGATCTCAATAAAATTACAATGAGACCAAACGAAAATCATATTAACTCAAACAAAAAAAGAATTTTCCAAATCGGTTAAGAATTGATGGACAAACCACCTCTTCCTTTTGGTATAGTCGTTTAATAGTACAACTGTAAAGTAAGTAAGCTTAAAAAGCAATACCCTATCTATTTCACGCATTTCGGTTTTTTGTTCAGATTACGGAATTTGCCGTCCTTTACTTAACTAAAAAGTGTAAAATAAAACATTAAATTAAAAAATCAAAGAACCCGACTGCGCAAAAAGTGAAGTGTTAAAAAACGAACTGAAAAGAAAAAAACAAGTAAGTCTAGTAGTTTAGACTTGTGTTTAGGGATATCAAAAAACTATACCATTTAAATTCTTTCTCGGTCGATACACTCATAAAATAAATTATACATTGTTATATGGAATATAGAGACTTTAACAGTCGGGACACATTAATCCCCATTCGTTAAGCCATTAATATATATATCCCTAAACAGAAGTCTAAACTACTAGACTTACTTGTTTTTTTCTTTTCAGTTCGTTTTTTAACACTTCACTTTTTGCGCAGTCGGGTTCTTTGATTTTTTAATTTAATGTTTTATTAGTATTTGCCATGGTGAGAATTTGGTATTTGTAGAATTTGCCATTTTGAGAATTAGTCCATTTAAGACTCATATCATATTATGGCATTTAGAGAATTGGGCATTTTGCGCCTAAACCACATAAAGGACGTTGTTCGAGAAAGCAAAGTCACAAAATGTATCGCGTCAGGGGAGGCAGGGTTAACAGGAACATGGCTGCCGAAATATTACAAAAACATTTATGCATGAAGGGATAGCAGAATGCTACCGATGTTTTACCACTCAGATTGGCTTTATTTATTTTGTAGTGGAATAATGATTGATCACTGGCGACCGCAGCTGACATAAATTGACAAATTAGGGAACGCGACGAGTGCGTAGGGAGGGAGAGCGCCGCGCGGCCGTAGCAAGCGCGGTGGGTGATAAAACTAATAACTCCAATGTGTGCGGCCAAGACAACATGTGAGATAATAAAAAGTTATGTTTGAACTTTGGAATCGTAAAGTTTATATTTGTGTAATGCATTCTTTATACAAACGGATAATTACAAAGCGTTTATGGACGGTTAGCGAGCGCTTGGCGGTTCGAATAAATTTATTGCAACGGATCGCCTCTAAATAATCGGGGTTTAGAGGCGTAATATATCGCTTTATCTTTCTGAGAATTCTTGCTGATTAACGTAAACATATGACTCAAAACGAGGTGCTGAGCTTTTTTACAATTAAGTATGATAATGTGACTTCAGAGAACAAAAGCAAAAGAAAAAAAAATGATTGTGATGGGCTGAATTTTGTTTTGAAAAATGTTTCACGATAGCATTAATATGTTATGAAATCTTAAATGCACCAATATGCATAATAATAGCAAGCAAGATAAGCTAAAGTGTTTAATCCAAACTCTCAATTGGTGTCGTTAAGATCCACGAAGGCAAAGTGCTCTATAAAATAAATTATCCTGCTTTAGACGACTGCTTTGTGTTGCAATAGAAGTTACTGCCAACAAAGAACCCTCTGAAGCGGAAGAAATTTAATCAGAGCACCATCTGATATTTCAAATTATGAATAAAACTTGTTTATTTTCTAAAGTATAAACCGCATACGATGCATATAAAGTTTTTAAATGTACAATTAGCACATTCTGATTGATCGTTCATTTTGTGTTTAGCAAAGTCTTAGTCTTAGAAAGAAGCAAGAAATATTTTCCAATTCAATCGAAGTAGCGATGCGATTCGGATTGTAGGAGCCGAGATATTTCTCATATTTCTTTGTCGAGAGCACTGCGGTTTGCTCTTTGTTATTTGAGTTATATGAAAACTGGCAGAATAAGAAAAACCGAAGTATTATTCAAAAGTCGCTCTCGCAACCGGAACACGTCGAGAACGTTAACTACGAAACTTTGCTCAGACATAAAATTTGAAAGCGGGAATATGTAAGGGGAATGCAAACAAAACTAATTATACAAATATAACGAGTTTAGTTTAGAGTAGTTTCTGAGGTAGATGTAGAACAAAGAACAGTAACAGTGATGGATCCACAGCAGATTCAGAATGTGATAGACGATAATCTACGAAACAATTTGAGAAGGTCGCTCGTCGACGTCGTACTTTCCCAAGCCAACAATATAATGGCCGAAACAGCTATTGACATTGTAATGTACCGGGCGACGAGACAGGGAGCCGGATAGCTTCGGGAAGTTGTGCCGGGCTTTCCAAGAAGCGACCTTACTGTCACCGGATGAAGACCGCTCCCGACCCGGACCCGCAACAATGCACACAATGGAACGTAACAGATACCGGAAACTATAATCGACATGGGTTCACTTTTAAGCCCGGGATTGTCACATCCTTTAAACCATAATCTAAACCTGCTTGACGATTCGATTCAATTGAAATCCTTCACTCGTTGTGCAAGCGTTTCGCCCGATGTTTTGAAACGATTCGTGCGATTGTGTTACGCTGACTACAGGTATCATATTACCGCTGTACACGCGTTACATTGCGTTCATTGGCTAGTATATGCGAGCATTCTATTTCGGATGTTTATTTTAGTTTGTCAGTGTTTCCGACGTGGCGAGTCACGCGTTGTTAATCACTGGAGCGACAGCAATTTGTACCCGATAACCGCAACTGCAATACGACACTATACAGTCGCGCGGCCCACTCGCTCTAAAGTGATTGATGGTGTGAGTGTCAATTTCAAATCGCCTGATGTCACCTAGAATCACTTTAATCAAAAGGTTGCACAAAACAAGACAATGCGGCTTATTTATCTCGATGTGCGGCTTAGTGTTATTAATATAATAAATAATACTATGCAGCATACAAACATTACTTCGCACAGACTCGATGGAATTGCAAAGAAGCCGCTATTTCAACTTTATTCTCTTTTGTTCTCGGGTCGACTCTAGGGAACACTGCTGCTACATTTAAACGAATTCCACTGTAATCTCGCTGCATTTAATTCGTTTTTGTGATTATGAACGGTAATATTCATGTTGATTCTCAACAATATAACCGCATTCGAATTCATGATTTGAGATTCACGTCGGATAAGATCGGTCCTTCGATAATATGCGTTACAAGAATCTGAGAGCGCGTGGGATAATCGATTCAATGAACAAAAGCAACAAGACTGATTAGGATCGTGTTTATGTCTCATTTTAATTTGTAAATAATTTTATCGTTTAACCTACAGAGGTCCGATTGATTCTTTTTATCGTTGAAGCGTATTAAGATTTGGGCGGTATTCGTTTGTTTGTTTAAACTTGGAACAACTGGCAACAATTTAAATATATAAATGTTACCAACAAAAATAACAGTTAGCGACGAAGTGAGGCGTGTGACGAATTACGAACGCCCCAAACAATTTGGACAATACAACGAGCAGCTTGTGCTCCCTCTCCCCACAAAATGTGCCTCACTCAACACATTTATTTTCACTAGAAAGCTCACAGCCCGAGATATGACGCTGTGTATAATATTGTGTTTTATTTAATATTCGAGAGGTTACTTAGAAAATTAGAGACGTTATTTAACTTTAAAAGCGTTAAAAGTATTCAAGTGCTAGAATGTAGCGAAGCCAAATTATACTATTGCATGTATGGGAGGATTCTTGGAAATGTAGAGAAAAGGGAATTAAAGGCAAGGAAACGTCACCTGCAATAAATGGAATGGCTCAATGTTAATGCGGCGTGCTACGAGTTCCCCTCGCTGGCTCTCGGCTTTCGCCACGTAATAAGTGTACACCTCAGTGTACACAACACAGTCATTGCATGCTGTTACCTCGCTCGTTACATTAGTACATCAATAGAAAAATAGCGATGCACCCGACACGTCTACACATTTACATTATCTTCTACCTTTATCGTGTAATAATTAAATAAACTGGCCAAGTGTAAGTCGGACTCGCACTCGTAGGGTTCCGTACCACACTACAGTATTTTATAAGATCGAGCAAAAATACCACTATCATTTTTCGCCAGCAAAAAATAATAATTAATAAACATTTTATCAAAACCGTGGATGGAGTATTAAGTGGGTGTGGCATTTAAATAACAATAATAATATGAGAAGGATAAAACTTTACAATCACTAGTATGAGAGAGCGAGATGAACAACAATTGTTTATCCTTCTTTGAGTATGCGATTTTACAAACTGGCTCCAGCACTGGAACCAAGTTCTAGTGCACCCATTGGCTCTCACCCGCTGTCATGTATGACCCGACCTAATTACGTTGTTAATTTTATCTTATAGTTGGCATATGTATCAAGTGTTCATCATATTAGTCGGGTTATATCTCTATAGCTATTTCATTCGCATACGCTGATGTTCCCTCTATATATATACTTTATTTATGATGAAAACAGAGTTGTGAGCCGCGTGCTTATTTCTTATAACGCCATCTAACGTCTAACGCTATCTAAGTGAAAGTTAACACAAGAGTGTTAGGGATCGGCATTTCAATATAATGCCATCTATGGACGTTTACCTAAGAGTTCGTAGATGGCGTTATATTGAAATTCCGAAACAAAACACGTTTATTGTATGGGGACCCCCTATTCTTTTTAACTTTATTCTGTTTTTAGTATTTGTTGCTATAGCGGCAACAAAAATACATCAGCTGTGAAAATTTCAACTGTCTAACTATCACGGTTCATGAGATACAGCCTGGTTGTCACCAGACAGACAGACAGACAGACGGACAGCGGAGTCTTAGTTATGGGGTCCCGTTTTACCCTTTTGGTACGGAACCCTAAAAACGTGTAATACCATTTCATAAAACTTGGCCTTTTATATTTAAATAAATTAAAATGACTATCTGTTATTGTTGACCTATTGATCGTAATTATTTTATCATCTTGGTTGGATTTAATATTTATTAAGTCCAATAAACTTTATGTTATTGTCCATTCAACCCACAGAACAAAGTCAAAGTGTCCATAAGACCGCTAATAAACTGGAGAACAGGTCGCAAGACTAGCAATCCACTCACGTGAACCGTTTATCTATCCCATGAAAGAAATCAATTTATATGCTTAATATAAAGAAAGCGAAGACGTAAAAACTCCGAGGATATTACGCCCAAAGCCATCGTAAAACGTATTACCTATATCTGAATTCTGTATTCATGTTAGATTACAATATTTCCGACGCGGCGCGGCTATATCGTATAAGTCAACTCATAACATCAATGTGGGGGACTCGATAAAATCCCTCGCGGTTCTTTCTCCTTTCTCCCCTACTCCTCATATTCGCCTCGTCGTTCGTATACTTTTGATCTTTCTTTTGATATAATATAAATATTTTTTTCCTCTGAAACGGAATTCATTTCGAAATTATATATATACCTAACATAGGCGGCACTGGTTAGGTTTTTATGCGTTTTAAGCCCATAATAATCTAGAATGGTCATTTTAAACAACTCTATAAAAAATAATTATTTGTCTACTTTCAACGCAAGTTTGATCACGTTATCGTTATAAATTTCAATTGCTGCATGATTGTTAATTTGTTTGTTAATTTAAAATTCATCTTAGCATACATTACAAAAACAGGAGCCTAAATATATATGTGCCTACTATGTATATGTAGTTTATAATTTACATTATTGTATTTTTTATTTTATTAGCTACCTACAATAACTTAGTTTCTTGCATTAGCACAGAGTAAAAAATAGTGCAAGTAACATTAGTGATATGTACCGCTAAAGTGTTTTTATTAATTTATTGAATAGAGACAAGACAACCTCACTCACTTACTCATGACTGTGCTCACGATCACATAATGATGAAAAGTCTCTCTCACAGTCTTTATCTTCAGTTGAGACAAGTACATATTGATTTCACTTCGGTCCACTCTAAACAGCACTACTTATTTTAAAATAATCGATGTTATATAAATAATCGAGATATCATTTCATATTCTTCATACAACAAGTACTTAAGTAAACATGAATCATTCCAACTTCATTATCTGAAAGAAAAATATAGTCTCGGTCTCTTACCCAAGTGAAACGCCAAACACAAATTACGACGTATGTATATTGTTATGCCAAATCGCTCTATTTACGGACAAATAAATATCATGCCTACAGTCATAGAAAAGATAATAATACTACGTACTACAGTGCTTGCCCAACCCATTAAATGCGACACAAAAACACAAAGTTAGTATCTGTTCTACCACAGTACACAATATATTATATATTTATTTACAGAGATATAAACCGGCTCACATGTTTGATATGTAACCTTGTCTTTTTCTATTTCAATAAAGATTAGATACGCAACATCACAGAGAATAAATCTTATCTCAGATTTTACGTTTTAGAGCAGTTCGTAAAAGGGATAATTATCGTACCTATTTATCTATGATATATCACGTATCTGTTTGTTTCTGCCCGTGATTCGCGAAGGTATCACTCGGTGTCGAGAGTTAATATTTAAGTAGCAATCTACACATTCGAGCATGAGTCTCACCTCACTCTCGCGACTTAACATAACTGTTCAATACGAGTTTCTATCGAGCGAGGCTTTCAAAGCACGTTTTGAAAGGACGCCAACATTGCATAGATATAACCGCTAATCGCATTAGACGAGGTAAAAGTTAAGTAATTATCTCAGTGGAAGCTCATTGTGAGTCCATCAGCCGTCAGCAACAAGAGGGCAATAATTCCAGCAAGTTCCATCACAGCACGTCCGAGGCCGAACAAAAGCAATTTGTGTCCGCACGAAGCGGCTTTGTACGTGCGTTGGTTCGTAGGTGTTTATTAGCGCCCTCTAGCTATGTTAATAGGTGTGTGGCGAGCGAGCGGGCGAGGCGCGGCTTTGCCCCGCGATCCCGACCTCGCACTATCATTCCACTAATCGCAAATTCCCGACGTTAACACGTGCTCCCGCTGACCGAGCTGTTCGATTACAATTACGACGACCCAATTATTTAGCTCTCGAACAATTGAAAGTTTCCAATCCGGCAGTTCGCTTTCGACCCGATCGAGGTATTTTAATTAATCCGATTATTCCGACAGACACATAGTCCGCGAGAAAACTATACGAGTTCGCCAAGATACTGAGCTTGTATTTCGATTAGGCTGCGAACACTCGGATAGTTGGAAACAAAGTAACATTGGCGGAAATCCAACGTCATTTACAATTCTGATTTAGTATACTGCATGAGCGGTTTAAAATGTTATTCGCGAGTTAACTCGCGGAGATATTTCTATTTTATTTAGGCAACTCGAGTGGACTGCGGCGTTTTGTTTGACAGGTGCACGGTATAATAAATGAAACAGAAATGAATCATGTCCAGCCGTGAGAGAGATTTCTTTAGAATGTTCGCGGAAGACGATCTGGCGCCGCTCCAAGGCTCGTCACAATCACGCAACGCAGGCATCATTTAGCGACAAATTAACTGTGTCACTGAAAATACTGATCACTGGAGCTATTTATTATCCGAGCGACACGGCCTTACATTCCGATAGCATTGTGATGAAAAGTGGATGCGCGACCTATTGCTGGTTCGTTTGTCTCCCAACGATTGATGGAAATGCGAATAAAATAAGCGAGGGAAGACATTCGTCGGTTTTGATAAATTATCCTTTCAGCGCTTTTCCATTATTCGAGGGGGACGAGTGTTTCGTTGGCGAGCGCCGGGTGCAGTCACGGCATTCTCTCGTTAAACGTCCCCTGTGGAGATACCGCATGTATTATCATCCGTTCATTTAATCTATACATTGTCATTGAAATGTATGAGTGGCTTTTTAGATACAAGGACTTGAAACAGTGTCATTCAACGTTTACAAAACAA
This sequence comes from Cabera pusaria, assembly GCA_954871355.1. Classification (NCBI taxonomy): domain Eukaryota; kingdom Metazoa; phylum Arthropoda; class Insecta; order Lepidoptera; family Geometridae; genus Cabera; species Cabera pusaria. The sequence goes on from OX940902.1 coordinate 18,006,691, forward strand.
AAAAACCGGCTCAAATGCTGTGTTAGTCATTTTCAGTATTAATTTTGGGGAGTTTATCTCCATATTCTCCATATCTCTAGAGATACTTATCAGATCTCGATAAAATTACAATGGGACCAATCGGGAAGCATACTCTCTCAAACAAATATTACCTCTACCTACTTGACTACATATATTATATATATTTTTAAGTTGTAGGTAGTATTTTGTTATTCGTTATGTTTGTAAGTAAACATACTATCATCCATTCTATGAAAGCACCTACAAATTAACTGATCAAATATTTAAAGCTATCTTCTGTAACATTAGTCCCCAAATTATTACTTAATTGACAATTCAAAACATAGCAAGGTCGCCAGTCGACTCCATTACAGATACTTAAGCAACATTTGAAATTTAAATAGGTATATGTAATAAACCACTAAGTTTGACAAAAAGCCAAACAAGTTACGACCAAACATATTGTATTCGATTCTAGTAGAGTAGAGTTTCAATTCGATTCACTTAATCGATTCTATTGTGTACGTGTATAACAAAAACCGCGCATTTTGTTTCAGTTCAGTCACTTCAGTCATCCTGTGACACGTCCTGAGGCGAATCGATGTTTGTTTTCCGAACATCGAGTGCTTTGCTTTCATTGCGCATGGGTGTAAACGATTTCTTTGTTAGTAATGGAAACTTGTCTTTGAGTGTTGTTTCGTTCGATTCACTTAATCGATTCTATTGTGTACGTGTATAACAAAAACCGCGCATTTTGTTTCAGTTCAGTCACTTCAGTCATCCTGTGACACGTCCTGAGGCGAATCGATGTTTGTTTTCCGAACATCGAGTGCTTTGCTTTCATTGCGCATGGGTGTAAACGATTTCTTTGTTAGTAATGGAAACTTGTCTTTGAGTGTTGTTTCGTTTGCCCTTTAGTACATGTTTGTTAATGTATGTTTAACAGTCGGTCGATTTGGCGAATAGGTAATTTTTATTTTTAAGTAAAGTTAAACAAGTGACTAGAGATACAGTTATAATATAACATATACCTCCATGCGAATAAAACGCTGGTGTTTTATGAATAGTTGATCTAAAGCTTTATTATCAATGTATTCCATATACAAATGTATATACTTCGATATATAAAATAAATAAAACAAAGTTTATAAATAGAAATCCCATCCGTCCGAAATGGAAAAAAAACCCGTTGTTATTAAGTTTAACCTAAGACTACTTTGTACCTACACAGTAAGTACACAGTACATAGGTAATACAATATAGATATTCTAATCTGCTTCTTATGTGATTTTTATTAAATCTCTAATATGCTCTTCAAAATCTACTTAACACATAAATCAGGCATCTAAATAAACTAGAACAATACCTCAATGTAGTTATCAAACTTATAAGTTTCACTTTCCGCTACGATCGCATCCCCAGTTCGTAACCCAATAAATCTCTCACCACATTAATTCTCCAAACTAAATTAATTACGTGAACAATGAATACCAAATTGGCGCTCGATGAAACGTGCTAAATTCCATGTAGATATGTAGAAACGTGTAAATAAACTAAACCGACCTATTACCGTTGAAATCGGGTACCTTTCTACCCGGTATCCCCTAATCGTCAGACTAATCACGCAGAATACGTAATAGTTGGTAAGTAGATACTAATCATCTAATTTGCATTTATTGTGACTGTGAGCCTAATCTGTGGTGAAAAGCGCGGCAATAGAATTAAAATACTATTACGGCATACAAAGTTGATTGAGTCGACGAGCATGCGGCTACCACGCGTTCTCTCGCTCCCGTAATTTGATTTGGAGAGGCGCGGGGCGGGACCGGATCGATACACCGAGGGGGAGGGGGGGGTAACCACCAGGCGCGAGTTGTTATGGCAACGGGCTGCCTCGCACCTCCAGATTTTGTCGGTTGTCCCGCCATATTAAACAAAGGATTCCATTTTTTTATTGGAATTTAACGGTGTTGCCATTTCGCATGGCTGTTTTATCAGCTTAATTATGTTCGCTATAAAAGATATTGTAAATTATTTGATGTTGGACGATAATTGTCTTACAAAAACGTGGCGAGGATAATAACTCAACAATTTGGCAATGAGAGTGAAGATATAGGTATGTTTACTCGACTTATACAAGTGGCGTATGGGTGAAGTAAAAACTTTGCAAGATGATACAAGGAGCGAGCTGAAATAATGCAGAATAATTTAAGAATCATAAATACAAAGACTTATTTCAAAACAAAGAACTCTACGTTTGTTGAAAGCAACCGGATTATACCGGATTCTGAAAAGCAATGATGGAGCGAATGAAATAAATAGGTACTAAGTCATGATTTGTTGTAAACTAAACTAAATTAAAAGAAGAAAATAAAAACAAATATTGACTCTTAACACTTAGGAACGCCTCACATAAAATGACAAAAATAGAACTTGTAAAGTCTCAAATATGTAGGAACTACTACAGTTAACCCTGTCATAAACTTGAACCCTTGAGAGTCAGACCGTTTTGGGACCTAGTATGTTCACCATCTTGGCTTGGACCACATCATCGCTTACCTACAACAGGCGAGATAGTGGTCAAACGCTAACCTATCAGCTATCCTATAAAAAAACTTGATCTTAAATAAAACACAAACAAATCTAACCTCTCAAAGTTCTCCAAAACTAGCATTTATTCAATAAGTAATAACGCTACAAACTACAATCAATTTACACAACAAAACAAAATTGAAAATAATAACCTTCTCAAAAATGCTTAAACACTACTTAGAGAGCTACTACTAAACTCAGTCTAGAAACGAAAGGTAAATAAAACAATGAGTTCGACAGAAATGATTCGGTATATAATAGTGCTACAACAATGCACATAAATTGCTTGGAACCGTAATTAACGCGACGCTAATGCTGTGCGTGGCAAAGCCAGCTACGCGGCTATTTCAATTAGCTTGATTAATCGCTGCTTTGCTCCTTTTGGTGAGAATACGGGCACGACCATACATGCAAGTAGCTCGTATTTCTTAAGCATTTATATGAAATTGCATTTACAATTTAACAACATATATGTGATTTTAAATAAAACCTTTTAAATACCCTTCGCAAAACAGGTTTGACAGTTCAATGTGTTCTTCAAAAGTATCCGAAAAGATAATGAAATCATCAATCTCATTGAACACATCATTGTTAAATTGTACCATTAGCATGGTTCTGCTGTGTGCTAAGTTCTTTAAAAGCAACAGGAGGAGAACATTTAAAAGGAAGCTGATAAAGTATTCAACTGCGCAATGCATGCTCGTCGCACAAACTTACAACAAAAACACTTAATACTGAAATGTCACAGCTCGAACCGTAACGATGTGTCGGGAGAGGCTAGCGCTCCAGGCATTCGGTTCTCTGCAATTCAATAGGCCCATTTAAATCGCCTAGACCAGGAGATAAGCAGACATGAAAGGGCTGGCGATGATGCTAATACAGTGCACTTAACCTGGCCTGCGGCACCTTGCGTCGTCCAGCCAAACTGGTTCCGGACTCGACCTTCGTCGAATCACTGACTCGCTCCGTGCGGTCATGCTCCCCTGGTCGCTTCACTCGACGCGCTCGATTGATTTTATTTTATTTTCATTGGAAATCTATCTATCAAACATCAATTCTTTAGAGAGGATAAATAATTCGCAATAAATCTAATCGCCTCAAGAAATATGATTAATAAACCAATGAATAATAAAAAGCTGTAACAGCCAATATCGCAAGGCCGATACGAAAAGATGTATAAGTGATATAGCTACCGAAAGAAAATATTACTATACAATTTATTTCACAGGCAACCTAAATCAGATTTGAGATAATCTTGAGGTAGGTAGATAGTGAACGTAATAAATAACGGATCCAAAAACAAAATTCCCGAAACGCTGTTAGGGTTTACGTGAATAATAAATTACAAAAGTTGGAACTTTCTTATTTCAGAATAATGTAAATAAAGTTGAAGCAGCATAAAACCGGTGTAATATCTGTATCTTTATTTGTTCTCCTGTCTCGGACTTGTAAGTGGATGACTGCGGGGGCGCCTCTTTGAGAACGGAATATACATTCTGAATAAACAATAAGTTTACTCATATATTTCACACAAAATGAAATACTATGAGTTGAACCGAACATAAACGACAATCAATTTGTATTCACGATAAGCAGCATGTTATCGCAGTGATCTGGGGCCAAGCCCTTGTTCGCCCGTCCGGTTCTAACTTATATAACCGCCTGTGTAGTTCTGTCCTCTATGTATTTATGAGCGTGATTTGTTTCACTGGCATTTAGCAACCGTTTTTGGCAAAAGGTTATCAATGCAAATTTTCTCTGCCGTAACCGTTGGCAAAACTGTAATGCTGCGTTTATGATCAGTGATCACCGTGCGAGCAAGGCAAGTTTAAATTAATGCTTTCGAACATGGAAGCGGCATGGCAATTCTCGGGACGTAGGTAATGAAACAGGCGTCTTTCTATAAATGTTGGGATTATCCCTCCTAAATCGCGGAGTAATAATCGCGTGAAGACTATAATTGGCCTTAATCAAGCGAGATGGCGTGCGCGGTTCTATGTTCAGCCATTTGCAATCTGTAATTGCTCGGATTATTTTGTTGAATTGGTGGTGCGGATATCAGTGCTTCTGTAGTTAAAAGCAATTTGCCAGAACAACTGGCGGCACAAAAACTTTCCAACTGTCAAGCCGTCTTACACACGAACAGAATGCTATTCGTTAGTTTAGTTTGTTTAGCAACCTCGATCGCAAACAATGCTGAGAATGGCATGATGAACGGCCAAATATTTATCTGTGAATGTGAAATGACTAATGGTCGACGCTCTATTATTGAGTATTCTTATTAAGTATTCCGAAGGTGTGGTACCGTACCTGGTGTTTTGTGTAAATGTAGAAACACGCGAGCGGTAACGTTATGTTACGTCATGTGCGCCGGTAATGTCGCCAAGAAATTTCTCTTGGGAAATGGGAAAACAAATGAGAGAGCTGTTATCTACGCATTACGGGCGCTCTGTGATTTACGACCGCCTACCTACATCGCACTCGCACTCGCAATATACCGGTCCGAGAGAGGACTCACCGCCTGAGAAACAGACACGAATCTGACGTTAAACAACACATTCGAGAAGCTGCACAAACATTATACACTTCGTACTCGACTCTGTGGAAATTGTAGACATACTCATTCAGATTCAGAACGCGCTCCCTCCAAATATTACACGGTTTCTAGACAGCGCTGACACGGACAGCGAAAACCTTTCAATGGCTGCAAAACCAATTTGCCTCGATTAAATATTTACCATTCGTACGTACTCGCCTCGGAATAAACGCAGTGGAAACGCTAATGCTCAAACGGGTACGTCAAACCTGCAATTACTTCGAAAACGACGCGATAAGAAAGAACGACCGTTCTGGGAAGAGCCATTGTGAACTCCGCAGGTAGTATCATCAGAAAAGATTCCACACGATCCGCGTCTGACTCATTAATGTTTTTTAAAATACTAAGGCGACGCTATGAAACACCTAGGTGGCGATTACAACGTTCGCAATAACATAAAAATGATGATGACGGCCAAAATGAAATGTCGCAACTCGCAATTAGCCTGTAACTGGAGCCACAGCTGCGAGAGTGGTTCTAATAAGTCACGTCTAATAAATTTGCCGGCACAAACGTCTCATTGAAAATTTGAAATTAGCCGTGGGCCGCGATCAAATGGAGCCCATTACATTAGCATAGCGTTTAGTCAGAGCGAGGCGTCTTGCACAGCCGAGACTCCGAGAGCCGCGGCAAGCCACAACCTCACGGCTCACGGCAAATTGCCTGTGGGCGGCGTCGTGATCCCTCGACCCCTCCGATAAATATTACATCCAGCGACCAACATCGCGCAGTACCCGCTCGGTACGCACACAAAAAAAGATCATCCACTTTTTAAAAGCGGTCTGAATAAAAAACAATCGAGCCACATTGAAAAGTCTTTGAATTTAAATTAAAATTAACCCATCTGGAAAACAGAAGGATATGAAAATCCCACAAAGAGAGACAAAGGAAAGAGTCCGAAGCCCGAAAAGGAATCGAGTCGAAAGTAAAAAGGAACGAGCGTGCCGGGTTGCGCAGTGCGAACCGTCTGTTGTGACCAGGCGCGCATACCGCAGCTGGAGGTTCAATTAACGTGCTTCTGATCGGCCTGTGTACGAGGACACAGACGTCACAATGTGCCATTATAATATAACGGTTCACTTAATTATTACTCAAATTATTTTACACTATACGTCCACCGACGATATCATCATCGAGTATCTGAGACCGTTACACGCGGTGCCCGCACTGATCGAATTCAAGATAACAATGCGCCGTAAAAATGCGAATAGCGTTGTTATGTTTAAAGATAGAATCATTTACAAACAACTCGTTATAAAGATTATAAACCTATCAAACGTGAGGTGAGTTTGAAAGCTTCGGGCGATTCGATTCTATTGTAGCATTGGAGCCACAAAGAGCAGAGTAATAAGTGTGGTGTACAATAACCGTCCGTCGCCATGAAAGGGAAGGCAGAGGGTTCATATCGTATCGTACTTCGTTCGTGCACAAAGTGAGTGTTTTGCGGACCGCCCGCCGAGCTCCCGTGGCACTAAAATTTCCAAAAAATCTCACAAATTGGAGTGAGCGCTATTTGAACCCAGTACTAACGAGCGTCAATGTTTTAAACATTCACCACTCCACTAGTGTTGTGTTTCCACTCTTAAATCGTTCCATTGTCTAGTATCACATTTATCGCAACGTAACGCGATGTTATCGAATGAATTGCTTCATTGACATTAGGTATTACTAAGTTTTCTACTAATAAGAGCTCAAAGCGTAATAACGCGGCCTTAATAACCTCTTCCACTACAAGAAAGTCTAGAACTATTCAATTAAACTCGTTGTTAATTAATTTCATAAAAGCAACAAGCTATATTCTTTTCTTTGCCTTTCTTTTTCGTTTTGTGAACTAGTCTCATAATTCATTCAAACGTGCTTTTAAATTTACATTAAATTTAAGCTCTCTAAACCTAATTGGATTTTGTCTGCAATATTTTACATCGGCTAATTTCGACGACATCTGATACCCAAGCGAGGTCGCAACACGACGCCAATACCGGTTGTGGAACTCACATGCAATATTCGTAAAGCAAGTCCTCAAAACAATGTTATTTAACAGATTGTTTGATCGTAAATGTCATTCGAATAGCTTCTAAATTATTAAGAGGGAACATTGCAAAAATAAATATAAGCCTTTTTTTTGAAGAGTCATATCATATTTTTAAGGCGTCAATAGCCCAATGAATAGGTTGTAGGACTGGCGATCGAGAGGTCGTGAGTTCGAACCCCACCCCACCCATTGCACTATTGACGTGAACCCACTCCAGACACAAGAATATTTAGCTTAGTTGGAGGGGTTAACAAGAATACTAGTAATGTGCAACCCACATTGCGAGTAATCTTTATAAAAAAAAAAAAAATCTATTTGTAATTGAATGGTCAAAATAAGGAAATTATAGGGGTGTAGCTACAGCAAATCTTGATTTTTTGTATTTTTTTTTTCTCTAGAAACATTTTCAGGGAGGAAACTGGGGAATACATTTGTATGGAAAAGTGTACCCCTCTTAAGAAGGAACGCGGGATGCACTTTTCCATTTTTAGGGTTCCGTAGTCCTGAAAAGGAACCCTTATAGTTTCGTCATGTCCGTCTGTCTGTCTGTCCGAGGTTTTGCTAAGAGACCCTTAATACTAGAAAGCTGTCATTTTGTGGAGGTATGTAAATAAATGTCTGACAACAAAAGTCTGAACAAAGTGCTGAAATAAAACTTTGAAAAATATTTTTTTTAGGGTAGCTCCCCTATATGGGAAGTGGGGATGCATTTTTTCATCATCATCTATACCCCATCGTGTGGGGTATTGTTGAATAGGTCTTTCAAAATGACTTAAGGGTTGCTAATACCATTTTTCGATTGAATGCTCCATTTACGAAATATTAAACTTTAAAGTGCAAATTTTTGTTCCAGTAGGGCGTCCCCCCCTCTAAAAGCTAAACTGCTGGCTTGAAAAATCTGGAAAAATTCGTGATAATAGAGCATTTCATGAACTTTAAAGTAAAATTATAGCGGTTAAGATAACTTTATTAGTTTATCAGTAATAGTGGTTGAACTTGGGTGTAGGATAATTTTGTACCAAATACAAAATCCTTAGAATAAATCCTTTAAAGTGACAAAGACGGAGTACCTAGTTGCTTGTTTATAACGGGTAAAGACTTGCATTGAATAACAGGCTATAGGCAACCAATTGCAAATACAAATATGACCCTTTAAAAAATCTTGAGGACATTAAAAGGCTTATATTTCTTTTTGCAATTGGTTGGTCAAAAAAAAGCAAATGATAGGGGCGTAGCTACAGCAGACCTTGATTTTTTGTAAAAACACATTTTGCTTTAGAAGCATTTTCCAGGGAGGAAACGGGATGCACCCTGCTTTCCCTCTTAATACCGGATTTATTAGATTACTTCGAAATTCGAGTGTACAAATGAATTACAAACCCTACCTACCTTCCCTATTTCTAAACAGTTTGTTGGTCGAAACTCTCCTCGGATCTTTGTATCCACAACACTACACTACAGAAAAAGCAATTAGGTACGGTACATACTATCTGTTTTCTGTGACTACACAAGCCATGTCCTCGCTTCTTACTTATTAATATTACCTATGGTAATGTTACAACTGACAAGTTACTCTCCAGAAGCCAAAGATGCGCTGTTAAACGAGCACCTAAATAAACTCGTCGACGTTTTATGCGACATGAAATGCCACTTCATAAAAGGAAATGAGAAAACGGCGCTTCCCACACTTGCGCAGTTGTCCGGCCTCGAATGACAGACAACAAGCAGCCCTTACAATTTCTCAACCGATTTATTAATTATCCCTCCACGATTTATCCCATCGAGTGGGGTGAAATGGTGAAATTTAAAAGCTTTGTTTACATGACTGTTTGTGTTATATCTCTCGAGATGTCACGGGTGTTTACTAATCATTCCCAATTACCTACTGTTGATACTCGAAAACGTGGTTTAGGGCCCTCGAGCTCCTTCAATTTCCTTTGTGAGATGTCGATTTAATGTCGTAAGGATTTCATGCTGCATCGTAAATAGGTTTCTAACGTGGCTTCGAGCTCGTCTTTGAGCCCTTCTTCGATGCAAGTGTTTTATTATTATTCATGAGTATATTTTTTCGTGTCTTTACTAAAGAAAAGTACCTAATACCGTAAGGTGTTACGTAATACGTAAGGTGTTATTTTAATGACCCGGGTTGTACTACTGTAGGTAAGGTACGGCAAAGTCAAAGCCGAGATGTGATTTTAATAAGTAGCTATGGTAGGTACATATTTGACTCGTATAAGAGAGAACCTAGGTAGATACTTACTTGGCACCCATATATCTTTTGATCGCGTTGGCTTACAAGTTTGATTTTTTCACAGCCAAAAGAGACCGTAGACCCGAGTATTTGATAAGTTTCAACTTGATATCTCTACGCATTCCTGAGAAAAATAGTCTTGACAGACGGATAGACAAACGGACAACAAAACAATATATAGGGTTATATATAACAATATAAAGGTTCATTTTCGTTTTACGGTACGGAACCCTAAATGAGATAAAAAGATACCTACCTACTTTTTTATGGTAAAAGGTAACAAGACAAGCACGACGCTCGCCTGATGGTAAGCGATGACGTCTACTTATTACAGATTCCAGAATGTCACTGCACTACGTCAGTTAACTTGAGATGAGACAAAGATGTTGAGTCTCACATGCCCTGTAATTTCACTGGACACCTAGCTTTTCTGTGCCTACTGCCTACATCCTACCCATAATCATGTTTGGTATCAAATAAAAGAGGTACCTACTAGGACCTAGGGCACAGATTATATAATAAATAGTTCTTAGAGGAGTTCTTACGAGTAATACTTACCACCTTCAATGGGTATTACAACACACTGAATAAGGATATCAATTAAAGGTGGGCCCAATTAGATGCCCTAACTCCCTATGTTATTACACACATATAGAGTATAGGTAGGCGGACCGGGTCCTCTCATGCTTTCCTAATTAGGGACCCTCTGCCTTCCTATTATTACACCTCCCTGATTAACGAGTCAGATACCCTGATGCAGTGTTATGTAATACCTACTCCTTTTACATATCTGAAAATGTCGTAAATAGTCGAGTTTTTAGGGTTCTGTGGCCGAATGGCAAAAAAACGGAACCCTTATAGATTCGTCATGTCTGTCTGTCTGTCTGTCCGTCCGTATGTCACAGCCATTTTATTCCGAAACTGTTAGGACTACAGAATTGAAACTTGGTAGTTAGATGTATTCTGTGAACCGCTTTCCGATTTTTATACAAATATAAAAGTTTAAAGGGGGGGCATCCCATACATGGAACTGAAACAAGAATAAAATGTTTACTTCAAACCTATACGTGTGGGGTGTCTATGGATGGGTCTTCAAAAATGACATTCAGGTTCCTAAAATAATTTTTTCTCAAAGTCAATCATTTGAAAGATAGGCGCGTCTAAAGTGGTAAAATGTGTGTCCCCCCCCCCTCTAACTTTTAAAGTATGGGAGAGCAAAATCTAAAAAAAATATATGCTGAAGATCTCAATAAAAACTAACAACGAAAATTGGTTTGAACGAGATACAGTCAGTAGTTTTAGAGATATGGCGACCGCAAAGATAACTTTGTTTTTCATACAAACACTATGAAAAACAAAGTTAATTTTGTAGTTGCGAAAAATCATAGTTATGGAATACTTAACTGTGTTACGGAACCGTACGAGTGCGAGTCCGACTTGCACTTGGCCAGTTATTTTTAATTTTACATTATCATATTTTTATGATCATCCTAAATTTGGATGATGATCATTTGAATACCTATCAGAAGCACTCACATGCTAAATAAACTGGCCAAGTGCAAGTCGGACTCGCACTCGTAGGGTTCCGTAACACAGTTAAGTATTCCATAACTATGATTTTTCGCAACTACATACAAAATTAACTTTGTTTTTCATAGTGTTTGTATGAAAAACAAAGTTATCTTTGCGGTCGCCATATCTCAAAAACTGCTGGCTGTATCTCGTTCAAACCAATTTTCGTTGTTAGTTTATTGAGATCTACATCATATATTTTTTATAGATTTTTCACTTCCATACTTTAAAAGTTAGAGGGGGGGGACACACATTTTACCACTTTAGACGCGCCTATCTTTGAAATGATTGACTTTGAGAAAAAAATATTTTAGAAACCTCAATGTCATTTTTGAAGACCTATCCATAGACACCCCACCCCACACGTATAGGTTTGAAGATAAAAAAATTTTTTGTTTCAGTTCCATGTATGGGATGCCCCCCCTTAAACTTTTATTTTTTTTACTTTTGTATAAAAATCGGAAAGCGGTTTACAGAATACATGTACCTACCAAGTTTCAATTCTGTAGTCCTAACAGTTTCGGAATTAAATGGCTGTGACATACGGACGGACAGACAGACAGACAGACAGACAGACAGACATGACGAATCTATAAGGGTTCCGTTTTTTGCCATTCGGCTACGGAACCCTAAAAATGAGTACGATACTTTAAAGCTGCCATCATCAAAATAAACTTCGGTGCGCATTGAGATTTGAGACCAACAAGTAGTTACCATGTTATATCGATGCATGTGTTTGACTCATTAAATCCCTCAAAGATGATTCAAACAGAAAAGACAACGCAAACGTACACCTTGCCTACTCTAAATTCAGTGTACCAACGTGAATCCAGATGCCGAATGGCGGCTCAGAATTATCAGCTGCCTAAATAGGAGGGCAAACATTTGGTCGGACATTGTTGACACGGAGCGTTTCTACCGCTTTATAAATATTTCGAGCGCGGTGCGGCGTGCCATTATCCCATTAGGGAAGGGCATTACTCACTCAGAATGTGAGGCTATTAGCCGATGTTCGCCGCGACGAAGGCACGTACAAGACTACCCGCGTTGTAGCTGCAATAAAGATAGCTAGGCTATCTAGATATAGCCATGACAGATTTTACTTAATAGCGCGGTGAATTCGATTCTTTACCCTTTCCTTTGGTCTGTTTTTTTAAGGCTTGCCTTTATGGGTGTTGGGCCTATCTTGTCATTAGCTTTTTCAATCGATGCTTTATGAATATTAGTAGTTATGTAGGTATTGTTACTGAGGTTAATAATATAATTAGTCGCTATGATATTATGATCAGGGTTCGAATATATATATCCGATATATATCAAGATATATATCCGATATATATCAAGATATATATCCGATATATATCAAACTGGGTTCGACGATATATATCAAATGTTTTTTATAATATATTGCAATACAAAAGTGGTTTAAAAAAATAATATTATTTAGTAATTGTTAGCGTTTGTTACTGCATTTATTATTTCTACTTCCTATTTTATGTTTTTTAGTTGATTTTGCCTTACCTAAAAGAAGATTTTATGTTTTGGTTTAATTTGTCTGATTTTAAGTACCTAAATAAATAAAACAATAAAAATATTGTAGGTTTTTTTGTGATCATTTTATTATGTTATGCAACACATATGCAAATAGTATTCATAAATAATACAATAAAATAATAATATGGCTTTCATACAAAATTGTTATATAGCAAACTTGATATACATCTGATATATACCATAAATATCCGATATTTTGATATTTAAAATAAATATCGGATATTTTCGAACCCTGATTATGATTGATGATACCAGTAGAGTAAGTTATTTTGAAAAACATACATGCAAAATGTTCTATGTAGCTAAGGAATTTATTGAGCTCCAGATCTACATTTATGGATGTATAAGTTTCTTGCTCATTTTAGGGTAAAATTAGATTTCGTGTAAAATCATATTTCAATGTGTACACCATGAACAACCTTGTTTATTATATTCATTAGACCACGTTTTTTAACATTTCATTTAGTCTTTTTTTTTCATTAAATGACCAATAACAATTACAATTTTTAGCCTATATATATATTTGAAATCTCTCAAATTTCAAATTAAAATAAAATAACATACAGAAAGTGGCTGAAATGCACAGAGTAAGGAATACCGCAGAAATTTTTTAAGTCTTTTTATGACCCTTACAGGTTTTTTGACCTTCTAAGTCAACACCTATGACCCTAAGGTTAAACTTGATATCTACTTATTTTAAGGTAAAAATCGTTATGATTTTTGAAGGTTGTACTGTTCCAATTTATGACATAATTTGATGAATGTGGCTAATAAAATACAAAAGTTGCTGAAATGTATCCAACGAAGTACATATAACAAATGCTTGCGAGTGCTATCACTGCGCGAGTTAAGTGAGCGCGAAAAAATTTTACGACCTTTTATGGACCTGACAGTGTTTATGACCTTCTAAGTTAACACTCATGACACAAAGGTTTAACTTGATATCAACTTATTTTAAGGTAAAAATTCATTATGATTATTGAAGGTTGTACTGTTTCAATTATAAACTCGTTTTGATGCATGTGGCTATTAAAATACAAAAAATGCTGAAATATTACCTACAAAGTAGATAAAACAAAGGTTCGCGCGAGCACAGCGAGGGCCATTAATGCGCGAGCGAAGCGAGCGCGAAAATGTTTACGTCATTTTATGACCCTGACAGTTTTTATGACCTACTTAGTCAAGTCCGATGACCCTAAGGTTAATCTTGATATCCACTTATTTTAAGGTAAAAATTCATTATGATTATTGAAGGTTGTACTGTTCCAATTTATGTCATGTTTTGATGAATGTGGCTATTAAAATACAATAATTGCTGAATAGTTTCCTACAAAGTAGATATAACTAATGCTTGAACGACTAAGCGCTATCACTGAAAACGAAACTCAAATCACGAAAAATTTTTACGACCTTTTATGACCCGGACAGTTTTCATGACCTACTAAGTCAACACCGATGACACAGAGGTTAAACTTCATATCCACTTATTTTACGGTTAATATTCAATATGATTATTGAAGGTTGTACTGTTTTAATTTATGGACTCGTTCTGATGCATGTGGCTATTAATATACAAAAGTTGCTGAAATGTTTCTTACAAAGTAGATATAACAAATGCTGCGAGACGGGAGCGAGCGCTATCACTGTGTGAGCGAAGAAAGTGCTATCATTGCGCGAGCGAAGCAAGCGCGAAAACACTTACGACCTTTTATGACACTGACAGTTTTTATAACCTACAAAGTCAACACCGATGGCCCTAAGGTTAAATGTGGCTGTTATAACACGATTGCTTTTGAAATACATCCCACATAGCAGATAAAACACGTTGGGCAAGCAAAGCCATCGCGTAAATTTTGATGACTTTTAATGACCCTGACAGTTTTATGGCCTAATTAAGGCACTTATTAAGTTTAGTCATAATCTATGAACCTAAGGTCAAACTTTTATGATTATGCAAACTCTATGTAAAGTTAACAAAAATATAGGCACCCACACTTAACTGCCGAAAACAAGTATTCTTTGGCCTTTTATGCCCTATTAAATGTCTTTGTACAAAATTTCATCTGAATCGGTCAAGCCGTTTGGCCAAAAAGAGGCCAAACATTTACAAAATTCCATTATAAAAATATAGACAACAGAAATTTCCACCCAAAAAAAAAGTATTCGTTGCCCTTCTATGTCTTTTTGACTGTCTGTGTACAAAATTTCAGCTTAAATGGTTAACCCGTTCGACCGAGAGTAGGCCACACATTTACAAACTTCAATTTAAAAATTCTGGACACCTGGACTCGACTGCCAGAAAAAAGTATCCTATGTGATTCTATGCCATATGAACTGTAATATGTATAGAATTTCAGCTGAATCGGTCAAGCTATTTAGCTGATAAGAGGACACACATTCACGAAATTCAAAAAATAAATCTAAACACTCAGACTCGATGGACGAAAAAAAGTATTCTATATTCTATTCTGCCTTTTGAACTGTCTTTATACAACATTTCAGGCAAATCGGTCAAGCCGTTTATTCGAAAAGAGATCTTATATTTACAAATTTCAATTAAAAATATTTGGACCCCCTGACTCGATAGCCAAAAAAGAATTATCCTATTCTGCCATATGTTCTATCTTTGTACAAAATTTCAGCCAAATCGGTCAAGCCGTTTGACCGTGAAGAAGTCCCAAACAAACAAACAAATAAATAAACAAACTGACTTTCGCATTTATAAAATTGGTGTTGATAGCATAGTGTAAACGGCACAGATATATTTGTATATATATAAATACTAGCAGCCCGCTCCGGCCTCGCACGGGTAGAACATATATGCCTACAAAATTTGCATCAGTTTGTTGCATCGAATATAAAATATGAACATATTTAACAATCATCGTGATATTTCATCCAATTTACACAAAACCTTAACGAATTATGGACCTAAACCTTCCTCATAAACACTCTGGCTATTGGTGAAAACCGCATGATAATCCGTTCAGTAGCTATTGAGATTATTGCGAACAGACAGACAGACGCAGTGATGAACTTTGTTTTATAATACTTACGTAGTGATATTGGACGGCCCTTTGGCGTAAAGGATAGTTACCCTGATTCTGACCCGACGGTCGTTGGTTCTAATCCTAGCTATATACCTACCAATGAAAGTTTTATGTGCATTCATGAATCATGAGTTTTCGTACAGTGGTTGTGGGATCATTAAATCTACCAAAAAGTAGCTTACCATCAAGGAGGACATCTGCCGCCGTAACCTTACACCGTTCCCCGACGCAAAATGTAGGGGTAATATACGTTTAACGTGTGTATCTGTATGTCTGTCTGTAGCATCTTAGCACCTAACCGGATGAACCGATTTTGTTTTTATTATTGATGATGGTTTTTTTTTGTTTGATAGATGTCTTCATCGAGAGTTTTCTTAGCTTTGATTCATGAAAATTCGTTCAATCGTTATAAAATTATGAGCTTTTTTCTAGTTAATTGCGCTATGAAATCAACTTTCATAGGTCTGATCAATTCGAAAATCTTCTTCTTCAACGATATTGTAAGAACATGGAAGCCTCCTGGACTCTACAGAATACTCAAATCCCCACCAACTTACAGCTCAGATTTTAAATGTCGTGTTTAGAGTCATTGGAAAAAGCTATTATACATAGATCAGTCGGGGTGGTTTAAAATATTATATTATATATATATAGATGAATATTATTTTATACAATAGATCATATTATTATACTATATTGACTTCAAATTGATTGTGATCGGTGGGGATCTACAGCATAGCTAAGCTTATAATAATATTTTCGTAGTAACTATGACCTAATCTGTGGTTTCACTGCAAATATTTTATTAATTTTGCGATGCGTGTTTGTGAAATTCGTGATATCTTCTAGAGTTTTCATTTGAATTATATACTGTAAACGACAATTTTAATCTATAATATGTGGCTAAGCTAATTAACGTAATTATTTGGATAAGGATTAATACTATATACTTGAAAATAGCCTTGGAAGTTATGTAATATTTTTTAACAAAAATTTTAAGATTAAAATGGTTACTGTGAGTGAACCTTAAGATATAGACATATGCTGTCGCGGACTTTTTTGTAGGTCTTATTAAGTTGTACAACTCTTGCATAGAAAATATTCTTCTATCTATTTTCAATTAAGCAGCGTTCGTAAGAAACGTGTTTTTTCGATCGTTTTTTTGCCGACTTTGGTTGCAAATTAGGTCTCCACGAATGTACCTTTCATTTAAACGGGATAATATATAGCCTATTTTCATTCCGAAAGTCCATTCTATGTATTAGTGAAAGAATTTTTTAAATCGGTTTAAGTAGTTTTTGAGCCAAATCATTACAAACATACAAAAATACAAATGTTCTCTCTTTATAATATTAGTATAGATATATCTGTGATAAACGGTCTCATACAAATGTATGACGAGCGATAAAATGTTATATCTCAAGATATAATTATACATTATATTATATCCCATAGTGAAAAGCCGGCTTCAGCTATTAAACATATCTTGGTTTTTTTATTGGTTAGCTTTTACTATTCGAATATATTATTCGGTCCACCTGGTGTGAACATGGTATTAGGTAGCTTGTTCGGCGATAGAGAGAGAGAGAGAGAGAGAGAGAGAGAGAGAGAGAGAGAGAGAGAGAAATAGAAAAACACATTCAGTTTCGCTACATACTCGTTATGTACTAGGGTCAGTTCGCTGGTTCGCGGCCCTTCGTTAGTTTGCGGCCTGTTTAGATAATGGTTGAGAATAGGAATGCCATCTCATTTTTTTCAATATAACTTAACTTTAATATGAAGTTGGATAACACTAGGTACCCAATCTTTTGAAATTGCTAAAATAATAATAAAGCGGGAGCAACAAAAGCTCGTTCAATTCAGCGGTCTCGATGCATGTGCCCGCACGTTGCCGAAACTACGGAAAAAATAGCGGACACATACTTGTTCAAAGGTATGTAATATCGTAATACGATCATTTATTGTGGTGATAGTGGATTTAACTACGAGCTGATGAATTCTACATTGAATTTTTTTATGTATATTGTGTATGAATTAAACAACTGTGCTAAATATTGGGTAGTCGCCTAGTGAATTAGGCAAAATATAATTGTGTTAGTTTACGGCCGGCCGGCCGGGTTACTGACGCGTTGCAAGTAAATTGATTTCCTACGTTCTTTTTCTACGTACATATATTTATATCATTAACTTTTGTTTCATGTAGGTGGCAATCTGATGTTATTATTTTTTAGTTTACGGCCGCCAATATCTCTCAAATTCGTCAAAAAATTATATAGGGGGCCGCATTCTAAACCCTCTGTGTCAGATTACGGCCGTATAAAAATGTATAAAAATATAGTGGCCGCCAACTAAACACAGCCAGCCAATATGTCATTTTGCGTCCACCCAACAGGTAACGGGTTATTTGAAATGTTTTTTTTAAAATTAATTTAAATGGTGAGATATTCACTTATAATAGAATCGTTAGGTTAGGTTTATCTTATGTAATTAGTACATTATTCTATCCTACTAATATTATACATGCGAAAGTTTGAGAGTGAATAAGTGACAGTTAAGGAGACAGTGCGATATCCACGGATGACCCCCCACAGCCACCACCCTCTGTGATCTCCTCAGCAGGGCAATGGTTTTCAAATTGGGGCCCATTGAGGGCCATGGACAATACCACTCCCACATAGAGGCGGCGAGCACTTCTCTTAGGCCCCCGAAGTTGGGCAACAACCGCTTTAAGGCGGCTGCCGCACCAATTAGTCGGAGGAAGAGGCGCTTGAAGTGCTCGTGAAAGTTCCACCGGCTGTCGAGGACGAGTCCGAAATATTTTATCGAGGACCCAACCCCGATTCAGGCGTCGCTGATGGTGAGATGAGTATCACGCGGCAGGGCTCCTCTCGGACCATGAAAATATATAGCCTCCGCGACTCACCAAGTGCCACGCGAAGTTCCAGAAAACCAATTCGGTCGACGAATCGTGTCACAGCCAATGTTGCAAGACTCCTCATACGTGCTCCCCCGGGCCATGACCAGCGTGTCATAAAGGTTGAAGCAAAACGTTTTGTACGGACATGACGAATTACGTACGGACATGACGAATTTTGCCATTTGGCTACGGAACCCTAAAAAACCGATAAACTTGCGAGTTTGCGGCGATGCTCTAGGCTCTGGAACCTTTTACTTACAAGTTTGTTGTCATCGATGAGTTTCTTAGCTCTTCTCTCAATTACTTCCAGCGCCTCCAGCTGATATTTGGCTGAACCATCCCACAGGTAAGAACAGTACTCCATGTACGATCGGACCTATGCTTGATACAAATTGAGCAGCTGTCCCGGTGTGAAGTACTGTCTCACCTTAGCCAGAATACCTAGCTTTTATGAAGCCAACTGGGCCTTGGACTCAATGTAGGATCCAAAGTTGAGTGTGGGTGTTAAAAAGATGCCAAGAAGCTCAAAGTAGTTAGTTATCGCTCAGTGTGGAGGTCTCCCCACAACACCCAGTCGTACCTAACCAATGTTCAACAGGAGTGGCCCTAAGACCGAGCCTGCGGAACACTGTATGACATCTCCCTACGAAGAATTCGTCTATCCCGCCCTGAGTACGAGATGTACCTCTGGCACAGGTAAGCCCCGATTATGCGGTTCAAGTAGGGCGGCACGTCATTAAACTTCAGTGCCTCCCCCATGCACGATCACGGCAGGGAATTGAATGCATTAGCGATGTCGAAGGACACCGCCAACAGCACTCCAGCCCCCGCTACGGCCTCGTCCGAGCTGGCCTTGACGCGTTTAATCACGTCAATACACGACCTGCCAAACCGAAAACCGTACTGGTCATCCGACAGGTAGGGAACCACATCTCGGAGTTCCTTGACCTTGTCGGCCTCATCAAGCATCACGGGGCGGTAGGCGGAAGAAGATTCTGCGGGGCGACCATCCTTCCTCAGAAGGACTGCCCGTTTTGCAAATTGTTGGGAACGTTTCCGTCTCCAAACAGGCACTTAGAAGCCTGCGGAAACGTTCACCCAGCGCCTAAAGGAATCCAGACGTGGTTGAAAATGCCATCAGGCCCGGAGCACGATTTTTGGCCCAGAGCCTTAAGATGGCAGCGCCCAACTCGCTCACCGACACCTCCGGCACGTCCTCGCTCGTTTCACTCTGCCCCACCACTCGGGCGGTAAACATTTAAGCGTATATTCCACCCTGTTTGGAAACCGTATGGACACAACGTCCTCCACAAGCTGAGGAAGATAACTCTCTGTAAGGGGAGGGGGGAGGGATCGTCCATGGGCGCAACTTCTCCCTGACGACTTTGCAGGGTCATACCCACGAGTCGTGGCTGAGAGTCTCCAGCTGCTCTTCCCTAGCTTGGGTTTTGACGTAGGAGATCGCCAGCTGTAGGTCCTTTACGTACCCCCCATAGGACTCGTACAGCTGACTCTCCACCTCTTCGTCCTGGCGTCTAAGTTTCCGGTGCCTGGAGTACCGGCATAGGTGGAACTAATGCGTAAGTCAGCGATCGCCTGGTTCCACCAGTAGACCTGCTAAGGAGGACGTGCCTTGGCCTGGGATTTGCCAGCGTCCCGCCACTCCGCCTCCTCCTCGACCTCTACGGGACCGTGGGGAGGGTTAGACCCCGCCTAGACAATTTAAGCCTCCACCAGCGCTTCGCTATCAAGGTCATGCATACCCCTAGCCTAGCTGCCTAGCTCATGCAGGCCAAACGTAGATAATAACTGAAAATGATGTTACTGATTCATTTAAAAACATAAGATTACCTCATTATAATGAAAATATTTTTCTTTAGTTATATTATAGCTGATTGTAATGAAAATTAGTGCATTTTCATTTATTTTCTTGAAATAGTGATTAAGTTATCTACGGCCGCGATCTAGCATATTGATGGTCGTATACTGAAAAAAGTGACCGCAAACTGACGTTTTGCCCATTTTTCAATGTTTAATTAATTATAAATTATTTCTTATTATAAACTCATGACTCTTTTATATCTAATTCAAACTAGATTATATATACTACAACCAAGCAAAAATTCAGAGCGCTGAGAGTATATGAAAACCTATGACGAAGTAGGGAACTCCACTAAAAGGCCGCCAACTAGCGAACTGACCCTACCTACCTATAGTATTCTCTTTGACATACTCTATGCGTTTGGCGTTGATAGTGTAAATTAAATTGTTAACATGTAAGTAGGTATGTAAGTACTTATTGAATTATTTAGCTTCGTAGGTATAATTGATTATCGAAATTTACCGAATAATATACTTTATGAATTATGAGTTATTACTATATTTGAATAATAAGTTTGTATTACCTACTATTTTTAAATATATATATAACTACTCCGCAGCGCCGCCCGCGTTTAAAGTTATCCAATAAGTACATATGTTAATATGTTATGTTATCTCGGTTTACCTATGATATACTAATTGAATGCCAAATTTCATTAAATTCCGTTTTTCGTGATTGATGAAAAAACGCATTTTACAAGCTTTTTTTAATATCAGCAGAAATTAGGATTGTGTACCTATCTGAGACATTAGGAGGTAGGTATCTTATCTTATCCAATAAATAAGCTATGTAGGTATCAGTATCATCAGCACATTATGATTCTACGAGATTTCGGTGAATGAATGAAAGAAGTCTTATATTGTCTTACTTATATATTAAATAAGATATAAGGCTTATTTTATATATATTAAATATGCTTTTCTTTTACGAAGTTCTCGACATCATTTCCTTTGTTCATGTTGCACAGCACATGCTTGTAGGCATATTGTTACTTGTAGGTATAGTTTGTGTTAGAGATACTTCTGCACGCGTTACTCTGTGGCAGGCTCACCGGCCTGCGGCCGTCAAGGGCCGTTTACATGGGATAAGTACAACCTCGAATACAGCACTCACCTCTAGTCACACCGGCTGCCGCTCGCCACAATCCAGTCTCTCAACAAGATCGATAACCACCGGCTCCACACCGTAAAACCAAACCAAATTACTTTTAATCACCATTCAACACACAAATGAACACGGCCGACCCGTTTCACAACAGTATTAGCTCCGCACGATCGAGTGCTACACTTCACAGTCAGTATCCTCAAGATGTTCCATTCAATCCTATAGCGATGTTTCTGTGTATAAAAACAAATACACTGGTGATTTGGGTAAAACACAGATAATTTGGGTAACGTAACGCACGTCAGCGCCGCGTCGAGTCGGCGGACGACCGCAGAACTCGATTGAAGTTGAAGCGAGCCACGCTACGTACGTGTCCCCCGGTGTGCGAGAGCGAGACGCGCTATCGCAGAGCTTTCGAGACAGAAAGAGAGGCGATAGTTTTTATGGGGCGGCATAAAAATGTAAGGGCGCGTTTAGAGTACACTAGAGCATAGAAAAGATAATAATACTACGTAACTAGAGTCTAGAGAGGACAGTTTGGTCGGCTTCACCTTCAATGGAGCAGACCGCATCTATGAGCTATCTGGGATTGATCCGGAGAGTGAATAGACAAATGAAGCTTGTGTCGGCAACGGCTCTCGCTAATTAATTACAATTATTAACCGACAATTAAGCGCCACGACACTGAGGTCGTTGTTCGTTGCCCGGCTCTCGGCTCCGCAAATACGATATTTACTTATTACCTTCTTGTTCCGGTGTTGGGTAATATCAAGGCAGATGCCTTTCCATGGCCATTGAGTATTAATTATGGCTGCTCATCAATTATTTTAATTTATATCACGCGTAATGAACATACACAACTTACATTCTTGAGTAAAACGTATGAAACACTAAGCAGACTTATTATATTATTATGAAGTAAGTAGGGTACCATATTCATGTAGCAAGATGTCGTAGTCATTAAAAATTGTACCTAATTTTCTTTAACCTGGAGACTATTATTTATTCTGTGCCTGGTGTGTCTAGGGATATCATCATCAGACAGTCCACTGTTGGACGTAGACCTCTCCCAAGATACGTTTAATCTAGCGATAAAGTGCGATATTGGTGGATGGCATAGTATTATTAAAAATGTATTCATTGGTCCAATATTGACTAACGTGTCTATTAAAATAATATATACGCTACAGGATGATAGGACATAGGTAATAGGAAACCAATACAAACATACAGAATCAAATATTTACATTTAATAAAATTCTACGTTCTTATTGCTAAAATCTTAATGTATGTACCTTAATCATAACGAAGAAATAACACGACATACGTGCCTTCTTCATTTTATACAAAATTCTAGACTAACCATAAATAAATAAGTTTAATTTTAACTTATTTTCAAGCAAAAAACAAACAAAACGTATGAGAAATATTGTAATTTAAACTTTCGCGATTTGAACACATAGTTATAAATATTAAAATACGGGACTTATCGCGCCTAAAACATAATTTTTTGTTTAACTCTTTTTGATGAGGTAAGGACTGGTGTTAAACCCATATTTTAATATTTATGACTGTATGAGAAATATTATATCTTTAGTTACAGAAAAAAAAATCAGAGGGGCGTCTTGATAAAATTGCTTTGGCATTATTTTTCGGCTTCACTTAGTCTGAACGCGGAATTCCCTTTAATTAATTTTGTTTTGTCTATGAAAATATTATTACAAACTGTTGAATGTCATATTCAGATTGAATTCTAAAATTACAAGATTTATTTACTGAGTCAATGACATCGAATAAAGGTTCAGTGGGTAACTAATACATACAAACATTCATCCATACTTAAAACTAATGAAATGTATATGTGCAGTGAAAAACATAAAGATTGGAAAACAATTCATTACTCTACAAGTTTATTTCGATAATTTCGAATGGTTCTGATTTTGCCTTGATAGAAATTTTAGACAATTTTTTTGGCAACAGATAAGCACTAGACAGCCATATCATCAATTTTAATTGACGATGCGGTCTAAGATCTAGTTTGGAAGATGGCAGAGAGAGGACGCGCTGCACATTTGTCATATCTACATAGCGCGCAAACTTATTACTGAAGAATTTAGTATTACTGAACTTGCGGTCACTCGGGTGTTCGGCACGAATCTGCCTGCCTTTTTTAAGATAGTCTGAGGCCGGAACTTGACGAACCGATCGGCGTCTTGAGGTCCTTGGACGACCGAAGCCTTACTACAAGATACAAATCATAAATAAACCCTGGGTCTGTGGTGTTTCTTACATTTTCATTTTTAGTCTTTATGCGCAAAAGAAAGAGATCCCGCTAACACAGCCGCAGTGTTCTCTTTTTCGCATTGATTCCTTCAAAATAATTAACAGTTGTATCGATTCAGATTCTTTTGAAACAATAATATTGGCCTTCTTCAACATTGATTATATTATAAAAACATGGTAAATACATATCCTAATATTTATATTGATTATTTTATTCCAATTCAAATAATAATTTAACAAAATATGATAGACGCTTTCTATTAGGGATTATGTTAAATCGTAATTAAGATTTCCACCTAATAATATTGAATTGAGATGGTATATTTATATGTGAGTTACACTACTTATACTAACAGTTAAAAGCACATACAATGTTGTAACTATTAACTTCACAAATCTTAGTTCGAAGCCGAAATTCGATTAGCTTTTTACTAGACTCACCGCACATTGGCGACTAATTCTCAGATGTTCAGGTTCCATTACCTACCGAGTAGCTTACGACTTACACGTCATTGTAGAACGTAATTGTTTGCGTCAAAATGGCTGATATCTGTTCAGTATCTACCAATTTGAAGTCTGAACGGCAAGATATAGTGGCGTATAACACTCGGTAGTCTAATAAGTGATACAACAATATGCGGTCAGCCCAAGAGCATGACAACTTCTTTTATAACGAAATGTAACTCGCTACTCGAATTGATCCATGAAAATCAGCCAAAAGGATTTTTCCCTTGGTGTTTTGATCCAAACGAACACAAAATTCATCAGACGTATTACGTCAGTCACTATTGAAAGAATTCCTCAAGCGACTGCTTCCTTGCACATAACTTATAATCTAGAAATGGGATGCTTGTAATACATGTGATATTTAGTAACTTGTTGTAATGACGAGGATTTTTTTAAATGCTATAGACTTCTTACTGTTATATACCGGATGAAAGAATAAGATGGGTGTTTGAGGGGATTTTTAGAGATAAGGAGTAAGCTTATTTTTAGGGTTCCGTACCCAAAGGGTGAAACGGGACCCTATTACTAAGACTCCGCTGTCCGTCTGTCTGTCCGTCTGTCACCAGGATGTATCTCATGAACCGTGATAGTTAGACAGTTGAAATTTTCATAGATGATGTATTTCTGTTGACGCTATAACAACAAATACTCAAAACAGAAATTAAGTTAAAAATAATAGAGGGTCCCCATACAAGAAACGTGTTTTTTTCGGCATTTCACGCCATCTATGTACGATTAGTTAGGTAAACGTCCCATAGATAGCGTTATATTGAAATGTCGATTCCTAACACCTTTGTTAGACGTTAGATGGCGTTATAAGAATTAAAATGTTTAATAATAATTGTTTTGCTGGCGAAAAATGATAGTGGTATTTTTTGCTCGATCTTATAAAATACTGTAGTGTGGTACGGAACCCTACGAGTGCGAGTCCGACTTGCACTTGGCCAGTTTATTCAAAGTAAACATGTCATCATTTAAGTGTGAAGAAAACTACATTAATAGTTTAAAAAACGATATTGTTTCATTTTTTTTTTCATTGAATTTGTATTGTATGTTCATTGTACTGAACCTTATTACGGACATCATCAACAACCTGTTACGAGGCACATGGTTTCATAAAAACTTTTTTTTTCTGAACAACCAACTAGCAATTTTAGTAATAAAATAACATTTTTTTTCATAAATGCAGTTTTAATCAACACTAAATTCGATGTCGTGGTTCCTTTGAAACAAAATCTCTATATTATAGTTTTAAACTATTCCTCATTAATCCATTCTACTAATTGGGCAACTTCACTGTTAATGCGCGACTCTTTGTGAGTAAAACTCTACTTTTTATTTAAAAACTGCATCTATCTTTCAAATAGGACATAGAATGGCAGTTTGGCTGATAAAATGCCCTGTATTTATCCTGTTCATGTAACATTCTACAAATACCTCATGTATACAAGATGTTCTGGCGTTTTAAAATCTATATAAGCCAGTAACACAATCCCAATAAATAAACCAATATTTGGTAATAAAAGCTAACGCTATGAATGTCCGTTTGCGACTTTTATGTCTTTCTAGTATACTAACCTTCGATCAAGAATCTTGATTAATCTAATCTATTAATCTATCTGAATCTATTAATCTATCTAGATTCTTGATCGAAGGTACTAACTGATTAAGCAGCTTATATACCGACTTCACGAACGCTGACCAACGGCACAGAATAAATAATAGTACATGCTAATGGCTGTCGTTCGTTTAGGAGGTGTATACGCAGCATTAGAAGTTGAGACCAATTCTGCTAAACAATCTATTTAGAATTTCGTAAGCAAAGCATGTTCATTCTAATCGATACAACTAATATAATTTTATAATCAACTGATCTAAGTATTTAAGACATTGTTGGCAGAATTGGGAGTTATTTTCTAATGATTATTACAGACATTGAAATAAGTCGACTGAATAAAGTCATTTCTATTGAATTGAACACTAGAACCAAATTAATTTGTCAGAACTAAAACTTTTATCGCCTTTTGCTTTTACTCACAAGTTAGAAACAGTAAAAAAATCTTAGAATTGATCAGGTATAGTTAGTTTCTTATTGGTGTTTTTGTCTTATTTCGAAAGTAGATGAGGGATGCATGAATTTCAGAACCATCCAACCATCACAAGATGTATATTATATATATATATTATACAGAAATTAAATGGAGAACTCTTGTTGAACACGTAAACGCATTCTTTCTGCGTTATCATATACATATTAGTTTTAAGGTTTTAAAGTTTTACAGGAATCCAAATCTATATGCTAGTAAGCAAAAAGCTGAGTCAGCACGATGCCACTGCGTTATCATGATTGGCTTACGAACGCTGTCAAATTCGGCGACCGAGACTTGCTGCGACTGCTACTGGCTTTTTATATGTTGTTAGCTGTCTTATAGAATGTAAGTCCTGGTTGTTTTTAGGGTTCCGTAGCCGAATGGCAAAAAACGGAACCCTTATAGATTCGCCATGTCTGTCTGTCCGTCCGTATGTCACAGCAATTTTATTCGGAAACTATTAAGACTACAGAATTGAAACTTGGTAAGTAGATGTATTCTGTAAACCGCTTTCCGATTTTTAGTCAAAAATAAAAATATATAAAAGTTTAAGGGGGGTTTAAGGGGATCCCATACATGGAACTGGAAAAAAAAATTTTTTTTTCTTCCAATCTATACGTGTGGGGTGTCTATAGATAGGTCTTTAAAAATGACATTGAAGTTCCTAAAATCATTTTTTCTCAAAGTCAATCATTTAAAAGATAGGTGCGTCCAAAGTGGTAAAATGTGTGTCCCCCCCCTCCCCTCTAACTTCTAAAGTAAGGGAGTGAAAAATCTAGAAAAAATATATTCTGTAGATCTCAATAAAAACTTTCAACGAAAATTGATTTGAACGAGATACAGTCAGCAATTGTTGAGATATAGCGACCGCAAGTATAACTTTGTTTTTCATACAAACACTAAGAAAAACAAAGTTATTTTTGTAGTTACTTTGTAGTTACAACTACTGTGTTACGGAACCCTACGAGTGCGAGTCCGACTTGCACTTAGCCAGTTTATTTGGTGTATTGATCTGATATTGTATGCATTATTTCTACAGACTTGTTCAAGTACATATCGGAGAGTTTCACTGACTGTTTCGTTTCTTATAACATAGATAGACAAATAAGGTAACGGCCCACCTGATGGTAAGTTGTCACCATCGCCTATGCAATACTTTGCTTGTATGTTTGCTTTTTAGATAATAACTCCTTAAATTTAAAAAAGTTTGGTGTTGGCTGAACGCATAATTTCTTTAGACTTCTCAATTATTTTCAAAGAGTTAAACAGTATCGTTGATATATACTTAATACCGCATTTCTACATGTTTCAAGTACACTGTTTTACACAGTTGATTGTGTATTTAATTAATTTAGTTGTTTTGTTCAAGTACATATTTCATAATAAGCAATATTTACAGAGTGTATTATTGAAGTCTTTTTGCAGAGTTCCTCAAGTACACATTACGAGAGAGTTAAATAAGGTGGTTGGCGTATTCGACGGGAACCTCGGCGTAGTTGTGTTCTTTCTGAGTGTCGTCATCTTCAGAGGAATGACCGCTAGTGCGCCGCTCGCGGTCATCCTTCTGCCCCTGTCAGTATCTGCAATTAGAACGTTTGTTTACTGAACTATACCATTACCAAATATATCAATACTAAATAAATAAAACATATTTTAATAAAATCAGTTTTAAAAGTCGGTACCTACGCATAATATTGTGAAGTTTGTTTTCACAAAGTATTCCCAAGTTAAAATAATAATTCCACAGGATTTCCATGTCTTCGCAAATCAATTCCCAAGCCTATTGCAATGTTTGTTACAGAAATAGCACTTGTTGTACTATAATCAAATATACCATATTTGTTTACCAACTGCACTAGCTCGCGACTTCAACCGTGTCAATGTATCCTGTGTAGAACACAGGATACCATATGGCCTGTCTTCTTTGTGCAGTGTGCAGTTGTGAGTGTTTAAGATCAAACGCGGGGTACATTTTTCCATACAAATGTATTCCCCATTTTCCTACCTGGAAAATGCTTCTAGAGCAAAATTTTTTTTTCTACGAAAAATCAAGGTCTACTGTAGCTATGCCCCTATCATTTGCTTTTTTTCATCATACATTTGCAAAAAGAAATATGACCCTTCAAAAACCTGAAAAAAGTACCCATTTTACTGCCCTGATCTAGACGGCTACCAGACAAGTTCTAAAGGGTTTTAAGACAAAACAGAATGATAGAAGCACGGATGCACTCATCTGCAAAAATATTGTGAAAAAAATAAATTGAACGGATCAGTTTTCGAGGAGAAAACACGGGAATACAAAACCTTTTTTTACTCAAAATTTTGTAGACAAAATGGTTCTGAGCTGCAGTTGTCCCTATCGCACTCTTCGGGGGAAGGCTGGAGGCCTGGAGGTGAGGGAGGGTGAAATTGACACGTATACATTTAAGGAAGAATATTTGTCGATAATGGGTTTCGATAGTCTAGTGATGTCTATCGATATCGATATTTATCGCGTTTTTATTAATTAAATTTTCTACAAAGTGTATATGTTACTTTTATCATTGTAGGTACTTCAATTTGCTCTAGATATCACTTACCACCAGGTGGTATAGTGGTGAAACGCTAGACTGTAAGATATAAAATGAAAATATTACAGACAAATGTTACCTATACATAATGGTTATGTGACTTATGTCCAGGTTAAACGTTCCACTTGTTTTTTTTTTCTTGTATGAAAAACAAAGTTATATTTGCGGTCGCTATATCTCAAAAACTGCTAACTGTATCTCGTTCAAACCAATTTTCGTTGAATGTTTTTATTGAGATCTACATTTTTTCTAGATTTTTCACTCCCTTACTTTAAAATTAGGCTACACGTTTTACTACTTTAGAAGCACCTATCTTTTAAATGATTGACTTTGAGAAAAAAATATTTTAGGAGCTTGATGTAATTTTTAATGACCTATCTATAGACACCCCACACGTATAGGTTTGAAGATATTTTTTTGATTTTGTTTCAGTTCCATGTATGGGATGCCCTTTAAACTTTTATATATTTTATTTCTTTATCGGAAAGCTGTTTACAGAATACATCTACGTACTAAATTTCAATTTTGTAGTCTTAATTGTTTCGGAATAAAATGGCTGTGACATACGGACGTACAGACAAACATGACGAATCTATAAGGGTTCCATTTTTTGCCATTCGGCTACGGAACCCTAAAAACGAGTCATAAGCAACCAAATATGTGTACCCTATTGTTTGGTCTTATACACCAATTAACACGATTTAACTGCGAAATA
This sequence comes from Cabera pusaria, assembly GCA_954871355.1. NCBI lineage: Eukaryota > Metazoa > Arthropoda > Insecta > Lepidoptera > Geometridae > Cabera > Cabera pusaria. The sequence goes on from OX940902.1 coordinate 18,036,406, forward strand.
TGTGTGTCACGTATATATAGAAATATCTGTTACGTAGTACCTATTATATAATCTGTGACCAAACACTGGAAACGCCGGTAATCGCTAAGAGTCGAATGCTGACAACTAGTGGATAGCGAGCGCGGGAAGGGTGGGGGTGGTCGTGCTCTCCTAAGTACGCACACCAACACAGTATTCACACACACATTGATCGGTTGTTCGGGCGCTGCACGACGGCAATAGTTTCTTTAAATACCTATTTTTGAAATTTCTCGCAGCCCGAGGACGCTCTTAAGTGTAGGTTTGTTACTTCTTCACGCTAAAACTACTGAACTGATTAAGCTGAAATTTGGTATGTAGATAGCCTAGACCCTGGAATATAACACGAGTACTTTTTATCCCGATACTTCCACGGGAACGATGTCTACGCGGGTAAAAGCGTGTTTGACCACCATCTCACCTGTTGGTAATTGATGATGCGGTCCAGGATGGTAACACGCTAGGCCCAGAAAGGGAAATGTCTCTAAAAAAATATGAATCTTAGCCTCATATGTAACGCAAATTAATTTATAACAATAATTAATTTATTTCGAATTTTAAGTCATACAGGTTCACATAATTAAAAAAACAAACACACAGTCAAGGTTACAAACACATTGATTAAAAAATCATAATTAATTAATACAAAATAAAATAAGATTAAAATACCATTCACAATCACTATTCCCTCAAATTAGAAGCGCGAAAAGTACAAAGTACCATCGCGTACAGTTGTGCGTATCCAGTTTCAAAACATTTTCGGTTGCAAGTGTCGATTATTTTTCTAACCAATCAGAAGAGCCAAAACCAAAAATAAATTTTCTTACCAATCAGAAGAGCCAAAACCAAAAACAAAACATAATTTTTGGCTTTGTCCCTTCTTGTCATTGGTCAACAATGTCAACATAGACAGAAGCAAGATGCCAATTCAATAAGAGTGCACAGGAAATTATTCTTTAAGGTGGATACGCACAAATGAAGGCGATTGTACCTATAACCGGCGAGCACGAATGAAGGCGCTCATGAAAGTGGAAGAAGCGAAGGAGTTATGTCAGGACCGTAGCATGAGGAAGAAGTAGTCTCTGCCTACCCCAACAGCTTTATTATATGTATGTAGAAGCGCGTTTGTATGTAGAAATTACTTTTTTTTGATACTCACTTTCTAAAGTTGTCATCATCATTGTCAGCGTAGGGCGCCCAGTGTCCCGTGGGCTGGAGTTCACTCTCCTCACGTTCCGAATTGTTGCTCGTACCTATAAAAACAAATTATATCTAAATTATAGGTGTTGTTCTCCCTAACACTTGTTATCTAATTAATGAGGAACGAGCTCCCGTCTGCTGTTTTCCCGCAGAGCTATAATATGTAGTCCTTCAAAAGAGGCATTTAAAGAAGTTTGATAGGTCGGCAACACATGAGTCTCTCATAGGCGACGGTTACCACTTCCCATCTAGAGGGCCGTCTGCTTGTTAGCTACCTATCGATGCTTTTTATCGATGAATTCACTGCTTCCCCTTGTCCTACTCCAATACTCTCGGAATGGCAGCCATTTTTAATGTATAGTTTTTAGAGTCCGACCGAAACTGGTTTTCCGGCCGAAACCGAAACACACGTGGTCAAGTATAAAATCCCTAAAATTCTGAAATTTGGTGCACTTTACCCATTATTCTGCAATAGAAGTGCCGCGCGGCTTCGCCCGCATTAAAGACTTCTTTTATTTTGTAAAAACCGTTCTATCATAAAAGACATCAAATAAGTAAAAGCCTAATCGGTTCACCCGTTTTCAACTTATTGCGTGACTAAGGGAAAATAGGGATTCATATTTATAAAACTCGATAAACCATATTGATTTTCAGACTTTTTAACAAACCCCTTGCAAAAATCCTGCAACACGTTTTTACTTATTTATATTCAAAAGTACCTAAGAAGTTATTTTTAATTCTATTCTATTTTATATATGTAATAAAAAATAATAAGTCATATCCGGGGGTAATTTTTAGAAAATCGGATATGAATGAATGAAAACTCTTTATTGTACAAAATATAAAAATGAAAGTTCTAAAACTAGTACAATGGGCGGTCTTATCGCTTAAAGTGATATCTACCAGACATAGCGGAACCTACTTTAAAAAAAAAAATCTTATAGGCTAGCGTTTGACCCCTATCTCACCTGTTGTTAAGTGATGGTGCGGTCGAAGATGGTAGTCTTGTGCCAAATCGGACAGTTAAGGGTTCGCACTCTAATGGTACAGTAATTTACTGCATTGTAAAAGTAAAAATAAGATGTACAATGGTACATCTTATTTTTACTTTTACAATGCAGTGGTTGTCAATATCTCAATCTTTCAGTTCTAGTTCTTTCTACCACTAACATTTATGCTTGACTAAAACCCGAGTTCGAGCAATGGGCTATGCTAAAAATTTTGCTCTGCGGAGATTCACACCTCCTCAGAATAGTGCTGAGCGTACTCCAATTGTCATTTTTATGGTCAATTTGTAACTAATTTAATGTAAATTGTTAAACACAATCCAAAATTAATTGGCAAAATAAAAGGCTTAATTGGCAAAGCACTGTAACATGTTATTCCGGAGGTTGCGGGTTCAAGTCCCGTCAGTACGATTAAATTTTGGATTGTGTTTAACAATTTACAAAAATATAAAGTGTGAAACACTTCAAAGAAACATAATATTTAATTTAATGTAAATTGTAATTACATTTTTGACCATAAATGATTTTGTATATATATTTTTTTTTAATGCGAACTGTGCAAGTGTTTGACCGCTATCTCACCTGATGGTCAGTGACGATGCGGTCGAGGATGCGGCACGCTTGATTGTAAGATAAGTTATTATATAATAAAATGTAGTACTTACACCTGTCGACTGGTGTGATGGTAAGCGCGGCTGTCTGTGGCGGCGAGGCGGGGGCGGGGGGTGACGGGCTGTCCAGTGATATCACCGCACCGCCGCTAGGTGACCGGTACCCGCTTGATGATACCGCTTCCACTGCTAAACAGTGAACATATTTGTTTAATAACATTGGTAGTTTTTTAGGGTAGTTACACCTGTCTATCTTGGGGTTGTCAGGAAGAGATCGCTTTAAGGATAAAGCCGCCGATTGTATTACCTAAAGATTTCTATATTAAGTACTTAAGGGCCACTTTCACCAGTTCCTGATAATGTGTCAGATAGTTATCTGACAGATGATGCCATATAAAAGCTGTCAAAAATCTGTCAGATAACTTCCTAATAGAGCTATCAGGAACCAGGCCCCCCTGGCCCTAAGTGTTTTATATTCATGGTTTTTTTTTTTATAATGATTTATCTACTTGATGCAGATATCTCACTACTATTACAATCTAGCCTTATAACAACTAGGCTAATGAGTAATTTTATTTTCACTTAATTTACTATTAGAATATTACTAAGAATGTGTCCATTAACTTTTCTTAATGTCTCTATTAAGGGGAAGACACTTTGTTCTTGTGTTCTTTTTATAGCATTCGCGTTCACTATCACTACACTTTGTTCACTTGATAAAGTATCACTAATGTAACTCGAAGGCTTTGACCCTTTTTAGTCTTCTCACTATTTCCGTGTTGTCGAGGAGCTGGATGGCCTCGACATTCACATGATGGTGAAGTCTGCGATCGTGAGCTTCAGCAAACTGTTTGATTGTTTTAGCCACGTGCTCCACTATTAGGTCCCGGTGAAGATCGTCATTTCTGATGTACCACGGTGCACGTACAATACTCCTGAGTACTTTATTTTGGAATCTTTGTATTATCTGTATGTTGGTTTGTTTGGTGCAGCCCCATAGCTGGATACCATAAGTCCATATTGGTTTTAGGACTTGTTTATACAATAATAATTTATTATTCACAGACAGGGAAGAATGTCTTCCGAAGAGCCAGTGCATATTCTTGTAGCGGAGCTCCAATTCTTCTCTTTTCTTTTTGACGTGCAGCTTCCAGCTTAGCTTTGCGTCTAAAGTCATACCCAGATATTTTGCTTTATAGTCGTATGGTATTGCTTGATTATTTATGAATACCGGATGGTAGTTAGGTCTTTTATTTGTAAAATCTATGTGGACAGATTTAGTTTCATTAAGCTTTATTCGCCACTTCTTTGTCCAATCAACTATGGTGTTGATTGCTGTCTGGACCTTTGCGACTGCTTCTTCATGGGTGACCCCTGTAGCCATAATAGCTGTGTCATCCGCGAAAGTTGCAATGGTGTTATTTTCTAACTCAGGGATATCACAGGTATATAATAGGTACAGGACCGGACCTAGAACACTGCCCTGTGGTACGCCAGCCTTTATTTGCATTAAGTCTGAGAACGAGTCATCTTGTCTTATTCTAAAAATCCTTTGTGTTAAGTAAGACTCTAGAATATCTGCGAACTGTTTCGGAAGCATACTTCTCAATTTGTGTATGAGCCCTTTATGCCAAACTTTGTCAAATGCTTGCGCTACATCTAAGAAGACTGTGGTGCAAACTTTCTTATCTTCTAGTGCGTTTTCAATGATGTTGGTAATTCGATGAACCTGGTCTATAGTGGAGTGTTTTTTCCTAAATCCAAACTGGTAGTCAGGAATGAGATTTCTACCTTCTATGATAGGTTTTAACCGTTTTAAAAGCAGTTTCTCAAATAACTTTGATATTATTGGTAACAAAGAAATTGGTCGGTATGATGTTGCATCTTGGGGTGGCTTACCAGGCTTTTGGATCATAATCACCTCAGCTATTTTCCACAAGTCGGGCACGTACTGAAGTCTAAATGATGCATTGATGAGTGTAGTAAGTTTGACTAACGCTTTTCGAGGCAGATTTTGTAGTACTTCTCCTGTAATCAAATCATAGCCCGGCGTTTTTTTCTTTCCAAGCTTTTTTATTTCAGTATATTCTTCTCTTGGCGTTGTAAGTTGAATTTCGATACCATCTTGGGCTTTCTCAGTTAGCGTGAGGTCATGGTACGTATCCTCATTAGGCTGAAAGATTAACTGTAGATGTTGTGCAAATCGAAATGCTTTCTGTTTATTGTTGATGGCCCAACTCCCGTCAGTTTCTTTTATAGGTGGGACCTGCAGAGTTGGCTTTTTGAGGTTTCTAGTTGTTTTCCACAATGAATAGTTAGTTGAACGATCACTTGTCAGCTGGCTCAAGTAAGTGTTCATAGACTCATCATTGAAAGCTTGTATTATCTTTCCAAGTTTTTTTGTTAGCTTGTTCAATAGCGTTTTGTCTTTAGGACATCTTGTCATATGCCATCGCTCTCGCTGTCTTCTTTTATAAACAATCAAATCTCTTATTTCTATAGGATAATAATTACTTCTGATTTTCTTTTTGTATTCTGGCGTATTTTTCCAGGCACAAAGTTGAATGTCAGTGATAAATTTTTTCAAGTCTATATCTACTTCATTTGGACATTTCAATGAAGTTTTCAAGTCAATTATACAATCTAAATCTAATTTGAAGCTTTCCCAGTCTGTATTTTTATTTACCAAGGAAGGACTGGCTTCTTTCTCAATAATATTTTGACTTATAGTTAAAAATATTGGTGAGTGGTCAGAATTCATATCATAACCTTCCTGAATATGAAGAAAGCTTAGTGATATGTCTTTTTAAATAAAAAAATCAATGAGATCTGGAATCTTCATAGGGTCTGTGGGCCAGTAAGTTGGTTTTCCTGTAGATCACAGTTACATTCTCTAATAGCTGTTAATAGTTCTTTACCTTTAGTTGAAGTAAGTCTTGATCCCCAGTAGGTATTCTTAGCATTAAAATCACCTCCCAGTATAAATCTGTTGCCTAGTGCTTTCAGTATACTTTTGTACTGTTCAACTTTCAGCGCGTGCTTCGGTGGACAATAAATTGATGATAATGTTATAGGATATCTTTTAGTTTTAAGTTGAATAGCTACAGCTTGAATGTGTTGTTCTTCAAACTTATGTGTTTCGTAATGGTAGATATTATCCTTTATTATGATGGTGCTGCCTCCTCTTGCAGTATTATCGGGATGCAGTGCGTGATAAGTTTTATAACCTTTTAATTTGATGTAGGATTCACGTGTAAAATGTGATTCAGAGACCAAGCACACATCGATATTTTCTGTGTTTAGGACTACCTGTAGCTCATTTCGATGATGTAGTAGTCCATTAGCATTCCAGGCCATTATCTTTAGTGACTTGTTCATGATGAATGTTTTGCTGTAGCCATTTTAGTGCTATTTTCCAGTTTTTTCAACCTACTATCGAATGAGGTCATAAGAGACAAAATTTGATTTATTTTCTCGTCGATGTTGGAACTTTTCTGCTGGATTTGAGGCTGTGGTAATCTCTGCTGCTGAGTTCCTTTGGTTATTTGAGCGTACGTGATACTTTTAGTTACGTTTTGTACCGCAATGGACTTTTTGGTTTTATTTACAATTGAAGCCTGCGGCGTGGTGGAAGGTGCGACATTTTTCTTTATTTGCTTATTTTTTAAGCTTTGGAGTTCTTTGGCTACTATACACCCTCTATAGTTAGCAGGGTGCGGTTCACCACAGTGAACACATTTAGGTTTAGAATCCGCTGGCTTCTTACAGTCTCTGGTCAGATGCTTGCCCGTGCATTTCACGCATCTTGGCTCCTTAGAGCAGTACTTTTGCGTGTGCCCATATGATTGGCAACGCTTGCATTGAGGGAGAAGTCTGGAGGTTTTAATAGGTTCAATCTCCACTCTGCATCCTAAGATAGTTCTAATGTTGTAAATTTTATTTATATCCTCTTCTTTTTCGAATGAAAGTAGGCACATATTTAGCGGTTCCTTATTCTTCCAGCTAAGCTTATTGACGGCATTTTGTATTTTAAACCCGTTGAGAGTCAAATCACTTACAATTCTATCTGGTTTGCACGTAGAATGTAGATTTTTGGCCATAACTCTTATGGGTCTATCTTGCTTATTCTCGTAAGAATGCCAGTGTAAGTTTCCATCTGACAGCAATTTTGAAATAGCTCTGTATGAGTCTTCATCGCGTGCATTTATTTTAGCACATTCTCCATTCAATACTTTTATGGTGAACGCGTCTCTCGGGGCGCTCGTGAGCAAACAGTCGTAAAACGCCTGATAGTTTCGGACGTTCTCCACAACAATAGGTGGAGGTTGGGGAGGTTTTTTTACTTTTTCCTTGGTGGTCTCACTAGGAGGATCATCTTGCGTCGGGGAGGGAGACTTTAGCAACTTCCTTTTCTTCCTACTCTTTTCTCGCACCCACCCGGTTTCTCTCGCTAGTTCTTCTTCGTCAGTCTCGTACTGAACTGATGCTGAAGGTTCCTCATTACTGGGCTTTTGAGTTGGAGCAGTGTCATACTGCTCCCGAACATGCTTCAGATGGCACTGAAGCTCGTGTATCTGACTTTTTAGGTCGCTAACAAGATCTTCTAATTTTATTCTTTGTCTTCTTTCGTCTTCAAAACGATTGTATAACAGTTGTTCTGTCTCGGTTGTTAAAGTTATCTTAGCAGGAGAAGCCATGATTATAAATAGCTTCGCCTTAACATTTGTTTACACAAAATGTACGTGTTTCACTCACTACGCGAATCTGGGTCATCGCGGTGACCGTATAAACAATACACTCGCGATGGCTAAGTAGGCTGCTGCGTCAGCGCCTTACCCGAGCGGACTAGAGCAAGTGCAACGCGAACGCGACCTTTCTCTGCGGAAGTAGCAAACTCACTTCATGGTAATCAATAAAGAGTTATTATATTGTACTCAAAGGGTGCCAAATGCAACAGGAGTCGGAACCCTACTCTAAGCTTCCGTATCCATCCCTTTGTCCGTCTGTCACAGGGCTGTACCTTACGAATAAAATATTTCTGAATAGTAATAGGTAGACACTTGAAATTTTCGAACTGTGTATAATTGTCACCGCTATTATAACAAATAATAATAAACTGGCCATATGCTGTCAAAGGCTTTGGAGTAGTCGATAAATGCCATATACAGATTTTTGTTGTATTCCTTATATTTTTCTACTATTTGTTTAACTGTGTGTATATGGTCTAAGGTGGAAATTTTTTGTCTAAAGCCTGCTTGTTCTTGTGGTTGGTTTTCATCAAGCTTTTTGCTTATTTTTTCTAGGATAACTTTGGAGAATACGTTGTAGATATTTGACATCAGACTTATGGGCCTGTAGTTACTTATGTCTTCTTTTTGTCCTTTCTTAAATATAAGGATAATATGTGATGTTTTTCATTGTGTGGGGATAGTACCAGTCTCCATTATTTCATTGAATATTGATGTAAGTATGGGTAGTAGTTCTTCTATTGTGCCTTTGAGAAGCTCATTTGTAATTTTATCTGGGCCTGGAGATTTTCCATTTTCTGGCTATAAATTGCTTTTGTACTTCACTACGAAGTATTTTTGGCTCTGGTTCCTTGATGTACTGTCTTTCATTTGGTTTCGTCATTTGTTAATTTTTGTCTAAGTTTGAGTACAGGTCTTGAAAATGTTGTAGCTATTTTGTTAAATCTTTTCTGTTCGTTGAAGTTTTTCCGTTTTAGTTTTGGTATCCATTCTTTGTTTATTTCTCTGAGTTCTTTTAGAGCTTTCTTTACGCCCCCTGTTCTCTTTATGTGCCTCTCTAATGTTTGAAGCCTCTTATTCTTTTTATCTTTTCTGATGTTTTCTCTGATTTTTTTACTTAGCTCGGTCACTAATTTGACATTCTCTTTTTAGGGTGGTTTGAAAGCAAGTCTTTTCTTTTTTCTATTAGTTGAAGTGTTTTGCCAGATTGCTTGTATTTAGTTTCCGTTTCGCCCCCAGTTTTTACTGTTGTTAACGGTTTTTCCAGTTTTTCATACTTTGTAAGGACACTCATGTGTTCGTCTTCCATTGCTATTTCTCTGGTAGTTTCGCTCAGAGACTTAGTAATTTTCTTTAAGCACTCATTACTGTAGTGTCTTGTTTTGGGTGAAGCTATAAATGTTCTAGATTTACTTGGTGGTTCTATTTTTAAGAAGCTTCTCACCATACAATTGTTTGTGTTAAAGTTAAATTTTGATAATACTGTTGTGTCGGTAAAGGCTTTTGGATAACTTGTTCTCAATCGATCTCGTTTTTATATTTGCCGTCAGGGGAAATCCATGTCCACTTGTTCTTTTTGTTTTTCTTATATAAACTACTAGCAGCCCGCCCCGGCTTCGCACGGGTAGAACATATATGCCTACAAAATTTGCATCAGTTTGTTGCATCGAATATAAAATATGAACATATTTAACAACCATCGTCATATTTCATCCAATTTACACAAAACCTTAACGAATTATGCACCTAAACCTTCCTCATAAACACTCTGGCTAATGGTGAAAACCGCATGATAATCCGTTCAGTAGCTATTGAGATTATTGCGAACAGACAGACGCAGTGATGAACTTTGTTTTATAATACTTACGTATTGATATTGGACGGCTCTTTGGCGTAAAGGATAGTTACCCTGATTCTGACCCGACAGTCGTTGGTTCTAATCCTAGCTATATACCTACCAATGAAAGTTTTATGTGCATTCATGAATCATGAGTTTTCGTACAGTGGTAGTGGAATCATTAAATCTACCAAAAAGTAGCTTACCACCAAGGAGTACATCTGCCGCCGTAACCTTACGGCGTTCCCCGACGCAAAATGTAGGGGTAATATACGTTTAACGTGTGTATCTGTGTATCTGTCTGTAGCATCTTAGCACCTAACCGGATGAACCGATTTTGTTTTTATTATTGATAGTTTTTTTTTGTTTGATAGATGTCTTCATCGAGAGTTTTCTTAGCTTTGATTCATGAAAATTCGTTCAATCGTTATAAAATTATGAGCTTTTTTCTAGTTAATTGCGCTATGAAATCAACTTTCATAGGTCTGATCAATTCGAAAATCTTCTTCTTCAACGATATTGTAAGAACATGGAAGCCTCCTGGACTCTACAGAATACTCAAATCCTCACCAACTTACAGCTCAGATTTTAAATGTCGTGTTTAGAGTCATTGGAAAAAGCTATTATACATAGATCAGTCGGGGTGGTTTAAAATATTATATTATATATATATAGATGAATATTATTTTATACAATAGGTCATATTATTATACTATATTGACTTCAAATTGATTGTGATCGGTGGGGATCTACAGCATAGCTAAGCTTATAATAATATTTTCGTAGTAACTATGACCGAATCTGTGGTTTCACTGCAAATATTTTATTAATTTTGCGATGCGTGTTTGAAATTCGTGATATTTTCTAGAGTTTCCATTTGAATTATATACTGTAAAGGACAATTTTAATGTATAATATGTGGCCAAGCTAATTAACGTAATTATTTGGATAAGGATTAATACTATATACTTGAAAATAGCCTTGGAAGTTATGTAATATTTTTTAACAAAAATTTTAAGATTAAAATGGTTACTGTGAGTCAACCTTAAGAGATAGACATATGCTGTCGCGGACTTTTTTGTAGGTCTTATTAAGTTGTACAACTCTTGCATAGAAAATATTCTTCAATCTATTTTCAATTAAGCAGCGTTCGTAAGAAACGTGTTTTTTCGACCGTTTTTTTGCCGACTTAGGTTGCACATTAGGTCTCCACGAATGTACCTTTGATTTAAATGGGATAATATATAGCCTATTTTCATTCCGAAAGTCCATTCTATGTATTAGTGAAAGAATTTTTTAAATCGGTTCAGTAGTTTTTGAGCTTACTCATTACAAACATACAAAAATACAAATGTTCTGTCTTTATAATATTAGTATAGATTAAGAAGTATTAAGTTGTGTTGTAGTAAGAATTCAATAAGTAGTTCTCCGTTTGGGCTTCCTTTTGTGTTTACTTTAGCCAAAGTCTCCTAGGACATATTCTTCCTTGCTTTGTTTTTTTCCAACATGAGCATTAAAGTCCATAAGTACAATGTGATATTATGTTTGTTTGAAGTGTTTCACACTTTATATTTTTGTAAATTGTTAAACACAATCCAAAATTTCATCGTACCGACGGGTCCCGTCGGTACGATGAAATTTTGGATTGTGTTTAACAATTTACAAGTACAATGTGGTTGTGTGAATATTTTGCTATTGTCTGTGTCAGTTCTTCATAAAAAAGTTTGGTTTCTCTTTTTGATGCTTGTTCTGTTGGTGCATATATTTGAAGAATTGACCATAACTTTCTGTATCCTGGTTTGTCAATGTTGAGTACGGCTATTCGGTCAGAAACATTAATACATACTTAGTGAACATTTCAAGAATGTAACTATTACGGATATACAGCACTGTAAAATGCGGACAGACAGACGGATGGATGGCCGGACGGACAGCAAAGTCTCAGTGATAGGAGTCCGAACGGAACAGAACCCCAAAAAAACTAATTTTAATTAAAATGGTGTGAGGACCTCCTACAATTTTTCCACTTATAATAAAAGAAACATTTTCATGGCATTTTTGTTTGATCTTATTAAATATTGTACAGTGGGGAACTTGTTTGTTGGTACCGTTGTTTTGGTATTGGGCAGTTCAACAGTGAGATTGACATAGTTATGTACTGTTGTCTTCCACATCTTCCCTTCTTCCGATTCGAATTATTGCATCTTAAATAAACCACATTGCCACTTGGCAACAGGTGAGATACCGTGTGGGATAGACGTTGAAGTGCAAGTCGACAATCCTTACCATTAGAAGAGTAGTTATCCTCGCTCTTCAAACTAGTCTCCGTAGCAGGCGGAGTCGCCTTAGGTGGCGGCACCTTCCGTTTGAGAGGAAGCTCGTCTTCAGAGTCTGAGGTTAGGTCTACTAGAGCTTCCGCCGGTTTTGGCTTCCTTTCCTCGCCTACGGCCGCGCGTTTAGAGCCGCCGCCGTCTAGTGGTATTACTTCTGCGGATACATAGGTACTTTTGTAACAAACATTCAAAATATATAGCAATAACCGGCCAAGTGCGTGTCAGGCCACGCGCAATGTAGGGTTCCGTAGTAGCCTGTTATTCAATGCAAGTCTTTACCCGTTATAAACAAGCAACAAGGTACTCCGTCTTTGTCACTTTAAACGATTTTTTCTAAGGATTTTGTATTTGGTACAAAATTATCCAACACCAAAGACTATTACTGCAAAACTAATAAAGTTATCTTAACCGCTATAATTTTCCTTTAAAGTTCATGAAAAGCGCTATTATCACGAAATTTTCCAGATTTTTCAAGCCAGCAGTTTAGCTTTTAGAGAGGGGGGAGGGGGGGACGCCCTACAAATTTGCACTTTAAAGTTTAATATTTCGTAAATGGAGCATTCAATCGAAAAATGGTATTAGCAACCCTTGTGTGTCATTGTCATGTCATGTCATGTCATTGTCATGTCATTTTAAAAGACCTATTCAACGATACCACACACGATGGGGTAGATGATGAAAAACAAAAATCATCCCCACTTCTCATATAGGGCAGCTACCCTAAAAAAAAATATTTTTCAAAATTTTATTTCAGCACTTTTCGGCGTCATTTATTTACATACCCCCACAAAATTACAGCTTTCTAGTATTAACGATCTCTTAGCAAAACCTCGGACAGACAGACATACGGACATGACGAAAGTATAAGGGTTCCTTGTCAGGACTACGGAACCCTAAAAAACCAGCATTAATGATTGCCAATAGTATTAAAGTTGATCGATGTTCAAAATGTGTAAATTCTAATATTTGTAAGTCTTGGTTATAAAACATTGACTATTATACTCACTTCTGTTTGTTGTCGACTGTTTCGACTTTGTTTTGTAATGTAGGTATATCTTATAAATTAATTTGAAAAAAAAAAGGACAAATATAATTGAACACCAGGAAATAATTGTACAGTGTAATACAAACAAAACGATAGAATATTAGTGCATGGCGTGTGCATCTTGTGATCTTTGTTTACCAGCTAATGATCCATCTGAGTCCCTTTCTCAGGAATTTGATAACTTTAGTTGTATTAAGAGCCTGTGCACACAGAAAGAGTCGAGTTCGGGGGAGTTCTGCATTCTAGATTTTCTTGTCTTTGCACGTACAACATATCACTAGAATTTTTTTCCGATGAAGAATTGTAGCGTTTAGAAGCTTCTAATAAACAAAGGAAGTATTGGGCGCACCCAATTAACACAACGCGAGGAGAACAAGGCGAATTCAGCATATTTTTTTATGTTTATCTTATGATTCTATATTTATTTGCGATTTTTGTAGTCTACATGACTTATATCTAATACTATAAGAATCTTTGTCCAGACATACTGACTGACTGACAGACAACGCACAGCCTAAACCGCTGGTCGTAGAGACTTGAAACTTGGAGGGTATATTAGTCTTAGTACGTAGGGGTGTACTAAGAAAGGATTTTCCAAAATTCACGCCTTAACGGGATGAAATGGGGGTTCAAAACTTGTATGGAGAAACAAGATTAGATAGTATTTTCTATCCAAAACTTCACACAAGTGCGTCAGTTTCAAAATAAGTAAATAAATATTTCTGTTTTTTTTAAATTCACACCTAAGAGGGTGAAATGGGGTAACAAAGTGTGAAAATCAATATTGTTTCGGTATTGCGCTGAAATTTAGCATGCAGATAGTTATTATAACGTTAGTTACCTCTAAAAAGTGTCTAGTGCGATACCAGACGAACAGCACGGATTTATGAAACGTCGGTCTACTACTACTACTAACCTTGTTCTATTCTCAAACAATGTCCTAAAGGATATTGACGGTGGAGGTCAAGTTGATGTTATCTATACTGATTTCGAAAAAGCATTCGACCGCGTTGATCATGTAATCATATTACGCAAGCTACAACAGCACGGAATTCATGGAAACCTATTTCGCTGGATAACATCTTATCTTCAAAATCGATGTCAAGCAGTAGTAGTTGGTGGCTGCCGGTCAGACTATGCTCACGTCACCTCGGGCGTACCCCAAGGGTCGATTTTAGGACCTATCTTATATGCGGCCTATCTTTATGATATCCATAAATATATTAACCATTCAAAATTTCTGATGTATGAAGATGACACAAAAGTTTATCGTAAAATTAATAATCTTATAGATTGTTTAAAGCTGCAAAGCGATCTAAACTCTTTAAGTAATTATTACAAACATAAACACATTGACTTGAATGTTAATAAATGTTTACATATGTCTTTTACTCGTAAAAGGAATCCCATTGACTTCACATATGTCATAAATAACAATAATATTAATAATATAAATATTAATAAATCTAATTGTGCTAAAGATCTGGGTATTACATTAACTCCAAAATTTGACTATTCTGATCATATTACAAATATAGTAAATAAAGCGTATAAAGCATTGGGATTCGTCTTGGGAGTAAGCAAACCTTTTTCGGATACCGCATGTATGAAGGTCCTATATTATTCATATGTCCGTTCGACTCTTGAATATTGCAGTAATATATGGAATCCATATTTCACTACCTATATCAAATTAATAGGAAATATTCAGGTTAAATTTCTAAAACATCTAAGCTACCGTCAAAATATCAAACCTAATGATTATAATGAATCCTGTAGTATACATAAAATTATGTCACTAGAAAATAGAAGAACCTTGCTAGATATGATGCTTTTACATAACGTCTGCAATAATCAAATAGACAGCAAAGAAATAAGCGACTTGATTTTACGCTTTAATATTCCTGGTATTCGAACACGGCATTGCACCTTGTTCTCAGGTGCTCCTGCACGAACAGGACCGAAACAGAACACGAACATTGATACTGATATTTTCTGCTCCACCAAACAACACTTTAGAAAATCAGTGTCTCATGTCTTATCTAACAACGGGCAGTAGGAATACACACACACACACACACACACACACACCTATATATATGTATATATATATATATATTCTTATATACAATAAGTCACCTAGCACTGTAGGTAATTTAATTTATAAAATGTAGGATTAGAAAATGTTAATCCTCTTTTGGCTGTAAATGTAAACCTATTATACTATATTTTTCTAATTACACCCCTAAGAGGGTGAAATGGGGTAACAAAGTGTGAAAATCAATATTGTTTCGGATTGCGCTGAAATTTGGCATGTAGATAGGTATTACGACGTAAGAGCCCTCTGAGAAAGGATTTTCCGAAATTCACCCCTGAAGAGGATGAAACGGGGGTTCAAAGTTTGTATGGAGAAACAAGATTAGATAGTATTTTTTATTCGAAACTTCATACATTATGACAATATATTCTTCATATATTGTTTCGGATTGCGCTGACATTTAGAATGCAGATAGTTATTATGACGTAGGTATCCGCTCAAAAAGGATTTTCTAAAAATTTCTCCAGGATACGGAACGGGGATTCAAAGTTTGTATGGCGAAATAAGATGAGATAAAGTACGTGTTGTAGGATTTTTTGAATTGGGGTAGGTAACAAAGTCTGAAAATTTGGGTCTTCGGTTTTTATAAATATGAATCCCGAATTGCCTTAGTCACGCGATAACATGAAAACGGGTGAATCGATTTGGCTAATTCTTATTTGATGTATTTAATGATTTTTAATGATAGAAACGTTTTTACAAAAGAAAAGTTTTAAGTAAACAAAAGAAGTTTTTAACGCGGGCGAAGCCGCGGGGCACTTCTAGTTATATAATAAACACCTAGTTTTTCTGTATTCGCAAACTCGGACATCTTGGCGTTCTATGTCTCGGGGGGAAAACGCAACGTTCAGCTGTGACCGTCGCGTTCTGTCTGCCTGACATTATAAAGAACGCAGAGTTCTGAACACGGAACTCCCGAACTCTAGAACACGCTCAGTCTGCGCAGGCTCTAAACCTAAAATGTCTGTTTCTTCACGTAAAACCATAACTGTCAATGCGTTGACTTGCACTGTTCAGAGTGTTTTCGCGAGGTATTGCGTATATACTTGCAAGCTAAAGAAATACTAGTTACCTAAGTCATCAGATATCAGTGTAACAGAGTCGTTGGCTTGTTGCGTCTGTTGTTGTGGCGCAGACTTGACGGGAGCATTCGCTGACCAGTTACCATCTGAGTGTAGTTGAATCTCATTGCAGTCTGTTGGGAGACGGGACGATGCTAGTACTTCTTGGAAATATCTAGAACAAGAGATTAATATTTAGAGAGATAACATCTAATGTGTTCCGGCAGCTATCCTTGAGAGCCAGTTCCCATTCTAGGCCTAGCGTGCTTACCATCTTCGACCGCATCATCACTTACCAACAGGTGAGATAGTGGTCAAACGCTAGCCTATAACGTGTAAAAAAAAAGGGCCAGTTTCACCGGTTCCCGATAAAGTTTCAGATAGTTATCTGGCAGATGACACCATACAAAAGCTGTCAAAAATCTGTCAGATATGTTCCTAAGAGGTTATCCGGCACCAGTGAAACTGGCCCTTAATTGGTAATTCTAGGGTTTCACCTAGTTACTAATACCACAGATTATATAATAGTCACTACGTAACAGATACTTCACTCCCCTACAAAAAACACAATACCAACGTTTATTTCAAACAATACAAGCAAAAATGTGCCTAAGGCGCTCGACTTAGCGTTGTTATTACTTCTTTCAGCGCGCGATGTACCGGCGCGCACTTGATACAGTAAAGGGTTGACTCAATGAAATAAAAAAAAAGTTTACGAATTCTTTTTATTTACCTCACAAAATAACATCAAAATTCCTAACTAAGAGTCGAATTTTAAGTCGAGAAAGTGAATTTTACGCCGTTTTGTCATTTTAGTATCGGTAGCATAAAAAAATAAAACATATTATGCTTGTTTTTTGTCCAACCCGCAAAATGACTATGAAAAACTTAAATCGTTTCTAATATAGAATATGAATGCGCAGTTATCCCGTCATTTGAATAATAATATACGTTGCGCGCGCGTGAGCAGTGACAACACTGACAACCGACTGGCAGATAGTACCGCCGGAGTTGACGAAAGTTTAGGTATAAATCGCAGTAGCTATGGCCGAGTGAGGGAGGCCTGCTAATACTATATTCCTTCAGGCCCTTGACAGGCACAGTCAATTTATATCAATAGTATATCATATATTTTATTATAATTTCCACAGGTGGTAGGAGCATTATATCGATGTATTTCATCATTGTTTTTCACCAGGCGAGATAGTTTTCTCACCTCACGCTAGCCTATCAGATACGTCAAGCCAAAAGTCTAGGGACGGCTATACAGAATTTTCTCTTTTATTTTTGGTCATGTATGTGGTACTTCCTGATATGCTACATGGTGTAGGGTCAGGCCTCCCTCACTCGCCCATAGCGCGCTCGCATACAGCGCTTTATACCTAAACTTTCGACCAGCGCCGGAGTTGGTATCCGCCAGTCGGTTGTCACTGCTCACGCGCGCGTAACGTATATTACTATTCAAATGACGGGATACCTTCGCATTCGTATTCTATATTAGAAACGATTTATGTTTTTCATAGTTATTTTGCGGGTTTGACAAAAAACAAGCATAATATTTTTATTTTTTTTATGCTAACGATACTAAAATGACAAAACGGCGTAAAATTCACTTTTCGGACTTAAAATACGACTCTTAGTTAGGAACTTTGATGTAATTTTGTGAGGTAAATAAAAATAATTCGTACATTTTTTATTTATTTTATTGAGTCAACCCTTTACTGTATCGGGCGCGCGCCGGTACATCGCGCGCTGAACGAAATAATAACAACGCTAGGTTGAGCGCCTTAGACACATGATTGCTTGTATTGTCTGAAATAAACGTCGGTATTGTGTTTTTGTAGGGGAGTGAAATATCTGTTACGTAGTAACTATTATATAATCTGTGGTAGGGTTACCAAAGGTCTATTCTCAAGGTTTTGTTGGGCCAGAAGTCTACACTAGTATTCATGTCTTTACTATAATCAGTCCAGTTCTTTTTTACTGTTTAGAACTTTATTTAATATGGTTTCTGCTTATATGCCAACTAAAGCTACAAGGACATCATGAAATAATATCCATTTTTTTTCTCTCATAGTAATTATTATAAGGGCCAACGAATATAATAGAGAACCATTGTTTTAAATATTTAATAACTCACCTATTTTACTATCAGGGAATCATACATCCGAGAAGCGGCTTTAGCTACATCTAAAGTCTAAACAATCTCTCTCACTTCTTCCTATATCAATAAAAATAAGAAATGATGTTTGTAACTCACCCGTCAACTACTAGGGAATCATAAGGCGCGGGGCGGTCGCACACAGGACAGAGCCAGGTGGGTTTCCTCTCGTTCATTTGAAGGAACAGCGACGCATCGAAACATTGCAGATGCGGGCAGTTGCCGGGCCGGCACGGACACGACATTCGCATCTTGCCTAGAGGACACATCAGAGACACTCGGAGCGATGTCGTCGCTATCTCATTGTCGTAGTCTTCTGAGAGTTTTTCTTTGACTGTAAGTGGATATAGGGGTTAAAATGATCCTCTCCCCTTTTGATTGATGGAGAGGGAATGATGTGTCGTCAATGAACTGTCAAGAGACTAAATTTTTTGAATTATAGTAGAGTCAATTTAACAGATCACATTTGACACTTCATCAAAACTCGACAACGTGACCTCGTAATGAAGGGCACATAAAATTATTAATTATTTCAAAGTCAGAACTGCATAATTACTTAACATGTTTCAGTTACAAATACATATTTATTCTAATAATTACAAAAGAAAGCGTTTTTACCATTTACTTTGACTAATAATTCATTTTAAACATAATAAACAATTTTGTTCTAAAAAATTAAACACCAGTACAAGGTTACGTTATTCAACACTTTTTCTTTATAAACACTAGGGATGCTACCCAAAAAATCATAAGAATGATCAGTCGATAGGTTGAATCGAATGCAAGGATTACTTGTGAAGTATGTTTAACTATAAAAATAACTACACTGTGATTGTAATTAACACATATTATTCTTTGACTAAAAAAATACAAATTTAATTTAATAGGAACTAAAAGCTATAATAATTTGGGTTAAATAATTAACGATAAACTACTAAACGTTAGATCCATAGGTACATTTGAGTTCGTTTTTTATTTTATTGGGCCATTTTCTATGGACCTACATTCTAATCCATAAATATGTATAAAATCGTTTAAATATGTACAATTTCCGATTTGTATAATTTAATTTGTACTAACGTGTCTTATCAATTTAATATTAACACAAAACAAACAAGTAAATAACACTCAATAATGTAAATATGAATTGTATTTCTCATTTAGAGCTGGCGAAAAATTGGTTATTTCGAATAACATCAAACTAACATCATTCTTGTTTGCGTTGATGCGTATCGATTAATCAATTGAATCGATGTTTTAGCAACCTTTTACCTTACCATGAAGCTAAGACTGACAGATGTCAAATGTCTATTAATAAATTATAAATTGACCCTACTATAGGCTATAAATTATTTAAAATTTTAATTTTAAGTTTTTTCCATTTTGTGTATTAGTCCTTTTAAGACTCATAATATTCCATTTATAGATATGTCATTTTGCACTTAAATCAATTTTTGTTATGTTGATCAGACAAGCACACGGCCACTCAAGAATCAAGAAGAATCAAAGCATTTATTCAGTATGTAGGCAGTATAAATATACGCACATATACACGTCAAAATCATAAATCATAAAATAAATCATAACCAATTATCAAGTAAACATAGCAAAAGCAGAATTTAACGCTTTGAATTAGAAAAAAAAAGTAATGAACCATCCAGCTGTCATCCAATCGTTTACGTCAGAATATTTAAAAAAATTAAAGTAGGTTAAAACCAACCATACATGTAAGTGTGTGTTTCAGTACTTCAGACAATTTTTATATAAAAAAAATAAAAAAGTGAAATAGTGAAACACAACATAGAGAAACGCATACCGATCACAGTACATATCATGATCCAAATGGAACTGATAGTCAGTCTGTCAGCTGCATAATATTGTTTAAATAAAAATAAAAATGGCAAGCCTAGAAAGAAAATCTGCGGACAAAAGGGGAAAACTGAATGGCTGTTGAATCTACCGGTGTTTCGGAAATACTCCCATCAGAGAAGAAACACCAAGAAACTCTATGGGGCTAGTCTTGTCATTTTATCTTTTTTTTTTAAATTAATTGTACATGTCAGCTTTAAAATTTTAACAATATATTATTAATTATAATACAATTTATATTTGTTCTTGGAACTTGGGGCATTCAGGCCATGCATTTTTGTCATCCATATAGTCACCTATTGTATAGTATGATTTTTTCATCAAATTGGATTTTACATAGATTTTAAATTTGCTCATAGGCAATTGATCAATATCTTTAGGTAGCTTATTGTAAAAGCGTACACAGTTCCCCATGAATGAACCACTAACTTTCTGCAGTCTGAAATTAGGTATAATTAATCTATTTTTATGTCTTGTATTAAAATTATGTACATCAGACCTTTTCTTATAATCATTTATATTCTTGCGTATGAACAAAATATTTTCATAAATGTATTGACATGCCACTGTTAGAATTTTAATTTCCTTAAATTTTTCACGAAGTGAATCTCGCGACCTCATACTATATATAGAGCGAATAGCTCGTTTCTGCAAAACAAATATTGGATTTCAGCGGCTTTCCCCCACAATAAAATGCCATAAGACATTATACTGTGGAAGTAGCTGAAATAGACCAATCTTGCAGTGGCTTCGTCCGTTAAAAATCTAATTTTACGTACTGCGTATGCAGCGGAGCTTAACCTACCTGCTAGAACCGATATTTGAGAACCCCATTGAAGCTTTGAATCCAGGGTGATGCCCAAGAATGTTGTGGATTCAACAAGTTCTAATGGTTCATCATTTATTAATATACTTCTATTTAGGATACCCTTTTTTACATTTGGTAGAGAGAAATTAATACATTTAGTTTTTTTTGTGTTTAACAATAAGTTATTGGTTGTAAACCAATTCAGAACCTGTGTTATTGATTTGTTTACATCGTCAAAGTTAGGTGTAGTCCTATCTATTTTGAATATCAAGGAAGTATCATCTGCGAACAAAACAATATCACATAGGTTCTGTACGAATGACGGTAAATCATTGATATAAACTAGAAATAAAAAAGGTCCTAGGATCGATCCCTGCGGGACTCCCATTTTTATGAGGGATCCAGATGACCTGACGCCATTGACTTCAACCATCTGTGTTCTGTTACAGAGGTATGATGATACCAGATCAAGTGCCTTACCTTCAACACCGTAGTATTTTAATTTGTAAATTAGTGTTTCATGACAGACACAATCAAATGCTTTTGATAGGTCACAGAACACGCCAATAGCATCTTGTGCTTTCTCCCATGCATCAAATATATGTTTAAGAAGACCTATTCCTGCATCAGTAGTAGAACGCCCTAACAATATAACCTGATTTTTAAGTTTAAGTAATGGGACGATGTAAGATAGAATCATGCTTTTCTGAAAATGGATGATAGCAATGAGACATAGCACTAGACTTTCGTACAATCTACATAGAGCAACTATATCTACCCGCCTTACAAACTGGCTGGCACTGATCAACATGCCAACTTAGCGAAATAAAGTATTAGCTAAGTTTAACAGTTAGGTAACAGTTTAATAAAAATATAATGACACTCATATCCATACACTTACTAAGAGATCTAGTATAATCCGGATTCTTCGTCCCCTTATTCTTCAACCGTTGCAGCAGTTCTGCTGACGTGAGTTTCTTGACCATGAACACGCTAAGGACGTAGGCCCGGGAGTAGTCTGAAGCCCAGGTCACGTGGATCTGGTTAGGAACAGTGGGAGACAACTTCACCAGGGAGGATATGTTGACCGGACGGGGTGGTCGCTTTGGTTCCGGTGTTGGTTTGTTTGTGGGTATTGGATTCTGTAGAAAAATTATTTGTTAACACTATTTTTCATATACTTATTAGTTATTTTACTTTTTAATTGTTAGTTATCAAATAAATGGGCTAATAATAATAGGCTATGGGGGAGACCTTTGCCCAGTAGTGGGACATTACAGGTTTAGAAAAAAAAAGAAATCAAATAATATCGTTTAAAAACTAAAAACGAACCGACTTCAATGTCCGTTTATTAGTTTTCAGTACCAATTTTGAGACGATTATCTCCATATCTCTGGAGATACTAATCATACCTCGATAAAATTAACATGGTACCACACTTGGGATATTTTCTTTCCAACAAAAAAAGAATAATCAAAATCGGTTCATAAACGACGAAGTTATCTGCAAACAAACATAAAAAAAATATATATACGGTCGAATTGAGAAACCTCCTCCTTTTTTTGAAGTCGGTTAATAAATGAAAAAACTATGTATTGCATTTGTCTAATTATTTTTCTAGTGCCCTCCTTGGGTAAAACCCACCTACATATAGTGGGAAGAATAAGGATAATCGTAAATATATAATATAATATGCTTAGGGCTAGTTTCACCGTTTCCTGATAGAGCTAATATGAAGAAATCTGACAGATTTATGACAGCTTTTATAAGGCGTCATGTGTCAGATAGATAGCTATCTAAAGCATTATCAGGAACCGGTGAAACTGGCCCTTAAGAAAGTAACTTACCGGTAAGGGGCACAATTTGTTGTTGACTTTGACAGTTATACTAGGTGGGAAATGATCTTCTTGCTCACAAGATGACTCTAGTAGACAGAATCTCAGTTGTGCCTGTAAATAAAATATTAAGTTCAGTACCTACTTTATGATAAATATTACATTTCTCAGGTTGTACATGACTGATCGTTTAAAGGGCATTGATAGAGCCGAAGCCAACATCGAGAGGCCCTTTACAACTTTTGCTTATTTATGGGTAGTGGATAGAGATGAAAAATTATAAAAATACGGTACTATTTATCATGGCTATGACTTTGTGGTGCTTGATATCGGATAAGATACGGCACCCGCAATTAATGCCTCATTTCAAAATTATTATAAATATTATTATTGAATTCTCTATCTGCTTTAGCTTTATCATTACATCCTAGTTCACAAATAAGCAGACATACACACAAATTTACCAGCATCATCGTTCCTAACCAATTCACCACCATCACCTTCACCATTGGAAGCGTTATGCCAGCAACCTAAAGCCGTGCTCCGCTTCGACAAGGAGCTAGGATGGCTAGGGTAGATGCTGGCAGGGGGAAATGCACAATACACCCTGAGCGGGACGTCAGTGCAGGTCTTATCGCCCCCATTATCAAAGAGAATTATTATTGAATGGAGCAGACAAAATCTAGACGACAATATACCTGTATAATGAAGTCCAGCTTGTTACTAGTACCGACGACATCCTTCCCCGAGGCGATCTCAGTGGCCTGTGTCGGAGTCAGGTGGAAAACATATGTGCCTTCCTGCATGCGACCTCCTTGTAGCGGCATCATTGTCGATGGCTTCATTAATTCTGCTAGCACGTCGTAAAACGGTAATCTGGGTGTAAAAAAGATAGCATGATATTATCTCTTAAGTATAAAAAAATTGAAATGAGAAGTTTGAGAAGCATAATTGGAGTGACTCTGATGGATATGGTGGAGAACAGCATGATAAGGGAATGTTGAGGTGTGGTAGAAGATGTAGTGACAAAGATAGAGAAAGGGATGCTTATATGGTTTGGACATCTAGAGAGCATGGATGAAGAAAGATTGATGAAACATTTGTGAGACGAGTGTGAATGGGCCAGCCGGTAGAGGCCGACATAGGCGAATGTATCACGACCAGATCAGAGACGTTTTAAACAAAGGCCATGTCAATAGTATCTATAACCGGCGAGCATGTATGAAGGCGCTCATTAAAGTGGAAGAAGCGAAAGAGATATGTCAAGATCATAGCATGTGGAAAGAAGTAGTATCTGCCTACACTAACGGGAAAAAGGCGTGTTTGTATGTATATGTATAAAAAATATAATGATAATTATTGGAGAAAACATTGAACATTTTCTTATTTTTAACAATTTTTTTGATGGAATGTGATGATGACTTATTAGAGAAATGAATGGTTGTACTGGCCTGAAAGATTGTAATATGACTTCTGTGCAATCTTAACAATTAGAACTATTAAAGAAATTTACAGTGTGCTTCAAAGTTTTTTTTTAACAACAATAATTGAGTTGCATTCTGTGGTTTCACCCAACTACCATACCATTGACTTTCATAAAACTTTTCACCACTTACATAGCATTTGACCACTGTCTCGCCTGGTGGCAAACGATAATGTGATCTAAGATTGTGAACAAGCTAGGCCCAGAATATTCTGACTCTCGAAGGCCGTGTGCTGCCGAAACACCGTAAGGTTATGGCGGGAGATTTTCTCCTTGACGTAATCTACTTTTTGGTAGCAAGAAAAGTATTATAAAACAGCATACTTACTTCTTAAACTTAACATCTGGGTGCACGGGGTACGGCGGTAGTGATGCGGTCGGTGAGGGCGAGGGCATCGGAGCGAGAGTAGCCGCCGCCGCGCCCGTGCCGTACCCGTGGTACATCCCACTCGCGTACATCGGGTTCTGACGAGCCTGCAAGTGTAGCTCTGTTCTATTTTGCCAAGGGAATCGATGCTCTTTTTCTTTGGGAGTACAATTAATTTGCAACAACTAAGAAAGAATGGCATTGGTGCGTGAGAAGCAGTTGCACCCGTGCAGTTGCCGTGGTAGATACCACTCGCGTACATCGGGTTCTGAAGAGCCTGCAAGTGCAGCTCTGTTCTATTTTGCCAAGGGAATCGATGCTCTTTTTCTTTGGGAGTACAATTAATTTGCAACAACTAAGAAAGAATGGCATTGGTGCGTGAGAAGCAGTTGCACCCGTGCAGTTGCCGTGGTAGATACCACTCGCGTACATCGGGTTCTGAAGAGCCTGCAAGTGTAGCTCTGTTCTATTTTGCCAGGGGAATCGATGCTCTTTTGCGTTTGGAATATAATTAATTTGCAACTAAGAAAGAATGGCATTGGTGCGTGAGAAGCAGTTGCGCCCGTGCAGTTCCCGTAGTAGATACCACTTGCGTACATCGGGTTCTGAAGAGCCTGCAAGTGTAGCTCTGTTCTATTTTGCCAAGGGAATCGATGCTCTTTTTCTTTGGGAGTACAATTAATTTGCAACAACTAAGAAAGAATGGCATTGGTGCGTGAGAAGCAGTTGCGCCCGTGCAGTTCCCGTAGTAGATACCACTCGCGTACATCGGGTTCTGAAGAGCCTGCAAGTGTAGCTCTGTTCTATTTTGCCAGGGGAATCGATGCTCTTTTGCGTTGGTAATATAATTAATTTGCAACTAAGAAAGAATGGCATTGGTGCGTGAGAAGCAGTTGCGCCCGTGCAGTTCCCGTAGTAGATACCACTTGCGTACATCGGGTTCTGAAGAGCCTGCAAGTGTAGCTCTGTTCTATTTTGCCAGGAGATTTGATGCTCTTTTGCTTAGGGAGTATAATTAATTTGCAACAACTAAGAAAGAATGGCATTGGTGCGTGAGAAGCAGTTGCGCCTGTGCAGTTCCCGTAGTAGATACCACTCGCGTACATCGGGTTCTGAAGAGCCTGCAAGTGTAGTTCTGTTCTATTTTGCCAGGAGATTTGATGCTCTTTTGCTTAGGGAGTATAATTAATTTGCAACAGCTAAGAAATAATGGCATTGGTGCGTGATAAGCAATCGTGCCCGTGAAGATCCGGTGGTAGATACCACTCGCGTACATCAGGTTCTGACGAGCCTATATGAGTAGGTCTGTTCTATTTCGTTAGGGGAATTCTTTCTATATTTGTAAATAAATATTGTTGATATATGATATTATATGCTGGTCTATGTTTATCTGTCCCAATTTGCTAAGGAAATTGATAATTTATTACTCTTATTAGTTATTACAGTATTCTTTATTTATAAAACTTCTAAGATGAGCTTGGTGACAAGTTCAAGCAGCGCAACTGCATTTTTTTGTTCGCATAACCTCATGTCATCAATCAACTCGACCATAAGTCTTTCAATAGCCAGTTCCCATTCCAAGCCTACCTCCTTCCTTCTTCAAACACATTGTTACTCACCAGTGACTTACGACGAGATAATGGCTAAACCTATGAATTATTTATAAAACTAAAAATGTTGTGATAACAGGGGTAATCCGCTGTCATAATCGCCCATCGCCCTCGAGCATTTGCCGCTGTGACTCCTACTGCCGTCTTATAGTCGATTCACCGCTTCACGTCTAAACGCCCACAAGTCTTTTTGCGTCCAAGTCCACGTTTGGCGTTCAAGTCTCCCATGACAATGTTGTAATGAGCCTTAGAAGTGGTATGTAAGGCTCTGCATATGTCTTCGTATATGCTATTCACCTCGTCATCCAAGTGTGTAGAGGTCGGTGGGTAAACCTCAATAAACCTTGGGTTATACCCCTCGGTTAATTTGTTTATGAGTCGCCTATAGCACAATGCCTAAAGACAAAAGTCTTTAATTAGTACGTCCTACCCGTCAATCACGACGGGTAGGACGTACTGATTAAAGACTAATAAGGCTATAAGGCACTGATATAAGGAGCAGAAACACTCACGGTTCGACTATTCCACCAAATTTAAGTTGCTCAGTGAGCTATAGAGAGAACTATGCTCGTTGTTTCTTTGCGGGATTGAATCCGAAACGAAATTTGCCATAGAACTAAAGTGATCGACATAGGTCCATAACCTATGTCCATTGGACATAGGTTAGAAAGCTGAAGTGGCAGTGGGCGGGTCATATCTGCCGCAGGACTAATAATTGTTGGGGTAGACTTGTTCTAGAGTGGAGACCGCGAATCGGCAACGGTAGCGTAGGATGCCCTGTGACCAGGTGGAGCAACGACATCCGCAAAGCGGTGGGCAAGTGACTGGAAAAGAAGAACCGAAGATCGGGCTAAGTGGCGTGTCTTGGGAGTGCTATATCCAGTAGTGGACTGACTGACCGGTTGATCATGATGATGAAGAAATAATCCTGCTCTTCAACTACCACCATTAACCATTCTTACCGAGACGGGCATTTGCTGTGTTCGTGAATCCTGCGTGTTATATCCGGTGACTGCTGGGTGCTGTTGGTACATGCCGGCGGATCGGGAGCCAGCCAGGGCAGGCGCCAGAGGATCCTTGCCCTGACCCTGCCCACTGACGCCTGATGTAAGGGCCTGCCCGTTCCTGCCAATGTATATCTTTATTAGCTTGTGTTTAGCTGGAGAGGGTATTGCCTGGTTAAGCATCCTTGCTCATAGTGACCTGTACTCTATTCGAAGCCTAACGCTGTCGATACATACCTAGCGCGGACGGTTTGAAACGCTTTGTAATACGTAAATAATGCAGCCTTGACGAGTCTTACTCCTATATTATTACTAGGAAATTCGCATTGTTTAATGCGGTACACGGAGCCACGCACGCTCTTTTGTAAAGTGTGGTGAGCAGATGTAGAAAGCTTTTTGTAATTGACAACTCCAATAATCTTTAGCTTAGTCTGCAACTTTTTGTAGTAATTAAGGGTGATAAAATGGAATTGTTATTTTAACAAAGGCAGACTGTTCATAAACTATTTTCAGGGCTGCGTTTATATAAAGGAGGTAAAATGCAACGTATTGCGATGTCTGAAAGCGTTTAGGATCTGCGATTGGAGGTGAGGCGTTGCGTCGCAAGCGGAGGCGCTTGAACTTAAGAGCGTACGCGGGGTGCAATTCCTCCCTGAAAAATGCTACTAGTGCAAAATTTGTTTCTAGAAAAAAATCAAGGTCTGTTGTTGCTATGCCCCAATCATTTGCTTTTTTTGACCAACCAATTGCTAATAGAACTAATGACCCTTCAAAAATCTTAAGGAGATAAAAACGCTTAAATTACTTTTTGCGATTGGCGCATAGCTACAGCAGACCTTGATTTTCTGTAGAAACAAATTTTGCTCTAGAAGCTTTTTCCAGGGAGGAAACGGGAATATGTTTGTATCAAATACTGCACCCCACGTTCCCTCTTAAAGACGCGCTTTTCCCTGACCGCACATTAACTAATATCGCCACAACCCTTATCAGGCTTATTTCACAATCCAAAATTTCGTCGTACCGATGGGATTCAAACCCGCGCCTCCTGGGAAACATGCCCTGGCGCTCTAACCATTTAAGCCGCAGTACGATCCTGTCAATACGACGAAACTAATAGATTGCATTTTAACCAATTATGCATTGGTGGTGCCATCTAATGGAAAATAATAAATCATTACAGCTTTCAGATCCGACGAGAGATGCTTCCTATCTATGTACATTATCAGCCTATTTTATTAAAATTAAATATACAAATCTATTATATTATTGAATGCCCGATGTGGGTTAACTGACGGGTCTCAGAGGCAATGATAACTAGCCTAATGTAAATTAAGTCAGTAATTTAATAAATTATTTTGATTCTACATAAAACTGATGCTGCCTGATTTTTAGTAGAATTCTTCAATTATATGCCTCTCAACTATTTGGTGATAATAGGAGCCTATGCTATGCTGCTCGTAAATGAGGTTTTACAATCGAGGTTGCACTAAATCTCTCTCTACATATTATATCTGTAATCTCTCATTTGTTGATATACCCTGTTCCTTAAGAGCGGTACACACAGCTTCTGTGGGTGGACAGACTATTCTGAGAATTGGCGAATATTCCTACATTGTATACTATAATATAGGTATGTACTTATTATCTCTATATTATTGTAGAAGTTATTAGTTGAAATACACAATGATAATTCAATGAGTCACCAAATAGGTACACGTCAATAAAAGCGACAGGGAAAAACCCCAACAAGGCATGCGTAATTTTGTTTGTCTTGTGCCTTAACAGTTATACCATAGATAAATTTAAAAAACTTTTCATATTAATTTATCAATGGTTATACAAAAAATAATAGCAAACCAACTTTTTTAAATTCAACTGTTTTATGTATTTTCACACATAAAAATGTTCAATATTTATGCTATATATTTACTAGGTATACTGCAGTATAATCTCCGGCAGATACATTTACAATAGTTGACGATAATAATAAATTTATGTTAAATGCCCAACACCAGAAGCACCCATTTGTTTACAGATGTCAGACATGAAGTCTAGCGCAAACACTAAACCAACATTCACAGGTGCAGGAACGCTGACATGGGCATACCCGAGGAGTTTGACAATTAACAAGTCTCCTGAGTTCAGGGTATGTCCAAGCCCAGTTCATGCTTAGCAGTAACTCCACAACAGGTCAGGACACTTGCCTAGAATTACTATTGGCCTTTTGTGAGCAGTGGCCATTCTCTGTAGTTTTGAGTCTCGTTCTAAGTTCGGGAGACGTTCCATTCTCAGCAGGTGCTGTGACTGCTGCTCTCCCTACTCTCGCTGAAGATCGTGTTTTAACCATTGTTGACGAGCGACCATGTCATGTCAACTGAAATTCAGGAGTCCAAAAGTGGACAAACTATAAGTCAACTGTTACAACCGTTTTTCTGGAAAATTTCTTCGACGAAGCGAACAAAACGGCAACTTGGAGCCTCCTTATTTCTCTTACACGGCTAGTTGAGGGCAAGGGACACTAACTAGTACATCTGCAATTGAATAATTATCCATTTTAGTCGTCAATGGTTAAAACAAGTCTTACAGCTTTTATAATATAAACTAGTTAAAATAATAGGTCCTTTGATGTTTAAGAGTAAATGTTGGTGGTCCTTTTATATAATAATTTGTCAAATTATTCCACTGCAGCTGTGAATTGGTATCGCTAGGGAGAGAAAGTACATTAACAGAATTTAATCAACATTTGGCAGATTTTTTTCGAGATGCAAGATTTCCGTCAGAGAAATAAGGGGACAGTCCTGTCAAGGAAATTTTCCAGAATATTATTCATGTTTAATATAAACAATATTTAAAGTTATAAATATATTTACATATTACATAAAGCTATTTTTTACTTTTTTTTACCACTAACAGGATCACACTTTGTCTTGCATTGGTATAATTTTTTACAAAATATGATAGGAATGTATGCAATGCTCCATAGCTACGAATTGAAACTATGTATTAAATGTTGAATTTAAAAGGGATTTCAAACCAAGGTGCGTTGTTGTAAGAATGGTGTTCAAACACCATTGCTGCAAAGATCTACTATCTACAAAAATACATGTTTTCTAATGATAAAAGTGTACCAATAATTTTATTCACCGACTAAATGATAAAACATTTTTTTAGAGATTATGAACATTTTATGGGGTACCTAGGAAAGGTAATAATACTATATATTATCATAAATAGAAAGTATTTTAAGGTACCTAGGAGTGAGGTATGTCTCGCTAACGCAGTTTTGCTCGTGTAAACTAGCTTGTCAACTAAAATTAATTTCTGTTTTCAGCGTTAGTTACTTGAAAGAAATTTGTAAATTGTGCATGAGCTGGAACAGTTGTATAAATTCATTTATGAAAATCGATAGTGCTAGAGCGAACACAACACTGGCCTTACACGCGTTATTATTGTTTGTTTATATCGTGTGTAACCTGTAGATAAATGAAATAGCTCCAAATAAGTATTCTACAAACTTGAGGGTCGAGTCTACGCCGGAAAATGAAACCACGTTACTAAAATAAAGGGCTGAAAAGTTACATTCAGATTAAAAAAAACTCCGGCTTCGATCAATTATAACTCATAATGCATCTTCATAAGAAATTATTAAACCAACAGCCTTTATTGATAATAGGCTCAAATTTATCGTATTTGTTCGAAAATAAATCCAAATATGAAAACGTATACAAAACGCTAAACAATATGGTTGTCAAATATACAAATCGAAGGACACTTACCATGATATCCCGTTCCCGTAATCGTAATATCTACCACTCATGATAACGTGTTAAAAAACAGTCTAAATTAATTTGTGTCCTTAAAATTACACTATTTTTGAAATAACACACAATGCCATTGCTTGACGCTACTGGCAGACGGCAGTAGGCGGCAGCCACATTGGACATAGACAAACTGACAAAATAGACAAATTAATAACGCACCCTATCTTCTTGGTATTCATTTAAATTTACTTTTTATATCATAAACATCTTTAAAAATAATTATAGTTGCGTAGATTTATGTAATATACATTTTGCCGTAAAAGCATAATATATTAGTACAAATAAATCAATTTACACTAGTAAATATAAAGCTGCGCTTAAACTGGGCTTTAAATGCATTAACATAGGTCATAGACAACTCTTATTAAACGTCATTTCCAGTTCCTAATTTATTGTGCTGTTCTTAATGTTTAGTGATGTATCATTATTGCCATCACAGACCGAGGTCTGTGATTGATTGCCATGCGTTTAGAGGCATAAGGTACTATAGAGATCATCTATTCATAATTTTATATAAAGTCTGATCCTATAATTATTTTTGTTTTCTTCTCACAGATATCGAAGTTGACTCTTCCTTATGAAAGGTGGATAACGGATGCAATAGGATACTTACTCGTACATAGAATATATTAATTGAAGATGGGTGAATCAGAACATGGGACGCAAGTAAGGTAATTTTGAATAAACCTCATTAAGTTAAATCAAATTTTAATTACAAGTATAAGGATTTTGCGTGCACCAATAGGACCATATTGGTGGACAACGAACACCTCTTAAAGCTAGCCTGTTGCGATGTCGGTCCAAACGAGCGTGCACACTGTGCGTAGCTGCTTCTGCAGGGTCTGCCCACAGCCGCTCAGCGAGAGCCGCCGCTCGTGGCCAAACACGGGCGTCCACGCCTCCCTCGCCCACTGTCCACGACCACAACGTCGCCTCACCACCTTCAATGTACCCCATGCCTTTCTTTATCCAGGGACGATGCTCGTAAAACTTCTGCCACGAATTGTAAGACGCTCTGCCTCTATACTTGTACCAAGCTCCGTAACCACTGTTCAAGTCCCACACATCTTCATGAGATACGATCGTACGAACTCCGTTGCTGATCTTAGCCCATGTAGCATTACGTAACTGCAACCCCACTATCTGGCTCAAGTCAGATAAATCACTTTTGAGATTCTCGCATAAATGCGACGACCAGAAGAGTGTGATATTAGGCAGTTTTCCATTGACGTATTCGATGCTATTCAAAAGGGATCTCGTGAAATCTTGCCACACCACCATTATATCGGAACCGTTGAAATATTTTTGCCAACATGTTTCAGAGACGTCATCACCACCGAGGTGAAAAATATCCCGCACTTCCGTTAGCTGCATAATTTCTGCGTAGATTATCTGCAAGATTTCTAAAACGTGCGGATTGAGTGGATTGAGCTGGCCGCACGGAGGATGGTCGCAGTACAAGTTCCAATGTTCACCGTCCATGCACTGTACGAGGTCGTCGAAACCATCTTGTCCCCAATTCCAGGCGTGGCCCACATGTGCTGGCACATCTATTTCTATAATAACGCGTATGCCTCGCAAACGAGCCCTGTGCACCAGTTTCTTCACTTGATCAGTAGTGTAGAACTCAGATGGGCCATTCACTCCATACCACGTTAGCTCGGCAGCGCTATCGAATCTTATGGAAAACGCTTGGGAGTCACTAGCGTGCCAATGTAAGGTGTTCAGTTTTGACGCAGCCATACCGTCAACAACTCTCAGTAGATCCACGAAAGGGATGTGGTTTCGCGCCGTATCAATCATTAATCCTCGATATCCAAACTTAGGTTTATCTTTGATCAGAGCTTCTTCGATTATCAGCAAAGATTCTAAGTAGTAGTCGAACCAAATAAGTTGCGATAAACTTTCCAAAGCATGTCTGGCTCCGCAAAACGAAGACGCCATGATGTTAGCCACAAGAGACATCACAGTAGAATTCGTAGGTTCTACGGATAAAGTGTAGCCTTCATCTGTATCGATGCGGAGATTTGGATCTCCGAAATCGTTTACTTTAAAACGAACGGTGATTCTATGCACATTTTTATCGCCGTTACTTTTGACTTCAGCCTGTCGCAAGTCTTGCATGAATAAATGAAAGGCATCTTTTATGTATTCTTCTATGGTGTTTGTGGAAGAGTGTATCTCAACATTAAACATGTCTGATCGCACGTGAACAGCTGTCGAGGCCAGCCTCACTTTTCCAGTCGGTTTGGGCCATATCAGTCCAGTGGAACAGAGCATATTGCATGTTTCAAGCGACTGCAGCTTTCCTGAGTTTTGAGTTGGTTTTACCGGTACGCATTTCTCGTCTTCGCATTCCCAACTCCATAGAGGTTGTTTGGAACTGAGAAAAAGAATACAAATGGCTTGGTAAATCACATCACAATTTTATGCTTAATTTTAGTTAGCGGACTTCCAACCATTTTCACTTACGGAAGAGAATCTGATTCACCTAAGATGGAAATGACGCTAAGTAGCAGTATTGATACATTTTCGTGTAGCTGCTGCATCTTGTAGCAGCATCACTGAACATTTTTTAAAGCTGCATGACAGAGAGGTTAAAAAGTCTAATTTTAGTAATTTACAATACAAAATTCGATTTCAGAAACATTTTTTAATTAGTTTTACTGACAATGACAGACAATTAATTTAGACTTCATCAAGAGGCGTAGACAGAGAAATGCTCTACGCAATAAGGCCAAAAAACAAAGCCAAAATCAATCATTAATAATTTTGCCAATGTCTCCGAACTGTCCCATCAGCACATTTTGGCGCCAAAATTGATCAGGCGAATTCAAAAGAAAGGAGCCTCCTCCTTTCTCAATTCGCCTGATTTTTTTAAAAATGTTTGTTACCTCAGAACTCCGTAATTTCTTAACCGATTTGGAAATTTCTTTTTTTTTTCAAGTAAGTATGCTTCCCGTATAGTCCCATTGTAATTTTATCGAGATCTCATAAGTATCTTCAGACATACGGAGATTAAAACCTGTTAAATGACTAGCGCGGCATTTAAAGTCCGTTTTTTCCGTTTTGTAAGCGATCTTAAATTATTTTTAGGTTCAGGAATCAGGATACAAAACAACCAGAAACCTCGTCCAAACGTAATTTCAAGCGACGGTTCTTATGGCCGGATCCTGAGAGAGACATTCATTGAGAGTTTATATTCTGTTCAATAACGGTATAATTTAGTAGATAAACTCTCAATAAATGTACCTCAGAAACCGACCATAAAAGGTATAAAATATCTAAAAACCGAATTGAAATTCCGAGTTACGCGCGAAGTGTATATTATATATAGTGCGAGTGATAATGATGGGTCGAGGATGGCGAACACGCTAGGCCGGAATCTAGAATGGAATGACTCCCGAGTGCTGTGCTGCCGGAACACCGTAAGGTTATGGCGGCAGATTTTTTCTTTGATAGTGGTAAGCTGCTTTTTGGAAGCAAGTCAGGCAGAACATCGATTTAATTATCCCACTACCTATGTACGAACACCCATGATTCATGAATGCACATAGAATCTTGAGAAAATCAATTGGTATGTAGCTAGGTTATAACCAGCGACAGTCGGATTAGAAGTCAAGGTAACTATCCTTTACGCTAACAGGCCGTCCAATATTATGTATCGATTTCACCCGTGCGAAGCCGGGGCGGGCTGCTGGTTTAAAATATAACATGACGCTAACGTCATTTCCGCTCCCTTCGGACCGTGACGCTACGTCACTTCCGTCTACCCCAGTGTGCCTAAAGAAGATTCACTTTAAAAAACTGGCCAATTCCAAGTCAGACTCGCACTCGTAGGGTTCCGTAACACAGTAAAGTATTCTATAACTATGATTTTTCGCAACTACAAAATTAACTTTGTTTTTCATAGAGTCTGTGTGAAAAACAAAGTTATATTTGCGGTCACTACATCTCAAAAGCTGCTGGCTGTATCTTGTTC
The DNA here is from genome assembly GCA_954871355.1 of Cabera pusaria. Classification (NCBI taxonomy): domain Eukaryota; kingdom Metazoa; phylum Arthropoda; class Insecta; order Lepidoptera; family Geometridae; genus Cabera; species Cabera pusaria. Next base: position 18,071,304 of record OX940902.1, read on the forward strand.
AAACCAATTTTCGTTGAAAGTTTTTCTAGATTTTTCACTCGCTTACTTTAAAAGTTAGAGGGGGGGACACGATGAGGCCCGGTTTGAGGGCCCGGTGGCGTAATCGGGAGAACGGTCGGCTTTGATGCCGTGGTACCGAGTTCAAACCGCCGTGCACCAATGGATTTTTCCTGCGAAAAATGTATATGCGCTTTTCACAGTGGCCCTCCGGTGAAGGAAAACATCGTTAAGAAACCAACAACCCCCGCATGGTGGTAGGACACTATCTAGTGTCCGCCTGGCCAGCTACCATCCTCAAGTTAGAAAATCTGTCACCAAACATCTAAATGTGTTCCGGCAGCCATCCTTGAGAGCCAGTTCCCATTTTAGGCCTAGCGTCCTAACCATCTTCGACCGCATCATCACTTACTAACAGGTAAGATAGTGGTCAAACCCTAGCCTATAGAGAATTAAAAAAAAAGACATTTTACCACTTTAGACGCGCATATAGGTTTAGGTACACACACGTATAGGTTTGAAGAAAAAAAAAATTTTTTAGTTCCATGTATGGGATGCCCGGGCCCATTAAACTTTTAACTTTTTTATTTTTGTATAAACATCGGAAAGCGGTTCACAAAACACATCTACCTACCTAGTTTCAATTCTGTAGTCCTAATAGCTTCGGAATAAAATGGCTGTGACATACGGACGGACAGACAGACAGACATGACGAATCTATAAGGGTTCCGTTTTTTGCCATTCGGCTACGGAATCCTAAAAATCGGTGGTGACCAGACGGTCAAGAAAGTGTTCTTATAAGGGTATTTTTTACCTATTGAGGTACGGAACCCTAAACACGACTTCAAATTCATTTTATCTCTATGGAGATACTCATCAGATCTCCATGAATTTACAATGGGACCACACGGGAAGTATACCCTCTCAAACAAACAAAGAATGTATCAAGTCCAATTAGAATATAAATACTACGTAAGAATCATATCAATACTAATTACTACGTAACAATCATAATCATAAGCGCGGCGTGGTACGGCGCGCTGTAGGTGGGGAAATATGCCTAAGAGTTTGACCTGAACGGGCAGACACGTGAGGGCAGACAATCATAAAGTATTTATACGTATGTCTTATTTGTAAAATAATTAACCTAAATAATTAAAAATGCTGTTCAAAGAAACTATTCCACGCGGACGAAGTCGCGGGCACAGCTAGTAAATAATAACCGTATCACAGATATAATAGATCAACAGATAGAATAGTTACTACGTAAGCCGTATATTCGTATCACATATTCATGGCACGCGGATCCTACGCAACGTTGGCCTTTGCTATAATATGCCTAATGCCTAATACGCCTACGCGAAATACAGTCCTGTCCTGCCTATAGACCATTATAATGATGTGGCCGTATTTCCGCCTACTCCTAGGCCTACAAGGCACTGTCCTAGGGGCCCAGCATCCAAGGGGCCCTGCCCACCCGGTTACTGAGCGTCGGGATGTAAGGGGGAGGAGCCTCAAATCTAAAGTGCCCCGGGGCCCTAGATCTTTAAATCCTGCCGTATAGGGCTTTAAATGAGCAGTCGAACATATAGAAATAAAACCAACAATTATAGAGAATATCATTTTTATTTCCTACTAGACATCCAGTAATCATTATCTTAAATAACGTCCGGATCGTTTGGCGATTTACTAGACTTAACTCTTATATAAATGAGATTGCCGCAAAGTACAATACCGACCACCCAAGACAACATACCTATAATTATAATCAAAATATTCTTGATGAAGTATACATTGTACTTCCCGTAAGGACCAGGGTATAAGAGGCAAACTTCCATCACAGCTGGGAATATCAGGGCAACCATCGTCGTGCAGAGATTGCCGACAAAAGCTACGAATGGTCCTTGGAATGGCGCTAGGTAGCTTATTAAAACTGAAACAAATTTTTAGCGTAAGAAATCGTTTAAGGTTTATTTTTGAGCCGCCAGCATGTATGTGATGCTGACGAGCTGATATGACTATTCTTTTTCAGTTTAGCTTAGTTCCTACCAACCAGTGACGGATTAAACAAGCGCGGGACCCGTAGAAATTCTTTCAAAGCCCTTGATCAACTATGGATTCTTATTCTTGAGTTTAAAGTGTTAAAAAACAATTTATATACTCAATACGTTTATTTGCCATCTATAGGTTAAAATGTTGTGGGAAATTAATAGTGTGGGTTTAAACATATGCGGGGCCCCTTATTGCGCGGGGCCCGTAGCTCTTGTTGCTACCTGGTTAATCCGGCACTGCTACCAACTTTTATTGAATCAGTTTGGGCGATATCAGTCTGTAAATTAATAGGGCTGTGAAAGATGGACATCGAATAACCCAACACGTGAGTGTCTTTTGACTTTCGAGTATAATTGTTGTCATTAAATATATGTAATTTAAACATTAGTACCTACATATTAAGGGATTTAGGGTCTTATCATCAGCCTACGTAGTTCACTCAAAGCTGGTAAATGGACTATTGTAGACACGCGCCACTAAAGCACGATCCTCGGCTACTGTCGTCCAGCTCTTATCTTTATAATCAACCACCTTCGAATATCTCTATCATCACTCCACCTAATCTTAGATCTATCCTACATTGAGTCCAAGACCCAGTTGACTTCAAAAAAGCTCGGTATTCTGGCTTAGTTGAGACAGTGCTTCACACCAGGATAGCTGCTCAATTAATAAATATTAAGTACAAGTCCGATTGTGCAAGGAGTATTGTTCTCACCTCTGGGATGGCTCAGCCAAATACCAGCTGGAGGCGCTGAAAGTAATTGCGAGGAGAGCTAAAGTGGTAAAATGTGTGTTGAGCCGCCCGTGGTAACTTTTAAAGTAAGGGAGTTAAAAATCCTAAAAAAAAAAATCTGCTGCAAGTAGATCTCAATAAACACTTTCAACGAAAATTGGTTTGAAGCAGTTTTTGAGATATAGCAACCGCAAATATTACTTTGTTTATCATACTTACAAACACTATGAAAAACAAAGTAAATTTTTTGCTGGTGAAAAATTTGTTATAAAATACTATACTGTGTGACGGTACCCTACGAATGCGAGTCCGACTTGCACTTGGCCAGTTTATTATCGTATGCATTTCGTAGAGTATGGCATTCAATTGCACGAAATAATAGTACCTACTGCCCCACCATCTTATTTGTTCTATCGGACAACCACGCTTACCGATGTGCGCCATCGCTTTATGGTGGATGTTCCATTCCATCTACCCACACAAAAGGTTTAACTTTTTTTTATATCTGATATATCGGCTAGAGTTTGACCACAATCTCGCCTGGTGGTAAGCGAAGATGTGGTCGAATATGGTGAACACGCTAGGCCTAGAATACTCTGAAGTTGAAGGGCTGTGTCCTGCCGGAACACTGTAACGTGGTTGATTTTTTACTCGATGATGGTAAGCTATTTTTTGGTAGCAAGTCAGTCGGAACATCGATACAATGCTTCTACAACCTGTCAAGTCTATCAAGCCATATAATTTTACGCCAAGGGGCTGTCATCATTTACCATACGTACTGCCAAGGAATGGAATTTCGTCAGTAGCTGTGGTTCCCGTTAACCTGGGAGCATATTATCCTATCCGTTCTGTGCCGGGAGTCTTCAAATCGCGAGTGAAAAGGTATCTTCCAGGTAAGCGGGCTACATTATCGATCGCATCGTCGTCACTCTAGACCAGGGGTGGAAGTCTCTACATTGATAGCGATGCGTCCTGTCATCGCAAACGTCTTATAAAAAGAGATGCAGCTAGACAGTTTGTATTTGCATCTCTTTTCTTAACGACGATTATCGGTCGCAATTCATCGCTATTCATGTAGAGACTACCGGGCCAGGTAAGATAGTGGTCAAACTCTTGCCTATTTGGGATCCCAGAAAACATCCAATTGCCTGTTACCATTCACGCTAACGCAAGTTTATAATGTATGGAATGACATTTATGTTTCCGCTACAAAAATGTCATTCCCATACATTTTGAACTTGCGTTAGCGTGAATGGAAACAGGAAACTGTCTAGGGGCCCTGGTATGAAAAAGAAATATCCACACGCTTACTCGAAACGTCTACGACGATTATATATTAAAATAATAATAAAGTACGTCAATTACTACATTCGCCAACTGGAGTTAAATTGATAAGATAGTCTGAAAGCTTATTTATTAACCGACTTCAAAAAAAGGATATTTCTCAATTCGACCGTATATGTATATAATATATATTTTTTATCTTTGTTTACGGATAACGTCGTTGTTTATAAACCGATTTTGATTATTCTTATTTTTGTTGGAAAGGAGATATCTCAAAAGTAGTACCATAGTAATTTCATCGAGACCTGATTAGTATCTCCAGAGATATTGAGATAAACACCTCAAACTTGGTACTGAAAATTAATAGCGCGGCATTTGAAGTCGGTTGTTTTCGGTTGTTTTTTTTAAACGATCTTATTAAGTACTAACATGTTATAGACACAAACAAAGGTCTGGCTATCCATTGCACTACCTCCAAAGTCTTTGGAGTCGGTTCAATCACCATTTTGCTGAACTTTACCACTTCTACAATGATTGAAATAGCTGGATGGCATTGCACCGGGTATGCTAATGCTACGGCTATTAAATATAATGTTATCGATGTTAAGGCTAACCTGAAAAAGAGCATTTAAATTAATTACATATAATTTTACCGAGGGTTCATTGGTGCAATGCGAGAATCAGCTTCTTCAGCTTTGACGCCAGAGGGTACGAATCCCGTCGAGCAACAATGTATTTTTCTATGAAAAATGTATGAGCGCATTTCAAAGTGGCCATCTGGTGAAGGTAACCATCATTAAGAAACCTCTCTAGTGTCCGCCTGGCTAGATACCACCCTAAAGTTGGAAAACCTGCGTCTGTTTTTAGTATGCCACTACCCTAGACCGCATAGTCACTTAACAACAGGTGAGATAGTGGTCAGGCTTATAAAAAAATAATACATCACACATTAACATTTAGGTACTTACTCTACATGAATTATTTAAATGAAAATAACCCCTTCAGAATATCACGTGTGGTATTGACATCGTTAATTATCATCAATAGCTCGTGTCTAAGCCAGTGTCAGTCCACTGCTGGAATAAGGCCTCTTCTATAGAACGAGAGCCCACGACTAAAACCATGTCGTATTGTTTTACGCCAAAATCCTAAATATTGTTAGATAAGATAAGTCTGCTGAACCCAACATAGCGGGCCGTAATGCACGCAGTGAGCGTGCAATAAAAACCATACGGTTTAAGAACCGTTTAGGGCCGATAGTGGGTAGATGGGCTGATTGGCAGTGAACGTGATGATGTAAAGTCTTTACGTCATTACGTTCACTGCCGGTCACCCACTTTTTCCACGTGACTACGGAGGACCACAGCTCAAGCTAACCCTTTCCGGTCATGCCATCTCGTTCTGTCGCAAAGAATTACTATTTGACGCAAGCGAAAGAAAATACCTAAATGGGTAGCTGGAATTGTGGCCCGCTGTATCAGCTTGCATTTGGTCAGGTCCATAAGTAGCACAATTATTCGAAGTTAAGTTAAAAATCGGAAACACCCACAAATTTGGTTGTTTATCGGGTTTAAAACCCAAATACCCAAAACACCCGGTTTTTACCCACCTAGGCTTAAGCCCGAGTGTGTGGATTGCCCATTTATACCTAAAGAGGATGCCGAAGCTATCAAACTGAAACTGCAGGACTTTTATAATAAATGGAAACTGGGGTAGCGTTTAGAATTGTTAGAAGATACGGTTTAGTTTTTTTTATGATACATAAGGTAATATAACAAGACAAGCACGATCATGACAAGATGATTAAACCCTTGTGACAGGGCCTATGTATATAGTATACTTAGAAATAAGGACACTTGTATGTGGTTTGCATTAATAAATAAATACATGATAACGTCTACCTATAACATATACAAATAATTTAAGAGCGTTTAAAAAACTTAAAGAAACGACTTCAAACATAGCCCTAGTCAAAGTAGCCAGCAGCAGTAAGTAGCATGTCATCGAGGCATATAAATGCATCGTTATACAAATGTTGATATCACAGAAATATTAATAATAAGGTTATTATTAATATTTCTGTGGTTGATATATATATATAAATATATATATATATACAAAGATTCCGACAAATTAAGAATTTCCCCCGTTTTTAGTGAAGTCGGTTAGAGAGGTATCAGGCAGGCTTCTAACTAACTGTCTAACTACGAGTACTACTCGTAACTGTCAAATCTTTGATTAATCAAAAATTACAATCATCAATAGTAATTTCCACGGAGGATAGAATAGGTAATTTCCTAGAACGCAGAAGTCAAAATGATTAAATAGGACTAAATAAAAATACCCACGTATCATCGTGAGGCAACGATCTAAGTATGTTTTCATCCATCGTTCCCAGTGACCAGTAGCCCATAATTCCGAGGATCGTGGCAGTGACAGCTGGGCACATCATACCCACACTGATTGCTCCTAGAGGACCTGTCATTATCTTGGGGTTCGATAGGGCTTTGTCTACCGCAAGGACCTGGACAAAATGGGCCATACATTCAGTATGTATTTATCGTACATTAGATGAGCACAGTTTCCTAATTCATTCAGCTAAAATCTAGGTTACATTAAACAAACAAAAAATAAACAAAATTAACAAAAACATAATCAGCTTTGTTATTTTTCAAATATAGTAATTAGAAAATAAACTGGCCTAGTGCGAGTTGGACTCACGCACCAGGGTCCCGTACAAAATTGACAAATTAGCTCAGGGATTATTTTACAACCTTTATGTATCGACGTGCCATTTTTTGTAAAGAAATGTTTAATGAGGTCATATACGTGCCATCAAATAATGTTGACTTTGTGATTATTGGGAAATAATAATAATAAATACTATTGACTCAAAATCTTTATTTACTACAAAAAAAAATATACATTTTACAACGTCTCAATAATACGCGTAATTTAAATTAAAGTAATAATAGTGACTTCTATTGTTGCAGATTAGATGACAAATAGCTTAGGCGTAGGATCACCCGCGTTCGCTCGTCATGTAGATAGATACTTAGAGATAGATACGATAGTGACGTGGAGCAACGTGCCCGAAATATTGTGTCGCGTGCCATCAACGGCACGCGTGCCATTGGTTGGCCATCCCTGAACTAGGTTAACACGTCTACGCCAAAATGAGTCATATGACTCAATCCGGTAATATCACGGAAACGCGGAAGTTATCATATTGCTCGAGCAATAACGAAAATTCATCTTTTAAAAAAATCTCGGCACACAATAAAGGACAAACTTAACTTTACTATTCGTTCCACAGACACGGTTATTGCACTTACAGCAAATAATAAGTGTGGAATAATAAATTTTCTAGATTTTGTTAATGCACAGCATATTTACAGTTTTCAGCTATTTTTTAAAATCTGCTGTAAGGGATCTTGCTTTTTGCTAAGTTTTAAGTTTATGTTATGATTCTAGGTAATCTAGGTCAACGGGAAAGTACCCTTTAGGTTTTGATTCACTTATAAAATACCAAATATGCGAAAATAAACGGCCATATCTTTTGATCACGTGTTTTCACGTTTTCAAAGCTTTACGAGTAATTAACTCTACAACTCTTATGTCACCAATCGTTTGCCGAGGTCTAGTGCTGCCGTGCTCGACTGCATCACTTACCAACAGGTAAGATAGTAATGTGAACGTACCGGCTGTTGTTCGCGTGTATTTACTTCGGATATGCTCGGACCAGGTTTCAACCTAATACGTAGGTCATCTTCTGGGAGCGGCTAGGATTGCGGCGAACAACAGCCGGTACGTTCACATTAAAATGAATAATTGTCGCGAAAACTTTCAAGGTAAGGTAGTGTTCAAACGCTAGCCTATATGATAAAACAATATACTAACCACTCCAACTGCGCTCGAATTGAACAGAAAACTACCAAATGCAAACGATACACATAATATGTCAGCAGCGCTGTAAACGACGTCTTTTACTCTCTCCACAGATACCGTGAAGTAGAATACTAAGATTATGCCGATGAGGTTCATGAAATTACCTGTAAAATAGAACGGGTCAAGTTCGTGTTGGACTCGACAAGGTATACGTCTTAAATATGCATCATAATAAGCCAGTGTCAGTCCACTGCTGGATGTAGGCCTCTCCCAAGATACTCAACAGAGCCCAGTCTTCGGCTCATTGGGAGGGATATGCCCTGTGGATATGCCCTTATCGCCACGCTGGGCAGGCGGGTTGGCGATCGCAGGACGTAGCACCGGTGACGCTGCAGCCCTTTACCGTCTTTATACGTCGGCCTCTTATTACTCGTACATATATTTGGGGAAAATTACTTACTATAGATTACTCAACGTAGTTTGCATGTATAATAAACTGTTGAAGACTATAAGATCGTTAAAAAAACTAAAAGAATCGACTTCAAATGCTTCGCTATTAATTTTCAGTACCAAGTTTGAGGTGTTTATCTCCATATCTCTGGAGATACTTATCAGATTTCAATGAAATAACAATGGTATCACCCTTGGGATATCTCCTTTCCAACAAAAAAAGAATCCTCAAAATCGGTTCATAAACGACGAAGTTATCCGCGACCAAACATAAAAAAATATATATACGGTCGAATTGACAAACTTTTTTTGAAGTCGGTTAATAAACTGTTGAAGACTAAAATTATGACCTTGAATGACGTCAAATCATGTTTTTTGCTTTTGTTTACACATTGATTTTATTTAGTGTATAACAGAATATTACAGACTGTTCTAACGACTAGTGTGAGTGGGATAGAAACAAACTGTGGTGAATAAATTTGCCCTCACAGCAATGTTCTGCCTTGTAAGCTCCAGACGGATTAAAATAAAACTGGACAAGTGCGAGTCTAACTTTTTTCCCGCACACGGAGGGTCCCGAACGCCATCTAACGAATATCTAACGAACTTCTAACACCAACGTAGTGAACGTTAACACAAAGGTGTTAAAAATTAATATTATTAATAAGATAAACACGATAGCCATCTCCATCGCCATCTATGAACGATAGCCAGCGCCATCTATGAACGATTCATAGATGGCGCTATCGTAAAAAACACGTTTTTTGTTTTGAACCCTTTAATTTTTAACTTTGTTCTGTTCTTAGTATTCGTTGTTATAGCGGCAACAGAAATACATCATCTGTGAAAATTTATCCGTCTAACTGTCACGGTTCATGAGATACAGCCTGGTGACAGACGGACAGACAGACAGACAGACAGACAGCGGAGTCTCAGTAATAGGGTTCCGTTGGTACCCTTTGGGTTCGGAACCATAAAATGAAAACAGTGGAAAAGTGACAAGCTTTTGATATGGTGATACTATGGAGGGTAAATGTAGTAGGTATTGAGGTTAATAATAGTTTAAGAACACTATAATCATGAAGGGATGTAATGGAGGACAAATACCACCTCAGTGCTAAGTGCCAATCTCACCTGCCCGTTGTGCATCCTGCTGACCAACAAACGAGGCTCTAGCGACCGACAAATGGCGGTATAACCATTTCCAATTATGGCGTAGCTAAATACTACAGGCCGGTGACGGGCAGCAGCGTCACCGGTGCGAGAAGCTACGTCCTGCTATCGCCAACCCGCCTGCCCAGCGTGGCGATTAGGGCATATCCCTCCCAATGAGCCGAAGATCAGGCTCAGTGGCGTATCTTAGGAGATACCTACGTCCAGCAGTGGACTGACACTGGCTGATTATAAACACTAGAATGGCGCTATTGCAAAGTTTTCAATTATACTCACCTAATAAAGATATGTAACTGACAATCTTCAATGAATTCATGTAATATTCTAGGACCAGGTAAGGTATAATCAGGCACAATAAAGATGTCTTCATATTACTGAAATCCAGCAACTGAAAATCAAGTTTAAATTAATTATTATTTACGTTAAGATTAACATAATCCTAACATAGAAGTAGAATAAAGCTATTTGATTGGCTAAATCGCATCTAAGGTTATTAACATTAAACTGAATCAGGATCCCCAACTTCTTAATCAGGGAGGTGTAATAAGTGTAAGTCCGTAAGGGTCCCTAATTAGGGAACAAGAGAGGACCCGGTCCGCCTATATATGTGCAGTGTAATTAGGGACCGCGCTCATCCTTAATAATGGATACTGAATCAGTGTGGTGTAATACCCTTTTCACCAATGAAAGAGCTTAATTCTGTGCTAAGAGGAGATGCATTTCTTATACCGTCCTAAGATCACAGAATACTTAATAGTACTACGTACTAAGATGCCGAACTGAAATAGTATCGTATATTATTTTATAGCAGTCAGTGTGACATAAGCCCGCACTTTAAGCTTGCTACGCTTTTCCGTCAAATAGAAGATTATTGCACGGCGTGAAGTTGGCACCCGAGCGCAGCGGGGTTCCTAAACGTCGTGCAAGAATCGACTATTTAAAGTCACGGAAAAGCGTGCGTAAAGCGCAGGTTTAGGTCACACTGTGCTATAATATAATATGATGCAGACTTTATGGTGGCTGTGAATCTAAGCGCAAGCCGCCAGACGCTGCGCCCTAATAAATTCTAGGTGTTACCGAGTCGCAGAAAGGTGAGGGGGACGGACCCCGCTCTCCCCTGCACACCCGCGCGATCCCGAGAGTGTGTGTGCGTGTGTGAGTGATACCTCGTTCACGATTTTGATTGGCTGACTTTTTTTAGTTTCGAGTGGCGAGCGGAGCAAAAATGGGGTGATAGTTTTACTTTCGAGGTTTCACTGAGTCCGTGTCGACGCGTAACCCCAAACGCGCTTAGAAACGTTTGCGTTTGGACTCGCACATGAATTTTCATCTGGGAGGTTTATGGGAGGTTGAAGTCCATAACAAAAGACCTGTTTTTAAATATAATTACTCACGTACGTACATCTCTTAAGCTATCTGCAGTAAAATCCACGAACACTGTACATATTCCGATTTGACTCATCAGCATAAAAACTGCAATTATTGTACTGAAAATAAATTACTAAGTACATGAAAAGATTAAAAATTTTACAATTTATAAGTGCAGTCATACGACAAACGCTCGTAGAGCGCTACACATACGAGGATCGGCTACGAACTACAAAGCTGCGTAGCCACGATTACTGTGGCGTAGCTCTAGTTTCGCGTAACTTGCTACGAAATGCTACGCAACGCAATTAACAGCATGGTACCGTACTGAAGCTTTTTATCTTTCCAATCCAAAGAGGTATTTATGTAACACACGTGACACGCTAAACTTATAAAGATACTACTCTATTTGCGTCAGGAGTCAAAATGCATATTTTACTAGATAGACCCTGACACAGCTAACCAATGCGACAACGACGCGGTGTCTACTACACGTAGAAGATGGTGTACCGAGTTTGAAGCTCTCAGCCAGCCAATACTGGTCCACATTAGCACAAGATAGAGAAGCGCGGAAGTCAAGGGAGGAGGACTTTCTCGATAAATGGGGACATACTTGACTATACATTCATATTTCATACATACATAAAATCACGGCTATTTCCCGTGGCGGTAGGCAGACATTACATACGGCTATTAATAATAATAAATAAAAATATTTTCTAAATTTAAGCTAAAATAATTTAAGCTCGTTTACAAAACAAAAAAAATAACAAACAACCTGGCCAACTGTTAGTCGGACTCGCACTCGTAGGTTTCCGTACTACACTACAGTATTTTATAAGATCGCATTTAATAAACATTTTATTTCTTTTAACGCCATCTAACGTTTAACAAAGGTGTTAGGGATCGACATTACAATATACTCGTAACGCCATCTATGGGACGTTTACCTAACTAAGCGTTCATAGATGGCGTGAAATGCCGAAAAAACACGTTTCTTGTGTGGGGATCTTGTGGGGGGACACTATTATTTTTAACTTTATTCTGTTTTTAGTATTTGTTGTTATAGCGGCAACAGAAATACATCATCTGTGAAAATTTCAACTGTCTAACTATCACGGTTCATGAGATACAGCCTGGTGACAGACGGACAGACATACAGACAGAAAGACAGACAGACAGACAGACAGACGGACAGCGGAGTCTTAGTAATAGGGTCCCGTTTTACCCTTTGGGTACGGAACCCTAAAAACCAAAATGTCATCCATGTATGTTAGTACATATTTTTGTTTCTATTGATTTTTCTTAAAAGCGCTGAATCAATTTCGATAAAATATATGCGGAACCACCTCTGTAGTATGACCTACCACTCAAAAAAAGAATCATCAAAATCAATTCATAATTGGCGGAGTAATCGTAGAACAAACATAAAAAAAACATACAACTGAATTAAAAACCTACTCCTATTTGGAAGTTGGTTAAAAATAATATAAATGTTACATTTATTAAATTTAAAAGTTAAATTATATTGGTACTAACGGCCCAGCGTTCCCGATGCAGTGAACACATGGAGGTCCGTGCAGCAAACACATACGGAACCCATATCTGAACGAAATGAACGGGATTCCAAGTCGACTTGATACTTCATTTAAACTTTTTAACTGGAAATATTGCAAAAAATATTTAAACAAAATTCAAAATAATTGTATAATTTAAGATCGTTTAAAAACTAAAAGATATAAATAGAATATCTCCTCTGTTTGTAACTGATGATGTGGTTGAAGATGGTATCACGCTAGGCCTAGAATGGAAACTGGCTCTCAAGGAAAGCAGCCGGAACTATGCGACAGATTTTCTAACTTGATTTGTATTACCACTTACCAGCGACAAATGTGAATGTATAACCAACAACACAGTAAGGATAGACATGATGGGTCCCACGATGATACCAGCCCAGCTAATGGCGAGTGGGAAGCCCAGCATCCCCGCTCCGAACCCCGTCCGAAGCAGCATGAAGTATGCCATATATTTCCTAAGATAGAAAAAATATTGTATAACTAGCTGACCCGGCGAACTTCGTACCGCGAATATAAATAAACTGTCCAAGTGCGAGTCAGACTTGCACGCAGGGTTCCGATTAAACAATATTTGCCGGAAATATACGTTTCTTGTATGGGGACCCCCTATAATTTTTAATTTAATTTAGTTTTTATTATTTGATCTTGCAGCCATTTCAATACACACCATAAGTAAATTTCAAGTTAGTATCTATTAAGGTTTGTAAGATCGAGCATAAAGCCTCAAAAACACATTTCTTGTATGGTACTTCCCTAAATTATTGTATTTTATTTTGTTTTGTCGGTTTTTATACACAAAAAGCGAATACCCATGTATGGAAGTGCCATAATGACAACCATCAAATTATGTCAATAAAATGACAAAAATGTCTGAACGAACCAACAATGACAACCTGGGACAACCATCAAAATACAAAATATTAAAATTTAAATACCTACGCGATAATCCAAGTAATGTGGATATATTACGTTGTCGATTCAAAACCCTTAATTTAATACGTGCTACAAATTTCAATTCGTGAGTGGAACAGAGTCTACCCTACCGTACCGAAGGGACGAACATCAAATGTTTTTCACCAAATTTTCTCACCTTTTAAACCTTCCCTGGACTACGACAAACATTTCAAAACCAAAATCAGCTAAATCGGCCCAACCTTTCTCGAGTTTTAGCGAGACTAACGAACAGCAATTGATTTTTATATATAAGGCTAGCTGACCCGGCGAACTTCGTACCGCGAATATAAATAAAGTGTCCAAGTGCGAGTCGGACCCGCACACGCAGGGTTCCGATAGAACAATATTTGCCGGTAACATAATACGTTTCTTGTATGGGGAACCCCTATAATTTTTCATTTAACTTAGTTTTTATTATTTACTCGTAATCTTATAGCAGCTATTGTTATACACACCATGAGTAAATTTCAAGTCTCTATCTATTAAGGTTTGTAAGATCGAACATAAAGCCTCAAAAACACGTTTCTTGTATGGGGACCTTTATTATTATATTTTATTTTGTTTTTTATCGGTTTTATACACAAATAGCGAATATCCCCATGTATGAAAGCGCTATAGGACAACCATCAAAATATGTCAAGACAATGTCAAAAATGTCTAATCGAACCATTAATGACAACCTGGGACAACCATCAAAATTCAAAATATTAAAATTGAAATACCTACGCGATAATCCGAGTAATATGGATTTATTATGTTGTCGATTCAAAACACTTAATTTAATACATGCTTATAATTTCAATTCGAGAGTGGAACAGAGTCTACCCTACCGTACCGAAGGGACGAATGACAAATGTTTGTCAGGAAAGTAGGTAGAACAGTCTGTATGGGAAAAATGAAATTGTTGTGTTTACTATCTTCTTCGCAATTTTTCCAAATTTTTTTCACCGTATAAACCTTCCCTGGACTACGACAAACATTTCAAAACCAAAATCAGCTAAATCGGCCCAGCCGTTCTCGAGTTTTAGCGAGACTTACGAATAGCAATTGATTTTTATATATAAGAAGATAAGTACCGGTTATTTTCAACTGCCTGCTAAACAAGAGGAGGTTCTCAATTCGTCTGTATGTTTGTTTTTTAGGGTTCCATAACCAAAGGGTAACAAAATAACCCTATTACCGCGATTTTGCTGTTCGTCCGTCGTGGTCACAGATATATATGAATATACAATAGATAACGCAAATGCGTGTACTTCCCGTGTCCAAACCCCGACCAACCGTCAAGGTTGGCCGCCGCTACTTACAGTCAGCACGCGTCTGTTTTGGCAGCCGGACGACCGCGAAAACTATACCATTTGGCAAAAGTCCCTAATAATTTGTAGTTAAAAAAAAACCTTGTTGCGTGATAATTAACTGCAATGCCCCAAAAATGTCGAGTCCCCAAAGGCAACGACATATATTTTCTATCCCTTTTTCCGTCACTAAATTTCGGCAGTGCCGTCACCGTATGTATGAAAAAGTCGGCACGCTTAGTTCCAACACAAATCGTGATACTGCGTTATCTATTGTAATATATACAGATGTCCCGTTACTCAACGTCAAGCGAGCACGGGGTAACAGGGCGGGTCACAGCGGTCCCGGGAAAAATAGGAAAAAAGTCCTTATCTGTTAGTTAAATTTTAACTGGCAAATTTATAAAAATGAGCATAATTGACGCCTTAAATCATATATTAAGGTCCTGTGACCACAAATTTCACAATTTTACGTTGTTTTTATGGCTAAATAAACGTACTAACAATACGTAGTCACAAGTCAAGCAAAAAAGGTTGATAAGTTAGTTAACATTAGCGTAGTCTCTTTGAGTCGAAGTTGAAAAAATAATATCACTCAACTTTGACTCTACATATATAAATAAACTGGCCAAGTGAAAGTCGGACTCGCACTAGTAGGGTTCCGTACCACACTACAGTATTTTATAAGATCGAGCAAAAAATATCACTATCTTTTTTCGCCAGCAAAAAAAAATAATTAATAAACATTTTATTTCTTATAACGCCATCTAACGTCTAACAAAGGAGTTACGGATCGACATTTCAATATAGCGCCATCTATGGGATGTTTACCTAACTAAGCGTTCATAGATGGCGTGAAATGCCGAAAAAAACGCGTTTCTTGTATGGGGACCCTCTATAATTTTTTACTTTATTCTGTTTTTAGTATTTGTTGTTATAGCGGAAACAGAAATACATCATCTGTGAAAATTTCAACTGTGTAACTATCACGGTTCATGAGATGCAGCCTGGTGACAGACGGACAGACAGACAGACAGACAGACAGACGGACAGCGGAGTCTTAGTAATAGGGTCCCGTTTTTTACCCAAAGGGTAAAAAAAATAGTGCAACACTAACCACTTTCCTACTCATAGCAATTATTAAATAAAAATTAAAACAATCGTATTAAAAATCAAATACTTAGGTCATTAATACTTGTTTGCGCTCTAATATTCGAAGATATTTAACATTGGATAAACGTGTGGTGGCCGCCAAATGTTTTTTTTCTGTTTCTTATAGGCTAGCGTTTGATAACTATCTCACCTGTTGGTAAGTGATGATGCGGTCGAAGTAGGTAAGCACACTAGGCCTAGAATAGGAACTGGCTCTCAAGGATAGCTGCCGGAACATATAAGATGTTTTGGCCACTTTAACCACTGATATAATTTATGATCGTACAAAACGAAAAAATAACGACTTCACATGCCGCTATAGTCAGAATAGCCAGTAGTATCATGTCGTCATGGTATACAAATGCATATGTCATCAAGGTATGCAATGAGTTCGATACGTTCGCCTAGGTTGGCCTCTACCGGCTGGCCCATTCACACTCGTCTCATAAATCTTTTTAATCCATCTTGCTCCAAGCATCCTCTCCAGATGTCCAAACCATGTTATACCATCCCTTTCTCTATCTTTGTCACTGCATCTTCTACTACGAAGATGCAGTGACAAAGATAGAAAAAAGATAGACCACAACGTTCCCTTATCATGTTGCTAGTTAATAATAAAATAAATTATAAGTTAAAAATATTTTTAAAAACAAGCTTTTATCTGGGACAATGAACTAAAATGTTAAAAATAAATTCTAGTAAGTATTTGGCATGTAGGTACTTACCTATATTCTTAAAAGCTTGAAGCACTACCCGTTTTTCAGGCTAGGTAATTACTATACTTCAGTGCCTCAAGCTTTTAAATATATAGGTAAGTACCTACACGCCTAATATTTACTAGAATTTAATTTTAACATTTTAGTTCATTGTCCCAGATAAAAGCTTGTTTTTAAAAATATTTTTACTTATATTTTATTTTTAACTTTTTAGTAGGTAGGTATAGATACCGACTACCTACCTACTACCTAAGTATTTAAGAGAAGGCATGATGTTTTAAAATATTCCACGGATATTTGATGTGAATATGGGTAAAGTGCTCTTCAAGGAAAATCAATCGACTTGGTGGAGCTATGTTGCTTTATGACAGTAATGCCATGGCCACCTTACAGCTTCATCATCAGATCCTGGCTATCATTTATGAGTAAAGTGCTCCTCAAGACGAATGATTTGAGCTCAAATTCACTGGGGTTACGTTATTTTATCACAGAGATGCCGTGGCCACCTTCCAGCTTCATCACCAATCGCTAAATATCATCTAGGTGTAAAGTTCTCTTCAAGACGAATCAATCGAGCCCAAACTCGGTAGAGTTACGTTGATTTATCACAGAGATGCCGTGGCCACATTTCAGTTTCATCATCAGACCTTGGATATCATCTAGGTGAAAAGTTCTCTTCAAGAAGAATCATCGAGCCCAAACTCGGTAGGGTTATGTTGTTTTATCACAGAGATGCCGTGGCCACCTTCCGTCTCCATCATCAGACCAGCTACATGGTACCATAACATTGTATTGTCGCCGAAGATACAGAAGTACACCAAATTTGAGTCCAATCGGACATCGGGAAGTGGGTCTAATTTAGCTTCCAATATTCCACCCGAACATACATAGTTACACTAGAAGTGTCCCGCGGCTTCGCCCGCGTTAAAAACTTCTTTTATTTACTTAAAACTTTTCTTTTGTAAAAACGATTCTATCAATAAAGACTTCAAAAAAGAATTAGCTAAATCGGTTCACCCGTTTTCATGTTATCGCGTGACTAAGGCAATTCGGATTCATATTTATAAAACCCGAAAGCCCAAAGTTTCAGACTTTGTTGCCTACCCCATTTCGAAAAATCCTACAACACGTACTTTATCTCATCTTGTTTTGCCATACAAACTATGATTCCCCGTTCCGTATCCGGGAGGAATTTTTAGAAAATCTTTTATGAGCGGATACCTACGTCTGAATAACTATCTGCATTCTAAATTTCAGCGCAATCCGAAACAATATTGATTTCAGACTTTGTTACCCCTCTTCACCCTATTAGGGGTGGATTAAAAAAAAAAATGAAACACGTATTTTCTTATTTTTTTACTCGAGCACTTGTATGAAGTTTCGAATAGAAAAGACTATCTAATGTTGTTTCTCCATACAAACTTTGAACCCTCGTGTCATCCCCTTCGGGGGTGAATTTTGGAAAATACTTTCTCAGAGGGAACTAAATTCGTAATAACTATCTGCATGCCAAATTTCAGCGCAATCCGAAACAATATTGTTTTTCACACTTTGTTACCCCCATTTCACCCTCTTAGGGGTGGATTTAAAAAAAAACTGAAACACGTATTTACTTATTTTTTACTTGAGCACTTGTATGAAGTTTCAAATAGAAAAGACTATCTAATCTTGTTTCTCCATACAAACTTTGAACCCCCGTTTCATCCCTTTCAGGGGTGAATTTTGGAAAATCCTTTTTCAGGGGCACTAACGTTGTAATAACAATCTGCATGCCAAATTTCAGCGCAATCCGAAACAATATTGATTTTACACTTTGTTACCCCATTTCACCCTCTTAGGGGTGTAATTAAAAAAAACCTGAAACACTTTTTTACTTTTTTTTTTACTGGAGCACTTGTATGAAGTTTGGAATAGAAAATGCTATCTAATCTTGTTTCTCCATACAAATCTTGAACCCCCGTTTCATCCCTTTCAGGGGTGAATTTTGGAAAATCCTTTTTCAGGGGGCACTAACGTTGTAATAACTATCTGCATGCCAAATTTCAGCGCAATCCAAAACAATATTGATTTTCACACTTTGTTACCCCATTTCACCCTCTTAGGGGTGTAATTAAAAAAAACCTGAAACACGTATTTTTTTTTTACTGGAGCACTTGTATGAAGTTTCGAATACAAAATACTACCTAATCTTGTTTCTCCATACAAACTTTGAACCCTCGTTTCATCCCCTTCAGGGGTGAATTTTGGAAAATACTTTCTCAGAGGGAACTAACTTCGTAATAACTATCTGCATGCCAAATTTCAGCGCAATCCGAAACAATATTGTTTTTCGCACTTTGTTACCCCCATTTCACCCTCTTAGGGGTGGATTAAAAAAAAATCTGAAACACGTATTTACTTATTTTTTACTTGAGTACTTGTATGAAGTTTCGAATAGAAAAGACTATCTAATCTTGTTTCTCCATACAAACTTTGAACCCCGTTTCATCCCCTTCAGGGGTGAATTTTGAAAAATCCTTTTTCAGAGGTAACTAACGTTGTAATAACTATCTGCATGCCAAATTTCAGCGCAATCCGAAAAAATATTGATTTTCACACTTTGTTACCCCATTTCACCCTCTTAGGGGTAGAATTTCAAAAAAACCTGAAACACGTATTTACTTATTTTTGTACTGAAGCACTTGTGTGAATTTCCGGATAGAGAAGACTATCTAATCTTGCTTCTCCATACAAACTTTGAACCCCCATTTCATCCCCTTAAGGGGTGAATTTTGAAAAATCCTTTCTTAGTACACCCCTACGTACTAAGATAAATATACCCTCTAAATTTCAAGTCTCTACGACCAGCGGTTTAGGCTGTGCGTTGTCTGTCAGTGAGTCAGTATGTCAGGGCAAAGATTCTTATAGTATTAGATACATACATACATACATACATTGCAAGTTAAATAAAAGCTTGTAAAAATAGTTGTTTACGGCATTGGAGCATCAGGATGTCGGTTCTCGTTGCCATCATATACGTGGTCTGGATCCTCTGGCGGAGGGTGCCCGCGAGGAAGCTTCGCTGTTCGGACGTCAACGATTGTCCCCGACTCTCGGGTTATGTATCTACGAGCTGATTCAAATGCGGCCCTGGAATATCACTACATATTATATAATACATTTAAAACCACCCCCGACTGCTAGGCTATTCTGTAAGCTATCTCGACAGCGGAATCCGCGGTGAGATTTGAATTTCGTACCACGAAATTCAACCGTATTACGAACGTGATAAGATTGAATTTCATAGTACGAAATTCTAATATCACCGCGGAATCCGCTGTCGAGATCGCTTACAGAATAAGCCTAGCTGATTTGTATAATTTGTTCATTGAGACCATTCCACTGAGCCTAAGGCCGCTTGTATACGTCCGTTGTTTTCACCGGACAACGGACCGTTTTATGCCGGACTCGCATCGTTGCATGGATTTGTCGCCGGACCGGAATCCGGTGCATGTACATACATTCCTTATAAGCCATACAACACTGTGAGTCCGGCAAAAACGCTTCGCTGGTTTCGCTCGCTCGGTCAAAAAATCTGAGTTTTAAACGAAATTACGGTTACGGTTTTTGTAGTGGAAGGACTTCTGCTAGTCCGCTTGGGGCAGTACCACCACTTGTGAAATAGGAATGTTTTTCGGTTGAAATGGCAAGGTGTGCAGTGAAATTACAGGGCATGTAAGACTCAACATCTATATGTCTCAAGGTAACAGGCGCACTGCAGTGACATGCAAATTTCTGGTAATCTGTTATAGGTAGACGTCATCGCTTACCATCAGGCGAGAGTCGTGCATGTGTTGTTACCTTTAATCATAAAAAAAACAGGATTGCATACTATTTATATAATTCATACATTTTTTAAGCCTGGCTGTGACTGTAATTGTAGAACTATATATACTAGGAAACAAAACTTATTTTTGATACGTATACAAGTATTGATACTAACATTATCTTTTGGTCGTTAAGGAGGTACCAAAGTGGAGAATATCTGGTGTGGAGCCACTAAATCTTAGTACAGCGTTAATATCTATTTAGCTACAAATACATTACTAGTTTATTAGAATTAAGAAGATATAGATCAGGCTAAGTAAAAATATTTTATGAATAGCCTTATTATTTGATAATAAAATAATAAACATGAATTATATGTTGTGAAAGTTGTTTGCATCAAAGAGAATATAACCACTTGGTTTGCACAGATTAAAAGTTAATAGCAAGTAGCAAAGAGAATATAAATACTACGTAATAGAATATTAAAGAAAGAGGCCCCACCCCACTAAAGAGTAAGGGTGCGTACAGACTATGTAACATAACATGTTATAACAATGTTATTTAACATGTTTCAGATAACGTTGACACGGCATGTTATAAAACATGATATTATAACATGTTATTATAACATATTTTATAACATTCCGTGTCCATTTTATCTGAAACATGTTAGTCAAAGTCAAAGTCAAAGCATTTATTCAGTATATGGGCATTGGGAATATTAAAAATTTGCACTTACACATGCCCCATTACATAGATCATATTCAATAATTATAATTATAAATATGAGGCGACCTCGCCTTATTGTATGATGTTCGAACTCTTTGATGACAGCTTAATCTCATCCGACAGATTTGAATGTTTTCATATGTCGTTGGTAGAATTGGTTGTCAAGGATTTTGACATTATTTTTCACTAGTTAATATTTTTCTCTTGCCCAGATCGGCAAGATATTAATGTAAACATACTTAGAGTAATAACTAGCTATTAAAGCATGAGCCAAGATTGAGAAGCATCGAGGCTATGCAGTAACAATTATGACCTCAATTTGTGATGGTCGATTAAAAGACCCTAGTTAGAATAATTTATTTTCTTTAATACATTAAGTTCTGTGATACTGCATTTGCTTACATAGAAAAGCCCAGAGCATAATGACGGTCATTTCGGACTAATATCTACCCGGGACCGTCGATAACAAAGCTAAGTACACCTTCTTATTAAATCTTTAAGAGAGCCATCGCTCTGTTCTCCACCGGGTTTTGCGCACCAGTCGCAAAACGCCGGAACTGCAAGTGCCATCCCGCTTCCTGTCTTAGTATCTAAGCAGCAGTAGATAGGGTTGGCACACATAACAAGTAACTGGAATATCCTGGGAATTTCCCGGAGGTCCCAAAAATATAACAGAAACATAACTTATTGCTTTGAATTTACAAAAAAAAAAACAAGGTATTGAGCCATTCAGCTTTCATCTAGACGTCGAACGTCACACTTAAAACACATGTTTAATTCCCCTGATTAATGTAGGGTTGCCAACCGTACTATTACGTGCACCCGCAACCCAGTGCATGTTTTAATACTTCAGACAATTTTTATCCAAAAAATTGTGAAATAATGAAACACAATAAATAAATAAAACGCAGTCTAATTGCAGTACAAATCATATTCCGAATGGAACTGATGGTCCGTCTATCAGCTGCATAATACCGTCGTAACAGGCAACCCTAGATCTCCAACAAAAGATGAAAACTGATTTACTGTTGAATCCACTGGTGTTTCGGAAGTACTCCCATCAGAGAAGAAACACCAAGAAACTCTATGGGCTTGTCACTTGTTTTAATTCATTTTTTAAAAATTCTTTTTAAATATTTTGTAAAATTTACAACAAATAATTATATTATCATACATTTTATATTATATGCCCTAACACTATCCCACAACCTGAGCACTTTTGTGGTGCACTTTACTGAAAAACAATCACGCCTATTGATTTGTGCTTTAACATAGTAGTTTAAATTCACATGTAGATGTGTTATCAGTAAAAAAATGTATAATTTTATTAACATTAAAAATAGCCGGCCAAGTGCGTGTCGGGCCACAGTGTAGGGTTCCGTAGTAGCCTGTTATTCAATGCAAGTCTTTACCCGTTATAAACAAGCAACTAGGTATTTCGTCTTTGCACTTTAAAGGATTCTACATTTTAGAGGATATTCTAAGGTTTATGTATTTGGTACAAAATTATCCAACACCCAAGTTCAACGACTATTACTGCTAAACTGATGAAGTTATCTCAACCGCTACCTTTAAAGTTCATGAAATGCACTATTATCACGATTTTTTCCAGATTTTACAAGCCAGCAGTTTAGCTTTTCGGGCGGGGGGAGGAAATGAAATGAAATGAAAATGAAATGAAATATATTTATAATAGAGTGCAATACAGATGACAATTAAAGCAACGAAGTCCTTCTATTTAACTCATAGGTACATGAGTATGTGAATTTAAATGAAAAGCAAGATTAATTATGATTATTATGGGAAAAAATTATAATTATTGTACAATGTCAAAGAAAATAGCATTATATTTTCCAATTTCGAATAGATTACCGGTCAAACATTTCCTTTACAGAATAAAACATTTTGGAGGGGGGGACCATTAGAAGATCAAAGAATTAACTTCGCTGCGAACATAATGTTTGGTTTCTAACGCCATCTGTTGGAAATCTAAAGAATTTACATCTGTCATCCAAATGACCTCTGGTATCAGTGTACCATTAATGGCAGATATCTGCCATTTAGGCAGATTTAGGACCTACATTTTGCAGTTTTTTTTTAATATCTTATAGGCTAGCGTTTGACCACTATCTCACCTGTTGTTAAGTGATGATGCAGATAAAGCTGACGATTCAAAAAAAAAAAAAAAAACAATTGAGTTACAGATAATTATATTGTAATACGAGACTTATCGCGCTAAAAACATAATTTTATTTACCTCGATAATAATAAAAAAAACATCCGAATTTCAACCGGGAGGATGGTTTTAGATTGGCCACAACTTGGAACCCAGTGATTAGCAAGTGTTCCAGTCGAAGTTTAAATCAACAAAAATCTGCCGATGTCGTCATGTGTGTCGCAATGGCAACTCCGATCAAGATCAAATGAGGGTAGTGTCAAACTACTCTCAATCAAAACAATGCTGATACCCACCCACAACTTCAGTCTTCTCGTGACCACCAGTGACCACGGTCAATGCAACTTGATCGAAACGTCGAGGTAAATAAAATTATGTTTTTAGCGCGATAAGTCCCGTATTACAATATAATTATGTGTGTAAATCGCGAAAGTTTAAAATTTACTATTGAGTTACAGATCTCAAACTTTCAGAAAATAAATATGTTATTAGTACTTACATGTCGTATAAATATCAATCAAATATCTTCCGGGGGCAGATTTTCTTAGCTTATACCACTAGCGCCTTTGTAAAAGTTTGAATAAGAAGGTAAACTTTATTTTTATGGTTCCGTACCTCAAAAAGTAAATAAAACTGGCCAAGTGCGAGTCAGCATCGCGTCTCTTATCGCACACTTAGGGAGGGTTCCGTTCAATACCAAACATAACAGAGTTTCAACCTCATATATTTGATTAACTAGCAGCCCGCCCCGGCTTCGCACGGGTAGAACATATATGCCTACAAAATTTGCATCAGTTTGTTGCATCGAATATAAAATATGAACATATTTAACAATAATCGTCATATTTCATCCAATTTACACAAAACCTTAACGAATTATGCACCTAAACCTCCCTCATAAACACTCTGGCTATTGGTGAAAACAGCATGATAATCCGTTCAGTAGCTATTGAGATTATTGCGAACAGACAGACAGACGCAGTGATGGAATTTGTTTTATAATACTTACGTAGTAGTATTGGACGGCCCTTTAGCGTAAAGGATAGTTACCCTGATTCTGACCCGACGGTCGTTGGTTCTAATCCTAGCTATATACCTACCAATGAAAGTTTTATGTGCATTCATGAATCATGAGTTTTCGTACAGTGGTAGTGGGATCAGTAAATCTACCAAAAAGTAGCTTACTACCAAGGAGCCCGGGCCCAGTGGCGTAATCGGGAGAACGGTCGGCTTTGATGCCGTGGTACCGAGTTCAAACCTTACCGTGCACCAATGGATTTTTCCATCGAAAAATTTATGTGCGCTTCTCACAGTGGCCCTCCGGTGAATGAAAACATCGTTAAGAAACCAACAACCCCCGCATGGTGGTAGGACACTATCTAGTGTCCGCCTGGCCAGCTACCACCCTCAAGTTAGAAAATCTGTCGCCAAAAACATCTAATGTGTTCCGGCAGCTATCCTTGAGAGTCCGTTCCCCAGTCTAGGCCTAGCGTGCTTACCATCTTCGACCGCATCATCACTTACCAACAGGTGAGATAGTGGTCAAACGCTAGCCTATTAGACATTAAAAAAAAAAAGGTGAACATCTGCCGCCGTAACCTTACGCGTTCCCCGACGCAAAATGTAGGGGTAATATACGTTTAACGTGTATATCTGTGTGTCTATCTGTAGCATCTTAGCACCTAACCGGTTGAACCGATTTTGTTTTTATTATTGATAGTTTTTTTTTGTTTGATAGATGTCTTCATCGAGAGTTTTCTTAGCTTTGATTCATGAAAATTCGTTCAATCGTTATAAAACTATGAGCTTTTTTCCAGTTAATTGCGCTATGAAATCAACTTTCATAGGTCTGATCAATTCGAAAATCTTCTTCTTCAACGATATTGTAAGAACATGGAAGCATTGACCTGATGCTGGGACATCTAGACTCTACAGAATACTCAAATCCTCACCAACTTACAGCTCAGATTTTAACTGTCGTGTTTAGAGTCATTGGAATGCTTTTAATGAAAAGATTATACATAGATCAGTCAACTATGACCTAATCTGTGGTTTCACTGCAAATATTTTATTAATTTTGCGATTCGTGTATGTGAAATTCGTGATATCTTCTAGAGTTTTCATTTGAATTATATATTGTAAGGACAATTTTAATCTATAATATGTGGCCAAGCTAATTAACGTTATTATTTGGATAAGGATTAATACTATATACTTGAAAATAGCCTTGGAAGTTATGTAATATTTTTTAACAAAAATTTTAAGATTAAAATGGTTACTGTGAGTCAACCTTAAGAGATAGACATATGCTGTCGCGGACTTTTTTGTAGGTCTAATTAAGTTGTACAACTCTTCCATAGATTTCTTTCTATCTTCTATTCTTCTATCTATTATCAATTGAGCAGCGTTCGTAAGAAACGTGTTTTTTCGACCGTTTTTTTGCCGACTTAGGTTGCAAATTAGGTCTCCACGAATGTACCTTTAATTTAAACGGGATAATATATAGCCTATTTTCATTCCGAAAGTCCATTCTATGTATCAGTGAAAGAATTTTTTAAATCGGTTCAGTAGTTTTTGAGCCAAATCATTACAAACATACAAGAATACAAAAATACAAAAATACAAATGTTCTCTCTTTATAATATTAGTATAGACTAGTATAGATTGATATTACCAAGAATATTTAGTTTGGTCGCGATCTAGAAAGACGGGGATCGTTTACTAGCGCCATCTATGTCAGTTTGCCGAAACTAATTAGATAGATGGCGTTTAAAAACACGTTTTTTGTATGGGGACCCTTTAATTTTTAATTTTATTTTGTTTTTAGTATTTGTTGTTCTAGCAGAAACAGAAATACACCATCTGTAAAAATTTCAACTGTCTAACTATCACGGTTAATGAGCTATAGCCTGGTGACAGACGGACAGACAGACAGACAGACAGACAGACGGATAGCGGAGTCTTAGTAATAGGGTCCCGTTTTACCCTTTGGGTACGGAACCCTAAAAAAGAACCCTTATAAGATCAGTTTCTCGTCTGTCTAGACAGACAGACAGTCTGTCTCTGGACAGACAGACAGACACACGTCCGTGTGTCACCACCGATTTTCTCAGGAGCTGGTGATCCTAGCAAGTTGAAATTTATACCAGATACTGAAATCTATATAGTGCCTATTATGTATGTAAAAATCAAGGTCCTGAGTGAACACGATAAAAGGATATGGGCAAATTTAGATTTTCGCGAAAACTGGTAAGTACAAAAATTTACCTTCATTTTCAACTTTTTTTATTTTTCGGAATTTTTCCTTCACTTGCACTGTAAGACCTTACTTTTAACCAAAATTGACAATTCTAGGTCAACCGGAAGTACCCTATAGGTTTTGGGTCAAAAACCTGTAGGGTACTTCCCTTTGGCCTAGGATCATGAAATTTGGCAAGAAGCCAGTTCTCATAGCACAAATAAAGGAAAAATAAAAAATAAAAAAAGTTGAAAATCAAAGGGTGTCCCCATACATACATAGTTCACTCCAATCAAGAAAGGCCTCTGAGTTATATGAGCGCTCATACAATTTAGAAGTCTAGCTTAATTGATACACACCAACGTTGGTACGGAAGTTTCGGTGGGCGAATCCAACTCGACTTGGCCCGTTTTATATTCCTTATTTTATGCCATAATAATATGATGGCAAATTTTATGCATTTGTTTGAGTGGTTGGTGTTTTGGCAAATGTTTTGCCAGTGTCGGGCAGATTCGCAATTTAATATAAAATAAACTGGCCAAGTGCAAGTCGGACTTGCACTCGTAGGGTTCCGATTCCGTACCACACTACAATATTTTATAAAATCGAGCAAAAAATGCTGAAAGAATCACGTTTCTTGTAATAAATTGACAAATCGATCTAGCTAGGTTTTCATTTTCAGAAAAAGTTGATTTATCCCTGTTTTCAGGTAATGAAAAACTCCTACAATATAATTAGAATATGAAGGTAAATTTTGCCAATGCTACTTTGTTACAATAGCTCAGTGGGAGATCGTTCGGATGGCGATCAAAAGGATCCCGGTTCGAGTCCAGACGTGATGATTAATTTTTCCAAGTTTGTTCTTTTGTAAGAAGACTATTATTGGGAGCCAAAAAATTACATGAAACACGATTTACAAAAAAATAATTTATTAAAACAGGAGCCGCGTCCTTATTCAGTACAACGCCATCTTACGAACACTAACGCCAACTAAGACCTGACCACCAAAGTAGAATAACCCTTCTCGTCTCGAAGATACGATTATCGAAGGAATATAAAGAAGATTATATGTCTAAACATTCACACCTCTCGCTCTTCCACTCTGGCGACAATTGACTCGCAATAGAATATTGATAGTGTACCGACACTATCAATACTATATATATATATATGTTTAGACCGCTAAACAGAATATTCTCGTATTTCGATTCTCGCACTCAACACCGTTCAATCCGATTTGTACGATACTCGTATGAACTTGAAAAAATGTCATACGAGATCGTGTTTATACAAGTCGAGACTCTAGTTATAATTCCAGCAGCCGTGAGGTTAAAAAAAATGTTTTATTTTATTTAAAAGTAAATTATAATTCAATATAAAAATTACAAAATTAAATTAAATTAAAATATGAATCTACTAGTCGAAGTATGACTAAAGAATGCGATACGTTTCCGTGGCCGGGCCGTCGGTAGAAACCATTGACGTCAATCGTGGTGCGTTTCGCTGACGGTGCGGCTCGTGGCGGCTGGTGCCGTGTGCAAGTAATTAGGTCGATGCAACTGCAGCGGTTTCTATAGGGGTGCCGTGCCGTACATAGCACCTCCCCCCGAAGATCAGCGACTATTGAAGACCTTTGTCGTAAATTGAGCTGGGGGTTCATTGGGATCAACCGGGAGACTGGATCTGGCAGCTGGAGTAGCGTAGATGGCTTGTAGCTGAGGTCGACCATTGTCTGAAGACTTTCTCAACTGCTTTAAGCGATACTTGCGGTAACACAGGGCGATGGCGAGTACGCATGCACTGGATAGTACCGTGTAGATTGGAATTGTAGTATGGTATAAGCTGTTGTCGGCGTCTCTATCCAGTTTCATTGTAGGCTGCAGGGCGATCTTCGTACTTATGGTATGTAGGTTGTCGAGATTTATGGAGTTGAATTTCAAAGCTGGAACAGTGGGTGCGATGGCAGCGGTGTTGTTGTCTAGGTCCAACAACTTCAGCACGTGTCCTTTCAGGCGATCGTGGATGTTAGATATCGTGAAGTCAGGCGTCTCCAGGTAGCATTGATGTGGTATTGTAGTCACATAGCTACCCTGTACAGTTTTATATAAGTCTTGACCACAGGAAAGATGAACCTGTGTTGGTGCAGGGAAGCTTACAGCGTAGTGTTTTTCGTCTAATTCCTCGAAGGCTGGCTTGTCTAGGGAGATCTGGATTGGCTTGCAAATGGGACTCCTCTGCTGCGTCCTGATAAGCTGTGCGATGCAATCCTCTGACGTTCGGCTCTGCAGAATCCGGTCCTCCTCACATAGATAACCTTTGCTGGTCTTCGGGCATTCAGCCTCTATGTACTTGAATTCTTTCTCAAAGATGGCTAGGAAAGGGCGAGGTGGAGGTAGGATTTCATGGTTTTTATTCGGGACAACAGATAGTTTATACATATTATATATATGAGAAAAGACAATGGGGAATTTATATACTATAACTATCTGATTACCTATATAATAAGATCCTATCCTAATTATGTCGAAATATTCTCGACTATCTAAATCTACTACTCTCTCACTGCTATATAGTGTGCTCAACTTGCTTATTAAAGCGCGTATTGCAAACAAATCTAAGACCGAATGGTGTACCGTAGAAGTCTTAATAAAAGCTAGGACATTCTGTAAATTATGCAACTCGTGAGAAATAGAGTCTACATTATCGCTTAATATCATTAAAACTTGAGCTAGGTGTGCATATTTAAGTAGGTCGTAGTCTCTAGTAGCTTCACTAGCATTAATTTTTGTTATTAAATCTGTAATTTTATGCTGATTCTCTACGATGCTATCTATAACCTTTGTATATTGAATGGTCCAATTTTTCGATAAGCTAACGTGGCTGTTAAATTCTGATACTAACTTGTCCTGGTTATTTTGAAGTAATTGCAGCATTTTATTATAGTGTTCTGCGTCCGTATAATCCAAATTACCCGATATACTTTTTATTACAGACCCTAGGCCATCAATGAGACCTCTTTTAGCACGATTTATTTCGAACGTTTCTAACTGATGTAATACATTAGCAAGCTTATTTCTGAGATAATCTAAATGAGGTTCAAATAAAGATTTAGTTTTATAGTGAAGGCCTGGACTAACACTCTCCAATTGGTCACTAGTCGAAACTATTTTATCTTTAATGTCTTGGAGGTTAATATATTGAAGGAAAGAATGATAATGACTTATCATTCTGGCTGTACCTAATTTAAACGGTAAAATCCTAGGTCCATCATTAAGACTTTCAAGTTTTATCTCCTGCATTAGAACTGGTTGCAGAAGGAGATTGAAGATCAGGAGCATTCTGTAACAATTGATTAGATTTAGGGACTTTCTTTAATATACTTTTAGCAATGGGGCCTTTCTTTTTCTTTGTGTAAATGTGTATAGGGATGTCAGCCATTACTACATCGTGAGTGTAACGGGGAGCTAGCTTTTGACGCGAAGCGAACGGATTTTTGATGAAAATCTGTTGTTCGGGTGAGTATTCAGCTTCCGGCTCCCTATTCTTGTTCCGGTTATCTATAAGATCCTTTCGTGAAGAATTTGATAGATCTTGAATAGTTTTATACGCTATGGCCAGTTTATTTTTATGGTTTACCATATACTGCTGCAAGAGTTGTGACGAAATGTCAATATCAAAAGGATCACGAGGATCATAATGTCCTGTGATCACTTCTATGGGTTTGCATTTCGTAAGGCTGTGGATACTACTATTGTATGCTAATAAGGCATAGGGCATGAGGGTAATGACTGATTTTTGGTTGACTTTTAATATGCGTAGATGTTCTAATATCGTTGAATGGAATCTCTCAACTATACCGTTTTCGTTAGGTGTATGCGGTGCAATTCTATGGTGCTGGATTTTATGAATTCTAACAAACTCGGCAATAAGTTGGTTGGTGAATTCGGTTCCGTTATCTGTAACTATGGTAATGGGAATGGAATGATGCGTGCTAAAATTTAATAAAGCCTGTACTACGCTAACTGCGGTACCATCTCTCAGATGATAAACCTGAGCGTATTTGGAGAATGGGTCTACGATGGTAAGAAATTTTTCACTTTCTATAGTAAGTAAGTCAAGGTGTACTAGTTCAAATGGCCTAGTAGCGGGTGGAACGGTTTTAAATTGCTGTTTAATAGGGTTGCGGTCGTATTTCGCTTGTCCGCATATCGTACACTCATTAATGAATTTAGTAATGTTCTCTTTCATCTTCGGCCAATAGTACCTATGTGAAAGAGCAAGATAGCATTATCTGATACCGCGGTGATTAGTTTTCCCGTCATGATATTTGTTAATTATATCTTGCTGTCTAAGGTATTCTCTAACATTTTCGATTTCAAATTTAGTTAGTACTAGGCTCATGCAAGAGCTTTTAAAAGTGCGTTGTATGATGGGGATGATGGTGTACCTTGCCGCAGGTGGATTTATTAGTAACCCTGTTTTGATTTTTGGGCGTACATATTCTTTAATGGCGTTAATAAGGTCTTCCTCTAGATTAGACTCAGAAATCTGAACCGAGGTACGAGTGTGGGTCTCAAAAGGTTTCGTTACCACTGGTCTACCCTTAATATCACCAACTATGTTCAAAACAAGCTGTTTCGTGAATCGATTTAACGGGTCATCAGAAATCGGGATCTCAAGAATAGGATTCTCGCTTTCAGTGTGAACTGTAGCTGTTCTAGAACCATCATCTGTATCTGCAGCTGTAAGGGTTCTGGAGTTATCCAGAGTACGCGATGAACTAGGAGCATTAACAGCGATGGATAAAAACTCTTCGTTGTTAACTTCGATGCGCGACAGAGCGTCAGCATTGGTGTTATTTTTACCCTGTTTATAGATAACAGTAAAGTCAAATTCACTGAGCTTTAAACGCCACCTCGTTAGTCGTGAGTTGGGTTCCTTTAGATTCATGACCCATTGTAAAGGTTTATGGTCAGTGACAATCTTAAACTTACGGCCGAACAAATATGGTCTGAAGTATTTGGTAGCCCATACGATCGCTAAAAGCTCTTTTTCGATAGTACTATAATTACACTCACTAGAATTAAGAGTTCTAGAGGCATATGCAATCGGTTTATCCGAACCAACAATGCCCTGAGATAATATAGCACCAATAGCTACATTGGACGCGTCAGTAGTAAGAACGAACTTTTTTGTGAAGTCTGGATACTGTAAGATTGGATCGTTGGTAAGAAGCGTTTTGCAGTGTTCAAAGCATTCAATGTATTTCTAATCTAATGAAATTTTAGAACCCTTTTTAAGACATTGAGTTAGTGGTTTAGTGACGCGTGCAAAGTCAGGAATGAATTTTCTATAATAGCCTAGCAAGCCGAGAAAACGTTTGATTTCAGTTTTTGGTAAAGGGTAGTTTTGAATGGCGTGGATTTTATTAGGGTTAGGTTTTACACCCTCATTGCAAATTACATGCCCAAGAAATTCTGTCTCTAATTTTAAAAATTCTGACTTGTCCATTTGAATTTTGAAATTTGATTCCCGTAGTTTTTTGAAAACTTTTTCCAAATTCAAGATGTGCTCCTGGAGTGACGTGCTAAATACAATTATATCGTCCAAGTAAACTAGGCACACTTCGTTTTGCAGGTCTTTAAGGACGTTATCCATTACCCGTTGAAAAGTTGAGGGTGAGTTTTTCAAACCCATCGGCGTACGTAAAAATTCGTGATGCCCATTTTCAACGTTAAATGCGGTCTTATGAATGTCATCTGGATCCATCTCTACCTGATAAAAACCACTTGCTAAATCGAGGGTTGATATTGACACTTGCCAAGTTTGTCAAGTACGTCAGTAATGTTGGGAATGGGGTACTTGTCATCAATCGTTTTCTCATTAACCTTTCTAAAGTCAACGACAAGACGCCATTTAACTTTGCCTGACGCGTCAGCCTTTTTAGGTACGATCCAAATAGGCGAGCTCCATGCAGAATCTGAAGGTCTTATAATATTCTGTTCAAGCATTTTATTAATTTGGTCTCGGACTTCTTGTCGATGAACGTACGGATATCTGTATGTTTTAGTATGTACTGGAATCTCATCGGTTGTTCGGATCTTATGCTTTATTTTATTCGTGAATGTCAAAGCTTCGCCTTCTAGGTAGAACACGTCAGCATAGTTTTCGCAAAGTCGAACTAAATTGACACGCTCTTCCTGGTTTAAATGGTCGGTCCGGAGACGAGAAATAACATCTTTAGCACGGTCCGATAAGATTTCAGTACTTTCACATTCAATGTTAAACAACTCTGCTTCTACTGGCCTATCCATGGAGAATATGACGTCATTAGATGAAGGGTTAGTAACTTCTACCCAACCGCGATTATTCACAACATTTGTTATACAGTCTGATATGAGGCAGTTACAGATAACTTGAGTTTCAACAACTACGTCACCGTCGCGCGTATTTACGGGCAGCCTAATCAACTTAGACGAGTTGGCTGGAATAATGTCTTCGTATAGATTAGCGTTTCGAGAATCATACATATGAATAGGTATTTGTGAATTACGCGTCAGCAATAGTTTATTTCTCAGATCGATATTAGAACCCCATACGTCTAGTAAGTCAAATCCTAGAAGACCGTCGAAGTAGTTGTGAAATTTGTACACGAATAAGGTGACGTCACCTTGTTCGCGAAATTCTTTAAAACAAGGCAAGGTTATAGAATAGTTATTTTTACTTGTTGCGTGTACATTGGTCACTTCGAAAGGGTCGTAATTCAGCGGAACATTGCTAAAGTATTTTTCGATAGCCGCAGGGCTAATAAATGACTGATTAGCACCTGTATCTATTAGAAATTTTAATGGGGGGTTAGCTATTTGCACATAACCCAGCTGTCGTTGTATGTGAAAGTTTAGTTCTATTTTGGCCTTTCGGACCCCGACTCCTTGTGAAAATTTTCGTTATTTAAAGGGGTTGAAGTCTGGTCTATTTCCTCTACTGTAGCAGTCTCTGTATACGGATATTCCTGATAATCAACAAATTCGGGATATTCATAAGCATAGTAACCCTGATCATACTCAGCATACCCGTCGTAGTTGTAATAATCATCAAGTCCGTGATCAAACTCGTTGAAGTTAAGCTCGCGGGTTTTGAAGTAATTACTTGGAGGTGGGTTCCCAAATTTACTCCAGCCATGTAACGTGCGCGTGGGTGGTAAGGTTTTAGTCACGAAGTGACTGACGCCACTCATAGGACGAGGATGATTATTAGCATTATTAAATGATGACGGTTGCTGATTATGCATAGGCATTCTAAAAGAGTTATGCTGAGGATTATAGTTCTGAGGAGGGGTACGCATTATTTGTTGAGTCCTGGTGGGACCACGTGGCGGTTGCAGGTGAGATGGAAAAGCCGGTCTATAGTCATGGAATGACTGAGGCGGCATTTGCGGACGAAATGGTCCAGCCATATTGAATAAAGGCTGCCTTGTGGGCAATTGAAATTGGACTTGCTTAGGAACAAAATTATTTAATGGCAACATGTGGCTATGCTGGGGTGAATGGTGCACCTCTTTTGGTCTAGCACCACCCTCGTTTCGCTGTTGCAAGTAGAGAGTGTTGAGTTCCTCCTGGACGAATTCCAGGGCCTTTTCCATAGTTTCCGGTCGCATACAGCGAACTCTACAACCTAACGGATCCTTTAATCCTCTCAAAAATGCCTGCAGTGTTAATTTTTGATATAAGTCGCGTTTAGCCTGAACAGTGGTAGGCACATGCTCATGTAAAGAAACGTACGTCATAATCGTACTAAATATGTTTTGACACCGCTCATAGAACTCTTGAGGCGTACTGCTCCCTTGAGTTTGCAGTGACAAATCACTATACAGTGCGGTTTCATCTCGGTGATCAGCAAAGTTATTGATAAGGGCATTTTTAATACCCTGCCACGTGTCTGGGATCCCGTTGGAGTTAATCAATCGAGCCGCGGGGCCCGTTACTTTATTTTAAATACCGTTTATAAGAGCTAAATTGGTAAGCTCACTACCCGGCTCCGTTCGAAAGTGCGTGAGTACTAATTGATCGCATAAGTTAATAAATCGCGTTAGAATATGTGGATTACCATCAAAATCTGGCAATAATCTAAGCGATTTATAAATTAAGTCAATATCAGATTGCGCCATTTCTACGTTCTCGTTAGAAGTTTCTAATTGTCTACGTTCGTCTATAGCACTAAGCCTACTACTAATACCTAATCTAATATTCCGTGATTCTCTCGGATGGAAAATTTTGGAAACTTAATTTAACACACACATAAAACACAAAAAATATAAAAGTACACACACAATAAATAGACAATTTTAAAATGCACACGAAAATTAAAATGCAAATGTAAATGTAAAAGTACACACACAAAAAGACAATTTTAAAATGCACAAAAAATATTAAAATGCACAAAAAATTAAAATACTCAAAAACCTAAAAGATAAAATACACAGTAATATATAAAATAGGATAAGGAGAGCAAGGACTGAGAAAGATTCAAAGCACTTACAACATTTCTTTCGTCGAATCGATTGCCGGATTCCCTCAAGCTGCTGTTCCCGTAAGTTCTTAATAGATCCTGGTCTGTGAGCGATTCACAGTCCTCTTCTATCCGTCACCGACTGCGCCAGTTATAATTCCAGCAGCCGTGAGGTTCAAAAAAAATGTTTTATTTTATATAAAAGTAAATTATAATTCAATATAAAAATTACAAAATTAAATTAAATTAAAATATGAATCTACTAGTCGAAGTATGACTAAAGAATGCGATGCGTTTCCGTGGCCGGGCCGTCGGTAGAAACCATTGACGTCAATCGTGGTGCGTTTCGCTGACGGTGCGGCTCGTGGCGGCTGGTGCCGTGTGCAAGTAATTAGGTCGATGCAACTGCAGCGGTTTCTATAGGGGTGCCGTACATAACACTCTCATAAGCAAGAATCTGCTTACTATACTTTTGTTGTGTAAACAAACTTAGGCAATTATCGCCTAGCGATAAGTCATATGCGAATCTCGTATGACATAATCGCAGGCGAGATTTTAGTTCTTGCCTGTATGTAAACATTTTGATACGATTGTGTTATAGCGATTAGTGCTTGTGATAGTAGCGTATGGTTTCTCGTAAGGAAACGTACGAGAAACTCTTCCCGTCTAAATGGGCCTTAATTGCTTTACTGACACAGTACTTCTACTCGCCAATAGATGTCGGGACGAGTCATATTTTAAGTTGATTATCAATAAAGTTGATTATTGAAAACACGAATAAAACAAAATTTTCTGAAAATGACTCCTAGCTAGATCGATTTATCGCCCCCGAAATCCCCTGTAGGTGTACTAAATTTTATTTAATCGTTGGAGCCGCTTCCGAGATTCAGATTAAGGTAACGACGATAGCGCCGCGCCATCCTTGATACTAGGTAGATGGCGCTGCGCTATCGTAAAAAACTTTTTTTTAACTTTTCTTTAATTTTTATTTTTGTTCTGTTCTTAGTATTTGTTGTTATAGCGGCAACAGAAATACATCATCTGTGAAAATTTCAACCGTCTAACTATCACGGTTCATGAGATACAGCCTGGTGACAGACAGACAGACAGACAGACAGACAGACAGACAGACATACAGACGGACAGCGGAGTCTCAGTAATAGGGTTCCGTTGGTACCCTTTGGGTTCGGAACCCTAAAAACTGCCTTAAAAAATTATTACCAGGCAGAAAAACGACGCGAGCCGTCACAAATCTCGGCTTATAGCTATTATCTTGGAGCTTGGGGCATTCAGGCCAGCATTTTTGTCATTCATATAGTCATTTCAAAGGCGGCAATAGCCCAATCGATAATGTGTCGGACTGGCGATCGAGAGGTCGTGAGTTCGATCCCCACCCCACCCATTGCACTATTGACGTGAACCCACTGCAGACACAAGCATATTTAGCTTAGTTGGAGGGGTTAACAAGAATACTAGTAATGTGCAACCCACATTGCGAGTAATCTTTATAAAAAAATAAATATATATATATTGTTTAGTACGATTTCTTCATTAAATTGGATTTTACAAAGGTTTTAAATCTGCTCATAGACAGTTGATCAATAATCCTTTGGAAGTTTATTATAAAATCGTATACAGTTCCCCAAAAAAGAACCACTAACTTTCCACAACCTGAATTGAGGTAAAATTAATCTATTTTTGTGTCTTGTATTGAAATTATGTACCTCTTATCATAATCATTCAAATGTTTGCGTACATACACTAGCTAAAAGCCGAGCTTTGTGAGGGTAGTTTTTCCGCCTGGTAATAATTTTTAAGGCAGTTATTTTTATATTAAATTCCGAATCTGCCCGACACTGGCAAAACATTTGCCAAAACACCAACCACTCCAACAAATGCATAAAATTTGCCATCATATTATTGAATTATATGTAAAGTTTGAGATCTGTAACTCAATTGGGTTTTTTTGCTAAAGCAGAAAATGTAAAAAAATTAAAAAATATATTTTTCAGGACTGCAGCAATTAATCCAAATTTTTATATAACTTTAAGACTAATATTATCTATTATAAAAAAATTAAGAGCTCTATAACATTATAGGATCATAGAAAAATAAAAAATGTTAATGTTAAATTTAATTTTTTACCATGATACAATTTTGGCACAATAACAAAGAAAAGTTTTCGTAGGTACCCTTAATATTTCCCTATAATAATATAATATTCATTTTTTTTTCTAAAATGTATGCCGTTGTGAAAAAAAAAACACTTTTTGGCCCCAATCATTAATTTACGTATAATACATTACATGCTCGCTTAAATTGCTTTTTTCTGCTATTTTTATACATACGAGTATATACATCACATATGCATCATTTATTAAAAATAATATTAATTAACAACAATACCTTCTATTGTGAAAGTAAATAAATAAAACATTCAAATATCAATTATCAATTTTATTATTCAATCTTAGTTAGCTATGTTTCAAGGAACAAAACATTAATTTGACACTTTATTAGGGTTCCGTAGCCGAATGGCTAAGAATACACAGTTGAAACTTAGTCGGTAGTGAAAATGTATTCTATGAACCGCTTTACGATTTTTATACCAAAATAAAAGATTAAGGCGGTGCTCCCCCATACATGGAACGGACACGAAATAAACTGGCCAAGTGCAAGTCGGACTCGCACTCGTAGGGTTCCGTACCACACTACAGTATTTTATAAGATCGAGCAAAAAATACCAATATCATTTTTCGCCAGCAAAAAATAATAATTAATAAACATTTTATTTCTTATAACGCCATCTAACGTCTAACAAAGGTGTTAGGAATCGACATTAAAATATAACGCCATCTATGGGACGTTTACCTAACTAAGCGTTCATAGATGGCGTAAAATGCCGAAAATAACACGTTTCTTGTATCTAATATTTTTAACCCTCTAATATTTTTAACTTTATTCTGTTTTTAGTATTTGTTGTTATAGCGGCAACAGAAATACATCATTTGTGAAAATTTCAACTGCCTAACTATAACGGTTCATGAGAAACAGCCAAGTGACAGACGGACAGACAGACATACAGACAGACAGACAGACAGACGGACAGCGGAGTCTTAGTAATAGGGTCCCGTTTTACCCTTTGGGTACGGAACCCTAAAAAAGATCATCAAACCTATGGGTGTCTATTAATAGGTTTTTAAAAATGTTATTGAGGCTTTTAAAACTATTTATTCTCAAAGTCAATCGTTTGAAAGATAGACACTTCTAAAGTGGTAAAATGTGTGTCTTCCTTCCCGTCTTACTTTGAGCAGATAATGGGGGGCTAAAATACGAAATATTTAGTACCAATAACCCTGCAATGTATGTAACCAAAGTTATACCCCGCACGTATCTATAGGTTTGATGATTTTTTTTTTAAGTATATGTATGGGTACTCCCTTTTATCTTTTATTTTCAACAGACTTCACATAATATCGTTTAAATACTAAAAAACAACCGACTTCAATGCCGCGCTATTCATTTTCAGTACCAATTTTGAGATGTTTATCTCAATATCTCTGGAGATACTTATCATACCTCGATAAAATTACCATGGTACCACACTTGGGATATCTCCTTTCGAACAAAAAAAGGAATAATCGAAATCGGTTCATAAACGACGAAGTTATCCGCGAACAAACATAAAAAAAAAAATATATATATATATATACGGTCGAATTGAGAAACCTCCTCCTTTTTTTGAAGTCGGTTAAAAAAGGAGAAGGATCGCTATTCGACAGTTTTTTTTAAAGTTTTTTTGTTACCTCAGAACTCCGTCAAATCTTAACCGATTTGGAAAATTCTTTTTAGTTTGATAAAGTATGCTTCCTGTGTGGTCCTATTCAAATTTTAACGAGATCTGATAATTATCTCCGGAGATATGGAGAATGGAGGTAAACATCTCAAACTTAGTACTAAAAATTACTATCGCGGCATGTGAAGTCGGTTTTTTGTTTTGTAAACGATCTTAAATTATTATTTTTTTGTATCAAAATCGTAAAGTGGTTCATAGAATACATCTACCTACCAAGTTTCAACTGTGTATTCTTAGGAATTTCGAAACTATTATATACTATTCCCAACCTAATATATACTATTCCCAAATTATTAGTAGTTTTGGAACAAAGTGCCTGTGACATACGGACGGACAGACAGACAGACATGACAAATCTATAAGAGTTCCGTTTTTTTCCATTTGGCTACGGAACCCTAATGAAGTGTCATAATAATCATATTTTGTTCCTTGAAACATAGCTAACTAAGATCTAATACTATAAGAATCTTTGTCCTGACATACTGACTGACTGACTGACTGACTGAATGACTGACTCACTGACAGACAACGCACAGCCTAAACCGCTAGTCGTAAAGACTTGAAATTTGGAGGGTATATTTGTCTTAGTACGTAGTAGAGGGTGTACTAAGAAAGGATTTTCCAAAATTCACCCCTTAAGGGGATGAAATGGGGGTTCAAATTTTGTATGAAGAAACAAGATTAGATAGTCTTTTCTATCCGAAACTTCACACAAGTGCTCCAGTAAAAAAAATAAGTAAATATGTGTTTCAGGTTTTTTTGAAAATCCACCCCTAATAGGGTGAAATGGGGTAACAAAGTGTGAAAATCAACATTGTTTTGGATTGCGCTGAAATTTGACACGCAGATAGTTATTACAACGTTAGTTACCTCTGAAAAAGGATTTTCCAAAATTCACCCCTGAAGGGGATGAAAAGAGGGTTCAAAGTTTGTATGGAGAAACAAGATTAGATAGTCTTTTCTATCCGAAACTTCACACAAGTGCTCCAGTAAAAAAATAAGTAAATACGTGTTTCAGGTTTTTTTGAAAATCCACCCCAGGTGAAATGTCCCAGGGTGAAATGGGGTAACAAAGTGTGAAAATCAATATTGTTTTGGATTGCGCTGAAATTTGGCAAGCAGATAGTTATTACAACGTTAGTTACCTCTGAAAAAGGATTTTCCAAAATTCACCCCTTAAGGGGATGAAATGGGGGTTCAAAGTTTGTACGGAGAAACAAGATTAGATAGTATTTTCCATTCGAAACTGCATACAAATGCTCCAGTGAAAAAATAAGTAAATACATGTTTCAGGTTTTTTTTTTAATTACTCCCCTAAGAGGGTGAAATGGGGTAACAAAGTGTGAAAATCAATATTGTTTCGGATTGTGCTGAAATTTGGCATGCAGATAGTTATTACGAAGTTAGTTCTCTCTGAGAAAGTATTTTCCAAAATTCACTCCTGAAGGGGATGAAACGGGGGTTCAAAGTTTTGTATGGAGAAACAAGATTAGATAGTCTTTTATATTTGAAACATAACACAAGTACTTA
Source organism: Cabera pusaria (assembly GCA_954871355.1). Lineage (NCBI taxonomy): Eukaryota > Metazoa > Arthropoda > Insecta > Lepidoptera > Geometridae > Cabera > Cabera pusaria. Next base: position 18,111,784 of record OX940902.1, read on the forward strand.
AGTAAGTAAATACGTGTTTCAGGTTCTTTCGAAATTCCACCCCTAAAAGGGTGAAGTGGGGTAACAAAGTCCAAAAATCAATATTGTTTCGGATTGCGCTGAAATTTAGAATGCAGATAGTTATTATGACGTAGGTATCCGCTCAAAAGGGATTTTCTAAAAATTCCTTCCAAATACTGAACGGGATACACAGTTGGCAAAAATGGCGAAATAAGATGAGATAAAGTACGTGTTGTAGGATTTTTTGAAATGGGGTTGATAACAAAGTCTGAAAATTTGGGTATTTCGGTTTTTATAAATATGAATCCCGAATTGCCTTAGTCACGCGATAACATGAAAAAGGGTGAACCGATTTGGCTTATTCTTATTTTATGTAATTAATGATAGAATCGTTTTTACAAAAGAAAAGTTTTAAGTAAATAAAAGAAGTTTTTAACGCGGGCGAAGCCGCGGGGCACTTCTAGTTAAATAATAAAATTGATAGTTGATATCTGAATGTTTTATTTATTTACTTTCACAATAAAAGCTATTGTTGTTATTTTGAAAATTAATATTATTTTTAATAAATTATGTATATGTGATAGTGATATATGTACATAAATAGCAGAAAAAAGCAATTAAAAGCGAGCATGTAATGTATATGTAAATGCATAATAGGGACCAAAAAGTGGTTTTTATTTTTTTTTCACTATGGCGTACCTTTTATAAAAATAAATATTACATTATTATAGGGAAATATTATTAGGTATGAAAAAAATGTTTTTTGTTATTGTGCCAAAATTGTATCATGGTAAAAAATTAAATTTAACATTTTTTTTTATTTTTCTATGATCCTATGATGTTATAAAGCTCTAATTTTTTTTATAATAGCTATTATTAGTCCTAAAAATATGTAAAAAAATGGTTTAATTGCTGCAGTCTGTCATGATATTTTTTACATTTTAGAAAAAAAAACCTATTGGGTTAGAGATCTCAAGCATTCAGAATATACATATTTTATTAGTAACTACATATCGAATATCAATCAAATATCTTTCGGGGCAGATTTACTTAGCATATTCCCCTAGGGCCTTTCCAACCAAATAAATTCATAATAAGAATGTTATACCTGAAATAGAAACAGAAAATTGTCAAAATTATATTTATATTTCAACATTCATAAAGATCCTTGAAATCTGCCACTTTTTGGAATCGTCAACTTTATCTGCATCATCACTTAACAACAGGTGAGATAGTGGTCAAACGCTAGCCTATAAGATATTAAAAAAAATCTGCAAAATGTAGGTCCTAAATCTGCCTAAATGGCAGATATCTGCCATTAATGGTACACTGATACCAGAGGTCATTTGGATGACAGATGTAAATTCTTTAGAACAGATGGCGTTAGTAACAAGCATTATTAAAAACATTATGTTCGTAGCGAAGTTAATTCTTTGATCTTGTAACGACCCCCTCCCCTCCCCTTTAAAAGCTAAACAGCGGGCTTGAAAAATCTGGAAAAAATCGTGATAATAGTGCATTTCATGAACTTTAAAGAAAAACTATAGCGGTTAAGATAACTTTATTAGTCTATCAGTAATAGTTGTTGAACTTGGGTGTTGGATAATTTTGTACCAAATACATAATCCTTAGAATAAATCATTTAAAGTGCAAAGACGAAGTACCTAGTTGCTTGTTTATAACGGGTAAAGCCTTGCATTGAATAACAGGCTACTAAGGAACCCTACACTGCGCGTGGCCCGACACGCACTTGGCCGGTTATTTTTAATGTTAGTAAAATGATATATTTTTTACTGATAACACATCTACATGAGAATTTAAATTACTATGTTAATGCACAAATCAATAGGCGTGATAGTTTTTCAGTAAAGTGCACCACAAAAGTGCTCAGGTTGTGGGATAGTGTAGGGCTCGCTTCGCTCGCCCTGATAATATTTTCATATATATATTGACATGCCACTGTGAGAAATTTAATCTCCTTAAATTTTACACGAAGTGAGTCTCGCCATTTCATGGTATTACCGTGTTATAGATCGAATAGCTCTTTTTTGTAAAACAAATATAGATTGGATTTCGGTGGCTTTCCCCCACAATAAAATGCCATAGGACATTACTGTGGAAGTAGCTAAAGTAAACCAATCTAGCAGCGGATTCGTCAGTCAAGTTTCTGATTTTACGTACTGTGTATGCAGCGGAGCTCAATCTACCTGCTAGAGCCGATATTTGAGAAACCCATTGTAGCTTTGAATCCAGGGCATAGAGAAAGTATATTATATGTAGAGACAACATTAGCGTATGCGAATGAAATAGCTATAGAGATATAACCTGACTAAAACGATGAACATGTGATACATATGCCAGCTATGAGATAAAATGAACAACGTAATTTGGTCGGGTTATACATGACAGCGGGTGAGAGCCAATGGGTGCACTAGAAACTGGCTCCATACATTGCTGGAGCCAGTTTAATCGCATACGCAGGTAAAGGATAAAAACATGTTGTTCATCTCGCTCTCTCATACCAGTGATTGTATAGTTTTATCCTTTTCATATTATTATTGTTACTTAAATGCCACATCCGCTTAATATTCCATCCACGATCCAGGGTGATGCCCAAGAATGTAGCGGATTCAACAAATTCTAGTGGTACATCGTTTATTAATATCCTGCTATTAATGACACCCTTTCTTACATTTGGCAGCGAGAATTTAGTACATTTAGTTTATTTTTAGATAACGATGTTATAACATGTTATGTTACATAGTCTGTACGCACCTTAACATGATATCGTCATAATAAAAAGGATGGTGCAGCACTGCAGATGTTTTGACAAATTTAATTTAATCCGTATGCTTTAATAATAAGGTTGTAATTGCTTTGTAGAACAAAACGGTCCAATTGAGAGACACCGGGGTGGAAGTTTGTCCTTGTCTAACAACCTGATAGTCCTATATTGTTCTATACTATACAGGGTATCGGGTTTTATATGGTCCAAACGAAAACCATCGATGGAGGACTCCAAGGGCTACCAAGAGAACCCCCATGTATGTTCCGCGAAAATCTACAGTTTTCGAGAAAATTGAGTTTTACTTGTTTTCGAGTTAGTCCCCGAAATGTTGCAATTGATTTAAAGTTTATCCCAAACTATAAAGGCCAGAGCCCTAATTTTTTGTGGAAATACACTCTGGTATCCCGGGACTGCTGTGACGCCCCCTCTCACCCCGTGCCCGCTTGACGTTGAGTGACGGGACTTGCTGTTTAATGTCTCAGTATATATTATTTTTTTTAAACAATGAGATGGTGGATGAATTAAAGAATCAAATCAAAGCATTTATTCAGTATGTAGGCAGTATAAATATACGCACATATACACGTCAAAATCATAAATCATAAAATAAATCATAACCAATTATCAAGTAAACATAGCAAAAGCAGAATTTAACGCTTTGAATTAGAAAAAAAAAAGTAAAAAAAAAGTATGGAGATTACATTGTTTTCACATCACATCTGACCGCGGGATTTACCGCAGGCTGACCGCCATCGCTAGTGTGTTTGACGCTTAAATCACAGATTGGACTAGATTATGACTCCTACTGGATCTGGAATGTGACGTTGTTGCTACTTTATGGCTGAATTCACAATATTTGAAGAATTTTAATTCTTGACGCTGGCTAAATACACAAATCGTGTGGAGCCATAATGAAACAAAAAAAAAACGGACAATTGACAGTGACAGCAGATATTTCTATTGTTTGACAATCTTTTGTCTATGGTGTACCCCACAGAGTACATTGAATATATAGGTGTACCCGAAAATGACAGCTAGCTAATATCTAAAAAAGAGGGATTTTGGGAATTTTCTATAATTTTCTCACCATTTACTGCTTTTTATCTGGTTCTGTAACAAGATTTTATGATGATGTCAACTACGGAAGCAGAATTAGATGTTGAGTTATCCCGGGAACGGGAGGAAGGCGAGGTAAGACGGCAACTTTTGTTGAATATTCTCAGTGTGCTAATTTCGTTATTTCGCTTGTATTATCATATCTCCAGGCATTCTTAGTATCTACTTTGATTCTGCCGAAGGTATATTGCCAGAAAAATGAACAAAAATGGTTTACACCAAAACACTTACTGTGTTTTGGTGAATTTAATTGCAGTGTCATGAAGGGCGTTATTTGCGTTATATCTAGTTTTTTGTGTTTTTAACCGACTTCAAAAAAAGGAGGAGGTTTCTCAATTCGACCGTATATTTTTTTTTTTTAGTTGGACGATTCTGATGTTGAAGAGGGTGCTTATATCCCGTTGACGCGGCCGGAGGCTTTCAATCCACCGTCACTAGTCAACATGCAGATTCAGGACGAGCTAAGTGACGAAGCATCGCCGCAGGAGTCGACATGTTCGGATTCTGACGAAGAGATCCGAAGGCGCGCGAAACGAACCAAACTGAGGCCTAAACGTCCGCCGCCTCCGCAACAACCAGATAAAAAGGAGAAATATAATGTGTGGTGCAAAGCTTTACAGGTGATTTTCCAATATCTTTCTATTATCATCCTTCGGGATTCCTACCCTAATCCACCCATGTAGGGTCAGTGCAAGATGTTATTCTTTTCCAAGTAGCCAGGTAACCCCCAACAGCAGGTTTCGTATATGACCAAATGCGTGAAACTCGTAAGATCTATAAAGGGCGACTAAAGTGGTGCCAGAATAACCAAGACCAAATCAAAATGGATCAAATAGCGAACTTAAGAACTTAAGACCGAGAACAACTTTGGTAAATTCTGGCAGGCTACAGGAAAGCTGAATATTAAGCCTGGCCTCCCGGCAAGTGTCGAGGGCAAAAGTGATCCGGATGAAATTGCCAATATGTTTATGGAGCATTACAAAGTGAAATCACCTCTTGGTCCTTCGGGTGTATTGCCTGAGCCTGAGCCCTGCATCCGGGGAGAGGAGCCTTTGCTAAGGTTTACAGCTAACCAAGTTAGAGCTGTAATTAGAAAAATGACCAGAGGTAAATCTCCCGGGCATGATGGGCTCAGTATCGAGCATTTAAAATATGCGGGAGTGCACCTGCCGAGGGTCCTGTCTATGTTTTTTACTATGTGCATCAGTCATTCATATCTACCAGCTGACTTAATGAAAACTACAATTGTGCCCATAGTCAAGTACAGGACAGGAGATATCTCGGATAAGGGAAACTATCGCCCAATTTCACTGGCTACTACGGTTGCAAAAATATTGGACAGTTTGCTTGATGCGTGCTTGCAAAAGTACTTAAACATACACGACACACAGTTTGGGTTTCGACCCGGACTATCAACTGAAAGCGCAATTGTGAGTCTCAAGCACACTGGCCAATATTACTCAGATCGTAAAACCCCGGTTTGCGCCTGTTTTCTGTATCTCTCCAAAGCATTTGATCTAGTTTCGTACGATGTGCTTTGGAGAAAGATGGCTGACAGTGGTATACCGGTGGAGGTACAAGATCTCTTTCGGTTTTGGTATACAAACCAGACCAATGCTGTCAAATGGTCGAACAGTCTCTCCGAGTCATACAGGTTGGAGTGCGGAGTAAGACAAGGAGGATTGTTGTCCCCAAAGCTCTTCAACCTGTATGTTAATGACCTCATAGTTGGACTCAGTAGCATGCGCGTTGGATGCCGCGTGGGCGGTGTTAGCATTAATAACATTAGTTACGCGCGGATGACATGGTGCTGCTGGCTCCGACTGCGAGAGCTATCGGAGAAATGTTGAGAGTGTGTGAGACTTATGCTGCGACGCATGGTCTAGCATATAATGTAAAGAAAAGCGAATACATGGTCTTTAAGGCCACCGGTGTGTGTCCCAAGTATATTCCTCCAATAGAACTGAACGGTGTGAAACTTCAGCGCGTAGTGAAGTTCAAATATCTTGGGCATGTCCTAACCGAGGACCTTAAGGATGATGTCGATATAGAGAGGGAGCGTAGGGCTTTGGCGGTTCGCGGTAACATGCTGGCCCGAAGATTTGCTCGCTGTACAGACCAAGTTAAAATTACGCTCTTCAAAGCGTACTGTCAGGGTCTGTACACGGGCGGTCTCTGGTTCAGGTGTGCCAAAAAATCGTTAAACACCCTACGTGTCCAATACAATAACATTTTCAGGATGATGTTGAGACTTCCCCGCTTTTGCAGTGCCTCCGAAATGTTTGCAAAAAGCCGAACTGACGGCTTTCATGCCGTCATTCGGAAAAAAGTCGCATCACTTATTAGGAGGGTGCGGGGAAGTAACAACAGCATCCTGAAAATAGTGGCAGAGGATCCGCATGCGCCTGTGCTGAGGCACTTCGTGCGAACGATGACCGAAACATCAGACGATAACTCCGTTGGTAGTCGTCCGTACGGAGTGCCTCGCAGGTACATGATATATTAATAAGAACTGTAATGACAACCTGTATTAGTTTTAGTTTACTTTATAAGATACTAACCATAATATAAGTACTAATTATTACTAACCATGGATTATAATTGTCCGAAATAAAGATATTTGTATTGTATTGTTAATGGGAGCCCTAAACGTTTTGCTAGTCCCATATATGCAGACTAGCGAAACATTAGTTGATACACACTCGATTCTTTACTGCGCGGCTATAGTTTTTGCGTTGTTCGCGTCAAGTTTCCGGATACTGAGCGAATACCGCGACGCCCCGCTATCCCTGCATGGCAAGAACGAATCGAGTGTCGCATCAATATATTTAGGACTCTCATTGCGAAGTTGATCTGCTTCAGAGGGGGTAATAATCGCCCCCGAGTCATGCGTTTCGTGAACCAGGCCTTTGCTCGGACCGCGATTAGTCCCCGGGACTACATGACCTGTGTCACAGAACGCATTGACTTTCTGAAGCAGAAAGTTTATGCATTGGCAAACCGTATTCGTCGATATAGAGAGCGTGTGGATAGATATTGGCAAAATCGCCTCTTCCAAAATGACCAAAGGAAGGTGTACCGGAGTTGGGAAGGCACCGACCAATGTGTGAGTGATGGGCTGTGTCCGGATGCTACTGTCATGAATAACTTTTGGCGTAGTATCTGGTCGGTGCCCGTCGAACACACGGAGGGTGATTGGATGAGCGTCGTTGAACGCGCGTGTGAGCCTATTGAATCCATGGGGGTTGTCAGTATTAGCCCCGAAGACGTTAATTGTACGATCCGTACGGCCCAGAACTGGAAAAGTCCTGGACCGGACGGATTACACAACTTCTGGATAAAGTGGATTCGATGCTCACACGACTGCTTAGCGATACAATTCCAACAAGCCCTCGAGGTTGGTTCCTTGCCAACATTCATGACAACCGGTGTCACCTTCCTGCTCCACAAATCCGGTAGTACCACGGAACCGAAAAACTATAGACCCATCACATGCTTGCCGACGCTATACAAGCTACTTACATCTATTCTGAGATTTAATATTAATTCGCACATTGTTGCGCACAATATTTTGGCCCCCTCTCAGAATGGATGTAAGGCTGGGTCCCGTGGTACTAAGGAGCTCCTCCTCATCGACACCGCCATTTGCCAACAAGTCCGACGGAATAAAGGGGCTCTTTCCACCGCCTGGATTGACTACAAGAAGGCCTATGATTCAGTGCCTCATACCTGGCTGGAGAGGATCTTGGAGTTGTATAAAATAGATACAACTCTTAGATCTTTTCGAGGCAGTGGACCACAGTCCTTCGTCAACCAGGTGATGGAGACAGCCTCTCTGGTCCGCAGGATTTTATAAGGATTGAGTGAGGCATCTTCCAGGGTGACAGTCTGAATCCGTTGTGGTTCTGTCTAGCCCTAAATCCTCTAAGCACATTATTAGAGGGTTCAGGGCTAGGCTATCGGCTTATGAGAGAGGGTGAAGTCATTTCACACTTGCTGTACATGGATGACCTCAAACTTTTTGCACCGAAGCGCAATGATTTGATGGAATTACTAAAAGTCACTGAGACTTTCAGCAACGCCATCAACATGGAGTTCGGTGTAGATAAGTGCGCGGTCATGCACGTGCAGCGGGGGAAAGTTGTGAATTCCATGAATTTACAACTTTCTGATACAATGAGTTACAGATCTCTCTCCTAAGCCGACACCTATAAATACCTTGGTATGTCAGAGTCATTAGGTATCGAGAGTGGAAGGATAAAACAGTCAGTGAAGGAGCGTTTCATTGGTCGCCTGACAAAGGTACTTAACAGTCTTTTGTCAGGAGGCAACAAGGTGCGTGCCTTCAATGGCTGGGTTATGCCTCTACTTATATACACCTTTGGCATACTAAGGTGGACTCAGACCGAATTAGACGCCCTGGACAAAAAGGTTCGACAACAACTGACGTCACATCGCATGCTCCACCCACGCTCGTCTGTTATGAGACTGTATATTCCACGGTCGAGGCTTTTTAAATGCCAAGACTCTCCATAACCGTGAAGTATGCCGTCTCCGAGAATATTTCTTTAACAACGAGTGTGGGATGCATCGCAATGTGGTAGCAGTTGACAGGACCTTAACGCCTCTCTCATTAGGCAAAGAGAACTGGCGCAAACCTCAGGTGCTGGGCACCGAAGACCGCAAGGACGTATGGAAGAGCAAGGAGCTGCACGGCAGGTTCTATCGTGCCTTAACAGGGCCCGACGTGGATCTGCTCGCGTCGGATAACTGGTTACGATTCGGGGACCTCTTTGGGGAAACCGAGGGTTTTGTTTGTGCAATTGCGGACGAAGTTATCAAGACGAATAACTACCGGAAATATATTATGAAGGACGGTACGGTCGACATATGACGGGCATACCGCCGTCCCGGAGAGTCACTCAGACATATTATTTCCGGTTGTTCTCATCTTGCTAACGGCGAGTACTTGCACAGACACAATCTCGTAGCCAGGATCATCCACCAGCAACTTGCTCTTCAATACGGCCTTGTGGAGTCCGAGGTACCGTACTATAAGTACGCACCTGCGCCAGTTCTTAAAAATGGTCGTGCTTTGCTCTATTGGGACCGATCTATTATCACGGACAGGACTATTGTCGCCAATAAGCCTGATATCGTGATAGTCGACCGGTCCCAGCGGCGGGCAGTGTTAGTCGACATCACCATCCCGCATGACGAAAACCTCGTAAAGGCCGAAAAGGACAAACTTAGCAAGTACCTTGACTTGTCTTACGAGGTTATTGCCATGTGGGATGTTGACTCGACTATCATTGTCCCGATAGTTGTCTCGGCAAACGGCCTAATAGCGAAGAGTCTCGACCAACATCTCAAGAGACTCGCTAGACGGCTGGATCAAGGGCCAGATACAGAAGGCGGTACTTCTTGACACGGCACGCATCGTCAGGAGGTTCCTCTCTCTGCAGCCCTAACCACCGGTAGCTTGGGCGCTGCCCCGCTACCGGCGGCACCCTAGGTTTAGGTTTTTTATAATGTTTTATGTTTTTTATGGTTGTTTTCTTTATTATTTTTATATGAAATATTGTAAAAAACCTATACCTAAGAAAAAATAATAAATAAAGTGAATAATAATAAATAAAATGTTTGAAAATAAAAATTAAGATAAAAAATGAATATGTGAATATGTTCGAATTGAGTAACCTCCATTTTCGGAAGTCGGATAAAAATTAGACAATTTCAAAATATATCTTTCATATTGATATTCCTTTATTTCATATAGGTATAGGTATGACAGTACGCTTATGTTCATAAATAGGTAAAATATCTTCTTAAAAAAAAATCACACTTATAAATTAAACTTTTACTTAATACAACTATATCAATTTATACATACATCTAGTAAATATATAGATTTCCAGGTGAAAACCTGGTACTTCAACTAGGCTTCGAACCTGTGTGAACGAAATGTTAAGGGTGGTCATATAGATACCCTGGGCTTACTTTACACAGAATACTTAGAAGTATCTAGTTCGCCATTTGTACAGGGTAATCAAATAATATAGATCTTATTGTGTCCTGACTCTTGGAATACAATAAATACACCGCAATACATTTTAAGCTATCTTTATTTTAACTGATTTAACCTTAATCGTAGGTAGCTAAACATTGTAAATGTGAAGTAGAGATCGACAACGATAACATGGCCCGCCCCTCCAAATTAATTTTTTAATGTGTGTAGTCATCACAACCTTACGAAAGAGTTTGTATGTAGTTGTAATTATTTGTCTTCAGTAGCAGGCCGGCAGTACCAGTACGCACACATGCATGGTGGTGTGTTGTAAATACTTTCAAACATTTTGAATTTTGGAGGGGCAGGTCATGTTATTGTAGTCACTCTCTACCCTCAGAATCACATTATTAATAATTCTATACATTACAGTTCTGTTTCTAACACAGCTATGATATCAATATTTCAGGAGGAATTACTTACGGAAGACATGGTAAGCTGTGATGTATCTAAAAAAAAGAGATACGGCGTTGAATCTTATGACTACACAATTAAATATAGGCTAGACGATAATTACGTATCCAAAAAAGTGTTCACAACCAGCAATGAGAATCGTTCATCAAATAAAAGGCGTAATCAAGACAGATCTAACGTTAAGTTACGTCTCGGAAAGAGGGTTAATAGTCACCATTTTGAACAAGAGAAACAGGAACCGAAGTTTTTGGAAAATTTATCAGTTACTCCAGATGACCCTGTGAATGTGATTGCAGTTGATATGGCTGAGAAACTCAATGAAGAAAAGAAAGATTTGTTAGGTAAGTTTTATTTAAAGGTTATAAACTTTCCTCTTGAATCACCTATCTCTTGATGAAAACTGTATTAACCTTTAGAGCGCCAAAGTCACATGTACGTGACAAGCACTTGCGGGGTACGCCAAGCATCGTCTATAGATGACAAAAACCATACAAAACTGTACCGCTTGGCGTACAGGGCACGGGAGTGCGTTTGTAGCATGGCACTCAAAAGGTTAAAATCTGTTGCATAGTTTAAAATAAATGATTTTGGCATACAGAGGGGGAGGGGTGGAACAACTTTGTTTTATACTATGTAAAGAAGCAATGATATATGGTTTTTGTAGAGCAATGCTTAGTAATATAAGAAATGTGAGGCATACAAGCATCTCTATTAACCAATTCATAAGAACTAACTGAGAACTAAACAAGTGATGTGTAATTAAAAAATATATATACGGTAAATTTGAGAACCTTCCTTCTTTTTTGTGAAGTCGGTTAAAAACTGTATGATACCACAGGTTGTAGTAGCAGCATTGTTTCCGTAGGTGGTAATAGCATTATATAAATCTTAACTTCTACAGTAGCTTACTACCATCAAGGAGAAAATTGGCACCATAACCTTACGGTGTTCCCGCAGCACACAGACCGCCTTGAGAGTCAGACCATTCTAGGCCTAGTGTGTTCACCATCTTCAACCTCATCATCGTTTACCACCAGGCGATGTAGTGGTCAAACACTAGCCCATCAGATATTAAAACAAGATAAAATGTTGTATCTCTGATTTTGTTGATTAGGATCATGATTGGTAATCAACAATAAGGAACAATAATTACATTAGCTCTAGCCTGGTACTGTCCCAATGTTTTGCTAAGGCCTCTGTCCTTTATCTTTTGGGTAAGCCAGCTACATCATCGACAGCATCATCACTTAACATCAGGTTGGCTCGAAAAACTTGAAATCTTCAGTGATTAAAGACAATAAGCAATAGGCTGTAGGTGACATTCAAAAGTAGATTTTTTTATGTGGAAATGGATAGCCCTTGACCACTGACATAGTGGTCGAACTTGCAAAATAACCTCAAAAAAAAAGCACAAAAAGAAGATTAGATACAAATATAAAGGTTTGTTATATTGTTTTCAGAAAGAATTGTCCAAGTACTTGGAGCAAACAAAGCAATAGAACTATACAAAGAAACACAAAGGATAGAGGCTGACGGTGGAATGCTAGTGATGGTAAGTTTATTTTTTTTAATTACATGAACTAATGAGACAAATCAAACGCTCGTCTCTTGATGAACTGTGGCACTAAGATAGAATTTTGCGTGTCACTACACTGTGCAAATAAACAATCAAACAGTATGCTGAAGCTCACGATTGCAGACTTCACCATCATGTGAATGTCGAGGCTATCCAGCTCCTTGTCAACACAGAAATAGTGAGAAGACTAAAAAGGGTAAAACCTTTCGAGTTACTTTAATGATACTTTATCATGTGAACAAAGTGTAGTGATAGTAAACGCTATAAAACACAAGAACAAAGTATCTTCCCCGAGACATTAAGAAAAGTGTTAATAGACACATTCTTAGTAATATTCTTATAGTAAATTAAGTCAAAATCAAATTACTCATTAGCCTAGTTGTTATAAGGCTAGATTGTAATGGTAGTTAGATATCTGCATCAAGTAGATAACTTATTATATTAAAAAAACTGCACTGCGCCAGTTATTTTGAAAGTGAGACATTAAGATGTTGTGTATGCATCGTATTTCGCTCGCCGACGCGTCCTGCCTTGCATCGCTTGCTGGCCCTCTAGACAAAATCCAATTTCTGTTTTCTTTCACACTAACGCTACTTTAAAATGTATGGAAATGACAACTTTGTTGCGGAAAAATAAATATCATTTCCAGTCACAGTCTCAGATATACAATAGCGCAAATGCATGTACTTCGCGTGTCCACAGACACCACGTGTCCACAGACAGTCAGCTCGCATCTGTTTTTGCAGCTGGACGACCGCGAAAGCTATAAAAATGCCTTGTTGCGTGATAGTTAACTGCAATATTTTATTTTTTATTTATTTTTTTATTTATTTTATTTTATTTCTTTAACAAGGGTAATGAGTAGGTTATAAATATGATGTAAACACTAATTACAAAACTTATGTAATAACATAACATAATTTTTAAATCTGTTATTTATCTCATATAGAAATTATGTTGATCATTTAGTTGTTATAGATAAGGTTAAAAGCTGTGCCTTGTAAGTTTATACATTTATAAATAAATAAATTGTTTTAACAACTAAAATCAACTAAATAAAAACCACTTGATCTTATAAAGTTAGTAAAATAGACCTAAAATATCGAGCGGATGGTGAGGATTTGAGTATTCTGTAGAGTCCAGGAGATGTCCCAGCATCAGGTCAATGATTCCATGTTCTTACAATATCGTTGAAGAAGAAGATTTTCGAATTGATCAGACCTATGAAAGTTGATTTCATAGCGCAATTAACGAGAAAAAAGCTCATAGTTTTATAACGATTGAACGAATTTTCATGAATCAAAGCTAAGAACACTCTCGATGAAGACATCTATCAAACAAAAAAAAAACTATCAATAATAAAAACAAAATCGGTTCATCCGGTTAGGTGCTAAGATGCTACAGACAGACACACAGATACACACGTTATGCGTATATTACCTCTACTTTTTGCGTCGGGGAACGCCGTAAGGTTAAGGCGGCAGATGCTCTCCTTGGTGGTAAGCTACTTTTTGGTAGATTTAATGATCCCACTACCACTGTACACGAAAACTCATGATTCATGAATGCACATAAAACTTTCATTGGTAGGTATATAGCTAGGATTAGAACCAACGACCGTCGGGTCAGAATCAGGGTAACTATCCTTTACGCCAAAGGGCCGTCCAATCACTACGGAAGTATTATAAAACAAAGTCCATCACTGCGTCTGTCTGTCTGTTCGCAATAATCTCAATAGCTACTGAGCGGATTATCCTGCGGTTTTCACCAATAGCCAGAGTGTTTATGAGGAAGGTTTAGGTGCATAATTCGTTAAGGTTTTGTGTAAATTGGTTGAAATATGACGATGATTGTTAAATATGTTCATGTTTTATATTCGATGGAACAAACTGATGCAAATTTTGTAGGCATATGTTCTACCCGTGCGAAGCCGGGGCGGGCTGCTAGTATATTATAAACAGCTTGGCCGATTTCGTCAATTTAAATGGGACTACCTGGGAAGGGTGTAAAACTTTGAAACAATAAAAGAATTTTCCAAATCGGTTCAGGCATCTTCGAGTAATCGGTGACCATATATTAAAAAGAAAAGATTACGACGAATTGCGAACCTACTCCTTTTTTGTGAAGTCGGTTAAAAAGCTACCAAATTAATGCAAAAACAATCGACGTATGTTGCCATATTTCACATTTGATCTGAAAGAACTTTTTACTGAAATGAAACTGACTTCAACAGAACGGCACGCGACGGAGAACTCCCGGTGGTATTTACTTCTTCCTCCTGAAGCGAGATGACAGCATCTCCCAGGAGATGAGCAGCCAGATCTTCGTGGAGGACCGACGGGAACAGTCCAGAAAGATCAAGAAGACCAGGCAGAGTCGACAGAAAGTCGTCGAACAGTTGAAGCAGAGTCTTACAGGTAGATATTAACATTGTTATTGTCATTTTTAGGGTTCCGTACCCAAAGGGTAAAACGGGACCCTATTACTCAGACTCCGCTGTCCGTCTGTCTGTCTGTCTGTCCGTCTGTCACCGGGCTATAGCTCATTAACCGTGATAGTTAGACAGTTGAAATTTTCTCAGATGGTGTATTTCTGTTGCCGCTAGAACAACAAATACTAAAAACAAAATAAAGTTAAAAATTAAAGGTAAAAATTATCAATTAATCAAATATATGAGGTTGAAACTCTGTTACGTTTCGTATTGTACGGAACCCTCCCTAAGTGTGCGATAAGAGACGCGATGCTGACTCGCACTTGGCCAGTTTTATTGGAGTTCATTGTCACCCATGAAGAGCTATTGTTAACATTAGGTGTATCAAAGTGGTGAAGTGCTAGCCATTTCCACATAAAAAACCTACTTTTGAATGTCACCTACAGTCTCTTGCTTATTATCTTTAACCTTTTGAAGGGTTATAGTTAAATGACCCTTCATGGGTGGCAACGACAAACAAATACATACTTGGGCAAAAGTAGGTATCATGCAAAACAAAAGTGAAGCCCACCTAATTATGTGTATTTTTTTATATATCTTTTAGGCTAGCGTTTGACCACTATCTTGCCTGGTGGTAAGCGATGATATGTTTGAAGATGGTGAACACGCTAGGCCTAGAATACTCTGACTTTCTAGGGATGTGTGCTGCCGGAACACCGTAATATTATGGCGGCATATTTTCTCCACTCCATGATAAAATATTTTCTTTGCTATTAATTTAATAATATGTCCAGTTACAAGGCAAACAAGACAGTAGCCTGATGGTAAACGATGACGTCTACCTTTATCAGACACTAAATAGTTAGAATTTTGCGCGTCGAAATGTTGAGTCTCACATGCCCTGTAATTTAACTGGACACAAAGTAAGAAACATTTTTATTTTACGGCCGAGTGTCTATTGCGAATTTCCTTATATTTATTTACTTACACCATCACGTTAGAGATTCGTATCGAAATTACAATGTTGCCTATAATGCACACTAGATGGCGTAAAAATGAACCAATATAAAAATATCGCACTAGGCAATCTGATCAGTGAGCAACAGTCAAAGCGTCGGTACCGCTCGAGGCGTTCTAGCAAAATCCTAACCATTTAAGTAAACCCTGTTACCATTACGAACATAAAACAACTTTAAGTAGGTGTGCTGTCGGCAGATTCGGAAATACCCTCATTATCACGCGGCGAGTCAACCGTGCAATCGGAACACGGGTCTAATCCACCCCCATCGCCGGCGACGGACGCTCGCGACTGTTCCAGCGACACCGACGCTCACTCACACACCGACAGACCGGCTAGCCCTCACTGTCTCCACTCCCCTCACGGTGACTCCCCTCACGTTGAGTCCCCTCATGCTCGGGACCCCCGGGCGTTGCAAGATTACGAGGATGGTGACTTTTTAGAAGTGATGTGCAACGATGATATGGACCTATTTTAATGTTAAGTAGTTTAGTGGCGGATGGCTGTGCTTTTCGGCCTTTTAGTGAGCTCATGCTGATCTCTATTTGTACTCACTGTTTTTCTTTTTTTTTGTAATATCAATTTGTACAGTATTTTTTATATTGCAAACTGTGCTAGCTGTTGGCTGCTATATCAGCTGATGGTAAATAAAACTGTGTGTACATATTGTCTAGAATTAGGAATCAAAACTAAAATTAAGACAAATCCATTGGTGTACTAGCTAGGCTTTTTTATATATTTTATAGGCTAGCGTTTGACCTGTTGGTCATCTGTTGGTAAGTGATGATGCGGTCGAAGATGGTAAACACGTTAGGCCTAGAATGGGAACTGGCTCTCAAGGATAGCTGCCGGAACACATTTGAACCGAGCAACCTCCCAGTTCAAAGGCAATCTACCTATTCTTTACGCCAACGGGCCATCAATCTTGTAATTATAACAGTGAAACAGAATGTTCAATGTTTTACAATGTAATACATTAAATATTCAGGAAAATGAACTATAAGTAGATGCTAAACTATAAGTAGATATGGCTCCGACCAAATATATTAGAATAATAGCAAGATATCGTTGAATTCTTGAATAAAAATAAAAGTCAGTGAGTATATTTAGCAGATATAATGTGAGCTTTCACCAGGACTGATTACAATCAGGTGCTCAGTCGTTCCTCAGCCTAAATAAACATTTGTGGGCGAAATGAGCTGAATAGATCTATGTTTAGTGTTACTAAATTTAGATCTCGGGTTTTGAGCGTGGAGCGTAGCGTTTAGCGTAAACTGTACAAAAGCATCATCAAACAAAAAAAAAATTTTTTTTCGATGTCAATAAGGAACCTATACTTCTATATTTTATCTAATATTTTCTTTTTTTTATATCCAGATTCTGATGCAGCATTTGACCACTATCTCGCCTGGTGGTAAGCGATGATCTGGTCTAAGATAGTGAACACATGGTCGTCTTTTAAATTGAGCAAAGAGAAAATGTCTACTATCACCTCTATTACAATACATTTTAACCCTATATGTTTATTATTTTTACAACTTTTTGGAGTTTACTCCATTTCTTCAAGCGTTAACTAAACAGCGTTTACGCTTCACGCTTTATTCGAGATATGTATACCTAATTATGTACCTATAGTATATCGGTAAATTATCTTAGACCTAAAACAAATCTAGTTTTGTAACTTATTAATAAACCAAGTTAGGTTTTATTTATAAGATTTCCTGTAATATTATGTATTGTAGTTGGGATCCCCATTTAGATTGGTGTATTTTTAACTGACTTTACAAAAAAGGATTTCCAATTCGCCTGTATTTAAAAAAAAATGTTTTTTACCTCAAAAATCCGTCATTTTATCAACTGATTTGTAAAAAATCTTGTTATTTGAAAGGCTATACTTTCCAGGTGGTCCCATTTAAATTTCATGAATATATGTTCAGTATCTCCAGAGATATGGAGATAAACACCTCAAACTTAGTATTAAAAATGACTAGCGTGGCATTAGAATCGTTTTTTTTTTCGTTGTGCAAACGATCTTAAATTATTTGATATGAACTTCAACTTAACTAAAACTGAGAGCTTTTCAAATAGTTTTAGCTCTATGTCACCTTCGATGTAAAGAAAGAGATGTAAGGTAACCTATTTATAGGTAGCAAGTCAGGCCGAACATGCGTAGCATCCCTACTTAGTCTGTGGGCCGAACGTCGATATAATGCTCTTACCGCCTGTGCATATTGATTACCTATACAGTTCTTCCACTCATTACCTCTCCCATTTTTCAAAACTGAGATAATTATAATAAGCTAATAAAATTTATTTGTGTTCACTGATTGAGCCAATTTTACCTACCCCCTGATTCTCAAGTATTCGAAAACCTATTCGGATTCGGAAGATTAATTTTGAATATTGGTAAATCCGTGAGCTATTTAGTCGCGGAAACCTTTCCAATTAGAATCACAGATTTTTTCGAATTGAAATATCAATAGTAACCGATCGGAGCAATGTGAATTGCAAAGATCCAAGTCAGTTTCCGAAGGCAGTTTCCGAATCCGAATTTGCTTTCGAATTATTGAGAATGACCCAGCTGTTCTTGATAAAGAGTCAGATAGTTTTCTTACGGATTGCGCCGTACCGTATCTGACGGATATCTGGCTAATAAGTTCCTTACAAGCAATCGGGGACTACCAGGTAATGTTGAAACTGATCCTAAGTTAACATATGATATGACAAATATCAAAATAGACACCTCTGTAAGCTACTTTAGCTTTACGCCTATTTAGTGTCGGATAATACTTAATATTATAGCATAAAAAATAATACTAATGATATCTGAACAACTTGTAATAAACATTACAAAAAAATACAACTGTGTTACGGTGGTATAGTCTGGCTAGTGAAAGTTGAGACTCGAAATATTTGCATTTTTACATGGCAATAATTATGCAAATGTCATACATGTCAAAATCATCACAAGATGGCGGTTTTATAGTATGCTGCAAATACTTTGATACTTTTTGTGCAATTATCTCTCGGACTCTGCTAGTCTTAAGTATCAAAATGAGTCAGTCGCAGTTGGAGCTGTCATACTGTTTTTTTGCTTTTAATTTGCCGCGCTTTGTCAGTCTCTACTTTAGTTTGCCAAACGAGTCTTGTCGAATCTCCTAAGGCGCGCCGCTAACAGAAACAAAAGTCGAGGCGAGAGCGCTTACAACGCGCGCTTCTTCTAAAAATTTCGGTGTTGCAAGTGTACCTGCCCTAACAGAATAAGAGTCGAGGTGAGGGCGAGGCGAGCATGCGGCGACTCCACCTTGACCGTGCCTCGACTTCGCCTTGACCGCACCTTTTATGTATTGCGTATTGTGGGTCTTAAGAGGGAACGCAGGGTGCACTTTTCCATACAAATGTATTCCCCCGTTTCCTCCCTGGAAAATGCTTCTAGAGAAAAAAAAATTTCTACAAAAAATCAAGGTCTGCTGTAGCTTCGCCCCTAACATTTTCTTTTTTTGACCAAACAATTGCTAATAGAAATATGACCCTTCAAAAATCTTAAAGAGGAGATTAGAATGCTTATATTTCTTTTTGCGATTGGTGGATCAAAAAAAGCAAAGATAGGGTCGAAGCTACAGCAGATCTTGATTTTTTGTAGAAACAAATTTTGCTCTAGTAGCATTTTCCAGGGAAGAAACGGAGGAATACTGTTGTATGCTTTTGCATACAACAGTATTCCTCAGTGCACCCCGCGTTCCTTCTTAACTCGTTTCATTTCGAGATGAGATGAATTATGAGACAAATAATACTGTTTTCAATGACATAGTAAAGTAACGCTCTTGGCTCTCCTCGACACCTCACTAGTATCTGTTTCGACGAGTGTATTTATAGACACAAAATTACAAAGATTATCATTATCTTTACATAAATCATAGAAAACCTGATCTGCCCCCCTAGACAAAATCCAATTTCTGTTTTCATTCACGCTAACGAAACTTCATAATGTATGGAATTATATCTTTGTTTCGGAAAATAAATGTCATTCACATACATTTTTAACTTGCGTTAGCGTGAATGGAAACAGAAATTGGATTTTGTCTAGGGGCCCTGTGCATTTATGGTTTTAAGAAAAATAATGCTACTTGTTAATACCTACTAAGCCTAAAACATTGAGAAATGACGTCCAGAAAATGACATGGGTACCTATCTACAAGAAAACAGCCGAACAAGATACAATTGCAAACAAAAATCTTTGTATTTTAAGGTCTACGTAGCCATTCTCTTCTTTGCAAAGGGTTTTATAAATGTGTAAATTACGCTTTTGCGACTAATAAATGTAAGAAAAACTACACTGCCAATTTACAAAATTTGATCAGTGTTTAATTAGTGTAAATAATACGGCAACGGTTAATACATTTACAACATTTATTGAAAGAAACTAAACTAAACTACCTACCTATATAAGAAAACGAATAGTGGTGCAAAATCTGTAATAAAAATTATGAAAGTAACATAAACTTAGCACTGGAAAGCTACGGTAGATTATGTTTTAACGGGAATTTGCAAAATCTTAAGTAATTGTGATCTCATCTATCTGCTTAAAATAGAACGGTTAAATCGATTTGACATTTAGATGTTCGTAATACCTAGTTAGGCTGAATAAGTTTTTCAGGAAGAACGTAAATTGTATGAGTTGTCTAGTAAATTGAAACTTTGGTAGATGTTTTAGAATTTATTGAAATTTGGACGAAACATTTATCGAATCAGCCGGCAAATCGTGAGAGCATTTTGCGTGACTTTTATTATCATTAACAAGGTTAATTCAAATATTTGAATCTGTTAATTGTAACAATTTTAAAAATCATGATCTATACTAATATTATAAAGAGAGAACATTTGTATTTTTGTATGTTTGTAATGAGTAAGCTCAAAAACTACTGAACCGATTTAAAAAAATCTTTCACTAATACATAGAATGGACTTTCGGAATGAAAATAGGCTATATGTTATCCCGTTTAAATCAAAGGTACATTCGTGGAGACCTAATTTGCAACCTAAGTCGGCAAATAAACGGTCGAAAAAACACGTTTCTTACGAACGCTGCTTAATTGAAAATAGAAGAATATTTTCTATGCAAGAGTTGTTGTTGTTGTAGATTAAAATTGTCCTTTACAGTATATAATTCAAATGAAAACTCTAGAAGATATCACGAATTTCACAAACACGCATCGCAATATTAATAAAATATTTGCAGTGAAACCACAGATTAGGTCATAGTTACTACGAAAATATTATTATAAGCTTAGCTATGCTGTAGATCCCCACCGATCACAATCAATTTGAAGTCAATATAGTATAATAATATGATCTATTGTATAAAATAATATTCATCTATATATATAATAATATAATATTTTAAACCACCCCGACTGATCTATGTATAATCTTTTCATTAAAAGCATTCCAATGACCAACCACGACATTTAAAATCTGAGCTGTAAGTTGGTGAGGATTTGAGTATTCTGTAGAGTCCAGGAGATGTCCCAGCATCAGGTCAATGCTTCCATGTTCTTACAATATCGTTGAAGAAGAAGATTTTCGAATTGATCAGATCTATGAAAGTTGATTTCATAGCGCAATTAACTAGAAAAAAGCTCATAGTTTTATAACGATTGAACGAATTTTCATGAATCAAAGCTAAGAAAACTCTCGATGAAGACATCTATCAAACAAAAAAAAACTATCAATAATAAAAACAAAATCGGTTCATCCGGTTAGGTGCTAAAATGCTACAGACAGACACACATACACACGTTAAACGTATATTACCCCTACATTTTGCGTCGGGGAACGCCGTAAGGTTACGGCGGCAGATGTACTCCTTGGTGGTAAGCTACTTTTTGGTAGATTTAATGATTCCACTACCACTGTACGAAAACTCATGATTCATGAATGCACATAAAACTTTCATTGGTAGGTATATAGCTAGGATTAGAACCAACGACTGTCGGGTCAGAATCAGGGTAACTATCCTTTACGCCAAAGGGCCGTCCAATATCAATACGTAAGTATTATAAAACAAAGTTCATCACTGCGTCTGTCTGTCTGTTCGCAATAATCTCAATAGCTACTGAACGGATTATCATGCGGTTTTCACCAATAGCCAGAGTGTTTATGAGGAAGGTTTAGGTGCATAATTCGTTAAGGTTTTGTGTAAATTGGATGAAATATGTCGATGGTTGTTAAATATGTTCATATTTTATATTCGATTCAACAAACTGATGCAAATTTTGTAGGCATATATGTTCTACCCGTGCGAAGCCGGGGCGGGCTGCTAGTCATTGATAAAATTACATTGGGTATATGAGCATTGTTTTCATTTTAATGACTCGAACAGAATCTAATGTAATATCTCCGGTATCCGGTATTCTCTACACGGTAGTTTAACTTTCTTACTAATGAAGATAGAGTTCAGTGGCGAGCCATAGGTGAGGCCTATGTCCAGCAGTGGGTAGAAACAGGCTAATGATGAATTACCGTGTAGCTTAGCAATGGCTTTGCGACCAATGTTCGTCGTATAAAACGAGATGCATATATTCAGCTGCCTACATGCATCTCTTTCTATTAGAAATTTGCGATGAAATAAAGCGTCAGAAACTAAACTGTTGTAGTTGGAGACTACAATCCTTGGAATTCTCAAATTGTTCAAAAATAGGTGAAACTTCAAATAATATTCTAGATATGTTTTTGACTGGTTTCCGATATTATTGTCTGCAATATATGTTTATCTTTGTGTATATAGTGATTACCGAATAAAGTTATTCAGCTGGGGTTATTCTCAATCATTCGGATTCGAAAACTGCCTTGTCTTGGATCTTTGCAATTCACTATGCTCCGATCGGTTACTTTAGGTAATTAAATTCGAAAAAATTAGCGATTCGAATTGAAAAGGTGACAAAATAGTTAGCGGATTTATCAATATTTAAAATTATGCTTCCAAGTCCGAATGATTGAGAATCAGGGGAAGTTCTATATAATTATATAGCCTCCCTATTTGTGTAATGTAGCGCAGTGTATATTAGCTATACTATTGTATTACGATATGTCGATAAATTGGTAGAAATTAGTTATAACTTTTTATACGGACTGCATATAAGAATGAGTTGTACAGATATCTTGTATAATAAAATTTTGAAAGTATTTTACTAGTTTCATTACAATAAAATTTTGTTTTCATCGTGAATATTCCGCCATAAAACTTATCTTGGTAGGTATATCAATTTTGTTACGAATCATGATTTGAAGAATGACGACGACAATATTCAAAATTAGGATTAATGAATTACTACCAGTAGCATTTTGATTCCTAATGAGGCAGTCTCGTTTCATAGATTGGACTTAATTAGTATTGTGCCTCGTATCATTTCCAGATAAGCATATCATCACTTTACATCTGGTGAAATAGTAGTTTTAGCTAAGCCCTAGATCTGCTCGACGATAGGTACCACTTTCTTTCGGAAGATTCTACAGAAAATTAAAATAAAACAAATGGTACAACAAACTATGATTTATTGCTTTTCTTAATTCACCTGATTACCCTTACTAGAGTACACAATATTTTGACCAGCAAAATACCTATCACTTAAAAAGTTTACATCTAAATGACTCTAGGGAATAAGTAAACAGAAAATACCATTTCAACATAATTCAATCATTTTGGAATGGTTATATGGATATATTTAAAGAAACAATAAATATATTTCATTTTCCACATCTATCTTTCTGTGTCCACTTTCCTCAAAAATACAAGTTTTGCGTTCTTCACTCTTTCATGTATTGAAATCATTACATCATAATTAATTAATGTAAACACATGGGAGTAGAGAATCTATGGGAAATCCAGCATCTGAAAGAAAATATAAAATCAATAAGGCAATCGGCATTCTTAAATTTCGTAAGCATCTAATAAATAAATTTTAAAAGCATTCAGCTTCTTAAAATATTTAAACTTGCGAGCTATGTCCATTACTCAAATATGTATTTGCAATTTCAGAAATTCTAAATTCCATCTTTTCTCTGATAAGTGAGTAATATTTAGTGTATTTTTTAATAAAATGAAATTCTTCATGTATCATTCATCTTCACTATGCCATTATCTTACTTATGCTCTCTTTAGTTTTCAGCCACTTAACATAATCTAGCCAGTTGGGTAAGTCAGGAAAGTGATAATCATATCTAAGGTGGGTCCATACCAAGCAAACGGTCCATGTGGTACTAAATGGTAACTGGTGGCAGGCAGGCCATGGCTCAATCACCCAACAGAACAAAGACATGTTGCCAATCAGTTCAGTTTGCTTAGAAATTATCTTGAGTTATATTCATATTTGCTTTTTAAAGTATCCGGACTTCACTCGAATTTTTCAGATAACCTCTGACTGGTTTCAACTCAATTTGAGAATCTTCATCCGAGAGCAGCTAGGAAAGCAACTCACACACTTCCTGGCATGACTGGATGAAGACTTTGGTTCATTTTAGTATAATGTTATGTCTAGCTGTGCTAGCTAGTTTGGAAGACTGCACTAGGGATGGGCCAGTGAAAAAAAATATAAATATTTATTGTAATGACATTTTTAAAGTATCAAAAATTATCGAGTTAAAAATCAACACCAAAATAATAAATGCAAAAGTCAGTTTTTATATTTGATTGTTTGTTTGGGACTTCTTCACGGTCAAGCAGCAGGACAGATGTAGCTGAAATTTTGCACAGCGATAGCCAGTATTATGGATTAAGATATTTTAATCAGGTTATAGGTTTTTTTTAAAGCTGGCGATGCCGCAGGCACAGCTAGTATATATAGATATATAGCCAGTTTTCGCATGATTATTCATACATATTCCCTAAAACAGTAAATACATTATACAGTTATCTATGATTCGTATATAAAGTAAGATCATCATCACTTAAAATCAGAAGAGATATTAGTCAAGTGCTTATCTGTAATAAACAAAAAAATTGTAAAATAAAAGGAGAAAATGTTCTAAAAGTCACCAGCTGTGGGAGGCATTTCTCAATGTGCTCAATGTCAACCTTATCGCTGTTCTCTCGCAGAGCATGGGCGGACGCTCGCAGACATGTCTCTGTCACGAGGCACTTGGCTATCTCCACCACCATGGTCAGAGCATCATTGCCGAGCTTAGTCTTGTTGTCTTGGAATGAGTTGTGGAGGAGCTCTTTTATGAGATCCTAGAAACAAAAACACGCCAAATAATTATTAGTTATAAGTTTTTGTGGGTATTTTAATACATACATACATACAATCACGCCTTTTCCCTGTTGGAGTAGGCAGAGACTACTTGTTTCCTCATGCTACGATCCTGACATACCTCTTTCGCTTCTTCCACTTGAGCACCTTCATACATACATCATAAGTATTTTAATAAGGTAGGTTTATTGTATTGCTACCTTCCTACAATACAGCTATGCTCTCTGTATCTATTTTAGAGATTAGTTAGTTTGACATATTGCAACAATTTGTAGGATACATTGTGGCCTGCAGCACTGCCAATCACGGGAAAAATCCCCGATTTGCAGGGAATTGGGGGCATTTGAGGGTAAGCGTGGGAAGAGCGCGGGGGAATGACAAAAAAAATGTGTTATAAGGTAGTATGTTTTGTATAGTATATAAAGATTTTATAAAAGTTTTAGCAGTATGTGAAATACTTTGAACAAAACAGTGTTTGTATGCTGGTTTTTAATTAAAAAATATCATTTCGAGGGAGTTATATGAAATTAATAAACAAAGCAGGGAATTTCGGGGAATTGACAACTCTGAATTAGGGAATCGAGAAAATTTTATTGGCAGCACTGGTGTGGTGGCCTGGTAGATGTAGCAGCTAGCAGAAACTGCTTGTTGGCAGAGTTTAGTGGTGAATATTAGAAGACAACTGCAGAAGTTACCTACTGGGGTTTTTGACTTCTTATATACTGATGATGGAATTTCAAAATTTAATTAAACATTTTCTACTCAATAGTCCATATAGTTTATAGTAGAAAGTTAGGATACATATCATAAATAATTCGTTTTACATATAACATTACAGAAATAATTCGTTTTACATGATGACGTTTCCTTTGATTTATTAATTTCAGCAGCTCTCACGGGATACAGTTATAACCGGTACATTTAGTCATTTTATACTAATTAGTAATTATAGAACTTTGAGGAACACAAAACACTTAAAAATTTATAAACTTAAACATGAAGGTTTTACAAAGTACCCAACAAGAAACTAAATAGAGATCCTACGTCCTACTGTAGGTACTGAGAGCAACAATAATTAACATAATATTCACTTACCGGTTTCAAAGTACTATTCAAATTGGACACGATAGACGCAGGGTCGATGTTATCGTCATCGTTTTCATTGCAATTTCGGGCCATTTTTGCTTATTATTTACAAATAAGTTTTAATATCGTAATTTTAGTTCAGTCCACAGCTAAGTAATATAATAACGGGTTCACACCAGGTGATTCAAGTCGTTCAACTGGCTAGGGATGTACTTGTATTTCGATTACAAGTACTTTTAGTATCGATACTTAGTAAGTACCGGTTATAGGTACTCGTTTCGTTAATCAATTATTTGTTTTGGAAAAACATTAAGGCTGGCATTATACAGCGATATTAGGCTTTCGAATGAAACTATTTGTTTTGCTAATCAAGCGCAATTTAATCGATAAAAAATATCGATTGGGTATTTTTTGTACGACTACTAGAATCGCCTGGACTGAACCTGGTATAAGTAAGTAGCACAACACCAGTACACCACAGACTACAAAGTAGATAGAGATAAGGGTGACCATCTCAAAAATGGCGAATCTGCCCGACACTGGCAAAAAATCTGCCAAACCACCCACGCCAGAAAATGCATAAAATATGTCATCAAGTCATCATATTATTGCAATATGGAGAGCGGAGGGGGGAGGGGGGTATAATCTAAGGTATAAAAATAAATATAGGTTTGACACGAAAAAGGGGAGGGGGGGTAGAGGGTTGGAAGGGGATGTCCCCCCTTCACTACCCTACCACTCTCATTACAAGGTAATGCATAGTTTTTGAGTTATGCCTATTTTTGTTGGGTTTGATTTTGGATTTTTGGTTGGATTTAGAATCGTTTGGCATGAGTTATTAAATATTATGGGGATGGTTAGAGGTTAGGTCCCTGATTGTAACAATACCATTTTTATAACAAGGTAATGCATATTTTATAAGAAAACGGTATAAACAAAATATAACCTAAAAATATACTAAACCATAAAAACAAAGCGAAAATACCACTACTAAATTAATAAGAACACCCCACCAGAAAAAAAAAACTAGGTTAGGTTAGGTTGAAACTGCGACAACACAACGCGCGAGCCGAGCGAGCGAAGCGAGCGTGCCGTGCGGTAGCAGCCGGCGAAGCGCTAAAAAGTCTGATAAACGACCAACAAAACAGTGATATTGATAAGCGAAGAGTTACAAATAAGTGAGGTTATGATTCTACAAAAATAGGCATAACTCTAAAACTATGCCATTACCTTGTAATGAAAGTGGTGGGAAAAGGAAGGGGGGACCCTCCCTTACCCCCTCACCTACTCGCCTTCCCTTTTTCGTGCCAAACGATTCAAATTTTTTACCTAGTGAGGTTATGATATTGCAAAAAAAACTCAAAAATTATACATTACCTTGTAATGAAAATGGTGGGGTAGTGAAAGGGAGATCCTCACCTACCTTTTCCATCCCTCCAACCCCCCCTTCTTCATGCCAAACGATTCTAAATTTCAACCATAATAACTGTTAACGGGGTATTTACCAAACTCACAAATAATAAAAAACATAGTAAATATCCTCTTAATAGTTCACAGTTATAAAAATGAA
The DNA here is from genome assembly GCA_954871355.1 of Cabera pusaria. Taxonomy (NCBI): domain Eukaryota; kingdom Metazoa; phylum Arthropoda; class Insecta; order Lepidoptera; family Geometridae; genus Cabera; species Cabera pusaria. The sequence goes on from OX940902.1 coordinate 18,139,098, forward strand.
GTTTATATACCTTGTCATTCAACCTTTTATAAATTTACAACCAAAAATATGCTTAATAAAATATAATACTTTAAATATAAACAGAAGATTGTTAAAATGCTATTTGAATTTCAAAATTCATAAAGATCCTTGAAATCAGCCACTTTTGGAATCGTCAGCTTAATCTGCCATGGTTAAAATTTAGGTTCTAAATCTGCCCTTAATCCTAGGTTCTATACTCACTATATCCTAAGTTCCGTCAACTTTTACCCTCGACTAGATTTGCAGTTTAATTGAAATAATACCCTAAACTCTCATAAATGTTTACTAAACTGGCCAAGCGCCAGTCGGACTCGCACTCGTAGGGTTCCGCGCCACACTACAGTATTTTATAAGATCGAGCAAAAAATAACACAATCATTATTCGCCAGCAAAAAACAATAATTATAAACATTTCATTTTTTATAACGCCATCTAATGTCTAATAAAGGTGTTGGGGATCGGCATTTCAATATAACGCCATCTATGGACGTTTACCAAAGCGGTCATAGATGGCGTTATATTGAAATGCCGAAAAAAACACGTTTCTTGTATGGACCCACTATTATTTTTAACTTTATTCTGTTTTTAGTATTTGTCGTTAAAGCGGCAACAGAAATACATCATCTGTGAAAATTTCAACTGTCTAACTATCACGGTTCATGAGATACAGCCTGGTGACAGACGGACAGAAAGACAGACAGACAGACGGACAGCGGAGTCTTAGTCATAGGGTCCCGTTTTACCCTATGAGTATGGAACCCTAAAAATACATAAAAACCGCCCTCTATGGGTGCGTTCACGTAATTATGCTGTGTACTTAAAGCCGGGCATTCACAAGTCCCGCCGTAAACTGGGTGAAATATATTTCTATTATTTTTATGATAGAAAATGATCTTAAGCAGTGTTACGCACAGTGAATTATATAATAATAATATAATAAGGAGTATCGCACTACTCCTGACTCTAGGCCGCGACTACCACGTTTGCCAATGAATAAACGTAACCTGGCGTTAATGGGAGCCCTAAACGATTTGCTAGTCCCATATATGCAGACTAGCGAAACATTAGTTGATACACACTCGATTCTTTACTGCGCGGCTATAGCGGCGTGTCGCGTTGTTCGCGTCAAGTTTCCGGATACTGACCGAATACCGCGACGCCCCGCTATCCCTGCGTGGCAAGAACGAATCGAGTGTCGCATCAATATGTTTAGGACTCTTATTGCGAAGTTGATCTGCTTCAGAGGGGGTAATAATCGCCCCCGAGTCAAGCGTTTCGTGAACCAGGCCTTTGCTGGGACTGGGATTAGACCCCGGGACTACATGACTTGTGGCACGGAACGCATTGACTTTCTGAAGCAGAAAGTTTATGTATATTGGTAAACAGTATTCGTCGCTATAGAGCGCGTGTAGATCGCTATTATCAAAATCGCTTCTTCCAAAGTGACCAAAGGAAGGTATACCGAGGTTGGGAAGGAACCAATAAACGTGAGAATGAGGAGCAGTGTCCGGATGCTACTACCATGAATAACTTCTGGCGTAGTATCTGGTCGGTGCCCGTCGAACACACGGAGGGTGATTGGATGAGCGTCGTTGAGCGCGCGTGTGAACCTCTCGAATCCATGGGGGCTATCACTATTAGCCCCGAAGACGTTAGTTGTGCGATCCGTACGGCCCAGAACTGGAAAACTCCAGGACCGGACGGATTACACAACTTTTGGATAAAGCGGATTCGATGCTCACACGACTGCTTAGCGGCGCAATTCCAACAAGCCCTCGAGGTTGGTTCCTTGCCAACATTCATGACAACCGGTGTCACCTTCCTGCTCCACAAGTCCGGTAGTACCACGGAACCGAAGAACTATAGACCCATTACATGCTTACCAACGCTGTACAAGCTTCTTACATCTATTCTGAGGTTTAAAATTAATTCGCACATTGTTGCACACAATATTTTGGCCCCCTCTCAGAATGGATGTAAGGTTGGGTCACGTGGTACTAAAGAGCTCCTCCTCATCGACACGACCATTTGCCAACAAGTCCGGCGGAACAGAGGGGCTCTCTCCACCGCCTGGATTGACTACAAGAAGGCCTATGATTCAGTGCCTCATACCTGGCTGCAGAGGATCTTAGAGTTGTATAAAATTGATACAACTCTGAGATCTTTTCTAGGTTCTTGTATGAGGCAGTGGACCACAGTCCTTTGTCAACCGGGTGATGGAGACAGCCCCTCTGATCCGCAGGACTTTATAAGGATTGAGCGAGGCATCTTCCAGGGAGATAGTCTGAGTCCGTTGTGGTTCTGTCTAGCCCTAAATCCTCTAAGCACATTATTAGAAGATTCAGGGCTGGGCTATCGACTTAGGAGAGAGGGTGAAGTCATTTCACACTTGCTGTACATGGATGACCTCAAACTTTTTGCACCGAAGCGCCATGATTTGATGGAATTACTGAAAGTCACTGAGACTTTCAGCAACGCCATCAACATGGAGTTCGGTGTAGATAAGTGCGCGGTCATGTACGTGCAGCGGGGGAAAGTTGTGAATTTAATGAATTTACAACTTTCTGATACAATGACTTTCAGATCTCTCTCCGAAGCCGACACCTATAAATACCTTGGTATGTCAGAGTCATTAGGTATCCAGAGTGGGGGGATAAAGCAGTCGGTGAAGGAGCGTTTCTTTGGTCGCCTGACAAAGGTACTTAACAGTATTTTGTCAGGAGGCAACAAGGTGCGTGCCTTCAATGGCTGGGTAATGCCCCTACTTACATACACCTTTGGCATACTAAGGTGGACTCAGACCGAGTTAGACACCCTGGACAGAAAGGTTCGACAACAACTGACGTCACATCGCATGCTCCACCCACGCTCGTCTGTTATGAGACTGTATATTCCACGGAAATGGGAAGGTCGAGGCTTTTTAAATGCCAAGACTCTCCATAACCGTGAAGTATGCAGTCTCCGGGAATATTTCCTAAGCAACGAGTGTGGGATGCATCGCGATGTGGTAGCAGTTGACAGGACCTTAACGCCTCTCTCCTTAGGCAAAGAGAACTGGCGCAAACCTTAGGTGCTGAGCACCGAAGATCGCAAGGACGTATGGAAGAGCAAGGAGCTGCACGGCAGATTCTATCGGGCCTTAACAGGGCCCGATGTGAATTTGCTCGCATCGGTGAACTGGCTACGATTCGGGGACCTCTTTGGGGAAACCGAAGGTTTTGTTTGTGCAATTGCTGACGAAGTTATCAAGACGAACAACTACCGGAAATATATCATGAAGGACGGTACGGTCGACATTTGTCGGGCATGCCGCCGTCCCGGAGAGTCACTCAGGCATATTATTTCCGGTTGTTCTCATCTTGCTAACGGCGAGTACTTGCACAGACATAACCTCGTAGCCAGGATCATCCACCAGCAACTTGCTCTTCAATACGGCCTTGTCGAGTCCGAGGTACCGTACTATAAGTACGCACCTGCGCCAGTTCTCGAAAATGGTCGTGCTTTGCTCTATTGGGACCGATCTATTATCACGGACAGGACTATTGTCGCCAATAAAGCTGATATCATGATAGTCGACCGGTCTCAGCGGCGGGCAGAGTTAGTCAACATCACCATCCCGCATGACGAGAACCTCGTGAAGGCTGAAAAGGAAAAGCTTAGCAAGTACCTTGACTTGTCTTACGAGGTTACCGCCATGTGGGATGTTGACTCAACTAGTATTGTCCCGATAGTCGTGTCAGCAAACGGCCTAATAGCGAAGAGTCTCGACCAACATCTCAAGAGACTCTCGTTAGACGGCTGGATCAAGGGCCAGATACAGAAGGCGGTACTTCTTGACACGGCACGCATCGTCAGGAGGTTCCTCTCTCTGCAGCCCTAACCACCGGTAGCTTGGGCCCTGCCTCGCTACCGGCGGCACTCTAGGTTTAGGTTTTTTATAATGTTTTATGTTTTTATATTTGTTTTCTTTATTATTTTTATACGAAATATTGTAAAAATCCTAAACTTAAGAAAAATGAATAAATAATGTATATAATAATAATATATTCATTTCCAGTAAACAAATTTACAGAGGATACAATAGTTATGCCTAAACAATACATTTAAAGATGTTTTGAACTTATAACTAGTACCATATTTTAACTGCGGCCCCACACTAGGCTCAAGGTCCGTGTCGTGGAAGCCATTAAATTCGATGTACGTTATTTAACAAATCAAACTCAAATTGAAGGCATCCCATAGGGTTACGTTTTACATCACTTACAGATAGATGTGTTTGCGTGTGTGTTAGTGTATATGTGTTTAAGTGTATGTGCGTTATGTCCGTAATTAAGTTAAAGTCCCAGCTGTATGATCTTTTCTGTTTCATCATATTATTATGATTGCCTGAGCAACCATTGTAGTACCTACTATAATTCGGGCGCTAGCGGTATTTTTGTTTTTGATATCACAAACCTTAACAATGCTGTTGTAAGTATGTGTTACCATGTAGTGTGGGTGTCTTTTAGTGAAGTTGGAATGAGTTGTTGGAAGTGGGACCGTAAAATTCGTCTATTTGCTATTTCCTCCCAATTATCTGATGATTGGATATTCTTGTGTATAAAAATAACTTCTTTAGCGATAAATAGCTGTCGTACATTGAGTTTTTGACTTCGTCGTATAAAGCATTCGTTGAAAATTTGAAAGGCATATGTATTTTATAATATCTATTTTTATTATGAGAAAATGCCCTAAAAATGCTTTAAAAATGTCCCTGTTAGTTCAGTTTTACCCTAAATCTACTGAAACTTACCCTAACTAAGGTGGCATCACTATACGTTCGTTTCGTCGTTCTAACAGTTCAGGACGTAGAAGGAAAATGAAATGGAGAAGACATTAGCGTATGCGAATGAATTAGCTATATCTATAGAGATATAACCCGACTAAAATGATGAACACGTGATACATATGCCAGCTATAAGATAACATAAATTTGGTCGGGTCATACATGACAGCGGGTGAAAGCCAATGGGTGCACTAGAACTAGGAGCCATAGTTGACTCCAAGCAATAAAATACATATGCAGAGATGGATAAAAATTGTTGTCCATCTCGCTATCTCGTACTAGTGATTGTATAGTTTTATCCTTCTCATATTATTATTGTTATTTAAATGCCAGATACATTTTATACTCCATCCACGGTTCACTACGTCGCTGGTATATCGTGGTTAATCGTTTGATCTCGGGACAAACACCAACGTTCGATATCATAGACGTAATATAAAAAGATAATGCACTGCAGATGTTTTGACAAGTTCAATTTAACCCGTGTGCTTTAACAATAAGGTTGTAATTGCTTTGTAGAACAAAACGGTCCAATTGAAAGTCACCCGGGTGAGAGTGTGTCCTTGTCTAACCAACCTAATGCTATATGTTCTATACTATATGTATGGTATAAATATATATAAGTTGTCCATACAAAAGAAAGGAACAAACTCCGTTCTAGGTCGGTCTCATTGAGGCCGGTGTACGCAGTCGAGTTTAATATTAAGTAGCAGGTCTGTGTTCGATAATGACATTTCGTTGAGTGACGAATGTTTGATGTTACCGTATAAAAAATTAATCGTCAACTAAAACACATCTAAGCATCAAGCACAGATGTAGGCTTGAAGGTTTGTTTATCAAGCACGGATTTTCTATGACTTTCTTCTACTTGAACTTTGAGTATTCACCAACTCAAAGTACTTGAATAATCTTCTCAGTACCCATCTGGAGGCCCGGAGGATACCTCCCATCCACCCTCAATATGTACCTACTAAGCAAATAATCTAAAGTACCTACATAAACGATACATATACATTCCCCGGGCATTAAGGTACTCAGATTCACCATAATTTTGTACCTTTAATTCAACCGAAATTCTAAAGCTTATTTTGTAGTGCCTAGGTACTTATGCCCGTTTGTACTAAACTTAAGAATCGCCTAAGATTTCTAAATATCTCAATTACAGAAACATCGGGAATCAAAATCTCAGAATATATCTTGCATATAGGTACGTAGTATTATTATCTTTTCTATGATATAGGCTAATGACCCTATATACGAGGTGCATTCAATAAGTACCTAGCCTCATCGCCAGAGGGCGCTGTAGTTTCAAAAGAGTTTACCACAGTGTAGCACATTCTTTTTTAATTCTTTTTTTAAATTTTCATTCCAATCCCTTCATTTGTTTTATTTTGACAACTTGTGGCGACCTCGCCTTATTTTTAACCGACTTCAAAAAAAGGAGGAGGTTTCTCAATTCGACCGTTTTTTATTTATTTTATGTTTGTTCGCGGATAACTTCGTCGTTTATGAACCGATTTCGATTATTCTTTTTTTGTTCAAAAGGAGATATCCCAAGTGTGGTACCATGGTAATTTTATCGAGGTATGATAAGTATCTCCAGAGATATTGAGATAAACATCTCAAAATTGGTACTGAAAATGAATAGCGCGGCATTGAAGTCGGTTGTTTTTTAGTTTTTAAACGATATTATATGATGTTCGAACTCTTTGTTGACAGCTTAATTTTCTCATCCGATATATTTGAATGTTTTCATATGTCGATGGTAGAATTGGTCGTCAAAGGTTTCGACATGTTATTTTTTGACAAGTTAATATTTATTGCTTGCAATGTTTGGTTATTAAAGGAAACCAATATTATTTTCCAATTAAAGGATTAAAATCACATGAGACCGTTTTGTAAAGAAAACCGTCCATGTGAGAATTGATGTTAAATAAGTAGTAAATAAGTAATAAATTATTAAAACACACAAGACGAATTAATTATTGAAGAGAATCTGTCACATACATAATATCGTTTAAAAACTAAAAAAGAACCGACTTCAATGTTCATTTTCAGTACCAATTTTGAGATGGTTATCTCAATATCTCTGGAGATACTTATCATGCCTCGATAAAATTACCATGGTACCACACTTGGGATATCTCCTTTCGAACAAAAAAAGAATAATCAAAATCGGTGCATAAATGACGAAGTTATCCCCGAACAAACATTAAAAAAAAAATAAAAAAAAATATATATACGGTCGAATTGAGAAACCTCCTCCTTTTTTTGAAGTCGGTTAAAAACGAGCACTTGACGGTCGCGTCGGAATAATATCTTCCTGGGACCGTCGATATAAAAGCTAAGTACCTACACTTTCCTTATTAATCTAGAAGAGGATCCCTCTCTGTTCTTCACCGGCTCTTACGCCTCAGTCGTAAAACGCCGGAACTGCAAGTGCCATCCCATTCCTGTCTCAGTATCTAAGTAGCAGTAGATAGGGTTGGCACACGTAAAAGTAATTGGGATTTCCCGGGAGTTTTCCCGGAGGTCCCAAAAACTTATGGAAGCGAACGTATCGATCGGTTTTACAAAAATGGAAAAAGAGCAATATCGTTCGGTGATTCGATTCCTTTTTTTGGAAGGGAAAACGCGCATCGAAATCAAAGAGCGCTTGGATGCTGCGTACGGTGACTCTTCTCCATCGATGACCACCGTCAAGAATTGGTTCAACGAGTTTGCACACGTGCAAACTCGTGTGGCCGTACGTCGGTTTTTGATAAACCACGTCCAGGTGCACCGAAAACAGCTGCTACGGAGGAAAAAAATAAAAAAAATCCATGATCTCGTATTGGCAGATCGCGATTGAAGGTTCGGGAGCTAGCTGAGACTGTAGGCATTTCAGAAGGAATAGTGCATCATATTCTTCTCTGGAACTCGGCATGAGAAAGCTGTCGGCGCGATGGGTGCCGCGTTTACTCACACCGGAAAACAAGTGCAACCGTGAGACCACATCGGAGCCGTGTTTGGCGCTGTTTAAGCGTAATCCAGCGGAGTTTTTGCGTCGTTTTGTGACCGTCGATGAAACCTGGATCCACTGGTACACACCAGAGACCAAGGAGCAATCAAAACAATGGATCCAGACCGGGGAACGTGCTCCAAAGAAGGCGAAAACTGTAAAATCGGCCGGAAAAGTTATGGCCACCGTTTTCTGGGATTCACAAGGTGTGATCTACATTGATTACCTCGAGAAGGGTAAAACAATTACAGGGCTTTACTATGCCGATTTATTGGGCCGATTCGACGCCGAATTAAAGAAAAAACTACCCCATCTGACTAAGAAAAAAGTGCTGTTTCACCACGACAACGCACCGGTTCACACGTCTGCCGTTGCCATGGCCAAATTGGTCGAATTACGCTACGAATTGCTGCCCCATCCACCGTATTCTCCAGATTTGGCCCCTTGTGACTTCTTTCTGTTTCCGAATCTGAAAAAATCTCTCGCCGGGAATAGATATGGATCAAATGAGGAGGTCATCGCCGCCACGGAGGCCTATTTTGTAGAGTTTGACAAAAACTATTTTTCGGACGGGTTAAAAAAGTTGGAGCATCGCTGGGCTAAGTGTATCGAACTAAAAGGAGACTATGTTGAAAAATAAATTGCCACTTTTCCAAAATTTTCGTTTACTTTTTGTAGGCTAAGTATTTATTGAATGACCCTCGTATATTTATATTTTGAGATTTTGGTAGCCGGATTTGTTTATTTTGACAAGCTAAGGCGATTCATAAGTATAGTGCAAAGTGACATAGGTCACCTAAGTCAAGCAGGCTTATCGAGGCACCAGACAGGTAACATGGTGTATAAATGGAGTAACTGAGTACTGTGTGTGACGATGCGATTTGGTAGGCCAGACCACAGAGGATAGGGCCAGTCGCTTCTTTCACGTGCCTACATAATTGACATTTAATTATATGCAAATAAAACCATTATCGCATGCTTCTCAATAGACCACAGATCATAATATAGGCATATACATAATATAGGCTAGCATTTGACTGTTTTGATAGGTACTCGCTCTCAAGGACAGTTGCCGGAACAGAGATTTTCCAACTTGAGTATGGTATCTGGCCAGGCGGACACTAGACAATGTACTACCATCACACAGGGAGTTTCTTAACAATGTTTTTTCCTTCACCTTCACCAGAGTGTAACTGTGAATTGCGCACATCAATTGTTTGATTTAAAAAAAACAACTTTTTTTGGTGCACAGCGCGGATTTGAACCCACATCTGGCGTCAAAGCCGACCATTCTTCCACTGCGCCAATGGGCCTTCATATCGATAAGGCCGCAAGTTGTTGCTTACTGAAGAAACAATTAAAGTTTGTAGGATAAAATAAAACCAAACAAATAACACTAAATTCTACACTTTATTACTCTCAGTGATTATCAACAGCGACAGAATATGCTTCACCCTCTCTTTAATTTGAGGTAGAGACCTATCCGTCAGACTTTGAGATAGCAAGTCGTAAACATGTTTATCTTCTAAAAGTTCTAGAATCGTTTGGGCATTTCTTTCTTCTGTAGTTAGGTGTTCTTGGAGTACTTCTAGTACCATTTTGTCTTCATCTCGTCGCCAATGGCAGATGTCTTCGGATTTTATATCGTACACTGAGATCGTTGTATCGGAATCGTAGTCGGTCTTGTCTATGGTTACGTCGGAGTCTAATCGATCATCTGTTTGCGGTTCCTGTGAAGTAATTGTATAATAAGATTGGATTATTAGTAATTCTTTTTGTAGTTGTTGGTAGACATTTTGTGCTCGGCCGGAAGTCTCCACATACATAGCGATGAATTTCGAGCGATGATCGTCGATAAGAAAAGAGATGCAAATATACAACTGTCTAGCTGCATCTCCTTCTACCAGACGTTTGCGATGGCAGAACGCATCGTTATCAATGTAGAAACTTCCACCCCTGGCCCCCTAGACAAATACCAATTTCCTGTTTCCATTCAAGCTAACGCAAGTTCAAAATGTATGGGAATGACATCTTTGTTGCGGAAACGTAAATATCATTCCATACATTTTGAACTTGCGTTAGCGTGAACGGAAAAAGGAAATTGGATTTTGTCTAGGGGCCCTAATCTGCTTGGGCACTAATGACGTACGTAAGTTATTGAAATGAACTTCTTTAAGCGCACTGGAGTAAAAATGCAACGGAAGTGACTTACGCACCATGTTACATTTTATATTTATATACGCCCTCTAACGGCGTAACTAGAAAGACGTATTCGCTATAATTCAGGCATTCGTCTCGCTAAGTTCAGTAAAGTCAAAGTCAAAGTCAAAGCATTTATTCAGTATATGGGCAAATTAAAAATTTGCACTTACACACGTCAAATAACATTAAACAGATCATATTCAATAAAAAATATTATAGATATAACAGAAACATAACTTATTGCTTTGAATTTACAAAAAAAAAAAAGGTATTAAGCCTTTCAGCTTTCATCTAGACGTCGAACGTCACACTTAAAACACATGTTTAATTCCCCTGATTAATGTAGGGTTGCCAACCGTACTATTACGTGCACCCGCAACCCAGTGCATGTTTCAGTACTTCAGACAATTTTTATCCAAAAAAAATGTGAAATAATGAAATATAATAAATAAATACAACGCAGACTAATTGCAGTACAAATCATCAAATGGAGTTATATAATACTATATTACGATACGTGTGACTTAAGTAGTCTATTATTGCACGGCGTGAAGTTCGCTCGAACCCTCACTGCGTTCGGGTGCTACGCCGTGCATTAATAGACAACTTAAGTCACGAGTATCGTATATTATTTTTTATAGCACAGTGTGACCTAAACCCGCAATTTACGCACGCTTTTCCGTGACTTAAATAGTCAATTATTGCACGACGTTTAGCAGTAAAATAATATACGATACTCGTGTCTTAAGTTGTCTATTATTGCACGGCGTAGCACCCGAGCGCAGCGAGGGTTCGAACGAACTTCACGCCGTGCAATAATAGACTACTTAAGTCACACGTATCGTAATATACTTATAGCTGTCAGTGTGACATAAACCCGCACTTTACGCTTGCTACGCTTTCCCGTCAAATAGAAGACTATTGCACGGCGTGAAGTTGGCTAAACGTCGGGCAATAATCGACTATTTAAGTCACGGAAAAGCGTGCGTTAAGTGCGGGTTTAGGTCACACTGTGCTATAAAAGAATTCCCACTCTGTGTAGGAAGTGTAGGAACCCACTTTTTTAACCGTGAAGCAAGGGATACACAGCAATTGTGGTTTCATCCAGTTATTGAAATAAGAAATATCTTATATCTAAGCCAATATGTTCTCTGAGTACTAACGTGGTCAGATCAGAGTGACTAATGCGAGTTCTTTTAGATTTAGTAAGAGATTAGATACTTAGATAAGATTCGATTTAGTTTAAGATTTAGATTAGACACTTTAGATTTATTTACTTGATCACTTTAAAGTAAACGTAGATTCGTTCCGGCATGCGAAGAGCCACTATAACAACAAATATTAAAAACAGAATAAAGTTTATAAGAATTAAAGGGGTCTCAATACAAGAAACGTGTTTTTTCAGGCGTTTTATGCTCGATCTTATAAAACATAAGACTTGAAATTTGCTCGTAGGAGTACTACTATAGTAACTATAATATCAAAACTAAATTAAATTAAAGGGGCTCCCCTAACAAGAAATTTATTTTTCGGGCAAATTTCGGGTAATTGGAACCCTACGTGTGCGTGTCTGACTCGCACTTGACTAGTTTATTTTAATTTGGTCGGTTAAAGTAAAGTTCTATTACACCAATTTTTAACGTATCAGGATTGCAGTCTGCCTTGCTATATTTAAGTTCTGAATATAATATAATATAAGTTTATTGTCAAAGAAAAAAGTTAAACATAAATAAACCCAGGGTTCCACACTAGGTATAAACCTGTGTTGTGGAACACAGTTATCTAAAACGAACACTTTCAAATCTTATGAAAATCTTAACTATAAGGTATTATAAATTTATTATAAAGGATAAGTAAAAAGTTTACACAATATGGTTTAAATTAAAATACATTGACCCAAGGTTATAATAGTAAGTACCTATTATGTATGTGTATGTGTGTGTCTGTGTGTGTAAGTGCATTAATGCATGAATATGTATATAAGAGTATGAATGAGTGAATGTTTGTGTGTGAGTGTGTGTGCGCGAGTGTTGGTGAAAATGAGTGCCGGATGACGTCATTTGTTTGTGATTTCGGAAGAGTGAGGAAGAAGAAATTTGGTGGAAACACATATGTTTAGCGAGTGGAATAACAGGGAAATAAGGAACTGTGAGGAAAAAGGAAGCAGCGAAATGATTTGTCGTCTAAAGAGTTTATTTATTTATTTTTGACGGGGCCTGTTATTGCTTCAGGATTGAAAAATCACGATGGGACTGGGGAAAGAAAAAAAACAGGCCCCTTAACGTTATATTTTATGTCTTATGAGTTCCTCCGTTTCCAAGTATTCCATTTTGGAGAGCCAGAGTACTACTTTCATTTTGCACACATAGCGAGAGGAGTTTAATATGTTGAGAGCCCTATCTAAACGTTGGTATAAATATGGTCCTTTATATGAAAAAGAACGATTACCTAATAGCGTTTTTGTGCTTGGAATTTCCCACTTGTTACGTCTAGGCCTGCTGGTGACTGAATTAAGAGCCGATTTGTGGAATCGCATAGTCTTTGCAACTATGTATAGCTGCCTGACCCTCAAGTATTTAGTGTCCTCATATAGTTGATTTGTCGGATATCGATAAGGTTTCTTATAGGCAACCTTCAAAAGACCCCTCTGAGCTCATTCTATTTTCAAGAAAAGTGTTTTGGTAGCAGAGCCCCAGCAAACAACACAATAGTTAAGTACCGACTGGCAGAGAGCCTGATAGACAATTTTGATGGTTGGTTCATCGGCAACTTAGCTTTCTAAAGATATGAGTCATTTTTCGGATACGGTTACAGAGTAAGTTTATTTGGGTTTCCCAGGTTAACTTGTGATCTATTGTGACTCCTAAATATTTGATGCTGGGTACTCGTTCTAGGTTGAGGCAGTTACAGGTATGTTCTGTAGGGGATGAGCACGTGTGCAGTTTTAAGGCAATGGAACTTGGTTGCGACTTTTTTGATATGTGGAACGCCATGTATTTGGTCTTGGTGGCGTTAAGGGTCAATAGGTTATTTTGCAACCAAATTGCAAAGTGGGATAAGCCTTCCTGGGCCACATCAGTGGCCTCTTGCCAGGTATCTCCGTAGAAAATTAGCGTTGTGTCATCTGCAAACGTAAAAATGTTGGAATTTCTTAATTGGAGTTGACAGAGGTCATTTATATAGGCCAGGAAAAGCGTAGGTCCGAGAACACTGCCCTGGGGAATTCCATAGGACACTGCAGAAAAATCACTATACTGGTTTGAAATGCGGACTCTTTGTTTTCTTTTACTGAGATAAGATTGAAACCAATTCAGTGACGTTCCTCGCACCCCTAGAAGTTCAAGTTTGCGTAGTAAGATGGGCCAAGACACGGTATCGAATGCTTTGGCCAAATCCAAGAAGACACCTATGCATTTTTTGCCTTCGTCGACTTTCTCTGTAACAAGATCCACTAGAGCCGCTACAGCGTCTTCCGTCGATTTTTTTGTCCTAAAGCCGAATTGGTTATTCGAAAGTATATTTTTACACTCAAAATACTTGAGAAGTAGTATTTACATCTTTTTCAAGGTAGTAATTGGTCCAATCAATGTTTTCTAGCTGAGAAATTACATTAGGATAATTAATCTTATTTGACAGTTTAGGTTTAAGAAATTTGCTGACGGAGGACTCGATCCCTATGATGACAGTGTCATGATCCGTAATGTCTGAATCGCACACTATAACGCGCGCTATCTTTTTTGTTCTAATTAATGCATGGTCCAGACAGTTTGGACCTCGACTGGGCAAGACGTGACCTGGGACGAAACCATAGTATATTATTAGGTCAATGTAGTCGACGTACTTTGGATCACAGGCGCCAGGTTTAATATCTATGTTTAAATCACCCATGATAATACTAGTTTCACAATTAATGCTCGATAAAATATCTTCTAAAGATTTTAAGATGTTGCGTGTATCGCGAACAGATGGAGAACGATAAAGAGCTATAACTGTAAGATCGTTTCGTAATTTATACGAGTATCTAGATTTCAGGTAAGTGAAGTGTAGTGGGTGTTTTGTGTTACTGTTTGTTGTGATGTGAGTATATTGTTGTTTCAAGTGGGTGTTAATATTTTTATAATGAGGCCTTAGTATTAGCTTGGGATTTATACATATTATGCATATAGTTGTACAAAGTATAAAAAACATCAGTTGTAGAAAATTAAAAATGGAGTATATCATGTAGTCAGTTTTTATCGCGGATCTCGTTGCTTCGCTGTCTACGCAGTTTGGACCTAGTCACTGGTTACCTAGGTTGTCTAGATCCTTTTCGCAGGTCACACGAATATGCGGTGAACCTTCCTCCTTGCGTATGTATATCCGTCCGTATGACGTCCAGCAATAGGCATATTGTTGTTTTTTTGTGAATTCCCGGGCTAGGAAAAAGAGTTTACGTTCGCGTGGGGTTAGGTTCTCTGATATGTAGACCGGTTTCTGAGGCCCGCCGATGTTGATATGCGACGTTGACATCTTTACCTGCTTATTATCTTTATTAAATTTTTTGTATGCAACTAAGAAGCTATCTCTAGTTGAAGCGGTCGTAAAGTCGACTATTATTGGCTTGATTGCAGATTTCGTGTTTAGGCGATAGGTATATTTAAGCTCACTTTTCTGCAGGGGGACTTTAAGAAACTCAGAACTTTTTTGTCGGACTTGCGCTCTTCTTCAAGTGCACCAATTCTTTCGATAGCTTCGACGTAGTTGGTAGTTACGACGTCCAATGAAACTTTCACATCACCTATAGAAGACAAGACCATGTCGAATTTGCCATCCTGGCGCTTCTGCAGATTACAGAACATTTCCATCATCTCCGCCTTAGTAATGTCGTCAGCCTCATGGGAGTGCCCACCGTCAGTCATTTCACCTCGCCTGCGTTTTGACGAGTTTCTTGTCGTCACATTACTCATTGATGACGAAGCGCTCGTGCCGACCTCTAGTCCGACTTCGCAAACATTCGATTCAGAGGAAAAACGATGCAGAGGATATGCAAAAGCTGATGGTAATGGTGACAATAACTGATTTGGTGGAGTACGTTGGAGCGACATAGTGCTTCAAATGGTATTATAAAGCGTATATGCAAAAGTGTGGAGCAAATGTAGCAGTTCGGTGGCGTGCCACGCGGTGGACTTTGTACTTGAGTTGCGTTCGTGTGGTGAACTCACTCGTTCCTTGGGAAGCAGGTAACGTTCAGCTGCACTAACGATACTTATTTAGATTTATTTTCTGCATAAAATATATGATGTTAAAGTGAAACTTGTGCTAAATTATATTTTTAAATATTTTGTTCACGGTAGATTGAAACACGTGTGCTCGGGGACGACGCACAGGCACGTAAGGACGACGCACATAATAAAAACATACCTCTTTTATTTCCATACAAATCTCGTTCATTGTTTGTTCGGGTCGGTTCAGATCTATGGACATGGTCGGTAGCGAATCTTCTTCACTGTAATAGAAATATATACTTATAATTTCATTTATAAACAATACATTTATGAGGCGTTTTCAATAAAACATTCACGACCGCTAAATATTTTTTTTTTTAGCGAAAACATCTATTATTTATTGAAGCAAAGCTTGTTTTAAATTACAAATGAAAAATATATAAGAAACTAGCTTTACTCGGCGGCTTCGCCCGCGTTAAGAAGTATCCTATAGCCTAATCCACAGTACTGGCTATCCATATACAAAATTTCAGCTAAATCAGTCCAGCCGCTTGACCGTGAAGAAGTCCCAAACAAATAAACCAAACTGACATTCGCATTTATAATATTTGTGTTGATAAAAGTAATGTGTTGATAAAAAATAGTTTAGACTTCAATCATTTTTTTTAATTTATTCTAGTTTCTTTAGAAAAAAAATCATGTTAGTTCCTGGAGGCTCAACAGATGGCTCACAAAATGATCCCAGCGATCTGTCACTGTCATACTGAATAAATGTGTCATTTGTCTTCTTTTCATTCGATTTCGATTGATGTTTAGACCGCTTTAATCCCTTAAATAGTACGGTCAATCTAGACCAAAAAATGAGAGTGAATGTACATAAAATCCCGACAAGCTGAAAATCAGTAAAATTGTTCAAAACATAATTATAAATAAAATTTAAAAGTTCCCCATCATTCCCGTGTATGGAAAAAAATTTTTCATCATTCCGAGGCCGAAAGTTTGAATTTCTTCTTTTGTTTGTGGGAAGAAAGATGCATATTTCAGACTGCTCACAATTAGTGACAGTTTAAAATTTAGTCTATTTTTGTTTTAATTTTCTTCCCGTTATCTATTTGAAATAACTTATTACCATGGTAACCGTGCAGTTGTTATTTCAATAAGAGTCAAATTTTCTGATTCTGATAAAAATTACATCAAAAATATACATAGAAAAAAACTTGTGTATAAAAAATAAGTGAATACAGCTGTGTAAAAAAAAACCCGACAATGAATTCATCGGATTATTCAAGTGACGACTCTGAAGATGAAGAAGTGCGACGAAACATTGCTGCGGAAGCTGCGGAAATAACTCAAAATTTAGCACCCTCCAAATCGGTACAGCGATATAAAAATTGTTACAATCAATTTATTGCTTGGAAGAAATTGCATCGTATTATGTATTATGATAATGAAAATTGAAATATAATTATTATTAAATGACACATTTATAATACAGTATTATTTACTGTTTTAATTACTTATTTTATGTACATATTGTTATTTCCTATTCAATATTCAATGTTTTTTGTTTGCGTTCGATAATAAATACTATTTTTCTCACTAAAAAAATTGAATATTTAATTATGTCGAATATTATTAATAATATCTATTAAGTTTAAGATAATTAAAACTATTAATTTTTTTTTTTTTCGTCTGGGGGGGCGTCGCCCCCCCAACCCTCCACCGGGGCTTCGCCCCGGACCCCATCGGGGCTTCGCCCCGAACCCCTTTCGTCGAACCCCCTCAGTGAATAATTTGAACTACATTCGTTTTTCTTATATACAATGTCCTTAAACTTTCGGTCCTGGTATGATGAAAAATAGTATACGCGCCACGGGAAGATAGCAGGACTTTTCGACCCACGCTTTTGTCACCCTCGCCTTCGGCTCGGGTGACAATATCGCGCGGGTTGAAATGTCCTACTTTCCTCCCTTGGCACGTAATGTACTAATTCAAGGTCAAAGGTAAAAAAAATGAGTTTTTCGCGATTTTCAGCAAAACGGTAAGTTTTATCATAAAAGTACCTTAGACAAAATTGTAGATCATAAAATTATCTATAAAAAATGTTTCAATACTTTTTTTTCTACGAGCCACCGTTTCTGAGATATAACGATTCAAAATGTAATAAAAGCTGTTATCGTCATAATATGCATGAGTACGCCACATATACATGATGTATGATTTTTCGCAACTACAAAAATAATTTAGTTTTTCATAGTGTTTGTATGAAAAACCAAGTTATATTTGCGGTCGCTATATCTCAAAAACTGCTCACTATATCTCGTTCAAACCAATTTTCGTTGAGATTTTATTGAGATCTACAGAATATATTTTTTCTAGATTTTTCACTCCCTTACTTTAAAAGTTAGAGGGACAAACACACACGCACGCAAGCACGCACGCACGCACGCACGCACGCACGCACGCACACGCACACACACACACACATTAATACCACTTTAGACGCGCCTTTCTTCTCTCTTTTAAATGATTCACTTTGAGAAAAAATAATTTTAGGAACCTCAATGTCATTTTTAATGACCTATCCACAGCGATTTTCAATAACCTACCCCACACGTATAGGTTTGAACAAATTTTTTTTTGCTTCAGTTTCTTATTACTTTTTTTTTTACTTATTTTTTTTACTTTTGACCTTGAATAAAAAAAAATCCATACACGGGAATGATGGGGAACTTTCAAATATTATTTATAATTATGTTTTGAACAATTTTACTGATTTTCAGCTTGTTGAGACTTTATGCACCTTCATATGTCTAAATTGACCGGACTAAAATTCCTGTAATTTGTCATTTTCTACGACATTTTACATAATAAATAATATATTAATGTTTAAGTGTTAAATACTTTATATTTTTTGTTCATTGTTACACACAATCCACAATTTTATCGTACCAACGGGATTCAAACTAGCACTTCCTGGGAAACATGCCCAAGTGCTCTGGCCAACTAAGTACGACCACAGTACGATCCTATCAATACGACGTAATTAATAAATTGCATTTTTAACCAATTATGCATTGGTGGCGCTATATATCTATATCTATGAAACTATTTAGAAGTTAATCATTCGGAAGAAATCATTACAGCTTTCAGATCCGACGAGAGATGTCGCACTTACGCTTAAACCAATTATTTAAAAAATATTTTGAGTTTTGATGTGACCGTGAAAAAGGTTGCGTGCTCTCATTGTATTTTTTCCTAAAACTTCTGTTCTTCCGCGAGTTAATGTAAGAAGTACCGGTGAATGTGTGCGACTGTAGGGAGACAACATAATGTTAAAAAACATGCCATTTGCGTTCTCACCAAAATTCCACAGAAAATTTTCAGTAAAGTCCACATATTTAGTGAGGTTATGACGTGAACTAGACTATGACTCAAACTTGACCTGAAATGTGACTTTGACCTATCTTTATGACTTGAATTCTCAAAAACTTGAATAAATGTAATACTTGACACTGGCTAAATCGTGTGGTGCCATAATGAAGCTAAAAAAAATATTTTCTCTAAAAAAATATACAGAGAGTTGCTTTGACGTTTTTGACAATTACATCTAAGAGGGGTCGCATCAAATGCCATCAAACAAGTGTAATGGAACTATTTCTTTAAATTAAAACGGCACTCCCAATGCTTACCTAGAAGAATGTTCAGCGTCATTATGGACAGTATTCTGCGTTTGTTCTTCAGTGATGATATCGGGCTGTTGCGCTTGAACTGGTCCATTCATTGGAACGTACATTTGGGACCTAAATTTAAAAAGGGATGAAAAAGGTTAATTCGTGTGTTTACTACCGGAACACTGTAAGGATATAGCCCTTGAGAGTCAAGAGTATTCTAGGCCTAGCGTTTTCACCATCTTCGACCACATCATTACTTACCACCAGGCGAGATAGTATATACGATCAGTCCTCTGATGGACGTAGGCCTCTCCTGAGACTCGCTACTAAGCTCGACTTTTGGCTCTTTTCCAGTCACTCCTGCCGATTTGTAAGTTTAACACACACACCAAACCAACTCAACTCAACGTAACGCCCTCTTAATCTCCGCCATAACACGCACACGCACACACTTTCTGGGGAAAGCTGAAACAGTCTAAATCAGTCAGGAATGCGCGATTATGCACACCGAACGAAAAGAGGTTTTTCATATTTAAAATGGCGGTTGCGCCAATTTTATTTATGATATCCGTGATTAGGAGTTTAAAATACGATATTATACCAAATTTCAGATTCATCAGCGGTATGCGCTTTTCGGAAGTTTATCCTGGGGATCTTCAAGTCTCGAGTGAATATGTATCTTCTAGCCAAGCGTGCTACATCATTGACCACATCTTCATTTAAAATCAGGTGAGATAGTGGTCTAACGCTCGACTATAATGGAAAAACCGGCCAAGTCGAGTTGGACTCGGCTACCGAGGCTTCCGTACCGACATCTCAAATTAAGTTAAAAGACAAACTTGACTTTGCAGTTCGATCCATAGAAAATGTACTGCACTAACCGCAAATAGTATGTTTGTAATTAATTCACTTTTTTTGTTGTTAAACTAAATTTTAACGGTTTTCAGATTTATTCCTATATAAGTGGTTAGATAGTTAAGATAAGTGGTTAACACCTTGTTTCTTGCCAATTTTCATGATTCTAGGTCAACGGGAAGTACCATAGACTTTTTGATTTCCTTGTGAAATCGCAAAATATGCAACATAAACGGTCAGGTCTTTTGATCGCGTTGACTTACAGGTTTGACTTATTCACAGCCGAAGGATACCGTAGACCCAAGTATTTAGTGTAAGTTTCAACCTGATACCTCTACGTATTCCGTGGAGAATGTGGAGATAAAGAGCCTTGACAGACGGAAAACAAAGTGATCCTATAAGGGTTCCTTTTTTCCTTTTATGGTACGGAACCCTAAGTAACAGGAATGTTTAAAAGGAACATATTATGATGATGGATGGTATTATGATGTTACCTGCTTTCCTTCCTATGTGGGAACATATGAAAGGTATGTAACGCAAGTTTCGGCCACTGTCGCATCGTGTACAATAAGGCGGTGCACATCTCGCAAGAAGGTTTGTCGGACGTGAAACACTCCTTTAGCTGTCTCAGAATCTGGATGCGAGACTGTTTGTTCGATACTTCAGCCTGGGGAAACGAAAAAAACGTCAAATTTGCTCAATAATCATCATCATCATATCAGCCGGTATCAGTCCACTGCTGGACGTAGGCCCCCCCAAGACACACTACTAAGCCCGATCGTTGGCTCTTTGTTTCCAGTCACTGCCCACCGCTTTGCGAATGTCGTCGCTCCACCTGGTCACACGGCGTCTTGCGCTACGTTTAATGTATGTATTCAATAATGTCTGCAGGAAATTATTCTGTAATTTGATTTTCAAATAATTTATTGTTTTATAAAACTAATAAAATACGCTTCAACTTAAAAGTAGACTCCTAGTTCCATCAGCAGACCCTTGTTACTAAGCCCGATCTATTGGACTAGTAAAGACGAATTTAATGAGCTCGAACTTAAGAAGGGGTTTACTAGTGCCTCTGAGAGTTTCACTATTCACCTCCTAGCTCTATTATCAGATTAGCTCCAAGATACCAAACTATAGTGTGTCATTTGAAATACATATAGCTACATTTTCATTTTGATTAACAATTAGAAGTAAGCTCATAAAAGCGTGTTCAAAACACATACACAAACCGTTTTTTTTTAGTTTGTCTAGCAGCGTTGCAATTTATCCTAAATACTGTTATTTATTTTCACCATGACGATCTTGACGATTTGAAAAGGATTTTTTAAAATATCTTATAGGGCTATGGGCTTCTCCCATCAACTCACATACTAATGACAAACTATAAATACATACATATACTTACTCAAACTAACAGTAACTAAACTTATTACAGATTACAGTCATCTATACTACAAAGAATATTCATAATATACCTATGTATACAACATATTTTATTATATGCTTGATTATCGTCCGCGGCCGTCGCGAGTTGTATTGGAACCGCGCACTATGTCGGACTTTGATCTATAGTGTGACGTCATAGCCGAGTCTCGGGAACAAGGCGCGAGCGCCAGGCAGCCCGCGCGCCCCGTCACTGATGCCAAGTGAGGGTAATTTACCCAAGATTTAGAGTAAAATTGAAATGACAGGGTAATTTTTAGGGTAAAGAATTGTTTAGGGTAATAAAATTCGGCTTTAGGTATAAGGCACGATTCCGTGAACGTACCCACAGAGTGCGGTTTTTATGTCATTTTTAAATATTTTAAACATATAAATGAGAGTCTAGGGTAGTTTTTCTAAGAAACTGCAAATATAGGGTAAAAGATGACGGAGACTAGGGTAAAGTGAAAAATAGACCTGGCAACACTGCGCCCCGTGCCGCGCACCAGTAAGAACCTACACTTGCCGCGCAGCGCACGTCGCATCGCTATTTATCATTCTCGAAACATAATACAAAAGGCTTATACGTAATCTGCATTTTATTTGTCACCAAAAGTTGCTGAAGGGCATTTGACCATATCTTGCCTGGTGGAGACAATGTGGTAGAAGATGGTGAACACGCTAGGCCTAGAATACTCTGATTATTCTCTCAAGGTGATGATCTTTGGTAATGCTGACAAACAGTTTAACCAGAGTACAAATGAATAACAATATAGTTAAATACTTTTGCTGGCTAATTTGTAAGACCGGGATAATTATTCTGTATAGATTGGTATATAATACTTAAATTATAATTTAATTAACTACCCTCGACTGATCTATGCATAATCTGTTCATTGAGACCATTCCAATGAGGCCAAACACGTCCAAACATCTCTGTTGTGAGGACTGAGGAGTAGCGTATTCTGTAGATTCCAGAAGATGCCCCAGCATCAGGTTTATTGTATATGACAATTGAAGTACGATATCGAATTTCGTATTGATCAGACCTATGAAAGTTGCTCTCATAGCGTTATCAACTATAAAAGAGCTCTTTAAACGAGTCTTTAAACGGCTTACCGATTTTCATTAATCAAAGCTGAGAACACTCTCGATTAAGTTTACCATCAAACAAAATAACCGGCCAAGTGCGTGTCGGGCCACGCGCAGTGTAGGGTTCCGTAGTAGCATGTTATTCAATGCAAGTCTTTACCCGTTATAAACAAGCAACTAGGTACTCCGTCTTTATCACTTCTAAGGATTTTGTATTTGGTACAAAATTATCCAACAACCAAGTTCAACGACTATTACTGCTAAACTAATAAAGTTATCTTAACCGCTATAATTTTCCTTTAAAGTTCATGAAATGCGCTATTATCACGAATTTTTCCAGATTTTTCAAGCCAGCAGTTTAGCTTTTAGAGAGGGGGGGGGACGCCCTACTGGAACAAAAATTTGCACTTTAAAGTTTAATATCTCGTAAATGGAACATTCAATCAAAAAATGGTATTAGCAACCCTTTAGTCATTTTAAAAGACCTACCTATTCAACGATACCCCACACGATGGGGTAGACGATGAAAAAAAAATCATCCCCACTTCTCATATAGGGGAGCTACCCAAAAAAAATATTTTTCAAAATTTTATTTCAGCACTTTGTCGGCGTCATTCATTTACATACCCCCACAAAATTACAGCTTTCTATTATTAGCGGTCTCTTATCAAAACCTCGGACAGACAGACATACGGTCATGACGGACTATAAGGATTCCTTGTCAGGACTATAAAAAACTAACAAGAACCCTAAAAGAACGAGAACTAAAGAACTAGAACCCTAAAAAACTAACAAGTCAAAACCGATTCATTCATGCTACGATGACACAGACACAGACACACACGTCAAACTTATAGCACCCCTCTTTTTGTGTCGGGGGTAAAAAATCCCGCGCTTCGTTTCCCTGCAATCAGCCATGATTCTAGTATAAACCACATTGCCAAATATTAGTCAAATATTTGTCTGTCGGTCATAACAAATAACCTTTCACAAAACCTAAAAATAAAATTGCCACATACCCTATGAATAAAATATCTAAATTCGTAGCACATACCCTACGAATCACTTACCTCAATTTTGTCCATAAGCTCCTTAGCACAATTTCTATTAAAATAATCTCTGAATTGGCCAATCTCGTCAGCTTGTTGCGGCGTCAGAAAACCGAGGAAATCTTGGTACAAATCCACTAATTCCACGTCATACGCCTTGGCAAGATCTTTAGCTAATGTGATCGGACATCCAGACTCTATGTTGAAATGTGATAATAACATGTAGAAACGCCTTTTTATGTGTAATCGACGACATAGCGACGACTTCATGAAGACATTCGTTTGGTACCGGTATACGTACACTGGAAATAAACAAAAAAATAATTAAAAAAATATATATTTTAATTATTTTACACCGACTTCACAAAAAGGAGGAGGTTCTCTATTCGACTGTTTTTTTATGTTTAATACCTCAGAACTTCGTAAAATCTTAACCGATTCGAAAAAAAATTTTTTTTGTTTGAAAGATTACGCCTTCCGCTTGGTCCCATTTAAATTTTATCGAGATCTGATAATCTCCGGAGATATGGAGATAAACTATATAAACAAACTTGTATGCCTTGATGACATGATTATGACTATTGGCTACTTTGACTATTGCGGCATTTAAAGTCGGTTTTTTTCGTTTTGTACGATAATTAATTATTGTATATCTTACAGGCTAACGTTTGACCATTACCTCGCCTGGTGGTAAGCGATGATGTGGTCGAAAATGGTTAACACGCTAGGCCTAAAATACTCTGACTGTCAAGGGCTGTGTATTGCCAGAACACAGTAATGCCCTAAATACACCATCGATTTTATCGATCAACTGGCAGGACGCTGCCGATCATATCATGCCGAATGGACCGTGTGTTGGCGTGGATTGGATGACAAAACCGTGCAAAATTTTATATTAAAAATTTAATGGGACCGGGAGGCATAATATCTCAAACAAAAAGGTTTTTTTTTAAATCGGTTACGATTTGAAGGAGTTCAGTAACAAACAAATAAAAAAAGGACAGTCGAATTGAGAACCTCCTCCTTTTATGCGAAGTTGGTTTAAAAATAAAAATAAAACTTACTGATATCTTCATATTCAAAATCCTCCTCGCCAATCGTCATTTTGCTTCTACCCTCCAATCTATTCTGCAATTCATTGAAAACTACCTCCGATTTGTTTTTATTATGTAAAGCCAATAATTTCAATCTTTTCGATATATTCGGGTGTTTTATATCGCTGCAGTAACACCGTTTTTCCGTATGTTTACTTTTGAAGTAATCTGTAATTCTAGTTTGTTTTTCTTTACATATTTGTCTCATGATAATGCAGCACGTGCAATGTTCGTTATTTAGGACCATTTGTGGTTGTGTCTTTTTTGTTACAGATTTGGTTGAGACTTCGGCTGGAGTTGTTATAGGGCTTTCTGAACTGTAATTAGAAGATATAAACTAGTTACTGTAGTCACTTCCCCTCGGATCTCGCCAACGAGTAGTCGCGTCTCAGGTATACATTCTTGTGACCACTATCTTAGTCTAAGAGCCAAAGACTCTAATACCCTCGTCTTTACTAGTATTCCTTGTCTTCCTTAAATGACGCATCGATCTCCAGTGCGGTCTGGCTCGTTTCCCGACCTCGCGTATGCCAGTGATGAATTACAGACGTTGAGACAAAAACGGAAGCGCCCAGACGAAGTGTCACAGGAAATTAGAGAGTTAAAAGAATACGTCAAGCATATGTTTTCTGAATTGACACAAAAGCAGGAAAATTCAACCCAATGCATTGAAGATGGCTTGAACAAAATCCAAAAGAAGCAGGATGAGTTTGAGAAGACGCTAGACAGCACCACTTGCAAGCAGGTGGAACTGGACACAAAGTACCATGACCTCGCAAAGAAAACTGACGTCAATGATACTATAATTTCTAAACTTTGAGAAGAAATTGAAACCCTAAATCGCAATGCAAAAATCAAGTGTATCGAGGTGCGAAATGTCCCGTTAAAACCACAAGAAAATAGGGTGGACTTAACTAATATAGTCACCAAACTTGCTGAGACAATCGAAACTAAGGTTTCCACTGAAGATATCTTGAATATCTACAGGGTACCCAACAGTAGCTCAAAAGTAATTATTGCAGAGTTGGCAAATATAGGACAGCGTCAGAACTTCCTAAAGGCGGTGAAAACATACAACGCGAAAAACAAAGACCGAAAACTCAATGCATCGCATGTAGGCTTCCAGGAAAATAGCCCTATATATATAGGAGAACATCTTACACCTACTGGAAACCGGCTTCACTTCCTGGCGCGAGAGCTAGCTAAGACTAAGGAGTACAGGTATTGTTGGACATCGCTTGGAAGAGTTTTTATAAAATAAGGTGATAATACACCAACTATTTTAATAAAAAGTGAGCTACAAATTGAGGCCATTAAGGACCAGTAAATTATAATTACCCGAGACTTGTCAAATGTTGCTTATACTAACAACCTATACTAATGAACCAGAGTAAAATAGAATATTGATAACATCACTTATAACATAATTTACTCAAAATGAACGATGTTCTTTCTATTAATTCGGAAATTGACAGCATATCAGTCTCAGAAAGTTATTTTCTATCTCCAGAAGACTGTGCGATTAAACTTTATAACAATAAAAATTCACTAAAAATATTGACACTTAACATTCGAAGCGTCTTTAAAAATTTTGATTCATTCACTCTGCTTCTAGCAAGATTAACGTTTAGTTTAGACATCATAATTTTAACTGAATGTTGGTTAACCACACATAAAACAATACCACAGCTAAGTGGTTACACATCATCCTCCACTAAACAACTCTTCAATCAAAACGATGGTGTGATAATATATGCTAGCAATGATATAGATTGTCTCACTTATGAAACATGCATTGACGAGGCAAACTGTATCACAATCCGAATAGGTAACGAATCTGTCATACTAGGTATATATAGACCACCGTCTTCTAGAAACACCGACACATTTTTTACTTCATTGTCTAAACACCTTGATACACTAACCTCTGTTAAAAATATTGCTATTATGGGCGATATTAATATTGATATAAAAGATAACAACTCTGACAAATCTAGTGACAGCTATTTGAATCTCCTCGCAGAAAATGGGCTACTGCCTGCACACACATTACCTACACGTTTACAAAATTGTCTTGATCACGCTATTTTAAAATCTCCGTCATTAACACAAACTTTTGTCCTTAACGTTGACTTAACTGATCATTACCCCGTAATACTAAACATTACAAATTATTGTCCGCCATTGAAATTACAATCCTTCAAAACGGTAACAAATCTGCCCGCTGCTTTACTCTGCATAGAAAAAAATAGCTTTCAAGAAGTATATAATCTTGATGACCCCGAGGAGGCAACAAATACATTACTAAAGATTGTCACTAACACAATTATAAACAATACTGAAGAAGTTTGTGTGAAACGAAAATACAGAACCATAAAACCCTGGATGACACCAGGCTTATTGCGGTGCCTTAGGCACAGAGACAAACTTCACAAAAAAGCTAGAGCAAACCCAGATGATGAAATCTTAACAACATCATACCGTAGATATCGTAATTTTGTAAAAAAATTAATAATCAAAACCAAAAATACGTACGAAAAAACAAAACTTGAGGAGGCAGCTAATGACCCTAAAAGGACCTGGGAAGCTATTAAAGAGATTACACACACGACAAAGCAAAAGAACCCTCCTATCGAACTACTTAATAAAGATGAAACCACGTGTTATAATACTAATAATGTTAACGACTTCTTTTCAAATATTGGACGAACACTTGCCGATAGAATAGATTGTAACATTGACGACACTACTCCTTCCTCAAATATACCCAATCTAGTACACTGCAACTCATTCGTTCTATTTGCAACTGATACCTCAGAAATTTTACATATAATTGACAACCTAAAATTGAACTCTACGACAGGACATGACCTTATTTCAGCAAAATTTATCAAGATGGCTAAATTTATTATTGCTCCAATCCTATCGCATATTTTCAACCTTTGTTTTACATGTGGAAAATTTCCCACTAGTTTTAAAAAATCGATAATCCATCCAATCCCTAAGAATGGGGCTAGAGACAGCGTCGACAACTACAGGCCAATCTCCAGACTGACGACACTCTCAAAGGTGCTAGAAAAGTTAATGAACCACCGACTGACGGCCTACCTAAAAAAGGAGAATCTTCTTGCACCCTCATACCCTTTAGATTTAGATATAATTTCTGCATGTTAGCTATAATTTGAGCTAGATAGCAATGAACGGTAACCTATTATAATAAATAGATAAGGCATAAGATTTTTATGCTTATTAAAAATTAAGTTTCACTACCTAAGAACAGGAGATAAGTACCATAAATAGCTTAACAATATAAGTACATCATATAATTACATACAATTACGTTTTTAGATACAGTTGGTTTAGTTAATTTGATGTATGTATATATATCTATATAGTAAATTTACTCATATTAACATTATAATAGGCAAGCCAAACACACATTGTCATTGTATTAATTACTTACGGCAGAAGATGATATGTAATTGAATGCACTGGTATTATCGAGGGGAAGCGTTAACACCATAACACAGGTTTTTACCTAGCTTGGTTTTAACGAGTCTTTGAAATGTTACCTCAATGTATTAATAACATTTTATGTTTACTATTGCCTCAATGAGAATACCAAAATAATGTTTAAGCGCCTACCTAAAATGTAAATTACCAGAAACATCCCTAACATTAGTTATAGCATTATTCATAAAATATTAAGTTAGAATAAAGGAAAATGTATTAGGTAACATACCTTATGAAATAAATAAAAATAAATTATTTAAAAAAAAAATATTATTAAAAAGTTAATATTTATGGCATAGCAGTTAAAAGTTGGGTAGGTTAAATTAGGTTGTTTAAAAATAATAAAAAATAAAACCGGCGAAGTGCGAGTCAGACTCGCGCACGAAGGGTTCCGTACCATTATCTATAAAAACGGCAAAAATATAATGTCTGTTGTATGTGAGCCCCACTTAAATATTCATTTTATTTTATTTCAATTATTTATTTTTACATACATAAATACATAAAATCACGCCTTTTCCCGTTGGGGTAGGCAGAGACTACTTCATTCATTTTTAAAATGAATAATATAACTCAATATTCTGTGAATATTTCAAGCGTGTACCTGTTGCCGTTATCAATATCGAGCAAAAAAAATCACGTTTGTTGTATGGTAGCCCCTTAAAATATTTATTTTTTTCTGTTTTTTATTTATTTGTTGTTATAGCGGCAACAGAACTTCATAATGTGTGAAAATTAAACTCTCTAACTATCACGGTTCATGGGATTATGGCCTGGTGACAGATGGACAGACAGGCGGACGGACAGCGGAGTCATAGTAATAGGGTCCCGTTTTTTTACCCTTTGGGTACTGAACCCTACAAATTGTTTGACTATCTAAAATTTTTGATAATATACAATACTGCAATTACACCAAAATCATACACAAAACGGAGGTATATTTTACCTGTTAACCGTTTGCGTCACTTGTAGAGGTACAAGAAGTGGTCCCGAACTAGTTTGCACCAGTTTATAGAAGTTTTTGGGTTCATTTGACGGTTCTATTCTACTCTCTCTAACAACTTTCTCTGAATTGTCTTCATTTTGATGCAAATCCGTAACATCAGTACAATTTGAGTTATCTTTAATCAAGTCTATATTTATTAGGCTCTCTTCATGTTGTATGGTTATGTCATAATTGTCCTGTGGTACATGTTTTGATGGCAAAGGTATTAGTGTCATTCTTGGCTTCATTGTTTTTCTGATAAAGTCTATGGGCAGCGGTTTCTTGGTCTCAAGTGTCACTCCAGGGTCGATTGATACGCCATCTGGCGGACGCCCGATAAGGTTAGGACGCCTTTGTTGGAATCTCTGTAAGAAACATAAATTATTTAGTATTGTTTATTGCTACACAATGTACTGTCCTTATATAGCATCCTTTTCTACTAATATGTATTATTTTATATTATTATTATTAATGTATTATAAATGCGAAATCTAATGTAATGAGTTCACATTTTTAGGATGTGAATTGTAGGATGACGAAGCAAGTGCATCTCGTTCTAACATCGCGGAAAATATCGTTTGCGCGAAGCAGGATCTCACACATTTACGTAGATGGATATTTATCGGACCTGGCATTTCAATAATAATAATAATAATAACGCACAACGACTATCGGATCAGGTGCGGGCCATCCAGCGGCTCAAGCTGTTGGACGACTCTGCGCTTGATCGGCTGCGTCTGGAGGCGTTACCTATTATTCCTACTACTTCTGCTTTAGCGTGGGACCCGCCCAGTGTGTCGTCGACGCAGGGGCCGACAGGCTCGGCTTCGACGTCTGCCCCGGCGGATGCCGCGCTAGACGCAGACGATTGTACGAATACTAACGTAAGTACCCAGACTAATGAGCATTTGAGGAGGGCTTTGGAAGACGCGATTTTGGAGTATCGCACTACTCCTGACTCTAGGCCGCGACTACCACGTTTGCCAATGAATAAACGTAACCTGGCGTTAATGGGAGCCCTAAACGTTTTGCTAGTCCCATATATGCAGGCTAGCGAAACATTAGTTGATACACACTCGATTCTTTACTGCGCGGCTATAGCGGCGTGTCGCGTTGTTCGCGTCAAGTTTCCGGATACTGACCGAATACCGCGACGCCCCGCTATCCCTGCGTGGCAAGAACGAATCGAGTGTCGCATCAATATGTTTAGGACTCTTATTGCGAAGTTGATCTGCTTCAGAGGGGGTAATCATCGCCCCCGAGTCATGAGTTTCGTGAATCAGGCCTTTGCTGGGACCGGGATTAGACCCCGGGACTACATGACTTGTGTCACGGAACGCATTGACTTTCTGAAGCAGAAAGTTTATGCATTGGCAAACCGTATTCGTCGCTATAGAGCGCGTGTAGATCGCTATTATCAAAATCGCCTCTTCCAAAGTGACCAAAGGAAGGTATACCGAGGTTGGGAAGGAACCAATCAACGTGTGAATGAGGAGCAGTGTCCGGATACTACTACCATGAATAACTTCTGGCGTAGTATCTGGTCGGTGCCCGTCGAACACACGGAGGGCGATTGGATGAGCGTCGTTGAGCGCGCGTGTGAGCCTATCGAATCCATGGGGGCTATTAGTATTAGCCCCGAAGACGTTAGTTGTGCGATCCGTACGGCCCAGAACTGGAAAAGTCCAGGACCGGACGGATTACACAACTTTTGGATAAAGTGGATTCGATGCTCACACGACTGCTTAGCGGCGCAATTCCAACAAGCCCTCGAGGTTGGTTCCTTGCCAACATTCATGACAACCTGTGTCACCTTCCTGCTCCACAAGTCCGGTAGTACCACGGAACCGAAGAACTATAGACCCATTACATGCTTGCCAACGCTGTACAAGCTTCTTACATCTATTCTGAGGTTTAAAATTAATTCGCACATTGTTGCGCACAATATTTTGGCCCCCTCTCAGAATGGATGTAAGGTTGGGTCCCGTGGTACTAAGGAGCTCCTCCTCATCGACACGGCCATTTGCCAACAAGTCCGGCGGAACAAAGGTGCTCTCTCCACCGCCTGGATTGACTACAAGAAGGCCTATGATTCAGTGCCTCATACCTGGCTGGAGATGATCTTGGAGTTGTATAAAATTGATACAACTCTGAGGTCTTTTCTAGGTTCTTGTATGAGTTGTATGAGGCAGTGGACCACAGTCCTTCGTCAACCAGGTGGTTGGGACAGTCTCTCTGGTCCGCAGGACTTTATAAGGATTGAGCGAGGCATCTTCCAGGGTGACAGTCTGAGTCCGTTGTGGTTCTGTCTAGCCCTAAATCCTCTAAGCACATTATTAGAGGATTCAGGGCTAGGCTATCGGCTTAGGAGAGAGGGTGAAGTCATTTCACACTTGCTGTACATGGATGACCTCAAACTTTTTGCACCGAAGCGCCATGATTTGATGGAATTATTGAAAGTCACTGAGACTTTCAGCAACGCCATCAACATGGAGTTCGGTGTAGATAAGTGCGCGGTCATGCACGTGCAGCGGGGGAAAGTTGTTAATTCAATGAATTTACAACTTTCTGATACAATGACTTTCAGATCTCTCTCCGAAGCCGACACCTATAAATACCTTGGTATGTCAGAGTCATTGGGTATCGAGAGTGGGGGGATAAAACAGTCGGTGAAGGAACGTTTCTTCGGTCGCCTGACGAAAGTACTTAACAGTCTTTTGTCAGGAGGCAACAAGGTACGTGCCTTCAACGGCTGGGTTATGCCTATACCTTTGGCATACTAAGGTGGACTCAGACTGAACTAGACGCCCTGGATAGAAAAGTTCGAAAGCAATTGACATCACATCGCATGCTTCACCCACGCTCGTCTGTTATGAGACTGTATATCCCACGGAAATGGGGTGGGCGAGGCTTTTTAAATGCCAAGACACTCCACAACCGTGAGGTATGCAGTCTCCGGGAATATTTCCTAAACAACGAGTGTGGGATGCATTGCGATGTGGTGTCAGTTGACAAGACTTTCACCCCTCTGTCCTTAGGCAAAGAGAACTGGCGCAAGCCTCAGGTGCTGAGCACCGAGGACCGCAAGGACGTATGGAAGAGCAAGGAGCTGCATGGCCGGTTCTATCGAGTCTTAACGGGACCCGATGTGGACCTGCTCGCGTCGGTGAACTGGCTACGATTCGGGGACCTCTTTGGGGAAACCGAAGGTTTTGTTTGTGCAATTGCGGACGAAGTTATCAAGACGAACAACTACCGGAAATATATTATGAAGGACGGTACGGTCGACATATGTCGGGCATGCCGCCGTCCCGGAGAGTCACTCAGACATATCATTTCCGGTTGTTCTCATCTTGCTAACTCCGAGTACTTGCACAGACATAACCTCGTAGCCAGGATCATCCACCAGCAACTTGCTCTTCAATACGGCCTTGTCGAGTCTGAGATGCCGTACTATAAGTACGCACCTGCGCCAGTTCTTGAAAATGGTCATGCTTTGCTCTATTGGGACCGATCGGTTATCACGGACAGGACTATTGTCGCCAATAAACCTGATATCGTGATAGTCGACCGGTCCCAGCGGCGGGCAGTGTTAGTTGACATCACCATCCCGCATGACGAGAACCTCGTGAAGGCTGAAAAGGACAAGATCAGCAAGCACCTTGACTTGTCTTTCGAGGTTACCGCCATGTGGGATGTTGATTCGACTAGCATTGTCCCAATAGTCGTTTCTGCGAACGGCCTAATAGCGAAGAGTCTCGACCAACATCTCAAGAGACTCTCGCTAGACGGCTGGATCAAGGGTCAGATACAGAAGGCGGTACTTCTTGACACGGCACGCATCGTCAGGAGGTTCCTCTCTCTGCAGCCCTAACCACCGGTAGCTTGGGCCCTGCCCCGCTGCTGGCGGCACTCTAGGTTTAGGTTTTTTTATAATATTGTTTATTTGTAATGATTTTTTTATATTTTTGTTTGGATATCTTTATTGTAAAAAAACCTAAAACTAAGAACGAAAATAAATAACGTGAATAATAATAATATGAGAAGGGTAAAACTATACATTCACTATTATGAGTGAGCGACATGGACAAGAATTTTTTATCCTTCTCTGCATATGCGAATTTATTGTTTGGAGCCAGCTCTGGCTCCCAGTTCTAATGCACCCATTGGCATTCACTACGCTTCCGCTGTCGTGTATGACCCGACCAAATTACGTTGTTCATTTTATTTATAGCTGGCATATGCATCACGTTCACGTGTTCATCATTTTAGTCGGGTTATATCTCTATAGCTATTTAATTCGCATACGCTAATATTCTCTCTATTTAATTTTCCCTCTACGCACATTTAGGCATTTTTAGGGTTCCGTACCCAAAGGGTAAAACGGGACCCTATTACTAAGACTCCGCTGTCCGTCTGTCTGTCTGTCTGTCTGTCTGTCCGTCTGTCACCAGGCTATAGCTCATTAACCGTGATAGTTAGACAGTTGAAATTTTCACAGATGGTGTATTTCTGTTGCCGCTAGAACAACAAATACTAAAAATAAAATAAAGTTAAAAATTAAAGGGGGTCCCCATACGAAGAACGTGTTTTTAAACGCCATCTATCTAATTAGTTTCGGCAAAATGACATAGATGGCGCTAGTAAACGAGCCCCGACTTTCTAGATCGCAACCAAACCAAATATTCTTGGTAACATCAATTAATCAAATATATGAGGTTGAAACTCTGTTATGTTTCGTATTGTACGGAACCCTCCCTAAGTGTGCGATAAGAGACGCGATGCTGACTCGTACTTGGCCAGTTTTATTTTTTTCAGTTTCATTACGACTCCACACGATTAGTATATTTAGCCAGTGTCAAGTATTAATATTTATTAAGGTTTTGTGAGTTCAAGTCATAAAGATGGGTCAAAGTCACATTTCAGGTGAAGTTTCAAGTCAGTCTAGTCCAAGTCATACCCTCAGCAAAGATGTGGACTTTACTGAAGATTTTCAGTGGAATTTTAGTGAGAACGCAAATAGCATATTTTTCAACATTGTGCTGTTTCCCTACACTCGCACACATTCACCGGTACTTAATGGTTAATATTCCACATTTATTACACATCAACTCGCGAAAGAACACAAGTCTTACGAAAAAATACAATGAAAGCACACACACTTTTTCACATTTCCGCCAAAACTCCCCAGGCAATATTTACAAGGAGAACGCAACCTACTCCAGCTCCATCTTTATACTAAGTTCGTGAGTATAGATAAATTTATATTTGTTACTATTTTACGCAAAAAAGGCTGAACGGATGTTAATGCAAAATTAACATGTTTATATTTGATGTCATCTGTTGTTTATGTACTCATAATTTATTCAAGCAATAGGCCTTTCAAATACGCCTAGCGACATCTAGTGGTTCACGTCAGTAGCTTTATCGCACGATTTACTATGCCATTCATAAATATATAAATATAACGTAAATTCAGATCAAAATGTATTTTACAAGCTTTTTTTCTATTCATTCATAGAGAACGGTCGAGTGAACTATTGTAAAATTATTGGTCGAATGAAAGGTTCTGTGAAACGTTCATTCGCCCAGCCCTTCTCACTTCAACGCGCGTGGAGAGCACACGCATCGGCAGGTAGCCGAGAAATATCAGAATAAACGGTGAACACTCATCTGGACTTTCAATCAAGCGGCCTAATCACCCCAATTTCAGACGTCAGAAAAGATTCAGTCGCACCCGCAATAGGCTGCGTGGTTTGCGTCGCGTGAGGGGCGTCAAGAAAACCAAGACGCGGCTTGATCTTCGCACCGGGGCGCGGCGCCATCATCGCGACGTTGCGTCACCAACGGATTTGGATGAAATATGACATACATTTAACAAGAATACTAGTAATGTGCAACCCACATTGCGAGTAAAAAAATGTTTAACCTGGATTGACATATAGGACACTCGGATAGGCTAAGCCGCGGGGCGTGGCTAGTTAATTATAATTAGCTTGTACTTACTCTAAACCTCTTGCTGCTCTTCGCTAGATACCGCACCCATATCTTGGGCATCTCATGTTCTGGCTGCGAGTACAGCGATATATCCGGGTTGTATGGAAGCAGTCGATGTTCCGTTTTCGGTAGCTCGTTGTATTGGAAGTAATTCTAGAAAATTGTGTATATTATATTATTACTAGCGACCCGCCCCGGCTTCGCACGCTTGCAATGCTGAATAATAATTGTTAATACCGTCGCAACCGCTATGTTCCTGCATTTTAAATCTGTAATATCTTCGAAAATATGTATTTAAATTGCATGCTGTAAAGGACCATATTGATCTATATTATATGCACAATGTATTTAAGTTATTCAATTGGATAAGGATTTATGCTGTATTGTTTAAAATCGCTTTGTAATTGAAGCCATTATTTCTCGTAAAAAGTTAAGGATAAAAATTGGTATTGTCGGTTATCCTTAAGAGATAGACATATACCACTGCGGACTTTTTTGTAGACCTTTTTAAGGTGTACAATACTCTAGTACATTATTTTTATCTATCTCGTAGGGCTCAGCCAGCGTTTGCAATGTAAGCGGAACAAAGGGTTTATTTACGACATCACATTAGAAACCTCTAAAATTATCAGTGTTTCTCTACTATATTATGAATGTATTATACATATAAACCTTCCTTTTGAACCACTCTTTCTATTATAAAAAAACACATCAAAATCCGTTGCGTAGTTTTAAAGATCTAAGCATACATAGGGACAGACAGCGGGAAGCAACTTTGTTTTATACTATGTAGTGATAACGAAAATCAAAATGGTTAATATTTACGTGTTTTTTTTACCGACTTTAAAAAGGGAGGAGATTATCAGTCCGTCGGTACGTTTTTATTTGAAATAAAATGAAATTTAATTGGTATAAGAATACATATACATAAAGTAGTTTTCACTGGGCCCCAAGCTCGGCTGTGCCTGTATTATTAGAGCCCGGATAAATTTGCATTCTACAGTTGACATCATACAATTTGTGAACCACATCTCGTTATATTTCAATATTAATAGTTGATTAGACAGTTACAATTTTCTTTTGATTCCACCTTAACACAGTAAGCAATAAGTTTTTGTTTGATTTATTACATCATATTATGGTCAGAAATTATTGACAAAGAATTTCCCTTTGATTTATGTAATATTACATTATATTTTAGATTTTTATTTTAGAAAGTGCCTATTGTGTATGAATATTTATAAATGTATATGTTCACGGTTTCTATGTCAATTGTGGACCGATATTCAAAATTATTTTTTTATTCGATAGAATATATACTCCTGAGGTGGTCTTATTATCCAGACTAATATTATAAAGAGAAAACGTTTTTAAACGAGTTCAACTTTTAAGACGTCTAATCACGAAGCAAGTGCATCGGTTTCAATGTCGCGGTAAATATCGTTTGTGCGATGCTTACACATTTAGGCAATATTTAAAGGAGAGCTACTAAAATCTTCGCTAGCGCCATCTCTGGGTTTTATTTATCCTTACTAATATTATAAATGCGAAAGTAACTCTGTCTGTCTGTTTGTTTGGCTTTCAGGCCAAAACTACTGAACCGATTTAAATGAAATTTGGTACACAGATAGTCTAGAGCCTGAGAAAGGACATAGGCTACTTTTTAATGCGAAAAGTGGGCTGTAAGGGGTTGAATGGGGGGATAAAAAGTTGTATGGAAGTATCGTCATTTTTAAAGCTAGAAGCTTGAAACTTATTTTTTTGGCGTGGTTTCGATATAAATAAATATGACACTCAAAGTTTGTGAGGGGGAGGGGGAGTGGAAGGCGGGAGGGGGTGTGAAAAGGGGGACGGTAGGGGGAGTTGAGGGTGAGGGGAGGGGGAGGCGAGTGGGTGGGTAGGCAGGGGAGGAAAGCTGGAGGGGAGGGGATGTGGAAGTGAGGGGAAGGAGAAGGGGAAGGGGAGGGGAGGTGGAAATGAGGGGAAGGGAGAGGGGAGGGTATGTGAGGGGAGGAGGGAAGGGGGGATTAGCGTGGCGTGGTACGGCGCGGTGTAGTTGGGTATGTGTCATATTTGTTAATGCTACCCAAAGACACTATTCCACGCGGACGAAGTCGCGGGCACAGCTAGTAATTTATAAAGTCATCCAGATCTGATGAGTACCTCCAGAGATGTGGAGATAAACACCTCGAAATGCTACTAAAATGACTAGCACGGCATTTGAAGTCGATCTTTAGGGTTCCGTTCCGCACATGAAAAGGAAGACAGCAATGTGCTTCACAACAAGGCACTGTGGAGTTCAGCCAGTCGTCTAGTATTACCAAAATAACAGTGAATAGTTAACTTACATATATAGGGTTGTCAGGCTTCACCCTGGCGGTAAATATGTGAGACAACAATGTGCTTCACAACCAGACACTATCGCGTTCAGACGTCTAGTATTTACAAAATAACAGTAAATAGTACACTTACATATATAGGGTAGTCTGGCGTCACTCTGGCGGCAAATATGTGAGACAGCTATGGGCTTCACAACTAGACACTGTCGCGTTCAGACGTCTAGTATTAACAAAATGACAGTAAATAGTTCACTTACATATATAGGGTTGTCAGGCGTCACCCTGGCGGTAAATATGTGAGACAACATGGTGCGGACCGTCGTCCACGGAAACATATGCTTCACTACCAGCGTTACAGCCGTGTTTAGACCACGCCTGAAATATTTCACAAATGTAAGTGACTGTAAGGGACAAATTACAAATATAACTAAAATATAAAGTATGACTAATTAATTAAAATACAAACTATAAATATAAGATATATAAGATAAGATATTTAAAAACTAAAACAACCGATTTTCATGCCACGCGAGTCAGTTTCAGTTCCAAGTTTGAGACGTTTATTGACATATGTCTGGAGAGATACTTATCATATCTCGATGAAATTACAATAGTACCACCCTTGGGATATGTTCTTTTCAACAAAAAAATAATCATCAAAATCGTTTCATAAACGACGAAGTTATCCGCTAGCACACAAAAATATATCGAATATAACGGTCGAAAAATATATAACGGTCGAATATAATGTTTCTTGAAGTGTTACACACTTTATATTATTGTAACAATTGTGTTACAATATACGGTCGAATTAAGAAACGTCCTTTTTTTAAGATGGTTAAAATACATAATGTAGGTCGCTATCTGCTGGTTAAGTACCCAAAAAGCTGGCGACATCACCGCTTTATTAGAAGTGATTGTTAGTGATTATTTAGAATAGAAGTAAAGAAAACAAATGGGTGTGTAGACTAATAGTACGCAAGGATAAAATTATACTAAAGTAGCGACCCGCCTCGGCTTCGCACGGGTAGAACGTATATGTCTATATTTTTTTGCATCAGTTGTTGTGTCGCGAATGAACAACATCTTTAACAATCAGTGTCTTATTTTAACCAATTTACACAAAACCTTAACGAATTTCATAGCACAATGTGACCTAAACCCGCACTTTACGATTATTGCACGACGTTTAGCACCCTCGCTGGGCTCGGGTGCCAACTTCACGCCGTGCAATAATAGACTACTTAAGTCACACACACTCTGTCTATTGGTGAAAACCGTAGTAAAATCTGTTTAGTAGTTTTTGAGTTAGTCGCGAACAGAGACAGACGCGGTGGAGGACATTGTTTTATAATATACTAGCTGCAACCCGCGGCTTTGCCCGAATTTAACTTGGTTATAAACCTTCCTCTTGAATAAGAATTTATTGCTGATATCTATTGCTGAAAACTGCATCAAAATCCGCGTAATTGCGTAGCTTAAAAAATCTAAACGTACAGACAGCGGGAGGAACTCCAACAAGCTAAGTTTGCATCTCGCTGGAATGCTGCCCCCGCATTTTTTGTGTATATTTTACTGTATCTATGTATAATTTAATGCTTAAAACCACAGATATCATACATACAATAGATAACGCCTAGTATCACGATTTGTATCGAAACCGAGCGTGCCAACTTTTTAACACCTACTGTGACGTCACAGCCGAAATTTAGTGATGGGAAATCCAAACCGATTCAAAGACACCGATGTCGCCGATGCCCTCCGTCTCGCTACGATTCAAACGATTCAACTGGAACCGGCGCCGTGATCGTCTCGCTCATACTCATACATTTTTATATATCTGTGGTCCCGCTTGCTGACTCCGCGCTTGCCCCCACCGTCCACGCCAGCAATCATCAGTACAATATAATAATATAATATAAAAATATATTAAATTTATTAATTATATTTCTTTGAAAATCAAGGGATTATTAGTACAGAGACATGCATGGTAAGAAATAGTCGTGATTTTTTGGTTATCAAAAACTTTTGAAAAAATCATAAATCGATTAACATGAATGACATCGATTTTCTGACAGACGAATGTTATACCTAGACAGATGAATGATATTAAACGGAATTATAAAATAAAGAATATTATAATTGAATCCCGCTCCGGCTCATACTTACCTGTTACAAAGGTTGGCCGGCCATTGCTATCTTACGCGGAATGGGTACCATGCATTGCACACCGGGTACAGTTAATAGGGCTGGGTTATTTTAATTTTGATAGTGTGAATAATTTGAAAATGTGTTTATTAATGAAGTTTATCTTTGAATATGTATATTTCATTAAATTTTAAAATACTATTATTATTCTTTAAAAAAATGCTTCTTATACTTTGCTTACAGATACCTACTTATATAGAAGGTACATAAGTACACCAAATTTGAGTCCAATCGGACATCGGGAAGTGGGTCTAATTTCGCTTCCAAGATTCCACCTGAACATACATAGTGACATACATTGCAAGTTAAATAAAAGCTTGTAATTAGAACACTTATTTATTTATGACCTTGTTTTTATTAACAACTAGTAAATTATCTTTTTTTATAATGGTTTATATCATTCGTCTGTCCGATATCAAGTAAAATCGATTATTGATATATGTTTGTAGAACGAACAACACTAGTCGCAAAATTTGACAGACGAATGAGAAATTGCCTGTACCACGAAGTCGAAGCGATCGCGAGAGTATCGCTAGTTCCCATATTCATCGTCTCTTAACACACAACGTCAGATCAAACGCTCAAAGCAAACGCAGCAATGTAATGTAAATAGTTTTACTTAACGTTAATCTATAGTTAATTAGATATATTCTTGGAATCATAGCTTGAAATACTAAAAAAATAGTTTTAAATGGAAGTTACGCATAATA
The DNA here is from genome assembly GCA_954871355.1 of Cabera pusaria. Lineage (NCBI taxonomy): Eukaryota > Metazoa > Arthropoda > Insecta > Lepidoptera > Geometridae > Cabera > Cabera pusaria. The sequence continues at coordinate 18,179,289 of OX940902.1, forward strand.
TAATTTTAAAATAACTTATCTGTGATAGGAAATATGACCTTGCCTTTGGGGCTCGACATTTTTGGGCTTTCGCAGTTAATTATCACGCAACGAGGCATTTTTTTAGTTTTCGCAGCCGTCCGGCTGCAACAACATACGCGCGCGGACTGTAATTAGCGGCGGCCAACCTGGCCGCTTTGGCCGGGTTCGGACACGGAAAGTACATACATTTGCGTTATCTATGTATATATATATATATCTGTGCCTCAAACAATAAATGCAAAATAAAATCTAACAAACATTTGTTTACTTTTTAAAGTCATAGCGAATACCTTTTTGCAGACTGTACCAAAGCGTCAGTGTGACGTAATCGACGCGAGGTGCAAACTTAGCTTGGTCTAGTTGTATATAAAGATAGTGCTAACTATAATAAATAGGCTGTTACCTCTTGCGTGAATAAGTCTTCCGTCGTTTGAAGAGATCAGGATTGGCCTCTATGTAGCCCCAGAATTGATCCAAGCCGAGAACTATTAACCTGCGGATATGAAATATAATTTGAAATATAATTTATTTTGTTTTTACAAAAAGTGTACATATACAATCGGAGTATTAATATATACTATTATCATGCATTCACTTACTTAACTAAAATAAAGTTAGTCATGCAATACATTCAAAATAGGTACAAATTTAAGGGTAAGTACACTTTCATTATCATCACTTCATTAAAGCGGTGTGTTAACACCATAAGAAAAACTGTATCCCGAGTGATAACCTCTTTCGCCATATTACGGATATTATATTGAATAGTTTGTTATTTTTGTTATTACATTATATGTTTATTTTATTATTACATTACATATTAGTATTGTTGATTTACATCAGAAGTTAAATCAGTTATTGGTATACAAAACAAAAATATCTTAAAATTATTACCTTTAAGTTTATAATTTGGAGGTAGCCCTCCCATCATTATTGTAGGAATTAACTTAATGCATGCAGCGTAATTACCATGCACAATTACATATTTTGTGAATTTAACAGAACAAGTAGGTATATTCATCTATTACAAAATCGTAAATTTATTAGACATTAAATTCTATTCTATATATATAACATTTCAATAACTTGTATGCACTAGGAGTAATCACGGGTCACTGCTCACTTTTTGACAGACTTCACAAAAAAGGAGGAGTTTCGTAATTCGTCTGTATGTTTTTTTTTGTGTGTATGTTACGCGATTACTCCGTCAATTGTGAACGGATTCGAATGTTTATTGTTTAATGGGTAGGTTACGTTTCCGAGGTGGTCCCATTGTAATTTTAACGAAATCGGCCGAGCCGTTTTTAATTTATCAACATTTGTATTACGATACATTTACTTATCTCGACGATTTACTACTTACTACTGGCACAGAATATATATCTTCGAGCATTTAGCAATGGAGATGTCAATGCAAGTCGTACCCCTCTGCTGGCCATATAGCCATTATTGGTCATGAGCGTGCGTAACTACGCTGATTTTTAATACTGTGTGCGTGTTTCAAGCTAGTGTGCGGGATCGTTAAAGTGAGTGATTTGTGTGTGTGCAATGCGTGTTTACCTCGTCCCCCGTAAGTATCGGCAGAAAAAAATGTTTGCGGATTACAACGTTAACATCTCCATTGGTAAATGCTCGAAGAATATATATATATACTAGCTGACCCGGCAAACGTTGTTTTGCCATATAAATAATTTCGTAGTAATTTCTAGTGTAGACAAAAAATAGCTTACTAGCGTACTATTGTAAGTATGTATGGAGGAAAAATGATTAAATTACTAAAATGGCTATTAAAAAAATAAGGGTTGATCGTAGAAGGTTGAAAATTGAGGATTGTATGTATTTTTGTATGTTGTATCATAAAAAAATAGAAATTAAAAATGTTGTCTAAAAAATAAAATAAAAAATTTTGGGGTGGACTACCCCTAACATTTAGGGGGATGAAAAATAGATGTTAGCCGATTCGCATAGATACCGGATAAGCACAAAAAATTTCATCAAAATCGGTCAAGCCGTTTCGGAGGAGTATGGCAACGAAAACTGTGACACGAGAATTTTATATATTAGATATTTATATTTTATAGGCTAGCGTTTGTACACTATCTCACCTGTTGGTAAGTGATGATGCGGTCGAAGATGGTAAGCACGCTAGAAATAGAATGGGAACTGGCTCTCAAGGATAGCTGCCGGAACACATTAGATGTTTGATGACAGATTTTTCTAACTTGAGGGTGGTAGCTGGCCAGGCGGACACTAGATAGTGTCCTACCACCATGAGGGGGTTGTTGGTTTCTTACCAATTTTTTTTCTTCACCCACTGGCCACTGTGAAAAGCGCACAAAGATTTTTCAATAGAAACATTCATTGGTGCACGGCGGTTTGAACTCGGTACCTCTGGCATCAAAGCCAACCGTTCTCCCGATTACCACCACCGGGCCCTCAATATAATTGTTAATACGTCTACTGGCTACTTTGACTAGCGCGACGTTTGAAGTCGGTTCTTTTAGTTTTTTAAACGATCTTAAATGATTTCCAACTCTCATTATAATTAATGCCGGTAGTATTATTATTATTATTTTAGCAGGTGAAACCATCTGGCAACCCTACTTTAATAATTTTTTGATGGTCAGTTTTTTTTAATAGTTAGAAAGTCAGAGTATTATAGGCCCAGAGTGTAAGAGCTTTTGTCCACAGACGACGGCACCGGGACGTCAACGAGAACGAGATGACGGCGCCGAAGTAGCGATACATAATGTATAGTATGGCAGCTTGTCCACAGCATGACCGTCACCGGGTTATCCCGGCCGCCGATATTTCGAGTAGATCGGCGCCACCGCTACAAATCGGCCCGATATTTTGACGGTCCGATGTGCCGGCATTGGCTGGCAATACAAAACACGTTTGATCTTAACCACACACTGCCGGCGCACGGCGCCGTTCGATCGGTTATTGTTTTTTTACTCAGACTACTGTATAAAGGCAGACGGAGTGGACTCGTACACACGAATGCCAGCAAGTTCAGTAATATTAAATGCTCGAGTATAAGGGGAAGCACCACACTGAATCAGGGTCCCTAACTCCTTAATCAGGCAAGTGTAATAAGAGTAAGGCAGTAAGGTCCCTAATTAGGGAGCAAGAGAGGACACGGTCCGTCTATATTATTGCAGTGTAATAACACGGTTCGTAAAAAAATAGTGCAGTGTAATCGGACGGTTCCGTAGTATTACTTCGCAGCGTTGTTTTCGTAGTAATTGTGCCGTATTGCGTTTTTCAGGATTGTCTTTTGGTCTGTCTGCCTTTTTTAGAGTAGTCTGAGGTTGTTTATTTCTATGGAAACGCATCTGCCACGCATGACAGCTAGAAGAAACAGAACCACCGGTGCCGTCGTCTGTGGACAAACGCTGTAAGGGCAGTTTGCTGCCGAAACACTAAGTTTATGGAGGCAGATTTTCTCCATAATGGTGGTAAGCTACTTTTTAGTAGCAAGTCAGGCGGAACATTGATATAATATGCGCCTACTTACCATGCTACCACTTGTAAACGAACACCAATAATTAAATAAATTAAAGAAAAATATTATGTGCGCATTTCAGAGGCATTCCGGAGAAGGAAAAACATCGTTAAGAATTGTGGTAGGACACTCTCAAGTATCCGATTCACCTGACCAGCTACCACCCTCAAGTTAGCAACCTTGGCCACGGTATCACGCGTGAACCGATTTGGCTTATTATTTTTTTGTTGTGTTCGTTAATGTAAGGAGAAGGTTCTTATTAATTAAAAAAATAAATGAGTAAAAGTAATTTTTAATGCGCACGAAGCCGCGTAGCGCAGCTAGTATAAAAGCGGCAATGGCCCAATGGCTAAAGTGTCGGCCTGGCGATCGAGAGATCGTGAGTTCGAACCCCGCCCATTGCACTATTGACGTGAACCCACTCCAGACAAAAGCATATTTAGCTTAGTTGGAGGGGTTAACAAGGCTTCAAGTAATGTGCAATGCAACCCACATTGCGAGTAACCTTTAAAAGAAAAGTATACAGATGAAAATACAATATTAGCATAGACACTTGCTTACTCACGCATCCTCAGATTGTAGATAAGCGAAGCGGCGAGCGAAGTCGGGTCGATAGGGCATGGCTGGCAGCAGATACGGGTACAGGAAAACACTGCTATTGCATACTATCTCTTTGAATGTTTCGTGGAATTCACCCACACACAATGCGTTGTTCGACACCCGGCGACGACTATAAATACAAATGTGTATAACATGTCAAAAGTTAAAGCATTTATTCAGTATATGGGCAAATTTAAAAACTGCACTTACACACGTCAAATAAATAAGATCATATCAATAGATAGTTTAAAAACTAAAACAACCGACTTCCATGCCCGCGAGTCGGTTTCAGTAGTAAGTTTGAGACGTTTATCGTCATATCTCTGGAGATACTAATCAGATCTCGATGAAATTACAATGGGACCACCTCGGAAACGTAAACTACCGATAACAAATCAAGAACACACAATCAATTAATTATAACAAAAAAGAAAAAGAATTGTTTGAATCGGTTCAGAATTGACGGAGTAATCGCGTAACATAAAAAAAACATACAGACGAATTGAGAACCTCCTCCTTTTTTGAGAAGTCGGTTAAAAACATAACTATATAAGTTACGTTGTTTAACCGACTTGGAATTTAAAAAAAAAACAAAAGTAATGAGCCATTCAACTTTCAACTATACGTCGAACGTCACACGTAAAACAATTGTTTAATTCACACACCGCCACATACATATGGATGGAATTCCGTTTCGAAAATTCGAGCGCAGTAAGTTTACGCAAGTCTATACCTACCAGTTAACGCAAGTTTACGCAAGTCTAGACCTACCACGCACGTACGGTAGTTTTCCGTTCCAATTTTTCCATCCGAAACCGAATTCTGCATGTATATGGCCGGTAACGGAATCCCGATTCGATATTTCGATTCGGAATTCCGTAATACGGAATCCCGTTGAATTATTACATACATACGTCTATTAGAAATGGAGAAAACTTCGAACGGAAAACTACTGTACGTACGTTATATGTCCATAGATTCGGATGGATTTACTGTGTTCCAAATCAAATCTCGAATCGATATTCCGAAACGGTTTTCCCAAACCGAATTTCGTATATATGTGGCCGGCCTTAACCTCGATTATTTTGTCCAAAAACAAATTAGTCAATATAGACAGTAAAATTCAAATATCGTTATCAGCCGTGATTGGTCGAAGCTATTCAAAGCTGTGATTGGTCGGAGCTATTCAAAGCTGTGATTGGTTAACTTTTAACTGACCAAGTCCAAACTAACGTACTTAAATTTACAAATTCTATGTGCTTGAAATTTAACATCCTTATGTCAGCCACATACATATACGGAATTCCGTTTCGAAATTTAGAACACATTAGATCCATCCAAATCCATATGAACCTATCACACACGTACGGTAGAATTCCGTTTCGAAATTCCGTATGTATATGCCTAAGTAAATTAATTCGGATAAAAATATAGACTTACGTTCTTGCAACTTCCGATTGAATGAATCTGTAAACAATCAAAATATCTTATTAATGGTATTACGACGAAGGAAAGTCCGAAATAGACGGAATCATTCCGGAAATAGTTTACGGAACTCATTAGGCATTATTACCTTTCATCACCATCATCTTCCTACTCTTATCTTACTTAAGTGGGGTCGGTGCAACAAGTCTACATATTTATTTATTTATAATTAGCTGGTAGAGATCTACGATAACATGACCCGCCCCTCCACAATTCAAAAACGTTTGAAAGTATTTGTGAAAGTATTTACAACGCACCACCACGCATGTGTGCGTACTGACTGGTACTGCCGGTTCCACCACATTGCATACATAATTAAATAACTCATAATCATGAACGTACTTTGTACCAACCAACATGCAAAAAAAGTTTCTATGAAATGTATAAGCAATACTTTCCGTTAAGTTAGGTTGGTTACAAAGTACGTTCATAATTCGGGTATCAACAATGTATGAAAGTGCCAACTCTTATAACGTAGTAGAGTGATTCGGTACTCTGTGGGTACTGCGGGCCTGCTACTGAAGACGAATAATTACAACTACATACAAACTCTTTCGTAAGGATGTGACTACACACATTAAAACAGTAATTTGGAGGGGCGGATATCTACCCGCGACTTCATCCGAGAGGACGACAGGTAGCCTATATCTGTCGCCAAGGTCTAATCTCTTTCTATACTAAAATTCGACATGAAAACTGAACATACATACAAAAATACACTTTCGCATTTATAATATTAGTAGGATGAGATTATTTAATATTCTTTGGATTATGTTTTTTTTACAATATATCAATATAAGAAACAAAATTATTATTAAAACATAAAAACCCAATCCTTGGATGCTGTCCTGTCGGCAGTGTGGCCCAGCCCATAAATAAATATTTATTGAACTAATGACTAGCAACAGCTTGTATTACGGAGTAGATAGTAATTATTAAACACAATCCAAAATTTCATCGTACCGACGGGACTTGAACCCGCAACCTCCTGGATAACATGTCCAGGTGCTTTGCCAATTAAGCCACAGTTCGATATATCGTTACGACGAAATTAGTGGATTGCATTTTTTAAATCCAATTATGCGTTGGTGGTTAATTTTGGATTGTGTTTAACAATTAAAAAATATATAAAGTGTGTAACACTTCAAAGAAACATAATAGGTAGTAATTACTCACTCAATCATCTTCCTATTTTCCGGAGTATCCTTGGATACAGTGTCCTCCCAAGAAAGGACGAGTTCGTGAGCTTTCTTCAAGTTACACACGTTCACTACTGATTTCTCATTGTCTTTTACTAGATTCATTAGTGACTCCTGCAAACAAAAGACCAACAATTATTCAGACTAATATTATAAAAACGTTTGTAACACTGTAACTCTGTCTGTTTGTTACCTAATCACGCCTAAACGGACGATCCGATCTTACTGAAATTTAACAAGGAGATACTTTATAGCATGAGGATGAACATAGGCTACTAAATTCTTGGTGTACCAAACCAAACTTCAACCACCACCAAAGTTCACCAACCGACAATGTTATCTTCATACATTTATGCCATCAATACATTTTACAGCAATACATTTTGTTTCAAATCTACCCTCATTATTTGTAAAACTGATAAAAGAAGCGAACAAGTTCTCAATCAGTTTTACAAATAATGAGGGTAGATTTGAAACAAAATGTATTGATGGCATAAATGTATGAAGATAACATTGTCGGTTGATGAACTTTGGTGGTGGTTGAAGTTTGGTTAATAAATAACTTAAAAAATCAAAATGCAAGCAAATATAATTATTAAAGACAGCTAATATTGAGGCATTGCATAGAAATGGACGAAATAAATTATATTATCTCAAATGTATAGTGTAAGCGGCATAAGTGTAAGTTATTGCTGAGTGATAAGTGTTGAGAAATTCTAGTTGTGAAAGTAAATTGTTAATAAAGTGTGTTAATAAGATTTGGTGTTATCAGACGGATTTTATTCGCAATTATGGAATGTTGGCCGCGCACCCCACGGGCATATTATTATTTTCTATGCCATGGGGTTTAATAATGCCAAGATGAGCGCGAGACCAGAGATGTCCTGAGCAACTGTAGCACAGATTATATAATAGCTACTTGGCTGTAGTCCCCCTGGACCTAGTTTGGGGAAAATTTACGTGACAGACATAATATGTGCGAATATAGTGGATTACGAAGGCTTCTTGGTTGAATACTCAAAGGCTTCTTATCTGCACCGAAAACAATAAAAGTCACACGAAATATTAATTTAAAAGTATATAAAAACTACGCGATGTGCCGGCTGTGATAATTTGTAATAAGTAATTGTGTAAGTTATGATTATAAAGGATTAAGCTTCAATCCTCTTTTCCTATAGAAAATGAATAATTAAGCTTATAACCTTAAATAATCAATAGGTAAGAGCAATTCTTAGATGCAAGCAAACGAGTGTTATTTTGTCAAAGAATAAAATTGTCAATGAAGACGGTTTCAATTTAATATAATATTAAATAAAAATAGTAGTTTATGATATTTCGATATGTCGTAAATCAGTTTATTTAAAAACATTGTTGCTGTGTATTCATTTCCTCAAAAACTTAAGATAACATCACCGTGCTATTTATTTTATTTCACATATAACATAGATCACCAATTTACCTATAGTAGCGAAGTTTGTTTAAACAGATATAAAATAATACAAGCTATTAATAATTGTTTTTTATATTAAATATTTTATAGACTAGCGTTTGACCACTATCTCACTTGTTGGTAAGCGATGTTGCCGTCGAAGATGGTAAGCACGCTATGCCTAGAATGGGAACTGGCCCTCAAGGATAGCTGCCGGAACACATTAGATGTTTGACGACAGATTTTCTAACTTGAGGGTGGTAGCTGGCCAGGCGGACACTAGATAGTTTCCTACCACCATGCAGGGGTTGTTGGTTTCTTAACGATGTTTTTCCTTCAAACCAAAAAAAAACTTCAAAAGCGCACGTATATTTTTCGATAGAAAATCCATTGTTACGCGGCGGTTTGAACTCGGTACCTCTGGCATCAAAGTTCAACCAAACGTTCTCGCCATTACGTCACCGGGCCCTCAAAATTATAACAAAATCATGCAATGCATGGAGATTCGGACTCGGGCCTCATGCTTCCTTATAAGTTCATTTTACCACTCGACCAATCTGCCATTTATGACTTATTCGAATTTAAGCATCCGTTACTTGTTGCCTAGCTTTCTCAACGTTATGTTAACTTAACAAAAAGAAAACTAGTATACAGTGGAATATTGTTATCTTTACCAAATGTATCTGACGCTACGTTTCACCTTTTTATTCGTCTGTGGTCTGGGTAAGCATGCTATCTATGCCGTACTTACGTGTTATTGTTTGCGTTGGAACATTCGACAGAAATATCGTGCAGGCTACTATGAACATTGAGGTGCTACTGGACTATTGTCCCTCGATAGTACCTTGTTGTAATTTTTGTAACAACGCGATTGGTAAACTTGGCCGGTTTTTAGGGTTCCGTACCGAAAGGGTACCAACGGAACCCTATTACTAAGACTCCGCTGTCCATCTGTCTGTCACCAAGCAGTATCTCATGAACCGTGATAGTTAGACAGTTGAAATTTTCACAGATGATGTATTTCTGTTGCCGCTTTAACAACAAATACTAAAAACAGAATAAAGTTACAGATAATAGAGGGTCCCCATACAAGAAACATGTTTTTTTTAAAATTTTTTTTATTTCATCTATGAACGTTTAGTAAGGTAAACGTCCCATAGATGGCGTCATATTGAAATTTCGATCCCTAACACCTTTGTTAGACGTTAGATGGCGTTATAAGAAATTAAATGTTTATAAATTATTATTTTTTGCTGGCGAAAAATGATAGTGGTATTTTTTGCTCGATCTTATAAAATACTGTAGTGTGGTACGGAACCCTACGAGTGCGAGTCCGACTTGCACTTGGCCAGTTTATTTTTAATGTGTAAACATTTAAAAATAATAATAATAATAAACTGGCCAAGTGCAAGTGCAATTTTTCCTTTGGTTGTGCCGTAAGGCCTTGCTTCTTGCCAAATTTCATGATTCTAGGTCAACGAGAAGTACCCTATAGGTTTTCAACCCAAAACCTATAGGGTACTTCCGGTTGACCTAGAATTGTCCAATTTTGGTTAAAAGCAAGGTCTTACAGCACAAGTAAAGGAAAAATTTCGAAAAATAAATAAAGTTGATAACTAAGGTAAATTTTGGTGCTTACGAGTTTTCGCGAAAATCTAAATTTGTCCATATCTTTTTATTGTGTTGACTCAGGACCTTGATTTTTATACACCTAATAGGGACTATACACTTCAGTATCTGGTATAAATTTCAACTTGCTAGGTCCACCCTTTCCTGAGAAAATCGGTGGTGACACACGGACAGACAGACAGACAGACGGACAAGAAAGTAATCATATAAGGGTTCCTTTTTTTACCCTTTGAGGTACGGAACCCTTAAAAATGATACAAAGCTCAGTCGCCCAGGTTGCGTCCAAGACATTTTGGGTTGCATATAACAATGTACAAAAATGCGAAGATGGTTTTAGACTACTAAAACAATGCGTTAGGCACATTCAGTCACATTTCTTTTTTCGACGTAGTAGCACATGCTAGGTATCCGCTACGCTCCAATAAAATAAAAATATAATATCATACCAAGTAGTCTTTATAAGTGGGAGCCAACTTCCAATGCAATGGATGAACAAACAACTGCATGAAGTTCGAAGTCGAAAGTTGAACATGTTGCCGCACTTGTTGTTGGAGTATTAATACTTGTTCGGGAGTCATCTGGGGATAAAAATTATTAAATTTAAAAACGGAAAACAATCACAGTTAGGCTGAGTAGCACCATCTTACTTTGACAAACGTCAAAAATCTGTCAAAATCTATATAAAAACACCGGTTTATAGTTATAGTTACGGTTAAAGTAAGACGGTGCCACTCAGCCTTAGTTTGTCAGTACGACAGACACCGCGACACAATAGACTAGATATGTAACGGCGCCGCTGCAGTATGTACCGTGTCTATAAACAAGCTTTCATAGTAATCTATATAACACTGACGACCGTGTGACTCAGCGAATCAACCATAGTTTTTCACGGGAAATAAACGGTTTTAAGGCCGGCCATATACATACGGAATTCCGAATCGTAATATCGAATCGGCATTCCGTTACCGGCCACATACATTCGGAATTTTGTTTCGAATAGACAATTTCGAACGGAAAACTTCCGTACGTATTTGATAGGACTATAGATTTGGTTGGATTAACTTCGTTAGAAATTTCGAAAAACGAAATTCCGTATGTAGAGTCTGTACAAAAAGAGAGCCATGATTATAAAGTACCGACTATTATACTCACTACTGTTTGTTGTTGACTGTCTCGATGCACTTTCTCGGGAGTTTACGCAGCGAGTTTATAAATCGTGGCTTCGTGGCTTTACGATGAACTAATATTTAAAGATAAGGAACGAAGGTATATATGGTAACCTAGTACCTCCCGATAATGATAAGAGTGAGTACCTACCAAGATAGTACCTACATACCTACCAACCTTACCTACCAACATTTTTACTCGTATATACGATTTTTACTCGTATATCGATACCTACCAACATTTTTACTCGTATTGGCAATGACAGGGCAATGTTGTCAACGCAACAAAAACTGTAAATAAGAAAAAACACGCGCGCCCTCAATGTATACGTCGGTTCTCTTTTTACACAGACTCTATGAGGCCGGCCTAACACGGCAAAAATAATTAACACAGTTTAAAAACTAAAACAACCGACTTCCATGCCCCACAAGTCAGTTTCAGAAGCAAGTTTGAGACGTTTATCGTCATATCTCTGGAGATACTTATCAGATCTAAATAAAAAACGGCCCAAACGAAAGGCACCCGGGTGGGAGTGTGTCCTTGTATTCTATACTATATGTAAAGTATATATATATAAGTCGTCCATACAAAAGGAAGGGACAAACTCCGTTCTAGGTCGGTCTCATCAGGGCCGTTTTGCGCAGTTAATTTATACTACGTCTATGCGTAACATACATACAAAACAAACATACAGACAAATTTAAAAACCTCTTTGGAAGTCGGTTGATAATACAAAAGAGTTGTATTAAGTTGACTCACAGCGAGGCAGGGAGTGACCTCAATCTTGAGCACGGTGTGCGGTTCGGGGTGAATGTGAGTCCGCAACGAGGCGGGGGGGACCGGCGTGAGATGCGCGGGGGGGTCACTGCCTTCTTCTATGGAGATTTCTATCGTCTTGTTTTTGGACACCTTTTTGCGACGTTTACTGAAACAAAAGATCACCATCAATAAAAGCAAAAGTCAGTTAGTTTCTTTCTTTAGGGTCCGGTTGGCTTAGACCGCGACGCGACGCGGCGCTTATTAAGAGAGTATTACAAAAAATAACTTTTTTACCATTGCCACTCAAAAAAGAGCACTTTATTCATCGACAGCAGTGAATAAAACGCTCTTTTACTCATTCGGTGAATAAAAACATTTTGAATTTGGAACAAGCACAAAATACGAATTATGCACAAAACATAAATAAGACTTGCTGAAAGTGCCTACTAACTGGCTAAATGGAGGTATACCATAGAAGCTTTATAATGTAATAAAAATAAAAATCCCGCCAATTTTGTATTTTTTTGTTTTCATTTTGTTTTACACGATTAGTGTATCCAGCCAGAATAAAGTATAAAAACTATTTAAGTTTTTGCAAATTCATGTCATAAAGTTGAGTTAAAGTCACCTTCCTGATCAAGATGAAGTCTCAGTCTAGTCCAAGTCATACCGTTTGTAAAGATGTGAACTTAACTGAAAATTTTCAGTGCAATATTGGTGAGAACGCAAATAGCATGTTTTTCAAGATTGAGCCGTTTCCCTACACACACATTCACCGGCACTAAAGGTACAGACACACCGCAGCGTCCTGCGTGCGCGCGATCTAGGCGGCGATCAGATAGCGCAGTAGTATTTGTACCGACTGGTTCACACCAAACGCGATCAGAAAACAATTGAGAAGTACTGAGATCGCGCCCGCAAATCGCAGGATGCCGTGGTGTGGCTGTACCTTAAATGGTTAATAATCCACATCTATTGCACATGAATATGATATGATAAATATGAATAGGTACTATAAGTAGGTACTACTATTTATTTTCTCGCAGTCAATGGTAAAAAGAAGATAACACGACTCGTGAATAAAAAATTTAATTTTGGTCCTTGAATCCCTCGCTCCGCTCAGGATTCTAATCTAGAATCCTTCGCTGCTCTCGGGATCCAACTTAGTCCCTCGAATTAAATTGCCTTTTTATTCACTTGTTGTATAATCTACTATTTTACCATTGCCACTCAAAAAAGAGCACTTTATTCATCGTCAGCAGTGAATAAAACGCTCTTTTACTCACTCGGTGAATAAAAACATTTTGAATTTGGAACAAGCACGACATAAGAATTATGGTCAAAAAATAAATAAATCTTGCTGAAAGTGCCTACTGGCTGGCTAAATAAAGGTATACCATACAAGCTATATAATTTAATAAAAATAAGAATCCCGCCAATTTCGGTTAAATTATTTTTTTGTTTTCACTATGGCTCCACACGATTAGTGTATTCAGCCAGATTTCAAGGATTAAAATTGTTCACGATTTTGTAAATTCATGTCATAATGTTGAGTCAAAGTCAGTTTTAAGTCACAGTCTAGTGCAAGTAAAGATGTGAATTTTACTGAAGATTTTCAGTGGTGTTTTGGTGAGAATACAACAAATACCATATTTTTCAACATTGTGCTGTTTTCCTACACTAGCACACATCCACTGGCACTAAATGGCTAATAATCCACATTTATTACACACTAATAATAATATATGATAAATATACTGAATACTATTATTACTGTTACTACTATTATTGTAACTTCTATTTATTTTCTCGCAGTCAATGGTAAAAAGAAGATTTTTTATTTTTTTTTTATTTTTTTTTAAAAAGATATACTCGCAATGTGGGTTGCACATTACTCATATTCTTGTTAACCCCTCCAACTAAGCTAAATATGCTTGTGTCTGGAGTGGGTTCACGTCAATAGTGCAATGGGTGTGGTGGGGATCGAACTCACGACCTCTCGATCGCCAGTTGGACACCCTATCCATTGGGCTATTGCCGCCTTTATTACACGACTCGTGAATAAAAAAAATTATCTCGGTCCTTGTATCCCTCGCTCCGCTCAGGATTCTAATCTAGAATCCCTCGCTACGCTCGGGATTCTACTCTAGATCCCTTCGCGGCTCTCGGGATCCAACTTAGTCCCTCTAATTAAATTGCCTTTTTATTCACTTGTTGTTTAATCTACTATATTTACTATACAAAAAGATACATATTTCATTGAGTTAGTTCGGCGGCTTCAGGCTGCGCCGCGCGTCGGCGAGCTGACCGCGCGGTGCAGCGGGAAGAAATAATTGAACCGCGTGATAAACAATTGAACTTTATTAACTATACAATAAGATAAAAATTGCATTGAGATAATTTTTTGGCGTCACGCGTTTCGCTGAGCCGCGCGGCGTCAGGCTGCGCCGCGCGACTCCAAATCAAGAATCAAGAATCAAAGAATCAAAGCATTTATTCAGTATGTAGGTAGTATTAATATACGCACATATACACGTCAAAATCATAAATCATAACCAATTATCAAGTAAACATAGCAAAAGCAGAATTTTAACACTTTGAATTAGAAAAAAAAAACAAAAGTAATGAACCATTCATCTGTCATCCAATCGTATACGTCAGAATATTAAAAAAAATATTAAAATAGGTTAAAACCAACCATACATGTAACTGTGTGTTTCAGTACTTCAGACTATTTTTATATAAAAAAAATAAAAAAAGTGAAATAGAAAATAAACCATAAAAAAAACAATAAAAGCAAAAGTCAGTTCGTTTCTTTCTTTAGGGCTCAGCGGCTTAACAAACTTTACAGAACTTTGGCACGGGGCTGGAAGCTGTGTAAGCCGAGGAGTAAGTCAGTCCGAACGGCTATAGGTTTTGATGCCCTTGTGAAATCGCAAAATATGCGTCATAAACGGTCATATCTTTTGATCGCGTTATCTTACAAGTTTAATTGTTTGACACCTGAAAGATACCATAGACCCGAGTAAGTTTTCAATTTGATATCGCTACGCGTTCCTGCGACGGACAGACAGACAGCAAAGTGATCCTATAAGGGTTCATTTTTTCGTTTTAAGATACGAAACTCTAAAAAATATGTTGACAAATATGAAGCGTTTCTTTTGTTTTGTATACGATGTTTAAATGTTTAGAATAGTCTATGATAATTCCACTCCAGACACAAGCATATTTAGCTTAGTTGGAGGGGTTAACAAAACTACTAGTAATGTGCAACACAAATTCTAGCAAGCTTTATTTAAAAAAAATAATTAAGTAATTGTAGTAATATTAAAATTTAAAATAGTAGCAATTTTACATTTTTGATGTTCAAAGCTCTATAAGAAAGAAACTTACCGTGGTATCTTAACGCCTATATCCTCTTCAGTATTACCATTATCTTGATTTTTCTGTTTCTCAGGTACTAAATTCAGTTCTAGCGGCTCTCTCGAAAAATTATAGCCAACTTTAGGGTCTCTATCTGGTCTCTCTATATTTTGTTGGTCTGTGATTTGCTCATCAATTATCATATTTTTATCGCTAGGCTTGTATCCTTTCTCTTCGAATTTGAGCCGTTGTGATGGCTTTTCATAGTCCGAGGTTGGTTCTTGCTTGCCTTCCCACCGTGTCTGTAAGGGTGACACATATAAATCCTACATTTACATTATTTAATCCTTTATCTATCAAGTAAGGAAGCTTACTATCAATGTCGAATATGTTAAATTCCATAATGCGTTTTTACTATAAAATACCTGACACAACAAAACTAAAATAAACATAAGTGGAGATATAGTGTCACCTTGGGCTTAACCACTATTACCAATACGTCTGCAGAGATCCACAGATTCGACCCGTTCTACTTATATAAGTTTTATATAACTTTATCCCCATTTTACTCCCTAAATTCATCGCTATTGTTATAGCTTTTCTTTGCGGATGTTTACACCTTACAAGAAACTTCCCCGCCAAAATTTTGAGATATCTTGATATGTCAGAATGTCAGTCACAGATACATAGCATATATAAATAAAGATACATTAACAAAACAACAAACCTCGTTATGACTAGCATCTGACAGTACAGAATTGTTCACGGTCTCGGTAATAATATTTTGGTCGCTAGGCATTATGTTGAACAGTTCCGTGACCAAGTCATTCAGCTCCTTCTTTGATATCTTTATCAAGGAGTTGCCGAGGGTCTCTTCGTCTTCTTCGTCTGGAAAATAGAAGAATAAAATATTTATTTAATACTAAGCCAGACCTTCACGTGCTGACAAGCGATGACATTTGACATTAATATATACTCTGGAATGCCAAAATTTTGTGTATGTCTGTCTGACTGTCTTACCCTGAGACATTAAGATGTTATATCTCACAATCTCCGTAATTTTATGAGAAATATTTCAAGATTGAATGAGTGACAATGTTGGTACCACACAAGAAGATTATACACAATGGAGGTTGCATTTAGAGTAATGTTTGGGCGCTACAATGCCGCAGACAGACAAACACACAGATACACACGTCAAACTTATAACACCCCTTCTGTTTGCGACATGAGTTAAAGAAGAAGCCTGACAAAGATCACCACAAAGCGCAACTATCTGAACCCTCTGAACTATTCTGAGAGTCTGATCAGCAGCAACATATCTCCGGATCGGTTTCATCATCATCCTCATGCTTAGAATAGGCGTGACGAAAGATTTTGAAATCCTCTTCAGTAATGTGGGAACACATTTACTATTCACGAAAAAACCTTTATTTCGGTAATAAACTTAACTTTAACGAAGTTTAAAGCCATTTTTCTAATATTTTTCAATAGTGCGCGAAAACAGCTCACATGTGTCATGGCATCGGCTGTGACGTCACGCTTAGGTTAATGACATACTTAACGTAGTAACTAACCTAAGCGTGACGTCATGCGCTGTGATTGATGTTTCAATCAAAATGGCCGATTGCAGTATTTTAATGTTTTATTTTATTGAAATTTTAATCATGCAATTTTTTATATTAAACTAAACTAGTGTTTTAAATTGTTTTAATATGTATTTTCTCCTAAAATCATGAATTCTCCGATTTTTTGATACAGTCGTCATGCCTATTAGAGGCTGGATTCGAGCATCCCGTCAGGGGAGGTAATCAGGGAGTACGAAGGTTTTGTATGATAGATATGATAGCGCTTGACCATTATCTCACCTGATATTATGATAATTTTCATATAACTATTCACTCGCGACTCGTAGACCCCAAAATTGTACTTAACTGGAAACACAGACTCAGGCAGATCTTGATGGTATGTATATAAAAGAAGAAGCCCAACTAAGATAAAAAGAAGTAGCACCACAAAGCGCAACTATCTCAACTCTCTGAATTATTTTGAGTTATTTTTTCTATTAATTTTAACCGACTTCAAAAAAAGCAGGTGGTTTCTCAATTCCGTATATATTTATACGGTCGAATTGAGAAACCGCCTGCTTTTTCTATATATATTCTTAGCGACCAGAAGTTAAAAAGGCTAAAAAAATAAATACTATCACAATACCCACAGCTATATAATGCCACAGAACCTCAACTTAATAACAATAACATTATGTGTCTAAGCTAACAACATAACCATTACGTCCGAACCGTACGACGGCCACACGAAGACTGAGTCATGACACCCGCTCGCTGTCCGCTTTTATACTATCGAGCCCAGTCGCAGCGTGAGGGTAGTTGGAAATCTTCTAATAATATATATATATATATATTATATTTGTTCGCGGATAACTTCGTCGTTTATGAACCGATTTTGATTATTCTTTTTTTGTTGGAAAGGAGATATCCCAAGTGTGGTGCCATAGTAGTTTTATCGAGGTCTGATAAGTATCTCCAGATATATGGAGATAAACACCTCAGAATTGGTACTGAAAATTAATAGCGCCAAATAGAAGTCGGTTCTTTTTAGTTTTTAAACGATCTTATATCAGAATCTAATAGGCTAGCATTTTACCACTATCTTGCCTGGTGGTAAGCGATGATGTGTGGTCGAAGATGGGGATAACGCTAGGTCTAGAATACTCTATACATTACAAGATATACACCCTCACGTTAGAAAATCTGTCGGCAAAACATCTAATGTGTTCCGGCAGTTATCCTTGAGAGCCAGTTCCCATTCTAGGCCTAGCGTGCTTACCATCTTCGACCGCATCATTACTTACCAACAGGTGAGATAGTGGTCAAACGCTAGCCTATAAAATATAAGACTTACGAGCATCCTGATCAGCAGCAACATTATACTCCGGGTCCGCTTCATCATCGTCTTCATGCTTGGAGTTAGAGGCTGGATCCAAGCATCCCGTCAAGAAGTCGTTCCACAAATCATCTACGTCTGGGACCGGGAGGTCGTCAGGGGGTATGAAGGTACTCTCTATGTGCTCTATGGAAGTGGCAGACAGGCTGAGCTTGGAACGGGTTCGGAGAGCTATTGTCGCCTCTTCTTCCTCTATTTGTAGCTTGCGGCGGGCTGTTGAGACATCCTGTTGATTTGAAAAGTGAATAAATCATCATCATCATAATCAGCCGGTAATCAGTCCATTGCTGGACATAGGCCTCCCCCAAGACACATTGTGAATGTGATGAAATGTTAATGAATAATTTAAGATTGTTTACAAAACGAAAAAAACCGATTCCAAATGCCGCGCTAGTCATTGTCAGTACCAAGTTTGAGATGTTTATCGTCATGTCTATGGAGATGCTCATCAGATATAGATTCAATAACAATGGGACCACTTTGGAGATGTACCCTACTACTACTACCTATTGGCGGAGTAATCGCGTAACAAACATAAATAAAAAACAAAGACAAATTGAGAAATTTTGGATTGTATAAGTCCAATAAGCTTGGTACAAATTGGACCCGTCAGTGACGACTAATCGAATTGCTATTGTGTAACGGGCCCGTCACACGATAGCAGATGGGTTAGTCGTTACGTTTATGCCGCGCAGCAAACTTTAATCGTACGAAGACGCAACAAGTAAGATGAAGGTTAAGCCTCCATTTAGCTTATATAACTTACTGAATATAAGACAAAGTGCACAGACCTGTGGTACTTTGAAAGGTCCATCTTTGACAACCTGTGGACTGTCAGGTAAGATCGCAGCGGGGGTGGCGGGGGTGCGGGGCTGCGAGTCCAGGTCGCTGCATGACTCCGTGTGGTCATCATCACTCTACAACATGTTCGATCGATCGATAAGGTCGATATTGGCGGCGATAAGACCGCTCATTGTAACACAATGATTGTATTATTTTTTCATGTTATTTAGCTTATAGTCATGGTGTAACGATACAGAGTCTCTATCTAAGAAATCGTCCATCATCACGTGAGGCTCAAAAGGGCAAGGGGTTCTTATCGAAAAAAAAAACACGAAATATCACAAGGAAGAGGGTGGGGGGGGGCTGAAAATATTTTTTGTACCAAAAATACTCGTGATTTTGCGAGTCTAAAACGTCACCACATATCACCAAGGGGGAGGGGGAGGGGGAGGGGGGGGAGTAAGGAGGGGATAAAGAGTTGCTAAAAACATCACGTGATAAATGGACGACTCCTATCTATATTATACTAACGGACCTGACAGATCTTATCATGCCCAAAATTTGACTTGCCTGAAAAGTTATGCACATCAATTACAAACTTATTAAGAGTTTTCAATTTTTTTATTGCAAATTAGCAAGCGTTTTACCACTACCTGATGTAAGGTGAAGATGTGAATGACGATGTAGCACGCGTGCCTAGAAGATACCTGTTCACTCGCGATTTAAAGACCCCCGGATTGTACCTAACATGAAACACAGACTCTGGTAGCGAATTCCATTCCTTTGCTGTGCGTATGATAAACGTGGAAGCAAAGCGCTTTAAAATTATTTATTAATTAAAATAAAATAAATTAATCAAAGAATAATGATTGATTTTATTAACTTCGCAACGGAAAATGACTCTTGCACAATGAAATCAATTCCTGTCCCCTGATTCTCAATCATTCGAAAACCTATTCGAATTCGGAAGCTTAATTTTTAATGTTGAATATTGATAAATCCGTGAGCTATTTTGTCGCGGAAACCTTTCCAACTAGATTCACTATCTGAATTTTTCGAATCGAAATATCAAAAGTAACCGATCGGAGCATTGTGTATTGTAAAGATCCAAGTCGAAGTAAAGGTAGTTTACGAATCCGAATTTGCTTTTTAATAATTGAGAATAACCCTGCAGGGCAAGTTTTCAGCTTATTATTTGATGATTTTCGTTTTTTTTTCTTACCGGCACATCATCATGTGTAGGCTCGTACTCTTCATCGTCTTCATCCTCGGGCAACTCCTGGGCGATGAGAGCTTTCACCTCCGGCCTGGTCTTCACCGGAATGTGCTTGATCGGACTCAGCTCTAGGTTCTCCAAGTTCCATGGTGCTGACTTTGGTGACACTTTCTTGAGCTCTCTGAGGAAATTAATATTTTTTTAATATCTTATAGGCTAGCGTTTGACCACTGTTCCGGTTGAACAGGGCCAGTGAACTGTGTTTCTTTATTTAAACGACTTCTTGGATTTCACTGTTTTATTTCTAGATTTAAGAATAAGAATAATAAAAACCGGCCAAGTCGAGTTAAACTCGCCCACCGAGGCTTCCGTATCAACGTTGGTATGTACCAATTAAGCTAGACCTCTAAATTGTATCAGCGCTCATATAACTCAGAGGTCTACCTTAATTGGCGTTAACTATGTATGTATGGGGACACCCTTTCATTTTCAACTTTTATTTTTTGGATTTTTTCCTTAATTTGTGCTGTAAAACCTTCCTTCTTGCCAAATTTCATGATTCTAGGTCAACAGGAAGTACCCTATATGTTTTCGACCCAAAACCTATAGGGTACTTCCGGTTGACCTAGAATTGTCAATTTTGGTTAAAAGCAAGGTAACACAGCACAAGTAAAGTAAAAATTTTGGTACTAAGAAATTTTCGCAAAAATCTAAATTTGCCCATATTTTTTTATTGTGTTGACTCAAGACCTTGATTTTTATACACCCAATAGGGACTATAGACTTCAGTATCAGGTATAAGTTTCAACTTGCCAGGTCCACCTGTTCCTGAGAAAATCAGTGGTGACACACGGACAGACAGACGGACAGACAGACAGACGGACAAGAAAGTGATCTTATAAGGGTTCCTTTTTTACCTTTTGAGGTACGGAACCCTACAAATTATTTATTGTCATTACTAATACTGCTGTAGCATATACACGCATGTAATTTAAAAAATCCCATAAGATTTGTGACAAAAGGAACAATTTCAGCATGTGCTACGTGCGCATGCATATTCCCTATTAGGGAATATGCATGGTTTTTTAAATATTTTTATTTCACTCATTACATCGATATAACATAATAAAAAAATAAAATACTGCTGGAATTGGTCTGATTATTTTTTAAACAAATATTTAAATATACAAATAAATTTGAGCAGTTTAAACGCCATCATTACCCGGGCTCTTTGGTAGTGAATTGTGACGTCACGCACTTACGTCAGATACAACGACCCCAATCAACTTGAAGCAAACTAGCTTTTTTTGCTATAAATATGTCTCCGCGCGATTATTGTATTTAGCCAATGGCATTTTTTTATAAATTTCTAGAGAGACCTTAGTACATTGAACTTATAACACTGTATGCACACACAATTTACAATAGTTTCCATATATACGTTTTTTTTTAAATATTAGATAGGCAAGCTTTTGACTACTATCGCACCTGATGTTAAGTGATGATGCGATCGACGATGTAGCATGCTTACCTAGAAGATACCTGTTCACTCGCGATTTGAAATGTCGCTCTTTCTACTATTGCTCACTTCGAGAGAAACCTTAGTACAATTTAGCTACATAAATCTGCTTCTTGCTTTGTCTATACACGTGGCGTTGAGGTCAATGTATTTAACACGTGGCGCCTTTGCTCCACGTTTAACGTTCTTCGCCACGAGTTTGTCCGTTGGGGCATGTTCTCAGTTCAAGGCCCTGTATACAATTTGGCACGTGTAGCCTACTTCTACGTATTTTACACACATTTCTAGTTACCTGCCTAATACCTATCTTATTTCTATAGGTTTTTCTTTTAACTAAGTATGCGTTTATATTTATTTACTATGTATATCTTAACTAATAAACGTGGTTTCTACGTATATAAATCTTAACTATATACGTTATCGGTGAGCTCGGCGTGTTGCTCGGTGAGCATGGCGTCCTTAACAACCACTATCTCGCCTGGTGGTAAGCGACTACTTGGTCGAAGATGGTGAACACGCTAGGCATAGAAAGGTCTGACTCTAAAGGGCTGTGTGTTGCCAGAACACTATAAGGTTATGGCAGCAGCTTTACTCCGTGATGGTGGTAAGCTACTTTTTGGTGGCACGTCAGGCGGAACATTGAAATAATATGCTCCTAGCCGCCTACCACCTGTGTAATAGTTGATGATATTAACTCTAACATACTCTCTTATTTAACCAACATGCTATTGTTATTAATTATATACTATAGTTGTTATTGTAAAAACAACAAGAATGTGCAGATAGAATAGACCTCAAACTTCAGCTATATTGTGCATTCCGCAATCCTTTTTTAGCCCTCACATACAAGCAGTTGTATCTCTATCTCACCTGATGTTAAATGATGATACAATCACAGATACAATCATGCTTATCTGGAAATGGAAGATGGCAATGAGAAGAGGCGCAGCACAACTGTAGGTACTGAGTCCAATCCAATGCAAATAGCTTGCTTGCTTGGTAGGTTTAGGTGCAAATCACGCCTTCAAAATGTATTGTCCCCGAGTTTACTTTTCGAATAGGTAATCTTAGAAAAAACTTAAATACAATTTTTAAATCGTCATTTTTTCCTCTAGTTGACGGGCTTTAGTTAGTATGCCAAACATTACCACTGATTTTGTGTGGTGGGACAGATATCTTAAAACTATGACTTAATAGCTAGTACTTACTTTACTTTAGCTCTAGTAAGTTTTGGCTGCAGTGCTTTATCATCTGACGCAGAATTCTCCTCTTCCTCTCTTAATTTGACGAGGGCCAACACATGGTCATTGGTCACTACTTTCTGAAATAAACAGTAATATAAAAAAAAACAATTTACTCTAAAACTTTAAACTTACAAATTAGAATTGTACTCTAGGTAGCTAGTTTTTGTTGTAATAAAAAATTTGGGTATAAAAAATATAAACGTTACTGGTTGTAACATGAAGGTTATAGAGTATAAAAAGCTAAAAACTAATGTTAGGTAGACAGTATTTATGAATATCGAGCGCCCTTGTTCTACCAAGATCTAAAACTTACCAGGATAAATCAGCGGTTTCATTGAGACTTTTAATCTCGGACCGGGGGACAGGCAAATGATAACACTGTTTTGGGAATGTATGATAAATTTTAATACACGAAACGTCCCTTACCTCTCAAAGTGAGTTACATTACTTAGTTAAAGCCGGAATACTATGTCTAAACATTTGACTATAAATACCATTCGGTTTTCGTTACTTTTGAGGTTAGTTTATTTTACATTTTACTACTGAAATTTGGAAATTAGGTTATTTCTTACTATAATCTTTTTTCTAATGTCTTTCTTGCATCTTGCCAATACGAAATCAAAGTTTTAAGGGTAATAAAAAGAGTTATAATGAAATTCGCTTAGCTGCAGCGTCCGGGGTGTCCGAGCACACCGTTCAAAATAGACGACGACATCTAGCGTCGCTCAAACAGCTCAAAACTACGACGACATCCAAACGTTGTGCGTCGAACAAACATCTCAAAATAACGACGTCTTCCGGCGTCGTACAAACAGTTGACGACACCCATCGTCGCACAAACAGCGCCAAAGGCTGTAACCAAAAATCCGATTGTAATTTGTCGCCATGAAGGATGACGCGAAACATTTTAGGTTATCAAAAATTGACTCACCGCAAAATCACGACGTTAACACATGCTTGAACATAATATGCACGCCAATTAGCGTCGCATATTTAATTAACAAGATGGATTCATCTTGTTAAATTTGATTAAGAAAAAAAAATACAAAAAGTTTAGCTCTTTGTAGGCCCCAGGGACAAGAAAAAGTGACGTCCCCGATCGAGAATTGACAGATGTCAAAGTCATTTTTTTTGAAAGATTGTCTATAGGATATTGAATGATCCACAGACCAAGTAGTAACTCGATTATTTAAAATCGACTAAAAATGGCTAAATACGAAAATGTTCTAAATTATTTAAAACCAAAAGGTAATTTTGTCAGTCTTAGAAGCTGAAAGGTGCTTCCAAGCGAAAAATATGTAACGAGTCGAAATACCTCGTTACAGTACATACCTTCCCAAAAAAAATAAAAGAATGAAACTTCTTTTATTTTTGAGAAGAACTCTCAAAAAAATCCTTATAAAAATTATTCAAAAAAATTAATAAACAGAAAATATTCCGCCACCAAAATATGAAATTTATTCAAACTAAAAGAAGACACTAATAAAGCATAACGTTAAATCAGTTAAGCTTCTAGCCACTGACTAAGTTGCTCTAGAAAAACAAGTTATAAAAACTTTCTAACTAAGTGAACAACAATGTTAAGGTTTACCAAAACTAATCCATCAATATGACTCAATCCTAAAATCCATCACAAATTAATTATACTCAAGAGTGGATAAGCACCATAGCCTCCATCTACTTATCTGTATTACAAACCAAATAAATATTTCTGAAATATTTAACAAAAGTGTAGATAAGCACCATCGCCTCTATCTTTTATAATCTCAGAACGATTCTAACTAAATTAAAAGGTAATAACAAACGTTATCCATATTGTAGTACGGTGAAGCATTAGCTGCCGACTTTAGATAATTATTCACTGCAAAAGATTCAGTGAACAAGTTTTCAATGAAAAAGTTGAACAACAAAAGTTCAAATTATTCTCATAAAAATAGAGAACCAAAAATAATAAGTAGTGACCGGCTCAACTCTACCGACTTTCCGAACACTAACAAATTAATAAAAGGGTTTGTCAAAAAGACCAAAAATTGTGTATTGTGACCGGCTCAACACCACCGACATTCCGTGCACAATAACAAGTTAACAAAAGTTTGTTGGGAAAACAACAAAGTTGTATTGTGACCGGCTCAACACCACCGACTTTCCGTCCACAATATCTAAAGTTTCCAACGCTTGAACCAAAAATGTCAAAGCGAGGAAAAAATGAAGAGTAAAAAATTACCCAAAAAGGTTAACTGAGACAAAAGCTCAAAAAGAGTCAAATCCGGGTAAAAATTATGTAGAGCTCTAAGTGTCAAATCCAAGTCTTAGGTCTACAACAAACACAAACTAAATAATCTAAATAATATATAACATGCTTCACAAAGACTGAAACACATCTATATTAAAAATGTATTTACACTATGTGCAGGCTATTTGAAAAGTGGAAAGCTTTTCATAGCAATCTAAAACAATATTTATACTAGAAAAGTGGAAAACTTCTCAAAGTATCTAAAAGAAAGTTGAGTACTTGAAAAGTGAAAAGCTTTTCAAAGTAACCAAAATAATAATATATACAAAAATATACATAAGATCTTTTGATGCCAAGAAAATTTCTAAAAGAAAATATAATCGTTAGATGTAGTTTTTAAAGTTGGGTAAAAGTTCAAAAGTAGGATAAAAGTATCAAAAATAGAATAAAATTACCAAAAATAGACCTAAGTTAGGTTTAGTATATTTAAAGTTGTATTTCAATAAAGTGTTGGTTTTCCTTGCAGGCAATCATCTTTCACTATGAACCATCTCTTTCATGCATCAAATCTCATTCTTCCACAAACATGGTTCCTCCCAAGCAGAGTATCAAAACAAATCTAAATAAAATGTTAAATCCAAAAATGAAAATTTTAATATTTAATTATATCTTTAACATGATAACGTCCAGTACTTGTTTTATTAAATTCCTTTAGTACATAAACGTTAGGAGAAATTCTCTCTACAATTTCACATTTAATAAACTTAGGTGCTAATTTAGCCGAAAAATATGCAGGTGCATTTGACTGTACAAAACTTCTACGCCAAACTACATCACCGACATCAAAAGAAATGACTTTTCTTCCCCTATTATAATAAAGAGCATTACGCTTATAAGCTTTCAAAAGATAAGCTTGAACTTTAACAAAAACTTCACTAAGTGAATTTAAAGAGTGAGCATAAGTATCTCTAGTACCAAGCTCAAGTTGATCTAAGTTATCAAAAGAGTTACTAAAACGGTGCAAAGATGCATCAAAAATAAGTTCTCTACCGAACATCAAAAAGTTAGGAGTGTACTCTGTAGCAAGATTTACACTACTATTTAAAGCTAATTGGACATGAGGCAAAAACCTTGACCAAGTTGATCATGATCATTTTTAACAAAACAAGAAATACATGTCTCAATTGTCTTATTATATCTTTCTACTGGATTATTCTGTGGAGTGTATAGTGCATTATAAAATATATTAGTTATGTTGAAATTTTTTAAGAAATCTACAAAATGTTTAGATATAAATTGGGGTCCGTTGTCGGCCACTAAAATTTTAGGTACACCAAATTTAAGAAATATTTCTTTTTCAAAGATTTTACAAATTACTTTAGAAGTAGCATTTATTATAGGAAATATCCAACAATATTTAGTAAAAACATCTACAATTGAAAGAATGAATCTATGTCCAGAATAAGATTTAGGTAAAATCCCAATAATATCAACGGATAACATTACCATAGGTTGATCAACTTTCTTAGGGTTAACCATCTTACCAGCAGGAGCAGAAGTTGAATGTTTATAAGCTTTACAAATGTCGCAAGAAGAAATATATCTTTGAACGTCTCTGAACATTCCTTTCCAATAATAATGTTGTTTTATTTTATTAAGAGTTTTATGTATTCCAAAGTGTCCAGAATTAATATCATCATGATTAGAACGAATAGTATCTAAAACATGTTCTTTAGGTATAACAATTTTCCAATTTAAACGACTATTAGGGTCAAATTTATTTTTACAGTAACGATATAAAGTATTATCTTCTACTCGAAGGTTTTTCATTCTAGAAGGGTATTTTTGACAATTTATAAAGACTTTTCTATACCAAGGGTCTTCTATATCTTCATCTGGTGAGACAATATTTATAGCGGAAACCAATATTGAAGTTATATTGATTCTAGATAAAGCGTCAGGAACTTGATGTAAAGATCCTTTTTTATGAACAATATCAAAAGTAAATTGAGAAATACGTGCAGCCCATCGAGCTAAGCGTCCACTAGGGTTATTAAGTTTTAAAAGCCACTTAAGACTAGCATGATCTGTCACAACTGTGAATTTCATTCCTTCGACATAAGGTCTAAAATGTTCAATTGAATCTAAAACTGCCAAAAGTTCACGTTCAGTGGTACTATAATTTCTTTCACATTTATTTAAAGATCTTGAATAATAAGCAATTGGATGTTGTTCATTATTTTCGTCTTCTTGACTCAGAACACTACCAATTCCTACAGAACTAGCATCGCAATGTAAAAAGAAAGGTTTTTCAAAATCAGGACACTGTAAAACAGGTGTAGTTATTAAGGCATTTTTTAAATTAATGAAGGCTTTTTTAGTTTGAAAGTTTTCGCGAAAATTATTCATTTTAATGTGAACGTACCGGCTTTTGTTCGCGTGTATTTACTTCGGATGTGCTCCGACCAGGTTTCAACCTAATACGTAGGTCATCGTCTGGGAGCGGCTAGGATGGCGGCAACGCACGTCGTATCGCCCGCGCTTCCCGGCGCAACTGACGACTCGAAACAGGCGCTACCATTGGCAAGGGTGGTGTCGTAGATCTTCGGGTGCGCTCGGGTTCTGCGTTCGGCTCTGCCTCCGATTCGTCATCGCTATTTAATACTGTTATGTTAGGTTGTAGGCATACTGTGCTGATTGTGTCCGCTGCATGGTAGCCTTGTTGAATGTTGGCATCGGGGTAGGAAGCGCCCAATGTTGGCACCCATGCCGGCGGTACTGTCCACCCACGATCCCGGTTAAAATTAGGATACCTGTTGATTTCGATGGCCTCCCGTACTTTACGAGGAACGAAAAACTTCTCCCTCGCTAGCACAGAGACCTTATCGAACCGTAGGTAATGCCTGGTGTCCGAGATGTGAGCGTGTTCTGCGACCGCCGAGCGAACGGTATCACCATTTTTGACGCTTCTAATATGCTCCTGAATCCGTGTCGCGATGTTTCTTCGTGTCTCACCGATGTAGCATTTGCCACATTCACAGGGAATCTTGTAAATGCCAGGTCCCATAAGTGGTTCTTGATCCTTAGGTGAACGCAGCAGTCGGCGGAGTTGGGAGAACGGGCGGAACGTCGTTTTAATATCATACCTACGTCTCAGGTAGTGGCTGATTTTATCAGTCACACCTTTGACGTACGGTAGATAGATCGGCGATCGTTCTACCGTAACCTGTCTCTTTAAGCGAAAAAAAAAAAAAAGAGACAGGTTACGGTAGAACGATCGCCGATCTATCTACCGTACGTCAAAGGTGTGACTGATAAAATCAGCCACTACCTGAGACGTAGGTATGATATTAAAACGACGTTCCGCCCGTTCTCCCAACTCCGCCGACTGCTGCGTTCACCTAAGGATCAAGAACCACTTATGGGACCTGGCATTTACAAGATTCCCTGTGAATGTGGCAAATGCTACATCGGTGAGACACGAAGAAACATCGCGACACGGATTCAGGAGCATATTAGAAGCGTCAAAAATGGTGATACCGTTCGCTCGGCGGTCGCAGAACACGCTCACATCTCGGACACCAGGCATTACCTACGGTTCGATAAGGTCTCTGTGCTAGCGAGGGAGAAGTTTTTCGTTCCTCGTAAAGTACGGGAGGCCATCGAAATCAACAGGTATCCTAATTTTAACCGGGATCGTGGGTGGACAGTACCGCCGGCATGGGTGCCAACATTGGGCGCTTCCTACCCCGATGCCAACATTCAACAAGGCTACCATGCAGCGGACACAATCAGCACAGTATGCCTACAACCTAACATAACAGTATTAAATAGCGATGACGAATCGGAGGCAGAGCCGAACGCAGAACCCGAGCGCACCCGAAGATCTACGACACCACCCTTGCCAATGGTAGCGCCTGTTTCGAGTCGTCAGTTGCGCCGGGAAGCGCGGGCGATACGACGTGCGTTGCCGCCATCCTAGCCGCTCCCAGACGATGACCTACGTATTAGGTTGAAACCTGGTCGGAGCACATCCGAAGTAAATACACGCGAACAAAAGCCGGTACGTTCACATTATAATGAAGGCTTCTTCAGCTTCTTCATTCCAAACAAAAGTATGTTTTATCTTTTTACTTCCGGAAGTTAATTTAGTTAAAGGGGAGGCAATATCAGCGAATTTACAAATGAAACGTCGATAATATGAACATAATCCTAAAAAGCTTCTAAGTTGTTTTACGGACTCTGGTCGTGGAAAGTTTTCTATAATTTCTAATTTAGACGGATCAGTATGTAGGCCTTGACTGTCTACAATATAACCGAGATAACGGAGTCTTTCTTTGCAAAATTCACATTTTTTAAGATTTACTGTTAAGCCTGAGTTTTTAAGTATTTCATGGACTTTTTTAAGGTACTCTATATGATTTAGAAAATTATCATTTACTAAAATCAAATCATCTAAATATTTAAACAGGACATTGTCAAATTCAGGTCCAAAGAGTTTATCAACCAAGCGTTGTAACTCTGCCGGTGCGTTGGTGATTCCAAAAGGCATCCGAACAAAATGGTACACGTTTTTTCCAGGAACTACAAAAGCAGTCTTTTCACGAGAGGACTCTTCAAGTTTAATTTGCAGAAATGCTTTAGAAAGATCTATGGTAGATATGAATTTAGCCCCACGAAGGCTGTCTAATATCCTAGAAGGGTATGGCAAAGGATAAGAATCTTTAACAGTTATTGAATTTAATCGTCTCGAATCTAAACATAATCTGGTTCCACCATCTTTTTTATCGACGGCTAATACAGGGGAACACCAAGGAGATTTTGAAGGTTCTATAATTCCTTCCTTTAATAAAACTTCCACTTCATCATAAAGTTCTTTTTGTTTAGCAGGACTCAACGGCCAATATCTACTTTTAAAAGGTTCGCCAGTAACGTTAATTTTATGTTCCACAAGGGTGGTAAGGCCTAAACCTTTTTTCTCATAAGAAATATCTTCAAACAAAGCAATGGTTTCATCTAATTGTTGTTTCTCAGAAGGAGTTAAATTAACTGTAGAAGTAACAGTGTTCACTTGAATTTTATTATTGTGAACATATTCAATATTTTTCCACAAGTCTTTAGCTAAGTTAAATTTCAACCAAAAATCAAATCCCAATATAATAGGTGGATCAAAAGAGGGTATTATTAAAAATTCTACAAGTTTACAAACATTGTCAACGGTAACCGGTAATCGCATAGAACCGATAACTTTTCTTGATGAACCGTCAGCAGTACAAGCGGAGGCATCAATAGGTTTGATTTGAAATCCTAGTTTAGAAAAATGCAAGTGTTGGTTATTACCTAAAACACAGCTATTTGAACCACTATCTAGCAATCCAGAAAAAGTTTCATTATAAATGGTAAATTTTAAAAATGGTCTAGTATCATTTTGTTTAGTAAAAAGTATAGGAGCTGCTTTATGAACAGAAAAAAATGTTTTTAAATAGTCAAGCCATTCTGAAAATTCTCTCTTACACGTATCATCATCAGGTTTATAATTGGATATCGGAGCACCTGAAGTTTTTTCAAAAACTTGGGCCCGATGCCTTACAAGTTTTTTGAATTAACATTATTTTTAATATTGTCAGAATGACAAGTATCACAGTTCTTTGTCAAAACGCTTCGTTTATGACATTTAAAGCACACAGGTCCAAGAATCTCTGTACACTCTTTATAAGTGTGGTCAGTCGACTTACACTTCAAACAAGAAAGTTTGGTTTCAACCGCATGAAAGTTTTGTTTAATTTCCTTTACAGGTTTTCGGTTAACTAAAATCTCTAATTCCTTACTAATTCGGATAAACTGTTCAATAGTGTCTATTGATTTTCCAAATAAAAACGGTGTGTAAATAGGTAACATGTTGTGTTTAATTATAGTTATCAAAACATTCTCAAAAATTGGATTAGCTAATCTGCTAGACATATCTAAAATCTCAGTAATGAAATCAGGAAGTGACTCATTACTCCGTTGTTTGCGAGTTCTCATTTCATACTCAAAATGATAATCAAATTCGGGTTTGTCGAATCTGTTCAACAATTCAGTTTTAAGTGTTGTCCACGAAGAAACCCTAATTCGAATACTACGGAACCATTTCGTTGCTGTTCCAGTGAGCAGATCAGAAAAAGAACCGACTAAAAAGTTTTCATCAAAGTTTTTATACAAAAAATACTCCTCAACCGAAGTGATAAAATCTCTAACACAAGTTTTCCCATCAAAAGATATCTTACTACGCTTCAAATCAGGAAGCTTATTTGTTGAAGGCAAATGCTTTTTCAATTGTTCATTGAGTTGAATATTCATCGAGTTAAACGAAGGTAAAGGTGTAAAATTATGCAAGCTACTATGACCAAGGTTAGGTAAGAAAGGGTCAACAGCCTCTGTTGCATTCTGCATAACTAAATTATCCAACGCCGGATTAGAAATAACATCCCTAGAAGTACCAGGTAAATTCTCTTCCAACAAGGGTGGAAATTGAACCTGTTTGTCAGTCATGATGAATAATCAAAAATATTAAAGAAACAAAGACAAACAACCAACTAAAAATTCAAAGAATAGTTAAAATGCTTCAAAGTTTATAAGATTTTTAGTTAAAAACCGGTTTAAGTTATTATGTTTTAAAGTTTATGTTAATATTTAATAATGTTCAAAAGTATTTAAAGAAATTTGAATGTACAAAGAAACATTCAAATTGTGAAGTATGTAAGATGCAAAAAAGATTCACAATTTATCTTAATTTTCAAGATTATTAACAACGGCTAAGGTTATATCTATTTGTGAAAAGTAAAATCAATAAACTAGTTAATAATTATGTTAATAAGCTAGTATTTTCTAATATGAATGTAGCTTAATGCTTCTCAACAGTAAACAAACGTTATAACTTTATATAAGACAAAGTTATATCAATTCAAACAAAAACTTAGCACTTTCAATGTGGTCAAGGTCAGTTCCTTACAAAATGTAAACAATGCATATCTCAAATGTTATTATATAGTAAGTACACACTTAGATTAGTCTATCCAGTATATAAGACATATAAAGAACATTGTATGTTAATTAGTTTTGTTAAAATACAAAAAAAGTTGTAACAATTCTGTTTTCAAAGTACAAAAACTGTAAAAATGCTAAAAAATAACACAAAAATTGCACTAAATTGTGACAAGAAAAACAAAAATAAGATGCAAGAAAGATTATATATGTGGAGGTAACTCCGGTCCCTGTTCGGGCGCCAATTGTAATAAAAAATTTGGGTATAAAAAATATAAACGTTACTGGTTGTAACATGAAGGTTATAGAGTATAAAAAGCTTAAAACTAATGTTAGGTAGACAGTATTTATGAATATCGAGCGCCCTTGTTCTACCAAGATCTAAAACTTACCAGGATAAATCAGCGGTTTCATTGAGACTTTTAATCTCGGACCGGGGGACAGGCAAATGATAACACTGTTTTGGGAATGTATGATAAATTTTAATACACGAAACGTCCCTTACCTCCCAAAGTGAGTTACATTACTTAGTTAAAGCCGGAATACTATGTCTAAACATTTGACTATAAATACCATTCGGTTTTCGTTACTTTTGAGGTTAGTTTATTTTACATTTTACTACTGAAATTTGGAAATTAGGTTATTTCTTACTATAATCTTTTTTCTAATGTCTTTCTTGCATCTTGCCAATACGAAATCAAAGTTTTAAGGGTAATAAAAAGAGTTATAATGAAATTCGCTTAGCTGCAGCGTCCGGGGTGTCCGAGCACACCGTTCAAAATAGACGACGACATCTAGCGTCGCTCAAACAGCTCAAAACTACGACGACATCCAAACGTTGTGCGTCGAACAAACATCTCAAAATAACGACGTCTTCCGGCGTCGTACAAACAGTTGACGACACCCATCGTCGCACAAACAGCGCCAAAGGCTGTAACCAAAAATCCGATTGTAATTTGTCGCCATGAAGGATGACGCGAAACATTTTAGGTTATCAAAAATTGACTCACCGCAAAATCACGACGTTAACACATGCTTGAACATAATATGCACGCCAATTAGCGTCGCATATTTAATTAACAAGATGGATTCATCTTGTTAAATTTGATTAAGAAAAAAAAATACAAAAAGTTTAGCTCTTTGTAGGCCCCAGGGACAAGAAAAAGTGACGTCCCCGATCGAGAATTGACAGATGTCAAAGTCATTTTTTTTGAAAGATTGTCTATAGGATATTGAATGATCCACAGACCAAGTAGTAACTCGATTATTTAAAATCGACTAAAAATGGCTAAATACGAAAATGTTCTAAATTATTTAAAACCAAAAGGTAATTTTGTCAGTCTTAGAAGCTGAAAGGTGCTTCCAAGCGAAAAATATGTAACGAGTCGAAATACCTCGTTACATTGTTTATTTTAAAAATATTCTCCGAGCTTTGATGGCACTAGGTTCAGTTAAGATCAATGTAATAACGGACTACAAATCGTCTATGATTTAACCTGCCCACTGATGCACAATCATTCGAAAACCTCGGATACCTCGGTTCTGGAAGCGTCAGATTTTGAATTTAGAATATTTAATCCATGAGCTATTTAGTCGCGGAAACCATTCCGATAAAATTCAGATTTTTTTTAAATTGAAATGTAAAAAGGTTTCAATCGCGGCATTGTGAATTGCAAAGATCCGAGTCGAAGGAGAGGCAGTCTCCGAATCCAAATGAGCTTTCGAATGATTGAACATCAGGGAGCTGGGCCCCAAATCTGTAAGGCTACGAACAAAAAATTATTTCAGTCATAATATATTCAATTAAACCCAAAACAGTACTTTTTCAGTCTACTGATAATGCAGACACAAGAGATTCTCAAAGTACCTTCATAAGATCGTTTCTTATGCTGGATACACCTTGCGAACGAACACCAAGTAACGCTTAATAGAGGAAGATATTGGAGCTATATGCCTGTATAGATGCATCTTCTCCCATTCATCATTTGTATGCTTGTATGCTTGATATGTCTCCTCTCACGAATTTTGACATTTGATCATTGGATAAACAAATTTAACTTAATGATAGAGACGCTGCTGAGAGATACAGGCTGTATCGCTCCATATTTGTTATTTAGTTCATTTCAATCAGTGTCAAACTCAGTGGCGTAGCGTTGGGGGTGTCGGGGGGGGGGGGCATGGCCCCGGGCGGCGGACGATAAAAGGGGCGGCAGCAAGCATCGAAATAAAAAATCCTTTTTCAAACTCCATTTGCGCTTCACGCCATTTTTATTTATCATTTATTTAAATTATGGCCGAATATTGAACATTCAGAATATTCATTTGTTGTTCTTTTATTTTATCTCTGAAAATTTCGTTGTAGCTAAATAATGGGACGGCAAAATTTGCCTTAGTCCCGGGCGGCACAATCCCACTCTACAGCACTGGTCAAACTAGATATAACCACTGGACCTGGTGTCTCTGCTCGGGTCTGGGGCAGGTATAGTCTCTACATGCATCGCGATTTCCGACCGATGATCGCTGCTAAGAAAAAAAATCTAATATACAACTGTCAATCTGCATCTCCTTCTACTAGACGTTTGCGATTACAGGACGCTTTGATATCAATATAGAAACTTCTACCTCTGAGGTGCTTCGACGATTATCGCAATTCATATAGACTACCGGCCCTGGACTAGACCTGGGCCCCTAGACAAAATCCATTTTCCTGTTTGCCTTCACGCTAACGCAAGTTCAAAATGTATGGGAATGACATTTTTGTTGCGACAACAGATTTTGTCTAGGGGCCCTGACAACATCATTGAGTATGTCATTGACAATCCTCACAAGTCAAAAATCAAAATGGTTAGTTACTAGGATGCTTTCTTCTATACTATTCCTACCTTAATAATTTTTCTAACACTGGTTTCATCAAGGTTGTTTTTCACAGCTGAAGCATGAACATTCCTTTCAGTCTCCAGTGCATTGTCAGGCAGGACTAGTTCATCATTATTACTACTATCACTGGAATGCCTGTAAAAATGAAAAAAAAAAAATCATTATTATAAACTAAGTAATCGGACATTAGCGAGAGCGTGCATAGCGGTTGTGGTGCATTTATTCTACCGCACGCATATTCTGTGAAGTATGGAGTGACATAGAAGTGCACGCACTTGCGTTAGAATAAAAGCAACTTTTATATTAGAATAAACGCACCGCAACACAATGTTGACAATTTATTCTTACGCATATGTCACTTCCGTTACCTTCAGACTGTGACACTTAGTTAAATTTTACCGCAGGGCGCCTAAAAGAAATTGCACTTAAAAAAAATTTAAGGGGCATTCTTGGGTTGCATGTTGTTGCGGTAACCTGTTGATATTTTATCCATCCCATAATTGTGTTACATAACGGTTGATATTGGCATCATTCTGTATGAGGCGGGATCCGGATCATACATGGTAACGGAAGTCAGAATATGCTGGTACGACACCTCCAGTTAAGGCAAATGGTCTGAAACTGGTTGGACAACCAAAATCACAGAACAAAATGTTTCTGTTTGGTTCTATAGTCTACTGATTGTAAGCCCGATATTTTCTGGTTTTTATTTTGTTATTTTCTTAGCCTGTTCAAACAAGGCAAAGTAGCAGTGCATACATAGCATTATGTTAATAAATTAAGTAAAAAAGTATTTTCCAGACATTTACCAAAATGTAATTCTACTTCTTTAACAACTTATGTTGTAATGTGATTACTGAATCACATAGGCCGATTTAGTTTTGGCGGGTTGGATCTTATATTGAGTCGCCTGAAATTGAGTAAACTGTGAATGTGGGGGGGTTAAACGAAGTTCCTACTAAGCACCCTGAAGCAAAACTTGCTGCCGGAGATGCGATAAAATATTTAATATTATTTTTTTAAATTACATAAAATCCTACTACAGAACATACAAATGCGTAAAACAAAACATAATTTTCTTTGATTGCATTTTCATCAATTTCAGAATTGTGAAAGTGTGTGAAAAGAAACTAAGCGGCCAATTTGTTGACATTGACAGATGCTTCTCTTAAAAAAATGGGCAGTAAGCAGTTATTTATTTGTGTTAAAAATTTGTTATTTACTTATGGCCCTAAAGTGAAGGGAAGGTTAGGTTATGTTAGAACAGTGACCACACATCGTGCGAGCCGAGCAAGCGTAGCGAGCGTGCCGCGGCAGCAGCCGGCGAAGCGCTAGAAAGTAAAATGATACAAAATGTATGATGAAAATATTTAAATATCAGTTTAAAAAAATAAAAAAACTGCGCCTCTCCGGCAGGGAAAAACAAGTGGGGGGGGATTCCTCTCAACTCCCTCTACCTCCCCCGACTATTCCTATCTTCCTACAAAGGCGACTTGATTCAAGATCTTTACCATTTAGACTACTAGCTGATACAATTGGTGTCTGGCCTTGATGGTGGTTACTATAAAATATAAAGATAGGATAGACAGGGGAAAGGTAGGACATTGTAGATCATATTCTCTACTAATATTTCATTTGAGCGGTGTTTTGTGGCTATTTTATTAAGTATAGCGCTACAGCAGGAGAAATATTGAAAGCACTGTTGATAGTAAATCTATATTATTTTATAAGTACAATAACTGGTGAAATGTTATTCAGTATTTAAGTAAACAAATACATAATAATAAATACATTTTTTGCCGCAATACATCTCAGTTTTTGTCTAACAAATCTAATCCAAAACAACTAAAATATGACTTACCGTTTACGTTTTCTTCCTTGCGCTTTTTGTACAGGACTTGCCGAAGTTGAGACTTCTTCAGCATCGGCATCATTTCTATTTTTTGTTTTCACCATAATTGTTACGTGTTGTTACTTATATTTGGTATTTAGCACTAATTTCTAAATACATTATCAATCTATCACTCCTGAAAGTTTGCAGCACAGACTATTTCCGTATATATAAAGTACTCTGTGACAGACTACTAAGGAGATACTACGTATTGGTACTGGTTTGCAGTTTGTTTAGCGTAGTATTATATTCTCTTTGGTTTGTTCCATAGTATTATATTCTATTCTCTTTGGTTTGATCACAGATTACTATATGAGTTTGTTGCACTTCAAATAGTTGAAATAATCAATTTCATTACAACAAGGCTGCGTTCACGTCCTCCCTCCGGCCTACGGAGAAGGTTTTTTGCACAGATTACTATGTGTCAGAGGTTTTTTGGTTGTTTTGTTTTGCAAATGCAAATTGCAACTCGCTCGAAGCCAAGGTCCGGTACGACCACGGGTGTTTTTCAATTATCACTCAAATTGTGACTTGGATTTACAATAAATATATTTTGATTTTGACTTTTTGCTCAGACTCGAATTTCGAGGTTATGTTCATTTATTTTTCTTTCTCTGAATATAATCCGTTTGTTTTTACGATTAATGTCTCGTCTTGGCCTCGACAATGCAAATTTCTTCAGATTCCTAAATCTGTAACAAAAATTACTTAGCTTTTCTCGCCAAATTTACAGTCACAAACGTCAGAGCGTTACAACCATCGAATTTGATGGTTAAAAAGTTGCAACCAGAGTGAAACAACTAAGGTCGTGAACGACACAGTTGCGCTAACCGAGTAGTGGTAGGCGTTATTTAACGTAAGCGGTTCTAGAAACTGCTTACGACGCTAATAACTGTATACGTAGTTTCGCGGATCAAAAGTAAGCAGTTATTTTTCGTAAGCAGTTATGTGATAAGAAACGTTCCTTTTCTTAAAAACGTAATACAAAATGGTTATTAGATTACGCGTACGCAGTTTTGTGCGGTGATTTGCGGTGACTAACTGTGTACAAGCTAATAACATTATTCACGAAATAGTGAATAAAATCAAAACAATGTATTACCGAAATAATGCGAAGCTTTCGTATCTTTGTAACATGATATTTAACAGCATCAATTTTAGTACGCATGCGAAACTGTTTTCCGAAGTAGCTCTATGTGTGTGCTGTGTACAAATTACCGGTTACTAAGATAAGCGTTTTTAAAACTGCTTACGCGCAACCATGAAACTACGTATAACTAGTTACGCGAAAAACTGATTACGACCCACCTCTATAACCGAGTGCGACGCTCTGAGGTCGTGAACGGGGTTAGAACGTTTGGTTGCACTCCGAGCGTAAATCGTGAAAGCAGCCCAAAAAATATACTAATACACGTAGTAATTTAAAGTATTCTCTTTGTTTTGACTAAAATAATACGTAATTCAATACTCAATTCATAATCTTATATATAAAAATCAATTGCTGTTCGTTAGTCTCGCTAAAACTCGACAACGGCTAGGCCGATTTAGCTCATTTTGGTTTAGAAATGTTTGTCGTAGTCCAGGGCTGCGTTCACGTCCTCCGGAGAAGGTTTTGTGGTTGTATGGCAACTCGCACGAATGTTCGGAACGACCACGGGTGTTTTTCACTCAAATTGTGACTTTGACATTTTGCGCAAACTCTTTTTTTGAGGTTAAGTTCATTTATTTTTCTTGTTCTCAATATTTTCCGTTTGTTGTTACGATTAATGACTTGTCATGTCACGGTCTTGGTCTCGACAATGTAAATTTCTTCCGATCCCCTTAATCTGTATCAAAAATTACAGCTGTTCCACCAAATTTACTGTCACAAACGTCGGAGCGTTTTTTAACCATCGAATTTGATGGTTAAAAAGTTGCAACCGGAGTGGAACAACCGAGGTCGTGAACGACACAGTTGTGCTAAGCGAGTACGGCGCTCTGAGGTCGTGAGCGGGGCTAGAGCGTTTGAGTGTACTCCAAGCGTAGATCGTAAACGCACCCCAGGGAAGTCTACCTAGTCTGTGTTTTCGGACCATAGAGAAAGTATATATACTCTGTCTAGGTCTCGGACTAATATACATACATCTGTGGTCTATCAGATTAACGGCCAGCCGTCAGATCCGTGTATATATTATTCTGTGGTCAGTTCAGTTCTGTTTCTGTCATCTGTGTAGACTAGGCTTGGGCTTACTATATCCGACAGAGGAGTGGATACAGTCCGGCAAGTATAACTTGGCGCGGCTGTGCGCCACTGTGCTTTTACTTTGTACTTTGATAACATTTTCTCTTAAACCACTTTTAATTACTTTTGGCATTATTGAACTATTTTAATGTAGC
Source organism: Cabera pusaria (assembly GCA_954871355.1). Classification (NCBI taxonomy): domain Eukaryota; kingdom Metazoa; phylum Arthropoda; class Insecta; order Lepidoptera; family Geometridae; genus Cabera; species Cabera pusaria. The sequence goes on from OX940902.1 coordinate 18,218,575, forward strand.
AGATTTATCAACAATAATGTCGCGGTAATCTCTCAAACGTCAAACTCACAGTTTCAAGAGAACGGAATTAGTTCCAAAAACCACCACCGCCAAGTTATACTTGTGGGACTGTACATCGTATATCACTCCATATAAGGATATATATTCGCTTAGTATATCCGCTTAGTATGTCCTTTATATCCATGTGAGATATGTTTCAGACTTTGTAGATAAACTCACTTAATAATACAAATTATATCCATTAGTATATCCCATATCCAAAATTAAGCGTTTCATAATTAAACATTATTAGACCGTATCTGTTGTATTTTGATCTTGCATTGTTTTTGTACCTGTTGTTAGTGATGATGTGATCCAAAATAATGATATAACACGGTTGTCTAGAAAATACTATTCACTTACGGCTTGACTTTTCAACCGACTTCACAATTTTTTAATGTTTCATTAAGATTTACCGGATATATGGGATATATTAAGGTTTTGGCAAGTGGAATGAAGGATATATATCTGCTTAGGGATATATATCCGAAGATATAGATGTGTCCGGAGTCCGGAGTTACCCATAACCCAAGCCTAGTGGTAGTGTTGACAAGCAATTCAGCCCAAAGAGAATATAATACTACGGTATTCTGTACTAATATACAGTTATCTGTGACTATATATAATATATATATAATATACGGTGATGCAGCTGTCCGTATAATAAATGTATTTATTTTATTTTATATTTTATATATATTTTTTTTCTAATCAAATTATGGACATAACTTATAACTATTAAGTTAGAAAGAGTACCTATCACTACTTAGTCTGTGTTAGAAACGAAATCAAAGAGTAACACAATATTGAACTAAAACATGTCACCTAAACGAGCAGCCGGGTTAGTGATATTTAGAAATGTTAATAAAGCTGTACAGTTTTTATTGATGCAAACTTCATATGGAGAACATCATTGGACTCCTCCAAAAGGTATTTATCATTCTATCCTAAATAATGCTTATCCACGTAGTTAGTCAGTTTCAATTTCAAGCTTAGTGAATAATTACTAGGTAGTAGCTACTTACAATATGTAAATCATGTCAAGAAATCCTTTCTCCAATACCTAAGTTTATTACTGATGTATGAATCAACAGACCACAAAAATAAGTCATTGGTATTTTTTTATATCATAGTAATAGATAGGTGCAAGCCACAGTCGGAATTTAATAAAGCAAACCTTTTAGGGCCAATTTCACTGATCCCTGATAATGTTTCTGATGTGAGATGTGTCACCATAGGTATAAAGGCTATCAAAAATCTGCCAGACAATTTCCTATTAGAGCTATCAGGCACTGGCGAAACTAATGAACCTTATTGTGCAGAACCCAGAATAACGGGCAAAAAAATCAGTTAAAAAAGTAGTAGGTATGTGCTGTTGCACTTTAGACAAATCAGGATTATGTTGAAAATTAAATAATTACTTATTTTTAAAGTAGATAAGCAAGTGTGTGACCACCTGATGTAGGGTTGCCAGATTTTATTTGAGCCTGTAAGGGACAAACTGCTCATTTTGCTAAAAAATACGGGATTTTACATTTTCCCCCGGGACAAATAAAAAACATGTATTTTTTATTATAAAAGAAAGTTGCGTTAGTTGCACTATTTATAACTCAAGAAAGGCTGAACCGATTTGGCTAAAAATTTGTGGGGAGGTAGCTTAGTCCTTGCGCCCGCAGCGCATGCTGCCGTTGTCGTTGGAATTATGCGCGCGGATTTTAAATTGAATATTGTTGAAATACGGGACAGACTTTGTCCCGGCGGGGCGTATTAAATTATGCCTGAAAAACGGGACGTCCTGGGACATACGGGACGTCTGGCAATGCTAACCTGCTGACACCTCACCTGATGTTAAGTGAAGATGTGATTGACAATGTAAGACACCTGTTATTACCATTACTTAGTTAATGGGGGGAGGCCTTTGCCCTACAATGGAACACATAGGGCTATTTATTAATAATTGTAATAGTTAAAAGTTGCTATTTATACGATTCCCAGTTGTCACCACTGGGGGTATTGAATGTGGCAACAACAGGGAGTTGTATAAGTACCTAGCTACTAAATGTACCATAAAAATACAGGACATGTAGATCCAGGTGAATCAGACTGGCAAACTGCTATCAGAGAAACTAGAGAAGAAGCTGGTTATAAAGAAAATGACCTTGAGGTATCTGTGTATTTTATTTCAATGACACATTTATTCAAAATAATGCTTTTTAAATATAGTAAAAAAAAGTCCGGTGACCAGATGGAGTGACGATATAGGCAAAGCGGTGGGCAGTGACTGGTAACAAAGAGCCAAAGATCGGGCTCAGTGCCATATCTTGGGATAGGCTAACGTCCAGCAGTGGACTGACACCAGCTGATTATGAATGCTTTTTATTCCAAAATATATCAATACCTATTGTATTTATACCTAAAAAAGATTTAAATGGTTTTTGAATTTCATTTAGAATTTTAATGTGGAATCAATAACAATGGATTGCAATATATGATTAGTGCCTGGTTTCACAGAAAAAAAATGTTTAAACACCAATATGCCTATTACTTTTATTACTATTAGTATTATATAATACTAGCTGTGTTCTGCTTCTTCACTCGCATTATAAAGTATTCTATAGCCTAATCCATAATTATAACTATCCCTGTACAAAATTTCATCTAAATCGGTCCAGTCGTTTGACCGTAAAGAAGTCCCAAGCAAACAAATATACAAACTGTCTTCATTAAAATATTGGTGTTAATGAATATGGCTCAAAAAAGTCAATTTTTCTTGCTGACCTATACATTTTTTTCAATGTCTGTTAATGCTTCTCAAAATTTAATTAAAACAATGTACAGTCTTTTATGGTTCCATTTCTAAAATCCAACCTGTATAATAGAACTAGTTTACATAGGTAGTTCTAATACTTATTAATTTTTCGCAGGTTTATAAAGACATATCAAAAACATTGTCTTATGAAGTAATGGGAAAACCAAAAGTTGTAGTATACTGGCTGGCAAAGTTGAAGAATCCAGATCAAGAAGTAACAATGTCTGATGAACACCAAGACTTCAGATGGCTTCCTCTTAAAGAGGCACAAGAGGTGTCTGGCTATGCAGACATGAAACAACTTCTAGACGAATTCAATGAAAAGGCTTTACTAAAATTATAACAAAAGTTATAAATTAACACACATAAGTCTAAATGCACTATTTCGACTTTTCGACTTTTGTGATGTAACATATTGATATTCTGTACCTACTTTATTATTATGTAAGCCCCCTTATCAAACTTTGACATTTGATTATTCAATGAACTAAATCATGGGGACGCAGCTATGTAGGCTTATTAGCTCCATCTCTGTCATTTTGATAATTTCAATCCCTATCAAAGTTTGTCATAGGCCAGCAGAATGTAATATACGCTAGTAGTAGTAGTAGTACTGAGTATTTCTGTTTATGAGTTTGTAAAAGAACAAGCATTTATATCCTACCAATAATATAATGGTGTGGATTCATCATTATTTTTAACCGACTTCAAAAAAAGGAGGTTTCTCAATTCGACCGTATATATATATATTTTATGTTTGTTCGCGGATAACTTCGTCATTTATGAACCGATTTTGATTATTCTTTTTAAACATATCCCAAGTGTGGTACCATGGTAATTTTATCGAGGTCTGACAAGTATCTCCAGAGATATGGAGATAAACACCTCAAAATTGGTACTGAAAATGAATAGCGCAGCATTGAAGTCGGTTCTTTTTCAGTTTTTAAATGATATTATAATGGTACAGGTGCTACTCTGTACTATGGCTTAGCATAACAGTGCTTGAAATCAATGTTAATTTGAAGAAGTAATCATGTTGAATATTATAATTTGTGTGCAATGTGTACTGCTCATATTGTTTTATTTGTTCTTATTTATATCGTTACTATTCAGCTTAGACCAAATAAGAAGTCAAGACGGAGGCCCGCCAAACAAGGCACCACTGTAACGCACTGAGCTGAAAACTACGCCTCGCCACATACACTACATACACAGTTACTCGCACATACATTAACGAAACTGCGCCTTACTATATATATATTTTTAATATCTTATAGGCTAGCGTTTGACCACTATCTCACCTGTTGGTAAGTGATGATGCGGGCGAAGATGGTAAGCACCGCTAGGACTAGAATGGGAACTGGCTCTCAAGGATAGCTGCCGGAACACATTGTTAGATGTTTAGCGACAGATTTTTCTAACTTGAGGGTGGTAGCTTGCCAGGCGGACACTAGATAGTGTCCTACCACCATGCGGGGGTTGTTGGTTTCTTAACGATGTTTTTCCTTCACCAGAGGGCCACAATGAAAACCGCACATACATGTTTCGATAGAAAAATCCATTGGTGCACGCGGGGTTTGAACTCGGTACCTCTGGCGTCAAATCCGACTGTTCTCCCGATTACGCCACCGGGCCCTCAAATATATCATAATCAATCATAGGTCAGTGCTGCCGTAACGAGTTCCCAAAAAGTACATTTCCAGCGCAAAAAATGTACATTTCGGGGTAAAAAAGGTACATTTTTTTATCTTTACTTATTTTGAAAGGGATGCTTTAGTATGGAGTACTACTAGAGCAAGTGATATGTAACCTGTTAGTTCTGTCGTAACACAAAACTGCAAGGTTTTTGTATACGTTAACTTCTTCACATTCCATTAATAATTATAATAAGCAGTTAATATTTTTTTTTGGCGGTGGTTTCATAAAGGTAGTACATAAAACCACCATTTTACACATGGGAGGCTAAAAAAGTAAGTTAAATGTGTAAAATGTATGCTAACGCCACGGCAACGCTGCTATCTTCTCTGGGTAAGCGCGCTTCATCATCGAACGCATCATCACTGGTCAAGCAAGTGCTACCCAGTTCGATGTTAAAAAAAGATTAACTTATACAAACTATAAAATAGCAATTATATATTCGTATGTTATGTGGAATAATTATAAATTCCTGTGCATAATTTTAGCTAACATTAATTAAATATTAACACAACAAAGAACTTTGTAGTTTGTTTTAGCCGCCAAAATCTAAAGAATGTACATTGAACACGTTTCGGAAAGGTACAAAGTTAATAAAAAGGACAAACGTTTCAATTTCCTTATAGCCCTAGGATGATCCATCATCCTAGTTATAGCCCATAGAGAAAGTAGGTATATAATCCATGTTATAGCCTGTGGGTGTAGAGTTTACTCTAAACGATAAATACTACGTCAACCGCTGATTATTTTTTTGGAGTTTATTTAGAATCGATTTTCATATAGAAGCCCGGGGTATAAACATTTATGGGGACTAAAATCAAACTTGGAGTGACGTTATGTTCAGTTCAGTGCTTTTTTTTCATAGGTAGGGTTGATCTTCGAGGTGATGCTATTTAAATGTTGTCAAGATCTAAGTATCAGTATTTATTTATTTATTGATCGTCAACATAATATACATTGTTACAAAGCGCTAAATCATTATTTTTCTAAAACAAAGTGATAAATGTTATTATAATTATAGACGAAGACTGCATGCACTAAAATACGAGTAGAACTATAATTTACAAAATTCATAATGAAAGTGAATTTAAACATTAAAATTGAATTAATTATGTACAGGTAAAAATTAAAATAAATTGATCGAATGTAAATGACAAAAAATAAATATGTTCAATAATTTTAAAATAATTACAGAGAGCTAATAGCATTTTTAAACTTAGTAATGTTGTCCAAGAACAGGTCGACAGTTTCATGCTTTGAAATAAGTTGAAACTGCCGAACCATCCTATTAAGAGGCGCGTTGTGACCAAGGTTGGAATTGCTGCTTGAGGTTTTTAGAATATTGAATCAAGATAATCTTGGTAATGTAAAAGGTATGGAGAAGTTTAATGCAGACAATAAATCTGGGGTGTCAAACCACGGATTAGACAAAGGAGGTTGGATTGGCAATGTGGGCGGGGCAGGCGCGCCACTAGTATGATTAGACAATCATAGATTCATAGAACCACGCGATCATACTTTTTAGTGGCTCGTGGTTTGCGTCGCAGCGCGGAGGTGCGCTAAAATCGTCTCAAAATGCCGTGTTGTGCGATTATTACGTGTAAATTAAAGAGTCAGACATCAAGTATTAAACAAGGAGGAATTTCTTTTCATCGGTAAGCATAAAATCTTCGTATTATAGATATTTTTGTCCAAAAACTATTTTTAATTATGAAATTCTTTGTTCAAACGACAACATACCCAGAGAACAGATAACTATACATTGCTGGTAAAGTACGAATATTTCTACCTCGAGACGCAGTTTACGCGCAATGGATTGCAAAGCGAGCGAAATCACCACGCCTCTCCGACTCGTTATATTCACGTTCGCGTCGGTCGCCGGCTAGTGCTTGCACGGCTAATCGCGCGTGTGATTGTGTGTAACTTATAGAGTCTCGAAGTAATGTGCGTAACAATTGCAGTAGTGTGCGAAGCAATTGCAGCCCCGTGTTCTATGTGTAATTTGTTTATTAGTTTGCGTAATTCGTGTATCTATTTGTATTGTTTATGTTGTGGAATCGTTTGGTGGGAGTAACGCGGCGACGCTGGTTTTCAAACAAAAGTGTGATTATTGCCAATCCAACCTCCTTTGTCTAATCCGTGTGTCAAACAGACCATTTGCAAGTTTGTACTAAAATGATGCGTCAAGCATGCGTCTTCGATCTGCCAAAGAATTCATCTTGAAGTATTTCAATCGTTCAGGGTAACTACATTTTTTTTTACCAAGGTGAGATGAGAAAGCAAGATGCCACAAGAACCGTTTTTGAACACTTTCAATACGCTTAATGTAAACCTCATAAAATGGATTCCACACCTCACTACAATATTCTAAGCCGCTTCGAACCAGTGAATTATATAATAAGATTTTTGTTCGCGGACATTTTAAATTCTTTCAGATGCGTAATTTACAAACCCCAAACATTTGAAAGCTTTCGTACGTATATTGCATGGGCGCTTACAAAGCGCTGAGCTACTGAGCGAAGCCAGTCGACTATACGTACCGGAGCAGCATGCACGATTCAGCACCGGCCGCGTGCCACTGTTCGCGCCCGAGCCCGCGCGCACCGCAGCTCGCCAGAACTCCCCCATAGTAAGAACACAGAGGCATCTAAATGAGCTTGTCACCGTATTTCCTCAGACTGACGTCATGATGGACAGATGGATAGCGGTGCAAAGAATTTGTCGCCAATACAGCGAAAGAGTTACTCTGTAATTATATATATTATTCTCTTATTTTTAATATGTGTGATCATTTTATTTTTCGTTAATGTTTTGATTTGTAATTTTTTATTATTTTTCGTAGATATAATTTATGTAAATAGAATGATATAAGTATAATTGTTTTTTTATTGTAAGTATTTGATATAACGCTTTAGGTTTAAGTATCTGTTAGGTTATATTTAAAGTATAGAAAATAAATCTATACTAATATTATAAAGAGAGAAAATTTATATTTTTGTATGTTTGTAATGATTTGGCTCAAAAACTACTGAACTGATTTAAAAAATTCTTTCTCTAATACATAGAATGGACTTTCGGAATGAAAATAGGCTATATATTATCCCGTTTAAATCAAAGGTACATTCGTGGAGACCTAATTTGCAACCTAAGTCAGCAAAAAAACGGTCGTAAAAAAACACGTTTCTTACGAACGCTGCTCAATTGAAAATAGATAGAAGAATATTTTCTATGGAAGAGTTTTACAACTTAATAAGACCTACAAAAAAATCCCCGACAGCATATGTCTAACTCTTACGGTTGACTCACAGTAACCATTTTAATCTTTAAATTTTTGTTAAAAAATATTACATATTTTCCAAGGCTATTTTCAAGTATATAGTATTAATCCATATTCAAATAATTACGTTAATTAGCTTGGCCACATATTATAGATAAAATTGTCCCTTACAGTATATAATTCAAATGAAAACTCTAGAAGATATCACGATTTTCACATACACGCATCGCAAAATTAATAAAATATTTGCAGTGAAACCACAGATTAGGTCATAGTTACTACGAAAATATTATTATAAGCTTAGCTATGCTGTAGATGCCCACCGATCACAATCAATTTGAAGTCAATATAGTATAATAAGATGATCTATTGTATAAAATAATATTCTTCTATATATATAATAATATAATATTTTAAACCACCCCGACTGATCTATGTATAATCTTTTCATTAAAAGCATTCCAATGACTCTAAACACGACATTTAAAATCTGAGCTGTAAGTTGGTGAGGATTTGAGTATTCTGTAGAGTCCAGGAGATGTCCCAGCATTAGGGCAATGCTTCCATGTTCTTACAATATCGTCGAAGAAGAAGATTTTCGAATTGATCAGACCTATGAAAGTTGATTTCATAGCGCAATTAACTAGAAAAAAGCTCATAGTTTTATAACGATTGAACGAGTTTTCATGAATCAAAGCTAAGAAAACTCTCGATGACATCTATCAAACAAAAAAAACTATCAATAATAAAAACAAAATCGGTTCATCCGGTTAGGTGCTTAGATGCTACAGACAGACACACAGATACACACGTTAAACATATATTACCCCTACATTTTGTGTCGGGGAACGCGTAAGGTTACGGCGGCAGATGTTCTCCTTGGTGGTAAGCTACTTTTTGGTAGATTTAATGATCCCACTACCACTGTACGAAAACTCATGATTCATGAATGCACATAAAACTTTCATTGGTAGGTATATAGCTAGGATTAGAACCAACGACCGCCGGGTCAGAATCAGGATAACTATCCTTTACGCCAAAGGGCCGTCCAATATCACTACGTAAGTATTATAAAAAAAGTCCATCACTGCGTCTCTCTGTCTGTTCGCAATAATCTCAATAGCTACTGAACGGATTATCATGCGGTTTTCACCAATAGCCAGAGTGTTTATGAGGAAGGTTTAGGTGCATAATTCGTTAAGGTTTTGTGTAAATTGGATGAAATATGACGATGATATGTTAATATTTTATATTCGATGCAACAAACTGATGCAAACTTTGTAGGCATATATGTTCTACCCGTGCGAAGCCGGGGCGGGCTGCTAGTAAATAAATACATTTCGTGCACATGTTCTCGATATGGATGTTCATTCTTAATTTATAATCTAGAGTGACGCCCAAATTTCTTATATGGTGTACTTCAGCCAGGATGTCATTATTAATTTTGTATTTGTTATGAGAGCGCACCGTTTTCCTGGAGAAGTTAATAGCAAAACATTTGGTAGAGTTGAGATTCATATCGTTGCTGCAACACCACATAACGAGGCGATTGAGATCCTCTTGTAGCAATAAGGAATCAGAAATGGAGCTCACAACCTTAAAAACCTTCAAATCATCAGCAAACAAAAAGTAGAGGGAATGTTGAAAACATTTGCCGATGTCATTAATGAAGATATTAAAAAATAATGGTCCTAGATGGGATCCCTGTGGCACACCCGATAGTGCAGGAAATGGATCAGAAGAATAGCCATATGCCACGCCAGAGACTTTCTACCTGATAAGTAGGATTTACACCAACTCAGCACGCCACAAGTGGAAAGTTTTGCAGGGAGAATCTGGTGGTTGACTCCGTCGAATGCCTTACTAAAGTCTGTGTAGACAGCATCTAAAGGAAGATCGCTTATCGAGTAGCTGGGTAAGGTTATGCATGTACAAGACCAAGTTCGTAGCCGTTGATCTACGTTTTATAAAGCCGTGTTGGTTCTGATCAATCAATTGTTTCACATGCCATGATAAAATTGGATAGAAGAGTTGTTCAAAAATTTTAGCAAAGATAGGCAAGATAGAAATTGGCCGATAATTTTGTATAAGATTTTTTGTGCCACTTTTATGCAAAGGAACAACTAAGGCTACTTTACAGGCTGATGGAAAAGTACCAGTGTTCAGAGATTTGTTAAAATTTAATTGTAGGGGCTTCACCAAAGCGGGGGTGCTACAAAGATGGCAGGCAATCCATCGGAACCCGCACCTTTATAAATATCAAGTCTTTTTAGTACTTTTAAAACTTGATCGTCTCTGAACTTTATCGTAGTTAGGTAATTATTTGTCAACTTGGCTACGCTTTCATTAATCGCCGGTGATACATTGCTTACGGGAGAACAGTAGGCTGCAGCAAAATTTTTTGCGAATAAATTACATATGTCATTACCGTTAGAGGCTGTGTGGCTGTCAAGAGTCATTTCAGCGGGATAGTGGCTCTGACATTTCTTTTTACCTTTCACATAGGACCAAAATAGTTTGGGATTGGATCATCCAATCCCAAACTACTAAAAATGGCAATAATGGTTGAAACATTTGATTGGTTAACAGTTAATTGATTAAAAAAAATATCGATAATATTATTGGTTAAAAATATTATTCGAGTAAGTTTGTTTTATTTCTTTTTCGACTCCTACACACTTACCGAAATGAATCCATAATTTTACCGGAGGTATTCCGTCACAGCATTTTTAAAAACAAACTTTAGTTTTCCACTAGACAACAACACAAAATAAGTAATAGTACAACAAAAACAACTTTATTATCTAATAATACTAACCATAACCACAGAGAATACTAATAGCATTAACTCATTCCATCCACACACTACAGTAACTTAATCGTTTAAAATATCACTTCAATTTGTTACGAATAAAAATATCGGAAACATCGATTAACTCATTCCATACACTACAGGTAATTGTTTAAAATATCACTTCACTGTTAAGAATAAAAATATCGGAAACATCGACTCGGCGAATAAATTATTAAAATGTTTTATTTTGATGGTAATAGAGCTTACAATCGAATGCAGTTACCTTATGGAATATTTTATATAGTTGAAAACAACATGTTCGAACTTCACTCCGGTCATCCGTCATATCAATGTTCGAATATGTTCTTAATTCGTTACCATTTAAAGCTTAAATTTAAGTGCATAAAAATGGCTTAGTTCGTGATTCGCAAGGCGAGGTCATTATCAGTTGAAGTTGATATAATATTTTTATTCGTTAACGTTAATTTTGTTTATTGAATATTATGGTTAATTTTTAATATTAGTTTTTTTTTAATAGTTGATAGTTATATTCATTATCTCTATTGATGGTAATAGAGCTTACAATCGAATGCAGTTACCTTATGGAATATTTTATATAGTTGAAAACAACATGTTCGAACTTCACTCCGGTCATCGTATAATATATCAATGTTCAAATATGTTCTTAATTCGTTACCATTTGAAGCTTAAATTTAAGTGCATAAAAATGGGTTAGTTCGTGATTCGCAAGGCGAGGTCATTATCAGTTGAAGTTGATATAATATTTTTATTCGTTAACATTAATTTTGTTTATTGAATATTATGGTTAATTTTTAATATTAGTTTATTTTAATAGTTGATAGTTATATTCATCGTCTCTAATTGGATCGTAACCTACTCTCAAGACGAGTTATATAGCTGTTATAGCAAGAAGTTAAAAATATATTCCGATCGAGCCTTACCAGTTCGTAAGACAGTTGATCCAAAGGATTGTTGTTAAACTTACGTAATTTGTTTCTATATTTTAACTTTTTCTTTTAAGCGATTAATTAAGTCACGAGAAAACCACATTGGATATCTTCTAGATCTGGGTAACGTTTTGGGTACGAACCTTTCTATAGTTTTGTCGAGGTGTTTGTAAAAATACAAAGCATGTCGTCAACAGTGTCGCAATTTTTAAACTCGTCATCCCAGTTTTTCCAGAGATGACGATAAATGCCTAGACTTTACTCTACAAAATTTGTATGTATTGTATATTTAATCACAAATGGACAGGTATCTTCTAGGTAAGCGTGATACATCGTCGATCGCATCATCACTTAACATCAGATGAGATAGTGGTCAAAAACGCTTGCCTATCTAGTATAAAAAAACATTGACCTTGACCACAGTAATAAGTCCACCATTAAAATCATATCCTGAGAATTTTGTTTTGAGAATTTTCCCAGGGCAAGAGTTATCTAAAAAATCTAATCTAATATAAAAAAAAACGACGAAGCGCTTCAGAAAATGTAGATTGCCCTTGCGCTCACTAATGCCAGATTGGGGGGAAACCCCCAAAAATGGGGGTTTTTTATAGCATTGGGGGGATAATCGGGGGGACGATATTTTTGGGGGGATGTTTGGAGGGAAAAACTGGACTTCAATGGGATTTGGGGTTTTTATTAAGTAACAAACCTGTGAACTGAAAAAAGGCGTGATTATAAAAATATATTAATTGAACTCCATGAAATCAAACCAATTACTTTGTGTGTCAAACATAAAATTTAAATTCCGCACACGCTAACAAAGCACAAAGCTATGCATGAAGACAACCGATCGAGCAAGTGGCGCCAAAGTAGTTAAAGAATAAGGCACACATTGCTAGACGATTGCATGCATTTTATACCTACCTTAACAATGCTTAAAGTATTGTATTAGGAAAACATTTACTAGATAACATTCTGCATGTTGGGGGGGTTTTTTCCTTTAAAACCTTAGTTTTGGGGGGATTTTGGGTAAGATTTGGGGAGAATGTGAAACCGTAATCTGGCATCACTGCAGTTGCGCTTCACTTGGCGCTTCTTGGCGGGGGCACTACCATGCCTCAGTGTGCTTTTGATATTCAGCTCAAAATCTATCCTGCCCGACAATTTTTAAGTAAATGAGAATAGTAGTTTTTGCTTGACTGATTAAAACAAACATATGCTTTACACGATTTAGTGAGCTGAGAATCAGTCATTAAAGTTTGATTGTCTAGCATCTTTTACTTGTCGTTTGTTTAGTTGTCTGTTTTTTTAAATTGACATATGACCGCAAATCCGCAATAGTGATCAGTCTACCGAAACTGCAGTACAAAAAAAAAGATCTATGAAAACTAATGAAAAGGGGGGCGCGTCCGATGGAAGTCTATATTCGTCTCACTCACTATTTCTTACTTTGACGTCGTTACTTCTCGTTTTGACATTTCGCTATTTGGTCAGTTTGCTCTATGGGAGTCCCGACTCTTCTTAACGTAGTGGTTATATTCTCTTTGATAGTGATCTGTGCTGTTAACCGACAATACCGACATGACAATTGATTTGAAATCTTCAAAACGAATTCAAATCAATCAACGGAATTTTGTAACGTTTGCTTTATGCTTTTATTTTATCCAGCATAACCGTGTCAATGTTGTTGTAAAATATAAAATTGTTAGTTTAGTTTAGAATCTATAATAAAACAAGATAGTTTGGTTTGTGAGCGACAGAGCGTTAAACGTTTCATGAAAGGATAGTGTTGACAAAACATAACTCACGCAATATGTTACAACGATGGAAACTGATTCTTGCAAATTGGGTAAGCTTTCTAAAACCTAATAAATTTCTTAGTTATACAATAACAATTTAATTTTAATCATGGTCAGGCAGCAGCGTGTGGATTTGAATATTATGGCAATATTAATCAATGTTTTATAGATATAGAAGGCCTCAAAACAACAAACAGTGTAATATTCGAATAAATATGGGAAAAATAAAATGAAGAATATGGGCCAGTTACACCGGTACCTGATAGATCTATCAGGAACTTGTCTAACAGAATTTTGACATGACATGACTATTCTGTAGTGTCATATTTATTTTGATAACTAAGATTGGCCAAGTAAAAATGAAATGGCCAAGTGCTAGTCTGGCTCGCCCACTTAGGGTTCTGTACCTCAGTAGGAATTTGGTAAAAAATATTATTCTTGAATAGAGAATTTTTTAATATTTTATTTAATTAAATTTTTATTATTTGTTGTTATAGCAGCCACAGTAACACATACATACTTTGTGCAAATTTCAAGTGTCTTCCTATTACGGTTTAGAAGATAAAGCCCTCTGACAGATGCACAGACAGACGGACATTGAAGTCTTTAGAATTTGGTTCAGTTTTTACACTTACGTATATGGTTACGTAATCCTAAACAATATCATTGTTGATTGTATAGTTTTTAAAAGTATGCTAATAATCAAGTAAAATTATTGATATATCGCCAGTCTGATTATTCACACACACACATGATTCTTCACACCAATTACTAAATCATTCTAGTGTATAAGTATATCTATGATTTGTATACAAAGTAAGATCATATAAACTCAAAACTCGAAAGTGTCTATTCAGCATAATTACGGGCAAATTAAAAATCTACACTTACACACATCAAATAACATTAAGGGGTTACGATTTCCATACAAAAGTATAATGCACAAATATGAGTAAATGAAGCAAAAACTTTCACTGAAATCACATTTATTGGTATTGTATAAGGCTTTACATGTCGGGAATTATATTTACCTACGTGTTTTAAATGAATAATACAAACATATTATTCAATCAATATTTTTTTGTTTGAACTTGAATTATTGTTTTATTCAAAATAATTTCAACTATGTACTCACCTAAATAAAATGTGCATTACAGATAAACTGTTACTTCAACAATGAAAAAAAACAGCTAAATGTAAACCTGGAATCTCTTTTGAGCATCATATCAAAACTACGAGAGAATTTAAACTTGGATGAGTCAAAATCAGCATTGCTTGAAGCTGCCACACTTGAGGATTTCATCTATGAAAAGTACCCAGAATTCAAATTTGATAATGGAACAGTGGAGGCGGGAAATGAAGAAGAGATTTGCCTCTCTGCTTCATTGCTTTTATTTTTCGTGTGTGTGAATTCAAAAAATTTCGATATGAAGAATGCAATGTGCAGTAAATTAAGTTCTGAAGATCAAGAAACCATACTAAAGTTCAGCAAAACATTGTTGGAGTGTCCAGTAATAACTGTTAGGGAAGTGCAGGGAGCTATAACAGGTTTGTGAAAAGTTTCTAATATTATTATTAGCAAATGTCAGCTGCCAATGCAGCTGCTAGGAACAGATGGTCATTTGTAGAGGTGGTTGTGTTATTCACATTTAGCTTGCAGTTTCAAAATAAACATTGTGAGACACATAAGAAATTGGTGGAGTGAAAGACAATTAAATTATTTATTTTAGATAATTTGTTATACATTTTTTAATTCACATAAAAAAATATTACAGTTTTATTAATTATAAAAGTAATACATTAATATTATAAGTATTTATTTCAAGTTTAAAAAATATCATAATACTTTTTGTATACCTCTTAGACCGGGAGATGGTAACAGAAAAAAAAAAAAAAAAAAAAAAAAAACATACAGACGAATTGAGAACCTCCTCCTTTTTTGTGAAGTCGGTTAAAAATACTTGGTCATTTGTTTCTATGGCGGTTCTTCAGGGGTCTAATTACGGAATGACAGAAAAGAAAATGATGGTCATAGTGCTGGTACTGGCGGCCCAATCGCGTGGGCGTTAATCGAATGTGTCAGATAAAATAATAGTGTCGAACGATTTGTGCCACAAAAATGCTTGTATTTTCCGATAGTCGATAAAAAAAGAAATAGGCTGTAGCGTAATGCCATACTTCTGCGGTGTGACTTACAGCCTGCCATACCGACGCGAATACATTACTTAATAAAAAAACAATTCAACCAATTGTTCCAGGCTAATTTTTGCATTGCTAATCATTGTCGAGTAGCCATTCACGAAATACACCATGCCATACTTTTTTGATGGTTCCAAATGGACACAAAGGAGTAATTTTTTTTTCGCAAAGTATTTGTATCAGTATTGCATTTGGATTTTTGGAAAGAATTTCATAAAATGTGATTATTACATTTCCCATACACACACATCACATATAGCTTTTCTCGACCAAATTGTCCCGCCAATAATTCTGACATCGTCTATCCATCTTTTAGCTTGTCTGCCTCTTTTCCTTTTGCCATCACCGCCATATCATTATAGTTTTTGTCCATTTTAGCCTGCTGTCTCTTGTCATGTGTCCAGTCCATCGCCATTTTAATTGTCTTATTTTTTTTAATATGTCTTCTACTTTTGTTGTAGATCTGATTTCTTCTGCACTTTTACGGTCTTTCAGCGTCACACCCAACATGCTTCTTTCCATTCCCCTTTGACATGTTCTCAGTTTTAGGAGATATTTCTGAGTCAACGCCCAAGTTTGGCATCCATACGTGAGACATGGCAAAATACAAGAATTGAACACTTTTTTTTTGGCAGTTACAGGAAAGTGTTTATCTTTTGAATATCTCTTTAAGAGACCAGTATCTCTTCCAAGCGCATGCCACTCTTTTTTCTATTTCTATGGCAGTTTGGTCTTTAAATGATAATAATCTCCTAAATATGTATAATTTCTGACATATTCAATAACTTCATTTTCTACTTTTATGGTTATTTCTTGCCTGTTCGTCATTATTTTTGTTTTTGATTTATTCATAGTAAGACCAACTATTCTGCTTGCTTCTGTCAACTGTTGTAGCATATTTTGAAGCGTGTTAGCGTTGTCAGATATCAGGACTAGATCGTCCGCGATAGTAGTTAAGTTGCCTGCCATTAATATTTATGCCATAATTGTCCCACTCAAGATCTCTGAATATGCTTTCCAAAATTGCAGTGAAAGGTTTTGGGGATAATGGATCGCCTTGCCTTACTCCTCTAGCTATTGGGAATTCTTTGCCAGTTGATTCTAATTTTATTTGTGCTACGCTATTTGCGTATATATTTTTGATTATGCATATAATTTTTTTTGGCACCCCTTGCTGTGTTAGAGCCCTCCAAAGCGAATCATGCTTTATCGAATCGAAAGCTTTACTATAGTCCACAAATCCAATGTACAAAGCTTTACTGTATTCTTGACATTTTTCTATTAGTTGATTTATGACATGCATATGATCAGTGGTTGAAAATCCCGCTCGGAAACCAGCTTGTTCTATAGGTTGTTGTTCGTCCATTATCCCTGCGATTCTGTTTAAGACCAATTTAGAAAATACTTTATAAGTATTTGTCATGAGACTTATAGGCCTGTAGTTTTCAATGATGTTCCTATCTCCTTTTTTGTGTAATAGTATAATTGTGCTTTTGGTCCATTCAGATGGTATGCACTCGATGCTCAGGATAGAGTTGTATAATTCCGTAAGTTTTTGAAGGTTGCCCGGTACAGTAATTGACGTTTTTATCATCTCATTTGTAATTTGGTCTGGTCCGGGTGCCTTATCGTTCTTTTGGCTGTTGATAGCTTTCTCTGTCTCTGATTCTAGAAAATCTAGTATATCTTTTGTCATCATCATCTAGGTGTATAATTAAATCTAGAACATTTTCTGCTGCATAGAGCTTTCTATAGAAGTCAGTGGCAGTCTGAATTATAGATTTTCTTGTTGTTTCCTGTTTTCCTGCTTTATTTTTGATATTTGGTATCCATTCTTTCTTTTCCATCAATTCTTTTAACGCTTTTTTGACTCCTCCTGTCTTTTTTATATGGTGGTTGAGTATGTTTGTTCTTTTTTTATTTCTATCCTTTTTGATGATTTTCCTTATTTTTTTACTTAATTCTGATATGGCTCTTAGATTTTCTTTGTCTTTACGAAGTGTTAAGAGCAGTTTTCTTTCTTCTATTAATGTTTTAGTTTTATTTTCAGAATGGGTTGTCTTAGGCTTAGAGAATTTGTTAAATAGTGGACCATATATTTCGTTTATTTCTTTATTATATTTTTCTTCTATTTAATTTTTTGTTTTATTGACTCTATATTGATTTTTTATAAAGTTTGCTTTTACATTAAATTTGTTTCTACTTTTTTTCGGTTCCACACTATTTATTACTGCTCTCACCATTCGATGATTGGTGTTAAAATTTAATTGCCTTAGAATGCCTACATCTTGAAAAGCTTTTTTGTTGTTAGTGGCTATGTAATCTATTTCATTTCTATATGATCCGTCTGGAGATAACCAGGTCCACTTTTTCCTTGGGTCTTTTTTGAAAAAGCTGTTCATTAATGCAAGATTGTTATCAAATGAGATTTTAATCAATCTTTCTCCATTTTTACTTCTTCTACCAAAACCGAATTTGCCCATTATATTTTCTTCGCCAGTTCTTCGAGAGCCTATTCTATCATTGAAATCGCCCATAACCAAAATATTTTTGTGTGTGTTATGTAAAACTGATGACAATAGAAGATATCTTTAACCCTTTCATCTTGCTGTTCAGTGGGGGCATATACTTGAATGATCGACCATTTGTGTTTGTAGCCTGGGAGGTTCATATTAAGTACAGCTATTCTCTCTGATATGCCCTTGAAGTCCTCTATGTTCCTTTCTAAATGTTTTTTAACCATAAAGCCAACACCATAAATGCCTTTTGTTTCTCCTTTATAATAAAGAATGTAGTTCTTTCTATCTTCGATACTTTCGCCTAATCTTCTAACTTCGCTTAAACCTATTATGTCCCATTTTATCTTTGAGCTTGCTAGTTCTAATTCGGTAAGTTTCTCTTGTGTTCTCAGTGTCAGGCAGTTTAAAGTGGAAATATACAGTTTTATATTTTCTTTTGTTTGTATTGTTTTGGTGCGCCTTTTATTTTCTCTTATAAGAGCTGGAAGGGATTGGTCGTCATCGTTTGGAAGTAATTGTACCTAAAAATAATATTCCAGATTGTAACCATGGCGGACAACTGTCCGACTTAATCCAAGATGTTAAAAAAAAAACGATTTGTACCAGTATGGCATTTGGATTTTCGGAAATTATATTATACAATGTGAAATAAAATTGGTAATAATAAAAGTGCGTTCCCATACATTATGGCTTATAAACACGATTACCTATCTACAATTCGAAAAATCTTTCGAGCGCCGGTAGCCGTACATTATTATACGACATAACATCTGGTTATAAGACAAGATATTATAATTTAGAAATCCTCTCCATCCAAAGGTTGTCTGGTAGAGATCGCTCTAAGCGATAAGACCGCCCATTGTACTACCGATATGTTATGTTCTTCTGTTACTTTTGTTTGTTTTTTGTTTTTGGTGTGCAATAAAGTATTATTCATTCATTCATTCATTCATTCAAGATTGCCGCCACCTAGGTGTTTGAAATTTTGTATTTATGTTCGTTAAACCTCTAACTGACAGTGAAAATTTGTGCTATACTGGTACAAATCGTGCGAATTACGAATAAAATCTTAGTATTTTGAAAAAAATATTGTACACAATTGCCACCTCCCACAGGTATGGCATGATCAGACTTCTATTTATGATCATACAGAGAACTGTTAAAAAAAATTTAGACTGGTACACATGGTTTAGCAAAATAAAAAAAAATTACTTCTTTGCGGGCCATTGGGAACCGTCGGAAAAGTATGGCATGGTGTATTTCGTGAATGGCTACTCGACGATGATTGGCCTGGAACAAATGGTTGAATTGCTTTTTTTTTAATTAATGTATTCGCGTCGGTATGGCGGGCTGTAAGTCACACCGGAGAAGTATGGCATTACGCTACCGCATACCTACTTCTTTTTTTAACGACTATCGGAAAATACAAGCATTTTTGTGGAACAAATCGTTCGACACTATTATTTATCCGACACATTCGATTAATGCCCACGCGATTGAACCACCGGTATCAGCGCTATGACCATCATTTTCTTTTTTGTCATTCTGTAATTAGACCCCTGAAGAACCGCTATACTGGTACAAATTACCCGGTCTATCTCATAATTTTCATTCTGGATAACTTATTAATTTGATTCTCCTGAAAAGATAATATATATTTAATATAAAATAATATTTATGATATGGGAAATGTTTATAAGTCATCATTGGATACTGGAAATATATTAGGTGAATAAGATCGTTTAAAAAACTAAAAAGAACCAACTTCAATGCCGCGCTATTAATTTTCAGTACCAATTTTGAGGTGTTTATCTCCATATCTCTGGAGATACTAATCAGACCTCGATAAAATTACCATGGTACCACACTTGAGATATCTCCTTTCCAACAAAAAAAGAATAATCAAAATCTGTTCATGAACGACGAAGTTATCCGCGAACAAACATAAATACGGTCGAATTGAGAAACCTTCTCCTTTTTTTGAAGTCTGATAAAAAGATAAGAATTTATTTATAATGTCTTCATAATTAATTATTCTGCCTCGACAGACTTCCCATAATTTGTTCCTTACTAGCGACACCACAGATTATATAATAGTTACTAGGTAAGCAACACTATCAAATGGTAGAATGATACAGGGTGTACGTTTTTTTTTCAAATCAACATGTTCGAATCCTGGCTAGGATATTGATATTTCAAAAATCTAATGATGCAGTTTTGGTTTTCTCAAAATTGGGCCCGAAACTCCTTTGTGTACACATTTTCACTAATCTGTGGTGACGTAAAGAGGCGTTTTCGGGGAACCAGTGAATTTGGCCCTTAATTTATTTTTATGACAACAGAAGCATGTGGCCAAGATATAGCAGCAATGGAGCTCCCCCGTCCACACAAGGTGTCCGAGACGCCACCAGTTTTGCGTTCCCTGCACAGTGAGGTACGGAGATTGCAGGCAGCTCTCGATGCAGAGAGGTTTGACAGGAACTATCTGCAAGAAGAGTTGCTGAGGACTCATTCTAGACTTGAACGTCTTTGTAAGTATCTCATAACATTATATACTTTAAACTTTCTCGATCTGAACACTTAAAATATAAAATAAATATATTTATTTCATAGAATAAATGTATATATGTACATAAAAAAATCAACATAGCATCATCAACATTGGCAAGACCTTTTACAAGGCAAGATCGTCACGCGCAATAACTTTCGGTTTTGAGTAGCTATGCAGTTAGCATTGACAGCATCGATACAACAGGTATTATTGTTTAGTTAAATTTTTTATCATAAATGTCACTATAATATATGCCATATAGATTGGTACTAAAGTGCGTTGACCTTTCAGTGGTTCAGCAGCGGTGACAAACGTTTTATGACTGATTATAATTAGGTTTTTTTTTTACTTAATGGTATGTTCTAATTTGTATTTGGCACTAAAATATCCTACGTTTTTTTCTCAAACATGTATACATATTTATTTGAGATGGAGTCTGCATTAATATATTGGGTTTAATGTAAGATTAATGTGTGTTGGAAAATAAATAAATAAAATATATTTCATATGATTTATTTTATATTGTTGGTACATTTAATTATATAATTGCCATCACTTAATTATTGTTAAAATTAATTTATAAAATAAATTAATTTATTATTACCGAAGGTCTCTGTTGCCTGACGTAAAAACATGTTCCAGGTAAAGTGACATAACTCGCGTTTTGTATAATTTCAGGAAGTAGTTTCGTAAGTAAAATAGTATTATAAAAGCTGTTGTAATGGTTATTTTTTTTAATTTGACGTAGAAAAATTACAAAAAGAGATGTTCGTCAATAATCATTAAAATAAAGTATAACATAGAACACTCTTAGCGCACTAAAATCCCTTTTTACAATAAAAACGGATAATAAATATCGAGATCATGAAAATACGACATTACATATATCAAATGTGTTCTAGTAATATGAAGAATTAGTTATTAATATGAAGGTTTTCATTTTGGCAAAATTTAAAGTTACACTAATTTTTAGGGTTCCGAACCCAAAGGGTACCAACGGAACCCTATTACTGAGACTCCGCTGTCCGTCTGTCTGTCTGTCTGTCTGTCTGTCTGTCTGTCTGTCTGTCTGTCCGTCTGTCTGTCTGTCTGTCCGTCTGTCACCAGGCTGTATCTCATGAACCATGATAGTTAGACGGTTGAAATTTTCACAGATGATGCATTTCTGTTGCCGCTATAACAACAAATACTAAAATCACAACAAAGTTAAAAATTAAAGAAAAGTTAAAAAAAAGATTTTTGCGATAGCGCAGCGCCACCTATGTAGTTGCTAAGATGGCGCTATCATATTTACCTTAATCTAAATCTCAGAAGCGGCTCCAACGATTAAATAAAATTTATTATACCTACAGGGGATTTCAGGGGCGATAAATCGATCTAGCTAGGAGTCATTTTCAGAAAATGTTGTTTTATTCGTGTTTTCAATCATCAACTTTATTGATAATCAACTTAAAATATGACTCTTCCCGACATCTATTGGCGAGTAGAAGTACTGTATCAGTAAAGCAGTTAGTTGCACTCAATTAAAAAAAATAGTATTATTATTCGTCAATAGATGTCGGGAAGAGTCATATTTGTCTGTTTAAGTGGCAAAAAATACCGAGCAAAGCTCGGTCAACCAGATATTTAATAATATTAATTACTACAATTACTATTAGTACTATTACTATTACTACTATATAATACTATTCTACCTTTGTGTTAATGTTTACTTAGTTGGTGTTAGAAGTTCGTAGGAAATTCGATAGATGGCGTTCGGAACCCTCCGTGTGCGGGAAAAAGTCTGACTCGCACTTGGCCAGTTTTTTTCTTAGCGGCTGACGAGAGGTCGATGTACTTTAGTGCCAATCTATATGGCACGGATTATAGCAACACTATAGTAAGAGAATAATATCGTTTAAAAACTAAAATACAACCGACTTCAATGCCGCGTTATTCATTTTCAGTACCAATTTTGAGATGTTTATCTCAATATCTCTGGAGATACTTATCATACCTCGATAAAATTACCATGGTACCACACTTGGGATATCTCCTTTCGAACAAAAAAAGAATAATCGAAATCGGTTCATAAACGACAAAGTTATCCGCGAACAAACATAAAAAAAAAAAAAAAAAAAAAAAAAAAGATATACGGTCGAATTGAGAAACCTCCTCCTTTTTTTGAAGTCGGTTAAAAATAGCTATAATTTAACTTAATTACAGTCTTACCCTTTATAAGAAGAGTGTTCCGGTCTTGCCCGAGTTGACCTTAATTAAAATTAATGAAAATAAAAATGTGTTAAAAGTATTTATTTATAATACTAAAAAATGCTCAAGACAATATGTTTCTTATGAACGCTGCAGATAGAGATAAAATAATACTGTTAATGGAAAAGTTATACAGCTCAATAAAATCTATAATAATCTTAAACATTTTTGTAAAAAATGTTACACCATTTTCAAGGCTATTTTCTCCTAAACAATATGAATTATTAACCAAATAATTATGTTAGTTACATATTATAGATCAAATTTGTCCTGTACAGTTGACTGAAAACTTGAATGAAAACTTTAAAACATACCACAAATTTCAAATTCGCTACGCTACTAATAAAATATTTGCAGTGAAACCACAGATATACAGTGCTATTTTGTAAATCCAAACAGATGAAAATCGATTTGATGTCTATATATATAATTTGATCTATTGAATACAATATACTTTTTTTACGTCTGATAGGCAAGCTTTGCTTTTGACCAGTGTTTGACTACTATCTTGCCTGGTGGTAAGCGATAATGTGTTAAAGGATGGTGAACACGCTAGGCCTAGAATGGTCGGAATTTCCAGAGCTGTACTGCCTGAAAACCGTAAGGTAATGGCGGCAAATATTCAAGTCAGGCAGAACATCGATTTAATGCTCTCATGATACATGAATGACTAGGATTAGAACCAGCGACCTACGAATTGTATCTCTCCTTCCTTACGCCAACGGGCCGTCCGATATCAACACCAATTGCGAAAGTCAGTTTGTATATTTGTTTATTTCATTTATTTGAAACTTCTAATGTCGCGCTATTCAGTTTCAGTACCAAATTTGAGGTGTTTATCTCGATATCTCTGGAGATACTGAACATATCTCAATGAAATTTAAATGGGATGATTTAGGAAGTATACTCATTCAAACAAAAAATAATTTTCTAAATCGGTCCAGGGGTGGAAGTCTCTACATTGGTAGCAATGCGTTCTGTCATCGCTAACGTCTTAAAGAAGGATATGCAGCTAGACAGTTTACATCTGCATTTATTTTCTTATCGACGACTATCACTCGAAATTAATCGCTATTAATGTAAAAAGAGACTACCGCCCCAAGTGTCTTTGAGTATTCGAGGAAATTACATTAAAAAAAGATTCCGACGAATTGAGAACCTCATCCTTTTTGAAGTCGGCTAAATATAAGATTGTGGTACATTTCAGTAAAAGAGAAAGAACAGCACAAGCTTGACATACTTCACCTTAAGGCTAAGATATCTCTGTGCTGCGGTGAGGAAGCAGAGTCGAAGAATGCCGAAGCTGCCGCAGATACATCTGCTAAGCTTACGAGACATCTTCAACAATTGGAAGCAAACCTTGAAGAAACGCAGGTTCTGCTAAATGATGCGACATATGAACGAGATTCATATAAAGCTAAGGTATATTATTATTGATAACTGTGATTGGTCATTTAAATAATATTGCGTACTTATCTCGCTAACGGCCCTAACGATTTCGGTTACATTTTGTATTTTGATAGGGTTTTGCTTGCCTTTTTAAGTTTACCTATACTATATTTTTGTACATCGCTACACACAATTCAAAATTTCAATGTACCGACGGGATTTCAATCCGCGCATCCTGGGAAATGCCCTGGCGCTTAAACCAACTAAGCCACAATATATATACTGGGTGGCGCAAAAATACTGGGTGGCGCAAAAATACTGGCACTATAGAAATTCTTTATATTTTTTATATGACACATCCTGCCATTCTGATATTGAAAATTTTGTAGTAACCAAATGTAAAATTCACTAAAAATAATCATGGACCGTTTTACTCCCCAAGAACGTGGAATAATCGTGTCAATGTTAATTAGGGACGCTTTTCCAGGCCGTGTTATCTCTCGTTTTGACAATTTGCCTTAGCCTGCTAGATCACCCCATCTCACCTGTCCAGACTTCTTTCTTTGGGGTAATTTCAAATCTCGGGTGTATGTGAACAACCGAGGTCGTGAACGACACAGTTGCCCTAGCCGAGTGCGACGCTCTGAGGTCGTGAACGGGGTTAGAGCGTTTGGTTGCACTCCGAGCGTAGGTCGTGAACGCAGCCCTAGTCTTAAGTCTAAGTCAACAATCAAAATTAAATCTTTTACAGATTGATAAATTAAAGCAAGATCGAGACAAATGGCTAGCACTGAGCCAGGAAGAAAACGCCCGTGTTGCACAGATCTCAGAAGAATTAGATTCTGAACGTCAGAACGTACAATCTCTGAAGGAGTTAGTGGCTGAGTTACAGCAACATAATAAATTGAACAGGCTGGACACAAGCTCGCTGGAGTGTGATGATCCTAATGCAAGCGTTCAATCATTGCTGCATAATACTTGTGAGTTCTCTTTATAAAATTTATTTGTGTTGAAGGTAGAAATGTTTAAGGCTAACTTAGCCTTAAACATTTCCACCTTAACACAAATGCTAAGCGTGAAAAAATCATCTCCTGGAACTTTGATTATTTTTCTACTTTTAGGGTTCCGTACCTCAAAAGGTAAAAAAGGGAACCCTTATAAGATCACTTTCTTGTCCATCTGTCCGTCTGTCTGTCTGTCCGTGTGTCACCACCGATTTTTAGAGGTTTATTAGGTCGGGGATTTTTTAAAATTTTAATTTAAGTTGTATTTAATGCTTTTTAAACTTTGTATAAGTATCAATAATAGACACGCTATGACTGATAGTGTGTTTGTGATTTTCTGGATCGGAAAACGAGATATTTTAACTTTGTTTAGGCTATATAGCCAATCACTAGTTAATTCATATAGTCTGTCGCCTTATTTTGTTCGAGATTAAAATCACCTTACGATGGTCGAGTTTGCCTGCTTTTTATTGCTCGGTACTCGACTCGGTCGCCTATTTGACTAATGTAAACTATGCTAAACAGACGGCAGCAGAGTGACGGGTAAGTAGTATCAATTTGATGTTTTGACGTCCACGGTCAATGTGCTACTAAAGTTCTTATAGTAGTCTTATCAACCAAAAAAGAGCTGATAATATTTAAACGGCTGAACGGATTTTCTTGATACAAAGCTAAAAACACTCTATGAAGACACCTATCACACAAAAAAAAACTAAATCAAAATCGATTCATCCGTTTAGGCGCTACGATGCCACAGACAGACACACACATACACAGATTCACACGTCAAACTTTTAACACCCCTTCTTTTTCCGTCGGGGGTTAAAAAGGACGGAACTAGCTCCATGAGTGACCGTGATTGGTCAGGAGGTGTGATCATGTTTTTCAAATGATAGGCCTCGTTTATGTTGCTTACTACAAACTACTGCCTAATAAGGAGTGTAATGTTTTCAGAATTCGTGTATGTATGTGAATTTTTTTATTCCACCATAATGCTTTGAAGCACATTTAAATGCCTGAACAAATTTAGTTGTTTACCTACTTCATCCAATACCTTCTAGAAAAAATAATGTTTCCTGTTTAATTAAAGTAGGTTTTATTTAAATTAAAGACTGAAAATATTCTTATAATTTTGTTTATTTTCTGATTTACTATCTATATCATTAGTCTATATCATCCTCCAAGTTAACAATAAATCGTTCTTCCATATTTTCTACATTTCTGTCCATACCGGTCTAGTTTTCTCAGTCGATCAAAAAGGGCGCTTAGTGTTGTAGTATTAGCCAGATCAACAATAAATCAAATAATACAGTAAAGCTCTAAACGACACGTCCGCACCGCACAACTGATAGATAAGACTGACATTTGCTCGCAGCGTGCAGGCGTCCTATGTTCGTTATCTGCGACCAATGACGTACAGGCCCAGATTTCCCTACTTATTTACATTTTCACATTCTCGGCGAACAGAGTATGGAATGGTCTGACTCTTAAGGGCTGTGCTGCCTGTACACATTTTCTTGGTACATGCACTTTAAAACCTGGGCGCTTTATTAATTTTGTTTTTTTCTAAAATGCAGCGGTCTGCAGCGAGGCTTGCGCTAATGTTGTGGAGGTCCAACTCGGTGAAGAGAGAGCTAAGATTGTCGTACTCAAAGAACAAATTCAAGCATTACAGGTTTGTACAGAAATACGCATATTAGTTACGCTTACGCTTTTCACTTTCTACTATGTAATGAAACAATGATGAAAAGTGGTGTAATAGATGATGTTGGTTCCTTATATTCTGTTCTTTCATGGACGAAGCTATAACTTTTATCCGATATTTGTTCTGCCAGACACCACTAATTTGATGCCCTAAACTTAGATTCTAGAAATATTTATTATAAATCTATTTTGTAATATAGCTAATATCAGTTGTTGTTTGTAGGACCTAATAAATGAACTAAATAATAAGTTTGAAAAGGAAAAGAACTCGCTAGAAAATACTGTAGCTCAGAAGGAAAATGACATTTTCAATCTAAGACATCGTATAAATGAAGAAATTGAACAGAGGACCAATTTGAAATCCTATTGTGATAATGAAATGACCAAACTGAACAACGAAATTAATGAACTTGAACAAAAATTAAAAGATAATACTGAACATTCGAGTTCTATCATCGAAAAAAAAATGGGAGAGATTCAAATATTACAAGAGGAAAAACTGTCACTGCTCCATAGCCTTAACAATGAGACTACAAAACTGGAAAATAAAATTAAAGATCTACAGTCTGAATTAGATGCTGAAAAACAAGCCAAATCTCAAATGAAAGAAGGCTACGAAAACCACATGATGAAGTTAAACGAGAAAGTTTTAAACAGAAATAATGAACTTGTTGAACTACAGAATAGCATATTCGAAAAGGGTGAAAAGATAGAAACACTACAGATAGCACTCAAAAATGAAATAGAGGCGCTAAATGAAATCAGGCATAACTATCAAATGCTTAGTGAAGAAAAGAGAATTATCGAAACTGATTTCCGACAGAAATGCGATGAAATTCAGCATCTTCATGGAGACTTCATACAACACTGTAAAACAGTAATAAAAGAATTGAAAGTGGAAACAGAGCAACGGAAAGAATCGAATAAAGTGCTAAATGAAAATTATAAAGCTTTGGAAAACGTTAAAGAAGATTTATTAAGGGAAATTCTTAACCGCGATGCCAAAATCGAAGAAACTCTCAAAAACATCAATCATATCAATGAAGTCTTTGCTAATGAAAAAGATAAACTTTCTCAAGATATAGACGAACGGAACGCCACTGTGTATTCTCTTCAGAGCCAGCTGCAAAATGAAATTGAATTCAAAGTTGGGCTACAACAAGAATTAACACAGTTACAGACTGAAAACAATAACATAACACAAGAATTAGAAAAGATTACTTCTGTATTATCTACACTAAAAACTGAGATGGAGAACAAAGATAAAACTATTGATGCTATGGATTTATTTATATCAGATCTAAAGAGTTCCAATGATCAAGCAAATGAAAAAATAATCAGTATTATGAATGATATCTCAAATAAGGAACAAGACATATTGACTTTAAATAAAAAACTAGAAAATATGAAAGAAAATAATGAGCAGAATGCTGAAGTAGCTAAAACTAACTTACTAGCTGCAATTGAAGGGAGGGAGACATTGGAATTGCAGATGAAAACTTTAATGACAGAAAAAGCTCAGTTAGAAAAAGAACTTTCAGTAAAACAATCAGAAGCAGTCGAATTGCAGAAAAGCTGTCAGGAATCTGAACAAAAATTGAAAGAAAATGCTTTAAGTAAGTACTTATTTTTGTTTTTAATGCCCAATAGGCAATACCACTACCTCACCTAATGTTAAGTGACGAGTTTTTAAATTGTTACTTTTAATTTAATCCATTTATCGTTGTATATCTCAAAACTATTTTACAGTCATACAGTCGCTTGAACATAAATACAATAATGCATGCATAAAATACGATAACCTTGCTTCTGAAATGCAAATGATTAATGACAAAGTGAAAAAAATGCATGATGCTATCACAGAATGGGCGAAAGTTATGAATGTTAAGATCAAACAAAAGGAAACAATTTTTCAAAAATTGAGTAATGATATGGTAATAATAAAAAATATTTTTGAAAAAACTACTCTCTCTTTACAAAATGAACAAGAAACAATTAAAGTTCTCAATAGCAAATTGACTGAGGAGATAAATTCTAAGAATGACCTGGAAGAAAAATATAAATTACTCGTTACAAAACTAGACAATATTTCTTCCGAGAAGCAGGAAGTAATTCTAGAAAAAAATAAATCGGTCAAGTGTCTCAACTTAAAAATTCAGTCGCTATCCAAAGCAGTAGATATAAGATCAGAATGTAAGCATTGTAAATTATCATAAACATATATTTTATAATCAATCAATTTAACATTATTTTGAAACGCTATTTATGACATTTAATCCGATAACTTTAAAATTTATTTTTATGTTTTATTTTAGGTATGAAATCATTAGAGGCGCGTTTAAAAAATGAGATTCAAACTAAAGATGAATTAACAATGCAGAAAGTGGTAGAGCTCAAAGAATTAAAAAAGAAAATAGAAGAGATAAAATCTACAAAAGACGATTTAAAATATAAAGCTAGAATGGTAGTCAAAGAAAAACTTCAAATGATCGATTTACTGAGGAAACATATTGATCACTTACATTTAAGTGTTGAACAGAATACAAATAACTTGAAATCTGCTATCAGTCATAAGGATTTAGTAATAGAGAATCTAGAACAGCAAGTTAAAGACTATTCAATAAAGCTTGACGACTTGCGCAAAGCCAGTGAAGACTCGAAAATCTTTTGGGATTGTTATAAAACTAACGCGGCAGCGGCTTTGTTAGGCAAAGATGATACAATTGCGCAATTACAACACTCCATTCAGAACTTTGAACTCAAAGTCAACGTAATCGATCAAGAAAAACTCGAACTGACCAAGCTTAATACGGATATTGTAACAAAATTTGAAGAAAGGATATCGAAAGAAAAAGCCAATGGCTCTCTTGAATCTGATAAAGAAAAGGTCACAGGAGAAAAACATGTTATTCTATCTGAAAATAAAAGTCTCTTAGAAGAAAAGTTCATACTATCCCAACAGCTAGCTGAAGAAAGGTCCGTTAAAAGAATTGTGGAAGAGGAAAAAAATTACGTTAAATCTGAGAATGTAAAAATCAAACAGGAATTAAGTAATCTTTTAAAAGAAATGCAATGCCTGGCTCAACAGCTGCTTGAAGAGAAAGCTGCCAAAGAAATAATTGAGGAAGAAATTCAAATATTAGTTTCTAATAAACAGTCCCTGTTAGAAAAGCTGATTGAAAATGAGCAAGCCATGTCTAGATCATGTCAAGAAAATTGTGAGTTAAAAACACAAATAGAACTTTTAGCTCAAAACTTGAGAAAGCACACTGAAGATTTGAGTCATTTGAATATAGAAATTAAAAATACTTACGAACAACTTGTAGAACAAAAATCTATAAACGAAAGTCGATTACAAGACAATAAGGAATTAGTGGTTAAAAATGACCAGCTGGCACAAGAGATAAATTCTCTCGAAATGGCCTTAAAAGAGAAAACAAACATGGAAACGGAGAACAATAACCTAGTAGCTAAATTAGAACTTCAACTGATTGAAAAAACTAAAAAAATGGAATCTTTACAAGAAGAATTAGAAACGGAGAAAAATAATGTAGTTGCTAAATTTGAACTTCAACTAATTAAAAAAGAAGAGGAACTCAATTCACTGCAAGAAAAAATAACAATACTCACAGAAAAGTACGAAGATATTTTTAAAGAGAAAGAAAGGCTTTTAATGTATTTAAATGACACCCAAAACGTACTCAAAGCTGAAAAAGATTACTCTGAAAAAGCTCTCAGCAACGAAAAAGCTAATTGTGACCAAATCCAATCCGAGAATAACGCTTTAGCAGTGAAATTAGAATTAGAATTAAAAAGACTAGAAGAAGAAAATAAAACTTTACTTACAGAAATTTACAGTTTAAAATTGGCTTTAAAAGAAGAAAAGCTATTAAAAGATCAAATCATTGAAGAAAAAGATTTGATTCTTTTGGAAAAGGTCTCTATAGTTTCTTCGCTAAAAGATGAAAAAGGTGCCAAGGACGAATTAGAATCAGAGAAGAACACTTTATTAGTGGAATTGGAAAATTTGAAAGTAAAATTGCATGAATGTGAAAGTACTTGTGATAAATATGCAAAAGATATTGCTGATCACGAAGAAGTTATTGATCAACTTACATTAACATCAAAAGAGCTGCAAGCAGAAAATCAAGGTATGTTAAATATTTCTTAACATATTTATCTTTAAAACCATCATCTTTGTTATTAAATATTATTTTGTATTAACAAATATCTTAAAAAATTCAGATTTTCAAGACGCTTTAAAAGACATATCAACATCAGTGTGCGAAACATTCAATAAACTGTGCCAAAAAATAGAAGAAGGGCATATTAGCAGTACCATCTTATGCAAACTTCGAAAACCAGATAATTTAACAGAGCAGCCTATTGCAAAATCTTATGATACGATTTTCAACTTAGCTGATATTTTAATGATAGAAATATGTCAAGCTCAAAAGACTTTGAAAGAAAACAATACTGAGATATTTGACAAGAAAACTGAAATAAATAGACTGCAACAAGTGATAAATGATAGTAATATTGGTAAGTTAATTAAAATTAACTCACTATTCCATGCAATATATCTGTCTGTCCATTTTAAAACCCATATAAAACTTTCTATTTTTCAATATGCTTTTATTGGTCGGTTAGAAAATACCACAGATCTGTGGTCTTTTTGTAACTAATTTCACGCCAGTAGTGTGGGAAAGAGAGAATCTTACGCAATGCTGCAGGTGTTAGTGCGAGAGCGACGATTAACATTTGATTATTGCTTCGGCGCACGAAAATAACACTATCTATAGTCCGTTTTTAGGGTTCCGTACCTCAAAAGGTAAAAAAGGAACCCTTATTTTCCACTTTCTTGTCCGTCTGTTTGTCTGTCTGTCCGTGTGTCACCACCGATATTCTGAGAAACGGGTAGACCTAGTGAGTTGTAATCTATACCAGATGCTGAGGTCTAAAGTCCCTATTAATTAAGGCCCTGAGTCAACACGATAAAAAGATATGGGCAAATTTAGATTTTCGGCAAATCTTGTAAGTACCAAAATTTACCTTAATTTATTATTTTTCGGAATTTTTCCTTTACTTGTGCTAAGACCTTGCTTTTGACTAAAATTTACAATTATAGGTATAGGTTTTGGGTCGAAAACCTAAAGGGTACTTCCTGTTGACCTAGAATCATGAAATTTGGCAAGAAGCAAGATCTTGAAGCACTTATATAGGAGTAAATCTTAAAATCGTAAATATGTAGATTAATTTAATAACGAAAAATAAAACTAGCCAAGACAATACGAAACATAACAGAGTTTCAACCTCATATTTGATTAATTGAAATTACCGAGAACATTTTGTTTGGTATACGAGTTCACGGAAAATCTCGACACAGCGATTTAGAAAGACGGGGCATATATTAGCATAATTCATTACTTACTTTATACTCCATATTATTTCAGAACTTTCAAAACAATCGCAGAATCATACAACATCAATGAACTCAAAATTATCTGATATCCAAACATTACAAGAAGAAAACAAAACGCTACGTAACGAACTAAATGGGCTAAGGGTCAAATTGGAAGTCAAAGTACATTCATTGAAAGAAAAGTTAGTCGATAACGAAGATTTGACTGATAAATTAAAGGTTACATACGAATGTCAAATTGATAGTTTAAATGTTATGGTCAAGAAATTGACTGAATATTTGAAAGAAAAAACTCTCGAAATGGAATCTATTACTAAAACCGCTAATGAAAAGTTTAATAAGCTTCTACAACGAGTTAAAGATAAAAACATCACGAATGAATTGTTATGTAAACTAGTAGAGGAAAATAAATTGAAAGATACTTCAATAGCAGACTCTTACGATTTGATTTTAAATACAGCTGAGATTTTGCTGTTGGAAATAACGCGACTGAATAATGTAGAAGCAGCGCTCAACAATAAGGATGTGGAAATTAGTGAATTGCAGGCTGTTATAAAACAGAAAGATAATCAAAATTTAGAAAAGGAGATTGAAATCAAACGCTTAGAGCAAGTGTTGAATGAAAGTGAAATCGGTAAGTTTCTTGTGTTATATTTATTAATTAAAGCTAACAATTAGAGACTAATAAACTTATTAAGATGCCCCGCCACTATTCTCTATAGAATTTAACGTGTTTTAGTTTCCTTATTTTGTTTTTGCGGTCCATATTTTAGGCACATATCGCAAATATTCACTTTGAAGTGAGAAAAACTAAATAGCATTCAATCTATAATTGAATAACAAGTTTTTTGATTGTAAATGATGATAGGCAAACATTTACCACTATTATATTTCAGAACGTAATAAACAGTCAGAAACTTACGCCATATCTCTCAATTTGCAAAGCGATGATATTGCAACTTTGAGACAAGAAAATAAAACGCTTTACTCTGAACTGAGTGATACTAAAAAAGAACTAGAAATTCAAATAAACACATTCAAGGAACAGTTTAGTGATAGCCAGAAGTTGACGGAAAAATTGAAATCAGCTTACCTATCACAAATAAATAATTTGAATGATATGATCACGAAGCTTACTAATTATTTGAAGGAAAAGTCTGCGGAAGTTGAAACTTTGAGAAAGGATAAAAAATTATTGCAGCAAACAGTTGTAGACAGCTGCCAAGGTACATTGATCTCTTAGAAGTAGAATATTATCTGTAATTAGTTGAAACTATCGAAACGTCCCTCATCATTCATTATTATCAGGCAATTTCCGTCCACTGCTGGACATAGGCCTCTCCCATGGCACGCCACTGAGCTCGATCTTCAGCTATTCGTTTCCAACCGCTGCCAGCCAGCTTGCGTATATCATCGCTCCATCTAGTTGGAGGGCATCCTACACTACATTTGCCGAGCCGTGGTCTCCACTCTAGAACTCGTTTGCCCTAACGGTTATCGGTTCTGCGACAGATGTGACCGGCCCACTGCCATTTCAGCTTGCTAATCCTCTGAGCTATGTCGATTACTTTGGTTCTCTGACGGATGACTTCGTTTCGAATTTGATCCTTCAGAGAAACTCCGAGTATAGCCCTCTCCATAGCTCGCTGAGCGACTTTGAATTGTTGAACTAGTCGCACTGTCAGTGTCCACGTCTCGGCTCCGTAAGTAATAACAGGTAGGACGCACTCGTTAAAGACTTTCGTCTTCAGCTAGGCTATTCTGTAAGCTATCTCGACAGCGGAATCCGCGGTGAGATTCAAATTTCGTACTTTGAAATTCAACCGTATCACGTTCGCAATATGGTTGAATTACGTAGTACTAAATTCAAATATCACCGCGGATTCCGTTGTCGAGATAGCTTACAGAATAGCCTAGCAGGCTTTGTTGTATGGGCGATGTAAAGACTACGAAGTTTTCCGATCTTTTTATTTTATAACGTAACAGGACAAGCCCGACGCTGGCCTGATGGTAAGCGATGACGTCTACCTATTACAGATACAGCGGCATGCGAAATTCTGGACTGACAGAATTTTGCATGTCACTGCACTGCGCCTGTTACCTTGAGACATAAAGATGTTGAGTCTCACATGCCCTGTAATTTCACTGGACAAGCTGAATGCTGCCCATCCAAGCTGTATCCTTCTGCGAGCTTCCTCCTCGAAGTTGTTTCTGCCTAATTGCAAGATTTGCCCAAGGTAGGTAAGGTAGGTAGGTAGTTCGAGAGGAACTCCGTTTAAGGCAATCGGTTCCGGAATAACATGTTCGTTGAACATGATCTTGGTCTTATCCAAGTTCATCCGGAGACCGATGCGTGCAAAAGAATCGGCAAGGGTGGTCAGAATGTATTGCAGGTCCTGCACGGTTTCAGCCATGATGACGATGACGTCTGCAAATCCCAAGTGTGAGAGGTAATTGCCATTGACATTTATGCGCCGTCCTTTCCATTGGGGGAATATAACGTCCCCTTGTCTCACTCCTCGATGTAAATGGATATGTTCAGTCTGCTGATTTTGTACTTGGACGGTCATAGTCGCGGCGTCATATAGACCTCTCAACACTTGGACGTATCGCCAATCAACTTGGCACCGTTGCAAAGACTCCAGTACAGACCAGGTTTCAAAGGCTTTCTCATAGTCCACAAACGCTAAGCACAGGGGCTGGTTGTACTCCTCAGTCTTCTGTATAACCTGCCGCACTGTGTGGATCTGGTCTATGGTGCCGTATCTTCCTCGAAACCCAGCCCGCTC
The DNA here is from genome assembly GCA_954871355.1 of Cabera pusaria. NCBI lineage: Eukaryota > Metazoa > Arthropoda > Insecta > Lepidoptera > Geometridae > Cabera > Cabera pusaria. The sequence continues at coordinate 18,253,783 of OX940902.1, forward strand.
GAGGGGTTGAAATTCGTCGAAACTACGCGCGAGACGATTTGTGATGACTCTAGACAACAACTTATAGACATGGCTTAAGAGCGAGATAGGTCAATAGTTCTTCAAAAGGTTACGTACACAGCCTAAAAAATGTAATTTTATTTAATATATATGTTAAGGCTAGCGTTTACCCACTATCTCACGAATTAATTACCTTTAAAATTACGTAGCAAAATAAAGTAAACCTCGCAAATTAATAGTATTTCTATATTGCAGTAATAAAAACATTAGAAGAAGATTTAAAAACACAGAAAGTAAATACCAACAAACTTGTGTCTGACTTTGAATCCGAGCGTCAAGTACTCCAAAATATGGTAACAGTGACTGAATCGGTAATGGAAGATTTAAAGATCAGCTCTAGTAATATAATAGCTGAGCATGTAGCGGCTAAAGAAAGACTAAACACAGATATTATTGAACTTAATAATGTAATCGAAGACTTACGAAAGAAACATCAAGCTGAAGAAGCGACCAATGAAGCTTTGCTTTCTTTGTTAAGACTTGAGAGGCAAACCAAAAAGGATGTGGAATTGGAATCGGAATATGTGAGAGATTATTTAGACGAAGTCATTGGTAATCTTAGCAAGGAGAGAAATACTAATATATCTGTGATAAGTGCTCTTGAATTCCAGGAGAAAGCACTGTTTGGAGATTATGAAAAAATGAAAACTGGTAAGGTCTATGCATATAAAGTCGATATTATTATTGTGGTGTTCTGTATATTATATTTTTCTAACTGTCATTACGTAGGTTCATTTTAATAGTTAGGTTTTTTTATTTTAGATCATGAAGCTATGAAAAAGGCTAACCATGGATTTAAAGTAGCGGTGACGTATCTCGAGAATGAGTTAAAATCGAAAGACGACATTGTAGAAAAGGTTAAACAAGAAAAGTCTCTAATGGGAAATGAATTAAAAACTCAAACTGATAAGTTGACCCAAATATTAGAAGAAAAGGCTCTGGTAGAAAAACTATTGCAAGAAAAAATACAAGATATTACTGTTATGCAGCTAGAGTTAAAATCATTGAACAAGAGAATAAACTTTTTGTGCAATGAAAAATCAGTTTTAGATATTGAAAAGAAAGAGAATCAAGCTAAACTTGAAGAGTTTAGAACGAAAATAGATACTGAGCTTAATGAGTTTGCTAAATTAAAGGATGAAAATCAACAACTACAGAGCACGATCGAAGAAAACAAATCAGGTAATATAAAAAATTACTTAGTATAACAATTTCAATGTACGAGGGTCATTCAATAAATACTTAGCCTACAAAAAGTAAACGAAAATTTTGGAAAAGTGGCAATTTATTTTTCAACATAGTCTTCTTTTAGTTCGATACATAAGTGTATCGAACTAAAAGGAGACTATGTTGAAGCCAGCCCAGGGATGCTCCAACTTTTTTAACCCGTCCGAAAAATAGTTTTTGTCAGACTCTGCAAAATAGGCCTCCGTGGCGGCGATGACCTCCTCATTTGATCCATATCTATTCCCGGCGAGAGATTTTTTCAAATTAGGAAACAGAAAGAAGTCACAAGGGGCCAAATCTGGAGAATACGGTGGATGGGGCAGCAATTCGTAGCGTAATTCGACCAATTTGGCCATGGCAACGGCAGACGTGTGAACCAGTGCGTTGTCGTGGTGAAACAGCACTTTTTTCTTAGCCAGATGGGGTCGTTTTTTCTTTAATTCGGCGTCGAATCGGCCCAATAAATCGGCATAGTAAAGCCCTGTAATTGTTTTACCCTTCTCGAGGTAATCGAAGTAGATCACACTTGTCATCAGTCAATCAAGTCAAACAAAGTCAAAATGTCACAGTCAATCACTTGATGCAAATAGAAGGGTACGAATTAGCAACATATTACTCTCGATCCACTCACAGAAGAGGTGGAGTCTCTATATATGTAAAAAAGTCCTTAGATTATACTACATTGGATTGGGTCCAGGGTATCTCCATAGAAAGACATATTGAGTGTTGTGCAATATCAGTTACTGCGCTAAACCTCATAATTATATGTATATACAGGCCGCCAAACAGTGATTTTAACGTATTCTTCGGCAAACTTGACTCCGTTTTATGTAAAATCACTCGAAAAATTCGTAATATGACTAAAAGGATTGTGATTGCCGGGGACTTTAATATAAATATTCTCGAAACAAACAAGTATTCATCAATGTTCCTAACCATGTTAAGTAGTTATAACATGCATTGCACAATACTTGAACCTACCCGTGTATCATGCAATACCCAGACATGTATCGACAATATTATAATTAACTTTAGAAAGGCAGAATCTGCAGTCATACACACGGGTCTATCTGACCACTCCGGGCAGCTAAAAAAATACCATGCAGTATCGGATACACCCTAAACTACTGGTTTGAATTTAAAAGAAAAATTGATGATAACATGGATATATTCATGAAATATATTTCCCAAATAAGCTTTTCTGACGTATATTGCCATGAAGACATGAATCAGGCTTACAATGTATTTTTGAATATATTTACTATGGTATATAATCTGTGTTTTCCAGTAATCAGGGTAAAAGTTACCCATAAAACGAAACCTAATTGGAAAACTAAAGGTATTGCAAAATCTAGCAAAAACAAACGAATGTTGTACAAAAAAATACTTAAACACAGATCAATCGAAAAAATCAATTATTATAAAAACTACAAAAAGACATTAAAGTCATACATAAAATGTTCTAAAAAAACTTGCTAATATGAAATATATACTTCGCAGCACTAATAAATCGAAAGCAACAGGGGTTTAATTAAAATGCATACCCAGCCTTCGAATGAATTAAAGCAAACAATAAAGCAGTTGAAAAATGGACCATCACTCGTGACTAATCAAATTGACATTGCCAATCTTATAAATAATCACTTTGTTAATACTGATAATAATACTTTTTCAAATAATGCCAATAAATATAATGCTGTATTCAACTCAAATTGTAATAGTATGTATATGAAACCTACCAATGCGTCTGAAATAACTTCCATAATAAATAAACTAAAAAATAAAAAAAGCAGTGATTTCGATGATGTAATTATACAAGTTGTAAAATCTTGTATTCGTTACATAGCTGAACCTCTGGCATACTTAGTAAACATAATGCTTGAAACTGGTGAATTTCCAGACAAACTCAAAATAAGTAATGTTAAACCGCTATACAAAAAAGGTGCAAAAGACGATCCGAATAACTATAGACCTATAGCTTTGCTTCCGGCATTCTCTAAAGTCTTTGAGAAAGTCTTGTACAATAGGCTATTAAATTATCTGACTACTCATAGTACATTAAACAGCTTTCAATTTGGATTTCAAAAAGGAAAATCAACATCACTAGCTGCATATAATATATTGAGTAAAATCTGGGAAAATATGAACCTAAAAAAAGAATGTACGGCAGTGTTCCTTGATATGTCTAAGGTTTTCGATAGCGTTGTTCCAACTATTCTTCTGCAACAACTAGAAAGAATCGGCATAAGAGGAACTGTACTAAAACTCTTTGATTCATATTTTAGCAATAGATTACAAGCCACAAAACTAAAAAGCTTTAACACAGTCAGACAAAAACAGTTGAAAACGTTACGTCTAATTACATAAAAACCTCTCTGGGTACACCCAGAGACGGTCCAAGAATACTGCCCTGTGGTACACCACAGGGCAGTATTCTTGGACCGTTATTATTCTTGATCTATATTAATGAGATGCCCACATTGATAGACCACTTATGCGTTTTATTTGCAGACGATGCAACCATATTGTTTATCAATGACGGATTAACAAAAATGGAGTACTCTGACCAGATCAACAATACTCTAAATTTTATGACAACCTGGCTTGCGTCTCTAAACCTAAAAATTAACCTTAATAAAACAAAGTTCGTCCAATTCAGAAATTATAAGACAGCACCGCCTGAACTCAACATTTCTTCAATCAGCAATGTACCAACTACAGAATTCCTAGGCCTTATCATAGATAAACACTTAAATTGGAAGGCCCACATCGAGCGAATAAATAACAAAATAGGAAGTTACTGTTATGCCCTGGCAGTCCTAGTGGACACATGTTGTATAGATGTAGCCCGTAATTCTTATTATGGAAATATTTATCCACTGCTTACATACGGCATCATATTCTGGGGTAACTCTGTTGAAGTTAATAGTACTTTTATTCTACAGAAACGATGCCTCAGGATCATATACAGCATGAGAAGTGACGAATCTCTTAGGGAAGTATTCACAAATAAGAAGTATTTGACTCTCACGGCCATTTATATACTCGAACTCTGCCTCTTTGTAAAAAATAATTTGAACCTTTTTAAAACAAAATATGATATGCGTGTCCGGAAAGCCTATATGAGGCAGTACAATGACCTGTATTTACCTGCTGTAAATTCAATGATATTTGGAAAAAGTGCCTTTATTAATGGAATTAAGGTATTCAACCACCTACCAAAAGTAATTAAAGAACTCCCGGTGAATAGATTCAAACAAAGTTTAAAAAAATGGTTAACTGTTAATGTATTTTATAATTTGAATGAATATTTTAGTACTAAATTTTGACACAATAATCTGACATTCATTGAATTCATTGACATCGAATATTAACTACTATGACTATGTAAGAAACTCCTATTTAATTTATGTGATGATTTTTATTTTATTTTTTATAATTTAAACAAACAATGTATATGAGTTTCGTATTGTAATGGAGTTGAATAATGTGGAAAAATAATGATATTTATCAATTGTGTTTATAAATATTGAATGCCCGTTGAGGGTGAACTAATTTGACTTTGATGCAAGAAGACCTAGCATGTTAAAATGTATTAGTTATTTCAATAAATTATTCTGATTCTGATTCTGATTCACACCTTGTGAATCCCAGAAAACGGTGGCCATAACTTTTCCGGCCGATTTTACAGTTTTCGCCTTCTTTGGAGCACGTTCCCCAGTCTGGATCCATTGTTTTGATTGCTCCTTGGTCTCTGGTGTGTACCAGTGGATCCAGGTTTCATCGACGGTCACAAAACGACGCAAAAACTCCGCTGGATTCCGCTTAAACAGCGCCAAACACGTCTGCGATGTGGTCTCACGGTTGCACTTGTTTTCCGGTGTGAGTAAACGCGGCACCCATCGCGCCGACAGTTTTCTCATGCCGAGTTCCTCGTGAAGAATATGATGCACTGTTCCTTCTGAAATGCCTACAGACTCAGCTAGCTCCCGAACCTTCAATCGGCGATCTGCCAATACGAGATCATGGATTTTTTAATTTTTTCCTCCGTAGCAGCTGTTTTCGGTGCACCTGGACGTGGTTCATCAAAAACCGACGTACGGCCACGTGCAAACTCGTTGAACCAATTCTTGACGGTGGCCATCGATGGAGAAGAATCACCGTACACAGCATCCAAGCGCTCTTTGATTTCGATGCGCGTTTTCCCTTCCAAAAATAGGAATCGAATCACCGAACGATATTGCTCTTTTTCCATTTTTGTAAAACCGATCGATACGTTCGCTTCCATAAGTTGTCAAAATAAAACAAATGAAGGGATTGGAATGAAAATTTGAAAAAAGAATTAAAAAAGAATGTGCTACACTGTGGTAAAACTCTTTTGAAACTACAGCGCCCTCTGGCGATGAGGCTAGGTACTTATTGAATGCACCTCGTATATTATATTCACTTTTAAATTATACAAATTATATATCATTATCATTTTTCCCAAAAATCCGTATACATTTATGGACACAGTACTAGAAATACTAACTCATAATGTTAACTTCATTCATGAACGGTTCCGCCCGTACCAACAGCACGATGCGCGGCATGCGGCATTTCATAGTCGTACTTACTCGCTCACACACACCAAAACTATCATTGAGCGTCGGTATTTTGCAGACGCTGAGCAGGCGGCACTTAGTGATCAATTATTATCCTTGTATTGGGATAGTCACTATGTTTTTTTTTAGTTCTACCCACTGAGATGTGTTCAGTAACAGGAATCGATAACATCATTTTTTTTTTTTGGTAATTACAACTTACATACACACATAAAATTACGCCATTTTCCCGTCGAGGTAGGCAGATATTACTTCTTTCCACATGTTACAATCCTGACATACTTCTTTCACTTCTTCCACTTTAATGAGCGCCTTCATACATTTAATGGTGTATATTTATAATAATTTATTTTATTAATTCTACTAGTATATATGTAAACTTCAACCAAACTAAATATAAATTATGAATTTACGACCAAAAATAATAATGAATTACATTACATATTATTTAAATGTTGAATTAAGATTGTTTATTGATCCTTACTATTTGTTACAGTTATTGAAAACTTAGAACAACTTATAAAACACGAGTTGGAAGAAAACCATAAAATTCGCGAAGACAAAGAACAAGAAAAACTAACGTTAACAAACAAATGCACAATGCTTCAAGAAAATTATGAAAAAATTGAAAATGAACTGAAAGATCGTCAAATTATAATTGATACCCTAAAACAAGAAATCGAAACATTCAAAGGTGCAGTTGAAACTTGTGAGCTAGACTGCAAAGCTAAGGATGGGATTATTTCTAAAATGAACAAAGAAAAAGACGCTGTTATAAGCACAATCAGCAAGGAACTAGTTGAAGAAAAAGCTGCCAGAGAGAATATTGAAAAAGAGTTGCAGATGCAAAAATCTATTGTGAACGAGCTTAGAAATAATTTGGAAATCTCTGCTTTGAAGAAAGAAAACGAACACTTGATTAGAGCGATTGGACAACAAGAAACTTGTAAGTAGTAAATAGTGTTATCACAATTGAAACACATTTTGTTGACCGCATCAATGTTTTTAAGTGACTAGACTTCAATTCAATATCAAGCTAATGTAATTTCTATAATATCAATAAATCCCAACAGCAAATAAAAATAAAAACATAACTAAGTAATATCATACATTCATTTACACTGGTGTTCCACAGGGGCACACTTTAGGTCTACTAAATTTGTTAATATAGTTTAACAAAATTTAATTTATGTTTCAGTCACTGCGCTCAGCCAAGAAAAAGGTGTAGAGAAATATCAAGTCAACCGGGACCATCACCAGGTAGATAATTCATCTGATTCCCAATCATCCGTTGAAAGCTTAAAGACCATTGCAGACTTAGAAAAAATCGTTAACGACAAAAACCGCACAATAACCAATTTGCAGACCGATATCACATATTTGAAGACGCTTCTGGCCGAATCTGAGACCAAACTTCTCGACGTTAACAAAGAATTACAAGTTACAAAAGAGAACTGTCAACAACTTTCCGCGCAGCTCAAAAAGATAGTCTTCCAGAAGAACGAGGATATCGCCGAATTGAAAAAGCAAGTTACGAAGATGAGTGTTACAGAAAATCGCGCCACTCAAATCATCAAAGTATCAGCGAAATACCAAGCTATGATTCTGAAAAGGATCGCCGAAATAAAGTCGAACACAGTTCTAAAAGAATTGACCAACTTCGGGAACTCCAGCAATGAGAACGAGTTGAGACGTAGCTTAAACGCAGGAACTATAACAATGGAAGACTTGGAAAACTTCCTAGAAACTACGGATAGACATTTGAAACGATGTTCCGAGAAACAGATCATTTTGACTAAAGAAAGAGACAGACTCACAGAAGTGAACAGGATAAACGAATCAGAAATAATAAATCTCAAAAAGTTTTTGACCGAGCTCTCCGTTAGCTTCCAGACTTTCAACTCAGTCAAAGAATTATATGGAAATAAATTGAGCAGAATCATTTCCGTGCAAAGGACTGTTAGAAGGGAAATTCTGAGTTTGGACGGTCGAATAACTGACGCAGTGATGTGTAAATTAGAGCGGGGTTATGGTGCTGCCATGCAAGATTTATCCGAGTGTGTTATGAACTTGGAACGTTGGGTCGAACGTTGCATCAGTCGAACGGTATCTGTTGAAAAGATAAAGCAAGCGTTCACGAGCGATAGTGAGCGTTCCTCCCTCGCTTCCCCCAGTTTCCAAAACACAGGCTTAGAAATACAGCTGCAGGAACTCGACAAGTCCTTCCAGAAGCTTCTCGAAGAAGTGGCGCGAGCTGTCAAAGGAGAGGGCGCGAAAGAATCTCAAGCTTCGACCGTCATGGAAGTCCGAGCGGAATACGAAGACAAACTCAACAGAATGAAGGCGAAAATGGTCAGTATATTGCCTGTACTGTTAATTATATTGCTCTATCAAGTAGTGTGGTGGTTTTACCTTCAAATGGACCATTGATATTTTGAATCAAAGTCAATCATATTTATTTTAAACTATTTGACTATTTATTTGTGAATAAATTGTGTTACGATTATCGCTTTGTTTTATTTTTCATATTTTCAGTTGTGGTTTGTTTTTGTATTATGCTTTTTTGAGGCTCAACTAAGGTAATTTTTGGTTTTATTTCTGCATGAGCATGTGCTTGAAAAATGCATGGTGTTGGAAAATAAATAAACTTGCAACTCAAACTCGCGATTGAAAAAATATCTCAAAAATATTATAAATAAAACTTAATTTGCTATAGGTGTCGCCAATATTCTTTGATAGCCTGTAACCCTTAGTACGAGTTTTCTTACCAAACTCCATATCGTATATCGAACAAATTTTGTATGAAAAATAGTACAGCGCCCTGGTACATTGGTTACTACACTTCACTACATTTAGACCAATCAGGCAGCCAGAATATGTCGAAAACTATTTGAGATCTGTCAAAAGCGTTTACGATAAAAACTCGTACTAGGGGTCCTGAGGACGGAACATATGTATAGCAAATATTAGCATTTCAATCTCTGTCCTAGCAGGCTAGCACTCATCTCAGAAGGGACATACCTACGCTTTATTTTTACCCTTCATTCTTCAAACCAGTGTGAAAAATTACAGAAGGACCTATTCAACGAACAAATGGCTGTGCTAAAGAACAAGCAACGCGAAGAGTTAGCTTTATTGGAGCGGGAGCTAAAAAAGTCTAGAGACCATATGGCAGAGTCGAAGCGAGCATATGAGAGTCACATCAAGGATTTGACGAAGGAACTGTGGAATGTTGGAGAGAAATATCTGGTGAAGAACGATGAGGCTGAGTGGCTGAGGAAGAAACAAATGTCCGGGTCGCTTATGTCGCTGCAACATGTGCATTCTGTAAGATCATTTGTTTTATTCAAATTAAGCTAATTGGGCAAGAAAATGTATTCAATAATCACGAACAATCTGTATTCTCGATCCATGGCAATAAATTCATTTCATTTAATTATTTATTCAGCAGACTTGCAAAAAGTAGGATGTAGTCACTTTGTATATTTTTTTCTGTGTGTATGCTAGATTCATCTAGATTATTTTTTCACGAGTATGTATTTCATAAAGCTTTGATGAGTATCTTCAGAGATATGGAGATAAACTAAACAGCACAAACTTGCTACTGATAAGTCGAACGAAGTCAAAGTTTTTTTTGGCGACCTGCGGGTTAGAAATTAGATATCTTATCCTTAACGCATAGGGGCCGTTCAATTAGTGTCTGAGCCGGAGCCCATAAAGTGGATAAAACTATCCACTTTTTCGGCTCCGTACCCAAAAAGTACCAACGGAAAGCGATCTTTTCTCAATCTTGTGAACCGTAATAGTTCAAAAGTTCGACTCGCACTTGACCAGTTCATTTTTTTGATAGTAAAATTATGAAAATATTGCTTAACGTAATAAACACTATTATTTTATGTTATTAATACTCCAGTCGGGTCTGGTCCCACCACACGAGGTACCTTCTCGTCCGTCGGACGCGGCTTCTCTCCGATCACTGCCCATATCTGACAACCAACATAAGAAGAAGAACGGTAAGTTTATTGAAATGAAACTTAACTTTCAGATGTACCCTCAATTGAGTACATAACAGGCGCACTGGGGTTAACTTTAAGGGAAGCGACGTAGCGTCACGGTCCGAATGAACGGAATTGATGTACGCGTAAATCTAAATTGTCAAATATTTGAATGTTAATGTGAAGGAAGTTTCACTATTAACGCGTAGCTTTCTACGCACTTCCTTTTTATTTTGAACAGACAACAACTTCATCATGATGATCATAATGATTATGATGATGTGATCATCTGACACTGATACCGTCTGATTATGACATAATCATACGGTGTCAGTCCATGCCCAGCATTTGCCAAATCAAAATACGGGCTCAGCCAAGAGAACTAAAACTATATATCAACTTATAGTAATAATATAAACCGTGATGTCAATAGGCGCATAAATGCGGGATGGATGAAATGGCGACAGGTTACAGGAACAACTTGCGACCCGGTAATTAGACCTGTCGTTATGTATGGTTCTGAGTGTTGGCCTATCAAGTTGAATGAAAAGAGATTGCATGTAGCGGAGATGTGAATGGTATGCATGTGTAGAGTAACAAGAACGGATAAAATTTGGAATGTATAGTTAGCATAGCGTTGGAAACAATGAGCTGAAGATCGAGTTCAGTGGCGTGCCATAGGAAAGGCCTATGTTCAACAGTGGACGAATACTGGTTGTTAATTATGATGATGAGTAAGTGGCACTAGTGGCAGATAAGTTAAGCAATAGGCTTGCCGGATATAGGCATATTATGAGGAGAAGTGTAAAGACCACGGGACAAGAATAGCAATGGACATGAAAGTTGATGGTTATAGAGGAAGAGGAAGAACGTGTGGATGGAATGTGTGGTGGAAGATATGGATATACATACATACATATATACATACAATCACGCCTTTTCCCCGTTGGGGTAGGCAGAGACTACTTCTTTCCACATGCTACGATCCTGACATACCTCTTTCGCTTCTTCCACTTTCATGAGCGCCTTCATACATGCTCGCCGGTTATAAGTACTTTTGACTTGGCCTTTCTTTAAAACGTCTCCGATCTGGTCGTGATACGTTCGCCTAGGTCGGCCTCTACCGGCTGCCCAATCACACTCGTCTCATAAATCTGTTTCGTCAGTCTTTCTTCATCCATCCTCTCTAGATTTCCAAACCATCTAAGCATCCCTTTCTCAATGGATATACTAGGAGGGGATATAGAAATAACTACAGATAGATGACGAGATGATGTTTCATCAACCCCTCTTGTGAGATATGGGCAGGAAGATGATGATTGGAGCTTGTCCAATTCAAAATCATTTTCGTATTCCCTATTTTAATTGAACAAGTCGCTCGACGCAAGTCTATGAATGCCTATTTTAAGCATTAATTATGTGATGCAATTACATTTTTTTATATAATTACTAGCTGATACCCGCGGCTTCGTTCACGTACACCAAGAATTTAGTAGCCTATGTTGATCCTCACGCTATAAAGTATCTCCTTGTTTAATTTCAGTAAGATCGGATTGTCCGTTTAGGCGAGATTAGGTAACAGACAGAGGGACAGAGTTACAAACGTTTATAACATTAATCTGGATGGTTTCCCAGATCGTGGCATGCACATGTCTGACGAAGAAGGCGAAGTATTCGACAACCGTTGGTTAAAGGAGCTAGAGTCGACACCTCGCGCCTCGCGCGGTAACCAGGGCCAGAGACTGTCTGAACTCAAGTGGAGGAACTCCTTGTGTCCGCCGCATCTCAGGAGCTGCTACCCGACCGAGACCCAGTTCACTGCCGTGGTGGATGAGGAGGATATTAAAGTAGGTTTCATAGTTCATACGAAACAAACATGCTATATTTTGCAGATTATACGAGGGTCACTCAACAAGTACGTAGCCTCATCGTCTGATGGCACTGCTATTACAAAAAAATTTTACCATAGTACAGTGCAAAGTTTTTGAAGCCTACTGCCAAAGTTTTAAACAATGACCTCTATTAGTTTTGTTTTAATAGCCTTTGAAAGCGAACGTGTCGGTCAGTTTAACAAAAATGGAAAAAGAGCAGTATCGTTCGGTGATTCGATTTTTATTTTTGGAAGGGAAACGCGCAGTGAAATTAAAAATCGCTGGGATGCTGTGTACGGTGACTCTTCTCCTTCGATGGCAACCGTCAAGAATTGGTTTAACGAGTTTGTTCGTGGCCGCAAGTCGGTTTTTGATGAGCCATGCTCAGGTGCCCCGAAAACGGCTACTACGGAGAAAAACATTAAAAAAATCCACGATCTCGTGTTGGCAGACCGCCGATTGAAGGTTCGCGAGATAGCTGACACTGTGGGCATTGCAGAAGGAACGGTGCATCATTTTCTCCACGAAGAACTGGGCATGAGAAAGCTGTCAGCGCGATGGTTGCCGCGTTTGCTCACACTGGACAACAACCACGACAACGCGCCGGCTCACACCTCTGCCGTCGCCATGGCCAAATTATTCGAATTGCCCTACGAATTGCTGCCCCATCCACCTTACTCTTCAGATTTGGCCCCCTGTGACTTCTTTTTGTTTCCAAACCTGAAAAGTCACTCGCCGAGAAAAGATTTGGGTCGAATGAGGAGGTCATCGCCGCCACGGAGGCCTATTTTACAGACTTCAGGAAAACGTATTTTTTAAACGGGTTAAAAAAATTGGAGCATCGCTGGGCCAAGTATAGTTAAGTGAGTTAAAAGGAGATTATGTAGAAAAATAAATCGGCACTTTTCGAAAATTTTCGTTTTTCTTTTGTAGGCTAAGTATTTATTGAACGACCCTCGTATATATCCCTTATAGACAAGAATTACGAAATAAGCAACAAGAAACTAATCAAAACAAAACAATTTTCGCAATTTTACAGTTTCTGGCTGAAAACAAAAATCGTGAGATCTGCCGGGCTCGATCCTCTTACTATACGCTCACATAGTTATTTGACGCCCCGTTTCCACCAACACAGAATAGTTATGTACCATCAAAGATTGCGTCGCGCTGCATGATTTGAGAACGTTACGATATTCTGTTGTGAACATACTTACACAGATACCAACCAGCTATTAGGCGCAGTCTCCACGAGTGAAAGTATCGCGGCGATCGTTTTATTTAAAACGCTAATGTAACGATGATGTTATCGTGTGGAGATTGATCCATAATGCTTCTTTTGAATTTGATGGCACAGCGTGAATACCGCAGTGGTACACTCCGCTCATGCAGATAGCGAGCTCTTTTAGGGCTCTTTTAGCTGATTTTATAAGTGTGTCAAATTAATTATTAATAGAAGTAATTCATCACACTCGCACGGGTAGAGCATATATTCTCAATCTTTTTGCATCAGCTTGTTGCTTCTAGTATGACTTAACATCTTCAACAACCATCGTCATATTTCAACCAAAACATTAACAAATTATATAACTAAACCTTCCTCATGAATCACTGTCTATTGGTGAAAACAAAATCCGTTTAGTAGTTTTTGAGTTTATCGCGAACAGACAGACAGACAGACGTGACGGGGGAATCATCATCATCAGCAGGTGTCACTCCACTGCTGGACGTAGGCCACTCCCAAGATGCGCCACTGAGCCCGATCTTCGGCTCTTCTTTTCCAGTCACTGCCCACCGCTTTGCGTATGTCGTCGCTTCATCTGGTCACAGGACATCCTACGCTACGTTTGCCGATTCGCGGTCTTCACTCTAGGACAAGTCTACCCCAACGGTTATCAGTCCTGCGGCAGATATGACCAGCCCACTGCCACTTCAGTTTTTAAACTAAACCGTTTAATAATATGTAGTGATTCAAAGAATCAAAGAATCAAAGCATTTATTCAGTATGTAGGCAGTATAAATATACGCACATATACACGTCAAAATCATAAATCATAAAATAAATCATAACCAATTATCAAGTAAACATAGCAAAAGCAGAATTTAACGCTTTGAATTAGAAAAAAAAAGTAATGAACCATTCAGCTGTCATCCAATCGTTTACGTCAGAATATTTAAAAAAAATTAAAGTAGGTTAAAACCAACCATACATGTAAGTGTGTGTTTCAGTACTTCAGACAATTTTTATATAAAAAAAATAAAAAAGTGAAATAGTGAAACACAACATAGAGAAACGCATACCGATCACAGTACATATCATGATCCAAATGGAACTGATAGTCCGTCTGTCAGCTGCATAATATTGTTTAAATAAAAATAAAAATGGCAAGCCTAGAAAGAAAATCTGCGGACAAAAGGGGAAAACTGAATGGCTGTTGAATCTACCGGTGTTTCGGAAATACTCCCATCAGAGAAGAAACACCAAGAAACTCTATGGGGCTTGTCTTGTCATTTTATCTTTTTTTTTTTTAAATTAATTGTACATGTCAGCTTTAAAATTTTAACAATATATTATTAATTATAATACAATTTATATTTGTTCTTGGAACTTGGGGCATTCAGGCCATGCATTTTTGTCATCCATATAGTCACCTATTGTATAGTATGATTTTTTCATCAAATTGGATTTTACATAGATTTTAAATTTGCTCATAGGCAATTGATCAATATCTTTAGGTAGCTTATTGTAAAAGCGTACACAGTTCCCCATGAATGAACCACTAACTTTCTGCAGTCTGAAATTAGGTATAATTAATCTATTTTTATGTCTTGTATTAAAATTATGTACATCAGACCTTTTCTTATAATCATTTATATTCTTGCGTATGAACAAAATATTTTCATAAATGTATTGACATGCCACTGTTAGAATTTTAATTTCCTTAAATTTTTCACGAAGTGAATCTCGCGACCTCATACTATATATAGAGCGAATAGCTCGTTTCTGCAAAACAAATATTGATTGGATTTCAGCGGCTTTCCCCCACAATAAAATGCCATAAGACATTATACTGTGGAAGTAGCTGAAATAGACCAATCTTGCAGTGGCTTCGTCCGTTAAAAATCTAATTTTACGTACTGCGTATGCAGCGGAGCTTAACCTACCTGCTAGAACCGATATTTGAGAACCCCATTGAAGCTTTGAATCCAGGGTGATGCCCAAGAATGTTGTGGATTCAACAAGTTCTAATGGTTCATCATTTATTAATATACTTCTATTTAGGATACCCTTTTTTACATTTGGTAGAGAGAAATTAATACATTTAGTTTTTTTTGCGTTTAACAATAAGTTATTGGTTGTAAACCAATTCAGAACCTGTGTTATTGATTTGTTTACATCGTCAAAGTTAGGTGTAGTCCTATCTATTTTGAATATCAAGGAAGTATCATCTGCGAACAAAACAATATCACATAGGTTCTGTACGAATGACGGTAAATCATTGATATAAACTAGAAATAAAAAAGGTCCTAGGATCGATCCCTGCGGGACTCCCATTTTTATGAGGGATCCAGATGACCTGACGCCATTGACTTCAACCATCTGTGTTCTGTTACAGAGGTATGATGATACCAGATCAAGTGCCTTACCTTCAACACCGTAGTATTTTAATTTGTAAATTAGTGTTTCATGACAGACACAATTGATTGTGTCTGTCATGAAACACAGCATAAGCATTTGAATGCTTTTGATAGGTCACAGAACACGCCAATAGCATCTTGTGCTTTCTCCCATGCATCAAATATATGTTTAAGAAGACCTATTCCTGCATCAGTAGTAGAACGCCCTTTAGTAAATCCAAATTGTTTGCTATTTAAAAGATCATTCATGTTAAAATGTGTTAAAAGCTGGTCTAATATTACTTTTTCAAAAATTTTACTCAATGCCGGTAGTATAGAGATTGGTCTATAGTTAGATGGATCATTTTTGTTTACTGATTTGAATAAAGGAATCAATTTACTTTTTTTCATCAAATCCGGGAAGACACCTTGATCAACGCATCTGTTAAAAATAAAAGCTAAGTATGGGCTAATAACAGTAATAATGTAACTGAGAACTGTGGTTGACATTCCCCACAGGTCCTCGGTTTTCTTTTGTTTGAGCATTTTAAATGTTTTCACAATTGAGTCTGCAGTTACGTGTTTGAACTGGAACAAGGTATCACATTTATTTACACACTTTGATAATATAGAATAAGCATCAGCGGGACTAGAATTTATGGACTGAGTGGTAGTAATGGGTACTTGAGAGAAGAACTCATCAAATGTATTGGCAACCTCATTACTATCCATGATTAATTTATTGTTAATTTTTAAGATGATCTTACTGTCTCTTTGTTTTATTTTTCCAGTTTCAGTATTGATGATTTTCCATGTTGTTTTTATTTTATCATCAGCATGCTTAATTTTTCTACTAAAATGCAAAGATTTTGCTGTCTGACAAACCACTTTAAAAGTTTTGGAATATAGTTTTAAGTGATTTATGAATTTAGTATTGTGTAAATTAATTTGTTTTTGTGAGTATAAGTTGTACAAATTATTTCTACTTTTGTAAATACCCATTCCCAGCTCTTGTAATAGTTTTAAATTTAAAAATATTATTGAACTCTGCACTCAATATTTGAGATAAAGTGCTGCATAGGTCATCGGGATCCTCAGAAAATATTAGGTTCATTAGTTGCTTGTCAATGATATCCACAAACTGTTCAACCCGATTGGTTGTAATGGGCCTGTATGTGTATTCTTGACCTTTGGTGGATGTTTTACATGAAAATGTGGCACTCTGTCCCAGATGGTCGGAGCCAAGTTTATCAAAGATTGCAATTTTCTCAGGTTCACAGTTGCAAAACACATTGTCCAAGCAGGTTGCTGATGAGCTAGTGATTCTAGTCGGCTGGTTAAAAAGATGCTTTAAATTGAAGCTAAGAAATAATTTTTTTAACTTATCACTGAGCGGTGACTGCTCAATTAAATTAACATTAAAGTCACCGCAAACTATCAAAGATTTCGGGGTGTTGAAGACTTTCATCATGACTTCTTCCATAATTGTCTCAAACATTTTATAATCAGCCGATGGAGGTCTGTATACACAGATGACTATATGTTGCCCCAGCTCTATACAAGATAATTCAATACATCGTTCAACAGACAAAGCTACAATGTCTTTACGCTCCTTAAAATGACAATTTTCAGATACATATATAAGTGTGCCACCGCGAATTGCCTTCTGTCTAATAAATGTGCTTGCAATTGTATAATTTCTGATTATTGGTAACAAAGTACCTTTCACAAACCAGTGTTCAGTAATTCACATTATATCAACTTTATAAAAGTCGAGAAATAATTCTAATTCTAAGTCTTTGCTGGAGAGGCCTTGTATATTTTGATGGAAAATGTTGATTAAGTCTGGCCTCCCCATTGTCCTAAGCGTTAGTTTAAACTAACTTTGTCAACTACACTACAATTACCCCGCATAGTAACACCACTACATTGGAGCTTGTCTGTGTGATCCGCTACAACATGTAAAACTGGATCATATATATTGAATGCTAATAACTTAGCAATGGTCGAGATGTCAGTCTTTTTGAGATACAAAGTATCCTTTGTCAATAAAAGCTTACTCATAAATGTATTACATTCGAAATACAAAAAGTCGCTCAGGCGACATGTCTGATTATATAATGTCAAATTTAATTTATGTATATGATGATTAATATTAATATAGTACTTAGATCTACAAGCAATGTATGATTTGTTCGTATTTCCAGGTGAGCACAAGCGCGGGCCGCACACAACGTAAAGAAGTGGGTATCACAGCGTACAAGAAGCCCGGCCCGCCCACGCCTAGCAAGCAAGCGGGACGACTATCTGCCACCGTATGTACTAAACTTTTACTAACAACTCCTCGGGCTAGTTTCATTGTCAACCCTGCAACCGAACTCGAACTCATATTATTTTGATATCTTTTGTTTTGTAGTAATGCTTAGGTTAAATATCCAACTTGAACCGTAGGATACAACCAAGTCAACCGTCATTAAAGTAATTTGATACAGATTGTAATGTTTTTCTTTTTTACACCAAACTTGTTAGCACTTGACCATTATTTCACCTGATGTTAAGTGATGATGAGATCGATGATGAAGCGTGCTTACCCAGAAGATACCTATTCACTCGCGATTTGAAGACCTCTCCATATTGTACTTAACCGGAAACAGACTCAGGCAGAACATTCCATACCTGGGCGGTTCGTATGATGAACGAAGAAGCAAATCGCTTCGTTCGGGTAGATGGTATATCCACCATAAATCGGTGGCCTTTTAGTGTCTCTGGATGTTCGATTATAAAATGGGGCTGGTGGAATCAAGTCATGCAGTACCATTGCACACTTGCCGAAATGTATCCGATAAAAAACCGATAAGCAAGCGACTTTGCGGCGATGCGCGAGACTCTGGAGTCTCTTGCTTACTAGATGTTGGGTAACACTAAACGTAGTAACTGTATAATCTATCACTAAGCTAAATTCGACAGCAGTAACATTCCAGTTTTATATAGTTAAATCTTACTAGGCCATATTGGGATCTTATCTGACAGATTTTGACAGCTTTTATATAGCGTCGTGTTTCAGATCTGTTACTTTATCATGAACCGGTGAAATTATTTTTAAATAAATTATTATACTACAACTTAATAGATCACATTTGACATCTGTCAGTCTCAGCTTCATAGTAAGGTGACTTGCTTAAAAACATCGATTCAATTGATGAATCGATACGCATCAACACAAACAAGAATGATGTTAGTTTGATGTTATTCGAAATAACCAATTTTCCGGCAGCTCTATATGAGAAATACAATTAGTATTGACATTATTCAGTGTTATTTACTTGTTTGTTTTGCGTTAATATGAAATTGATAAGACACGTTAATACAAATTGTACGAATCGGAAATTGTACATATTTAAACGATTTTATATGTATTTATGGATTAGCATGTAGCTCCATAGAAAATGGCCCTATAAAATAAAAAAACATACTCAAATTTACCTATGGATCTAACGTTTAGTAGTTTATCGTTAGTTTTTTAACCCAAATTATTATTGATTCTAGTTCCTATTAAATTATTTTTGTATATTTTAGTCAATGAACAATATTATGTGTTAATTACAATCACAGTATAGTTATTTTTATCGTTAAACCACAGATTATATAATAGTTACTTCGTAACAGATACTTCACTCCCCTACAAAAACACAATACCAACGTTTATTTCAGACAATACAAGCAAAGATGTGTCTAAGGCGCTCGACCTAGCGTTGTTATTACTTCGTTCAGCGCGCGATGTACGGCGCGCGCCTAATACAGAAAAGGGTTGACTCAATGAAATAAAAAAAAAGTTTACGATTTTTTTTTATTTACCTCACAAAATAACATCAAAATTCCTAACTAAGAGTCGAATTTGAAGTCGAGAAAGTGAATTTTACGCCGTTTTGTCATTTTAGTATCGGTAGCATAAAAAAATAAAACATATTATGCTTGTTTTTTGTCAAACCCGCAAAATGACTATGAAAAACTGAAATCGTATCTAATATAGGTAGAATACGAATGTGCAGTTATCCCATAATTTGAATAATAATATACGTTGCGCGCGCGTGAGCAGTGACAACTGACTGGCAGATAGTACCGGCGCAGGTGGCGAAAGTTTAGGTATAAATCGCAGTAGCTATGGGCGAGTGAGGGAGGCCTGCTAATACTATTCTATTCGATTCAACCTATCGACTGATCAATCTTTTGATTTTTTGGGTAGCATCCCTAGTGTTTATAAAGAAAAAGTGTTCACTGACGTAACCTTGTACTGACTTTTAGTTTTTTGAACAAAAATTGTTTATTATGTTTAAAATGAATTATTAGTCAAAGAAAATCGTAAAAACGCTTTCTTTTGTAATTATTAGAATAAATATGTATTTGTAACTGAAAAATGTTAAGTAATTATGCAGTTCTGACTTCGAAATAATTAATAATGTTATGTGCCCCTCATTACAAGGTTACGTTGTTGAATTTTGATGAAGTGTCAAATGTGATCTATTAAATTGACTCTACTATAACAAATATTATGTTTCTTTGAAGTGTTTCACACTTTATATTTTTGTAAATTGTTAAACACAATTAAACACACGATTGTGTTTAACAATCTACTATAACAATTTATATTTTAAAAGTAACCAATGCACCAACACTTCTTCCAATCTGTCTACTCTAATGCAAATAAATGAATATTTATATAGCTCTAGTAATTAGTAATTAATTGATGTTAAAATTCATTCTATATAAAACTGCTACAAAACTATACTTCATCATTATTTTCATTATGTTTATTTTCTCTCACTCTTAGTACTCTCACATTTGTATTGTTTAACATCCTGATATGTTTACATTATGTACCTATAAGTGAAAACTAATTAGGGCTATTTGAACTATACATTTGTTTAATAAAACTACAGGCTACATTTAAAGATGTTTATAGCACAGTGTGACCTAAACCCGCACTTTACGCACGCTTTTCCGTGACTTAAATAGTCGATTATTGCATGACGTTTAGCACTAATCTTCTACACTTCACGCCGTGCAATAAATAATCTTCTATTTGACGGAAAAGCGTAGCAAGCGTAAAGTGCGGGTTTATGTCACACTGACAGCTATAAAATAATATACGATACTCGTGACTTAAGTTGTCTATTATTGCACGGCGTGAAGTTGCAACGCGCCGTGCAATAATAGACTACTTAAGTCGCACAAATCGTAATACACTATTATTTTCCATTACGTTAATAATAAAAAATAATGAATGAATGGCCCTGAATGTATTGAACCAGGATTCCGAACTCCGTGAGTCGCTCCGAGTAGACGCAGACCCCCACCACACGGATCGTAAGATGAGCACGCCTGCGAGGTTCCGTGCGCTGCTTAGATTCAACAAGCACGACTCTACCGACGTAAGTTCTTCGAATATTTAACTTTAACGATTGCTTTATTAAAGCGTAACTTTTATTACATCGCCTCAAATTTTTCGACCATCTATCGCATGTCGCGTTGCAGCCGGTGCTTTTGGTGGATGTGATGTATGACATTTCAGTCTAGCAGTGATTGGCGGACGCTTCTGCAGCCATATTTGTATACATGCTAGTGTGTCATGTAACCTGCTGTCTCCTGGAGACCGCGGATCGGCAAACGTAGCGTAGGACATCCTGTGACCAGGTGGACGTACGCAAAGCGGTGGGCAGTGACTGGAAAAGAAAAGCCGAAGATCGGGCTCAGTGGTGCATCTTGGGGAGGCCTACGTCCAGCCGTGGACGGACACCGGCTGATATTGATGAACTGCTGTCATAGTAGCTAGCTACACATAAACAAATAGTTTCTTTTGCATCGTAGTTTCATAATACCACAGCACCCATTTTTTATTTCAGAATCATAAACACTATATGATATTGTTGTTGACATTGTCCACCTGATGTTACGTAAAGATGCGGTCTGAGATAAAATCTTAAATAATTAAAATATATAGGTACAGGTAGACTGGTAAAATAATGCGTGTTAAGTACTTGATTCTGATACCGAATATGTAAAACAAATAGGTAAACAAATAGGTACTTAAAATGAGAACAATTTTTTTTTGTTTTTTTTTAAGATTACTCGCAATGTGGTTGCATATTTACTAGTATTCTTGTTAGACCCTCCAACTAAGTTAAATATGCTAAGTTAATTATCCTATAAACATATTTATGTACGCACACCCGCGCATCCATATCAAAGTTGATTGTTTACAAACAGCGATTTGTCGAATTAGTGATCTTTAATACCATTTCCGCACACCCGTGACCATACGTGGGTGTTACGTTTACGAGGAGGTAAGCATTTACTTTTATCAAAGTCTGGATCACGATGTGCTATCGCTCGCGCGGTGACCATATTTTTTTATTAGAACTACACTTTTTGCCTTAAGAGGTTGCGAAATTTTTTGCCAATATCCACTAAAATTGCGCTTGCCCAATCCTTGTTACTCCCAATACTTGACTATGCCGACGTCTCATACCTCGACTTAACCGAAGAACAGCTGAATAAACTAGAACGATTACAGAATTTGGTATAAGATTTATTTATGGCCTCCGTAAGTTTGACCACATTTCAGAATTTCGTAGTAAGCTGACATGGTTACTGATTCGTTTGCGCCGGAATGCACACATCCTCTCCCTCCTTTATTCTATACTCTTTATCCCTTCTACTCCTTATTACCTGAAATAACGTTTTGAGTTCCTACATCAGTCACATTCTCTATCCCTACGATCTTCCGACACTCTTATCCTGAAAATTCCCTCCCATACTTCTGAGTACTACGGCAAGTCCTTTACCGTCCAAGCTGCACGACTATGGAATGCACTTCCCTTAGATATACGCCAAGCTAAATCCCTCGCTAGCTTTAAAAATATGGTTAAAAATAATTATCTATCACATTTGTAGCACTTTTCCGTTGACTTATGTATATGCATGTATGTATATATTTATATATTGTGTATGTGTGTATAATTGTATGTATGTGTATTTGTATGTATGGAATATGAATATTTGTGTACGTATAAGTATGTTTGTATTTTGTATTGGTATGTAGTAGTATGTAAATGTATCTATATATTATTATGATGATTACATGAGTTTTGATTATTTTATTTATTCATTTATTTTTTCATTCGGGGAAGACTAGAAGAAAGTAAAAGGTTCAAAGGGGCACAATAGGTCAAAAGATTGTTTTATATAGGTATAATAGGCAAGCATTTGACCATTATCTCACAATCTCGATTTGAACATGGGCCGGATTTTTTCAGGTCCTTTTTGAAGTATGTATATTGCTATTTACTACTATTACTAGATACATAACCACCATTATAACTTTCAGGGAACACCTCGTACACGGAGACTGAGCAATCTCTTCAGAAAGAAGTAATCCAGTATTTTATAATTTTTAAACAAAATTGTTGGTTTATAATTTAATAATAATTTATTACTCTAACAAATAACTTGTTTTATTTATTTGTTCCAACGAATGCTACTGACTGTATTCAACAGACACATATACAAAATGTTATATTTGTCGGGTTAATTAACTCATTATCAGATAAATATTTAATATATTTTATTTCCGTCTATTCTCAGTCGTCACCACCTTATTATTAAGCTGGGTATCCATTCGAGGCAGCCTCGGGCGAGCGGCTGCCTCGACCATAGGCAGATCTAGTGGAGACTGTGCCGCGAGTCGAGGCTTGCCGCGACTTGAACCAAACGAGGCGGCCGCGCAGCGAGCCAAATCGTGTCGGTAAATTGGCCATGCTCAAAGACGCCTCAGTATGTGTATGCGTATATGTAATGTATGTGTGCACGATATTATGTGTGCTCAAGTGGAGACTCATGTACTTTCCGCAGCCCGCGGCACGCCCAGGATGAGGCAGCTGAGGCAGCTCGCCACGAGGCTGCGCCCAGCTTTAGATTAGTGACAACCTGGACATTTTTTATCCCTAGCTCCTCAGACCAAATAAGAAGTCAAGACGGAGGTATACCGAACAACGCACTGAGGCAGGTTAAAAGTACGCCTCGCCGTGTACATACGCAGTTCAACGCACACACATAATATAACGAAACCCTACGCCTTACCTTGTCAGGCGCGAGGAGTGCCACGCTATAATAATTCGCAATTTTTAAAGAAAAAATGCCGAATTGTGTTGTGAAAGGGTGTCAACACCAATTTACGAGAAATAAAAAGCAGGATGGAATCACATTTTCATCACATCATCATTAGTGATGATAAAACTTAGGTTTTAACTCCGCGGCAACACTCAGTAAGTGCACACATGTTTATGAAACCGGCCTCAGTGCGTTGTTCAGCGGTGGGGGTCTTGACTTCTTATTTGGGCTGAGCCTAGCCCTCCCAAACTTTGTTAGTGACGAACATGGTAGTGACATGTTGACAACTGGAAATATGTTTACGAATTTTATTTGCTTTTGGCGTGCCTACAAAAAAAAAATTATTTGCCAAAGCAAATAAAATTCGTAACATATTAATTCATTCATTCAACGTCTTAAAAGACCGAGAATGCGAATTGTAGAGATTTTAAATATTACTTTCTAATCAGGATCCATTAAATAAAATATCAGAAGAATTTTTAACTCACGGCTTTATTTCGTAGTAGAACACAAAAATCACTATAGCACCAACATTACATAAAAATGTACAAAATTTGTGCCTGTTAGGATCGCACCTATTAGCGGAATCATATTTTAATAAATTAACTATGTTATTGAGTCAAACCTTACATGGCGTGAACTTATTTAAAACACATTTAACTATAATTGTTTATGTAAGTATGTTTTCCTAATAATAATAAACAAGAGCGATTCTAAAATAATATGTCTACTAACGTTAAGTTAATTTAAAAATAGGTATTTTTAATACGCTTTTATTAGCTTCAGACGTATGTATGTTAGTATGTAACGGAATCTTTGAACATGATTTTAACCCCCTTCAAAACGTCGGATTAACTCGAAATTAGGCATACTTATTAAGGACCGATGACAATAAATAAATTTAAAAAAAAATTCGACTAAAAAATGAAAAATAAATAATAGTTTAAAAAAACCAAAAAAATACGCTTTTATAGAAAATCCAACTAAAAAATAGAAAATAAATTTTAATAAATTTGAATTAAGAATAGTGTAAGAAAAAATGATTTTATTGTAAAAAAAAGCGTGGGGTGAGTCATATCTGTTCATAAAATATTTGGAACTATTGATACCATGCACCCCACGCTTTTTTTTTACAATAAAATCATTTTTTCTTACACTATTTTTAATTCAAATTTATTTTCTATTTTTTAGTTGGATTTTCTATAAAAGCGTATTTTTTTAGTTTTTTTTAAACTATTATTTATTATACTGAATCTGCATGCGATTGGCCACTATCTCACCTGATGTTAAGTGACGATGCGGTCCAAGATGTAGCACTCTTACTCGGAAGATACCTATTTACTCGTGACAAAATCTTGGAAATAAAAACAAGCCAGGCAAAACTTACTATCAAACAATATTTTTATTAAATACGACAGCGACACGAAGTTTAAAAATAAATACCGTTTCAACAAAGAGCGGTTCTGTAAAGCTTTTAATTTAATTTGTATGAAAAAGCCGGTTACAATAATTACCTAATTTAGTTTATTGACTGAGGCCGCGATATTGTTCATTCCGACGATTTATCATTTATTGTCCTTTCTAAGGTTTTGATCTTTATGTTGCATTCGCAGTAGACACATTACATCAGAATCGCACTCTTATATTGAGTGCCCCGGAGACGGTCATTACGAATTCTCAATTTTTACGTTAGTGATGTGGACCAAATGATCGTCTACATAGGAAATTAAAGCCATTGTCATTCGCAACTACGTGATTGAAGGCGAATGATATAAAAATTGATTGAAGCACATTCACAATCGCGAATGACGCAACAATTCAACGTCTCGTTAAGCAAATGCAGAAAAAAGCAAATGTGTAAAAGGAATTGACGCGTCGATTGTAGCTCCACTTTTCGCACCTTCAATTGAAACGATCAATCTCAATCACGTACCGAATGACGAATGACCGTCTCCGGGGCACTTTAAAGATTGAACAATTACAATTTATTTACGCCATGTTAGATGTTAGAGGTTGTACAGCTCTAACTGTCACATTAAAGTACGGTAACTACCGTCATAAGTATTGTTTGTGTACTTACACAATGACTTAAGCCCGTCACACACGTAGAGCTATAATATATATTATTATAAATTATAGCAAGGCATATTACGATATATTTTCTATACAAATATTCATGTGACCGCACACGCAGCTATAATATATATTTCTATGACGTCACCAACTTATACCGTAATTTATATTATCGCATATATATTATTACATATTATGGTAAAGCAAGACATATTACGACATATTTTGAATGTACAGCATGTTCAACGTGTTCGAGAGTTCGAGTGCATTTTTGCCTCTATCCCTTTTCTGCCTGACGCTCCAAACTAGTAATCAAAACACCCTTTATTACAGAACGCGTGCAAACGCTAGGCCGACTATCAATGAAATGAAGGCAAAATATATATTATAGCATCGTCTCCGTGTGTGGTTAGTAGTAGTGTAGCTTACTATAATATATTATAGCACGGCATATTAATATATATTAAAGGTACGTGTGTGACGGGCTTTATACAGAAGAAGTTCGAGAACGGACTTTCATCTCAATGCATTCACACGCTCATACGCTTTAAAGATAACCCATTTTATGTAGGCTGCACTGCGAATAAAAGTCTAGCGATATTTTTAGTGAGTAATATAAACTAGGAATTCACTTAATGACGATTAAAATAAAGCAAATGATAGTGTAATTTAAATTATTACGAAATTTTATACGCAATAATGCCAACTTACAACGTTAGTACAACATCGGAAATGCAGTCGTAAATCTATCGATGCAGAAACAGATAACACTTCTACTGTGGCAGGCTTAATAGAAAGATGCGGCTATACAGCTGTGTAGCGGTGTCTCCCTCTATTCGAGGTTTATGTCACCGTAACAGTTGGTATAATTAGGGAAACCCCGAGGTTTGTAGTTTAAACGGCTGATAGACGGAAATCCGTTACCAAACCAACACATATTCTGATAATAAATCGAATGCCGCTGCTACAGTTTCGAGCGTAGGTGTGTCTAACAGATTGATTAGAATAAATTAATGACAATTATTAATATAACTAAGCCCTATTATACACAAGTGTATCAGTCGTTAAAAATATACTACAAGTCGACAACAGGCTAGATAGTATAAATAATATTTGTATTGTTCGTTTACCGAATTTATGTGAAATATACTCTGAACAAACAACAATCAAAATAAATATGTTGACCAATTCACCATTTTAAGTCAAATCAAGTAAAATTTAAGTTACATTTCAATGTATTTATAATGACTACAGTTATTATATTGGAATTCAGATGCATTATTTTGAATTTAAAATATTGATTAATCTGTGAGCTTATTTGTCGTGAATACTTTACCAATTCGAAAAAAAATTGAAACATCGAACGTTCGAAGCATTGTAAATTGCAATGATACAATCGAATGAGAGGCAGACTATCTAGGTACTGGCCTGTTGTCTAAGAAAAATAACAATTCACACTGTCGGACAAGTGACAAGAATGATCGATCATTTTAAAACACCTTGTAAACTTTGGGCCCTGAAGTAGTTCGCGGATATTTTGTAATATTTAAGCAACATAAAACAAATAGCGACCACCCTACCACAACGGCTATGAATTAACACTTTTTCTTCATTATCATATTGATTAATTAATTAAAATTCATAAGTAAAAAACAATTTTCAACAATTATTATGTTTCTTTGAAGTGTTTCACACTTTATATTTTTGTAAATTGTTAATTGGCAAAGCACCGGAACATGTTTTTCCGGAGGTTGCGGGTTCAAGTCCCGTCGGTACGATGAAATTTTGGATTGTGTTTAACAATTAACAAAAATATAAAGTGTGAAACACTTCAAAGAAACACAATATTTGATTTACGCAGTGCAACATCTCTCGTCGGATTTGAAAACTGTAATGATTTCTTCCGAATGATTAACTTACGTAATAAGTAGTCATAGATGGCGCCACCAATGCATAATTGGGTTAATAAATGCAATCCACTAATTTCGTCGTAACGATACTTCGCACCGTAGCTTAATTGGCAAAGCACAGGAACATGTTTTTGCGGGTTCAAGCCCCGTCGGTACCATGACATTTTGGATTGCGTTTAACAATTTACAAAATTTTTCAACAAATTCTAATGTGTATAATTATATTGATTATGAAAATAACAAAAAATATTTTAAAATCTTAATTATAATAATAAATAATCTCATCATATCATTATGGGTAAAAAATATTTACAAAAAATAAACAAGGTAAATTAAAAAGAAAATACCGCTAGCATTCATTGATTGCGGTTTCATTAAAAAAATACAGAAAAATATTTTTAAATAAAATATTTAGGTACGCTTACAAACATGTATAAAAAATCATGTTAATTTAAAACTTATTAATTTAAAAACGGAACAAAGTATTTTGTTGTTGATCACTTTATCGACATCGCGCGATTCACGTGAACTTTACAAAACTATAAACTCAATTTTAGACAATAATCAAATACAAAATAAATTCTTTACACAGGAATTATAAAAATATGGGATCACTAACAAATTCTATTTAATCTCAGTAGTTTTAAAAATCTCAAAAATGTATTTGCTTTCTAGCTAAATGGTAAAATTAACTCGCAGGAATACAATAATATCGCCAAATATAAATGCATAAATACCAAGTAATAACTTTTATAGCACAGTGTGTGACCTAAGCCCTCCAAACTTTACGCACGCTTTTCCGTGACTTAAATAGTCGATTATTGCACGACGTTTAGTACCCTCGCTTCGCTCGGGTGCCAACGCCGTGCAATAATCTTCTATTTAACGGAAAAGCCTAGCAAGCGTAAAGTGCGGGTTTATGTCACACTGACAGCTATAAAATAATATACGATACTCGTGACTTAAGTCACACGTGTCGTAATATACTAATTTGTTACGGTTTTTACACAGATTTACTTTCAAGTTTACTTGTTTATTACAAAATTGTAAGTAGATATATAACTTTTACTTATATTGCCTAACAATACCAAGTCACTTACAAAGTCTGTATTATAAATTGTCTGTATAATAAATTATATGTATATGTCGCAGCCAACTAGTTTAATTAGCCGTTCTATTAACTAGCTAGTCTTTTAACTAAACGGCGCCGTTCAATAAGCGGCCTGTGTCTATGCCTGAATGGCCTTAAGCAGCTACCAGCCATTTCATTAAACATTTTATTAGACGCTACGGTTGAACGGCGCCGTTTAATAAAAAGGCTAGGCTGATAATTGAACGGCCTATTAATATAGTTCAATGCGACATATACATATAATTTAAGTAAAATAAATGTATATGTAGGTATCAAATAATTTTTGATAAACTATTCTCGTCATTTTGCACAAAGATTAAGGTGAAACGCAGACGACATACTTTTTGTGCGATCGAGTCTGCGGCGCACAAAAAGTCCGTCACGGATTTTTCACAGACTCATACAGTATGAGTCTGTGAAAAGTATGTAAGAGTATGAGATATACACACGATGTAAATGTACCGCATACGTTACGTCCACCACAGATTGCAGACTAAAATGTGCGCATTCTTCTTCAGCGCGCGTTGAAGTAAACGTTCTATTTTTTACGCGCACTTTTATTCGAGAGCCCGGTGGCGTAATCGGGAGAACGGTCGGCTTAGAAGCTAGAGATACCGAATTTCATCCCCGCCTTGCAACAATGGATTTATCTATCAAAAAAATTATGTGCGCTTTTCACAGTGGCCCTCCGGTGAAGGAAAAACATCGTTAAGAAACCAACAACCCCGCATGGTGGTAGGACACTATCTAGTGTCCGCTTGGCCAGCTAGTGATAGCTAACGTGGCGTGGCTAGTTTCGAGCTAGATTCGAGATCGAGCAGATTTTCTAACTTGAGGTCACCCTCAAGTTAGAAAATCTGTCGCCGAAACATCTAATGTGTTCCGGAAGCTATCCTTCAGAGCCAGTTCTAATTCTAGGCCTAGCGTGCTTACCATCTTCGACCGCATAATAACTTACTAACAGGTGAGATAGTGGTCAAACGCTAGCCTATATAAAAAACATGTGGCACGGCGCGGCGCGGTCAGCCAGAATTACACAAATTTTTGTGCGCCGGACGCGTCGTATGCGTTACTGCATATAATTGCAAAGGTTCTATTATGTAAGACTAAAAAGTGCGTCACGGATAGTCAGTCGTCTGAAAATATAAAGTATGTCAACTTTAAATGAAAAAAAAAATGAGAGAATTGTAGCTAAGTAGGTACTTTATATGTCAGCTATTCTGCAGCCCAGCACAAATATAATACATGATTATTATAACACACATACAAATAACAATTAGATTATAAAACAGTCAAATATTTAATAAAAACATTCATTTAACAATATACATTTTATAAAAACGGTCAAATGTTCGTTAAAGTTCGTCAATTATATATGTTAGTTGTAAATCACAACTAATTTTAGTCATTAATACCTATAAGATATGCCATAAATAATTCCGTTCCTACTGTGAAAAATGTACCAAGAACTGGTTGGTATTAAATTGTTCCGACAATCAATTGTTACCAGACAACGCATTGTTACACAGAGTAAAAATTATAAAATAACACTTTTAATGATTCTTAATATTTATAAGTGTCGAGGTAACTTTTATGTCTATCCTATCCTACGTCTATGTTTCAAAAGCTAACAGTTCGAATATACCGGCAAGCACTGTACAAATGTCTATCTAGGCTTATCAATAATATTTACAACACTACAACTCGCAAGCGTCTGCGGGTCGGGGCTCAATTCGCTACTCGGAGGCTTATTCTGGCCGTGAGCCTAGTTTCGAGACGTTTCCCTTCTAGTATCAGATTCGAACCCGTAACGAAGATGGCGACAGTTTCATCAGATACCATAATTTTATCAACAATCGAATACGAGTAATAAGTCCTCATATTTGTCGTATAGACAAGATTAGACAAGACGAAACTCGAGATTTGAACGAAGTCGCAGGACGAGCGACCGAGGTTAGAGTCGTATCGGGAGGTCGCTAGAGGCAAGCGTGCGGGTTGTGCGAGCACCAGTGCGGCCACAGCGGAGCCGCGCGGACACCCTTGGCGGCCAGCCTGGCGCGCTGCGTGTCCAGCCGCAGGTACACGTCGGGCGCCGCGCCCTCCGCGCGGTCCGACCACAGCCGCTCCGCCAGCGCCGCCGTGCGCGGCCACACGCGCGCGTCCAGCCCGCCCGGCGCCAGCTGCTCGCTCCACATGGCCGTCGCGCCGCCCTCGATCCTCCACGCGGCCGGCACGGGCGCGCCTGCGCCCCCGCCCCCGCCCGTACCCATCCCCGCCCCCGCGACCGCCACCGGCGGCGGCTCCTCCGCCCAGGGCCGGTGCTCGTACACCTGCTGCCACGAGCGGTACGGGCCGCAGTGTCCGTCCGAGCTGTCCCGCCACGAGCCGAACCCGCAGTCGAGGTACCACGCGTCCACGTGCGATATGACGGTCCGGAAGCCGGCGTCGAGCACCGCGCGCGACTCCGGCCACCGCGACGAGCCCCACGCCTGCACGCCGAACCGCCGCGAGTCCAGCCGCTCCAGGTACGGCGACCGCGTCAGCCGCGACGACCACAACAGAGTGAGCGCCGGCGCGCGGCCGCCGTTGGCGCGCTCGAGGGACCTCATCGCGCGCCGCGTGAACTCCAGCCACAGGTCCATCGGGTCGGTGTCGTTGAAGTGCTGCGTCCAGCAGCGCTCCGACACCTCGTCCCCGCCCAGGTGGAACAGGTCGTCGACCCCGGTCAGCCGCAGGATGTCGGCGTACACGCGCTCGAGCAGGTCGTACACGTGCGGGTTGCGCGGGTTGAGCTGGCCACACGGCGGCTCGCCGCAGTACGCGCTCCACGGCTCCAGCTCCACGCAGTGCGCCAGATGTCCGAGCCCGGCGGCCGGGCCCCACGAGAAGGCGCGCCCCACGTGCGCCGGCGCGTCTATCTCCAGCAGCACGCGCACGCCGCGCACGCGCGCGCGCTTCACGACGGCGCGCACGTCGTCCTCCGTGTACACGGCGCCGGGGCCGTACGCGCCGTGCTGCGCGAGCTGCGGCGCGCTCCTCAACTGCAGCGGGAACGACTGCGAGTCGCTCGCGTGCCAGTGGAACGTGTTCAGTTTGTTGGCGCCCATCGCATCTATCGTCCGCAGCAGGTCCTCGACGGGGAAAAAGTTGCGCGCGGTGTCGAGCAGCAGGCCGCGGAAGGAGAAACGCGGCGCGTCGACCACGGTGGCCGCCTCGATCATGAGCAGCGAGCCGGCGTACGGGTCGAGCCACACGAGCTGCGACAGGGTCTCGAGCGCGTGCCGCGCACCGCAGAAGGAGCGCGCGGTGACGTCGGCGAGCAGGCTCCCGCCGGACGGGTGCAGCGCCAGCCTGTAGCTCTCGTCGGTATCGAGCCGCATGCGCGTGTCGGCGGACCCGTTGACGGCGACGCGCACGAGGAGGTCGCGCGGCGCGGGCAGCCCGGCGCGCAGCTCCCCCGCGCCGCGCTCCACCGCCCGCAGCTCCTCCTTCACGAGCGCGAAGGCTTCGTTGAGAAGGTCGGAGACGTCCCTGGAAGGCACGGCCAACACTTGCATGCGGAAGGCGTCGGCCCGCACGGGCACGGCGGCGGTGGCCAGGCTGACCGGCCCGGTGGGCTGCGGCCACAGCTGCGTGGAGGCGCACAGCATGTTGCACGTCGCCAGGGACTGCAGCGTGGCTGTCTCGGACGCCGGAAGACGCTCGCAGCGCTCGTTCCGGCAGATCCATGACCACTGTGGCTCTTCGCCTCTGTGGAATGCCAAAATTGAATTTAAATGTGATTGTATCGTATGACTTTACATGACTTAAATTAAACCAGAAATACTTTTAGAAATAGGTGTGTCCATAAATAGTCCTCTAACGCATATTAAATTAAACACATACAAATTACATGCTGATACTTTTGAAATAATACAAGAAAGTTGCCA
This sequence comes from Cabera pusaria, assembly GCA_954871355.1. Taxonomy (NCBI): domain Eukaryota; kingdom Metazoa; phylum Arthropoda; class Insecta; order Lepidoptera; family Geometridae; genus Cabera; species Cabera pusaria. Next base: position 18,286,365 of record OX940902.1, read on the forward strand.
TACACCTCGTTGTCGCAGTTCAGGTCTTACTTTCAAGATAACTGTATCTACTAACTCAATAAAATAGCGGCATAACCACATCATCGCTTACCACCAGGCGAGATAGTGGTCAAACGCTAGCCTGTAAGATATATATGAAATAAAAACCGGCCAAGTCGAGTTGAACTCGCCCACCGAGGCTTCCGTAGCAATCAATCAATCAATCAATTTATTTATTGAGAATACATGTATATGGATACAAGATGTTCGTTTAGATGATTAAGAAAGTGGTCTGTACTCAGCCATATAGACATTCAATTATTTTTTTATTTTTTTTTATTCATTATAATAGTTATAGAAATAATAATAATACAATTAAACATTAATTATAAAATTTTAAAAATACAATCAAATACATTATTTAGCTAAAAAATGTCAGATTATTTTGAAATACACACATAATTGTAAAATTAAATTGCCCGATAATAATAATATCGTTTAAAAACTAAAAAACAACCGACTTCAATGCCGCGCTATTCATTTTCAGTACCAATTTAGAGATGTTTATCTCAATATCTCTGGAGATACTTATCATACCTCGATAAAATTACCATGGTACCACACTTGGGATATCTCCTTTTGAACAAAAAAAGAATAATCGAAATAGGTTCATAAACGACGAAGTTATCCGCGAACAAACATAAAAAAAAAAATAAAAAAAAATAAAAAAATATACGGTCGAATTGAGAAACCTCCTCCTTTTTTTGAAGTCGGTTAAAAACAATGTCAATTTATTAAAATAGTTAATAATGAATGTCACTCAAAATTTAAAATTTGTCATTTAAATAGTCTTGCACACTGTAATAGGCTTTGTCGATTAAAAATAGTTTCAGTTTTGATTTAAAGGTATCAGGGTTATTACAGAGTAGCAGCAATTTCGGTAAATGATTATATATTCGTGGCGCCATGCAAAAAACACTATTACTAAATTGTGCAGTTCTACAAGGGGGGAAAGCTATTTTCATATGGTGTCGCTTGCTTGCATGTTGTTCAAACAGTGACTTATTTGTGTATACGAACATACTTATCTCATATATGTACATACATGGTAGGGTCAAAAGCTTTACACTTATAAAATATGGCTTGCATGTGTCAGTCGGTTTAAGTTTGCAAACTGCTCTAACGCATCTCTTTTGAGCTTTAAATGCGGTATCTTTATCTACTGAGTTACCCCAAAAGATAACACCGTATCTGAGAACAGACTCTACATGACCATAATATGCAGTGAGTAAGGCAGATTGGTTCACAACTTTACTGAGCATGTAAAGTGCATACGAAAATTTATTTAAGCGTGCGCAAACCTCATGTATTTGATTTTTCCAGTCCAAGTTATTACTAAGATGTAGGCCTAAAAACTTAAAAACTTAGCAACGTTGGTATGTACCAATTAAGCTAGACCTCTAAATTGTATCAGCGCTCATATAACTCAGAGGTCTACCTTAATTGGGGTAAACTATGTATGCATGGGGGCACCCTTTAATTTTAATTTTTTTTTATTTTTTGGATTTTTTCCTTAATTTGTGTTGTAAACTTATAGCACAAGGAAAGAAAGAAAAACGATAAATAAAAAAAGTTGAAAATTTAGGTAAGTACATTTTGATACTAAGTTTTCGCGAAAATCTAAATTTGCCCATATCTTTTTATTGTGTTGACTCAAGACCTTGATTTTTATACACCCAATAGGGACTATAGACTTCAGTATCAGGTATAAATTTCAACTTGCTAGGTCCACCTGTTCCTGAGAAAATCAGTGGTGACACACGGACAGACGGACAGACAGACGGACAAGAAAGTGATCTTATAAGGGTTCCTTTTTAGGGTTCCGTACCCAAAGGGTAAAACGGGATCCTATTACTAAGACTCCGCTGTCCGTCCGTCTGTCTGTCTGTCTGTCTGTCCGTCTGTCTGTCTGTCTGTCCGTCTGTCACCAGGCTGTATCTCATGAACCGTGATAGTTAGACAGTTGAAATTTTCACAGATTATGTATTTCTGTTGCCGCTATAACAACAAATACTAAAAACAGAATAAAGTTAAGAATAATAGAGGGTCCCCAAACAAGAAACGTGTGTTTTTCGGCATTTCAATGTAACGCCATCTATGAACGCTTAGTTAGGTAAACGTCCCATAGAGGGCGTTATATTGAAATGTCCATCCCTAACACCTTTGTTAGACGTTAGATGGCGTTATAAGAAATAAAATATTTATTAATTATTATTTTTTGCTGGCGAAAAATGATAGTGGTATTTTTGCTCGATCTTCTAAAATACTTTAGTTTGGTACGGAACCCTACGAGTGCGAGTACGACTTGCACTTGGCCAGTTTATTTTACCTTTTGATAGATTTAATTTGAAAATTACTCACGTGAACATCGCATGCATAGGTCTATGTGCATTGTCGTCAGTCTGCTGTCTCCAATACAGCACAGCGGCGGCCGTGCAGGCTAGCAACGCGAGAGCAATGAGCGCGCGACGCATGCGAGCTACCCGTGACAGCTGCATCGACGCGGTGCGACCCAGCGCCTCGCTCCACGACGCCATTGCTCAGCTATCGGTGGTACATCTGGAAATAACCAAACACATTCATTAGCTATAGGCTACTAGCAACAGCCTATACTCGACAGGTCTATTTTTTTCATGCTAAATAGGCAAGCGATTAATCTGTATCGCACCTGATATTAAGTGACGGTGTGGTCCAAGATTTAGTTACCGATAAGACACCGATTCACTCGAAACTCGAAGACCAGGTGGTAGTTATCGGGAACACATACTCAGGCAAGGAATTGGTTCTTAAAGATAGACATGGCTATAAATTGAGGATAAAATGGCTTTTTAGGGTTCCGTAGCCGAATGGCTAAAAACGGAACCAATATAGATTCGCCATGTCTGTCTGTCTTTCTGTCTGTCTGTCTGTCTGTCTGTCCGTCCGTATGTCACAGCCATTTTATTCCGAAACTGTTAGGACTACAGAATTGAAACTTGGTAGGTAGATGTATTCTGTGAACCGCTTTCCGATTTTTATACAAAAGTAAAAAAAATACAAGTTTAAGGGGGGGCATCCCATACATGAAACTGAAACAAAAAAATTTTTTTTTCTTCAAACCTATACGTGTCTATGGATAGGTCTTCAAAAATAACATTGAGGTTCCTAAAATCATTTTTTCTGAAAGTCAATCATTTGAAAGATAGGCGCGTCTAAAGTGGTAAAATGTGTGCCCCCCCCCCCCCTCTAACTTTTAAAGTATGGGAGTGAAAAATCTAAAAAAAATATATGCTGTAGATCTTAATAAAAACTAACAACGAAAATTGGTTTGAACGAGATACAGCCAGCAGTTTTTGAGATATGGCCACCGCAAAGATAACTTTGTTTTTCATACAAACACTATGAAAAACAAAGTTAATTTTGTAGTTGCGAAAAATCATAGTTATGGAATACTGAACTGTGTTACGGAACCCTACGAGTGCGAGTCCGACTTGCACTTGGCCAGTTTTTTTATTCTAAAACAAAATCATCGTTTTGGGTCGAAGTCACCCTTGGTTAAGGTCATTTTTAGGGTTCCGTACCCAAAGGGTAAAACGAGACCCTATTACTAAGACTCCGCTGTCCGTCTGTCTGTCTGTCTGTCTGTCTGTCTGGTTTTCAACTTTTCTTGCACTCGTATTCTCACCGAACACATTCTGTTCTGTGCGTATTCTGATGTGATCTTGACAAGTTAACACTGTAATCTTGAGTTATAGAATTCAATGCAGCGTACATCGTATGTAAAATATTTATAAGATATTTATAATTGTTGCGCTAAGTTCACTGACTTTTATAAGGCTAGCGATTCTAGTCATTCGTGTCTTATTGCTAACTTTATATAAATATTTAATTGATGTTATGAAATCGTTTCAATTAACAGCCCTATTTATGCGATACACATATATTATTTCGCTATCATAATAGCGAAATAATATTATGATCATAGGAACATCGGTTTCTTGTGGCGTACCACAAGGGCGACAGTGGGTCCTCTATTATTAGATATGTTACATAATGTTAAATTAATTAACTTCGTTTGTTCGAGTGCTGGATCAATTTTTTTGATTTATTCTATGATGTGTTTACTACTTACTATTAGTGATACTAATGTGATACAAACTAAACGATAAATAAAACAATCCGATAGTTTTGTTTACTATGCTTATGTTTTATTGTTTTAAATCTATATTTGTATTCATTTTACAAAGCGTACTCCTGAATAATTCGTAGAGTGGCGAAAGGGATAGCTGAAAATCGAGCTCAGTGCCGTGCTTTAAGAGAGGCCTATGCCTAGTAGTGGACTGATACAGGCTGGTAAAGATGATGATGAATCCTGAGTAGGTGAGGTACCGTGACATCACTTTTTAGGGTCCCATAGCAAGACCAGCGTCAGTCATGGCCATCTTCATGCTGAGGTGGGTCCTTTTTTACAACACTTATTAAATTTAACATAATTATCACTTTTAATAATCACAAAATAATACCCTATAAAGGGTTTTTTTTTGTAGTATAACGTTCGACGATTGTATGAAAGCTGAATGGCTCATTTTTCACTTTTGTTTTTATTTTAATTCAGAGAAATAAATTATGCTTTTTTAAATTAAGAATTATTATTGATATGATCTATTACATATTAATAGACGTGTATTGTGCAGATGAAATGTGTTTATGATAGATAGCTGAAGAACATGAGTGTTTTGGAAGTGTCAAGTAAAAAGTTATCTTCTTCTTCTTTCTTCTTTATGTATAAAAATCAATTGCTGTTCGTTAGTCTCGCTCGAGAACGGCTGGGCCGATTTAGCTGATTTTGGTTTTGAAATATTTGTCGCAGTCCAGGTAAGGTTTAAACGGTGAGAAAATATGGAAAAAAAGTGTGAGAAAGATAGTAAAAACATATCATCTCTCATCACTCTGTTCCACTCTCGAATTGAAATTTGAAGCACTTATTAAATCAAGGGTTTTGAATCGACAACATAATATATCCACATTACTCAGATTATCGCGTACTTAGGTATTTAAATTTTAATAATTTGAATTTTGATGCTTGTCCCAGGTTGTCATTGTTGGTTTGTTCAGAAATGTTTTTCATTGTATTGACATACTTTGATGGTTGTCATTATGGCGCTTCCATACATGGGTATTCGTTAATCGTGTAAACCGATTTAAACAAAATTAAATTAAATAATTAAGGGGGTCCCCGTACAAGATACGTGTTTTTCCGGCAAATTTTGTTCAATTGGAACCCTGCGAGTGCCGTTCCGACTCGCACTTTGACAGTTTATTTATATTCGCGGTACGAAGTTCGCCGGGTCAGCTAGTTATCAATCAATCAATAATCATTTATTTCTCTCTCATAATAAGAAATTGGTACAGTTTGGACTTATGTTATTGTACATGTAAAATTACAGACACGTAAATTTGGGCTATGTTTGAATGTAAGATTATAATATTTTGTGAGAGACTGGTGCCTGCTGTAGGTTTTGTAGAGAAACCTGTAATGCAGCTCACCAGGACTCCTGCTTATTATTACTTAAATTCAAAATCAACGTAGTAATTGGTGGGTAAAACATGTGGAGGAATGATTGATTAGAAAATGTTCAATATATTATTTACTGAGTCTATGCTTTATTAAATGTGATGAGTTCGGTGTTAGGATTGGTGAGTAGGTTAGTGCATCGTGTAATTAATAATTGAGTGTGTGTGTGTGTGTGTGTGTGTGTGTGTGTGTGATGATTTTTGTGAAAAGTTGTGTTGAGTAGGTAACGTATATGTCAGGCTGATAGGGTGAGTGGGCAGCATGTTTTGTATGCAGAGGAGTCTAATCAGTACGTTAAGTGAGTTAAATAAATAAGTATCGTGTATGCGAATTAAATTAGCCGGGTAAATAAGTTTTCAGTTTCGTGTTTTTAGGTAATTGAGGATGGATAGCTTACATTGATACGAGTTATGGGGATATATAGAAAGTTGATTGTTAAGTTTATTGTACAGGTATGGTCTAAGGTAAATGTAAAAGTTGTGGGAAAAAAATGTGTTAACTGACTTTGTTTGGCATACTGTTCCTTTCCTTCTTCGATCTTGGGTCAATGTGGGGTCGTACTGCAGCTCGGAGTGTTGTTAGAATAGTGTTTAAGATAAATATCTGCCTCACTGTAAGAACTTCCCACTTCTTGTATAGGTCTTGTGTGGGGTATCTATATGGAAGACCTGCGCTGACTTTAAGAATGGCTTAAGAATTGCAGAATAAAAGAGAAAGAGAATATATATTTTATTAAAAGCGTGTGTGATGAGATTAAATCACTTGAGAAATGGTCCGCACCACGAATATGCATATAAGAAGAATAAAGAGAACAAATGATAACGACGAGAAAACATTAATTTTGAATGATTTCCATTTTTTACCATCTAGCGGCCATGCAGGTCTGTGTACATAGAATGGGTAATACTATCAAAAGACGATACTATTGATTTTCCAATAATTAAGATAGTTTAAAAACTAAAACAACCGACTTCCATGGCCCGCGAGTCAGTTTCAGTAGCAAGTTTGAGACGTTTATCGTCATCTCTCTGGAGATACTTATTAAATCAAGGGTTTTGAATCGACAACATAATATATCCAGATTACTCAGATTATCGCGTACTTAGGTATTTAAATTTTAATAATTTGAATTTTGATGCTTGTCCCAGGTTGTCATTGTTGGTTTGTTCAGAAATGTTTTTCATTGTATTGACATACTTTGATGGTTGTCATTATGGCGCTTCCATACATGGGTATTCGTTAATCGTGTAAACCGATTTAAACAAAATTAAATTAAATAATTAAGGGGGTCCCCGTACAAGATACGTGTTTTTCCGGCAAATTTTGTTCAATTGGAACCCTGCGAGTGCCGTTCCGACTCGCACTTTGACAGTTTATTTATATTCGCGGTACGAAGTTCGCCGGGTCAGCTAGTTATCAATCAATCAATAATCATTTATTTCTCTCTCATAATAAGAAATTGGTACAGTTTGGACTTATGTTATTGTACATGTAAAATTACAGACACGTAAATTTGGGCTATGTTTGAATGTAAGATTATAATATTTTGTGAGAGACTGGTGCCTGCTGTAGGTTTTGTAGAGAAACCTGTAATGCAGCTCACCAGGACTCCTGCTTATTATTACTTAAATTCAAAATCAACGTAGTAATTGGTGGGTAAAACATGTGGAGGAATGATTGATTAGAAAATGTTCAATATATTATTTACTGAGTCTATGCTTTATTAAATGTGATGAGTTCGGTGTTAGGATTGGTGAGTAGGTTAGTGCATCGTGTAATTAATAATTGAGTGTGTGTGTGTGTGTGTGTGTGTGTGTGTGATGATTTTTGTGAAAAGTTGTGTTGAGTAGGTAACGTATATGTCAGGCTGATAGGGTGAGTGGGCAGCATGTTTTGTATGCAGAGGAGTCTAATCAGTACGTTAAGTGAGTTAAATAAATAAGTATCGTGTATGCGAATTAAATTAGCCGGGTAAATAAGTTTTCAGTTTCGTGTTTTTAGGTAATTGAGGATGGATAGCTTACATTGATACGAGTTATGGGGATATATAGAAAGTTGATTGTTAAGTTTATTGTACAGGTATGGTCTAAGGTAAATGTAAAAGTTGTGGGAAAAAAATGTGTTAACTGACTTTGTTTGGCATACTGTTCCTTTCCTTCTTCGATCTTGGGTCAATGTGGGGTCGTACTGCAGCTCGGAGTGTTGTTAGAATAGTGTTTAAGATAAATATCTGCCTCACTGTAAGAACTTCCCACTTCTTGTATAGGTCTTGTGTGGGGTATCTATATGGAAGACCTGCGCTGACTTTAAGAATGGCTTAAGAATTGCAGAATAAAAGAGAAAGAGAATATATATTTTATTAAAAGCGTGTGTGATGAGATTAAATCACTTGAGAAATGGTCCGCACCACGAATATGCATATAAGAAGAATAAAGAGAACAAATGATAACGACGAGAAAACATTAATTTTGAATGATTTCCATTTTTTACCATCTAGCGGCCATGCAGGTCTGTGTACATAGAATGGGTAATACTATCAAAAGACGATACTATTGATTTTCCAATAATTAAGATAGTTTAAAAACTAAAACAACCGACTTCCATGGCCCGCGAGTCAGTTTCAGTAGCAAGTTTGAGACGTTTATCGTCATCTCTCTGGAGATACTTATCAGATCTCGATGAAAATACAATGGGACCACCTCGAAAATGTACTCCACCGATTAAAAAAGAATCATTCGATTCACAGTTGACAGAGTAATCGCGTGAAATGAGGAGATTCTCAATACGTCTGTATGATTTTTTGTATGTATGTTATACATAAAAAACCGGCCAAGTGCGTGTCGGGCCACGCGCAGTGTAGGGTTCCGTAGTAGCTTGTTATTCAATGCAAGTCTTTACCCGTTATACACAAGCAACTAGGTACTCCGTCTTTGTCACTTTAAAGGATTTATTCTACGGATTTTGTATTTGGTACAAAATGATCCAACACCCAAGTTAAACGACTATTACTGCTATACTAATAAAGTTATCTTAACCGCTATAATTTTCCTTTTAAGTTCATGAAATGCGCTATTATCACGATTTTTTTCAGATTTGTCAAGCCAGCAATTTAGCTTTTAGAGAGAGGGGGGGGGGTTAACTCTTTCTATTGAAGGTATAAAAAACAAGCAGTCCACTGCTTCATTTGTCACTTTCAACCTGACCTATCTTACACAATATTCATTTCAACAATCATGTAAATGCACCCATTTTTGTAAACAACCGAGCTGTGAATTCAACAAAACAAACTAGAAATATAGGGTAAAAGTCTTCGCCATCGGTATTCGTTTTACTACGGGAGGTGTCTATTTCTAAAGGCGCCTAGACGGTTGCTTTTAGGTCACTTCACTCGTACTACCCTATACTGGAGACGGTAGGTATCCCTCTGGGACGTAAGTCGAGTTATTTCGAGAGACGGACTTTTTTAAACTCTATAAGTACCGTTGTAGAAACAGGAAGGCAGAATTTGCGTTGCACATTTTTGGTTTATATCGGCTAAACACGTATAAAATTGTGTATATAGATACAGAATGACATAGTTGACCTAGGTAACCCCAAGTAGATACAAAATTTTATTATACGGTGTCGCATAGAAAATCTGAACAGTTAACTTGTCAATAATATATGTACCAATCCAGAAAATGTACAGACGCCGTGACCATTAAAATCAAAATTTATAATTATGGTAGTCCTCTCAAACTCTCTATTTTTGTGTGATAATTAAAAGGTAAATTAGTAAGTTTAAAAGATATTGTTTTTACAATTCACATCCTATTTAATATTATAAATTCGAAGGGTACTCTGTCTCTCTCTCCTCTGTTTGTTTGGTACGTTTATAGTTCGGCGGGACAGTGGATCTATTTTAATAAAGTTTTGTACAGAGATAGTACTAGTATGGTAGGACATAAGCTACTTTTTAGTGCGGTGTATAATTGCGAAGAGCAACTATAAGAAAGCATTATATAGGCATCTATTTCCCACACTGTTATTGCTCCGCGGGCAGCGAAGATTTGACACAAGTTTAGTACCTAACTTACAAGAATACTACTGTAAACGCATATTATATAAACTACTTAGTAAGGAAAAAGTAGAGAGTCTAAAATGCAGCCTTGATGTCATTCACATTAAAATGCTTAGCAACGGTAAGAGTTAGTAATTATCCAGTACAGGGCTACTTTGTAGGGTAATTGACGCTGAAACTTTCAGGAATGTTAAAGTGCGGCGATTCTGCTAAGAATACCTAACTAGGTCTAGAACCTTCGTAATGTGTCTTATAGACTATAGTCTGGACACCAAAACTGTTGGTTTAGTATCGTATTTCTAATTTCACAAGTAGGCTATCCCAATGCAAAGTTTTACCCAAGTCAGTCGAGCTATTTGCCTGTGACGAGGAGACAAACAAACAAATAAGTATACAACCTGACTTTCGCATTGGTGTTGATTAAGACTCCTACTAGCCTAGGTACATTTCAAAGGCGTTTGTATGAAAAACAAAGTTATATTATATTATTATATATATTATATATATATATAATAATATATATATATATATATATATATAATAATATATATATATTATTATTATATTGCGGTCGCCATATCTCAACAACTGCAGAATGTATTTCGTTCAAACCAATTTTCGTTGAAAGTTTTTATTGAGATCTAAGGAATATATTTTTTCTAGATTTTTCACTCCCTTACTTTAGAAGTTAGAGGGGGGGGGGGGGTAGGGAGGGGGGGGGGAGGGGGTAGGGACACACATTTTACCACTTTAGACGCGTCTATCTTTTAAATGATTGACTTTGAGAAAAAATGATTTTAGAAACTTCAATGTCATTTTTAAAGACCTATCCATAGACGTAACACGTATAGGTTTGATGAAAAAAAAATTTATTTGTTCCATTTTCATGTTTTGGATGCCCCCCTTAAACTTTTTTTATCATTGTATAAAAATCGGAAAGCGGTTCACAGAATACATCTACCTCCTCAGTTTCAATTCTGTAGTCCTAACAGTTTCGGAATAAAATGGCTGTGACATACGGACGGACAGACAGACAGACAGACAGACATGGCGAATCTATAAGGGTTCCGTTTTTTGCCATTCGGCTACGGAACCTTAAAAACAACTAAAATGTATGAGGTAAAACAGAATAGACATTTTAGGTCGATAAACATCATCATCATCATTTAAAGCCATCACTGCTGCTGGGTATATGCCTCTTTTCGCCCTTGCTATGCTTTACGATCCTGCTACCCGCATCCCTCAACTTGATGATATTGTCAACCCATCGTGCTACGCTAGTCTGTGCAAAAAAAATCCGTCGTGGCGTTACGATGAACTAACATTCAAATTTAAGGAAGAAAGCTACATAGGTGCTACTAGGTCTAGTAGCACACGATAATGATAAGAGTACCTAGTATCAAACATTTTTTAATCGACTTCACAAAAATGGAGGAGGTTCTCAATCCGACTGTTTTTTTTAAAATGTTTGTTACCTACGAACTCCGTCAAAATGTAACCGATTTGAAAAAACCTTTTTTTGTTTGAGAGATCTGACAATCATCTCCAGAGATATGATGATAAAAAATATAAACAAATTTGATACCATGTGAAGTCTGTTTTTTCGTTTTGTACGATCATAAATTATAGTCGTACTAGTAATGGCAGCAGTGTTGTCAATGCAACAAAAACAGTAAATTAAAACGACCGACGACCGACGACCGACGCGACCTCAATTTCTACGACGGTTCTCTTTTTGCACAGACTCTACCGGACGTTCAACATTGCGTTTTCTGGATCGTGGTTGCCATTCCGTCAAAGATTTAATCCATCTGTGGCCTGGCCAAGTGTACTGCCCAGTTCCACTTTAATTCCATTACGTTCTTCCTAATATAATAACTTTATTTCGAAAGCTAATTTAAATATTGGGAATTCAGTCTTGTAATTTGTTGCCGAGCATGGCACACTCTATGGCGTTGTTTGTTGTGCAAAGTCTGTCTGTGCTCAAAAAGCAATAAACATAAATATTATATACATCCGAATAGAAATAATTTTCGAATAGAATTAGAATAGAAAGTTGGTTACATTTTATCTGTACATTTTCAATACAAATTCGTTTCGAAATGGGCAAATAATCTATTCATCATATTGTTGGAATAAAATACTTGCATCGCCGGACATGTAATGTATACGTAGACCCAACATTTGCAATTGGAATAAGTGGTTTGGCTGAATCTACGGAATTGCATATTTGATGTTAGATGGTAGAGAATACATGGACTAACACTAGAAGAAACAGTAAGGACTGCAGCGTCGTCATAGCTACTTTATTTCGTAATAAATAAATATTTGACACATTGCATTGCAAACCCTGCTTTTTATAGCTCTTAGTGTTTGGCACTGCATGGAAGGCATTGTTTTTGTTGCTTTTAGTGCAAAAAGCAGTGCCTTCCATAAGGTTCTAATCTAACAGTGCGTTCCGAAAGCTAGAAGAGAGATGTCTATATTGAGAAAAAATATAAAAAACATATTGAAACATTCGGGAAGTGATTATGATCCGTTGAAAAAAATTATGGGCAGTTATTTTATCTTTCGGCATAAATTAGTAATTTCGTTAGTAAATTAGCGCGAAGCGCCAGAAAGTAAATTGAAAATACTGTCTAGAGCCTTAGTTTGTATACGCGTATTATCTTTTTTCGTATTATTTTATACGCGCGTATACGCGTAGTTTGTATACGCGTATTCTTAGTTAAAACTAGTTTAAACTAATAATAAACGATTTATTTAAAAGTACCTATTATTGTGGTAGCGTAGAATTTGTTTTATGTTATTCGATCAATCAAAGCTAAAGTCATTTCCTTTTTCAATAACTTATTTTTACTGAAAACATAGCAGGTAAATCATATAATCTTACATACATATTTTTACTATTTTTACGTTACACGGTGAATGTAAGAAACCCATTTTACCCCCTCATTGTTTATACGAGTAGCACTGCTTAGAATGAGATTTCTTGCCGACTAATTACGATTTGTTAATTGTCCACACATAACTGCCCGTTTTGCTATTTTACTGTTCAATATTTATTTTAATTATCCATTTTATAATATAGTATGACTCAATTTTGTTTACTTTGTTGCTAAGTGTTAACTGCAGAACTTGTTAAAAAATATGCATTTGGTAAATTTCAACTTACCAAAACTGCAATATAGGTACAACTGCCGCTTTAAATCAGTGCCTTTTAAAAGATCACATATTGATATAAGTAAGTAAGTATGATGTGGTGGAGTAATCTGTATAAGTAATCTTACATCCAAGACCAGCGACTTCGTTGAAACAAATGATGCATGAAGGTTTGTTTTACAATTTAAACCGTCTATAAAGCTATTCAAAGTATATAGCGACCTCATACAAGAGCTAAAGGATAAGCCGTTGTACAAGATCTCACAACTCGTGATATACTAACAAGGCTATTTATTCTATTGAAAATTACGAATGGAAGATATTGCCACACATTTTCTTTAGGTATTGTTCTATTCCAAGACAACTGTTTTTCAAAAATCAATAATGCTGATAATGGGGATTGCGTTTGTCTAAACGGCACCATAGAAGTGATTCTATAATACTTTTCTTGGCTATTCCTGCAATACTTCGTACCTAGTCAGTGATTTTGCACTAATCGCAACCAGCAAATCAGATTTTGTTATTTGTACGTCATATCTGCGGCTAGCCAATCAGAGCGCGTTACGCATAAACGAAAGTTGACGAAATGTATTTCGAACAAAATAAAAGTCACTGCAGCTCTATTTAGTTGTTCAATAAAATATCCTTACTGTAATGACCATCACCATCTGAACTGAAATCTGCCAACTTATGCTTTTCAAATAAAATAACAATTTGAAACTCTAATTCAATTAATAAAGCTCCACAATTGCTACGGCTAATTCAATTTAATGTAATATGAACATTACATTATGTAGTATGAAGGTTATGATAGATTTAGAATATAGAGTTTTTCCTGTAATTTTTATTAAGAATAATTTAAATACTTTCAGATTAGGAAGGTTTTTTATAAACATGGGCAACATAAACATGGGGGACAACGGATATTATTATTCTTGACCGAAATTACAAAAGGCGGAATGGTATGTTGCTTTTTAATCTATAGTTGACCGTAATATTTCAGTAATTCTTGTTTGATAGGATATGGGCATGACCGCATGTTGAAAACCTGGGAACTTTATATATTTTATCAAGATCTAATTGGCAATGCCAACTGATATGATGCGGGTTCTATCTTCTATCTGAAAATTCGCAAGGTATGTGGAGTCGCTCCTTGTTAAAACGATTTATTTGCGGCATTGAGTCGGGCCAGCTCGATTCCGGTGCTAGCGACCCGTGACTGTGATACCAACCGTTTGCAATTCGGGTTATCCCAGCTGCGTTGCATTTTCGGTTTCTCAGGTGGATTACCGCTGAAGCACCAGGCTGACCATATGCCAAAAGCCTCCTCGACGTATAGGATGGGGACCGTGTCACAGTAATGGATAAAACGCGAGTGACAAGTTCACTGACACCGTGCACCGAGGCAAGAAAAGCTATGGGCCCAGTTTCGCGAAGACTGCGCACGCCCAGGCCACCATATCGAATGGGCAGACTGGCTTGACACCACTGACCTTCGCTGAGTTGGACATTTAGCGTATCCTCCAGCAACTGTTTCAGAGGATTATCGAAACGTAAGAACTCTTCTGGGAGCTTTCAAGTTGGAGCCGTTCTAATGACGTATGTCATCTTGGGCATCGCGAAACAACTCCACAGAAGCGACAATGATACGTGTGCTGGAAGTGTTTCGCAAGTGTTGCTAAAACTCGCGTCTTCTCCCGCATGCAGTCCAGTACTCCCTCAAAAAAGATGGGAGCGCCCAGTAGACTAAGAGAGGTCTGATCCATGATCTTAAGTCCGGGTATAAGGGATCGAAATCGGTCGCTGGAATCTGCAGCTATCGGGCTGCAAGGGAAGAATTCACACTTAGAAGTGTAAACCTCCAGGCCCAATTCCTTCAAAGCTGGGAAAAGTATTTTAATATCTTCCTCCACCTTATCAGGAGGTCCACCTATGGTGCCATCATCAAGGTACTATGTTCAACGGTGCCTTTAGGGAATTTATAGCCTTATGTATGGCTAGGCTGAAAATTAACGGACCCAGGGGGTCTCCTTGCTGCGCTCCCACCTGGGACATAATACCCACGCCGTTGAAGAAGAGGTTACCTGCGGTCACATAGCACTGGTGAAGGCAATGATATATTTGTGGTGTGTGTTTTACTTCTTATAGGATGATGTCTCTCTCCAAGCTAATGCGTTGCTTAAGTCCAATTTAACAAGGACGTCATTGCTCTCCCTGCGCGTTACGAATGCTCGACAAGCGTGTATGGAAGTCTCACTCACTCACAATTAAAATAGAACGAAATAGTTAAAAAAAATAATTTAAATTAAATAGATAGTTTTAAGGTGTTCAATAAAAAATTTTGTGTTTCTAGATTTATTTTGGTCAATTTATTTTTATAACATATTTTTTTTTATCTATAATCTTTCTATAACCGGCAGTTTTATACGACATAAAATGTTCAATTTATATACAATACATTAATGTAACTTGAGGAAAGTAATAAAAATTTAAAACCCATGAATACGTTTACCCTTTCTTACGTATCGTATAATAGAATCTTCGAAGGTTTGCCGTCGAGTTACCAGGGAAGCATGAAGAATGCAGAGGTTAAGTTTCGCGTGCCAAGACTGTACAAGTATGCCTATTTATATTGTAGTTATATTCACATGTATTTAGGTCGATGTCACGTCACATAGCTCAAGGTACTTCAAACCTGGTAAATAGTCATCTAATACTATAAGAATCTTTGTCCTGACATACTGACTGACTCACTGACTCACTGACTCACTGACTCACTGACAGACAACGCACAGCCTAAACCGCTGGTCGTAGAGACTTGAAATTTGGAGGGTATATTTGTCTTAGTACGTAAGGGTGTACTAAGAAAGGATTTTCCAAAATTCACCCCTTAAGGGGATGAAATGGGGGTTCAAAGTTTGTATGGAGAAACAAGATTAGATCGTCTTTTCTATCCGAAACATCACATAAGTGCTTCAGTAAAAAAATAAGTAAAGACGTGTTTCAGGTTTTTTTGGAATTCCACCCCTAAGAGGGTGAAATGGGGTAATAAAGTGTAAAATCAATATTGTTTCGGATTACGCTGAAATTTGGCATGCAGATAGTTATTACGACGTTAATTCCCTCTAAGAAAGGATTTTCCAAAATTAACCCTCTAAGGGGATGAAACGGGGGTTCAAAGTTTATATGGAGAAACAAGATTAGATAGTCTTTTCTATCCGAAACTTCACACAAGTGCTTCAGTAAAAAAATAAGTAAACACGTGTTTCAGGTTTTTTTGAAATTCCACCCTTAAGAGGGTGAAATGGGGTAATAAAGTGTAAAATCAATATTGTTTCGGATTACGCTGAAATTTGGCATGCAGATAGTTATTACGACGTTAGATCCCTCTTTCAAAGGATTTCCCAAAATTAACCCTCGAAGGGGATGAAACGGGGGTTGAAAGTTTGTATGGAGAAACCAGATTAGATAGTCTTTTCTATCCGAAACTTCACACAAGTGCTTCAGTACAAAAATAAGTAAACACGTGTTTCAGGTTTTTTTGTAATTCCACCCCTAAGAGGGTGAAATGGGGTAATAAAGTGTAAAAATCAATATTGTTTCGGATTGCGCTGAAATTTGGCATGCAGATAGTTATTAATTACGACGTTAGTTCCCTCTGAGAAAGGTTTTCCAAAATTCATCCCTGAAGAGGATGAAACGAGGGTTCAAAGTTTGTATGGAGAAACAAGAATTGATTGTCTCTTATATTCGAAACTTTACACAAGTAGTTTAGTAAATAAATGAGTAAATACGTGTTTCAGGCTTTTTGAAATTCTATTCCTAAAAGGGTGAAGTGGAGTAACAATGTCTGAAATCAATATTGTTTCGGATTGCGCTGATATTTTGCATCCAGATAGAAATTTTGACGTAGGTATCCGCTGAGAAAGGATTTTTCAAAATTCACTCTTCAAGGGATGAAGCGGGGGTTCAAATTTTGGATAGTCATTTTATTCGACATTTCACACAAGTACTTCTGTAAATAAATAAGTAAATACGAGTTTCAGACTTTTTCAAAATGCCACCCTAAAAGAGTGAACTGGGGTAAAAAAGTCTGAAAATCAATATAGTTTCGGATTGCGCTTTATTGGGTTTTTCGGGTTTTAAAAATATGAATCCTGATTTGTCTTAGTCACGCGATAACATGAATACAGGTGAACCAATTTGGCTAATTTTTATTTGATGTCTTTAATGATAGAATCGTTTTTACAAAAGAAAAGTTTTAAGTAAATAAAAGGAGTTTTTAACGCGGGCGTAGCCGCGGGGGACTTCTAGTCTTTAATAAGAGTTTTCAAATTCAGAGAGATCGTTTTATAACGCATTTATTTTTGTCTGATAATCAGATCTATTACATACAATGCATTTTTTCTGATTGACAGACAAGCACTTTACCACTATCTTAACCAATGTGAACCCATTGATGAATTATTTTTGTTCATTTTTTTTGACGTGGAATGGAATGCGTAAACTTGTCTATCTACTTACAAAGTGTGTGGTTAATTATGACAATCTCGCTAAACATGTGTGATAATATGAGAATGGATTCAGTAAACAAAACTTCAAGGTTAACGTTGTTTGGTATGCGTTACGTTGAGTCGATGCACTGTAAAGTTCAACTAACTCATAGAGTTGTGAGATCTGCTGGCATAAACTTTACGCCGTAAAGGATACACGGCTTGATTTCTAAATGAGAGGTTACCGGTTCAAATCCTAGCACGGATGTTCGTCCACAGATGGTAGGAGAATATTATATCGATGTTCAGCCTGAATTACTACCAAAAAGTAGCTCTCCATTGGATTTCCTTTTTAACCGACTTCAAAAGGAGGTGGTTTCTCAATTCGACCGTATATATATATATTTTTTTTTTTTTTTATGTTTGTTCGCGGATAACTTCGTCGTTTATGAACCGATTTCGATTATTCTTTTTTTGTTCGAAAGGAGATATCCCAAGTGTGGTACCATGGTAATTTTATCGAGGTATGATAAGTATCTCCAGAGATATTGAGATAAACATCTCAAAATTAGTACTGAAAATGAATAGCGCGGCATTGAAGTCGGTTGTTTTTTAGTTTTTAAACGATATTATCAAAGTTGTGTTTGGCTAGTTGGAGTGTCTGCCCTAGGTAAACATACTGTGGAACAACTTCGGGTGGGATTCGAGACAAACGGCACACAGCAGCTCTATTATTATATACCTACCTACAAACATTATATATATATATAACACATTTAGCGTACCAAATTGAAAGTGGCTTTATATTATGTATAACATAATATTTACTACGACTAGTAGCATAGGTATCGCAATTCTGATAAATATGTTCAATGTAAAACAAAGCGAGAAAAATTTAATCTGGCGTAGAAAACACAATACTTTATCCTTCAGTGTGAACGTGACTTACGTTTCCGTACTCGTAGAATATAATGGTAGGATAATATTTGGTACCAGCAAGTTAGACGGGTTGGGATAGTTGTGCTGTACGGGTTGTACTAAGGTCAGTAACTGAAGAAAACGCTTTGCATCCACGTTCATACGCACAGCGAAGGAATATAATTCCCTGCCAGTAGGCTGCCACGGTCTGTGTTTCCCGTTAAGTACAGTCCGGGGGTCTTTAAATCGCGAGTGAAAAGGTACCTTCTAGGCAAACGTGAATCGTTGATCGCATCATCATTAACAAGGTTAGATAGTGGAAAAACGCTTGCTTGTCACGTATAAAAAAAAACAGGACCCTAATTCTGTAAGCTAGCTAGTAAAAAGCCTAGTTAGCGCGATGCAAATACGATGTTGTCATTGGCTTACAAACTGGGAACGCTGTCAAAGTCCATATGCATTTCGCACCGCAAATTAAAAAATACTATAGACATAATACATACTGCTATTTCAAATATTTTTGTCGTGATTACTTGCCGCTGGTGGCTCTTTGAAAGACAACTATATTATTGCTTTCCAAGCCGCATATTGAGTGGTTTAGTGTAATTATTGTTTCTGAAGCGTCACGACACATGAATGACAATCAATACGTGACGTACCCTGATGAAAACCCTGACAGTCATGTCTCTAATGATCCATAGAGTAGGTCCATTAATAATAAGTATCTGACCCTTTTAACTCGTCACATGTCCATCCAACGGACCTATACTCTGACCGATATTTCATCGATTATAAAATCGCAATATCACGACTATTTCCATAGCATACACCTAATGGGATATAGATCGGATCCCTTATAACTTAACTGAAGTGGCAGTGGGCTGGACAGGTTACGAAATGTCGTGATGACAGGTGGAGTAAGTCCCTAACAGAATGTTGGCCTCTTGTAGGAAAACGAAGCCGCGACAGACCAATACAGAGATGGGTAGTCTACATATAAAAGTACGAAGATAAAACCTGGACAGTGATGGACCATATTTTTTACACTCTAGCCAGTCTAGTAAGCCAAGCCATTAAGACATTCCAATCAAGATGCAAAATCTACGTCAAAACTACCCACTGTAATGTAATGTAGATCTTTTCAGGCGATGCCAATATTGGATTGACTTTGTAGAATGGCTCGTCTACAGACCTCGTATTTACATCAACACCAGTATAAGCAATATCGCAATAATGCGAAATACAGTTAGTGTATTTGTTTGTTTCTTTTTCAGGATTAAACTGGCTGTCTGATTTGGCTGATATTTGTAAAGTTATGGCAAGTATTATTAATCAGTCTGGTATGTACAGCCGGGCAAAGGTCTCCCTTTCTTCCTTCCACACATCAGGGTCTACTGCTTTTTGTGTCCAGTTGTGACAAAAGTTGTCCAGTTCATCACGCCATCTTCGTCTGGGCCTGCCGCATTGTCGTCTAATGTTCTTTGGAACCCACTTTGCAGAAAGTTTTTTTTTTAAATATTTTATAGGCTAGCGTTTGACCACTATCACCTGTTGGTAAGTGATGATGCGGTCAAGATGGTAAGCACGCTAGGCCTAGAATGGGAACTGGCTCCCCACGATAAGTTCTGAGGTAACAAACATAAAAAAATACAGGCGAATTAGATTTTTTGTGAAGTCGGTTAAAGAAGTTAGATGGTAGGTGGCAAAATGCTAGATCAATATAGGAATATGTAGATAAAGCTGGTTGTTGAGCCTATATATATATATATATAGTGATTGATTGGTTGTTTAACAAATCCCTCCTTGGCGACACGAAGACTTCAATAAACGAATTCAATAAACACACAACACAGTTAATATTGCATAAAATCAGCCAAATCAAATATTAATCTCCTGTCAATGAACTGCGTTCAGGCACAGTTGATTGACCTTGAGTGTCAGAGTATTCTAGGCCTAGCGTGTTCACCATCTTCGACCACATCATCGCTTACCTACCAGGCAGATAGTGGGCAAACACTAGCCTATATGATATTAAAAAAAAGTCTATTTTATATTGCGGTCAATCTTGCATAATCAACTTTTATAGTCAAGTATTGTACAAGCACGGTCCTGCTATTCTCCCAAGCACAGATTATATAATAGTTTCTTCGTAATCCCAAGTCTGGAAGATATATAGCAGTGAGACGAGGCGCTAGGCAACGAACATTTGCCAAACCCACATGGGGCAACTATCTCATCACAAGACATGAGAACATCCCCAGATCACTTGAAGGATTTCATGGCAACAGACAGACGCATGGGTAATAACAACAACACTCCCGTGGGGTGACGATGACCCCATAGATAGTTCAACTTCTATCATAGTTCAATTAGCTTCATACGCGCATCTAACTTTGTTTTATTAACTTGTTAGAAAGCGTTCACGTGAGCAGTCACCATGAATATATTGACTAGACTAGAAGACAGGTGGCGGTTCCCTTGGGAGTCTTCCCACCCGTCCGAAGCTAGTATAAAATAATCATAGCGTCAACGCTCCACGCTGTTTATGCCAGCCTGGTACTTTCGACTTGAATTCGTATGAAAATGTGGTGAAATATCCGCCGGAAGTCGGTCGATAAAAGCGATAGATAAAGTTCAATTTTATTTTTATCCAGGAACAAAGTATGAAATAATCATAGCGACAACGCTACCGCAGTTTATACTTGCTACATTTATATTACTTTCGAGTTGAATTCATGAAAATGAAAATGTTGTGAAATATCGGAATGTCTCTAGTTGCGCCCCACGGCTTCGTTCTCGTTACAAAGTATCATAATAATTTAATTTGTTGATTGGTGTTATTACAACTTTTATAATTTATTGACTTTACATACAAATGTTACAAAATTTACTATTTCATAACTTAATAAAACTAAAATAACTACGACTAATAATTAATATAAAAACTGCAAATGAAAAAAATAACTTTAGGTCGCTTCCTGCTGGTAGAGTACCCAAAAAGCTAGCGACATTACCTCTTTGAACGGCGAAACTAATGCGTTGCCCGAGTATTATTGGTGTTAATATACAATTAGATTGCAAGTTTTGTTTGTACACGTAGTACCTATTATTATTAGTATACAATTTAATTATGCTACGCCGTAATTTTGCAAGTGAGCAGTAAAATAAGATTTAAGAATAAAACATACATAGATAGATTTGCTGCATCTTGTGATGTTTAACCGCGGGATAACCCTCTACTTATATATACCCTATACTTACTATCTCCCCATCCAATAGTATACCAATAGCACCAACTTCCTACTGAAACTCCTTCGCAATCTTCTTTATTAAAAAAAAAAACCGCGGGATAACCTAGGTTATCCTCCGTATTCAAAAACAACACTTTGGTATCTCACAGAGCTCGTAAACGCATAGGGTCTCTCTAAAGTCGCTCAAACCACTACATTATTGACATTACTTGTATCAAATCCACCGTTATGCGTTCGACAAAATTGTCATGAATACAACCGATAAATCTCAGCTGAATTAGGAATCATTCATTCAATAGGTGTAATTCATGTGTTTTATGGGCTGGGTAAGGAATATTTCTATCCAAATTTTTACAAAATCTATCCAGCCGTTTCAGCATAAAAGAGAACCTAATTCTAATACACACCAGCGTCGGTATGATGATATGAAATAAATCACCGAAACCCTTGGACAATTTGGATACACTTTCAAAAACTTACATAAAACGCAGTAGGTACTTATTTGTGTTGTTAAGTCACAAAATGTGTTTATTACAATAATATCACTAACCTTTTACTATAATTGAACTATTAAGCAAATAAATAATACGTTTAGTGTTGCGATGGTGCCAGTCGCTCGTGAAGTATCGTGACAATAGATCGATGTATGTGGTTTTTACATAAACATTTATTAACATTGTTTGTACAGAGACATCTGTGTCAACAATTGTTAGTATTTGTTTAATATTCCTATTTGTGTATGGAATGTCAATATTTATTAGTTATATTAGTTGAGAGAGACGTGTATGGCATGTAGGTACTTATTATATTATTTTTACCATTGCCACTCAAAAAAGAGCACTTTATTCATCGAAAGCAGTGAATAAAACGCTCTTTTACTCACTCGGTGAATAAAAACATTTTGAATGTGGAACAAGCACAAAATACGAATTATGTACAAAACATAAATAAGACTTGCTGAAAGTGCCTACTAACTGGCTAAATGGAGGTATACCATAAAAGCTTTATAATGTAATAAAAATAAAAATCCCGCCAATTTTGTTTTTTTTTTGTTTTCATTTTGCTCCACACGATTAGTGTATTCAGCCAGAATAATGTATAAAAATTATACAAGTTTTTATAAATTCATGTCATAAAGTTGAGTCAAAGTCACCTTTCTGATCAAGATGAAGTCCCAGTCTAGTCCAAGTCATACCCTTTGTAAAGATGTGAACTTTACTGAAGATTTTCAGTGCAATATTGGTGAGAACGCAAATAGCATGTTTTTCAAGATTGAGCCGTTTCCCTACATACACATTCACCGGCACTAAGGTACAGACACACCGCAGCGTCCTGCGTGCGCGCGATCTAGGCGGCGATCAGATAGCGCAGTAGTATTTGTACCGACTGGTTCACACCAAACGCGATCAGAATTGAAAAGTACTGAGATTGTGCCCGCAGATCGCAGGATGCCGTGGTGTGGCTGTACCTTAAATGGTTAATGATCCACATCTATTGCACATGAATAATAACATATGATAAATATGAATAGGTACTATAAGTAGGTACTATTATTTATTTTCTCGCAGTCAATGGTAAAAAGAAGACTACACGACTCGTGAATAAAAAATTTAATCTCGGTACTTGTATCCCTCGCTCCGCTCAGGATTCTAATCTAGAATCTCTCGCTACGCTCGGGATTCTACTTTAGAATCCTTCGCTGCTCTCGGGATCCAACTTAGTCCCTCGAAATAAATTGCCTTTTTATTCACTTGTTGTATAATCTACTATTTCACATAAATATGGATAACTTATTAGTCATACTTCTGTGATTATTTTTATGGTTTGTAAATAGTACATATTATGACAATAATTAAATCAAAAATTTCCTCGCGAGCTTATGTTGCTCTTTTTAGGGTTCCTTGCCTCAAAAGGTAAAAAAATGAACCCTTATAAGATCACTTTCTTGTCCGTCTCTGTCTGTCTGTCTATCTGGCTGTCTGTCCGTGTGTCACCACCTATTTCCTCAGGAACGGGTCGACCTAGCAAGTTGAAATTTATACCAGATACTGAAGTCTATAGTCCCTATTAGGTATATAAAAATCAAGGTCCTGGGTCAACACGATAAAACGATATGGGCAAATTTAGATTTTCGCGATAACTTGTAGGTACTATATGTACCTTTATTTTCAATTTATTTTTCGGATTTTTTTCCTTTACTTGTGCTGTACTAGAAAGACCTCGCTTTTGACCAAAATTGACAATTCTAGGTAAACCGGCCTCTGAGTTATATCAGCGCACATACAATTTAGGGATCTTGCTTAATTGGTACTAACCTTATATGAGATAAATAAATAAAATTGTGCTATTGTGTGTTTTTATTTTATACATAGTTTGACCGAACTACAAAGTTAAGTTTGTCCCTTAACCTAGTCTGAGACGTTGGTACGGAAACCTCGGTGGGCGAGTCCAACTCGACTTGGCCGGTTTTATTTTATATGTAGAGTAGTCAGAGCTCCGCTTTCTGTTTCATGAGATATTAAAATCTCATGAAACAGATATTTTTATTTTTCTGTATATTTTATGAGTCATGGATAGATGTTTTTGATAAGTGATTATTAAATCCGTCTACGTACTCATGCGTGAGTAACCGTCAAGGATACCAAAAATTTACAGATATAAAATTTACACAAAGATTCGACAAACAAATTCGGATTCGAAATCTGCAACTCAATTGTAAAAAATCCGTGATTCTAACAGGATAGGTTTCCGCCACTCATATGCTGAAGGATTTATCAATATTAAAAATTAATAAGTCATTTTTCAAAAAAAATAAAACCGACTTCATAATCACAAACAGGCACTCAAAAGCGAAAAATAAATTACTTAAAATTATTATAAGCGCTACCCACTTATCTATTTGAAGTCGGTGCCAGCCAAGTCTAATAGGTAGTAGATCGATAATACCTACATGTATCTACCTACTTACTAACCTACATGTACCTACTTACTACTACTACATACATAGTATCTATCTACTATCCAATAGACTTGGCTGGCACCGACTTCAAATAGATAAGTGGGTAGCGGTTATAATAATTTTAAGTAATTTATTTTTCGCTTTTGAGTGCCTGTTTGTGATTATGAAGTCGGTATTATTTTTTTTGAAAAATAACTTATTTTACCCTTTTTAGTGTATAACAAGTTTTAATTAAATTACATGCATCTATTACATTTGGTGTCTGGGCCGTTATACACTGACGGATATATACTTTTTGAAAATTTCAGGTATGTACCTATAACGGTTAAGAAGATACAGATCTGTAAAGTGCGCACATATGTATAGACACACGGACGGACGGACGGACGGACGAACAGACAACACAGTCTCAGAAAGTGTTCATTTGGTACCCTTTGGGTTCGGAACCCTAAAAAAATTTACTTTACATGCCTTGCTAAAGTGATAATATTCACTAGTAATAATTATGTCATCAAGGTATCAAAGGACAATGTTCAAAATGGCCCTGTGCAATTAAAGCATCTGACACACACGATAATTAATTGTCTATTTTATTACAATAATACCAAATACTTTTATAACACGGACTAGTTGTATTCCAAAATGAATAAAAAAAGTATTATTTGCGATTATTAACATTCCTTGCCGCCATATGGCCAACAGAGTACTGAATCACTCTACTACGTTATAAGAGGCACTTCCCTATATTGTTGAAACCCGAATTATGAAAGCACTGTGTAGCCAACCTAACAACGGAATGTATTATTTACGTAGTAACTATTATATAATCTGTGGTATTATGCTTATAAATTTTTTTTGCAGTGTTGGTTGGTACAAAGTACGTTCATAATTCTGAGTTATTTAATAATGTATGCAGTGTCGCGGGACTGAAATGGCCGCCATCTTCGGCAAACGTCATGTCATGTCAAAAAATCTTAGGTATGTTTAAAAAAGTTTGCACCCTAACAAGACTTTGCCCGGTAGAACATTCCTGTGAAGACAAATTATTTATATTTATATATAATTATTTATTCTAATTATTAATATATAATTATTTATTGAGGGCCCGGTGGCGTAATTGGGAGAACAGTCGGCTTTGATGCCGTGGTACCGAGTTCAAACCGCCGTGCACTAATGAATTTTTCGATCCAAAAATATATGTGCGCTTCTCACAGTTGCCCTCCGGTGAAGGAAAATATCGTTAAGAAACCAACAACCCCCGCATGGTGGTAGGACATATCTAGTGTCCGCCTGGCCAGCTACCACCCTCAAGTTAGAAAAATCTGTCGCCAAACATCTTATGTGTTCAGGCAGCAATCCTTGAGAGCCAGTTCCCATTCTAGTCCACTTCTCTATCTTCGACCGCATCATTACTTAGCAACAGGCGAGATAATGGTCAAACGCTAAGATATTTAAAAAAAAAAATTATTATCCCCACCTTTATTTCTATCTCGCTCACAGTTACCGTAAGAATATCTGTCAAAACCCAAAATCAACGAGAAGAAAGATGTAAAAACATTATTCAAGGTCATATTTTTTAGTCTTCAAAAGTATATCCAATAGCAACCTCCATTGTGTATAATCTTCTTGGGACTCTTCTACTAAAACCAGTACATTCTCCTATGTTTGAGGTATTTATCTCCATATCTCTGGAGATTCTTATCAGATCTCGATAAAATTAAACTCGGAAACGTATCTTACCTATTAAAAAAATAATCATTTGGATCCGTTCACTATTGACGGAGAAATCGCGTAACATACACACAAAAAAAAAAAAAAACAAACATACGAATTGAGAACCTCCTCCTTTTTTGTGAAGTCGGTTAAAAATGACGAACGAACTAAAAACGACGACGACGGACGTTTCAGATCCGACAGATTACGCTTTAAAAATGTCAAATATCTAAAGTCAGATAAGTAGGCTAGACTTATCAGAAACCAGTTAAACTGGCCTAACAATTTCAGCGCTTTGAAACCTCAAAGAAAATCTCGTAGTAAATATGTTTTAAATAATTTAACTGAAAACCTCCTCCCTTTTGAAGTCGGTTGATAAACTATGTAAGGTTTTAACGTATGGTAGCCCCTCTGGTTGAGGTCATGGTGAAAAAATCTTGGTTGTCTTCAATAAAATATAATGACAGGGAAAAGTTGAAAAACTTTTTGTGTACCACAAGTGAATTTTTCAGTGTGTAAGTTACGATAATGACCGAAAAGGGTGCTTCAGATACATTGTGTAAAACACAAACACACATATAAGTTTTAGAAAACTACAATATCGCCGTTGTGCTGTGGTCATAAATAAAAAGTTTACTGATGTATCTTGCACACATCAAATTTTTTTCAATAAAAATTTCTTTGAGGCACAGAATAAATAGGCGGCATAGAAGGCGGCAATAGCCCAATGGATAGGGTGACGGACTGGCGATCGAGAGGTCGTGAGTTCGATCCCCACCCCACCCATTGCACTATTGACGTGAATCCACTCCAGACACAAGCATATTTAGCTTAGTTGGAGGGGTTAACAAGAATACTAGTAATGTGCAACCCATATTGCGAGTAATCTTAAAAAAAAAATTTATGTACTTAAACATAGAGGTGCGTGTAAGAGTATGGTTGGCAACCCTACTTCAATAATTTTATAATAGTCTGTCGTCGACGATTGGATGACACCTGAATGGCTCATTATACTATTGCTATGTTTACTTGAAAATTGATAATGATTTTATGATTTTAGATGTGTATTTCACGATAAATATATATAGTTATAGCACGATTCCACCAAAATCGCATCGTTTCAGGTAGGTAGCGGTAAAGTGGTCGTCTAATCCTAAATAAAAGGTACCAGATACAAGGTTACTAAAACTACAGAGCCACGGGGCGTCTATTCCAACAATATATCGTATACTTTTAGTTCTTTATTAGTTTAGAAGTTTGCCAGCAGGCATTAAAATAGCTGTAGCAGCCCCAAAAGTGATCAATACGAAGTTAAAATAAGATCCAAACTCTTTAAATGTATAGGTTTTTAATGTACACAGACGTGCACTTCAACAACTAATCACATACACAACTATCACACTGTGGGGTATAATCATCGTGGATGCGGTCTAATATGGAATCGTTCTTGTCAGGAAATGATCGAATCAGAATCAAAATATATTAATTGATTTAACTGACAATTAGACTGTGTCCCGCCACCACGCCGTTTTCTTCACTAGAGGCACCAGAGGGCCACTGGCCGCTGTTAAGCGCATTTCAGACTACGGTATACCATAGTATAAGATAACTGGTCAAGTGCGTGTTGGGCCACGCGCAGTGTTGGGTTCCGTAGTAGCTTTTTATTCAATGAAAGTCTTTACCCGTTACAAACAAGCAACTAGGTACTCCGTCTTTGTCACTTTAGAGGATTAAGAATTTTGTATTTGGTACAAAATTATCCAACACCCAAGTTCAATGACTATTACTGCTAAACTAATAAAGTTATCTTAACCGCTATAGTTTTCCTTTATATTTCATGAAATGCACTATAATCACGAATTTTTTCAGTTTTTCCAAGCCAGCAGTTAAGCTTTTAGAGGGGGGAGGGGGGGACGCTCTACTGGAACAACTGCACTTTAAAGTTTAATATTTCGTAAATGGAGCATTCAATCGAAAAATGGTATTAGCAACCCTAAAGTCATTTTAAAAGACCTATTCAAAGATACGCCTCACGATGGGGTAGACGATGAAAAAAAAATTCATCCCCACTTCTCATATAGGGGAGCTACACTAAAAAAATATATTTTTCACAATTTTATTTCAGCACTTTGTCGGCGTAATTTATATACATACTCCCACAAAATTACAGCGTTCTAGTATTAACGGTCTCTTAGCAAAACCTCGGACAGATAGACAGACAGACAGACGGACTTGACGAAACTATAAGGGTTCCTTGTCAGGACTACGGAACCCTAAAAAACATACTATATTCTGCTATATAGTATAGCTAAGTGTGAACGTGTTCTAAGTAACAAGTAACATAATAAAAATTTTGAATAAACACCGACGACAATGTCCTTTAGAAAATTAAATGTCATAACATCTATCTAAGAACCACCACTGAATAATAACGAACCGTTTAAAGACAAAATCGAAATAGTTTTGGAGAAAAATGGCAAATATTTACTGCAGCGCCCCCTGGTGAGTTGACTCGTAACACCTATTTAAGAACATGCACCAATCAAACACAAACCCATGACTGCATCAAAATCGGACGAGTCGTTTTGCAACATCAATTTGCACCAACAAATTATTACTGCAGTGCCCCCGTAATTTTCGTCACTCTCCAACAAGGTTTCACAACACCATACCTTCTACTATACCTATCTTTACCTACTTCCTAATCTCAATAGATAACACCTTAAGCCTAGACCTCCCATCCTACATAATGTTTCCTGACATTACAACACAAAGCCCGCCTGATGCGCACATAAATCTCACAAACCCTCAATCTGAGATAATAAAATGGCCGCATTGGCCGCCATATACGTTTTACAAACACAGAGTGGACTGTTTAGTTATCTATATAGTCATAACTTGGTCGTAACTCTGGTCTGGTGGACCGTTACTACTATATTAGTCTGTGCCTGGGTTGTCTTTAATTATAGAATAAAAGCCTCATCCGTTGTGGATTTTACGGTGACTAGTTATTTTTGATTACTGGGGGTGCATGCATTCCTATGGGTCTGCCACGTTGTTATTTTAATCTTTTTACGCCGGTTAAAAGCGTACGCGGGGTTTAGTTTTCCATATAAACGTATTCCTCCGTTTCCTCCCTGGAAAATGCTTCTAGAGCAAAATTTTTTGCTACAAAAAATCAAGGTCTCTTGTAGCTATGTCCCTAAAATTTTCTTTTTTTGATCAACCAATTACAAATAGAAATATGACCCTTAAAAAATTGCAAAGAAAAAATTTAAAGGCTTATATTTCTTTTTGCAATTGGTTGGTCAAAAAAAGTAAATGATAATAGCTATAGCAGACCTAGATTTTTTGTAGAAACAAATTTTACTCTAAAAGCATTTTCTAGGGAGGAAACGGGGGAATACATTTGTATGGAAAACTGCACCCCGCGTTTGCTCTTAAGAGATGCTGCTAGAGGCCGTATATACTACTAGCTGTAGGTACTCCCCGGTTTTACCCGCGTAGACATCGTTTCCGTGGGAATATCGGAATAATGTGTTATTTTAGGGTCTAGGCTGTCGACATACCAAATTTCAGCTCAATCGGTTGAGTAGTTTAAGCGTGAAGAAGTAACAAACATACTTACACACTCACAAACTTTTGCCTTTATAATATTAGTAGGAAGTAGGACTAGCGACCCGCGCCTTCGCACGGAAAGCCTATATAATACGAATAGCCTTGATAACAACATCTCTTAACCAGCTTTAGCCATTCCAGCTATGAAACCAACTTAATTCCTACAAAGTATTAAAAGTTTTACAGAAAAAAAAACATAACGGAACCAGGCGATCTTTTGAAACATTTTAAAGAAAGACGTAATTTCCATAAGATGCTGCAAGAAGTAAAAAGTGCAGTTTCCGCGAACACCAGCCGTTTAAACTTTTGTATAGAGTTAAAAGAGTGGAAAATGTGGAAATACCATTTTTAAGGATGTAAGATTATGACTTACATGTCCTTGCTTATATGTATGCTTATGCTATATATGTAATGTACATCCAAAGGTTGTCTAGCAGAAATAACCTTTGGCGATAAGACCCCCCTCCCATGCACCAACTTTTAATCGACATTATAAAAGGAGGATGTTCTTAATTCGTTCATATACGTACCTATAGTTCAATATTGTTTTGTACTAATTTGTTGAAATATGACGATAATTGTTCAAGATGTCAGAAAAAAACAAACTGACTGAAACCTTTTATCGAAA
The DNA here is from genome assembly GCA_954871355.1 of Cabera pusaria. Classification (NCBI taxonomy): domain Eukaryota; kingdom Metazoa; phylum Arthropoda; class Insecta; order Lepidoptera; family Geometridae; genus Cabera; species Cabera pusaria. The sequence goes on from OX940902.1 coordinate 18,316,760, forward strand.
ATGATGTCTTATTCTTTTGAAATATAACAAAATAATGTATGATTGAATAGTTACTCTACACTGACACTACATTGGTTTCATTGCATCCGTTTGAAGCCGGGGCGGGTCGCTAGTAATATTATAAATGATAAACTTTTGTCTTTGTTATTAAATTACGCGAAAATGGCTCAACTGATTCGGATAAAATTAAGCACACATTTGAAAAATAAAATTGAATAAAAAGTACAAAATCAAAAAGTGTTTAGCACTTTTTGATTTTGTACTTTTTATTGCACTTTTTGAACAACTTCAAAATGGAGTTTCTTTTCAAAAGTACCTTCCATTTTAAAGCGGGTGAAGCCGCTGAGGTCAACTAGTATACTAGATAATAGTAATTGTCTGAAGCCTATTCTATATTTAGACATACACAAGTGCCGCTGGTCTAATGAGCGCAGATATCTCTCACTTTAATTAAGATATGTTCAACACCGTCCGACAGATTGCTGCGGCTCTTTGAAAACACCCCGCATAATAATGAAGACTTTAAAACAACTAATGTCACCACGCGGTTTTACCTTAGATATCGTATGTTGAAATTATCGTAGCTTTGTTCTTGTTAAAGATCGGTGAAATATTTATTCCTTAATTAAGTATATATATTTTCAACCAACTTCCCAAAAACAAGGAGGTTCTCAATTCGTATGTTATATATCGTTTTTTAATTATTTTTTTGTATGTGTGTTACGCGATTACTCCGTCATTTGTGAACCTATTGTAATTTCATCGAGATATGATAAGTATCTCCAGAGATATGACGATGAACTCTCAAACTTGCTACTGAAACTTACTCGCGGGGCATGGGAGTCGTTTGTTTTAGTTTTGAAACTATCTGAATTATTTAATTTTATTATTAATACTAACATAAGAAAATTCTATAGTTCATTATTTCGCTTCAACCAAAGATCGGTGAAAATAGTTTCATCCATCTGCGACAAAAAAGTGTGTATGTGACAGCTTCAACGTATGGCTGGATTGTTTTTGAATATGACGTAAGAATATTAATATTTGGCATTTACATTACATAACGCTTTTGAATTAACGCTTTAATTATTTTCATTTCTCATATTAATTATTTTCATTTCTCATATAATGTACATACGCCCCCTATACGACACAATCCAATTTCGTTTACATTCACGCTAACGCAACTTCAAAATGTATGGGAATGACAATTTTGTTGCGGAAAAATAAATGTCATTCCATACATTTTGAACTCGCGTTAGCGTGAATGGAAACATAAATCGGATTTTTTCTAGGGGAGCTGGGGCCTTAAAAGAAAATCGAATCGGGGTAAACTCCAAGAACTCAATATCTTTTTTATCGACAGGAGATGGCCCTTATGAAAAAAAAATTAAAATAAATAAAAGTTGTTTTTAACGCAGGCGAAGCGGGGCACAGCTAGTTAACAAATAAATAACCTATTTAAAAAAAGTTTCCATTAGATTTCAAACTTAGAACACATCGCATTTTTACCTCAATAACATATCTAAATCCGTCACCAAGATAGTTTAACATAATGTCAATAGAGTTTACCATTGAAATCGAAAAACAATAAAATCGTAGGACTTACGCCCTATTTCACCGGTTAACCTAAAAGGGTAGAAGAGACCCCGAGATACTCGCAAATTGATAAATCAGGATAAACATGATTACCCCATCATAGACCTTCAACTTGACATTTAGAAATGCCATACATCTAGAAATTGTCGCATAGTGGTTCCTCTATTACATTATCCTTAAAATTAAATGTAACACAAAATGCCAACTCCTACGGGAATAAAGCGTTGACGTCTACAAAATAAAGCTCAATATCGTTTAGCTGTGAATCTACTAGTAACTTAGGTGTGCACAAAATGAGTTTTAGCGGTATGGAAATAAGGTGCAAATTTGTTTAGCAAATTTAATTCAGTATTACGTACCGTATTTGTGCCGGCGTCACGGAGCGACCACGGTCGGAGTAGTGACTGAAAATGTTAAGTTTGGCGCCCAGCGTGGGGCAGCGTTGGAACAAGCGTTCGCTGCGTTTTGATTATTGGGTTTAAATTGAAATCTATCGACCGTTACTAATGTATTAGTTATTTGTATGCAATTGTATTCGCCAGGTAATCCGATAAATGGTTAATAGTGATTACAAAATTATTATGAGGAATTATTGTTGTTTGATTGTTACCTGCGTCAATCATTTTAGAAAAATACTTATTAAACTGTTTGTAAAGGTTAAAGACGATATTTCCATTTAAATTATCAATACAACACGTATTGATAATAATATGTTATCTATAGCTCTTCTTTACATTTATTTTTCTATCGTCGTAACGTACGTATGCAGTAACATGTTTTAACTGTTTGTAACTTAACGCGACCTATAAGATGAAACGGTTATAAATAGCTTAAATGAATTTACGTAAAACAAGAAATACACTTTCTAAATGCCAGACGAAAGCGAGCATCGTGTTGGCCAAATAAGACCAATGTCGGCCAAGTATTGGCGGGATCGAAGGCGGGCGGGAACTGGCTCACTCAGTCGGCTTTATTCTAGGGCGGACGACGCTACCCGCCCATACTCATAAGTTTCGCGCGTAAATGTGAAACTCCGTACTACATTTAAAAATCGAATAAATGTCTATTACTTTTCCGTGAAAAACAGATAATTTATAAAAGTTAGATATTCTGTGTTCAGTTCATTAGTCTGTGGTAATCAAAATTAACATTCAACTTCTTGTAAAAGTTTTGAAAATCGAACTCAAATCGAATTTCAATTCGGCCAGTGTGTAATGCAGTTAAAGAACTTTATGAAAAGTTTAAGATTAAATTAAAACTGCGTGTTTTGTTTCTTGAATAAAACAGTTCGTTTACTTAACAGTGTTTTAAAGGTTAAAGCTCGAGTGCGATAGTTTCTTTGTTAAATGGTGAGTAGAGTTTTTTAATAGATAGAATTGTAACATTTGCTGATAATAGTTAAACAAATTGGATGTATTCAAAAGGGAATTGTTTAGTTCTTGTAATTTCTATCATTTAGTGATATCTTTTAAATTAATTTTTGTGAATATTTTAATTTATTTGCATATTGTAAAATATAGCCTAACATCAGATAAAAAAGCTGTTTTTACAAGCTTTTAAAAAAAAAAATATATATAGCCTTTTTCTAGAATTTTCTTATTTAGGGCTGGTTTACGATTTTTTTATAAAGTTTTAGATCTCTAGTTATCTGACATAATATAACGCCTATCAAAAGATGTGGTTTATCTGGCAGATAAGTTCCTAATAGGCTATCAGAGACTCTATTGAGCAATTTAAATGATTAATTTTCTTAAATTTATTTTAAAAATAATATAATAATTTCACTAAATTTTAGAAATGGAAAAAAAATATTTTTGTTGTGAAAGTATTCTAAAGATTAAGATTATTTAAATAGGTTAAACAAAATCAATGTATTTTCATTTAATTTACTTCAAAATTATATTAGCATGAATGACGAAAATGAAATGATATAAGTACCTAAACAATAGATTAACGAAACACATGTAAAGCACATAAAATAATTACATAACATTTAATCAACATGACAAAAATAATGAATACACATAAATAATATCTTAATTCATGCAATAAAAATAATACAAAAAGTTAATTAAGAAATTACTACAAACGATGTCAACTTATATACTCACGGTATATTAGAATACGATCTATTAGTTATTACTATATTCAATCACTAATGGCCGGTTTCTGAGTATATTTATTGAGAGTTTATCTATTCAATAACGGTACAATTGAGTAGATAAACTCTCAATAAACCGACCATAAGTAGGTTTAAACGCAGAATAATGAATAGTACAAGTTTAACCTAGTAAGTAAGGTTTATTACATAATTTAAGATCGTTTATAAAAATTAAAAGAACCGACTTCAAATGCCGCGCTAGTAATTTTCAGTACCAAGTTTGAGGTGTTAATCTCCATATCTCTGGAGATACTGAACATATCTCTGTGAAGTACACCCTTTCGAACAAAAAAATAATTTTCCAAATCGGTTCGAGTAGGTTGATGAACATAAATAAAAAAAATAAAGATATATTCCGACAAATTGAAAACCTCCTGCTTTTTTGGCGGAGTCAGTTAAAAACGAAGGAAACCGACTTCACATGCCGCGTTGGTCATTTTTTAGTACCAAGTTTGAAGTGTTCATCTCCATATCTTTGGAAGTAAGATCTCTATGAAATTACAATGGGGCCAAAGAGGAAGTATCTAAACTATTTATAAAAAATAATTCAAATCGGTTGTTAATAAATGACGGAATTCTAAGATAACAAACATAAAAAAATAACAGTGATAACCACCTCCTTTTTAAGTCGGTTGACAAACATGCCATTCCTATATGAAAAACATAACATATTCTCTTATCTAATTAGTAGCACAGTATTTCTACCACAAACCACCTTAAAACAAAAAAAAACAACCTAAAAACATAATATACACATTAATTGAGAACCTCATTTTGTAAAGTCGGTTAAAACAAACACATATATAACGCATATACATTTAACTAATTGGCACCTCTGCATGTGCGTACAGATTATGTAAAAATATCATGTTACACAACATTGTGATATAACATGTTTCAGATAATTTAAACACAGAATGTTACATAACATGTTACAATAGCATGTTATTAAAATGTACAACAATGTTATATTAGTTACGTATACTCACTAGCTCTGAAGAATTGTCGTATAACATTGTCATTCCAATATGTACAGTATTGTTTTATGTTAAAATTTTGAATAACAAATCTGTCTATCCAGAGGTTGTCTGGTAGAGATTGCTCCGAGCGATAAGACCTCCCATTGTCACACCTAATTACTTTTTCCTTGTCTTAGATTATAATGTGTTGAATGGTATGTAATAAAGTATTCATCCATCTAACAAGGTGACATAATCATCATCATCATAATCAGCCGGTATTAGTCCACTGCTGGACATAGACTCTCCCATGTTACATAATGTGGACGTGTTATAAAACACAAGTTATACAACATGTTACATAGTCTGTACGCTCCTTACTACACCACGTTTCTACGACAGACGAGCTATAGTAAGTTAATTAATTATTCGTTAGGACGTCACTTCCAGTCGACCGCTGGATACTACTTTATGAGCGGGTGAATATTTTATACGCCTCTAATAATAGAACACTATCTAGCTCCTGTAGTTCTATTGTAATAAAAGTAATTTGACCCGCTAATTTAATATCCATAACTATTGTGTAGGTATAGGTAGGATACAATTTTATGGTAAAGAAAAACAGAGCAATATTTACACTAACTGAGAAGCTCATATTGTTAAGTCAGTATAAAACATACACATCGTTTATATATATATACCTGTATATGATGCATTTTTGAAGTGGACGTGGATGGCCAAATCCGAAACTATGAGAAATAGCGAAAAGTACCTACGTACTCAATGGAGTCTCGGGCTCTTGATGAAAACTAAAACTGCATCATTGGATTTTAGAAAAATTAATATTCCTAGCCAGGAATCAAACCCGTCGATTTTAGTTCTTTTAGCTATTCCTGATAGTTTATTATAAGGCCATCCACGCCCACTTAAAAAAATTATGCTGTATATACTAGCTGTGCCCAGCGGTTTTACCCGTGTAGACATCGTTCCCGTGAGAATATCGGGATAAAAAGTACCCTTTGTGCTATTCCAGGGTCTAGGCTATCTACATACCAAAATTTTCAGCTCAATCGGTTTAGTAGTTTTAGCGTGAAAAAGTAACCAATATACACACAAACTTTCGCTTTATATTATTAGTAGATTTTTTAAATATCTGATAATTGTGATAGTCTATGCTAGACTCTAGCGTTTGACTGCTATTCTTGCCTCAGTAAGTAAGCGATTATGGTTTCGATGATGGTGAACACGCTAGGCCTTGAATACTCTCTATACATATTGTCTAATATCGAAAACCTATACTGCGCTTGGCCAGACAAGCACTTAGCCCGTTCAAATTTAAATGAAACTATTTTAGTATCCTTTTACTACAAGTAACATTAATATGTCCTACCCGTCATGACATACGGAGCCGAAAAGTGGACACTCACGGTTGGTCTGTTCCACAAACTTAAGTTCGCTCAGCGTGCTATGGTAAGAGATATGCTCGGAGTTTCTCTGTAGGATCGAATTAGTAACGAGGTGATCTGACAGAGAACCGAAGTTATCGATATAGCACACCGAATTAGCAAGCTGAAGTGGCAATGGGCCGGCCATAATAGCCGAAGAAACGACGACCGCTGGGGTATACGAGTTCTTGAGTGAAGACCGCGAATTGGCAAACGTAGCGTAGTACGTCCTCAGACTAGGTGGAGCGATGATGTTCGCAAGGTGACTGGCAAGAGCTGGATGAGAGTAGCGGAGGATCGTGCTCAGTGGCATGAAATTGGAGAGGCCTATGTTCAGCAGTGGACAAGTATAGGCTGATGATGATGAACATTAATATTTTATGTTAATACTAATATTTAATGAAACTATTTTAGCTATCTTTTTACCACAAGTAACATTAATATTTAACTTGGCAATGCGGCGATAATTTCAAGTTTGCAGTACCTGTTTGTATTCTGATTATTCCAATTTAATTCCACCAAACTAGATCAGCAAACAGCAATCGAAGGAATGCTAATTTCTTACAGAAACTTCGGAATTCGTTTGAATCCGTTTAATTATACTCTTTGTTTTTATTTATAGAAGATTATCTGGGGAGAATTATTCTTAACTTATTTTAATTTTAGGGAAAGGTTTTAATGGTAAAGGTAATTTATAGTAAAGAAGGTAGTATTTTATAATCATAATCATATGGTGAAGGTGTTACACAAACTGTGGTAATCTTATTAACTTTTTTTTAAATGTCTCGCATCTCTTTTTGGGTATCGAGACGCAATCTTAATTCGAAAATCCAGGATATTTGAAGTTTACATCCACTATTACCTCCGTGCTGACGAGGATCAGTATCTACGTAAAAGGGGGTATCTGGGATATCCGTAGAAAGTGACTAATGCTGCATTTGCACAGATATTGCCTGATTTCTCGCGAAATGTCCCATGTCTATCCTCAATACTAATGCGTAGTAAAAGTAATAACTTTTTAACTCTTATTTATTTTGTTACAGATGCACATACCGCTACAAAGACGTTAAAATGATCGAATTCGCAAAAACAAATGTCACTGGTTGAGAGAAAATTTACTTCTCGAATTCCTAATTTAAAACAACTCCTTGAGATACTAATATTAAAAAGTAGGAACTCGCGTGTGAAACCTAAATCTTGTTCAGTAAAGTTCGAACGTTTAAAAAAGGAAACAAAAGAGAATCGCGTGTGAGTGTAAAAGCTGTGGTATTTCGGGAAGGCACTCAGAAAGCCAGCGTCAGTGTCGCGGCGCGGTGGTGGCTCGCTGGCGCTGCTGGTGCGTGGTGGCGGCGGCGGCTGGAGTGGGCGCACAGCGCAGCCCGCTCGGCTGGGCCATGGGCTCCTCACAGAGGATGGCCGCTGTCGCGGCGGTGGCACATGCCAAGCACTACTACAACTATACCACGCCGGCGGTGCAGCCTGATACCTCCACTAATAACATCAACTTTATATTCGCCAGGTTGGTTATTTAACTATTCAAATAGACTTAGGGCCATTTTCACCGGTTCATGTTAGAGTGACAGATAGCTAGCTATGATCTGACAAATGACGCCTTATAAAACATGTCAAAAATCTGTCATATAAGTTCCTAATACAGTTAACAGGTACCGGTGAAACCTGTGGGTCAAACTGACCCTGACACTCGTATTCAAAAAGATTTTGACTAAAGCGTAGTAGCAGACTTTACTCAAGTATTGTTAATTGGTTTGAATGACTCTATGCGTTTGCGAGAACTATGAGACCAAATAGTATTTTTTTGTGAATACGGATCAATGTAAAACATCTTCAACACCTATAGTGTGCCTATAGTAGCTCAAATATGCGAACGCGAGAACGATCGCCCTCATTGGTATGATAGGGTCGCAGATTCATGTTCACACGTTACTTGGTTATATAGTTATCGCAGCGTAGAATAGCTGGCATGGCTTACAACAAGACATATTTTATAATATCATTTAGGCTAGCGTTTGACCATCATCTCACCTGCTGGTAAGCGATGATGTGGTCGAAGATGGTGAACATGCTAGGCCTAGAATACGCTGACTTTAAAGGACTAGCTGCCGGAATACCGTAAGGTTATGCCGGCAGATTTTCTCCTTGATGGTGGTAAACTGTTTTTGGTAGCAACTCAGGCGGAACATCGATATACATAATATGCTCCTACCACCTATATGTATACATTATTTGAAAAAAATAAAAACGATAAAACAAAGCTGTGCGATGTCTACACGTTTTTCGTTGTGTTATTAATATATGCCCTGCTTTAGATTAGACTATGTTTAGCTTTTTTTAGCTAAGCAAAAGATCGGACTATCAAATTGGAGCAAATACCACTGCGTATCACTCGGTACCTAGAGTTCCTCCGGAGATGGTAGGAAAACTACCGTTAACAAGCATTCTCAACTAGGTTTGGTGTTAGACGGCTTACTTACAGTTATATAACAACTATATGCAATTAATAATGCAAGACAAGTAACTCATATCTTTGACCGCCATCACAAAAAAGGAGGAGGTTCTCAATGTGCCTGTATTTTTTAATGTTATTAGTTGACATGACTTCGCTTGATGGTCGATTGGTCATGGTGCCCCGACCTCAGGTAGCAATTTGAGGACGCAACACCAGTGTTAGGTAACGAGGTTACTTAAATTGAATTTACTTAGGTGATTTCAGGATTCCTGTTCAATATAAGTTATCCAATCAAAAGCAATATTCGACGCTGGTTCAACACTATCGAATAAACTCGACAATGTTTCGTAACGTTGTATAGATCGAATGGTTATGATGAAAACATTACTATGCCGGCCACCGCTCATTTTACTTAGATTTAAGAGGGCACGCGGGGTGCACTTTCATTTTCTTTTTCAACCCTTACATTTTCCTTTGTTGACCAACCAAGCGCAAATAGAAATATGACCTTTCAAAAATCTTAAAGAGGAGATTATAAGGCTTTTATTTCTTTTTGCAATTGGGTGGTCAAAAAAAGCAAATGATAGGGGCGTAGTAGCTACATGAGACCTTGATTTTTTGTAAAAACAAATTTTGGAAACGGGGGAATACATTTGTATGGAAAAGTGCACCCCGCGTTTCCTTTTCAGCATTTTCTTTGTATTCTGTTTTATGTTAGCATCCGCACAACAGTTCCGTCGCGGACTCGTAACATTTAACAATCAATATGGAAATACAGCGTCCAGCAAATGATTAATCTTTTCTTGTACGAAACCTGTACAAATACAGAACTTTATTCATAATTGCGGACGTACATGCACTTAACATTAATCTCACCTTATTTATAACCGACTTCAAAACAGAAGTTTTTCTATATCTTATATAGGTTATATATGTTTTTATATAGGTATATTCTATACGTCAGAAGTGTGCATCTATGTATTTGTTTTTATTTGTTTGAGAGTGTATATGCTTCCCATTTGAACCTACTGCATAAATTCATCGAGATTTGATGAGTATATCCCAATGAAAACGACTAACGCGACATATTTTATTCCAAATATAATTTAAGAGATTTGGAGCTACTCATCATATCTCGACTAACTTGCAATGGAGCCTAAAACAAGCATACTCTTTCAAATAAACAACAGGTTGCACTCCGGGAGTGCCGGCAGAAGTAAAAACTTGAACCCGTCATTTTTGAATTGAATGACACCTCGCGCAAGCGCCCTGCGCTCTGTCTTACGAATTTTCGATCAGGACACGTGACCTGACACGAGTTTAACATTTTTACCCATCCCGAGAAAATTGCACAACGCAGCTAAAGATGTTTTCATTTCAAAAAAGGTCGAATCGAGAACATCCTCCTTATTTGTGAAATCGGTTTAAAATTACGTTTTGAACTAAATCCAGCACTTGCCAGTCGAGCTAGCTAATAGCTAATGTATTTTTGCTGTAAAACATGTAATAACAATAATAACACTACAAAATAAAATTCCGATAGCTCTTATCACAATTAATTCACGTTGCAAAGCGTTCTATTTCAGGCGAGGAAGCCAATTTGTAATTTTCCTGCGGCCGTATACTCGAAGGCTGAAACGTTGAACTTGTAGTGATTCTATACCATTTGATAGGAAATTTTGTGTACGAAAATATTGCAACTTGTTTTTAGGTAATGTGATCTTAAAAAGATGTAAGACGTTTTAAAGGCCAAAAGTACCTATAGCTGGTGAGCATGTATGAAGGCGCTCATGAAAGTGGAAGAAGCGAAAGAGGTATGACAGGATCGTAGCATGTGGAAAGAAGTAGTCTCTGCCTATCGCAACGGAAAAAAGGCGTGATTTTATATATGTGTTATGATTTTTTTTTTAATGGTAAAAGGTAACAGGACAAGCACGACGCTCGCCTGATGGAAAGCGTTGACATCTACCTATAACAGATACAGCGACATGCAAAATTCTGCCAGAATTTTGCATGGCACTGCACTCACTGCACTGCGCCTGTTATGTTGAGACATAAAGATGTTGAGTCTCACATGCCCTGTAATTTCACTGGACACCTTGCCATTTCAACCGAAAAACATTTCTATTTCACGGCTAAAAATTAATTGGCAAAGTGGTGGTACCGTCCCAGGCGGACTAGCAGAAGTCCTACCACTACAAATATATATGTAAGTACGTTTGGTCCCGTTGTAACTTTATCGTGATCTGATGAGTATCTCCAGCGATATAGAGATTTGGTTGCAAGTCAGACGGAACATCGATATAATGCTCCTGTCACCTGTGGACGAACACCCATGCTAGGGTTAGAACTGGCAAGCTACGCGTAAAAGTCAAGCATCCATTACGCCAACGGGCCTTCCCAAATTAGATATATGAAAATAGATATATGAGCCTCATGATCTAATGAGCTACTCATTATAAGAATATTTACTAGCCCTTATTGCTACTTTCCATCCATAGGTAATCTACGTTCACAAGATGGCAAATATAATAACAGACAGACGCCAAAGAAATAACTAATAACTCGGGGACATGAACAATATACGAGTCAATGCGGCGGCAATGTCCAAAATATTAGACCAAAATATAAAAAACACACAAACATTTCACATCTAAAGCGCATTTCAGACAACGCTATAATATAATAAGTATACAGTTCATAGCACAACAATATTGCTCACCAAACATTTATTTAGAACACGTTCACACATAGCTATACTATAAATGTGCCGGTTTGCTTGTCATTCATACTATATAACAGAATAGTATAGCGTAGTCTGAAATGCGCTTAGCGCTATTTGAAGTCTCCAATATTGCGTCAGTGTACCCTAAGCCTTTTAATAATGCGATACACCACCTGTCCAGTGCACAGTAACCTTTACCGAATTATTTTCACGGCTGAGAAACTCCACGGGGATATTATAAATTAGCCGTAATGTTCAAATCATTAGCCGCGCTGGTATTTTGCGCGATATACCAACATTTGAATAATCTGTGCATTGAAGTCATCATTTAAGTGAATAATAATATTATTTAACATATTTAACGCTTCTTCTTAAAGATTCTAAAGCTATTTGAATTTTCTTTTTAGTATTGCTAACTAAGGAGAATTAAATCTAGTGGAAATTAATCACTGTTTTATTAATGGATGGTAAAAGTTCAAAGCACTTATTTCGTATGCAGCAAACAACAGATAACAATATGATACAGGCAATATTAATTATAAATCATAATCAATTATCATGTCAATAACGCAGCCAAATAACTTAATTAGCCGTTCAACTAACGGCCTGAATGATATTCAGCCATTTGAAAGTCTTCTGTAGCTTCATTTAAACGCCATGGCGTCGGTTCTGGTGACGCGCGGCCGCTGCCGCGGCTCTCCTCGCTGCGCGCTGTTATACCCGGCTTTCCCATCCTATTTCCCTTACGTTGCACCTATCCTAACTACTGTTGCAAAATAGACAATATTGCTTTCTCCCACGATCCACCATTCCCAGTCAGTCTCATCCCAGCTCTCGGTCGCGCCGCTCATTTTTATTAAATCTACTTATTGTCATTAAATAAGTATTTTTCTGCTAATTAAAACTTTCAGTGTTAATTAAATCTTTTTTTTAAAAACCAATTTTCCGGGTTCCGTATAATATTTGGTGGCAGCGGTGGGATAAGTCAGTTTCCCTGGAACCGCCTTCAACCTGCAAAAAACTCTGTGAAAATTAGTGAAAAACATTCAAGTGAAAATAACCGCCGAAATACTTACTACTTGATGATCATCACCTCTGCCGCGCGCACCGAACACCGTCTCCGCTGTATCTGATGAAGAGCTCTACCACTGTATCTCGAAGAAGCACTGTATCCACTGTATCCTGAACAAGTCACTGTATCCACTGTATCCTGAAGAAGTCACTGTATCCACTGTATCCTGAAGAAGTCACTGTATCCACTGTATCCGGAAGAAGTCACTGTATCCACTGTATCCTGAAGAAGTCACTGTATCCACTGTATCCGGAAGAAGTCACTGAATCCACCGTATCCCGAAGAAGTTACTGTATTCACTGTATCCCGAAAAAGCCACTGTATCTAGAAGAAGCCCTGTATCTTGACCACGCTCGTCCTTTCTGTGTCCCGTGAAACCACTGTATCTTGACGTCGACTGCTACATCCTGTGAAGGCTTATTACCTTGATGAACTTAATCACCACTGCATCGTGAAGAAACACCGCATCCTGCTGTTTGCTGCATCCTCTGTATCCTTTTTGTCTACACTGATCCTGTTCCACCTTCGGTTCGTCTCCAGCTCTGCGATGAAGTTCCTGTTAGCCCAGTGAGTCGTTTTTATCTATAACTGTGTTTTTTGTGATTTGTGATCCAAAATCATATAAACTATATTACACGTATATTCACTGTTTAAGAACATTCTAAAATAAAATTAATTGTAATTTCTAATTCTAAATTCGAGTTACATTCGAGTTCCAATAGTTGTGTTTAAATATAAAGTTACCGTGCTAGTGATCACTTCTCGCCCACGTATTTTCTAAGAACAGATAACGATTGAGTCTCTAGTACCATTATAAGCTAACTTAAATTATTAAGAGTTTTAACCTTGATCATTTATTATAATTGGGTCACTGAGTCAAGCTGATATTGTTTTTATTTGTACTTATTCTAAATCATGTCTAAGAAGGAATCTCGAGAGGAAACGCCGCACGTGCCTGAAATGGATCTAAATATTCTTATTAAATTCATAGGGACATTTGATGGGTCCCGAGACACATTAATCCCGTTCTTAAATAATTGCGGAAACGCTATCAACTTGGCTACAACTGACCAACAAAACATACTTTTCAAATATATTCAAAGCCGCCTTGTTGGCAAAGCACAAGCTGTCTGTGCTATAAAAGAGTTTACTAAGTGGTCACAATTAGAGGAATTTCTTAAGTCGCAATTTGGTGATAGGAAACACTACGCACATCTTCTAGCAGACTTGCAAAGTTGCAAACAAGGGCCCACTGAAAATGTAAGCCAATATTCTCTAAAAATAGAATCTTGTTTATCGAAATTATTAACAGAAATAAATATTTCAATACCTACAAAGAAAAAAGATGAACTTTCGGGACGTGTTGCAACTATGCAAGATCTAGCGCTCAATGTATTCATGATGGGGCTTGACCCCAGATTGGCTACAATTATAAGGTGCCGAGACCCAAGTACTCTCAACGACGCTATTAGTTTTGCGTCATCTGAGGAGAAAATTTTAGGTATAACATATAAAACAAATTCATTTACATCCAACGTCAACAAACAAACACCATTTCGCCAAAATAGCATAAATTATAGGTCTCAAGGCCAACCAAACTTCAACAGACAAATGCCAAATCCACCCGGGGCTTCTAGCTCACAACCCCCGGTATGCAGATATTGCAAACATATTGGACACACAATCGAAAATTGTCGTAAGCGCCAATTTAATAACAACCGCCGTAATGAAAATTTTAATAATACAAATAATTTTCCTCGCAATCAAAATAATTACAACCGCGCTATCCACAACATATCATATCAGGATCATCCTGAGGTCCACTGCGAATGCACTGGCCAAATAGATAATAATCTCCTACCACTGAGAGACCAACAAAATGATAATAATCATTTAAACTAGAACGATTTCCCGAGGAACGGTGTCGCACGGGAAATTTAGCTGAGGAAGACGATACCCCAGTTTTTAAGGCAACAAACCACAATGAACACGAAAATGAACCTGGTTACGAAATTTTCGAAGTAACTCATAACACTTCTAAAAGGTGTTTACCACACATCCTAATTCAAACTGATATCGCTGAATTACCTCTTGTATTTTTAGTAGATTCAGGCTCCGCTGTAAGCCTACTAAAATTATCTTCTATAGATAAAAATATGCCAGTATTGATACAAAAACAGATCAATCTTAAAGGTATTGACATTGGAAAGGATGCTACTCGCACATTAGGTCATTTTAAAATGAAATTGTTCAAAGAGCCAAAAATCTCACATACATTTCATGTCGTCGACAAAATAAATCTCATATATGATGGCATTATAGGAAATGACCTTCTCAATGAATTGAATTGCACAATTGACTATAATCAAAACACACTGCATATTAAAACTATCAAGTTGCCACTTCATTTTAACGACCCAATTTATGTGATTCAACCACGTTCAGAAACCATTATCGAATGCTCTGTATCTAATCCGGAAATAAGCGAAGGACTTGTTCTAGACCAATGTAATCACGAAGACTTATTAATTGCTAACTGCATTGTCAAGGTAAAAGACAACAAGAGAGTAAACATTTCCGTAGTAAATGTTTCTGATGCGCCCGTGACACTGAGGTCAGATTTAAATATCACTCTGGTTCCATTGCATTCAAATGATGAAACATATGAGTCTACCAATTCTATTACGGACTCAAAATGCACTGACTCTTTTCTAAGGACTCAAGAAGTCCTCAACTTACTCAGAATCTCACACCTTAATACTGAAGAAGCGAATGCCCTTCATGACGTCTGTTCCGATTATTCGGACATATTTCATATCCCTGGAGATAAACTATCTCACACCAATGCTCTCAAGCATGATATAGTAACAACACCACAAAATCCAATTCACGTTAAATCTTATCGGTTCCCTGAGGTGCATAAACAGGAAGTAAACAAACAGATTGATCATATGCTAAGTCAAGGCATTATAGAACCATCTATGTCTCCGTGGTCGTCTCCTATATGGGTCGTACCAAAAAAACTAGACGCTTCAGGAGAACGTAAATGGCGTATTGTCATTGACTATCGGAAGCTAAACGATATCACAGTTGGCGATAGTTATCCTATCCCACAAATCTCTGAAATTCTAGATCAACTTGGCCAAAGTAAATATTTTTCTACTCTGGATCTGGCATCCGGATTCCATCAGATTCTCATAAATGAAGAGGACGCTACTAAAACCGCTTTTAGCGTACCGCAAGGACATTACCAGTTTAACCGAATGCCTTTTGGATTAAAAAATGCACCATCCACCTTTCAGAGGCTAATGAATACAGCCTTATCTGGTCTTCAAGGCGTGCGCTGCTTCGTATATCTAGATGATATTGTGATATATAGCCACGATCTAAATTCACACATGGAAAACCTTTCCTCAGTCTTTCAAAGACTACGGCAATTTAACCTCAAACTTCAACCGGATAAATGTGAATTTCTCCGGCGTGAAGTAGCATACCTCGGTCATATTATTACCGAAGATGGTGTGCGACCAAATCCAGATAAAACCAAAGCAGTCACTGAATTCCCGATTCCTAAAACACCCAAGGACATAAAATCCTTCCTTGGGCTTGTTTCTTATTATCGCCGTTTTATCCCTGATTTTTCAAAAATTGCTAAACCTCTGACTCAACTTCTCAAAAAAGAAGTACCATTTGTATGGGAAAACCAACAACAGTTAGCCTTTGACGAACTAAAACATAAACTTACCTCTGCACCCGTTTTGATCTACCCCGACTTCTCAAAACCATTTGTTTTAACTTGCGACGCTTCTAACCATGCTATTGGTGCAGTCCTTTCTCAAGGTCCAACGGATCAAAGTAGACCCATTGCATATGCCTCGCGAACGCTAAATAAGAGCGAGTCAAATTACAATACAACAGAGAAAGAACTCCTAGCAATCTTGTTTGGGTGTAAAACTTTCCGCCCTTATCTTTACGGGCGAAAATTCCAAATCATTACTGATCATCGACCATTAAAATGGCTTTTCAACCACAAGGATCCAAGCAGTAAGCTGCAAAGATGGCGATTAAAACTGGAAGAGTATGAATATGAAATCGGATATCAAAAGGGAAAACTAAACGCTGCAGCTGATGCCCTTTCTCGCTATCCTGTTAACCCAATCACTAGAGGTGATAACGAAATCCCCCTTATTCTGGGCGATGACATTAGTCCTTTTAGTGGCGACCTTAACATTGATTTTAGTCCCCTAAATTTACCAGATCCTATTCAAGACGTTGAACAACAATTTTCAAACCCTCCGGTTTCAGAAAGCTTAGATGTAAATCCTACAGTCGACTTACCTTCAATAACCCAACGTGATTCAGAAAGTACATCAATGCTCCCAGCTCATTCAACTCCTTCTCAACCTAATGAAGAACCTGAAGAAAGTGAAAACGAACAAAATCTGTGTGACATGATAAATGAAAATTATTCTCAATTCTTAAAAGCAGTAAATAATAAAACCTTCATATTTGACGCGAAAATATTGGAATCCAATTCAAGTATCCTTGAAAGTAATGACAAAATAATAATAATTCCTACTTCAATAGATCTTGACGAAAGTAATCCCTACGTACACGAAATTTTAAGTGAGTTAGAGGACAGTACGATGGTTCTAAATCAAGAAAGAACTTTATTCTCCAGCGTACAGTTTGAATTCAAAGGACGAACAGTTTATTTCCTGTTCACAAAAGTAAACCATTTTGACAACGCAAACTATGAAGATGTATACAATAGTCTAAAAAACTTACGCAACATTCTTATACAAAAGTCACCAACACAAGTGAGCGTCACAGATTTCAAAAATCCTTTCGAAACTCACTTATACACAAAATTGTACAACATCATATTATTTCTATTCCACAACACTAACACCGTTGTTACAATTTATCGTAACACCCTAATTTTTCCATCACTCACCGAAATTAAGAAAATTCTTCGTGAGAACCACGACCTTCCCATTGCCGGTCACCTAGGAAGTGTCAGAATGTATAAGCGAATTCGAGAACGGTACCATTGGAAAGGAATGCGAAGTGACATAGAAAACTATGTAAAATCATGTAAACTTTGCCAAGAAAACAAAGCCCTGCGCAGAGTTAATAGGGCCCCAATGCAAATCACTTCAACATCCACCGCTTCATTTCAAAGACTTGCGCTGGACATCGTTGGTCCACTTCCTGAAGCAGGGCCCGGTAAACTAAAATATATTTTAACACTTCAGGATGACCTCACTAAATTCTCTCTAGCCTATCCCATTCGCTCAACAACAGCCGAGGAAACAAGTGAATGCCTTCTTCACTTTATATCTCTTTTTGGCATTCCTAAGACTATTTTAACTGACCAAGGCACAAATTTTACAGCTGATCTTTTCAAGAAAACATGCGAATTCTTAAAAGTAAAACAGCTTTGGTCAAGTCCGTATCACCCTCAAACACAAGGCGCACTTGAGCGTAGCCATTCAACTCTAAAGGAATACTTGAAATCATTCGTAAATGAAAACCAAGACAATTGGCCTCGCTATGTTTATACTGCCATTATGGTGTATAATACTAATGTTCACTGCACAACAAATTATACGCCGTATGAGCTTATTTTCGGGCAGAAACCTACTATTCCTGACTCTATCTTTGACTCGGCTCCAGATCCCACATATCCCGAATATCTGAAAATGCTGTGTCACAGACTCAAATATTCGAAGGAAAAAGCAATTCAAAATATAAATCAGTCTAAAGAAAGGTCCAAAAGGTACTATGACTCACACACGCGACCCGTCAAATATCAGGCCGGACATCTTGTTTACCTAAGGAATCATCTAAGACTTAGAAAAGCTCTTTCACCTATATGGAAAGGACCATATACAGTTAAGCAAGTTCATGACAATAACACCGTAACCTTGCTTATCAATAGGCGGCTCGTCAGACATCACTTTGACCAAATTAAACACGCAACATCGAATTCAGTTTAAACGTACTATTTCAATATTAATTTTAAATTTTCAGAATCATACTGCCTTTGCTATTTCTTCTTGCGACACCATCGGCTCAGGAACTCGTTCAACCGCTGGATAAAAGTCCCGGTATATACTTCGATCCCATCAGCAACTTGAAGCTAATAAACGACCACATTCACTATATTATACCTTTAGATTTAAATTTTATTCAAGCTCATTTAAAACATATAAGAAATATTTTCGAAACTTTTAAATTACTCTGTAATCAAAACAAAGCTATTGATGATTTCCATTGCTTAAATATGCTTAACCCTCTCAATTCTGTTTACGATGATATTCTACGAGATTATCATGCAATTTCTCATTTATTTTCCGTAAGATCTAAAAGATCCGCCTGGTTTGCTGGAGTAGGTACTATATTGAAAAAAGTGTTTGGCACAATGGATGAAAATGACTATGAACAATATAACAATGACATACATTTATTGTAAAGTACATAATTATAGTTTAATACCTTGTGCCAATAAAGATACTGTAACAGTGGAACAAATCCCAACTGAAGAAGATATTCCACTGCCTAGATTAAGAATATAATCATATATATAAATACTATACTTAAATTAGATATAACATAAGCAACTTATAGATAGATGCATGGTATAAGTAGCATAAAGTTAGATCTAGTAGCATAAGTTATAATTGTAATTTTATATTATTGAGCGCATTCCTCTGTTACCTTTCCTTTGCATAGTTAATATTCCATTTAATTATTCTTATTCAATCTTGTTCATGTAAACTTACTTCCAAGAGTAAGTTTACTCTTGTTGGGGGAGATGTTATACCCGGCTTTCCCATCCTATTTCCCTTACGTTGCACCTATCCTAACTACTGTTGCAAAATAGACAATATTGCTTTCTCCCACGATCCACCATTCCCAGTCAGTCTCATCCCAGCTCTCGGTCGCGCCGCTCATTTTTATTAAATCTACTTATTGTCATTAAATAAGTATTTTTCTGCTAATTAAAACTTTCAGTGTTAATTAAATCTTTTTTTTAAAAACCAATTTTCCGGGTTCCGTATAATAGCGCGTCGCCACACGTCACGTGGTGCTCAATGTTCTCTAGTGTGTTGCCTTAGTGTCAGACTAAGTCAGTTTATTTATTTATCATTCAGGCCGCTAGTTGAAAGTGAAGAGGCTAGGCTGTTGATTGAACGGCTAATAAATCTAATTGGCAGCGACATCAACATAGCAAAAGCATAATTTAACGTTTTGAATTAAAATAAAATCAAAAGTAATGAGCCATTCAGCTGTCATCCAATTATCAACAAAATCTACAGACATTTTTTGAAGTAGGGTGGGTTGCCAGCAATACACGCACCTCTGTTTCAGTACTTCAGACAACTTTTGTCAAAAAAGTGTAAAATGATAGAACACAATCTAAATAAAACTGGCCAAGTGCGAGTCAGACTTTGTCCCGCACACGGAGGGTTCCGAACGCCATCTATCGAGTTTCTAACGAACTTCTAACACCAACTAAGTAAACGTTAGCACAAAGGCAGAATAGTATTATATAGCAGTAGTAGTAATAGTAATTGTAGTAATTAATATTATTAAATATCTGGTTGACCGGTATTTTTTGCCACTTAAACAGACAAATATGACTCTTCGCGACATCTATTGACGAATAATAATACTTTTTTTTTTTAATTGAGAGCAACTAACTGCTTTACTGATACAGTACTTCTACTCAACAATAGATGTCGGGAAGAGTCATATTTTAAGTTGATTATCAATAAAGTTGATTATTGAAAACACGAATAAAACAACATTTTCTGAAAATGACTCCTAGCTAGATCGATTTATCGCCCCCGAAATCCCCTGTAGGTATATTAAATTTTATTTAATCGTTGGAGCCGCTTCCGAGATTCAGATTAAGGTAAAGAAGATAGCGCGATCTTAGCAACTAGATAGATGGCGCTGCGCTATCGTAAAAAACTTTTTTTAACTTTTCTTTAATTTTTGACTTTGTTCTGTTCTTAGTATTTGTTGTTATAGCGGCAACAGAAATACATTATCTGTGAACATTTCAACCGTCTAACTATCACGGTTCATGAGATACAGCCTGGTGACAGACGGACAGACAGACAGACAGACAGACAGACAGACGGACAGCGGAGTCTCAGTAATAGGGTTCCGTTGGTACCCTTTGGGTTCAGAACCCTAAAAACCAAATGATCACAGTACATATCATAAATCCGAATAAAACCGATCGTCCGTTGTCGGTATTTGGTATTCTATTCTTTGGTAATCTATTTTAATAACTCGAATTCCTTCTAAGGTTATTATGATACGTTCAATATATAAATGCTTTTTTTAAAAATAAGATAGAACTTATATTGTGTCTTATGTAGGTATATAAGAACCTACACATTATAAGTACGTACAAATTCAATAATTTGTAAATACTGTTATATAATTGTTTAAATAATAATTTAAATTATTTAATTAGTATTTAGATGGATTTTATTTGTTTGTAAAACCAACATGTACCAACATTCTGACAAATATATTATTTGATTTCGTTTCACAACATATTTATACCTATTTTTTAATTCAATCATAGAGTTCCACCCTACCACCACAAAATCTGTCGCCAAAACATCGAATGTGTTCCGGCAGCTATCCTTGAAAGCCAGTTCCCATTTTAGGCTTGGCGTGATTTCTATCTTAGACCGCATCATCACTTACCAATAGGTGAGAAAGTGGTCAAACGCTAGCCTATAAGATATTAAAAAAAATACCAAAACAGGAAGAACGACTGTGCGTCTATATGAAACAACAAACATACGGGTTGCGTCTACTTGAATGATAACTCCAGTGTATCGTAGGTTTAATAAAGCTGAACAAAATTAGTGTAACAATCATAATTTTCATTTAAATTAGGTAAGATTATAGTTGCCAATCAGTACCACACAAATTTTCACGTGGTTTCCAACCAAATTGTATCTTTATTGCAATTGAAATAATTTAGCTGTAGGGGTGAAAAACGAATGCATAATTTAAAATAATATATAAACCCTCTCTAGCGTGCTCAGTAGTTAATGAGCATATAAGTCAGAAGTCGGTTGGTGACAGTAGATTCATGAAAGTTAACCCCACAGGCCCACACGGCTCGACTGGGGGCAGGCAACCATATCCAGCACATTACAACTGTCAGAAGTTGCCTGTGATTGTGACACAACACTACTGTTTATAGCTAGGGTTGCCACTGACTCCGTTGCAATTTGTTTTTATAGGGTTAGCAGTACGTTAAAAGGAAAAAGGTTTTTTAATAGTCGACTACGTGCACCCCGTGTTTTCGCTCGCGTTAAAAATATTTTATGTTCTACCCTACCATGTTAGCCTTGTGCAAAAATTTCAAATAGATACATCTGTTTCACCGTGAAGGGGTAGCAAACAAAAAACATACAAACTGAGTTTCGCATTAAAATATGTCGATAGGCTAGCCGTCTGTCTATCTAATCTGGTGCAAAGCAATGATGTAGTTGATAATGAGTTGTATACATTAGATGTTTGACAGATTTTCCAACATTAGTGGTAGCTTTAGACCGTGCCTTATCACCATGTTTAGGTTATAATTAGGACAATCTATATGACGCGTAAATAAGATTAGATAATCCACTACTAGATAATGTAATTACGTTTCGCAAGGAAGTTTTTTGGGTCCACATTGTCCCAATGATATTTCTCGCACTCAGTTATCCAAAGATCGAAAGAACAGCAGAAGTGTAATTTAAATAATTAATTCGGATTTCCTATACGTGTGTTTATACATTTCAGCAAGTTGTAATGTAGCTGTCAAACGCGATACATTTGAATTTGGAACTGCTTTATTGGTTTCTCTAGCGCTATTCACTCACTATTGATTCACATACAGTTAGAATGACATGTAGTTGACAACCCTATTACCTCAGTTTCAATTCCGCTAGGTGGCAGCACCACTAATGCGACACGTAAACCCTAATTTGTAGGGCGCTCGGTTCAAACTGGGGCAGATTAGGAAATAATATAATTACTTCGACAGCAACTAGGTTTTGATTTAAATAGTATTAATAGATATCGGATTATTGATGATCGAAGAGTCTCTAGCATGTAAGTCGATTCTACTGATTGATGGTTAGGGTGAGGAAGATAAGGTTTAAATTTCAGTGGCGTGGCCTGCATTTTCAGAAGCGATAAACGCTGTAGTAAATGTTCTAGATAACGACCTCAGACTTGATGGAGCGACAATCGGCTTCTAGTGGAAAACCAGAAAATTGATGAGGGAAGAGATTTGAGAGAAGAGTGGTGTGCAGTAAGAACGATTTGTGTCCTGTATTAGACGATCTGTTCGGACTGATGCCACTTGCGACACGCAAAGATTTTGGCCTATATCTGCGAATTTGTACTACAGTTTCTGCTAAATTAACTGTGTTAGTTATTTATTAAGTCATTATGACACAGTGTCAATAAAATATTTAATTAGCAATTGTGAACCGGTTTGATTTATTTTTCATCTATAAGGTGGTCCCATTTTAAAGCTTTATAAAAAATGAGTATCTCCAGAGATATGACGATAAACATCTCAAACTTGCTACTGAAACTGACTAGCGCGGCATTTGAAGTCGGTTTTTTGTCGTTGTGTTTACAAAAAAGATTGTTTAAGCTTAAATTATTCAGTTTTAGGGTTCCGTACCCAAAGGGTAAAACGGGACCCTATTACTAAGACTCCGCTGTCCGTCTGTCTGTCTGTCTGTCCGTCAGTCTCCAGGCTGTATCTCATGAACCGTGATAGTTAGACAATTGAAATTTTCACAGATGATGTATTTCTGGTGGAATTTCATGCCATCTATGAACGCTTAGTTGGGTAAACGTCCCATAGATGGCGTTATAAGAAATAAAATGTGTATTAATTATTATTTTTTGCTAGCGAAAAATGATAGTGGTATTTTTTGCTCGATCTTATAAAATACTGTAGTGTGGTACGGAACCCTACTAGTGCATAAAATGTGTATTAATTATTATTTTTTGCTAGCGAAAAATGATAGTGGTATTTTTTGCTCGATCTTATAAAATACTGTAGTGTGGTACGGAACCCTACTAGTGCGAGTCCGACTTGCACTTGGCCAGTTTATTTTTTAATGTTATGGTAGGCAAACAAGCAGACAGTCCGCCTGATAGAAAGAAAAACGGATACCGTCGCCTATCGGCAACTGCAACACGATGAGTGCTGTTCGCAAACTATCTGAATTATAGCAAAGAATATCCACATTTCGGTCAATTTGTAAGTAAAGCAACATTGCAAAAAAAAATGTCGAAAGTTATGCCCTAACTACGACAAAATACCGGTAAAGTGGCACTACGGGAAAGCTACAACTTTTCTAAGATCTCACTTAAAGCTGATTTAGGATACAAAACACTACTTACTTCCGGAAAGTTTTAACTTAAGAACTTGGGCACCTAATGAATATCCATTTATAAAGTTGCACTCGTGACAAAAAGACAAACAATAGAGCGAGGAACTTAAGTAATTTAATTAGTTATGTTTTAAGTTAATTCTAAGTTGTGATCAAGTAAATGAAAAGATTAAGAGCGCTTTATTCCTAAACATAACTTATGTGTGACTTAATTTATTATAAGTTTTACACTAAATACTCTTGATGAACTTGGAAGTACTTTTGTTATGCCAAGGGGCTTATATAAGGACCATTTCATGTAATCTGCTAAATTCACTTAAGGTCAGGACCCTAACAGGTACAAAAACAGATTTGTACGCTTTGTGAATGTCCTATTGTGCCTGTTTGTATTCCTATACAAACAGGCACACAGGATATGTCTGTTTGTGATATCCTACTTCCTACAAATATTATAAAGGCGAAACTTTGTGTGTATATTTGTTATTTATACACGCTAAAACCACTGAACCGATTGAGCTGAAATTTGGTATGTAGATAGCCTAGACCCTGAAATAACACGTAGGAACTTTTTCTTCTGATATTCCGACATGAACGATGTCTACGTGGGTAAACCCGCGGGCACAGCTAGTAACTCTATAATTGTACGTAGACACCTTTGTACGTAGATAGATTTATATTTTTTATCGTATAGACTAGCGTTTAACCACTATCTCACCTGTTGGTTAGTAATGATGCGTTCGATGATGGTACCTATGTGAACTTGGCACCCGACTTTCGAAAAATTGATCTTTTTTTGTTTTTTTTAAGAGCATAAGGTAAGTAGTGGTAAGTAGTGACACTAACTTTGTTTGTAGTATTTCCGAAAAAAAAAAAAAAAATTACAAAAAATTGTCAGACCCCGAGAGTGAAAAAATTTACTTTTTCCGGCTGATTCTTATTCGCAAACGTTAGTAGTGGATTGTAGTGAATTTTGTTTTATTTGTAGTAAAACCAAAAAAAAAATAAAAATTAAAATAAAATTTCCTCCAAAATTTTTCAAAACAATTTTTTCTCCATTAATTCAATGAGAAAGCCTAAGCCTAACCAATCACGCTTGAAAATAACTAGAGGACGTTCCTAATGGTTAGTATTGGATGATGAAGGTTACAACAAACAAAAAAAAACGCTGCTACAAACGAAATCAAGTTACTACAAACGAAAATAACACCACTACAAACGAAATGAGGTTACTACAAACGAAAATAACGCTACTACAAACGAAATCAAGTTACTACAAACAAAAATAACGCTACTACAAACGAAATCAAGTTACTACAAACGAAAATAACGCGACTACAAACGAAATGAGGTTACTACTAACGAAAATAACGCTACTACAAACGAAATCAAGTTACTACAAACGAAAATAACGACTCTACAAACGAAATGAGGTTACTACAAACAAAAATAACGCCACTACAAACGAAATGAGGTTCCTACAAACGAAAATAACGCTACTACAAACGAAATCAAGTTACTACAAACGAAAATAACGCTACTACAAACGAAATCAAGTTACTACAAACGAAAATAACGCCACTACAAACGAAATGAGGTTACTACAAATGAAAATAACGATACTACAAACGAAATCAAGTTACTACAAACGAAAATAAAGACTCTACAAACGAAATGAGGTTACTATAAACAAAAATAATGCCACTACAAACAAAATGAGGTTACTACAAACGAAAATAACGCTACTACAAACGAAATCAAGTTACTACAAACGAAAATAACGCCACTACAAACGAAATGAGGTTACTACAAACGAAAATACCGCAACTACAAATGAAGTGAGGTTACTACAAACGAAAATAACGCTACTACAAACGAAATCAAGTTACTACTAACGAAAATAACGCCACTACAAACGAAATGAGGTTACTACAAACGAAAATAACGCTACTTCAAACGAAATCAAGTTACTACAAACGAAAATAACGCTACTACAAACGAAATCAAGTTACTACAAACGAAAATTACGCCACTACAAACGAAATGAGGTTACTACAAACGAAAATAACGCTACTACAAACGAAATCAAGTTTCTACAAACGAAAATAACGACTCTACAAACGAAATGAGGTTACTACAAACGAAAATAACGCCACTACAAACGAAATGAGGTTACTAAAAACGAAAATAACGCTACTACAAACGAAATCAAGTTACTACAAACGAAAATAACGCCACTACAAACGAAATGAGGTTACTACAAACGAAAATAACGCTACTACAAACGAAATCAAGTTACTACAAACGAAAATAACGCTACTACAAACGAAATCAAGTTACTACAAACGAAAATTACGCCACTACAAACGAAATGAGGTTACTACAAACGAAAATAACACAACTACAAACGAAATCAAGTTACTACAAACGAAAATAATGCTACTACAAACGAAATGAGGTTACTACAAACGAAAATAACACTACTACAAACGAAATCAAGTTACTACAAACGAAAAAAAAGCTACTTCAAACGAAATAAAGTAACTACAAACGAAAATAACGCCACTACAAACGAAATGAGGTTACTACAAACGAAAATAACACTACTACAAACGAAATCAAGTTACTATAAACGAAAATAACGCCACTACAAACAAAATTAGGTTACTACAAACGAAAATAACACTACTACAAACGAAAATAACGCTACTACAAACGAAATCAAGTTACTACAAACGAAAATAACGCGACTACAAACGAAATGAGGTTACTACAAACGAAAATAACGCTACTACAAACGAAATCAAGTTACTACAAACGAAAATAACGACTCTACAAACGAAATGAGGTTACTACAAACAAAAATAACGCCACTACAAACGAAATGAGGTTCCTACAAACGAAAATAACGCTACTACAAACGAAAATAACGCCACTACAAACGAAATGAGGTTACTACAAATGAAAATAACGCTACTACAAACGAAATCAAGTTACTACAAACGAAAATAAAGACTCTACAAACGAAATGAGGTTACTACAAACAAAAATAACGCCACTACAAACGAAATGAGGTTCCTACAAACGAAAATAACGCTACTACAAACGAAATCAAGTTACTACAAATGAAAATAACGCTACTACAAACGAAATGAGGTTACTACAAACGAAAATAACGCAACTACAAACGAAATCAAGTTACTACAAACGAAAATAATGCTACTACAAACGAAATGAGGTTACTACAAACGAAAATAACACTACTACAAACGAAATCAAGTTACTACAAACGAAAAAAAGCTACTTCAAACGAAATTAAGTAACTACAAACGAAAATAACGCCACTACAAACGAAATGAGGTTACTACAAACGAAAATAACACTACTACAAACGAAATCAAGTTACTATAAACGAAAATAACGCCACTACAAACAAAATTAGGTTACTACAAACGAAAATAACACTACTACAAACGAAATCAAGTTACTACAAACGAAAATAACGCTACTACAAACGAAATGAGGTTACTACAAACGAAAATAACGCTACTACAAACGAAATGAGGTTACTACAAACGAAAATAACGCTACTACAAACGAAATCAAGTTACTACAAACGAAAATAACGACTCTACAAACGAAATCAAGTTACTACAAACGAAAATAACGACTCTACAAACGAAATGAGGTTACTACAAACGAAAATAACGCCACTACAAACAAAATGAGGTTACTACAAACGAAAATAACGCTACTACAAACGAAATCAAGTTACTACTAACGAAAATAACGCCACTACAAACGAAATGAGGTTACTACAAGAGAAAATAACGCTACTACAAACGAAATCAAGTTACTACAAACGAAAATAACGCTACTACAAACGAAATCAAGTTACTACAAACGAAAATAACAGTACTTACTACAAACGAAATCAAGTTACTACAAACGAAAATAACGCCACTACAAACGAAATGAGGTTACTACAAGAGAAAATAACGCTACTACAAACGAAATCAAGTTACTACAAACGAAAATTACGCCACTACAAACGAAATGAGGTTACTACAAACGAAAATAACGCTACTACAAACGAAATCAAGTTTCTACAAACGAAAATAACGACTCTACAAACGAAATGAGGTTACTACAAACGAAAATAACGCCACTTCAAACGAAATGAGGTTACTACAAACGAAAATAACGCTACTACAAACGAAATCAAGTTACTACAAACGAAAATAATGCTACTACAAACGAAATGAGGTTACTACAAACGAAAATAACACTACTACAAACGAAATCAAGTTACTACAAACGAAAAAAAAGCTACTTCAAACAAAATTAAGTAACTACAAACGAAAATAACGCTACTACAAACGAAATGAGGTTACTACAAACGAAAATAACGCTACTACAAACGAAATCAAGTTACTACTAACGAAAATAACGCCACTACAAACGAAATGAGGTTACTACAAACGAAAATAACGCTACTACAAACGAAATGAGGTTACTACAAACGAAAATAACGCTACTACAAACGAAATACAGTTACTACAAACGAAAATAACGCCACTTCAAACGAAATGAGGTTACTACAAACGAAAATAACGCTACTACAAACGATATCAAGTTACTACAAACGAAAATAACGCCACTACAAATGAAATGAGATTACTACAAACGAAAATAACGCTACTACAAACGATATGAGGTAACTACAAACGAAAATAACGCTACTACAAACGAATTAAGGTTACTACAAACAAAATAAACGCCACTACAAACGTAAATATGTTTCTACAAACAAAATAAACGCTACTACAGACGAAATCAAGTCAATTTAAACGAAAATAATTGATGTGTCGTAATTAAACAGGATAAGACTCAACTTTCATCGTAGGTAATCTAACAAATATCCTTTACTGTAATTATTAACTGACAAGACGAGTAAATTTTAGGAACGTGAAACTCGAATGCGTGATAAAAGTTAAGTAAGTTAAACTATTACAAACCCCAATAAAACATATAAGAATTTTTTTTTTTTTATATCTTATAGACTAGCATTTGACCACTATCTCACCTGTTGGTAAGTGATGATGCGGTCTAAGTTGGTAAGCACGCTAGGAATAGAATAGGAACTGGCTCTCAAGGATATCTGCCGGAACACATTAGATGTTTGGCGACAGATTTTCTAACTTGAGGGTGGTAGCTGGCCAGGCGGAAATATATCTATATATTATAATATAATATAATACAAACTTTAAACGAATAATTTAGAAAATGTCTTTCTTATCGGATACGATTTATATACATTCTATATATATTCTCTCGGGGATGGAGCGGGGGCTTAAAGTTTGGATAGTCTTTTTATTCGATACTTCACACAAGTGTTTCCGTAAATTAATAAGTAAATACGTGAATCAGGCTTTTTCAAAATGCCACCCCTAAGAGGGTGAAGTGGGGTAACAAAGTCTGAAAATCAATATAGTTTCAGATCGCGCTGAAATTTAGAATGCGATTCAAAAGACTTCAACGCGTGACTTGTTTTTCCGTCCGAATAGTCGAATGCTTGTCGATTTCAGTTTGCATGTTTGCGATACAAAAGACTTCAACGCGTGACTTGTTTTTCCGTCTGAATAGTCGAATGCTTGACGATTTCAGTTTGCATGTTTGCGATACAAAAGACTTCTACGCGTAACTTTGTTTTTCCTTCCGAATAGTAGAACTGTAATGTTCATCTCGTTAATTTCAGATTACTTTTTGGCACCAAAAAAAAATCCCTAATTTAGTTGTTTTGTTTTGATGTACCCAGTGTCACTTTCACGAATAAAGCGAATCCTTTGAAACCATTCACATAAAATACGATAAGCCGCTTAAGCTCTAGGGCGTGCCAAAGAAATATACATACATACATATGTACAGACTTACATACACACTTACACTCGAAAAACATGACCCTCCTTCATTCGCAGTCAGGTAAAAAGGAGGAGGTTCTCAATTATACTGTTTTTTTATGTTTGTTACTTAGGAACTCTGTCGTTTATTACCGATTTGTTTTTTTTTGTTTGTGAGAATTACGAATAAAAATTAAACAGGAAAATTTAAAAGTAATAGATAAGATCTATCTATCTAATACTATAAGAATCTTTGTCCTGACATACTGGTCGTTGAGACTTGAAATTTGAAGGGTATATTTGTCTTAGTACTTAAAGATGTATTAAGAAAAGATTTTCTAAAATGCACTTCTTAAGGGGATGAAATGGGGGTTCAAAGTTTGTATGGAGAAACAAGATTAGATAGTCTTTTCTATCGGAAATTTTAGACAATTGCTTAAGTAACTAAATAAGTAAATACGTGTTTCAAGCTTTTTTTTACACGTATCCGCTAAGAAAGATATTTTCAAAATTCACTCTTGTGGAGGGGATGGAGCGGGGGTTCAAGTTTGGATAGTCTTTTTATTCAAAACTTCACACAAGTGCTTCTGTAAATAAATAAGTAAATATGAGTTTCAGGCGTTTTCAAAATGCTACCCCTAAGAGGGTGAAGTGGGGAAACAAAGTCTGAAAATCAATATTATTTCGGATTGCGCTGAAATTTAGAATGCAGATAGTTATTATGACGTAGGTATCCGCTAAGAAAGGATTTTCTAAAAAAAATACCCCTTGAGGAGACGGAACGGGGATTCAACGATTACATGACCAAACAAGATGAGATAGTCTGTTTTATTCGAAACTTTACACTATTACTTAAAAGTATTTCTGTAAATAAATAAGTAAATACGAGTTGGCAGTTTTTTCGAAATGAGGTAAGTAACAAAGTATGGAATACAATGTGGATTTTTGGGCTTTATAAATATGAATCCCTATCTCCCTTAGTCACGCGATAAAATGTAATCGGGTGGACATATTTATTTTATGATAGAAAGATTTTTACAAAAGAAAAGTTTTAAGTAAATAAAATATGTTCTTAACGCAGGCGAAGCCGCGGGGCACTTCTAGTAATACTATAAGAATCATTGTCCTGACATACTCACTAACTTACTTAGACACAACGCACAGCTTAAGCCGCTGGACGTGTAGACTTGAAATTTGGACATTTATAGTATTAAGTATTAGTATTTATTATTAGTAATATATAGTATTTTTAACATTTTTAGTATTAAGCTATCCAAAAAGGTATAACAGATGGAGCCAGTTTCACCGGCGCCTGATATATCCTACTAATATTATAAATGTGAAAGACATGAGACACGTGTTTCCGCGTTTGACATGAGACACGTGTTTTTTATTTTTTCAAATCTACCCCTAAGGAGGGTGTAAAATGATTTTGTTTGAAAAAGTCATAGAAAATTCAGTAATGTTTGTTTCCTCGTATTCCTTGGCCCAATTCACTCAAAACTCGGTACATATAATCTATCCGACAAATAATGAGACACGTGTACTTCATTTTTTCAAAACTACCCCTTAGGGGGGTGTAAATGATTTTGTTTGGAATAGACAGAAAATTCAGTAATGTTTATTTTCTCTCTTATTCCTTAGCCCGATTCACTTAAAACTCGGCACAAACAAACCTTAAAACAAATAATGAGACACGTGTTTTTTATTTTTTCAAATCTACCCCTAAGGGCGGTGTAAAATTGTTTTTAATTTTGTTTGGAAAAGTCATAGAAAATTCAATAATGTTTGTTTCCACGTATTCCTTGGTCCGATTCACTCAAAACTCGGTACATATAATCTATAAAACAAATAGCGAGACACCTATTTTTTTATTTTCCAAATCTACCCCTAGGGGGTCTGTAAAATGAATTATGTATGGAAAAATCATATAAAATCCAGTCATGTTTGTTTTGACGTATCTGCATAACTAATTAACCGATTTCAATGAAATTTGACACGTAGATAGTGTAAGTTTTAAAATAACATATAGGGTAATTTGATTTTCAAAATTCAACCCCTGAAGGGGTAACATAGGTTGATAAAGTTTCTATAAAAATGTTATTCCTTGGTCTGGTTCACTCAAAACTAGGTACAAATGAAACTTAAAACAAATAATGAAACATGATTTTTTTTTTCTTTCAAATTTACTTCTAGGGGGAGTGAATATGTAATTTTATATGGAGAAATCATAGAAAATACATTAATGTTTGTTTACACGTATCTGCATAACTTCTAAATCGATTTTGATGATATTGGAAATGTAGATAGTATAGGTCCTGAAATAAAATATAATAAGGTACTTTAATTTTCAAAAATCATCCCCTAAAATGGTTAAACAGGGTGATAAAGTTTCTATGGTAAATTTTATTACATACTTGGTTTGATTCACTCAACATTCGTGTGCAAAATGAAATTAGTAAGTAAGAAAATATGTATTTCCTGGTTCCATTCACTATGTAGGGAAATACAGTTTAACGTTAATAATGAAATCTGTATATATAAACGGAAAACGTTACCGACTGACTGACTGACTAACCGACTGATCTATTAACGCACAGCTCAAACCACTTAACGCATTCGGCGAAATTTGGCATGCAGATAGTTTTTATGAGTTATGACGCAGGTAGGGTTCATGATTTCTCGAGATTATCAATTTCTCGGGTCTCGAGAATTTTCGAGGCTAATTTCTCGGGTCTTCTCGGGTTGTCGAGAAATTTACATTTACATATGTTTTTGCATATTTTTTCGGTTCAAATAATGAAAAAAGTTGTCACAAAATGAAAAATGGGTATCATAAAAAATATCTTATTTTAAATCAATAAATTAGGTCGTTTTCCTCTCAAATAAAAGTATCAAAATAATCATAAAACCTTATTGACAGTTTTCAACCAAATTAGCTTCTATCAAACAAAACCAAAACAATTAAAAAGTTAATACTATTATAATCATAATCAGCCAGTTTCCGTCCACTGCTGGACATTGACCTCTCCTATGGCACGCCACTGAGCTCGATCTGCAGCTATTCGTTTCCAACCGCTGCCAGCCAGCTTGCGTATATCATTGCTCCACCTAGCTGGAGGTCGTCCTACACTACGTTCCTACGTACGTCCTACACACTCTAGAACTCGTCTACCACAACAGTTATCGATTCTTCGACAGATGTGACAAGCCCTTTGTCATTTCAGCTTGTTAATCCTTTGAGCTATGTCGATAACTTTGGTTTTCTGACGGATGACTTCGTTTCGAATTTGATCCTTCAGAGAAACTCCGAGCACATTAGCCCTTTCCAAACTTTCCATAGCTCGCTGAGCGACTTGGTGAACTAGTCGTACCGTCAGTGTCCACGTCTCGGCTCCGTGAGTAGTAACAGATAGGACACACTTGTTAGAGACTTTTGTCTTCAGGCTTTGTGGTATGGGCGATGAAAAGACGCGACGAAGTTTTCCTAATGCTGCCCATCCCAGCTGTATCCTTCTGCGAGCTTCCTTCTCGAAGTTGTTTCTACCCAATTGCATTATTATATATTATTATAATTATATTATATTGCCATATTTGCCCAAGGTAGACGTATTCGTGAACAACTTCGAGAGGAACTCCGTTTAGGGCAATCGGCAATGACATGTTTGTTGAACATGATCTTGGTCTTATCCAAGTTCATCCGGAGATCGATGCGTGCAGAAGAATCGGCAAGGGTAGTCAGAATGTATTGCAAGTCCTGAACGGTTTCAGCCATGATGACAATATCATTCGCATATCTCAAATTTGAAAGGTAATTGCCGTTCATATTTATGCCTCGTCCTTTCCAATTCAGCGTTTTGAACATATTATCCTCTAAAGCGTTAGTGAACAATTTGGGGTATATAACGTTCCCTTGTCTCACTCTCGATGTAAGCGGATATGTTCAGTCTGCTGATTTTGTACTTGCTGACTTATAATTACAATCACAGCACCATTTTTGGCAGGATAATTAGATAAAAAAAACAACTTTAAACTTTGCTAGATCAATAAAACAACATCTGAAAATCTGAACATATATATACAAAACAGTTAAATCTGCTTACTCAGTCTAATAAAATATGTATTTAGAAAAACTTAAGCATTTATATATTTATCAGACAGCCGGTTTCTTATTTTATTTACTATGATTGATATGATATGATTTCTCGAGTTCTC
Source organism: Cabera pusaria (assembly GCA_954871355.1). NCBI lineage: Eukaryota > Metazoa > Arthropoda > Insecta > Lepidoptera > Geometridae > Cabera > Cabera pusaria. Next base: position 18,350,744 of record OX940902.1, read on the forward strand.
GACTTTTCTCGAGCTTAATTTCCCGGGAACAAAGCCCAACGATTTCCCGGGAATTCTCGGCTCGGGAATTCCCGCGAATGAACCCTAGACGCAGGTTTCCGCTAAGAAAGGATTTTCCAAAATTCACTCCTTAAAGGGATGAAACGGGAGTTCAACATTTTTATATAGAAACAACATAAGATAGTCTATTTTATTGGAAACTTCTCACAAGTACTTCTGTAAATAAGTAAGTAAATATGTGTTTCAGGCTTTTTCGAAATTTCACCATTAAGAGAGTGAAATGGGGTACAAACAAACAAACCAAAGTTTGAAAATATGATATATGATTTGCTGGGTTTTCTATAAATGAGTCCCTTTGGTCACGCCATAACTTGAAAACGGGTTGACCGATATGGTCTACGTTTAATTCAGTTTTACATGTGTTTTTACGAAAAAAATTAAAGAAATGAATGAAGTTATTAACGCGGGTGAAGCCGCGGGGCACTGCTGGTACACTATTATTCCACTAAGGTTCACTATCATTATCACTACACTTATTCAAACAGTTTAGTTCTTTTGTGTCTCCATATCTGTAAGGTCGAGGAGATGTATTGCCTCGAATTTCACGTGCTCGTGAAGCCTTCCTTCGTGACCATCTGCCCATTTTTTTGATGGTACTGGCGACAACCTCAATGTGAAGATATACATGCATACTGTTATAAACATACATATCGAGCAAGAAAGACATAAGCTTTACTTTGCTTATTTGCGCCGCCGTAGTCGGGTAAGAACGCCTACGGCGTCCCTGGCTTCTCCTCGTAGGCAGCTACACAAACGTAGCAAGTTCTGTTGTATATATATGTTGTATAGTAGCGTCGAATCTCGGACGGCCGCCTTAAACGGGAACCACTCGCTCGATGCCCCGAAGAACTCGGGCAGGTCGCAGTTGTAGCGGCGCTGAGGTCGGGCCAAGTTAGCGATCGCGTCCGCCAGCTACTCGATGTCCCTCTTCGAACGACCTGGAGTGAGATCTGTAATTATTGTTATACGACAAACAAACACGACGTGTTTCCTCTCTGGCGCAGCGTGGAGCTTCGACGTGCTGCAGCCACTCGTCGACCTTCCTGTGGTCGTCCGCCGTTGTGTTAGGTTCATCCCGAAGACTCCGTTGTCTTGTAGCGTAGCCACTTGTACGGCTAGCCTCTTCTTGATGAGGTTCGGTTCAATTGTTAGCTCCCTCCTCTTTACCTCGGCGATTTTCTCAGCGGTCTCAAGCTCCGCCAAGCGTAGCAGTAGAGTAAGAGTTGGTAGTACGTTGTGAGAAGGCAATCGTACCCGCTCTCTTGTAGCCGCCTCCGGTTCTGGTCGCGTAGCTTGCGACAGTGAGGCAGGCGGCTTCCTGGTCAGCCTCCGTAGCCACTCCTTCTCTAGGTGGCGACGCTCCTGTGCGGCGTGATGCTCTCCCTTGCCGTCATACTCTGAGCGTCACCTTGATTACGGGTAACAACCATTTTAAATAAACAACAGTTATTACAGTTCTACGACGTAGTGGGTCTACGCCGTTGTAGCATAGACTCGTAGACACGTAGCACGTCCGTAGAGTCAGAGAGTCAGAGCTCACTACGGACGGCTGTGTCGACCGCTGCCCGAGGATGAGGCTGCGTAGCTCTCAGGGCTACGCCGGCCTAGTTAGGCCCAGCTGAGCGAGTTGGCATCAGCTCGCTCAGCTGAATTCATCTTGACCCCGCTGACCTGTGGGACTGCTGCATTGTGCAGCTGCAGCCAGCAGACCAGCCGGGCCATTCACGGCAACATTCAATGACAGCAAGAGTTCGAGAGCGCGGCGCAACCCGCCGATCCCGTCTCTACGGACGTGCTACGTGTCTACGAGTTTATGCTACAACGGCATAGACCCACTACGTCGTAGAACTGTAATAACTGTTGTTTATTTTAAATGGTTGTTACCCGTAATCAAGGTGACGCTCAGAGTACGACGGCAAGGGAGAGCATCACGCCGCACAGGAGCGTCGCCACCTAGAGAAGGAGCGGCTACGGAGGCTGACCAGGAAGCCGCCTGCCTCACTGTCGCAAGCTACGCGACCAGAACCGGAGGCGGCTACAAGAGAGCGGGCACGATTGCCTTCTCACAACGTATTACGTACTACCAACTCTTACTCTACTTCTACGCTTGGCAGAGCTTGAGACCGCCGAGGTAAAGAGGAGGGAGCTAACAATTGAACCGAACCTCATCAAGAAGAGGCTAGCCGTACAAGTAGCTACGCTACAAGACAACGTAGTCTTCAGGATGAACCTAACACAACGGCGGACGACCACAAGAAGGTCAACGAATGGCTGCAGCAGACAACACGGGGTGAGCACGTCGAAGCTCCACGCTGCGCCAGAGAGGAAACACGTCGTGTAAGGTATAACAATAATTACAGATCTCACTCCAGGTCGTTCGAAGAGGAACATCGAGCAGCTGGCGGACGCGTTCGCTAACTTGGCCTGACCTCAGCGCCGCTACAACTGCGACCTGCCCGAGTTCTCCGGGGCACCGAGCGAGTGGTTCCCGTTCAAGGCGGCCGTCCGGGATTCGACGCTACTATACAACATATTTATACAACAGAACTCGCTACGTTTGTGTAGCTGCCTACGAGGAGGAGGGACGCCGTAGGCGTTCTTACCCGACTACGGCGGCGCAAAGTAGCAAAGTAAAGCTTATGTGTTTGTTGCTCGATATGTATGTTTATAACTGTATGCATGTATATCTTCACATTGAGGTTGTCCCCAGTACCATCAAAAAAATGGGCAGATGCTCACGAAGGAAAGCTTCACCATCACGTGAAATTCGAGGCAATACAACTCCTCGACCTTACAGATATGGAGACACAAAAAAACTAAACTGTTCGAATAAGTGTAGTGATAATGATAGTGAACCTTAGTAGAATATAGTGTATGTACTATGTACATAAAGAACACGATAACAATGTGTATTTACCTTAACAAAAGAGACAATAAGAAGAGGCTGCTGATAGGCACATTCTTTATTTATGTCAATGTATAAGTTTATGTTAGATTTAAATTACTTATTATTGATCCCATTCAAATTTTATCGAGGTATGACAATTATCTCCGGAAAAATAGAGATAAACATCTCAAACGTATTTTATATTACCTTGACTACATGCATTTGTATACCTTGACCATAGAAAAGATAATAATACTACGTATAGAAAGGACACTCTGTTCCCCCCACCAATTCCGGGCTTCCTCACCCCGCCACCGAAACGGAGCTGTCGAGGAGCTGCGCTGAGCAAGGACGCCACACGCGTACAACTATAGAACAATTACTACTCACGGAGAGAAGAACATCAACTTCATACATTTATGTTGGGACCAGTAGACACTGGAGGTTCAAATTTACGTAGGTTCTTATTACGTAGGTATATAATAAACACTTAATTATATTAGTATACCTACCTACATATTCGTATTTTAGAATTCATTTTCATAAATGAAACAACGATATATATACTCGTGCGTAAATAACGCTTAATTTGTAAAATATTTAAAAAAACTTTCACGTTTAAACATTTTTATAACACAGCAATTGGGAACTTGATGTAGGTACGTAGTATTTATATTCTCTTTACTTGATGTCGCTCTAACGTGCGAGCAAGACACACTACATTGTTTCGTACAGCTCTGGCTGGCCGCCCAACACAGAATAAAAAATAGTTACTGTGGTGCAGTTTGTTCTATGCAAGTCGACTGGACCTGGAGATGATGGTTTACGAAATAGCGACTAATATTTTTAGTGTTAAAAGCTTTTTGGGTAAGTGTACAGAAAATATTCATACGGTCAGTACGTAGTACGTATGTACGAAGTAACTATTATATAATCTGTGATACGGTGATTACGAGCGACAACCTTAGACATCACGCACACAAATGCACGTATAAAAAACGACCCGTGTGTAGTGTCTGTGTCGGTGTCACAGTGTCGGTCGTTAAAACGCTAGTCTGTATGGAGATTTAGCGAGTGTCCGGGGTGTGCCTTGACAACATGACACTACTGGCTATTTTGACTATAACGGCATGTGAACTTGTAAAGTCGGTTTAGTATTATTTAGTAACCGATTTAATAAATTCTTGTTTTGTTTAGAAGGGCATTCTTCCCGTGTGGGACCATTGTAAATTCATCAAGATCTGATGAGTATCTCCAGAGGTATGAAGACATCCTCCTTAACAGCTGTCTAGCGGACTGAGAACTGTCTCACTGCTTTGCTTATTTTTATTAATCTATAAAATTTTATTGTATAACAATATATATTTTAGAATTCGCCATGAAACAAAACCGATATGAAATATTCTTTTTTAGGGTTCCGTAGTCCTGACAAGGAACCCTTATTGTTTCGTCATGTTCGTCTCTCTGTCTGTCCGAAGTTTTGCTAAGAGATCATTAATATTAGAAAGCTGTAATTTTGTAGGGGTATGTATATAAATAATAATTACGCCTACAAAGTTATGAAATAAAATTAAAAAAAAAATTTTTTTTTCGTTTGTAGTAACTTGATTTCGTTTGTAGTAGTGTTATTTTCGTTTGTAGTAACCTCATTTCGTTTGTAGTAGCATTATTTTCGTTTGTAGTAACTTGATTTCGTTTGTAGTTGTGTTATTTTCGTTTGTAGTAACCTTATTTCGTTTGTTGTGGCGTTATTTTAGTTTGTAGTAACTTGATTTCGTTTGTAGTAGTGTTATTTTCGTTTGTAGTAACCTCATTTCGTTTGTAGTGGCGTTATTTTCGTTTGTAGTAACCTCATTTCGTTTGTAGTCGCGGTATTTTCGTTTGTAGTAACCTCATTTCGATTGTAGTGGCGTTATTTTCGTTTGTAGTAACCTCATTTCGTTTATAGTGGCGTTATTTTCGTTTGTAGTAACTTGATTTCGTTTGTAGTAGCGTTATTTTCGTTTGTAGTAACCTCATTTCGTTTGTAGTCGCGGTATTTTCGTTTGTAGTAACCTCATTTCGTTTGTTGTGTCGTTATTTTCGTTTGTAGTAACTTGATTTCGTTTGTAGTAGTGTTATTTTCGTTTGTAGTAACTTGATTTCGTTTGTAGTAGTGTTATTTTCGTTTGTAGTAACCTCATTTCGTTTGTAGTAGCATTATTTTCGTTTGTAGTAACTTGATTTCGTTTGTAGTTGTGTTATTTTCGTTTGTAGTAACCTCATATCGTTTGTAGTGGCGTTATTTTCGTTTGTAGTAACTTGATTTCGTTTGTAGTAGTGTTATTTTCGTTTGTAGTAACCTCATTTCGTTTGTAGTAGCATTATTTTCGTTTGTAGTAACTTGATTTCGTTTGTAGTTGTGTTATTTTCGTTTGTAGTAACTTGATTTCGATTGTAGTAGTGTTATTTTCGTTTGTAGTAACCTTATTTCGTTTGTTGTGGCGTTATTTTCGTTTGTAGTAACTTGATTTCGTTTGTAGTTGTGTTATTTTCGTTTGTAGTAACCTCATATCGTTTGTAGTGGCGTTATTTTCGTTTGCAGTAACTTGATTTCGTTTGTAGTAGTGTTATTTTAGTTTGTAGTAACCTAATTTTGTTTGTAGTGGCGTTATTTTCGTTTGTAGTAACTTGATTTCGTTTGTAGTTGTGTTATTTTCGTTTGTAGTAACCTCATTTCGTTTGTAGTGGCGTTATTTTCGTTTGTAGTAACTTGATTTCGATTGTAGTAGTGTTATTTTCGTTTGTAGTAACCTCATTTCGTTTGTAGTGGCGTTATTTTCGTTTGTAGTAACTTGATTTCGTTTGTAGTAGCGATATTATTGTTTGTAATCATCTCATTTCGTTTGTAGAGTCGTTATTTTCGTTTGTAGTAACTTGATTTCGTTTGTAGTAGCGTTATTTTCGTTTGTAGTAACTTGATTTCGTTTGTAGTTGTGTTATTTTCGTTTGTAGTAACCTCATATCGTTTGTAGTGGCGTTATTTTCGTTTGTAGTAACTTGATTTCGATTGTAGTAGTGTTATTTTCGTTAATAGTAACCTCATTTCGTTTGTAGTGGTGTTATTTTCGTTTGTAGTAACTTGATTTCGTTTGTAGTAGTGTTATTTTCGTTTGTAGTAACCTCATTTCGTTTGTAGTGGCGATATTTTCGTTTGTAGTAACTTGATTTCGTTTGTAGTAGTGTTATTTTCGTTTGTAGTAACCTTATTTCGTTTGTTGTGGCGTTATTTTCGTTTGTAGTAACTTGATTTCGTTTGTAGTAGTGTTATTTTCGTTTGTAGTAACCTCATTTCGTTTGTAGTGGCGTTATTTTCGTTTGTAGTAACTTGATTTCGATTGTAGTAGTGTTATTTTCGTTTGTAGTAACCTCATTTTGTTTGAAGTAGCGTTATTTTCGTTTGTAGTAACCTCATTTCGTTTGTAGTGGCGTTATTTTCGTTTGTAGTAACTTGATTTCGATTGTAGTAGTGTTATTTTCGTTTGTAGTAACCTCATTTCGTTTGTAGTGGCGTTATTTTCGTTTGTAGTAACTTGATTTCGTTTGTAGTAGTGTTATTTTCGTTTATAGTAACCTCATTTCGTTTGTAGTGGCGTTATTTTCGTTTGTTGTAACCTCATTTCGTTTGTAGTCGCGGTATTTTCGTTTGTAGTAACCTCATTTCGTTTGTAGTGGCGTTATTTTCGTTTGTAGTAACTTGATTTCGATTGTAGTAGTGTTATTTTCGTTTGTAGTAACCTCATTTCGTTTGTAGTGGCGTTATTTTCGTTTGTAGTAACTTGATTTCGTTTGAAGTAGCGATATTATTGTTTGTAATAATCTCATTTCGTTTGTAGAGTCGTTATTTTCGTTTGTAGTAACTTGATTTCGTTTGTAGTAGTGTTATTTTCGTTTGTAGTAACCTCATTTCGTTTGTAGTAGTGTTATTTTCGTTTGTAGTTACCTTATTTTGTTTGAAGTAGCGTTATTTTTGTTTGTAGTAAATTGATTTCGTTTGTAGTAGTGTTATTTTCGTTTGTAGTAACCTCATTTCGTTTGTAGTGGCGTTATTTTCGTTTGTAGTAACTTGATTTCGTTTGTAGTAGTGTTATTTTCGTTTGTAGTAACCTTATTTCGTTTGTTGTGGCGTTATTTTCGTTTGTAGTAACTTGATTTCGTTTGTAGTAGTGTTATTTTCGTTTGTAGTAACCTCATTTCGTTTGTAGTGGCGTTATTTTCGTTTGTAGTAACCTCATTTCGTTTGTAGTCGCGGTATTTTCGTTTGTAGTAATTTCATTTCGATTGTAGTGGCGTTATTTTCGTTTGTAGTAACCTCATTTCGTTTATAGTGGCGTTATTTTCGTTTGTAGTAACTTGATTTCGATTGTAGTATTGTTATTTTCGTTTGTAGTAACCTCATTTCGTTTGTAGTGGCGTTATTTTCGTTTGTAGTTACCTTATTTCGTTTGTAGTCGCGGTATTTTCGTTTGTAGTAACTTGATTTCGTTTGTAGTAGCGTTATTTTCGTTTGTAGTAACCTCATTTCGTTTGTTGTGGCGTTATTTTCGTTTGTAGTAACTTGATTTCGTTAGTAGCAGCGTTTTTTTTTGTTTGTTGTAACCTTCATCATCCAATACTAACCATTAGGAAAGTCCTCTAGTTATTTTCAAGCGTGATTGGTTAGGCTTAGGCTTTCACATTGAATTAATGGAGAAAAAATTGTTTTGAAAAAATTTTGGAGAAAATTTTATTTTAATTTTTAGTTTTTTTTTGGTTTTACTACAAATAAAACAAAATTCACTACAATCCACTACTAACGTTTGCGAATAAGAATCAGCCGGAAAAAGTAAATTTTTTCACTCTCGGGGTCTGACAATTTTTTGTAATTTTTTTTTTTTTTTCGGAAATACTACAAACAAAGTTAGTGTTACTACTTACCACTACTTACCTTTTGCTCTTAAAAAAAACAAAAAAAGATCAATTTTTCGAAAGTCGGGTGCCAAGTTCACATAGGTGATGATGGTAGCACGCTGGGTCTAGATAGGAACTGGCTCTCAAGGACAGCTACCGGAACACATTGGATATTTGGCGACAGATTTTCCGACTTGAGGGAACGCTGGCCAGGCGGACACTAGACAATGTCCCACCGCCACACCGGAGGTTTCTTAACGGTCGTAGATAGTTAGTAGATACAGGTGCTTCCCGCGGCTGTATTAGCGTTTAATGCTGCGTTATAGCGTTGTAATCCTTTCTCTTGAATCACTCTATCTATTGATTAAAACTACATTAAAATCCAATATTATGTTTCTTTGAAGTGTCTTTCACACTTTAACACTTTTTTCAAAGAAACATAATATTTGATTTACGCAGTGCAACATCTCTCGTCGGATTTGAAAACTGTAATGATTTCTTCCGAATGATTAACTTACGTAATAAGTAGTCATAGATGGCGCCACCAATGCATAATTGGGTTAACAAATGCAATCCACTAATTTCGTCGTATCGATGGATCGAACCGTGGCTTAATTGGCAGAGCACCTGGACGTGTAATCCGGGGGGTGCGGGTTCGAGTTCCGTCGGTACGATGAAATTTTGGATTGTGTTTAATAATTTACATTAAAATCCGTTGCGTAATTTAAAAGATCCTAAGCGTACAGCGGGAGGGACAGACAGCGGAAAGATACCTTGATTTATACTAGGTAAAGATGCAAGGTGTGGTTATTAACGTACTCAGTAACAACTATCTAATCTATGGCGTGGTAAGTCGTAAATTTGAGTTGCCGCGTGTCGAGGTGATTGCCGCAGCTCGCGCTTTGTATGCAGAATTACAACTGTCGATGCGTAGTACGACACCCGCACCACTCCGACTCAAAACGCCGAAATTGCTCTAAATTGAACTATTTATCTATTCTGTGTCTAAACATAGCTTTTCCGGACATGTATAATGAAGTGATTTATTTAATTTGAGAGATATCAGCGCTTGTTAAGCGTGTTATCGATTCTTATCGCTGTGCAAATGTTAGGACAATGTTAGTACTCAACTTTGTGGTAAGGGCGTGGACATAGTGACGTCAATAAAAGGATTTTTATGTAATATCTGTTTGTACGTACGTTCATACAAGTATTTATATTTTTAGATAGGTGTTGTGATGCCAATAATTTAGTTTATGTTATGTTACCTGATTTTCACAAACTTTTATTGATGAGTTTTATTAATTTTTCAAAGCGTGACTACCATTAGTGTCCGGCTATATATAACTGGAGTTTACCATACTAACTTGAATAACTTTACGCGAGGCCATTTTGTAGCTATAATGCACCGTCAAACATAATTTAAGATCGTTTAGAAAACGAAAAAAACTGGCCAAGTGCAAGTCGGACTCGCACTCGTAGGGTTCCGTAACACAGTAGAGTATTCTATAACTATGATTTTCGCAACTACAAAAATAACTTTGTTTTTCATAGTGTTTGTATGAAAAACAAAGTTATACTTGCGGTCGCTATATCTCAACAACTGCTGACTGTATCTCGTTCAAACCAATTTTCATTGAAAATTTTTATTGAGATCTACAGATATTTATTCTAGATTTTTCACTCCCTTACTTTAGAAGTTAGAGGGGGGGGGGGGGGGGACACACATTTTACCACTTTAGACGCGCCTATCTTTTAAATGATTGACTTTGAGAAAAAATAATTTTAGGAAGCTCAATGTCATTTTTAAAGGCCTGTTCCAGTTCCATGTATGGGATGCCCCCCTTAAACTTTTATATTTTTAAATCGGTAAGCGGTTTACAGAATACATCTACCTAGCAAGTTTCAATTCTGTAGTCCTAATAGTTTCGGAATAAAATGGCTAAATGGCTGTGACATACGGACGGACAGACAGACAGACATGGCGAATCTACAAGGGTTCCGTGTTTTGCCATTCGGCTACGGAACCCTAAAAACAACCGACTTCCAATGCCACACTTGTCATTTTCAGTAGCAAGTTTGAAGTGTTTATCTCCATATTTCTGGAGATACATCGGATCTCGATAAATTTACAATAGGACCACCTCAGGAGTACACTCATTCGAATAAAAATCATTTTGAAAATAGGTCCATAATTAACAGATAAATAGGTTATGTATTCACCGACGCAAAAAAAAACAACATACAGACGAACTGAGAACTTCCTTCTTTTAAAGTCGGTAAAAAATATTATCTAATGGCCGGTTTCTGAGTACATTTATTGAAAGTTCATCTACGCAATAGCGGTATTATTGAGTAGATAAACTCTCAACAACTGTACCTCAGAAACCGGCAAAATTGGTTAACATATGTCAGAAACATGAGGTAACAAACATTTAAAAAAAAATCTTTCAATCGAATTGAATAACTACGATTTATATCAATTCAGTAAAATATTAAAATCGATGTTGTGAATTTTGGTACTACTATAAACAGCATAAACTAGTGGGAATGAAATTTGAAAAGGGATTCCCAGTAGTTCAACTGCTCAAGAAAATCACCCGCAGTTGAACTAGTGGGAATATTTTTCCCACTAGTTCAACCGGTTTAACTGTCTGGTTGAACTAGTGAGAATGAGCCAAAAAAAAGTCGCTTTCCGCTGTCTGTCCCCTCCTCTATACGCTTAGATCTTTTAAACTACCCAACGGATTTCAATGCGGTTTTCATCAATAGATAGAGTGATTCAAGAGGAAGCTTAATGACCTGAATTAAATGCGGGCAAAGCCACGGAGTGCAGCTATATGTTTATAAATAAAGCAAATCCTCAGTATCACGATGAAACATCTAAAACCTTTGGTTATACTGAAAAGCAGCAAATAATTGTATCATACATGAGTATAATACTAAGGTATGCACTAAGATGAGCCAGCAATAGTAGTGATTCAGGAAGGTATGGGAATGACTGGCCGAGTGGAAACATTCATCGAAACCATCTCAGATTGAATGCGAAATACCAACTGATCAAGTTGTGTGTGTAGCTGAGTTGGTTTTGATTTCATAGATAGATTTGTTGAAGACTGTTTGTTCTATTAGAAAAAGATGTTATTTATTTTCGTTTTGAAATATCGTGCATTTGAAACATTGTTGAAAGTAGGTATATGCCGGCTTTAGTTCACGTATTTTAGTATGTGTTGGCGCTTAGCTTAATAAAATATACGTATATAAAGGGTAAACGCAATAACTATACGTTAATGAAACGGAACGTCACAGTATCGATAGCGCCGGCACGGCACCACTACTACTTGTACTATTCATTATTCTGTGCCACTACTAAGGCTAGGGAGACGTGCTTACAGCAAGGCGTCGCCACGCTTACGGCAAGGCTTCACCTGGAAAATGGGAGCGTAAATTCAACTCTAACAATCATATGTCAATGTCGTAAGAATATTTTTTAATGAATAGGACGCCAAATATGTTTGTCCAGCTCTCTCCTGATTCAATGTAAACTCTTGGTTTGGCGTCGCTGGGGAGAAATGTAAGCGCATGGACGACTGGCCGCAGACGCGGCTACGGCGCGGCGAGCTGACCGCGCGTCACTTGAGGTTCGAGAGCTTGTTCCGAGGCGAGGCGATTTCGTTACGATGTAATTTACGCAAAGCCAAATCAAATGAGATTACGCAGTGAGATCGTGAGACGTCCACTGTGAATATCACGATCCCTTGACTGACTTTAATTCCGCAGAAAATATTGACCTCACTCTCGAAGAAGAGCAACGAATTAACTCGAAACTAGCTCGAGAACAATCGACCCCAGGTAAGCGAATTACAGCCAGTATAGAGCGTGAACTATTCATGTTCTGCGAAACAATGTTAATTACTATTCATGTTACAAAAGGTCTTGGCAGTCTCGGCTGCCTGTCTGACACCAACCCTTCTTGAGAATGCTATTGTTGGTTTACTCGACACTTTTAAGAATTGACCGCGTATATCAAACACGGGTGCTGAGTGCGGGTGCGGGTCTTTTAATCGCGAGTGAATAGGTATTTTCTGGGTACATCACATCACATCAACATCAATTAAGATAGTGGTGCTACCCAGTTCGGTGTAAAAAAAATCGACATAATGCCTCTACCACCTGTGGCAGACCTGTCTACCTGTCTAAATAAGTAGCTACTGCACACAAATTGGAAAATTTGTCGCCAAACATCTGACGGTGTGTTTTAGCAGCTGTTTCCAAGAACCAGTTAGTAGAATGATTTCTATCTATTGTATGCTACCACCCTAGATCACAAAGTCACTTACCAACTGGTGAGATAAGGTCAAATGCTAGCATATATGCTAAGAAAACATCTTTGTTTATATTGATGATGACCTCTTGTCCTCAGCGCAACGTTATGCGGCGTGTTGGTGATGGTATGTGCAGCGTGCTGGCGTCGCAGGCCCTCGTCCGACAAGCCGGACGACGTGACGGAGTGTCGCGGGGTATACACCGTCAGTGCGGACTCTAGGCTCAGTCAGGTCAGTGGTATGATTATGAAGTACCGACTGTTATTCTCACTACGTGTTGTCGTATGTTTCGACCTACGCTTCGTGCATTTCCGAAGCACTTCCTCAGGTAGTTTACGCAGCAAGATCGTGACTAAATCTTTAATCTATTGGTCAGTGGGAATTCTAAGGACCTCTGCGACTCCTACTGACCGATATGCTTTATCGATTGCTTACATAATCGAGTCGGATCGAACTGCTTATTTTTTGTGTTTTACTTATCTCGCTCTAATACATAGTTATAGTTATAAAACTAGTAGGTACTAGTAGGTCGATAACGAACATTAGTTAAAAAAAAAAACAAAAATGAAAAATTACATACTACGGTAAAAACGATCCAAAGAACTAAACATGTCGCTAAGCAGAAGCTCAATCTGGAGCACATTTTTAACAGTTTAAGAATAACTTCTTCGAGGAAAATTTTATATTTAAAGCACTTTCTCCGTGGAACATAAAACCGCTTTAGTTTTATAACGTACTAACATTTCTCGAACGACTTAATAAGTTTAGTGAGTGGCGGGGTAGAGGCGTGTGGCATTCTGTGGTATGTGAAGTTAGTTATAACTTGCCACGCGTTACGATAGACTGCGGCCACGCGGTGCGTTGCGCTGCGTTTCGTCGTCTTCGCAATGTATTATTTATCCATTTAAAGTCCTACGACGTCGCAGCGCACCGTGTGGAAAACCATGGATGGATATTTGAACTTGTGGCACAGCTTGTGGCTCTGCGAGCTGTAGACTTCGAACCCGACTTCAAATGCCGCGCTACTGCTAGCACAGAAGAGATACTATAGTCCTACGCTGCTATTCATTTTCAGTAGCAAGTTTGAGGTGTTAATCTATATCTCTATATATATATATCATATTATATCTATGAAATATTCATCGGGACCAAACGGGAAGTGTACAATCAAAATACAGTTATTAAATAACGGAGTTCTGATTTTTTACGTTTTAAACCCCCATATCTCCGCCATTTTCATGTCATATAGCACAGTTTTATAATCTATTAAAATTGTGGATATAGGTAGGTGTTTATTTACATGCATCCATCCTACCTACTTACCTTTACTTTTATTTTTTAATATGTGCCTTTATACAAACAAAGTTTGTTTCAATCACCTTTTTTTATATTGTATACGGTTTCTATACATATCTAAATGTTAAACGCTACGTCATTCACATAGTGTTTATTACTAAATTTTGTACTATATGTCATTTCTTTCTTTGTAACACAATAAAAATATTGTAGTAAGACATTATAAAGCCCACGTATTACTTGTGTAATAATGTATAACATACATGACAATCCGCGGGAAGGTACTGGTGACCTGTACTACAGGTTTTCTCAAACCTATTTCAGGCACCAGTCTTTCGCAAAGATAGGTTATTGTAGGTATAATTATTATAAAGTTAGCTAATAATGTTTGTCACATATTAACCTATTGCGAAAGAAAATAAAGATTATTTATTATTTATTATATTATTTATTTATTTTGAAAACTTTTCAAAAATGTTATCGACAAAATACTACATAAAATTATCAAACCCACCTACTCACAGGTTCACAAAAGTTTCACGTGAATTTATTGAGAAATGCGACCTGTAGAGGACAGCCGGACATATGAAAGGATTTTTTGGCCAAACTGAAGCAAAGACCGTCGCTTCGCTCGGTTAATAAAATACGACGCGATCAGTCGTCGTAATGCAGCGCAACACACCTATGAGACCTTACTCTAAATTAGCTATTTGATAGAATGAAAGAGCTCATATCAGCTTTAGTTTTCCAAATCGTTTGTATTTTTTACATCGAACTGGGTAGCACTTGACCACTATCTCACCTGATGTTAAGTGATGATGCGATCGATGATGGAGCGTGCTTACCCAGACGATACCTATTCACTCGCGATTTTAAGACCCCCATATTGTACTTAACCGGAAACACACTCAGGCAGGGTATTCCATTCCCTGGCGGTTCGTATGATGAACGAAGAAGCAAATCGATTCGTTCGGGTAAATGGTATATCCACCATAAATCGGTGGCGCCTTTAGTATAGTCTCTTTTCTTTTAAGGTACGGCCACACAGCGGCGTTTTTCAAGTGTTTTCTGATCGCGTTTGGTGTGAACCAGTCGGTACAAATACTACTGCGCTATCTGATCGCCGCCTAGATCGCGCACGCAGGACGCTGCGGTGTGTCCGTACCTTTAGTCGGTATTTTAACCTGTAGAGAAACAATGATTCCGAACATTTAAGTTACAATAAGAACAGTTCAAGCTGCCATTTTGGTGTGATGGTAAACTATAGCTATCATGTTAAATATACCAGTCTTTTGTATTTCAATTTTCCGAAGTAAGAAAAATATAGCTACAGAAGATAGGTAACAGTTGAAAAACCTGGCGACTAGGCGACTGATTGCCTATTCAACTGATATACTATGCATTAGGTACGAGTATCTTCTTGACAAGCGTGTTACATCGTCGATCACATCACTTAACAGGTAAGATAGTGGTCAAACACTTACCTATCGTGTACAAAAAAAAGCAGTTAAATGGTTATCGTTACTTCACTTCGAACTTTTAGTGAAGGCGTTCTTTATTGAACAAGAACAATTAGGTGTCAAATAAGTTGGCGAGTTGGGAGCCTGACCTGAATATGCGATGGGTAGACTGGTTCACTGGTTTCTTCTTGAAGACGTTTTCTTCAATTTGCCTCTCTCGTGTTACCGATGCATGATCTGCGGACAAGAGATAGTTTTGTTTAAGAACTTGAATATCAAATGTCGTCAAAAATTTATAAAAGAGACGTGTTCCCAATGATGGATCTTGAAAAACAAAACAACCTCACCCCGCAAAGGCCTCATGTAATGTTTAACATTAAATAAATCTATAATGGTTCAAAATTTCAAATCAAAATCCAAAACATTTATTCTGTAAAGGTGTAGGCAGTTTAAAAATTTGCACTGATACAAGTCAAAATACATTAAATAGATCGTAATAATTAATGATTATTCTATAATATAAAAAGCATAATTTAACGCTTTGAATAAAAGTAATACTATAATTAAGAGAGTTTAAAAACTAAGACAACCGACTTCCATGTCTCGCAAGTCATTTTCAGTAGCAAGTTTAAAAAAAAAAGAGAGAGTTTGAACCGTTTATCGTAATTTCTCTGGAGGTACTCATCAGATCTCGATGAAATTACAATGGGACCACGTCGGAAACGAACCCTACCGATTAAAAAAAAATCATTCAATTCGGTTCACAATTGATGAAGTAATCGCGTGACATAAACAAAAAAAAACCATACCTACAGACGAATTGAGAACCTCCTTCTTTTTGGGAAGTCGGTTGAAAAGTAATTAGTCATTCAGCTCTCATCCAATCGTCGACGTCAGACTACTAAAAATCTAAAACGTGTTCCTAATGAATGTAGAGTTGCCACCCGTACCACAGATTATATAATAGTTACTACGTAACTGCCTCACACACGCCTCCATATTTCAATATTTCAGACAATTGCCAAACAACAAATGCCGATCAACGGCATAGATAAATAATATTCACACAAATTGATTAACTTCTCCGTTTTTGTGAGTCGGTCAAAATCGGTTTAATAATTTAATTTATGATAAAATATAATTTCAATATTGTGATAAATAAAAGTTAGTTAATAATTTATTACTTACAGAGATGATAGGTAGCAACAGGTATTATAAGTAAAAAATATAATCTAAGAAATATTTTTTGTAAAGTCATTCAATCCAGTAGCATACAAACACGTAGATTTAAAGTAGGTATAGTGACGTAGGTACCTTTCAAGATACTGACAACGCGGGGTCAGTAATGAGACACTTGGTGCTTCAAAGACAAAGGTCGTCCTGTCGAAAGACAGTCTGTAAGGCAATTAGGGAACGCTACCCGTCTCGAAATGTCCGTCTTCCTGACTTGCGTTAACGTTAACTTTGTGTTCTTTACCTACCGACGCTAAACCGAAGGGTGTTAGAAGTTGGAGTATTAGGTTTATTTTTATAATCGGTAATAGAATAAGCGTGATGCTCGCCCGAGCCTCGCCTGCTCGTGTTAAGCGACAATGATCATACCTAAGTATAAAGAGCTAAATTATTGTAGGTACGTCATTGAACAGCGCACATCATACCTCTGATGAGAAATGAATGTTTTACATGGTCCTGTAATTTAAGTGAAAAACTTCCCTTCAAAAGTTAATTATTCAAAGCTGGTTACAGCGCTTAGGTGCGTTATCCACGAGGTGCGAGTTCAAATCCTACTGGAAGGCAATTTTGGTTCGTATATAATAATTTACAAATATATAAAGTGTAGATCATAATTAAACGAAACACGATATTATCCCTTCAAATTGAAACGCATTTCTATTTCACGATCAATGTGGTGGTCCTAATACTAAAAGGCACGTATACATATCCATGGCATCGTAATTCAAATAAAAAAAAACTATAAACATTAATTGACACTAGAAAGCGAATATTTAAGAGGCCCAGTGGTGTAGTGGGACAATGATCTAGTGTGCGCCTGGCCAGCTACCACCCTCAAGTTAGAAAATCTGTCACCAAACATTTGATGTGTTCCGGCAGCTGTCCTTGAGGGCCAGTTCCCATTCTAAGCCAAGGGTGCTACTATTCTCGGCCGCATCATCACTTACCAACAGGTGAGATAGTGGTAAAACGATAGCCTATATGATACAAAAAAAATTGGGTATAAATAACAGCAAGATATCGAAACAATATTGGATAGTTTGTTATACAGGGTTTTTATGACGGCTTTTTAATGCGACTTCGGCGAAGCAAAGGAAAGCTAGTTTTCCATAATTCTGTATTTTATTAAACCATGCTCCAGTAGTCAAAATAAATACAGCAAAATTCTGACAGATTAACAACTTCTACTTTTAGAAGTCAGAAAAAAATACAGGTCTACCTATGTCACCTAACAATGACTTAATAAGAAACAACTTTGATTTATCCGAAGCTAATTAATAAATCAAGCTAAATACCTCTGACGTAACTAGTTCATTATAGACTAATCCTAGTTAGCACTAGTGTTTCATTAAAACAGGATCAATGGCATAAATTGGGCTAATCTAGTTGCATAGGTTTATATTTAGAGTAACGTTCTATATTACTGAGCAGCTATGCGGTTATATAATTGTAAAATATGTACATATATATATATATATATATATATATATATATATATATATATATGTATATATACGCACGTAATATACGTATATGTATTTATGATTATAATACATATGATTTATATACACACGAAAAAAGACAAGTCCTAGATTGCATCTTCACTTAACATCAGCAAGTAAGCGGCCAAGTGCTTGTCAGTCAATAAAAAAAAATCTTTACTACACGCAACGACAGCTGCCAGCATAATCCTATACGTATACTTTACTTCTGTAGCCCGTAGCTACAATTCGTTAAGCTACGAAGCTACGTGGCTACGATTCGTAGACTACACAGCTAAGTGGCTACAACTGAGTGCCTAGTGCAAGTTTCTTTAGACTGGTTTACTGACTAGATTACGTCAAAGTAAATGCAGATTTGTATGGAATTAAACAGCGTCATCTGGTATGCATAATAAGGTTACATTGTAATTTCCATACAAATCTGCGTTTACTAAACCTGATTGAGTAAGTAAATAAATGTATAGAAACTTGCATTAGGCGCTCTATTACATTTTTATTGCTGCTCTAGCTGTATTCCGCGGTTTGGCCCTCGTTCAAAAGTACCCTATGTGTTAATCCAGGTTATAATCTATATGTATACCAAATTTCATTCAAATCCATTAAGTAGTTTTAGCCTGAAAAGCTAACAAACATCCATACATCCACACATATATCCATCCTGACAAACTTTAGCATTTAAACTATTATAGTAGTATGCAGTTGTTCAGATTATGAATAGTTGCTACGCGTACTTTTTTGCATCGCACTCTAAAAACTATCAATCGAAATTAATAATTAATTTGATGGCGCTAAGTATATATCTATAATCGACAACCCATAGTGCTGCCGGGTTATTAAGATATATAATATATTAAGATATCCCGGCAGCACTATGGGTTATCCATGTCGTTAAAATTGGGGGAAATATGGTGGATGAGGCTTTTTTTAATACTGAACTGATATGATAATGCAATCAATTTAGGACTGAGCTTACCCAGAATATACCATTCACTCGTGATTTAAAGACTCCAATACTGTTCTTAACCGAAAACACAGACAGGGTGTTCCATTCCCTACGTATGATAAACGAAGAAGCAGATCGCTCCGTCCGGGTAGATGGCATATCCACCATAAATCAGTAACGTCTTTAAGTAGTACGTCTCTGGTTGTCCGATTATAAAATGATGATTGTGGAATCAAATTATGCAGTTACGTAGCACATTCTCCGAAATGTATCCGATTAAAACTGAGAAAAAAAGCAACTTTGTGGTGATGGTCGAGACTCTTGCTTACTAGTTGGTCGCTGTTGATGAGTTTCTTGGGTCTCTTTTCAAATGATGATGATCCGTCGATATATCCGATCGTGCAAGATCATCTTTGCTAACATAAAGCAAACATAACAAATCAAAGTTAACAATGTATTTGTACACAATCAAGTTGCCCTCGACAACTAACATCGTCCTTGAAGCCAAAACAGTTCATTACTTAAGGCTCGCGTGTTTAGGGGCGCTACAAACAGGAAGGAAAACACCTTGAATGTTAAGATTTCTAAGTAATCATAATATGATACTCAAATGTAGTTATTAAGAGTATAATTTTAGCTCAGAAAGAAATTGGGATAGTAGAGATATGTAAATGGGATTAATAAGGTCTCCTCGTTGTAATGTAACATCAAAACGTCAAGTTATATATATTATTATATATATATTATTCCCACAAATGGTAGGAGCATAATATCGATGTACCGTCTGACTTGATGGCAAAAAGTAGCTTACCACCTTCAAGGCAAAAATCTGGCACAACCTTACGGTGTTACTGTGTTACGGTAGCAAACAGCCATTGAGAGTCAGACTATTAGGAAAAACATTTTGTTATATAAAGGTGCAAGAATTAAGTTAGTTTAGGACCAGTTTTTAGTTTATCATAAAATTAGACAAGGTTGACGAATATGATCCTAAGAATTAAGGATTAGACTTAAGGGATTCAATATATATATATATCTATTCACTATAGTCTGCACGGTTTAATCTGTCTATTGATAATATGGCTTCAACGCACGAAAGGTGGGTCAACTATAAAAGCCACTTTTCCAGTCACGGTTGGATTAGGTAGTCAGGGAAATAACAGGGCACGCGAGTTGTCAACTAAAGTTAATGTGATGAGCGCATTGAAATGTTTTGCAATTCTTTGTGACATATGAGTAGATTTGCTATCATGGTTTAAATTAGTCTTTGTATATTTTAGTTTCCGTGATTTTGGTATTGGAAACACTTCTGCTAGTCTGCCTAGGGCGGTACAACCAACTTTGCCAATTAATTCAGCCACGAAATAGGAATGGTTTTCGGTTTGAATTGCAACGAGTCCAGTGAAATTACATGGCATGTGAGACTTAACATATTTATATATCGAGGTAACAGGTGTAGGTAGTGCAGTTAAATGCAAAATTCGGGCTGTCTAGAATTATTCATACTGCTGTATCTGTAATAGGCAGACGTCATCGCTTACCAACAGACAAGCGTCGTGTTTGTCCTGTTCCTTGATAGCATTTAAAAAATGGGTTATATACCTATTTTTTAACTCGGTCAATTAATAATACAATCAAATTAGGTAGAGAAAGTGTAACCACAATTACGTACGATCAATGCAGCCGACATTTGCAAGTGAATAGTAGATTGTAGTGAATGGAGCCGCAGCTCCAGGCAATACATTCCGGGCTTAATACTGAACTGTGTACCAACAATGCACTCTGACAACTCAATACTGCCTCAGGATGAAATGCTTATTATGAAAACGTTACAAAGGATGCCAGAATTTAACATGATTTCGAGATTTTACACAAATCAAATATCAATAACAATATCATAGATGCGAAAACTATATTTTTTTGTTTGTGAGTGATCTTGAAGCATGATATCTATCTTGGAGCATTATATCGATATTCAGTCTTACTCGCGACAAAAAGTAGCTTACTACCATCAAGGAGAAAATCTGCCAAACCCTACCGTGTTCCGGTGCACAGCTCTCGAGAGTCAAAATATTCTAGGCCAAGCGTATTCACCACCTTCGACCACGTTATCGCTTACTACCAGGCGAGATCGTGGTCCTAGCGTTTGACCTATCGAGTATAAAAAAATGTCTTCACAGGCAAACCGCACACAGATTACGACGATTCTATTATGTTAGATCAAGATTATTGATTGATAGATAGATAAATAGATAGTCTCTTTATTGTATACCAGAAATAACCTTAATATCTAGACATAACAACCTAATTCGGTGATACAATCGGCGGTCTTATCGCATAGAGCGATCTCTTCCAGACAACCAAGTGTGTTTTTTTTTAATTTTATTTTTTTATTGCAGATAGGCAAGCATTTGACCACTATCTCACCTGGTGGAAAGTGACGATGTGATCGAGGGTGTAGCATGCTTGCCTAGAAGATACCTGTTCACTCTTGACTTGAAGAGACCCAAGTTATAGCTACTCGGAAACAAGTCAGCTGGCAACGTGTTCCATTCCTTAGCGGTTCGAATTAAAAAGGTAGAACCAAATCGTTTAGTGCGGATTGCTGGGATATCCACCACGTAAGGATGCCGTTGTTTAGTTTGCCTTGTTGTCCGATAGTAAAAGGGGGAAGAAGGAATCAAATTGTGTAATTCCATCGCACACTCACCGAAATGTATCCTGTAGAACACAGATAAACTAGCAACTCTACGCCGATGCTCGAGGCTCTGAAGCTTGTTTTTTGTAGATTCAGTTTCGCCAATTAGCATTCTTGCTCGTTTATCGATAGAATCCAGAGCCTCCAGCTGATATTTAGCCGAGCCGTCCCAGAGGTGGCAGCAGTATTCCATGCAAGATCGGACTTGTGCTTGGTACAGACTTCGAAGCTGTCCCTGCGTGAAATACCGCCTCACCTTTCTGAGAACGCCAAGCTTTTTACCGGCTAGTTTAGCTTTGGACTCTATGTAGGAGCCGAAGTTGAGGTTGGAAGTTAATGTAACTCCTAGCAGCTCTAGGTGGTTTGAGACAGGCAACGGTACATTTCGGAATGTTGGAGACAGGGCAAAGGGGCTCCGTTTAGCGGTGAACAAACACGCCTGGGTCTTAGATGCATTGAATTTGACCAAGTTAGCATCGCCCCAATCGGAGACTGCCTGTAGTGTCAAATTCATGCGATCAATCATAGCTTCTCTTAGAGACTGGATCTTAGCACTACCAGCTCGTGAATCAGATATATATCTCTCTACGACGGTGCTGTCGTCTGCATACCCAAAGGTGCCGGGTTTAAGCAGATCTTTAATGTGCAGCAGAAAAAGTGTCGCAGAGAGAACAGACCCTTGAGGTACCCCAGCGTTAGTAGCTAATCGATCAGACGAGCAGCCGTCCACGACTACTCGTAATGACCTTTCCCTCAAAAAGTCAGATCCAGCCACGAAAACCACTAGGTAAGCCATAAGCTGGAAGCTTACTTATAAGGCTATCATGCCACACCCTGTCAAATGCCTTCGAGATATCCAGAGAGACGGCTAGCGCCTCACCGTGTCTCTCGATTGCCTCGCTACAGATGTGTGTGGCATACGCTAGAAGGTCTCCAGTGGACCG
Source organism: Cabera pusaria (assembly GCA_954871355.1). Classification (NCBI taxonomy): domain Eukaryota; kingdom Metazoa; phylum Arthropoda; class Insecta; order Lepidoptera; family Geometridae; genus Cabera; species Cabera pusaria. The sequence continues at coordinate 18,373,021 of OX940902.1, forward strand.
CTTTCGGCGGAACCCGTATTGCTGGTCACTGAAGAGATCGTTCGTTTCTAGGTATGCCAAGAGCCGGTTGTTAAGAACACGTTCTATACTCTTACAAAGTATGGACGTGACTGATATGGGCCTGTAGTTTGCAGGATCAGCACGACTGCCTTTTTTGGGCACTGGCTGCACGTTTGCAAGCTTCCATGCACTTGGCACTTGACCTGTCTCATAGGAGAGGCGGAATAGGCGTGTTAGTACTGGTGTAAGTTCAGGAGCGCACGTCTTAAGGACCATTGCTGGTATACCATCGGGGCCACTAGCTTTGTTCACGTCTAGATTTCGGAGCGTTTTACGGACCTCAACCTGACGAATGCGGATTTCCGGCATAGCCAGCTCGCACTCAGGTAGATTCGGAGGTACTTCTCCCGTAGTATCTAAACGTGAAGACTCCGCGAAAATAGTAGCAAACAAGTTTGCTTTCTCTTCAGCAGTATGAGCTAGTGACCCGTCTGGTTTTAGCAGTGGTGGCAATGAAGAACGGCAAAAATTGGCTTCAACGGATTTCGCCAGAGACCAGAACGTTTTGCTACCTGTAGGGTGCGAAGCTAGCTTGGCTCCTTTTCGGTGAATGTGGTCAAAGCGTGCCTTCTTCAGTGCCTTTTTGTACGACTTGGAAGCACGGTTAAAGGCTCTCTTCTTTTCGCTCACATCCTTAGCTTTACGGTTTCGAGCATCAACCCAAGCAAGATATGCCTTTTGCTTTAACGCTTCTGCGTTTCCACATTCGGCTCTATACCAGGGACGAGCTTTGCTGGCAGAAGGAGCGTCAGAAAATGGAATAAAATATTCCATTCCTTGTTGCAAAACTTCCGTCACAGCATCCGCGCAAGCTGAAGAATCGCCAGAAGAGAAGCATACCTGCTTCCAAGGATAAGACGCGAAGAAAGAACGCATCTCATCCCAATCTGCCGACTTGTATCGCCATATCCGACGATAGCCTCTCGGGCTGGGATCAGGCGGGGAATATGACGACACAGACTTCACCAGACAGTGATCGGAGCTACCTAGCGGTGATGCTACCGACACCACGTATCGGTCTGGATCTGTAGTCAGCAGAAGGTCGAGACAATTGGCGGTGTGACTTTCGACATCGGGTACCCTGGTCGCTTCTTGGACCAGCTGGGTGAGGTTTAGCGTCAAAGCTATTTTGTACATTTCTCTTCCAGCGTGGTCGGTGATCTGGTGTGGGAATAACCAATCTTGGTGATGGGCATTAAAATCCCCCAGAAGCACAAGTTGAGCCGAGGGGTACCGTTGTTGGGCTAAATCTGCCATCATACAACGTGGGTGGAGTAGTAACAAAAACAAAGGGAGTTTGGCGATGGAGATTATTTATGTTAACTGGAAACTGAAATAAAATATTGATTTATTATTATAAGTAAAATACTAAATATACATATATGGACATACATACAAATACATATAAATTATATATAATATATATATATATATTATATGAACATACTTATATATTTACATCTTCGAGCATTTGCAACGCAAGCAACTGACATCTATACCACGGGTTTCGAGCCTAGTTTAGGTGTCAGGTGTCCATTATTTTAAGAATTTCATTTATGATGTAATATTTGCCTCAATAGTTTTTTTTTATTTTTTTTTATTTACCAATGGAGATGTTAACGTTGTAATCCGCAAACATTTTTTTCTAACGATACTTACGGGGGACGAGGTAAACACGCATTGCACACACACAAATCACTCACTTTAGCGATCCCGCACACTAGCTTGAAAAACGCACACAGTATTAAAAATACAGCGTAGTTACGCACGCTCATATGGCCAAAAATGGCTATATGGCCAGCAGAGGGGTACGCCTTGCGTTAACATCTCCATTGGTAAATGCTCGAAGATTTACATACTTTTATATTGAGTTTATGAAAAATCTAATCCAATGTCGAATAGGCACTTATATCATAGTCCTATTATTTGATTGATTTTGATTTGATTTTCAATCGACTTCCAAAAAGGAGAAGGTTCTCAATTCGTCTTTGTATTTTTTTTAAATTTTGTATGTATGTTACGCGATTACTACGTCAATTGTGAACCGATTCAAAGATTATTTTTTTAATCGGAAGGGTACATTTCCGGGGTGGTCCCATTGTAATTTCATCGACTTCTGATAAGTATCTCCAGAGATTGACGATAAACGTCTCAAACTTTTTACTGAAACTGACTCGCGGGGCATGGAAGTCGGTTGTTTTAGTTTAAACTTAATCTTAATCATCTAAATTAATAAATTGTGTTATACTTATGAAATAACAAATGTACGTATTCGTATGTACTGTTACGCACATTATTTATCTATTAGCTTCCTCTGATTACCAAACTGGGTTCGAAACTAGGCTATCGGGCCGTCCCTTGATAGCCTAGTTCTAGTAATTAGGTCTTACATTACAGATTTTGAGCTGGGTTGTCGGACTAGATTTTTTCGAGTTGGTGCATAAAATTATATTTTAAAATATTAAATGATTATCATTCTTTTTTTTAGAAGTAGAAGTAGTAGAAGTAGAAGGAATTTATTTCGGTCTTGCCTACACTCTGCTACAGTACGCATCTGAAGCTCGACGCGATAACATCACGGAACTGTCCTCCGTTTCGTATTCGGTGTGCCTATATTTGTGATTACCTACCTACGTTGTGATTCGTTTATAATTAAAGTGTTTCTTTAAAGTGCAAGTACCCTCGATGTGATTTGTGTTACGCGGCTACAATAAAGTGTTTAACAGTTAAATTACCTTCTTTGTGATTTTGTACGAGTGATTTGTGATTACTTTGCAATAAATTGTGTTAGACGAAATCTTATCTTATTTGCACAAATACCTAGTATACGCCCACAGGCCCCACACCATGTCGGCCGAAAATATAGGCCAAGATACCGACCCGGCTCCGACATCATATATATATATATATATATATATATATTAATCATATACATATATATGTATTAATTTTCAATTTTACTTTTTTTTAAAGTACCTACTAACATTTTAAGCTATTGTTGATTGTATAATATAGTCAGTTAATAAAAGAAAGGTATTTTCTTGAATACAAGTTCCTAGGCCATTCTTTGTTTTCCTTTTCTTCGTTTGTTTTTTTTTTTAAAAGCTTACTAGCAATTCGGGTTGCACATAACTAGTAGTCTTGTTAACCCCTCTAACTAAGCTAAATATGCTTGTGTCTGGAGTGGGCTCACGTCAACAGTGCAATGGGTGGAGATCGAACTCACGACCCAGGCCGACGCCTGTGTCATTAGGCTATTGCTGCCACGCGTGCTACTGTCATTGACCGCATCATTACTTACCAATAGCCCTCTAGACAAAATCTAATTTAAGACTGACAAACACAGATAAATAGATACAAACGTCAAACGTATAACGCCTTTTGTGTTGCGGGTTAAAAATGACGCGCCTTGACGACCTTTTTTGAACATTCCGAAAACGTTACGTTCCGCTTCACATAGAGGTGGCCAGCTTTTGTACCTTTGTTGTCTGAATAAGAGCTAAGCGCTCACGTGAAAAGAAACGTTAGCCGGAATTAAAAGCAGGCATTCGATCTATGGGCTATATAGGTCAGATTGAAGCCTTTTCTTGCTACCTGTTTTATATTTTGAAGAAGTGGCATATCTGATTTGGCCTTTTTAGGGTTCCGTAACCGAATTACAAAAAACGGAACATAAGGGTTCCGTTTTTGTCTGTCCGTCCGTCCACTTATCCCGAAACTATTAAAACTACACAGTTGAAACTTGGTAGGTAGATGTATTCTGTCAACCACTTTACAATTTTTATACAAAAATAATAAAAAATAAGATTAAGGGGGGGCTCCACATACGTAGAACCAACACAATTTTTTTTTCATCATACCTATATGTGCTAGGTGTCTATAGATAGGCATTTAAAAATGACATTAAGGTTACTAAAGCCATTTTTTCTCAAAGTCAATCGTTTGAAAGATAGACGCTTCTAAAGTGATAAAATATGTGTGTGTTACCCGAACCCTCTAACTTTTAATGTAAGATCTGAAAAATGAAAAATCTAAAAAATATATATGCTGTAGATCTCAATGAACACTTTTTACGAAAATTGGTATAAACGAGATATAGTCAGCAGTTTCTGAGATAAAGCACTTTTTCAAAACCGCAAATATAACTTTGTTTTTCATACAATTACTATAAGAAACAAAGATATTTTTTGCTGGCGAAAAAGGATAGTAATCCTCCACTGTGTTACGGAACCCTACTTTTGCGAGTTCGACTTGTACTTAGCCAGTTTATTGAAAGTGATTTCAATAAATAATTAAAAAAAAGGCTTTACATGGGACATATTTTAATGTATTAAGATCTGATACGTATCTCCAGAGATATGGCGATAAACATCTCGAACTTGGTACTGAAACTGACTCGGGCGGCATGTGAAGTTGGTTTTGAATTTTAACTATTGGAATAAATTCAGTCTATATTGCCGGTAGATATTATGTGCAAAACCACGGTTCAAAATGACACGCTATACTCTGTTTCATATCTTTACACCAGGCAGAAATAAATCTCAAGTTTTAAATACTGTAATGCCCGTTTGCACTAAACTTAAGAATCGCCTTAGCTTGTCCAAATATCACAAAATAAACAAATCAGGCTACCAAAATCTCTAAATATAGATAAATATAGGATAATGAGCCTAACTACAAAATATATTTTGAAATTTTGATTCCTGATGTTGCTCTAATTGAGATATTTTGAAATCTTAGGCGATTCCAAAGCAAACGGGCATTAGTCTTGTATATTCATATGCGCTTTATTGGTAAGCAAAACGCTGCTATAAATATGACTGTACCGTTATTTAAAGCTTGATAAAATTAGGAGGTGTTTGTTAACGTCATGTTAATTAATTTTAGTGTTCATGGACACATTCTTAGTAATATTCTAATAGCAAATTAAGTCTAAATCAAATTACTCATTTTCCTAGTTGTAGGCTAGATTTTAATGGTAACGATAAATCTACGTCATGTAGAAAAATCATTATAAGAAAAAAAAAATTAACCCTGAACTACAAGCGATGGGATAATATTTTGCTTCATGTCTACCCTAAATGACGTCATATTCACCCTGAACTACACTCGATGGGGTGTTAAACCACACAATCGTAACTCGTAGCCCGCACCTGGCGGCCTTCGCCTGTTTACCATCACTTCATTTACTTCCTAGTTCCAAAGTTTCACTAGAATAAAGCTATTAAAACAGAATGTGTACACTCGAGGGTTGTATATACAAATATTGTAATGTAGTATTAATTAGTAAAGCTGTGTCGAACCGTATGTATTCGTTACTAAGTAACGAATACACTGCCTGACTCGAAGTACCGAATCGGTACTCTCGAATATGTTTCGTTACTCGCATCATTCGCATGTGTCGGTATTCGGAACAAGACGAGACAAAATGTACGACATACGTACGTACGTACGATCTCCGTCTCTGTCTAACAGCCTATGTATGACAGAGCGGCAATTGTTTTGCAACATGTTTTCTGTGCAGTGAAAATATACGGTAACACTGCGTCTGTAATTTTTATTCTCTATCTGCACGACAGGATAAGTTTTGTTAGTAAAACACGTTTTTATTTTTATTTAACATAAAAAACATACCTACTCATTTATTTTCGTACTATAACTCATAACTAAATATACAAGTACATTTAACGAACCTATTAGTAACGTGCCAGAATGATACTGATACATACAATTATACATGACAGCCGATTGTAACGAAAGTAACGAGTAACGATACGAAAATAACGAGTTCGATGTTTTATAGTAACGGATACATACGGGTATACATTTATTCGTTACTTTCACAGCTCTATTAATTAGTAGTATTTTGAGGGCCCAGTGGCGCAGTGGGAAAATGATAAGCTTTGATTTATAGGCTTCCGAACCCAAAAGGTACGGAACCCTTTTATTGAGACTTTGCTGTCCGTCTGTCCGCCTTTCACAGGGCTGTATCTATAGCTATAAGCTCCTTAGCCGTAAAAGGTAGATGAATTGTGCACATTGAAACCGTGCACAAAATGTTGTAAAACATTTGAAAATAATAATATCATTTAAGATCGTTTAAAAACGAACCGACTTCAAACGTCGCGCTACTCAAAGTAGCCAGTAGACGTTGTTACTATTATATAATATGTGCCAGTAGTTAGTAGTAAGTCATCGAAATAAATAAATGCATCGTAATACAAATTTTGATATATTAAAAACGGCTCGGCCGATTTCGTTAAAATTTTATTAGGACCACCGGGGAAAGGTACCCTTTGAAACAAAAAAAGATTTTTCCAAATCGGTTCAGGCATCTTCGAGTAATCGGTGAACATACATAAACAAAAAAAAAGGTACCGACGAATTGAAAACGTCCTCCTTTTTTGTGAAGTCGGTTAAAAACGACTTCAAATGCCACACTGACCAGCGTAAAATTACTATTTTCAGTAGGAAGTTTGAGAGGTAACGTCGCTTTTTGGGAACATTACCGACAGGTTATACATACAGGACAATATAATACCTATAAAAAATATAATATAAAATACTCACGGTAGTTTTAACAATTTATTGTATAAACTTTCGCGATTTACACACATGATTATATTGTAATACGGGACTTATCGCAACTTGATCGAAACGTCGAGGTACATAAAATTATGTTTTTAGCGCGATAAGCCCTGTATTACAATATAATTATGTATAAAATCATTATGCTTAAGGTACCTTTTGCTAGAAAATATATGCCAGATAAACTAAAGCTTTAATGTGACGTTATCTGTCTCTTAACTATCTGAAACTTTATTAGGAACCGCTGAAATTGGGTAGAGACTCGAGACGAGACAAGATTGTCGAAATTGTTATGTATTCATTTTTATTTTCAAATTATTGAAGGATCTTTGCGCCATCTGTTAGTTTAAGGAATCATTTTATGACTTGGTCTACTACGTAACTATTAAGTACTTGTAAGATTCAGTCCTTTCCTTCAGTGATCATTTATATGTGGAGTATATTTCAGGAGCAACTAGTTATTTTAAAATAAAGAAAAGGAAACTTAAGACTAAATAGTAAATTATACCAATAAAAAATCAACTAAAAATATATACGTTATTTATTAAAAAGTAAAGTAAAATACACTGAATATTCAGCACTGGCTGTCAATATAACTAACTATTTATTGCAATTAACGTCAGTAAAGTGTCGGTGCTGCTGGACAGCAAAACTAGTTAGAGCGACGACTCACTATGAATTTAAAAGCAGAAAAAATAAGACTATCGCCACGTTTGAATCGATTTTCTTTTTAGGGTGCCGTACACATAGGGTACCAACGGAACCCTATTACTGAGTTTTTTCGGCGTTTTTTTGTGATCTTATGAACCGGTATAGATTTCACATAATGTATTACAATAGCCGTTATAATAACAATTACTAAAAACAGAACAAAGTTAAAAAATAATCTGGCCAAGTGCAAGTCGGACTCGCACTCGTAGGGTTCCGTACCACAATACAGTATTTTATAAGATCGAGAAAAAAATACCACTATCATTTTTCGCCAGCAAAAAATAATAATTAATAAACATTAATAACACACATTAATAAACTTATAACGCCATCTAACGTCTAACAAAGGTGTTAGGGATCGACGTTTTAATATAACGCCATCTATGGGACGTTTACCTAACTAAGCGTACATAGATGGCGTGAAATGCCGAAATACACGTTTCTTGTATGGGGACCCTCTATTTTTGTTAAATTTATTCTGTTTTTATTATTTGTTATTATAGCGGCAACAGAAATACATCATCTGTGAAAATGTCAACTGTCTAACTATCACGGTTCATGATATACAGCCTGGTGACAGACGGACAGACGGACAGACAGACAGACAGACAGACGGACAGCGGAGTCTTAGTAATAGGGTCCCGTTTTACCCTTTGGGTACGGAACCCTAAAAATTAAAGGGGGTCTCCCCATACAAGAAACGTATTTTTCGGCAAATTTTGTTCAAAATATTAAATATTGTACTGTGGTACCGAAACCTATGTGTGCGAGGCCAGTTTATTTTTTGTTTATGATCATGCTTTGTATGAGTAGTGTATTTATCCAGTGTCTAGTAATATATTTTTTCATGTTCGTCACACTTTAAATATCTATCCACGGTGGTCATATTAAGGAAGCTGCTAAGTCGCCGTAGTTGAAAACTAGGGACATGGTGATTATGATATGATCGCTTGCTTATTGGGCAAAAAATTGCTTTAATTCATTATTAATAGTACCTACCTACTTAGGTACTTAAAAATCAGGCAAGCGTAGAAAATAAATCTAATTATGTATTCTAAATACCTGTCAAATTCACAAAAACGACATTACCTAAAGGTAAATGGATACATTTTGGAGTAATCATGTGTGAAATAGGATAATACTGTAGAGCCTTTGATACTCCATGTTCTTAAAGCAAAATTCAGAACAATTTCATTTACTTACCTTAAAAAATGTAATGTCTTAGAACTCGTGGAAGGCCCTGTGAAAAATCTTCCTTATGTTCGACTAGAAACGACTAAGAAATCTAACACGGATATCATTCTTAGTCAAGTACATCCAAAAGCCTGCTTTCTAATTACTTCACATAAAAACGGCAAATTTCAGTAGAGAAAGAAGCCTATTTCAAGCCCTAACATTACGGCAACAACTTTACTAAGTTAACAAATATATGTTACAAGTTGTAATGTACAATCCAACTTGTAATTTAATAGCAAGAGTGGAGTACTAAACCCCCAAAATAATGAAGTCGCCTAAGCCTAGCGTGTTACATACATTTTTCGTAAGCTATCCACTTTACTACTATTTTTTATTCGACAGCGTGCGTGCTAGTGTTGCCCACTACACAAGGACGTGACGTTGCGCAATTTATTTTTAGAACTCGTGACGTCCAAGGCTCGTGGGATAATTGCACTCAAACAGTAGAGGCGGAATTTATTGACAGTATTAAAACATAATAAACAAAAAAAATATCTGAAAAAGAAGGCTCTAAGCCCAAACACGATGAGTTCTTCATGTGTAGTTTATGATTTCCTGTAGCTACCTTTCAGCTCCATCAGACCAGCTATTGTTTATGCTTAATAGGCAAGCGATTGACAACTATTTCATCTGATGTTAAGTGACATTGTGGTTTAAGATCGTAATACACTTGCCCAGAAGATTCACTCGCGACTTGCAGACCCCCAGCTGGTAGTTATCGGGAAACACAGACTCGTGCACGGAATTCTATTCCTTGGCAGTGCGTATGAGGAATGTAGAAGCCATATAGATTGTGCCAATAATCGAATTAATACCATTATCGAATTTTTATTTTTAAAGGGCAATTGGCCACCATCTCACCACCACACCACACACAATTGAATCGTGATATTTAAGAATTGAAAGACAGCACTGAGGCGAGGCGCTGGACAAATGACTATCCACAGAGCGAAATACATAGGTACCGGATTTATATATATATGTATGCAAAATTTAACTTTGATAGGATTTGATTACCTGGACAACGGGACAGGTGAAAGTAAACCCTAGTAATCCAATTTTCTACCTGTATTATAAATACGAAATGTTATGTAAACAGTTTAAATTTTAAAATGTTTGATGACGAAGCAAGTGCACCTCGTTCTAACATCGCAGAAAATATCGTTTGCGCGATGCAGGATCTCACACATTTAGGCAATATTTACAAGGAGAAATACTAGTCTACATACTTTTATATGAAGTGAAGTTCGTGAGTATATATGGATGTTTGTTACTTTTTCACGCAATAACGGCTAAACGGATTTGGATGAAATATGACATACAGATACATTTTAACCTGTATTAACACATAGGTTACTTTTGAACGCGGACGAGGCTGCGGAGCGCCGCTAATAGTAAAATAAAAGCTTGTAATAAACAATGCCTGCAGAATTTTATGGGCAAAGTTAATTATAAAACAACCAAACATGCGGTCGTTATGACCTATCTAAAATGTAACATCAATATAGCACGTCATATTAAAGGTAATTTGATTTTTTATCTGGTATCCACATGATTGCGGTGATGAATGGGGGCATTATAAAATTGTTTCACGATACCTCATTATAACGGAACATAATGAACTGCTGCATTCAATAATATAGAGAAACATTTGGTAAATAATTGTCGTTGGTGAAAAATAGGAGAGGAAATAATCAGACATTTTAATATGAGCCTTACACTCTGTTTTTTTATTGTTTACAAATATAGTCTCTCAATTTCGAGAATGCCTGAAACTTCTGGTATGCTAAAAGTCTTTTATTATTTATTGAAATTTGACTCCTAGTTTAAATTGACAAGCTGAGTCAAGGTCTGATTGGCGTACCAAAACCCAGGCTTTACATAAACGAATCGTCTTTTTAAATAAATTTAGAAAAATGATTATAGAAGTACCGACTATTATATTCACTAAGATTTGCCGTCGACTGTCTCGACCTAGGTTGTCGTCGCGATCTTGCTGCGTAAACTCCCGAGGAAGTGCATCGGATGCATGAAACCTAGGTCGAAACTAGGGTTCATTCCCGGGAATTCCCGAGCCGAGAATTCCCGGCAAATCGTTGGGCTTTGTTCCCGGGAAATTAAGCTCGAGAAAAGTCGAGAACTCGAGAAATCATAACATATTAATCATAGTAAATAAAATAAGAAACCAGCTGTCAGATAAATATATAAATGCTTTAGTTTTTCTAAATACATATTTTATTCGACAGAGTAAGCAGATCTAATTGTTTTGTATGTATGTTCCGATTTTCAGATGTTGTTGCAAAGTTTAAAGTTGATTTTTTCCTAGTTAACCTAGTTGCCAAAAATGGTGCTGTGGTTGTAATTATAAGTCAGCAAGTACAATCAGCAGATTGAACATATCCACTTACATCGAGAGTGAGACAAGGGGACGTTATATCCCCTAAATTGTTCACTAACGCTCTAGTAGAGGATAATATGTTCAAAACGCTGAATTGGAAAGGACGGGGCATAAATATGAACGGCAATTACTTCTCACACTTGAGATTTGCGGATGATATTGTCATCATGGCTGAAACTGTGCAGGACTTGCAATACATGCTGACTGCCCTTGCCGATTCTTCTGCACGCATCTATCTCCGGATGAACTTGGATAAGACCAAGATTATGTTCAACATTGCCCTAAACGGAGTTCCTCTTGAAGTTGTTCACGAATACGTCTACCTTGGGCAAATATTGCAATTGGGTAGAAACATCTTCGAGAAGGAAGCTCGCAGAAGGATACAGCTGGGATGGGCAGCATTAGGAAAACTTAGTCTCGTTTTTTCATCGCTCATACCACAAAGCCTGAAGACAAAAGTCTTTAACGAATGCGCCCTATCTGTTATTACTTACGGAGCTGAGACGTGGACACTGACGGTACGACTAGTTCACCAAGTCGCTCAGCGAGCTATGGAGAGGGTTATGCTCGGAGTTCTCTGAAGGATTTGAATTCGAAACGAAGTCATCCGTCAGAAAATCAAAGTTATCAACATAGCTCAATTATATTATATAAGGATTAGCAAGCTGAAATGACAAAGGGCTGGTCACATCTGTCGTAGAACCGATAACTGTTGTGGTAGACGAGTTCTAGAATGGAGACCACGGCTCAGCAAACGTAGTGTAAGACGACCTCCAGCTAAGTGGAGCGATGATATACGCAAGCTGGCTGGCAGCAGTTGGAAACGAATATTACTGTTTTTTTTTATTAGCTGAAGATCGAGCTCAGTGGCGTGCCATAGGAGAGGTCTATGTCCTGCAGTAGACGGAAACTGGCTGATTATGATTGTGATAGTATTAGCGTTATTTTTTTTGTTTATTTTTTTTTAATAAAAGCTAATTTGGTTGAAAACTGACAATCAAAGTTTTATGATTATTTTGATTCTTTTATTTGAGAGGAAAGGCTACACATTTTTCATTTTGTGATGATTTTTTTCATTATTTGAACCGAAAAGATATGCAAAAACATACGTAAATGTAAATTTCTCGACAACCCGAGAAGACCCGAGAAATTAGCCTCGAGAATTCTCGAGACCCGGGAAATTGATAAGCTCGAGAAATCATGAACCCTAGCCGAGACGGCCGACAGCAAATAGTATTGAGTATAATAGTCGGTACTTCAATAATCATGATTCAAACTCACTACAACTATAAATCTAAAAGTTAAGGAAAAGTTTACCAAACGAGCAAACACGAGTGTCCAAAACTATAAAAAAATACAAAAAACAATAGACCAAAATGAAGTCCCAGCATATTGAACCGGTCATAACAATTACTCTACCAGCAAACAATCATTACAGCCGGCTATAAAGCACCGTTTACACGTGTTAATTGTTTACTGAACCAGCACGCAGGTCGTAACCGAAACGCTGGGTGTAATCGGGCCTCCAATTATAGCTAATGCCATTTTTATCAGCGGACCGAGGCGTCTGGGGAGGCCGTTATCTCAGCCCGGGGAAATCACCGATAGCGCATGAAATCATAATGATCTTAATGTTTGTTTCATTTGTTTTAGCTTAGTAGTGTAGCACTAATAGATTGGTACTATTCATTATTCGTTAGAACGCCTGCGACCATCGAATTCTTTACATAGTATATAACAAAATCGCTTCCCGCCGTCTGTCCCTCCTTCTGTACGCTTTAATCTTTTAATCTACGAAAAGGATTTTATTGCACTTTTAATCAATAGATTGTTTCGAGAGGAAGGTATATAAGTAGCAGGCCTAGTACGAACTTTGACAGTTGATCATTGAATTAATTAAATGAACTAAATGACAGGGACGCAGCTATGTAGGCTGTATAGCTCCATCTCTGTTATGTTCGTTCATTTCAATCTCTATCAAACTTCGTGATAGGCCTGCAGGATTAAACGCGGCCAAAGCCGCGGGGCGCTAGTTTCTATATAAACGTAATATAGCTAGCTAGATCGTTTCAAATCGGGGCATTGATGCTTTGTGGTATGCATTTATTCGGACATAGTCAGTATTTTTCTAGGTTCTTACATAATTGCTTGAGCATATGTGGCACATTTTCGCAATCGCTTTTGAACAGAAATATAGAATAGATTGTCAAATAATAAATTTTTAACAAATATTGGAAGCACATAATCATTTATTAAAATATCTTATTACTACTACTACTAGAAATATTTGATCCATAACTACCAAAAGATTTGAACACTACCACGTCACTGCATTTAGGTTATACAGTGCATCTAAACACATCTAGGGCATTTAAAAATCATTAGAAATGTATTGGCTCCACGATTGACTTTAACTTTTCCATCAGAAAAATTCCAATAATATGCGCCCTGCCTATAAACAGTTTAAGAGGAGGGAATCAAAGCGGAAACATAGCATCCGTCGGGAAGAGGAAACGTACAATTTGATTCACTCCACGCTACCGATTTACCTCCTGTTTTCCCCCGGAAGAACAACTTCAGGATTTCTTCTGAAAATCGTAACTTTTCTGAATAAATCTTGAAGTTTCAATTGAATAACACTTTTTAAACAGGTCGTTTTTATATGAATCGTTTTACTTTCTTTAATGTCGGTGAAGAATCATATCGACAAACGGATTGTGCAGGTTCTGAAATTAGCGTCATCATTATCAACAGCCAGTATGACTCTCCTATGGCACGCCACCACAGACGCCACTGAGGTGATCGATCTTCAGCTATTTGTTTCCAACCGCTGCCAGCCAGCTTGCGTATATCATCGCTCCACCTAGCTGGAGGGCGTCTTACGCTTTATTTACCGAGCCGTGGTCTCCACTCTAGAACACGTCTACGGTTATCGGTTCTACGACAGATGTGACCAGTCCATTGCCTTTTCAGCTTGCTAATCCTTAGAGCTATGTCGATAATATATACAGTGTGGAAATTAAAGTCAGGCCCTGGAGGGAAACTACTTTAAATCCTTAAGCTAGCTCATTTTACTTAAAGGAGACATTCCTTTATTTTTGAAAAGAAACAAATCTGCATTAAAAGATTTTTTAAACTCGCTTGCTTCGCCCGGGACTCGAACCAACTAAAATTAAAAAAAATAAACACTCTTTATTTTAATATACTAATCGGTAGTATTAATATTCAGGATAAAGTTTCTCTAACAAACATTAGGTCTTAAAAATAAAAATAATCGTTAAATCTAACATCAACTTTATTTTACTATCAATTTTGTAACACGTCAAACGTTCCATTTTTAAACTTCTCCACTGAACGCCTCGGATCATGTAAAAAGGAAATGTGCATAGAGGTATTACCACCATTGAACAATTTTCTTATCGAAGATTTCAACAAGGTACTTAACGATAAATTAGCAAGCGTGTACTTCATACGAAGTCTTTGAGTGTTGGAGAGATAACAGAACTGTTACGTGTCTTTTACTTGTTAAAAGTGAACAGTAACCAAACATTTTTTAGAGAAACTTTATCCTGAATATTAATACTACCGATTAGTATAATAAAATAAAGAGTGTTTATTTTTTTTAATTTTAGTTGGTGCGAGTCCCGGGCGAAGCAAGCGAGTCTAAAAAAATCTTTTAATGCAGATTTGTTTCTTTTCAAAAATAAAGGAATGTCTCCTTTAAGTAAAATGAGCTAGCTTAAGGAATTTAAAGTAGTTTCCCTCCAGGGCCTGAGTTTAATTTCCACACTGTATATGTCGACTTATTATTTATTCGTAGTATGTCGATATATGTCGAAATTCTCGTGCGCAAACACAATACCTAAATTCAAAATTAAAAACCACCCTCGACTGGTCTATTTATAATCTGTTCATTGATACCATTTCAATGAGTCCAAACACAAAATCTCTACTGTAAGTTGGTGAGTAGTTGAGAATTCTGCAGATTCCAGGAGATGCCCCAGCATCAGGTCAATTCAACCATGTTCTTACAATATCATTGAAGTAAGGTGATACAGAATTTCGAATTGATCAGACGTATACAAGTTGATCTCGTAACGTCATCATCTATATTACTTAAATTGATAATTACGCTTAGGTACCTTTTTTTGATAGAGCGATTCAGTCGCTCAGCGACAAAGCCCCGAATAAATAAACAATATTAAAAAATAGTCCACGGTTGTCATGGTCTATGTCCATCAACAAGACGATATATCGATTGTATTTAGTAATAATGTTACCAGAAACGATGTGTTCATAAAATATGAGAGGCACTGAATTTAATGAAAACGAACTCGCGTTATTTGGAACGCCAGCGGTAATAGGGTTGCCAGATTGGGTAATTAAAAACCAACGTTTGTGAAGTAAACCATATTTTAAAATTTTAAAATTACTAGAAAAATAAAATATCACATGTGCACTAACCGATTTAAAAAAAAATGCTGGTGGACTACATTGCGTTTATTTCTTATTTGTTTTTCAAATAGCAATACCTAAATAATTCGCGCGTCATGTAAAGTCGGTCCCGTTTAAAGTTTAAAAATGTTTTGTGATGACAATATTATTTCACCCATCTTACTAAAAAGTGGCAACCCACATAGAGCTATAAATAAGAAGTGTTTCCATACGTATGGTATATCTATTCTAGACATACCATACGTATGGAAACACAGGGTGTATTATGATGAAAAAAGTTTTTCTGATAAAGAAACATTTAACCTCTATCTCACCAGATATTAAGTGAAGATGTGGTCTTAGATGGAAAGTTTAAACTAATCTTACTAGCAAGGCGCAACCCTACAGTTCACACCATAGAGCTATAAATAAGCAAGTAGAGTAGACATACCATACGTATGGCAACACCGGTGATGTTGATAGCCATTATCGTTTATTCACATCCGCGGTTGTAATTTAGATTACTGTAGTAGGCGCGCCGGGAGTTCACAATGTTGTCAATATTTTGATGTGGTTTTGGAGTGATTTAAAATATATTTGCCTTATTATTTACATTTTAGAATGTATTTGCTCTCAAACTACCATAAAAAAGGCAGACGGAGCCGTGCCTAACACCCGAGTGAACGCAAGTTCAGTAATACTAAATGCTTGAGTATTACGCTTCCGCGCTCAGTTTGCTGCCAAGCGACAGCAGGGACGGACGCGTCTGTGCGGTATTACTTCGCAGCGTTGGTTACGTGGTAATAATGCCGTATTGACTATGCCGGACTGAGCGCGGAAACTCATTACTCAAGCATATAGTATTACTGAACTTGCGTTCACTCGTGTGTTCGGCACGAATCCGTCTGCCTTTTTTATGGTAGTCTGAGGTATTTGCTTTACCGTTTTACCTAACTATTTTGTTCCTTGTAAATTACTAAGGGGAAGGCATCATAGCAGTCTACGATGCCTTCCCCTTAGTAATTTACAAGGAACAAAATAGTTCGGTTTTTTTCCTTTCTGAGTAAATGACATTTTTATATTTCTTTAAGTGTTATCAACACTTTTATATTTTTGTACATTGTCTTTCTAGTGTATGAATGTTTGTATTAATTTAATCAAATAAAAGCATTTATTCAGTATGTAGGCAGTATTAATATACGCACATACACACGTCAAAGTCATAAAATAAATTATAATCAATTATCAAGTAAACATATCAAAGGCAGAATTTAACGCTTTGAATTAAAAAAAAAAAACAAAAGTATTGAACCATACAGCTGTCATACAATCGTTGACGTTAGACTATTAAAACATTATTAAAGTAGGGTTGTAAACTAGTAAAAGTAAAGTAGTTTAACTATCTATAGCTTGCCAATCGTTGTCAAGGTGTCGTTAGGTTCGTCTTAGCTTGCATAGGCTATAAGGTTTTGTATAGAATGCTAATATATTACTCCTAAAGTTTGGCGCCAGCAACCGTGGTGGCGTAGTGTAGCTTGATTTGACGGTATAACGCTAAAAATGATAATAATTAAAATCGTCTAATCTAAAGCTATCTTCTTTCCAATATAAGACTTAACATCAGGTGGGATAGTGGTCAATATCATGCCTATTGAGAATACAAAAACTCGCTAAGTGCGAGTCGGACTCGCACACGTAGGGTTCCGACTGAACAAAAATGACCGGAAAAATAAGTTTTTGTATGGGGGTCACCCTTTCATTTTTGTTTTGTTTTAATTATTTGATATAATAGTAACCATTATAATACACACTATGAGCAAATTTTTGTTGTGTTTGTAGGTTTGTAAAGTTGAGCATAAAATGCCTGAAAAAACACGTTTCTTGTATGGGGAATCCCTTTTATTTTTAACATTATTCTGTTTTTAGTAATTGTTGTTATAGCGGCAATAGAAATACATCATCTGTGAAAATTTCAACTGTCTATCTATCATGGTTTATGAGAAACAGCCTGGTGACAAACGGACGGACAGCGGAGTCTTAGTAATAGCGTCCCGTTTTACCCTTTGGGTTGGTACCCTAAAAACGGAAGTTCAAAATGGAAACTTAATTGAAATGAAACTAACCGAAAGTCCCATAGAGCAAAAGGACCACTGAAATCCAACAAACTATTCATTCAAAGGAAGCTACGGTGACTACCTAAAACGCCACAGTTCTTATTGTAATCCAAGAAGTTATACAATATCGTGAGTTTGAGAGGCGTCAAAATAGGTGGTTAACTTCGCCCAACGGCTAACACTAAAACTTACACCACTATTACTATAGTCCCCGTCACGAGAAGCTATAAATTATGTAAACAAGTGTTCAGGAGTTCACAACATTTGGACCAACAAAAAATGAATTTGTGAAAATAAACTCGAAACTCGAATGACGCGTTTATTTCAAAATGGTGTCCCGATAGTTTACAATCCCTGCGTCCGGTACCAAGAAACACAAACGATAGCGCTTTGCGTCGTTAAAATATGATCCGACTAAATTAAATAGGTTGTTACTTTCATATAACCCGTCTATATTTCATGTCGATTGAATATGGTCAATTTATTATTATCTCGCAGTATAAAATGTTTACTTAGTAAAAGATGTTTGTTTACATAATTTATAGCTTCTCGTGACGGGGACTTTAGGTGAGGTTGTGGTAAAAGCAGACTATTTGATAAATGCTCTTTTGGAATATACTCTAGTCTTCATTCATATTGTTTCATAACTATCTAGACTAATCAGGGTCTACCCCTGGCCTATGTTTAGTGTGGTTGAAGAAGTGGTCGAACTTCACCACTATCTCATCTGTTGTTAAATGACGGAAGATAAGGATGGAATCATGCTTGTTTGCAAATGGAAGACAAACCCGCCTTTAACTGAGACCAAGATGATGATCCCATGACACATGCTGACCTATCAAGTTTCATGACACGAATAATGGAGTGGAACTCCGCGTCAGCTATTCACAGATTAATTGCTGATTTTTAATAACTAACACCTTTCATTCTCCTTTCATCCCTTGGGATATGCCCTAATCGCCACGCTGGGCAAGCGGGTTGGCGATCACAGGACGTAGCTTCTCTCACCGGTGACGCTGCTGCCCGTCACCGGTCTGTAGTATTTAGCTACGCCATTATTTCGAAATAGTTATACCGCCATTTGTCGGTCGCCAGAGCCCCGTTCGTTGGACAGCAGGATGTACCACGGGCAGGTGAGGTTGGATGGGAGCACTGAGGTAATATTTGTGCTCCCTTACATACACCGTTATAGCCGTTGGGGTAGACATGTCCTAACCGTTGGGGTAGACTTGTCCTAGATTGGAGACCGCGAATCGGTGACGCATCTTGGGAGAGGCCTACGTCCAGCAGTGGACTGACACCGGCTGATGATGATGATGAATAACTAACACGAACTATTTGCAAAATATAACAAGTAGATACATTGATCATCTAAATAGATCTGTAGATAATAAAGGTAAACCAACGACCCATTAATCTACAAGTCAATTTGTTTACTTACTTCAAAGAGTTAAGCCGTGACCATTGTATCCATAGCAACCGTTGCGGTTTTATTGACGAAGAGACGGAATTGTAACAATCCGGAGCGGAAGTGAGCAGCTAACCATATTACCTACACCACTACTGGAACAATACACCCTTGTTGACATTTACAGACTTATTTATAAATGGGAGGTACTTACCGTAGTTTATAATCAACACCATCAACACCAATCCTACTTAATATTATTTGAATTAACACAAGCTATGTTTAGTTCATAAGCTTAAACTGTGTAAAACCCTTCATTTGTGTTTTCGAAATAAAATTATTATAATTATTATTATAAACCAGTTTGCGAAATTAGTTTGTTTATTTGGGACATCTTTACAGTCAAACGTCTAGACCGAATAAGCTGAAATTTTGCACAGGGATAGCTAGAATAATGAATTAGGTCATAGGATACTAGTTAACGCGGTCCGGCTCGTCGAAGGTAGTAATAGTAAACAGTAGTTCAGAACTGCTCTGTCTACTAAAAAAGTCAAACATAAGTTGAGGTGTGATAACGTAATGAAAACTTAAAAACTTGCGGAATGTGTAATCAGTCTGACAATGGGATATAGGGAACCAACCTGCAGCATAGAAAAACGAAAATAATTATCCAAAATTTGCCAACGGATGCTTTGCCAGTGTTTAGAGGTAAAGTAGACTAAAAACACTAAAAAAGTAACATACACACAAATTGAATACGTACTCCTTTTGAAAAGTCGGTCAATAAAAGAGAGTCTTGTGCAAGTGTAACTATGACGGCCATTTTCCATGGTCAGTCAGTCAGGATCAGTTAAGCAACTGCCTATGATCTTCGACAAAAAATCCGTAGAAATTGTGATGAAATAAATAATTCAATCATCATTAAAAGTAATTTATTTATTAAGTATTCAAAAAGTCACAGAGTCTAGTAAACTAATCTAACCAACATTTTAAAATAAGATTCTTACTGTATTAGGTAATAGAATGATTGAAGATCTCGTGAATTATTATGAAGGGAAGGGGTTACGGTCGGTTTTCTGCTACGTCCATACATAAATCGTAGATCCTCCTCGTCAGCTACGAAATTACGAATGCTACGATGCCATAGTGCCATAGTAAGAGAAAGGCTACGAAACTGGAATAGCACTAAAAGGTAAGTTTACAAACAAAAACAAGCGTTTCGATCTGTATTTCATTTCATGGATTGTATCTTAGTCTGTACTATTCATTATTTTGTGTCTTAGCCAAACCTAAGTAGAGAAAATGTAGTCTGCCTAATTATATTTATTCATCTACAGTGGTATTAATTAATAGTATTCATCTACCTAATTACTATTAATTAATACCATGTTTTACTCTAGGCTTATTTTTAACCAACTTCACAAAAAAGGAGGAGTTTCTCAATTCGACGGTTTTTTTATGTTTGTTACCACATTACTCCGTCAAATCCTAACCGTTTTGAAAGATTACATTTTTGTTTGAGAGATTATGCTTCCGGTTTGGTCCCATTCAAATTTTATCGAGATCTGATAATTATCTCCGGAGATATGGAGATAAACATCTCAAAATCAATTGTATACAATTGTTACTGGCTACATTGACTATCGCTGCAACTGGGTTTTTTTATTTGTCGGAATTTTCCCATTACTTAAGCTGCTGCTTTTGACCAAAATTGACAATTCTAGGTCAACCGAAAGTACCCTATAGGTTTTAGGTCGAAAATCTATATGGTAGTTCCAGTTGACCTAGAACCACGAAATTTGGCCAGAAGCAAGGTCTTGCACCACTTGTATAGGGATAAATCTAAAAACCGTGAATATGTAGTATAATAACTAAAAAAAGTTAATTTAATATTACAAAATTATTATTTGTAGTTGGTGCAATATATTTTCTATGTATCGAACTACAAAGTCAAATTTGTTCTTTAACCTAGTCTGAGAAGTTGGTACGGAAGCCTCGGTGGGCGAGTCCAACTCGACTTGGCCGGTTTTTTTTTAAATATTTGTTACGCGATTACTCCGCCATTTTTGAACTTTTTTTTTATGAAACCGAACCTAAAATAATGGTCAAATGCTACCCGCATTTGACCATTATCTCATATGACGTTAAACGATGCTACGATCGATGGTGCGGCGCGATTACGATACTGATTTTAATTAATAATTTTTAATGGGTTGGGTACATCTCTACTGTAGTTTTCCATTACACAAATCATCGTGATCTGATAAGAATATCTAGAGATATGGAGATAAACATCTCAAAATCAAATCATCGCTTACCATCAGACGAGTGTTGTGCTTGTACTGTTACCTTTTAACATAAAAAAATAGTTATCGTATTTCATTAACATTCTATGTGCATTTCTGTAACTTAAAGTTATGTTTTGTTCTGGCAATAAATGTTTTCATTTTCATTTTCATCTGTTACTCCTACTGTATTCAATATCTCTATTTCCGCTTGATGCCCACCACCCACCTCTAGCCAAAGTCAGTGCAACCCATTGAGGCATTAAACAGTAATTGGAGACCTTCGGCTTACAGTCCTGTTCTCGACCTACCATTGTTTGTGAGCTGAATACTTGCCCTTAATCCGATTATTGGATGCCAAGCCAGTTTAACTACGTACAGTCAGGAACATCAGCTTTACAAACAAATTGAGGAACCAATAAAATTTTCCAAACAAATGAAATGTTGTTACGAATCACAAGTGTGTTTTGAATTTTCTGTTCCGTGATGTGAAGCAACTGATACTGTGCAGCAGATTTTGTTGCTGACTGTACAAGTCAAGTATGGCAAGTAATTTCAATAGTGAAACCAGTTCAGATATCTACAGTTTTGGAGTGTACGGCCATATCGCGGCGTCCTGCGATCTGCGGGCGCGATCTCAGTACTTTCAATTGTTTTCTGATCGCGTTTGGTGTAAACCAGTCGCGCTATCTGATCGCCGCCTAGATCACCCACGCAGGACGCTGCGGTGTTTCCGTAACTTAAGGAACTCAAGTGAAATAAGATCGTTGACAAAACTAAAAGAACCGACTTCAAATACCGCGCTATTAATTTTCAGTACCTACTTGTGTCAGTGAGGTGTTTATCTCCATATCTCTAGGGATACCTATCAGATCTCGATGAAATTACAATAGTACCACCCTTAGGATATCTTCTTTAAAAAAAACTAATCATCAATATCGGTTCATAAACGACGAAGTTATCCGCGAACACACGTAAATAAATGTAATATATACGGTTAGAATTGAGAAACCTCCTCCTTTTTTAAGGTCTGTCGGTATAATTTTATTAAAAAACTGTCTGGATAATCTCATGACATGGTGATAAAGTGATTATATGATGAGAAGAATCAAAGCATTTATTCAGTATGTAGGCAGTAATAACATACGCACATATACACGTCAAAATCATAAATCATAACCAATTATCAAATAAACATAGCAAAAGCAGAATTTTAACGCTTTGAATTAGAAAAAAAACAAAACAAAAGTAATGAACCATTCAGCTGTCATCCAATCGTTTACGACAGAATATAAAAAAAAAATTAACGTAGGTTAAAACCAACTATACATGTGTAACCATACTGTGTGTTTCAGTACTTCAGACAATTTTTATATAAAAAAAATAAAAAAGTGAAATAGTGAAACATAACTTAAAGAAACGCATACCGATCACAGCACATATCATGATCCGAATGGAACTGATAGTCCGTCTGATGACTGATGAGATTAGATTGAGACGAGATCGATAAAAAGAATTCTGCAGCGGTATTCTATTAGTACATACAATATTAACAACGTTAACTGCGTTCCGTGGCTTTTTTGGGTTCCGTTCCTTAAAAGGAAAAAAAGAACCCTTATAGGATTATTTGGAAGCGAATAACTGAAGATCGAGCTTAGTGGCGTGCCATAGGAGAGGCCTATTTCCAGCAGTGTACGGAAATTGGCTGATTATGATGGGATCAATTTGTTGTCCGTCTGTCAAGATCATTTTAAGGGTTCCGTACCTCAAAAGATAAAAAAGGAACCCTTATAAGATCACTTTCTTATCCGTCCGTCTGTCTGTCTGTCCGTCTGTCTGTCTGTCTGTCTGTCCGTGTGTCACTACCGATTTTCTCAGGAATACCCATTACTACCTAGGACCTAGCAAGTTGAAATTTATACCAGATCATGAAGTCTATAGTCTCTATTACGAGTAGGTGTATAAAAGTCAAGGTCCTGAGTCAAGACGCTGGATTTTCGCGACTTAGACATTAGATTTAGACTTAGATTTTCGCGAAAACTTGTAAGTACCAAAATGTACCTTCATTTTCAACTTTTAGTAAAAAACTCAATTTTCTATTACAAACTTCTTATTTGCGGTTGGTGCAATAACCGTGTCTAGAGATCGAACGTCGAAATAGTTTATTTTTATATTTAGAAATAATGTCAAAGTTTGTAGGGAACCCTAGATTTGTGAGTAAAACTCGCACTAATCCTGATTAGTGATTAGATTTCAATATCTTCACAGCAGTATAAACATAATAGAACTTTTTATTCAATTACTTAATTAAAATTAACATACAAAGCTATTATAAAACTACCTAACTATAAACAAACAAATAAACAAGTACCCTTTGGGTACCAAAACCCTAAAAAATTGACTTTAAATGCCGCGCTAGTGAAAATATTCACTAGTCATAATGATGTCATCAAGGTATCAAAGGACAATGTCCAAAATGGCCCTGTGCTATAAAAGCATCGTCAGATGCTTTTATTACACATATTTACACACGATAATTAATTGTCTATTTTATTACAATAATTACAAATACTTTTATAACACGGACTAGTTGTTTTTTTTTTTAATTAAAAGATAACTCGCAATGTGGATTTCAAAAAATCCAAAATGAATATTAAAAAGTATGTATATATATATGGCCCACACAGTTTGAATAATTCTACTACGTTATAAGAGTTGGCACTTCCTTACATTGTTAATACCCGAATTATAAAAGCACTGTGTAGCCAACCTAACAACGGAAAGTATTATTTACGTAGTAACTATTATATAATCTGTGGTATTACCCTTATAATTTTTTTTTGCAGTGTTGGTTGGTACAAAGTACGTTCATAATTCTGAGTTTTTTATGTATGCAGTGTCGCGGGCGGGACTGATATGGCCGCCATCTTCGCCAAACGTCATATCATGTCAAAAAATATTAGGTATGCTCAAAAACTTTGCACATTAACAAGACTTTGCCTGGTAGAACATTCCTGTGAAGACAAATTAATTCTCCCCACCTTTGTTTCTATCTCGCTGACAGTTACCGTAAGAATATCTGTCAATAATACTTAAATTCGAAAAATTAAAACCACCCCCGACTGATTTGTATATGTAATCCGAGTTTATAATCAAAGCATATGTATAACTTTGTACATTGAGACCATTCCAAGGAGAAGTCTCAGAATTATATCAAGCTTACCATATTTTTTTCATTATTCAAGGTCATATTTTTTAGTCTTCAAAAGTATATGCAATAGCAACCTCCATTGTGTATAATCTTCTTGGGACTCTTCTTCTAAAACCAGTACATTCTCCTATATTTGAGATATTTATCTCCATATCTCTGAAGATACTAATCAGATCTCTATAAAATTAAAATGGGACCACCTCGGAAACGTACCCTACCTATTAAAAAAAGAATCATTTGAATCCGTTCACAATTGACGGAGTAATCGCGTAACATAAACACACAAAAAAAAAACATACAGACGAATTGAGAACCTCCTTCTTTTTGTGAAGTCGGTTAAAAATACCGACTATTGTCGGTATGTAATCATAAAAAAATATAAATTTAAACAAAATATTATTATATACGAAGCTATTGTTTTACAGGTTACACTTTGTGATAAGGTTATTGTAAAGGCTATAAAACTGAAGTGGTCGTATAAATTTCAATTAATTATGTTTGCAGACTAACATTTCGTCACGGATGGACCAATAAGAATATTTTCGATTTTTCTTTACGGAATGAAAAATATTTCTAATTGCAATTGGTTGGTCAAAAAAACCAAATGATAGGGGTAGTATAAAAATAGTAGCTACAGCAGACCTTGATTATTTGTAGAAATAAATTTTGCTTTACGTTCGTTTACAAATTTCGTTTTACAAATATGCGGAAAAATCTAGTAACTAACTACACACAAAAATAACATACAGACGAATTGATATCCCCTGCTTTTTTGGGAGTTGGATAAACATTTTAACCTACTCTTTTATGTAGTTAACCAATCAACCATTTTAATTTATTACCAAACTATACCACACATCAAATGTTCTAACCACATAACTTCAAATGCAGCCAGTTAAAATCCTAAATGAATATACTATTAATTAAGCATTTCACTTGAAATCGTTTACCGCAATGCCACTAACAGTGAAATCAAACAGTGCTTTAATGCGGAAACTAATTTTTCATTTTTAAACTTTTATCAGGCGATTTTGATTCTAATACTATAAGTAATAAGGTTGTGTCTAATATCAGATTTGTAAAATCCATTGCGGTTGGCAAATAGCTCGGTATTGAGTTTCGGAGAATTGTTATCGAGTCTCATCCATCATTTAAAAGTTCTGCGTCATATTAATGTACGGATGGCGCTGGAGCTATTTTTGGGTGGAACCATCAGAAGTATTTAAGCGTTGTCGAATGGATGACACATTTAGAAGTCAACTGGGGGGGCTAGCTTTCTGCGATAAGACCGCTTTGTTACACTACTTTTTATGAGACGTATCAAGTCTTATATATTTGTTAAAGGTGTTTAAAAAAGAATTTTCCATTCTATTCTAATGCTTCGATGTAGCGTCGCAGAAGATGATAAAAGTTCAACTCCATTGGACATCAATCATACTTTACCATCGATTCCTTGGACGGAGCTCGGTATTAAGG
The DNA here is from genome assembly GCA_954871355.1 of Cabera pusaria. Classification (NCBI taxonomy): domain Eukaryota; kingdom Metazoa; phylum Arthropoda; class Insecta; order Lepidoptera; family Geometridae; genus Cabera; species Cabera pusaria. The sequence continues at coordinate 18,398,942 of OX940902.1, forward strand.
TACGGCCACATCTGGTCGCCGCCTAGATCGCGCACGCAGGACGCTGCGGTGTGTCCGTACCTTTAATAAAAGCTTCGTGCTTTCTTCTATCTTTGTATTCTATCTTTTGTATTGGTGTAGTTTCCATAACAATCTTCTATAAACATAGCTTTCGACCCAAGGAGTGAACGTGTGAATTTCCCACCTGCCACTATTTATTCTGTATAATATCGATTAATCGAGCTGTCTTGAACTACTCACCGTTTAAGTTATTTGTGATAATTTAGCTTCATTTGTATTCATAATTGTACATATAGTACATCTGAAATAAAAAGAAAAATATGTTAATTTAAAGTATATAATACATAATTAATATTTTTATTCAAAGGTTGCCTTGTGTACCTTTACAATAATAAGGAGGATATTTATAAATAAGCTATTTTTTTGACGTAACAAAGTCTAATAAATCGATGATCACCGGCTGCATGCACGAAAAAGTGTCCCGTTACACTCATTGTCCCGTTACGCTCATTATATGCTTGCGCCGATTTCATCAATGTTTTGTTATGACGTTGTCACGCTAAACCACAGAATAATTAATAGTACAAGGCTAAACTATCGTCCGTAACCAACTTTACAAACAACCAATTTTTTTTACTTCAGACAAATCTATCGAAAAGTAAATCGAACTTTTTGAAATATAAGCCGTTTCTTTACTCTGTGATATATTAAGTAAGTCGGATTTAGTCATTGTGTCATTAATAATAATATAGTGAAAGTTACAATAATATATTAATTTTACTTAATTCGGAATTTCGGATGCTAATTGATAGCGGTAATTGTAAGACCCCATTAATACGGGTAATTTCGGACTTCTCATATGTTCCGAGTTGTTTTAGGGCGAGCGTAAAGGGTTATATTTCGTTAACTTAAATGGTGTAATTAACATAGTATAATTACTAGGCTACTTACTTTGGCAGATACTGTTTTATTCTACATTTAAAAGTATTTTTCGAAGCTTTTATGATCGCACTGCTGGGTGTAGCCCTATTTGAAATGATACTAGACTTTGTGGTCCATCCATTGCATTTCTTGTCCAAGTTCAGCCCGCGATGTTGACTATATCGTTGACCCAACTTGCTGTTTGATGATTACACTACTTTTAATTTATTAGCTGTTAGGCAACAGATTTTTTAACTTGAGGGTAGTAGCTGGCATACTAAATAGTGACCTACCGCCATGACAGGGGTGTCTTAACGACGTTTTTTTGCTTCGGAGGGCTTTTTTTAGGGTTCCGTAGTCCTGACAAGGAACCCTTATAGTTTCGGCATGTCTGTCTGTCTGTCTGTCTGTCCGAGGTTTTGCTAAGAGACCGTTTATACTAGAAAGCTGTAATTTTGTAGGGTTATGTATATAATTTACGCCGACAAAGTGGTGAAATAAAATTTTGAAAAATATTTTTTTTTTGAGGTAGCTCCCCTACATGAGAAGTGGGGATGAATTTTTTTTCGTCGTCTACCCCATCGTGTGGGGTATCGTTGAATAGGTCTTTTAAAATGACTTAAGGGTTGCTAATACCATTTTTCGATTGCATGCTCTATTTACGAAATATTAAACTTTAAAATGCAAATTTTTGTTCCAGTAGGGCGCCCCCCCCCCTCCTCTAAAAGCTAAACTGCTGGCTTGAAAAATCTGGAAAAATTCGTGATAATAGTGCATTTCATGAACTTTAAAGGAAAACTATAGCGGTTAAGATAACTTTATTAGTTTAACAGTAATATTCGTTGAACATGGGTGTTGGATAATTTTGTACCAAATACAAAATCCATAGAATAAATCCTTTAAGGTGACAAAGACGAAGTACCTAGTTGCTTATTTCTCGTATAACGGGTAAAGACTTGCATTGAATAACGGGCTACTACGGAACCCTACACTGCGCGTGGCCCGACACGCACTTGGCCGGTTATTTGTAATGCATATAGACTAGTGTTTGACCACTAACTCACCTGTTGGTAGTTAATGATGCGGTCGAGGGTGGTAGCACACTAGGCCTAGAACGGGAACTGGCTTTCATGGCCACTGTGAAATGCGCACATAAATATTTCGTTAGAAAAATCTATGGGTGCATGGCGGGGTTTTAAATCCACTACATCTAGCGCCAAACCCGACCATTATGCCACTGCACCACAGGGCCCTCAAAAATGTGAAATAGTGGTCAAGTTCTTGTCTGTAAGACGTAAAAAACGTAACACATATTCCTCTCAAATTGCAAATTAGATGAAATCAGATGCATAAATCATAGAGGTAGGTAAACTAAACACCCATGCCTTGTTATTCAAACGTTACCGTCCTGTAAATTTGGTTTCCCTAACCATTTCCGGCCTAATTTGAACACCAATAAATCGGGGAAATGGTAAGATCAGCCTTGATTTACAGCTTCCGATTAGGAAGGGTGGAAATTTGCCACATTTTTGCTGAAAATAGATGGTATTATAGCAAGTTTTGAAGGATTTTTCTCTGAATTATTTTTTTATGCATGATAATGGGTCTTTGATAATATTTTTTTTTCATTCTTGTACGATTGAGAACATAATTACTAATGTTTTTTTAAATGTTGTTATATTGTAGCTAGCAGTTATTAGCCAACTTCACAAAAAAGGAGGAGGTTCTCAATTCGACTGTTTTATGTTTGTTACCTCAGAACTCTGTCAAATCTTAACAGATTAAAATTAATTTTTTGTTTGAGAGATTATGCCCCCCGTTGGGTCCCATTAAAATTTTATCGAGATATGACAATTATCTCCGGAGATATGGAGATAAACAATGTAAGCAAATTTGTATACTTTGATGACATGATTATAACTAGCCAGTACTTTGACTATTGCGGCATGTGAAGTCGGTTTTTTCGTTTTGTACGATTTTTTAAAATTATTTAATACAATGTGATCTATTATGACATAATACTCCGTTAACCGATACAATATTACTTTATTAGATTTCATAGCGATATTGTTTGAATAAACTTTAAAGTTCAAAGCATTTATTCAGTATGTAATACACGTCTATAATCATCCTTTCAGTCAAACAATTGCTTGTCGTGGTAAATAAAAAAACTCAACAAAAATTGCCCTATTTGCTTAAGGTACGGACACGTCGCGACGTCCTGCGTGCGCGATCTTGGCGGCGATCAGATAGCGCAGTAGTATTTGTACCGACTGGTTCACACCAAACGCGATCAGAAAACAATTGAATCGTAATGAGATCGCGCCCGCAAATCGCAGGACGCCGCGGTGTGGCCGTACCTTTACTTCGTATTATTATCTGTTCTGAGATTTTGTATGTAATTTGTAGATAGATACTTTTATTTTTTCTATTTACAGGTCCAGACGGACTTGCCTGGACCTCCTCCTGCCTACGAAACTGTCGTCGAGAGACCTGTAGACCCCAACAAAGAGTGTCATTCGCTGCAGGTAATATTTATTTATAACGTTGGGGTTGGGTACACTTGCACATGTACTATGGGAAATTACATTTATAATTTTTTAAAATCAGATTTTTATAATTAGATTTTATAATTAATGTGGACACATTTGAATAAAAACTGAATGTAATGTTCACTTCTGTGTTTCTACGAACAACTACAGACCAATTAATCTCGCATTTCCCATCGTCATCAACATTATAGAGAGTCCATCTATCTTTCTATTGTACCCACAGATATCGTATAGTTACTAGTATGCTAGATAGGCTACGCTGTATTTGTTGCATAATTCCATTGGAACCACCCCAACAGGATGTCCCTCGAACAAAATTTTACACTATTGACATAAAATCTCGTTAACTAATAATAAACGTCATTTATAAACTGATTTGGAAAATCCTTTTTTGTTTTAGAAATTACTACTAATAATTTAAGATCTTTTAAAAAACTAAAAGAACCGACTTCAAACGTCGCGCTTGTCAAAGTAGCCTGTAGCTGTGCAAGTAGCTAGTAGCATGTCGTCGAGGTATATAAATGCATCGTAATACAAATTTTGATACATTAAAAACGGCTCGACCGATTTTGTTAAAATTTATATAGGACCTGGGCCGGTAGTCTCTACATGCATAGCGATTAATTTCTAGGGATAATCGACGATATGAAAAGAGATGCAGATAACAACTGTCTAGTTTTATCTCATTCAAGCAAACGTTTGCGATGACAATACGCATCGCTATCAATGTAGAGACTTCCACCCCTGGGCCGGTAGTCTCTACATGCATAGCGATTAATTTCTAGCGATAATCGTCGATACGAAAAGAGATGCAGATAACAACTGTCTAGCTGCATCTCAGTCTAGCAGACGTTTGCGATGACAATACGCATCGCTATCAATGTAGAGACTTCCACCCCTGGGCCGGTAGTCTTTACATGCATAGCGATTAATTTCTAGCGATAATCGTCGATACGAAAAGAGATGCAGATAACAACTGTCTAGCTGCATCTCAGTCTAGCAGACGTTTGCGATGACAATACGCATCGCTATCAATGTAGAGACTTCCACCCCTGGGCCGGTAGTCTCTACATGCATAGCGATTAATTTCTAGCGATAATCGTCGATACGAAAAGAGATGCAGATAACAACTGTCTAGCTGCATCTCAGTCTAGCAGACGTTTGCGATGACAATACGCATCGCTATCAATGTAGAGACTTCCACCCCTGGGCCGGTAGTCTCTACATGCATAGCGATTAATTTCTAGCGATAATCGTCGATACGAAAAGAGATGCAGATAACAACTGTCTAGCTGCATCTCAGTCTAGCAGACGTTTGCGATGACAATACGCATCGCTATCAATGTAGAGACTTCCACCCCTGGGCCGGTAGTCTTTACATGCATAGCGATTAATTTCTAGCGATAATCGTCGATACGAAAAGAGATGCAGATAACAACTGTCTAGCTGCATCTCAGTCTAGCAGACGTTTGCGATGACAATACGCATCGCTATCAATGTAGAGACTTCCACCCCTGGGCCGGTAGTCTCTACATGCATAGCGATTAATTTCTAGCGATAATCGTCGATACGAAAATAGATGCAGATAACAACTGTCTAGCTGCATCTCAGTCTAGCAGACGTTTGCGATGACAATACGCATCGCTATCAATGTAGAGACTTCCACCCCTGGGCCGGTAGTCTCTACATGCATAGCGATTAATTTCTAGCGATAATCGTCGATACGAAAAGAGATGCAGATAACAACTGTCTAGCTGCATCTCAGTCTAGCAAACGTTTGCGATGACAATACGCATCGATATCAATGTAGAGACATCCACCCCTGGAAAGGCTACCATTTGAAACAAAAAAAGAGATTTCCAAATCGGTTCAGGCATCTTCGAGTAATCGGTGAACATACGAACAACAAATTGAGAACCTCTTTCTTTTTTGTGAAGATGGTTAAACATTTTAGTTATGAAATTCTCACGAGTGATATTCATATTTTGTTTTTTACTAACCGGCATTCACTCGCGTTTATTTTTCGGATTATGCTCCGACCGGTTTCGACTCAATTTGAGAGTCTTCGTCCCGAGAGCGGCTAAGAAAGCTGTGACTCGCGGCGTGCTGCACGAGCTTCCCAGCGCGACTGCCGACTCGACGTAGCGGTCGCAGATGGTGGGGGTGGTGTTGGAGATCTTCGAACATTCTCCGCTTCTTCGTTCGGCTCGTCCTCAGATCCGTAATCAATGGGGAGTGCTGTTATGTTAGGTTGACAGCACACCGAGCTAATTGTGTCAACTTCGGGATAATATGACGGTGTTCGGATGGTGTTTCCCAGTGTCGGCACACGCACAGTGTCATGCCTGCGGTACTGTGCACCCGCGATCCCGGTTAAAGTTGGGATACCTATTTATTTCAATGCCGCGAGTCACAGCTTTCATAGCCGCTCTCGGGACGAAGACTCTCAAATCGAGTCGAAACCGGTCGGAGCATAATCCGAAAAATAAACGCGAGTGAATGCCGGTTAGTAAAAAACAAAATATGGTTAAAAACGACGACATGTTAATTCTGTTTTTTTTTTCAAACGTATTTAATTATTTATTTATTTTGATTTCCAGGAAGTTGTAACTGAGCCGCGATCTACCCACTCGCGACGTTGCGACGAACTACCCTCATACGAAGCCGCCGTTATGTTAAAGGATACAAAGTTATAGAGCTTCTTAGCTTTAGCTAGTAAGCGCCAAATAAGTTGACCTCTACGTGGTAGAGATACAAAAGAATAAGGTTCAAGGACAACGTGATTTCATTATCTTAAAGTTAACGATTAAGCAACTTATATATCCATATGATTTCAATGATCCCAAATACGAAACCTCTGCTGTAGGTCGTTTTAAAAAAGGTGGGTATGCTGGAGATTCCACGCGATACCCCAGTACCAAATCAAGGTTACCGTGTTCTTGCAATATTGTAAAAAAACGAAATCAAAATCGTTTCATCCGTAGCTTCCAACAACAGTCAGGCACACAGTATATACAAGTTAAACTTATAAACCCCTCATTTTGCGTCAAGGATTATAAATAATTTGTACAGTCTAAAATAAATTTTTATATTTTTATAGTATTATTTATTATCAGACAGATGTGTTAGTGTCAGATAGGTAGGCTTTTTCTTCAAGATATCAACTTATTTGGCGAAAACAGTGGCTGTTAACATGTTAGAAGATATTTAGGAAAGGTACTAGGCACCAGCCTTCGTGAAGCACCAAATAATGTTTTAAGATTAGTAAGGAACCTACTGTGAGTAGATTTTTAAGCACGATTCTTTAACTATGACCGTTTCATGATTATTTATTTACTGCGATACAGTTACTTTTGTAATTTATCTTGTTATTCTTATTAATAAATTGAAGGTGCTTATAGCAATTTTATATCCTAACACAAATATGATTAGAAATTTAATGTAGAATGCGACCTAAATTCAGATTTTTATTTGTAGTTCGTATTTTAATTTTTAGTCATAGTCAATATTTTAATTTTATTTTTATATTAATTAGTCCGTTAAAGTAATACCCACTTATGTAAATGTAACATTTTATTAATTTTCAGATTTAATTTAATTTGTAAAATTGTTTTTTGCAATTGTCTAAAATTATAGATGTTTCTTTATTAAGATTTAGATGAACAAAGTGTATTTAGGTAATTAAATTGTTGAACACCATGAGCTAAAACTAGCTAGCTTTGTAAGAGTTTGTATAGGTACTACGTAATATATAAGAAAATACATATTTTAAGATAAAGATACATTATACATAAACATAAACAAGGCGAATTTTTCAAGCAGGGGCCTTATTCAGTATGACCAATGAGATAACGCGTTCCTTAACGCGCCACGTTACGTTATTGAAAAGTTGTATTCTGTATGCCACACGATAGGTAAATTATACAAAACGCGCGCGTTACACGTCCTCATATGTCACGATATTTTGACAGCTCAAGACGCGCTCATAACCTTACCCTACCGCGTTTTAATTGGCATAGAGAATACCATAACGCGGAGATAACGTAACACGGCACGGTAAGACTTTAAAATGGTCATACTGAATAAGGCCCCAGGCGTCGATGGCTAGTTCTTAAAAGATATCAATAGCGTAAAGTTTCAAAAGAAGCTCAAAGCGATTGTTTATTTAAAATCAACAGATGCTTGGATGTGGCTTAAACATTATTTTAAGAAGTGTAAGTTAGTGCTGTTTTTTATTATTGGCCACGAGACATTTGAACATTTTGGATATGCCAGAAACTTTAGGCTCTGGCGATCTATGCCCTATAGTGAAATTCACCCTGTTTGTACACATAGGGAAAATAATTATACATTCAACTAAGCGGTACTAGGTACTACTATTAACTGACTAATGTATATTTGCCGTTTATTAATTAATAAATGCATACTTCTCTATCTACTTCAAAGATTCAAAGGTTTTGAAGAAATACTAATAATACTAGACCCACGCAACAATTTTTTTTCATACGAAAAAAGTGCGCACACGCCGCAATCGTATTTATAGAGAGTCAATTATACAACAAACAAAAGCCACAATATTCAATTCCTCGGCGACTTCATATTCAACTGATGCGTTTGATCACTATCTCACCACAAAGGAGATGAGGTCGAAGATGTTATTACGCTAGGCCAGCTGTGGAAACACAGAATACATGTTGTATGTTTGGCGCTAAATTTTCCAGCTTGAGTGTAGTAGCTAGCCAGTACATGATAGTACTCTACTACCATGCAGAGCGTTTAGATTGATACAAGTTTGTCCAACAACTGTATACTGTTTACTAAACCGAGGGTTTCTTCAAGCTGTTATTCTTTCACCGAAGGGCAGCTATGAATGCGCAAATACATTTTTCCACTGAAATACCCGTTGTTATCGAGTCTTGAATTGACCAATCAAATTATACGCCGTATATTTTGTTACAATGTTGCGGCATGACATTATGCTTCAGCGTTTTTTCCCGTACGGAAAAAAACTGGTAGCTAATTCTTCTAAAGCTTCCTAATCTAGTTTTGCTTTTAGAAAACGTTCCGTCTGTCAGCTTTGAAGCCGGTCTCTGAAAGAATTCTTTAGAGCTACTGAGCCATTGTGACGGCAGGTGGCGTTGCTAGTGCCATTTATTTTGAGTGCAACTGGTTTTAGTTCAAATACATTCTCTATTTGGTTTTGCAGTGTTTTTATAGTAAAAGTCAGTTCGTGTTAACAAAGGGCAAGCAGTTTTGGTTACAACTTAATTCATGCATTACGAAAGGAAAACTTATTCTGGAGATTAATTTAAAAGTCTGTTTGAAATACATTTCGATAATGCTTCAATTGTTTCAATCATTCAACAATCAATATATTAATAACGTTAAAGGAAAGAATCAATATAAAAATACTAAAAATATAATACAACAATGTCAAAAATACGTTTATGAAAGTTACGTGCGAGTTATACAAAAGTAAATCATGTTCAAAGCGAAGGAAAATCAGTTTCCCCAAAGTTCAGTAACCTTATAAGCTCTTAAGCATTTTCTCAAGAGTTTTATCCGTTCTCGTCAGGCGCTCGGTGGGCTATTCATCAAACATGTCAGATTTGGTGGCTCACGGGAAATTGCGTCTGCATCTTGAATCCGCCATTATCCTAGCCATCACGTGATCTGCCTGCTTTCTGAGTTAACTTACTTACATTTTAGTAATATAGGTACATTGTGGTGGATTTATTTTCACTCTATTATATCAGAACTATGACAGTGATTTTTAATGTTGAAGTTATTAAACTTAGGCTGAGTAAATTCGTTTAAAGGTACGTGAATTATGGCCAACATAACGCCAAAAAGAACATTTTTAACGACGATATTATTTATGAGATAATTTAAAAAAGAAAAATTATTTGTTGCGAGATTTTTTTTACTAAAAGCACTCTGTAGTACCTATTGATATTGCAAGAAGTTGCATGTACGATTGCTATAAATATGTAGTAGTTATGCCACAGAACAGATACTTTATGCACGTTCCTTGATCTATCAGGACAGATATGAAAATATGTGATTATCACAGAATTCAACGATAATATCGTTGAATTTTGTGCTTATCTGTCGACGCTTCGGCGGTCTAAATAATAATAAAAATAGATTAGCCAGGTATTTGACACTAATTAATAAGAAAACAGCATACAGAATATACAAAATAAAGAGTTACGATGTCTTATGAGTAGAATTAAGATAAGATTAAAGGTGTACGTACGATAAATGTTGTTAATATAAAAGTATTTTAACGAACAATTTAAACGAAATTTTGAATTTAACACAAATACAAATAGTTTTAGACTTGCTGTGAATCAAATGTTATTATATCAAAAAACCTAACATGAACGAAATCGGTTTAGCTACATATATTTTATGGAAACCACAGACAAGTCTTATAGGTTGGTCTGTAATGGAAACTAACAACCTGTAGTTTCTACATAGATAGCGATGGTTTTGCAAACGATTTTCGTTGTATAGAAAGAGCCGCAGCTATAAAGCTGGCTAGCTGCGTCTCGCTTTATTAGACGTTTGCGGTGATATAAAGTATAACTATACAATGTAAAGACGACCGGGGGCTCCCAAGTGACAACTATAGTAATACATCAACACCAATCTTATGAATGCTAAAGTCAGTTTGTATGTTTGTTTGTTTGGAAACTCCTCACGGTCAAACGGTTACACCGAAGTTGCTGAAATTTTGCATAGGAATAGCCAGAATAGTGAATTAGGACATAGGATACTTTTTAACGCGGGCGAAGCCGCGGTACATAGCTTGTACCTTATAATCATCTAACAAAGATTATTGAATCAGATATAATATAAATGATTGCTGTACTAAATAAGATACGCATTAAATATTATCATTAAATTTTAATTTAGAGTGTTTGTAATGTTTATGTTGTATTTTGAACTTGTATGACATGGATTTTAATTTAATAATAATCTGATTTTAAAGATGTACCTAAGAAATGACTAACCGTACTAAACAAATGGATCTATGTGTCTGAACAATGAACGAATTTAATTGAATTAATTTTGTTAGTGTTACATACATTGAATTTGCTAGTAAAATGAAAGCGATTTAATGGCCTATGTATGAATGTATGTATAATTTGTTACCTAGTAATTTTGGTTTTATTTAGAGAAGTAGATAATATGCCGATTTATTTTCATATTATTCCAAGATTTTTGACGATACTTAAGTAACATTTAATTACTTATTACTTTTCACAATTTTCTCGTTTACGTTACTTAGGGCCAATTTCACCGGTTCTTGATAAAGTTGCAGATAATTACCTAATAGATGACACCATATAACAGTTGTCAAAAATCTGTTGGAAAAGTTCATAATATATATATATATATGTATATCAGGAATCGGTGAAACTGGCCCAGGGCCCTTGCACTTTTATTTATGCGCTTATACGACTATAATAATAGCCCACACTGGTAAATAAAACAATGTGATTGTACAATGCATTTTTATTGCCACCCAAGTTTTGAATTATGTTAAATTGCAGGTTGGTCCTCCTGTTTGGTCCCATTGAAGTTTTATCGAGATCTGACAGTTATCTCTGGAGATATGAAGATAAACAATATACTTAAGCAAATTTTTATACTTTGATGACATGATTATAACTAGCCAGTACTTTGAATATCGCGGCATGTGAAGTCGTTTTTAGGGTTCCGTACCCAAACGGTAAAACGGGACCCTATTACTAAGACTCCGCTGTCCGTCTGTCACCAGGCTGTATCTCATGAACCGTGATAGTTAGACAGTTGAAATTTTCACAGATGATGTATTTCTGTTGCCGCTATAACAACAAATACTAAAAACAGAATGAAGTTAAAAATAATAGAGGGTCCCCATACAAGAAACGTGTTTTTTTCGGCATTTCACGCCATCTATGAACGCTTAGTTAGGTAAACGTCCCATAGATGGCGTTTTATTGAAATGTCGATCCCTAACACCTTTGTTAGACGTTAAATGGCGTTATAAGAAATAAAATGTTTATTAATTATTATTTTTTGCTGGCGAAAAATGATAGTAGTATTTTTTGCTCGATCTTATAAAATACTGTAGTGTGGTACGGAACCCTACTAGTGCGAGTCCGACTTGCACTTGGCCAGTTTATTACATTACGTCCAGATTGATTTGCATTGCTAATCAATTACATTTTTACATTAGAGTCTGTGCAAAAAGAGAATCGTCATTTAAATTGAGGTCGCATCGGTCGTCAGCCGTTTCAATTTACAGTTTTTGTTGCATTGATAAACACTGCTGTCATTACTAGTACGACTAAAAATGTTTGATGCTGGGTGGTAAGAGCAGTAACCTACTCTTATCATTATCGTACGCTACGAGGTAGGTATGTACCTTCCTTCCTTACCTTTGAATGTTAGTTCATCGTAACGCCACGACGGTTCTCTTTTTGCACAAACTCAATTCATTATCTCTTTCTACAAAGTCCTTCGACTTTAATATATTTGTAATTTACAATGCTACGATGGCATAGTAATTATATTGATATTTCAATTCGATTTAATTTTAGTAGAAAACGTTTCCGCGACCATTCAGCATACGGATTAATATAACTAGTTCGAATTTCGAATACGACTTATGGCCGGTTAACATTATTCCAGTCCAGCAATCCAATCCAGTACTGGAATGCTACTGGAATAATGTGAACCGACACTGGAATGTACCCATTCCAGTGAGCATTCCAGTCCAGTGACTGGAGAGACCGTCAACTTTTCATTCCAGCTCACCTAATCCAGCGCCACTGGAATAGTGTAGACAGCCATTCCAGTTGCAATCCAGTGCTAGATTGAACGTTGAACAGTGAATACGAGTCAATTGTTTTGGGGACCAGTTCCAAATTTTTGAGTTTCTTTTTAGAAATCATTGTCACCGACGTGTTACCAATCCAGCTACTCTTAAAAGACTGGAACAATGTAAACGATATGCTCCAGTCCAGCACTGGACTGGATTAGCTCGCTGGATCACTGGACTGGAATAATGTGAACCGGCCATAAATTTAGAATATCTATTCAAGGATAAGACAAGGGTTTCGATTTGAATCTTTTGATGCAAGATTACACAAAAAATAAATAAAACCGGCAAAGTCGAGTTGGACTCGCCCACCGAGGCTTCCGTACCAACGTTGGTAAGTACCAATTAAGCTAGACCTCTAAATTGTATGAGCGCTCATATAACTCACAGGCCTATCTTAACTGGTTGATACTATGTATGTATGGGGACACCATTTAATTTTCAACATTTTTTATTTTTTGACATTTTTCCTTTATTTGTGCACCACATAAGATCTTGCTTATTGTCAAATTTTATGATTCTAGGTCACCCAAAACCTATAGAGTAATTCCGGTTGACCTAGAATTGTCAATTTTGGTCACAAGCAAGGTCCTTACAACACAAGCAAAGGAAAAATTCCGAAAAATTAAAAAAGTAGAAAATTAAGGTAAATTTTGGTACTTACAAGTATTCGTGAAAATCTATATTTGCCTATATCTTTTTATCGTGTTGACTCAGGACCTTGTTTTTTATACACCTAATAGGGACTATAGACCTCAGTATCCAGTATAAATTTCGACTTGCTAGGTCCACCCGTTTCTGAGAAAATTGGTGGTGATACATGGACAGACACACGACAACACGAACAAAAGCCGGTACGTTCACATAAATATATATATATATATATATCAGTTGCACTAAGTATTTTCTTTATAATTCGCCACAAAACAGATTGTGTGCAAAATGCATATTTATTACTAGCGTGAATGTCATATTTAGGGTTGCGTAACCGAATGACAAAAACTGAAACCTTATAGATTCGTCATGTCTGTCTGTCCGTCCGTATGTCACAGCCACTTTATTCCGAAACTATTAGGACTACACAGTTGTAACTTGGTAGGCGGATGTATTTTGTGAACCGCTTTACGATTTTTATACAAAAATAAAAAACAAATATTACTGGCGGCTCCCCATACATGGAACTGAAACTAAAAATTCAAGTCATCATACCTATACGTGCGGAATGTCTATAGATAGGTCTTTAAAAATGATATTGAGGTTCCTAAAACTATTTTTTCTTAAAGTCAATCGTTTGACACTTCCAAAGTAGTAAAATTTGTGTCCCTCCTCCCTCTAAATTCTAAAATAAGAGAGTTAAAAATCTAAAAAAAAACCCGGCTAAGTCGAGTTAAACTCGCCCACCGAAGCTTCCGTTCCAACAAATTAAGCTAGACCTCTAAATTGTATCATCGCTCATATAACTCAAGAGGTCTACCTTAATTGGCGCTATGTATGTATGGGAACACCCTCTAATTTTCAACTTTATTTTTTGGAATTTTTCCTTAATTTGGGCTGTAAGACCTTGCTTTTTGCCAAATTTCATGATTCTAGGTCAACGGGACCCTTTAGGTTTTGGGTCGAAAACCTATAGGGTACTTCCCGTTGACCTACAATTGTCAATTTTGGTTATACGCAAGGTCTTAAATCACAAGTAAAGGAAAAATTCCGAAAAATATAAAAAGTTGAAAATTAAGGTACATTTTGGTACTAACAAGTTGTCGCGAAAATCTAAATTTGCCCATATCTTTTTATTGTGTTGACTCAAAACCTTGATTTTTATACAACCAATAGGGACTATAGACCTCAGTATCAGGTATAAATTTTAACTTGCTCCACCCGTTCCTGAGAAAATCAGTGGTGACACACGGACAGACAGACGGACAGACAGACAGACAGACGGACAAGAAAGTGATCTTAAAAGGGTTCCTTTTTTTACCTTTTGAGGTACGGAACTCTAAAAATATATTCTGTAGATCTCAATAAAAACTTTCAACGAGAATTGGTTTCAACGAGATATAGCCAGCAGTTTTTGAGATACGCACATATTCAAAGCCGCACATATACCTTTGTAATTTATACAAACACTATGAAAAACAGAGTTAAATTTGCTGGCGAAAAATTGTAGTGTTATTTTTTGCTTGATCCTATAAAATATTGTAGTGTGGTACGGAACCCTACGGTACGGAGTGCGAGTCCGACTTGCACTTAGCCAGTTTATTTTATTGAGTAAGTAAGTAGCATCAAATAAATTGGTTCAAATAGCAAATGCAAAAGTCAGATTACTGAGTGAATTTACAAGAGATCATTTTACATATTTGATGTCGCTAGGTTAGGTGCCCTAAAACAAAACTATTTATTTATGACGATGATTAATATATATGTATTCGTTTTTATGTGGCTTTTATAGGCGGTAACCACTACTCGTGATATGAATAGTTTACAATAATTTCATTTTCAGTCATTCATTTACGTAATGCCCCGCTATTACCCGAGTATGCCCTGCACATCACTGAACAGATTTTGTGGTTATAGGGTAAAAAAAGCTTGTAATATATATATCATAAAAACTCACGGTCATTTTAAACTGATAGATTTAAGATCGGGAATTTAACGTGATTTATGCGATCCTGAAGAAGGCCTCCGGATGCGGCCGAAACATTTGTCAATCGCTATATCGACATCGCGTAAGTCACGTTAAATTCCCGATGTTAGACGAAGAGATGAGGGCCTAGTGGTGTAGTGGGAGAATGGTCGGCTTTGACGCCAGAGGTACCAATTCATTCCCCGTCAGGCACCAATGGATTATTCTATAGAAAAATTTATGTGCACTTTTCAGTGGCCCTCCGGTAAAGGAAAATCGTGAAGAAACCCCCAACCCCCGAATTTAGGTGTAGGTGGTAGGAAACTATCTAGTGTCCGCCTGGCTAGCTACTCTGTTAGAAAATCTGTCGCCGCCAAACATCTAATGTGTTCCAGCAGTTATTCTTAAGAGCCAGTTTCCATTCTAGGCCTAGCGTGCTACCATCCTCGACCGCATCATCACTTACCAACACGTGATATAGTGGTCAACCGCTAGCCTATATGATATATAATAATTTATGATCGCACAAAATGAAAAAACCGACTTCACATGCCGTGATATTCAAAGTACTGGCTAGTTATAATTATGTCATCAAAGTATATAAATTTGCTTATATTGTTTATCTTCATATCTCCAGAGATAACTGTCAGATCTCGATAAAACTTCAATGGGACCAAACAGGAGTTATATAATCTCTTAAAGAAAAAAATATTTTTTCAAATCGGTTCAGATTTGACGGAGTTCTGAGGTAACTAACATAAATAAAACAGTAGAATTAAGAACCTCCCCCTTTTTTGTGAAGTGGGTTTAAAAAAAGAAGAGGCGCCAGACAAGAGTAAGCAAATATTTTAATTCCAATACAATCCAAAATAGCGTATCTAACTGTCTCTAAACCGGCTTGCGTTATTAAGTTAATCTCGAAGATAAATTCGGCTAACATAGGGCCAGTTTCACCGGTTCCTGATAGCGCTAATATAAAGAAATCTGACAGAATTTTAACAACTTTTAAATGGCGTCATGTGTCAGATAACTACCTAACGCATTATCAGGAACCGGTGAAAGTGGCTCTTAAACTTGCATCTTTCTTTTTTAGTTAGCTATAGTTATAAATAGTTAAGAATATTGAAATATGGGACTAATCGCGCTACAACATTAATTTTATTTACCTCGACGTTTCGACCAAGTTGCATTCATTTTGGTCACGAGAAGACTGTTTTTTAGCCTGTATTTTAAATTATGAACAAATTAGTAACGGTAGGTAAGTTTCAAGAAATACATGTAAATAGTATAGAAGACGATGTGAAGAGGCCATGGAGATAGGTGGGTGAAGCATACTCCAGTATGTGCAGCTCTCGTCACCGAGTCGAGTGGAATCGAACGGATGTACCTACCACCTATAGGGCCCTCAGCTTCCCTCTTAACTTTCATATATCTATGGTTACATTTTTTAAAGCTTTTATTTAGTTTCAGCTGTCCGGATGAATGTGGGTAACTAAATCTTACAAATAAATATTGACGCCGGTCGGTCGATTGGACTGAAATTTTGCATTTATCTATCATACATGTGTTATTAAGATGACAATGCAACACTACAATACATTGCGCTGGTTCGAGAAGGAAGACGGAAGGTGGCCATAGAATTTCTCCTATTAAACTACATATTAGAAACCAATCGTGTAATAAATTCTAATAAATTGTTTTCAAAAAGTTTTAAAATTTAACATGGATATGTGTATTTGCGGTGGAGTTAATGATTCACGTCATAGTTTTGTGGAATACCGATGTATCTGAGCACCACCGAAAAACCTCTACTTAGCTTCGCTCTAATGTTTTATAGGTATATCTAAGGGTACAAGATGTTACTTTTTCCATTTTAAAAGTTTTTATGGGCGTCAAAGTATTAGTGTATTTACTCAGTCATGTGTTAGAACTTTTCAACTTATTTGCAGAGTCGTGTAAATCACACACAGATCCAGCTTTTTAAACAGTAACTAATTCTCATCTTCTCTTCTACTTCTCTCAAAGAGAGGAGATAAAACGAATAGGGCATGGAAACGATTAATCATAAAAAATATAGCTCATCAAGAAAGTTGCCAGTACCAATAATTGCCGGGTAATGATCGAGCTCTTTGCTAAATTAATTTGCGCCGCGTCAGAAGACTGGTAATTAAAAATACCGTTTTTTTATTATAAAAATGATCTACTCTGAAAGCGGTAATTTCGTTAGGAGTCCACTCCTGTAGAGTGCACTTGCAAGGAACGGAGAATTTGCTACTTTTAAATTGCAACATTTACAAGCTTGCCATGTAAAGAAAACTGTTTAAAAATTAAGGAATTTCATGCTTTGCTTTTTTAGGGTTCCGTACCCAAAGGGTAAAACGGGACCCTATTACTAAGACTCCGCTGTCTGTCTGTCTGTCCGTCTGTCACCAGGCTGTATCTCATGAACCGTGATAGTTAGACAGTTGAAATTTTCACAGATGATGTATTTCTGTTGCCGCTATAACAACAAATACTAAAAACAGAATAATGTTAAAAATAATAGAGGGTCCCCATACAAGAAACGTGTTTTTTTCGGCATTTCACGCCATCTATGAACGCTTAGTTAGGTAAACGTCCCATAGATGGCGTTATATTGAAATATCGATCCCTAATACCTTTGTTAGACGTTAGATGGCGTTATAAGAAATAAAATGTTGAATGATTATATTTTTTTGCTGGCGAAAAATGATAGTGGTATTTTTTGCTCGATCTTATAAAATACTGTAGTGTGGTACGGAACCCTACGAGTGCGAGTCCGACTTGCACTTGGCCAGTTTATTTAAAGCCGCGGCCAGACATGCGGGTCTCGCCGAGTGCCGAGCCTATTATTCGCCGAATAGCGAAATAGTTACCGTGAATAGTTAGCCGAATAGTTACCGTGGATGGGTGCTCGCAAATCGCTGTGGGCTGTAGTTGCGTATACTAGGTAATTAGGTATATTATAGTGATATCTGTGAAATTAAGAGGGAACGCAGGGAGCACTTTTCTATACAAATGTATTCCCCTGTTTCCTCAAAAAAAAATAATCCTTCTAATCTCCTCTTTAGGGGTTTTGAAGGGTTATATTGCTATTTGCAATTGGTTAGTCAAACACAGCGGACCTTGATTTTTTGTAGAAACAAATTTTGATCTAGAAGCACTTTCCAGGGAGGAAACGGGGGAATAATACATTTGTATGGAAAAGTGCACCTTGCGTACCCTCTTAACGCCTTCTGTAACGTTTTTAATAGCTTATAGGCTAGCGTATGACCACTATCTCACCCGTTGTTAAGTGATGATGCGGTCTAAGATGGTAAGCACTCAAGGATAGTTGCCCGTACATATTAGTTGTTTGGCGACAGATTTTCTAACTTCAGGGTGGTAGCTGGCCAGGCGGACACTAGATAGTGTCCTACCACCATGCGGGGGTTGTTGGTTTCTTAACGATGTATTTCCTTCACCGGAAACTGTGAAAAGCGCACATAAATGTTTCTATAGAAAAATCCATTGATGCACGGCAGGGATTGAACTCGGTACCTCTGGCATCAAAGCCGACCGTTCTCCTGATTACGCCACCGTCGTTCATAACTTCCCACATATTACCTCCGAGTGCGAGAGCGAGACTAAAAATAATAACTGTGAACAGCGAATGTCCACGGTAAAATAACTGTAAACGAATAAGTACAATAACAAAACTGCTTTGTTTCTTACAAAGTAAAAGTTCACATATCTCAAATACGAACCCTGCTTCTAACTCCATTTCAAAATTTTCAAAACTGAGCTGCGAAAAGCAGTGCCGCAACCGCAAGTGAAGCAACTTAAAGTTCCAATTTATTTAAATAACTTATAAATAATTAACTAATGACGATATCAAAATTATATAAACTACAATATACGATACCTATACTGTAAATAAAAAAAACAGAACCTAGGGCACTACCTGCCGTAAGAAACCTGTGAAGCAACCATTGAAGTTAAGATTACTTATGATTATTATTATTACATTACCTACATAGTTTACATGGTTTTTAGTTTGAGGGCCCTGTGGCGTAATCGGCAGAACGATTGATGCCAGAGGTACCGAGTTCAAACCGCGCCGTGACCAATGGACTTTTCTTGGCCCTCAAGTGAAGGAAAAACATCGTTATGAAACCCACAACCCCCCCATGGTGGTAGGACACTATCTAGTGTTGCTTGGCTTAGAATGGTCTAAATCTCAATGTAAACTCTGAACTCCCCTATAACGGAGGATTAAAACCACAACAATGCAAACTAAATAAATCATGATAACACCATGACAATAATATTGGCCCTTCGCCTTAAAACTCAATAAAACAAATAAATACTCAGACCTGAATCAATACAGATCCAGACTAATATTATATAGAGAAACCGTTTTTAAACGAGTTCATCTTTTGAGATTAGACAATGCAATCTCGCGACATTGGGGGCTCAGGCGAGATCTCGCGAGTATATGAATAACAATTTATATATAACGATATTGGCAGTTTTATGTGTTTATTCTTGCAAATAATTATAATATTTGAATAAATTAGGAAAAAAATAAGAATAATAAGTATTATGGTATAATTAAGATAGTTTAAAAACTAAAACAACTGACTTCAATGCCCCGCGAGTCAATTTCAGTAGCAAGTTTGAGACGTTTATCTTCATAGCTCTGGAGATACTTATCAGATCTCGATTAAATTACAATGGGATCACCTCGGAAACGTACCCTACCGATTACATAAAGAATCATTCGAATCGGTTCACAATTGACAAAGAAATCGCGTAACATGCACACAAAAAAAATGAAAAAAAAAACATACAGACGAATTAAGAACCTCCTTCTTTTTGGAAATTGGTTGATAACATTTATTTATACGAATTTTTTCAATAAACTTTTAGGTAGGTTACCTAACTACCTGTGTAGTTAACATTCTTTAACGTATCTATCACTTTTTAATAAACTTTTTAGTAGTAAACTTAATAAACTTTTATTAATTAGGAAACTTGACTGAACTAGTAAAATTGACAACAAATAACTAACTAGTAAACAAACGCACGCCGCCTGTACGTCGCGTCGACTCAATATTGGACCAATCTCACGCAAACTGTTCACGCAACGCAACTCGCAGTAAGCAAATCTGAGTGAGACCTCGTCCCGCGACTGCTGCCTCAGACCGCCGTCGTCCAGGCATCGAAACCGATCGCAGCTCAGTGTCAGTTTGCGCGATTCGCGCGCTGCCGCCCTTTGAATAAGACGTTTTTATGCTCAAATCCAATATCGTTAAACTCGCGAGATCTCGCTCATTTTTCGGCCGAGATCAAAATCGCCGAGATCTCACGAAAACGAGATCTCGCGAGAACGAGATTGCATTCCCTATTTGAGATGTTTAATCACGAAGCAAGTGCATCAGTTTCAATATCGCGGAAAATATCGTTTGCGCGATGCAGGATCTCATACATTTAGGCAATATTTAAAGGAGAGCTATTAAAATCTACACTAGCGCCATCTCTGGGTTTTATTTGTCATTCTGTTAAATGCGAGAGTGTTTGTCTGTCTGTCTCACTTTCACGCCTAAGCTATTTAACCGATTGAAATGAAATTTGGTACACAGATGCCGTGCGGTGTATTTGGGATATGTATGTGTTTTATTAGTTAATGCTACCCATATAAAGTCCCCGTCACGAGAAGCTATAAATTATGTAAACAAGTGTTTAGGAGATCACAACATTTGGACCATCAAAAAAAATGAATTTCGTACTCGTACGCATTCGAAACTCGAATGACGCGTTTATTTCAAAATGGCGTCCCGATAGTTTACAATCCCTGCGTCCGGTACCAAGAAACACAAACGATAGCGCTTTGCGTCGTTAAAATATGATCCGACTAAATTAAATAGGTTGTTACTTTCATATAACCCGTCTATATTTCATGTCGATTGAATATGGTCAATTTATTATTATCTCGCAGTATAAAATGTTAACTAAGTAAAAGATGTTTGTTTACATAATTTATAGCTTCTAGTGACGGGGACTATACACTATTCTACGCGGACGAAATCGCGGGCACAGCTAGTCTACTTATAATATCCCAATATTATTATAATATTAATATTAAATTATACCATAGTATTATAGTATAATTAATTAATTGAACTCGTCTATATTTAACCTTCTTTGTGATATATTCAACGTAAGTTAAACCAACCAGAGAAACCAACAACTCCCGCATGGTGGTAGGACACTATCTAGTGTCCGCCTGGCCAGCTACCACCCTCAAGTAAGAAAATCTGTCGTCAAACATATAATGTATTTTGGCAGCTATCCTTGAGAGCCAGTTCCCGTTCTAGGCCTAGCGTGCTTACCATCTTCGACCGCATCATCACTTACCAACAGGTGAGATAGTGGTCAAACGCTAGCCTATAAGATATTAATAAAAACAAGTCTTTGAGTATTATACATGGCTGTATTCTCAAAGACGTAAGTAGGTAATAATTAAGAAATACATATTATTACCGGTTTTTAAACCGACTTCCAAAAAGAGGGGAGTTCTCAATTCATCGGTATGTTTATTATTTTTTTCTTTTTTTTTGTATGTATGTAACGCGATTACTCCGTTAATTGTGAACCGATTTGAATGATTCTTTTTTTAATCGGCAGGGTACATTTTCGAGGTAGTCTCGTTGTAGTTGCAACGAGATCTAATAAGTACCTGCAGAGATATGACGATAAACGTCTCCAACTTGCTGCTGAAACTGACTCGCGGAGCATGGAAGTCGGTTGTTTTAGTTTATAAACTAGGTATCTTAATTATTATTGTAATTTGTCTTTTGACTGACTTCACAAAAGAGTGTGATTACTACTCCATACAATGAGTAATATGTGTTTTTTTTTAGGGCAATACTTACAATGTTGTTATCAATACTAGTCCAAATATTGCCAATGCGGTGTTGTCCTATCGATTCATCACAATAACCTGAAACAAAGAAAAAAAAATTACAGGTATATTTATTTATTTATATTCTTATATTAGGCGACATATATGAAGGTGGCTTACTTTTGTTTTAATCATAGATAACAAAACAGATAGAATGAGCTTCGAACATGAATAAGATAATTCAGAAAAAAAACCATATCATTAAATAACTTTTGATCACTGTTCGAGTTCATACACTTTTAGTTTGAGCACGGCAACATATATGGCGCCAGTAGAAAAATTAGAACACGCTATCGTTTGTCGCACCGATTTGTATGAGTGATATTTCGATTGATTGAAATACAACCAGCTTCGGGATACGAACAAAGCATTTCATTTACCCTTCCGTTAACCCTCACGTACACTCGTACACAAATGCTTAATTTTTTTTCACTATCTATATTATATAGCTCAAATATATAGTTCAAATTAAAACGATTGCTTATACAGCACTCTTTTTATTCATTTAATGAATTCTGTGATAACAAATGGAAATCTCAGATTATATAGGTATAATTTAAAATAGTAATTATTTTTTAAATTTACATGTATGACATTATTATTATCATTATTTAATTTAGACATGTAATTATTTTATGTTTGCTAAACTATGTACAAATATTGTACAAAATATTTGACATTGTAATCTTTTTATTTAATATGAATATTGACGTGTAAATCTGACAATTTACCAATAAATGAATATGAATATGAATATGAATATTACCTAGAAGATAAAGTGCAAATCTTCACCATAATACATATATTAGAACATCGACTAAAACCTTTGAAGAACTATTTCTTTAATTTCCTAAAATATTTAAGTAGGTTCCATCATCATCATTATCATCATCATCATCAGCCGCTGTCAGTCCAATGCTGGATGTAGGCCTCTCCCAAGTTGCGCCAGTAGCTTCCATATCTTCCTCTTATTCATAATGGGAACTAAGTAGCTTGTACGCATAGCTCCCATATATTTTTGTTTCTTTATGATTTTAGTATGCTAAAGTCTAAACAATCAGCACCTTCTGAACACCTACACCAAATATAGTAAACAGATGCAATATTACTTTAAGTTACCGTCATATAAAACCAATTGGAAAACACACCTGCTACCTGCGTTACTGTAAAGCCTATAAAATTGCATAAAATATTTCCCATCTGGTATTGATATGAATAAGAATTTCCTTGGGAAAAGCGGTTTTTCCAAGACAGGCGACTTTGATACCTACAGCTAATTTTCAATGTGACGTCATAGCATACCATTGCAGTACGGGTTATATTTGCAGTGATAGGCAGAGAATATATAATTATTTACTTATTAACAGTTAATAGAGTGCATTAAAAAGTTATTTTTCTTCTTATAATGATTTATCTACATGACGCAGATATCTCACTACCATTACAATCTAGCCTTATAACAACTAGGCTGGGGCACACCCCTGACACTCGACTAAATCTCCATACAAACTAGCGTTTTAACGACCGACACTGTGACACCGACACAGACACTACACACATGTCGTTTTTCTATACGTGCATTTGTGTGCGTGATATCAAAGGTGGTCGCCCGTTATCACCGTATCACAGATTATATAATGGTTACTTCGTACATACGTACTACGTACTGACCGTATGAATATTTTTTGTACACTTACCCAAAAACCTTTTAACACTAAAAATTCAATGTCGGTTTAAACTTGCAAAACTACTCGCTATGGTTTCAAGAGTATAAAAAATGAAATTATTTTAATTAACTCTACGCGATACGCTGTTACAAAGACACTTGTCTCGCTGCGAACGAAGAACGATAATCCACGGACGAACGCGTGCGAGTGAAACAGTTGCGAAAGTTTTTGCAAACTAAAATCTTCTAAATTTATATTTGATTACGTTATTTGAATAGTGTAAAGTTAGGTAGGGACAAGTTACTTGATTTGAAAAAGCTATACTTAAGTATATAACTAAAGTAGACAATAGATAGCTAGGTACATAGGTACTTAGTGTACGTCATCGCGTTACCAAGAACTACCTACTTACCTTATTTATCCTTAGGGAATCTGTAAAAACTCCTATGTTTGTCACGTCTGCATGATAAGCAGCCGTAAATAGTACAAGAATAGCCCATTATCAAGTGTAGGTACTATCTCGCACTCGGTGCAGTCGCTGCGTCGTCGCGTCGTCCGCAGGTCCAGTCGACTTGAATTTGTTTTGTCTCTTGCTCGCACGTTAGAGCGACATCAAGCAAAGGGAATATAAATACTACGTAGGTACTTACATCAAGTTCCTAATTGCTGTGTTATAAAAATGTTTTACCGTGAAAGTTTTTTTTAATATTTTACAAACTAAATGTTATTTACGCACGAGTATATATCGTTGTTTCATTTATGAAAATGAATTCTAAAATACGAATATATAGGTAGGTATATAAGTATTTATAATATACCTACATAATAAGAACCTACGTAAATTTGAACTCCGGTGTCTACTGGTCTTAACATAAATGTATGAAGTTGATGTTCTTCTCCTCGAGAGTAGTACCTATTGATATGTAGCCGTACGCGTGTAGCGTCCTTGCTCAGACTGACGCCTCGACAAATCAAAATCGGTGGCGGGGTGAGGAAGCCCGGAATTGGTGGGGGAACAGAGTGTCCGTTCTATACGTAGTATTATTATCTTTTCTATGGCTGGGGCTATGTGTCAAAACATGTCATCATTAAAACATTACGGAATAGATTAATACAACGAACTTATTATAAACAACGAATATTATATACGTACATATGCTAGTTGCACGTGGCTTAAAATCTTGGTTCCTTTTGCCCAGAAACTTATTCGAAAGATTATATGAGGTACCTACATGGAGCATCGATATACTAAAAATGTTGATACCAACTGGCTTTAAATAAAATTTTCAAGCATCTTGAGCAAAGAGGAATATACTGGACAGTCATGATTTTTGAAGTGAAAATTTTCTTTACGCGCGTTGACCACTTTTTGGGTGAAAATTAATCATAGAACTTGCATCATCGTCACCGAAAGGTTTCCATGAGCTATATGTATACTGTGTATATATGTGTACTTTTTGGGTGAACAAAAAGCGTGAAACTCGCGTCATCGTCATAGAAAAGATAATAATACTCATCGTCACTGCACGCTTCCCATGAAATATATGTATACTGTGTTTTTATATGTGTACTTTTTGGGTGAACAAAAAGCGTGAAACTCGAGCCATCGTCACAGAAAAGATAATAATACTCATCGTCACCGCACGCTTCCCATGAAATATATGTATACTGTGTATATATGTGACTTTTTGGGTGAACAAAAAGCGTGAAACTCGAGCCATCGTCATAGAAAAGATAATAATACTCATCGTCACCGCACGCTTCCCATGAAATATATGTATACTGTGTATATATGTGACTTTTTGGGTGAACAAAAAGCGTGAAACTGGCGTCATCGTCATAGAAAAGATAATAATACTCATCGTCACTGCACGCTTCCCATGAAATATATGTATACTGTGTTTTTAGGGTTCCGAACCCAAAGGGTACCAACGGAACCCTATTACTGATACTCCGCTGTCCGTCTGTCTGTCTGTCTGTCTGTCTGTCTGTCCGTCTGTCACCAGGCTGTATCTCATGAACCGTGATAGTTAGACGGTTAAAATTTTCACAGATGATGTATTTCTGTTGCCGCTATAACAACAAATACTAAAAACACAACAAAGTTAAAAATTAAAGAAAAGTTAAAAAAAAAGATTTTTACGATAGCGCAGCGCCACCTATGTAGTTGCTAAGATGGCGCTATCATCTTTACCTTAATCTGAATCTCGGAAGCGGCTCCAACGATTAAATAAAATTTAGTATACCTACAGGGGATTTCGGGGGCGATAACTCGATCTAGCTAGGAGTCATTTTCAGAAAATGTTGTTTTATTCGTGTTTTCAATAATCAACTTTATTGATAATCAACTTAAAATATGACTCTTCCCGACATCTATTAGCGAGTAGAAGTACTGTATCAGTAATGCAGCTAGTTGCTCTCAATTAAAAAAAATAGTATTATTATTCGTCAATAGATGTCGGGAAGAGTCATATTTGTCTGTTTAAGTTTACAAAAAATACCGAGCATAGCTCGGTCAACCAGATATTTAATAATATTAATTACTACAATTACTATTACTACTATTACTATTACTACTATATAATACTATTCTACCTTTGTGTTAACGTTTACTTACTTGGTGTTAGAAGTTGGTTAGAAATTCGATAGATGGCGTTCGGAACCCTCCGTGTGCGGGAAAAAGTCTGACTCGCACTTCGCCAGTTTTATTATATGTGTACTTTTTGGGTGAACAAAAAGCGTGAAACTCGCGCCATCGTCATTGAAAAGATAATAATACTCATCGTCAACGAACGGTTTCCATGAGCTATATGTATACTGTGTATATATGTGTACTCTTTGGGTGAACAAAAAGCGTGAAACTCGCGCCATCGTCATAGAAAAGATAATAATACTCATCGTCACCGCACGCTTCCCATGAAATATATGTATACTGTGTATCTCGTCGATACAATTCACAAGTTTATTAGTTTCTACTTCTATCGGCAGTCCCCGATGACTGCCCCGCATGTTATTTTTATAATATTACATATCCTATTTGTCATTATTTTTTTGTCCTATAGCAGAAAAATTTTGACTATTATGAAATATACAATAAGCGAGTACTTAAATGGACGAATATATGTCATTTAAAGTATCGTTAAGACGGCATATTTTATTTCTTTTATTTACCTTTGTGAGTTATTATACCAATAAGTCTATTCATTGTGTTGTTGATTACAAAAAAATGTCGACAAAAAGTGCCAAAAGCTTGATAAATTACAATAAAATTTAGGCTGAATGAAGGTGGTGTAACGATATTCGCAGGGTTCACAGGTTGGCAGCGGTTGGAAAAGGTAATAAACTGGCCAAGTGCAAGTCAGACTCGCACTCGTAGGGTTTTGTGACACAGTTAAGTACTCCATAACTATGTTTTTTCGCAACTACAAAATTAACTTTGTTTTTCATAGTGCTTGTATGAAAAACAAAGTTATCTTTGCGGTCGCCATATCACTAAAACTGCTGACTGTATCTCGTTCAAACCAATTTTCGTAGTTAGTTTTTATTAAGATCTACTGCATATATTTTTTTTAGATGTTTTACTCCCATACTTTAAAAGTTAGAGGGGGGGGGGGGGGGGGGGAACACATTTTACCACTTTAGACGCGCCTATCTTTCAAATGATTGACTTTGAGAAAAAATGAAAAATGATGATGAAAAAATTTTGGAAACCTCAATGTCAATTTTGAAGGACATGGACACCCCACACGTATAGGATTGAAGAAAAAAATTTTTTTTTGTTTCAGTTCCATGTATGGGATGCCCCCCCCCCCCCCTTAACTTTTATATTTTTTATTTTAGTATAAAAATCGGAAAGCGGTTTACAGAATACATCTACCTACCAAGTTTCAATTCTGTAGTCCTAACAGTTTCGGAATAAAATGGCTGTGACATACGGACGGATGGACAGACAGACAGACAGATATGACGAATCTATAAGGGTTCCGATTTTTGCCATTCGGCTTCGGAACCCTAAAAAGGCCTATGTCCAGCGTGGACCAATTCTACAATGCTGTTAATGATGATGGATATACCTTTTTATATTTAACTAGCAGCCCGCCCCGGCTTCGCACGGGTAGAACATATATGCCTACAAAATTTGCATCAGTTTGTTGCATCGAATATAAAATATGAACATATTTAACAACCATCGTCATATTTCATCCAATTTACACAAAACCTTAACGAATTATGCACCTAAACCTGCCTCATAAACACTCTGGCTATTGGTGAAAACCGCATGATAATCCGTTCAGTAGCTATTGAGATTATTGCGAACAGACAGACAGACGCAGTGATGAACTTTGTTTTATAATACTTACGTATTGATATTGGACGGCCCTTTGGCGTAAAGGATAGTTACCCTGATTCTGACCCGACGGTCGTTGGTTCTTATCCTAGCTATATACCTACCAATGAAAGTTTTATGTGCATTCATGAATCATGAGTTTTCGTACAGTGGTAGTGGAATCATTAAATCTACCAAAAAGTAGCTTACCACCAAGGAGTACATCTGCCGCCGTAACCTTACGGCGTTCCCCGACGCAAAATGTAGGGGTAATATACGTTTAACGTGTGTATCTGTGTGTCTGTCTGTAGCATCGTAGCACCTAACCGGATGAACCGATTTTGTTTTTATTATTGATAGTTTTTTTTTATTTGATAGATGTCTTCATCGAGAGTTTTCTTAGCTTTGATTCATGAAAATTCGTTCAATCGTTATAAAATTATGAGCTTTTTTCTAGTTAATTGCGCTATGAAATCAACTTTCATAGGTCTGATCAATTCAAAAATCTTCTTCTTCAACGATATTGTAAGAACATGGAAGCCTCCTGGACTCTACAGAATACTCAAATCCTCACTAACTTACAGCTCAGATTTTAAATGTCGTGTTTAGAGTCATTGGAAAAAGCTATTATACATAGATCAGTCGGGGTGGTTTAAAATATTATATTATATTATTATATAAATAAATAAATAAATAAATATAAATAAATAAATTGTTTATTAACCAAAATCATTTACAGATATCTTGTACACTAACTCTTAAACTAAGAAAAACCTTGTATTTTAAAAGCTAGCTTTCATACCTAGGAACTAATTAAACAATCTTGGTACGAGATGCACACACATTTGATGGAGATGAAAATGTATTAATACCTATCCTATATAAAAATTAACGACTTACCAGCAAGTGGATGATATTTACAATAATTTTAATTTTATAAGCCGTGTGTGTGTGTGTGTGTGTGTGTGTGTGTATGTGTGTTTGTGTGTGTTTGTGTGTGTACTGTGTGTGTGTGTGTTTGGGAAAAAAATAAATAATAAATAAATAAATAAAAGAGGAGAAGAGAAGAGATATTACATTGTAATGCAATTTTTATTCATTGTGCATAATATAGGTGCGTTACAATGTATGTCAAGATGGAATAATAAGCAGATCTTCCGTTTCTAAATAGTTTAAGCCTACTAACCAATTAAATATTATTTTATTAAACAAATAATTGTTTAAATTTATAGTTTTAAACTGCTTGTCAACGTTTGCGTAAAGAGTTGGAGCAATAAAGTTTATATGACGTCGAGCGAAAGTGCTTTTAGTCACTGGGGTTGAAAACTTGTTGCGACGCTTGTTGGTGACCGGGATTAGAGGGACTATGAACCTATGGTACTTCTGCAAGCAGCGATACACAAAAAGCTTTCTCACACTGAGAACACCAGCTTTGATGTATACATCCGTTGTCGGATGTCGGAAAGGAAGATACATAGCAACTTTTAACACAGCCCTTTGTGACCTTTCCACTTGTAGCATAAGAGTTTTTGTCATCCCTCCCCAAGCATTAATGCAGTATGTTACGATACATTCACATAACGCTCTATACGTTCAAATAATCAGCTTTCCATCGGCTACTGACCTCAAATTTTTAAACACGTAAATCAGCTTGCGAATACGAGAAACTAAAAGATTTACATGTAAGTCCCAGCGCAGATACTGATCAATCAGGATACCGAGATACTTTATGCTGTAGACACGTCCTAGTTCCAAACACCGACAGCCTTCTTGAAATGTTGTTCTGTTACATGGAAAAGTATGAATTTTTATATTGAAAGCAGGTGCAGCTGCTGAGACTGATGTTTTACTGAAGCAGATATATTTAGTTTTGCTCGTATTAATCGCTAGAAGGTTATCTTCTAACCACGAAGTTATAAGTGCTAGTCCGTTTTCGGCCAAGGCTTTAGTTGTCTCCCATGATTTGGAACGAAAGAGAAGTACAGTATCGTCTGCAAACATTATGAGGTCTGCTTGAGGGATACTGGTTAAGCAAAGTTGGTTAATATAGATTAGAAATAGTGACGGACCTAATGTGGATCCTTGCGGGACACCATAAGTGCAAGGAGAGCATGAACTTAAACGATTATCCACCCTAACACACTGTTGCCTGTTTGTAAGATAATCTTCAAACCAATTCAGGGTTATTCCTCGTATGCCTACATTCTGAAGTTTTGAAAGAAGGATGGGGATCGAAACGGTGTCAAATGCTTTTTGCAAATCAAGGAAGATGCCAAGGCACTTGTCACCACTATCAGTATACGAGGTAATGAGTGAGGTTAGATGTAGAACTGCATCTTCCGTGGATCTACCAGACCTAAAGCCATATTGGTTTGATGCAAGAATCTGCTTAGTTTCTAGGTAGCTCATAAGTCTCTTGTTTACCACTTTTTCAAGGATCTTCGATAATACTGACAGCAGTGATATTGGCCTATAATTGGAAGCCTGTGACTTATCACCTGCCTTATGAATCGGGGTAACAATAGCTTTTTTAAATGCTCTAGGAAATGTACCAGATTCAAGGCTAAGGTTGCATAGATAAGCAATTGGTTCTGCTAAAATCTGACAAAACATTTTAATTATCTTTGTAGGTATACCATCACTTCCCGCTGAATTAGTAGTTTTTAGTGACATGATTATTTGTTTTATTTCTAAGGTATCAGTAGGTATAAAGACAAAGGAAGTCAACGGGCTGTTTGTGAGAGCCTTACGAGCGAGTTCGCTATCAGTAGACTGGATTGTTTGTAGCGTCTTGGTTGCTAGGCCATGTCCGACAGAAGTAAAATAATTATTAACTATATCAAGAGAACTGGAGGGGTCCGCACCCAACTTTAAAAGATCAGTAGCTGATTGACGTGTAGGGTTAAGATTGCATACCTCTTTTATAACATTCCATGTGCCCTTAATATTACCTGCATTTTTAGCCAGTTCATTTTCATAATACTGCTTTTTCAGTGATTTAATTAAATTATTACATATATTTCGGTATTTTTTATAGTTTTGCTTTAGAATATATTATTATTTGGCGATTGTTTAGATTTCATATGTAATTTATTTCGTTTCCTTATGGAACGTAAGATGCCTTTAGTTATCCAAGGTTTAATTGGTTTATTGCGACGGCTCACTGTAACGTTTGTTGTATTCGCCTCAATAGCATATTGGATATTTTTTATGAGCATATCTGATAATATATTTACATCAGTAGAGTAGTTATAAAAACTATCCCAAGAAATTTGTTTTAGGCTTTGTTCTAATTTATTGTAGTTTATAATATTTTTATACAAAGTTTTATCAATCCTGGTAATTCCCGAGCGCACAATAAGCATAATAGGACAATGATCGGTTAATTCCGGAAACACGTAAAATTGCCACTTACGTTTCGTTTTAATAGAAAAGTGATCTAAACAGCTATTTATACGTGTAGGTATGTCGATGCATTGCAGTAACCCGTGTGTAGCCATTAGATTTAAGTAATCCTGTACATAACTAGATGAGTTGTTTTGTAGAATGTCAAGATTAATATCTCCAGTGAATATTATGTTTGAAGTTCTAATATGCTGTAATATAGTACCAATGCTCTCTAAATATTTAGTTGGATTAGAGAAAGACGGTGGCCTGTAAGAACAAATAATACTTAAATCACTATTAATTTCCAAAATTAGGCAATTACCATCACAAATACGAGGCTCGTTAACAACTACATCTAAGCTATTATTTACATAGATTACTACGCCATCATTCTGGTTTAGACAAGTTTTTGAATAAAACATATTAAAATTTGATAGCTGAGGTGGTTCAAAATATTGATTAGTCCAGCATTCAGTTAGTATCATAACATCGAGAGAAATACCTATAGAACTAATGAAGGCCAGAAACAAATCAAAGTTTTTATTGATACTGCGTATATTTACTGTTACCATGCATAGTGATTTACTGTTATTTATGTTTTGTATAATCGCAGGACTCAATGAAGAGTCTTCAAGCAGTGTACATTGCGAATTTAGATTTTTATCTATATCCTGATGTAGATTATCCATCATATAACGATAATATTATAGCTTAGAATCAAATTGTGTATATATGTATATACTGTGTATACATATGAACTTTGGATGCAGGCATATTTATTCATTAGTGTTTGTGTTTGTATATAGTGTATGCAGTGAGTGTATAACATATGTGTGTATATAATTAGTGTAGCAGTTAACAATAGATGAATATTATTTTATACAATAGATCATATTATTATACTATATTGACTTCAAATTGATTGTGATCGGTGGGGATCTACAGCATAGCTAAGCTTATAATAATATTTTCGTAGTAACCATGACTTAATCTGTGGTTTCACTGCAAATATTTTAAGGAAAGTAGTAAAGGGCAAAAGAAGTAGAAAGTAGTAAAAAAGTAAAGGACAATTTTAATCTATAATATGTGGCCAAGCTAATTAACTTATTATTAATTAATTATTTGGATAAGGATTAATACTATATACTTGAAAATAGCCTTGGATGTTATGTAATATTTTTTAACAAAAATTTTAAGATTAAAATGGTTACTGTGAGTCAACCTTAAGAGATAGACATATGCTGTCGCGGACTTTTTAGTAGGTCTTATTTAGTTGTACAACTCTTGCATAGAAAATATTCTTCTATCTATTTTCAATTAAGCAGCGTTCGTAAGAAACGTGTTTTTTCGACCGTTTATTTGCCGACTTAGGTTGCAAATTAGGTCTCCACGAATGTACCTTTGATTTAAACGGGATAATATATAGCCTATTTTCATTCCGAAAGTCCATTCTATGTATTAGTGAAAGAATTTTTTAAATCGGTTCAGTAGTTTTTGAGCTTACTCATTACAAACATACAAAAATACAAATGTTATCTCTTTATAATATTAGTATAGATAGTAAAGATAATCGAAAGGTATGTAAGATTTGTCAAACAAACACGTTATATTTGATGATTTTTGATTAGGTATACAAATAGAAAAGGAAGCTCAATTCGTATTAAAGTTACTATAGAACTCTGGTACACGATTCTTTGTTATCCTTGAGAGCCAGTTCCCATTATAGGCCTAGCGTGCTACCATCCTCTACCGCATCGTCACTCGTCGTCGTCACCATCAAGTGAGATAGTCAAAACACTAGCTTATATAATACAAAAATAAATCACCAGACATATGCAAAGACACACCTCAAACTTGCAAAAAGCGCGGCCCGTGGAATCAATTCTACTATTATTTTTTTCTATTTAGACGATATTACCGTTGTATCAAACACAGCATTTTGTATACGTATTTGGGCTCAGAAAGCTCAGCTTTACCCAGAAACTTAATAAATATGACTAAAAAAGAACCTCTAAAAAGCCTTTTCTACCATTTATGTACTGAAATTTTCCTCTATCATGTTACTTTGAAGATCGAGCATGCTTTGTAAAATAACTCTAAGTTCCAGCTACTTGGCTACGAAGAATTTGCGTTAAGAATTCTCCCAAGTGCCTTTTCTGTTACAAAACGAAAACATGAAAATTAATAAGGAAGCGTCTAGCTTAGCCATCAGCTTTATAGTAATATATCTCTATGCAATTTGATTGAGCACTTATCCGTGAATATGTATATCATCTATTATCTATACATATGTCGATATGTTAATAGTCTGTAAAAAATATTTCGAAAGAGATTCATACATTTTTACGATAAGTGGCGTAATACAGACATCTGTAAATAATTTTAACAATAGTTGTGTCAGAGACCTATTGAACTTATTAAACTTATAATAATACTCAGTACTTAACGGATATATAGAAATTTCCTACTAATATCTTGAAGGACTCCAGTAGTTCTTTTCAATATCTCAACAACATTTATAAGAATCTTTCTGTAATTTTCCGGTAAGGCAGCAGGGCACAAATAGTAAAACTGTAAAGATAAGTTACTTAATGCGGGATATTACGCGAGTTTTATGGGCACCTAATAATTTGGTGCAAATTAGATGAGTTATGTTATGACAAGATTAAGCCTCACTCATCCTTTGATCGTCAATTATCAGGACTTTCTTTCATAAGCGTGGTAACTTGGTAAGTTACTCTAATTAACTATCAAGTTAGGAAATAAACATTTTACCTCGACTCGTCTATTTTTTAAGTGTTATTAATCTCTACAACTTTTCTATAGAAAGTATTCATATATCTCTTACCGTTAAGGCAGCGTTCTTGAGAAACGCTTGTGGTCGCACTTTTTATCATAGATTCAGGTTGTTACGAATACGTTTCCACAAAAAGCCAAAAAATCTTTTATTTACATGGGATAATATACAGCCAAGGTCCACCCTGAAAGTACATTCTAAATATTCGTGAAAGATTTTTTTTATCGGATTTATGGTATGAATATAATAACATACAGACTTACAAAGCTATTTATTACATTTATTTTACAAATCTCTTTATAAAAGTGTGGAAAGAAGGTGCTACCATAGATATATGGTTATTATTACGACATAAAATCTGGTATAATACATGCTGAAACAAAGTGCATATTACTTATTAATTTGAATAATGGAATAGGAGAAATGGGAACGAGCTTCATAAAAAAATATGATATACTCAAACAGGAAAA
Organism: Cabera pusaria; assembly: GCA_954871355.1. NCBI lineage: Eukaryota > Metazoa > Arthropoda > Insecta > Lepidoptera > Geometridae > Cabera > Cabera pusaria. Next base: position 18,433,522 of record OX940902.1, read on the forward strand.
TAATATCTACAGGATACGTAGGATCCAATGGGTCCAAAATAACAAAACTAAAATATTATTAGAAAAAATAAATATTAACATTTTTTTTCACTAGAAGCAAGCACTTGTACTATCTCACCAGGTGTTAAGTGACGATGCGGTCTGGGTGAAGAAATCGGTACTTTACGGTTTCTTACTACTTCTATATCGTGGGACATTTATATTTGCTAATACTCCAGGTTATCTGTACCTACGATAATTAAGATAGTTTAAAAAATAACAAAACTGACATCACACGCTGCGCGCTCTAGTTTCAGTAGCCTGTTTGAGATGTGTATCTCCATATCTCTGGAGATACTAATCAGATCTGAATGAATTGTATAATGGGACCACCGTGGAGATTAACCCTATCTATGACAATAATAATAATTCTAATTGGTTCACAATTGGCGGAGTAACTGCGTAACAGACATACAAAAAACATAGAAACTAATTAAGAACCTTCCTTTTTTGGAAGTCGGATGAAAACTAAAGTAAAATGTAAGTATAAAATAGTTTAATAGTTGTAAGTTGTAGTATAAGTAATAAATTATAAGTAAAAAATATTTTTAAAAACAAGCTTTTATCTGGGACAATGAACTAAAATGTTAAAAATACATTCTAGTAAGTATTTGGCGTGTAGGTACTTACCTATATTCTTAAAAGCTTGAAGCACTACCCGTTTTTCAGGCTAGGTAATTACTATACTTCAGTGCCTCAAGCTTTTAAAAATATAGGTAAAAGTACCTACACGCCAAATACTTACTAGAATTTATTTTTAACATTATAGTTCATTGTCCCAGATAATAGCTTGTTTTTACAAATATTTATTACTTACAATTTATTTTTAACTTTTTAGTAGGTAGGTATAGGTACCGACTACTTACCTACTACCTAAGTATTTAAGAGAAGGCATGATGTTTTAAAATATTCCACGGATATTTGATGTGATTATGGGTACAGTGCTCTTCGCGGAAAATCAATCGACTAAGTGGGGCTATGTTGCTTTATAACCACCTTACAGCTTCATCATCAGATCCTGGCTATCATTTATGTGTAAAGTGCTCCTCAAGACGAATGATTTGAGCCCAAATTCACTGGGGTTACGTTATTTTATCATAGAGATTCCGTGGCCACCTTCCAGCTTCATCACCAATCGCTAAATATCATCTAGGTGTAAAGTTCTCTTCAAGACAAATCAATCGAGCCCAAACTCGGTAGAGTTACGTTGATTTATCACAGAGATGCCGTGGCCACCTTCCAGCTTCATCATCAGACCCTGGATATTATCTAGGTGAAAAGTTCTCTTCAAGACGAATCAATCGAGCCCAAACTCGGTAGGGTTATGTTGATTTATCACAGAGATGCCGTGGCCACCTTCCAGCTTCATCATCAGACCCTGGATATCATTTAGGCGTAAAGTTCTCTTCAAGACAAATCAATCGAGCTCAAACTCGGTGGGGTTATTTTGTTTTATCACAGAGATGCCGTGGCCACCTTCCGTCTCCATCATCAGACCAGCTCTATGGTACCATATCATTGTATTGACACCGAAGATACATAAGTACACCAAATTTGAGTCCAATCGGACATCGGGAAGTGGGTCTAATTTAGCTTCCAAGATTCCACCCGAACATACATAGTTACATACATACATTGCAAGTTAAAAAAAAGCTTGTAAAAAATAGTTTTGGTTAGAGCACCCTTTCACGAGGGATCTAGCGATGCTTTACAAACAATGCACCAGGTTCTATGTATGTCCTAGACTTCGACCACAGTCCTTTTAACCGACTTCAAAAAAAGGAGGAGGTTTCTTAATTCAACCGTATGTATTTTTTTTTTTAATGTTTGTTCGCGGATAACTTCGTCGTTTATGGACCGATTTTGATGATTCTTTTTTTGTTGGAAAGGAGATATCCCAAGTGTTGTACCATGGTAATTTTATCGAGATCTGATAAGTATCTTCAGACATATGGAGATAAACACCTCAAAATTGGTACTGAAAATTAATATCGCGGCTTTGAAGTCGGTTCTTTTTAGTTTTTTAAACGATCTTATTAAGAGGTCGAATGAAAACTAAAGTAAAATGTAAGTATAAAATAGTTTAAAAGTTGTAAGTTGTAGTATAAGTAAAATAGTTTTGGTTAGAGCACCCTTTCACGAGGGATCTAGCGATGCTTTACAAACAATGCAGCAGGTTCTATGTATGTCCAAGGCTTCGACCACAGTTTAAACTTTATTTACAGAGTGCCTAGTGCGAATTGCTTTACATTCGTTTACTTACTCGATCACCAAAGTAAACGCAGCATGTATATGGATTAAAAAGCGCCATCTATCGTATATATCGATCGAGTAAGTTAAAAAAAAACGGCCATGTCGAGTTGGATTCGCCCACCGAGGCTTCCGTACCTTCTCAGACTAGATTAAAGGACAAACCTAACTTTGTAGTTCGTTCCATAGAAAATGAATTGCACCAACTACAAATATTAAATTTGTCATAGTAGATTTACCTTCTTTTAAAAAAAGTTGAAAATTAAGGTAAATCTTGGTACTTATAAGTTTTCGCGAAAATCTAAATTTGCCCATATTTTTTTATCGTGTAGACCCAGGACCTTGATTTTTATACATCTTATAGGGACTATAGACCTCAGTATCTGGTATAAGTTTCAACTTGCTAGGTCCACCCGTTCCTGAGAAAATCGGTGGTGACACACGGACAGACAGACAGACGGTCAAGAAAGTGATCATATAAGGGTTCCTTTTTTTACCTTTTGAGGTACGGAACCCTGAAAATACGTAAAGTTATTAGTATTACTTAGTAAGTGAAGTTAAACAGCGAGAGAGACCCCTTTTTAACCCCCGACGCAAAAAGAAGGGGTGTTATAAGTTTGACGTGTGTATCTGTGTGTCTGTCTGTGGCATCGTAGCGCCCAAACGGATGAACCAATTTTCATTTAGTTTTTTTGTTTGATAGGTGTTTTCATCGAGAGTGTTCTTAGCCTTGTTTCATGAAAATCCGTTTAGCCGTTTAAATATTATCAGCTCTTTTTAACCGACGAAAAAAAAACGGAGGAGGTTATCAAGTCAACGCGTATATATATATATATATATATATATACATATATGTATATATATATATGTAAATATATATATACGCGTTGACTTGATATATATATATATATATATATATATAATTTTGTTGAAAAGACTACGATAACTACTTTCATAAACTCGTAGTCCGTTGACCGCGGACATCAAAAAAATCAAAATGGCGCTACTTACCTGTCATTCTGCTGCCGTCTTTTTAGCCTAGTTTACATTAGTCAAATCAAATGTATTAAATTAATATTCAGTGTCCTTTTACTTTAATGATATTGCAAGAATATAATATGGTAAACTTGATCTAATGCTGAGACAAGACATCTCCTTGAATCTGCAGAATACTCTCAACTCCTTGTCTGAGATGTCGTATTTAAGCTCATTGGAATGGTCTCACTCAATGAACAAATTATACCTACATATTTGAATTTAAGTATTATTTCAAATGATGTTACAAAGGATGCTGTCATTTCTGAAACACTTGAATACTTCTGTTTCTGCAGAGGTCTCGCATCGAAACATGTTATACTACATACAACATTTTCTCTGTGGCCTGTAACCTACGTCCGAAACTACAGGCTCGCTTCATCGTTTATTGGCAATTTTCTATACCGCTGCATAGCCGACGGTCATCTGAAATTGGGGGAATACCATGTAAACAAGGCATATTGTCATATTGGGGTCAGTTTTTTTTTAATTTATTTGGGGCTTCATCATAATCAGCCTGTGTCAGTCCACTGCTGGACGTAGGCATCTCTTAAGACACGCCACTGAGCCCGATCTTCGGCTAATTGGGAGGAATATGCCCTAATCGCCACGCTGAGCAGGCGGGTTGGCGATCGCAGGACGTAGCTACTCGCCACCGAATAAAATAGAATATAACCCATATGCCCAAAACCTAGCACTAATAAACTAATAAATATTCCCTACCAACAAAATAATTATATTGAGATTTATTTGCAGACTGCATGTAATTTCTCATATCCCGTCGATTTCCGGCTGTGACGTCACTTCCCGCGGCAATCCACATATTGAGGAAACGCTAACTCATTACTTGCCACGGTAATATATGTTTTGACTTCACTTTACAAAGTACTTGGCCTAGTTTAAGGAAAGTAACTAAATATGCTGTATGTGATCGTTAGATGCTTACAGGTTACCATTTCAGCACTAATGGTCTACCAAGACCATCTATGAATTTCTCCCAACGAGGTGATTTGAATATAACCTTCAGGTGAGATAGTGTTTGTGCCTGTGTACCCTGAAGAACGTTCTATCGGAACTCTCATTTTTTGTCGGCCTCCTTTGTAAAATCACTAACTTTAAAAAGTTCAATGTAACAAGCACAACTTTAAAATTGAATATGGCGTAAAAAAACAAACCGATACACGATACCAGAAAAACTGAACGGGTAGAAACTTTTTTAATATCCTATTCTGCCAATTCAATCATAATATCTTTTAGGGTACCGTACCTGAAAAAGAACACGGATTACGACGTAGTTCATTCATCTGTTAAGTTACCTTGTTACTTTTTAGTGGTGTGGAAACTAAAAGTTGTTTTCTTCTGGAATTCTTAAGCAAATATATAACTAGTCCATTGAAGCTGCAGAAAGTTGTGATTAAATCAAATTGAAATGAAATGAATTTGCAAGTACAAACTTATAATTGCAGTTTAAGAATTGATTGTCCTTGTTTGGCTAAAAACGTATGTTCTTATTTACACCTCCAAACCTGCTAAACTGATTTAGGTAAAGTTTGCTAAACGCTTTGTATTTATTGGGGGGTGGTTGTTCGCCAGAGTTGGCATAGGTGGTTTCTCATTTTTTTAATATTTTGAGTTCATCTCGGACTTAGCTAGCTTAGCTATTTTTATTTAGGAAAGTAGTTAAATTGTATCGTTTCGAATAATATTTAGAATTATTAGAATGAATTTAATATTCAGAATTACCTGCAGAAGTACCTGCGACATATAATAGGTATATACATTTATTATAAGATCGTTTAAAAAACTAAAAAGAACCGACTTCAATGCCGCGCTATTAATTTTCAGTACCAATTTTGAGGTTTTTATCTCCATATCTCTGGAGATACTCATCAGACCTCGATAAAATTACCATGGTACCACACTTGGGATATCTTCTTTCAAACAAAAAAGAATAATCAAAATCGGTTCGTAGACGACGAAGTTATACGCGAACAAACAAAAAAAAAACATATACGGTCGAATTGAGAAACCTCCTCCTTTTTGAAGTCGGTTAAAAATTATAATAAACCCATTTCAAGTTTGCATTATTTAAGGAAGTTAATTTTTATTACAGCTTTCTAGCATTTTGTTTTTGTTAGCGCATCTTGAATGTCCAAAATATGCGAAAAATTGAAGCGCCGCCTACAACACGACAACCATTGTTAATAGACTACTGCTGTTTAATAAATAAAGTAAAAACGTGCATTCATGTTAGGCATAATTTGCATAAAAATGCAGCAAACAGGCCATTTGCAGATTTTGCACGGTTTTGTATTAAGTTTGAGCCATGTTCTGATTAGGCTTAAAATGCTGTGATGATTGGTTGGTGACCCATTGCACTATTGACGTGAATCCCCTCCAGACACAAGCATATTTAGCTTAGCTGGAGAGGTTAACAAGACTACTTGTAATGTGCAACTAACATAGTAAGCTTTTTTAAACAAAAAAAACACTGTAGACAAGTCTAAGTCGAGTCTTCAAATGGAAAATCATTTCTACTTTACGATTTAATAAGTGGACCCCTCCCTCCACTCACTGATTTTGCTAGTCAGTGCCTCCACCACATCAGTTATTCAATCGCACTTCACTAGCAGAAGATCAACCGCACTAGAAAATGCAATTAATGTTTCTGGTGCGGTGAGAATTCTACTGGTCTCCAAGTTCACACTAGAAAAATGCAATACATTTTCTACTTTCTAGTGCGGACTTCTACTGCTAATAAATAGCACGCTAATTTTACAGCGACAAATATTCAGTGATTCTAAATAAGCTTTAAATTTTAGCGAACCCATCGCGCAGCGTGAATAATGAGCCTAATAGGAACATGGTTTAGAAGTGAAATAAAATAGTAGTCATTCGAGACTTGCGGCCACGGTCCATTCGGAAGTCAAGCAGTGGTGGAGAGCAATCGTTATGTCGGAAACGCACGCGTATTTGATTAATGTTCTGTTGGAGGGTTCTACGATGAAAGGGCCGGCCGCGGCGTAGTGCAGTCTACCGTTGGATTTTTGTATGTAATGACGAGAAATGCAAGCCTTTTGATTAGTTCATTTTCATGTCCGACTTTTTTTATATAGTACCCCATGGCGGGACGCCGTAGTTAACACTAAAGACTACAACATCGACAAAATTCGTGAAAGCACGGCGCTGCTTAGTTCACCATATCGAAATCCAGCCAAATTAATTGGATGCCATACTAATATCCTGGGAATCCGGTTTGCAGACTCCCAATGCAACTTTTATTATGCCTGAGCACAAAGATCCCGACTTCTTTGATTGAAAGATTCAAATCACATAGCGCCTGACTGATTTTTAAAGCTTTTATCTAGATTTGCCCTTCTCAGGTCTGGGCCTTTATTCCGTAAGCTAAGGAACTGCTATGAGTAATGCAAATAACGAGCTACGTGCCTCGTGCTGATTTACAAAACAAGCGACAAGATTGAGATAACCCATTATACATTTTGCAATGTCTCTTCCTGAGCCCAATCTTCTACTTGACCGTAGTATTATTATCTTTTCTATGACTTGATCAAACCTTTGCAAATTTCAACCACTAGCAATATACGTCTCGGAAACACTGAACTTAGATTTAAAAACAGGAAACGGTTCGGTCCCAGCACAGATCTTATGTGGATACGTGGCTATAAAGTTAAATGAGCCATTAAAAGTTTTGCGCTGCTTAGCGCGATGATTGCCTGCGATCTGACGATCTCGCTCAAATTGTGCGACGTCAGTTTTAGGGTTAATTGGCGTGCAAACAGGTAAATTCTGGAACAAGTGCACCAGCTTTTCTGAGCAACTAATCAATTGTTTTTGTGTATTGCACTTACTGCCAATTAAAGTTCTCATTTGTCGTTGCATTTCTCAACCTCTCGTGAAATGTTGTGAGCAGTTCTATAGTAATATTGTATTTATTTGTCAATTCGGTTTTTGGATGTTTTGAATAGCGGAGATATGGGGTTAAAAACTTAAAAAAGTCATATTTCAGCAGTTCAGTTTTCTATGCTCAGACAGAATCGAGAGTACTACAGCTCACAGCACAGAGCCACTAGTATTTATTAAATATTATCAGGGCGAGGGAAGCGAGCCCTAAAACTATTCCACAACCTGAGCACTTTTGTGGTACACTTTACTGAAAAACTATCCCGCCTATTGATTTGTGCTTTAACATAGTAATTTAAATTCATATGTAGATGTGTTATCAGTTAAAAAAAAAACATTTTATAAAAATAAACTGGCCAAGTGCGAGTCGGACGCGTGAACCCTAAGTGTGCGAGTCCGATTCGCACACGTAGGCTTCGTTTATAGATGGATGGCGCTATAGTAAAAAACACATTTTTTGAATGGAATTCTATTTTCAGTATTTGTTGTTATAGCGGCAACAAAAATACATCATCTGTGAAAATTTCAACCGTCTAACTATCACGGTTCATGAGATACAGCCTGGAGACAGACGGACGGACAGACAGACAGACAGACAGACAGACAGACAGACAGACGGACAGACAGACAGACAGACAAACAGACAGCGGAGTCTCAGTAATAGGGTTCCGTTGGTAGCCTTTGGGTTCGGAACCCTAAAAATGAAGATTAACAATTTTATTTTTAGGATAGAATATTATTGAATACTACTAACGCCATCCGTTAGAAGAATTAGAAGAATAAAGAATTAACTTCGCTGCGAACATAATGTTTGGTTACTAACGCCATCTGTTGGGAATCTAAAGAATTTACATCTGTCATCCAAATGACGACTGGTATCAGTGTGCTATTTGTGGCAGATTTCAGCCATTAAGGGCCGATTTTTCATTCCTCAGTTACACGATCAGATAGGGTTTATACCAATGATAGCATATTTTCGCATTTTTCAATAGATAGATATAGGTAATCCAGGGAATAAATTCCTTACCAGAGGAGTTAATTTATCTGGCTTTTTGTGCCTCAGATAGCTGACTATTCTGTGGTATAAATTAAGTTTGTGACAAGTTTTGACGTCAAGTCTTGACGTTATGTCATTATTTTTTTTTTAATTTCATTACGGCTACACTCAATTGGCCAGAAACTGGCTAAATACAGTAATTGTGCGGAGCCATAATAAAAGAAAAAAAAATTTAAAAAATCGTGCTTGGCAGAATTAAACATTTCAAAATTTGTCAAAATTTGGGAGTTTTGGCGGGAACGTGGAAAAGTGTGTGTGATCTCATTGTATTCTTTCCTAAAACTTGTGTTCTTCCGCGTGTTAATATGTAATAAATGTGGATTATTAACCATTAAGTGCCGGTGAATGTGTGCGAGTGTAGGCAAACAGCACAATGTTGAAAAACATGCTATTTGCGTTCTCACCAAAATTCCACTGAAAATCTTCAGTAAACACCACATCTTTACTGAAGGTATGACTTAGACTAGACTTTTACTTGACAACTGACCTGAAATGTGACTTTGACCCATCTCTACGACTAACATTCATAAAAACTTGAAAAATTTCAATACTTGACACTGGCTAAATACACTAAACGTGTGGAGCCATAAAGAAACAAAAAAAAAATTAAAAATTTCAAATGGTTGTAAATCTTCGCTCTCGCTCTAACATCTATAGCACTGCGTAAGATTATCTCTTTCCCACACTATTGGCGTGAAGATAGTTACAAAAAGAATACAGATATCTAACTGACTGATAAAAGCACATTGACAAATCGAAAGTTTTATACGGTAGTTTATATGGGCAGATAAATATATTGCATTGGTAACTATCTGGCCGTTCTTCTAAGAATTGAAAAATCGGCCCTTAGGCAGATTTGGGACCAACATTTTAACTCTGGCAGATTAAGCTGACGATTCCAAAAAGTGGCAGATTTCAAGGATTTTTATGAATTTAGAAATATAAATAGAATTTTGACAATTTTCTGTTTCTATTTAAAGTATAAAATTTTTATTATGCATTAATTTGGTTGGAAATTTGTAATAGTTTGAATCTGCAACTTTATTTTTATGCCTTATTTTATGCCATAATTCAATAATTTGATGCCAAATTCTATGCATTTGTTGGAGTGGTTGGTGGTTTGGCAGATTTTTTTGCCAGTGTCAGGCAGATTCATCATATAATATTAAAAAAAACTGCCTTAATTATTTTAATTATTACCAGGCAGAAAAACTACGCGAGCCCTCACAAAGCTCGGCTTTTTGCTAGTAACCAAATATAATTATAAACTCAAATAATGTTTATCACGCCGCAAATACTACTTATAAGGTCTGATTCGCAGTGATCTTATCGTACTATTTTACCTTGACTTCTCTCTTGTATGTTTATGACAGTAGGTAGTTATAAATTCTTAGGTAGTTATAATTGTATTAATAAAGATTTAATACTATTCGTAGGTAATCCATAGTCAAACCCATCCCCGGATTCCGGTACATAGAGCATGTCGTATACTACTGTACTACGTAGTATTATTATCTTTTCTATGGTTTGGAGAGACAAATGTTCGTTGGGTCAGCTATGAGTATCCAAATTATGCATAGATTTAAAAATATTTTCACCGTACGTAGATTTACATTGAGCCTTTTAGTGAGAAGTACCTAATTCTACCCACTTCCAGACTTATAAATCTTTTCATTCATTTTAAAATCACACAAAGGCATTGTTAGACCAGTCTGCGAAGTGGAAAGTAGGGAACGTGGCACAATGAAATATGTCGTGTGAGGCCACTGACGAGACATGCCATTTATCTTTCCTGATGGTCAGATAATAAAGAAAACCCTAGTTGGTGTCGTTTATTTTTATCACGTAGATGAGCGTCTGTGTCAGGTTTATTCTTATCATTTTCTTGAACTTGCGTCTATTTGTGATTCATTATGTGTTGAAGACTGTTTAGTTTATGTACCTACTACGGGTTTTACCCACGTAGACATAGTTTCCGTGGGAAAATCGGTATAAAAACCCTATACCTACCTACCCTATGTGTTATTCCAGTATCTAGGCTATCAATATACCAAATTTCAGTTCAATCGGTTGAGTAATTTTAGCGTGAAGAAGTAAGAAACATACTAGACACACTCACAAACTTTTGCCTTTATAATATTAGTAGGATATAGTAGGATATAATATATAGTTGAAAGAACTTACCTAAGTGAATTTCAACTCGTATTATACGAGATGTTACATCCGAAGAGATTTAAATTAACCATGTAGTCCGTCTTTCGTCGTTTCGCATCGTCACACTGTTTAATGCACATCAAATAAAAATAAAATCATTATTTACTCGTTCAATATTCACACACCAGCCAACATCTCGACTGTGTACCTTCATTTGTTTTAGAGTAGTAGATCAGTCTGCATTCTGCAACACTTGGGCATTAAGTTGTATATTGACAACAATTTGACAACAGGATATACAACGGGTGGGTGGGAGTTTAAATCTCTTCGGATGTAACATCTCGTATAATACGAGTTGAAATTCACTTAGGTAAGTTCTTTCAACTATATATTATACTTCTATGTTACATCCTCGAGATTTAAATTAACCATGTAGATGTTTAGCGCCTGTTGCAGAATGAAAGCACCTTACATATTGTTTATTGACTCAGTGATTGGTCAAAATCAAATTTTGATGATTACTCGATGCATGTATGTATGTACAAATAGTCAAATAGTTTTATTTTTCTATATTAGTAAGGACATAAATAAATCATTAGGTTTACACATAAGAAGAAAATCAAAATATTCAGCAATAGCTGACTTTCGGGATGTAAAATCGGCCGTTATACGTTACCCATACATTTTGTAAAGAATATTACAATGACAGTTGTTCTTTTAATGACGTCAAAAGACAATTAAATGGCAGTAGTAGTAGAACCATGAGGCGTACTATCACAGGATAAATAATAGTTCTATGTACGGTAAAAATAAAAACTTTCACATTCTGCTGCAAGGCTGTAACATAGAGTCAGTATTATATAGATATTTCAAGATAAATATTTGCGCTAAAATAAGAAATATCGCAGATAACATCTGCATACTCTAACTTTTTTATAGCATCAATACATTTGAAATGAAGTAATACATCAAATGTAATATTACACAATATTGTCACGCCTGCATGCAGGCTAAATACTTCAATTTACAGTCTATTCTATGATCTTTTTAGTTTAAAATAGTATTCCGGCAAATTTAATGATCGATTTGATATGTTGACATGGCAGGTAATAAATCGTTTTATATAATAATCAACAAAAAATACTCATAGAGTATTGATCAATGATCGAAGAATAATTATTTAATTCGCAAGTGATTGATATTTGGAAACTGAAATATAACTCCTAATTTACAATTGATTTACACAGCCAGTTTCATAATTAGTAGAAAATCATATAATTATAATTTATTTTTACCAATAACTGTTTTTATATAAAAACAAATCTATTTTAACAAATTTTATTTGACGCTAATTTACCAACATACATTTTTAAATCATCTTACTATATTAGAATAATCTAATATAGCAAAGGTTAAAAAATACAATCCATTGTTATTACTAGTAGACTGTAAATAATTATCGTCATTAATGTCTTGGTAGATACCGTAGATACATACATATTTTATAACGATAAGTAGTTACCGAGTTATTTATATAGTGCAAGCTAGAATAAGGTTATGCTATTGTGGATTTGTGAATTAATTTAAAATAAACCGTGGTTGTGAAGGTACACAGTCGAGATGTTGGCTGGTGTGTGAATATTGAACGAGTAAATAATGTTTTTATTTTTATTTGATGTGCTTTAAACAGTGTGACGATGCGAAACGACGAAAGACGGACTACATGGTTAATTTAAATCTCGAGGATGTAACATAGAAGTATAATAGTATGCCTCTTTGACGTCCCTACAGGATTTATAATAAGTACCAGCTGTATATTTTTTGCAGCTCGTTTCAAAAGTAGTACAAACAGAATATGTAGTAACTTTTATCAGGACATGTTTTCAATTAATGTACTTCACAGCCAATATGTCAGACGAGCTCCCGAAGTTATTTTACGATGTTTGAGTTAACGGCTCCGTTATAACGGATATTACTATCGGCAATAAAATGGCCAAATAATTTCATATATTGCGTAATAATATCGAATGTTTATGCCCGTAAGGTATGGAAGTACATTACACATTTATATATGTAGATATGTGATAAGCTATGTAAAAGTACGGCCACACCGCCTCGTCCTGCGTCCGCGTGCGTGGGCGAGATCGGATTACCAATCGTTTTCTGATCGCCGTAGATCACGTTTGGGTTGAACCAGTCGGTAAAAATACTTCTACACTATCTGATCGCACCCGCGCACGCGGCCGCAGGAAGCCGCGGTGTGGCCGTACCTTAAGTATCTCAAGTCTGTATCGTGGTTAGAGGGTTTCCTAGGCACCTCAAAGTGTGATGTTTTGTTTGCATTAAGCCTGGGACGATTCAACCACTGGGCTAGAGACTGTTAATGTCGCATATTTGGCGATCTCACAAGGGGATCTAAAGCTTTAGGGTACTTCCCGCTTACCATGATATTCGACAAGAAGCAAGGTCTTACAGCACATGTAAAGGAAAAATGTGAGAAACGTAAATTTTTCGAGTAATTTAAAAAAGCTAATCCTTACTAATGTTATAAATGAGAAAGTAACTCTGTCTGTCTGTCTGGCTTTCAGGCCACAACTACCGACTACTTACCGAATTTAAATGAGGGGAGGGGAGCTGGATGGGAGAGGAGGGGATGGGGAGGTGGAGGGGATGTGGAAGTGAGGGGAAGGGGTGGGGAGCGGGGGAGGGCAGAGGAGGTGGAAGTGAGGGGAAGGGGAGGGGAGGGGAGGTAGAAGTGAAGGGAAGGGGGAGGGGAGGTGTATGTGAGGGGAAGGGGGAGGGGAGGTGTAAGTGAGGGGAAGGAGAGGTGAGGGTAAGTGAGGGTAGGGGGAAGGGGGATTAGCGTAGCGTGTACGGCACGGTGTAGTTGGGATACGTATGTGTCTTATTTGTTAATTCTACCCAAAGACACTATTCCACGCGGACGAAGTCGCGGGCACAGCTAGTTTACTATACACAAACTTATTATTAGCGGTTGGTGCAATAACCGTACGCTGTGAAGAAAAGCGCAGTCACATTTAATTAGGGTAATACAGAGTAAGTGCGCTTTCCTTCAGCCATGCATTTCACTTAGCCCGACCTAAGCTACGTAACTGAGGTAAATACAGTTTTTATATACTAAACTAGCTGCGCCCGCGACTTTGCCCGCGTTTAATCCTGGTTATAAACCTTCTTCTTGAAACTCTATCCGTTGCTGAAAACTGCATTAAAATCCTTTGCGTAGTAAACTTAAAAGAATTAACGTACAGACAACGGGAGCGACTTTGTTTTATATTATGTAAAGATATATACTATAAGTATGCCACATATGGGCTTGACCACTATCTCACCTGCAGTTAAGTGACGGTGCGATTGACGATGTAGCACGATTGCCTAAAAGGTAGGTACCTTATCACGATTTGAATATTAATAATTTAAGCTTGTTGGAGAAATTTATTTTTGAAGAAAGCTCACAAGTCTGTCTGAATAGCATAGGACAACAAATAGATGGCGCCTCGTGTACATGCTAAATACATACAACGGATTACGGTAGGATAATAGCAAGATTTTTTGGACTGGTTTCCTTTACTTAAATCATCACTGATGTCTTAGAACATCAAATTTTTAACTTGGCAGTAGTGAAACTTTATTAATTTTAGCAACGTCTAGTCGATTTTAAAGATCATGCTTATAATCAAAAATCTAATTTTAACAAATGAATATTCAATACAGGGCTTCTTTAAAATGTTTTTCCCGAAGCTCACGGAGAGAACAATCGCCATTCCCGCGCCACGCTATTTGAATAATCATGACATGGTTAAGTGGTCGGCCCTAGGCTTCTCAAACTTTCGATAAAAGGCACCCCTAAAATTACAAAGCCATGGAATAAATATAATGTTTTAGAGCGTTACATACTTTACATTCACGGGTTAGGATATCAAAATAATTCCAGCCGGTATCACACATTTTTTAAGTCCTCTTCTGAGGATGTCACGCCTAACGCGCGATTTTTGCATGACGGGATTTGGCATGTAACTACGCCATGGTCAATCTTTAAAATTATCTAATTATTTTTTGCAATACTAAACCTAGCAAGGTATTAACTGGATAGACGAGGTGCTAGCCTCATTTAATTTACCAACAACATATCATAAAAATCTGAAGACTGAAATTATATCACGAAAATATTAGCAATTAAGTTCTAGTTTTGTGTTTAAGTAACTAATATGTAAAAGATATTCAATTTCAACTAGCTAATGTATATATATATATTGTTTCTACCTATGTCCATTATAGATTTTTATACCATCCAACCGTTGTGCCCCTAACCGGTTTCAATAGAAAGCAAATAAATAATGCGAAGATGGTTTTAGAGAACTAAAACAAATTAGGCACATTCGGTTACATTTCTTTTTTTAGCGTAGTAGCATGCATGTACGCTGGATATCTATCTGCTAGTTGAGTATAAAATAAGCCTACTCAGTCTCTATAATACAAATTATGTATTATAATTTGAAGGCAAAATGTTTTGCAGTGGATCGCTTTGCAAGTTTGAGAATCTGTGCTCTAATAAAAGCCCAAGCTGGTCAAAGGAATACTTGAATATTAGCGGTGAATGATGTACTGAAATACCTTTGTTTGCTTAGACAGGAGATTTATGTAGAGAAATGTGCATCTAAAACATGCTTAATTTCTTGGTAACAATACCCTGTGTTCAGGTATTCGCAGTATGGTAACATAATAAGATAACTTAGCATGTTTTTAGGTACTTAATAAATTATTTTAAAAGTAATTGTGTGCTAAAACTTTACCTATGGAGTTATATGACTGGCCTAAGCCTTAGCCAGCCAGTGTATTAAATGTTGTAACAAACGCTACGGCTGAATATCATTCAGGAATCTAGTTGAAGGGCATGGCGTTGTTTAATTAAGAGGCTAGGCTGTTAATTGAACGGCCAATTAGGCTATCTGCCTGCGACAAATACATCATCTATTCGAACAAAAAGTGAGGCAAAAGTTTAAGACGAGTGGTAGGTAACTCGGAAAAGGTCCGATTTCGCATAGTTCACATACGCAAGTGTTTGTTTTTCGTCTATGCCATAGAATATACGGGACCAATCCACAAGGTCCCAATTCTGTAGGCTAGCGAGCCGCTATATAGCAAGACACTCTCACCTCGCTCGCCGCTTCGCTCGCAAATTGGTCAACACTCGAAGACCAATGACATTTTGGAATAACACACATTAAAATATATAGATCGAAATATAAAATATACAAAAGATAAAACTGGCCAAGTGCGAGTCAGCATCACGTCTCTTATCGCACACTTAACTCGGAGGGTTCCGTACAAAACGAAACATAACAGAGTTTCAATCTCATATATTTGCATAATTGATATTACCAAGAATGTTTGGTTTGGTCGCGATCTAGAAAGACGGGGCCTAAAAATGCCGCGGCTGTCATTTTCAGTACCTAGTAAATTTGAGGTGTTTATCTTCATATCTCTGGAGAAGTCTGGAGATACTCATTAGATCTAGATCAATTTACAACGGAAACACACGGTAAGTAAAACTTCAAAAAAAAAATCAAATCGGTTAATAAATGACGAAGTACTGAAGTAACAAACATTAAAAAATACAGTCCAATTGAGAACATAAGTACTTACACCTTTTTTTGAAGTCGTTCAAAAAGCATACAAATTTCGCGCTTCCGCCTTTTGTGAAATAGGTCAAACGATCACGCCACAACAAACCAAAATTTCAATTAATATGCAATGTGGGGAGAACGAAACAATGTTCACTTTCCAATTGTCGCAAACCGCACGGATTGCGGACTGCGCTCAATAAGTTTTATAATTTGCGGTCGAGGACCTACTGAGATCTATTTGAATGCAAAGCGGTAAGAAGTTGTCAGTTTTAACTCGGTATTTCCGGTACGAATCACAGTACAGAATACAACACCACACATGACTTTAGAATCTGGTTTTAACAGCACTTGTATTAAGTCATACCGGGTCAGGTCATAATGCTGGCACTTTTTTTTATGATTTATTGTGACAGGACAAGTAAGACGGTCGGCTGATGGTGAGTGATGGCTATAAAAGAAACTGTCTGAATATATTTAGTATTTTGATTTGGATTTTGCCTCCAAAATTATCTTAATCTAACACATTGCAAATATTGACAGAGTTATGCGCGTATTCTGGGATTAATTACACTGGATACTTTTTTAAATGTATATTTTATTAATATAGCAACTGTTAACCCCTCCAACTGAGCTATACATGCTTGTGTCTGGAGTGGGTTCACGTCAATAGTGCGTATATATATGGGTATAATGGGTGGGGATGGAACTCACGACCTCTCGACCGCCAGGCAGACGCTTTAACCATTGGGCTATTGCAGCTTTTGCTCTATTCTGTACCTTGCTCTATAAACCGATAAACATTTTTTTTTATATCTTATAGGCTAGCGTTTGGCCACTATCTTACTTGTTGGTAAGTGATGATGCGGTCGAAGATGTTAAGCACGCTAGACCTAGAATGGGAACTGGCTCTCAAGGATAGCTGCCGGAACACATTAGATGTTTGGCGACAGATTTTCTAACTTGATTTCTTTTAAATTAATTATTAATTACCGAATTCTATTAAATAAAGAATATTTTTCAGATAATGTACATTATTTATTATACGTATATGTCGCAGCCAACTAGCTTAATTAGCCGATCAGTCAACAGCCTAGCCTCTTTACTTTCAACTAGCGGCCGGAATGATATTCAAACGCTACGTTTATGAAACTGGCTTAGTCTGATACTAAGGAAACACACAAGAGAACAGTGACCACAGCGTGACGTGCGCCGACGAGCATAGCGAGGAGGGGAGCCGCGGTAACGACTGCACGGCACCAAAACCGACGCTATGGCGTTTAAATGAAGGTACAGAAGACCTTCAAATGGCTGAATATCATTCAGGCCACTAGTTGAACGGCACTGTTTATTAAAGAGGCTAGACTGTTGATTGAATGGCTAATTAAGCTAGATGGCTGCGACATATACATTGGAACGATATTATAATCATTTTAAAGGTAAGTAATTTCATTTGTTAATTTAATTTAATTTTCTTTTTAAGTGTTTAAACCGTTAGCTTAATGAGTATCTAATAAAGAAGTTCTGGAAGAATACAGTATGGGTATTTTTGTTGATTATTATGGATTGATTGATTGTTATTAAGTGTGAATATCCACAACTTAACATATGACTCAAACTTATAAACTTAGAAGTAAACTTTAATAGAAAAGCACCCAAGTAAAAATTACTAAGTGCACGATAAAACAGCGTAGGGTACATCAATGAGAAGATCCAATATCTTTAATACCCGATTTATGGACCCACCAGTCCTTACTGTTTAACTTTTAGTGCCACTAGATGGCATCTGTCCAGTTCATGTGATTAAAATCCGCAACGTGAGAAAGTCATTAAAAGTTTAATTAGGATATAAAACTGAAACGAGGCATTTTCGGAAGCGCCACCGGATAAACTCTAAAAGTTGTTTTAACAGATGTGCAATGTTTTCTAGATTTACAAATTTAGATCTGGGACTCTTCTGTTAATGCTACTTGAAGTGAAGTCGCTACTGAACATATATTATAAAATACAATTGTGTAAGTATCTGAGATAGTTAGAGAATTTATGTTATAACATTATTGCCTTTACGCTCCGTACGTTGTTTTACAGCTGTACGGATTTCGATGAAATCTAAAATGGAGATAACATAGAGAGAACATAAGCGTATGCGAATGAAATAGCTATATATATATAACCCGACTAAAATGATGAACACTTGATACATAAGCCAGCTATAAGATACAATGAACAACGTAATTTGGTCGGGTCATACATGACGACGGGTGAAAGCCAATGGGTGCACTAGAACTTGGAGCCAGTGCTGGAGCCAGTTTGTAAAATCTCATACGCAGAGAAGGATAAAAAAATGTTATTCATCTTGCTCTCTCATACTAGTAATTGTATAGTTTTATCTTTCTCATATAATTTTTATTATATTAAGGACAAGGTCTATTTTAATATACTTAGTGTAGGTTACAGGTACTTTGAATGTGTTTCTAGTCTACTAGTTACATTATAAATAGCCAAATATACAACAACAAAATATTGGTGTTGGTTTACGAAAGATGCTAAGCGTTCTATAGTGCGTAGGTACGTATACGCACAATAAGGGTCAGTTCACATCGTGACGCGACGTGATTTGAAGAGTGCTTCTGGTTACGCACGGCGCAGCGGGAAGCCGCGTAATAAAAATTGAACTTTATTAACTACACAATAAGACATACACTTCATTGAGATAATTCGGTCGCGCCGCACGTCTCGATGGGTCGAGTTGCACCGCGCGGCGCCGCGCGGCACAGCCTGAAGCCGCCGAACTAGCTCAATGAAATGTGTATCTTTTAATGCAGTAAATAAAGTTCTTTTTTGTATCACTCTCTTGATAAGTGCGCGCCGCGTCGGGGTCTGAATTAGTCTGAATTGGTCCCTTAGTTTATGGACATGAACACAGGTTATATAATAGTTACCACGTAAACATTAACCACAGCCATGGCTGTGAAAATTTAACAATATCCAAGTACCTGGTCCATTGAAATGTATCTTTACTGGACTAGTACCTATTTTTAAATACGGAGGGCATTCTGATCTCTAGCAGAATGCCCTTGGTGTTGCAGGTATAAATAGGCGACGTAGACTACATAGCTTCAGGCAGGCTTTTTGCTGATTTTCTTAGTTATCTTTTTATTAGTTTACTGACTATTACACTTAATTTGCCTACTTAACCAAATTATTGTATTTTAATAGAAATACATTAAAATTAGTTACTGCAATAATAAACATTATGTTTCTTGAAGTGTTACAACTTTATATTTTTGTACATTGTTACACACAATCCAAAATTCCATCGTACCGACGGGACTCTAACCTGCACCCCCTGGGAAACATGCCCAGGTGCTCTGCCAATTAAGCCACGGTGCTATACGTGTTTCGAGTCCCGTCGGTACGATGAAATTTTGAATTGTGTGTTACAAGAATAAACATGTTTGATTTACGATTGATGTTCAATTTGGTCATCATCATCAGCCAACGAGCAGCCTATCCTTATCCATTGCTGGACGTAGGGCTCATCTATGGCACGCCACTGAGCTCGATCTTTCAGCTCTTTGTTTCCAATCGCTGTCAGCTAGTTTGCGTAAGTATATCATCGCTTTTCAATCACATGGGCATGACATTCTGATTAACTCAAGTTTAGGTCCACTGCACTAGTGATCGATTCGATCAACTAGTCACCCTGCCTAGCTAACATTAACGCGACATGGATTCCTGATCGATCGTCCATTCAGTATTCACTGATAAACCAAATCAATTATCGTGGTCTACAGAGCTAATCAAACACAACGCACCGCTTATCATCAACATCTTTGAGAATACAGCCAAGACCTTATTTATCTGAGATGAGATCAACATCAACAACTAGCAAGAGGTGCACTGTATCGTACTAAATAATATCGTTTAATAAAACTGGCCAAGTGCGAGTCAGACTTTTGTCCCGCACACGGAGGGTTCCGATCCGATCCGATCCGAAGTCCGAACGCCACGAACTTCTAACACCAACTAAGTAAATATTTTTCCTGTGCTGCCATCTAGCTGCGTCGAGGTGAATTAATTTCGTATCGTATCGTATCGTAAAAAACACGTTTTTTGTTTTAAACCCTTTAATTTTTAACTTTGTTCTGTTCTTAGTATTTGTTGTTATAGCGGCAACAGAAATACATCATCTGTAAAAATTTCAACTATCACGGTTCATAAGATACAGCCTGGTGACAGACAGACAGACAGACAGACAGACAGACAGACGGACAGCGGAGTCTCAGTAATAGGGTTCCGTTGGTACCCTTTGTTTTCGGAACCCTAAAAACTAAAAAAGAACCGACTTCAATGCCGCGCTATTCATTTTCAGTACCAATTTTGAGATGTTTATCTCAATATCTCTGGAGATACTTATCAGACCTCGATAAAATTACCATGGTACCACACTTAGGATATCTCCTTTCGAACAAAAAAAGAATAATCAAAATCGGTTCATAAACGACGAAGTTATCCGCGAACATCCATAAAAAAAACATATATACGGTCCTCCCCCTTTTTTTGAAGTCGGTTAATAATAAAATGCCATGCATGGTGGCAGTGTCCATCAAAGTTTGAAGTGTCGAAAAACTGTCGCCAAACAACTGCATAGTTGTGAGTTCCGGCGGCTACTCCTAATTCCTCGACTCGGTATTGATATCTGCATATATACTCAGTTCGCTTAATAAGTTTTATTGGGTATTTTCACGAATATTCAACAACCAACCAATCTTCTAAGTGTGACGTGACGTGAGCGCTATAATATGCTGCCATACGATTGCACCGACAGGAAATGCATCTACCCCTCCGCCGAATGAATGACTAGCGTAAGATATTCCTTTAATTTTTCTTAGTGTTACCATAAATATTGTGCTAATTTGGTATATCTTATATCAGAAAAATAAATGCTTACGTGTCTCTGATATTTGTGATAAAACTGGTACAAGAAAGTCACATGAACATTTATATTTTTCTGGTGATTTACTGCGCATATATGCGCGATAAGAAATAATGTGACGTGTAATTATTAAACTTACAGTCATATCGTAAAGTTCTGATTACGAAATAAAAAAGCAACATATATAGTGACAAACTTTATGCATTTACAACTTAAATAATATTAAAAAGTGTGATTACGGTTCAGATGTATAAAAGATATACAGATGTATAGATATTTTTTTACCGAAAAATGTCTGTGCGCTTTTCACAGTGGCCCTCCGGTGAAGGAAAAACATCGTCAAGAAACCACCAACCCCCGCATGGTGATAGATAGTGATCTTGTGTCCGCCTGGCCAGCTACCACCCTCAAGTTAGAAGATCTGTCGCCAAACATATGAATACTACGTATGAATCCTAGGTCTTTGGTTAAAATAGAAAATCAGTTATTTTTCAAATTCGTTAAGACTTTTTTTTCATATAATATAGGCTAGCGTTTGACCACTATCTCACCTATTCGTAAGTGATGATGCGGTCGAGAATGGTAGCACGCTAGGGATAGAATTGGAACTGGCTCTCAAGGATGGCTGCCAGAACACATTAGATGTTTGGCGATAGATCTTCTAACTTGAGGGTGGTAGCTGGCCTGTGGTTTGACGACTATCTCACCCAAATTTTACCTGATGTCAAGTGACGATGCGGTCGACGATTAGGTACCTATATTATTTATAATATGGATTAATTTTTAATGTTTTAAACCACGGGGCAAAGCTAGTTATTATAAAAAAATTAAATTTATCTAAATTACCTAATCTAATAATAATGTGTCTCCCCACGTAATAGCGCCATCTACCCAATACTTAATGAACTAAATAAAAAAGCTCTCCAAGCTTTTCAGTAAGCTCAAGGTTCTATAGAATATCTTGTTGCGCTACATAAAACACAGATGGCAGCACAGAAAACACGGAATACTATATGGAGACTTTTCGCTGAGAATCTTTTCGTATCTAAATTTTTAAAGCCATCGTACATTATGAGCCATCATCATCATCTACTATCGAATGAACGATCGCTATTTGGTGCTAAATGGTAAATAATTAATATTGCTGATAAGGTTTGGCCTTCATGTTAACAACAACACACAAAACAAATCAAAGCATTTATTCAGTATGTAGGCAGTATTAATATACGCACATATACACGTCAAAATTAGAAAATAAATCATAATCAATTACCAAGTAAACATAAAAATAGCAAAACCATAATTGAACGCTTTGAATTTATAAAACAATCAAAAAAGTAATGAACCATTCAGCTGTCATCCTACTAATCGTTGATGTCAGACAATTAAAAAATTATTAAAGTAGGGTTGCCCACCATACACAACTTAACCGAACAAAGACATGACACCGATTGTTTCGCATACTTCAGGAATGTTCGCAACTTTTTTTCCATGTTGTAATAAGTACGTAGTACCCATTAATCCCAAATATTATTACATCTTTTCTCAGCAGCGAGTTTTCTATGCCACAGTTTATGTTATAAGCAGGCGTCATTGCCTACCCCTGGCCTAGACAAACGTTTTATAACATAATAATATGTTCATCAATTTAATTCGAATTTTCTTTCTCACACACATATGTAGGTACATACATAGTGCAATTAGCGGTCCATGATCACAATCAACTATAATTATGTTCTTCAGTAGCAACTAGCATAATAGCTACGTCATCTGCTGACCCACATGGCCTGTTATACCTACTATTTCGATACCTAATGTGATATCATACTCTTTAAATAACTAGGAGTTTAACGGTTCTATTATCAATCATAACTCTGCGCGAGTGGACTTTTCTACGTATATATTTATGGTGTCTGTGTACATGTGGTAGGATATAGATAAAATAAAGGTGTTCCGCTTGTCTTGCTACCAAAAAGTAGCTTAACACTATCAAAGAGAAAATCTACCGCCATAACCTTACGGTGTTCCGGCAGCAGAGCCCTTGAGAGTCAGACCATTCTAGGCTTAGCTAGTTCACCATCCTCGACCACCAGGCGAGATAGTGGTCACGCTAGCCTATCATATATAATAAAAAAAATTAAGTTCTCTGCTTGATATCGATGTAAAAGTATGCCAAAGCCTATTATTAGGTATTATGTTAGTAGTGGTAGGACATCTGCCAGTCCGCCTGGGACGTTACCACCACTTTGCCAATTAATTTTCAGCCGTGAAATAGGAATGTTTTTCGGTTGAAATGGCAAGGTGTCCAGTGAAATTACAGGGCATCAGCTTTATGTGTCAAGGTAGCAGGCGCAGTGGAGTGACATGCAAAATTCTCGCAGTCCAGAATTTTGCATGTCACTGTATCTGTAATAGGTAGACGTTATCGCTTACCATCAGGCGAGCGTCGTGCTTGTCCTGTTACCTGTCTTGTCATAAATAAACTGGCCAAGTGCAAGTCGGACTCGCACTCGTAGGGTTCCGTACCACACTACAGTATTTTATAATATCGAGCAAAAAATACCACTATCATTTTTCACCAGCAAAAAAAAGTATTTTTAAACATTTTATTTCTTATAACGCCATCTAACGTCTAACAAAGGTGTTAGGGATCGACATTTCAATATAACGCCATCTATGGGACGGTTACCTAACTAAACGTGCATAGATGCCATGAAATGCCGAAAAAAACACGTTTCTTGTATGGGAACCCTCTATAGTTTTTAACTTTATTCTGTTTTTAGTATTTGTTGTTATAGCGGCAACAGAAATACATCATCTGTGAAAATTCCAACTGTCTAACTATCACGGTTCATGAGATACAGCCTGGTGACAGACGGACAGACAGACAGACAGACAGACAGACAGACAGACAGACAGACAGACGGACATCAGAGTCTTAGTAGTAGGGTCCCGTTTTAACCTTGGGTACGGAACCCTAAAAAATAAAATGTATACGTAGGCGACGTGGTGCGCGTTTTATCCGGGAAACTTCGAATACCTAATAACGGTAACCAATTGTGTTATTTCACCCGATTGATAAGAACATGGATTTTTTTTAAGCCATAAATAAACAAACTTCAATTACAATAGTTAGGGAAATCCAAATTGATTAGGTATGCTTATTTGAACATGATATAACTTGGTAGTTATTAAATGTAACTACATACAAAAAAATTACTGATACCTAAAACATACACTGATACCTAAAACATACGAAGTGTAGGTATAATCGTTTGAAGTATGTAAAAAACAGTACGAAAAATATTAAAGCTAACTTATATACGCTAGCAAAATACTATGATAATTAATGACCGTATAAAACGAAAAAAAAACCGACTTCACATGCCGCTATAGTCATAATAGCCATTCGTATGAATTGAGAACCTCCTCCTTTTTTGTGAAGTCGGTTAAACATGAAAAAGAAAAGCAGTCTAGACTTTAGCGGGATTGTATGACAAGAGATGTAAGGTCCCAGGTAGAAAATATCTAAGCTAGTGCGATGCCAATGCGATTTAATTTTTAATGCTCATTCTGAATGAATCCGTGAGCTATTTCGACGCTGAAAACTTTTCGAATAGAATCACTCTTTTTTCGAATGACCTGTTTAAAAAAATAGTTCCACTACACTCGCTAGGTGGCTTTTGATGCGAACCTACTGAGATGTCAATGTCAAAAGCGCCAAAACTAATCTTTGTTTATATGTATTTTTAAAATGTCGTTGAAAATAACGTAATAACTAATAAGCTATGACATCATAAATAAATAGTTTATTAAATATTATGTTTCTTTGAAGTGTCTCACACTTTATATTTTTGTAAATTGTTTAAACACAATCCAACTTACGTAATAAGTAGTCATAGATGGCGCCACCAATGCATAATTGGGTTAACAAAATGCAATCCACTAATTTCGTCGTATCGATGTATCGAACCGTGGCTTAATTGGCAGAGCACCTGGACGTGTAATCCGGGGGGTGCGGGTTCGAGTCCCGTCGGTACGACGAAATTTTGGATTGTGTTTAAACAATTTACAAATTGTTTATTGTCATAAGTAGATAGGTATATAATTAAACATTCAGATAACATACATTGAGCTAAATTCAACCTTATTACAAATTCATAAATTATACACTTGAATATACTAGATATAACAATATATTGTAATCATGTAGCTAAGGCAACGCCAAGAAATAATGTAGTTTATAGTTGTTTTTAGAACAATTACTATTATTCATGCACATTCTTTACTATTCCTATATTAAATACTAGCTGACCCGGCAAACGTTGTTTTGCTAAAACCCAAATATCTTACGGAACCCTATTTTTTTCCCAAATAAAATTTAGCCTATGTTACTCGTGGATAATGTGGCCTTCGAATGGTGAAAGAATTTTTAAAAACGTTCCAGTAGTTTTTGAGCCTATTCATTACAACCAAACAAACAAAGTTTTCCTCTTTATAATATTAGTGTAGTGTAGATAAAAATAATAAAATCAAATAAAATTCTATATAATTTATGATCGTACAAAACGAAAAAACCGACTTCACATGCCGCGATAGTGAAAATATCCACTAGGCATAATCATGTCATCGAGGTATCAAATTTGTTTATATTTTATATCCTCATATCTCCGGCGATGATTGTCAGATCTCGATAAAATTTGAATGGCCGATTACGCCACCGGGCCCTCAAAATGTGTTTGTTAATATGTTTATTTTTTAACCGATTTCACAAAAAAGGAGGTTCTTAATTCGACTGTATTTTTTTTAGGTTTGTTATCTCAGAACTCCGTCAAATCTAAGCCGATTTAATTTTTTTTTGTTTGAGAGATTATGCCTACCGTTTGGTCCAATTTAAATTTATCGAGATATGACAATTATCTCCGGAGATATGGAAATAAATAAAATAAGCACATTTGTAAACTAAGATGACATGATTATAACCAGCCAACTTACTTTGATTACCGCGGCATGTGAAGCCGGTTTTTCGTTTTGTACGATCATAAATTATTATTTATAATTTTTATCAATTAGTTTTGTGCAGCTTTTTTTCATTTAACAATAATCACATTGAAACCTAGCGAACGTTTGATGCCCTTCTCATAACATAACAAGGCCAGAATTACTCATCCTAAGACCATGACCGAATCCAAGGCTGTTCGGTAAATGACTACCGGTTTGTAAAACTATGCACTATTGTTATCGATACTTGACATGTAAATGTGATCGACCTTCGAAACGCATCGCGAGTTTATCGCAAATATTCTCGGGTCGATTTTGATAATACGAGTTGGTAAGTCATTATTACTGATACCTAAGTGCATAACATTTTCATTTTATTTACGTAAGTAAATAGCTGTCTTTGTTGTGTCTGAATTAAGTTAATTCGATTCCAATTCATTTATTGCAGGTTCCATGCACCCATATTATTAAATAGAAGTTATATTATAATTACTAGCAGCCCGCCCCGGCTTCGCACGGGTAGAACATATATGCCTACAAAATTTCATCAGTTTGTTGCATCGAATATAAAATATTAACATATTTAACAATCACCGTCATATGTCAACCAATTTACACAAAACCGTAACGAATTATGCACCTAAACCTTCCTCATAAACACTCAGGGCTATTGGTGAAAACCGCATGATAATCCGCTCAGTAGCTATTGAGATTATTGCGAACAGACAGACAGACGCAGTGATGGACATAGTTTTATAATACTTACGTAGTGATATTGGACGGCCCTTTGGCGTAAAGGATAGTTACCCTGATTCTGACCCGAGGGTCGTTGGTTCTAATCCTAGCTATATATATACCTACCAATGAAAGTTTTATGTGCATTCGTGAATCATGGGTTTTCGTGGTATCATTAAATCTACCAAATAATTAAGATAATAAGAGTTTAAAA
Organism: Cabera pusaria; assembly: GCA_954871355.1. Taxonomy (NCBI): domain Eukaryota; kingdom Metazoa; phylum Arthropoda; class Insecta; order Lepidoptera; family Geometridae; genus Cabera; species Cabera pusaria. Next base: position 18,460,509 of record OX940902.1, read on the forward strand.
ACTAAAACAACTGACTTCAATGCCCCGCGAGTCAATTTCAGTAGCAAGTTTGAGACGTTTATCGTCATATCTCTGAAGATACTTATCACATCTCAATGAAATTACAATGGGACCACCTCGGAAACGTACCCTACCCATTACAAAAATAATAATTAGAATCGGTTAACAATTGACGGAGTAATCGCGTAACATACACACACAAATAGAAAGAAAACAGAAAAATACAGACGAATTGAGAACTTTCTTCTTTTTGGAATTCGGTTGACAAGTAGCTTACCACCAAGGAGAACATCTGCCGCCGTAACCTTACGGCGTTCCCCGACGCAAAAAGTGGAGGTATTATACGTTTAACGTGTGTATCTGTGTGTCTGTCTGTATCATCTTAGCACCCAACCGGATGAACCGATTTTGATTTAAAGTAGGGGTATTATACGTTTAACATGTCTATCTGCGTGTCTGTCTGTAGCATCTTAGCACCCAACCGGATGAACCGATTTTGATTTTATTATTGATAGTTTTTTTATTTATTTTATTGATGTCTTCATCGAGAGTGTTCTTAGCTTTGATTCATGAAAATTCGTTCAATCGTTATAAAACTATGAGCTTTAATCAACTTTCATAGGTCTGATCAATTCGAAAAACTTCTTCTTCAACGATATTGTAAGAACATGGAAGCATTGACCTGATGCTGGGACATCTCCTGGACTCTACAGAATACTCAAATCCTCACCAACTTACAGCTCAGATTTTAAATGTCGTGTTTAGAGACATTGGAATGCTTTTAATGAAAATATTATACATAGATCAGTCGGGGTGGTTTAAAATATTATATTATATATATAGATCATTATTATTTTATACAATAGATCATATTATTATACTATATTGACTTCAAATTGATTGCGATCGGTGGGGATCTACAGAAAAGCTAAGCTTATCATAAAATATTATTATATTTTCGTGTAACTATGACCTATTCTGTGGTGTGACTGCAAATATTTTATTAATTTTGCGATGCGTGTATGTGAAATCCGTGATATCTTCTAGAGTTTTCATTAGAACTATATACTGTAAAGGACAATTTTAATCTATGTTTATTTTAATCTAATATGTGGCCAAGCTAATTAACGTGATTATTTGGATAAGGATTAATACTATATACTTGAAAATAGCCCTGGAAGTTATGTAATATTTTTTAACTAAAAATTAAAGATTAAAATGGTTACTGTGAGTTAACCTTAAGAGATAGACATATGCTGTCGCGGACTTTTTTGTATGTCTTATTAAGTTGTACAACTCTTCCATAAAAATACTCTTCCATCTGTTTTCAATTGAGCAGCGTTCGTAAGAAACGTGTTTTTTTTACTTTTTTATTGTCGACTTAGGTTGCAAATTAGGTCTCCACGAATGTACCTTTGATTTAAACGGGATAATATATAGCCTATTTTTATTTCGTAAGTCCATTCTATATATTAGTGAAAGAATTTTTTAAATCGGTCCAGTAGTTTTTGAGCCAAATCATTACAAACATACAAATGTTCTCTCTTTATAATATTAGTATAGATTACAAAATGTAAAGTTAAATAGAGTCTATGTCTAAAGTCTTAGAAGATTTATGTTACATCCATCATTATATGGATGTGTGCTATAACATTTGAATTTCTCCACAGGTAGACTGATAGGGGCTATTATATCGATGTTCCGCCTGACTTGCCACCAAAAACACGAAACTTACCACGGTGTTCCGGCAGCACACAACCCTTGAGAGTCAGAGTATTCTGAGCCTAGGCGTGGTCACAATCTTCGACCAAATCATTACTTACCACCAGGCGAGATAGTAGTCAAATGCTAGCCTAAAAATATATAAGAAAAACCTTCGGTGAAAGAAAACATCGCGAAGAAAGCCTGGTACGCTGGCTGGCTATTTCTTTTTGTGATTGGTTGGTCAAAAAAAGCAAATGATAGGCGCATAGTTACATTACAACAGACATTGGTTTTTTGTAAAAACAAATTTTACTCTAGAAGCATTTTCCAGTGAGGAAACAGGGGAATACGTTTGTATGGAAAACTGCACCCCGCGTACGCTCTTAATGAATCTAGAAACGCCCTGCCTCAGACTATCATAAAAAAGGCAGACAGATTCGTGCCGAACACCCGAGTGACCGCAAGATCAGTAATACTACATTCTTGAGTAATAAGTTTCCGCGCTCAGTCCGGCATAGTCAATACGGCATGATTGCTACGTAAGCAACGTGCGAAGTAATACTGCACGAAAGCGTCCGACCCTGCTGCCGCTTGGTAGCAAACTGAGCGCGGAAGCGTATTATTCAAGCATTTAATATTACTGAACTTGCGTTCACTCGGGCGTTCGGCACGAATCTGTCTGCCTTTTTTATGATAGTTTAAGCGCTCTGCATGGTGGTAGAACACTGTTTAGTGTCCGCCTGGCTAGCTACCACCCACCCTGCTACCATACCATATAATATTATGTTTCAACAGCTGTCCTTGAAAGCCAGTTCCCATTCTATGCGTAGCGTGATACCACCCTCGACCACATCATCATTCACCAACAGCCTGTTGGCAGCAGGTGAGATTCTTATAATTCTAATGACTTATGTTTTGATAATTCCATGATTAGTTATTTGTTGATAATACGGTATGCCATTGTTTTGGAATACATTATATAATTATTAATCCATTAATATTTATTATGCAGATGGCATCACCTGTGATTATCCATGTACTTAGGGTGTATTGAGTTCAGTATTTGGGGGATTGAAAGTGGCCCGAAATAGTACTTCGCCGTTTTGCGAGCTCGGTTGACACACTGCCGTGTTTCTACTCTACTATAGATCTAGCTAGCTCGGCTAGATAGTAGATATAAGAAAATAAAACGTATTTAAACATTTTGGCAAGTACTTACTTACCTACAATTTTTTAATTTAATATCAAATAGGTACATAGGTCGCGCAATTTCATTACGCAGTATTTATAAGTGAGTATTTCGAGATTATTTTTTAAGTATTTTGAGAGCCCGTTGGCGTAAAGGATAGATAGCTTGATATGACTACTAAGCGAGAGGTCGGCCGTTCAAATCCTAGCACGGGTGTTCGTCCATAGGTGTCAGGAGCATATTTATCGATGTTCCACCTGACTTGCTACCAAAAAGCTTACCACCATCAAGGACAAAAATCTGCCGCCATAAACTTGCGGTGTTCCGGCAGCACACAGTCCTTGAGAGTCAGAGTATTCTAGGCTTAGCGTGTTTACTATCTTCGACCACATCATAGCTTACCACCAGGCAAACGCTAGGCATAAAAATTAAGTCAATGGCAGTTAAAAATAAACTTATGACCTTATTCTTCTACGTCTCAGACAACTAGAAACTCGCACATGGATACAGCAGAAACCTTGAGTAGAACCTAATTAAATTCAATACAATACAACGAGTGTCTTTTCTTGTCATATCATTGTTGTTCCAAGAACGCAAGTACTCGTATTTACCCACCAAAGACACCAATTATAATGAATAGCTGTCACAAAACAAAGGTATACATTACCTTTAATAGTTAGGTACTAGTTAGCCTTCCTGTGTCCTAGGCTTAGAGGCTATTCAACCCTACACTGAGATCTCTGGGTGGTGCTTAATGAGTTACCACTGGTGGTAGGCTTCAGCCGTCAAACCACCTACCCGATAGTCACTAATCTCTTCGCCGAATTCCATTATGATGTTCGGTGTACAAGTCAGTATCATATGTAAGACGGGTTAGGATAGTTGGCCTCTGTGATAGTTGGACTAAAGTCAATAGGGAATATGCATGTTTTTTTAAATATTTTTATTTCACTCAGTACATCCATATAACATAATAAAAAAATAAAATACTGCTGGAATTAGTCTAATTATTTTTTAAATAAACATTTAAATATACAAATAAATTTGAGCAGTTTAAACGCAATCATTTCCCGGGCTCTTTGGAAGTGCATTGTGACGTCACGCACTTACGTCAGACGCCGCTTAAGCAAACTAGCTTTTTTTCTTTAACTAAGACTCCGCGCGATTATTGTATTTAGCCAATGGCATGTTTTTGTTAAATTATACAGTTTCTCTAATCTCGTACTCATTTTTATCTATATTAAATAATCATTTTTATCTATATTAATAATAAGTAATATACATTTTTGCACAATAATACGCGGCAAACACAATATTTGGAAATAAATACAATAAGACCACACCATACATTTATTTTTATGTTCCCGAGCTCAATGTTTCTATCACGTGGAGTAGTGCATAATGACGTCAACTTTCGATTCGACCAATGGTGATCTGTTTTACAAACTTTAATTTCCCTCGGTTAAATTGCATTTTTAATTTATTATTTTAAGCAAATAAAATGGAATTTAATAAAAAAAAAAAGTTTTACATATAACTCCAGGACAACAAAGAATCGAAAAAAAAATATTTCCAATAAATCTGAGCTTCATGCATATTCCCTATTGTCCAGTGTCTTATTTCATTGCAGTTTTCCAATTTTTGACAGCACGATTCAACAACCGCAACTTCATTTAACATCAGATGAGATAGTGGTCAATTGCTAGTTTATCCGATGAAAAAAAATACTGTAGCATTATAGGTAGTTAGATAATGATCATGAGCGATCTAACCCGCCTATTTGTACACAGGATGACGTAGGTAGTCTTATAATAAGCGTGAATTGGACAGCATTCAATGAACAGGTAAATAAAAACGATGAACAGGTATTATTATTGTCTCAGTGACGCAATTGCTTATCTGCGATTACTGCTAGCTGGAATTTAACCTCAGATTCTTAGACTCAAATGATGAAATAACTGATCTATCCTCCGTGTAACTGGCATTCATTCATTAATAAATAAAACCAAAATATCTTCTGATTAATAATATACCGCTTTGCTTGAGTCATGTTCCTTGATTTTAAGTTATACGTAGGGCATGACAATATTGACAATAGATACAAGGAATCTCAAAATTCTCGACTCAAGGTTTGTCAAGTTATGGACGCAGCTTAATCGGAGAACGGATTGCGTGAGAAACATCGAACAAAACATGCGTTCCATGACGTGTGCGTAATTGATGTCGGAAAAAATCTACTGGTCTCGAGTGGGATTGGGCGGGCCACGTTGGCAGAATGCACCCCGAAAGATGGGGTTACAAGACAATAGAGTCGGCCTGGGCACGCAAAGACCGGCGAAAGCGACGAGGGCGTCCAGGAAAGCGATGGGGGTACGACCTAGATGTTTTTGCACGGTAAATAGTAGGAACTTCTAAAGGATAGGATAGAGGTGAAATATTTAAGAGACCTTTATACAATGGGATACAATACGTTTTAAAAAACGGTTGGACTCGCGCACCGCGCATTCCATAAAACCTTGTAGACATTATTGCTCCAACTAAAACATCTATTAACTTCGCCGTTCGATCTTTAGACACGGGTATTTCACCAACCGCAAGTCATAAGTTTGTTATAGTATTTTTATTTTATTTTATGAGATATTTTCGGTTTTCAGGTTTTCAGTTTTAGGACCTTATTTTTCGCCAAATTTCATGATTTTAGCTCAACGGGAAGTACTATATAGGTTTTGATTACCTTGTGAAATCGCAAAATATGCCAAAATATGCGACATAAACGGTTAAATATCTTTTGAGGGTGTTGACTAACAAGTTTAATTTTTTCTTACTGAAAGAGACTGTAGAACCGAGTATTTCATATAAGCCCAATTCTGTAAGCTAGTGAACCGCTTCATAGTATGCTACTCGCATCTCGCTCGCCAAGTTTGACTGTGTTGGTAGTCTGTAAGCCGATAGCTACGGCACATTGGCATTGTGTAGGCTCAGCTTTTCGTTCAGGATCTAAGGCTCCTTCTAGTAAATGGCCAGATCATGCGTGTCGAAATGGAATATACATCGCAATTTTAAAGTACTTCCCGTGGTGTAGTTGGGAGAATGGTCGGCTTAGAAGCCAGAGGTACCGAGTTCAATGAAGGCCCAGTGGTGTAGTTGGGAGAATAGTCGGCTTAGAAGCCAGAGGTACCGAGTTCCATCCCCGCCGTGCACCAATGGATTTTTGTATCGAAAAATGTATGTGCGCATTTCAGTGGCCCTCCGGTAAAGGAAAAACATCGTTAAGAAGCCCCTAATGCATGGTAGTAGGACACTAGTGTCCGACTGGCCAGCTACCACCCTCAAGTTAGAAAGAAAATCTGTCGCCAAACATCTAATGTGTTACAGCAGCTATCCTTGAGAGCTAGTTCCCATTCTAAGCCTAGCGTGCTACCATCTTCGACCGAATCATCAATTACCAACAGGTGAGATAGCGGTCAAACGCTAGCCGATATGATATTTAAAAAAGATACTACTAATAATAACACAACATTCGTTTTCAGAGTTAATTGCTGCTATTTTTTGATGATCCACAGAATAGCAGAATTAGAATATGTATAAGGTAAGTACTTCTGCTGTCCTGTTAGTTTGGTAACACAGTTCAACTGTTTATCTAATATTACCAACAAGTGTCATGAAGCAGGAAATACAACTTCTGAGTACTGTGTCAGTAGATATGATATGGTAACATAACATCCTGTATTTACCAAGAATTAAAACACAATTTTAATTAATAACTGTAGTAATTATTTAAAATACTATCGTATTAATAATAACTTTAATAACAATTAATATTTAGGCATTATTTAATTGATAGGCTAGGTATTTCATATTTTTGACATTTAATTGGTTTTGACATTTTATGACTAAATTTTATTTGGCATTATGGTATTATTTTATTTATGACAATAATTATAAAGAGTGTAAAGTTGGTCAATTTAGGAAATTGGTTACTATTTTATCAATTATTAAAATTATTATGTACTCACTATTTGAAATTATATATATTTTTTAAATTGCATGCCATGTTGTAAGATGTAAGATACAGCAGTACTATTTTATTTATTTTAAGGCCACTTTGACCTGTATTCGCAATTAATAAATGAATATGAAGTATATATATCTCGACATCAGAGGCATTAGGTCGGATGTATAGATCCGACCAAAATGACTTTTTTATACAGCGATATTAAGGTTTTGTTTCTCTTTCTAACAATCTGACCTTGATACTTCTATCTTGTACCGTTGACAAGATACACAGATGCATAAAGTCGGATTTACAGACTTTTTGAAATGCCTGGGCGCCATAAGTTTCCATGTTTTCTTCCAGCTCTATGCACCAAATAATTAAAAGTTGTAGGAGCCGTATTTCAACATACACTTTTCTGCATTTAACATTTTTGGTCTCACATACTGAACGTATCAGCAGATAGGCCTTTATGCATCAAAAGATAAATATGGAGAAAAAAGTTTGTTAATTTTATTTCTGCTCGCCTGTAAAGTAATACTTACAAAATCCTCGTTCTAATAACAATAAAGCTACTAATAGCACACTTTATGCATTAGTAGCGTAAAGCAAAATTTTTTAAAGCATTATGCTTTTTTTTGAAGATACGCACTATTATACTTCCAGCCTTATGCATCAAATAATTAAAAGTTGTATGAGTCGTATTTCAACATAAAATTTTATGCATTTTAAATGTTTGGTCTTACATACTGGACGCATCAGCAGATAAGCCTTTGTGAATCAAAAGACAAAAATGACAAAAAAAAATTGTTAATTTAATTTTTGCTCTCCTGTAAAGTAAGAGTTTTGTACATCCAACCTAATGCATCTGATGTCGAGATATATGAACTTGGCTAATAATATAATAATGCTAAAATTAATTGAAAGAAAGGTACTGAATCACTAGCTTAAGGTCTCGAAGTAAGTCTTTTGTGTGAGGATTGCTTCGATCAAGAAGAAGAATCAAGAATCAAGAAGAATCAAAGCATTTATTCAGTATGTAGGCAGTATGAATATACGCACATATACACGTCAAAATCATAGATCATAACCAATTATCGAGTAAACATAGCAAAAGCAGAATTTAACGCTTTGAATTACAAAAAAAAAAGTAATGAACCATTCAGCTGTCATCCAATCGTTTACGTCAAATTATTTAAAAAAAAATTAAGTAAGTACGTTAAAACCAACCATACATGTAACTGTGTATTTCAGTACTTCAGACAATTTTTATATAAAAAAAATAAAATAATGAAACACAACTTAGAGAAACGCATACCGATCACAGTACATATCATGATCCGAATGGAACTGATAGTCCGTCTGTCAGCTGCATAATATTGTTTAAATAAAAATAAAAATAGTAAGCCTAGAAAGAAAATCCGCGGCCAAAAGGGGAAAACTGAATGGCTGTTGAATCTACCGGTGTTTCGGAAATACTCCCATCAGAGAAGAAACACCAAGAAACTCTATGGGGCTTGTCTTGTCATTTTATCTTTTTTTTAAATTAATTGTACATGTCAGCTTTAAAAATTTTAACAATATATTAATAATTATTATACAATTTATATTTGTTCTTGGAACTTGGGGCATTCAGGCCATGCATTTTTGTCATCCATATAGTCACCTATTGTATAGTATGATTTTTTCATCAAATTGGATTTTACATAGATTTTAAATTTGCTCATAGGCAATTGATCAATATCTTTAGGTAGCTTATTGTAAAAGCGTATACAGTTCCCCATGAATGAACCACTAACTTTCTGCAGTCTGAAATTAGGTATAATTAATCTATTTTTATGTCTTGTATTAAAATTATGTACATCAGACCTTTTCTTATAATCATTTATATTCTTGCGTATGAACATAATATTTTCATAAATGTATTGACATGCCACTGTTAGAATTTTAATTTCCTTAAATTTTTCACGAAGTGAATCTCGCGACCTCATGCTATATATAGAGCGAATAGCTCGTTTCTGCAAAACAAATATTGATTGGATTTCAGCGGCTTTCCCCCACAATAAAATGCCATAAGACATTATACTGTGGAAGTAGCTGAAATAGACCAATCTTGCAGTGGCTTCGTCCGTTAAAAATCTAATTCTACGTACTGCATATGCAGCGGAGCTTAACCTACCTGCTAGAACCGATATTTGAGAACCCCATTGAAGCTTAGACTCCAGGGTGATGCCCAAGAATGTTGTGGATTCAACAAGTTCTAATGGTTCATCATTTATTAATATACTTCTATTTAGGATACCCTTTCTTACATTTGGTAGAGAGAAATTAATACATTTAGTTTTTTTTGCGTTTAACAATAAGTTATTGGTTGTAAACCAATTCAGAACCTGTGTTATTGATTTGTTTACATCGTCAAAGTTAGGTGTAGTCCTATCTATTTTGAATATCAAGGAAGTATCATCTGCGAACAAAACAATATCACATAGGTTCTGTACGAATGACGGTAAATCATTTATATAAATTAGAAATAAAAAAGTTCCTAGGATCGATCCCTGCGGGACTCCCATTTTTATGAGAGATCCAGATGACCTGACGCCATTAACTTCAACCATCTGTGTTCTATTACAGAGGTATGATGATACCAGATCAAGTGCCTTACCTTCAACACCGTAGTATTTAAATTTGTAAATTAGTGTTTCATGACAGACACAATCAAATGCTTTTGATAGGTCACAGAACACGCCAATAGCATCTTGTGCTTTCTCCCATGCATCAAATATATGTTTAAGAAGACCTATTCCTGCATCAGTAGTAGAACGCCCTTTAGTAAATCCAAATTGTTTGCTATTTAAAAGATCATTCATGTTAAAATGTGTTAAAAGCTGGTCTAATATTACTTTTTCAAAAATTTTACTCAATGCCGGTAGTATAGAGATTGGTCTATAGTTAGATGGATCATTTTTGTTCACTGATTTGAATAAAGGAATCAATTTACTTTTTTTCATTAAATTCGAAGAATCTATAGATAACGGGTTACCTACAAAATCAAAGCCAAATTCTGTCCAAAGTGTATACTGACTAATAAACAGAGACAAAAGTTATAAAACCGTTTTATGATCAACATCTTTACGACCATAATACCTTAAAATAAAGTCGCAATTCTGTAAAACATCATCTTATACTTACGGCTATTTGTCACAAAAGTATTTGTGTTCAACGAACAAAATAAGAGCTCACCACCTGGTGTGAGCTCTTATTCGTCGGGACATTCCTATTGCGTCGACCTTATATCTATAGATTCTTGATCGAAGGAGGATTGTTATCTTTTCTGTGGTATTGCTAGCAAGTATTTCGGCTACGGTTGCCATCCATCCGGGTTTACCCAGATTTGTCCTAGCTTAGTGGGCATCTGGGGGCGCGTCCGGATGGGATTTCATTTGTAGTTTAGGTTTTTGCTGCTGACACATTAACTTTTAAAAAAATCTGTTGATGTGTCAGTATTTTTTTTAAAACACTGTGGATGTGTCAGGGTTTAAAGCCACAAGATCAAGGGTTTTCACACTTCTTGTCTTGGCTGGCAGATTGGCAGATAATACAAACTATTTACTTACTTATTTATTGAATAATTTTACATATTTTTATTAAATTAAATTTAATTTAATTTACCTCAATGTTTTGATCAAGATGCATTGACTGTGGTCCCAAGAAGACAACTTATTACATCTTCCTTCAAATCATGAAGGTTTAAAGGCTATTTTATATACAGGTATTTGTACACTTTTAAATAATGATAGTTTTGTTCCTAAATAAACTCAAGAACAAGTCATATCCATCTATAAGGTCAATTTTAATCTAGACATAATCTAGGAAGATTTAAGAAAATTTCTTTGGCATATTTTGACATAATTAAAGCATACCACACTTTGGTTATGGTTCAAATTACTCACTCATCAAAGGTTACTATCAATATTACCGCTAATCGCTTAGACAAATTTACAGCTTGATTTTTTTGGCTAGCGTTTTTGACCACTATCTGTCTTGGTGGTAAGCAATGTGGTTGAAAATGGTGAACATGCTAGGCCTAGAATACTCTGACTCTCATAGCCTATGTGCTGCCGGAACACCATAAGGTTATGGCGTTAATTTTCTTCCTGATGGTGGTAAGCTACTTTTTAGAAATGAGTTCTTTTTAGGGTTTTGTACTTTAAAAGGTAAAAAAAGGAACTCTTATAAGATCACTTTCTTGTCCGTCTGTCTGTCTGGCTGTCCGTGTGTCACCACCGATTTTCTCAGGCATGGGTGGACCTAGCAAGTTGAAATTTATACCAGATACTGAGGTCTATAATGAGGTGTATAAAAATCATGGTCCTAAATCGACACGATAAAAAGATATGGGCAAATTTGGGTTTTCACGAAAACTTGTAAGTACCAAAATTTACCTTAATTTTAAACTTTTTTTATTTTTTGGATTTTTTCCTTTACTTGTGCTGTAAGACCTTCCTTTTAACTAAAATTGACAATTCTAGGTCAACTGGAAGTACCCTATAAGTTTTCGACCCAAAACCTATACCCCGTTGACCAATTTGGCAAGAAGCAAGGTCTTACAGCACAAATAAAGAAAAAAATTCCAAAAAATAAAAAAAGTTGAAAATTAAAGGTTGTCCCCATACATACATAGTATTGCCATTTAACATACGCCTCTGAGTTATATGAGCGCTCATACAATTTAGAGGTCTAGCTTAATTGGTACCAACCAATGTTGGTCCAACACGAATTGGCGGGTTTTTTTATTACTGATGGAGAAGCACCCTGAAAGACTATTTGTTATCACCTGATGTTAAGTGATGATGTGGTTTAAGATGGAATCGCATTTGTGTGGAAATGCAACAAGGAAATTGGACAACGACAATAGGATTTTGATGTATGAATTATATAAACATTAATGAAATTATAATCATTTTAAGCACACATAAGTTTTCTTGTTACATTACATTGACTATTCAATATCAATCAATATTACACATGCATATTTATAAGCGTACTGGTAGTCAGTTGCAGGATTATGTTACTATCAGTGTTACCTACTACATAAGTATATCCAATTTCAAAGCAAAGATAACACATAAAGATAACACACACATACAAAGCTACAAAAAAACCAGTCAAGTTCGCACTTGACTCGGACACCGAGACTTCTGTACAAACTTGTCAAAAAAAAACTTAAACTTGCAGTTTGAACTCTAGAACGATGCCTAGACACTGTTCATTTCATGTACCAACTGCAAAAAATAAGTTTGTAATAGTAAATTCTCTTCTTTTTTTGTTATTATACAACATATTTATGGTTTTAAATTTTTTTCCTTTTTATAAGTGCTTCAATTTCATGATTCTGGCCAATGGGAAGTACCCTACATGTTATGATTCCCTTGTGAAATCACAAAATATGCGACATAAACGGTCATATCTTTTGATCACATTGAGTTACAAGTTTTTTCACAGCCAAAAGATACCGCAGACCTGAGTATCTGCTGTAAGTTTCGACTTGACACCTCTACACGTTCACAAGAAAAATGGTCTTGACAGACGGATAGACAGGCAGATGGACAACAAAGTGATTTTATAAGGGTTCCTTTTTCCTTTTGAGGTACGTAATCCTAAGAATTATAAAAATTGAATGCCAAAGTAATGTAAGTTAAAATTATAGATCACTTATCTATTTCTATCAATATCATAGTAAGATGATTAAAACAGCAGATTAATTCTTTCATTTATAAATAAGAAAAATTATCTAATGCATGGTAAAATCAATGGTGACGGGTTGGGTTTCACTTTGCAGTTAAGACGAAGGTATTTTTAGTGCTAAGTAACAGTCTTCCAGACAAGCTGATTCCACTTTGGTTTGCAAAGTAACTAGCTATCAAGTGATACAAAGTTCTAGTGTGTGTCTTGTATGTGTACAATAAAGGACTACATACTAGTAAGTGATTACCTAATATTTATATATTTTCTAATAAAAAATGATATAGAGCTAAGTATTTTTTTGGGTACAAGGTCCACAAATGGTTCAATGAATCTATAATTATTCTAGTTGATTCTTTAATATTGAATAATCCGTTCTTTTCACAAACAAATGTATATTTATTTATAAGTTTCATGGAAACCTTGGGTTTTCTTCAGGGTAGGAAGGAATTCTTAAAAATTGTGGATCCAAAGCTTATGGAGAGGACGGGAAATAACAGGATCTGGAATTATATAGATGTGTTAGTATTTAGGAGACTTAGAGCTACTTATATTCTAATTTGGATATTGTAAGAAAATTGTTGTTTGTTTTGTATATCATTAAATACCTACTAAAATGAATTAATATTACCTTGAAATCACTGCCGAAATTCACTCCATAACTAATACCTAAACAAGGTATCACACTTGAAACTCTCACAATGGATATCACTTATTATGTTCCTAAATGTTGGTTTAACAAATCACTAATACGTTTAAAAAAATATTTCTGTTATCATTTAATTCATAGTGTTCCTTATCTCACACAGCACCCAAGCTACCGCTAACAATACGCTATTGCTAGATTGCTACGGAACTGTTTTGATTGAAATTTTAATAAAAACAAAAGAGTTTTTCTCACGATAATATTTCAAAACAAGTGGTGACATTTGACAGCCTGCTATCCAGATAACTCCCGATTTAATGATTGCACACACATGATGAGCTAAATTATTGAAAGTTAGACAATTAAATACACCGAATTTAAGTTCTACGTCTGATAAAGATACTAATATAATAATTTAGCTAGAAAATTACGAAAAATGATTCACAGTTTACATTTCGCGCACGCGATTTATTTTTCACAAAAATAATTCGAGACGCGAGCGAAACGACGCGATGCGAACTCTCACGTCTCTTCAACAGACTTCAACTTCACTCACAGCTGGCTGAGAGAGTGATGTCACCGATCTGTCAGTTGTCAACGTCAATGCAAACGGTCTTTTTTTTATTACAACTTTTTTAATATTATGTGTATTAATTATATTATAAATAATTATTCAGGTTTTTAGTAGATTCAAGTCAGAGGCACTAAAGACCAAATCAAGCTACTGACGGCATAATTAAGTCCAGTCCATGTTAAGTCAAGACGTATAGTAAAAATGTGGGTAGCATTGGCTAAACACGCTGATCGTGTGAAGCTATAAAGTAGTAATAGTTCTGTTTGGCGATTATATATTCTCCTTATTCTCCCCCAGTCTAGCGAAACTCAAGAGAATAATTTGTTCTATGGAGTTTGGCAATCAAATAATGGTGGGCGGAAACATCCATGAATCTCCCACAGTATCCTTTCTCTTTCTGTTGACATTTGACAATTTCACTAAGACTGACTTGCTTCGGCCGTATTGTTTTGTTTTATTTGTTGGTTAAAAATACAAGTTCTTTCAAAGTTTGTTGTGGGTTTTCGTAAAAAAGTAATCGGTGAAAGTGTTAATTTGTTAGTGTTTTGATCGAATAATCAATGTTCAAGGAGAATGCCACCCAAAGAGCTTCTTAAAAAGCGGTTTAGGACGTGTGAAATTTGTAGATATTATAGAAGCCGGTTAGAAATTGTTAAAAGAAAATGTATGGCCCAATTTCCTCTCGATGAGGACCGGTAATCATCTAATTAAACAATTATTATGTTTGTAGATGTGATACAGTAGCCAGAATCGAAATATAAACCAAATTTGCGAATCTTTCGTAATTAGTATGTACTAGTGATGTCTGATCTTATTATTTGTAAATATCGATAACCATTTTTAGTACCTAATATGTTATTTTGTATATGACTAATGTGATATATCTTTCAAATAAGGAAACGATGGAAGTTTCGGTAAAGGTCTTGAATCAAGTCGCCTTCGTAGGAAGATAGGAATAGTCGGGGGAGGTAGAGGGAGTCGAGATGAGTCCCCCCCACTTGTTTTTTCCGGCCGGAGAGGCGCAGTTTTTTTATTTTTTGAAATTGAAATAAAAATATTTTCATCATACATTTTCTATCATTTTACTTTCTAGCGCTTCGCCGGCCGCTGCTGCGGCACGCTCGCTACGCTCGCTCGGCTAGCGCGATGTGTGGTCACTGTTCTAACATAACCTATCCTTCACTTGGGGGGCTATTACTGCTCGGGGGGCTATTACTGCTCGCGTCCGTAGGATTTAGCCCTCGATGTCCTACACGTGTCCCCTGGATGGCGCCAAAAGAGCAGTACGTTTCAGGTGGTAGGCTTAGGCCGCGGCGTGTTACCACCCACCAGACAAAGTCATGCCGCCAAGCGGTCGCTTTACGGTATGAATGTTTGGTGAAGCCATTATGGGGAACGGGTCGGAAACAGTTGCGTTGATTACTATAGCTGGTCGTGATACATTGAAGGTCAATTTACCTGGCAGCCAATCTTGGAGAGCAGCGGGATCCGAGGCACGGTTCTCCGATAGCCGACCGCAGATAGTTGGGGGCCCAATTAGTGAGCCAGCCACTCATGAAAGGCTGCCCCGCCATCTCGCGAAAAATCCCGGAGGTGCGCCATCGTGCTGGTTGGTGACCGGATGAGAGGACCCGATGGACACCTCTGGGGGGGCTCGGGCGTCCCCGCGGTCTCCAGGGTTGGTTCCCAATAGGTGAAAAGACCTAATATGTACCACGGGTTGGTAATTAGCGCCTCGTTTCCACTTCCGTTTCCCTTACCTAACTTCACTCCCCACAAAATGAAAGGCAGAAACAGAATAGAGGTTAAACAGCGGAAGCACGTCCTCTCCCTTCAAGTGCACCTCTCAAACATTCGAGGCTTGCACTCCAATATCCTCTCAGTCCACCACCATCTTAAGACAGAAAAACCGCATACTCTGTTCCTCACGGAGACGCAGATCAAATGTCCAGCCGACGCGGCGTACCTTGCCTACCCACCTTGCCCTTTGCTATGTTCTAGAACATAAGTTTAGGCCGAGGGCGGGAGTTTGTATGTATGCCCGCGATGACATTTGCTATCGGCGTCTCCGCAACCTTGAAGACCCTCAACTTTCCGTCATGTGGATTTTGGTGGACACTGGCATAGACAAAATTCTTTATGCTAGTGTCTACCGTTCGCACAGCGGAGATGAAGAGACAAACAGGCTCACAAACCACCTCAGTGAGGCGGCTGATGTGGCCCAACAGAGGTATCCTTCTACTCAATTAGTGCTTCTGGGGGATTTCAATGCCCATCATCAAGACTGGCTGTACCCATACCAGACCATAGACCACGCTGGTCGAAAGATGCGAAAGCTTGCTTTAACGCTAGACCTCACTCAGTTGGTCCAGGGAGCAACAAGGATACCGGACGTTGATAGCCATACAGCCAATTGCTTGGACCTTCTGCTGACAACAGAACCAGACCGCTACTCGGTGTCGGTTTTATCACCCTTGGGTAGCTCCAACCACTGACTGGTGAAGTCTGTCTCCATCTACTCCCCGTCCGATCCCAGCCAAAAAGGCACCCGGCGGGTGTGGCGATACAGGTCAGCAGATTGGGATGAGATGCGTTGTTTTTTCGCGTCTTATCCTTGGCGGCAGGTATGTTTTTCTTCGAGCGATCCCTCAGCTTGCGCGGATGCTGTGACAGAAGTGTTACGTCAGGGTATGAAATATTAGAATATCAGAACGTGTCTAAAAAAGCACGACTGGCTGTACATAGGGGAGTGTTGGTTCCCACACTCATGTATGGTAGTGAATGCTGGGTATGGCAGAAGAAGCATGAAAGTAAAATTAATGCTGTAGAAATGAGAAGTTTGAGAAGTATGATCGGAGTGACTCTGATGGATAAGTTGGAGAACAGCGTGATAAGGGAATGTTGTGGTGTGGTAGAAGATGTAGTGACAAAGATAGAGAAAGGGATGCTTAGATGGTTTGGACATCTAGAGAGGATGGATGAAGAAAGATTGACGAAACAGATTTATGAGACGTGTGTGAATGGGCCAGTTGGTAGAGGCCGACCTAGGCGAACGTATCACGACCAGATCGGAGACGTTTTAAAAAAAGGCCAAGTCAAAAGTACCTATAACCGGCGAGCATGTATGAAGACGCTCATGAAAGTAGAAGAAGCGAAGGAGGTATGTCAGGATCGTAACATGTGGAAAGAAGTAGTCTCTGCCTACCCCAACGGGAAAAAGGAGTGTATGTATGTATGTATGGAATATTTCATACCATTTTCTGACGTTCCGATGTCAAGCAAAGCTCGTCCATGGTTTAATGCCAAATGTAGAGATGCAGAAGCATCAAAACATGAAGCTTACTTAGCCTGGGCTGATGCTCGAACCCGCAAGACTAGAGATGTACGTGAAAAGAAGAAAGCCTTTAACTTAGCCGCCAAGTCTTGCAAAAAGGCTCTCAAGAAGGCTCGCTTCGATCACATACGCCGAACAGGGAACAAACTTGCTTCTTACCCCTCTGGTAGCAAAGCGTTCTGGTCCCTGGCGAAGTCGATCGAAGAAAACTTCTGCCGTCCCTCACTGCCTCCACTGCTGAAACCCGACGGGTCACTAGCGCACACTGCTGAAGAGAAAGCAAATTTATTTGCTACTCTGTTTGCGGAGTCTTCACGTTTAGATGCTGGCAATGCTGTACCTTCTAGTCTGCCGACTTGCAGGACGTTAATGTTGGAAATCCGCATTCGTCTGACTGAAGTACGCAAAGCGTTGCGCAATCTAGACGTGAACAAAGCTAGTGGTCCAGACGGTATACCAGCTGTAGTCTTGAGGACGTATGCGCCTAAGTTGGCTCCTATTTTGACACGCCTCTTTCGCTTGTCTATGACGACTGGTAAAGTGCCTAAGTCCTGGAAGCAAGCTAACGTGCAACCTGTGCCCAAAAAGGGTAGTCGCGCAGACCCTGCCAATTACAGGCCTATCTCAGTCACTTCCATACTCGGTAAGACTATGGAACGTGCACTGAACCACAGGCTCCTGGCATACTTAGAAGTGAACGATCTCCTCAGTGACCGACAATACGGGTTTCGCCGAAACCGGTCTACTGGGGATCTTCTAGCGTATGCCACTCACATCTGGAGCGAGGCCATCGAGAACCACGGTGAGGCGCTGGCCGTCTCTCTTGACATCTCGAAGGCTTTTGACAGGGTCTGGCACGATAGCCTTATTAGCAAGCTTCTTTCATACGGCCTTCCCACTGGTTTATGTGTTTGGATAGCAGATTTCTTGAGGGATCGGTCGATTCGAGTAGTCATCGATGGCTGTTCTTCCGACCAATTGGCCATAAATGCCGGAGTCCTTCAAGGATCAGTACTCTCTGCAACACTTTTTCTGCTGTATATTAATGACCTGCTTAAACCCGGTATCTTTGGGTACGCAGATGACAGCACTGTTGTAGAGAGCTATGCATCCAATGCACGAACTAGTGCATTACAAATCCAGTCTCATAGAGAAGCGATGGTCGAGCGCTTGAACTATTCTTTGAAGGCAGTCTCCGATTGGGGCGACGCCAATCTGGTCAAGTTCAATGCTGCTAAAACCCAGGCGTGTCTCTTCTCCGCTATATGGAGCCCATTTCTTCTGGCTCCTACTTTCCGGGATGTGTCCGTTCCGATAAGTAACAATCTCGAGCTTCTTGGCATCTCTTTGACACCAACTCTCAATTTCGGCTCTTATATTGAGTCTAGAGCCCAGCTAGCCTCAAAAAAGCTTGGCATTTTGGCTAAGGTGAGACGGTACTTCACACCGGGATAGTTGCTTAATCTTTACCAAGTACAAGTCCGGTCGTGTATGGAGTACTGTTCTCACCTTTGGGATGGCTCTGCCAAATACCAGCTGGAGACACTGGAAGCTATTGAGAGGAGAGCAAAGAAACTCATAAGTGACGACCTACTAGTCAGCCAGAGACTCCAGAGTCTCGCGCATCGCCGCAAATTCGCTTGTTTATCGGTTTTCTATCGAATACATTTCGGAGAGTGTGCAATGGAACTGCATAATTTGATTCCACCATCTCCATTTTATAATCAGACATCCAGAGACACTAAAAGGCGCCACCGATTTATGGTGGATATACCATCTACCCGAACGAAGCGATTTACTTCTTCGTTCATCATACGAACCGCCAAAGAATGGAATACTCTGCCTGAGTCTGTGTTTCCGGTTAAGTACAATATGGGGGTCTTCAAATCGCGAGTGAATAGGTATCTTCTGGGTAAGCACGCTCCATCATCGATCGCATCATCACTTGACATCAGGTGAGATAGTGATCAAGTGCTACCCAGTTCTGTATAAAAAATAAAAAAAAAACTTTAGGGCCATAAGTAAACACAACAAATTTTTAACACAAATTAATAACTGCTTACTGCCTGTTACACACTTGCACACCACAGATACCGCTGATGCCATGCATTCTATATTAAAGTCCCACGGTACCGTCCTACGGTATAGCCGACGCAGCATTTCTGCAACTGCATCGACCGCCTGCGAGCCTGAGACCATCGCGGCATCGGAACTTTATTCGACACTTCTGTTTCTCACATCGACCAGTCGACACGTCTTTAATTGTACTTTATATTAACTTTGTAATATCTTTATAATTAAACTAAGTGAAATAAATCAAAGTTTTTTTTGCGACTCCTGGGCTCGCTCTTTATAATTTGCCCATTTTTTTAAGAGAAGCATCTGTCAATGTCAACAAATTGGCGGCTTAGTTTCTTTTCAAAGAGAATATAAATACTACGTGTTTCTTTTCCCGCACTTTGACAATTCTGAAATTGAAAAGCAATGAAAGAAAATTACGTTTCGTTGTACGCATTCGTATATTCTGTAGTAGGATTTTACGTAATTAAAAAAAATTATATTAAATATTTTATCGCATCTCCATTGTGGGGAGGGGGGGGGTTAAGGGAGTTCTTACTAAGCGCCCTGGAGCAAAACTTGCTGCAGGAGAGCAGATAGAGCGGTCAGCTGTGGCTGTGGCGGTCAGTGACGTGTACCGCTGCCGCTCTATCAGCTGGCTCTATCTTTAAAATGTTTTTTTTAAATATTTTTTTTTACTGATTCTTGTTCTATACATGGAGTATACCCCTGCAAATATGGCGAGAATGCAAAACCCCACCTTGTGTATATATATATATATATGGACTACGACAAACATTTTAAAACCAAAATTCTCAATTGATTTTTATATATAAGATTCAACGAAGCAGGGTAGTGGAGGATGCAAATATGGCGAGAATGCAAAACCACACCCTGTATAGGTACGGTATAGGTGAAGGATAGGAGCCTACACTACTACATCAGATGTAGTGAATAGATTCTATTCCGGTTGTTTGTGGTAGTTGCACAGGAGTGGTTATTCAGGAATGACGGATGTGACACAATAAAAAATACATTGGTTATATAATATTTATACCTTGGGTACCTATTATATAATATATTTATCACAGCGTTGTTACAAACTTATGTGTAAATACAATTACAATTATTACGTGTGGGTATTTACTTATACAAAAGACAAAATTAATATAGTTATAAATATGAAAATACGGGACTTATCGCGCCTAAAACATTAATTTTATTTAACTCGACGTTTCGACCAAGTTGCATTGATCGTGGTCACGAGACGACTGAATGTTGTGAGTGTCCGCACTGCTATTTACAGGAGAGTTAGTTGGAAACTACCCTCAATTTATTTTTAATTTTTATCAGAGTTGCCATTGCGACACACAACACTGACAATATCGGCAGATTTTAGCTGCTTTGATTTTCGAGACAAAATTAAATCATTGCACCAAAAATAAATCTTGTATAAAAAGTCAGATCAGATGTTCATTTGCGTGCCCAATAAATAAATTACGGTATCATTAAGTGTAGTATTTCACTTATTCATTGGGTCTTTTTTTGTCTTAACTATGTACTACTTATTTTTATAGGACAATTTAAGCAACGATGCCACAGATTATATAATAGTTACTCGTAACAGATATTTCACTCCCCTACAAAATGAAATACCAACGCTTATTTTAACCTATTGTCAGACAATACAAGTAAAAATGTGTCTAAAGCGCTCGACCTAGCGTTGTTATTACTTCGTACAGCGCGCGATGTACCGACGCAATGTGCATTAAGTGAAGGGTTGACTCAATGAAATAAAAAAAGTTTACGAATTCTTTTTATTTACCTCACAAAATAACATCAAAGTCCCTAACTAATTTGAAGTCGAAAAAGTGAACCGTCTTGTCATTTTAGTATCGTAAGCATAAAAAAATGACTAATATTATGCTTGTTTTTTGTCAAACCCGCAAAATGACAGTGGAAACATAAATCGTTTTTAACCGACTTCAAAAAAAGGAGGAGGTTTCTCAATTCGACCGTATATATATATTTTTTTTTTTTTTTATGTTTGTTCGCGGATAACTTCGTCGTTTATGAACCGATTTCGATTATTCTTTTTTTGTTCGAAAGGAAATATCTCAAGTGTGGTACCATGGTAATTTTATCGAGGTATGATAAGTATCTCCAGAGATATTGAGATAAACATCTCAAAATTGGTACTGAAAATGAATAGCGCGGCATTGAAGTCGGTTGTTTTTTAGTTTTTAAACGATATTATTAATATAGAATACGAATGCGCAGTTATCCCGTCATTTAAATAATAATGTACGTTACGCGCGCGTGAGTTGTGACAACTGACAACCGACTGGCGGATAGTAACGCCTGCGGTGCTCGAAAGTTTAGGTATAAAGCGCTGTAGCTACGGGCGAGTGAGGGAGGCCTGACGATGCTACGTATTAGGTACTATTATTTACTCTGTAACGCTGCAATTATAAAGCATAACTCATAGACATATATAAAAAAAGGGTGATAAGGTTCTAACGCTCCTCAACGTGGACCGTATAAATTAGGTTCGCGAACCTAATTTCACCTTAGTCACAATCGAACTGGCAATTGTGTAGCACGTACCAGAATTACATGTGCAATTATCGCAGATCCATTTAAATAATTAGCAACAATGCCTTCCTCTATTTTTCATGCACATCAAGCTCGACATTAGAAATTCGTGTTTTCATGTAGTTGTTTCTAGTTCCATTATGTTTACGTGGTACGAGTATAAGTGTGAGTACCGTATCTACCTTTTTATGTCGATGGTGCATTAAGTATATCGGTCTAAAAATATCGCCGGGCAGTTATTATACATTATGACTGCCCCACATTTTATTGTGCATTATTCCCTACCCCACGTTTTACGAACAAACAGTCAATGGTTGAACTTTCAGCTTAGTGGCAAGGGCGGCACTCGAATCTATTTGCTGCTGGACGTATTCGACCGTTCCTTTTTCGTTGGTCTCACACGCTGCTCTCTTCTCTTTGTCTCCTGGTGCTAAAACTGGACGAGTTGGGTCCGTCTGGAACAACATAAAACTCGTAATTTTGCTTGTAAGCTACAATCTAAAGTTATGAAGGTCAGCGTTTTGCTGTAATAAAACCTGCATGTTGCAGTTACCCGCGCGGGTGGTGCCTCTAGCGGTCACAGAGAAGAATACACAAGTAAAAACTCTGTGGTTATGAAAAAAGAGCGGGAGTTTAGACATTACTTTACTGCGCTAAGAGCGAGAATAAACGATTGTTTATAACTTTTAAAAACTGATTTTAAATATGCATATGTATTTTGTGCCGTCAACATAACTTAATTCGAAGTAAGTAGGCAGATTTATCTCAACATTCATGCCAAAAGCAAAGATACTTTTGGTCTGATAATTCACGACATGAAATGTGCGAAGCAGACTATCAAGAGTAGCTTGGTGGAGATGAAATCTGCATGGTGATAGAACACTGTCTAGTGTCCACCTGCCTGGCTACCAGCTTCATCATGTTAAATGTGTCACCAAACAGCTAACGGTGGGTTCCGAAAGCTATTTTTGAGAGCCATGATGTCCCATTTACGTTGCGTTTGAGAACCATGTCCCATTCACCTAGTGTGCTACCATACCATCTTTGACGACTGCATACCTATACAAGAGAAGTAGTGGTCAAACGCTTGCCTATAAAGCTATAAAACTATTTATATATTCAGTTGATGCACTCACTATATTCTTAGACCAGCTCAACCAGAAGACTTGCGTTAGTTCTGATACTAACAGTACGTAGTATTATTATCTTTTCTATGCTATCAGTATGCTCAGATGGGGCCGATTAGTGACGTAGATTACCAATAGGTAAAGGTTTTTGATTTCATTTATTTCTCTTATTACTATTCTTGTTCCTTCACAATTACTTTCATATAATTTTGTGATACCCTTACCGGTTCCAACTTCCTCCAATGCTGAATAGACTCAGTTAGCCTTTCTCCAAAGCCAGGTGCAAACCCACTGGGGTCTATAGCCACGAAGCATTGCCCCAGGTTAGCAGGCGTCTTGGCTCCGCTGTGAGACCATGAGCGGATGTGATGCCCATAGTTTGAACCTAGAATTAAGAAGAAAAACATTTTTATTAGAAGAAGAAAATAATTTTTTCAACCGACTTTCAAAAAGGAGGAGGTTTTTAATTCGTATGTATGTTTTTTAATTTTTAATATTTTTTTGTTATATGTTACGCGATAACTCCGTCACTTGTGAACCGATTCGGATGTTTTTTTAAAATTTGATAATGTAAACTATAATATACAAGAAATTAATACCTACCTAGTACCTACATAACCATATTGTTACTTGGAAATGTAAAAATACGCACAATAACTTTGATTTAAACTCAGGTACTAATAACTGGACTATAAAATGATTATTAAAATTATTATAGTGTCAACATTTGGTCCTTTTACCCTAGTAGTTATAATAACTCACCCGATGATATTCCACAAAAGAGCTCAACCATAGCTCCGAGGCAGAATCCCTTGTATCCAGAAGTGTCCTCTCCACCTCCCAGCGGCATCAAGCAAGCCGTTTTGAATGCCTGAAAAAAAAACACCATTTATTAGTTTATACCTCAATGCATTTATTATTAAATGTACACATGTAAGACAGTGCGTGCGCTGCGTGTTTTGGGTTCCGTACCTAAAGGGTAAAACGGGACCCTATTACTAAGACTCCGCTGTCCGTCCGTCTGTCTGTCTGTCTGTCCGTCAGTCACCAGGTTGTATCTCATGAACCGTGATAGTTAGACAGTAGACATTTTTACAGATGATGTATTTCTGTTGCCGCTATACCAACAAATACTAAACACAGAATAAAGTTTAAAATTATAAGGGGTATACAAGAGACGTGTTTTTTTTCGGCATTTCAATATAACGTCATCTATGAACGCTTAGGTAAACGTCCATAGATAGCGTTATATTGAAGTGCCGATCCCTAACACCTTTGTGTTAACTTTCACTTAGATACCGCGCGTTAGACGTTAGATGGCGTTATAAGAAATAAACACGCGGCTTACAACTCTGTTTTGATAAAATGTTTATCAATTATTATTTTTTGCTGGCGAAAAATGATATGATATTTTTTTCTCGATCTGGTAAAGTATTGTCGTGTGGTACGGAACCCTACGAGTGCGAGTCCGACTTGCACTTGGCCAGTTTATTTATTCGTCAATTTGTGAACAACACCAATGCATTATAGCCCGCGCACAGCGGAAAAAATCGTTCGTATATATTATCCGTAATAGTGCAATTTATTATCCCCACGAATAAAATCGTGGTATTGGGTATCAATTTTCCATCAGGTGTTTGTTTGGGGCACCAAATCAAATGGCCAGCAAACGAGCAGAAGGTTCATCTGGTGGGAAGTGGTTATTATGTGTATTATGTGGTTATAAGTACTATGA
Source organism: Cabera pusaria (assembly GCA_954871355.1). Taxonomy (NCBI): domain Eukaryota; kingdom Metazoa; phylum Arthropoda; class Insecta; order Lepidoptera; family Geometridae; genus Cabera; species Cabera pusaria. The sequence continues at coordinate 18,485,207 of OX940902.1, forward strand.
ACATTTTCAACGCTCGGAAGTCACTCATATGTTGCCGACAGCTATCAATACGTAAATAAAACTGGCCAAGTGCGAGTCAGACTTTGTCCCGCACACGGAGGGTTCCGAACGCCATCTATCGAATTTCTAACGAACTTCTAACACCAACTAAGTAAACGTTAACACAAAGGTAAAATAGTATTATATAGTAGTAATAGTAGTAATAGTAATTGTAGTAATGAATATTATTAAATATCTGGGTGACCGAGCTTTGCTCGGTATTTTTTGCCACTTAAACAGACAAATATGACTCTTCTCGACATCTATTGACGAATAATAATATTTTTTTTTTAATTGAGAGCAACTAACTGCTTTACTGACACAGTACTTCAACTCACCAACAGATGTCGGGAAGAGTCATATTTTAAGTTGATTATCAATAAAGTTGATTATTGAAAACACGAATAAAACAACATTTTCTGAAAATGACTCCTAGCTAGATCGATTTATCGCCCCCGAAATCCCCTGTAGGTATACTAAATTTTATTTAATCGTTGGAGCCACTTCTGAGATTCAGATTAAGGTATAGACGATAGCGCCATCTTAGCAACTAGATAGGTGGCGCTGCGCTATCGTAAAAAACTGTTTTTAAACTTTTCTTTAATTTTTAACTTTGTTCTGTTCTTAGTATTTGTTGTTATAGCGGCAACAGAAATACATCATCTGTGAAAATTTCAACCGTCTAACTATCACGGTTCATGAGACATACCAGGGTACCAACGGAACCCTATTACTGAGACTCCGCTGTCCGTCTGTCTGTCTGTCTGTCTATCTGTCTGTCTGTCTGTCTGTCTGTCCGTCTATCACCAGGCTGTATCTCATGAACCGTGATAGTTAGACAGTTGAAATTTTCACAGATTATGTATTTCTGTTGCCGCTATAACAACAAATACTAAAAACAGAATAAAGTTAAAAATAATAGAGGGTCCCTATACAAGAAATGTGTTCTTTTCTGCATTTCACGCCATCTATGAACGCTTAGTTAGGTAAACGTCCCATAGATGGCGTTATATTGAAATGTCGATCCCTAACACCTTTGTTAGACGTTAGATGGCGTTATAAGAAATGAAATGTTTATTAATTATTATTTTTTGCTGGCGAAAAATGATAGTGGTATTTTTTGTTCGATCTTATAAAATCTTATAAAAGATCTAAGCGTATACAGATGGCGGGAAGCGACTTTGTTTTATACTATGTAAAGATAGGCTAGCGTTTGACCACTATATCACCTGTTGGTAAGTGATGATGCAGTCGAGGATGGTAGCACGCAAGGCCAAGAATGGGAACTGGCTCTCAAGGATTGCTGCTGGAACACGTTAGATGTTTGGCGAAAGATTTTATAACTTAAGGGTGGTAGCTAGCCAGGCCACAGAATAATGAATAGTACAAGCCACGTGAACAATAGATAGTGTCCTACCACCATGCGGGGGATTGGAGTTTCTTAACTTTGTTTTTCTTTCTCCGGAGGGCCACTGTGAAAAGCGCAAATTTTTCGATTGACAAATCCATTGGTGCACGGCGGATAAAACTCGCTACGTCTGACGTCAAAGCAGAAAATTCTCCCACTACGCCACTGGGCCGTCAATTCAATTCGTTTAAAAAAATTACCAATTCTGCATCAGTAGTTTCCTTGCCGTCAGGACCTTGCGCCCAACCTTCAGGGATAGGTTTTCCTTTTCGTACTTGCATTTCTATCTGGAAGAGAGTGAGAAGTTAATATTAGAGTCTGTGCAAAAAGAGAGCCGTCGTGGCGTTACGATGAACTAACATTCAAATAAATAAAAATAATTATAAACATACATACTAAAGGTAAGGAAGGAAGGTATATACTATACCTACCTAGTACGACCCGATAATGATAAGAGTAGGTACCTACTAAGCATCAAACATTTTTAGTAGTACTGGCTAGTGCCAGTACACTTTGTTGTCAACGTGTACACAGTCTACACGCTGACAACACTGCACTGATAGTTCACAGCAGTATGTTGTCAACGCAACAAAACAGTGAATTAGATAATATCGTTTAAAAACTAAAAAACAACCGACTTCAATGCCGCGCTATTCATTTTCAGTACCAATTTTGAGATGTTTATCTCAATATCTCTAGAGATACTTATTATACCTCGATAAAATTACCATGGTACCACACTTGGGATATCTCCTTTCGAACAAAAAAAGAATAATCGAAATCGGTTCATAAACGACGAAGTTAACCGCGAACAAACATAAAAAAAATAAAAAAATAAATATATATACGGTCGAATTGAGAAACCTCCTCCTTTTTTTGAAGTCGGTTAAAAACACGACCTTAATTTCTACGACGCGACGGTTCTTCTATTTCTTTTATTTCTTATCATATTTTTTTAGTATATCTGACATTTCTGACAGACACGCACTTGATCGCTATCTCACCTGATGTTAAGTGAAGATGCGGTCTAAGATGATATTGCTTGTCTGGAATTGATAGACGGCTCTGAGACGAGGCGCTGGACAGCAGACTCAAAGACTTTAGCAAGTAAGTAGTATTGAACAAAAGATAAGATTTGAAAGATTTTTATCTTTTAATCTAATAATATCGTTTAAAAACTAAATAATATCGTTTAAAAACTAAAAAACAACCGACTTCAATGCCGCGCTATTCATTTTCAGTACCAATTTTGAGATGTTTATCTCAATATCTCTGGAGATACTCATCATACCTCGATAAAATTACCATGGTACCACACTTGGGATATCTCCTTTCGAACAAAAAAAGAATAATCGAAATCGGTTCATAAACGACGAAGTTATCCGCGAACAAACATAAAAAAAAAAAAAAAAAAAAAAAAAATACGGTCGAATTGAGAAACCTCCTCCTTTTTTTGAAGTCGGTTAAAAACAACCGACTTCAATGCCGCGTTATACATTTTCAGTACCAATTTTGAGATGTTTATCTCAATATCTCTGGAGATACTTATCATACCGCGATAAAATTACCATGGTACCACACTTGGGATATCTCCTTTCGAACAAAAAAAGAATAATCAAAATCGGTTCATAAACGACGAAGTTATCCGCGAACAAACATAAAAAAAAAAAAAAAAATATACGGTCGAATTGAGAAACCTCCTCCATTTTTTGAAGTCGGTTAAAAAAAAGGAGTTCTCAGTTCTATTGTAATCTTTTAATTTAAAAACACAAAAACAAATGTGGTAGAAAAGTAAAACATACGAAGACAAACAATATAAGAAACGTGTTTTTTGTAAAATTGATTTTTTTTTGCAAATTTTGTTCATTTATTGTAATGTGGTATAGAACCCGTGCGCGAGTCTGACTCGCACTTGGTCAGTTTATTTTTTCTGTGTATTATATACCTCAGAACTCTGATTTGGATTTTTTTTTTGTTTTAGGGGCTGTAACTTCCCGTTTGGTTTGTACTATTCATTATTCTGTGATTTGGTCCCATTACTTACACAATTTATGGAGAACTGATTAGTATCTCTAGAGATATAGAGATAAATGGGCCAAAATGACCCACGCGCACGGCATGAGAAGTCGAATTTTAGTTTTTCAAACGATGTCAATTACGTTTTCTTACCTTGCCTACGGCTACAGCTGTAGTAGCCATGTCTAAATAGAAGCTCTCCCCATTATCTGCTGGGGCTACCACTGCTAAAGGATTTGTTCCGAGAGCGGCCTGAAACAGAAGAAAAATCAAGGATAAGTATACAGTAGCGGCAGGGGCAGGCGAACGTGTTCAATCCAAAGAAAAAATATACCTTTTCTGTGTGCATTCCCTCACTGTGGCCCAAAAAGCGTATTCGTAATAAATATAAATGGAATAATAGTAATTTATGAAACTGTCGCAGTGTTGCATAATGAGAGGTATTAAAACACGAGTTGGTGTTTTCAACCGACTTCCAAAAAGGAGGAGAGTCTCAATTCGTCTGGTTGTTTTTTTTGTGTGTATGTTACGCGATTACTCCGCCAATGGTTTGAACCGATTCGAATGATTCTTTTTAGGGTTCCGTAGCTGAAAAGGTAAAAAAGGAACCCTTATAAGATCACTTTCTTGTCCGTCTGTCCGTCTGTCTGTCTGTCTGTCGCTCTGTCTGTCTGTCTGTTCGTGTGTCACCACCGATTTTCTCAGAAACGGGTGGACCTAGCAAGTTGACATTTATACTGGATACTGATGACTATAGTCCCTATTAGGTGTATAAAAATCAAGGTCCTGAGTCAACACGATAAAAAGTTATAGGCAAATTTAGATTATCGCGAAAACTTGTAAGTACCAAAATTACCTCAATTTTCAATTTTTTTTATTTTTCGGAATTTTTCCTTAACTTGTGCTGTGAAACCTTACTTTTGTATTACTCGAGCTTCTAATATATGTATAAACGATCCGTGAAAAATTATCAGACTGTTGCGTGGTTTAGGAGGAGTAAACGGATATATACAACGAGACGACAGACTTTGTTTTATAGTATGTTTTTTTATTATACATTCAGATTCGCAGTGTTGTATTTGGACCCTCTTAGAGGGTAACTTAGTTAGAGTTAAGGTACGGACACACCGTAGCGTCCTGTGTGCGCGATCTAGGCGGCGATCAGATAGCGCAGTAGTATTTGTACCGAATGGTTCACACCAAACGCGATCAGAAAACAATTAAAAAGTACTGCGATCGCGCCCGCAGATTGCAGCACGCCACGGTGTGTCCGTATCTTTAGAGAGTAAGGTTTCTTTAATATACTATGTTTTTAAATTTTCATCAAACTAGGGTATCCTCGATTTGTATTAGTTTGCCTTATATGTATCTACTCGTATTATTACCTCTTTACTCCTCGTGGGTGCCATCAAAGGTGATGTGTTTGTGAAAGACATCCCTATGAAACCCACATCTGCTGCTTTCTGTGCCCAGAATCCAGCCATGCCGTAGTGGTTTGCACCTGAAATTTATGGGACATCAAGGAAAATATATGTATATCCCGGGCGTAGGATATACACATACATAACATATACCTAGTATCTACAACACTATACAGGGGTTATAAAGAGGTACTCCATGCTTGTGCTCGTCACTGCCTAATAACACACCTGGAGAAGAAATGATTAACAAATCGACTTACTCTTGACGAAAACTAACTAACTTGAGTGAACTGAATAGGTATCTTCTCGGTAAGCACGCTCCATCATCGATCGCATCATCACTTAGCACCAGGTGAGATAGTGATCAAGTGCTACCCAGATCGGTGTAAAAAAAATTAATATCTAAATTGAAATCATTGCATCGAATGACTGTTGTGCAGATGGAGCTAAAGCAATAACAGGTAAATTATAATTTCTTCATAATTATATTAATCACTACAACACTACAACAGCATAAAATAAAACATAAAACTCACTATCAAGCATGAAAGCACACTGAAGCTGAATGCATTTGTTATTAAAATAAAACCCGCTCTAAAAATGTCACAGAATAATGAATAGTACATATACCCATGCCAGAGAAAAAAAAGAATAACAGGTAAAGCAGCAGGAGCAGTATTACGAATAAAAAGTAAAGCACCTATTTAAAAACAAGGTTTGTTTTATTTTAGGGCTCCGTCAGTTATTTGTTTTTCCAAACGGGTGCCGTCTCCAAAAAAGTTTGAGAGCCGCTGCCTTACATTACGCTTTAATTAACTAATAATAATTAATTTATAGGACACATACCTTTCACGGTGATCCAACCGACTCCTGTTTCCCTAGCCTTCTTGATAGCCAGATCCATGGCAAAATTACTGGAAGTGGCTCCAAGCACGTTTTGAGCATCCACCAATGCTGTCGCGAGGTTTTCCTTCACTACACATGGTTGCTTATTCGGCGTACACACTCCTGACTTTATATCGTTGACGTACATTTCTGAAATGATAATTCAATTAATAAGCATGGTTGATGAGATATCGACTGCCACTAAAAAGCAGTTAGAACCTGAAGGAAAAGCTGGCAAAAAGCTGGCAGTTATGTGAGCCAGTATGATGAGTCGGCCACAACTGCGTGGGGAACATTTAGTTCCCTAGGTATTGTTTTAATTACTAGGGCAATCTTGGGTATTATGTTGCACCGGAGATCTCACATTTTGGCAACCTATAATTTTGCGTGCGGTAATACTCGGGTATTGATGTACACCAATATTTAACAGGCGAAAATCAGTTTGTATATTTGTTCGTTACTTAATTTAATGTTTGGTCGATTTGCCAGAATTTATATGCACGTAGTATATTTGATACCCAAAGGGTGCCAACGGGAAGCGGGACCCCATTACTGAAACTTCACTGTCTGCCCATCCGTCCGTTTGTCACAGGGTCGTATCTTCTGAACCGTTATAAGTAGACATTTGAAAATTTCGCAGAGTATGTAATACTGTAGTCGCTATACCAACTTATACAAGAAACAAAATAAAATTATAATCCCCATACAAGAAACGCGTTTTGTCGGCGTTTTCTCGATCATATAAGAACCGCTTGACTTACCATCTCATTAGGTGATATGACAGGTCATACAAGAGTCATAAAACAAGGTATTACAAGTACCAGGAATTCAATTTCATTTTGTAATCAACGAAATCATTAAGGTGAAAAGAATTCCATTGTTCAATATCTCATGCACAGTAATATTTTTTTTTTTAAATACTTTATAGGCTAGCGTTTGACCACTATATCTCACCTGTTGGTAAGTGATGATGCGGTCGAAGATGGTAAGCACGCTAGGCCTAGAATGGAATTGATTCCATATATGGTAAAGATAGATACAAAATACGATGTTTAGTCTCCACAAAGTGTCGAGTCTGATTGGTAAGGCATTCGTACTGGCGCTAATATAGAAGGACACACGGTTGACGCGCGTAACTGAAATGTCATCGAACTAATAACCGTATGACGCAATGCGCTGCGTGCATGAATAGCATGGACAAAATTGCTCTCAGAACCGGTACCAATTTTAAAAGTAGGTACAAGATTAGTGTGAACGATTGACGTAGGTACTGGGAAATCCCAGTTAGTATTCTTTACTGAAACATGGGGGTGCGTGTATAATGTATTAAATTGTTACGTGCGGTGTGGTACAAAAATGCTAATCCGACGAGATATAGGATTATAGGTACGTTAACTTCCAAAAAACACTAGGTTTTTTTTATCATGTATAAATGCAATTTTTTAATCAGCTTTTCTACTTACATAACAAATGATTTGAGTTTAATTTATGAAATCAGGTTCTTGGAGTTCTTGTGTTTGTCTATGAGAACACTGAGGACGGCGGTACAGGGAGTAGACTCTTGACTAATTTTGTTAGATGTACACCGTGCATAACACTTAGAATCTAGTATTTGTTTGTTCACGAATCATCGTTTCATAGTAAGGTAAGCCTTTGACCGACTATTATCTTTTCTGTGCTTTGACTACGATATCATCTAATAATCTATCTAATAAGTGATACTGGGGTCGAAGATATAAGTAATGTGATTGTCTGGATCTGGAAGAAGGAGGAAAAGTGTAAAATTACTGTCTCTTCACTGTGCAGTACAGTCTTAAGGTTGTCGCCGAGTACTCCAACGCCACTCCCACCGGGCAAAAGAGTTCATTCAATTCATTCAAAAATGTAAGCCGTTGACGTTCACTGAAGACAGAATTTACATTGACAACACAAAGAGCAAACAGCGCTGGTGGTATGTAAACAGCAGTGGTTGTCGCCGACTAGTCCAACATCGCTCCCACCCGGCAAAAAAGTTCATTAAAATGTAAGCCTTGCCTTATGACGTTCCTTGAAGACAGATATTACATTGCTTTAGGTGTAGCCTCAGAAAAGTGCAAAGAACTTCCTATGATCTTCGTTGAAAACATAAACCCGTATTGCAAATAGGTAGTTCTGAACCTTTATTTCTTCTTATCACGAATATTCTCAACAACACAATAGTTGCCTATACTAGGTCGTTATGTACTTATTTTTATCTCCGTACAAGTGAAACAGCAAACATAGAATAAGGTTAAGTTAACATTATTATCTCGTCTGTCTTCGATAACTAAACCTTAACCCTGCTGTTTATGAGCCCTTGAAATGAAATGGCTGAGAATGGAATGATAAGGAAATGGTTGAACCAATTCAAAGAAGGGCAATTTAAGTCGTCAGTGAAACATGCTAATGAAAAAGGCCTATTACTGTGTTCAAGATTTTTTTATTTTCTTAATACTTCAATTAAATCCTACAATTCGTTGTGATTAATTCTAATTTTGTGTATTTGCTTTATTTATTGAATGGTTTTTATTTTTAGCTGACATTAATATATAAGTTTCATTTTGATTTGACATTTGACAATATAACACAGCACTTTATGTTTTATGTTAGTAGGTTATTAGATCGTTTATTGAATCGTTTTATGACTTTTAAAAGTGTACCAGTTGAAAATAAATTATTAGAATTGAATTGATACAACAACAAATCTCAAACTATCATAAAAAAGGCAGACGGAGCCGTGCCTAACACCCGTGTGAACGCAAATTCAGTAATACTAAATGCTTGAGTAATACACTTCCGCGCTCAATTTGCTGCCAAGCGGCAGCAGGGTCGGACGCTTCCGTGCAGGATTACTTCGAAGGGTTGCTTACGTAGTAATCATGCCGGACTGAGCGCGGAAACTCATTACTCAAGAATTTAGTATTACTGAACTTGCGTTCACACGGGTGTTAGGCACAGCTCCGTCTGCCTTTTTTATGATAGTCTGAGCAACAAATATTATGCGCTTAAATTATGTAGCTGCTTTTTTTAACAGGTCAATGAACTTTTAATAGTTAAGTGTATATTGTGATTTAAAAACGGGACTTATCGTGCTAAAAATCCAGTCTCAGTTTGGCCGCAGCAAATATCATCATCATCATCATAATCAGCCGGTATCAGTCCACTGCTGAACATAGGCCTCTCCCAAGTCATGCCACTGAGCCCGATCTTCGGCTCTTTGTTTCCAGTCACTGCCGACAGCTTTGCAAATGTCGTCGCTGCACCAGGTCACAGGGCGTCCTACGCTACGTTAACCGATTCGCGGTCTCTACTCTATTATGACCAGCACTGCCACTTCAGTTTGCTAATCCGTTGAGCTATGTCGATCACTTTAGTTCTCTGGCCAATTACTTCGTTCCGGATTCGATCTCGCAGAGAAACACCGAGCATAGCTCTTTCCATAGCTCGCTGAGCAACTTTAAATTGGTGGACGAGTCGAACCGTGAGTGTCCACGTCTCTGCTCCGTATGTCATGACGGGTAGGACGCACTGATTAAAAACTTTGCAGCAAATATAGTACGAGTAAAATTTTAAATTAACGAAAATGTGCCGATGTTGTTAATAAGTACTGTGTTGCAATGGCAACCCTGATCATGATGGATAAGGTGTTGTTCCAACCGATTTTCATTTAAAATAGAGCAGATGGCTACCCGCAATTACTAGTCTTCCTGTGACGACGATCAATACAACTTGATCAAATATGTCCTGAATTCCAACATAAATAAAGTGTTTAGAATGTTCAGACGCGTCATCGCTTCGGTCTTCATCAGATCGTTCAAACGTCATCGCTTACCAAAAGGCGAGCGTCTTGCTTTTTAAAAAACTTTAAATTAATAGCAGGCAGGTCTTAGATAAAATCTACTATTCTATTTATTTATTATGTTTCATTATTTCACAATTTTTTGAATAAAAATTGTCTGAAGTACTGAAACATCAACAACACCTTTGTTTTTTTTGTACATTCAAAGCAATAAGTTATGTTTCTGTTATATCTATAATATTTTTTATTGAATATGATCAATTTAATATAATTTGACGTGTGTAAGTGCAAATTTTTAATTTGCCCATATACTGAATAAATGCTTTGACTTTGACTTTGACTTTGACTTTGACTACTTACAGATGTCTAAAGAAATCATGAAAGCTGTCAAGAAAAGAATGATGGTTTGGCAGGGGATCAGATCGAGGAAATAAGTATTTGATTGGCAATATTAGGTCACTCGCTATTTCGCTCGCAGTTTAAGCACAATTTATATCGACCCATTACAGCATCTGGTGCAAAAACTGCGCTCGGTACATGAGTGCTTACATGCTGATCATTTGCTGCTTAATGTTTTTTATTTATTTGAAAGATACTCATCGCATACATAGATACTGCAACAAAATCTAATTGAGCGTAAACAAGCTGTTTAAGTTATCTGCAGTCTTATGTTCTATATTGACAGTCTTTGGATCTGCCCATTGACTTTAGGAAACACAAAGGCTTTGACTTGAAAGGACAACAAGCTGCATGATATATATGCCATATGTCTCTAGTTTCATAATTAGGTATCATTACCATAATCAGTCGGTATCAGTCTACTGCTGGACATAGGCCTCTCCTGAGACACGTTACTCACGTTACTGAGCCCGGTCTCCCTAGTTTGCATGTCTTGAAAATTGACTGACTGTGAACCTGTATTAAGAGAGTTATTTCTTAAGGCCATTAAATGGCTTACCAAGTCTGTTAAGCCCATGACTGGGATGTCCCACTATGTCAGCTTGGATGAGAACTTCTGCCTGCTGCTGGGCTGCTTTTGCTGACGCTCCCACTGCCTTCAGGCAGTCCACCATGAACCTGAACGCGTCTGCTGTCGGTACCTTGCCCATTGTTGCTTCTACAATCCAGAGTCTGAAAGATTAAACATATTTAAATGTCACCGTTTCACCAATATTATAAACGTGGACCACATGGCTTCGAACGTTTTAAAAAGTAGGTATCCGGTGTAATTCTAGATAGTTTGAGATATTTACGTTTTACGAGTATGTATTGGAATGCCTGGGGTCTGAGCGCTGCATCTGCTGTTGCGCTGCCGTTTTCCAGTTCTATTCTATCATATCACCACAGAATAAATAATAGTGCCCGATACCATTGGGACATGTTATGGTCGCTAATGTACAGGGCGTCGTGTGGAGGTACCTTTGTAGTGAAACCTCCGAACTACCCTTACTATAGCGTATCCTACTCAGTTGGTGTGGGGGAAGAAATAACAAGAAATAATTAAATCTGTCTTAAATGACCACACCGCGGAGTCCTGCGATCTGCGGGCGCGATCTCAGTACTTTTCAATTGTTTTCTGATCGCGTTTGGTGTGAACTAGTCGGTACAAATACTACTGCGCTATCTGATCGCCGCCTAGATCGCGCACGCAGGACGCTGCGGTGTATCCGTACCTTAACTCGCGTCCGGGAAGCCACTGTCGGTGGGCCAAGGTATGCGGGACGCGAGCGACGTTAGTTAGACAGAAGATAGTCGTGTCAGCTCTACCTACTGTGCCCCCACACCATCGTAAACCGCATAAACAATTAAAATTAAATACAAATACACTACACTACACTTACTGGTATAGTAGGCGGCATTTGATGTCAACCTACTTTGATGTCTACATATTTGTTTATTAATTATCAAAGGTTTATTATTTTGTTAGCGAAAATAGGTTGATGAAAATTAAAAATGTTAGAATGAAAGCGGTGGTAGGTATATTTATGTCGCAGCCAGCTTAATCAGTATATATATATATATGTTAGTCGGCTTAATTATATCCGTTCTGACTCTACAAACTCATTAGTATTAAGCCTCTATAAGGGGGTCGCCTCAGTAAAAGTAAAAAATACGAAGTTTGATAATATACTTTTAAATAAAATATTAATCAAACAGCATTTGTAGGTGTTGTGATTGTGAGCGCTTATAATATTTGTTTCAGAAGAAAAATATTTGTGTTTCCTCTAGGCCACACGAGGGAAGCCGCGGGCAGAAGCTTGTAATATAACAAAATACAGATTATAAACAGTGCAGGTATGGGTTAGGGGGCAGGTAGGTCGCGAATTTTTTTTTCATACTAAGGGTGTCGCGTCATGAAAAGATTGAAAAACACTGTTATAGTAGAATAGCATATCGGCGATGAAGTGGTCGAAGACGACACACTCAATTACTTTTTACGAATCGTGATGAATAAGTACCATAGATATATACTCCTAGTTGTGTTAATTATGTAAATGTAGTACGTAACTCAAAGAATTATGTAGGTACATGCTATAGAATGGAATAATAGTAATAAAATACGGAGACAAAATGTTGTATGAGCAACAAAATGTACCTACACAGTAAATAGTAGGTACAAATTCAAAGGTTATTTCAAGGGTTTAGTTTTTTCCTGCTGTTAGGAGCTGGAATTTAAAAACAAAGTAAAACATACTTTGAAATAAAAACACATAAAATTATTCAACTCAGGCCAGCCTTTGCATACAAAATACATTAAAAACCGGCCTTGCCATCGGCTTTTCATTATTTATCAATAATTAGTCATTCAAATCCTTATAGTATAAAGCTTTAAAAACTATAAATACTTACCACTTTTACTTTTATATGACTTTGCCCGTTACTATTATAAATCATTTATTCTTTCAGCTCAATAAAATAGTAGCATAAACTTATTTTTTTTAGCAAAACAGTCTATTTTTAACCGTGACGTGTGCTCGTCTCCAACGCCGTCAACACACTAAGTTTGTTTGGTATGTGAATTATTTATTTTTGTCCAGTTATAGCCAACTGCCAACTGCCGAAGATTGTGTTTGCGAGGAAAATACTATTAAAATAAAGTTGATTCAGTACAATTAATCATACTTAAGGATAATAGTTATTTATAGCATACCTAATCAATATCTGCATACCTCATTTTATATATTCGTAGCTACGGCCAAGTGCCGTTCGTAGAATTTGCTACACTAATCAACGTTAATGAATAATATGCATTAAATTGGATCCTTAGCAGTTTTAATTGAGGTTTTATATAGATTTTAGTTTGACATAAATATACTTAGGTACCTATAATTTGAAAACTGATTTATAACCTGCGCTAGCCATTTTCTATAGGTCATCGAAATATTTTATCCATATCTCAAAATAATTTACTTGGATATTGACAAAATGTATAATGCAAGTATTGCAAGTATCATTCTGTCAAATAAAAATCAGACTTTTGTCCCGCACACGGAGGGTTCCGAACGCCATCTAACGAATACCTACCGAACTTCTAATCTAATCTAACACGAAACCAACTAAGTAAACGTTAACACAAAAGTAATTAATATTATTAAATCTTTAAATCTGGAAGACCGAGTGTTCGTACGACTTACTAACTTTCCACTGATTCTAGCTAAATGAAACTCTTTAAGTACTAATATAGAAGATACATTAATCAATACTGTACACTACTACATGCTAATCACAAATAAGTAAACAAATCGACCGAGGCCCACAAATTTAACAAATGAAACGCTAATTTTTCCTGTGCTGCCATCTAGTTCTGCCGTCGAGATGAATTAATTGCAAAGGCAAGGGTAAGTTATTTGTAGTTGATTGCAGATTGAACACCGAGCTTTGCCAAAAGCTACTTCTACTCGCCAATAGATGTCGGGAGGAGTCATATTTTAAGTTAATTATTGAAAACACGAATAAAACAACATTTCTGAAAATGAATCCTAGCTAGATCGATTTATCGCCCCCGAAATCCTCTGTTTACAAAATTTTATTTAATCGCTGTAGCCGTTTCCGAGATTCAGATTCAGATTCCGAGATTAAGGGAAACACGATAGCGCCATCTATGCATCTTCATAGATGGCGATGGTAAAAAAAACGTTTTTAGTTTTAAACTCTTTAATTTTTAACTTTGTTCTGTTTTAAGTATTTGTAGTTATAGCGGCAACAGAAATACATTATCTGTGAAAATTTCTACCGTGTAACTATCACGGTTCATGAGATACAGCCTGATGATCGTTCGATTTTTGTCGAGAACAGTTGTGATTCACGATCGCGCGTACTCCGCGTACCTACAGTAAAGTGCTTACGCATCATAACAACGCTGCGTCAAGACGCGGCCACTTCGCGATTATGACCTAGTTATAGTGCGCGGTCAACATTGACTTTTATTGTTAAGGTAAGTATACACTTACCGTTTTAATAATATAAATATAATTTTATATAAATATAATAATAAAAAAAGGCATTGCTTTCTCCGGAGAAAGAAACAATCGAGTTAACCACAAAACTCGAACGTATACTATACGAACGTTACAGTGCAGAAAGACAAGAGCGCCAAAAATTAAAAAGCCTCGTCGATGATCTAACCAGTCAAATAGAGATACTGAAAAAGCAGTTAAAATGCTTTGCGGAATCAAGTGCACATGCACCCCCAATTAAGGAGGCTCCTGAATCCTGTGCTGAATATAACACAGACGAGGAAGAGCTTGCCCAAGAAACTGAATGGATCAGACATAGAAATAAGTCTAGGAAAAAAGAAAATTGAATATGTCACCCCCCCCAAGACACTCAGGATGAAGAATCACAAAAAGATAATGAAGTTCAAGTTAAAATGAAAAAAATTCCCCAGCCCCCACCAATAATAGTAGACGGGGTTGTAGATTACCAAAGCCTATACGAGTTTCTGTCTAAACAGCAGCCACCCGAAGTATTTACTATTAAAATGCTAAATGGAGACTCCGTTAAAATTAATACTTACAACGATGAATCGTATAGGGCTATAACAAAGGCGCTTAGCCTCAGTGACCGTGTTTGGCACTCATACGAAAATAAGCAAGAGAGGCCTATTAGAGTTATGGCGAAAAAACTACACTCCACGTGCAAACCAGAGTAAATTGTTGAAGACCTTCAAAATAAAGGATTGAAAATTATAGAAGCAGTCAATAAATTGAGTTGGAAGATTAAACAACCACTCAAAATGTTTATGCTTACTTTCTCCAAAGAAGAAGACATTAAAAATATTTTCAATCTAAAGACAATAATGGGATGTAAAGTTGAAATCCAATCAATTAAGACCACTCAACTTGTACCTCAATGCAAGAGATGTCAAGCCTATGGACATATGCAGAGATACTGCTTCAAAGAACCTAGATGTGTAAAATGCACAGGGAAACATCTCACGCTGAATTGCAAAAAACCAAAGGACGAAAAACCAAAATGTGTTCACTGTGGATCTCCACATCCAGCCAACTACAGAAGATGTATTGTAGCCAAGGAGATACAAATCCTTCGGAACAAAAAAATTAAAAATAGTTCGACAGCACGCCATATTGAGGTACGCACTGAAAAGCCTTGTGAACTTAGTAATAACAAACCTCTTTCGGTTAAAAACACGAAATTTAGTGCAAACATTTCCTACGCTCAAGTTGCAGCAGGAGCCCAATCAAACACCCCTCGGGAGACCCACACAAATAATAATCCGGACAAAAAATTAGATGACATATTAAAGCTTATGTTATCATTTGACGAAAGATTGAAGAAAATAGAGTGTAGCACTAAAACAGCTACTTCGAAAATAACAAAATGAATAAGCCACTTAAAATCATGACATGGAATTCAAATGGGTTACAGAAACACCAGAGAGAACTTCAAGTAATCCTAGACATAGAAAATATTGACGTGTGTTTAATATCTGAAAGTATAAGTTTAATCACTTCACAAAGCAATCTCACATTACATTTAAAGGCTACAAAATATACCACGCCCTGCACCCAGATAACACTGCAAGAGGGGGTAGTGCTGTTATTGTTAAAGAAAACCTCAATCACTATGAAAAGCGCAAATACGAATTGAGAGAAATACAATCGGTAGCGATATGTCTTAAAACTAGAACGTATATAATAACAATATCATCAATATACTACCCCCCTCGGCATAATATAAAAAAAGATGTCTATAGCAGATTCCTGAAGAGCCTGGGAAACAGGTTTGTACTAGAAGGAGATTTTAACGCTAAAAATACTTATTGGGGTTCTAGACTTACCACTACTAAAGGCAAAGAACTGCTATGCGCTGTAAAGGATACAAAATGTCAAGTAGAATCATCTGGCTTACCTACATACTGGCCAACAGACCCTAATAAAATTCCAGATCTTATAGATTTCTTTATTATAAAGAACATCTCATCAGCTTACACCAGAACGTATCAAAGCTACGATATGAACTCAAATCACTCTCCTATATACTTAGAAATTAGTGAGAGCGTTTTCACCAAAGAAACAACACCAACTATAATCAACAAATACACTGATTGGGAAAGCTTTAAAATCATTTTAGACCGTCGAATAAATATTAAGGTGCCCGCCCCTTAAGACCACAGAACAACTTGATGCTGAACTAAAACAATTTATTCATGACATACAACAAACAGCGTGGCAAAATACACCAGACATTAGTAAGAAATCTAAAGGTAACACATATCCAACATCTATATTGAACCTTATAACGGAAAAACGGAAGCAAAGGAAAATCTGGCACCACTCAAGATGTCCAGAAGATAAGAGAAAACTTAATAATCTCACGAAAAGAACAACAATGATGATTCAGGAACACAATGATGACTACACAAATAACTATTTACAAAATTTAACTAGTGAGCGTACCACGGATTATTCGCTATGGAAAGCTACAAAGAATCTAAGCCGGCCAGTTGCACAAGTTCCACCTCTAAAGGATATAAATAGCAGATGGGCAGTTAGTAACGAGCAAAAAGCAGCAAGATTTGCTACCCACCTTGAAACTATTTTTCAACCAAATGAAGGAGAACATAGCTCACTTCTACAGGATGATGAAAGTCTCCAAGAAGAAGAAACTAGCTTTAAACTAGCGACACCTAAAGAAATTATTAGACAAATAAAATATACTATAAGTCCTCGTAAAGCTCCTGGTTATGACCTTATATCAGGACAAATACTACACAACCTTCCAAAAAAAGCGGTAGTTAAATTAACCACCTTAATCAATGCTTCCCTTAGATTGAAATATGTGCCTAATTTATGGAAAGTAGCTGAAGTTATAATGATAGTAAAACCAGGAAAACCACCCAATGAAACTACTTCATACAGACCAATATCTCTGCTCCCCGTAATGTCGAAGCTTTTTGAAAAGTTACTCTTAAAAAGATTGAAGCCGATATTAGAAGAAGCTAAACTTATTCCAGAATACCAATTTGGTTTCCGAGAAAAACATTCCACAATTGACCAAGTACACAGAATCACAGATATTATTGAAAAGACACTGGAAGACAAAAAGGTCTGCTCAACTATATTCTTAGATGTGGCACAAGATTTCGATAAAGTTTGGCACGAGGGCCTTATATATAAGCTACGAAAGAGTCTACCAAGATTCTTTGCAGATATTCTTGAATCCTACATCTCTAATAGAGTATTCAGAATAAGGCATGAAGATTCATACTCTGACGTCAAGGAAATAAAAGCTGGAGTACCGCAAGGAAGTGTTCTTGGTCCGGTCCTGTACCTTCTCTACACTTGCGATATTCCAGAGCTAGAAAATAACACCATAGCGACGTTTGCTGATGATACTGCGATAATGGCTGTAGGAAGTACCCATGCAGAAGCATCAGAAAAAGTCCAGAAAGCTGTTGATCAAATCTACGATTGGACAAGACACTGGAAAATCAAACTGAACGAATCTAAAACAATACATATAGATTTTAGTAACAAAAATCATAATTATTGCCCAGTCATTATCAACGGGAACCAAATCCCCTACCATAATACGGCCAAATACCTTGGCATGACCCTTGACGCCAAGCTGCGCTAGAAAGCACACGTCAAGAAGAAAAGGGAAGAATTAGAGCAACGGTACAAAAGAATGTATTGGCTACTTGGCAAACAGTCTAAGTTGTCAATACAAAACAAATTATTATTATACAAGCAAGTCCTAATGCCAGTATGGACCTATGGTATACAGTTATGGGGCTGTACCAAAAACAGCAATATATCAATTATACAGCGGTTCCAGAATAAAGTATTGAGAGAAATCGCAATGGTCCTTTGGTACTTCAGAAATGACGATCTACATCGGGACCTGAAAATTGAGACCGTCGTCAAAATTGTCCAAAAGTATGCAGAAGCTCACGAAAAAAGACTTCACCATCATGTGAATGTCGAGGCAATCCAGCTCCTTGACCATACAAACATAGTAAGAAGACTTAAGCGGACAAAACCGTTCGAACTAGTGTATAAAAATAAAGTTTAGTGATAAAGTGCTAATAGTGCTATACGTATGAACACTTGAACAATGTGTATACATCTTTATTAGAGACAATAAGAAAAGTGTCAATGGACACATTCTTAGTGTAGTTTATGTATACAGTTTAGGCTAAAGTAAAATTGCTTATTAGCCGAAAAGGCTAGATTGTAGTTACAATAGGGACGTACGTATTACTAACAAGTAATATGCTAAATAAAACAAAAAAAAAAAAAAAAAATGAGATACAGCCTGGTGACAGACGGACAGACAGACAGACAGACAGACAGACGGACAGCGGAGTCTCAGTAATAGGGTTCCGTTAGTACCCTTTGGGTTCGGAACCCTAAAAACCGGCCAAATCGAGTTGGACTCCCTCACCGAAAATCGGTGGTGACACACGGACAGACAGACAGACGGACAAGAAAGTGATCTTATAAGGGTTCTTTTTTTACCTTTTGAGGTACGGAACCCTAAAAACAATAATATAATGTCATAAGGTGCGTTGGGGTAATATCGGATTCTGAGCGACGTAGAAGGCAATTACTAGATTGGTGGTAGGTAACCTTTAGTTTAAATAAAATGTTCATATTTTTTTACAAAAAGTCTTAAGTATTGCACGAAGATTTCGAGTGAAATTTTAACTTGCGGAAATTAATAGTTACTTTCCGAGAAATAATTACCTATTTAAAAATCGGAACCCAAACCACTGATGTTGTTAATAAACAACGTTTCGTTATAAATGCTATGAAGTCGTAACATTTTCGAAAGTGGGAAAAAATATCTGTTTTATGCAAGCAAACAAAACTCGAAGTACCCACCTAGATATTATCTCGCTAAATAGGAACACTCTTCAACCGACTTCAAAAGGAGGAGGTTCTCGCATCGGAATCATAGAGTTACTTTTTATAGAATTGCACCGACCAGGTTTCGGATATGTTTGAATTCTTTCTTCTGGGAAGATTCAATAATAATATTTCAATAATAATATTATGTGTGATCCTCACGATACATTAAATAATCAAATAGATAAGTAAAGTTTGACAAGCACTTGATTTTTTTTAATACTTAGGGTAGTAGACCGTCCGATCTTTGTCTAAAGCAGTGGTTCCCAACCTTCTTGTGACCAGGGGCCAGCTTAAGTTTATTATTAGTAGCAAATAAAATAAAATATAGTTATAATTATTATTATTTATTAATGTCGAATTGTCATGTTGTAAATTGTATTATTTTTATAGATTTATGATTTTATCTCTAGCTATAAACTTAAGGTCAGGTGGGGTAAGAGAGACGCCGGGTAAAGAGAAACTGTGACTCGTAAATAGAAAACTATAAGCCCCAGGTTACTGCTCAGATCAAACAAAATTAGGTGTAGTTTTAATATTTTTCGACAGATGACGCTAGAACACAATAAGTATGTGAGTAAAAGGGAAAGAAAAAAATCTGTTCGCAAACTTCAAAAACATGACCTACAAGCGTTATTTTTTTGTGATTGTGTACGGATTAAAAACATTTGTGATACTGCTGATTTTGTTAGTAAGTGCAACTATTATGTTGAATCTTTAATTTCCGCGTGTTATATTGTTTTTAGTATGTGTTTTAAGTGCTTTTTCGATGTCATCAAAAATATGCCATACAAAACGTCAAACAGGGAAAGAGGAACTACCATATTAGGTTTAGAGAAACATATGTCCCTCTTTCCCGGTTTCAGAGGTAGCAAACATTATGAAAATTGTTTAAATATCATTAGTCACTCACCGACATATATACGTATTTATTTGGTACAGAAAAAGCAAAATGATTTAAAAAATATTAGAAGCAGTGATGGCTGTTTTGCTGTTTGTTACTTTTATTCTTTCTTTTTTTTATACAGTTAAATTTACCAAAATTGTACAAATTATATAGATTAATTTATACTCGTAAATTAAAGTATCACTTAAAACGTTTATATGTGATATTAATAGTTTATTTTAATTTTATTTTTGATACATTCCTTTCACAAAAACCAAATTTTTATTTATTGTTATTTGTAGTTTAACACCCCTGACCTTACTTATATGTTCCTCTTACCCCAAACTTACTGTTTTTGGCTTTCACGGTAAATTAAACCGTATTTCAAAACACTTATGGTTTAATTTCCATTGAATTATTTAGAGATGAAATATTTAGTGATATATTTAAAAAGAGGCGTTTTTGATTGAAATAATTAAGTAGTTCCTCTTACTTGTACTATTCATTATTCTGTGCTCTTACTCCAAATTTCGGGAAAGAGAAATATTTTAATGTTCTGGCTTTGTTTGCAGGTTGTGCTGTTATTACTGGAAGAATCCATTTCTGTGTTGAAAAAATAGCTAGCGTGGTTCAAAAGCAAACCTTTGTTTCTATGGTATTAGATTATATATATATATATATATATATATTTATGAGATTGAGCTCATAATGTCCAAAAACCAGTAAACTATGTTCCTCTTACCCCAGCTGACCTTATACATATTAATAATTTTGAAAGATTTAGACTCGTTTACACATAGTGTGGTAATAATTGTTTAATTTTAGGATTCTGCCATACTATTAACATAATTTTATGGTTTTTTAACCTATTATTGTTTTTTCGAAATGAACAAACTAAGATAAGATAATTTATTTCCATTAACATAACTGTACAGAGAATGCAATAGAACATTATTATACATAGAATTTAATGTAGATGAAACATATGCATATTTAGCTGCGACCCCACACTAGGCACAAGGCCCGTTTCGTGGAAGCCTGTTGATACGACGTTTCAAAACTTTACATAGAGGCATTCCATTTGGAAACATAATTAAGTATTATTTTGTTCATTGTAGTATATGTAAGCTAATTAATTAGTGTTTGTGTGAGAGTGTGAGTGTGTGTGCGTGTGTGTGTGTGTGCGTGTGCGTTTATCAATTAATCACTTGTTCTGTGTCATCATATGATTGTGCAATCAACCATTTGTGTACGATACGACAGCCATTACAACATTTTCGTCTTTAATGTTGCAAACCTTGTTAACTCTGTTATAAATGTGAGTGAGCAGATATTGTGGGTGACGAATAGCGAAAGATGAGTTAGTTGATGGGAGGGGCAGCCTGTATGTATGTATGTATGTCACTATGTTTGTTCGGGTGGAATCTTGGAAGCTAAATTAGACCCACTTCCCGATGTCCGATTGGACTCAAATTTGGTGTACTTATGTATCTTCGGTGACAATACAATAATATGGTACCATAGAGTTGGTCTGATGATGGAGACGGAAGGTAGCCACGGCATCTGTATGATAAAACAACATAAACCCACCGAGTTTGGGCTCGATTGATTTGTCTTGAAGATAACTTTTCACCTAGATGATATCCAGGGTCTGATGATGAAGCTGGAAGGTGGCCACGGCATCTCTGTGATAAATCAACACAACCCTACCGAGTTTGGGCTCGATTGATTCGTCTTGAAGAGAACTTTTCACCTAGATGATATTCAGGGTCTGATGATGAAGCTGGAAGGTGGCCATGGCATTTCTGTTATAAAGCAACATAGCCCCACCGAGTCGATTGATTTTCCTTGAAGAGCACTTTACCCATAATCACATCAAATATCCGTGGAATATTTTAAAACATCATGCCTTCTCTTAAATACTTAGGTAGTAGGTAGGTAGTCGGTATCTACCTACTAAAAAGTTAAAAATAAATTATATGAAAAAAATATTTTTAAAAACAAGCTTTTATCTGGGACTAATAACTTAAATGTTAAAAATAAATTCTAGTGAGTATTTGGCGTGTTGGTACTTACCTATATTTTTTAAAGCTTGAGGCACTGAAGTATAGTAATTACCTAGCCTGAAAAACGGGTAGTGCCTACACGCCAAATACTTACTAGAATTTATTTTTAACATTTAAGTTAATAGTTATTAGTCCCAGATAAAAGCTTGTTTTTAAAAATATTTTTTACATATAATGTATTTGCTCATTTATATAGAGCATAATTATTGTTTCGTTCGTTTGAAATGTTTCGCCGGCCATATTAAAGTTCTTGTGGACCAGCGGTGTTGGGTGCACCACTGGTTGGGAAACACTGGTCTACAGTGACCAAGGCCTGTCTGAATCAGTTGTATCTAGATTATGTCCTTGTAGAATTGTATTTAGATAAAATAAAACAATCCATATGTTCACCTAAAAATATAAGCAAACTGAAAGGGCAAGACCGGTTGCCAAAAAATGTGAAAATGGACAAATTCAAGAATTAGCACTATAGGTACTAAGGTTAAGGGTTCATCTATGAAACATAGGTATTATTGTGTTACTCCCTGCATTTAATATATAAACTAATAAAATTATTTTTATATAATGAAGGATTTGGTCATTGCTAAATAAATAACCTCAGGCGTTATAATAATTTCATATTGCTCTCGTCATTAAAATTACGTCAGGTACAAATTTTAGACTTAAATTATTAATTACTAGCTGTGCCCGCGACTTCGTCCGCGTGGAATTGTGTCTTTGGGTAGCATTAACTAATAAGACACATACGTATCCCAACTACACCGCGCCACACCACGCCACGCTAATCCCTCCTTTATGACTTGAATTTACAAAAACTTGAATAATTTGAAAATGTATTCTGGCTAATCGTGTGGAGCAAAATGAAAACAAAAAAAATAAACCAAATTGGCGGGATTTTTATTTTTATTTTACTACTAGCAGCCCGCCCCGGCTTTGCACGGGTAGAACATATATGCCTACAAAAATTGCATCAGTTTGTTGCATCGAATATAATATATGAACATATTTAACAATCATCGTCATATTTCAACCAATTTACACAAAACCTTAGCGAATTAGGCACCTAAACCTTTCTCATAAACACTCTGGCTATTGGTGAAAACCGCATGATAATCCGTTCAGTAGCTATTGAGATTATTGCGAACAGACAGACAGACGCAGTGATGGGCTTTGTTTTATAATACTTACGTAGTGATACTGGACGGCCCTTTGGCGTAAAGGATAGTTACCCTGATTCTGACCCGACGGTCGTTGGTTCTAATCCTAGCTATATACCTACCAATGAAAGTTTTATGTGCATTCATGAATCATGAGTTTTCGTACAGAGGTAGTGGGATCATTAAATCTACCAAAAAGTAGCTTACCACCAAGAAGAACATCTGCCGCGTTCCCCGACGCAAAATGTAGGGGTAATATACGTTTAACGTGTGTATCTGTGTGTCTGTCTGTAGCATCTTAGCACCTAACCGGATGAACCGATTTTGTTTTTATTATTGATAGTTTTTTATTGTTTGATAGATGTCTTCATCGAGAGTTTTCTTAGCTTTGATTCATGAAAATTCGTTCAATCGTTATAAAACTATGAGCTTTTTTCTAGTTAATTGCGCTATGAAATCAACTTTCATAGGTCTGATCAATTCGAATGTGTTCTAGTAGTATGTAGAATTGTAATAAACATCAATGATAAATAGATATTTTTGGTTTTGATTTTGGCAAAATGTTAAGTTACACTCATTTTTTCTTAGCGGCTAACGAGAGGTCAATGCACTTTACCAATCTATATGGCACGGACTATATGTATAATTATGTTGATTGTTTCCTCACGCGCCGCTCACTTTCTTCGCACAACTCTGGTGAATACGCACTCTAAATAGTCTACTAGCTGAACCCTGAAACTTCGTCCGCGTTTGTGAATATTTTTAATAATTTATGTGTCATGTTCATGCTCATGTTCATGTTCATGTTCGTGTTCATGTTCATGTTCGTGTTCATGTTCATGTTCATGTTCATGTTAATGTTCATGTTCATGCTCATGTTCATGTTCATGTTCATGTTCATGTTCATGTTCATGTTCGTGTTCATGTTCATGCTCATGTTCATGTTCATGTATGAACATCACTTTGTGAATATTTTTAATAATCTAAGATCGTTAAAAAAATATGGTTGTCTGTAAAGTTTACGGACGATAGTTTAACGTGACAATGTCATAACAAAACATTGATGTTCATGTTCATGTGATTGCCTAACTCTAACAAATATACGAAATTTCGCATTTATAATATTAAATATGAAGCCTTCATACCAATATTATAAAATGCGAAAGTCAGTTTGTATTGTATATTTGTTTGAGACTTCTTCACGGTCAAACGGCTGGACCGATTCAGCTGAAATTTTGTACAGGCATAGCCATTATTATAGATAAGGCCATAGGATACTTTTTAAAGAGGGCGAAGCCGCGGGGCACAGCTAGTGCCTAATAGTATAAATGCGAACGTTTGTAATATTATGACAACACACATACAATCCAAGATGAAAAATACTTATACCCTGTATGGTGTCTAATTATTGAAAGTTATGCTCTAAAAACTTATTAGTTATCTATATATAACACACATAGATAACTAAATACTTGTTCTGTAGGTAGTCAGTATTAGGTATTATTAGTATTAGTATATATTATTATAGTATATTATTAGAAGTTAGTATTATTAGTTATTTTCTGTATTAGGCCGCATTTCCACCTGCATGAAAATTTCCGCGAGTAACGTGGCAACGTGGCCTTATACTTTATCTCGTTGATAGCTTATTATAAAATAAATCAAAGTTACATAATCGGCTCCATGTTTACAAACTAAAAGCTAAACGAGCAAATATTATGTACTGGCATGGCTCTTAGTAAAATTAGAGATAAGATAAGTTGCTCTCTGGTGTTATCAACCATTGATCGTATAATAATAAGCATTATATCGAGGCATTTTCTTAAAAATAAAACCGGCCAAGTCGAGTTGGACTCGCACACCGAGGCTTCCGTGCCAACTTCTCAGACTAGGTTAAGGGACAAACTTAACTATGTAGTTCGAGCCATAGAATTTTCTATGGCTCTATATATTATAATATATTTATATTGCACCAATCATAAGTTTGTAAATTAACCTTTTTTATTTTATTATTCTACCTATTCACGGTTTTCAGATTTATTCCTATATAAGTGCTTCTAAAAACCTTGCTTCTTGCCAAATTTCATGATTCTAGGTAAACGGGAAGTACCCTATAGGTTTTCGACCCCAAACCTATAGGACCCTTCCGGTTGATTTAGAATTGTCAATTCACACAATAGCACAATATTATTTATATTAAACGTAGTGCCAATTAAGCTAGACCTCTAAATTGTATGAGCGCTCATATAACCCAGAGGCTTATCTTAATTGGCGTCTTAATTCAGCCAAATCTCTGTTTCGGTAAAGGTTAAACCGAATAATATTCGGTATTCGGTAATTCGGTGAAACCACTATACGGCGCATCTCTAGTGTTAACGTTCACTTAGTTGGCGTTAGAAGTTCGTTAGACATTCGTTAGATGGCGTTGTAGTAAATAAGCATGTTTAGTATTGGACACGGTATTTATATTATCGATGTACTTTGTACTTTATTTTTCCGGCAAATTTTGTTTAATCGGTACCCTACTTGTGCGGGTCCGACTCGCACTTGGCCAGTTTATTATTTTCCTCTATTTCTGCTGTAAGACCTTGCTTCTTGCCAAATTTCATGAGTCTAGGTCAACGGGAAGTATCCTAAGGGTTTTCGACCCAAAACCTTAGGATACTTCCGGTTGACCTAGAATTGTCACTTTTGGTTAAAAAAAAGGTCAGCACAAGTAAAGGAAAAGTTCCGAATAATAAAAAAAGTTGAAAATTAACGTGGATTTTGGTACTTACAAGTTTTCACGAAAATCTAAATTATTATTTATACGTCTTCCCACAAAACTTTTGTTGCATAAATGATCTTACATACTTTTTCCACGTGATATGTTACAGAAATATGTGCGCATATACAGTTACGCCTTTCTTTCACGGTACTCTTGGAAGAAAAGTATTATAAAGCATGAATAAGCAGTTATTCTATGCAGTATTTTATTGTCTTTTATTCGTAAATGAAGTAACTGATTTCTTCCAGGCAAGCATAGGAATATTTTTTAGCATAACTATGATTAAGTATTATAAAAATATAACCTTTTTCCGCAAATAACATATACACTTACTTTTTCTATGTTTGGTTAGCAGTATAAAATAAATGTGATGCAAAATATTTCGTTTCCCTTACTTTTTTTTCTTACGATAACTCTTGTCAATAAAAGTCATAAACGAAGATTCACAGCATAGTAAGTGTTCAGAGAATAGAACAGCGAGAGCTGTTCCAGCACACTCTTCCACACACGAGAGCGGGACACACTCGTACACGCGACTACGCAACGCATTAGCTTTGCGGCACGTACCATTCACGACTTGAAGACCCCTAGATTATACTTATCGAGAAACACAGACACTGGGAACATGAAATTTATAATTTTACTTTAGTTTATAATTTAAATCAGGCTCACCATGTTGTATGCCATAATTTCGTTTTTCTCCAAACAAAGGTTGTCTGTAATAGGTAGAACCATCTATAAGGTGCGAACAGTACGTGATCGGACTTGTGCTTGACATAAATTAAGCAACTGTCTCTGAGTAAAGTACTTTTTTATATCTTTTAGGCTAGCGTTTGACCACTATCTCACCTGTTGGTAAGTCATGATGCGGTCGAAGATGGTAAGCACGCTAGGCCTAGAATGGGAACTGGCTCTCAAGAATAGCTGCCAGAACACATTACATTTTTGGCGACAGATTTTCTAACTTGAGGGTGGTAGCTGGCCAGGCGGACACTAGATAGTGTCCTACCGCTATGGAGGGTTGTTAGTTTGTAAACGATATTTTTCCTACTCCAGAGGGCCACTGTGAAAAGCGCACATACATTTTTCGTTAGAAACATCCACGGGTGCACGGCGCGGATTAAACTCGGCACCTCTGGCATCAAAGCCGACCGTTCTCCCAATTACGCTACCGGGCCCTCAAAACTACTGCCTCAGCTTGGCCATAACACTAAGCTTTTTCGACGCTACCAATTAGCGTAACTGTGGACTTGTTTTTTTTCATCATATAGGCTAGCGTTTGATCAATGAAGATAAGATGGTGATTGTGCACACGCCACTACGCCTAGAATACTTTGACTCTAAAGGGCTGTGTGTTGCCGAAACACCGTAAGGTTATGGCGGCGAATTTTCTCTTTGATGGTGGTAAGCTACTTTTCGATAGCAAGTCAATCAGGACATCGATATAATATGCTCATACTACCTGTCATGTAAGTGCCAAAGTGGAGAGACGGCGTCAGTAAAATTCCAAGCTCAGGTGGTCTGCCATCTGTACGGAAACATCTCGAATAGATTTTTTTAGCTTGGCAGATAATTGAACTAGAAACTAGAACTTAGCTGCATTGAACTTGACCAGATTGGCATCACCCCAATCTGTAAGGACAAGTTTATGCGCTTGACTTTATGAAATTGAATTTGTGCCACACGAGACTGTGCACTGGACGTATGGCTCTCTACAACGGTGCTGTCATCTGTATTCCCAATGATACCGAGCATTAGCAAGTCGTTAATATGCAGCAGAATAAGAGTGGCAGAAAGCAATGATCCCTTAAATACGCCAATTGGTTGAAAGAGTAGCCATCAATGATTACTCTGAACAACAGGTCACTCAGAAAATACAAAACTCAGACAACAAACAAACCAGTGGCAGTCCGTAGGATGGATGGACTTGCTTATAAGATCCCCCCACTTTCGTTGAAACCCGTATTTTCGGTCACTGAGAAAGTTTTAGGTAGGCAAGGAGCCGGTTGTTCAGTAAAGGTTTCATAGCTTTACAGAGTATTAACGTGTATAAAAGTTGGCAGGGTTAGCAAGACTGCCTCTTTGGGCACAGGTTTCACGTTGGCAAGGTTCCACGTTTTTGACACTAGTCCACATGTCATAGAAAGGCGAAAGAAATCAAAACAAAAGCGAGATCAGGCGCACAGGTCCTCAGGATTATGGCTGATATCCGGGCTGCTGGCTTTGTTCACGTCTACATTTTGCAGTGTTTTATGAACCTTAGCCTGGCGGATAGGTACATCTGACATTTGTTTCACGCATCCAAGGAGACGAAGAAGTATCTCACGGGCAGAGTCAAGACGTCAAGACTCTGTAAACAGAGAACTAATCAAATTCGCTTTCTCTTTGGTGGTATGAGGCAACGCGCCATCGAGTTTCAGCAGTGGAAGAAGTGAGGGCCGACAAAAGATTGACTTGACCTTTAAATCATAGCTGTGTGGTCAAATCGAGCCATCCGTAAAGCATTCTTACAGAATTAGGCAGGCAGCGTTGTTAAAGGCTTTCTTCCTTGCTGACACATTCTTGGCTTTGCGGTTTCGAGCGTCAACCCAGTCCAAGTTAATTTTATGCTTCAGCGCTGCAGCACGGCCACATGTAACCAAGGCTAAGCTTTGTTTGACATCACAACTTCTGAAAATGAAATATAGTTTTCGATTCCCTAAAGCAGCAAATCCGTCACAGAGTCCATAAAAACCATAAGGTCATCGGAAGAAAAGCATACTGGCCGATTAGGGTTAAATGCAAAGAACGACCGCTACTCATCCCAATCTGCTGCCTGTTATCGCCTCACGTTGAGTACCTCTTAGGCTAAGGTTGGGCGGAGAGTAGACTTCATCCCATAGTGGTTGGAACAACCTAGCGGTGATGATACCGACACTGAGTAGCGGGCTGGATCAGTTTTCAGAAGGTCCAAGCAATTGGCTGTATGGCCGCCTCCTGATCTCTATTGTGCGGCCAGAAGACATAGGCGTAGAGAAGTTTTTCTAAGCCTGTGTCTATCAGTATCTGAAGCATAGATAGCGAGGGTCTATAAAGTTTTGGAGATGATGACAGCATATATGGTCCCGTACACGCAAACATTAATTTGCAAACTGTTTGGTGTGTTTGTCATAAACGTATTATGCATAAGAAATAACTAATTTGAAAATGGAATAGAGATAGCCACCCTGGCTAACTACTTAGTCAAAACAAACGACACATTTTTTTAATATTTTTATATCCACGACACAAGTGGAAATATATGGCGTATCTTCAGTTATGTTATTAAATATACAAAGGTTTTTTTTACGTATTTACCACATACGTCTTCCAAAGTAAAGTTTTAGCCACAGAATAAATAAGTTATAAGTGAAACAACTTTTTTTGTTATTTTTATCCCACTTAGTAATAGCACTTCGCAAGTTACTATAATTTTTCTTAATGTTTTCTCATGGAAGATAACAACATAATTATATACGTACAAATGTTCTGTAAAAACGGGCTGGAATAAAGTAATAATAATAAGACTATCATAAGACTTTATTTGCCAAAAAGATAACAGATATTGGAAATACATTGAGTCCCAAACAAGACACAAGGTCTGTATCTTGGGTCCTCGTCGATTTTTCAATGAACAGTATGCTAAAACGCTAAAACGAAGATGGTAAGCACGCTAGGCCTAGAATGGGAATTGGCTCTCAAGGATAGCTGCCGGAACACATTAGATGTTTGGTGACAGATTTTCTAACTTGAGGGTGGTAGCTGGCCAGGCGGACACTAGATAGTGTCCTACCACCATGCGGGGGTTTTGTTAGTTTCTTAACGATGTTTTTCCTTCACCGGAGGGCCACTGTGAGAAGCGCACATAAATTTTTCGATAGAAAAATCCATTGGTGCACGGCGGTTTGAACTCGGTACCACGGCATCAAAGCCGAACGTTCTCCCGATTACGCCACCGGACCCTCAATTAAGTTAAAATACATAAAATACAATACAAGTTAAAATACAGTAATGTACAGCAGTAAGTAAAATTATAATTATTTGTGCATAGGTGTGCGCGTGTATGTGTGTGTGGGTGTACGTGTGGGTGGGTGTGTGTGTGTGGATGTGTGTGTGTGTATTAGCTAAATGAGATTTTCAGTGTGATCGTATGAAAGAGTTAGAAGCCATTTTTTTACTTTATATTTACAGTTTGAGATATTGTCGTCTTTTATATTGCAGCGTTTGTTTACCAAGTTGTAAGTTTGTATAAGCGAGTAGTTAGGGGAGCGTCTTGATAGAAGGGAGAATGGAATGGCCGATGGAAGAGGAAGTCTAAAGTTCTTCGTTCAGAAACATGTTTTAAAACAACTCGTTTTGAAACAGATTTGTTAGTTAATACAGTCGCACGATGTATAAAGAGTTGACGCATGCGAAGTACCCTAAAATCATTATAAACGGAGTCTGTGGAGTAACGAAAGGGTTTTTAGGGTTCCGTAGTCCTGACAAGGAACCCTTATAGTTTCGTCATGTCCGTCTGTCTGTCTGTCCGAGGTTTTGCTAAGAGACCGTTAATACTAGAAAGCTGTAATTTTGTGCGGGTATGTAAATAAATGACGCCAACAAAGAGCTGAAATAAAATTTTGAAAAATATTTTGTTTTATGGTAGCTCCCCTATATGAGAAGTGGGGATGAATTTTTCTTTCATCATCTACCCCATCGTGTGGCGTATCGTTGAATAGGTCTTTTAAAATGACTTTAGGATTGCTAATACCATTTTTCGATTGAATACTCCATTTACGAAATATTAAACTTAAAAGTGCAAAATTTTGTTCCAGAGGGCGTCCCCCCCCCCCTCTAAAAGCTAAGCTTGAAAAATCTGAAAAAAATCGTGATAATAGCGCATTTCATGAACTTTAAAGGAAAATTATAGCGGTTGAGATAACTTTATTAGTTCAGCAGTAATAGTCGTTGAACTTGGGTGTTGGATAATTTTGTACCAAATACAAAATCCTAAGAATAAATCCTTTAAAGTGACAAAGACGGAGTACCTAGTTGCTTGTATATAACTGGTAAAGACTTGCATTGAATAACAAGCTACTACGGAACCCTACACTGCGCGTGGCCCGACACGCACTTGGCTGGTTTATTTATTTTAATATAACTTTAATTAGTGCTCTCTGCGATCTCTCTAGTGCCAGGAAGATAGTTTTACTTGCTCTGCCCCACACTGGAATGCAGTATTACTCAATAGGTTGACAGAGTGCTAAATAAATTTGTTGGAGGGTATCTAATGTGGAGCAATCACTCAGATTCTTCATAAGGTGGATTAGTTTCCTTACTCTTCCAGAGAGACTTGAGATATGGTCTTTAGTCATGTTTTCATCAATTATGACGCCTAAATATTTAACTGTTTTAGTGCGCAAGATACTATGGCATTGACAATCGGGGAGTGGACTGGATCTGTTTCTACTGCAGGAGTGAATTTTTAAAGGTCCAGTTGAGGGGCTAGAAGCATTCGTTTTACTAAAGGCTATGTAAACAGTCTTGCTAAGATTGAGAGTCAAAAGGTTGTCGTCTAGTGATTTATACATTTCTAAGAGCCCGTCTTCTGCAGTAGTGAAATCATGTTCCTAAGTTCTCTCGTGGAATACGATTGCAGTATCGTCGGCATAGATAATGATTTCTGCGTTTGTTAGGGTGGACGAGACAATGCTGTTAATATGAATATTAAACAGCGTTGGGCCAAGAACACTGCCTTACGGCACGCCAAAATTATTAGGATAGTAGTCACTCCTAATGTTTTCAACCTTAACGTATTGAGTCCGATCAGACAGATAGCTTTTGAACCAGGAAAGACTTACTGCCCTGATTCCAATGCCCTCCATTTTCTTCAGAAGTAGACCGATCGAGACGGTATCAAACGCCTTGGCTAAGTCTAGGAAGATACCAAGACATTTGCTACCCTTCTCAGTGTGTGAGGACACAATATTATCCAAGAGCATCATTAGATATCCTCGGTCAATCTACTTCTTCGAAATCCAAATTGTCTATCGCTCAATACATTGTGTTTCTCCAAGTAGCTTATCAAACACGTATTCACTAGTTTTTCTAGTATTTTAGATAGAATGCTAAGCAGAGCAATAGGTCGATAGTTGCAAGGTTGATTCTTAGGACCATTTTTGTGAATTGGGGAAACTTCAGCAACATTCCAACAGTCCGGGAATGTACCTGACTCTAAACTAAGATTCATTATGTGTGTCAGGGGAGCGAGAATGTAATTAAGTGATGATTTTAATAAAGGCACGGGTATCATATCGGGTCCTGGGGAAGAGTCAGACTTAAATTGATTTATAATTTTAGCGATTTCAAACGGGTCAGTTGGATAAAGAAAGGCGTAACTCGAAATAAAACTACGAAGTTCACCTAATTTCTATAGCAACAAAGCGGTAACTTTAGATGTTTCTCAATTTCATATTATTATTCCATATATTAATGGAATAACCACCTAATTTTAGATATTTGCAAAATCCAGAGTTTATTTTAAAATATGAAGTATATAGGTATCTGTATGAAAATTTTTGCTACCATGTTGCTGAAGACACTAATTATCTAAGACTTCTCATTTCATCACAAATCAGTTTTTTGACGCTCCTGAAAAGTTGGTGTTTTCATATTACGCCATTTTTCCATGGGTAGTGCGAATTACAAAACTACTATGAATTCGAAATAAAGCCTATAAAACCATTTTCAAGCTCCTTGGCACTTACTTGAACTTACATCACCCTTCTAACGAGGGTGGAGGCAATATAGGTCAGCGAATTGGGGTAAGTAGGGAACTCTCAGCTTCGAGTAACTCTAGAAATATACTCAATTTCTCTTACTCAAGGCCGCCTTTACACTTGTAAACTTTATTAGTGTAAATGGAGCCGTAAGTTACTGACGTACATTTTACGAAAGCAACTTACAAGTGTAAAGGCGGCCTAAGTCTCTTTTTAACCGACTTCACAAAAAAAGAGGAGGTTCTCAATTCGTCTGACTTTTTTTTTAAACGATCTTAAAAATTAATATTATGTTTCTTTGAAGTGTTACACACTTTATATTTTTGTGATAATAGTAAAAAAAATATAAAGTGTGTAACACTTCAAAGAAATATAATATTTGATTTACGCAGTGCAACATCTCTCGTCGGATTTGAAAACTGTAATGATTTCTTCCGAATTATTAACTTACGTAATAAGGAGTCATAGATGGCGCCACCAATGCATAATTGGGTTAACAAATGCGATCCACTAATTTCATCGTAACGATACTTCGCACCGTGGCTTAATTGGCAAAGCACCGGAACATGTTATTCTGGAGGTTGCGGGTTCAAGTCCCGTCGATACGATGAAATTTTGGATTGTGTTTAACAATTTACAAAAATATAAAGTGTGTAACACTTCAAAAAACATAATATTTGATTTACGCAGTGCAACATCTATCGTCGGATTTGAAAACTGTAATGATTTCTTCCGAATGATTATCTTACGTAATAAGTAGTCATAGATGGCGCCACCAATGCATAATTGGGTTAACAAATGCAATCCACTAATTTCATCGTAACGATACTTCGCACCGTGGCTTAATTGGCAAAGCACCGGAACATGTTATTCCGGCGGTTGCGGGTTTAAGTCCCGTCGGTACGATGAAATTTTGGATTGTGTTTAACAATTTACGATCTTAAATTATTATTATTGAGAAATAAGATTAGATTGTCTTTTTATTTGAAACTTCACACAATTTCTTCGGTAAATAAATAAAAAAAAATCCGATTCAGGCTTTTTAGAAATTCTACCCCTAAGAGGTTAAAATAGGGTAACAAAGTCTGAAAATTAATATGGGTTTTTCGGGTTTTATAAAATGAATCCCTATTTAGGGAAATAAACCCGTTTTCAAGTTGTGGCGTGATCAGGGGTGTTCACGCCACAACTTGAAATACCTCGGTACCTCTGGTAACATTTACTTTAGTGCTCAATGTTGACCCGTAGTGACTCGAGTGGTGACTTTCAGTATTACCAGCCACACATCGCATAGCAAGGTCATTGTTAGGTACCTCCGTACCTGCCTGCGCGTACCTACGTACTGCACTCTAGATTTAAAGACCTCATATAGAACGCATTATACTTTCTAGTACAGATCTATCTATTCCACAAATAGACAAAAACACTTTACTGTTAAATTTGGCCTAAAGTGTACCGCGAAGGCGGGAATCTTATCATTGCAAGGTCGCCAGTTGATAATTTGTTTTTATTTGAATTTTATTATTAAACAGTGTTATACGAGTTTATCTGTTCACAGTCTTCGGTGATGCTGTAAGCTTACCACACGTATCAATGGATATTACTATATATTAGGAAGATAATAGAAGGAAAATAAGGTAAATATATTAAATGTGGCGAGTGTTTGGTATAATTGTAGTGGTGATAGATAGGTCTTTGCGGTCAAGGAAATTTGATCTACATTAGAAAATACATGGTGTCTTTATAATGTTTAGTGAATAAAAATAAAATATATACGTTACTTGTGAAAATCCATATTAAATTAAGATTTTAATAAGTTCATTATTAATTAAGTATGATAATTAGCGGTAATTTTAATTTTGATTACTTATAATTAGCGTTTATTTTAAAATTACACTTAACTAAAATTACACTTAACTTAAAATTAGACTCAATAAACTACATAAAATAATACGTAGTTAATGTTATTATCAAGAAACTTCTAGGGTAATTCGCAGCAGCCACGACAATGTGACGGTGACAATCGTACTCAAATCAGTTCAGTCAGCCTCAAGAGCTTCATAATGTTGCTCTAACCAACTATTTATTTAATCTCAAGTCAGAATTTTTTGCTTTGAAAATGTTTCATAGCGTAGATGGCTACCTATTACAATCTAGCCTCATAACTAGGTTTTTAATTTGTAATTACATATATTATAGGCATAAACCTATTAGTACATTTTGTGATTTATTCAATTAGAAACAAGTATAAAATCGTTTAAAAAACAAAAATAACCGACTTCAATGCCGCGCTATTAATTTTCAGTACCAATTGAGAGGTGTTTATCTCCATATCTCTGGAGATACTTATCAGACCTCAATTAAATTACCATCGTACCACACTTGGCATAGCTCCTTTCCAACAAAAAAAGAATAATCAATACTAAATATATAATATAATATAATAATCATAAACGACGAAGTTATCCGCGAACAAACATAAAAAAATACGGTCGAATTGAGAAACCTCCTCCTTTTTTTGAAGTCGGTTCAAAATGCAGAGGATTTCGTTCAGCTCCGTACAGTTTTTTTAAATGATATACGGTAACAGGACAAGCACGACGCTCGCCTGATGGTAAGCGATGACGTCTACCTATTACAGATACAGCGGCATGCAAAATTCTGGACTGCTATAATATATTATAGAATTTCGCATGTTACTGCACTGTGCCTGTTACCTTGAGACATAAAGCTGTGGAGTCCTACATGCCCTCTAATTTTACTGGATACCTTGCCATTTGAACCGAAAAACATTTCTATTTCACGGCTGAAAATTAATTGGCAAAGTGGTGGTACCGCTCCAGGCAGACTAGCAGAAGTCCTACCACAACAATAAGAAAATTAGAAGGAAAAAATAATAAATAATATAATATATATAAATACCAAGATAATAAATAGTAATAAATAATAAAAAAATAAATAAATAGAAGGCTTATAAGAAATTATATTTCAACTTAATTTGGTATTAGAATATAGTATTTATACTTACTTATCTTGAATAAAATAATGAATTTATATACCTTATAGATTACAAGGATTTTAGCATTAAAATATAATACAATTAGAGTAACACTAACTGTATTCTATTCAGATAAAGTATTAAGTAAAGTAAAGATTCTATTTTATCAGCATACAAGCACAAAAGTAAATAATTTATTGATAACAGAGAAATCGCGTCATGCATTGCTACATTTAATTGTAAGAGCTAGAGTAGCTTAATAGACATATCGTGTGACCTGTTTATCTGATGCCACCGATTGATATTAATATAACCATAGCGATTTTTAGGGTAAGTACTTATAATTACCTAAAAATTGCTATCAATAAAAAGGCTTACTAAAAATATTACAAAAAAGGAGCACCTTGTATAAACCTTGCACCAATAAATATACCTTCGACAGCCTACTTTCCCTAGTGTCCACGATGCCGGAGGTTCGAGTAGAGGAGGTGAGGAGGTTCATGGAGGACAGTCTGCGAGCTGCTGGAGCTCCTGAGAAGGAGGCCAAGGCTCACGCGGCGTTGCTACTCCATGCTGATGTGACAGGGCACTTCAGTCATGGACTTAATAGATTGGGTAAGTTTCTATTACTAAGATTCCGCTGTCCGTCTGTCTGTCTGTCTGTCCGTCTGTCTGTCTGTCTGTCCGTCTGTCTCCAGGCTGTATCTCATTAACCGTGATAGTTAAACAGTTGACATTTTCACAGATGGTGTATTTCTGTTGCCGCTAGAACAACAAATAATAATAACAACATAGTGTTTGTTAATCTAACAACTTTTCTCATTCGTTTCGGCAAAATGAGATAGATGGCGCTAGTAAACGAGCCCCATCTTTCTAGATCGCGGTGACGAGATTCTCCGTGAACTCGTATACCAAACCAAATGTTCTTGGTAATATCAATGAATCAAATATGATGTTGAAGCTCTGCTATGTTGCACCGTGGTACGGAACCTACCTATCTGTGCTACGCGAAACGCGAAACTGGCTCGCACTAGGCCAATTTTATTGTATTAGACATGTTCAAATCATGTTCGGCAGCGGATTGAACCTGGAACGGTTCCTCGCCCTGCCGGAACTATTTCCCGAAACCAGGTTCGCGGAACTAGAATTAGTTCCCGGAACCAGGTTCGTGGAACTAGATAGTTCCACGGTTTGAGTATACACATGCCGGAGTATAGTGTACATAGCGCTCTAGTTCCCGGAACCAGGTTCACGGAACTAGATAGTTCCACGGTTTGAGTATAGACATGCCGGAGTATAGTGTACACAGCGCTCTAGTTCCAGGAATAATATATATGAACCGATTTACCAGATCCCCGGACTCGGATCGTTATACAATACTAAATGCACATTTTGGGACATTAATTTACCGCGCGCAGCGCTCCATTTCTTTCTCTCCCTGGCAAAACTAGGTCGAACAAGGTTCGCGGAACTAGGTAGTTCCATACTCACAGTTCCGATCCGGAGCGGCCGCACCGCGCGCAGCGCTCCATTTCTTTCTCGCCCTGCCGGAACTATGTCGAACTAGGTTCGTGGAACTAGTTAGTTCCACACTCACAGTTCCGGAACGGCGCGCCGCGCAGCCGCACCGCGCGATGCGGCTGCGCATCGCTCCGTTTCTTTCATTCCCGTCCCCATCTCTATCTTGCATCTCCGTCTCCGGAACTATTTGAACCTGTTATAGCGGACCTATCGGACCGAACTGCCATAGTTCCGATAGAGGACATAGTTCCTGGAACTATTTAGTTCCGGAACTACACATGCCTATATTGTATTAACCTGGAAATAATCACAGTAAAACAGTATCGAAGACGATTTATGATATTGTCCTGCATCTCGTCAAATGTCAAGTCAAAAGTCAAAGCATTTATTCAGTGTATGGGCACGCACATGAAAAATCTGCACTTACACACGTCAAATAACATTGAATAGATCCTATCAATAATAAATGAAAAGTAAAAAATATTTTTAAAAACAAGCTTTTATCTGGGGCAAGGAACTAAAATGTTAAAAATAAATGAGTTATATATTTGAATTTTACAACTGATTTATGTAGGGTTGCCAACCGTACCATAACGTGCACCCCCAATGCATGTTTCAGTACTTCAGATATTTTTTATCCAAAAAATACTGAAATAATGAAACACAATAAATAAATAATAAGATCGTTTAATAATCGTTAAAAAACTAAAAAAGAACCGACTTCAACGCCGCGCTACTCATTTTAAGTACCATTTTTGAGGTGTATATCTCAATATCTCTGGAGATACTTATCAGACCTCGATAAAATTACCATGGTACCACACTTGGGATATCTTCTTTCCAACAAAAAAAGAATAACCAAAATCGGTTCATAAACGACGAAGTTATCCGGGAACAAACATAAAAAATATATATATATATATACGGTCGAATTGAGAAACCTCCTCCTTTTTTTGAAGTCGGTTAATAAAACGCAAACTAATCGCAGCAAATCATATTCCGAATGGAACTGATTGTCTGTCTATCAGCTGCATAATACCGTCGTAATAGGCAACCCTAGATCTGCAAACAAAAGAGAAAAACTGAATGGCTGTTGAATCTACTGGTGTTTCGGAAGTACTCGTATCAGAGACTGCCGTCTTCCATTTCCAATCCAATGCTATTTCATATAAGAAGATCACATCAAAAGCGGATATTTGTCAAGTATTTATATGTACGACGTAATAAAATAATGCTTAATAATTCCAACGTCACTTGGCACCACAGATTTTTACATAAAC
The DNA here is from genome assembly GCA_954871355.1 of Cabera pusaria. Taxonomy (NCBI): domain Eukaryota; kingdom Metazoa; phylum Arthropoda; class Insecta; order Lepidoptera; family Geometridae; genus Cabera; species Cabera pusaria. Next base: position 18,523,621 of record OX940902.1, read on the forward strand.
GACATAAGATCCGGTTCGATTAATCCCAACGCGAAACCTGAGATCCTGAAGGAAGCTGCAGCATCAGCGTGGGTGGACGGGAAGGATGGTCTGGGGGCCACTGTTGGACACTTCTGTATGGACATCGCTATTAGAAAGGCCAAGGAAGCTGGCATTGGGATTGTTGCAGCAAAAAGTAAGAAAACATATCAATATTTTGCTTAGACAGCTTTTGTGTATTATGTCATGTTGTTTTTGCCAGACTAGATCGGCCTTTCGATCCTTACGGCCGGCTAAAGCCAGATGGAACTCAGGTCCATAACGAAAGATAAAATTGATTTGCTGGGAAGGTACTCTGTTCGCCTCTAACTTATACTGGTGACTTTTTTTAGTAAGTTTAATCTAATACTATAAGAATCTTTGTCCTGGCATACTGACTGATTGACTGACTGACTGACTCACTGACAGACAACGCACAGCCTAAACCGCTGGTCGTAGAGACTTGAAATTTGGAGGGTATATTTGTCTGAGTACGTAAGGGTGTACTAAGAAAGGATTTTCCAAAATTCACCCCTTAAGTGGATGAAATGGGGGTTCAAAGTTTGTATGGAGAAACAAGATTAGATAGTCTTTTCTATCCGAAACTTCACACAAGTGCTTCAGTAAAAAAATAAATAAATACGTGTTTCAGGTATTTTTTTAATTCCACCCCTAACAGGGTGAAATGGGGTAATAAAGTGTGAAAATCAATATTGTTTCATATTGCGCTGAAATTTGGCATGCAGATAGTTATTACGAAGTTAGTTCCCTCTGAGAAAGGATTTTCCAAAATTAACCCTCGAAGGGGGTGAAGTCACGCGCAGTGACCATCGCGATCTCACCGCGTGACTTCACTCCCGAGGAAGAGCGACGGACTCGCTCGAAACCTAGGTCGAGAAAATTCGACTAAAGGTACGTGAATTACAGCCGGTATATAACAATAATAATTTATAAATATGAATCCAGATTTGTGTTAGTCACGCGATAACATGAAAACAGGTGAACCGATTTGGCTAATTCTTATTTGATGTCTTTAATGATAGAATCGTTTTTACAAAAGAAAAGTTTTAAGAAAATAAAAGGAGTTTTTAACGCGGGCGAAGCCGCGGGGGACTTCTAGTATGATTATAAAATAATATTATTTTATGTTCTCACATTTTTTTTTTTTTTAATATTACTCGCCGCAGATTCACATTGGGTTGCACATTATATTGATGAAAAATTACAAGTCGAAGCATAACCTGCATTTCTGCATAAAACGAAACGGTCAAGAGGGCACGGATATTAGTTTGGATTCACGGCGATCTTAGAACAAAAAATAATGGGATAGCTATGTTTTATTATTAGGACGCGAATTGGATATCAATCTTTAGATAGGTTCTAATCTCGGATTGCTTTCAATCTTGGATTGCGGAAACTGAACTCGACTCTCGTGAATCTCGACGATAGAAATGCAGCTTTTTAGGGTTCCGCATCCAAACGGTAAAACGGGACCCTATTACTAAGACTCCGCTGTCCGTCTGTCTGTTTGTCTGTCTGTCTGTCTGTCCGTCTGTCACCAGGCTATAGCTCATTAACCGTGATAGTTAGACAGTCGAAATTTTCACAGATGGTGTATTTCTGTTGCCGCTAGAACAACAAATACTAGAAACAAAATAAAGTTAAAAATTAAAAACACTTTTTTTGTATGGGGACCCCCCCATACAAAAAAAGTGTTTTAGTTTCGGCAAAATGACATAGATGGCGCTGGTAACGAGCCCCGTCATTCTAGATCGCGACCAAACCAAATATTCTTGGTAATATCAATTAATCAAATATATGAGGTTGAAACTCTGTTATGCTTCGTATTGTACGGAACCCTCCCTAAGTGTGCGATAAGAGACGCGATGCTGACTCGCACTTGGCCAGCATTATTTTTTTAATATACGCTCCCGTCTTGCACTAATTGTTTTGGTTAAAATTCATCGACATTGTAGTTTAAATGCCCAGAGATTTTTATTACAGTTTTTACGTTTTAATCTGCACGTGTAACGGTGACCTTCTTTAATTCATTTTATGATATGCAAAGAGCGGTCTTATCGCATGTGAGTGTGTAAAGTGCAAATGGTGCTCGTAACGGTTACGCGCGGTAAATTTGTCGCTTCAGTATGTCAGTCACTTTCTGTGATTTATGAAGTCTAGAGAAATAGCGACATCATTTTTTTAATATCTTATAGGGTAACGTTTGACCACTATCTCACCTGTTGGTAAGTGATGATGCGGTCAAAGATGGTAAGCAGGCTAGGCCTAGAATAGGATCTGGCTCTCAAGGATAGTTGCCGGAACACATTAGATGTTTGGCGACAGATTTTCTAAAATTGGTGATATTCAATTTACCTGTTTGATTACAGGATGCAACCATTACGGCATGGCAGCTTACTGGGCGTTGCTTGCGGAGAAGGAAGGACTCATAGGCATGTCTTTTACTAATACTTCGCCTATACTGGTACCAACTAGATCAAAACAAGTGAGTTTTACATCATGACGTTAAATCATACTCAGGATTGAATAATGTAACTAAAAAATAGTTTTAATATCGAAAATTACAAGTCACAAAAATTTACGCATGAAAAGTCAATTAGGGCACAAAAAAATTGAAATTGCAGTACACTCAGCACTGTTCTGATGAGATGTTAAGGTACGACCTCACCGCGGCGTCCTGCATGCGCAATCTAGCGGCGACCCACTGGTTCACTCCAAACGCGATTTACGGCGATCAGTAAACAATAGAAATTCAGATCGCGAACGCGCACGCAGACGCATGACGCCGCGGTGTGATCGTACCTTTAATCTCCGCAGGGCTGATTTTCATTGTTTGGTGTGAACGTTTTTCAACATTGTAATGTTTTTCTACACTAGCACATTCACCGTTATATAATGGTAATTACAAATAATGTTGTGGCGATGCTGGGACTTCAGGTGGTGTAAAATGAAGGCAAAGACACGTTGAATTAAATACTATATTGATGAAATTAGATTTACAAAAATGCGATTAAAATGAAATAAATTAGAATTGATGCGTACGTAATAACGGATGGTAGCGAATGATGTTAAAATTAACGGTCACTTTTTGTGACGTGTATGTGACGTTTTGGTGCTTGATGTTGACGTCGTCATCTTTGACATTGACATTTAAGGAGATTTTCTGAAGAGTAGGCCTGCCGCAACAAATATATTGTATTAAAATGCTTCGAATTTTGAATTAATATTATTGAATATCTTCTAGGCAGCTTTAGGCACAAATCCAATATCTATGGCAGCACCAGCGACGAACGGGGATTCACTGGTCGTGGACATGGCTACCACTGCTGTGGCTATGGGGAAGGTAAGCTACCTTAAGTAAGTAGCTAAGTTAAGTAGCTAATTAATATTATAAATTATAATTATAAATGATCCAAACGGAGGTGTTGAAACAATCTTGGATGCGAGTAACATCCAAGAAATATTCTTGGACGTTATTAACGTCCCAGAATAGAGATGTGGAAACATTTTTGGACGTGAGTAACGTCCCAGAATGTACATGTAAAAAAATTATGAATGTAGGTAAGCTACGTCCCAGAATAGAGATGTAAAATCATTCTTGGAAGTCCAAGAATGTTTCTAATGGAGATGCAAACAATTTTTGAACGTAGCTGGTAAGCTTTCCACAATGGAGATGCAGCAACATTGAGAGCCCCGTTGGCGTAAAGGATAGATGGCTATATACCTACAAAGCGAGAGGTCACCGGTTCAAATCCTAACACGAATGTTCGCCCCGAGGTGGTAGGAGCATGCTACTAAACGTAAGCTACGTTTTGGTCAGGCGGAACCATCATCAAGGAGAAAATCTGCCGCCATAATCTTAAGGTGTTCCGGCAGCACATAGTCCAGAGTATTCTAGGCCTAGCGTGTTCACCATCTTCAACCACATCATCGCTTACCACCAGGCGAGATAGTGGTCAAGTGCTAGCCTATAAGATATAAAAAAATAATAAAATAAAACAATTTTGGACGTGAGTTATGTCCCAGAATGTCGATGTAGAAACAATCTTGGACGTGAGTCACGTCGACAAGTTTCTAAATTTCCGACTCCTGGATGTCTCTTTTTATGCGCTTGAGCTTCAGCTCCGTAAGCAGGCGTGAACGTGACTGTGGACAGTTTTCGCGGGGTTCACGCACGTTCACGCCTGTTCCCCGATCAGAGTCCGTATTTTGCCCCGCGACAAGGGGTTCGCGCCCCCTTCGCGCGGCGTTCACGCGTAACACATCCACATTCACGGCCCCGCGCCAGTTTACCTTGCATCTACGCTAACACGCTACAGCAGCTTCTACGTCCATTTCGCGGCGGGTTGAAAAACGAATGTGAATATCCCGTGAATGTGGATGGCACAACTTGAGCCGTGAATTCATGGCGTGAATTCGGGCGTGAATTCACAGCACTAATATGGAGCCGCCATTAGTATGTACTTTCACAATACAAAACCTATTTACAGATCGAGGTTCAAGTACACAAACAAGAGCCAATTCCTGAAGGCTGGGCTCTAGGGCGGGATGGAAAGGTGACCACAGATGCTAATGAGGTAACAGTATACATATTTTTTAACCGATTTCAAAAAAGAAGGACGAGGTTCTTTTTATTTCGGGAGGAACCATTTTTTTTAATGTAGTTTGGGGCGTAGCTTCGTCGTTTAAAGACGGATTTGCAAAATTACCTACTACTTTCTTCTCTCTTGGTAAAGCGTAGCGCGTAATGTTACTAAGTCATTTCGTTTCCTAGTGAAATGATTCTCTGTTCAGAGCGGTTTGTCACGCATAATTCAATTAGGTTAATTTAGGTTATATTTACATATTTAATAAATGTTATTTAATTTGTCCATTCCAGGCTTTTGCGGCTGGTCGCTTGCTGCCACTCGGAGGTTTCGAGAGCACAAGTGGTTACAAAGGCTACGCCCTCAGTGCTTTAGTTGAAGTTCTATGTAGTGGACTGTCAGGTATAAGATATACATCTGTCTATCTACATATTCTCAGCCTATTAGTATCTAAGTCCCCGCCATGCACTAATGGATTTTTCTATCGAAAAATGTATGAATAAATTTCACAGTGACTCTCCGGTGAAAGAAAAACATTGCCAAGACATCCCTGGCATGGTGATAGGACACTGTCTAGTATCCACCTGGCCAGCTACCACATTCAAGCTTAAAATGCATTAGATACACAGCGCTAAAACATCTAACGTGTTTCGGCAGCTGATCTTGAAAGCCAGTTTCCATTCTAAGGTGAGATAGTAATCAAACTGGCCGGTCCAACATAGTGGTTTTATTACCTTAAAACGCCTTATCAATTCATTTCCAAGAAGCAATTATTTTTGTCTTATTTTTCCAGGTTCTAAGTCAACGCAAGACATCCGTGGCTGGGAGCTGGATCCTGTTGGTGGTGCTCCCAACAACGGGCAGTGTTTTATTGCCATCGACCCTGGTTTCTTTGCCCCAGGCTGTGGGGACAGGGTCGGCAGATGTCTGAACCACTGGAGAAGTTTAGAACCGGTAATTTTACTGCCAAAACTACTTGGTCTGGTCCACAAATTATTGTCGCACAGTGGCAGGGCTGTGCTCGGAGTTTCTATGAACGATCGACTTCGTAAGGAGGTTATCCAACAGAGAACCAAAGTCATCGGCATCGGTCGTGGCAGTGAGCCATTAATCGAAATTATATTTAAGTATCGTATTATTTGTATTGATATCAAGTTTTTATACTCAATCATACTTATCACCGGCATTCTGAAGCTAGCAGATAATAATAGAAACCTCCAACCATCTGCATGGTGGTAGGATACTATCTAGTGTCAGCTACCACCTTTAAGTTTTAAAGTATGTCGCAAACATCTAATACTCGTATATTCCGGCAGCTGTCCAAGAGCCAGTTCGTACTTTAGGCCTAGCGTGCTACCATCCTCAATCGTATCATCATATACCAACAAGTGAGATAGTGGACAAACGCTGGCCTATAAATATCTAAAAAAAACTGAGATATATTTTTACACGGATTTTATTTTTAGGTGGACCCAAACCTGCCAGTTTTAGCACCAGGAGACAAGGAGCGCATACATTCTGAGAAGACGTTGGCAAGAGGCACGATACTCTATTCTCCAGGACAGATCGACTTCTGCAAGTCACTTGCTCAGAAAGTTGGCGTTAAACCTATTCAAATTGTAAATTGAAATATACACAATAAATTAATATTTTTATATTAACCGATTTCATATTTATTACTAGCTGTGCCCTGCAGTTTTACCCCCGTAGACATCGTTCCCGTGGGTATATTGGGATAAAAAGTACCCTATGTGTTATTTCATCTATCTACGAGTATACCACATTTCAGCGATTCGATTCGGTTCGGTTGTGTAGCAAGCGAGGCTCGACTTGCCGCCCGTAGATAATTGGGGCCTCTCAACCACAAAATATATAGTAATACATCTTCAACGTGAATTGTTTCGTCATTTGAATATTAATGTAACGTACGGACTAGTTTGTTTTCAGTTTTCGGTTGTGTTACTCACACACCCAGGACAACTACATTAACGTAATTAGTGAATCGTAGGTCCTGGCGTAGGTCTGTAGTGTAACTACTCGCATCAAGCTAAAAGAAGGGTAACATCGTTTAAAAAATTAAAATAACCGACTTCAAATGCCGCGCCATGCATTTAAAGTTTGAAGTGTTTATCTCCATATCTCTGGAGATACCAATCAGATCTTGATGAAATTACTATAGTACCACCTCTGGGTACCAATAACTTTTAATTTTGTTGTTATTGAGGCCTCTAACCCGCCACTTCACTAAAGATCTGCCCGAAATTAGCCAAGACGAGATCGTGATGGCCCTTAAACAGCTCAAAAATGGAAAAGCCCCAAAGGAGTAGACGAAATCACAACAAAGCTTCTTAAAGCTGGTGGAGCTCCAGCAGTTCAACAGCTTCAACAGCTCTTTAATTCCGCTCTTTTCACTAGGAGAACTCCACAGGCAAGGAACAGAAGCATGGTGGTTTTGTTTTTCAAAAAAAGGAGACAAACCAAAACCCTCTTGAAAAACTACCGCCCGATTTTGCTTCTGAGCCAGGTCTACAAGCTGTTTTCAAGGATCATCACGAACCGTCTAGCGCGGAGGCTCAATGAGTTCCAACCTCCGGAACAGGCCGGGATTCGAAGCGGTTATGGCACCATAGACCACATCCACACAGTGCGGCAGATTGTACAGAAGACCGAAGAATACAATCGGCCCCTGTGCTTTGCATTCGTGGACTATAAATAAATATATAAATAATAAATATTAAATAAATCATTAATTCAGTTAACTTAAGAAAACAATACATGTTATTCTAAGACCCATATTATAAATACCTTACAGACTAGCATACATATAAATATAACTATTTTAATATAGGAGCACTACGAGTTTCAGGGATTTTTGCCGGTCTAGTATCCCTGTATTTACGGTATACAACCCCTGCAGGCCAGAACTCCGGTACGAGGAACATCTTCTTGTGCTCGGCTGGAACCTGCAGCACGTATGACTTGAAGTCTGTCGGCCGCTTCTGCTCTAGCTCCTTCAAACACATACGCATGCTGTCCTCCCGTTGTAGCTTCCCGCAGATATATCGCTGGACATCGTCGGTCTTCGTGTCGTTGTCCAGGCGCGAGATGTAAATTTTGGTGGTCGGGGGTACAACATGTAGTGAGGATGTAGCGCGTTGGTTGCGGTTTTTTCGTAACCGGACCTTATTCTCTACAAGAGTAAAGCTATCAGCATCTATATTCGGTTTATTAACCGATCTTGCATTTTAATCAGTTACGGTGGTATTCGAATGCATAGATCGGTTTGGTCCGGTCACCTGAGCGTAAGACTTCTTCTGTTTCCGGCATGGTGCAGGTAACACAGGAGAAGCCAGTAGCTGAGGCGAAGGTGTATCGGTTGCCGAGGTTGATAATGTAGGTTGGTCAATAGCCCGCGGAGTCGTTGCGTCATGTGACACCGCAGGAGTGCTGAGTCGCGTGTTGCGTTGGACGGGACGGCGCACGGTGACATTTTGCGTCGAGGCCGGCGACGGCAATTTTGCCTCAGCAGTACTATTTCGCAACGCCACGAGTTCGCTACGTAACCCAGACACCGTGGTTTCTGATGCCTCGAGTTTCATCCTTAGATCGGTGACGTCAGCCCTCAACAGTATGATGTCCTTCAATACGCGGGTGGTGTGCACATGATCCCACGTTATTGGCGGCAGCTTGTAGAGGTCTTTCGCCACGTACGTTGGGACGTCGTCAGGTTCAGTCTCCCTGAAAACCCTGAAGATGTCCTGCAGGTCCTTCTTACCGGTTCCATCCTTATGTCGTGTAGCAAGCCGGATGTAAGTGGCAGCGGTGTCGGCCAAGAACTTCTTGGCGGCGATGATCTCAGCCTCTGTGTAGCTGGTCGTACAGATCTGGGAGAGACTTACTTCATCCATGACGTCCAGTTTGTTCTGCACGAAGGCCAGGAACTTGTTCACCAATATAGTATCGGAGCGCTTAGATTGCGCCATCGCAATTTACTTTACGTGCGTTTAGTCAACGCAGCGCAAAATGTTAGTCAGCATCGGAGCGATCGGCAAATTTTGCAGCGCGTCATATCCCCGAAACTGTTCACTAACGCCTTGGAGGATATGTTTAAGACGCTGGACTGGAAAGATTGTGGCATTAAGTATATCTCTCACTTACGATTCGCAGATGACATCGTCATTATGGCAGAGACGCTGCAGGACCTTCAAAGGATGTTGAATGGCCTACCTGATTCTTCTCAAAACCAAAGTCATGTAAAACGAGCACGTTGTTCCGGAACCGATTGCCGTGGATGGAATCCCATTCGAAGTTGTAACGCAGTATGTTTACCTAGGGCAAACGCTCCAGATAGGCAAACACAACTTCGAGAAGGAAATCCAGAGGAGAAATCAGCTGGGCTGGGCAGCATTAGGAAAATTCCGTCGAGTCTTCTCGTCGCCTATACCGCAGTGTCTAAAGACAAAAGTCCTTAACCAGTGCGTCCTACCGAGGCGTGGACAATCGCAGTTTGACTGGTCCACCAATTTAAAGTCGCTCAGCGAGCTATGGAGAGAGCTATGCTCGGTATTTCTCTGCGGGATCGAATCCGGAACGAAGTAATTCGTCAGAGAACTAAAGTTATCGACATAGCTCAACGGATTAGTAAGCTGAAGTGGCAGTGGGCTGGTCATATCTGCCACAGGACTGATAACCGTTGGGGTAGACTTGTCCTTGAGTGGAGACTGCGAATCGGCAAACGTAGCGTAGGACGTGGTGGACGAGGTGGAGCGACGACTTACGGAAAGCGGTGGGTAGTGATTGGAAAATTAGAGCCGAAGATCGGGCTCAGTGGCGCACCTTGGGAGAGGCCTACGTCCAGCAGTGGAATGACACCGGCTGATAATGATGATGATGATGAGGCCTTATAAGTAATACACGCTTTATGAGATCTTCAAGTATCTACCTATTACAGATCAGAAGATACAGCCATGTTAAAGACGGACAGACGGAGAGTTAATAATGATTTATTCAGGCTTCAACTGTACCACGGTATTATCTTATCAATCATCATCATAATCAGCCTGTGTCAGTATACTGCTGGACTTAGGCCTCTCCCAAGATACGCCACTGGGCCGTTTCTTCAGTTCATTGGGAGGGATATGCCCTAACGCGGGGCAGGCCGGTTGGCGATCGCAAGACGTAGCTCCTCGCATCGGTGACGCTGCTGCTCGTCACCGGTCTGTAGTATTTAGCTACGCCATAATTTAAAATGGTTATATCGCTATTTGTCGGTCGCCAGAGCCTCGTTTGTTGGTCAGCAGGATGCACCACGGGCAGGTGAGGTTGGCTGGGAGCACTGAGGTGATAGTTGTCCTCTCTTACATCCCCAATACCGATACCAATCTTATCAATACCGTGACTGTAATGTGAATATTTTCGGTAGTATTTGAATAATAATGTTTACCTACGAACTTATTTGAACACAGTTTTCAGTAGTGTTGTAAGTGTCGTGTAGGCAGTCGTACTAGGTAAGTACTGTTAGCTAATAGTAGTAAAATAAAGTGAATACATAAATGTATACCGAATGTTAAGTATAGTGTTGATAGACTTCCGGCCAAGGAAATTTTATCGATGCTAGTTCTTCATTGTTTCTTAAATTCTGTCTCTCTGTTACGTATATACATAATTTATAATATATACGTAATTATTATACATATATTGGTTGGATCTTTTTTTTAGCAATAATAATAATAATTTTAGGAATACGTCGTGTTGATTTTGTATTTTTTTAATTTTTGTATTTCTTTTTTATTGAGTGCCATGCCTAAGACGAATCGCGCGAAGATAATAGGAAAAATATATATTGCACTGCATCCACTTCATGGGTATATTATTATGTATTGTTACACTAATAAAAAAAAATATAATTTAATTATTAATGATTTGAGATCATTTAAAAAACTAAAAACTTACTTAAATCGACTTTAAATTCCGCGCTTGTAATTTTACTCCTTATATCTGGAGGTATTCATCTACTTTTGTGTATTAACAAGAGACTATCTCAGGAGTAATTATAAAATAATTTTAAATATCGGTCCACAACTGACAGAGAAATCGGTATATAAAAAACGTACATAAAAAACGGGTCAAGTGCGAGGCAAGTGTTTGTTTATAGTTCGGTAATTTAAAAATATTTTAATGTATATCTTTCTTCTTATATATAAAAATGAATCCCAATTGCCAACGGCATCACGCGTGAACGGCTGGACCGCTTTCGCTAATTCTTTTTTTGTTGTGTTTTTTATCGTCAGGAGATGGTTCTTATGAAAAAAAAAATTAAAATAAATAAAAGTTGTTTTTAACGCAGGCGAAGCCGCGGGGCACAGTTAGTACTATTATGTAAATAGCTTCTGTAAATAAAATAATCAAGTATTTACTTTATAGTTCGTTCCATAGAAAATGTATAACACCTACTACAAATAATAAGTATGGTAAAGTAAATTCACAAATTTTTTTAAACCGACTTCCAAAAAGGAGGAGATTCTCAATTCGTTTGTATGATTTTTTTTGTAGGTATGATACGCGATTACTCCGTCAATTGTGAACCGATTCCAATAATTATTTTTTTAATCGGTACAATCTCTACAATCGCTGGATTTAACTGTTGGAATTGCTCCGACTAGTTTCATACATAGCTATTTGACGTCCTTCTTCTGGGAGCCACATCTAGCGCAAACTCCTCGTATCGCTTCGCCACGTCGAGCTTCGGCGACTACCTGATAGTAAAACACGCGAGTGCACAACTGGTTTTAATGTCAAAAAAGATGTTCTAAATTCGTCGCTATTTTAATATATTTTTTAGGGTTCCTTGTCAGGACTACGGAACCCTTATATTATTATAATATAATATAATCTTTATTTACCAAAAACACCTTATTTACTAGTTTGTTTTACACGACGTTTTTATGTGAAAATTAAGCAGATTGTAGGTATGTCTAACTAAATATGAGCTCTTACGCTTAAACTAGCCGTAGCTGTGCGATAAGCGCAAGTTACATTCGTGGTAGGTCTTTAATACAACATGTTTTATGTACTATACAGATATACAATGTTTAAGGTATTTAATTAAAGTAATGATATTATTGTATGGACGTGTGTGTGTGTTATAAAATTGTTTTTTTTGCAGCTTTTATCTATTGTGGTTAATATAAAAGATTTTCAGTTTCTTCATAGTTTAAAGTTTCCAAGAATTTCGTAACGATGTTTTGAATTTCGTAACATTTAAATGTATTAAGGTGATTAAGAGGTAGCTCCCTACTAATTTTGTTGTATAAGTGTGGGCCCATGTACTGTGAGTGCTTTTGTGCAAATGCCGTTCGGTGTGCGTTAACTACCAACACGCGATCCTTTCTTCTTCGATCTTCTAAACATGGCTGTCGAATACATTTTTGATGGGCATAAAAAATTGATTTTAATATAAATAACTGACGCACATTCAGTACGTTACACTGCCTGTACAGCAAGGTTGTAGAATGCAACCGAGGCTTAGATGTCATAACTTTGAGCACTCCTCTTTGAGCACGTTCGAGTTTTATCAGAGTCGTTTTATGAGATCCACCCCACTATTCATTATTCTGTGACCCCACACGGGAATGCAGTAACCGACAATAGATTGGCAAAGAGAAAAGTACACTGTTTTTAGGATATTTAAGTCTTCAAGATGACGAATTTTTTTGAATAGAATATTTTTTATAGTTTCGTCATGTCCGTCTGTTTGTCTGTCTGTCCGAGGTTTTACTAAGATACCGTTAATACTAAAAAGCTGTAATGTTGTAGGAGTATGTATGTAAATTACGCCGACAAAGTGGTGAAATAAAATTTTGAAAAATATTTTTTTTTAGCGTAGCTCCCCTATATGAGTAGTGGGGATGATTTTTTTTTCTTCGTCTACCCCATCGTGAGGGGTATCGTTGAATAGGTCTTTTAAAATTACTTAAGGGTTGCCGATACCATTTTTTGAATGAATGCTCCATTTACGAAATGTTAAACTTTAAAGTGCAAATTTTTGTTCCTGTAGGTCCCGCCCGCCCCCCCTCTAAAATCTCAAAAAAAATCTGGGATAATTCGTGATAATAGTGAATTTCATGAACTTTAAAGGAAAACTATAGCGGTTCAGATAACTTTATTAGTTTAGCCAAGATAATTTTGTACCAAATACAAAATCCTTAGAATAAATCCTTTTAAAGTGACAAAGACGTACCTAGTTGCTTGTTTATAACGGGTAAAGACTTGCATTGAAGTTATTCAACTTACTACGGAACGGGCATCTACGGAACCCTATACTGCGCGTGGCCCGACACGCACTTGGCTGGTTATTCTCTTAGGCTCGATCTTATAAAATACTGTAGTGTGGTACGGAACCCTATGAGTGTGAGTCCGACTTACACATGGCCAGTTTATTACTATAAAAATGTCACGCTCGCTGTTCTAGCGTTTTATTAATCAGCAAGTTGATCAGCAAGAATTGTGTGGATTTTGTAGATCTTTATCACCAGCGAGGTTGAGGGACTTTTTTTTAATATCTTATAGGCTAGCGTTTGACAACTATCTCACCTGTTGGTAAGTGATGATGCGGTCGAAGATGGCAATAACGCCAGGCCTAGAATGGGAACTGGCTCTCAAGGATAGCTTCCGGAACACATTAGATGTTTGGTGACAGATTTTCTAACTTGAGGGTGGTAGCTGGCCAGGCGGACACTAGATAGTGCCCTACCACCATGCGGGGGTTGTTGGTTTCTTAATTATGTTTTCCTTCACCGGAGGGCCACTGTGAGAAGCGCATATTAATGTTTCTATAGATAAATCCATTGGTGCACGGCGGGGTTTGAAAAGGACAAAGACTGGACTAAGACTCAAAAAATGTACATTAAATGTAGTTCACAATAAGAAGGAACTTTCTACCAAAATACAGGTGTCACCAACACCTAGTTAGGCGGAAATCGCTGTATATATGTAAGAATGTACTTTTTATGAAATAAATGAATTTAAATTTGAACTCGGTACCACGGCATCAAAACCGACCGTTTTCCCGATTACGCCACCGGGCCCTCTGTTGTAGGCCCTATGTACACCTTTTACTCAAAGATGCCTCGATCGATTTAGAGAAATATTTAAAAAAATATTAAAGTTATAGTTTACGTTGTAGTTATAAGCACGACACTCGCCTGATGATAACTACTACTACCTATTACAGATACAGCGGCGTCCAAAACTCTGGCTAGCCAGAATTTTGCATGTCACTACACTGCACCTGTTACCTTGAAACATAAATAAGTCTTTCATGCCCTGTAATTTTACTGGACACTTTACTTTGCCTTTTCAACCGGGAAATAATCCTATTTCACGGCTGAGTTAATTGGCAAAGTGGTGGTACCGCCATAGAAAAGATAATAATATGGTACCGCCCCAAGCGGACTAGCAGAAGTCATACCACTACAGTAAATAATTACCCCAGTATCCACGATGACGGAGGTTCGAGTAGAGGAGGTGAAGAGGTTCATGGAGGACAGTCTGCGAGCTGCTGGAGCTCCTGAGAAAGAGGCCAAGGCTCACGCGGCGCTGCTACTCCATGCTGATGTGACAGGGCACTTCAGTCATGGACTTAATAGATTGGGTAAGTTATTGTACTTAAATGCAGTTACGATATACAACAAGCAATAAGCCGAAATAGTGCGATGCCTTTGCGCTGCTGTGGTTAGCTTGCAGACTACGACCTGTTATAATACTTAGGGTCAGTTCACACCGATCACATGCGCCCCTCGGTGGAGCACGACTCCGCGCGGCTTCAGACTACGCCGCGCCGAAAGTGAGAAAGAAAGAAATAAAAATCATTTATTCAGCAGTCCTCAAGTTACACAGATGAAGATATTAGACATTTTGACAAAAAAACTAAATAAATAAAACAAAAACAAAAAAGGAATACAATATGAGATGCTGAAATAGACCAGTCTCGGCACAAATGTCCAGATTTTTGGCTAGTGGAACCCAAAATCCAAGACGCTGATTTTCAGAATGACCTGAGAGCGGGAGTAGGACTAACGCCCATAACAATAACTTAAATTAAAATAGATACAATAACATAAATTAACATAACAGTGCAGGTAACGGTTACGGCTGCGAATAACGGTGCAGCCCGACGCCACCTAATTATGTCATTGAAATGTGTATCTTTCTGTGTGGTAAATACATTTCTTTTTTGTACCACTTTCTTCAGCGCTGCGTCGCGTCGCGGTCTAAGTTGACCCTTAAATTCAAAATTTAAAACCACCCCCGACTAATCTATATACAATGAAAACTATTTATAATCCGTTCATTGACCCCGCCAATTAAAATTTCCATCATTACCACTAAAGAATGAAAATTTAATTTATATCCTAGAACTGTACATAAGATACATAAGATCCGGCTCGACTGATCCCAACGCGACGCCTGAGATCCTGAAGGAAGCTGCAGCATCAGCGTGGGTGGACGGCAAGAATGGTCTGGGGGCCACTGTTGGACACTTCTGTATGGACATCGCTATTAGGAAGGCAAAGGCAACAGGCATTGGGATTGTTGCAGCAAAAAGTAAGAAAAACAAATTACATTTCAATTTGTAGATAGCAGTAGGTATAATAGCAGCATGTATCGACCAATACATAAATAATTTAAGATGGTTTACAAAACGATATAATAATAACCGACTTCAAATGCCGCGCTATTAATTTTCAGTACCAAGTTTGAGGTGTTTATCTTCATATCTCTTGAGATACTTATCAAAATATCTCGATGAAATTACTGTGGTACCACTCTTGGGATATTTTCATTCCAACAAAAAAATAATCATGATTATAAAAATACCGACTAATATACTAACTACGATTTGATGTCAAATGTCTCGACCTAGGTTTCGTGCGTGTCAATAGTCGGTACTTTACAAGCTTTTATTTAACTTGCAATGTATGTATGATTGAATGACACTGTGTATGTTCGGGTGGAATCTTGGAAGTTAAATTAGACCCACTTCCCGATGTCCGATTGGACTCAAATTTGGTGTACTTATGTATCTTCGGTAACAATACAATGATATGGTACCATGGAGCTGGTCTGATGATGGAGACGGAAGGTGGCCACGGCATCTCTGTGATAAAACAACATAACCCCACCGAATTTGGGCTCGATTGATTTGTCTTGAACGGAACTTTACACCTAGATGATATCCAGGATCTGATGATGAAGCTGGAAGATGGCTACGGCATCTCTGTGATAAATCAACATAACCCTACCGAGTTTGGGCTCGATTGCTTCGTCTTGAAGAGAACTTTACACCTAGATGAAATTCAGGGTCTGATGATGAAGCTGGAAGGTGGCCACAGTATATCTGTGATAAATCAATGTAACTCTACTGAGTTTGGGCTCGATTGATTAGTCTTGCAGAGAACTTTACACCTAGATGATATCCAGGGCCTGATGATGAAACAAAGTCAAAGTCAAAGTCAAAGCATTTATTCAGTATATGGGCAAATTAAAAATTTGCACTTACACTCGTCAAATTACATTAAATAGATCATATTCAATAAAAAATATTATAGATATAACAGAAACATAACTTATTGCTTTGAATTTACAAAAAAAAAACAAAGGTAATGAGCCATTCAGCTTTCATCTAGACGAAACTGGACGGTAGCCACGGAATCTCTACGATGAAATAACAAAACCCTACCGAGTTTGGGCTCGATTGATTCGTCTCGAAGAGAACTCTACACCTAGATGATATTTAGCGACTGGTGATGAAGCTGGAAGGTGGCCACGGCAGCTCTGTGATAAAATAACGTAACCTTAGCGAATTTGGGCTCAAGTGATTCGTCTTGAGGAGCACTTTACACTTAAACGATATCCAGGATCTGACGATGAAGCTGTAAGGTAGCCATGGCATTTCTGTTATAAAGCAACTGTTGACGCCAAAGTATTAAGATAAATTAATTTAATATTCAATGGTACAATCCTTTCACCCTTTCCTATATTATACCTGTATAAACATGTATGCATTACTAAAATGCGCCCGCGCCGCACGCCACCTGTCGTAAGAAGAAAGAAGAGGCGAGCTGTCAATCAGTTTTTCGCCATATTTAGTTCCGGTTCAACTACAACACGGACTCGTCGATTTATGACTACCGCGCCGCCCGGAAGTGCTTCCTTCTGTGTTCCCCCGTGTCATTGCGGCCTTTTACAATATTCCCGTGATCGCGTTGTTCGCGAGTGCATCCTGAGTGTTTATTGAGGACTCTGGGACTCTGGGAGACGCCCCAGTGCTTGGTGTTCTGGACGCCCACGTGTGTGCCGGTGCCGCTGCTCAAGGTTCTTGCTACATGTTTTCCTTCTTTCCCTCCTCACCGCTGTTGTTTGTACGTACCATATATTTACAGTTCATTAGTTATCGAAGTTACATTGAATTATTTTGGCGCGATCAGCAACATAGCCCCACCGAGTCGATTGATTTTCCTTTAAGAGCACTTTACCCATAATCACATCAAATATCCGTGGAATATTTTAAAATATCACGCCTTCTCTTAAATACTCAGGTAGTAGGTAGGTAGTCGGTATATATACCTACCTACTAAAAAATAAAAAATAAATTATAAGAAAAAATATTTTTACAAACAAGCTTTTATCTGGGACAATGGACTAAAATGTTAAAAATAAATTCTAGTAAGTATTTGGCGTGTAGGTACTTAACTATATTTTTAAAAGCACTGAAGTATAGTAGTTACCTAGCCTGAAAAATCCGACCCAAAACCTATAGGGTACTTCCGGTTGACCTAGAATTGTCAATTTTGGTCAAAAGCAAGGTCTTACAACACAAACAAAGGAAAAATTCCGAAATATAAAAAATGTTGAAAATAAAGGTACATTTTGGTACTTACATAATTTCGTGAAAATCTAAATTTGCCCATATCTTTTTATTGTGTTGACTTGATTTTTATACACCTAATAGGAACTATAGACTTCAGTATCTGGTATAAATTTCAACTTGCTATAAATGTCCACCCGTTCTTGAGAAAATTGGTGGTGACACACGGACAGACAGACGGACAGACAGACAGACAGACAGACAGACTGACAGACAGATGGACAAGAATGGAGGAGGGTTTTATAAGGAATTAAGGTAAATTAAAAATGAAAATTAAGGTAAATTTTGGTACTAACATAATTTCGTGAAAATCTAAATTTGCCCATATCTTTTTATTGTGTTAACTTGATTTTTATACACCTAATTGGAACTATAGACTTCAGTATCTGGTATAAATTTCAACTTGCTAGGTCCACCCGTTCTTGAGAAAATTGGTGGTGACACACGGACAGACAGACAGACAGACAGACTGACAGACAGACAGACAGACACATAGACAGACTGACAGACAGATGGACAAGAAGGGAGGAGGGTCTTATAAGGAGGGTTCCTTTTTTTACCTTTTAAGGTACGAAACCCTAAAAAAGAATCATCAAAATCGGATCATAAACGACGAAGCTATCCGCGTACATAAATAAAAAAAATATACACTCGTGGACAAATAATACGGGTCAGTATGAAATACGTCAACATGAATGAAACTGTATGTTGTAGATTATTTAATCCAGACTAATTATACTATGACTAATTATAACTATTATAAAGAGAAAACGTATTTAAACGAGTTCAACTTTTGAGACGTTTAATCACGAAGATGAGGAGGGGAGGGAGAGGATAATACGACATTCAAAGCTTGTGAGGGGGAGGGGGAAGTGGAGGTGGGGCGGGGTTTTGACTTCTTACACACCTCCCGAGCTCGTCCGAAGCGTGCTCAATCGGATTTAAATCCGGGCTCGAAGCCCAGTCCGTGCAATTGATGCCAAAGTCTTGAAGAATCTCATTAAAAACTCGAGTTGTATGTGGACTAGCCTTGTCATGTATAAATATGGAATTGTCACACATATTAAATAAAACACACATATAAAATAAAACACACATATAAAATAAAACACACATATTAAATAAATATGGGCCGACATGCTCAGTAAGGATCTCTTCTATAATAAGGATATCTTGCACGTTAGCGTACCATTTTCTATCAGCACTAACTCCGTGCTACTCTCTGAAGACATTCTAGCCCAAACCATAATGAATCCACCGCCGAATGAAAACTTCTTCAAAACGCGCTTGTAAAACTTTCCCCTAGCCGTCGGGAAACTCTTCGCCGCCCATCCTGTGCATACAGCATAAATCTGGATTCATCAGAAAACATTACTCTTGCCCATTCTTCGTCTCCCCATTGTGCAAGTTCGCGGGCGAAATCGATCCTCTCGAGCAGTAGTACACCTCGGTCTGCCAGTTCCTGGTCTTTAAATGTTGTGCCCAGTTTCTCGGAAACGTTGAACGACTCTTTGTACCCTAGAAAGTGACACGCCTGTTACTCTCGCGGTACTTCTCTGACATCTGCCTTCTTACAGCATAGTGACGATTCGAGAACATTCCTCTGGTGTTAGCGACATGATAGTAATTCAATAATGACTGTGACAGACGATGAGGACTGCCTTTTATCATTTTAATTTGACAGATTGAAAACAAAAGTGAGAAAACAAGCAAAAGTAAAACATGCGTGATTTGAATTTATTAACAACTTAGAAGATTTGTGTTTTGTTTTTTCAAAATACGTGTACTTATTAATTAAGTCATTAACCAACTTCACAAATATGGAGGAGGTTATATGTAACCCTGTTTGATTACAGGATGCAATCATTATGGCATGGCATCTTACTGGGCATTGCTTGCGGAGAAGGAAGGCCTAATAGGCATGTCTTTCACTAACACTTCATCTATAATGGTTCCTACTAGGGCAAAAGATGTGAGTATATATTTTTTTATTTATATGCATAGGCATAGGCATATATCTTATATCTTCTAATACTATAAGAATCTTTGTCCAGACTTACTGACTGACTGACTGACTGACTGACAGGCAACGCACAGCCTAAACCGCTGGTCGTAGAGATTTGAAATTTGGAGGGTATATTTGTCTTTGTACGTAAGGGTGTATTAAGAAAGGATTTTCAAAAATTCACCCCTTAAGGGGATGAAATGGGGGTTCAAAGTTTGTATCTCCAAACAAACTTTGAACCTTAAATACTAAAAGACTATCTAATATTGTTTCTCCAAACAAGATTGGATAGTCTTTTATATTCGAAACTTAACACAACTACTTAAATAAGTAATAACTACGTAAATACGTGTTTCAGGCTCTTTCGAAATTCCGCCCCTAAAAGGGTGAAGTGGGGTAACAAAGTCTGAAATCAATATTATTTCGGATTGCGCTGAAATTTGGAATGCAGATAGTTATTTTGACTTAGGTATCCACCAAGAAAGATTTTTTTAAAATTCACTCTTCAAGGAGATAATGCGGGGGTTCAAAGTTTGGATAGTCATTTCATTTGACATTTCATACATGTACTTCTGTAAATAAATAAGTAAATACGAGTTTCAGACTTTTTCAAAATACCACCCTAAAAGGATAAACTGGGGTAAAAAAGTCTAAAAATCAATATTGTTTCGGATTGCGCTGAAATTTAGAATGCAGATAGTTATTATGACGTAGGTATCCGCTCAGAAAGGATTTTCTCAAAATTCCTTCCGGATACGGAACGGGGATTCAAAGTTTGGATGGCGAAACAAGATGAGATAAAAGTACGTGTTGTAGGATTTTTCGAAATGGGGTAGGTAACAAAGTCTGAAAATATGGGTTTTTTGGGTTTTATAAATATGAATCCCGAATTGTCTTAGTCACGCGATAAAATGAAAACGGGTGAACCGATTTGGGTTATTCTTATTTGATGTCTGTAATGATAGAATCGTTTCTATAAAAGGAAAGTTTTAAGTAAATAAAATAAGTTTTTAACGCGGGCGAAGCCGCGGGGCACGGTATAGATATATAAGAGACAGTTTTCACCTCTGGGATGGTTCTGCTAAGAACCAACTGGCGGCGTTGACAGTAATCAAGATATTATGTTTCTTGAAGTGTTACACACACACTTAATATTTTTGTAAAATTGTTATCCACAATCCAAAATACGAGTATCATCGTACCGACGGAACTCGAACTCGCACCCCCGGATAACATGTCCAGCTGTACAGGAGTGAAAGCTCCTGAAATACACGTGTATCATTATTTGTTTTATAGATTACATGTACCGAGGTTTGAGTGAATCGGACCAAGGAATACGTGAAAACAAACATTACTAAATTTTCTATGACTTTTGCAAACAAAATCATTTTATACCCCCCTTAGGGAAAGATTAGAATACATAAAAAACACGTGTCTCATTATTTGTTTTAAGGTTTGTTTGTACCAAGGTTTGAGTGAACCGGACAAATGAATACGTGATAACAAATATATTACTGATTTTTTAATAATTTTTAGAAAGAAAATTCATTTTCAAGCCCCCTAGGGGTAGTTTTTAAAAAATGAAATATACACGTGTATCATTATTTGTTTTAAGGTTTATTCGTACCGAGTTTTGAGTTATCGAGATACGTGATAACAAACATACACACACACACACATACATACACACACACACTTACTTTCGCACACAACATTTCAGGAGTATAGATATGCGCTATTGATAAAAGTGTGTAAACTGAACTAATTTGACAGCACCATAAGTCTTAATATGTTGTACTTCAAGTGTGAGACAGTAATAGCTCTATTTTTAGAGCTGTCCAAAGTTTATAAATAAAAGCAACAATGAAATCGGCACTAATATTTTTCTTTTAGGCAGCTTTGGGATCAAACCCAATATCGATGGCTGCACCGGCGACTGGCGGTGATAGCCTAGTCGTGGACCTGGCAACCACTACTGTAGCTGTGGGAAAGGTAAGATTTTCAATAATCCGCAGCCTGTTTGATCTGAGTTTGCCAACGACATTTCACTAACTATATTAAACTAGACTGTGCACTAAGCGCAAAACTGGCCCGAAAGAGACCGACACTAGAACGGAGTTTGTCCCTTTCTTTTGTAGTTGGGACCACTTATATGGACTATCACCTAGTCACCTATTTAGCACCACCCAGGGATCACGTGAAGGGTAGTTTAAGGTCTAATCTAAGCTTAAGGACGCAAGAAGGCGACAATGACCTTCCCGTAGGTAACAAAAATCAGCGAAATCTACATATTTTAAAAACTAATACATATAAAAGAAACGTCAAAAGGTTATTAATAGTAGCGCTATTCAGTCTAATTTTATATCAAATCCATTATTTTCCTGTTCCATATAGCGATGCAACTTATAACTACTTATTGTATCTAAACATCTATGAAAGAATGGGCAAATAATGTGAGCTAATTTTGACTTCATCGCACTTTTTTAATATGAACCGCATAATTAAGGTGAATAAAATTAGCATATACACAGAACATCATTTGTTAGGTCTATGATTTACCTACAATTTAAAAAAAAATCGCCCTAGCGTAAAGGGGTTGAGCAGAAAAAAAAAATTGTGAACCATAGCGGCGAAAGGCAAAAACATTAAAAAAATGTCATATCTCATAAACTATCCAAAATGGTAGAACATACATGGGGGTTCAATAGATGCGCAGTGAGGTCCTCTACTACCCTGCTAGGCTATTATGTAAGCTAACTCGACAGCGGAATCCGCGGTGAGATTCGAATTTCGTACTTTGAAAATCAATCGTATCACGTTCGCAATACGTTTGAATTTCGTAGTACAAAATTCAAATCTCACCGCGGATTCCGTTGTCGAGATAGCTTACAGAATAGCCTAGCTGATTCGTTTGATCCATTGGTACTGAATCACCCTGTATATACCATACATAATATAGTATATAATGTATAGGACTGGCAGGTTGTTAGACAAGGACACACTCCCTTCTAGGTTACTTTCGTTTGGGCCGTTTTGGTGTGCATATCAATTAAGTATAACCTTATATTCTGAGCATACGGATTGATTTTAATTTTTTAACATATCAGCTGTGCACGATCCATACATACATACGTAGTTTACTCGTGACTATTCTCAAGCTGCGAACAAAAATTTAAGTACTATAAATCTTATAGAATCCTACCTATGTTTACTTATTTGAGGCTCGCTTCGGTAGCTTCATGAATTCTCGGGGCAATTATTACTATAAAAATGACACGGTCGCTGTTCTCACGTTTTATTAATCAGTAAGTTGATCTTATGTGGATTTTGTATGTAGATTTTTTCACCAGCGAGGTTTAGGGACTTCTAGCTCAAATTCCGTATGCTGAAACCCGTTTTAGCATCGAATTCAGAATTGCCGCTTCTAAAAGTGCCCGCTTTTAATAGTACCTCCAAAGCGATTCTCTACGATGTTAAATAACAATGTACCTGTCCAAATTGAATTTTGCCCCTCTTAGGCGCTCTTTTAGTCTACATCCTAAAACTGGTATACTCGTGGGTTCTCTTACACGACCCCCGCTGATGCTGTAAAGGCTGACAGATGATTTAAACACTGAAGTTCGTTAGAAAAAATGATTTCTTTTCATTTACCGTCGCTATTTAAAGATTTAATATATTTGCTGTTCATTCAGGTCCTATATTCAGCTTGCCACAATGTCTTGTTGCAGATCGAAGTTCAAGTACATAAACAAGAGCCGATTCCTGACGGCTGGGCGCTGGGTCGCGATGGAAAGATGACCGCAGATGTTAATGAGGTAATTCATTTATACTTTTTAACCAACTTCACTAAAAAGGAGGAGGTTCTCAATTCGTCGGAATCTCTTATGTACACCGATTACTCGAAGATGCCTGAACCGATTTGAAAATTATTTTTTTGTTTTAAAGAGTACCCTTCCCTGGAGGTCCCATTTAAATTTTAAAGAAATCGGTCCAGCCGTTTTTAATATATCAACATTTGTATTACGATACACTTACATACCTGGACGACATACTAACTACTGGCACAGATTATATAATAGTTACTATCTACTGGCTACTTTGACTAGCGCGACGTTTGAAGTCGGTTCTTTTAGTTTTTTAAACCATCTTAAATTATAATATACTAGCAGCCCGCCCCGGCTTCGCACGGGTAGAACATATATGCCTACAAAATTTGCATCAGTTTGTTGCATCGAATAAAAAATATCAACATATTTAACAATCATCATCATATTTCATCCAATTTACACAAAACATTAACGAATTATGCACCTAAACCTTCCTACTCTGGCTATTGGTGAAAACCGCATGATAATCCGTTCATTAGCTATTGAGATTATTGCGAACACACAGACAGACGCAGCGATGAACTTTGTTGTATAATACTTACGTAGTGATATTGGACGGCCCTTTGGCGTAAAGGATAGTTACCCTGATTCTAACCCGACGGTCGTTGGTTCTAATCCTAGCTATATACCTACCAATGAAAGTTTTATGTGCATTCATGAATCATGAGTTTTCGTACAGTGGTAGTGGGATCATTAAATCTACCATAAAGTAGCTTACCACCAAGGAGAACATCTGCCGCCGTAACCTTACGGCGTTCCCCGACGCAAAATGTAGGGGTAATATACGTTTAACGTGTGTATCTGTGTGTCTGTCTGTAGCATCTTAGCACCTAACCGGATGAACTGATTTTGTTTTATAGTTTTGATTGTTTTTTTTTGTTTGATAGATGTCTCGAGAGTTTTTTTAGCTTTGATTCATGAAAATTCGTTCAATCGTTATAAAACTATGAGCTTTTTTCTAGTTAATTGCGCTATGAAGGTCAGATCAATTCGGAAATCTTCTTCTTCAACGATATTGTAAGAACATGGAAGCATTGACCTGATGCTGGGACATCTCCTGGACTCTACAGAATACTCAAATCATCACCAACTTACAGCTCAGATTTTAAATGTCGTGTTTAGAGTCATTGGAATGCTTTAATGAAAAGATTATACATAGATCAGTCGGGGTGGTTTAAAATATTATGTTATTATATATATATATATATATATATATATATATATAGATGAATATTATTTTATACTAGATATATATATATATAATAGATCATATTATTATGCTATATTGACTTCAAATTGATTGTGATCGGTGGGGATCTACAGCATAGCTAAGCCTATAATAATATTTTCGTAGTAACTATGACCTAATCTGTGGTTTCACTGCAAATATTTTATTAATTTTGCGATGCGTGTTTGTGAAATTCGTGATATCTTTTAGAGTTTTCATTTGAATTATATACTGTAAAGGACAATTTTAATCTATAATATGTGACCAAGCTAATCAACGTAATTATTTGGATAAGGATTAATACTATATACTTGAAAATAGCCTTGGAAGTTATGTAATATTTTTTAACAAAAATTTTAAGATTAAAATGGTTACTGTGAGTCAACCTTAAGAGATAGACATGCTGTCGCGGACTTTTTTGTAGGTCTTATTAAGTTGTACAACTCTTGCATAGAAAATATTCTTCTATCTATTTTTAATTAAGCAGCGTTCGTAAGAAACGTGTTTTTCTACCGTTTTTTTTACGACTTAGGTTGCAAATTAGGTCTCCACGAATATACCTTTGATTTAAACGGGATAATATATAACCTATTTTCATTCCGAAAGTCCTTTCTATGTATTAGTGAAAGAATTTTTTAAATCGGTTCAGTAGTTTTTGAGCCAAATCATTACAAACATACAAAAATACAAATGTTCTCTCTTTATAATATTAGTATAGATCAACATTTGTATTACGATGTATTTATACACCTCGATGACATGCTACAAACTAGGTACTGGCTACTTTGACTAGCGCGACGTTTGAAGTCGATTCGTTTAGTTTTTTAAACGATCTTAAATTATTGTGTAAGTTTTTATTTACTAATGAAAAAATAAGTTTAGCGCCTGCACAATAAAATATAGCTTAGTTCTTATGAATATTGCTCTATTTCATCGATATGAATGTACTACACCTCGATGCTCTATTTATATTAAAGTACTTGTAGTCATAGTATATAAGATTATTTCATTTGTATTGCTTATAACCGGCTAAGTGCGTGTCAGGCCACGGGCAGTGTAGGGTTCCGTAGTAGCCCGTTATTCAATGCAAGTCTTTACCCGTTATAAACAAGCAACTAGGTACTCCGTCTTTGTCACTTTAAAGGATTTATTCTAAGGATTTTGTATTTGGTACAAAATTATCCAACACCCAAGTTCAACGACTATTACTGCTAAACTAATAAAGTTATCTTAACCGCTATACTTACTCCTATGGCTTAGCGACCCGAAGTGGTCCTTGGCCTCCGACAAAAGTAAGCGCCATCTGTCTCTATCCTGTGACAGCTCCCTCCAGTTTTCCACCTTCAGTTCTCGCAGATCTTTCTGGACTTCGGCCTCCCATCTATATCTAGGTCTTCCCACTGGCCGCCGACCAGTTGGTCGTCCCACGTATGCCCTTCTTTCTGCACGATCCTCTCCCATTCGCTCTACATGACCGAGCCATCGGAGTCTATGAGCTTTTATTTCTCCAATAATGTTGGGCTCTGCTATTAGTTTTTCGATCTCTATTTTTTTGTATATACTCTGATGTATGGATGCGAAGCTTGGACACTAACACAAAAAGAAGAGAACAAACTCCTAGTCACCGAAAGGAAGATCTTACGCAAAATACTGGGACCAGTAAATCGAGCAGATGGCAGCTGGAAAATTCGCAAAAATATAGAGATCGAAAAACTAATAGCAGAGCCCAACATTAACCGCTATAGTTTTCCTTTAAAATTCATAAAATGCATATTATCACGAATTTTTCCAGCCAGCAGTTCAGCTTTTAGAGGAGGGGGGAAGGGGGGGTACGCCCTACTGGAACAAAAATTTGCACTTTAAAGTTTAATATTTCGTAAATGGAGCATTCAATCGAAAAATGATATTAGCAACCCTTAAGTCATTTTAAAAGACCTATTCTACAATATCGCACACGATGGCACACCCCGGACACTCGCTAAATCTCCGTACAAACTAGCGTTTTAACGACCGACACTGTGACACCGACACAGACACTACACACGGGTCGTTTTTCTATACGTGCATTTGTGTGCGTGATGTCTAAGGTTGTCGCCCGTAATCACCGTATCACAGATTATATAATAGTTACTTCGTACATACGTACTACGTACTGACCGTATGAATATTTTTTGTACACTTACCCAAAAAGCTTTTAACACTAAAAATATTAGTCGCTATTTCGTAAACCATCGTCTACAGAAACATTAAATCACAACACTTCAACAAGCAAAGAGAATATAAATACTACGTAGGTACTTACATCAAGTTTCTTATTGCTGTGTTATAAAAATGTTTAACCGTAAAAGTTTTTTTTAATATTTTACAAACTAAATATTATTTACGCACGAGTATATCGTTGTATCATTTATGAAAATGAATTCTAAAATACGAATATGTAGGTAGGTATACTAATATAATTAAGTGTTTATTATATACCTACGTAATAAGAACCTAAGTAAATTTGAACCTCCAGTGTCTACTGGTCCCAACATAAATGTATGAAGTTGATGTTCTTCTCTCTGTGAGTAGTAATTGTTCTATAGTCGTACGCGTGTGGCGTCCTTGCTCAGCGCAGCTCCTCGACAGCTCCAGAGTCGGTGGCGGGGCGAGGAAGCCCGGAATTGGTGGGGGGAACAGAGTGTCCGTTCTATACGTAGTATTATTATCTTTTCTATGACGATGGTGAAGATGACGAAAAAAAATTCATCCCCAATTCTCATGTAGGGGAGCTACCCTAAACAAAAATATTTTTCAAAATTTTATTTCACTACTTTGTCGGCGTAATATATATATACCCCTACAAAATTACAGCTTTCTAGTATTAACGGTCTCTTATCTTAGCAAAACCTCGGACAGGCAGACTGACAGACAGACGGACATGACGAAATAAGGGTTCCTTGTCAGGACTACGGAACCCTAAAAAACTAAAGAACTGACTTCACATGACGTGAGAATAATTTCAGTAGAGCCTAGTGTCATCTTATTTTTTTTATATTTCCTCTATATTGCCTCTGAAGATAAATTAAACTTTATGAATATTTTTTTTATTTTATTTATTTATTACAGTATTACAGTAATTACAGTAACTTAGCTTAAATAACACCAACGTCCTTACTATAACTAGGTATAGTATTACTATTGAACTAACTACTTAAATGTAATGTGATACTTATGATAATAACAAATTTTAATACGTAATTATGCTAATCAGTAAGGGTAGATATAATTTTAAGGTAAGCTTGTACTCGATTCTGGATCGCCCTACTACTAGCACTACTACGAACTAGTTAAAAAACTGTGTCTCGGCGGATAGTGTTTCTCTTTCTCTCGCACTCAGCTATTACTCCTATTATATAATATATATATAATAAATCATTTTATTTCAGGCAACTAATATAGATGTTACATAGGCCCATATTGAAACATATACCTTACAGACTAACATAGATATAATATAACATTAAAATTCAGCAGATTTATTACACACGTTAATCCTACGACGTGTGACGTATATCTCTGGTGTCAGGTAGTCGATCTCTAAGTTTGACACCTCTCGGCCAGAATTCTTTAGCCATAAACGTGTTGAGAGACTGGGCCTGAACCCGCAGCACAAATGAGTTGAAGCTCACGTTGTGACGCGACTCCAGCTTCACGACCCTCAGCGTCAGCTTGGTCTTCAGCAGCACGTACTCCGCCACCTTCTCTGCCGTGATGGAGTAATGCACGCGAGACACGTACAGCAGCGTCGTCGGTGTCTCTGGACACAGTAGGTGGTTCGGGCCAGTCGGTGCGGTGTCACACTCGTTCTGGAATGACGGCTTCTTTTTCTTCTTATTTTGAACCTTTTCGAAGCCGTTGTCGTTTCGATTGTCCTCAAGCCTGGGAGGAACGGATGAACCAACCTTCTTTTGAGGTTCAGGGTGACTCGTAACCCTCTCTTTGGCAGTGGTGATGGCGTAAGTACGTCGAGGGGTAGACGTTTTTGCGTTAAACTTTCCCCCTGCTGTTGCAGAAGAGCGGGCGGCGAAGCGCGGGGCATCAGGTGGCGTGTCGACAACCGGTGACGCATTCAACTTGATTGATTCGAAATTGCCGACGGATGCATTTTGCGCACCGCGACGCGTGTTGATGTTCGCGTCGTCGGTTGACCTACATACTGAAGCGGTATTTTGTAGTTTCATCACTTCTATACGTAGGTCACCGATAATATTTTCGGAGGCTGCTAGCTTGACCACGAGCTCAGCCACGGTGGTATTAAGGGCTGTTATGTCCTTAAGCAGCCTGCAGCAGTCGAGATGTTCCCAGGTGACAGGGGGAACACGATCTAACCGCTTCGCGACGAAAGCAGGCACGTCATCGGGATAGGTCTCCTTCAGGAGGGTGATTATGTCCGAGACTCTTCTCGTCGCCATCCCTTCGGCGGGACGGCAGCTGGTGGCTTTTCCTGAGCGTCTGGAACAG
The DNA here is from genome assembly GCA_954871355.1 of Cabera pusaria. NCBI lineage: Eukaryota > Metazoa > Arthropoda > Insecta > Lepidoptera > Geometridae > Cabera > Cabera pusaria. The sequence goes on from OX940902.1 coordinate 18,552,797, forward strand.
CAGCGTCATGGTGCTGCTCAACTCATCTCCGTTGAAGTTAGAGTATATATATAGTTAGAGTAATATCCTCCCCTGAAAAAACACATAAATACATTATAAATAAAAACTTTTTCATCCCGTCTCTTCGTTTATATGGGAAAATGAAATTTTAGTTTTTGCAATTTTTCTAATTTTCTCACCGTTTAAACCTTCCCTAGACTACGACAAACATTTCAAAACCAAAATCAGTTAAATCGGTCCAGTCGTTCTCCAGTTTTAGCGAGACAAACGAACAGCAATTGATTTATATATATATAAGAGAAGAAGAAGATGATGATAACGTCTTTACAAAAGCTTAAAAAAGTTTTCAACTTTTAGTTTATAGGTGTTAGTTTTTCCCAACGACTTATAAACTTCTGGATGTTTTCTAATTTTCAGAAAGTTTTGTTAAGTTTAATATATTCTACGGATACTAGGTAGTTACATCTATTTTCAGGCTTATGCGGCTGGTCGCTTGATGCCACTCGGAGGTTTCGAGAGCACAAGTGGTTACAAAGGCTACGCTCTCAGCGCTATGGTTGAAGTTTTATGTAGTGGACTGTCAGGTACTAAAGATTTATAAATTCATCTTTGTAGGTACGTAAAGCGCATGATTATGTGTGTATCTTGATGGGCAATGAATAGAATATGAAAATTAATAAAAAATCACCACAATTGAACCCCCAAATTTTAAACAACTTACGTATGTAAAATAAACATTTTGTATTACCAGAGTTCTATTTGATATTTTTTGAAATAAGACGATGCACTCATTTTGGTAGAATTAAAATCTTTTTAACCGACTTCAAAAACGGAGGAGGTTTCTCAATTTTACCGTAATGTATTTTTTTTTGTTGCGGATAACTTCGTCGTTTATGAACCGATTACAATTTTTTTTTTCTTGGAAAGGAGATATCCTAAGTGTGGTACAATAGGAATTTTATCGAGATTTGATAAGTATCTCCAGAGATATGGAGATAAACAACTCAAATTTGGTACTAAAAGTTAATAGCGCGGCATTTGAAGTCGGTTCTTTTAGTTTTTTATCGCTGACCTTATTAGTTATTTTGCAAGGTAATTTCTTGTTGGTCTGTTTTTGCAGGATCAAATACAACGCAGGAGATCCGTGGCTGGCAGGTGAACAAGGCTGGTGATTCTCCCAACAACGGGCAGTGCTTCATTGCCATCGACCCTGGTTTCTTTGCTCCAGGCTGTGGGGACAGGGTTGCCAGCTGTTTGAACCACTGGCGAAGTTTGGAACCGGTAATGTTTGTCAGATTTTTTTAGGTATTTTTCTTTTGTTTTGAAGATAGATGGATACCGTTTGGATTGATGATAAGGGACGATGCGGTCTAAGGTAGCATCGTGCTTGTCTGTCAATAGCTGTTGGAACACACCAGTGTTTGGTAACAGATTTTCCAACTTGACAGTGCACTACCACCACACAGCTCCAACAAGCTAGTAAACCGCTATACATACAGTCACTCGGATCTCGTTCGTCTAATTTGGACAAGTGTTGTAGTCTGTAAGCCAATTACATCGCACTGACAGCACACTTGCTCGGTTGCTGACAGAATAACCCTAGATATCTTTTTAGGGTTCCGTACCCAAAGGGTAAAACGGGACCCTATTACTAAGACTCCGCTGTCCGTCTGTCTGTCTGTCTGTCTGTCCGTCTGTCACCAGGCTGTATCTCATGAACCGTGATAGTTAGACAGTTGAAATTTTCACAGATGATGCATTTCTGTTGCCGCTATAACAACAAATACTAAAAACAGAATTAAGTTAAAAATAATAGAGGGTCCTCATACAAGAAACGTGTTTTATTGGGCATTTCACGCCATCTATGAACGCTTAGTTAGGTAAACGTCCCATAGATGGCGTTATATTGAAATGTCTATCCCTAACACCTTTATTACACGTTAGCTGGCGTTATAAAAATAAAATGATTATTAATTATCATTTTTTGCTAGCGAAAAATGATAGTGGTATTTTTTGCTCGATCTTATAAAAGCTCAGCCGGCAGCCGCCGCCGCGCGCGCTCGTCGCTGTCATTACCTAGTCTCTGTTTTGCTGTGTTTTTGTGTTCAAAGTGCTGAGTTATCGCCTTACATCACCCTCACGCATCCAGAGGCTTACAGTCTTCGCTGTTCCCGTCGCTCCTCGGTGCCGTGGTGAGCCTCCATACGGAGACTCCACCCCGCACCCCGCGGGCCACGCACGGCGAAGGCGCTTCCGCGCCGTTGACGGGCCGGACCCGTCCAGTCGCACCGCGCTCCGGTGATTTGATTACTGTCGTCGAGCGCCGCGACTGGGGACCGCCGCCAGCGCACGGTCGCATTCCCCCACCCCCGCACCCCTGCGACCCCATTCCGGCGGGCTTGCTAGCTGTCTCACGTTGAGATAAGCGGCGTAGCCTACTGGCCTACTTAAATTGCACCCGCTTGAAGCAGTTATGGCCGAAAAGCCTGACACCCCCGTCACACTCGAGGCTCCCTCCCCCCGCCCCTCGTCCCGCGGACAGTTGTACGCCAACCACACCGTCTGCATACGAGACCAGTATACAGGCGAGATAAGAATCGTCGGACGACAATCAGTGGGAGCAACACCAAGGCGCCCGCGGTCCACTGGCAGAGCTGCCGCGACTGCCGCCCGCGGCCCCGTATCTACATCGTTACACACGTCCCTATCGGATCCAACGCTGGCGCACCCAGTTCAGCGCAGGCGTGTACCATCGCCGAGCGATAAGGACCAGGACGAAAAACGTCAGCGTATAGACGTCTCACCTCCTACACCGCCGTCCTCAATTCCCCCGCGCCCAGTATTCCGCATCCTAAAAGGAGCGCGGAACGAGCCAGAGCCGAAGCCACGAAGAGAAAATAAGACGCGAGCCACTCAGTCGGAACGTGCCCACACGCCGCCATCCATCGTATCACCTGCACCACCCTCCGCAAGTCATGTCGCCGATCGGTACGAGTCTGTTTCCCGACCGTCGGCGTCGGCAAGCACAACTACAACCGGCAAGCAGTCGAACGTATCTAACGTCACCTCATCGTTGAGTAGAACGCGACACACGGAAGACGGTTCAGCCCATGACTCGACGTCATATGTCGGCATCGAATCGGTGCCGATTGATCAAGCACCGATCCCCTCGCCACCATCACCGCCGCCAGAAGCCGCGGCATCATACGTTGCAGCTCTATTAACTCCTCCGCCACTCAGAAGATCACCGAAACATAGATCGCCTTTATATCAGGCGTTATCAATTAACCCGGCCTTGAACGCGGCTACTTGTGCCATGCAACAGGCAGAATTACCTGTTGCACAACCTGTTGCACAGACACGTATTCAGGCGCCGCTGACCGAAAGACAATCGCCGCCTGAACAATTTTTAGCTGCGAGACCCGCCCCGGACCGAGTCCAGCCGCCCGCCCAAAACTCACCGCCCGCCCAGAGCTCAACACGCGGGGGAGAAGTGGAAATGTCTTGGGCACAAGTGACTAACATTGAAACTCGTCTAGCAACGAGATCGCCGCCCGCCCAGGGGGACCCACCCGCTCAAGCCGAGACTACGATCCCTGCCGAGCAAAGGATGCTACCAGTCCCGACCGCGCGCACATCGCTGCCGGTCCGGTCCGCCGCCCAATTCACCGCTCCGCCTACGCAATCTTCCAACGACCAGCCTGCGCGCCCAACTCAAGCTGAGAGAAGCACGAAAGGCTATCCGCCTATACTAGTAGAGAGATTACCAAATTGGCCTAGCCATCTAAGGGCAATCAAAGATAAACTGGGGCACATTCCCAACGCTCACCCCTTTGGAGAGGGTGTAAAGTTTACGCCAAAGTCCGTCAATGAATTCAGAGCCGTGCAAGCCTATCTAATCGCTGCACAAGACAACACGCCTGGACTATCATGGTACGCCTATAGTCTGGCGCACGACCGACCAATCAAGGCCGCGATATGGGGGCTGCCTCAAAACACCCCGAAAGAACAAATAACCGCGGCCTTTCAAGAGAGAAACTTCCCCATAAATTTAATAAGGGAGCTACCACCGCGCAAACGCACCAACAAAGTCTGCTACCATCTGCAGTTTGATCCGATGGAAAAAGAAGACATGGAACGACTCTTCAGAACCACGGACCTACTGCAGGGCATGCCAGGAGTGACCCTGGAGGCCTGGAAGGGGAAATCGACAGTACCACAGTGCCACAGGTGTCAGAAGTTTGGACACTCGTCCAAGAATTGCCACCGACCTGCCAAATGCGTTAAGTGCGCAGGGCCGCACTTTGGATCAAAGTGTCCCCTAGCTGAAGACGGACAGCTGAAATGTGCAAACTGCGACGGCAATCACGCAGCCAACAGCCGAGCTTGTCCAGACTTCCGTCGGGAGGCTCGTAAAAGAGAAATAAGGATCACAGATCGGATACAGCCCTCAGCAGCAGCACCGCCAGCAGCACCGCCGGTAACCGCAGTGCAGAGACGCGGACCATTACAACCAACAACAACTGTGCGCTCGCAGTCCCGAAACCACCGCTTACCTACTGAGCCGACACGAGCACCCCTCGGTGCAGTACCTTTCTCAAGGACGCCGACGCCTGCCTTCACCGGACCGCTCCCCGGCTGGCATTGGCCGACGCCCCCACAACCGCAGACGTACCACTATGAAACATTGCGCCCACATGTCATTCTTCCCCTTACCGGTGGTGCAGGGCCGCTCCAGGCCCCCCCAAGAAGGAGGAAAAGGGGGGAAAAATAGGAGGAGAGACAGACCGGTGGCTTCCTCAACCCCGGTTCCAGTACCTATACCTCCCCCGAGAATGACTACAACTTCGCAGCCGAGGAGACCACCTCCGCTACCCCAGACCGTACCGATTAGCATCCGGTCACGCGACGCGAAAGCAACACCGTCCACAACACCCCAACCAGTCCAAGGGACAGGGTACTTTGCACTACTGGCGCCTAATGTACCCGCCCCATCAGCATCGCTATCACGTCCGAGTACTAGACGAGGACAACCACGCCGTAGTCGAGCCCGCCGAGATGATGACGACATGGGAGTGGAGCCTGGCTCACCCTCAGCGCCGGCTACTCCTTCCATTTCCACCCACCCGACACCGGTGGCACAGGCCGTGCCGCCCAGTTCGGGCCAGCCCCCACCACCCTCCGATCCGAGGGTACACTTCACCCCAGTGACCCGCACTGCGGTCACGAGTACCACGGCCACCATGAGTGTCCCCCGGCCGGTGCACCCAACGCTTGCGCCGATCTCAGTGCGCATGACGGGGGCCCCACTCTACTTTCCGGCCGCCACACAGCAACAACCCGGGTCGAGTGCCTTCACTCCCCGGGTTCACCACCAACAGAGAGGCCCACACGCCCACCCCTCTCCGGGCGTGACGGGCCTGACGCAACAGGCGGGTTACTACCCCCCGCAAAATCCTCTTTACCCCCACTTACCGGCGGGTCACATAGTAAGCGCCGCCCGGGAGCCCGTACTGGCAGTACTGGGTGCCTTGGCGGACTTGCTTGCTGCCGTCGCTGCAGGACACGACCTACGGGCTGCAGCGATGCGTGGACTGGCCGCTTTGAACGGGTACCTTTATGGATAGCGGCCAGTTGCGCATACTGTACTGGAACCCGGGGGGCGTGCGAGGAAAGGCCTCCGCCCTCCGCATCATCTCTGAAGCCCTGGATCTCCACATAATCCTACTACGAGAAACCAAACTACGGCCTGGACAGAAGTTCGAGCTGAAAGGCTACCAATCGTACCGCCGAGATGAGGTCTCTCCCCGGGGCGTGGCCTTCAGTGGCACGGCGGACCTGGTGCGGAGAGACATCATCCACGATGACATCGCACACAGACCATTCCAGCAGCTGAGAACCACGGGAGTGTCGACCTGCGTGGCTGGCAGGGTAGTCAATATCTTCACCGGGTACAGACCACCACTCGCCGCTTTCAACACCTCAGACATCAGGACCATCTTCGCCGACAGAACGCTGACCATACTTGCAGCTGACCTCAATGCAAAACACATCGAATGGGGATCGCGTATGGTCAACTCAGCCGGCAGAAGACTGAGAGATGACGCTGAGGCTCAAGGTTACTCAGTCATAGGACCTGAATCGCCTTCCCACATACCAAACTCAGCTAGACAACAGGCAGATGTCCTCGATGTTGTTGTCCATAAGGGTCTCCACGTCTCAGTAAGCGTGGAGGTGCTATACGACCTGGACGAGCAACACCTCCCGCTACTGATTACACTTGGAGCCGCTGCAGCATCAGTTCTACCGAGGCCTCAAAGACTAAAAATAGACTGGGAACAATACCGAGCAGCACTTGCAAGCATGAGCGTCGGACCACTCACTACAGCGCAGGAGGTGGAAGATTGCGCCGAAGAAATTGGAAGAGTGATGAAGAATGCTCAAGAAGCTGCCTCGACAGAAGTCCCATTAGCCACAAGACGCGAGAAGCTACCCCGGAGACTATCAGTTATGCGCGAAGACAAGCGCAGGCTGCGGGAGCTGTGGGCCCACACACGCTGCCCGAGGATCAAAAGGGAGCTAAACGCCATAACAGAAAAGTTTGGAGAGGCAGTCAATATGTGGAGGGGAACCGCGTGGGAGAAACATATCGAACACGTCGGTGAGAACATGACTAGCCTCCACCAACTCAACCGCCACCTGACCCAGGCTAAAACGACGGTATGCCCATTACTGGACGCCACCGGCTGCCGTCGCTACTCAGCCTCAGAGAGGGCAGAGCTACTCGCTGATCACTTGGCAGGTAAGTTCCAGCTGCACCCTGTCCCACCGAACACCGGAGAAACCGTACGCGATCATTATGAGAGGGTAACCAGAGAAGTGGCAGAGTACCTGCAGACCCCTGGTCCCCCGCTGGGAGGGGACGACTTTATGTCACCAGCGGAAGTGAAGAGAGCAATAAGAGGGCTGCAGGCGAGAAAGGCACCCGGCAATGACGGGATCCCGACCGCCGCAATCAAGCAGTTGCCAACGAGGGGCATGGTCTGTTTGACCCGGCTCTTCAATGGTATACTGCGGGCTGGCCTCTTTCCCTCTCTCTGGAAGACTGGTAAAGTAATCGTCATCCCGAAGCCAGGAAAGGACAGACGATTACCAGCCAGCTACCGACCCATCACACTTCTGCCTCACACCGCGAAGCTGTTCGAGCGGCTGCTGCTGCGGAGACTACGCCCCCACTGCATCCCCAGGGATGAGCAGTTTGGTTTTCGTACGCGGCACTCGACCACGCTCCAGCTGACCCGAGTTCTCCACCATGTGAAGCATGAACAAAACATGGGAAGAAAAACAGTCGCGGTGTTTTTAGACATCGAGAAGGCTTTCGACAGGGTGAGGCACAAAGGCCTCATCTACAAGCTGGTACAGAAGACGATACCGCCGGCGCTGATCAGCATCGTGGCGTCGTTCCTCGCTGATCGTCGGTTCTACGTGTCCGTCGAGGACGTCAGCTCCGGACACAGACAGATCGTCGCGGGGGTACCACAAGGAAGCTGCCTGTCCCCGGCATTGTATGCCGTCTACACAGATGACATCCCAGTCCTGGAAGAGAAGCACCTCCTACCGGGAGAAAGGGGAGTCACTCTGGCACTCTTCGCTGACGACAGCGCCTACTTCGCCTCGTCAAGAAATGCTACCATATCCACAAGAAGATTACAGCGGGTGTTAAACCTTCTGCCAGAATGGCTTAACATACGCTATACGCAGAACACGCTTAACATACGCTGCACCATCGTGGTACGCATTATGTTCAGAGTCTAACAAGAAAAGACTGCAAGTTGTCCAGAACGTCGCCCTGCGGATGTGCACAGGAGCCGGTCGTTACGTTCGCAATGACGTGATAGCCCGGGACGTCAAGATCGAGTCGTTGGGGGAGTTCGTGGTTCGGCTGGCGCGAAACATGTTCAACTGCGCAGATAAAGGACCACACCCCCACCTGAGGAACATTGCGCCGCTTCACGCCCGACCACCTGACGTAACGGCCTGGCGTGCACTCCCTCGTGACATCGTTCCGCCGACACTGGACGACAATGACGACGAGGTTGTAGACGGCAACTCATAGATGAGGCATAAACCACAAGCCAAGATGGCCAACACTACCACCAAGCCAAGACGGCCATCGTAACAGCCACAAAGCCAAGATATGGCCTACATTACCATATCGGATACCCCCACATGGAGCTACATTGTAGCCCATTCCGTTCCCGTGGAGTAGTCGCCCCACGCGCCCAGCCCGGGTAATGAGGTTTACCTCGACCCCGTTCCAACAATATTGCATTGTGATAAGCCTACTAGTTGTAGCAGTTGTTATGAGCTTATAAAGATGAACTTGTACAACCACGTAGTTAAGGCCACTATGTAAATAATTAAGGTACCTGCGTGTACACCTTATTGTTGATGAATAAAAATCTTGAATCTTATAAAATACGATAGTGTGGTACGGAACCCTATGAATGTGAGTCCGACTTGCACTTTGCCAGATTTTTTATTTTTATTTTCTAACGTTTGACGATTGTACGAATCAATGCTCAATGGCCCATTACTTTTCAACCGACTTCTAAAAAGTAGGAGGTTCTTAATTCGTCTGTATGTTTATTATTATTATTTTTTGTATGTATGTTACGCGATTACTCCGTCAATTGTGTACATATTCAAATGATTATTTTTAAATCGGTAGAGTACATTTCCGAGGTGGTCCCATTGTAATTTCATCGAGATCTGATAAGTATCTCCAGAGATATGACGATAAACGTCTCCAACATGATACTGAAACTGACTCGCGGGGCATGGATGTCTGTTGTTTTAGTTTAATTGTGTTTTTTTTTAATTCAAAGCGATAAATGATATGCCTTTATAATGTGTACGTTCAGATGTTTAATCTACCCATGTATTGGTACATGTTTAAATGATACATTTTAACTGCGCAGGTGGACGCAACACTTCCAGTTCTAGCACCAGGAGACAAGGAGCGCAGAAATGCCGAGGACACGTTATCAAGAGGGTCGATACTCTATTCTCAAGGACAGATTGACTTCTGCAAGTCACTTGCTCAAGATGTTGGCGTTAAACCTTTACAAGTTGTAAATTGAAGACAATTATAGAACATAAAATGCCAATGCCCTTTTTATTTGTAAAATGTGTTGGTACACACACACATACACGGTGGTGCTGATTTTGTTGTTAAACTAAATCCTTTTCTCACTACTGAAGTAAAATACGGACGATAAGAATAATAATTTTAGTCCTGACATTTTTTTTAATATCTAGCGTTTGACCACTATCTCGCCTGGGGGTAAGCGCTGATGTGGTCAAATATGGTGAACACGCTAGAATGATTTGAGTCTCAAGGACTATGTGCTGCCGGAACGCCGTAATGTTATGGCGGCAGATTCTCTCCTCGCTGATGGTAAGCTATAAACAAATCAAGCGGAACATCGATATTCGATATAATGCTCCAAATATAATGCTCCAACAGTGCGACAAGAATTATAACGTACGTGATTGACAGTTGAGGGAGCGCTGCAGAACTTTCTCGACTGATGGTTAAAGAGCCATTGTTATGTTTGATTAGCTAGCTTTTGTTTTTTAAAAGCTTTTATTTAAATTGTAATGTATGTAAATATGTTTGTTCGGGTGGAATCTTGAAAGCTAAATTAGACCCACTTCCTGATGTCCAATTTGACAATTATTTTTTTAAATTTAAATAGGTAACTATATCTATTGCATGAAAGTAGATGAAGTAGTGTATGATACTGCACATAAATTGTATTAAAACACTGTGTGATATTATTAAAAATGTAAACATCACTCCTGTTTTTATACCCCTCATTTTTCAAAATGTTCATAATCTACTATTAATATTCGAATCCTCTTTACAAACTTGTTCTCGCATTCACATCTAGCGGGGTTGACATTTATCCAATCACAAAATCCATAATATTTAATTTTCTTATTTTGCAGCAACGATTTTAATTGAATACAAATCGATGCATTATAATCTAAACTACTATTATTAAAAGTAAGGGTTTGATTTTTAGGGTTCCGTACCTCAAAAGGCATAAAAAGGAACCTTTATAAGATCACTTTCTTATCCGTCTGTCTGTCTGTCTGTCCGTGTGTCACCACCAATTTTCTCAGGAACGGGTAGATCTAGCAAGTTGAAATTTATACCAGATACTGAGGTCAATAGTCCCTATTAGGTGTATAAAAGTCTAGGTCCTGAGTCAACACGATAAAAAGATATAAAAGATATGGGCAAATTTAGATTTTCACTTGTAAGTACCAAAATTTACCTTAATTTTCAACTTTTTTATTTTTCGGAATGTTTCTTTTACTTGTGCTGTGTGCTTGTACCTGAAATACCCTATAGGTTTTGGGTCGAAAACCTATAGGGTACTTTCCGTTGATCAAGAATCATGAAATTTGGCAAGAAGCAAGGTCTTACCGCACAAAGGAAAAATTCCAAAAAATAAAAAAAGTTTAAAATTAAAGGGGTGTCCCCCATACATACATAGTTTCGCCAATTAAGATAGGCCTCTGAGTTATATGATCGCTCATACAATTTAGAGGTCTAGCTTAATTGGTGCCATACAACGTTGGTACGGAATCCTCGGTGGGCGAGTCCAACTCGACTTAGCCGGTTTTATTTGTTTGTTTGTTTATTACGATTTAACTCAATCACAACTGAGCCGATTTTAAAAATTCTTTCACTAATGGAAAGCTACATTATCAGCGAGTAACATAGGTTTTATCCCTATATTCTCGTGGGACTACGCGAGTGAAACCATCAGGCGCTGCTAGTGTAAGGTAACATAAGTGCCTACTAATATTGGTTGAATACAAAAATTCTCATTAAAAACTTGAAAATAAAGGTGCGTACAGACTGTGTAACATAACATGTTATACAACATTGGTATATAACATGTTTCAGAGAATGTGGACAGGGAATGTTATAAATATGTTATAATAACATGCTATTCAAATGTAAAACAATGATATATTATGATTATAAAACACTATTTCATCAAATTATTGCAAAACTTTTTGTAATTGGTCACAACATAATATTGCTACTTTTATGTGTTATGCTAATAATGTTATATGGAAAATTGTCGTTATTTATAATCTTGCACTAATTATTAAAATTGTTTAAACTTTTTGTACTACCATCAGTATGTGTTATTACACAATTTTTGAACAAAAATTGTCTGAAATACTGGAACCAGGGGGTGCGTTTTTAGTACGGTTGGCAATCCTACATTATTTTTTATTTTTTTATGATACAAGGTAACAGGACAAGCAATACGCTCGCCTGATAGTAAGTGATGACGTTTACCTATTACACATACAGCAGCGTGCAAAATTTTGGATAGCCAGAATTTTGCATGCGGCTGCACTGCGCCTGTTACTTGCCTGTCGAGACATAAACATAATTATGTTAAGTCTGACATGTTGGAATGTTTTGGGGTTGAAATGGCAAGGTGTCCAGTGAAATTACAGGGCATGTGAGACTCAACATCCTTATGTCTCAAGGTAACGGGCGCAGTGCAGTTGGCATTGCAATGCCAAATTCTGAAAGTCCACTATTTTGTATGCCGCTGTATCTGTAGTAGGTAGACGTCATCGCTTACCATCAGGCGAGCGTCGTGCTTGTCCTATCAAAAGTTAAGTCAAAAGTCAAAGTCAAAGCATTTATTCAGTACTTGGGCAAATTAAAAATAAAACTGGCCAAGTGCGAGTCAGACTTTTGTGGAGGACACGGAGGGTTCCGAACGGCAGCATAAAAATATAGAAGTATAATATTATCTCTGTGATATTGTATTATATTACCGTTTCAATACCAAACATGCTTATTAACTACAACGCCATCTAACGAATATTTAACGAACTTCTAACACCAACCAAGTGAACTTTAACACAAAGGTAGGTAATTAATATTATTGATTAATAAGTTAAACAATCATTCACATAGATTGGCGCTATAGTAAAAACACGTTTTTTGTATGGGGACCCCCTTTAATTTTTAACTTTGTTCTGTTTTTAGTATTTGTTGTTATAGCGGCAACAGAAATACATCATCTGTGAACATTTCAACCGTCTAACTATCACGGTTCATGAGATACAGCCTGGTGACAGACGGACAGACAGACAGACAGACAGACGGATAGCGGAGTCTCAGTAATAGGGTTCCGTTGGTACCCCTTGGGTTCGGAACTCTAATTAGCACTTACACACGTCAAATAACATTAAAAAGATCATATTCAATAAAAGATATTATAGATATAACAGAAACATAACTCATTGCTTTGAATTTACAAAAAAAAAAACAAAATTATTGAGCCATTCAGCTTTCATCTAGACGTCGAACGTCACACTTAAAACACATGTTTAATTCCCCTGATTAATGTAGACCTGTTACCTTACATCATAAAAAAAACTTTAAGTCAGATGGCTTCAATCTTTGCTGAAAATGGGTCGGTGTTTGAGAACCGTTCTTCATACCGGTCTGAGATTAATTTAAAAATTTAAAATAAAAACGTAACATGTTTTATTATAATATACCGGAGCAAAACATAAAATAATGTTATGTGTTTTTGTATCCAAGTTGTTTACGTTAGCACCTGCGGCTCTGTTACATAAATAGAAGTGGAAATACAAGTCCATTTGTTTTTATTTTATTTACTTTTTTTTTACATAAGTAACTAAAAACCGGCAAATAATCTCAAAAATAATTTATTAGTTTGGATTTTGCTTTTTGTCTTTAATTTTATTATATTCTAATATTTTATAATGCTTTTTTGTGACTTATAGGCTAGCAATTGACCACTATTTCGCCTGGTGGTTAACGATGATGTGGTCGAAAATGGTAAACACGCTAGGCCTAGAAAACTTTGAGTATCAAGGGCTGTGTGCTGCCGAGGCACCGTAAAAATAATGGTTAGCTACTTTTTGGTAGCAAGACAGGCGAAACATCGATATAATATGCTCTTACTATTTATATTTTTTTAATATGCTCTTATTATGTAATACTATTATATTATGTATAATAGGAATAAACGGAAAGTATACCTTTTTAAACAATAAGAAATTTTCCAAATCGATTAATAAGTGAAGTAATGGAGGTCTGAGGTACTTAACAAATAAAAAAACCGGCCAAATCGAGTTGGACTTGCCCACCGAGGCTTCCGTACCAACTTTGCAGACTAGGTCAAAGGTAAAACTTAATTTTGTAGTTCGATCCATAGAATATGTATTGCACCACCTACACGTACTGAGTTTGTTTTAGTAAATAAACTTTTTTTTAGTTATTACACTACATAATTTACGGGTTTGAAGTGCTTCAAGACTTTGCTTCATGCCAAATTTCATGATTCTAGGGCAACGGTAAATACCCTATAGGTTTTCATTCTCTTTTGAAATCGTAAAATAAGCGAAAAAATGATACTTAAACGGTCATATCTTTTTATCGCGTTGACTTACCTACAAGTTTGATTTCTTCACAGCCATAAGATACTGTAGATCAGAGTATTCGATATAAGTATCAACTTGATACCTGTACGGGTTCCTGAGATAAAGGGTCTTGTCTTCACATACGGACAGACAGACAGACGGACAACAAAGTGATCCTATAAGGGTTCTTTTTTTCCTTTTAAGGTACGGAGCCCTAAAAATACATAAGTATGTATTGAGAACCTCCTTTTTAGGGTTCCGTACCCAAAGGGTAAAACGGGACCCTATTACTAAGACTCCGCTGTCCGTCTGTCTGTCTGTCTGTCTGTCCGTCTGTCACCAGGCTATAGCTCATTAACCGTGATAGTTAGACAGTTGAAATTTTCACAGATGGTGTATTTCTGTTGCCGCTAGAACAACAAATACTAAAAACAAAATAAAGTTAAAAATTAAAGGGGGTCCCCATACAAAAAATGTGTTTTTAAACGCCATCTATCTAATTAGTTTAGGCGAAATGACATAGATGGCGCTAGTAAACGAGCCCCGTCTTTCTAGATCGCGACCAAACCAAATATTCTTGGTAATATCAATAAATCAAATATATGAGGTAGAAACTCTGTTATGTTTCGTATTGTACGAAACCCTCCCTAAGTGTGCGATAAGACAGGCGATGCTGACTCGCACTTGGCCAGTTTTATTGAAATTCGTTAAAACTGCAGAGGAGTTCTTATACCGATAGACCTAATTAACTCCTTCTGTCTACGAATAACTCATTCCGTTAATAATTTAAGATCGTTTAAAAAACTAAAATACTTCAAACGCCGCGCTAGTCAAAGTAGCCAGTAGACGAAGTAACTATTACATAATCTGTGCCAGTCGTTAGTAGTAAGTCGTCGAGATAAGTAAATGCGTCGTTATCACAGAGTCGTTATACAAATGTTGACATATTAAATCGGCTCGGCCGATTTCATTTAAATTTAAATGGAACCACCTGGGAAGGGTGCCCTTTGAAACAAAAAAAAGGATTTTCCAAATCGGTTCAGGCATCTACGAGTAATCGGTGAACATAAAAGGTTCCGACGAATTGAGAACCTCCTCCGTTTTTGTGAAGTCGGTTAAAAAAGTTCCAAAGAGTAGATATTTAAATCCAGAAAGGTACAAAGCATAGAATATTAAGAAAATGTTAAGGACACTTTATGAAAGGAAGGAACAAGTATTCTTTCACGTTCGCCTTGATCGTATCGAGGCTTGGTTGGCTAGATTCCGAGCAATTGAATGCCGGACAAAGAGTATATACGATTTTTAATTTCAGAGGAGACAATTTTATAGATCTGCTATGTTCTTAAAGCCTTCGTAATGCAATATCGAGCTTGTCTTCTAACCAGGAATTCGCTGGTTCAAACCCTGGCTGTGCACCAATATATTTTTCTATGTATATTCATGGGTACTTATTAATAGTTGGAAGGATTATAGCGACAAACATTATTGATTATATAGATGTTCCGCCTGGCTTGCTACCAAAACGTAGCTTACCACCATCAAATGCAATCTACTAAACCTACAGTGTCCTGGCATCACAAAGCACTTGAGAGTCAGATCATTCTAGACCTAGCGTGTTCACCATCCTCGACCACATCATCGCTTACCATCAGGTGAGATAGTGGTCAAACACTAGCTTATCAGGTAGAGATCAGAAGAGACGTTTGTAATTATTTTATTTTTCATCATATATATATATAAATAGTATATATATATATATATATATATATATATATATAAATATATATATATATAGATATATATATATATATAGTATATATATATATATATAGATATATATATATATAGTATATATATATATATATATACTCATCAATGTTGGTTATAAAATACCTATTTTTTATAGATGAAAAATAAAATAATTACAAACATTCTAGTCAGTCATTGGGAAAATCCAATCACGGGTAACCTACGAGTATCTTATCCGCGTATTCCCCAAACATCTAAGGAAAAGATTTCAACGCGCTACGTGCGCGGCGTCACCTACGCAATTACTTTTACAACCTGTTTGTGTGTCTGTCTATTATTTCATATAATACGTATTATTATTTTACACAATAAAGATTCGCTAACTGCTTATGTTGTAATTTAACCGGTTATAATACGTCAACACCAAACACGCTTTAAAGCAAGTACAGCAAATTACTATTTTTTTAATGTCCTACAAAATGAGTGGTTTTATTTTAATATTCCAAATTCTTACCCAAACCTTAGATGATCCAATAGAAAATAGAGAGTTTTGATGTCTATAAAGAGATCGATGTGATCGATAATATCCGATAGTTTGACCACTATCTCACCTGGTAGTAAGCGTGGTCAAAGATGGCGAACATGCTAAGCCAAGAATAGTCTCGACTCTTAAGGGCTATGTGCTGCCGGAACACCGTAAGGTTATTGCGGGAGATTTTCACCTTGATGGTGGTAAGCTGCTTTTTAGGGTTCCGTACCCAAAGGGTAAAACGGGACCCTATTACTAAGACTCCGCCGTCCGTCTGTCTGTCTGTCTGTCTGTCTGTCTGTCTGTCTGTCTGTCTGTCTGTCTGTCTGTCCGTCTGTCACCAGGCTATACTCTAACCGTGATAGTTAGACAGTTGAAATTTTCACAGATGGTGTAAGTTGCCGCAAGAACAACAAATACTAAAAATAAAATTAAATTAAAAATTAAAGGGTCCCCGTACAAAAAACGTGTTTTTAAACGCCATCTGTCTAGTTAGTTTCGGCAAAATGACATAGATGGCGCTAGTAAACGAGCCCCGTCATTCTAGATCGCGACCGAACCAAAAATTCTTGGTAATATCAATTAATCAAATATATGAAGTTGAAACTCTGTTATGTTTCGTATTGTACGGAACCCTCCATAAGTGTGCGATAAGAAACGCGATGCTGTCTCGCACTTGGCCAGTTTTATTATAAGTAAGTCAGGCGGAACATCCACAGATTCCTCCTACCACCCGTGAATAAACATACATGAATCGACATAGTAAACACATTAGTGTGCACCTGCACAGTCACGTTTTCTTTTATATCTTATAGGCCAGCGTTTGACCACTATCTCACCTGTTGGTAAGTGATGATGCGGTCGAAGATGGTAAGCACGCTAGGCATAGAATGGGAACTGGCTCTCAAGGATAGCTGCCGGAACACATTATATATTTTGACGACAGATTTTCTAACTTGATGGTGGTAGCTGCCCAGGCGGACACTAGATAGTGTCCTACCACCGTACGGGGGTTGTTGATTTCTTAACGATATTTTTCCTTCACCGGAGGGCCACAGCGCACATACATTTTTCGATAGAAAAATCCATTTGTGCACGGCGGTTTGAACTCGGTACCTCTGGAATCAAAGCTAACTAAAATAATGAACTTTTTACTGTAAGTAGCTACTACGAAAGAGTTACCTTCGGTGGTCTTATCTCAAAATTCCTTCCTGTATGTTTTACTATATAAGAATTAACCAAATGTAAGTACAGAACTAGCTACATCCCAAGGCTTCGCCCGCGTTGAAAATCCTGTACTTTCCACCGAAAGTGTATCAGCTCGCCAGTACTCCCCCATCTGTCGTGCGCAACGTCACCTCAATGCGATGTATGTGTGTATTTGGGAATATATTATGGTCACTGTTCTTCAAATGCTCACTAATGTATTGTGAACAATTATATATGTTCCGAACCCAAAGGGTACCAACGGAACCCTATTACTGAGACTCTGCTGTCCGTCTGTCTGTCTGTCTGTCCGTCTGTCACCAGGCTGATTTCTGTATCTCATGAACCGTGATAGTTAGACAGTTGAAATTTTCACAGATAATGTATTTCTGTTGCTGCTATAACAACAAATACTAAAAACAGAATAAAGTTAAAAATTAAAGGGGTCCCCATACAAGAAACGTTTTTTTTGGGAATTTTACTATAACGCCATCTAGGAACGTTTGACTGTAATTATTATATTAATTATCTATGTGTTTAGTTAGACAGTTGAAATTTTCACAGATGTTGTATTTCTGTTGCCGCTATAACAACAAATACTAAAAACAGAATAAAGTTAAAAATTAAAGGAGGTCCCCATACAAGAAACGTGTTTTTTCGGCATTTTACTATAACGCCATCTTTGAACGTTTGACTGTATTCATTATATTAATTACCTGTGTGTTAACTTTCACTTAGTTGGCGTTAGATGTTCGTAAGATGGCGTTGTACTAAACAATCACGCGGCTCCTGTTTTAATAAATGTTTGGAATTGACACGTTAATATAATATAATATAATATAATATAATATAATATAATATAATATAATATAATATAATATAATATAATATAATATAATATAATATAATATAATATAATATAATATAATATAATATAATATAATATAATATAATATAATATAATATAATATAATATAATATAATATAATATAATATAATATAATATAATATAATATAATATAATATAATATAATATAATATAATATAATATAATATAATATAATATAATATAATATAATATAATATAATATAATATAATATAATATAATATAATATAATATAATATAATATAATATAATATAATATAATATAATATAATATAATATAATATAATATAATATAATATAATATAATATAATATAATATAATATAATATAATATAATATAATATAATATAATATAATATAATATAATATAATATAATATAATATAATATAATATAATATAATATAATATAATTTAATATAATATAATATAATATAATAATATCTGGATGACCGAGCTTTGCTCGCGATTTTTTTTTTGTAAATAGTGTTTTATGTAAAGTTTTGGCTGAAATAATTCTCACACAAAAGAACAAACTTGGAAAAATTAATCTTCTCGTCTGGACTGGAACCGGGTCCTTCTGATCGCCATCCGATCGATCTTCCACATTTGGCGAAATTTACCTTCACATTATTATTATATTGTAGAAGGTTTTCATTACCTGAAAACAGGGATAAAACAACATTTTCTGAAAATGAAAACCTACCTAGATCGATTTATCAATTTATTACGTTATTTCTTTCAGCATTTTTTGCTCGATTTTATAAAATATTGTAGTGTGGTACGGAATCGGAACCCGACTCGGAACCCGACCGAAGGAAGTGCAAGTCCGACTTGCACTTAGCCCGTTTATTTTTTAAATTCAAAGCGTTATATTATTCTTTTGTTATGTTGAGTATTATGATTTATTTTATGATTTTGACGTGTATATGTGCGTACACTGCCTACATACTGCTTTGACTTTCATAAATGCTTTGACTTTTGACTTTTGCCATCTTGGCTTAATAGCCAACAACACTGAAATTTTCCATAGTAATCTATGGAAAATTTCAGCCAAATCGGTCCAGCCATTTGACCGTAAAGAGACGAGAAGTCTCTTCTACACGTAATTATCTACATATATAGGCAAGTAGGTATGAGAACAACGCACTGCAGCGCGCATTGAATATCAATGAACGCATAGTGTTAATGCGTTCATTGATATTCAATACGCGCCCCTACCCGTATTCTGCAGATGGTCATTAATTAGTGCATAATTAACGTCATCTCGATTATAATTATTATCGTATTAGTTACTTTGTGGTTTGTAATTGTTCTTATTCATACGTTAATATTCCGCTGGATTTATTATGCAATAATATTTTTATTTAATTATCAACAAAGTATTTATTGATTACCACTTATAAACATTTCAGATCGTGTACTTAACGAAGAAACCTGACTTTTTTAAGTGCTAGTCGTTTTCAGTACTAAGCTTTAGGTTTTTATCTCAATATCTCTGGAGATACTATGTACTTATCTCTATGGAATTGCAATGGGAACACCTTTGAAATGTACCTACCCTTTAAAAATTTATCATTCGTATCGGTCTACAATAGGGAATATGCATGTGGTACAAATTTACTTGAAATCATTTATTTTCGAATCATTATTGTTCTGGTGTTGTATGTTAAAAATTTTTTTTATAAATAAAGTACTCTTACATGTGTTAAAATATTATATGAAAAATGCAAAAAAAGCGTGGGAAATTTAAATTTGCTAAACACATCACCACTTGTCAATTAGAAAGTGACGTCACAGTGCAGCACACGGTCTCCACAGATTAAATCTTTTTCATAGAAATAGTATGCATTGTAGTACGAATACGTAGTATTTCTATTAAAAATATTTAATCTGTGGAGACCGTATCGTGCACTGTGACGTCACAAAGGTGCGCGAAAATTTGGCAGCGTTTTAGATACCTCATATTTTTTCAATGCTAAAACTATATTTTGTAGCTTAATTTGAACACTTTCAGTATTATTTAATTTGTTACTGTGTTAAATGGATGTATTCAGTGAAATAAACATATTAAAATTTCTTTGCATAGATTTTTTTCTTTGCATGATTTGATGAATAAACATAAGAAATACTACGTATTCGTACTACAGTGCATACTATTTCTATGAAAAAGATTTAATCTGTGGAGACCGTGTTGTGCACTGTGACGTCACTTTCTCATTGACAAGTGGTGATGTGTTTAGAAAATTTAAATTTCCCACGCTTTTTTTGCATTTTTCATATAATATTTTAACACATGTAAGACTATTTTATTTATAAAAAAATGTTTAACATACAACACCAGAACAATAATGATTCGAAAATAAATGATTTCAAGTAAATTTATACCACATGCATATTCCCTATTGACGGAGTAATTTCGCGTAACACGTTTACAAAAAAATAAAATTAATTAATTAAACATACTACAGATAAATTGAGAACCTTCTCCATTTTGGATGTCGGTTGAAAATAAGTGGCAATAAAGAAAGTGTTATAGTAGAAATATATAGTAGGAGGAATATATATAGGAGTAGTTTATATTATATTGTATATATAGTTTTAAATTAATTTTAATTGTTATCAAAATAAATATAATAAAGTGTTTATCTATCTATTTATGTATAATTTTTTAGGCCTACGTAGTGGCAGGAAGTCTTTATACATTTGTTATGTTAGGTATGCAGGATGAAAAGTGTCGGTGATAATAATAGCGCAAAAACCCTTGTGTAACTTGCTATCGGAGTAAAAATTGCAATGTTGACAATTACTTTAATTTTTCGGCCCCCTGCCCCTAGGTTAAAACATAATGAACCAATATTTAAAAAAAATAGTTTTACTACACACGTTAGAAGGCTCAATCGATTATCACGATAACGATTATCAAAAGCATCAAAGCGAATCTTGGTTTCTTAATTTTAACAAACATATTTATTATTAGCGAACGTCGCCGAAAATAACAAATGTTAGAAATCGAATGAAAGCGTTATACATAGATATCAATCGAAAACAAATGAATATAAAACAAAAGGTTTGACTCATTATCAATTTTTTGAAGTGAAAACTTCTATAACGGTGTTGTGCACTTTTCTTGGGATGGGTAAAAAATGTAAATCTCGTGTCAGGTTCTGATCGAAAATTCGTAAGACGGAGCGCAGGGCGCTTGCGCGAGGTGTCATTCCAAAATATTCAAAAATGACGTGTTCAAGTTTTCACTTCTGCCGGCACTGCCGGAGTGCTACCCGTTTTTTTACTTTTGTCCTGAGTAAGTGGTCAGGTAAAAGCTGGCGACTCAGGTAAGTAGCCTTTCCGGAAGGCCGTAAGCTTTTCGAGAAGTGTCCTATGCCAAAACATAACGAGAGTCTTTGCAATATCTCACAGGTAGAGCTTCCCCTAAGTGCCCCTAACTTCTACAGTTATAGAGAGAGATGTAAGTTAAAAGACAACCAGCAGGTCTGCCATGATCTGATCTGTGTGGGCTAGAAGTGACCCTGTAGACTACAGAGATATATCGATTGATATTTAATCGATACTAAGTGCGCGCTTCCATAAATCTGCATAGGTACTTACTGATAATAAGAAATCAGCCAAACTATCGCCCGCTAAAAAATCTGTGGTCCAAAGGCGCTTTAACCATCATTCGAGTTTCCTTTTAAATTATTCTGAGAGGCTGATCTTCTACTGACATGAATTTAATTATATATCATGACATAATTTTTTTATATCTTGTAGGCTAGCGTTTGACCACTAACTCGCCTGGCCTAACACGCTAGGCCTAGAATACTCCGACTCGCTAGGGCTGTGTACACAGCCGGTTTATTTCCTTCAGTAATACACGCACCCGTGCAATACCGGGGCGGACTTATAGTATAAAATACATTTATGCAAACATCTGGTCTAGACAAGAATATAAAATAACAACGAAATAATGTCTTCTTCGTCTAATTATAATATAATGTAAATTTTGGTAATTAAAGTGTAAAAGTAGTCCGATAATCTAATTCAGATGGCGCCATAGCATATTAGCATATATATCTGAGAAAATATTTATTGATATTTTTGAATAAATAATATGTCTGACAAAACATTAAAATAAAAATATTTACAGTTATAACGACCTGAGTATGAATAGAGTTCTCCTTTCGTTTCGATGTTTATTTATTTAATAATATTAAATTAAAGTCTGGTCACAGAATAAATAATAGTACGTCTGGTAGCAAAACTTGAGTCTATTCTCAAGTAGACTTGGCAAAGAAAATTAACCCAGTATCACTATAGTTAAGAATCACGTCCGATTCTAGGCCTAGCGTGCTACCATCCTCGACCGCATCATTACTTACCAACAGGTGAAATAGTGGTCAAACGCTAGCCTACATAATATATAAAAAAAAGTTGCAGGCTGAGTATATATCAGAGATCAGGAAATTCTAAGGAAGAACAAAAGACGGTCGATTACATGTTTTCACCATAAACCCAGATTAATAACTAATATTGACAATCTGGTTTAAATGTTTATATCAAAAGTGGCGTTGTAGCGTGGTGCTTACTGCTTAAATTCGGTTGGCTAGATGGCGCTGCTCTTCCCTTATGCAAACATTCTCTATAAGTACTGTGTAAATAAAATTTAAAAAAATCCTTATAAGTATATCGAGTAAAGGTTACTTACACTTCGCAGTTTCGACCGCATTAAAAATAATCGTATGTCCTTTTCTATACTGGCTATCTCTGTCAGTCAATAATACACCAGCTAAAATACATACTGGACTGGCGGCTTTCAAAGAAGATTAAATATGACTGAAGTGACTACTGATTATCACAATTTGGCGCTGTAGGCAATGAATCCAGCTGTATGAGTGGCCCTGGAAGTAAAAGTAGTGATGTTCATATATCAATAATTAGTTCTAGGGACACTCGCAGTGGCGCTTCAAATTGGCACATCCGAATAGCCGTCACTTTTATGCAACAACAAGTCGTGCCATCAAAGGTACGACTACGACCTCACCGCGGCGTCCTGCGTGCGCGATCTAGACGGCGATCAGATAGCGCAGTAGTATTTGTACCGACTGATTCACACCAAACGCGATTTACGGGAATCAGGACACCATCAAAAATCAAATCGCAAACGTGCACGTGGACGCAGGACGCGCGGTGTGGTCCTATAACTATAACCGGCGTTTTTGTATGGAGTTTGACTTACTTTTGACGTTTGTAATAGTTAAAGCATCGACATCCTAGCAAAGGCCTAAAGGTCAGCAATCGATCCGCTTATAAAGATAAAACAAACAAAAGCCTTACACCTTTTGCATTTATAATATTTTATTGTTGGTGAGTTAGTGATTGGGTGGTAATTAGAAACACTCGCAAGGCAAAGGTAGGCTAAGTAAACAAAGCACAGCAAGGTCAGCCTTAGTTATTTCACCAGCAACAGAGAAGGACTATAATAAAGATGTTAAACAAAAATGTATGTAAACAAAGTGAGAGAAAGTAGGTTGCCGGGCTCAGTGCCAGCCGTCCTTGCTGGCACTGAGTCCTGGCTTTCTCTTTGTTCTGGTGCCACTTGAATACCGATGCAGCTGATTGCATCAAGTACCTACCTTGATCTGTACCACTGCACATCATTTCCTGTAAATGCTCGTCGTGGCTGTGCCCCACCCACGGGTGTCTATGTGGAATAATTTTGTAAGCCTGCAGGGCTAGCATGGCCCTATTCCCGAGGGAAAGACAAAATTATTTCCCTGTTTTTCGCCACTGACAAGAGATCAACACAACAATTTAAACGCTTGGTGAAGTTTGACCCCGAGTTTTGATTTTGTTTCGTATTAAATAGTTTAAAAAAGAATTGATTAAAAGTCAGCGGGCGTTTATACATGTTGAAAAACTTTACTTATAATTTGCCTTCTCCACCAAACAAAACAAGGATAGGTGGAAAGACAAAATAGTCCCCTTGCCATGCTAGCCCTGCTGGGGTGGAAGTTTCTAGATTAATATCGGTGTGTCTTGTCACCGCAAACTTCTAATAGCACATAGACGCAGACGCATATAGACAGCTATACCTTGACTCATGTGGTTATACTATAACTGCATAATCGAAAGCGGCTATAGCCCAATGGCTAAGGTATAATGGCCTGGCGATCGAGTGGTCATGAGTTAGATCCTTACCCATTGCACTATCGACGTGAACCCACTCCAGACACAAGCTAAGTTATACAAGCTTAGTTGAAGGGGTTAAAAAAAACTGCTAGTAATGAGCAACTAACATTGCTAGTAAGCTTTTATAAAAAAAATACATTTCTTCACGACAACCATCGCCCGAAATTCATAGCTATTCATGTTGAGACTTCCACCCCAGTCGTCTCTACTCCCCAAGTTTAACTTCATAAAGCCAACCACTAACCTTCAGTAGATATCGGGAAGAGACCTTATTTTTATTAAAAATCAAGGCTTACAGTTAAGAATAGACGAAACATACATTAAAATACAGTTAAAAGAAAAAATGACCTCTGTATGAAACAAAGAAAAAATGCATGCATATATGTACACTATTCAACATTAGAAGGCATACAAGGTTAGGTTAGGTTGGGATCACCTGAACTAATGAGTACCTGCATGGCTATTCTCAATAATTTGAAAGCAAATTCGGATTCGGAAACTGCCTCTCTTTCGATTTAGATCTTTGCAATTCACATTACTCATAGCTTTTGATATTTCAACTCTAAAAAACCAGTGATTCTAATCGGAAAGGCTTCCGCGACCAAATAGCTCACGGAATAATAAATATTCGAATTCAAAATGAATCTTCTTAATTCGAATGTATCCGATTGCAATGAGAATAACTATGCTGATCCACCGCTTAATACAATTACTACGTAGCTAAAAATCAGTACCCAATAATGTTTGACTTATTTACGCATAGATAGATATATGTATATAATATATAAATAAATAAATAGATAAACACCCAGAAAGTTTAGTTACCCAGTTACACAGAAAGTACTTAGACACTAAATAAATTAAATCTATAAGCGACAATGGGTGGTCTTATCGCTTAAAGTGATTCCATCTCGTCGCTTTACTCCAGGTGAGCCATAGAACCACTAGGTTAAGTGCTTGTCTGATAATAATAATATATTCATAAAATATACGGGGTGTCTGACTTAACGCTAAAAAGTGGCAAAGATGCGGTCACCTCCTCTATAGCGTTTTACCAGGTGGGTACCACCAGGGTGTCAGGTTTAAAATTTGTAAAACGCTATTATTTACGTACGTTTTCTTAAGTTAGTTTATAAAATGTATAGATTATAATACATGTACACTGTTTTATTAATAATCGGACGTTATATAACGGAATAGTTGATACAGTTATAAACAATGCATACAATTATTCAATGGTTCAGAAATGACGGCGTTAATCTTCGATTACCTAACTGTAGTTAAATAACTATCCACCATCTATGAATGCCGAGATAATTGTATA
This sequence comes from Cabera pusaria, assembly GCA_954871355.1. Lineage (NCBI taxonomy): Eukaryota > Metazoa > Arthropoda > Insecta > Lepidoptera > Geometridae > Cabera > Cabera pusaria. The sequence goes on from OX940902.1 coordinate 18,578,182, forward strand.
TTACTAGTAGAATATTCTCGGCCAAGCGTGTTCACCATCATCTACGACCATATCATAGCTTACCAACAGGCGAGATAGTGGTCAAACGCAAGCTTCAAAATATACGTAAAAAAGCTGAATAAACACAAAATACTACAAAACAATGTTTATGGATATCTGATTTTGTTGACATTTTTATAGGGCTATATTTTATCTTACAAACAAACAAAATCACGGAAATCGCCTTTCAAATTTTCAGGCAAGGCAAACAAGCAATTGCTGGTCCAGCAAGTCAAAGTGGTAACTTTTCCTCCTCCTCAGTAAATAACAAAAAAAGGTTTTTATTTTTAACCGACTTCAAAAAAGGAGGAGTTTTCTCAATTCGACCGTATATATATATTTTTTTTTTTATGTTTGTTCGCGGATAACTTCGTCGTTTATGAACCGATTTTGATTATTATTTTTTTGTTCGAAAGGAGATATCCCAAGTGTGGTACTATGGTCATTTTATCGAGGTGTGATAAGTATCTCTAGGGATATTGAGATAAACATCTCAAAATTGGTACTGAAAATGAATAGCGCGGCATTGAAGTCGGTTCTTTTTTAGTTTTTAAACGATATTATTATTATTATTGTTATATACCGGCTGTAATTCACGTACCTTTAGTCGAATTTTCTCGACCTAGGTTATTATTATTTATATATATTTTTTATATATTTATATATTATATATTATTATTTATAAATAAAGCTTACGAGCAATGTGGGTTGCACATCACTAGTAGTCTTGTAATCCCTCAAACTAAGCTAAAAGTATAATAATTATAATTTATTTATTGAAACCTTGAGCCTTATATTATGTTTCTTTGGAGTGTCTCACACTTTATATTTTTGTAAATTGTTAAACACAATCCAAAATTTCATCGTACCGACCGTCGGTACGATGAAATTTTGGATTGTGTTTAACAATTTACCTTGAGCCTTATATCTAAAAACTAATAATAAAAATATGCTTGTGTCTAGAGTGGGTTCACATTAACAATGCAATGGGTGGGATCGAACTTACGACCTCTTGACCGCCAGGCCGACGCCTAAGCCATTGGGCTATTGCCGCTTATTTAAATCTCAGATAACTAAGTACCTCTGTTATTATGCTAGTCCCACTGTATGATAATTTTAGCCTCTGTGGACAAAGCGGTTTAAAAACCTCATTAGAGTGTTTTGCTAATTAATTTTTGCGACAGTAGATACATATTACAGTTACGTGTGCGCAAAATTATTCATGGTCAAATTCTTGGGGACAGTTAGACGGGCTTTTGATGTACTCGTCAGTGCTTAGTGGCAAATTTGATGAATGTTGTTATTGTTTCTAAGTTTTCTTTCGTATTTTCTCAATCTTAATGACACGCTAACTAAATAATTTCTAAAAGAAACTCGTAAAACTTGGAATAATAAAATCGCAGACCAACCCGTTTTCCTACGTTTAACCATAGATATTGATAGATCCTAGATTGTGACAAAGATAAGTTAAAGAAACAGTGGATGGTCATACCTGCCACTATAATAAGGCTAGGACAGGGGGGAAAGGGAGCAAGTTTGCCGTAGCGTTATTCATTGACGGATTTCAGAGGTTTTTCAGATTCAAGATTTCATTCCAGATAAGATGTTGCGAAAAATATCCAATAAATAACCGGCCAAGTGCGTGTCGGGCCACGCGCAGTGTAGGGTTCCGTAGTAGCTCGTTATTCAATGCAAGTCTTTACCCGTTATAAACAAGCAACTAGGTACTTCGTCTTTGTTAATTTAAAGTATTTATTCTAAGGATGTTGTATTTGGTACAAAATTATCCAACACCCAAGTTCAACGACAATTACTGCTAAGCTAATAGAGTTACCTTAACCGCTATAGTTTTCCTTTTAAGTTCATGTGATGCACTATTATCACGAATTTTTCCAGACTTTTTAAGCCCGCAGTTTAGCTTTTAGACGGGGGGACGCCCTACTGGAACAAAAATTTGTACTTTAAAGTTTAATATTTCGTAAATGGAGCATTCAATCGACAAATAGTATTAGCAACTCTTAGTCATTAGTTATAGTAGTTAGTCATTTTAAAAGACCTATTCAGCGATACCCCACACGATGGGGTAGACGACGAAACAAAAATTTATCCCCAATTCTCACTCTCTTCTTCCCTAAAAAAAATATTTTTCGAAATTTTATTTCAGGCGTTTTTTGTACATACCCCTACAAAGATACAGCTTTCTAGCATAACGGTCTCTTAGCAAAACCTCGGACAGACAGACAGATAGACAGACAGACAGACGGACATGACGAAACTATAAGGGTTCCTTATCAGGACTGCGGAACCCTAAAAAGGGGGAATGGAGAGCGAAAAGGGGGTAAAGTCTGCTGTTATAGCGTTATATATGGCCGGAATTCAATTTTTCAATTGTTTTCAGTAAATGTTTACCTTCCTACACCAATTTGCAGTCCTCTTATTATTCACAAGACAAACCTTTAGGACACCAGATTCTTCTAACTTCTAGAACCAAGAGAACGCGAGTAATCCGTAAAACTTATATGCCTATCTTTTGGCAAAAGCCCAAACTCTGAAATGGCTTTGCTTAGCCAGGGGAAAAGGGAAAGTGTCTGTTATTTTACAGTTATAAGTATATGATCTCTGTACTGTTCTCACAGAAGTTCACAGAACTACTAGTATATTTGGGTTGAGATATTAGAAGATAGTCTCAGCTATCTTCTATTTTCGTATGTTTAACTTTCTATGAATGAGTACGTATACCTACCTACAGGGTTTTATCACAATCGTACATAAACACCCTGTATAGCGTACCCGAATCCTACACAACATAGTACACAGCATTGTCAAAGAATAAACGACGGATTGCGTAATGACATCGAGACGGTTACAATCTATTATCACATAGGATTCTGTGATAATTGTACGTCTGTTGCCATTGCCATTGCCAAGATGTGGCCAAGATCAAGGTCGCACAGAGTAGGTATTAAGTAAGGCCGTGACGTTACGTACAGCTACGTCAATTTAACAGGTAATTGAAAAATTGAACGAGGTATTTTTTAATGTTCAATACAACAAGCAATTCCACGATATCTTTTATTAGAAGTGGTATATTATGTATGCTACATAGAAAAGTATTTAACCACTATGTAACCTGATGGTAAGTGAAGATGTGAGCTAAAATGGAATCGTATCAAGATATAGAAGAAGACAATGAAAGAAAGGCGAATAAAAAAAGAAGAAAGGCGCAAAACAACTAACTGACTTTACTCCAATCTATATGACATAACTATCCTAACCCATGCTCCTAGCTGGCAAGCGTATCTATAGCTCCAGATAACATATTATATTATATGTTAATAAGCCAAAAGTAATCTGGGAAAGATCGCTATAAGCGATAAGACCGCCCATTGTACTTACTTAAAACTTAACTGTACTTAATTTTTTATTTTTTTAATGGTGTACATAGTATAGTGTTATCTATCTATCTAACTATTTAGCTCTGTACTCATCATAAAGTATAAACAACTGTGCCTCGCGATTTTACCCGCGTAGACATCGTTCCCGTGAGAAGATCCGGATACAAAGTATCCTATGTCTTATTCCACGGTCTAGGCTGTCTATATACCGAATTTTAACACAATCATTCAATCAACACAAGATTAGTTTTAGCGTGAAGAAGTAATAAACGTACACACAAACTTTCGCTTTCATAATATTAGTAACTAGAAGTGCCCCGCGGCTTCGCCCGCGTTAAAAACTTCTTTTGTTTACTTAAAACTTTTCTTTTGTAAAAACGACATAATTACATTAAATACATCAAATAAGAATTAGCCAAATCGGTTCACCCGTTTTCATGTTATCGTGACTAAGGCAATTCGGGATTCATATTTATAAAAACCGAAAACCCAAATTTTCAGACTATGTTACCTACCCCATTTCAAAAAATCCTACAACACGTACTTTATCTCATCTTATTTCGCCATACAAACTTTGAATCCCCGTTCCGTATCCGGGAGGAATTTTTAGAAAATCCTTTCTGAGCGGATACCTACGTCATAATAACTATCTGCATTCTAAATTTTAGCGCAATCCGAAACAATATTGATTTTTCGACTTCGTTACCCCAGTTTATCCTCTTAGAGTGGAATTTTGAAAAAGTCTGAAACTCGTATTTACTTATTTATTTACAGAAGTGTGAAATGTTGAATAAAATGACTATCCAAACTTTGAACCCCCGCTTCATCCCCTTGAAGAGTGAATTTTAAAAAATTCTTTCTTTGTGGATATACCTAAGTCAAAATAACTATCTGCATGCCAAATTTCAGCGCGATCCGAAACAATATTGATTTTTAGACTTCGTTACCCCAGTTTATCCTCTTAGGGTGGCATTTTGAAAAAGTCTGAAACTCGTATTTACTTATTTATTTACAGAAGTACTGTGTGAAATGTTGAATAAAATGACTATCCAAACTTTGAACCCCCGCTTCATCCCCTTGAAGAGTGAATTTTGAAAAATTCTTTCTTAGCGGATACCTAAGTCAAAATAACTATCTGCATGCCAAATTTCATCGCAATCCGAATGAATATTGATTTCAGACTTTGTTACCCCACTTCACCCTTTTAGGGGTGCAATTTCGAATGAGCCTGAAACACGTATTTACTTACTTAAGTACTTGTGTTAAAATGCAAATATAAAAGACTAATCTTGTTTTTCCATACAAACTTAGAACCCCCGTTTCATCCCCTTCAGGGGTGAAATTTGGAAAATACTTTGTCTGAGGCAACTAACTTCGTAATAACTATCTGCATGCCAAATTTCAGCGCAATTCGAAACAATATTGATTTTCACACTTTGTTACCCCATTTCACCCTCTTAGGGGTGTAATTAAAAGAAAACCTGAAACACGTACTTTCATAATTTTTTTAAATGGAGCACTTGTATGAAGTTTCGAATAAAAAATACTATCTAATCATGTTTCTCTATACAAACTTTGAAACCCCGTTTCATCCCCTTCAGGGATGAATTTTGGAAAATCCTTTCTCAGAGGGCTCTTACGTTGTAATAACTATCTGCATGCCAAATTTCAGCGTAATCCGAAACAATATTGATTTTCACACTTTGTTACCCCATTTCACCCTTTTAGGGGTGTAATTAAAAAAAAAACCTGAAACACGTATTTACTTATATTTTTACTGAAGCACATGTATGAAGCTTTGAATAGAAAATACTATCTAATCTTGTTTCTCCATACAAACTTTGAACCCCCGTTTCATCCCCTTCAGGGGTGAATTTCGGAAAATCCTTTCTCAGAGGGAACTAACGTCGTAATAACTATCTGCATGCCAAATTTCAGCACAATCCGAAACAATATTGATTTTCACACTTTGTTACCCCATTACTCTTCTTTACTTATTTCTTTACTGGAGCATTTGTATGAAGTTTCGAATAGAAGACTATCTAATTTTGTTTCTCCATAGAAACTTTGAACCCCCGTTTCATCCCTTTAAGGGGTGAATTTTAGAAAATCCTTTCTTAGCTGATACTAACGTCATAATAACCACCTGTATGCCAAATTTCAGCGCAATCCAAAACAATATTGATTTTCAGACTTTGTTACCCCTTTTAACCCTCTTAAGGGTGGACTTCGAAAAAACCTAAAACACGTGTTTACTTATTTTATTGTGTAATATTTTGTATGATATTGTATATTTAAATATATGTATGTGTGTATATGCATTTATTATTAGTCTTATTATTATTAACATATTGTTAATAATAATAAGACTTTTTAATAATAATAAGACTTTATTTGCCATAAAGGTTACAGATATTGGAAATATATTGAGTCCCAAATTAGACACGAGGTCTGTTTTTTGGGTCCTCGGAAATGCGATTTTTCAATGAACAGTATGCTAAAACGTAAATTAACTTATGGAAAGTCTATGAACTAATGTTGTAATTAATTAGTGATAATTATATCCTATGAAGTTAACAAACAGTAAAGTACAGCAGTAAGTAAAATTATAATTATTTGTGCATAGGTGTCCGCGTGTATGTGTGTGTGGGTGTATGTGTGGGTGGGTGTATGTGTGGGTGTGTGTGTGTGTGTGTGTGTTTGGGTGTGGGTGTGTGTGTATTAGCTGAATGAGATTTTCAGTGTGATCGTATGAAAGAGTTAGAAGCCATTTTTTTACTTTATATTTACAGTTTGAGATAGTGTCGTCTTTTATATTGCAGCGTTTGTTTACCAAGTTGTAAGTTTGTTTAAGCGAGTAGTTAGAGGAGCGTCTTGATAGAAGGGAGGATTCCGATGGAAGAGGAAGTCTAAAAGTTCTTCGTTCAGAAATATGTTTTAAGTCAAGTCGTTTTGAAAGAAATTTGTGAGTTAATACAGTCGCACGATGTATAAAGAGTTGACGCATGCGAAGTACCCTAAGATCATTATAAACGGAGTCTGTGGAGTAACGAAAGGGTTTTTTTAATATAACTTTAATTAGTGCTCTCTGCGATCTTTCTAGTGCCAGAAAGATAGTTTTATTTGCTCTGCCCCACACTGGAATGCAGTATTGCATAATAGGTTGACAGAGTGCTAAATAAATTTGTTGGAGGGTATCTAATGTGGAGTAATCTCTCAGATTCTTCATAACGTGGATTAGTTTCCTTACTCTTCCAGAGAGACTTGAGATATGGTCTTTGTAAGTCATGTTTTCATCAATTATGACACCTAAATATTTAACTGTTTTAGTGCGCAAGATACTATGGCATTGACAATCGGGGAGTAGACTGGATCTGTTTCTACTGCAGGAGTGAATTTTTAAAGGTCCAGTTGAGGGGCTAGAAGCATTCGTTTTACTAAAGGCGATGTAAACAGTCTTGCTAAGATTGAGGGTCAAAAGGTGGTCGTCTAGTGATTTATACATTTTTGAGAGCCCGTCTTCTGTGGTAGTGAAGACATGTTCCCAAGTTTTCCCGTGGAAAACGATTTATTTATTTATTTATTTATTTATTGGCACACAAAACAGAATTCCCTTAAAACTAAACAAATATAAACATTGAAACAATATATGAGCTGAAAAGAATTCCTAGACTATGTGTACACAGCATGATAAAATTAACAAGCAGTTACATTACCTAGATATAATACATTGATGAAATTAGGATTCACCAGAGAGGATACCAAATCAGATTGGTTGATTTGGCATCCCCTCTGACGAGAGGATGTATAATATATCTTTCTTGAATTTATAAAAGTTTAGGTCAAAAATATCAATTTGATTATTGTGTGTTCTTAGAAGATCATTATATTGGCGACACATCCGAACGATTGGGTTGTAGAATGATGTGTTATTCGTACAAGTTTCTAATATAAATATTTTCGATTGCAGTATCGTCGGCATAGGTAATGATTTCTGCGTTTGTTAGGGTGGACGAGACAATGCTGTTAATATAAATATTAAACAGCGTTGGGCCAAGAACACTGCCTTGCGGCACGCCAAAATTATTAGGATAGTAGTCACTCCTAATGTTTTCAACCTTAACGTACTGAGACCGATCAGACAGATAGCTTTTGAACCAGGAGAGACTTACTCCCCTGATTCCAATGCCCTCCATTTTCTTCAGAAGTAGACCGATCGAGACGGTATCAAACGCCTTGGCTAAGTCTAGGAAGATACCAACACATTTGTTACCCTTCTCAGTGTGTGAGGACACAATTAGCCAAGAGCATTACTGCATCCTCGGTCGATCTACCTCTTCGAAATCCAAATTGTCTATCGCTCAATACATTGTGTTTCTCCAAGTAGCTTATCAAACGCGTATTCACTAGTTTTTCTAGTATTTTAGATAGGTTGCAAGGTTGATTCTTAGGACCATTTTTGTGAATTGGGGAAATTGCAGCAACCTTTCAACAGTCCGGGAATGTACCTGACTCTAAACTAAGATTCATTATGTGTGTCAGGGGAGCGAGAATGTAATTAAGTGATGATTTTAATAAAGGCACGTGTATCATATCGGGTCCTGGGGACAAGTCAGACTTAAATTGACTTATAATTTTAGCGATTTCAAACGGGTCAGTTGGATAAAGAAATAGGGAGTTACTACAAGAGAGTTCGGGTTTAAACTTTTTAATTAATGAGTCTTGGGTTTCACAAAAGCCTCAATAATATGTTGTTTGCTAAATCTTTGCCAACTGATGTGAAATAATCATTTACTAGGTTAAGAGAAGCTGTTGGATTACATTTTAGGCTCATTAATTCTGCAGAGGAATTTTTATTTGAATTCATGTGACAAATGTTTTTGATAGTTCGCCAGAGTTTTTTCGCATCATTTTTATTAGTATCAATTTGTTGAGCATTGTATTCGTTCTTTAATTTTCGCAGTAACTTATTGCAGAAATTTCGGTAGCGAGTGTAAATCTTACGCCATTGCGCGTCATCAGGATGTACTCTGGTCTCACTGTGCAACTTGTCACGGTGACGCATGCACCTGACAAGGCCTGGCGTAATCCAGGGCTTCATGGTAACATATTTTCTCCCAATACAAACTTTGTGTGTATGTCTATCGACCATATTTTTTAGAATGTTGCAAAACAATTGAACAGATGTATTAACACAGGACAAAGAGCTGACAGCGGACCAGTCAGTTTTACTAATGTCAGTGGCTATAGAATTTGCATCAATTTTAAGGCGCCATCGCGGCTTGTTGCGAGTTTGTTTTGGGTGGGTAGATAGGCCTGCAACTACAATATCATGATCTGTAATGGAAGATTGACAAACAGCGCCTATAGCCTTGGTTGTAGATTTAATAAAAATATGGTCCAAGCACGCTTGCGATCTTTTAGGTTTGGTGATAGCGGGTAATAGCCCGTGAGAGGCCATCAAACATAAGTATTCTGCGTTATGACTGTTTCACGTAGAACAAATATCAATATTTATATCTCCAGCAACCACCAGATAGCGAAAATTTCTTAAACTCGACAGAACAGTGTCAAGAGAATTAACAAAAGGATCTATCACAGTGAAAGATGGAGAACGATATACTCCGAGTATAGCAATTGTATTATTTACAACAGTGAGAAGATGGTCAGCTTCAACTAATTGTGTAGTATGTGTAGTTTAAATATAGACATATTTATATTAACTAGGCATATAATATGTATTAATCATGTATTTGTTTAGTGATAAAAATATCATTTTTTTACATTTAAATTACACCGCCCTCTATTTGTCTAATTTTAATCCATTCCATCCAAAGGTTGTCTGGAAGAGATCGCTCTTTTAGCGATAAGACCGCCCGTTGTACGGTTCATATTATATTTAGCTTTTTATGTTTGTATTTATCTTATAAGTTGTGGTGTACAATAAAGAGTTATCTATCTATCTAACTTTCAACTTGATACCTTCACGCGTTCCTGAGAAAAAGGGTATTGATAGACGGCGGAGAGACAGGCGTACAATAAAGTGATCCTATAAGGTAAATATCTTTTGAGGTATGGAGCCCTAAAAACGAAGGCAAGTAACAATGACCCTTCCATGCACCCTACGCCACGCTTGCTAATCCGCGGTCGCCACTGCAGAACTCGTTTACCTCAGCGGTTATCGACTCTTCAGGCAATATGGCCGGCCCATTCCATTACAGTTTGCGAAATATCGTCTATCTACTAGATAAGCTTTTATTTAACTTAACTAGTATGTCCTGGAATTTACAATATCAATGTTTTGTCCACTTCCACAGTCCACTGTTACTATCAGGCTGAAATTTGACACATTGGTACTCATGACAAAGCACGATGAAAGCTCTTTTTAGGGTTCCGTACGCAAAGGGTAAAACGTGACTCCGCTGTCCGTCTGTCCATCTGTCACCAGGCTGTTTCTCATGAACCGTGATAGTTTGACAGTTGAAATTTTCACATATTGTGTATTTCTGTTGCCGCTTTAACAACAAATACTAAAAAACTGAATAAAATAAATATTTAAGGGGGCTCACATACAAAAAAACTTATTTTTCCGGTAATTTTTGTTCAATCGGAATACCTACGTATGCGAGTCCGACTCGCACTTGTGCAGTTATTTTTAATTTTACTTTTATAATTTATTTCAGAAATAATAACAGTACTCAAAAGAATTTGAGAGTGTGAAAGCATGTCAGTTACCAAAATAAATTGTTTTCTTATCACAAATATGCTACCAAATATGTTAATAAGGCCGGAATCCGGAACAATGACCTCAATCTCGCGTAAAACAATGCCAAATTAAATCAAAATACTGAGAATTCTTGACTCCAACAACTTTACATAAGCATGGCTTTCCCCTAAAATTTATAGAATAACCTACTAAATATACCTACAACAACAATGGTTATGTCATAGAGATTATGATCAATTAATACACAATTATGGTGTTGTGGTTATTAAATATCAACGTAGACAGGAGTATTAGGGCCAGTATTACCGGTTCCAGATAACCCTATTAGGAACTTATCTTACAGATTTTTGACAGCTTAATATAGCGTCTTCTGTTAGATAGCTATCTGATACTATATCAGGATCCGGTGAAACTGACCCTTAAAATATCAACTTTTATTTATTTTACCGACTAGAGACCAAATTTGACATAAAAACTTTATAGAAATAATGTCAAAACCCAATCTCTAGTTATAAGAAATTCGAATCGATCGAATAATAAAGAAACCGTCCGATATAATAAAAAATAATATTTATTTTGGCTGTGACCAATACACGCTAGATAAGCCACTTGATACTTATTATGATGAATATTAGTCAAAATCAAAGTTCAATTTTCCGGTAAATGAATCTCTTCGTGATTACATAATAACAGTGGCATTTCGAATGTCTACAAGGCCGGAAACGATTTCTTTCTAACCGGTTAAGAAGAAGCAGGTCGTTATTGTTGACTTAACACTTACCGGTGGCATGACTGACATGTTTCCAGCCAGACTGACGGACTAAGGACTATTTCGAAAGACCAAATCTTCCCAAGTGGTACACATTTTCCCCCAGTTTGAAAAAACGGAATACTATCTAACGAAACATTGACAGTATTCGGTTAGTCTACATTAAGTATGAATTTCACATACTTATCAAGTTTCTTTCTATGCCACACTTAAAAATAATATTTACGTCTAAAGTAGGTAGTACTATTAATTATTATTTGTCTAAAGCCCCAATATTTTGTGCTATAGTATAAAATATATATAATTATATACTTGTAATCTGTTTTGGCCATTGTCTAGGTTAAGACGCTGTAACATTACTGAAATAAATGAATAAGTAACAACGTCCGTTAGTTCAAACTTAAGTTTTAAAGTTTTTGAACTACATAGGGAGACGACATACGTAATGATATTTTCCAATGTAGAATATTAATTTCTTATATAATACTCTGTTAAGAAAATTTACCTGCACCCAACCGATTATGTTACAAGGACTTTATTATTTTTTAAGACCTCATATACCCCATCCTGATTACGGCTCGTGATCAAATATTTATCTGCGTGGGATACCGTCAACAATGACGCTGTACTTAAGTCTGATAAAAAATCAGTCATGGACGATTCTTTACTGACTAATAATAAACTTTGCCGTTGTAAAGAAAGTAAAGATTTCTTTTGACATGTGGGCGTTTTTAAAGGTACCATATTGTGACATAGTTCTTGTAATTAAGGTTTCCAAAACTGTTACTCTCAGCTATAATTAGAGGCAAATGTATAACCAAAAATGATAAATAAAAACTTGATGTTTATTTTGTTATATATTAATATTTTGTTGAATTTCACTCGACAATCCAATGTTTATGCCATTTAATATTGCTCAGTAAAACTAACCGAACAGAAAAATTAATAACTTTGAATAGTGAATGTCAGAGTTTAATTGTTAGTAATTTAATTCAAGTTGCACTAAGCAGGAAATGTAAGGGAGGAGACAAATAAAAAACGGCTCAGCCGATTTCGTTAAAATTGAAATGGGACTATCTGGAAAGGGTACCCTTTGAAACAAAAAAAAGAATTTTCCAAATCGGTTCAGGCATCTTCGAGTAATCGGTGAACATACATAAAAATAAAAATAAAGTTTCCGACGAATTGAGAACCTCCTCCTTTTTGTGAAGTCGGTTAAAAAGTGTAAACGGAATATACCTACAAGGAATTTCGTTGAATTTTATATTTATTTAAAAAGATACAAACAAACACAAAACACATATTATACATAGATACACAGATCCACAGAAACATACGTCAAATCTATAACACCCCATCTTTTAGGCAGTGCGACGTGAAAAGCAATTCGCTATCCTACTACGTGACTGAGTGTGTAAGTAAGTTTATTACTCCTTCACGCTAAAACTACTAAACCGGTCAAGCTGAAATTTGGTACGTAGATAGCCCAGACCGTGGAATAACACATAGGGTACTCTTTATCCGGATATTCCCACGGGAACGATTTCTACGCAGCTAAAACCGCGGGGCACAGCTAGTTATAGAATATTTGATAAATATATACGATCTATAATGTTATATTTATACATATATATGCTTCAATTTGAAATTATTTTTAAATTAGGTACGTTTGTATCAACAAGTTGTTTAATCGAAGGTCTCTTGAAGGTATTGTATTCATTATTTTAAAGTCTTACATGAGATGGGCTGAACGATAGGTGTTCCTGCTTTGTAATGTAAATAAAAAATGGCAGACGTGACATAGTCTTAGATCCTGGTTGTTCTCACATTTTGAGTATATTTTAACGTTCTTCTGTTTCCTTTTTTGTTATTCAAAGCTTTACTCAAAGCAATAAGTTGTGCTTTTTTATTTTTAGAATTTTTTATTGATATCATCTAAGTATTTAATTTTCACAAGATATTTGAACGGGATATGTACCATATTTTTCATTATTTGTGAGCTTCCGATATATCGGCGCTGTTGCAGAATCAAAATCAGAATCAGAATCAGAACCAGAATAATTTATTGAGTTACTGACTTAATTTACATTAGGCTAGTTGTCATTGCCTTTAAGACCCGTCAGTTACCCACATCGGGCATTCAATAATATAATTTTATTTTTATTTTTATTAAAGACATTAATAATTTTATGCATTCGAGCCAAATTATATCAATTATTTAATAAAATATTATGTCAAAATATAATTTTAATAATGATAAAAATATATTAATAATAAATTCGAGAACAGATGTCTAAAAGCATTTTAATTAAAATTAGTATCGGTACCCTTGTCACGATGCATAAATTCTTTAATGTCATAGAAACTTTTAGATATTAGCCACCACTTGAGTTTTGTCTTAAATCTATGTACAGAAGTAATGTCAGATATATGCTTAGGCAGTGCGTTATAAATACGAATAGCACTAGTGTATGTGCTTTTTTGACCAATCTTTGTACGGTTTGCAGGCTTATACAGATAATCATGTCCCCCCCTCATAGGGGCGCTTCGCAAACGCATCTCTGACTTCCTTTTAAATAAGTTCATATTACACCTGACGAATAGTGATAATTCTAATATGTATATACCCGTCAAAGTAAGATAGCCCTTTTGTTTAAATATTGGGCGCACAGACTCATCACTATTTCTACTGTATATTATTCTAAGGCTTCTTTTTTTGCAACAGGAAAGTTTGATGCACGTTTACTGAGTTGCCCCAAAATATTATACCATAGGTCAACAGTGGGTAGATATTACCGTAATAGGCGCTCTTGGCGACTTCCACTGACGCAACATCAACTGATACTGATAACGCATAGCAGTAGGTAGAAATGTTATTATTGATTTTAATAAGATGACTCTTCCAGTTTAGATTTGCGTCCTGGGATACTCCCAAGAAATCCATTGTTTTTACTTTCTGCACTAGAACATTATTCATCTTAATGTTTAATTGCAGTGGTTTGGCCTTATGATTGTGAAATTGTAGTAACTTAGTCTTTGTAATATTCATTTCCAAGTTTAGAATCTTTAACCAATTCATCGTATTATTTATTGTATTTATTATTTCACTTTCGTAGTCCAAGACATTTAACTCATTTTTTAGAAACAGAATTGTTGCAACGTCAGCATAGAGTACAGTCAAATTATTAGTTAGTGTCGGCATATTATATATATATGCAAGCACCATGTTCACGAATAAACTGTCGATTGCGGGTAAACGGATTGTTTACGAAAACACGAAGCAGTCTACCCGCTTTCGCGTTCTTTTTGCAGGTTTGCCGCCCCTACTACTTGCTTCTGCTGGAACTCGATCGCGACACACAACACTGACAATATCTTCGCGTTTGTTATTTTTGTTCGGGCATTTATATGATCTACAAATATATGATCTTATGATCTACAATATCGGAAGCTCACAAATAATGAAAAACACGGTAAATATCCCGTTCAAATATCTTGTGAAAGTGTTAGTGACCAACTTATATCATCTATTTAATGTTATTTGACGCGTTTACCTAAGTGCAGATTTTTAATTTGCCCATATATATCCATCTATACCTACTCATAATATATAAAATATCTCATTACATAACATTTCACATTGAAATAGGATTGGTAGAATAGGATAAATTCCTAAAATGTCAATTTTATTTTTCTACGGCAATAAAATTTAATAGGTACTAATGCATGGATTTTCAAGACTTGTTCATCAAGTCTGCAAATGTTTATAGCATACAGGTTCTCCTTGATATGCTCTGATTGAAAGTTGAAGAATTAGCATAGACGTTTGATACACTTTTGTTATTCTCAACATTTAGATAAAAAAAATAAAATAAAAAAATGGCCAAATGCGAGTAGGACTCGTACTCGTAGGGTTCCGATTGAACAAAATTTGCCATAAATATAAGTTATTTGTATGGGTCCCCCTTTATTTTTAATGTTATATAGTTTTTATTATTTGATGTTATAACAGACATTGAACTATAATATAAATAATTACGGTTTGTGAGATCGAGCATAAAACGCCTGAAAACACGTTTCTTGTATTAACCCCCTTTTCTTTTTAACTTTATTCAAGTTTTTGTATTTGTTTTTATAGCGGGCCGTTTGATTCACTTTGGGTAGTATACTAACCAGCGATTTTATACCCGTACACTCTGGGTACATAAGATGTAACATACATAAAATAATTTAAAATCGTTTCAATATAATTTGAGATCGTTTCAAAAACTAAAAGAACCGACTTCAATCGTCGCCCTAGTCAAAGTAGCCAGTAGACTATTATATAATTTGTGCCAGTAGTTGTAGTAGTATGTCGTCGAGATAAATAAATGCATCGTAATACAAATAACGGCTCCACCGATTTCTTTAAAATTTAAATGGTGGTCCCATTTAAATTTTAACTTGATAATATCGTTTAAAAACTAAAAAACAACCGACTTCAATGCCGCGCTATTCATTTTCAGTACCAATTTTGAGATGTTTATCTCAATATCTCTGGAGATACTTATCATACCTCGATAAAATTACCATGGTACCACACTTGGGATATCTTCTTTCGAACAAAAAAAGAATAATCGAAATCGGTTCATAAACGACGAAGTTATCCGCAAACAAACATAAAAAAAAAAAATATATACGGTCGAATTGAGAAACCTCCTCCTTTTTTTGAAGTCAAGTCCAGTTTTTGAAGTAAAAAGGGGTACCCCTTTCAAACAAGATAAGTTTTTTCAAATCGGTTCAGGCATCTTCGAGTAATCGGTAAACATACATAAAAAAAAAATCCGACGAATTGAGAACTACCTCCTTTTTTTTACCTATAACTCGCTACTGCAAGATTGAGGTATTCATCTCCTTATCTCAAGAGATACTCATTAGATCTCGATGAATTGTAGTAAAGGAAGGTATACCATCTCAAAAGGAAGGTATACCATCTCAACATACATAAAAACAATTTTCCTACACACGTAATTAACTAATGACGGAGAGTTCTGAGATAACACAAAAATAACTTATAAGTAAAAAATATTTTTAAAAACACGCTTTTATCTGGGACAATGAAATAAAATGTTAAAAATAAATTCTAGTAAGTATTTGGCGTGTAGGTACTTACCTATATTCTTAAAAGCTTGAAGAACTACCCGTTTTTCAGGCTAGGTAATTACTATACTTCAGTGCCTCAAGCTTTTTATTTTTAAAATATAGGTAAGTACCTACACGCCAAATACTTACTAGAATTTATTTTTAACATTTTAGTTCATTTTCCCAGATAAAAGCTTGTTTTTAAAAATATTTTTTACTTATAATTTATTTTTAATTTTTTAGTAGGTAGGTATAGATACCGACTACCTACCTACTACCTAAGTATTTAAGAGAAGGCTTGATGTTATAAAATATTCCACGGATATTTGATGTGATTATGGGTAAACTGCTCTTCAAGGAAAATCAATCGACTCGGTTGGGCTATGTTGCTTTATAACAGAAATGCCATGGCCACCTTCCAGCTTCATCATCAGACCCTGGATATTATCTAGGTGTAAACTTCTCTTCAAGACGAATCAATCGAGCCCAAACTCGATAGAGTTACGTTGATTTATCACAGAGATGCCGTGGCCACCTTTCAGCTTCATCATCAGACCCTGTATATCATCTAGGTGAAAAGTTATCTTCGAGACGAATCAATCGAGCCCAAACTCGGTAGGGTTATGTTGATTTATCAGAGAGATTCCGTGGATACCTTCCAGCTTCATCATCAGACCCTGAATATCATCTAGGTGAAAAGTTCTCTTCAAGACGAATCAATCGAGCCCAAACTCGGTAGGGTTGTGTTGATTTATCACAGAGATGCCGTGGCCACCTTCCAGCTTCATCATCAGACCTTGGATATCATCTAGGTGAAAAGTTCTCTTCAAGACAAATCAATCGAGCCCAAACTCGGTGGGGTTATGTTGTTTTATCATAGAGATGCCGTGGCCACCTTCCGTCTCCATCATCAGACCAGCTCCATGGTACCATATTATTGTATTGTCACCGAAGATACATAAGTACACCAAATTTGAGTCCAATCGGACATCGGGAAGTGGGTCTAATTTAGCTTCCAAGATTCCACCCGAACAAACATAGTTACATACATACATACATACATACATACATACATTGCAAGTTAAATAAAAGCTTGTAAAAAAACAGATAAAATGAGAACTTCCTCGTTTAATGAAGTAAGTCAAAAATGAACTAATAAATCAAATGTCATAATAAATAAGGTAAATCAGCTAGTTATTCTTGGGATCGAGACTTTATTCAATAAATTTCCTGCCCTTCATATTTTGAGGAAATATCAAAATACTCGATAAACATTCCCAATTATTAAAGTTTTTATCAACATTTCTCAAGAAATTCAGTCGGACAAAAAAGTCAGTTTAATTTTATGATTATAACATAAACCTATCCATTAATTAATAACTATTATAGCGAGGAACTCACATATGTGTACGTGTATTATTATTGGTCGAGTTCTTAGACTTAGATTTCGTGCATGACTATGTTTAGATATATCTTTAGAGATACTCATCACATCTCAATGAAATTAAAATAGGACCACCTGGAAAGTATACCCTTTTAAACAAAAAAATAATTTTCCATATCAGTCCAGGCGGCTTCGAGTAATCGGTGTATGTTCACCGATTACTCGAAGCCGCCTGGACTATAACATATGATAAACATATGATTCTGACAAATTGAATACCTCCTCCTTTTTAACCGACTTCAAAAAAAGGAGGAGGTTTCTCAATTCGACCGTATATATATATATATATTTTTTTTAATGTTTGTTCGCAGATAACTTCGTCGTTTATGAACCGATTTCGATTATTCTTTTTTTGTTCGAAAGGAGATATCCCAAGTGTGGTACCATGGTAATTTTATTGAGGTATGATAAGTATCTCCAGAGATATTGAGATAAACATCTCAAAATTGGTACTGAAAATGAATAGCGCGGCATTGAAGTCGGTTGTTTTTTAGTTTTTAAACGATATTATTTGAAGTCTATTAATAATGATCAATTTCCATCACTCTCTTAAAAATTTCGCGCTGCGTCGCATCGCGTAGCGTCTCGGTGTGAGCTAACCCTTACAGTCAGACTCCTGTCTGATCAAGGCCCCTGTGCATGTTTTTGATAGTCGCTATTGTACCACTAGTCTACATTATTCGCAAGAGTGACACGGGGAATCGTGCTACTTTTGACCTTATTTTACGCGGGCTTTCTTCAGATCGGACCGGATCGGATTCAGACCGGAAGAGATAGCAATAACATTTCAGTAAAGTAAAGCAATAATACAAAACAAAATTCGTAGTATGTGGAAAGAAGTAGTCTCTGCCTACCCCAACGGGAAAGAGGCGTGATTCTAAGTATATGTATGTAAAATTAAAATCCACCCTAGACTGTTCTATGTACAATCTGTTCATTGAGACCCTTCCGATGCGCCCAATCTGAGCTAATCCGAGCAAATACGATATCGGCGAGGAGTAGAGTATTTTGCAAAATCCACAATATGCCCCAGCATCCGGTCAAACTATCATACTCTCACAATGTCGTTGAAGTAAAAAAATAATTTCGAATTGATCAGACGAAAAATAGCTGATCTCATAATAGCGTTACAACTAGAAATAAAATCGGCCAAGTCGAGTTGGACTCGCCCACCGAGGCTTCCGTACCAGCGTTGGTTGGTACCAATTAAGCTAGACCTCTAAATTGTATGAGCGCTCATATAACTCAGAGGCCTATCATAATTGGCGAAAACTATATACATAGTATGGGCACACCCTTTGATTTTCAACTTTTTTTATTTTTTGGAATTTTTCCTTGATTTGTGCTGTAAGACCTTGCTTCTTGCCAAATTTCATGATTCTAGGTCAATGGGAAGTACCCTATAGAATTTCGACCCAAAACCTACTTCCAGTTGACCTAGAATTGACAATTTTGATTAAAAGCAAGGTCTTACAACAGCATCAGTAAAGTGAAAATACTAAAAATAAAAAAAGGTAAAAATTAAGGTAAACTTTGGTAGTTACAAGTTATCGTGAAAATCTAAATTTGCCCATATCTTTTTATCGTGTTGACCCAGAACCTTGATTTGTTTACACATCATAGGGAGTATAGACCTCAGTATCTGGTATACATTTTAACTTGCTAGGTCCACCCGTTTCTGAGAAAATCGGTGGTGACACACGGACAGACAAACAGACAGACAGACAGACAGACGGACAGATGGCCAAGAAAGTGATCTTATAAGGGTTCTTTTTTTTTAACTTTTGAGGTACGGAACCCTAAAAAGATTATTATTATTTTGTGCTGTATGAGTAGCAGCTCATTGGGATAAAAGGAGGGATACCTACTTTTTGACCCAGAAAAGTCCTTTATGGATACCACTCGCCCGGGGGAGCGAGATGGTTTTGTGGGACTCCTGCCTGGAATCCAGCCGTCATGTGGGGAGTGAAAGCCGTTGGAGAGTCCCCCAATCTTCCAACAGTTACACCACTACAGAGGAGTGTGGCACGTCTTCACCTCAAACGAATCCACGAGGGACACGCGAAGGGGCCCCCCGTCGAAACTTCGCTAACGGTCGACAACTTGACCCAGTTGTACCCAGGGTACAACACGAGGAGGTGTTTCGACCCGCACCCTACCGTGATTCGAACCACCCAGTGAACAAAAGACATGTCGCTTATCAGTTTGGCAAGTTTCGGTATTGTTTTGGAATGTCTTGGAATTGTTTTGAGATAGTTGTGCTTGTCCAGCACGCTACGTCTCACTGCTGTTTTTAACTGCCCGGTATACATGCACGATTGCGTCACTGCTTCAGGCGATCAAGTGAGTGTGTACCCGTTATCAAAAAAGTTAGTTTAGTGGACATACTGTCTTAAATCCGAACACACTATAACAAATCACTGTAAAATCAAATCAAACTTCAATACGTTCAATAATTAATAGTCACAATCATTTTGAAATCAAGAACTTGAATGTAAATTCATCAAACCAATTAGCATGACTAATGAGGCTTTTATATTCGCTTTTAAACTAAATTAGGACACACTTTCCTTTATTTTATTCGTTTATTTGTTTGTTGAATAGTGGTAGAATTCAACATCAAATGTGTTTGGATATAATTAAATTCAAAATAATTTTCGATAGTGCTTTATCTACCAATCATCATCATCATTGTCAGCTAATTTCCGTCCACTGCTGGACGTAGGCCTCTCCTAATCTACCAAAACGTAAGCATTATTAATTTAAAGGAAATAGCATATTTTATTCATCGGAAAATAAGAACATAAAATATTAGTAGCTCCCCGTGACTTACACCCGCTAATAAAATACTTCTTTTTTTTTTCTTTTTTTATATGTTATAGGCTAGCGTTTGACCACTATCTCACCTGTTGGTAAGTGATGATGTTAAGCACGCTAGGCCTAGAATGGGAACTGGCTCTCAAGGATAGCTGCCGGAACACATTAGATGTTTGGTGACTGATTTTCTAACTTGAGGGTGGTAGCTGGCCAGGCGGACACTAGATAGTGTCCTACCACCATGCGGGGGTTTTTGGTTTCTTAACGATGGTTTCCTTCACCGGAGGGCCACTGTAAGAAGCGCACATAATTTTTTCTATAGAAAAATCCATTGGCGTACGGCGGTTTGAACTCGGTACCACGGCATCAAAGCCGACCGTTCTCCCGATTACGCCACCGGGCCCTCCAACCGACTTCCAAAAAATTAGGTTACTCAATTCGGCAATATATGTAATACACACATATATATATATATATATATATATATATATATATATATATATATATATATATATTTTTTAATGTTTGTTCGCGGATAACTTCGTTGTTTATGAACCGATTTTGATGATATTTTTGTTGGAAAGGAGATATCCCAGGGATGGTACCATAGTAATTTCATCAAGATCCTCATTGGAATTGGTACTGAAAATTAATAGCACGGCATTTGAAGTCGGTTATTTTAGTTTTTTATAAACGATCTTATTACAAGGTGAAAAACTCTGTCAGGAATCATCATTCCATCGAAGGGGTAATCAAAGAATTATGTCGGGTACGACTTAAAATATGGGTTCCTAGCTATAGAAAAACCGCGAATTTGACTTTTATGGAACATGGTGTCGGTCAACCGCTGTTGAGTGGAGTTGGAATTAAACCCTCTAATCCACACCTTTTCCTCTTCCCCTCCATACCACTGAGAGGTGTGTGAAAAGACAGAACCATCTTCAGGTCCCTTTTCATCTTTTAAGTCATAAGTCACTCTTTATTGTAGATAAATTAATTTAATTTATCGATTGATGCTCTTTAGTAATCTTAGCTGATGAATCAAAAATGTTCGTTTAGTCGCTTCTTTGATGATATACAAATTTCACTTAGGAATCTGCATGTTGAACTATTATTATATTGTGTGATGCGATTTATTCGTAGAGTATTTGTTGTGGATTGAATGAATGCAGCAAAATTTTGGTTGCAGATTGATAAAGTTTAGCTGCGCCCCGCGCCTTCGCCACCTAAAAATGTGTCTTATGTCCAGACCTACTATACTCTCTATCTTTGTGCAAAATTTCAGCCAAATCAGTTCAGCCGTTTGACCGTGATGAGGTTCAAAGCAAATAAAGAATATATACAAACTGACTCTTGCATTTAATGAATAGTATTGGTTTTGATTACATCCTACAGAGTATAGAAATAAAGGTTGTACCGTAAAGACTAGATGGTCCGTTACCTGATGGATATTTGTTTTGAAAATCTGAAAATCTGTTCAGAAAATTTAAATTGTGCTTAGCAGAAGTCATAGTTTTAGTATTTGTAATTTTAAGTTTAAAAAAAATCGCTCTCTTTTATACGGCACGATCATAATAAAGGGCATTTGCTTAGTCTATTTTTTAAATTGTAGTTTTGGCAAATAAAAACGAAACCTACAATGCAGTTGAAACAGGATTAATCTGTTTTTAGCCCCCGACGCCAAAAGAAGGGGTGTTATAAGTTTGACGTGTGTATCTGTGGCACCGTAGCGCCCAAAGGGATAATTTTGATTTCGTTTTTTTTTATAGTGTCTTCATCGAGAATGTCGACTTAGCATTGATTTATAAAAATCCGTGTAGCCGTTTGAAGACTATGAGCTTTATTCAACTTTTTCAACCTAAGTCAACTTAGTAAATATGTCTAATCAATTCAAAATTCTGTATCTTCTCCTTCAACGATGATGATTCAACTGATGTTGAGACATCTCTTGGAATCTGCAATATACTCAAGTCCTCCCCACCTTACAGCATAGATGTCGAGTTTGGACTCATTATAATGGTCTTAAGGAACAGATTATGCATATATCGGTCTATATCGGTAATGGACGCGTAGTATTATACTACGCGTCTGTTACCCATCTGCAATTTTCGCCACACCCTGTTTAAATAAACACGTCCTGTTAAAACATTCATTATAAAGGAACGTAACTTGCATTGAAGCCGCTCAATTAAGTTAGCACGACCAGACTATTACAATAATGAGAAGCTTCATTATTTTATGCTTAGCATTGTCTATGGCCATCTAACGTACAAAGGAATGTTTTACTTGACTAATATCTACGGATAGATAAGAACTTCTTTTGTCTGTGTATTTAGTTATTTTGGTTTGTTGAATACTAATGTCGTGATGGTCCCACGGTCTGTGCGAATAAGGTCGTTTTTTGTACATCTA
The DNA here is from genome assembly GCA_954871355.1 of Cabera pusaria. NCBI lineage: Eukaryota > Metazoa > Arthropoda > Insecta > Lepidoptera > Geometridae > Cabera > Cabera pusaria. The sequence goes on from OX940902.1 coordinate 18,600,906, forward strand.
ATGTACCTGTGTCCCTTTTAAGCCGACTGCGCTAGAAAGAGGGCTATGTTTTTCGAGTGTATCATCATCATCACTATCAACACAATCATTTCGAGTGTAGATAGATAGATAGATAGATAACTCTTTATTGTACACCACAAATAACATGAAACTCTTAAACAATAAAAGGCTTAATTTAAGATGCACAATGGGTGGTCTTATCGCTAAAAGAGCGATCTCTTTTAGCGATAAGACCGCCCATTGAAACAAATCACGGTGAATCGACGGCGCGGTTTAGTTAAAACAAGTAATATTTAAAAAAAAAATTGCAAGCTTTTACACAATCTTAGACCAGAGAAAGGCAAGACAAATGCAATGAGCCCAAACACGACGGGTTTTACGAGTGCATGTATGTATGTATATTTTTTTGGAAGCTCTGTAACCTAAACGGCTTGAAAGATTTTGCTTTTGCTTGAGAAGTATCGTTAGACTCGTCTTAATTATGAAAGTGACACTAGGTTTAGTAGTTATTATAAAAGCGAAAATCTGTTTCGAACTTCCTAGGTATACAGGTATACAGCGTGAAAAATAATTTAAGGTCGTTTATGAAACGAATAAATAATGTAAGATCGTTGAAAAACGACAAAAAACGTCTTGAAAATCCAAACTGGAATTCTCTCAAACAAAAATTATAATAAAAATAAATAATTTTCCAAATTGGTCAATAAATGACAGAGTTCTTAGGTAAAACGACTACGTCGAGTCTTCACATCGCCAATCCCATAATGTCTCAAGACGAAAGTCTTCAATCAGTGCGTCCTACCCGTCATGAGATACGGGGCCGAAACGTAGACACTCACGGTTGGTCTGGTCCACAAATGTAAAGTCGCTCAGCGTGCTACGGAAAGGGCTATGCTCGGAGTTTCTCTGAAGGATCGAATCCGAAACGAGGTGATCCGACAGAGAACTAAAGTCATCGACATAGCCCATCGAATTAGTAAGCTGAAGTGGCTATGGGCCGGCCACATTAGCCGTAGAACCGACAACCGCTGGGGTAAACGAGTTCTTGAGTGGAGACCGCGAATCGGCAAACGTAGCGTAGGACGCCCTCAGACTAGTTGGAGCGATGATGTTCGCAAGGTGGCTGACAAGAGCTGGATGAGAGTAGCCGAGGATCGTGCTCAGTGGCGTGCAGTTGGAGAGGCCTATGTCCAGCTGTGGACAAGTATAGGCTGATGATGATGATGATGAAGGTAAAACATTACATAATAATATACAGTAATTAAGTACAGAATTGAGAATCTAATCATTTTTGAAGTTTGTCGAAAACGTAAAGGAAATCACAATCATCAACAATTTTCATCGACTTTCTCTCTCAAACAACCGCTGGGTAGCTGGGTAGTAAGTTAATGCATGTGCCTCCACAAAAAATCCGTTATAATCTGTCATAATCTGGGACATTTAACAGTAAGTAATCCTTGTGCCACAGACAACATAACAGTAGGTGCTATTGTACCACCAGTGGCATGTTTGCTGTGCTCTAAATGTGGATAACTGTAAGGGCTACAATGAGAGTGTCACTTTTTTATTGGGTACTTATAACTGTGTATACGAATTTCTCATAATTCATTTATTGCATAGAATGTAGGTTGTTACAAAGACTTACTATCACGTACAATCTACTCCCTTTCGGAGTGTGTAACAAGGTGTGTGATATTATTAACCGACTTCACAAATAAGGAGTAGGTTCTCAATTCGTCGGATGGTCGCTGATTGATGATGCTTCGTTCGATGTTCACCGATTACTCAAAGATCCCTGAACCGATTTGAAAAAATCTTTTTTTTGTTTCAAAGGGTACCCTTCCCAGGCGGTCCCATTGAAATTTTAACGAAATCGGCCGAGCCGTTTTTAATATATCAACATTTACTTATCTTGACGACATACTACTAACTACATACATATATACATACAATCCCGCCTTTTTCCCGTTGGGGTAGGCAGAGACTACTTCTTTCCACATACTACAATCCTGACATACCTCTTTCGCTTCTTCCACTTTCATGAGCGCCTTCATACATGCTCTGGCACATATTATATAATAGTTAGTACGTCAGCTGGCTACTGTGACTTACTAGCTACTACTATACTGTACTAGCGGTACGTTTGAAGTAGGTTCTGTTAGTTTTTTAAACGATCTTAAATGATTTAGTCAATCTATTCATAAAAAATATTACTTACATCATTAAATTAATTTGAAATAAATAACAATGAAATAATTAAATAAAAAATAAAAAAAAGATTCCGACAAATTGAGAACCTCATCCTTTTTTGTGAAGTCGGTTAATAAAATGTAATGTCAATGTTTGTCATGTTGTTTAAATTGTAAATATTCGTTGACACCATATACTTGTACTCTACACTATATACCTACTCATAATGTAATTTGCCTATTTTAGATTTATAGTTATAGTGAGTTTGAATCATGATTATAAAATACCGACTATTATACTCACTACGATTTGATGTCGACTGTCTCGACCTAGGTTTCATGCATGTCCGATGCACTTCCTCGGGAGTTCACGCAGCGAGAACGCGACGACTTACTTTGCCTATGTATATTTATAGATATGCCTGCCGTTAAAGTGACATAAGGTGCCTACATATTTGTATGATTTTGGAACTGAACTGAACGGATTTCGATGAAAATTTGGCAGACATAGAGCACATAAAATACTTTTTACGAGTATTTTTAAGCCAAGTGAAGACATGGGGCATACGCTAATCACTTCATATTATAAAACAAAGTCCCCGATGACGTAGCAACTATTATATAATCTGTGTTCCCGGCCGCGTCTGTCTGTCTGTCTGTTCGCAACAGATTTTCATGCGGTTTTTACCAATAGACCGAGTGATTCATGAGGAAGGTGTAGGTGTATAACATTTAATTAAAGTTTTGTGTAAATTGGTTGAAATATGACGATTATTGATGAAGATGTTAGTTGATACTCGACGCAACAAGCTGGTGCAAAAATTGTAGGCGTATATGCTGTGCCCGTGCGAAGTCGGGACGGGTCGCTAGTAAGATATATTTTATTCCCTCATTCCTACGGGTACAGGCAAGACAACTAAGGGGTAAAGTACTTGTCTGTCCGCAATGGAAAAAAAACTCACATAAGCACAAGTGTTTAATGAAACCATGACCGGAAAATAGCTCATGACATAGTTCAGTCCGATATGTGGAAACTATAAACGCCTACTTTGCGACCATTGCTTATAGCCCGAGATCCCGGTGTGTGATCTCCTCTATCTTGTTACCGTAGTAATTAAATAGATATATTTTTGTATTCTGTATATGTTTTGTTTGAAGCTGTCCCAAGCTATTCAAATCCTGAATACTATACTAGCTGTGGCCCACGACTTCGCCTGCGTTAATAAGTATCCTAAGTCTTTCTCTACTATACTATACATATGTACTATACTGGCTATCGCTGTGAACAATTTCAGCGAATTCGGTCGAGCCGCTTGACCGTGAAGAGGTAACAAACAAACAAATAAATTGAATACAACTATTAGAAAGATTGATCAATTACTTTCGCATAATATTGGTATTGATGATGTTGACTTTTTCTGTGTGAAATGAATTATTGAAGCAAAAAAAATAAGCTTAACTCGAACCATATTAAGATTTTCATAACGGTTTGTGTATCAATAAGAGAGTTATGGGTATCAACTTTACCCACGGGAGAGTGTTTGTTACCTTCCGTAGGCTTACTTTAACTCTACACTTAATTTCCGGACGGTGATAAATGGATAACCACTAATGGTAGGTCTCGGCCGTGGGTCGAACATAGCCAAACAAAGACATATGTCACTAACCGAATCGCTGAGTTCTGGTTCTCCGATGTTCGGCACCAGTCAGTTTGTCCAGCGTCTCGTCTCATCGCCGTCTTCCGTTAACAGATAATGTTTCCGTCCTAGACCGCATGCACTTGACATCCGGTACAAAATAATTAAGATAGTTAAAAATCTAATGAACGACTTCCATGTCGCGCGAGTTGGTTTCTTAGTTTTCGTCATATCTCTAAAGATACCTGTCAGATCTTGATAAAATTGAAATGGGACTACCTTAAAGATGAACCCTATCTATGGAAAAATAATAATACAAATCGGTTCTCAATTGAAAAAAAAAACATACAGACGAATTGAGAACCTCCTCCTTTTTGGAAGTCGATTGAAATTGTTGAAAAAGTGTTTAATGTAGTGAGGATCTTGGTCTATCGTATATGCAAGAATCGTTCCGAACGGTTGACTCCATACAATGGGTTTCCTAGTTCGACTCCCATCTCGGATGATTACGGTTAGATGGAATCGAATAATCGACTTGCTTCTAATGTGAGATTTTAATGTTTCTTGCTGAGGTAACGTTGGGCAAGTTTCCGATGATGGTATCGGATGGTATGCAATACTTTTGATACAGTTTTATAATGGTAGTAGTACACTTAGTCTAATGAGGGCCCGGTGGCGTAAACGGGAGAACGGTCGGCTTTGATGCTAGAGGTACCGAGTTCAAACCCCGCCGAGCACCAATGGATTATTCTATCGAAAAATTTATGTGCGCTTCTCACAGTGGCCCTCCGGTGAAGGAAAAACATCGTTAAGAAACCAACAACCCCCGCATGGTGGTAGGACACTATCTAGTGTCCGCCTGGCCAGCTACCACCCTTAAGTTAGAAAATCTATCGCCAAACATCTGATGTGTTCCAGCAGCTATCCTTGAGATTCCAGTTCCCATTCTGGGCCTATCGTGCTTACCATCTGCGACCGCACCATCACTTACCAACAGGTGAGATGGTGGTCAAACGCTAGCCTATAAGATATTAAAAAAAACATGAGTAATAGTTTCTACGAAATATAACTATGGTTTTTTTTTACGAGGCAACTGTAAACCTATGTTTCTGTTTTATAGGGCGAAATCTGTTTTAAAGTGACCTTGCAAACATTTGTTTTAATATTGTTGATTACCAATTTTTGACAACAATCTTACCCGATGAAAGATGAAACGGTATAGGTAGAATAATTAAATTAAAATTAGAATTCATTTATTTCAGGTAAGTTTTCACCCATAAATTCACAATTTAAAATCAATCATATCAATATCATATTATACATTTACATTTATTTATTCATATAATGCTAGTCTGGAAGTGAGATGAGGCACTGGATAGTTTATTAGGGTTCCGTATCTTAAAAGGTAAAAAAGGAACCCTTATAAGATCACTTTCTTGTCCGCCTGTCTGTCTGTCCATCTGTCCGTGTGTCACCACCGATTTTCTCAGAAACAGGTGGACCTAGCAAGTTGAAATTTATACCAGATACTGAGGTCTATATTCCCTAAATAAAAATCAAGGTCCTGAATCAATACGATAAAAAGATATGGGCAAATTTATATTTTCTTGAAAACTTGTTGTACTTGTTGTACCAAAATTTACCTTAATTTTCAACTTTTTTATTTTTCGGATTTTTTCTTTTACTTGTGCTGCTTTACCTTGCTTTTGACCAATGTTGACAATTCTAGGTCAACTGGAAGTACCCTATAGGTTTTCGACCCAAAGCCTATAGGGTACTTCCCGTTGATCTAGAATCATGAAATTTCGCAAGAAGCAAGGTCTTACAGCACAAATAAACGAAAAATTCCAAAAAATAAAAAAAGTTGAAAATTAAAGGGTGTCCCCATACAAACATAGTTTCTCCAATTAAGATAGGTCTCTGAGTTATATGAGCGCTGATACAATTAAGAGGTCTAGCTTAATTGGTACTAACCAAAGTTGGTACGGAAGCCTCGGTGGGCGAGTCCAATTCGACTTAGCCGGGTTTTTTATTAATGAAGCTATTGTATTGTATGAAGCATTGTATTGTGTTGTGTTTTTATTGTATTGTATTGTATATAAACAAGCTGTGTACCTTCGCTAGCATTAATAAGTTCTTGTACATAAATGCCGTATGTGTTTAACTAAGTTACATACTATCTGTGTGCCAATTTTCATCCAAATACATGGAGTAATTTTTGTGTAAAAGAGTATCAGACATCCATCCACAAAAACTTTCGCATTATACTACCGTAGGATAATGAACCGTATAAAAGAGAAGACTGGCACGGACAAGTATACAAGGTCGATAAGTGATATTTTCTTTGTGTTGCATTCCACAAAAACGAGATACTTTTATTGAAATATTTCGCTTTTCTATTTTCATCGTGTATGTCCAATGCCATCTTATAAGTTCCTACTCAAAGTGAATGACCGCGCGATCACAGAGTCCAGAAACTTGTTTGAGGATATTTTTAGATGTGCATGCATCCTTTGGTATACTGGTAATAATAAAAACAAAGTCCCTGACCGCGTCTGTATGTATGCTTGTGCGCAATATTCCTTTAATTTATGTGTAGGTTTACGTAGATTTTGGAGAAACGAAGCGCTCCCTGACATAAGCGGTTTTAAACAACACTGTGATTTATTTATTATTTATTTATTTTATGACATACAACACAATACGCAGGTATTAAAGATTACTAGCTGGTACCCGCGACTTTGTCCGGGAGGACGAAAGGTAGCCTATGTCCGTCTTCAAGGTCTAATCTATTTCTATGCTAAAATTCATCAAAATCAGTTATGCCGTTTTGATGTGAAAACGGAACATACATACAAAGGGCTTTTGAGGGCCCGGTGGCGTAATCGTGAGAACAGTCGGCATCGATGCCAGTGGTACCGCGTCCAATCCCCACCTTGCACCAATGGATTTTTCTATCGAAAAATGTATGTGCGTTTTGCACAGTGGCCGGTGAAGGAAATACATCGCATGGTGGCACTATCTAGTGTCCGCCTGATCAGCTATCACCCTCAAATTAGAAAATCTGTAGCCTGACAATGACACCTAATGGCAGCTAGGTATTCTTGAGAGCCAGTTCCCATTCTAGGCCTAGCGTGCTTACCATCTTCGACCGCATCATAACTTAGCAACAGGTGAGATAGTGGTCAAACGCTAGCCTATAAGACAGTGGTCTAACGCCTCTACGTATGCGAGTGCGACTCGCATACGTAGAGTTCTGTGCCACAATACGATATTTTGAAATTCTAATTTTATACAGCGATGAGCGAAGTCTAGGGTAAGGGTAAGTCTAGTAATAGGGTTGTGTTGGTACCCTTTGGGTACGGAACCCTAAAAATCGTTAAAATCTGGAGTTAATTTTTGCCTGTGTTTAAGGAAAACAAAATACGCAACAGCTATACCCAATTTAATGTTGACAGTACTTAAATATATAGGGGTACATTTTGGACATTTTTTTCAAATTGAAAGAGATTTTTTACGTATATGACCTTGTTAGGGGCTCTGTGCAGGTATAATTTATAATTTATTTGTATCGTAAAACAGGTAGACTGTAGGAAAAGCGCTGATAAATTGAATGTCGTAAAACTTGCAAAATAATTTGCTCAATAACTCATAATTCAACCGTAATTTTGACCGAAGTCTCTAACCTCTAAATAATATTTAGAATACTTTTTAATTTTAATAATAACTTGTGATAGGCCGCTTGTCTAAACAAGCCTCTAAAGGTAAAACTTGTGATAGTTATGTGAATTTATCCTGAAACTAGTGAGCTTTTATATAACGAAGTAATTTCATCGTGAAATAGAAAACTTTTCGGTGCGCGATGCTAAACGGCCAATGAAATAAAGGGCTTATAATTATAAGCCTTAGTACGTTACAACTACTACCTATATTTTCAAAAAAACGCAACACTCCCACAATACAGATTTTTGCGTCTGCATGCATACGACTTTCGAAGACATACGAGGTAGTTTTCCGTTTCGAAGAGAAAACTTCGGACGGAAAACTACCGTACGTGATAGAACTATAGATTTGGATGGATTTACTGCGTTCAAAATTTTTAAACAGAATTCCGTATGTATATATGGCCAACCTTATAGGCAAAAGCCATTGCGAGTAACTATGACCCTGTTCTGTATAAAACATTATCTACATGTCACGTTTATAATTTTTAATCAATAAACACCTGTTTATTAAATGTTTGAAGTACAGCCTACTAGTTAAGCCTAATTTGAGATCGCGATCACATAATTGTATTGAAATTACCGCTCCCACATTATTTTCTTCGGTAATAAACGTATTTTTATTTATTTATTATAATTTGGGTGTTAATTTATTGTCCACAGAATTTCCCATTAGCTCTTTGTTCTTCAATATTAATACATGTATTATACAGTAACTACATTATTATTAGCTACTGTATCTGAGCCTACATGTAACACCGTATGAGACGATCTTGCGATTTACAACTTAGGTGGGACGCTCAGGGTTATTCCACAAATCCCCATTGACATTCCCCATCGATGGGGATTAGTGAATTTTTTGGCCAGAAATCCCCATTGCTGCCCCATGGCGCTCTTAATGGGGATTAGTGGAAAAATTATTCAACTTATCCCCATTGATGGGGATCGTCAATGGGGAATTGTGAACTTTATTTCCACAAATCCCCACTGACATCTGGTATGGCTCATAATGGGGATATGTGGAAAAAATATTCCACTAATCCCCATTGATGGGGAACGTCAATGGGGATTTGTGAACTTTATTTCCACAACTCCCCATTGTCGTCTTAAGCAGCTTGTAATGGGGACTTGTGGAAAAAAACGTTCACAAATCCCCATCGATTTTAAATTAAATATATGTACATACATACATAAAGTGAGACTACTATTTTCCACTATACGTTATGTTAACGTATAATAAGTTACAAATAAATTAAATGTAAACAATATCACATGAAGAAGAGTCGCGGCGGCGTTGTCATGGCGAAGGCAAATTTAGGACTAAGACCTTTCTCCCACAGAGCTATTCATAAGTTACGTGACTGACATGAGACTCATTATAAGTCTGCTGACTCTTGTAACTTGCTTATGAGGAGCAACGAGATGATATTTAATGGGAACATACCAGTTGTTTTTCGCGTTATATTACTTATTTTACACCGGATATGCTTCGACTAGGTTTCGACCTAATAAATACGTAGTCCACCATCTGGGAGCGGCTTGGATGGCGGTGAACCACGTCGTGTCACCAACTCATCCAGGCTCAACTCATGAATTGAGACAGGCGCGGTGGCGTTGGAGATCTTCGGTACGCTTAGGTTCGTTCTGCGTTCACCACCACCGTCTCTCCTACCAGCGAGAGGGTCTATCTGCAGTCGTCAGTTATGCCGAGAAGCGCGGGCAACACGACGTGGTTCGCCATCCTAGCTGCTCTCAGTCTCAGATTATGGCCTACCTATTAGCACAGAATAAATAATAGCACAAGTACTATTAGGCTGAAACCAGCTCGAAGCATATCCGAAATAATACAACGTGAAAAACAGCCGGTATGTTCACATTAGATAGGAATAATTCTCTCCAAAGCTTTCAAACTAGCTGTAAGATACGCCCTATTACTCGAATTGCTTGTTAGTAGCCCCGTGAGAGAGGGGCCTAAATGACAGTGCGCTTATATAACTACAAGAATCGTAACTCTGGCACAGGTTAGATCACAGACGAGGTAAAGGCGCGGCAGAGTCGAGGGCTAGAAAGTCTACCTGCACCCAGTACTATTATTTATTCTGTGCCTGCACTGTGTCGTCGCCGTTTTGTTTAAAATTGTCTCATGTGACGCTATGTTAAGATGAGAGAGAGAGAGAGAGAGAGCATGAAACGTCTCGACTACGCAGCACCGTGATGCGATATGTATGTATGTACGCCGCGCTTTAACAGTGAGCTACGCGCCTTATATGATTAATCAACATAAATAAATAAATTACATGCACATGCGTTAACATGTGGATCTGCACGTAAATGGAAAAATATAAATATAATTGTAATATGATGATAATAACGTCTTCCTGAGCTGACTGTAAATTTTCCGGGCAGGGACATTTATTATTACGAGCTTAGATTACTTCATTTATTTTATGACAACTGCACACGATGAGTATATTCAGCCAGTGTTAGGTATCAGGCATTTTCTAATGAGTATGAGTATGTAGATGTCGAAAAGTCTAATCATTTTACTACAGGTGGTAGGATATTATATTGCCACAGCCGAAAAAACACAAGCTAAAGGAAAAAATACAATTTATTAAACACTAGCTGTGCCCCGCGGCTTTGCTCGCGTAGACAGAAACCTTCTTTGGCACATGCACAACAACTTTGCTAAAGATGATCAAATGCATAGTTTACGATACTATAAAGGACATACAGACAAACATTCATTTTTATTTAAGAGATAACGATGAAATAATAGATAGAGATGTCAAACTTAAAACTTGGTTACCCGCGACTTCGTTCACGTACACCAAGAATTTAGTAGCCTATGTTCATCCTAATGCTATAAAGTATCTCCTTGTTAAATTTCAGTAAGATCGGGTGGTCCGTTTAGGCATGATAAGGTAACAAACAGACAGAGTGACAGAGTTACAAAAGTTTTTAGGGTTCCGTAGGCGAATGGCAAAAACGGCAAAATCTGTCTTTCCGTCCGTCCGTCCGTATGTCACAGCCACTTTATTCCGAAACTATAAAGACTACAGTTGAAACTTGCTACTATAAAGTTTACAGAATACACCCACCTAGCAACTTGCTAGGTAGCTGTATTCTGTGAACCGCTTTACGATTTTTATACAAAAATAAAAAAAAATAGTAAGGGGAATACAAGGAACTTAAACTAAAAACAATTTTTTTTCATCAAACATATACGTGCGGGGTTTCTATAGGTCTTTAACAATGACACTGAAGTTCCTAATACTATTTTTCTCAAAGTCAATAATTTGAAAGATAGACACTTCTTAAGTGGTAAAATGTGTGTTCCCCCCTTCTAACTTTCAAAGTATGGGAGAGAAAAATCTAAAAAAAATATATGGTTCAAACACTTTCGACGAAAATTGGTTTGAACAAGATATAGTCAGCAGTTTTTGAGATATAGTAACCGCAAATATTACTTTGTTTTTCAAACAAACACTATGAAAAACAAAGTTAATTTTTGCTGGCGAAAAATTATAGTTTTAATATGTAAAATACTATACTGTGTTACGGATCCCTTCGAGTGCGACTCTGACTTGCACTTGGCCAGTTTATTATAAAATTAATCTGGAATGTCTGGATACTTGAAGACAATCAATGCTTTAGCTATGAGATAAGTAAATATTTTTTATATCGTATCATTATTATGTATGTAATAAGCTGAAGGTAAACCTTCTCCAAACAGACGCAAACAATAATGTAAGGCCTCGTTTGTAATGTTAACCGGAAGACTGTTACCTAAGAGTAAACACTGATTCACTGCACAATAATGTTAACCCAAAAAACAGCAGCTCAGGAGCACACGAGTAAAGAAACGGAATTACTCATGCGTTAGGAGCAAGTTTAAATTACTAAATTAAACCCACTTTAAAAGTAACTTCTTTTCCCACGTATACGAATATGTTGGTTCTGGCGGAAATGTGAAAATGTGAATGTGCGTGAAGAGTTTTGGCTGGAACGTGAAAATGGACGTGGTCTCATTGTTATAAGTACTTTTTTCTAAAACTTGTGAGTCTTTACGGTTTACTAATGTGTATTTTACGATTGTGTCGGTTGTGTTAAATCGTGCACACCCAGTGCACGATTTAAGAAAGATTTAAGAAAATATATTGAGAGAAATTCTAGGCCTAGCGTGTGTGCCATCCTCGGCCACACATACTTGCAATCATCATCAAACGCTTATCAAATATATAAAAATCTCGCCAGAACTCGAAGCCTTCAATAATGCATCCATATCTATCAGGGCATGAATTTATAGTCTTTGACTTCGGACTCAACTTGAACGTGACTTTGACCTTCACGTTTTGTTTACTAAATTGAGTATTTTAAGATCGTTTATAAAACGAAAAATAAACCGACTTCAAATGCTGCGCTAGTTATTTTCAGTAGCAAGTTTGAGATGTTTATCTCCATATATCCACATCTGGAGAACTCATCAGAAATAGGTCCATAATTGACAGAGAAATCGGTGAACAACAGACGAACTGAGAAGGTCCTTCTTTTTTAGGCCGATAAAAAACTAATAGCTACTACCATCTTGACACTGGCTAAATACACAAAACGTGTGGTGCAAAAATAAACCATCCTATAAATAAGGTTGGCAAAAACGTCTTGAAACGGAACTATTTTTTTTCTGGCCTGGCAATAATCTAATCTGTGATAAAATTTTCTATGTTAACTGTGGTCAGTGACTGAAAATTTATGAACAAAGTTTTTTTGTGCAACTTAATAGTAGAATTTTAATATTTTCCCTAACCTACGCGACTTAAAGATGTTTTAACATGAATAAGACTGTCCGTAGTTCCACTAAAGAAGTAATTTTAAAGTTTACCGCCACTCTCTCTGCTATCGGGGTTACTAGTATATAGCAATAGTGGCGCCCCTGTTTATTTCTACTCTATTTTGCCAACCTGTACTTATATTATAAAGGCGAAAGTTTGTGAGTCTGAATGTTTGTTATTTTTTCACGCTAAAACTACTCAATCGATTGAGTTGAAATTTGGTATGTAGATAGCCTAACCCTGGAATAACACATAGGGTACTTTTTATCCCGATATTCCCACGGGAACGATGACTACGCGGGTAATACCGCGAGCACAGCTACTAGAAAACTATTGGTAAGGAAGATGACATTGGCCTATCTAGATACGGATCAAGTGCTAAATGTTATTACCTACTAAACATCATTCAGCGAAAACTCCGTGATCTACATTTTAATAAGTAAAAAAATTAGAGAAATCTGGTCCACCTCAACCACTATCCGTATCACGATCTGGTAACCCTCATCTCGCCCATGAAACTGACTTCTCTAGTCCAGGACAACTTGAAGAAAAGCCGGCGTCAACAAATATTTAGATATTATAATCGTTCGGCCACTCGCGCGCTTGCAATCTCTCGCTCGCTACGACCGCGTGCGCACGCATGTCGTCGCGAAAATCGCGCGAAAACTTACGAGTATATTTCGTAACATTGAACAATAACAAGCTTAATTAATGACACATTTTTATAAACAAATACGCAAGACTTTAAATGATAAAGACTATTTTTAAACCGTTTGCAGTTGTTGAAATAAAAGAGTCGTTTTCTTTTTATATGGCTGTGAAAATTTAACTATATAAAAATGCGGGCTGTGTTATCCCTCTGTGTGTTGGTGTGTGCAGTTGTGAGCCAGGACCCCAGTGAAATGTCAAAAATGCCAAAATACGACTCGCGATATGACTATCTAGACGTGGACGCTATTTTCACAAATAAAAGACTTGTTAGAAATTACGTGGATTGCTTGATAAATTTGAACAGGTGCACGCCGGAAGGAAAAGCCCTGAAAAGTAAGTTTTTGTGTAGCCATTCCATTTTTGTATACCCTTGACCGCGGCCTTGGCTTTGCGTGGTTGTTTACATGCTGGGATGCAAAGAGCCATGGTAAGAAATATTTTGCTAACTACATGTGGATTATAATAAAACAGGTTTGTTATATTGGGTTAGGATTAAACAAAAATAAGATAATGTTTAAGAATAGGTACTATTGATATTTAAGTGTTAGTTGCTAGTTAAAATATAATATCGAACGTAGTATTTTTTGCAATACAAAGGCAAAGAGTATTTGAAAAATACCTTACGGGATGTTTATAATTTTAACTTCCCTACATACCTACCCAAAAAATATGCTTGTATATTTAGCGAGTCGAGAATCGAACGATGTGACAGTTGTTTTTTTTTTTTTTATAAATTCGATATGGTACGTCTTTAGGGTAATGGTCATTGGATAAATTGCTCGGCAAAGGAATAAATTCTCGAAAAACATTTTTACAACATTTGTACATTGTTAAACATTTTTACCCTAGACATTCCATCGATATAACTGTTTTGTTAACCGACTTCAAAAAAAGGAGGAGGTTTCTCAATTCGACCGTATATATATTTTTTTTTTTTATGTTTGTTCGCGGATGACTTCGTCGTTTATGAACCGATTTCGATTATTCTTTTTTTGTTCGAAAGGAGATATCCCAAGTGTAGTACCATGGTAATTTTATTGAGGTATGATAAGTATCTCCAGAGATATTGAGATAAACATCTCAAAATTGGTACTGAAAAATTAATAGCGCGGCATTGAAGTCGGTTGTTTTTTTAGTTTTTAAACGATATTATTTTGTCTCTAATGTAAATTTAACAAACATTCAAACATACAAATATTAGTATTACTAGCTATGCCCCGCGTCTCCGCCCGCGTTTATAAGTATCCTTTAGCCTAATCCATAGTACTGGCTATCCCTGTACAACATTTCAGCTAAATCAGTCCATTCTTTTGACCGTAAAGAAGTCCCAAACAAACAAATACCTTAACCAACTGTCTTTCGCATTTATAACACTAGCTGTGCCCTGCGCCTTCACCCGCGTTAAGAAGTATCTTATAACGTAATCCATAGTACTGGAGTATTATTATCTTTTCTATGGTACTGGTTATCCTTATACAACATTTCATCTAAATCAGTCCAGCCGTTTGACTGTGAAGAAGTCCTAAACAAATAAACAAACTGACTTTCGCATTTATAATACAATACAAATATTCTTTATTGACACCAAATACAAAAAGAACTTAATGAAGGACTTTTACTTTAACTAACTTAAATAAGGTACAATAGGCGGTATTATCGCCGAAAGCGATAAAAATTCAATTCAAAATATTAAAAAAAAACAATTTAAAAAGATCTGTTAAATATCTCTAGAGATATGACGATAAACGTCTCAAACTCGCTACTGAAAATGACTCGTGCGGCATGGAAGGCGGTTGTTTTAGTTTTTAAACTATCTTTCGCCGAAAGCGATAAAAATTCAATTCAAAATATTAAAAAAAATCAATTTAAAAGGTTCTTCCAAGCCCTCCTTTGGATGGACATAATATTTTTTTTTAAACCTACAGACGAATTGAGAACCTCCTCCTTTTTTGTGAAGTCGGTTAAAAATGAACATTGGACGGTGGTGGTGGTGGTTATAATATTGGTGATGATTGGGATAAATAATATTATTTTAAAGTTTGTATTATTTTCTCTATAGATAGATCTAAATATTGTCATAGTATTGTGGTAGTTGAGTTAATATTAAATTTAATGATAATCTGTGGTAATTGTGTTTTGGGTATTGTATAATTAAGGCATTAAGTTGGGTAGGTACTTAATGCATTTGAAAACATTTCGTAGTCATTGTTTTTTTTTCATATTTTTATATATCTATTAAACAATCTTTACAACATAATGTTTTCATAAGATTATTGTCAGTAAATTAAAAACACAGTTATTACCATTATCTCATTTTAATCATATTTCTTGAATGCATAATAAATATCTATTGTGTAACGTAAAAATTTATAATAAGAATAAACAACAGTAATTTTTAAAATCACAACCTACGGTAATTAATTTAGCGAATTTAATTATTTAGGTATTACCATAACAGGAATTGTAAATTATCTGAATTTTTTAGACTTCAAGTTGTTTTGGGAAAATTCATTGTTACCTAATTTGGAGTTTAATTAGGTTTTAATTGCATTTGCAATAATAACTATTAACTTGATTTGTGTTTATTATGTAAGGAACACTCTGCATGCAATATTTGCATCAAGTTTAAGTTATTGTTCGCCCAATTTTTAGGTACCGAATTGAGTAAATATTTGCACGCCAATTATCGCAAAATATATACTTTTTTTTATTTATTTTTTTAGTTTCTTTATGGCTCCATACGATTAGTGTATTTAGCCAGTGTCGAGTATTGAAATTTTTCAAGTTTTTATGAATTTTAGTTGTAGAGATGGGTCAAAGTCACACTTCAGGTCAGTTGTCAATAAAAGTCTAGTCTAAGTCATACCTTCAGTAAAGATGTGGTGTTTACTGAAGATTTTCAGTGGAATTTTGGTGAGAAGGCAAATAGCATGTTTTTCAACATTGTGCTGTTTCCCTACACTCGCACACATTCACCGGCACTTAATGGTTAATAATCCACATTTATTACATATCAACACGCGGAAGAACACAAGTTTTAGGAAAAAATACAATGAGATCACACACACTTTTCCACGTTCCCGCCAAAACTCCAAATATGGATTTAAAGATAATGTTATTTCATAAAGCAGCTATAAGTTTTTGTATTCTATTATATTAATATGTCGTTACGGTGCCTACAGACTATGTAGCATAACATGTTATAACACTGCTATTTCACATGTTTTAGATAATGTGGACACGGAATTTTATAAAACATGTTATAATTACATGTTATAATATCATGTTTTGTAACATTCCGTGTCCGAATTGTCGGAAACATGTTAAATAACAATTTTATAACATGTTATGTTATAAAATTGTTATTTAATATGTAGTCTGTGCGCACCCTTAGACCACTATCTCATATTATGTTGGTAAGTGACTATGAATTCGAGAGTGGTAGCCCGCTTAGCCAGGAATAAACAAAAAAACAGTTGCTTAAACATTGCAAAACACAGACTACTAAGAAGATTATGATTGCAAAACATTGCAGTGATGTAAAAGGCTATATATATTGCAAAATATAATTATTAATTTAAACATGCCAAAATGTAACTAACCTTTTCGTGAATATAAATAATAAAATGTTTTTAATAGTCTCGTTCACCGCTGATTTAATTTGTTCAAGGTTATCAGAGTTCAAATGTGGGTGACTCCATCTAATCTTTAGTATACCCAATAAGTAGTACATATATGTTAGTAATTTACATATACATTTACGGTACACACACACACACGATACGACTACATTTACGTTTTAATGCCCAAAAGATTTAATGGGTTATTCAACTGATAGACGGAGATAAAAGAGTGTAAGAAATAAACATCGTAATTTTTTGCCACAATCTCAGATAATAAATACTAGTAACCGCGTCCAACCGTAATTTCAGGTGACGGTCTTTGTCAAAAAATCGATCCGAAAATCTGCGCGCGTAAAACACTACAGCAGGGTTATTCTCAGTCATTCGAAAGCAAATTCGGATTCGGAAACTACTTTTACTTAGACTTGGATCTCTGCAATTCACAATGCTCCGATCGGTTACTTTTGATATTTCAATTTGAAAAAATCAGTGATCCTAATTGAAAAGGTTTCTGCGACAAAATAGCTCACGGATTTATCAATATTCAAAATAAAAAATGAAGTTTCAGAATCCGAATATCCGAAGAAAGAAGAATCCGAAGGTTTTCGAATGATTGAGAATCAGGCAGGACCAACTAATGTTGGAGTACTAGAATTAGTAAATTTTAACCTAGAATTAGTGTAAATTTTTAAGTAAATTTTTATCTAGAATTAGTAAAATTGTAACGTCGAGGTAAATAAAATTATGTTTTTAGCGCGATAAGTCCCGTATTACAATATAATTAAGTACTAGAATTGTCAGAAATTGTAGAAGTGAGTCGGAATCTTATTATATTTAAAAAAATATATATTATATAGGCTAGCGTTTGACCATTATCTCACCTGTTGGTAAGTGATGATGCGGTCGAGGATGGTAGCACGCTAGGCCTAGAATGGGAACTGGCTCTCAAGGATAGCTGCCGGAACACATTAGATGTTTGGCGACAGATTTTCTAACTTAAGGGTGGTAGCTGGCCAGGCGGACACTAGACAGTGTACTACCACCATACAATAAAATTCACTAGAATGTACCAACATTCTGAACTCATTCAATCCTATAGAGTGTTTTGATCCTTCAGTAGGTATCTAGATCTAATCTAGATAAGTACCTATACTACTGAGTACCGGTACATATATTTCAGATAAATGAAAATCTGACACATAAAGCCTTTTAATAAATGTTAAGGTACGGACACACCGCAAAGTCCTGCGTGCGCGATCTAGGCGGCGATCAGATAGCGCTTTAGTATTTGTACCGACTGGTTCACACCAAACGCAATCAGATCAGATTGAAAAGTACTAAGAACGCGCCCGCAGATCGCAGAACGCCGCTGTGTGGCCGCACCTTTAGATAAGTTAGGCATAGACTATTCATTATTCTGTGGCATAGGCTTAAAGGGGCTTGCAAGCAACCGGTCAAACTAGCCCTTAAGAACTACATAGATGAAACAAGTTACCAGTATAAAGTATAAGATTACTTAGCACAAATTGTAAAACATTCCAATGTAAGAATCTAAGTGGAGAAGAAAAGAAGCAAAAAACTGGCGTAAATATGGTAATTGATATACATATACGAGTACATATGTAATTAAATAATGGTGAGTTGGGTACCATATATACATAACTAAACAGGTTAAACAGCTTGTGTGTGTTTTACTTCATTCATAATTATGATATTGTACATAAACCTATTATTAACCCCCGATGCAAAAAGAAGGGGTTTTCAAAGCTTGACGTGTATATCTTTGTATGTGTGGGTCTATCTATGGCATCGTAGCGCCTAAACTAATGAATTTATTTTGATTAAGTTTTATTGTTCTTTGATAGGTGTTGTTTTAATCGAGAGTATTCTTTGATTCATGAAAATCCTTTCAGCCGTTTCAAGACCATGAGCTTTTATTCTAGATGATGATGATGCTATGAGATCATCTTTTATAGGTCAGATCAATTCAAAATTCAGTATCCTATTTTTTATATTATGGTTGGCAAATAAGCAGACAGCCGTAAGTGGTTACCGTCGCCTATGGACAACTGCAACACCATAAGTGCTGTTGATGCGTTGCCGACCTTTGAGGAGTTTCCTTACTTCACTGATGCTTGGACATCTCCCGGAATCTGCAGAATACTCTACTCCTCACCAACTTACAGCAAAAATTTAGTGTTTGGGCTCATTGGACATTAGATAGATCAGTCGGGATTGGTTTTAAATTTAAATTTAATTACTATCTAACACTTAATTCAACTTAAAAGCCTAAAAAGATGAGTATTTTGATTAGGCTCACCATATTTAGTTTTTTTATATAAATATATTTAATATCATATAGGCTAGCGTTTTACCACTATCTCAACTGTTGGTAAGTGATGATGCGGTCGAGGATGGTAGCACACTAGGCCTAGAATGGGAACTGGCTCTCAAGGATAGCTGCCGGCACACAATAAGTAATCTAAGATAACAATTCGCTAATATTTGACTGTATTAAAATCAAATCTTATGACAAAATTACATCTGTAGGTAGTAGATACAGGTGGCTATTTATGAGTGTTGATAATTTTATACGTGGGATAAAACAATTTACGTTTATACTTAAATGAATGCTTGTAATATGCAAATGACTGCAGGTGCGGGGCTTCCTAACTCGTTTTATTATAGTGTTCTTACTACGAATAAAAGATTTATTAGTAGTGTTTGTACTATACATTATTCTGTGGGAGTGTTCATAAGATGCTTTGTGTAGGCATATTAACCAAGAACATAAATCAGGTGGTATTTATAGAGGTACATTGTAATTATAATAAGTGTAAGTACGAGTGTTTTGTCATCATTTTACTATTTTTATAAAAAGTTATAAAACGTTTTCACTATCTTTGACCTCATCATCGCTTACCAACAAGCGAGATAGTGGTCAAACGCTAACCCATATTATATTTAAATAAACTAACAGGAAAATTAAAATGTTAATTGTTTTAAACTTTTTTTCTTGTTCAGGGTTTCGTGCCCAAAGCGTTCCTACGGGACCCTATTACTGAGACTAGATGGTTTTAGTTTTTTTTGTTTATACAGATATTTTCCTTGGTCATACCATAACTCGATAACGGGTCACCAATTTGGCTAATTCTTTTGTAATTAACAAGAAAAAGGTTTTTATGAAAAAAAGTTTTAATTAAATGAAAATATGTTTAACGCGGGCGAAGTTGCAGGTCACAGCTGGTCTCCCTTGGTGTATGAGTCCGACCGAGTCACAGAAAAGATACTAGTCTTACCGAGTCCCAAGTCAGTCTGACTCACACATGGCAATTTGTTTTAATTACAAATATACAAGCACTTGCACACTATCTCACCTGTTGTTAAGTGATGATGCGGTTTAAGATGACTTCGTACTTGTCTGGATGGGGAAAATGCAATGGCAGTTAAACGAGGCGCTGGACATAATGTGACTGTCTGAATCTGAACGTCTTCCAATTATTTAAATCAATAAATTGAACTGACCAATTTTAAGCCTTCGGCCTACCCCCTCTCATCCCATGTCAATTTGGTGCCGGGAGCAAAACAAACATGCATTTATTAAGTTTACGCGATTATTACCCATGCGGCGCGTGCGCCCTCACAATACCTCATCATCATTATCAGCCAATTTCCATCCACTGCTGGACATAGGCCTCTCCCATGCCACGCCACTGGGCTCGATCTTCAGCTATTCGTTTCCAACCGCTGCCAGCCAGCTTGCGTATATCATCGCTCCACCTAGCTGAAGGGGCGTCCTACACTACGTTTGCCGAGCCGTGGTCTCCAGTCTAGAACTCGTCTACCCCAACGGTTATCGGTTCTACGACAGATGTGACCAGCCAAATGCCATTTCAGCTTGCTAATCCTTTGAGCTATATCGATAACTTTGGCCTATGCACAATATGACGACAAAATAATGAACGTTTACAAAAAAAATGCTAAATCGCTCTAGTCATTCTCAAGTGATGCACTTATATTATAATATATTAGTTGTTTTTAATAACAAATTGTTTAGTATTTAAAAAACTATATAAACAACAAAGCCAAAGGTACAAAAACGAAGCCAAAGTTCAATTTGGTCAATAACAAACTCGCCTACAACTTAATAGACTAAACAGTTTATATATATCTTTATATTATTAATAGTATTTTAATCACTTACAAATACAATTAACCGTCTAATTTGAATAACATCGACATTTAAACACACTAGTTATGCTAAAACAAGTTCAACGAATCATGTCAATGTCGTTGCAGATTGCAATCTGTTTTCATATACAGGCTGATGCAACCAGATGGGTCAGTAAAGGGTAGGTCAGATCGACTAACAGCCATATTATATTCAAAAAGAAGATTTTATCGAACACGTAGTGGTAGATTTGACACAAGTAACTTTAATAATGTATTAGTTTTTTTTTAAATCTTATAGGCTAGCGTTTGACTATCTCGCCTGGTTGTAAGCGATGATGTGGTCAAAGATGGTAAACACGCTAGGCCTAGAATACTCCGACTCTCAAGGTCTGTGTGCTGCCGAAACAACGTACAGTTATGGCGGCAGATTTTGTTCTTGATTTTGCTCTTTCGTTCTTTAAGCTACTTTTTAGTACATCTAAGTCTAATGGATTGCGCTTGGTGGCGGAAGCCAAGAGTCTACTTTTTAATTCGAGCGTGTTTTAGTAATTTTTAAAAGTAATTACTACATGACATATAAATAACTTTACAAGCCGCGCCAGCGATATTAATTATAGCGGTTTGGGCTGTGCGTTGATATATCAGTCATTCAATCAGTCAGACTTTCGATTTTATCTTTAAAGATATAAAATATGTTTCGCTATATATCTGTAGAGATTTCCATATGATCTTGATAAGAATTACATTGTTAACAAGCACAGTGCACATTGTAAAATTTGCATGCCATAACATCTGTCATAGACAGACCTCGTCATCGTTACTAAATATCATAATAACCGGTCAAGTGCGTGTCGGGCCACGCGCAATGTAGGGTTCCGTAGTAGCCTGTTATTCAATTCAAGTCTTAACCCGTTATAAACAAGCAACTAGGTACTACGTCTTTGTCACTTTAAAGGATTTATTCTAAGGATTTTGTATTTGGTACAAAATTATCCAACACCCAAGTTCAACGACTATTACTGCTACACTAATGAAGTTATCTCAACCGCTATAATTTTCCTTTAAAGTTCATGAAATGCGCTATTATCACGAATTTTTCCAGATTTTTCAAACCAGCAGTTTAGCTTTGAGAGGGGGGGAGACGCCCTACTGGAACAAAAATTTGCACTTTAAAGTTTAATATTTCGTAAATGGAGCTTAAGTCATTTTAAAAGACCTATTCAACGATACCCCACACGATGGGGTAGGCGATGAAAAATAAAATTCACCCCCACGTCTCATATAGGGGAGCTACCCTAAAAAAAATTTTTTTTCACAATTTTATTTCAGCACTTTGTCGGCGTAATATATATACATATCCCCACAAAATTACAGCATTCTAGTATTAACGGTCTCTTAGCAAAACCTCGGACAGACAGACAGACAGACGGACATGACGAAACTATAAGGGTTCCTTGTCAGGACTACGGAACCCTAAAAATGGCAATGTTACTGTTTCAGTCTCTCTAAATTAAATTTATTTTGACCTTGCGTTAACGAATCAGTTAATTGGCGACTGCTTAATTAACTAACTACCGAAATAACAAGAACAACCGTCTGCGAAATTCGTAGAAAAAAATAAAATTAACAAAAATTGTCTGTTTAAAAATAGACAAATTATGGGCAATAACGGAGGCAAACAAAAGCCAACACTTAGATAAATGGGCTATATATATTCATGAAAGGGTCATGTTAGATACGCGGTAAGCATTTTAAAATATGTACGGTATTTAGACCGACAGAATTGCTAGAAACACTTATAAACCTGGGATACAATAACATTTGTAATGTACGAATGTTGTAATATATAGCTAGAAACACTTATAAACCTGGGATACAATAACATTTGTAATGTACGAATGTTGTAATATATAGCTAGAAACACTTATAAACCTGGGATACAATAACATTTGTAATGTACGAATGTTGTAATATATAGCTGATATAAATGTTTTTAAATCGGTAGATAGGACACGGATCTGAATTATTTTATTTTGTTTTTATGATATAAGGTAACAGGACAAGCACGACGCTCGTCTAATGGTAATAAATGACATCTACCTATTACAGAAACAGCGGCATGCACTGCATCTACATCATCGAAACATGATACAGTGTATGTTTAAAATTAAATTAAGTGTCGAAGCCTTGCAAATTTTCTTGAGCTAGCATTTATGTAAAAATACTAAGGAAAAATCTCAATATACAATAATGGGGTTGAATATAAATGCTAACCAAAATTAAAAATTACAAAATACAAAATTTTTTCCCGGTGTACATTTAGATACCGCTTAACCTGATTGATCTCATTTGCTATTTGGACGTCCGTGCACATCCTGTATGTATTGTAGTTCATCATAAAGCCGGCGCCATACATTGGCTATATTTGCACCAAATTATAGTATTGGACCCAAGACGCCCATGTGAATATCTTGGACATATATTGGATGGTGTCTTGGTTCCAAAATTATAAATTGGTGCAAATATAGCCAATATGTGGCGCCGGCATAACGTGGGGAAAATATTTTCCAATTTGAATTTGAATTCATGAAGATTTTGATGAATACATAGCGGTGGACCGTGGATCTGACACAAGTAATTATAATGTACTAGCTGTACCCGCGACTTCGTCCGCGTGGAATAGTGTCTTTGGGTAACATTTTTAAATATTTAGGCTAATTATTTTACAAATAAGACACATGCGTATCCCACCTACACCGCACCGTACCACGCCGTGCCCCCTCCCCGCTCCCCTCTCCCTCTCTCTTCCCTCCACCCCTTTTCCCCTCATTTCCCTCTCCTCCTCCCTTCCCCCTCCCCCTTCCCTCCCTCCCCCTTCTCTCCCCTCCCCTATCCACCCTTGAGGGTAAAACTTTTACAAACTTTTAAAGTCAAATTTATTGATATCAAATTAACAGCCTAAAAAATAAGTTTCACGTTTCTAGCTCCTAAAATGACGATACTTCCATACAACTTTTCATCCCCCCCTTTCAACCCTGTTTTCGCATTTAAAAGTATCCTATGTCCGTTCTCAGGCTCTAGACTATCTGTGTACCAAATTTCATTTAAATTGGTTCAGTGGTTTTGGCGTGAAAGTGACACAGACAGACAGACAGAGTTACTTTCGCATTTATAATATTATTAGTTAGGATTGATTTGAATGACACTATGTGTTCGCGAGCACTGTGGGAACTCAGTGATGTTTGTGGATACGGAAGTCTCGTTCTAAAATCTACCTGCAATACGCATCGCGTCGGTAGACTTCCCGGACAAACTTTAGATATGTTCTGGATTAGAACTTCCTATTTGCGTTCATTATTCTATTTATTTTTAAAACAATTCCATTGCCGTTGTTTTCTTGAAAATTAAGCTAAACGTTTGATATTCAGGAATTCGGCAGATTTCCGTGATGACGAGTTTTAATGGGAATTTTGTGGACAACATGATTGAATGATTTACTTAGAACTTTATGTTACGCATACTTATTTATTGCTATTCTTGTAACGTGTACTCTACGTGTAGCTACGCTCCATCATTTGTTTTTTTTTACCAATTGCAAAAAGAAATAATACAGCCTTCTAATCTCCTCTTTAAGATTTTTGAAGGATCATATTTTTATTTGCAAATTGTTGGTCAAAAAAAAAGAAAATGATAGGAAAAAGGCTACAGCAGACCTTGATTTTTTGTAGAAACAAATTTTGCTCTAGAAGCATTTTCAAGGGAGGAAACAGGGGAATACATTTGTATGGAAAAGAGCATCGATCGTTACCTCTTAAGTTTATGGCCGGAATAAAATAGTTTTTAGTTTGGACTTTGGACAAGAGAAGGAAATTTTGGACGTTTTTTCATTTGGTTTTTATAAGCTTATGATTAAGTAGTGGGACAAGCAATAGATGCTTGTCTGATTATTGAATAATTCATTTGAAAAGTATCTAGTATTTTTACCTCTGGGATAAATCAGCTAAATACCAGCTGGAGCGTTGGAAGTTATTGAGAGGAGGGCGAAGAAACTCGTCAACGATAACAATCTTGTAAGCAAAAGGCTTCAGAGCCTTGAGCAATGCACTATCGATACATGGAAGATATTCCATTCTTCACACAAATTGCTTTGCATCCACATTCATCATACGCACAGCGAAGGAATGGAACTCCCTGCCAGAGTATATGTTTTCTGTTAAGTACAATCCGGGGTTCTTTAAATCGCCAGTGAACAGATAGATATCTTCTAGGCAAGCGCGATACATCGTCGATCACATCGTCACTTAACATCAGGTGAGATAGTGGTCAAACGCTTGCTTATATTGTGTACAAAAAATATACTAGGTAAAAACATATATATTTTATCTTAAGTCTTTCGGCAGGGATGTTGCCTAGTATTATTATCTTTTCTATGGCCTAGGTAAAAAAATAATAATTTTAATTTGCCCGTCAGTTGGATTATCAAAATATATTGGACTCGTCGTATATTTTTTAACCGACTTCACAAAAAAGGAGGAGGTTCTCAATTCGTCTGTATGTTTTTTTTATTTTACAAATCAATTGAAATTGACAGAGATAAAGAGCGTCAAAGTTCGGGAGTGGGGCACATGACGTCACGAACCGCTAAAAAATAGAAGCTTTTCCAACTTTTTGCGGTTCGTGACGTCACGCGGAATTGCAACGCTCTATATCTTCGTAATTTTTTGTTTAACTAAAAAAATTATAAGAATATCCAATATTTTTTGATAATCTAAATGAGGGACTAAAAAAATTTTTAAGGAATCTAGCCTAACGTCATGACGTTTCGATGAGAGTCAAGTGCTTGTTTTTGCTTGCTTGCTTTTTATTTAATATAAGCTACAGTTTGACCACTACCTCACCTGTTGGTAAGTGAAACTGCGGTCGAGGATGGTAGCACGCTAGGCCTAAAATGGGAACTGGCTCTCAAGGACAGCTACCAGAACACATTAAATGTTTTGACGACAGATTTTCTAACCTGAGGGTGGTCAGTGGCCAGGCGTACACTAGTTTTTCTGTCCAAACTAAACAGAATAAACGGAATCCATTGCGATGTGTTAAGTGTAAGTAGTTTCACTTTCTACGTGTTTAAATCACACTTATATTGATAAGTTCCGGACAAATAAGGCTCAGTTAGCACTCCAACCTTATATTGGAAAGTTTCGCAGTGACACATAGCAGAGTACGTGTAGTGTATTCACAGCACGACGGTTGTGATATTTGTATTTTCACCAATAGTATACTTTTACTTCCCAAAGTCAATATTTTTTAAGTTTTATTTATTAAATCTTTATCAATGCACTAGACGTAGATAAACAATCAGCCATAAAACAACTAGGCTAATAAGTAACATGATTCTAGCTTGTACTATTATTTATTCTGTGATTCTAGGTTAATTTACATTTAGAATATTAAGAACCTACTAAGAATGTGTTATTAACACGTCTCATAATGTCTCTTTTAATCAGAAGACACATTTGATCTTGTGTTATTTTGTAAATAGCGTTAAATATCTTCATATGTTCACATAATTAAATACATATCACTTAAGTTAGTCGAAATATTTCATATAACTTTTTAAATCTTCTTACTATGTCCGTGTTATCATGAAGCTGGAAGGCCTCGACATTTACATGATGCTGAAGTCTGCGATCGTGAGCTTTAGCATACTGTATGGTAATTTGACCGACGATAAGTAGAATGTGGGTGACTCTGCTGTGTATAGCATAATGGTGTTTGCATATATTGGACTAGTCCACCAGTGAACACCATTATGCATAAGCCTGTTTTTATATATTTGATTGTTTGTTACCTCTTCACGGTTAAAAGGCTCGACCGATTTAGCTGAAATTGAGAGCCAGTTCCCACTCTAGGCTTAGCGTGCGACCATCCTTGACCGCATCATCACTTACCAACAGGTGAGATAGTGGTCAAAAGCTAGCCTATCTGATATTAAAAAACTTTTGCATCATAATCATCATTAGCCTATGCCAGTCCACTTCTGAACATAGGCCTCTCCAACTGCACACCACTGAGCACGATCCTCGGCACTTCTCCATCCAGCTCCTGCCAGCCACCTAGCAAAGATCATCGCTTCACCTTAATTGCATAAAGGTAGCCAATAGGATGCAATAAGACAAAGAGCTGAAATTAGGGCTAGTAAGATCATAATAGAAGTGAACTCAAGAGGGAGCTATATACCGGTTGTTGACATTTTCCGCACGCGCCGTCACGGCATAGATTGCGAGGCCATCGATATGTATGCAAACAGTGTAGAGTCATCGATCGTATCGGATTATTGTACTGATTCCTGGTGATTAAAATCACCGCTTTGATGACTGGATACTGGACTGGATGTGAGAGTGTCACGTAGGATCGTCTGTGAGAGATGACGTCCGTATGAGACAAGATAAGGTAAAGTAGCTAGCTAGTGAAACAATATTTATTTAAAAACTTTAAAAAAATCGTATCACATCTCAAGCGATATTGTTAGTTGGTATTCTTTAATGTTTTTACTCCATATTTCTGGAGATTGCCATAAGAACTTGCTAAAGTATATTTTTGCATATTTTCATTAATGTAACATTTAATAATGTACACGTTTTGCGTAAATAAATGAATACAGGAGACCACTCTGTAGCAACATCCTATCAAGAAAATAATATTCATGGTTAATATTCTGAGGCAATTCGCTACGTTTCTCTGAAAATTGCTATAGTATTTGATTAACATCAATGGGATTATTATGAGACTCAACAATGAAATTGAGAAGAAAATGTCGGAATTGAACTACAGAAAAGGACTGGTTCTTCATCATGATAACGCCAGACCACACATAGCTGGTTCTTTCATATCATATAAACTGCAACTAACCGTTCTTTACTAACCAACGTCAAACGCTTTGCAATCAAGACCTTGATAAGTCTTTCCGTAGTTACACATAATAATTATCAATCACTGTAATAGTTCACGTTACCTTCCATCTCTTTAAAACAATACTAGTAAATACTCGTAGCAAGTAATCTCGCGTCCATTATCATCACGGTATTAACTATCCATGCGGAAAAAAATTACACACAGACAATTAACAAACAATTATAAATTAACCATCGATATATATAAAAAAAGGTAAATAACCAACCGATATTCTCACATAAGGCCAATTTCCCTGACTAATAATGTTTTAAATCTGATACAATGTAACCACAAGAGTAAAGAAACGTTACTCATGTGATATAACGCCATAAAAGTTTGTCAAAAATTTGTCAGATTAGTTCTTAACAGGCTTTTAAGGAATTTGTTGGCCCTTAAAATACGAGTGAGTGGTGATTAATAAATCTTCTCCTCTTATATATAAAAATCAATTGCTGTTCGTTAGTCTTGCTAAAACTCGAGAACGGCTGGGCCGATTTAGCTGATTTTGGTTTTGAAATGTTTGTCGTAGTTCAGAGAAGGTTTAAACGGTGAGAAAAATGTGAAAAAATTGCGGGGAAGATAGTAAAAACAACAATTTCATTTTCCCATATAAACTGTTCTATCTACTTTCCTGTTAAACATTTGACGTTCATCCCTTCGGTACGGTAGGGCAGACTCGGTTCCACTCTCGAATTAAAATTTAAAACACGTATTAAAATTAAGGGTTTTGAATCGACAACACAATATATCCACAATACTCGGATTATCGCGTAGGTATTTAAATATAAAACTGATAAACACAAAATAAAATTAATTTATTATTTTTATGCTCGATCTTACAAACCTTAATAGATAGAGACTTGTAATTTACTCATGGTTTCTATTACAATGACTGCTATAAGTTCAAATAATAAAAACTAAAAAAAATCCGGCAACTTTTGTTCAATCGGAACCCTGCGTGTGCGAGTCCGACTCACACTTGGACAGTTTATTTATATTCGCGGTACGACGTTCGCCGGGTCAGCTAGTTATAGTCTATAACATCGATTTTATCTATAACTTATAGATAAAATCGATGTGATCATGTATAATGTTTTGTAACAAATCAATTATTATAACAATTAATCAATTATCATAATACAAATAAATTATTATTTCAATTAATTGCCACCTAGATGTAAGTATATTGTATTTCAGTTTAGTTTAATTACTTACATTAATTTAGAAGGGGTATACCCATATCTTCGTAGTCTAGGGCGCTTGCTTCCCCCATCAATGAGGGCCCGGTGGCGTAATCGGGAGAACGGTCGGCTTTGATGCCGTGGTACCGAGTTCAAACCGCCGTGCACCAATGGATTTTTCTATAGAAAAATTTATGTGCGCTTCTCACAGTGGCCCTACCGGTGAAGGAAAACATCGTTAAGAAACCAACAACCCCCGCATGGTGGTAGGACACTATCTAGTGTCCGCCTGGCCAGCTACCACCCTCAAGTTAAAAAATCTGTCACCAAACATCTAATGTGTTCCGGCAGCTATCCTTGAGAGCCAGTTCCCATTCTAGGCCTAGCGTGCTTACCATCTTCGACCGCATCATCACTTACGAACAGGAGAGATACCTAGTGGTCAAACGCTAGCCTATAAAATAAAAATAAAAAATAAAACAATTTAAAAATTATTATGTCATTAATGATGTAATCGTTGATAAAAACATTTGACAGAAAGTAAAAGTTTGTTCTTATTTTTAACCTGGCTTTCCCAATGGCTTACTTTCTGAACTTTCTCGCATGAAAAAAGTGCCTTCACTTCATCATCTCTTTTAGGTAACACAGATCTCAATTACTTCTTGATTGCATACAGGCAGACATAGAAATATGACCTGTAGCGGTGCCATAATACACTGTTGATTGATATCTACAATTTGTATATTCGGTGACCTTAATGCAGTGAACTATCACGTAATATTTTGGGTTTGGCAGCATTTATGTTTCATATTCTATTATCACCCTGTCGCGTGTAGTGAATGTTATTATTAGTATTTTACATCACACGTCTTTAGAAAAAGCTTGTGTTTAAAAAAGTGTTTGAGTTTTTTATATATCTGAAAGGCTAGCGTTTGGCTACTATCTTTTTTTCTTTCTTTTATATCTTATAGGCTAGCGTTTGACCACTATCTGACTTGTTGATAAGTGATGATGCGGTTGAAAGATGGTAAGCACGCAAGGCCTGGAATGGGAACTGGCTCTTAAGGGTAGCTACCGGAACACAGATGTTTTGGCGACAGATTTTCTAGCTTGAGGGGTGGTAGCTGGCCAGGCCGTATTATCTCGCCTGGTGGTACTGGTAAGCGATGGTGTAGTCGAGGATGGTGAACACGCTTTACCTAGAATGGTCTAACGTATCTGTAGGTATTGCCGGAAGGCAGAACAGCCCTTGAGAAAAAATCTGCCTCCAAAACCTTACTGTATTCCCACCGCAAGTACCTAAATTTTTGGCGGCAGATATTTTCCTAAGCGTTGTACGCTACCTTTTGGTAGCAAATCGGGCGGATTATTGATATAATGCTCCTGCTACCTGTGGTTAGTGTTACTCCTACGTCTGTCCACCAGATCTTCCGTGACATCACTACCGAACTCTAGTGGAAAATCGGTCATGTACTTAGACATTATCAACACCATCCTTTTATATCTTCTTCTCACCTCGAATAAGAATAAGCAGAAAACCTACCTTAAGATACGGGCACACCGCAGCGTCCTGCGTGCGCGATCTAGGCGGCGATCAGATAGCGCAGTAGTATTTGTATTGACTGGTTCACAACAAACGCGATCAGAAAACAATTGAAAAGTACTGAGATCACGCGCGCAGATCGCAGGACGCCGCTGTGTGGCCGTACCTTTAGTCATCCATGACCAACATTATGTTTTGATGTCCTATTTTGCAATAAATCACTTTATAATTAAATAATTAAGAGTGAGACATTTATCGTAATATCTCTACAAATACAAATCAGATCTTGGTAAAATTTATATGGAACGACCTTGCAGATTAACGCTACCTATTAAAATCGGTTAACGGACGGAGTAATCGGCGAACAAACATACAAAAAACAAACATACAGACAAATTGAGGACCTCCTTATCTTCGGTAGTCGGTTGAAAATATCAGGCTGATGCATCGATTAATCCACCCAACCATGAAGCATGACGATTGTCATACATAATCGTACATTAGATTGCAGTATCGTACATGACTTCTATACAACATACACAATATGAGTGTAGGTACAGGAAGATATATCCAATAGCATTAACCTGTTACCGCACTGCTATAGACTGGTTCTAGACCGGAAAAATAGGTACTAGCAATGTATAAATAATTTAATATTACATATTAAACCTTTACGTTCTGCTACACTGCTTGCGAAACGGAAGTGTTTATAAATAAGTACCTAATTCAAATGGGAAAATGTGACATGGGCCAGTTTCACCGGTTCCTGATAATGCGTTAGATAGTTGTCTGACACATGACCATATAAAATAGAATGGACTCATATAGAAAACCACTAGAATTCAGTACGTTAAACGTAGTGAATTTTAAGTTAGAGTAAACAAACTTATTTTGGTGACACTTTGTTTCTTTGACCTGCTAGATTACAAATCAATCTTAACTAATAGGCTAGTTTACTAAAAAAAATATTAGTCCGTCATTTACATTGTCATAAAATATTGGATACTTTTTCAGTATATTTTATTTTTCAATTAAACAAAATATGACAAAGATATAGAGCGTTGAAATTCCGCGTGACGTCACAAACCGTACTACTTTGTAGCGGTTAGTGACGTCACGAGCCCCCACTTTCGAACTTTGACGCTCTTTATCTTTATCAATTTCTATTAATTTGTAAAATAATAAAATACGCGTCCAATATTGTATGATTCTCTAACTGACGGACTAATTAGAATTACTATTTTTCGACCCAGGCAACGTCCCTAGGTATAGGTGTATTATGATTATTTGATCCTAAATCTATGCACTGCCTAGTTCAGGGAGTTGCGTGGAAGGGATGCGGCGCGCCGCTACATTCAACCGGAGCGGCTCACCGCAGCTCCTAGACAAGACAACTGGAGCGGTTGACGGCTAGCCGCAAGTCAATGCATCGACATCATGCGGTTTCATGTAAAAATCGAATTGCGCCTGCCGCATCACAGTCAGCCGCTAGTGCGTTTTAGGCCTAAGGTCCCTTATTAACCGACTTCAAAAAAGGAGGTTTCTCAATTCGACAGTATATATATATATATATTTTTTTGTTTGTTTGTTTAACTTCATCGTTTATGCACCGATTTTAATGATTCTTTTTTTTGGAAAGGAGAAATGCTAAAAGGTGGTACTATTGTAATTTCATTAAGATCTGATTAGTATCTCTAGATATACTGATATAGATATAGATATACTCTAGGTATACTGAAAATTAATAGCGTGGCACTGGAAGTAGGTTCTTTTAGTTTTTTAAACGATCTTATTAACCGCTTCAAAACAGGAGAAGTTTCTCAATAGTTTATTGAATCAATGATTTTTTTTATGTATAAGGTGTTTACCTTATACATAAAAAAAATCTTAATCTAATACGACGAAGTTATCCGCAAACAAACATTTAAAATATATATATATATATATATACGGTCGAATTAAGCAACTTCCTTTTTTTGAAGTCGAGGGATCTTAGGCCTAAAACGCACTAGCGGCTGGCTTATGATGCGGCGTGCTGTAGCGGCAGCCGCAATTTGATTTTTACATGAAACCGCATGATGTAACTTCCCGCTTGGTCCCATTACTTAACAGTATTTTTTATACATTATCTCTTGGAATTGATTTAATAGTATAAACGCTGAAATAGCATGCGGCTACGACAACAGCCTGTTTCTTCAGCCTATTCCATACGAAAACACAAAGATACAATGTTGTTGGCCATGTAAAGGAGACAAACAAACAAATATGTCGTCAACAACTTTCACGTTTATAATACTGGTGGTATTTAAGAGTAAACGAGGCGTGCACTTTTCCATACAAATGTATTACCCTGTTTCCTCCCTGATAAATGCTTCTAGAGCAAAATTTGTTTCTACAAAAAATCAAGGTCTGCTATAGCTACGCTCCTATCGTTTTTTTTTTTTGACCAACCAATTGCAAATAGAAATATGACTATTCAAAAATGTCAAAAAAGGAGATTAGAAGGCTTGTTTATATTTCCTTTTGAATTTGGTTGGACAAAAAAAGCAAGTAATATTTAATAATAAATATAATTTTTTGTAGAAACAAAGTTTGCTCTAAAGGCATTCCAGGGAAGAAATGGGGGAATACATTTGTATGGAAAAGTGCACACCGCGTTTCCTCTTAATACAATAAGTTAATTTTAAAGGCGGAACAGTTACACGGAAGCAATAGCTTCAGACTCCCGATATGGCTGATGCCATGATTCAATGATTTCGTTCCACTAAGCTGTCTCAGTCACTGAATTACAATTACTTACCAACTGTTGTTCTTCCAAATAGGTTTAAGCATGGTTTAAGGTCACAGCACAGCCTAGCTGTCCATCATCCTGCCAAAATAATTCCACCTTATCCTACTATATAAAATAATCAACATTTTTTTTTATATATGCGGTGTCAGAATCGAGTACCTACCAAATCCTCCTTCAGTATGTACAGCATTTTACCAACCAACATAAAAATAACGTATCCTAACAATGTTTAAACCACAGATCTATATATACATATATCTATATATTGTATGTATGATATCTGTGGTTTAAACGACTTATTTTACAGTGGTGCCGATTGTTATGTGCCTTTTAGCATACATAATTTAAGCTAGTTTAGAAAACTAAAAAAAAGTACTTCAAATGCCGCGCTAGTAAAAATAAAAATATACATATTACTATGAATAAAATTATAAATTGGTTAAATATTAATAAATTAAGAGTAAATCTAAGCAAAACAAACATAATACAATTTCAAAATTACCAATCTAGAGAGCCTAAGCTAACAATCAGTTACCAAGGTACACAAGTAAAGGATGTAGACACGTGCAAATTTTTGGGAATCACAATTGACAGAAATTGCAATTGGAAATGCCACATTCAAAATATATGCGACAGACTCGATCGTTTTGTTTATGCTATAAGGCAATTACGTTTGTTAGTATCGAGAGAATCTGCAACGACAGCATACCACGGTTATGTATCTTCAGTTTTGTCATACGGACTTATTTTATGGGGTAACTCTGTTGAAGTTAATAGAGCATTTATAATTCAAAAAAAGTGTGTTCGGGCAATTTGCGGAGCCTGGTCTACGGATACCTGTCGTCCAATATTCAAAGAATTAAATATTCTTCCATTACCGTGCATGTATATCCTAGAAATGTGTATCTTCGTGAAACAACACCCAGATTTCTATACAGAAGAATCGCGAACTGTGGGTAGAACATCTAGACAATACAACAGATTGTATTTACCGTCTTGTCATTTAGATATATTTCAAAAAAATGTTTATATAATGTCAATAAAAATTTATAATAAGTTGCCAACAGACATAAAATTAATAAGCTTAAGTACTTTTAAAAAAAAAATTGAAATTATGGCTATTGACTCACTGTTTTTATAGTGTAAATGAATATATGCAATTTAAATCTTGACTCATATTGTAAACTTATTTTGTATTGTGATTTAGTAATTGATAATATTTTAATATTTAGTGTGAGCATATTTAAATTAAATTCCAACGAACACAATAATTAATTAATTGACTGACTGAGCAATTGCATAAATTGTTGCACACTCTGAACTAGAGTAGATTGTAAGGACCTTCATTATTATTTAACATCTGTGTACCACCTACATTCTATGCAATAAATGAATTTTTCGATTTTGATTTAGTTATTTTTAGAACCAAGTTTGAGGTGTTTATCTCCATATATCTGGAGATACTTATCAGATCTCAATTAAAAAGAGAAAAGATAATTGATTTAAAACATCCATTGAGATCTTTTATTGAAAAGAAAAACATACTGACGAATTGAAAACAACTTCCTTTCTGAAAATTATTATAAAATAGAGCAAACATTTTAGCGAGAAACAATAGAATTGACACTAGAATCTAAAACTTGAAATCCAGGAAACGCCATCAGCAAATCTCCATTGGTAAATGCTCGAAGGTAAAACCTTTTCTTTGCTCATGTGGTAAAACTGCGGGGCGCCACTAAGAGTCAGTTCACACCGCAACGCGGTCGTGGTCTGAGCTGACCCTTATGCGTTAAAACAACAGCAATTCTTACTGTAACCTGTTATCATTGATTTTAGTAATATATTATATCTCTGCCTAATAATATATAGCCTCTGATGGATTATATACGAGATGTAATAAATCAATACCTAACGTCTCAAAAATAAATCCTATGATATGACGTTGTTTGAGAATATACGTACTGGTAATACCTATTAAAGTGTATTTATAAACGCAAAATTTATGATTGGCGTCATAAATTCTAATTTGGCTTTGACTGAACATAAATAACATGTACCTCGTTTTATGGTACCTACCTACTATAGAATTAAAATAAAGTGACATAATAGAAGTTGTTTCTGAAGCTGTTGCCTTATGAAATTTTATACCTACTTAAATTAATTTGAAAATACAGGCATATCACTTACTCTCACCACCTCACAAACACACTACACACTCCTAATCACCCACACACCTTATACTCATACCCATTCATATATATATTATACACCCAACCACACATACTCCCCATACTCCTTATACTGATATCCATAAAAACATATATAAACATAAGTATACACAAATACATGTAAAAGCTTGGATATTTATATTCTTAATTTTAAGTTAGATCAAGTTAATTTGTACCGAAACGTTGCCACGCATTTCTTCAGTCTACATCACCATGTATTTAATAATAAATTCACCATTTTACTGCATAACATGTAGAAACTATAAACTCATGTTATACATATAACTCAGTCGAGACTAAATTCCACGACGCAGGGTATCCTAGTGTGGAATTTCAGGGTCATTAATAATTACTAATATTGTGTTCATATTGTTATGTTCCTTATGTATATAGTATAAGTTTTGAAAACAAATAAATTCATTTATTCATTCATTCATTCATACTTACCTATGTCACATGAGTAAAGTTTACTCATGTGCATATGTGCAGTTTCATAAACTACTTTATCTACACTCACTCAGGTTCTATACTTATACTTGTACCTATTCAAATTAATATAACATATATATATGTATATTATTCACCACTATGCACCAAAATCTAATAAAAATGTGCCTAAAAAACAAATCCATATAGGCATCAAAGGTAAATGCGATAAAAGCTAAAAGCTAATATAAAATTATATGTTATGAGACGTGATTGACATATTAGGTTATAAATAGTGCTAGGTAATACTTGTATAGCTTATTCACAGTCAATGCATTCTCAATCTAGCTACATTCTAGAACTCTGAAACCAGTTAGCCTCTAAGCTAATACTGGAATTAATAAGTACGCTTCGACTACACAGTACAAGTAAAATACCAGTAAAGCCTAATAATAAATTATCTATACTAATATTATAAAGAGAGAACATTTGTATTTTTGTATTTTTGTATGTTTGTAATGATTTGGCTCAAAAACTACTGGACCGATTCAAAAAATTATTTCACTACATAGAATGGACTTTCGAAATGAAAATAGGCTATATATTATCCCGTTTAAATCAAAGGTACATTCGTGGAGACCTAATTTGCAACCTAAGTCGGCAAAAAAACGGTCGAATAAACACGTTTCTTACGAACGCTGCTCAATTGAAAATAGATAGAAGAATATTTTCTATGGAAGAGTTTTACAACTTAATAAGACCTACAAAAAAGTCCCCGACAGCATATGTCTATCTCTTAAGTTTGACTCACAGTAACCATTTTAATCTTAAAATTTTTGTTTAAAAATATTACATAACTTTCAAGGCTATTTTCAAGTATATTGTATTAATCCTTATCCAAATAATTACGTTAATTAGCTTGGCCACATACTACTACAAAATTTGCATCAGTTTGTTGCATCGAATATAAAATATTAACATATTTAACAATCATCGTCATATGTCAACCAATTTACACAAAACCTTAACGAAGTATGCACCTAAACCTTCCTCATAAACACTGGCTATTGGTGAAAACCGCATGATAATCCGTTCAGAAGCTATTGAGGTTATTGTGAACAGACAGACAGACGCAGTGATGGACATTGTTTTATAATACTTACGTAGTGATATTGGACGGCCCTTTGGCGTAAAGGATAGTTACCCTGATTCTCACCCGAAGGTCTTTGGTTCTATTCCTTGCTATATACCGACCAATGAAAGTTTAATGTGCATTCATGAATCATGGGTTTTCGTGGGATCATTAAATCTACCAATAATTAAGATAATAAGATATATAAGATAGAAACTAAAATAACTGACTTCAATGCCCCGCGAGTCAATTTCAGTAGCAAGTTTGAGACGTTTATCGTCATATCTCTGAAGATACTTATCACATCTTAATGAAATTACAATGGAACCACCTCGAAAACGTACCCTACCGATTACAAAAATAATAATTCGAATCGGTTCACAATTGACGGAGTAATCGCGTAACATACACACACAAAAAAAGGAAGAAAAAGAAACATACATACAGACGAATTGAGAACTTCCTTCTTCTTCTTCTTGTAAGTCGGTTGAAAAGTAGCTTACCACCAAGGAGAACATCTGTCACCGTAACCTTACGGCGTTCCACGACGCAAAAAGTAGGGGTATTATACGTTTAACGTGTGTATCAGTGTGTCTGTCTGTAGCATATTAGCACCCAACCGGATGAATCGATTTTGATTTAAAGTAGGGGTATTATACGTTTAACGTGTCTATCTGTGTGTCTGTCTGTAGCATCTTAGCACCCAACCGGATGAACCGATTTTGATTTTATTATTGATAGCTTTTTTTTTATAGATGTCTTCATCGAGACTGTTCTTAGCTTCGATTCATGAAAATTCGTTCAATCGTTATAAAACTATGAGCTTTAATCAAATTTCATAGGTCTGATCAATTCGAAAATCTTCTTCTTCAACGATATTGTAAGAACATGGAAGCATTGACCTGATGCTGGGACATCTCCTGGACTCTACAGAATACTCAAATCCTCACCAACTTACAGCTCAGATTTTAAATGTCGTGTTTAGTCATTGGAATGCTTTTAATGAAAAGATTATACATAGATCAGTCGGGGTGGTTTAAAATATAAATGTTGTGTTTAGAGTCATTGGAATGCTTTTAATGAAAAGATTATACATAGATCAGTCGGGATGGTTTAAAATATTATATTATATATATATATAGATCATTATTATTTTATACAAAAGATCATATTATTATACTATATTGACTTCAAATTGATTGCGATCGGTGGGGATCTACAGAAAAGCTAAGCTTATAATAATATTTTTGTAGTAACTATGACCTATATAGACAGATGCTGTCGCGGACTTTTTTGTAGGTCTTATTAAGTTGTACAACTCTTCCATAGAAAATATTCTTCCATCTGTTTTCAATTGAGCAGCGTTCGTAAGAAACGTGTTTTTTCGACCGTTTTTTTGTCGATTTAGGTTGCAAATTAGGTCTCCACGAATGTACCTTTGATTTAAACGGGATTATATATAGCCTATTTTCATTTCGAAAGTCCATTCTATATATTAGTGAAAGAATTTTTTAAATCGGTCCAGTAGTTTTTAAGCCAAATCATTACAAAAATACAAAAATACAAATATACGAAAATACAAAAATACAAAAATACAAAAATACAAAAATACAAAAATACAAAAATACAAAAATACAAAAATACAAAAATACAAAAATACAAAAATACAAAAATACAAAAATACAAAAATACAAAAATACAAAAATACAAAAATACAAAAATACAAAAATACAAAAATACAAAAATACAAAAATACAAAAATACAAAAATACAAAAATACAAAAATACAAAAATACAAAAATACAAAAATACAAAAATACAAAAATACAAAAATACAAAAATACAAAAATACAAAAATACAAAAATACAAAAATACAAAAATACAAAAATACAAAAATACAAAAATACAAAAATACAAAAATACAAAAATACAAAAATACAAAAATACAAAAATACAAAAATACAAAAATACAAAAATACAAAAATACAAAAATACAAAAATACAAAAATACAAAAATACAAAAATACAAAAATACAAAAATACAAAAATACAAAAATACAAAAATACAAAAATACAAAAATACAAAAATACAAAAATACAAAAATACAAAAATACAAAAATACAAAAATACAAAAATACAAAAATACAAAAATACAAAAATACAAAAATACAAAAATACAAAAATACAAAAATACAAAAATACAAAAATACAAAAATACAAAAATACAAAAATACAAAAATACAAAAATACAAAAATACAAAAATACAAAAATACAAAAATACATAAATACAAAAATACAAAAATACAAAAATACAAAAATACAAAAATACAAAAATACAAAAATACAAAAATACAAAAATACAAAAATACAAAAATACAAAAATACAAAAATACAAAAATACAAAAATACAAAAATACAAAAATACAAAAATACAAAAATACAAAAATACAAAAATACAAAAATACAAAAATACAAAAATACAAAAATACAAAAATACAAAAATACAAAAATACAAAAATACAAAAATACAAAAATACAAAAATACAAAAATACAAAAATACAAAAATACAAAAATACAAAAATACAAAAATACAAAAATACAAAAATACAAAAATACAAAAATACAAAAATACATAAAAACAAAAATACAAAAATACAAAAATACAAAAATACAAAAATACAAAAATACAAAAATACAAAAATACAAAAATACAAAAATACAAAAATACAAAAATACAAAAATACAAAAATACAAAAATACAAAAATACAAAAATACAAAAATACAAAAATACAAAAATACAAAAATACAAAAATACAAAAATACAAAATACAAAAATACAAATGTTCTATCTTTATTATATTAGTATAGATATTTTGACTATGATTGTGTTGTATTATTTATTTTTATATTATTTTTTACATAATTTTGATGTTTCCATATTGTTTGTATTATCAGTGTATGACTTAGTTATTTAATGATTTTTGTTATTGATTTGTGTTAATTAGAGTAAGTTGTTTGCTACTGTTCTATATATCAATAAATAAATAAATAAAAATTATTTTATGTTATTCATTCTGTGAATGGAGCTTAAAATCACGAACAGAGCTTCCTGACGAATCCGAGACAACATGTAAGGACTATAACACCAAAATTACATAACTATTCTTCTAAGATAAGCGACCATGAACTTTATGTAAGAAATGCCTAACCTACCATAACGTAAGCTAAAACTTACTACTGAACAATACATGATGATTAATCAAAAATCAAAATGGGTCAGTATAGAGGAGGATAGACAATATAGACTATACGAGTAGATATAGGACAGCTAGGAGAAGATAGACAAGGATAGACACGGAAGAAGGATTGAACCAGAGATATATTTTTCTTTTTAAAATCTGAAGTAAAATTATTTATCTATCTATCTATCTTCTCAAAAATCTTTAATAGAATGAAATTCCTTGCCAGTGTCTGTTTTTTCCAGTAACTACAACCCGGGGGTCTTCAAAATGCGAGTGTACACGTATCTTCTAGGTAAGCGTGCTACACGATCGATCGCATCGTCACTTAACATCAAGTAGTGTAGTAGTAATAGTAGTGGTAGTGAACCTTACCTGCATAAATAAGTCATTGCACTTTTAGATCTCAATCAGACAAGAACAGAATCCAATTCGTCTTTATAAAAAAAAAGCTAACTACGTTATTTATTTTGAAATTATATAATATAGTTTATATAAATAATATATTTATATATATATATATAATATATTTATTATATAAATAATCAATATTTGAAAATAGTGCAGGTTGCAGAATCTGTAGAGTAATTCACAGTTTTATGACGTATAGAACTAATTTAAACAAAATCAATTGTATATTATTTTATTGAAGTTGCAGTTTCATTGACTTTAAAATCGACGATAATATGGTTTTTTTGAACATCCATCTTGTTCGAATATATAATCTATACACACTATGTACAGACACATCATGGTAGACCATCCTGTATAATGATTACACCTGTCACAACAGATCTTTAGCGCGTCATGGTTAAATCATTAATGACATAACGCTAGTCTAGGTATAAAAAATCTACGATTCGCTTTGTGCATATTATATAAATTTCTCTTGCGGTTTGTAATAGATTCATAGATACCGCAAACTTCCATTGAAATGTTACTCAACATGGAATGTCGAACCAAATAAATTATGTAAACATGTAGATTCTTTTTTAAAATCTAAGCTAGGCCTAAAATGACAATATTATAGTGTCCTACTACCATGCGGGGGTTTGAGATTTCTTAACGATGTTTTCCTTCACCGGAGGGTGACTGTGGAATTCGCACATTCAATTTTTGATAAAAATATCCATTGGTGCACATCGGGAACTTGAGCCCGCTGCCTCTGGCGTGAAAGCCGACCACTCTCCCACTACGCCACCGAATCGTTTATTTGTAGGGTCAAGATCACCAACTAATCGTTTGACATAATATATGTGCTATGGGAAGAAACGTCAAATAGGGTTAAATACATATTATGTACATCACCGGTTGTTTTGTGTAGGTTAACTTCAGCCTGAAAAGCTTGAGTTATTTACAAAAAGGGTCTAAACTGATATAAAGAAGTAATCATAGAAAATAATTTTATTTCCCTTTTTAACTTTACTAAATTCACTTAAAATGACACCAAAAATAAATAATCAATAATATTTGTCAATAATAGTAGTTTATACTGTAGTTACAGTTTTCATTTAATTGAATATTTTTTTACATCTTATAGGCTAGCGCTTAATTACTATCACACCTGTTGGTAAGTGATGATGCGGTCGAAGATGGTAAGCACGCTAGGCCTAGAATGGGAACTGGCTCTCAAGGATAGCTGCCAGAACACATTAGATGTTTGGCGACTGATTTTCTAACTTGATGGTGGTAGCTGGCCAGGCGGACACTATAATAGTTAGTGTCCTACCACCATGCAAAAAATTATGTAGACCTTTTAAAGATGATTTACGTATTATAGTTAGTTTTCACAAACTCAGGTATATGTACTAGAACTCTCAATTATAAGTTATGTTAGAAATTATCATGCAATTCATTACATGTTTGCTGTTTTTAGATAATTAATTATAGGTAGGTACAGTATCTACAAGAAAACGCAAAAAGCGGTTTAAAATTATTTACCAAAATCTCTCTATTCCTAAAACATTTAAAAATTTATGCTTATTGCTGTCATAGATTTTAAAGTAGGTACAAAATATAATGTGGTTGTAGTTACACAAAGTGCAAACTGCGGTTAGTCTAAAATAGCGTCAGGTCACTAAAGATGCATTTACATGGGCAACCAAATATTAACAATGTCAACTATGTGATTATTAAAATTTCAAAATAACATTTAACTAAAAAAAGTTTATTTAATTTTTTTTTGTATCTTATAGGCTATTAGCGTTTGACCACTACATCACTTGGTGGTAAGCGATGATGTGGTCGAAGATCTTGAACACGCTAGGCCTAGAATACTCTGATTCTCGAGGGCTGTTTACTACCGGTACACTGTAAGGTTATGGGCGGCAGATTTTTTTGAGAAGCGAACTTTTTGGTAACAAGTCGGGTGTTCCGCCTGTTCCGAGCACGGCTGGTAGGAAGTGAACCTACCACTCGTATGTCTCTATAATATGTCTCCGTATGTATATCTCTATGACCTCTAGTTACAAAAGTATGGGGTTTAATTGTATACGTGTCAAAAATAAATATCTAAAAATTAAAATGGCGGCCATTCCAAAATGGGGCTTTGGGAAACCTATTATTGGAGTAATTAGTCGATGAAATATGCTGTTCTTTACGACTCTCAAATATTGCTAGTCGGTAACCAAAAACAATGTATGATGCTGTAGATTACAAGTTTACCTTTGTAGTTTAAAAGTAGGACAGGCCTGATCTTGGTAAGGATAAGCTTGTATTTAGCTGTGGGCTTCAGATAATGATAACGCTCCAACCATAACTCCATAATAGTGACTCGGCACTTTATCGAATAATATAAGTACGAGTATAGGACCACTTAAAACTATGCAATAAGTTCATAGCAACTACAAGTCATGGTAGAAGGATGCCATTTTTACCAACTGGCCTTTAAAAAGAGGATTAATTATTCATAATGAAGGTAACACAAAACATTGGCGATTATACCTACTAAGCTTTTCAGATTTGCATCGGCAAAAACGGCCTTTTTTATCCTTGTTTAGTGTATATTTCAGGTAGTCCATTAAAAAAATGTATCAATATCTAATGAGTATCTCCAGAGATATAAAGATAAACACCTTAACTTAACGCGGCATGTAAAGTCAGTATTTAATAAAAAAATTTAAAACAATCTTAATTGTAAGAACTTTTATCAGCAACTCATAATTTAAAGTTGTTCGTGTAAGACCACCATTAAGCAATCTGTGTGTACCATGAAGAAGTGCATTGTAACCGCAGTATGAAATACGTCGGATATTTATGATGATATGTGAACCCGATAAGTGTCAATATGCAATACATCGTACCTGTTGCGGTCGATTAGCCATTTTTTTGTAATCATAGACCTATAAATAATAGTTGAAAATTCACAATTATTTCACAATTTTTTAGACAAAAATTAGCTGGAGTACTGAAACATGCACTAGTTTGGAGGTGCACGTAATAGTAGGTACGGTTGGCAACCCTACAATAATCAGGGGAAATAAACATTTGTTTTAAGTGTGACGTTCAACGTCTAGATGAAAGCTGAATGGCTCAATACTTTTGTTTTTATTTATATTCAAAGCAATAAGTTATGTTTCTGTTATATTCAGAATAATAATTATTTATATGATCTAATTAATGTTATTTGACGTGTGTAAGTGCAATGTTTTAATTTGCCTATATACTGAATAAATGCTTTGACTTTGACTTTGCATGATAGTTGTCTGGATCCTTACTCTACGTGGTCTAAGACGGACGACCAATGATAGATTGCCTATATCAATGAAATATCTATTTGTGCAGTGGTTTATGTGGTAAGTGGTAATTATAAGATCAAAAAGCAATACTTTATAAATCACCATAAATTTAGTAAATCTCAAATGTCAAGAGTTAATTATAGTAAATGTTGCTCAATAAAGAAATAAAAACCATTCTTGCGGTTTTGCGATTGAATATCTATCTAACAATAATACCTACAGATTATGTTAATTGCAAATGCGCAATGTGCATGATGACGTAATGCCCTGATACACAGAACAACTTTTTAACCGACTTAACAAAAAAAGAGGAGGTTCTCAATTCGCCTGTATTTTTTTAATGCTTGTTACTTTAGAACTCCGTCATTTCTAAACCAATTTGGAGTAAGCTTCTCGTTTGGTCCCATTGTAATTTTATTGAGAGCTGGCTTCGAATGCCATGCTAGTCATTTTCTACTGAAAATGACTAAGGGTGTTTGTCTCCATATCTCTGGAGATACTCATCGGATCTCTTTAAAATTACAATGGAACCAAACGGAAAACATAAAGTATGTTTTCCGTCTCAAACAAAAAAAAATAATTTCCAAGTCGGTTAATAAATGGCGGAGTTCTGAGGTAAAAAAACAGAGTCAAAATGAGAACGTTAT
The DNA here is from genome assembly GCA_954871355.1 of Cabera pusaria. Lineage (NCBI taxonomy): Eukaryota > Metazoa > Arthropoda > Insecta > Lepidoptera > Geometridae > Cabera > Cabera pusaria. The sequence goes on from OX940902.1 coordinate 18,645,673, forward strand.
TTTTTGCGTGTTTAAAATTAATGTTATTCAAAACTGTAAGAAATTACTTTACACGCATTTTTCAAATAAATCAATCAAAAGTCTTATTTAATTTGAGATCTTGCAATTGAACAAAAAGGTATTTACGAGAGCAACGAACTACTAAGTGTTTGTTTTAAAAATGTTTCTGGAAATAAATCGTCTCGGTACCTCAATCTTAACTTAAAGTGGTACTTTTGAACACTTATTAAAATACCAACTTGTCATTACTTCCTCATAAAGCACTTCGTCGCAACGCGCGGCTAACCTTATGTTGTCATAACTTCGTTTATTAACCGACTAAAAAAATTTGGAGGTCTTATACCGTATAGGCTAGCGTTTGACCACTATCTCACCTGTTAGTAAGTGATGATGCGGTCGATGATGGCAGCACGCCTAGGCCTCGAATGGCAACTGGCTCTCAAGGACAGCAGCCGGAAAACATTAGATGTTTGGGGAAGGATTTTCCGACTTGAGGAACGAGAAGCATTCCAAACGAAAAGCATATTCTCTCAATTAAAAAAATAATTTTCCAAGCCGATTAATAAATGGAGTTCTGAGGTAACAATAAAGGTCTAGCTGAAGCTGAACGTTGTTACTTACTCTTGTGTTACTGACGTTGTGTAAATCTAAATCAGAGCATAGTTTTTCATTAAGCAGATTTTTGTGATAAGGTATATTGTATTGTGAACTTGTCAACTTACTTTAACTCGAAATAATTCATTGTTTATAAACAAGGAAATAGTTCCATCGCATATCGCAGCGTCTCACCGATCGGCGCGCGCGCTTGAATATAGATAGTTTATTATGACGTCTTTTACGCATTATAAGCCATTATCCTTAAAATCTGCGCGTTACTATTTTATAGGGTAATAACATTAGACGCATAGGGTAAAACCGGGATAGATGCCCCACTTTAGTCACCTAATTTTAAAAATATTAATTTTATATGAATAATTTTTATTAATGTAGCTAGCTCAATCTTTTATGTTTAAATATTATTATTCTTTTTTAACCTATCAAACACAGATTTTGCAGAAATTAACTTTTCGTGGAACATTCTTTTGGGGATAGATGCCTACCTGTATGGATAGATGCCCTACGCGTAAAACCCTCACCAAATGTTTATTAGTTCTACTCTTCGATCAAGAATCTATAGATATAAGGTCGACGCAAAAAGAATGTCCCGACGAATAAGAGCTCACACCGGGCGGTGAGCTCTTATTTTGTTCGTCGAACACAAATACTTTTGTGACGAATAGCCGTAAGTATAAGATGATGTTTTACAGAATTGCGACTTTATTTTAAGGTATTATGGTCGCAAAGATGTCGATCATAAAACGGTTTATAACTTTTGTCTCTGTTTATTAGTCAGTATACACTTTGGACAGAATTTGGCTTTGATTTTGTAGGTAACCCGTTATCTATAGATTCTTGATCGAAGGTTCTACTCCTAAAACAGCAATTGTCTCCAAGAAGCATGGGTATACTGAAAAATATTTATGAAAAATTCTAATATCACATAAATGACCATGGTTAAATTTTAAAGCGTTTAACTATAATATAAATTCTAAAGTTTCAATATTCGATGGAATCCCAAATTGTCGGGATATTTCGTTTATCCTCATGGTTTTTTTGTCCATTTCATCAAAAGCTGACTGTATAGGTTTTCTGTAGTCCAAGTACATACTCGAGCTCGCACTCCTTCCTTACTTTTATATTTTCGTGACATACTTCTGCTATAATCAGTAAACAGTCCAACTATAAATATATAAAAAATGTAACAGACACTAAAAGTATTTAAAAAATATACACTTACACCATATTCGATGTATGGAGGGATAGATGTCCCTAAGGGCACCTATACCTCGAAAAATCAGGGCAACTATCCTTTTTGATAGGGATAGATGCCCAAGTACGATTATGTTTTAGATAAATTATAAACAAAATAGCATCTATTTACAACTAGATGCAGACTCAATGAACCAGTATATTGACGTAATAAAACATATAGTGGAATTTAATACTAATTATAAAGTTATACAACGCAAAATAATAACCGTTAAATCTTTGACGTGTTCGTGAATTTCGGCGCGGAGATAATTAAACGCACGAGCGAAACGCATCCTCACCGCACGACTGTCCGTGTGATTCTAGTCAAAAAGATTTTAACGACCGAATGGCTCACCGATTCATTTAACAACAATATTCAGAATGAAGTTTTTAAATTCGAATGTATCCGATTAAAATTAGAATTGCCATGATGCTGAATATGTTTTATGATAACTGATTAGTCCCACATTTGTCATTACCGCAGAATATTCTAATATTCAAAATTTAAAACCACCCCGATTGATTTATTTATAATCTGTTTATTTAGACCATTCCAGTGAGCCTAAACACAACATCTCTGCTGGGTAAATAACATTTAATAAAAAAAAAAACTTTCTTTGGTAGTTCTTTCTTATCTAGATCTTCTTTCTAGATCTTTCTTAGTTGGTGCAAAACAAAATTACGTATCAAATCGTATTTATCCACCTTAGTACCAAGATCTAAAATATTATGCACCCGTAATATTAGTGCAGAAATAATAAGCAACTGCATAAATATTAATGAATGCTTATTATGCATTAGTTATTTTTATAACTGAGGTAATTTGGTCGCAAGAAGTGCTTCAGTAAATACCTACTACCTACAGGGAAAATCTCGAACTCTCGATCAAGAGTTACGAAACACGAGTATTTTATGATTTATTATCGTCATAAAAACCGGGGATTCTCCAGCAATTATGTTTTAATCTTGTTTTGGGCTTATTTTGCAAAACTAAATTGGCACTAGCTATTTATAAAACTGAGCATAGCTGTTTTTAGTGTAATTAATATTGTAGTTATTACATTATGATGATTTTCTTGCAGCTTCTGTGTTTAAATTGGTTTGAGATGATTGCTTAATTATTATAGAGCTTTAAATTAAATTGGAGCTTTGTTTTTATGTTAAATAATAAAGTAGAGATTTAGAATGATGTAATTTTTATTTTCGTGCGCTTGAGTTTTTCAAATGATTAGGAGTTTTTGTACCTACTATTCTTGTTGCACCAACTCCTCGTAAATTTGAATCCATATTTTACAATTTTACATCACTGCCATACGTAGCCACAAACAAACTTCAATTAGTTATTGTAAATACTACTTTTTGGAAATAATTAGTGGAAGAAAATCCTGAAAGCGCATTAATAAATAATAATTCTAATAATATAAATAATAATAGTCTTTATTTCAGGCAATAAACCCATAAAATTAAATAATATAGTATACAATAAACGCAATTAAAGAAGAAAACATAATTGTAAATTTTTAAAATTAACTGGCCAAGTGCAAGTCGGACTCGCACTCGTAGGGTTCCGTACCACACTACAGTATTTTATAAGATCGAGCAAAACATACCACTATCATTTTTCGCCAGCAAAAAATAATAATTAATAAACATTTTATTTCTTATAACGCCATCTAACGTCTAACAAAGGTGTTAGGGATCGACATTTCAATATAACGGCATCTATGGGACGTTTACCTAACTAAGCGTTCATAGATGGCGTGAAATGCCGTAAAAAACACGTTTGTTGTATGGGGACCCTCTATTATTTTAAATTTTATTTTGTTTTTAGTATTTGTTGTTATAGCGGCAACAGAAATACATCATCTGTGAAAATTTCAACTGTCTAACTATCACGGTTCATGAGATATAGCCTGGTGACAGACGGACAGACAGACAGACAGACAGACAGACAGACAGACAGATAGACGGACAGCGGAGTCTTACCGGTCCCGTTTTACCCTTTGGGTACGGAACCGTAAAAATGAATGAACACAACATTCTTGTATTTACTTTAAAAATAGCTATACTAGAAACTAGATAATACTTGTCATTTTTTGTTTTCGCTCTGATGCACAGCTGCCCAGAATTTGTATATTGGACTATAGAAATTAGACAACAAGACAGACAAGCATTTATTAATCATTGGTAGTCCCTTAAAATGTAAAATGTTATGTTATGTTAAATGTAATGTAATGTATTGTAATCATAAAATGTTATATGTTATTAAATGTTATGTTATGTCTAACGTCCTTAAACTGTTTTTGGTAGTTAAAATTTAGTGGTGCCTATACAGAAGAGATCCTCAAGAGTCAGACCATTCTGGGCCTAACTATTTCACCATCTTCGACCACATCATCGCTTACCACCAGACGAGATAGTAGTCAAACACTATACAGGGTACCCACCTAAAAAAATTAAGATACCACCATGTTTATCTAAAATTTAACATAATTTTATACCTACTAACATTATAATTCGGTGCAATTTTATTAGATTGTTCTAAAGTCTACCAGAAATCATCACTACTTTGCGTCCCTAGGATCCCATGCTGTAAAAGAAATATCACAAACCAAAATGTCTATTCTTCCAGGGCTCCTCCCAGAAGCCTTAAGAACAAAATGCGTAAGGTGCACGGAGAGACAGAAGAGAACAGCCGTGAAGATCATTAAGAGGCTGAAGTACGAGTACCCTGATGAGTGGGCCAAGGTGGCTACCAGGTGGGATCCCACTGGAGACTTCACCAGATACTTTGAGGAGTTTATAGCTAAGGAACACTTCAACACTATCCCTGGGTCGGGTAAGTGGATACTTGATGTTTTTACAAGATCGTCCATGTTTTTTTAACCCTCTCCCCTGGTGATTTGGTGAGGTTTTAGACTATAAAAAATCACATGTATTTTCTGGTACAAAATATATTGAGATTTTCAGAATATTATGTAGAAATCTTCGTTCAACGAAAAATAAATACACGTGATATATATGTATATCATTATCCCCCCCCCCCTCTTTGTGATTCCCCCCCCCCCCCCTGAGCCTCATGTGATTAATGGACGACCGCTGACATGCCGTATAAGTATGTATGTATGTGTAGGTCAAATCTTGAGAGATACATTAGAACCACTTCATGACGTAATATTGGACTCAATTTCGGTATCCTTGCATATCTTCGGTAACAATGCAATAATAGGTATGGTACGATCGAGCCGACTTGATGATGGGTCCGCTCTGTAGGGACAGGAACTACGTAATGGCAAATGGTAGGACAGTCGGATTTGGGCTAGTATGTATTGTTATCATTTGTACTTTTCTTTATTATTTTCTTTATTTCTTTATATTTGTATTGTTATCATTTGTGTTTTTTTTTTACATGTTATCGTCTTTATTAGACGCTTGTGTATGTAACTAACATGTAATAAAATCTTAGAAGTCAATTTAATTTATCACTAGTGACCCGCCCTCGCTTCGCTAGGGTAGCATTTGTGCCCAATGTTTGAGGTAAAACTTCTTTAGCGGCGTTGTAAATTTTTTTGGGATGGGTAAAAAATGTTAAACTCGCGTCAGGACATCGCGTCAGAACACGTGCCCTGATCGAAAATTCGTAAGACGGAGGGAGAGTAGACCAAATGCACAACGTTAATGTTCATGTATTCACTTCTACCGGCACTCCCGGAGTGCAACCCGATTTTTTTTGCTTCAGCTTGTTGCAGCATCTTTAACAATCATCGTCATATTGCAACATAATTTACACATAACCTTAACAAATAATACACCTAAACCTTCCTTGTAAATCATATATCTTCATCATAATATTGGGGAAAACCCCAAGAAGATCGTTCATTCGTTTTTAAGTTTATCGCGAACAGACAGACAGGCAGACGCGGTGGGAGACTTTATTTTATAATATGTGTGATAATTAATTTGATTTCTTGGAGCTGATCTGATGATAGAACCAGAAGGTGGATAATCGGTATCAACTCATATGATTAGTCTAATAGATTGGGCTTGGTAACAAGAGTCTGATTATAGAGCTATTTTTTGTTTTTATCTTATAGACTAACGTTTGACCACTATCTCACCTATTGGTAAGTGATGATGCGGTCGAAGATGGTAAGCAACGCTAGGCCTAGAATAGGAACTGGCTCTTAAGGATAGCTGCCGGAACACATTAGATGTTTGGCGACAGATTTTCTAACTTCAGGGTGGTAGCGAGGGGTCTACTTCGAAGGTCATATGTGTTTTATTAGTTCTATAAAACTGAAACTTATTTATACCAAGGCACAGTAAGAGAGAAATTGGGGTGCACTTTTCCATACAAGTGTATTCGCCCGTTTCCTCCCTGGAAAATGCTTCTAGAGAAAAAAATGTTTCTACAAAAAATTAAGGTCTACTGGAGCTACGCTCCCATCATTTTCTTTTTTTGACCAACTAATTGCAAATAAAAATTCAAAAAACCCTTCAAAAATCTTAAAGAGGAGATTAGAAGGCTTATATTTCTTTTTGTAATTGTTTGGTCAAAAAAAGCAAATCATAGGGGCGTAGCCTAAAGCAGACCTTGATTTTTCGTTGAAACATATTTTGCTCTAGAATCATTTTCCAGGGTGAAACGGGGGAATACATTTGTATGGAAAAGTGCATCCCGCGTTCCCTCGTTACTAGTACTGCTATAGGAATCAAACAAATACACCATCCACCTGATGTGAAGTGAAGTGATAAATTACCGTCGGTCACAATATCATTTATCTCGATGGTCGAATGTGAACATTTGCGATACTCAGGGTGTATACCGACCTACAAGATTCTATAACGGTACTGCCATAGATATTGCATATTATATATATTTGCGTATAGATATTGCTTATATTTGCGTGTTGCATATTGTATTCTACGAACGGTAGATACTTTTGAAGAACTCGTATGTTTTATTTCGTTGATCCAAAGGACAAGGTTGTTGCAAAGGACATATCCCAGGGGTAGTACCATAGTAATTTCATCAAGACCTGATTGGTATCTCTAGAGATATGGAGATAAACACCTCAAACTTGGTACTGAAAATTAATAGCGCGGAATTTGAAGTCGGTTATTTTAGTTTTTTAACGAATAAATTTAAACGATCTATATATCTTATATCTAAACTTATCATACTTTGTAATAGTTAGTACACATCTAAGTAATCATCATCATCATCATCATCATCATTATCGGCCAATTTCCGTCCACTGCTGGACATAGGCCTCCCCCATGGCACGCCACTGAGCTCGATCTTCAGCTATTCGTTTCCAACCGCTGCCAGCCAGCTTGCGTATATCATCGCTCCATCTAGTTGGAGGGCGTCCTACACTACGTTTGCCGAGCCGTGGTCTCCACTCTAGAACTCGTTTACCCCAACGGTTATCGGTTCTGCGACAGATGTGACCGGCCCACTGCCATTTCAGCTTGCTAATCCTCTGAGCTATGTCGATTACTTTGGGTCTCTGACGGATGACTTCGTTTCGAATTCGATCCTTCAGAGAAACTCCGAGCATAGCCCTCTCCATAGCTCGCTGAGCGACTTTGAATTGGTGAACTAGTCGCACTGTCAGTGTCCACGTCTCGGCTCCGTAAGTAATAACAGGTAGGACGCACTCGTTAAGGGAGGGGTTTCAGCGTAAAAAAAACACTTTTTTTGTGATTTTTTATCTCAAATATCGATTGAGCAATTTTATTAAAACCTATAACCTATTTTGACTATGTTCTGTAAATTTTTCATGCAAAAATATTGAACGACTAGCCCGTAACAGAGTTCCCCCAGAACGTCTTGAAAAAAAAAAAGTATTTGCGGTGTTCACTGTAACTCGGCTGGAAATTATCTGAAAATGAAAAACCATAAAAATGTAGTCAAATTATAATCAAATCTTCCCCCCAACGTTCTCTGATTATTATTTTTTAATAAAAACATTTTTGGCGGCCCTCTAAAGTGTGAACCGTTATTTTCCACGAAAATTTCCGCCATTATGTGGGTGGAAAACACCCTTAATGTAAAAAACAAAAATTTACTAAACGTAGGGGGGAGGTATTTTATATGTAGAAAATGTGTACAAAGTTTGAAATCAATGGGTCCAGTAGTTTTTAAATGGCAGTGAACACCGCAAATTGTATTTTTTTCAAGACGTTCTGGGGGAAGCTCAGTTACGGGCTAGTCGTTCAATATTTTTACATTAAAAATTTTACAGAACATAGTCAAAACTATGCTCAATAACGTATAGAAGGTTTGAATAAAATTGCTCAATCGATATTTGAGATAAAAAATCACAAAATAAAGTGTTTTTTTTACGCTGAAACCCTTACCCCCCCCCCCCCCCCCCTTAAAGACTTTCATCTTCAGGCTTTGTGGTATGGGCGATGTAAAGACTCGACGAAGTTTTCCGAATGCTGCCCATCCAAGCTGTATCCTTCTGCGAGCTTCCTTCTCGAAGTTGTTTCTGCCCAATTGCAAGATTTGCCCAAGGTGAGGCCCAAGACATATTCGTCAACAACTTCGAGAGGAACTCCGTTTAAGGCAATCGGTTCCGGAATAACATGTTCGTTGAACATGATCTTGGTCTTATCCAAGTTCATCCGGAGACCGATGCGTGCAGAAGAATCAGCGAGGGTGGTCAGCATGTATTGCAGGTCCGGCACGGTTTCAGCCATGATGACGATGTCGTCCGCAAATCTCAAGTGTGAGATGTAATTGCCATTGACATTTATGCCCCGTCCTTTCCAGTTCAGCGTTTTGAACATATCCTCTAGAGCATTTGTAAACAATTTGGGGAAAATAACGTCCCCTTGTCTCACTCCTCGATGTAAGTGGATATGTTCAGTCTGCTGATTTTGTACTTGGACGGTCATAGTCGCGGCGTCATATAGACCTCTCAACACGTATCGCCAATCAACTTGGCACCGTTGCAGAGACTCCAGAACAGACCAGGTTTCAATGGAGTCAAAGGCTTTCTCATAGTCTACAAACGCTAAGGACAGGGGCTGGTTATACTCTTCAGTCTTCTGTATAACCTGCCGCACTGTGTGGATGTGGTCTATGGTGCCGTATCCTCCTCGAAACCCAGCCTGCTCGGGGGGGTTGAAATTCGTCGAGCCTACGCGCGAGACGATTTGTGATGACTCTAGAAAACAACTTATAGACATGGCTTAAGAGCGAGATAGGTCGATAGTTCTTCAAAAGGGTTTTGTCTCCCTTTTTGAAGAACATAACAACCACACTCTTACTCCATGTCTTCGGAGTTCTCCCCGAAAAGAGGACGGAATTGAAAATACGCTGAAGCTGTAGTAGCGTTGGAGTTCCACCGGCTTTTAAGAGCTCTGTTGTAATTCCATCCTCTCCGGGGGCTTTTCCGTTTTTAAGCTGCCTGAGAGCCATCACAATTTCATCTAGGCTGATTTCTGGCAAATCTTCGGTATAGTGGCGGGTCAGAGTGGCTCTAGGATCCTCGATGCCGGGTTGGGGAAGGGACGCTTGTGAGGTGTATAATTGGCTGTAGAAGTCTTTTACTTCCCTAAGAATGTCTGGCTTAGAAGCAACGACACTCCCGCTAGAAGTGGTCAACTTCGTCAGATGGCTTCGGCCCAGCTCTTGGACAAAGACTTTTGACCCCCGGTTTTGCTCGATCGCTTCTTTAATTGAGCGTGTGTTGGAGCTCCGGAGGTCACGTCGTACCAATTTAAAAATCTTTTTATTTAGGGTCCGTTGATCTGACGAAGTGACTGCAGGGTTTTCACGTCGCTTTTGTATTAGCTGCAGAGATTCCTCTGAAAGCTTGGACTTCTTGCCAGCACCTCGCGTCTCACAGAATTTTGTCCCTTCCTCCCTGAGGATGTCCACCACATGGTCGAGATCCTGGTCAACGTCAATTGTGGTTTCCAGTGCAGCAAATCGGTTTTCCAGTTTCAGCTGGAACGTTTCAGACCCGACCACGGATTGTAGCATATTGGGTCGGAGCGTGGACTTCATTAGACGAACACGTTCAAGTTTGCAGTCAATATCTAGAAAGCCTCGGACTAGTCGGTGATCACTGCCGGTTTTAAACCTAGTGATCACTGAGACATTCCTAAATATGCGCTTTTTGTCCGTCATAATGAAGTCGATCTCATTTTTGGTCATAGCGTCGGCGCTTTGCCACGACCACTTCCGCTGGGGATCTCTCTGGAAGAAAGAGTTCATCAGAAAAAGCCTCTCTTTTTCTAGGAAGTTGACGAGAATTTGCCCCCTATGATTTCTGCTTCCCAATCCGTCTGGTCCTACTACCGATTCGCCGCTTGTTTGTACTCCCACTTTAGCGTTGAGATCCCCCATGACAACGTTGAAGTGGGCCTTTTGGGCACTTCATCGTCCGAGTGTGCCGAAGTCGGTGCGTATACTTGGATAACCTTGAGATTATACCTCTCGGTGACTTTAATCACAAGATACGCTACCCTTATCGACACACTGGAGATTTCTAAAACGTTGTCAGAGAGGATCTTGTGGACCAAGAACCCGATGCCGCCTTGGGATGGTTGTTCTCCCTCTCTGAAATACATACTCGTAAGATGGCCTGATTCTAGGGTAACGGTGTCCTCCCCCTCTCTTCGGACTTCTCATAACCCCAGAATATGCCATCTTATGTTTTTCAGCTCTTCCTCCAGAAGTGCCAAGTGTGTATCGAGCCGTAGCGTGCGTCCGTTAAATGTAGCCAGGGTCAGTCGGTTTTGGCGGCCTTCCGTCGCCCGGGGATTCTTAGCACCCCCTAATAATATCTAAGTAATACTGTAGTATAATATGTAGTACTAACTAGCTTTACTTCTTACTGAAGTAACGGATATAAAGGTACTTAAAAATCAATAGAGAATGATCAAGGTACAAGTACCTTGAGCTCGTTAAAATATCACAATACTTAACAATGCATTGTTGTATTGAATGTTTGACTGCTTGTCAATAAAAAAATCACCACTCATTTAGCGAAGTAACAAATTATTAATTTTTTCATTACATACAAGATCTACACAGGTGCAAAAAATAGCGACTTTTTAGGAAGCATTTTAACGATATGATTAATATAATTGACCAAAAATTTCGTAATGATGCTTTCAATAATAATAGATATTTGTACCATTTTTTACTTTTAGTTATGAAAAAGTAAGTGACAAGTCATGTTCAAATACTTTACTGCATGCTATAAAACAAAGTCCCACGCTGCGTCTGTCTGTCTATCTGTCATGTACGTATGTTCGCGATAATCTCAAAAACTAACGGACGGATTTTCTTGCGGTTTTTATCTATCAATTAGCGCCCGCGACTTCGTCCGCGTGGAATAGTGTCTTTGGGTAGCATTTAACAAATATGACACGTTACGTATCTCACCAGACCAAACAGACAGACAGAGTTACTTTCGCATTTATAATATTAGTAACTATACATAAAACACAGAGATGGCGCTAGCGTAGATTTTAGTAGCTCTCCTTTAAATATTGCCTAAATGTATGAGATCCTGCATCGCGCAAACGATATTTTCCGGAACATTGAAACCGATGCACTTGCTTCGTAATTAGATATCTCAAAAGTTGAACTTGTTTAAAAACGTTTTCTCTTTATAATTTTAGTCTGGATTAGTCTGGATAGTGATCACAGGTATAATTTGTTAAGGTTTTGTGTAAATTGGTTGAAATTTAACGACGATTGTTGAAAATGTTAATTCATACTCGAAGCAATAAGCTGATGCAAAAAATTAGGCATATATATGCACCCGTGCGAAACCGAGGGGCCACTAGTAGGTATACCTACTTAATTTATACTACACTAATACAATACTAATACTAATCATATTATAAAGAGAGAACATTTGTATTTTTGTATGTTTGTAATGAGTAAGCTCAAAAACTACTGAACCGATTTAAAAAATTCTTTCACTAATACATAGAATGGACTTTCGGAATGAAAATAGGCTATATATTATCCCGTTTAAATCAAAGGTACATTCGTGGAGACTTAATTTGCAACCTAAGTCGGCAAATAAACGGTCGAAAAAACACGTTTCTTATGAACGCTGCTTAATTGAAAATAGATAGAAGAATATTTTCTATGCAAGAGTTGTACAACTTAATAAGACCTACAAAAAAGTCCGCGACAGCATATGTCTATCTCTTAAGGTTGACTTACAGTAACCATTTTAATCTTAAAATTTTTGTTAAAAAATATTACATAACTTCCAAGGCTATTTTCAAGTATATTGTATTAATCCTTATCCAAATACTTACGTTAATTAGCTTGGCCACATATTATAGATTAAAATTGTCGTTTACAGTATATAATTCAAATGAAAACTCTAGAAGATATCACGAATTTCACAAACACGCATCGCAAAATTAATAAAATATTTGCAGTGAAACCACAGAGTAGGTCATAGTTACTGCGAAAATATTATTATAAGCTTAGCTATGCTGTAGATCCCCACCGATTACAATCAATTTGAAGTCAATATAGTATAATAATATGATCTATTGTATAAAATAATATTCATCTATATATATAATAATATAATATTTTAAACCACCCCGACTGATCTATGTATAATAGCTTTTTCCAATGACTCTAAACACGACATTTAAAATCTGAGCTGTAAGTTAGTGAGGATTTGAGTATTCTGTAGAGTCCAGGAGGCTTCCATGTTCTTACAATATCGTTGAAGAAGAAGATTTTCGAATTGATCAGACCTATGAAAGTTGATTTCATAGCGCAATTAACTAGAAAAAAGCTCATCATTTTATAACGATTGAACGAATTTTCATGAATCAAAGCTAAGAAAACTCTCGATGAAGACATCTATCAAACAAAAAAAAACTATCAATAATAAAAACAAAATCGGTTCATCCGGTTAGGTGCTTGCTTGCTTGCTACAGACAGACACACAGATACACACGTTAAAAGTATATTACCTCTACATTTTGCGTCGGGGAACGCCGTAAGGTTACGGCGGCAGATGTACTCCTTGGTGGTAAGCTACTTTTTGGTAGATTTAATGATTCCACTACCACTGTACGAAAACTCATTATTCATGAATGCACATAAAACTTTCATTGGTAGGTATATAGCTAGGATTAGAACCAACGACCGTCGGGTCAGAATCAGGGTAACTATCCTTTACGCCAAAGGGCCGTCCAATATCAATACGTAAGTATTATAAAACAAAGTTCATCACTGCGTCTGTCTGTCTGTTCGCAATAATCTCAATAGCTACTGAACGGATTATCATGCGGTTTTCAAAAATAGCCAGAGTGTTTATGAGGAAGGTTTAGGTGCATAATTCGTTAAGGTTTTGTGTAAATTGGATGAAATATGACGATGGTTGTTAAATATGTTCATATTTTATATTCGATGCAACAAACTGATGCAAATTTTGTAGGCATATATGTTCTACCCGTGCGAAGCCGGGGCGGGCTGCTAGTTACCTATATAACACAAAATTTGCCACTAAGTAGGTAGATGGATAGATAGAAACACTTTATTATTTAACGCCCTAAATAAGTAATAAGTAAGTAATTTTATTAGCGCAAAATCTATTTTTCAACCGACTTCACAGAAAAAGGCGGAGGTTCTCAATTCGTCTGTATGTTTTTTTTTGTGTGTATGTTACGCCATTACTCCGTCAATTTTGAACGGATTCAAATGATTCTTTTTTAAATAGGTAGGGTACGTTTTCGAGGTGGTCCCATTTTAATTTCATCGAGATCTGATTAGTATCTTCAGAGATATGGAGATAAATACCTCAAACATGGGAGAATGTAATGGTTTTAGAAGAAGAGTCCCAAGAAGATTATACACAATGGAGGTTGCTATTGCATATACTTTTGAAGACTAAAAAATATGACCTCGAATAATGTTTTTACATCTTTCTTCTCGTTGATTTTGGTTTTTGACAGATATTCTTACGGCAACTGTGAGCCGTGTGAGCGATATAGAAACAAAGGTGGGAAGAATTAATTTGTCTTCACAGGAATGTTCTACCGGGCAAAGTCTTCTTAGTGTGCAACGTTTTTCATCAAACCTAATATTTTTTTGACATGACATGACGTTTGGCGAAGATGGCGGCTATATGGCGGCGATTAATGTTAATAATCGCAATAATACTATATAATATAATAATACTTTTTTATTTTTATTTTGGAATACAACTAGTCCGTGTAATAAAAGTATTTGGAATTATTGTAATAAAATAGACAATTAATTATCGTGTGTGTTAGATGCTCTTATTGCACAGGGCCATTTTGGACATTGTCCTTTGATAACTTGATGACATCATTATGACTAGGGGATATTTTCACTAGCGCGGCATTTGAAGTCAATTTTTTAGGGTTCCGTACGCAAAAGGTACCAAATGAACACTTTCTGAGACTTTGCTATCCGTTCGTCCATCCGTCCGTCCGTCCGTCTGTGTGTCGATATGTGCGCACTTTACAGATCTGAATGTCTTAACCGTAATAGGTATACATTAAATTTTCACAAAGTATATATTCGTCAGTGTATAACGGCCACACGAAATTTTATAGATGCATGTAATTTAATTAAAACTTGTTTTGCACTAAAAAGGGTAAAATAAATTAATTTTCAAAAAAAATAAAACCGACTTCAAAAACAGGCACTCAAAAGCGAAAAATAAATTATTATAAGCGGTACCCACTTATCCATTTGAAGTCAGTGCCAGCCAAGTCTAATAGGTAGTAGATAGATACTACCTACATGTATCTACCTACTTACTACTACTACATACATAGTATCTATCTACTATCCAATAGACTTGGCTGGAACCGACTTCAAATAGATAAGTGGGTAGCGCTTATAATAATTATATTAGGTAATTTATTTTTCGCTTTTGAGTGCCTGTTTGTGGTTATGAAGTCGGTTTTATTTTTTTTGATAAATATTTTTTTGTAAATTGCATCAACATACTTTTATTTATAGGGACTAACTACAAACCTACTTTAAAATTTTCGCGATCTGAAAATATACGTGTATGATAGTTGTTTAATTTAGGAAGCCGCGAGATATCGCGATATATATATATATATATATATATATATATATATATATATATATCGCTTGTGATTAATAAAATAAACGAATATATTTTTTTCTTACACTGCGTGTAAAATAGGATTTTATAAAGTGCGAGTGCGAGATACGAGTCAATACAATATTAATAATTAGTCGAAGCGTCTGTCATAACAAAGTTCATTAGATGGTAGACATACTAAGGTCAATCGTCTATGTATCATTATGAGACTAACCTCGAAAAACATTTAAAAGGCCTGATGAGGCCATTGAACCTAATTTAATTAGGTATTGACAGAAAATACCAAAGATGTCAGAACTCATTGATTTAGCCCTCTCTCATCCTTGTTACGGCTCTGCTAGGCTATTCTGTAAGCTATCTCAAGAGCGGAATCCGCGGTGAGATTCAAATTTCGTACTACGAAATTCAATCGTATCATTATCGTAATACGGTTGAGTTTCGTAGTACGAAATTCAAATCTCACCGCGGATTCCGCTGTCGAGATAGCTTACAGAATAGCCCTACTGTAGGGCTATTCTGTAAGCTAATCTCGGAAGCGAACTTCGCAGTGAGATTTGAATTTCGTGTTACGAAATTCGACCGTATTACAATCGCGTTACGATTTGAATTTCGTAGTACGACTCACCGCGGATTCCGCTTGCTAATTGCGTAAACTAGCTTACAGAATAGCCTGGCTGTAGTATGAGTGTGAGTGGATATTTGACATGAACTGCCTCATTATTTTTAATTGGTTACGTATAGGTACTACCTGCCCCTTAATTCTCAATCATTCGAATACCTATTTGGATTCGGAAACTTCATTTTTTATTTTGAATATTGATAAATCCGTGAGCTATTTTGTCGCCGAAACCTTTCCAATAAGAAACACTGATTTTTAAAAATTAAAATATCAAAAGTAACCGATCAGAACGTTGTGAATTGCAAAGATCCGGCCCAAGTTGAAGTAAAGTCAGTTTCCGAATCCGAATTCGCATTTGAATGATTAAGAATAACCTACGTACGTATAAGACTACGTATAAGATTAAAGGTTGTTGCAAAACCAGACACTTTATTGATGGACAATTTGGGTATTACCTAAAACCGAATATCGAAGCGGCTACTTTAAATTTAATTAAGCATGTGGCTTAAATGTTCAGAATCAGAATCAGAATCATTTATTCGCATAAAATGTTGTCATACAGATGTCAGTGAAAATTGATATAGTGCCATAAACATTTTACTGCTTCGCAGCATGCAAATTATAATAAAATATTAATAACATTGTCAATATGAGTGGCAAAGAAATTACATGTCACAATATATACTTTTGCTTAATAAATATTTTTAAACTGTCTAGATTATATGTATATACCTAAGGTTATATTTAAATTAACAGTTACCATTCATTTTACATCAATTAAAAAATTCAGTGACAGAGTAGAAACATTTTTCTATTAACCAACTTTTCAACTTTCGGCAAAAATGTGATAAGGGCAGGTCTTTTATATTTTCAGGAATAGTATTATAAAGTTATTTTACAAATGGTCTTTATTTGTATATTACCCCCAACGACTGAAATTACTTCTCACCCGCAGGTTTAGTGATCCCGTTGTCAACAGCGACAGCGACGCAGCAGCCCCCGCCACCGCCCCCGCCTGCCCCTGTGCCCGCTCCGGAGCCATCGCCTGCTCCCGTGCCCGAGCCTACAGCCGCCCCTGTGCTACCAATGACACAGTCTACACCCCCTCGGCCAATTATTCTGAACAGGTGAGAAGAGAAGATAACTTTTCTTTTTCTGCACGACGTCAAATCATGGTGTTAAAAAAAGGTTCCTAGTATCAAAAGTCATAAAAAAAGCGTTTGTTTTAGTATTATTGTACAGGTTAAGTAATAATATTACTAAGTAATGTTAATAAATAAAAGGTATAACTAAGCAATGCATTACAATGCGTAAAAATATGAATACATTGAGACCTATTTCCGCAATTCTATTAAAAGTTTGGTCAAGGCCCAAAGTATTCGGCGGGAAGGTCTTATTGTTATTGTCATAAAACGCAGACAAACAAAAATGTTATGAATATATACTTACCTAGTGGAATAATCCAACAATTATAAAAAGCGTTAATTAAATGAATAAGTTTTACATAATTTATGATATATTGTAAACAACACTTGAAACAAAATTGACTTCGTCTGGCGGACGAGATTCGTCATTTTCATTGTATAACTCTTGATAGAGTGATGGTAGTCACTTCAGAATTAGTGCTGGCAGACTTAGGTACTAAAGCCCATAGCACACGGCGTATTTTAAGCGCGCAGACGACGCGCGTGTCAGGAACGCGCGTCTTCGGCGCCGTAGACGCTGATTGTTGCGTTTGCATTGATGATACAAGCGCGCGCATGAAGCGCGTATACGCGCGTTTGAAGCGATACAAACGCGCGTACAAAGGAGCGGAGTAGGGGCAGGGGGGGGGAACTACAGGCAGGGGGGGCGACTACAGCGCGTCTGTATCGCTGTATCTGCACGTATACGCGCAGTAGAGGCGCGTTTCACGATCGCCCCGTGTGCTTAAGTTACAAGGTTGCGATCGAATCCCGTTTGAATCGCGTATACGCGCGTAATCTGCGCGTCGTCTGCGCGCTTAAAATACGCCGTGTGCTATGGGCCTAAGGCCTCAAAATTGGACCTAGTAAAAATAGGTCTGGCTTAGCACATAATGCAAAAACCCACACACACACACGTTCACACACAACTTACACACACATACTTTATTTAATACTAATGAATAATTATGTAAAAACAAATGTAATTTTACATAATATTTAATAAGGATTTAACATTATGATTTTATATCAATTTAATTTATTATTAAGTACTTGTAATTATTCGTTCAAATTATTTTAACTAGTGTAAAAAAAATATATATTCTAATAAAATGTGTATTGTACGAATAGTGCTATGTATACATGGGAGCACTAGACCATCAAGATACGGGCACTCACATGTCCAGTTTGATGTCTAGCGACTTTATTATAATGTGTAATTTTTTGTGCAATAAAACATTTTGAATTTAAATTTGAAAAAAAAAATCATGCACAATTTGAGGGCTCGAGAGGGAAGGAGAAACATCGTTAAGAAACCAACAACCCCCGCATGGTGGTGGGACATACTATCTAGTGTCCGCCTGGCCAGCTACCACCCTCAAGTTAGAAAATCTGTCGTCAAACATCTAATGTGTTCCGGCAGCTATCCTTGAGAGTTCCCATTCTAGGCCTAGCGTGCTTACCATCTTCGACCGCATCATCACTTACCAACATGTGAGATAGTGGTCAAACGCTATGCAGGGTCGTTACTATATTGATACAAGCTTTCCCAACAACTGGAGCCTGCTTACTTACCGGGGTTCCTTAACGATGTTTTCCTTCACCGGAGAGCCAATAAGAATTGCGCATTGGGATTTGAACCCACTACACTACCCCCGTTGTCAGAGCCGACCAATCTCCCAAAGCGCCATCGGGCCTCTATAAATATACTCGTTGTCATCCCAAATACATCACAAAGGCAACCAGTTTGCGAATAAACTTGAACTTGGGACCTTAAAATAGAACAATTATTCACGAGTTTAATGATACAGACACGGCAACTCATACAAAAAATCGGTCAAGTGCGAGTGAAATATTGGGGAGAAGGTTTCGATTTTTTTTATCGCAGATGTGCAAGCCTTTGGCTGCTATATCACCTAATGGTAAGTTCCTGTAGAAATAAACGAAGTTGAGTTTTCGGAAAGATTTTTCTTTGATTTACACTTTTTACACTTTTAAAACTTTTACACTTTACACTTTTTTATTACTTTTTGATGTGCAGTCTATATACTGTAGGTTATCCTAATATTTAAGTAAGTACAGTTTACTTAAAGATCATAAGACGATGTCCGAATGATAAATAGTTGAAACAATTTGTGGCAAATTTAACTTATTTTTAAACGACTTCAAAGGAAGGAATCAATTTTTTAAATGTATTTTCGGCTACGAATAAATTATCTATTTTCAGGCATATATCGGTCATTTACCTATGTATAGAAAATTAAATTAATATTATTAATATTAAATAGGTAAACATATATATACAGATAGGTATAATATGTATGTATATGCGAAATACTACGAAATACTACTAACAAAGTACAAAATACTAACGTACAATTTACAAAAATATACAGTGTAACACTTCAAATAAACATAATATTTACTTACTTAATCACCAGCTTTGTATGGATTTATGTATATTACGTATGATGCACACAAGATGGCGCTTTTTAATTTTCATACCAAGTAAATATAGAAATCTAAATACACTTGAACGGGCACTATGAGTGATACACTAACGGACGTATTTAATGTTAATAATGTATTAGGTAGTTTGAATTACACTATGCGTACGCAAGCACTGTGAGAACTCAATATTGTTTATGAATACGGCGACAAGAGTTTCGATTGTACAAGATTGATCGAAACCCAAAAACATCAATAGAACAGCATAAGTAATCAATTTAATCGAGTTGCGTGTAACAAATGATCGAGTATTAGCTTGTAACCGTGTTGTGCGACTAGTGTTACCTAAATAATGGTAGCTGGTGCAATGTTAAGCTGTTGCGATACATATTTTCTGTTATACAGCGGTATTTTACCCGATATACATGTAAGAATTATGTAGGTATATGCATAAGTATATGTTTAGAGGTTCTTGGTTTACGTGTGTGTATTATTAGATTTTAGTAGTAAACATTACTAGCTTTTAGATATACATATTCAGTTCAACTCAGTTTAGTTCATTTATTCCTGAAAAATAACAAATTGTATGGGAAATTAACTACATAGGCATTATTAAAAGTTACATAAAAATATGAAATGTGTCATATAGTTATAGTGAGTTTAAATCATAATTATAAAAGTACCAACTATTATACTCACTATAGGTTTCCTGCATGTCCGATGCACTTCCTCGAAAGTTCACGCAGCAAGATCGCGTTAACTCCCGAGGAAGTGCAACGACCACTGATCAGTGGTCGCGGCGATGAGCACAAACCTAGGTCGAGACAGTCGACAACAAACAGTAGTGAGTATATTAGTCGGTACTTTTAAAATAATTCCTAGCTTTACTGTTAATAAGTTACTTGGTTATTGTAGTTTGAATGGCTAAGTGCCCAGTGAAATTACAGGGCCTGGGCATGTGAGACTTAACATCTTTAGGTATGTCTCAAGGTAACAGGCGCAGTGCAGTTCCTTAGGACTATTATCTTTTCTGTGGTGCAGTAACGCGCAAAGTTCTGTCTATTTGTCTCATGCTTCTGTAATAGGTTGACATAATCGCTTACCATCAGGCGTGCATAGTGCTTGTCCCGTTATCTTATATCATAAAAAAACTTATACGCTTTTGTGGCCAATATCAGGATCTGTCCACGTATTAAGGCGCAAGTGACAGCCTCCTCACGACTTTGCCCCACGTTAAGAAATATAATTCACAAGCCCACATATGTATGAGCAAAATTTCAGCCAAATTGGTTGAACCGTTCGACCACGACGAAGTAGTTAGCAAACAAAAAAATATACTGACTTTGGCATTTATAATATCGGTATTGATTGTCTGTGCTTAAAACGCTCTTGGTATTACACATATTAGTTGTCTATGCACGTATTTTCCTGTAGATTACACGGTACACCTGATACAACCGGAAGGATGATTACCTACAAGTTACCACAGAATAAATAACATTTATACGTAACGTTAGGTTACCTAGTCATTAGATGTCCAAGTCTTCGTCATGTTTTTAATCTACTATGTACTTACCTACAGTATACTTACTGAGAATAAAACCGGCCAAGTGCGAGTCGGACTCGCGCACGAAGGGTTCCGTACAATTATCTATAAAAACGGCAAAAAAAAAACATTTCTGTTGTATGGGACTCCCCCTGTTATAGCGGCAACAGAAATACATCATCTGTGAAAATTTCAACTGTCTATCACGGTTCATGAGATACAGGCTGGGGACAGACGGACAGACAGACAGACAGACAGATAGAGGGATGAACAGCGGAGTCAGTAATACGGTCCCGTTTTTACCCTCTGGGTACGGAACCCTAAAAATGAATAATTTAATTTTGTAGTACTGAGAGTATTTATTCTGTGCATACAGGAGGTTGTTTTTGAAATTTTTGAGTGACTTTATTCTATTCGCATTTTCACTTCCGTGATTTTATGTGACGGTGATGACAAAAGCGTGTACGTAACAATAACAACTGTCTTTAGTGGTTAAGCTCTATTCTTACAAAATGTCAAGAAATACTTACAGCAAACTTAATCCTTAATTCTCTTGAGAGACACATTTTCATATTTTTAAATGTAAGGTAATGAGATTTTTTATTTATTTAAAGAATAGTAAAGTACCTCTTTTAAAAAAAACTAAATAATTAAGATCGTTTATAAAACGAAAAAAACCGACTTCTAATCTTATCCTGCGGTAGTAATTTTCAGTACCAAGTGTAAAATGTTTATCTCCATATCTCTGGAGATATTTATCTGATCTCGATACATACTCACACCATTAAAAAATATTATTATTATACCATTTATTCAATTCACATCACGGGCTGCAAATAGCCCGGTCCTTTGGAAGGCATTGACGGAGCCGAAGCCAACGTCAAGAGGCCCTATACAATATTAAATAAATAAAAATATGATTTGTGGATGGAGAGATGAAAAACTATAAAAAGATGGTACATTAATTTATTATGGCTATGAATATGTGCTGCTTGATGTCTGTTTTCTGGTCTATGGGATGAGGTACGGCACCCGCCAATTATGCCTCATTTCAAAATATTAAAGCGGGTGGTGACTCGCTATACACTGAATGGGCCCCCCATAAAGGCGGACCGTTATGTCGGCGCCGAGGGGCAACATTGGCGTGGATAGCTAAGGGTGTTGAGAGGTGTGCTGCACTTTCACTAAACGCTACTAGCGGCTTTATGTCTTTAACACTTCCACCCTGGAGCTTAGTTCTTAGCTCTTGCGATTCCCATCACTGGCCGGCCGGTCAAGGCAAGCCGGGGGGGTCAGAGGGTCTCATTTAGCCCTCACGGGATAGGGGTACGCGGTGTCGCCAGTCACCGTCGGCTCGCCACAAAGCCGCCCCTGCGGGTTTATTATTTATTATTATTATTTACAGATATATTGTAGGATGTATACTAAAATTGTCAGTATCGATTATAAAACGACCCTGAATGGATCATTTTCCTTGACTACTTACACTAAACTAAATCCTTGTTACCAAGAACTTGTTGAGAACTATTAATTTAAATGATGTGAGAAAACGCAAGATAATTACAATGATATACATTTGTTAAAGCGACATTCAATAAAACGTAGAAAAGGCATGGGCATACCTGAACATTCGCGACTGCAAGGAAAAATCCTTAAATTAAGGCCTTGCCGGTGTTATGGAACGATGCTCGGGTGTAGATTTACTCATAATCATAGAATTAAGGCTTGCTTTAACCAATGAAAGGGCTTCATTCTGGTCTTAGGAATCGATCTGTTATGGATGATAACAAAATTGTTATTTTTAAAGCTTTACAACACTTAAATACTACAGAGATACTTTATATAAAGCAATCAAAATATAAATTACTAGCAGCCCGCCCCGGCTTCGCACGGGTAGAACATATATGCCTACAACATTTGCATCAGTTTGTTGCATCGAATATAAAATATGAACATATTTAACAATCATCGTCATATTTCATCCAATTTACACAAAACCTTAACGAATTATGCACCTAAACCTTCCTCATAAACACTCTGGCTATTGGTGAAAAAACCGCATGATAATCCGTTCAGTAGCTATTGAGATTATTGCGAACAGACAGACAGACGCAGTGATGAACTTTGTTTTATACTTACTTACGTAGTGATATTGGACGGCCCTTTCGGCGTAAAGGATAGTTCCCCTGATTCTGACCCGACGGTCGTTGTTCTAATCCTAGCTATATACCTACCAATGAAAGTTTTATGTGCATTCATGAATCTGAGTTTTCGTACAGTGTTAGTGGGATCATTAAATCTACCAAAAATTAGCTTACCACCAAGGAGAACATCTGCCGCCGTAACCTTACGACGTTCCCCGTCGCAAAATGTAGGGGTAATATACGTTTACCGTGTGTATCTGTCTGTGTGTCTGTCTGTAGCATCTTAGCACCTAACCGGATGAACCGATTTTGTTTTTATTATTGATAGTTTTTTTTTGTTTGATAGATGTCTTCATCGAGAGTTTTCTTAGCTTAGATTCATGAAAATTCGTTCAATCGTTATAAAACTATGACCTTTTTTCTAGTTAATTGCGCTATGAAAGCAACTTTTTATAGGTCTGTTCAATTCGAAAATCTTCTTCTTCAACGATATTGTAAGAACATGGAAGCATTGACCTGATGCTGGGACATCTCCTGGACTCTACAGAATACTCAAATCCTCACCAACTTATAGCTCAGATTTTAAATGTCGTGTTTAGAGTCATTGGAATGCTTTTAATGAAAAGATTATACATAGATCAGTCGGGGTGGTTTAAAATATTATATTATTATACATATATAGATGAATATTATTTTATACAATAGATCATATTATTATACTATATTGACTTCAAATTGATTGTGATCGGTGGGGATCTACAGCATAGCTAAGCTTATAATAATATTTTCGTAGTAACTATGACCTAATCTGTGGTTTCACTGCAAATATTTTATTAATTTTGCGATGCGTGTATGTGAAATTCGTGATATCTTCTAGAGTTTTCATTTGAATTATATACTGTAAGGGACAATTTTAGTCTATAATATGTGGCCAAGCTAATTAACGTAAATATTTGGATAAGGATTAATACTATATACTTGAAAATAGCCTTGGAAGTTATGTAATATTTTTTAACAAAATAGTTAAGATTAAAATGGTTACTGTGAGTCAACCTTAAGAGATAGACATATGCTGTCGCGGACTTTCTTGTAGGTCTTATTAAGTTGTACAATTCTTGCAAAGAAAATATTCTTCTATCTATTTCCAATTAAGCAGCGTTCGTAAGAAACTTGTTTTTTCGACCGTTTTTTTGCCGACTTAGGTTGCAAATTAGGTCTCCACGAATGTACCTTCAGCAATAGCCTATTTTCATTCCGAAAGTCCATTTTATGTATAAGTGAAAGAATTTTTTAAATCGGTTCAGTAGTTTTTGAGCCAAATCATTACAAACATACAAAAATACATAAATACAAAAATACAAATGTTCTCTCTTTATAATATTAGTATAGATAAGTCATTTCAGACCCGTTCGTACTTCGTACTCTGTATTCGCTATAGAGAAAGAAAAATAAAGGAGAAACCTTTTCTTTACTTGACCTATATGTGAGGCTCCTACTTTCAATTTATTTGAGTTCACAATCCTAACCTACTCGATCATATTATAGCACACGGGCAAGTAATAAAACGTTTTGTTAGTTACATTATTTCTCAATATATCAACTGGGAAACAAATGCTAGCATTTTTTATACAAAATATATAAAATTCTTATAGAATATTTCATTATTCTTTTTATTGAAAAATTAACCAAATTTCTGTAATGAACTGAACTCGGAACGTGTCTTTTGGTACAGGAATTACTTACGTACCTACATAAAAGAAAACATTCGGACTGTAATGCACGTACTGCGCTAGCATAGCGATAAGTGCAACCTCGTACCGATTGGTAGATCCCTATCATAACCTACATTTCTAAATACAGAAACATTATCACAAGACCTTGACCTATTTGGGTCTACTGAAAAGTCAATGTACTATATTATTGTAGTAGTTGTTAAGGCATTTATGAAACCTTTACATAAATAGTGCCAATAATTGAAGAAGAATAAACTGGCCAAGTGCAAGACGGACTCGCACTCGTAGGGTTCCGTACCACACTACAGTATTTTATAAGATCGAGCAAAAAATACCTAATAAATATTATCATTTTTCGCCAGCAAAAATATAAAACACATAATTAATAAAAATTTATTTCTTATAACGCCATCTAACTTCTAACAAGGGTGTTATTCGGATCGACAATTCAATATAACGCCATCTATGGGACGTTTACTTAACTAAGCGTTCATAGATGGCGTGAAATGCCGAAAAAAACACGTTTCTTGTATGGAGACCCTCTATTATTTATAACTTTATTTTGTTTTTAGTATTTGTTGTTATAGCGGCAACAGAAATACATCATCTGTGAACATTTTAACTGTCTAGCTATCACGGTTCATGTGATACAGCCTGGTGACAGACAGACAGACAGACAGACAGACAGACGGACAGCGGAGTCTTACTAATAGGGTCCCGTTTTACCCTTTGGGTACGGAACCCTAAAAAAGTATTCCTTTTTTTTCAGTGTAGCAATCCTTTGATCTCGCGGTCACCCTATTTGTGCCGGTATGCAAGTACAGGCAGATATAACTAACTTTTTGTAAAAGAAATTAAGCGAATTTCATTAGGGAATGTGTTAATTACTCGAGATTGCCATGGGAATGCATGGTATCAGATACGGTGGCACAATGCGTTTCCCACAACATTGCATGTATCGATGAATTTGTGTAGGTCAGTGAGACAGATTGATAAATGATTGAGAATGCTTGTACCTACAGTTATTGCCTACCTATTGGAAAACCTTATGCAACTAACTTTTTACTCGGTATTGTCAAATAGAGGTAATAGATAGTACGATAATATTCACGTTCTCAATTGTTTTCATTTCCCCCTCTATATTTTGTCACTACAATCCAAATTCCTTTAATGGGGTCGTGGTTTGTGTCATAGGCTAAGGCCCGGTTTCCACCTAAGAGGAAAGGAGACGAGAGGAGATGTGTTTTGAATAACTAATCAGATTTCATTATATCCACATCTCCTCTCCGCTTAGCTTTGGTGAAAATGGATCACGCGGACAGGAGAGGAGATGTCTCATTTACTCGTATCCATAGATTTTATAACGCTTTTGTGGAATTAACCTGCAAGCTTTACAGCACATCATTTCTCGTCTCCTCTCCTTTTCGCTTTGGTGGAAACTGGGCCTAACGTTTGACCACTATATCACCAGCTGGTTAGTCACGATGCGGTCGAGGTTGGCAGTACGCTAAGCCAAGAATGAGATCGGGAACTGGCAAGGGCAGCTGCCGGAACAAATTAGATGTTTTAGCGACAGATTTTCCGAACTTGAGGGTGGAAGCAGGCCAAGTAGACACTGACAGTGTCCTATCACGATGCAAGGGCTGTTATTACATTGATAGAAGCTTGCCTAGCACTTGTATCCAGTCAGCTCACTGAACTGGAGGGTAACTGTCTAAACTAGAAACAATGTTTTCTTTCAACCGAGAGCCAATGTGAAATGTGCATTGAGATTAGGAATAGGTTGTCCCGCCATCACTTAGGTACTTGGTCGTTGTCATTGCCTACGTCGGTCATAACTAAGGTTCCCTATGTGTAGAGGGTCATCACCTTAAAATCTGCCATATGAATTATGTAGGAAACTGTAAATATTTTCTTCTACAATTCCAGATTCGGTGGAGACGGTGAGCTGATGGTGGGCAGTCCATCTTCAGCTTCAGGCACCACTAGGCCCACCGTAGCTTCAACTATGAGGATATCCACCATGCGTCCTACTATACAGACAAGGTAAATATAATTAAACATACCTTATTAATTTTTTTGGAGCCTTGTAACTTAGAAAAATGTTCATCCTGCATTAAACCCTACTTGGAGGATGATATCTACAGTAGTATTTGTGCCTGCCTGAGTATGTTATGATTACATTAGAAACTCTTAGGTCCTCTCCCGGCCTACCCTAATTACCCCTGGTCATAGACTTAATATAAATTGACTGCGCAAAACGGACTTGATGAGACCGACCTAGAACGGGGTGTGTCCCTTTCTTTTGTATGGACGACTTATATATACTATAAACTAATATTATAAATGCGAAAGTAATATACTATAAATATAGTATAGAACATATATAGATACTAGCAGGTTGTTAGACAAGGACACACTCCCACCCGGGTGCCTTTCGATTGGGCCGTTTTGATCTACAAAGCAATTACAACATTATTGTTAGAGCATACGGATTAAATTGAATTTGTCAAAACATCTGCAGTGCACTATCCTGTTATTTTACGTCTATGCCCCTGGCGTATCTTTGGAAAGGGTTATGTTCACAGTGGACTGACACCGGCGAATTATGATTGTTTTTTTAAAAGCTTACTAGCAATGTGGGTTGCACATTCCTAGTATTCTTCTTAACCCCTCCAACTAAGCTAAATGCTTGTGTCTGGAGTGGGTTCACGTCAATAGCGCAACTGGTGGGGATCGAACTCACGACCTCTCGATCGCCAGTCCGGCACCTTATCCATTGGGCTAAATTGCCACTTTTAAATTATTGGGCATGGGCAAACGAAAATTTGCCCGCGATGTTAGTACCTGTCAGATGCACTTGCTTTGTCAGTAAATATCTAAACATTTGGACTCTTTAGAAACATTTCGAATATATAATATTAGTAGGATGGGATTAATAGGAAGTAAGATGGTAAAGGCACAGAATACTTCATAGTACTACGTAGTACAAGTAGGATTAAACATTGTACCTACAAACGTTATTGTGAAACCATATTATTTCCATATTTTTCCCTAAACAAATTGAAGCAAGCTCATGATATCATGATCAAGATTAGGACTTGTTGAAACCTATCTTTAACTTTTTTACGGTAAATTATAATATTAACCTACAAAGATAAACGAATACATTGGACAATTAAAGTCTACTACTCGGTACATCAATCTCTGACTATATTATTAGAAGGAAAATATTTAAATGTTTTTGTACATTAAAAATAATAAATAGACGCGTCTAGTTCTAAGATACCCGTTAAAAAATAATTAACTTGTCAATATAATCATCATATATTATCCAAACAGGTTGGAGTTAGAGATTATAAATTTAAAAATTACAATTAATAATAAAATTATTGCATATTTTAATACCTAACATAATAAACAACTATAAATAAAGCGTGAATAATAAATCACTTATGAATTTAATACTACTCATAATATGTAATTGTATGTCCCACTACTTGTACTATTCATTATTCTGTGGACATATCAAATTTTAACTCACGATATCCAGATAAGCTTTTATATCCGAAAATACGAAAGCATTCTACTTCAAAAAGCGCTTATACCATGGCAATACAAATATTTAATAAATTACCAGAAGATTGGAATGGCAATTACTATCCCAAAATAAAATTATATTGAAATGCTTATCGCTTAAGGCACGGACACACCGCAGCTTCCTGCGTGCGCGATCTAGATAGCGCAGTAGTATTTGTACCGACTGGTTCACACCAAACGTGATCAGAAAACAATTAGGCGCGTCCACACAGAGCGAGCAGCCTCGCGAGGCATTTGCCGCGCGAAGCAGCCCGGTTAGTGTGGACGTGCCTCGGCCACAGAATAATGAATAGTACAACCTCCCTCAGCGACCAAGCGCCCGAGCCATCGAGTGTCGGCTTTTGGTTTTGCTCAAAGGCGCCTCAGTCGTTTGCCGCGCGCACTCTGGACGCTCGCGTATTTTGTTTCGTGCCTCGCCAAAATGGCTCGGGCTTGCCGCGCGCGGCAGCCTCGCGATGATTCCGAGGCTGTCGCGCTCGTTCGTGGGTTAGTTTCCTCGCGCGGCAAATGCCTCGCGAGGCTGCTCGCTCTGTGTGGACGCGCCTATTGAAAAGTACTGAGATCGCGCCCGCAGATCGCATGACGCCGCATCTTTAGAGTTCTGTTAGAAACAACTTCCTAGTCCAAACAGAAAAAGCCGCAGGCAAGCAGTAGGTAACTTAATTTAAGCATAAATTACTAGCACTGTATTAAGTGGTATGTACCTATTTTTTACAGTTCTTTTTCTAGATTAGAATGAAATTAAAATTACTGTTCTATTTTATCACTGTGTTTAGTCAGTGTAGCAAAGCGCAGTGATGTTAATGTATTCAAATGAAACCGGGCTCTTTTTTGTTCATCGGTTTTTAGGCCACTTAAAATAAATTTAGCCAAATAATGATTACAGGGTTTGAGCATAGATTATATAATAGTTACTTAGTAATAATCGTCTCAACCAACATCTAGATGTCTCTTGGTAACGGGATAACATTTGCGAACCAACATGTAAAAAAATCTAAGCTATGCAAGTTCAAACTAACATACTCGTAGCTCTCGATCCCCAAACTGATTAACTTTTCAACCGACTTCCAAAAAGGAGGAGGTTTGTTTGTTTGTAAATTCTTTTTTGCTCAAAAATTAGTACAAAATGAGGACTCAATGCTAAAAGCATTTTCTACAAGTTATCCAGCAGCGGTGGGGAAAATTTTAGGGCGTGCTAATCGGAATCACTCGAATGGCCGGTTTCTGAGTACATTTATTGAGAGTTTATCTATTCAATAAATGTACAATTAAGTAGATAAACTCTCAATAAATGTACCTCGGAAACCAGCCATAAGTGGTTCATACATAATGGTTCTTAATTCGTCCATATGTTTTTAGGGTTCCGTACCTCAAAAGGTCAAAAAGGAACCGAAAGAACCGAAGAAAAGTGGGAGAAAGTGGTCGGCTTAGATGCCAGAGGTACCGAGTTCAATCCCCGCTGTGCACCAATGGATTATTCTATCGAAAAAATTATGTGCGCTTTTCACAGTGGCCCTGTGGTGAAGGAAAACCGTTAAGAAACCAACAACCCTCCGCGTGGTGGTAGGACACTATCTAGTGTCCGCCTGGCCAGCTGCAGCTATTTATTTCTTATACGTACCGGAACTAGCAAGCTCGCTCGATATCAGAATATTGATTATACAGAATGTCGCTTGCCATGGACCTTTTTTCATATGTTAGTTAGGCTAGCGTTTGACCACTATCTCGCCCGATGGTAAGCGATGACCACTCTTAAGTTGAAAATCTGTCGCCAAAAACATCTAACGTCTAACGTGTTCCGGGAGCTATCCTTGAGAGCAAGTTCCCATTCTAGGCCTAGCGTGCTTACCATCTTCGACCGCATCATCACTTACCAACAGGTGAGATAGTGGTCAAACGCTAGCTTATAAGATATTTAAAAAAATAACAAATTATAATAAAGTAAATTATATCAATGTATACCTATACTTGTATATAATACCTTATATATAATTATATATAATATATAATACTATACTTTTTATTTACTATTTACCTTATTAACTAATACCTATACTTTTTCCAGACCAACCCAAATGAGCTGGGCTGGTGCCGGCGTATCATCCAGCTCGGAACTGCCTCCTCCATACTCCACGGCCATCACTCTCATAGACCAGATCGGATACAAGATCATCAGGACTACGGAACTGGTCACAGATCTTTTGAGGAACACAGTACGGGCAGTTGTCGGATAAAAGGGCTTTTTACATAGACCAGTCTACAACTAAATGTTTGGTTTTGAAGGACATAGTGTGTGAAATAAACGGCGCAACAAAGCAAAGGCATGATAAAAGCCCCGTTAATAATAGTTATAACTATTATGTTTCTAGAAGTGTAACACACAGCCACATGCATAATTGGGTTAAAAAATGCAATCCACTAATTTCGTCTTATCGATAGTATCGGACCGTGGCTTAATTGGCAGAGCACCTGGACATGTTATCCGGGGGGGTGTGGGTTCGGGTCCTATCGGGACATGAATTTTTGGATTGTGTGTAACCATTTATAGTAATAACTATTCGTGTCAGTGTTCGTGAAACAAAAAATATCAACATCTACATTTGAATACAACGGACGCAGTGCAGTGACATGCAAAATTCTGGCTAGTCACAGTTTTCATACCAAAGTGGCTGTCTTAGGCTGACGTCATCGCTAACTATCAGCCAAGCATCTTGCTTGTCATTTTACCTATCATCCGTTTATAATATTTTACTTACTATTAACTACTACCCATAGCTATCTATAAGCTATCTCAGTGGTAGCGTAGGTATCTGCATTTCAATAAAGAAGAAATGAAGGATAGGTATATCGCCATCTATATTATCTATCTTTCAGTTATAGAGCATTTGAAGATGTTGTTATTGTAATAGCAGTGACTGTCAGTGATACTTTTACTGGATGGTAGAGATAGTAACTGCCCGTTTGATTTATTGTAAATGGCCACAAATGTTGTGTCGTCGATGACTCTTTGAGTGTAAGCTTATTTGTGTTTGGATGAAAGCATACGATTTTATCTTGCGAAGAAAGAATGCTGTTGGTGAGATAGACTACAATTTAAAAGTTTTACGATGTTCGAGTAAAGTACTGGAAGGTGACTTCTACTAACTATCAGTTAATCTCAAGTTTACGCAATACATTCATTATCAGCCAATTTCCGTCCACTGCTGGGCATAGGCCTCTTCTATGGTACGCCACTGAGCTCGATCTTCAGCTATTCGTTTCCAACCATTGCCAGCTGGATGGCGTCATACTCGATTTTTTTTACTCAATACATTATGTATACTACTTACTCAGAAATTTATTCGTGGATGGTGAAACAGGGTCTAAGTAAAGTCCTATAACGTATGGGTATAAAATGTACCTTCATGAATATTTTTCAATAAATGAAAAGTAGTAACTAGTGTAACGAAATTATGTTGGTAAATGGAAACATACTATAGATTCTTTGCTTTTAAAGTTATCATATTATCATATCATATTTTATATACTTACTTAATACCTAAATACTCAAAATCTATCTTAAATGTGCATTATCAATCAACTATGATTTTTCGTAAATTAACTCAAAGATATATAATATCGTTTAAAAACTAAAAAACAACCGACTTCAATGCCGCGCTATTCATTTTCAGTACCAATTTTGAGATGTTTATCTCAATATCTCTGGAGATACTTATCATACCTCGATAAAATTACCATGGTACCAGACTTGGGATATCTCCTTTCGAACAAAAAAAGAATAATCGAAATCGGTTCATAAACGACGAAGTTATCCGCGAACAAACATAAAAAATATATATATATATATATATACGGTCGAATTGAGAAACCTCCTCCTTTTTTTGAAGTCGGTTAAAAAGCGAATTTAATTTGTAGAAAACGGAAAGAAGTGAAAAAGCATCCTGTTCCAACGGTAAGATGTACAACGCGTACCATTTTGACACACCAAGCTAATAATAAACATGAAAAAATATCTCAATAAATGACCTAAACAAGACTTATAACAAGTACGGAGAAATAAATTATATTTAAAAATGTCTGTTACGCATTGATTCGGTTCTAAATCTAGTCACTATTAAGCACATATTACGCAAAGTGAATTGGATCAAATTGCCATCAAAAAAATTGTCCACTTATATTACCTACTTATAAAGTTACATCACCGAACCATTTTTTTGTAACTTTCGCTTAGATGATTTTTTGTTTTTTTTTAACATTTTTAGGTATGTTAAAACATTTGGAAGTTCTTTCACTCTTTGGAATTAATCAACCCACAAAAAACAGTGTTGTTACCTGGAATGATAGTTACATAACTATAATTATTATGATGTTTCAATCGAAGTAAATGGGATTTTAGGCTAGAATTCCATTTGTCCTAAACGATTGAATACATATGTACCTACGTACGATGTCACAATAAAAAGCCACAGTCTGAACAAAACAGGGGTTTATGACGGTCAGAATTTCCACTGCCCCAAATAAATAATGGTGTAATTTTTATCTCTTGGGCTTATTGTTACAGATTACTTTTCTTGCTGTAAATTCAATTACAATTATTACCAGTTTTACAAACAAATATATCGAATTTTGACACAGTTTTTTCGGTTAAAAATGTTCAAAGGATATAAACTTAAATACAGCGTTAGAAACGTGAGATTAATAAAATAAGAAGTGGATTTATTATTTTAGTAAGTTAATGTTAAGTTATCTTAGAAATATAGATATATATGAAATATTATGTAAGACTCTATCTCAATAAAATAAGCACCTATTTACACGAGTAGAGGGAGGCACACACTTTGAAAGCTTAAGTGTATTTTAAACTGTTATATTTTATGAGCGAGATATTACTTAAATAAACTGATAAGATGCTGAAAAGGTCTTCGGATGAGCCGTTATCCATCCTACGACAGTTCACAGTTGTAAAATGTCAAAGCATAAAATAAAATTGTGCTCTATCAGCTAGCTCTATGAATCGAATCGTACGAACTGTTTTACCGTTGTCTCATCGCGTGTCTCCCACATCCAGACAAAATAGCTTGTCTTTAGTCTAGCATTGTCACTTTCCATCATGTGTGACGCATGTCTATCTACAATAGTAGAGAGTAAAGAGAGAAAAAGCTAAGGAGAATTATAGACTTAAGAAAATCGCTCTTGCGAGCACTTTCACATCATTTGGTATCGGGTACAAATTGCAATACAATTACAAGCGTGTACAAAGTCGGTCTAGAAACCCACTTTTGCTTGTCACCCTAAAAGTCTCCTAGCCCTATACTTATAGATAGATAGATATATTATAAACACTTTATTTATTAACATTTACAAAAAATACATAGGGCAAAACGAATTGTTTCAAATGTTAGTGACAATGGGAGGACTTATCGCTCATAGCGATCTCTTCCAGTCAATCATAGCACACTATAGGCATAAATTATACCACAAGTATATAATTTGGAGACATCTATCTATTACTATCAAACGACCGTCTTGCTTGTCCCGTAACGTAACTATAAAAAAACTGGAAAGAATAGTTTTAAATTAAGTGTTAAATTATTTTAATTTTAATACATTTGATAAGAATTAATTTTAAGATAAATTAAGTACCTAGGTATAAGTTTAATGCATAATATGTCGTATTATAATGGACTATTAAATGCTTTTATATTATGCATTGTTTTTATTCTACCTTCCTACTACCTTGGTTTTTTGTAGAAGGCTATTTCCTACCATTCCAAAACGATAAAATAATTTCATGGGCCCTGTATAGGTGAATCCATAATTATTTAGATTCATTTTGAACCGAAATCAAAAATGAGGAGGTCCACAATTAGACTGTTATTTTTTATGTTTGTTAAACCTCACAATTCTGTCATTTATTAACTGATTTAGAAAGTTAGTTTTTTGTTTAAAAGAGTATAAGTAGTAGTAGTATCAGTAGTATAAAAGGTTAAAGAATGTAGCAAAAGAGGTTGTGGATAGAAAGAAAGATAACGATAGAGATGAATTTGATAGAAGGTTATCTGACGACTTCCAGACCAACATTAAGTTTTTCTGGAAGTCCATAAGGTCAGCCAGAGGAAATCTTAATACCTCGCAACTGGACAAAGTCAGAAATCAGGATGGCAGTATTGTGAGAGGAGAGGAATGCGTTCTAAAGAGATGGAAGGAATATTTTGAAAGTTTATTTGAAAAGGAAGATATGCAAGTGCCAGTGACAACTGGTAACGCCAATGAAGATGGCGATGAAAGTAATATCAGCATGGAAGAGATAATGACAGCTTTGAAAAGTATGAAATCGGGTAAGGCTGCAGGGTATGACAGGATTTCGGTCGAGATGCTGAGGGCTGGACAAGGTGTGGTAGCGAGTCAGCTGTATCGCCTTTTTAACCTTTGCTGGAGGAACGGAATTGTTCCAGAAGACTGGTGCAAAGCCGTCATTGTGCCGCTATACAAAGGAAAGGGATCACAGCAAGACTGCAAAAACTATCGCGGCATTAGCATACTAAGCGTTGTCGGAAAATTGTATGCAAAGGTACTGATTACAAGAGTGACGAATGAAACTGATAAGAAAATGTGGGATGTACAAGCGGGTTTCAGGAGAGGAATGGGATGCATGAATCAGGTCTTTTCTTTACGAAGCATAGCCGAAAAATGTTTGGCGAAACACCAAAAGGTCTATTGCGCATTCGTAGACTTGGAAAAGGCCTATGACAGAGTGGTGAGGAATGAATTGTGGTCAACATTGTCTATGTATGGGGTGGGCGGCAGTTTGATACGAGCACTGAAATCACTCTATGAGGGTTCCAGTGCTTGTGTCAGAATAAACGGAGCGTACACAGACTGGTTTAACATCGAAAAAGGTGTTAGACAGGGATGTGTAGCATCGCCAGTGCTGTTCAACCTATTCATAGACAATTGCTTGACAGATCTGAAAGAAAGTGTGTACGGATTAAGAATGAATGATTTAACCATCAAATGCCTCCTATACGCTGATGATCAGGTGATATTAGCATCATCGGAGGAGGAGTTGCAAAGAATGGTTAATATTATGCATGACGCCTTAAAAAGCAAAGGGATAAAAGTGAATGTAAGCAAGACCAAAGTAATGGTTTTTGAAAGAGAAGAAAGAATGACTGATTGTTATGTGACGATTGAAGGAGAAAGAGTGGAACAAGTGAAAGAGTTTGTTTACCTGGGTTCTATGTTTACGAGAGATGGTAAGTATGAAAGTGATATTGAGCGAAGAGTTTTGGCTGGAAACCAAGTGAGTGGGGCACTACATAACTTTATGAGAAGTCAGAACGTGTCTAAAAAAGCACGACTGGCTGTACATAGGGGTGTTGGTTCCCACACTCATGTATGGTAGTGAATGCTGGGTATGGCAGAAGAAACATGAAAGTAAAATTAATGCTGTAGAAATGAGAAGTTTGAGAAGTATGATCGGAGTGACTCTGATGTATAAGTTGGAGAACAGCGTGATAAGGGAATGTTGTGGTGTGGTAGAAGATGTAGTGACAAAGATAGAGAAAGGGATGCTTAGATGGTTTGGACATCTAGAGAGGATGGATGAAGAAAGATTGACGAAACAGATTTATGAGACGTATGTGAATGGGCCAGTTGGTAGAGGCCGACCTAGGCGAACGTATCACGACCAGATCGGAGACATGTAAAAAAAAGGCCAAGTCAAAAGTACCTATAACCGGCGAGCATGTATGAAGACGCTCATGAAAGTGGAAGAAGCGAAGGAGGTATGTCAGGATCGTAGCATGTGGAAAGAAGTAGTCTCTGCCTACCCCAACGGGAAAAAGGCGTGATTGTATGTATGTATGTATGTATGTATAAGTAGGTACTATATTTTCCGTTTGGTCCCATTGTAAATTCATCGAGATCTGATGACTAAAATACTGATGAGTTATAGGTATCTCCAGAGATATGGAGATAAACACCTCAAACTTAGTACTACTGAAAATACTAAAGCGGCATTTGAAGTCGGTGAATGTTATAATAGCACAAATATCTAATTCATAGCCAAGGGCTCCAGAAAATCTAATCAATCGTTAGATAATATTGTACTTAAATTTAAAAGCAGCCCACTTACTTCAACGATGATCATCATCGATGATCATCGTTGTGATCAAGTAAGTGGATGTCTAATTTCAAATTGATCAGACCTATGAAAGTTGTTTACATAGCGTCATCAACTAGAAAAAAAAAGCTCATAGTCTTAATTAAAATGGCTGAGTAGATTTTCATGAATCAAAGCCAAGAACACTCTCGATGTCTATCATACAAAAAAAATCAAATCTATTCATCCGTTTGGGCGCTACGATGCCATAGACAGGCACATAGATGTAGACACAGATACACACGCCAAACTTATAACACCCCTTCTTTTTTGCGTCGGGGTTAAAATCAATCAGCAATGGTCAGATTGATTCCAATTGGGTATTCTGTTAGGTACTTCAATGATATTGCAAGACCATGGTAATCTTCACTTGACGCTGGAGCATCTCCTGAAACCGACTATGGCCTATTTGGCTCATTGGAATAGGGATGTTGCATGTGTCCAAATAGTAATTCTAATTAGTCCGTCAGTTAGATTATCATAAAATATTGGACAAGTATTTTTTATATTACAAATCAATAGAAATTGACAAAGATAAAGAGCGTCAAAGTTCGGGAGTGGGGGCTCGTGACGTCACTAACCGCTAGAAAGTAGTACGGTTTGTGACGTCACGCGAAATTTCAACGCTATATATCTTATATTATATATCTTTATTATATCTTTATATATATTATATCTTTGTAATTTTTTGTATAATTAAAAAAATAAAAAATACGTATCCAATATTTTTTGATAATGTAAATGAGGGACTTAAAAAAGATTTTTTAGTAAACTCTCAGTGAATAGATTATAGATAGATCAGTCGGGGTTTTCATGAGGTACTTATGTTAGGTACCACAAATACCAGGATCCATTGCCTGATTCGGGTAATTATTATTGTGTGTGACTGTTAAAGTCACACACAATAATTATTGAGCGTCAATAGCTTAATGGATATTAGGTGTCGGACTGGTAATCGAGAGGTCGTGAGTTGAGGTCGTGAGGGATTGATTGATTTGACTCATTGCTCTATTGACATAGAAAAGATAATAATTTATAATGACTCTATTGACGTGAACCCACTCCAGACACAAGCATATTGAGCTTACCTAGAAATGTGCAACACATACTGCTCCTAAAATGTTAAATTTAAAAAAAAAGTACTTTACTACCTACCATTTCCAAAAGTAACATTTCACGCACCGCAGAAGCGCACAAATTAAAATTTCATGAAACAATTATTTAAAGGCATAGATACCACTCTATGTTTAAAGGACACTTTATGTAAGTAGTATACATCTATTAATAATGGTTGCATTATAGTCTTAGCAACTTATTTAGTGCGAAAAAACCTTTGCTAATATATAAACATAGGCGATGATTTCACAGCGGTAAAATAAGCTGGTTTTGTGAAAGTAAACCGAAACGACCCACTCAAAAAAAGTAGAGCGCATTTTTAATGTGTGATAGATATCTACTTATTTATATAATAATTATAAATCAATTATATAAGTTAGTATAAGCTCAGATTACACAATTCTGGTACTACATTTAGTGCATATCAAATCTTGAAATTATAACTATCGCAGATCCATTTAAATAATTAGCAACAATGACTTCCTCTGTTCTTCATGCACATCAAGCTCGACATTAGAAATTCAGTTGTATGGGTGTTTTTTGTAGCATAAGAGTGAGTACCGCATCTTCGTTTTTAGGGTTCCGTACCCAAAGGGTAAAACGGGACCCTATTACTAAGACTCCGCTGTCCGTCTGTCTGTCTGTCTGTCCGTCTATCACCAGGCTATAAGCTCATTAACCGTGATAGTTAGACAGTTGAAATTTTCACAGATGGTGTATTTCTCTTGCCGCTAGAACAACAAATACTAAAAACAAAATAAAGTTAAAAATTAAAGGGGGTCCCTATACAAAAAACGTGTTTTTAAACGCCATCTAATTAGTTTCGGCAAAATAACATAGATGGCGTTAGTAAACGAGCCCCATCTTTCTAGATCGCGACCAAACCAAATATTCTTGATAATATCAATTAATCAAATATATGAGGTTGAAACCCTGTTATGTTTCGTATTGTACGGAACCCTCCCTAAGTGTACGATAAGAGACGCGATGCTGACTCGCACTTGGCCAGTTTTTTATTATATTAATGGATTTTACCGTAAGTTTAGCCTGTAGGACTATTATCTTTTCTGTGGCTTATCTTGCTTTGAGGGCCCGGTGGTGTCGTGGAAAATGGTCGGCTTAGATGCCAGAGGTACGAAGTTCAATCCCCGCCGTGTACCAATGGATTTTTTTATCGAAAAATGTATGTGCCCTTTTTACAGTGGCCCTGCGGTGAAGGAAAAACATCGTTAAACGCCCAACCCCCGCATGGTGGTATGACACTGTCTAGTGTTCGCCTGGCCAGCTACCACCCTCAAGTTAGATTATGTGTCGCCTCACATCTAACTAAAGTGTTCCAGCAGCTACCCTTGAGAGCCAGTGCTTATTCTAGGCCTATAGCGTGCTACCATCCTCGACCATATCATCGCTTATTAACAGATGAGATAGTGGTCAAACGCTAGCCTATCTATATAATACTATAAGAATCTTTGTCCTGACATACTGACTGACTGACTCACTGACAGACAACGCACAGCCTAAACCGCTGGTCGTAGAGACTTGAAATTTGGAGGGTATATTTGTCTTAGTACGTAAGGGTGTACTAAGAAAGGATTTTTCAAAATTCACCCCTGAAGGGGATGAAACGGGGGTTCAAAGTTTGTATGGAGAAACAAGATTAGATAGTATTTTCTATTCGAAACTTCATACAAGTGCTCCAGTAAACAAATAAGTAAATACGTGTTTCAGGTTTTTTTTAAATTACCCCTTAGAGGTGAAATGGGGTTACAAAGTGTGAAAATGAATATTGTTTCGGATTGCGCTGAAATTTGGCATGCAGATAGTTATTCTGACGTTAGTTACCTTTAAGAAAGAATTTTTCAAAATTCACCCCTGAAGGGGATGAAACGGTGGTTCAAAGTTTGTATGGAGAAACAACATTAGATAGTCTTTTCTATCCGAAACTTCACACGAGTGCTTCAGTAGAAAATAAAATAAATACTATAATATTGTTTCGGATTGCGCTGAAATTTGGCATGCAGATAGTTATTTTAACTTAGGTATCCGCTAATAAATAATTTTTCAAAATTCACTCTTCAAGGGGATGAAGCGGGGGTTCAAAGTTTGTATGGAGAAACAAGATAAGATAGTCTTTTCTATTCGAAACTTCGCACAAGTACTTCAATAAATAAATAAGTAAACACGAGATTCAGACTTTTTCAAAATGCCACCCTAAGAGGATAAACTGAGGTAACAAAGTCTAAAAATCAATATTATTTCGGATTGTGCTGAAATTAAGAATGCAGAGTTATTATGACGTAGGTATCCGCTTCGAAATGATTTTCTAAAAATTCCTCCCGGATACGGAACGGGGATTCAAAGTTTGTATGGCGAATTAAGATGAGATAAAGTAGGTACGTGTTGTAGGATTTTTCGAAATAGGGTAGGTAACAAAGTTTGAAAATTTGGGTTTTTCGGGTTTTATAAATATTAATCCCGAATTGCCTTAGTCATAACATGAAAACGAACTGATTTGGCTAATTCTTATTTGATGTCTTTAATGATAGAATCTTTTTGTACAAAATAAAAGTTTTAAGTAAATAAAAGAAGTTTTCAACGCGGGCGAAGCCGCGGGGCACTTCTAGTATGATATAAAAAATAAAATAAAAAAGCTTTGACTTCACTCTACGTCGATGTGCTCGGATCCGGGAGTACTTAAATTAAGCTCTTTTCCTCATCTTTATAAGAACTCTCAAACGACGTGCGTCGGGGAAAATCCCTAATACCGATATCTACAGGTGGTTGTAACACAGCCAATTATGAATCACAATATTGTTCAGTCATACCTAGCTACAGGTTGTACTATTCATTATTCTGTGCTACAGGCCTACCGCCTACTGTGTGATTTTATCACAAACTGAAGGAAGGAAAATGCCTGCTGGGAAATAGCTTCTTTGCAAGACAAAGTGTCGTATAATGTATGCATACGAAAAACTTGTCTGATGTGATTGTTCCATAGCTCATTACATTACATGGAATAATGTAAGTATGTATGCAAAAAATTATTAATTTAGTTACGCAATAGATCTAATTAATAGTTTCTAAATTGCACATTAAAATACTTCCATTAGTAATTAAGACATGTCTATCATTTATTAAAATTTCTTAATTCGGAATATCTTCAATAATAGGTAGCTGAAAGACACCACAGACCATATTTGATATAAGTTTCATCTTGATACCTCAACGCGTTCCTGAGAAAAAGCATAGATCTTATAAGGGTTCCTTTTGCGGTATAGATATAGATAGAATGTTGATTATCTTATAGTGTAATACCCACAGATATTACCACATAGGCAAACCCTTGATACAAGTGTAGTTAATACCTATTTATAAACCTAGTATTAAAGATAGTAAAATATTTTTAACCGACTTCAAAAAAAGGACATTTCTCAATTCGACCTTATATATATATATATATATATATATATATTTTTATGGGTGTTCGCAGATAACTTTGTCATTTATAAACCGATTTTGATGATTATTTTTTTGTGGGAAAGGAGATATCCCAAGGGTGGTACCATAGTAATTTCATCAAGATCTGATAAGTATCTCTAGAGATATGGAGAAAAACACCTCAAACTTGGTACTACTGAAGATTAACAGCTTGGCATTTGAAATCGTTTTTTTTTTTTAGTTTTATAATGATCTCATTAGGGAAGTATTTGTGAAAATTTTTGAGTCACAGTAACTATTTGGCTTTAACTAAGTTACATAAATAATCTCCTAAAGTACTGTGTTGAACCCTGTAATCTAGGAGGTCACAAAAATTATGTAATTTTCTCTTGGATGATAAAAACAAATGTTTATCATTATCACAACATTTAATAAATATATTCCGATAATATATCACATTTAGAAGATATTCAAAGATATTCACCATTAGCATATAAATATTATGGTGAATTGAAACATTTCCAGATATTTTATGAGATTTTGATCCCTTTATTGTCTTACTTTACAGAATACATTAAAAGCTCCATTGGAATATGATTGCTAGAGCAATACATTACAAAACAATTTTCTATATAGATAGACATTCTTACTTTAATTTTTCTTACATTGAGCAAAATAACATCTAAGTTGTACATAAAAAAAACTTAAGAATACAATCTCTTGGAGATACTTGTGGCAAGATTTCTGGCAAGTTATTCGATGATTAAATCAGTGATATTTTCCTTAGTGACAAGGGCTACCAAACTGCCGCTTGGTGGCCTCTCAGTGCCCTTGATCCACTTGTCAAACAGCTGAGCGACATAGGTCAACGGGGTCCACGTACTGAAGTCAGCTTTTGGCATCCACTTCCTGTTCATTTCTGTGTCCAATGTCACTGGCATGATCGCCACAGCCAGGGAGTTTTCAGGCAGACCCGAGTCTTTGGCACCGAGTGATTTTGTGAGTTGATGGACCGCACCTTTGGCCATACCATAGCCAATCATACCGGGAGTGCCCTCTAGAGCAGCTTTAGCACCGGTCAGAGCTAGGAGCCCACCAGGGGATAGGTATTTGGAGGCAACAGTTGCAGCGATTGTTGAGCTCCAAACGGACTGACGCCACATTAGATCCGCCTGCTTGCTGAGATCCTTTGCGGCGTTTCCACCGGCCCAACCACCGGCGACGCAGATGACGGCGTTCACTTTCTCACCTTTCAGCGCCGTTGCTAACTCCTTGACGACGTGTTCTTCTTGGTCCACCCATGAGGCATCTTTCGGCACGGTGATGTTGAAATCGGCTGTCTCGTTCGGGTTGAGATCGATGTTAGCGACCCAACAATTCGCCGCCTTGAAGTGACTTACGCAGGCCGCGCCGAGAGCTCCCCTACCACCGTAAACTATGATCCTGCCACTTGCCATTGTAACGTGTAAATGCGGTCAGTGTTCGGAATCAACTGAATGGAATGGCGACTTGTTATCGCCGCTTGCCTTGTGTTGTAACCTCGTTCGAACTCTCACTTTTTGTCCCGCGCGCAGCCGCACGACGACTGGCCGAATAACCACGGACCACGAAGGACAATCTATTGTTTGATAAAAATAATAACTTAACGTGAAGCTTAGCTAATTAAATCTCGTTAATAAACCACCTGGATCTTATTTTATAAATACATAAATGAAATTAAAATTCTTCGATCAATCAAACAAATCAAAGAGCAAAGAGAATATAACGGCCGCACTTATTTAACCACAGTAGTACTCAAGTAAACCCAGCCACAGATTACTATATAGTATACAATGGCTCCACACTACTAGTTTATTTAGTTAGTGTGACCAGTGTTAAATATCTATGATTTTCTACCGCCGAGATTACAGAATTCATGAATAGTCTAGCTTTATATTATATGCCCTCTGTATTCTGTGTCTGTGTCCTGTGATTTATAGGTAATCTGTGATTTGTCCATGTCCACTCCGTTATTTCATTTTTGATTTTTCATCTTTTTAATAAATAATATTATATAATAGGCTTAACAGCTCGCTCAGCTACCTATGGAAAGAGCGTTGTTCGGTGTATTGTATCCCTACGGGATCGAATCCAGAACGAAGTAATTCGCCAGAGAACTAAAGTGATCGACATAACTCAGCGGATTAGCAAACTGAAGTCGCAGTGGGCTGGTCATATCTGCCGTAGGACCGATCACCGTTGGGGAGGGTAGACTGGTTCTATAGTGGAGACCGCGAATCGGTAAACGTAGCGTAGGACGCCCTGTGACCAGGTGGAGCAACAGCATTCGCAAAACTGTGGGGTGGGCAGTGACTGGAAAACAAAGAACCGAACATCGGGCTCAGTGGTG
The DNA here is from genome assembly GCA_954871355.1 of Cabera pusaria. Classification (NCBI taxonomy): domain Eukaryota; kingdom Metazoa; phylum Arthropoda; class Insecta; order Lepidoptera; family Geometridae; genus Cabera; species Cabera pusaria. Next base: position 18,689,023 of record OX940902.1, read on the forward strand.
TGACTTGGGTAAGGCCTTGTCCAACAGTAGACAGATACCGGCTGATTATGATAACAATGAACTGTGATTCAAATCTTGAGACTATTTCTTGTCCTACCAAGATATGCACTGAGCCCGATCTGCGGCTCATTGGGAGGGGTATGGTATATATTCAAATTTTTAAATATTAAACAAATTGATGTAAATTTTCATATATTTAAAGTTTTTGCTTCTTCTATAGGTATGTCTATGGATCACTTTTTTGCCAATGCCATGCCATGCCCTAATCGCCACGCTGGGCAGGCGGGTTGGCGATCGCAGGATGTAGCTTCTCTCACCGGTGACGCTGCTGCCCGTCACCTGCCTGTATTTATTTTATTTTATATTATTATATATATATATATAGTATTAAAATAATCTGTAATAAGTTGTGTAATTGCCAGAACGCATATCTGACCTGTTGGTACCTATGTGATTATGTATGGGTATATGCCAAGGACAGACAACAACTGTCCTTGGCATCGATTACATCTTTTTTAGCTAACATTTTTTGAAGTTTACCCAGATGGACACTAGACAGTTTTAGATTTACTAGATTGGGTGATACAAGCTTGCTCAACATCTGTATCTGTATCCTGGCAGCTGAGCCAGTTCAATGTATTAATAGCTAAGCTAATATATAACTACTATTTCAATAGTAGTGATCTATTCATTTTCATTATAATTTTAATATAAAACAGGGTGATCGCGTTCCTTCTTTGGATAAGGGTAAGTCAATTTTGAGTACCTAGCTTCTACTTAAATACAATTGGTTATGTTTGAAATTTTTTCGGTCAAAGCTGGACAAAAATGGTAAAGAGGTAGATACATCCCATTAATTTATCTTCATACAACATAGATAGATATTTTGCAAGTGACATCATGCATTTATAGTTATGAATCACAAACTATTATATGATTATTCTGTCTGGTGTATTCATGTTAAAGTGAATTCCGCACTCCTCCGGGAAACATGCCCAGGTATTGAGCATGTTTCCCAAGGGGTGCGGGTTTGAGTCCCGTCAGTACGATAAAGTTTTGGATTGTGTGTAACAATAATATAAGGTGATAATTTATTTTTAAAGTTAACATTTCAAGAAACATAATAGTTTACATCGCCTCAAATTTTTTCGTCCATCAATCGCAGTGTTTGGCAACGTGTGGGTCGCGTCCCCTGGGGGTCGTGAAGCCTCTATAAAAGGGTCACGAGAGGTCACCAAGCCTCAGTAAAACAGAAAAAACAAAGTTTTAAAATAAATGTTTGTAATATGTGTTTGTAGGTGTTATAATTGAGAGGGAATGAGAACACATCTTGGGAGAGGCCTACGTCCAGCATTGAACTAACACCGGCTGATGATGATGATGAGAATGCATATAATATTTGTTTCTGAAGAAAACTATGTAATCTGTTTTCTGTAGGCCACGCAAGCGAAGCTGCGGACAGAAGCTAGTAATATAATAAAATCCTAACTAATATTATAAATGCGAAAGTAACTCTGTCTGTCTGTCTGTCTCACTTTCACGCCAAAACCACTGAACTGATTTAAATAAAATTTGGTACACAGATAGTCTAGAGCCTGAGAAAGGACATAGGTTACTTTTTAATGCAAATAAAGAGTTGAAAGGGAGATGAAATGTTTTATGGATGTATCGTCATTTTAGGAGCTAGAAGCTTGAAATTTATGTATTAGACTGTCGATTCGATATAAATAAATATGACATTCAAAGTTTGTAAAAGTTTGACCCTCAAGGGTGTAAAATAACAATAAGGCATAGGGGATGAAAGTTTATATGGGAATATGTTAGGTTTATGTGAATGTTCTACTCAACGGATTTATATGAAATTTGCTACACAGATAGTCTAGAGCCTGAGAAAGGACACAGTCTTCTTTTAATGCGAAAAGAGGGTTTGTAAAGGGTTGAAAAGGGGGATGAAAAGTCGTATAGAAGTATCGTCATTTTTAAAGCAAGAAGCTTGAAACTTATTTTTAAGGTTGTTGATTCGATATAAATAAATATGACATTCAAAGTTTGTGAGGGGGAAAGGGGAGTGGCGGGGAGGGTAGGGGAGTGGAGGGAGAGGGTAAGGGACTGGAGGTGAGGATAGGGGGAGTGAAGGGGAGTGGTGTGGGAGGGGAGGGGGAGGGGATGTGGAAGTGACGGTAAGGGGGAGAGGGAGGGTAGGATAAGTTTGGGGAAGGGGAGGGGAGGGGGTGGGGTTGTGGAAGGGTGCGGTGTAGCTGGGGTACGTATGTGTTTTATTAGTTAATGCTACCCAAAGACACTTTTCCCTGCGGACGAAGTCAAGGGTGTAAAATAATAATAGAGGATGGAAGTTTGTATGGAAATATGTAAGGTTTATGTGAATGTTCTACTGAACGGATTTAAATGAAATTTAGTACACCGATAGTCTAGGGCCTGAGATAGGACATAGGCTACTTTTAAATGCGTAAAGAGGGTTGTGAAGGGTTGATAGGGGGGATGTATGAAAGTATCGTCATATTTAAAGCTACAAGCTTGAAACTTAATGTTTAGGCTGTTAATTCGATATAAATATACTAAAAGTGCCCCGCGGCTTCACCCACGTTAAAGACTTCTTTTATTTACTTAAAACTTTTATTTTGTTAAAACCTTTCTATCATAAAAGACAATCAAAGAAGTAAAAGCCAAATCGGTATATATAGACCATATTGATTTTCAAACTTTTTTACCAACCCCTTGCAAAAATCCTGCTACACGTATTTATTTATTTATTTACGGAAGTACTTAAGTAAATCTATAATTTTAAAAATAATGATCACTGCAGGAAGAGTGAATCTCACAACACAGGGTTTCCTAGTCTGAGATTCAAAGCGCATAAGCTTTGTTTTAGTATATAAGCAATTACGAAACTCTGTTTTAATGTGCTAAAGTGCAAATAAATTATAAATTAATAAGTTATATCTGGGGGGATTTTTTATAAAATCCTTGTTAGCGGATACCTACGTCATACGAGGGTCATTCAACAAGTACTTAGCTTCATCGACCAATGGCACTGCGATTACAAAAAAAAATTTACCATAGTACAGTGCAATGTTTTTGAAGCCTATTGTCAAAGTTTTAAACAATGACCTCTATTAGTTTTGTTTTAATAGCCTTTGAAAGCGAACGTCAGTTTAACAAAAATGGAAAAAGAGCAGTATCGTTCGGTGATTCAATTTTTATTTTTGGAAGGGAAAACGCGCAGTGAAATTAAAAATCGCTTGGATGCTGTGTACAGTGACTCTTCTCCTTCGATGGCAACCGTCAATAATTGGTTTAACGAGTTTGCTCGTGGCCGCAAGTCGGTTTTTGATGAGCCACGCCCAGGTGCCTCGAAAACGGCTACTACGGAGGAAAACATAAAAAAAATCCACGATCTCGTGTTGGCAGACCGACGATTGAAGGTTCGCGAGATAGCTGACACTGTGGGCATTGCAGAAGGAACGGTGCATCATATTCTCCACGAAAAACTGGGCATGAGAAAGCTGTCAGCGCGATGGGTGCCGCGTTTGCTTACACTGGACAACAACCACGACAACGCGCCGGCTCACAACTCTGCCGTCGCCATGGCCAAATTATTCGAATTGCTGCCCCATCCACCTTACTCTCCAGACTTGGCCCCCTGTGACTTCTTTTTGTTTCCAAACCTGAAAAAGTCACTCGCTGGAAAAAGATTTGGGTCGAATGAGGAGGTCATCACCGCCACGGAGGCCTATTTTGCAGACTTCAGGAAAACGTATTTTTTAGACGGGTTAAAAAAGTTGGAGCATCGCTGGGCCAAGTGTATTGAGTTAAAAGGAGATTATGTAGAAAAATAAATCGACACTTTTCAAAAATTTTCGTTTTTATTTTGTAGGCTAAGTATTTATTGAACGACCCTCGTAACAACTATCTGCATTCTAAATTTCAGCGCAATCCGAAACAATATTGATTCTCAGACTTTGTTGCCCACTTTACCCTCTTAGAGTGGCATTTTGAAAAAGCCCGAAAATCGTATTTACATATTTAAAGAAGTACTTGGGTTAAAAGTCGAATAAAATGACTATCCAAACTTTGAATCCCCGCTTCATCTCTTTAATGAGTGAACTTTGAAAAATCCTTTCTTAGCGGATACCTACGTCAAAATAACTATCTGCATGCCAAATTTCAGCGCAATCCGAAACAATATTAATTTCAGTCATGTTACCCCACATCACCCTTTTAGGGGTGGCATTTCGAAAAAGCCTAAAACACGTATTTACTTATTTATTTACTGAAGTTCTTGTGCGAAGTTTCGAATAGAAAAGACTATCTTATCTTGTTTCTCCATACAAACTTTGAACCCCCGTTTCATCCCCTTCAGGGGGAATTTTTGGAAAATCCTTTCTCAGAGGGAACTAACGTCGTAATAACTATCTGCAAATTTCAGCGCAATCCGAAACAATATGGATTTTATTTTAATTTTAAAATTATCGTGAATTTGTAACATTATTATTGTTATATACCGGCTGTAATTCACGTACCTTTAGTCGAATTTTCTCGACCTAGGTTTCGAGCGAGTCAGTCGCTCTTCCTCGGGAGTGAGGTCACGCGGTGAGATCGCGATGTTCACTGCGGGCCGCCGCTCGCTGCGCTCGGCTTGATAGCCGGGGTGGGGGCGGACTCGGCGGCGATCGGTAACGGCTGTTCCTTTTCGGTACCGAGGATGCCTGAGATAGCCCGAATGCTGTCATCGTCGGTTCTTCATCGCTGCTACTCATAGAGATAGATAGTGGATAGTGGATGGACCTTGCCGTCAGCGTGGAAACCGATTCTTAATGCGTCCTCGAAAAAGAAAGTGTCAGTCAGTCTAGAGTGTGACACAGTCAGCATTGTTTGCGACGGTACTTATGGCGATATATCTCAGGCATCCTCGGTACCGAAAAGGAACAGCCGTTACCGATCGCCGCCGAGTCCGCCCCCACCCCGGCTATCAAGCCGAGCGCAGCGAGCGGCGGCCCGCAGTGAACATCGCGATCTCACCGCGTGACCTCACTCCCGAGGAAGAGCGACTGACTCGCTCGAAACCTAGGTCGAGAAAATTCGACTAAAGGTACGTGAATTACAGCCGGTATATAACAATAATAATATGGATTTTCACACTTTGTTACCTCATTTCACCCTCTTAGGGGTGTAATTAAAAAAAACCCTGAAACACGTATTTACTTATTTTTTTACTCAAGCACTTGTATGAAGTTTCGAATAGAAAATACTATCTAATCTTGTCTCTCCATACAAACTTTGAACCCCCGTTTCATCCCCTTCAAGGGTGAATTTCGAAAAATCCTTTTTCAGAGGTAACTAACGATGTAATAACTATCTGCATGCCAAAATTCGGCGCAATCCGAAACAATATAGATTTTCACACTTTGTTACCCCATTTCACCCTCTTAGGGGTGGATTTTCAAAAAAACCTGAAACACGTATTTACTTATTTTTTTACTGAAGCACTCTTATGAAGTTTCGGATAGAAAAGACTATCTATATATTGGAAAATCCTTTCTTAGTACACCCTTACGTACTAAGACAAATATACCCTTCAAATTTCAAGTCTCTACGACCAGCGGTTTAGGCTGTGCGTTGTCTGTCAGTCAGTCAGTATGTCAGGACAAAGATGCTTATAGTTTTAGATATGACATTCAAAGTTTGTGAGGGGAAGGGGGAGGGAGAGGGAGGGGAGGTGGAAGTGAGGGGTAGGGGAGAGGGGATGGGAGTCGGGGAGGGGGAGAGGGAAGTGGGGGGAAGAAAGAGGGGAGGGGGATTAGCGCGGTGTGGTACGGTGCGGTGTAGGTGGGATACGCATGTGTCTTATTTGTGAAATAATTAGCCTAAATAATTTAAAATGCTACCCAAAGACACTATTCCACGCGGACGAAGTCGCGGGCACAGCTAGTACAGATATAAACAGTGCAGGTAGGGCGTCGCGAATTTTTTTTTTCATACTTAGTGGCTGAATAAAAACCGGCCAAGTCGAGTTGCACTCATCCACAGAGGCTTCCGTACCAACGTTGGCGGGTACCAATTAAGCTAGACCTCTAAATTGTAGGAACGCTCATATAACTTAGAAGCCTATCTTAATTGGAGTAAACTATGTATGTATGGGGACACCCTTTAATTTTCAACTTTTTAGGGTTCCGTAGCTGAATGGCAAAAAACGGAACCCTTATAGATTCGTCATGTCTGTCTGTCTGTCTGCCTGCCTGTCTGTCTCTCAGCCTGCCTGTCTGTCTGTCTGTCTGTCCGTCCGTATGTCACAGCCATTTTATTCCGAAACTGTAAGGACTACAACATTTAAACTTGGATACGTAGATGTATACTGTGAACCGCTTTTCGATTTTTATACAAAAATATAAAAGTTTAAGGGGGACATCTCATACATGTAACAGTAACAAAAAAAAATCTGCAAACCTATACGTGTGGGGTGGGTGTCTATGGATAGGACTTTAAAAATGACATTGAGGTTCCTTAAATTATTTTATCTCAAAGTCAATTATTTAAAAGATGGCGCGTCTAAAGTGGTAAAATGTGTGTCCCCCCCTATAACTTTTAAAGTAAGGGAGTTAAAAATCTAGAAAAAATATTTTTTGTAGATCTCAATAAAAACTTTCAACGAAAATTGGTTTGAGAGAGAAACGAGATAAAGTCAGCAGTTTTTGAGATATAGTGACCGCAAATATAACTTTGTGTTTCATACAAACACTATGAATAACAAAGTTAATGTTTTGGTTGCGAAAAATCATAGTTATAGAACACTCTACTGTGTTACGGAACCCTACGAGTGCGAGTCCGATTTGCACTTGGCCAGTTTATTTTATTTTTCGTAATTTTTCCATTATTTATGCTGTAACTCTATTTGACCTTGCGTCTTGCCAAATTTCATGATTCTAGGTCAACGGGAACTACCCTATAGGTTTTCGACCCAAAACCTATAGGGTACTTCCGGTTTACCTAGAATTGTCAATTTTGGTTAAAACGAAGGTCTTATAACACAGCACAAGTAAAGGAAAAATTCCAAAAAATAAAAAAGTGAAAGGTAAGGTAAATTTTGGTACCTACTTACAAGTTTTCGCAAGAATCTAAATTTGCCCATATCATTTTATCGTGTTGACTTCTACAGTAAAAGGATAAATAAACAGCCATCAAAACGGGAAAATTGTATAGATAATTTAGGCCAGTACTTTGATTAGCTGAAATAAAAAAAATACCAAAATTTTTATATGTTAAAATTGTTCATAGAAATCTCCAATTTCATAGGTGAAGACCTAATATTATTATTACCATAATATTTTAAAGAATCAAGAAATCAGCAACATAGTGAGATTGCAGATTGTTCTTAATCCGCTAGACAGCTGTTACGGAGGCTTGTCTTCATATCTCTGAAGATACTCATCAGATCTCGATGAATTTACAATGGGACCACATGGGATGTATACTCACTCATAGAAAACATAATTTATCAAGAAGGTTAATAAACGACGGAATTATGAGGTGACACAATTAGATGGCATTTATCGTAGAAGTTCAGTTGTCAGTCTCCGAAACTCATCATCAGATCTTTACAAATTCAAAATGGGTGGTCTTAATAGTTTCAGAATAAAGTGGCTGTGACATACGGACAGACAGACAGACATGACGAATCTATAAGGGTTCAATTGTTGCCATTCGGCTACGGAACTCTAAAAATTAGTCAAACTAAAAATACTTCTGTAATAGTGTTGTAAAGTTGAACACAGTAAAAATTCTCATGTCACTAAAAACACGTTTTGGAATATTCTTTTTAGGGTACCGTACCCAAAGAGTACCAAAGGAACCCTATTACTGAGACTTCGCTGTCCATCCGTCCGTCCTCCGAACATTACAGGGCTGTATCAGGTATCTCCTTAACCGTAATAGGTAGATTGAAATTTTCACGAAGTATGGATTACCACAGAATAATGAATAATACTAGTTTCTACTAAATAAAAGTTTTATTAAGTAAGTGAACGAAGTTTGTAACGCGGGCGACGCCGCGCCGGCTTTTAGTTTACCATAAAGATGGTGGTGACTGGTGTGAATAGATAGGACACAAACTATATATAACCAGTGATATTACAAATTTTTATCGTTTAATGTATTTTTGTTACTCCTTTTTACATCTTTAAATTTTCGGTTATAAAATCTTAATGTGGCGTATATGCGCAATCGAATGAACAGTTTCATAAGATGCATACAAAAAGAAACATACAGACGAATTGAGAACCTCCTCCTGTTTAGAAGTCGGTTGAAAACAAAATAAAGTTAAAAATTAAAGAGGTACCCGTACAAAAAACTTATTTTTCAGGCAAATTTTGTTCAATCGGAACTCTACGTGATCGAGTCCGACTCGCACTTGGCCAGTTCATTTTTGTTTGAGTGAGTAAACTTTCCGTTTGGTCGCATTGTAATTTCATTGAGATCTAATATAATGAGTATTTTCCAGAGTTCTATAAAAACCTCAAAGCGCGGCATTTTGAAGTCAGTTTTTAGGGTTCCGTACCCAAAGGGTAAAACGGGACCCTATTACTAAGACTCCGCTGTCTGTCTGTCCGTCCGTCCATCTGTCACCAGGCTGTATCTCATGAACCGTGATAGTTAGACAGTTGAAATTTTCACAGATGATGTATTTCTTTTGCCGCTATAACAACAAATACTAAAAACACAATACAGTTTAAAATCATAGGAATGCCGAAAAATACACGTTTCTCGTATGGGGACCCCCATTCGAGAAACGTATATTTTTCGGCATTTCAATGTTACGCCATTTATGAACGCTTAGGTAAACGTCCATAGATGGCGTTATATTGAAATTCCGATCCCAAACACCTTTGTGTAAACTTTCACTTATATAGCGTTAGACGTTACATGGCGTTATAAGAAACTAGCTGTGCCCACGACTTAGTGCGCGTGGAATGGGAATTGGGTAGCATTCACTAATAAGACACATACGTATCCCACTACACCGCACCGCACCACGCCACGCTAATTCCCCTTTCCTCCCTCCCCACCCCTTCCCATCACTTCCCCCTCCCCTCCCCCTTCACCTCACTTTCACATCCCCTCCGCTCCCCTCCTCCACCACTCCCCATTTCCCCTGACACACTGAATGTCATATTTATTTATATAGAATCAACAGCCTAAAAAATAAGTTTCAAGCTTTTAGTTGTTTTGGCGTGAAAGTGAGACAGACTCAAAGTAACTCTACTTTCGCATTTATAAAATTATAGTAAGGATAAGCACGCGGCTCACAACTCTATACATACTATGGCCCTAGTATCTTTATCAACACCATCAACACCAATATTATAAATGCGAAAGTCAGTTTGTTTGTTTGTTTGTTTGGGACTTCTTCACGGTCAAAGGGCTTGACCGATTTGGCAGATTTTTTTTATAAAGATAGTACATAGGGCAGAATAGGATATAGGATACGTTTTGTTTGGCTATCGAGTCAGGGGGTTCGATATTTTTAATTGAATTTTGTAAATATGAGACTTCTTCTCGAATTAACGGCATGACCGATTTGCCTGAAATTTTGTATGAATGTCATAGGGCAGAATAGGATATAGAATACTTGTTTTCTGGCTGTCGAGTCAGGGGGTCCAGATATTTTTAATTGAATTTTGTAAATATAAGACCTAACCAAACCAAAATCATTACTTACTTTAACAATAGAGGATATCTAGTGCGACTTTGGGGTCGTCTATGCCATGGTGACTTGGCCTAAGAGATCATCGATCTAGACCTCAAAGGTCATAAAGACTCAAATAACGCGAGCGAAGCCGCGGGTAACAGCTAGTTAATTATATATGCTATAATGTTCTAAAATTGTGGAAACCTTTTGGTAAGTGATGATGCCGTCGAAGATGGTAAGCACGCTAGGCCTAGAATGGGAACTCTCTCTCAGCTCTCAAGGATATATATCTATACCATCTACCCGAACGAAGCTATTTGCTTCTTCGTTCATCATACGAACCGCTAAGGAATGGAATACCCTGCCTGAGACCGTGTTTCCGATTAAGTACAATATGGGGGTCTTCAAATCGCGAGTGAATAGGTATCTTCTGGGTAAGCACGCTACATCATCGATCGCATCATCACTTAACATCAGGTGAGATAGTGATCAAGTGCTACCCAGTTCGGTATAAAAAAAAAAAAAAAGGATAGCTACCGGAAGACATTAGATGTTTGGTGACAGATTTTCTAACTTGAGGGTGGTAGCTGGCCAGGCGGACACTAGATAGTGTCCCACCAATCGAGCCCAAACTCGGTAGTGTTTTGTCTTTTATCACAGATATTCCGTGGCTGCCTTCCAGCTTCATCATCAGACCCTAGATATCACTAGGCGTAAAGTTCTCGTCAAGACAAATCAATCGAGCCCAAACTCGGTAGAGTTACGTTGATTTATCACAGAGACGCCGTGGCCACCTTCCAGCTTCATCATCAGACCCTGGATATCATCTAGGTGAAAAGTTATCTTCAAGATTTTTTTTTATACGTTATAGCCTAGCGTTTGAACACTATCTCACCTGTTGGTAAGTGATGATGCGGTCGAAGATGGTAAGCACGCTAGGCCTAGAATGGGAACTGGCTCTCAAGGATAGCTGCCGGAACACATTAGATGTTTGGTGACAGATTTTCTAACTTGAGGGTGGTAGCTGGCCAGGCGGACACTAGATAGTGTCCTACCACCATGCAAAGATGAATCAATCGAGCTCAAACTCGGTAGGGTTATGTTGATTTATTACAGAGATGTCATGGCCACCTTCCAGCTTAATCATCAGACCCTGGATATCATCTAGGCGTAAAGTTCTCGTCAAGACAAATCAATCGAGCCCAAACTCGGTGGGATTATGTTGTTTAATCAAGGAGATGCCGTGGCCACCTTCCGTCTCCATCATCAAACCAGCTCCATGGTACCATATCATTGTATTGTCACCGAAGATACATAAACTGTATACCAAATTTGAGTCCAATCGGACACCAGGAAGTGGGTCTAATTTAGCTTCCAAGATTCCACCCGAACCACAGAATAATGAATAGCCCGAACATACATGTGACATACATACATTGCAAGTTAAATAAAAGCTTGAAAAAAGGAGGAGGTTCTCAATTCGACTGTAGGTATTATTATATATATATTTGTGGGTGTTCGCGGATAACTTCGTCGTTTATGATTGGATTTTGATTTTTTTTTGTTGGAAAGAGGATATCGCGAGGGTGGTACCATAGTAATTTCATCGAGATCTGGTAAGTATCTCCAGAGATATGGAACACCTCAAACTTGGTACTGAAAATTAATAGCGCGGCATTTGAAGTCGGAAGAATTTTAAACGATCTTATTACATTGACATTTTAAAACTTTATTATTTGAAGTTGGACAGTTTTATTGTTTAAGAACGTAGGCTATCCTTGTATTGGCGGATCTTCAGATACCTATGGTGGCAGCATTTGAAGTCGAGTCCTTAAAGAAGTGTTTTTATTAAAATTATGGATATATTACATTTTTGTTGAAAAGGTGTTAATTAAAAAGTACTATTATCAAATATTAAATAAATTGTTTTATTTATATCACTGACTCCACCCACGTACACATACCTAACTAGTTATGTAAGTAGGAACATGGTTATGTGAGGACTTGGTTGACTTAGAATTGTCAATTTTGGTTATAAATAAGGTCTTACAGCACAAGTAAAGGAAAAATTCCGAAAGATTAATAAAGTTGAAAATTTTGACAAGTTTTCGCGAAAATCTAAATTTGCCCATATCTTTTTATCGTGTTGACTCAGGACCTTGATTTTTAGGGTTCCGTAGCCGAATGGCAAAAAACGAAACCCTTATAGATTCGCCATGTCTGTCTGTCCGTCCGTATGTCACAGCCATTTTATTCCGAAACTATTAGGACTACAGAATTGGAATACTAACTTGGTAGTTAGATGTATTCTAAAAACCGCTTTCCGATTTTTATACAAAAATAAAAAATATAAAAGTTTAAGGGGGGGGCATCCCATACATGGAAATGGAACAAAAAAAAATTTTTTTCATCAAACCTATACGTGTCTATGGATAGGTCTTTAAAAATGACATTGAGGTTCCTAAAATCATTTTTTCTCAAAAGATGGCGCGTCTAAAGTGGTAAAATGTGTGCCCCGCCCCCCCCCCTCCCTCTAACTTCTAAAGTAAGGGAGTGAAAAATCTAGAAAAAATATATTCTGTAGATCTCATTAAAAACTTTCAACGAAAATTGGTTTGAACGAGATACAGTCAGCAGTTGTTGAGATATAGCGACCGCAAGTATAACTTTGTTTTTTATACAAACACTATGAAAAACAAAGTTATTTTTGTAGTTGCGAAAAATCATAGTTATAGAATACTCTACTGTGTTACGGAACCCTACGAGTGCGAGTCCGACTTGCACTTGGCCTCTTGACCTCAGTATCTGGTATAAATTCAACTTGTTAGGTCCACCCGTTCCTGAGAAAGTCTGTGGTGACAGACGGACAAGAAAGTGATCTTATAAGGGTTCCTTTTTTACCTTTTGAGGTACGGAACCCTAATTATATCCGTCCATTCCATATATAACGATTAACGCTACAGCAAATTTTCCTTTCCCCCAATCAAAAAAACGCGATCGACAAAAAATTACCTAGTTTTCTAAAGTATGCCTACTTTAGGTATTCTGCAAGTCAGAATGATCAGCTAGGTTATATAGGTACAATCAAATCAAAATTTATTTATTTCAAAAACATGAATTACGATAGATTTAGTTAGCACAATTGTACATTGAATCTGTGATAGAACCCTGTATTGCAGTATATTCACCCCATGACATTATAGTAACAATAATTTAAACGTCATTCCGATAGGCATAACCTCGGACGAAATAAGAAGTCTCCTTATTTCGTCTTAGGGCATAATATAACCGTAAGTATATATATATAAGCCTATGGGCTGGCTTTATTATAACAGAATATAGCTCTAGCTGGCATAGAACTTTTTTATGATACTTATATCATATTAAGTACCTATACCTAATAGGACAAATTCAACACTCAATTGATGGTAAGCGACGATGTCTGCATTTTGGCAAGCAAATCTCTGGATTCCCAGTTTTTTTTAACGTTCCGTGCCTCAAAAGGTAAACAAAAGGAACCCTTATAAGATCTCTCTTGTCCGTCTGTCCGTGCGTCATCACCGATTATCTCAGGAGCGAGTGGACCTAGCAAGTTGAAATTAATACAAGATACTGAGGTCTATCCCTATTAGTCGCTATTAGGTGTATAAAAATCAAGGTCCTGAGTCAACACGATATAAAGATATGGGAAAATTTAGATTTTATTCCAAAACACTTAAGAACCAAAATGTACCTTAATTTTCAACTTATTGTATTTTTTGGAATTTTCCCTTTACTTCTGCTGTAAGATCTTGCTCTTAACCAAAATTGACAATTTAGGGTCAACCGGAACAGACAGACATGGCGAATCTATAAGGGTTCCGTTTTTTGCCATTCGGCTACGGAACCCTAAAAACGGATAAACAATATCGAGATCATGAAAATACGACATTAAATATATCAAATGTGTTCTAGTAATATGTAGAATTGTAATAAACATCAATGATAAATAGATATTTTTGGTTTTGATTTTGGCAAAATGTTAAGTTACACTCATTAGGGTTCCGTAGCCGAATGGCAAAAAACGGAACCCTTATAGATTCGTCATGTCTGTCTGTTCCGGTTGACCCAAAATTGACAATTTGGGTTAAGTTATGTTTGGCATTGACACGGTAATATAATATAATACTATACTTATATGTTATTATACTGTGGTTCGGAACCATCCGTGTGCGAGATAAAAGTCTGACTCGCACTTGGCCAGTTTTATTTTCAGATTTTTCAAGCCAGCAGTTTACCTTTTAGAGGTGGGGAGGGGCAGTGGGGGGGGATGCCCTACTTTCTAGTACACATTTTTGTTCAGTAACAAAAATGTGTACTAGAAAGTTTATTATTTGTTAAATGGAGCATTAAATCTTTAAATAGTATTAGCAATCCCTAAGTCATTTTAAAAGACCTATTCAATGATACCCCACAAGATGGGGTAGACGACGCAAAAAAATTCTTACCCACTTCTCATGTAGGGGAGCTACCCTAAAAAAAATATTTATCAAAATTTTATTTCACTACTTTGTCGGCGTATACCCATTATACACATACCCCTACAAAATTACAGCTTGCTAGTATTAACGATCTCTTAGCAAAACCTCGGACAGACAGACGGACATGACGTAACTATGAGGGTTCCTTGTCAGGACTACGGAACCCTAAAAAAGTATACTATCACAACTTATTATTTATAGTTGGTGTAATACTTTACATTTTCTATGGATCTAACTACAAAGTTAAGTTTGTACACTAACCTAGTTTTTTGTTGTTAACAAGGTGATAAACATGTCTATGGAAAAATGTATTTGGTTAGATTCACTCAAAACTCGGTACCTAAAATTAAGAGCGAACGCGGGGTGCAATTTTCCATACAAACGTATGCCCCCGTTTCCTCCCTGGAAAATGATTCTAGAGCAACATTTATTTCTACAAAACACGAGGTCTGATGTAGCTACGCCCCTATATCATTTTCTTTTTTTGACCAATCAATTGTAAATAGAATTATTACCCTTCAAAAATGTCAAAGACGAGATTAAAAGGCTTATATTCCTTTTCACAAATGGTTCATTTAAAAGAAAATGATATAATATATTATGACAATGTAGCTAGTTACATCAGACCTTGATTTTTTATAGAAACAAATTTTGCTCTATATATATATGTGCCATTTAGATTGGCACTAAAGCACAGAATAATGAATAGCTGACTAAAGTGCGTTGACCTTTCAGTGGTCAAACCTTGTATGACTGTGATTATAACTAGGTTTTCTTTTTATTTAGCGGTGTGTTCTAATTTGTATGTGCCACTAAAATATCCAAAGTGTTTTTTTCTGAAACATGTATACATATTTATTTGAAAGTATAACATAGAACACTCTTAGCGCGTTAAAATCCCTTTTTAATTTTAAAAATAATAATTAATTAATATTTTATTTCTTAAAACGCCATCTAACGTCAAACAAAGGTATTAGGGATCGACATTTCAATATAACGCCATCTATGCGACGTTTACCTAAAAAGGCATTCATAGATAGCAAAAATCACGTTTCTTGTATGGGGACCCTCTATTATTTTTAACTTTATTCTGTTTTTAGTATTTGTTATTATAGCAGCAATAGAAATACATCATCTGTGAAAATGTCAACTGTCAACTATCACGGTTTATGAGATACAGCCTGGTGACAGACGGACAGACAGACAGACAGACGGACAGCGGAGTCTTAGTAATAGAGTCCCGTTTTACCCTTTGGGTACGGAACCCTAAAAATCGAGAAACTCGTGTGGCTAAAGAACAAATTATTACAAATATCATCATGTCGCCTATCTGCTGCTAGCAAATAAAAGAATAGCGAGAAATAGGCGTGGCTATATTAATAAACAAATGAGTATCAAATAATCCAATCGTATCGCCTGTCTGCGTACCTACCAGGCCAGGCTGGAACTTCCCGTTCAAAATGTGACGTCTGGTCACGTTACTACTTATGTACTTAGCAGGCCCTTGGCTACGTTGTATTATTATCTTTTCTATGCCTTGGCAGTAAAGGTCAATACGATTTTTATTTAAATTTTTTTTTAATTTTCTGATACCTACTTGTACTATTCATTATTCTGTGTTACTGGTAAATGTGGGTTGCACATTATTATTATTGTTTTCTATCATCTCTTCAACTATGCTAAATATGCTTGTGTCTGGAGTGTGTTCACGTCAATAGTGCAATAGGTGAGGATCACAGTTCTTAAAAAATATTTTTTACTCTTAATTTATTTTTAACTTTTTAGTTACTAGGTTTAAGGAACTAGGTACTTATGTACCTACCTATTTTAGAGTAGGCGTAATGTTTTAAAATATCCTACAGATATTATGATGTAATTATGGGTAAAGTGCTCTTCAAGGCAAATCAATCGAGCCCAAACTCGGTGGAGTTTATCACAGAAATGCCATAGCCACCTTCCAGCTTCATCATCGGACCCTGAATATCATCTAGGTGTAAAGTGCTCCTCAAGACGAATCAATCGAGCCCAAACTCGGTAGGGTTATATTGTTTCATTACGGAGATGCCGTGGCCACCTCCAGGGTCTGATGATGAAGCTGGAATGGAAGGTTTGCACCTAGGTGATATCCATATTACCTAGGTGCAAACTGCTCCGCAAGTCTAAAGAATCGAGGCCAAACTCGGTAGGGTTATATTGTTTTATCACAGAGATGCCGTGGCCACCTTCCAGCTTCATCATCAGACCCTGGATATCATCTAGGTGTAAAGTGTTACGCTAGTCTAATCAATCGAGCCCCAGCTCGGTGGGGTTATATTGTTTTATCAAAGAGATTTCGTGCCCACCTACCAGCTCCATCATCAGACCCTAGATATCATCTAGGAGTAAAGTTCTCTTCTAGACGAATCAATCGAGCCCACATTCGATGGGTTTATCTTGCTTAGTTCAGAAGTTCCTATGGCTATCTTCCGTCTCCATCATAAGACCAGCTCCATGGTACCATATCATTGTATTGTCACCGAATATACGTAAGTTCACCAAATACGAGTCAAATCGGACATCGGGAAGTGGGTCTAATTTAGCTTCCAAGATTCCACCCGAACATACATAGTTACATACACAACATACATACATTGCAACTTGCACGTTAAATAAAAGCACGGTAATATTACCGTGATAAAAGCTTGTAAACTAGACAGCGACTTCCTGCCAAACTTTAACCTACCTTTGGTCGTCGTCGCTGAAACTAGAACTGATTGATTGGAAAAAACCAAAACAGTGTGCTAGAAATATGTACTCACATACTATTATTTATTCTGTGACTTAATAATAATTTAGAGTAATTCATATGTTGAACAGCTGTTAAAATAATCACCAATTTGCCTAGATCCCTTATCGAACATGCAAATCAGGCTAGCAAAGCTCATTTTGACTGGTCTATCGACCACTATTACTTGTACTATTCATTATTCTGTGTCACTGTGTAAGATAACAAGGCCTTGTACCTATAGCACACTAAGAAATTATGAGTAAGACCAACCGGAAGACCTCTTATGCTTAAAAAGATATACTGTAACAGAGCTCATCCTAAATTGTACGATCTGGCTATAAGGTAAACAAAGCCGCACTCAGTGCACACAGAGACAAAAATCTAACCACAAACAAAAAAAATCACTCACACCAACAAGTTTTGTGAATATTTCCTTGCGTTCATGGACCTTAGGTGTTACTAATTATTCTGTGATTTCCGACATTGCCAGTAAAATATACTTTGGTAATGGGATTTATGATGATTAAACATTTTCATTTTATGGATTAAACATTTTTAAGTGCTAAAATGTAATCAGGCGGAAGATGAAAATATTTTTTATTTCTATAGAATATTTTAAATTATGTTTATTCAAAATTTCTCAGTAATTCAATAAAACACGTAAAGCTGTCTATTCATGGCGCAATACATTTTTTAAGTGTATGGCTACACACAAAAGGTATATTTAGCCAGTGTTATGCCAAACAAACATTAAAAATAAGTTTAGTCGTAGAGAGAAGTGGTTTAGTGCAATAATTGATTTACTTATTTATTCTCTTACATGGATCTGCTGACTGGCTGCATCGATTTGCACGGCTGAGTGTATAGAAGCTGGCTAGTAAATGTATCAGGCAATACATTATGTGCCGTAGGCATAGGCATACTTTTATTATTCAAACCTATAAAAGGGGATGGTTTTCTCGCTAAAAAACACGTATTATTTTAATAACAAAACAAATCGCGCGCGAATCAATGTGATCCGCGCCGCAATTTCACGTCGTGAATCGCGCGCGAGTGTGGAAAGGACTTTAAATTTCCATTACAACTAATAATACCACAGATAATACCTAAACGTCATTTAAAAAAAAAAGGATTTGAACATAAGTCCACCGGAATATAACCACTACGTTAAGAAGAGTCGGGACTCCCATAGAGCAAACTGACCAAATAGCGAAATGTCAAAACGAGAAGTAACGACGTCAAAGTAAGAAATAGTGAGTGAGACGAATATAGACTTCCATCGGACGCGCCCCCCTTTTCATTAGTTTTCATAGATCTTTTTTTTTGTACTGCAGTTTCGGTAGACTGTCAAAGAGAATATAACCACTACGTTAAGAAGAGTCGGGACTCCCATAGAGCAAACTGACCAAATAGCGAAATGTCAAAACGAGAAGTAACGACGTCAAAGTAAGAAATAGTGAGTGAGACGAATATAGACTTCCATCGGACGCGCCCCCCTTTTCATTAGTTTTCATAGATCTTTTTTTTTGTACTGCAGTTTCGGTAGACTGAAACAAATTTGAAGATCATTAATTTTTTTTTTTTGTCTCATTATGGTTCCTCACAATTAGTGTATTTAGCCAGTACCACGTATAAACTCTTCAAGTGTTTGTGAATTCAAGTCATGAAGTTGGGTCAAAGTCACATTTCAGGTCTAGTTAGAGTCATAGTCTAGTCCAAGTCATACCCTTAGTAAAGATGGAAACTTTACTGAAGATTTTCAGTGGAATTTGGGTGAGAACGCAAATAGCATGTTTTTCAACATTGTGCTGTTTCCCTACACTCGCACACATTCACAGGCACTTAATGGTTAATAATCCACATTTATTACACAATAGTTAACTCGCAGAAGTTTTATCACACAAGTTTTAGAAAAAAAATACAATGGGAGCACACAGACACACACACACACTTTTCCACTCAAAAATCAACAAACAAAAATCACCTCGTGTGAACATGGTATTAGAAACTGGCGCAATACACTAATCGTGTGGAGCTATCCATAATGTAACATTGAATCTTTTAAAATCAACTTCAACCAGTTTTTTGGCGGGAACGTGAAAAAGTGTGTGTGCTCTCATTGTATTTTTTCCTAAAACTTGTTTTCTTCCGCGAGTTAATGTGTAATAAATGTGGATTAGTAGTGGTAAACCATTAAAAGCCGGTGAATGTGTACGAGTGTAGGGAAACAGTACAATGTTGGAAAACATGCTTTTTGCGTTCCAGCCAAAATTCCACTGAAAATCTTCAGTACAGTGCCACAAGTATAACTTGGCGGTGGTGGTTTTTGGAACTAATTCTTTTAATTGAAACTGTGAGTTTGACGTTTGAGAGATTACCGCGACATTATTGTTGATAAATCTGCTACATTAAAATAGTTCAATAATGCCAAAAGTCATTAAAAGTAGTTTAAAAGAAACTGTTATCAGAGTACAAAGTAAAAGCACAGTGGCGCACAGGCACGCCAAGTTATACTTGCCGGACTGTAAGTCCACATTTTCATGAGGGTATGACTTGGACTAAACTTTGACTTCAATTTGACCTGAAATGTGAATTTGACCCATCAATGGGACTTGAATTCTTAAAAACATGAAAAATGTTAATACTCGACACTGGCTAAATACACTAATTGTGTGGAGCCATAATGAAACTGAAAAAAAATCTTAGGAGTTTTAGCGGGAACGTAAAAAATTATAATGTGTGTGCCTCGTTGTATTTTTCCTAGAACTTGTGTTCTTCCGCGAGTCAATGTCTAATAAATATGGATTATTAATTATTAAGTGCTAGTGTGTGTAGGAGTGTAGTCAAACAGCACATTAGTAAAAAAAAATTGTTGTTCACACCAAAATTCCACCTGTATGCCTTCAGTAAAGTCCACATCTGCGCCATTGAGTAAAATTGTCCTGATACTGTCAAAAAAAATTACTAGTAGTAATAGCTTCGTTCCGAGCTAAGAGAAGAGCGAGCGAATCGGCGTTCAAGCATCGTTCTGTAGAAAGGGGCATGGTGTGGTTTGTTTTGTCTTATTTGTCTCTGAATAACGGGCTATTATTTGTATCATATATAGACTACTCTGCGCCAGTAACGGGTGCAATTTAGCAATCAGTGTTCTTGCGTGCCAATGCATTTGTTATTGAGCAGATATCTTTAATCGCATTCCATTAGGCGAGCGTCCCGCTTGTCACGTGAAATTATATAGTAAATTATATAAATGGAGAAATAAGTCGTTTTGTTGTGTAAGATACATATTAAATACATGTGTTAAGTACACACCGATTTCACTTGCTTTCTTTAGTACACGAAGGCTTCCTGGAATAACTTGGTTGATATGAATAAAACAAATTAATTTTACTAAATTATTTTATTGGACTAGTAGTTGAGACATTAATTTACAGTTTGTAGGTAGGTACCTACATACACTATGCAGGCTGGAAAAAATTATGAGACACGGAGGGAAAAGTAGGTATTGTCATATTAATGTTAAAGCTATATCGAATTTCACTGATAGGAAATTTACTTTTATTTAAAGATTTTGAAAACCCCTTCGAGCTAGATATAGAACCCACTAAAAAGCAAACTTCAAAAGAGGAGGACGTTCTCAACAACACAAAAAAATATAATCGAACGCTCAAAAAACCGCAATTTATTTACCGATTTGGAAAAATCATTTTGTGACTAATGCAGCGTTTAAAGTCAGCTTTTTGTTTTTTGAACGATCTTAATTATTTAATGTGCCAAGCGATATTCTAACAAAGGTAGATATTCCATTCAGTCACACAAAGCGCTTTGCATCTAGCTTTGATCAGCGATGTTTTTCTGCCTGACTATATGTATTTTCTGTTAAAAGTAAAATCCCGTGGGTCTTTATATCGTGTAAAAAACGGTCTCCTGAACAAACACTGCACTAACTATCTTAAAATTATCCATACCTGAAATTAAGCGTATCATAAGTACATAGGTAGGTTTTTAGGTAGGTTTTGTACCTGATTAACCCGAAAAACACGTACATACATACGTAAAATTTTTTTTCTACTAATTTTAAAGCAGTTTTTTCGTGTGGGTCAAAATGACGGGTGTACTGTTGCAGAAACGAATGTATTATATATGAAAGGAATGTACCTGCAATGTACTTGAATGTACCTTTATTGAAATTCAATGTACCTCCGTGAAACAAGAGTAATTATAATAATAAAGTGAGCCGCAGTCCTGACAGTCAGAATGGCGGGTAATGAATGAAATAGATATCTTATTGTTACCTAATATGTACCAGAGGAATGTACCTTCAACGTACCTCATAAAAATATAATCAAAAAAATAATTTGACGACTAATTAAAGAGAAAATTCAAAAATAAATAAAAAATTGGAAGCCTATATTTTTTTCATAGCAATATGACTATACCCATATTGCTATAAATAAATGATAGGCGACCAAATTAGATTTTTTTTTAATTTTGTCCTTAATTACTCGTCATATTATGTTTTTGATTATATGTTTATGAGGTACATTGAAGGTATTTGCTCGTATGGTGAATTTAATGTAATTAAGAAAGTTATTTGATTTGACGTTCCATTATTATTTAGTTCAAAGTATATATATCCGAAACTAAAGTCATTAACATTAAATTATATTTTAAAATTAAGAAAGGAATATTTACTTTGGAATATGACGAATATAATTTTGTTTTGCCTCACTGTTCTGCATTCTTGTGAAACAGGCATTATAGTAGATTATAGTGAATCTTGGGAGTTGTATCAGATAACATACAATTAGTTCTGCGACTGAAAAACCACGGTGGGCGCCAAAGGCCATCAAATTGTTTTTATTTTATTTAACCTGTTAATTATTCTTCGAATTATGTTTTTGATTATATTTTTATGAGATACGTTGAAGGTATTTGCTCGTATTATGAATTTAATGAAGTTAAGAGAAAAATCTTTATATTTTTTGGCATCTTGTAATTTTAATTTATACATTTTTGAAACTAATACTTACCAAAAATATTGTCAAATAATTTTACAAAAAAAGATTTAGTAAATGGTTTATTTATTTGAATAATGATTAAACAAATTTTCATTTTACAACGTGAGATCTGACAAACTGTTAATCTAATACTATAAGAATCTTTGTCCTGACATACTGACTCACTGACAGACAACGCACAGCCTAAACCACTGGTCGTAGAGACTTGAAATTTGGAGGGTATATTTGTCTTAGTACGTAGGGGTGTACTAAGAAAGGATTTTTCAAAATTCACCCTTTCAGGGGATGAAATTGGGGTTCAAAGTTTGTATGGAGAAGCAACATTAGATAGTCTTTTCTATCCGAAACTTCACACAAGTGCTTCAGTACAAAAATAAGTAAACACGTGTTTCAGGTTTTTTTTGAAATTCCACCCCTAAGAGGGTGAAATGGGGTCACAAAGTGTGAAAATCAATATTTTTTCGGATTGCGCTGAAATTTGGCATGCAGATAGTTATTACAACGTTAGTTACCTCTAAAAAAGGATTTCTAAAAATTCACCCCTGAAAGGGATGAAACGGGGGTTCAAAGTTTGTATGGAGAAACAAGATTAGATAGTCTTTTCTATTCGAAACTTCATACATGTGCTCGAGTTAAAAAATAAGTAAATATGTGTTTCATTTTTGAAATGGGGGTAACAAAGTGTGACAATCAATATAATATATAATCAAAAGAAAATTGGCAAATACACATATTTGCCTATTTTATTAAAAAAAAAAAATATTTAAAAAAAAACCTGAAACACATTTCAGGTTTTTTATAAACTACACCCCTAAGAGGGTGAAATGGGGTAACCAAGTGTGAAAATCAATATTGTTTCGGATTGCGCTGAAATTTGGCATGCAGATAGTTATTACGAAGTTAGTTCCCTCTGAGAAAGGATTTTCCAAAATTCACCCCTGAAGGGGATGAAACGGGGGTTCAAAGTTTGTATGAAGAAACAAGATTAGATAGTCTTTTATATTTGAAACTTAACACAAGTACTTAAGTAAGTAAATACGTGTTTCATGCTCTTTCGAAATTCCACCCCTAAAAGGGTGAAGGGGTAACAAAGTCTGAAATCAATATTGTTTCGGATTGCGCTTAAATTTGGCATGCAGATTACTTTGACATAGATAAAGAAAGAATTTTTCAAAATTCACTCTTCAAGGGGATGAAGCGGGGGTTCAAAGTTTGGATAATCATTTTATTCGACATTTCACACAAGTACTTCTGTAAATAAATAAGTAAATACGAGTTTCAGACTTTTTCAAAATGCCACCCTAACAGGATAAAGTGGGGTAACAAAGTCTAAAAAGCAATATTGTTTCGGATTGCGCTGAAATTTAGAATGCAGATAGTTATTAAGACGTAGGTATCCGCTCAGAAAAGATTTTCTGAAAATTCCTCCCGGATACGGAACGGGGAATCATAGTTTGTATGGCAAAACAAGATGAGATAAAGTACGTGTTGTAGGATTTTTCGAAATGGGGTAGGCAACAAAGTCTGAACCTTTGGGTTTTCGGGTTTTATAAATATGAATCCCGAATTGCCTTAGTCACGCGATAACATGAAAACGGGTGAACCGATTTGGCTAATTCTTTTTGAAGTCTTTATTGATAGAATCGTTTTTACAACAGTAAAGTTTTAAGTAAATAAAAGAAGTTTTTAACGCGGGCGAAGCCGCGGGAAACTTCTAGTTTTGTATATAAATATACTAGTTGCGCTCCTGGGATTTGCCTGCGTTTGAGCCACCCTTATCATTTATTCCCGTTCCTTTATTTCCGTTTTATTACCATTCGGCTACGGAACCCTAAAAAGTAGGTTAGGTTATCTCCGTGGTTTTTCAGTCGCAGAACTAATTGTATGTTATCTGATACAACTCCCAAGATTCACTATAATGTTATATATAAACATTAATCCCAATTTCCTTTGGTCACGGCATCACGCGTGGACGACTGAACCGATTTCGCTAATTCTTTTTTGTTGTGTTTTTTATCGTCAGGAGATGGTTTTTATGAAGAAAAATATTTAAATAAATGAAAATTGTTTTTAACGCAGGCGAAGCCGCGGGGCACAGCTAGTCTACTATAATGCCTGTTTCACAAGAATGCAGAACAGTGAGGCAAAACAAAATTATATTCGTCATATTCCAAAGTAAATATTCCTTTCTTAATTTTAAAATATAATTTAATGTTAATTACTTTATTTTCGGATATATATACTTTGAACTAAATAATAATGGAACGTCAAATCAAATAACTTTCTTAATTACATTAAATTCACCATACGAGCAAATACCTTCAATGTACCTCATAAACATATAATCAAAAACATAATATGACGAGTAATTAAGGACAAAATTAAAAAAAAATCTAATTTGGTCGCCTATCATTTATTTATAGCAATATGGGTATAGTCATATTGCTATGAAAAAAATATAGGCTTCCAATTTTTTATTTATTTTTGAATTTTCTTTTTAATTAGTCGTCAAATTATTTTTTTGATTATATTTTTATGAGGTACGTTGAAGGTACATTCCTCTGGTACATATTAGGTAACAATAAGATATCTATTTCATTCATTATCCGCCATTCTGACTGTCAGGACTGCGGCTCACTTTATTATTATAATTACTCTTGTTTCACGGAGGTACATTGAATTTCAATAAAGGTACATTCAAGTACATTGCAGGTACATTCCTTTCATATATAATACATTCGTTTCTGCAACAGTACACCCGTCATTCTGACCCACACGTTTTTTCTATTTTCTAAAATATAAGTATGTATCCTTTTAGTACAATGTGATAGAATATATAATGTACAAGTAATCTTTAAAAAAACCTTTTTAAACACAAGATTTTACATAACCTAGGATAAGAGTAAGTCAAGACAAATCCAACGAGCACAAACATGTGTAGTTTAGGAGTTCCTATGGCCACCTTCCAACTCCATCATCAGATCAGCACCATGTCATCATAATATTGCATTGTCACGCGATTTACACATGTACGCAAAATTTCAGCTCAATCCTGGATGTCGCTCTAAAATCAATCGCAAGATTTGTGACGGACAAATAAATTCGTCGTGAAGTAAAGATAAAGCTTGTAAAAATGTGAACCTCCCCTACGCGTCACATCAATTTTTTCACTGTGAATAAAATATCAAAGTTATAAATATACATACGTATCAACGTTTATTTAATGCCTATAGGTACTAAAACAATATTTTTATAATACCTTAATCTAGGGATGCGATTTATTTAAGCTCAATCCGATATTATGGATCGTAATGGATCGCAACGTCACGATCCTATCCGCGGATCGGATCGCGATTCCGATTTTCAAAAGATCGATCCAAAAAAAATCGCATGGATGTACAACTTTTTTTCAAACAAAAATGGGTTGGTTGGTTCAACAAGGCAACATACATTACATTAACATAAGAAGACTAATGTCTAATTTAATCATATTAAAAATAACTTATAATAATTTAGGGTATACATGTATATACATGATATCTATGGAACATTAACACCACACAACGAAACAATGAATTATGTAATGTAATTCGTAGTTATTGATATATATAATTTGTGTGCAAATTAAAATACATTACATTGTGTACAAACCACAATGTTTTGGACCGCGATCCGATATTTGATAGAGTTAAATCGATCCGCGATCGCATGATTTCGATCCGATCCGAAAATCGATTGGATCCTACGATCAAATAGATTTTCGGATTCCAATCGATTTTCAGCCTACGATCCGATCTTCGAAAAGATCGGATCTGATCGGCGCATCGCTACCTTAATCTAGGTGATTCTAAGAGGTCACAGATTTTACCACAAAAACCAAATTTTTTTAAATTGAATTACGAGTACTAGTTAGGTGCATAAAATACTTATGTTTTAATTTAGAAGTAAGTACTAATAATATTTCGATTACGTAGTAGCTATTACACTTGTTACTACACTTATATATTAATTAATCCCTTAGTGCAAGTCAGGGTTGACTGACGAAGGGTTCCGTACCACTGTACAATATTGAATAAGATCGAGCAGAGATAAAATGCTGAAATAACACGTTTCTTGTACAACCATTAATTTTTAGAACACTTTAATTTTCATTACTTGCTGTCATAGCAATCAGCATAATTAGCATCTATTATATTTTTGATTATATTATATGTATTATATATATAATAGCATCTATGAAAATGTCAATTGTCTATTAAGATTTATAAAATCGAGCGAAAAGCGCCAAAAAAACACGTTGTTTATAGGGACCCACCCCTTTAATTATTAATTTTACTTAATGTTAAGGGGTTCCGTACCCAAACAGAACCCTATTACTCAGACTTCGCTGTCCGTCAGTCCGTCCGTCTTTCCATCCATCCGTCCGTCCGTCTACCGTTTTGGGTACGGAACCCTGAAAAACGAATACAATCAGCGGTCAAACAATAACATTGCTATCCAGTTGCATAGAATAAAAAATACTAATGAGTACGTTAATAGAAATACTCAATACTTTGAAAAATAAGCTTGTATTGTTCAGTATTTCGGCGTTTCTTTGGTGATCCTCTTTGTTTATATTGAAAATGCAGCTAAGCACCACCGCAACTGCCGCAGATACCACCTTGTGAAAACATAAACAAAAAAAACACAAGTTTAACAAAAAATAAAAAACAAATTATTTAAAAATGTAAAAAATATAGACACATCAAAAATAATTTACAATAAAACAAAATAACACAGATAAGTTCATAAATAAAATAATAAAAAGTAAAGAACAAATACTCGTGTGGTGTCGGTCGAGGGTATGCTATGTGCCCAATTTTTTGATAGAGACTAGCTAGCTTCAATTATTTAAAAAGTGTATTTATCATATTAATAGAATGCCCAGTTTATTTAGTATCATAACTTGTGAAAACATAAACAAAAAAAACACAAGTTTAACAAAAAATAAAAAACAAATTATTTAAAAATGTAAAAAATATAGACACATCAAAAATAATTTACAATAAAACAAAATAACACAGATAAGTTCATAAATAAAATAATAAAAAGTAAAGAACAAATACTCGTGTGGTGTCGGTCGAGGGTATGCTATGGGCCCAATTTTTTGATAGAGACTAGCTAGCTTCAATTATTTAAAAAGTGTATTTATCATATTAATAGAATGCCCAGTTTATTTAGTATCATAAGTTATTATTCCTTAGTATCGTAAAATAATTATTCCTTAGTATCGTAAGCGTAAAAATTTACGCTTTTCTATCTTTTGATTAATTAGTTATATCATCTCATCATGAATGTTTGTACCTAGTACCGACATATTTCTCTAGAGTACAATATACATGAGGTTGGCAAATATATAAGTGAAATCTTATCATATTTTGAAAAGTGAAATGATCACCCATAAAATAATTAAAGATTTCTCCTTTTTGTACTACACCTAAAAAGATGATGGAACTTTGGGAAAGGTAATAGCAATTAGCAAACTAGCGTACTACACCAAGCTACGAACAATATGATCTAGTCCTAGATACCAAATCTAAAAGTATTTCTAAAGGTCAATTCAAGAATTAAGTAACACAAAATATTAACCACAGGTGACGTAGGTTAACATGTCACGATATTGTTCTTGTTAGCGACAATTTGTATTATTATTGCTTACTTAGTTCGAATTTGATTAAGCGGTGTTTACCTTTCAGTGATTGTGCAATTAGCCTAAAGTAAATTGTACCTTTATTAGATGTAAGTATTATTGTAACAATCGTTGGTAGACCTATTAAGTTTGTAAAAAAAGCTCCTAAGTAGTTGTCATACAATATACCATGTAGGTATTACCTGGTATATGTAACGGGTAATACAATTTGAGCTCTATGAGTAAGTAAGTACTTATAAGTGTCTAGTCTAATCTTTATGACCCTTAAAAATATCGTACAAATTCGAGGTTCTATTTCCTATAGAGTCTTGGTAGGAGAGCGCGGGATCTAGGCCGAAGGTCATTTTGATGACGTCACAGAACACTACCCCGGTCATCATGCCCACAGAGGTGTGGTAGAGCCAGTCAGCTATCTTCTTATGCTGCTGGCTGCCCTCACCGTCGAAGAAAGATGTTACTATTGCCAAGACTCCCGCGCTCGCCTGCAAACATAACTCAAATGAGGATTTTACCAATAATGACGTTTGTAAATATTTTTTAATCATATCCGCTGAAGATACTGTCTTGTGTCTAGTTATAGAAATTTTATTGTGCTTACACATACGTAAGTAAGAAAAAAATTGTAAGTGACTAAGTATAGCTTTCGTGCTTCTTCCGAGTTCGTTTACTTTTGATCCTCTAGATCTATTCAGAAATTACAAGTAGGTACATATATATTTAAAAAAAAGCTTACGGTTTACTATTAATGTGGTGGGTGGCACATTATACTAATAGTCTTGTTATACCCTCCAAGTAAGCTAAACATGCTCGTGTCTAATTAATTTCAAAATTGCTAGTTTGTTTTTCAAGAGACCGCTTTCATTTCAATTTCAAGTTTGATTTTGCGAATTCTGCAATATTTATTAGGTACTCTATTAGGACTCCCTTTACTTAAATTATACCCTTTACTTTTATAATATCTCAACTTATATGGCTAGTGTTTGACCACTATCTAAACAAAAAAACTAAATTGTAACCTGGTTCTAAACATTTTGTGAAACTCAATTTGAATAAATTTACATTACATTAAAACCTAACTACATTAGTTAAATTACCTATCTACGTATTCGTTGAAGCTATTTTGGCTTTGTCACTTTCAATCAATAATTATTGTAGGCCAATTTCCCTTAACATGCGGGTAGTTAAAACCTTTCCGTTACATGATTTCTCGCACCAACGTAGGTATTTTTATGCAACACTACATTACTACCGTATTCGCAGTTATTTCTCAATCGACTATAAAGATATACCTACTAATTGAAAATACTGGGTTTTGACACAGTATTAACTATCTTCTAATTTAGTACACACATCATTTTATCAATTTCATAATTAAATTAAATGTATCCAAAACAATACTAAAATTATGCTGTACCATTAATTTTCCTCAAATAATTCTCATTAATATAATGAAGCCTTTCCAACACCAGAGGGCTATTAGAATATTCTATGCCAAAAGCGGATATGACAATATTAATAACGGATATGACGAATATGAATATAACAATGACGTCATTGAGGATGATAGCAGAAGGTTGGTCCTCGTGGTCGTTCAGATCCATTCCACCAATCACCACGAAAAGCAAGCCGACTAGCAGCTAGAACAAAATTATACACTTCAAAACTGGGTCCTTTTTATAAAGACTAACCCTTAGCGCACATTAGCGCCAAATTGATTGTAGAGCCAATCAATGACATGTAAAGTTTCTAATGAAATTCCATAGGGTCATCGTACATAAAGTCGATGCATATGAGTGGCTACTTGATTCAAAGTTCCGCCAGAAAGATACATCTTTTCTATGCAGTCTTTTGGTTTTGTCATTAAAAAAAAAAAAACTTACTGAATGAAAAAAATGTTGTGCTATCGATCATTTGGGTCTATCAATGGCTCTGTGTTTATTTTATTACTCTAAGCACCCAATAATGTCTAACATTTAAATCAGTTGCATTTTGTAACTATGACCCTACGATAAGACCCAATAGGGAATATGCATGTTTTTTTTAATATTTGTATTTGACTCATTACATCCATATAATATAATAAAAAAATAAAATATTGCTGGAATTAGTCTAATTATTTTTTAAATAAACATTTAAATATACAAATAGATTTGAGCAGTTTAAACGCCATCATTTCCCGGGATCTTTGGTAGTGCATTGTGTTGTGACGTCACGCACTTACGTCAGACACACGCCGCTTGAAGCAAACTAGCTTTTTTTTCTTTAACTAAGACTCCGCGCGATTATTGTATTTAGCCAATAGCATGTTTTTATTAAATTATACAGTTTCTCTAATCTCGTACTCATTTTATCTATATTAAATGGTTAGTAATATACATTTTTGCACGCGGCAAACACAATATTTGGAAATAAACACAATAAGACCACACGATACATTTATTTTTATGTTCCCGCGCTCAATGTTTCTATCACGTGGAGTAGGGCATAATGACTTCAACTTTCGATTCGACCAATGGTGAACTGTTTTACAAACTTAAATTTCCCTCGCTTAAACTGCATTTTTAATTTATTATTTTAAGCAAATAAAATGGAACTAAATAAAAAAAAAAGGTTTTACAATTAACTTCAGGACAATAAAGAATCGAAAAAAATAATTTCAAATAAACCTGAGCTTCATGCATATTCCCTATTCTGGAATATAAAGGCTCAAGTAGTTGCTTTCAGAAACTGCTATTCTAAACTTCTCTCTGCCGGTATATCTAGATATTTAGCAAGGGAGGAGTCAAAGGCCGACACCAGAATGTTAAGGACAGTGACGACGAATGCAGTGGCTGTGGTGCCGTAGTTGATGTTAAGAGCTGATGCCTTGTGCCGAGGGTCGTGG
Organism: Cabera pusaria; assembly: GCA_954871355.1. NCBI lineage: Eukaryota > Metazoa > Arthropoda > Insecta > Lepidoptera > Geometridae > Cabera > Cabera pusaria. The sequence goes on from OX940902.1 coordinate 18,719,607, forward strand.
AACCGGCAGTCGCGAAGCAGGTTCAGGGAGAGCAGCACCAAACCCATCGCCACCTACGATGGTGAAACGGCCAACAATCACAATGATACCCTGATCAATAAGTCCTTACCACACATCTCGAACTTTAGATTGGTAAATAATAGTCTACTTGGTATATGCAAATGCTATTTTATCTAGCGCTGTCAGCTGAAGTAAGTAGTGCGTAAAGTAATTTTACGGGTATTTTTACGTTTACTACCTTTACTTCAATCGTTTTACCGTTTTTCGATGGAGTTAATAGAGGACGTTACTTATCATTGTGAGCAGTAGAATTCTTTGTGATATTTTGTCATGGTCAATCAATACTTACACCCTGTCATAGCTCATAGTGGCAGCTGTTAAAATCCCAAGAAATTAGTACTATTTTAATCTTGAAGGACACAGCGATCGAATGTGAAACCTGTCAATAAGGCGTTTTTAAAAAAAACATGTTAGTTCCTGGAGTCTTAACAGATGGCTTACAAAATGAATCTAGTGATCTGTCACTGTCATACTGCCTTTTGTTTTCTTTTCATTGATTTTCTTTTAATATCTATGTGTCTATACCGCTTTCATTAAGCCCCAGACAGACAGCTGCGGTCCGTCCGGGAAACATTGGTAATTTTTGACAAACGTTATTATAAATATAATCGCTAAGAAATAATAAACAAAGATTCACTGTGATGCTTTTGACAGTGACGTGTCAGTAGGTCCGCATCATAAGCCATCTCAGCGAGTGCATTGGAACTATTTCTTATTTAATGCTTACTATTCCGGATGCTTGCAAATGAGGTCTTCTCTACGAATCTCTTTTCTAGGAAGTAGCCGAAGTATATTGTTCAATGTATGGTCACCCGCACCATCAAATCCAATGGTTGCCACTATGTTTGATCAGCACTATAGCCTGATAAGGAGCTTACCTGCTCTCAATAGGTAAGACTAGCTCTTAAAAAGGCGAAAGATTTTCTGTGCCTCATAGTAAGTCTCAACCAGAATAACATACCAGAAATGTAGGAACTATCTAATTGCTCTATGGGCCTCACCTGAAGAACGATAGAAATAGAGATGAGCACCACCAGAAGTGTATAGAACTCGTGCTTGGGCCCGACTTGGAGTACATACTTCAACTGTGAAGCGTTAGAGGTGAGCAGGGCGATGTCCAGCATGCCCTGTGCCACAGTCTTCTTCGTCGCATAGCGGTTGGCGTCTAAACCTTTTATCTGAAATTAAATAACAGTAGATTCATCTTATTTCTTTTACCTGGCGCGTATGGACTGCGCTGCTAACTGCGCGTATGGCGTGGTATGGATGGGATAATGTGTTGATATGACAAAAAGATGACGACCGACCGACCGACCGACCGACCGACCGACCGACCGACCGACCGACCTACCGACCGACCGACCGACCGACCGACCGACCGACTGACTGACTGACAGACAACGCGCAGCCTCAACCACTGGTCGTAGAGACTTGAAATTTGAAGGGTATATTTGTCTTAGTACGTAATGGTGTACTAAGAAAGGATTTCCAAAATTCACCCCTTTAGGGAATGAAAAAATGGGGGTTCAACGTTTGTATGGAGTAACAAGATTATATAGTATTTTCTATTCGTAACTTCACACAAGTACTTAAGTAAGTAAATATGTGTTTCAGGCTCTTTCGAAATTCCACCTCTGAAAAGGTGAAGTGGGGTAAAAAAGTCTGAAAATCAATATTGTTTCGGATTGCGCTGAAATTTAGAATGCAGATAGTTGTTATAACGTAGGTATCCGCTTAGAAAGGATTTTATAAAAAATCCCCCCGGATATAACATATTATTTTTAATTATATTGATAAACTTATAGATTTACTTAAGTACTTCTGTAAATAAATAAGTAAATACGTAAATTGTTAAACACAATCCAAAATTTCATCGTACCAACGGGACATGAACCCGCAACCTCCGGAATAACATGTTCCGGTGCTTTGCCAATTAAGCCATGGTGCGAAGTAAAGTTACGACGAAATTAAGTAGTTAATTAAGTGTGTAACACTTCAAAGAAACATAATAAGTAAATACGTGTTGTAAGATTTTAGCAAGGGGTTGGTAAAAAAGTCTGAAAATCAATATGGTCACGCAATAACTTGAAAACGGGTGTACCGATTTGGCTTTTACTTCTTTGATTGTCTTTTATGATAGAAAGTTTTTTACAAAATCAAAGTTTTAAGTTAATAAAAGAAGTCTTTAACGCGGGCGAAGCCGCGGGGCACTTCTAGTATTTACATATTGTAGTTAATTTGTAATGTTATGACATATGTAGGTACATAGTATAATGATATTTACAACATCACACACGATATCCGTCGGAGCTTCGGTTTTTGCGCTACCATCGACACTGTTTTGATTCTTCTCACTATCACAATCTTTTTCATCCGCCATCACGATACGGCTTAGCACGTAGCGATCAATTTTGCCACGACACGAACAATTTCATCAAACAAAGAGATCAAGTACACAAAGACGTTGTAATTAATTATATTCTATATTTTTTAAACACGCGGTAGTTTCTATTGCATGTAGATGGTAACTGATGCGAGAGGCGATACGAAGGAACTTGGAAATCTGTACTTCCTTTCGTCGAGGCCGGCTTGATCATTGGAACAACATGAGTTACTTGGTAAATACTTCGTTAAATGAATAATAAGTATATCCGATGCTCGTAGGTGCGGTAATTATGTGATTTAGCTCCAAGGGCAAGAAGAGAAAATCTTGTTTTTCTTCAATACTTATCGAGCCAGCAATGAGCAGTTTTCATAACGAAAATAATCTAAAATCGTTTAAAAAACTAAAAAACCAACTTCAAACGTCGCGCTAGTCTTTTCAGTACCAAGTATGAAGTCAAAAGTCAAGTCAATCCATATCTCAATATACAATGGGGTACATTTTGAAACCCATATATTGAGTCTCTATCTATTTAGCAAGTTTTATTTTTATTTTAAAGAAAATGCATCATTAATCAATTATTACGAACCGTGCACAATCACGGTTGGGCTGGTCTACAAATTTAAGGTCGCTAAGCGTGCGAATGACCTATGCTCGGAATTTCTCTAAAGGATCTAATCGTAACGGGGTGATTATGACAGAGAACCAAAGTCACTGACACAGCCAACCGAACTAGCAAGCTGAAATGGCAATGCCCGGCCACATTACCCGTAAATCCGATGGCCGCTGGAGTAAACGAGTTCTTGAATGGAGACTGTGAATTTAATTGGCAAATTTTACGAAGGACGTTTTTAGATTTTGTAGAGCGATGATTTATTCGCAAGTTGGCTAGCAAGAGCTGGAAAGAATAGTCGAGGATCGTATTCAGTGGCGTATAATTGGAGAGGTTTTTGTCTGGACAAAAGCCTCTCCACTTGTACGCCATATATAATATACGCTAGTCCACAGCTGGCTGTGGACTAGTATATAGGCTGATGGTAATGATGAATCAATTATGATCAATTTATCGTCATATATAATAGCCGCAATTACCTAATTAGTTAGGTACTTTTAATTTTTTTTAAATGAATCGCCTTCTAATTAACTATCGAGGTTCTAATTAATGTTAACTACTTGTGTACGTAGTACTATTAAGTATTCTGTGACTTGGGAGTCGACAACTGTCGTTGTAAAAAACAATTGAACAATTCATTATTAAAATGCCTTTATTTAATTTACTTACAGATAATCGAATATTGTGAACAAACAGTAAAATTCGAGGCACGAGGGTAGGTAAGTACTACGGATGTTAGGTCATTTCCGGTTATCCTCAATAAAACCGGAAGTTAGAGCTTGTATTTATGTAAATTAATTCAATTTTTATGTATCACGCACATTTCTGTAATTATAATTAATTCGTAATTACTTTATTATAAATTACTAGCGGATACCCGGCATATGTTACTATGCTAAAAAAAGAAATGTGACCAAACAATGAACATGCTTATTGCATTGTTCTAAAACAATAACCGTAATAGATAGAGACTTGAAATGATTATTTAAACTCCGCTAGTGGATAGAAAATTCGTACCGTATGTTACTGGCAGTACCCATAACTATTGGGTTGTGGGTACTGCCAGTACCTAGCGGTAATGTAGTAAAGTACTGGTAGATACTGAGCGATGTGTCCGATTTCCTACCATTGGGTACCATTGGGTAGGAAATCGGAGACATCGTTCAAAGTGTCAATGTTATATAAGTAACCTATTCATGAATAACCCATCCTGTAAAATACATAATAAGTTCAGGTACCTATAAAATTATGCATGAGGTAAATTCTAATTTAAAAATCCTGGCATTGAACAAAAAACTTACCCCGTTCCGCAATCCTGCTGGCAGTATCGCCGCCATGGTATCGAAATTTTGATTCCTGATTTTCAACTCACATTCAATTCTTCCAATTTAAATATGCACTTGATAGAAACCATGTTTATTTTTTTTATTTGAATAAATTGTGGATCACCCTGACGATGTCGAGCCTCCAATGTTGAATGCAATGTAGATGCTAGAGATGCGTAGATAATGAATATGCCGGATTGTCGCATACCGGAGAAATTAGATATTCGCTTTTAGTTGCTGTTTCGTACCGGTCTATTATAAATAACTAGAAGTGTCCCGCGGCTTCGCCCACGATTAAACCTTATTTTATTTACTTAAAACTTTTCTTTTGTAAAAACAATTCTATCATTAAACACATCAAATAAGAATTAGCCAAATCGGTTCACCCGTTTTCATGTTATCGCGTGACTAAGGCAATTCGGGATTCATATTTATAAAACCCTATATTTACTGACTTTGTTACCTACCCCATTTCGAAAAATCCTACAACACGTACCTACTTTATCCCATCTTGTTTCGCCATACAAACTTTGAATCCCCGTTCCGTATCCGGGAGGAATTTTCAGAAAATCATTTCTGAGCGGATACGTACGTCAAAATAACTATCTGCATTGCAGCGCAATCCGAAACAATATTGATTTTTAGACTTTGTTACCCCACTTTATCCTCTTAGAGTGGCATTATGAAAAAGTCTGAAACTCGTATTTACTTATTTATTTACAGAAGTACTTGTGTGAAATGTCGAATAAAACGACTATCCAAACTTTGAACCCCCGCTTCATCCCCTTAAAGAGAGTATTATGAAAAATTCTTTCTTAGCGGATACCTAAGTCAAAATAACTATCTGCATGCCAAATTTCACCGCAATCCGAAACAATATTGATTTCAGACTTTGTTACCCCACTTCACCCTTTTAGGGGTGGAATTTCGAAAAAGCCTGAAACACGTATTTACTTACTTAAGTACTTGTGTTAAATTTCGAATATAAAAGACTATCTAATATTGTTTTTCCATGCAAACTTTGAGCCCCCGTTTCATCCCCTTCAGGGGTGAATTTTGGAAAATCCTTTCTCAGAGGGAACTAACGTCGTAATAACTATCTGCATGCCAAATTTCAGCGGAATCCGAAACAATATTGATTTTCACACTTTGTTACCCCATTTCACCCTCTTAGGGGTAGAATTTCAAAAAAACATGAAAAACGTATTTACTTATTTTTTAATGGAGCACTTGTATAAAGTTTCGAATAGAAAATACTATCTAATCTAGTTTTTCCATACAAACTTTGAACCCCCGTTTCATCCCCTTCAGGTGTGAATTTTGGTAAATCCTTTCTCAGAGGGAACTAACGTCGTAATAACTGTCTGCAATCCGAAACAATATTGATTTTCACACTTTGTTACCCCATTTCACCCTCTTAGGGGTGGAATTTCTAAAAAGTCTGAAACATGTATTTACTATTTTTTTTACTGAAGCACTTGTGTGAAGATTCGGATAGAAAAGACTATCTAATCTTGTTTCTCCATACAAACTTTGAACCCCTATTTCATCCCCTTAAGGGGTGAATTTTATTTAATCCTTTCTTAGTACAAATGTACCCTTACGTACTAAGACAAATATACCCTCCAAATTTCAAGTCTCTACGACCAGCGTTTAGGCTGTGCGTTGTGTGTCAGTCAGTCAGTCAGTATGTCAGGACAAAGATTCTTATAGTATTAGATGAGTAAGTAGGTAATGCATTTTAAAATTTTGTTTTAGCAGGCACCGCCAATTTTGCTGTTTTTTTAAGATCATCATTATCAGCCTATACTATTCTATTGATGGACAAAAACCATCGAAGAATCTCTTAGTATGAGAGCGGTAGCACAGAATTACAATACCAGTAGTAGACATGCCAATCATGCCATGCTACTCAAGAAGTGTAAAATTCACGGACGAATAAGCAAAAGACGAATGGTGTTACAGGCCTGTGATCGTATCGTGTGTGTGGCAGGTGGCTGTGCTGCATTGCCTTTTATTTGCCACTTGTTGCTCGATCTGGGAGGTTATCGGTTCTTACTATGTTACATTTCAAAGCACAATGGTAGTTAGTGGATATTTTTATGTCATAATAGTTCGAATTTTAGAACAAGATATTTTTTGTAAATTGTTAAACACAATCCAAAATTTACTAAAATATAAAGTGTGTGACACTTAAAAGAAACATAATATAAGATATTTTTTGTACGAGATAAGCAAGCGATTGACCACTATCTGAGCTGATGGGAAGTGGCGATGTGATCAAGGGTGTAGCATGCTTGCTTATAATATACCTGTTTACTTTTGCCTTGAGGAGACCCAAGTCCCAATTTATAGCCACACGTTAACAAGTCAGCCAACAGTGTGTTCTCTTCCTTTGTGGTTCGGATGATGAACGTCGAACCAAAATATTTATAGAGCGGATTACCGGAATATCCACCATGTATGGATGCCGTTTGTTAGATTGCCTAGTTGTCCGATTTTAAAGGAAGAAGAAGAAATCAAATTGTACAATTCTATTTTTCCATTTTTTATTTTTTATCCACACACATTATTTTGTCCGAATAAAAAGACATCACTAGAAATCAGCAGTTATTAGTGAAATCGATGGCGTTACTAGACAACGAGGTAAACAACAGACAGTCATTGTGCTTATTTATTTACATTCGTACATGTCCTAAACCTTTTATTGACAGATTTTCATTGAATTGTGCATAGTATCATAAAATGTAGAGTTTTCCTTTGATATTAGTATTAGTTAACTACCTACCTAATAAAGGATTTTCATTTAAATATACACCTTCATATCAAATCTACCTAGTTACTTAATTTCATACTGTTTTTAACCGACTTCAAAAAAAGGAGGAGGTTTCTCAATTCGACCGTATATATATATTTTTTTTTATTTTTTTTTTTTTATTTTTTTTTTATGTTTGTTCGCGGATAACTTCGTCGTTTATGAACCGATTTCAATTATTATTTTTTTGTTCGAAAGGAGATATCCCAAGTGTGGTACCATGGTAATTTTATCGAGGTATGATAAGTATCTCCAGAGATATTGAGATATACATCTCAAAATTGGTACTGAAAATAATATCGTTTAAAAACTAAAAAACAACCGACTTCAATGCCGCGCTATTCATTTTCAGTACCAATTTTGAGTTGTTTATCTCAATATCTCTGGAGATACTTATCATACCTCGATAAAATTACCATGGTACTACACTTGGGATATCTCCTTTCGAACAAAAAAAGAATAATCGAAATCGGTTCATAAACGACGAAGTTATCCGCGAACAAACATAAAAAAAATATTCATTTTCAGTACCAATTTTGAGATGTTTATCTCAATATCTCTGGAGATACTTATCATACCTCGATAAAATTACCATGGTACCACACTTGGGATATCTCCTTTCGAACAAAAAAAGAATAATCGAAATCGGTTCATAAACGACGAAGTTATCCGCGAACAAACATAAAAAAAAAAAAAAAAATATATATATATATACTGTCGAATTGAGAAACCTCCTCCTTTTTTTGAAGTCGGTTAATGAATAGCGCGGCATTGAAGTCGGTTGTTTTTTTAGTTTTTAAACGATATTATATGATATAAAATGGTAAGCGATGATGTCTGCATTTATCAGTAATTGTGGCTAGCAAAACTATGAATTGGCAGAATTTTTCTCGTCGCTGCATTGCGTTCGCTAGGTTTTGATTTATCTGGCTAGCTGATACACTTTTCCTTGGTAACTTTTAATTTCGAGATTTTTCGTAGCTTTATATGACAGTGTGCCCGGCCCGATGGCCGGGCACACTGTCACATCCAACTAAAGACTTCGACGCCGATGCGTCGAAGCCTTTAGTTGGATAAAATACAGTTAATTTTAGCAAATCACCTCACAGTAGATTTTCTCCCACAATAACAAAATGGCAGCCGTTTTGTTAATGTGAATTCGGAGAATCGAAGCATCGAGCAACAATAATAATTTCGCCATGGCTACTAATGTACTGTAGAGGTCATAAAAACACAAATTAAATCTAATTCGATAGATTTAGAAAAGTTAAAAACAAATACACGCAGAAACATTCTTAGGTATATGTTACAACAATTTTCTTAAATTTTCCAACGACAGTAGCACAGTATACCAACATAATACCGTGACAGTAATTACAGAAAGTTTTCTAAATACCTTGGGAGCGTCCATAAATTACGTGAGGTGTTTAAGGGGGCGAGGGGGTCGAGTCAAATCTCATCTAATCTTACGTTGGAGAGAGGGGGGAGGGGGGTGTCAGCAAATATCACGCAACTTTTTTTCTGATTGAAACAAAAAAAAATTATTACACTTATAATTAAATTCTCACTAGTCTTAACTAGTCGTAAATAAAAGCACGAAGCAATTTTTGTTTTCTTTTTACAATAACAATCTAACGCGTTTACGTAAGAAACCCACATTTTGAAAAATCTCACGTGAGATTAGGGGGATGGGGGAGGGGGTTGAATAAAATCTCACGACATCTTACCAGGGAGGGGGGGGGGGGGGGGACAGACAATTAAAAAAAACACCTCACGTAATTTATGGACGGCCCCTTAACAGCACTCTACATCATAGCCCAAATATGTAGTACTATTAAGTATTACGTGGCCCAAGTGAAATCGTTTTAAAGCTATGACGATATTAATATATACTAGAATAGACACTGTATAAATATTGAAAACGTATTTATTAATAATTCTATCCAGTTACCTAACTAGTTACCCAAAACCGAAAATCATGGCGAGTGGTCTATGAGACCAAAAGTTCGGGAACCTCTGATCTTGATAGATAAATGATTGAGTCTCACAAATTTTGCACTAAGTTATTGAATAAATGTGAAAATATATAATAATATATTATATAAATATATATATATAATATATATTTTTATATACTTTTCATGACTAAACAGCTGAACCAATTTAGATGAACATTTTCATAATTTTATAGGTAAGAAGGTTTAGTATCTACCTTTAAGGAATAGGACTTGGTGAAGCCACGGGTTGTAGTTAGTGCATAAATAAGTTTGATGCTTTTGACGGCCCGTTGACGTATAGATTTAATTGCTTTCTAAAAAGGGAGGTCGCCGGTTCAAACCGGATTTTTCTGTATGCATTCATGGGTGGTCGTCCACAAGTGGTAAGTAGGAGCATTAGGTACATCTACGTTCCTCCAGACTTGCTACCAAAAAATAGCTTTTCACCATCAAGGAGAAAATTTGCTGCCACAACATGTATATATGTTTTGAGCAAATTTTCTGTGGGTACACTCGCTACATTTATATTTATATATCTTTATATATATTATATTATCTTTGGATAGACGTATCTACGCAAAAACGTAGTTATACCAATAAACAAATATCGAGTCGCATAACAATTTAACTGTAAGTGACTTTAAGTAAGTACTTCAATCCACTTAGCTTAGCGCTCTTCTATACTTGTTGGCACCGAACATCTTGCCGGAATTCGGCCAACCTATTGGCGATATGTCTGTCCGGTGGGTGGTATATGGCAGTGGTCACCCATTTAGCACTAGCCTACGGACGCAAAAAGACAACAATGACCTTATTCTTCCTTCAGAAACACAGCAAATTTCACACAATATTAAAATTATCCCTAATCACATTTTTGTTATTGACTTACAAAATAGGTGGGCGTATAGTATCTAATATGTAAGTGCCTACCCACGTAGTAGTAAATTCCCAGTGTAGGTACATAACATTGGGAGTTACCCTTGGAAATTACAAAGCGGTTAAATAACACGAGGATTTTTTTGAAACAACTTTCGTTTTAAAATCACCACGGCAATGGCAGCGCGCCGCGGTCGAATATTAAATTTGCAACTTTTTTACAACTTCTTTACTTTATTTATGTTTTGTCCCTATTAAACTAAACTAATAACCAAACCCAATCGTTCAATCGTGGTTATATATATTATAGATATCAAAATTAAAATGTAGTAAATGCAGTACGCATTTTTCACAAACTAGTTAAAAAGTTTTCATGAAATGAAACGTGACGTGCTCCGCTCTGCCCGCCGATTTCGTACGCGCGGCGCGCAGCGCGCTTGCATCTGTCAAAAATCCGATCTTCGATTCGATGGCTGACTGTTGTTTGTGCAAAATAAAAATAAAAACAATGATTGTGTCCTGAATAAATCTCAAGTTGAGTTCATTTTAAAGTGATTTTACCTTTATTTATTGTGTTGTGTTATAAACTTATAAATGTAGATCAAGAATCATGTGAAATTCCTTCGTGTTGTGAAGTCTCTAATCGTCTCGTTAGAGAAAAGAAGTCTCAGATCGTCCAGATGCTGCCTTCCATGCCCATTCTGTTTTCGAGGGAGAGCCAGGAGGCTTTTGGGAATAAGATAGAGCCCAGCACAAGTTTTTTCAGTCTGAATTCTGCTCCAAAATTCGTTATCAACCCACAGGTGAGTCAGAGGAGACGCTAGTGTTTTTGTGTATTATTTTTGCTGTTTTATATTTCACTGAGTTTTTATTATGCTAGGAAGTCGTATCGAACATCTAGTTATATATTGTGTAGAGGATAGCATCGCAGCTATTCAATAAAATGCGTGTTTCTTCGATGGAATAATGAGCTACGTAATTAGTGTGTCGCCATTTTTAAAACGAAGATGATATTTAGTTACGATGATTCCTTGACCTCATTCTGGTATTCCTTTTTGTAGGTACCTGCTGTCACTGCAGAAGAGGCTCCGAAGCAGGATGAGCCAAAAATTAAGAAAGAGCCGGAGAAAAAGAAGAAAGATCCGCCTATTGTAGATGACAATGCCTTAGAGAATGGTAAGTAGGAACATGGTACTGTAAGTATAATATATCAGTTGAAGGTATTATTATACTTGGAGAGTATACTCTACAATGAACTATAATTCTTAAGCAAGTATTATGTTACATTTGCATGATGTTCGATATAGAATGTGGTTATTAAAAATTTCAAAGCATGCCAAAAAATACAACAAATCGCATATGACTTGAAGGTGAATGTGATTTATCTTTTATCAAAATTAGTGTAGGCAGGTCAATGTCATTAGATTTGGAACAGCATTGATAACAGTGTGCACTTTCCCTCCAAAATATTTAATAGTCAATTGAGAATAGATATGACTAGAAATCATCAACCTATTTCTCTGAAATTTTAACATTAGAATTGTTAAAGAAACAATAGACTTTAAAAATTTAGCTCTTCAAAAATTTCAATTTTTTTGAGAGACTGGTTGTGATCATGATTATCAGTCTGTATTAGTCCACTACAGGACATAAGCCTTCCCTATACCACTCCGTGATGAAACTGAGTTCGATCTTTAGTTGTCCTTTCCAACCGCTACCCTGCCTACTACGAAACTGAAACTACCATGAAACTGAGTTCGATCTTTAGCTGTCCTTTCCAACCGCTACCCTGCCTACCCTGTGAATATTATCACTCCACCTGGTTGTGATAATTTTGCTATATTCTGGATATTGGATGACAATTGTCCAGTGACTCGTCTCACTGTCTTCTAGAGCCAGACTAGCACAATTACCCTTCAACCTCATTTTTACTTAGCATCATGTGAGTTAGATTTTGAGATGTAAGCATTGATTGCAGTGAAACTAAAAGCTAATATTACTATCAAAATCTTGTCAATCACTTGCCTAAACAAACCTACAGATGAGTTCTCTGCTTTCTTTTAATTTAAAAAATTTTTACACTCAATGGCCCTGGCACATTGCTTGATGTGCTGATTTATTGTGTAAATTGATTACTGACTAGTTATTTAGACAGTGTAGAGATAGAATAGGCTGAAAATACTGGAACAACACAACAATAGTCGATAGAAAAGAAACGTCTAGAAATGTGCGTCATCGATTTATGGTGGACATTCCATCTACCCGCACAAAACATTTCGATTCATCATTTATCATACGTACTGCCAAGGAATGGAATTCCTTGCTGGTGTCTGTGTTACCTAGTAATTATTACCCGGGGGTCTTCAGATTGCAAGTGAACAGGTATCTTTTAGGTAAACGTGCTACATCGTCGATCGCATCGAATAGTGGTCAAACTCTTACCTATAAAGTATTATAAAAAGAAATTAAAATAAGCCAATGTGATGCTGTAATTTTTTGCAAGTTCTTTAACCACTATATAAATGTATCTCTCTTTTTCAACCCACTTCCAAAAAGGAGTAGGTTCTCAATTCATCTGTATGTTTTTTTTGTATGCATGTGCAATTGTGTGAACCGATTTGAATGATTTTTTTTTAATTGGTAGGATATATTTCCAAGGTGATTCCATTCCATTGGAAGCGTTATGCCAGCAACCTAAAGCCGTGCTCCGCTTCGTCAAGGAGCTGGGATGGCTTGGGTGAATACTGGCAGGGGGCAATGCACAATACACCCCAAGCGGGACGTCAGTGCAGGTCGTATCGCCCCCATTACCAATTAGAATTAGAAGGTGGTCCGATTATTGTAATTTCATCAAGGTTTGATAAGTATCTCCAGGGATATGACGATAAACGCCTTAAACTTGCTACTAAAAGTGATATGCGCTGCATGGAAGTCGGTTGTTTTAGTTTTTAAACTGTCTTAATTATGATTTATAGAAGTTTGCTCAAATTATGTGCTGGCAACTTACCTGTTGCATCTCAACAGTTCCTTAGTCAGGTTGAAATAAACAATATTCAATAACCTCATATCATATTTCTTTTCAGCATTAGTGAGTTCATATTACCAGAAAGTACAATCAAGATTTTCCTCTTCAGTGCCTACAAATAAATTTGTTCAGTTTCAAAATATATTACGGGATTTCAATCCAAACGTTGAGACGCCTGTAGATTTATATAAGAAGATAGAAGTTATATTTGGCGAGGAACATAAGGATATAGTGGAAGATTTTCTGCTGTTTTTGAAGCCGGGGCAAGCTGCTGAGGTTGGAAGGTTCATGGATAGATTTATGTTGGTGCAGATGACGAATTTCATCAATTTGTTGCATGTGAGTATCATAGATTTTGTTCTGATGATGGGTAATGATAATTCGTTATGTAGATTGGACTTGAGACTGTCTAGCGCCTTGTATCAATGTTGTCTTTCATTTCTTGATAAGTAGTTTCCCACAAGTGTTAGAAGCATATTATATAAATGTTCCACCTCACTTGCTACCAAAAAGTAGCTTACCACCATCAAAGAAAAAATCTGCTGTATACCCTTACAGTGTTCTGGCAGCACACAGCTCTTGAAAGTCTGAGCATAGCATGTCCACCAACTTTGACCACATCATCGCTTACCACCAGGTGAGATATAAGCCTTTAAGATATAAAAAAAAAGTACAAAATCACCATAGACCACATTCATATACCATCAGGTTAGTTCAGGACCTTATCTGCCTGCATTGAAATATAAATTTGTTAATGTTTCCATGTTTTTTGTATTTGTCAACAGAGTTGATTAGGTTGTAATTTTATACTGCTGTTTCTATAATTTATTTTTTCATTCCTTTCAAAGTTTGTTCAAATTATCATGTTGTGCTGTGCGCATGCGAATGCATTATTTACAGAACTGCAGATATTATTTATGTGTTTGTTATTCTGTGACTGTATTTTACATTTACATTATCATACAATGGGTTTTTTGTCCTTGTTAGTAAACTCAACTTTTATGCCAAGTATTTTGCATATGTCATAAAACAGATGCAGTAAATTAATCTATTGCTTAGACATTGAGAATAATCATTGACTTTTTTTTTATTAATAGGCCTTGGTAATCGAGGTCACCTCTTTGTGTGCCGGGGCCTAGATGTTTCATCTGGGCCATCGACGTCATAACAATTAGACCCCGCTAGAAAGGCGAGCACTTTCCGCTAAATCATCGGACTTATATAAGTCTTATATAAATCCACGCCCACAAACGCGATGTTAGTTTCGACCAGTATGGTGACCTGTACACACCTCCGCGCTCAGATACTTAAATTTCTTAAAAAGTCGTTGTGATGGCTCCTTGCAGTGTAAGATGGTTTGGAAAAACCAGTACAAACTCAAATTTTAAAGCAAACGGTATAATATTTCGCCGGTAAGTCAATAAATGTATCTAATCTTTAAAAATACATTTCAGGCAAAGCTCAGCTTATATTTGTCGTTCGGCAGTTGTCTTTAATCACTATCTCTTTTTGTCACGGGCGATGTTTATAGTTCTAGCCTGTTTTTGCGTGGATTTAGTGTTGCGCCTCTGCTGCAGTGATACATATCGATTAACTAGGAATATTATCGACTTTCTTTTTACAGTTAGGTATAATTAGTAAATTTGGATGTAGTGTGTCTCTTGATCCCACAGACCATTTATGGAGATCTACAGAGTAACTGCACACGATTAGTGTATTTAGCCAGTGTCAAGTATTAAAATTGTTCAAGTTTTCGTAAATTCTACATAGTTTTTTACTGTGTATTTTTTTATGTTTTTGCTACAAACATGAAATTTCGCCAGAAGTATTTAGTAATCATTCGTTTATAACGGATTTTGCGACAGGGCTGGATTAAGGAGGATTTTGGGCTCACGCAAGTTTGTATAAAAGATCTAAATGTTTTTCTATAAACTTGAAATTTGGCCAGAGATATTTGGTAAACGTTCGCTTAGAACGGATTTTGCGACAGGGCTGGATTAAGGAGGTCTTAGGGCTCATGCGAGTTTGTGTAAATGATCTTCATTTTTTTGTTACGAACTTGAAATTTGGCCAAATGTTATTAACGTTCTTCTGTACGTTCTTAGTGAACGTTAACGTTAAGTTAACGTTCACTAAGAACGGATTTTGCGACAGGCTCGGATTAAAGAGGTCTAAAGGCTCTCGTGAGTTTGTTTGTCCTTCATTTTTTTGCTACAAACTTGGAATTAGGGACAGAGGTATTTAGTAAACGTTTGCTAAGAACGAATTTTGCGACAGGGCTGGATTCAGGAGGTCTAAGAGCTCTTGCCAGTTTGTACGAATGTCCTTCATTTTTTGTTACAAACTTGAAAATTGGCACAGAGGTAGTTAGTAAACGTTCACTAAGTACAGATTTTGCGACAGGGTTCTGCCCCTTCCCCCCCCCTCTTCCACCCTTCCCCCCTAAAATCGAACTATTGACACATTTTTTAGTACTTAACCTTCAAGGGGGAGTTCTACCCCTCCCGCCCCTAAAATCGATATCAGGTACATTCCTAAACTACATTCCTCCCCTAATATTAATTTTGCTCTCGCGCTAAATAGGATAATTAAGAAAATTATGAGTTTACGCTGACGGCTACTTTAGTTAACTCATATATTATGATTTCTCCAAACCTTGATAGTGCACCTGATGTTTGTATACTTATATATTTTTACTATATACCTACGTCCATGTCGATAGTGAACTTAACTTTTATCGATATTTTTTACGGTAATTTGGCATGGTCATATCTATCTAAGATTTATGACTTTGTCCGCCCGTCAAAACTAGTCGGAAGCGCCAATCACAAACAGTTCCCCGCGCCCGCATACCTCGCCCAGTTGCGGAATTGATTGTACCGAAAGGTAGGCCGCCAACTCGACTGGCTGGTTAGGTACAACAGATCCGTGAAAAAAAAGGTGGATCTATGTAAAAAGGTGTTCACACCTTTTTTTTTATCCAGGATAATTCTTTATGGATACTACTCGCCCGGGGAAGCGAGATGGTTATGTGGGGCTCGCTGCCAAATAAGGCAGGATACCGCACTAAAAACCTGGGGTGAACCGTCATCCACCGTGGTGGAGCAAGATGGGGTCGCGCTAGCATTCACCATCTTGCCCTGGTGGCAGACCCAAATGGGCCTCTGCCGCTGCGTAGGGCTGACCTTGCTCACCAAGGTAAATCACAACAACAACAAAAAAAATGAGGAGAGTTGCTCGTCTTCTCCTCAAAATCACCCCCCCCCCTCCCCCCCTCCCCCCTTCATCCCACACGTGACAGGTGTGCGAAGGGCAACTACCCCTACTCACACACCGTCCAACATCCGGCTCGCATGCCAATGGCAAGAGACGTGCGGAGGAGCCCCTCACATCGAACTTCGGTATCGGTCGACAATTTAACCCAGTTAACTGTAAAAGTTTTCGACCGATACCCAGGTTACGCTACGAGAAAATGTTCCGACCCGCGCACCGGCTCGATGAATACCTGGCACAACTGGGCATAGGATGGCCCTCTCGAGGGTTATTTTAAATCCGAAGGAGGATACTGTGAACCTGGAATCTGGTTATGTTATGTACTCGTACTTCAAAGAGGGAGACCAACCATCCCAAGGCGGTGTGAGATTCTTGGTCCACGAGGTCTTACTAGTCACACAGTAGTGTGTCGACAAAGGTAGCGACAAAAAAGGTGATCGACTTGATTATAATGTACAAGAAGCGTATATGTATGTAGAGATGTATCAGTGATTACTAGGTTTAAAACCGGCAGTAATCACCGACTAGTCCGAAAGTCACTCTACATATAACTCTATTATCTATCTCTCTATAAAAGGCAAGCTTTAACGCGTCCGTTTAATGAAGTCCAAGCTACGATCTAACATGCTCCAATCCGTGGTTGGGTCTGAAACGTTCCAGCTGAAACAGGAGAAGCGATTCGCTGCCCTGAAAATACAATTGACGTTGACATTGACTAAGTCTAGACCAAGTGGTGGGAAATCCACATGGAACAGGAGTCAACATTCTGTGAGACGCGAGGCCTCGCGTCTTTTAGACTTTTTAACAGCACCGGTGCTGTTAAAAAGTCTAAGCTTTCAGGAGAATCTCTGCAGTGAATGCAGAAGTGACGTAAAACTCCTGCAGTCACACCAACGGACTTTGAACAAAAAAAAAAGCTCGTATGACGATTTGTGTATACACTCATATTCCAAGGAGTAGACGAGAATTTTCCCCCTATGATTTTTGCTTCTAATTGTAATCTAATACTTGTAGTCCTACTACCGTTTCGCTGCTTGTTTGTACCTACAGCCATATTATGGTATGCTCGGTCATGGCTTGAACTACTCGGACACCACAGCCCGGACATATGCGACGCCGTTTGATTTTAAATAAATCAGCACTTCAAGTAGTTAATTTGTGATAAGTAATCATCTTTTCAGAACACATTCGCGAGGAAACCAACAGTGCTACGCAAGGTTCTCCGTGCGTTGACGAATGGCATCAACAATGGGAACAGCAAAGAAGTAAAGTCGAGAGTTCTGCCACATTTTCGATCACACCCTCGTCTAACGCAGATGTTCAAGTCTTTGTTTCCTGACGAGAGACCGCCTGACAGGTTTGTACGACTAGAATTACCTTTATTTATCCATCAATTAGATATTTATATAAGTATATTTTTTCTAAATATCTTCTCCGCGCCTCGCCAGATGTGCGCGCTATCTTGTCTGTTTTACCTAGCATTCTGTCAAAGCTCTACTCCACGATTCTTGAATAGCTTTTTCCACATATGAATCTCCATTTCTCATGACTTAAAACAGTTATCGGTGCTACGGCAGATATGACCAGCCAACTTTAGTTTGCTAATCCGTTGAGCTACGTCGATCACTTTAGTTCTCTAGCGAATTACTTCGTTCCGGATTCGATCCCGCAGAGAAACACCGAGCATAGTTTTTTCTATATCTCGCTGAGCAACTTTAAATTGATGGACGAGTCGAACCGTGAGTGTCCACGTCTCGGCTCCGTATGTCATTATGGGTTGGACGCACTGATTAAATACTTGTCTTTAGGCACTGTGGCATATGCGACGAAAAGACTCGACGGAGTTTCCAAATGCTGCCCAGCCCAGCTGAATTCTTCTCTGGATTTCCTTCTCGAAGTTATGTTTGCCTAGTTGGAGTGTCTGCCCTAGGTAAACACACTGCACAACAACTTCGAGAGGGATTCCATCTACAGCAATCGGTTCCGGAACAACGTGCTCGTTCTATATGACTGGTTTTATCCAAATTCAGCCGAAGACCGATGCGACGAGAAGAATCAGCTAAGCCATTCAACATCCTTTGTAAGTCCTGTAGCGTTTCTGTCATAATGACGATGTCATCTGCGAATCGTAAGTGAGAGATGTATTTTCCTTAGTGTGTGTGTATGTGTGTAGGTGCCGGGTGGCTATAATGAGTGATAACTGATAACCTTAAGAGGGGGTACGCGGGGTGCACTTTTCCATACAAATGTATTCCCACGTTTCCTCTCTGGAAATTGCTTCTAGAGCAAAATTTGTTTATACAAATATCAATATCTGCTGTATTTTCTTGTATCATTTGCTTATTTTGACCAATCAATTGCAAAAGGAAATATAAGCATTTTAATTTTCTCTTTAAGATTTTTGAAGGGTCATATTTGTATTTTTAATTGGTTGGTCAAAAAAAGAAATTGATAGGATCGTAGCTACAGCAGACCTTGATTTTTTGTAGAAACAATTTTTTCTCTAGAAGCATTTTCCAGAGAGGAAACGGGGTAATACATTGGTATGGAAGTATAAAATATAATAATTGGTATAAGAGTGCACCTTGCGTTCCCTCTTAAGTATCCGTAGTCGTGGCAGGATCCATTGGTTAGAGGTAGTCTATCGATCGATATTCCGACTGACTTGCTACCAAAAAGTAGCTTACCACCATCAAAAAGAAAATCTGTCACCATAATTTTAAGATGTTCCGACAACAGGCATCCCTTGAGAGTCCGAGTATTATATGCCTTGCGTGTTCACCATCTGCGACCACATCATCGCTTACCACCAGGCGAGATAGTGGTCAAACGCTAGCCATTAAGGCCTGTCGCACTCCGCGCTATAGCTATGAAAATATAAGTATACGCGGCAGCCGGCCGGCTACAAGTTAACTCAGTAGTGTCACGCGCGCTCTCGATCGGACGCGCGCCTTTACTTACTATTCAATCTGTTTTCTCACAACACTCAACCTTACAGTAAGAGACAGCTGACGGCCCGCGAGCTGACCGAGTGATGCAGACTCTCGCAGTGTGGACTTACGGTTCATTTTACGGTGCCCAACACGCGGTTTCTATTAGTTTATTCTGTGACGCAAATTCAAGGTCGCATCCGAGGCGTGTAGCGTATTTTGAACGATACTGACGATGTAACTAGGTTTAAACTCGCATTTTTGGTCGCAGGGAGTGCATCTTCTGTGCCTATACTAAAATGAATAATGTAAATTCCAGCGTGTACGAGAGTGGCGTAGACACGTTGAACGAGAGTTTCCTCACCAACGACAAGGGTTACGATGTCTGGGAGTTCGAAGATGAAGGAGAGATGAAGAAGAAGAAACTAGAGGCAAAAGAAGGACTTGATACAATAGTAAGTGTCACTATAGAAAATTATAGCTTTACCAAAATGTTGGTGTAGTTCTTGTTAATCACGAGTCATCACGATCACGAGAACTATAATAGTGTTTATGAAACTTTTGCATTATTGCAACTAACTTAAAAGGCACAAATACATACTTTTTGCAACAAACCAACCAAATTTCTAGTTTTCAAAATCCTCTTTCATTGTTACAGTATCTCAATGGGCGAGTATTTCTACAACACGGTCGCATGTTACGATCAGCTCGAGTCACCTACCCCTACAGCAAAGAACCTTACCGGGTGCATGTCAGACGCCTCGCACCCACACATTGCCACCCATCCCCACCCGACTCCGACGAGGAAACTAAGAAAAAACTACCCAAACGAACAAGAAAACAAAAATCACACACGAAAAAAGACGTCAATGACAACACGAAAAAAGACTGCTCAATACTCAGCCCGAAGCCGAGAAAAACAAAAACGAAAACAAAAGAGTGTCAAGTGAAACGAGAAAGGAAGGACAGCAAAAGCGTCGCGCAGAAAAAAGAAGAAAAGGCTAAAGCGAAAAGTGAATCGAATCCTAAAGAATTAGGAGTACAGAAATTGGAAAGCAAAGAACTTGAAATAAAGGACGCAAAGGACTCGGTTAGAATAGATGCAAATAAAAATGACGTGAAAAGCAATTGGACTAGAGATGAGGATAAAACAATGCTGCAAGTTTTAAAAGGAGAGGCTGGATCGGAGAAAGTGTTTTGTAGAATTCGAGAACTTCTCCCACATAGATCGTCAACGGAAATACGAGAGAGGTTCTGTCATGTAATGACGCTTTTACAACAGATGGCAGTGGGTGAAGTCACTTAGCTTAGACTGAATGTAATTTTAGAAAATATTTATAATTTTATAAAAATAAAATATTTTTTGACGAAGGCTATGTTTTCATTTGCTCTATTAATGACATAATTCAGCGGGCGCATACCACTAATTACATTCCATTTGTGTTGGACAAGTAGGGTTGCTTCGTGATGATGGTAAAAGCCCGGATAAAATGGCATGATGCTTATCCTCTAGGAGCTTCTCTAGGAGCGTTGGCGGGCCCTTGTATGGGATGCGACTGAATGAATTCGACACGCTGGCTCCCGTCCCGCAGGTCCCGCTTTCGTGAGACAGTGTCGAGAGCTGTACCCTTAGCACGAGTTTTCATACCAAACTCGATATCGTATATTGAACAATTTTTTTTGAAAAACAGTACAGCGCATCTAGTGGTTTTCACACTTCACTAAATTTAGACCATTCAGGAAGCCAGTAACTACACTAAAACTATGTCATCATCATCATCAGCCTGTATCAGTCCACTGCTGGACATAGGCCTCTCCCAAGATGCGCCACTGAGCCCGATCTTCGGCTCTTCTCTTCCAGTCACTGCCCACCGCTTTGCGTATGTCGTCGCTCCACCTGGTCACAGGACGTCCTACGCTACGTTTGCCGATTCGCGGTCTCCACTCTAGGACAAGTCTGCCCCAACGGTTATCAGTCCTGCGGCAGATATGACCAGCCCACTGCCACTTCAGCTTGCTGATCCGTTGAGCTATGTCGATAACTTTAGTTCTCTGGCGAATTACTTCGTTCCGGATTCGATCCCGCAGAGAAATACCGAGCATAGCTCTCTCCATAGCTCGCTGAGCGACTTTAAACTGGTGGACCAGTCGGACTGTGAGTGTCCACGTCTCGGCTCCGTATGTCATCACAGGTAGGACGCACTGGTTAAAGACTTTTGTCTTTAGACACTGTGGTATAGGCGACGAGAAGACTCGACGGAGTTTTCCGAATGCTGCCCAGCCCAGCTGAATTCTTCTCTGGATTTCCTTCTCGAAGTTATGTTTGCCTAGTTGGAGCGTTTGCCCTAGGTAAACATACTTAGTGACAACTTCGAGTGGGATTCCATCTACGGCAATCGGTTCCGGAACAACGTGCTCGTTGTACATGACTTTGGTTTTGTCCAAATTCATCCGGAGACCGATGCTACGAGAAGAATCAGCTAGGCCATTCAACATCCTTTGTAGGTCCTGCAGCGTCTCTGCCATAATGACGATGTCATCTGCGAATCGTAAGTGAGAGATGTACCTGCCGTTGATGTTAATGCCACGATCTTTCCAGTCCAGCGTCTTAAACATATCCTCCAAGGCGTTAGTGAACAGTTTCGGGGATATGACGTCCCCCTGTCTCACTCCTCGACGCAGGTGGACATGTTTAGTTCGCTGGTTCTGTACTTGTACAGTCATCGTTGCGGCATTATACAGACATCTCATCACTTCGATATATCGCCAGTCGACTTGGCAACGCTGCAAGGACTCGAGAACAGACCAGGTTTCGATTGAGTCAAAGGCCTTCTCCACAAATGCTAAGCACAGGGGCCGATTGTACTCTTCGGTCTTCTGTACAATCTGCCGCACCGTGTGGATGTGGTCTATGGTGCCGTAACCGCTTCGAAACCCGGCCTGTTCCGGAGGTTGAAACTCGTCGAGTCTTCGCGCAAGACGGTTCGTGATGACCCTTGAAAACAGCTTGTAGACATGGCTCAGAAGCGAAATCGGGCGATAGTTTTTCAATAGGGTTTTGTCTCCTTTTTTGAAAAACAAAACCACCATGCTTCTGTTCCATGCCTGTGGAGTTCTCCCAGTAAAAAGAACGGAATTAAATAGCTGCTGCAGCTGTTGAACTGCTGGAGCTCCTCCGGCTTTTAAAAGCTCCGTTGTGATTCCGTCTTCTCCTGGGGCTTTTCCATTTTTGAGTTGTTTAAGGGCCATCACGATTTCGTCTCGGCTAATTTCGGGCAGATCTTCTGTGAAGTGGCGGGTTAAGGTGGCTCTAGAATCCTCAGTATCGGGTTCGGGCCTTGAAGCATGCGATGCGTAGAGCTTGCCGTAGAAGTCTTTAACTTCCGACAGAATCTCCGGCTTGGATGCGACGACGTTCCCCGTTGACGTTGTCAGCTTTGTGAGGTGGCTTCTACCCAGAGGCTGGACGAACACCTTTGACCCCCGATTCTGCTCAATTGATTCTTTAATCAAGAGCGTGTTAGAGGATCGGAGGTCGCGTCGTACCAGCTTCTTTATGGATTTGTTGCGCACCAGGTTAGTTGACAAAGCTGACAAAGGGTCTGTGCGTCTCTCTTCCATTAGCCGAAGTGTTTCTGCCGAGAGTTTGGACTTTTTGCCCGTACGCTTGCTCTCGCAAAACTTCGTCCCTTCATCCCTGAGGATTTCCACCACTTCTTCGAGTTTCTGGTCTACGTCATCTGTGGTTTCCAAGGCAGCGAATCGATTTTCTAATTTTAATTGGAATGTTTTGGACCCAACAACGGTTTGGAGTAGGTTCGGACGGAGCGTAGACTTCATCAATCGGAATCTCTCGGCTTTAAAGTCGATATCCAGAGTGCCTCGTACCAGTCGGTGATCACTTCCAGTATTAAACCTAGTGATCACTGAGACGTCTCTGAATATGCGCCGTTTGTCCGTAATGATGAAGTCAATCTCGTTTTTAGTCACAAAGTCGGGGCTTTGCCACGTCCATTTCCTTTGGGGCTGTTTCTTGAAGAACGAGTTCATCAAGAAAAGCCCCTCTCTCTCGAGGAAATTGACGAGCATTTGTCCCCTGTGATTCCTACTCCCAAATCCGTGTGGTCCTATAGACGATTCGCCGCAAGTTTGTACTCCCACTTTGGTGTTAAAGTCTCCCATGACAACGTTGTAGTGAGCCTTGGAGGTGGTGTGTAAAGCTCTGGAGATATCTTCATACATGCTCTCCACCTCATCATCCAAGTGTGTCGAGGTCGGTGCGTAGACCTGGATAACCTTGAGGCTGTACCTCTTGGTTATGAATTATGAGGTACGCTACCCTGGTCGACACACTGGAGATTTCTACAACGTTGTCACTGAGAACCTTGTTGACCAGAAACCCGACGCCGCCTTGGGATGGCTGATCTCCTTCTCTGTAGTACATAAGATGGCCCGATTCTAAGGTTATGGTGTCCTCTCCCTGTCTTCGGACTTCACATAGCCCCAGTATGTGCCATCTTATGTGTTTCAGCTCCTCCTCCAGCTGCGCCAGATGATCGTCCAGCCGAATCGTGCGTCCATTATAGGTTGCGAGGGTCAGTTTTTTCTGGCGGCCTACCGTAGCCCGGGGATTCTTAGCACCCCCTGCCCTGCCGTTACCGTGACCGCCGCCGTGGTCAGGAATAGCAGGGCGGCCGGGAACTGGGGGCCTTGGCTTTAGGTGTCCTTCCATAATTTTTCCATACTTTTTTGCATCCCTTGGGAGGGATATGCCCTAATCGCCACGCTGGGCAGGCGTGTTGGCGATCGCAGGACGTAGCTTCTCGCACCGGTGACGCTGCTGCCCGTCACCGGCCTGTAGAATATAAAACTATGTGAGATCAATCAAAAGCGTTTACGATGAAAACTCGTACTAAGGGTACTGTCGCGGGGGGAAGCTGCAATACATCAAGCGGCGTAAATATGCATTCATATTTCATATCTATAATCATCATATTATAGTTGCTACATATGTATGCCGCTTGGTTTTGAAACTTGGTCCATGGGGTCCGAGCGAGCACCCAGAGTTTCCTCAAGCAAATTGCTCAACATCATGTCGACGCCACCGGTCACAAAAGGAATGGGTCAAATGCGCCTCGATGCTCTCCCGTCTACCGTCGAGCCGGTATCACATGAGTAAAGTTTACTCATGTGCCGGTATGCTTTGATTACATTATATTCATACATAAAGCAGTTTTCATCTCAGAATAATGACTAAAGAAGGTTTGAATGCAATGTCTTTGACAAAAATAAAAGACGAAATGTCATAAATTGAAGGTAACTAGTTTTGTCATGCAAAAACAACAAAGGCAAAAAAACAAAGTTTTGGCGCCAAATGTCATTTGATAATTTTTATTTATATTGTTATTCTTACAAAAATGGCTCGTAAGAGTGATAACTATTACCAGCGCAAATGCTTCTTAGAGAGGAACGAAGTACCGACCCAGAGAATTATGGTAAACAAAATGACTCCGCCTCTCGCCAAAGTTTACTTCGATTCCATGAACTACAAACTGAAGGTCCTAGCCGGGCTCGAACCTCCCATGAAAGGAGGTGGCAGTTGTTGGTATATACCACCAGAAGAAGTACTAAACGGAAGACTAGTTATGCAGCCACTTGCACAAGAATATCTCTCCAAACTTGGCTACGATGGTATAGCTTTGATAGGCGAGCAACTCGCCGCACGGCATCAGACTCGATTAGAAGAAGAAAAAAATAAAGCCCTCCTCGAAAGCGACAATAATTGGAAGATAACCATCGAAGAAAAAAGCAGACATGAATGGGATGAGGTAGCGAAAGCAGCGGCGGATGCTAACACCAAATTTATCACAAAAGCTTTCAATGAATTTACAATTTTGTACACCACTTCCATAGCAAAACTCGAAACAGTGCTTTTAAACGCCGCTATTAAAGAAATACAAACTGTGGAACAGGATACTTTCAACAAGATGAAAACTCGTTACGAGCGTCTACTCAAATACCAAGCAACTATGCTGTACGATAAATACACAAAAAGACTAGATAAGACAAAAGAGAAACTGAAAGAAGCCTTTATGAAAAATGTTGAAGAGGCACATTCACGTATGGTTGACGAAGTTCACGATATACGACTAGAAAAACACGTTATAGTCGAAAAGCTGAGACAACTTTTTGAAAGTATGAATTTAGCGTGTCAAGTGTACGTGGCGCTCAAAGAACAGGAGGAATGTAGTAAAGAAATGGAGTTGGCAAAGCATATTCAAAAAAAGAAGGTCAAGGCCTTAAAAGAAGACATTGCGATGAAAAATTTCCAAATAAAACTAGCGTTGGAAAAAGAAAAGAAGCGAGAGCAATTTAACAATATATGGAAGAGCAAAGTGTGCCAAATAGTTAAGAAATTTCAACAGTTTGCAATGTTTTGCTTGAAGCAGCTGCCGGAACACGCAGATTTTTTTATCAACATGGAAAAGTTGATGATGATTCAGCTGAGCAACGTCGTGGAGAAACCAACTGTCGACAGCGTCTTTGAGTACGAGGAGTCGCTTCACATTCCAGATCTGCGTCCCCATCCATTTTACCTTTTCTGCGACAGAGGCTACAAAGCTCAGCCCGATCAAAATCTTTGTCCCAAGCATTGTACGTCGAGCGCCTCCCAACTCCCCGTCGTGGTTATAAACAAACGATTCATATACTCAGCTTGCGACAACTTCGAGAAATTCACTGACCAAATCAAGGAATATATCTACGGGTACGGAGCAGACGATGTCGACGATACAAATTATGAGCATTATTTTCCAATAAAAGTGACGTCGTCCCAACAGCTTCTAGAACTCAAACTGCAGAGTTCTATAATGCAAATTCTACAACAGGAAACGCCGAACGTAAAAAAAGTGCCGACCGAATGCTGCGTGTGTAAAGTACCCTATTGTTTTTGTAGCCCTCGCCAGGCTACTCCAATGGGGACCGCCAGCGGTCGTAGCACGCCCGCACTGACATTACTGGTGGAAAACCCACCGACCGATCCGGGCAAAAAGATAGATACTCGAAGCGCGGAGTTGGTCCTCGAAAGGGAGCCAAAATGGGACAGCTACATGGATTACATAATGCCGAAGAGTTGCGCGTGCGCCAAACGAGCGAAGAAACATTTGGAGGATCACCTGCCGCCCTACATGAGGAACACGTCCAAGTACGAGGAGGCGAGTTTGCCAAATTACGAAATGTGTAGTCTCCGCGTTTTGAAAAAGTTAGTGAAGAAAGCACAAAGAATACCGCCTCCTCCACTGCCACCCGAGCGTGTGGAATCTAAGACTCACGAAATCAGCACCCAGTATTCTAATCCGGAGGTCGACTTTATGTGCACCTGTCTCTCCGATGAAGAAATAACAAAGTTTTTGGCCGAGCTCGGTAAAGGTGCGAATATATCGTCGCCGCAGTCGTTCAAGGTAGTCGGTGAAGATGCGGGAACCTCGCATATGACTCGACGAGCCGAGTCCTTCACCGGCGAGTGCGCGAAAACATTGCGCCGTCTACTCGATGAAGATCCACAGCTGCAAGAAATATTTAAGAAAGAGGACTGCAATTTTTAGAAGCTCGTAGCGGTTTTTCATCTGATAATTTTGGATGGCTACACATCGCAACATTTTACAGTGGTAGTATAGGAGTTGCCAGTCGTCAAAAACTTAACACATCGAGGAGAAAATCTGCCACCATAACCTTATGTTGTGCCGGCAGCACACAAGCCGAGTCAGAGTATTCTAGGCCTAGCGTGTTCACCTTTTACGACAGCATCATCATCGCTTACCACCAGGCGAAATAGTGATTAAATACATCGATTTATTAACGATGCAAACTTATCTAGCTAGCTTATAAAAAAAATGGCAGGTATCGCTAAGGGTCAGTTCACACTGCGACGCGACGCGACGATGCATTTGGAGTTGCGCGTCGCAGCGAAACGCGCGACGCCACCAATTTATCTCAATGCAATTTGTATTATTGTGTAGTTAATAAAGTTCAATTGTTTATCACGGTTCAATTGTTTCTTTCCGCATTCCCGCTGCACCACGCGGCGCCGCTAGACGCCGCGCGGCTCAGCCTGAAGCCGCCGAACTAACTCAATGAAATGTGTCTTTTTGTATAGTAAATAAAGTTATTTTTTGTAATACTCTCTTAATAAGTGCGCGCCGCGTAGCGTCACGTCGCGTCGCGGTCTGACCCGACCCTAAGCAGTCAGTCAGGTTTTATAAAATCGCGTTTGGATGACTATGAAAAGTCGCAGTGTATTAACCTTCAATCTAATCCTTTGCTATTAATATTCTAGTATATCTTAGTATTCTTAAAATTAAAGGCAACTCAAAGGAATAAAATAAAACCACCCAATGTTGGTCTATAAAAATCTTTTATTATTAAAACCACTGTAATATAGTGTAGCCGGCCGCAAATCACGTCGACGAATACAGGTAACAAATCAATCCATACTATCCCGAGGCGGGGTGCACAAACATTATTCGACTAAACACAAGCAAATCGGAAACCACAAATAAATACAATTATATCGAGGTGAAATTTATGAGACCGCGACGCGCGGTTAGACCGTCGCGCCGTTATTTTATTAGTTTTAGATTCTAGGCATGCGGCGTTCGCGTTATATACGTCCCGATGCCGAAGCCGCTCGTAGAATACCTAAATGTAAGTGTATAATGTCAGTCCTAGAACTGGGCGCTCGATGGGCTTAGCTGTAGAGGTCGTCGTCTCCGCCTTCCTCTTGGAACGTGGGCTGGTCGCCGCCGGACGTGCCCGTGCCGCCGGCCGACCCGGCGCTCGTTGGGAACCTGACAAGTCACACGGGTGTCAGTTACACTGTATGTCTTATTGACTTATGATAACCAACTAAACAATTGAGAGGACGTGAGGTATTATAAAATAAACTGGCCAAGTGCAAGTCGGACTCGCACTCGTAGGGTTCCGTAGCACAGTTAAGTATTCCATAACTATGATTTTTCGCAACTACAAAATTAACTTTGTTTTCATAATGCTTGTATGAAAAACAAAGTTATCTTTGCGGTAAAACTTTTGTACTTTTTATTTTTGTATAAAAATCGGAAAGCGGTTCACAGAATACATCTACCTACCAAGTTTCAATTCTGTAGTCCTAACAGTTTCGGAATAAAATGGCTGTGACATACGGACGGACAGACAGACAGACATGACGAATCTATAAGGGTTCCGTTTTTTGCCATTCGGCTACGGAACCCTAAAAAGAGCGGTATTTATAAAGAAAAAATAGTTCGTTCCTGCTGAGATGTTAAGGGCCCACAGACTATCAGTTCGCCGGCAGTCCCTGGTCGTATCAGGCGGCCTGTCGTCCAAAGTCTGCATAGCCCACTTTACTAAAACGGCAGGCAATTATCGTTTTCATGATCAAATACCGGCTCTAAGTTCAAACCGGTACAGTCAGGCTCTCGGTTCGAGTTTGTCGTCAGATGATTGTCAGTACGAAACCTGAAGCGAAACTGTGAGCGTGTGGCCTGTTGTGATTACTGACAGGCTGTTATCATCCGGCGAACTGATAGTATGTGGGGCCCTTTACTGACAAATGCGTCAAAGCGAATCATTTTTCAGCGAACATATGTGGTATCGAAAATTACAAATTTTAGAAATTTAAGGAACGAAAAAGGTATAGACATCGATCGAAAAGAAACCATTGCGTTCATTTTGAAAGCCACTGTTGTCTCCAGGAATTAACATGTCTTTTTTAAAGAAAATTCGGTGGATAAATGACGCGTACGCCACGATAAGCTAAGAGAAATGCCAACAGATACGCAAAACTCTATTTTTCTATAATTCAGCCTCGCAAACCGAACCGAATAATTAATATTATTGACATAATATAAACCTGAAATAAAAATAGTATATGCATTCTAATAAGCCTAAAATATGGGAAAAGCCACTGGCTCCTGAGACACAGCTATGCTAGTTCAGGAGTCTTTGGATATTTTTTTTTGTGCATACAATGTCTAAACTAATATTATTAAGATTTGAAAAAATCGATTTGAAAAATTCTATCACTAATGGAAAGCTACATTATCAGTAAGTAACATAAGCTATATTTTATCCCCATATTCTCACGGGAACGGGAACTACGCGGGTGTAACCGCTATACGCTGCTAGTATGAGAATAAAGATATTTGTATAATAAAACTGTGACCAACCTGAAGTTAGTTCCAAACCCGCGCGACTGCTGCAACGTCTGCGCGAACATCTCGTACTTGCGGATGTCATTGTCGGACACAGAGCGGCGCGCGAACTTCATCGCCTCCTCGAAGTGTGTGCGGCTGATCTCAGGCACTGGGTCTTCTTCGTCCATCTGAGTACAGAGACTCTACATTATAATATAATATAATGTTTATTGACCAATTGAAACCTTATTTTCTAATGAATATAACATTCTTATTTGTTATTCAGGACAGTTGTTAGGTATGTTAAAACAATATGATCACTAACGCTTAAACTAGCCGTAGCTGTGCGATAAGCGCAAGTTATTTGTGGTTGGTCTATGTTACAACTTTATGTATCTTAAATTCAATAGCAGGAACTGGTCATTAAAGGTTATATTAGTGTGTGTGTGTTCGTGTGTGTGTGTGTTCGTGTGTGTGTGTGTGTGCGTCCGTGCGTGCGTCCGCGTGCGTGTACTATCAAACGAAAAGGTAGTGTAAGTGGTGTGTTTTTTTTTTACATAATGTTTGTTTATGTATACTATTGCGGATCGTAAAACAGTGTCTCTGTTTCTTCGTATGTTAATGCTTTAAGGAAGTTTGTAGCAGTATTCTTACATTGGAATATATTTAAGTTGTTAAGTGACACGTATTTACTGATTTTATTGTAAAGGTATGGACCTACGTACTGTGTATGTTTGCGGGCAAATGCTGTTCGGTGTGGCGTCATTACTAGAACGCGGTCCTTTCTTCTTTTATTTTCTAGGCATGGCTGACGGATCCCCGTTAGATGTGCATCGAGATTCGATCGGCTGATTGTGTTAGGGCTTAAGTAGTGCACCAAGGCCCAAAGCCAGATTCAAGGGAGGGTAACCGGGGCAGCAGCCCTGGGGCCTCCACAAAAGAGGGGACCCCACAATAGACTTCTTGGGCAAAAAAAAAACAAAAATCAAATCAACGATTTTTCGGTGAAAAAAGCTCGGAAGGTTCCGTTTGCTAACGCAAATAAAATTTCAGATAATTCTAGTTTCATTATATTTATAGGATTGTTATTTAACAAATTATAAATTTTAGTATAGATATTTCAATTATTTGATAAAAGAATCTATACTTGGTTTCACAATTAATGATTTATTGGAAAACTCGACTGAAAAAATTGGGCTCCGTTCACGACCTACGCTCGGAGTACAACCAAATGCTCTAACCTCTCTAACTCGTTTAGCGAATGAATGTGACGCTCTGAGGTCGTGAACGGGGTTAGAGCATTTGGTTGCACTAGCGTAGGTCGTGAACGCAGCCCTGTCCATTTCATTTGAAAAATAATTTGGGGCCAAGGGGCCTCCACTCCTTTGTTGCCCCGAGGCCTCCAGACCTTTAAATCTGGCACTGCCAGAACCTAATATCACGACAACCACGCGGTCTACGCGGTACACACTTTAATTTTTTGAAGTGAAACTTCACTGCGTACTGAGTAAACTTCACTGCGTACTGGAGTAAACTTTGACGACCGACGGTCCGACGGCAGCGGAAGTCACGTAAGCGTCATGTTTATATTTTAGATTTATAAGCGCCTCTATTGTAGAACGGTGTAACTACAAAGACGTATTCGCTAAAGTTCAACAGATGGAGTTGTACAAAAAAATAATTAGTGATGTTGAGAAATAAATTGAATGAAGTTGAAAGTTTCACTTCTAACGCGTAGCATTCTACGGACCCTCTTTTTTATTATATCTGCAGGGCGAGGGGAGTATTTATCCCGGGGAATAGATAAAAATCTTTTTCCCATCTGTCATTTTGTCCACATTCAGAGCATGGGCGCACAGGTGGATATATTTGTCACGGTGGATATGGAGGAAATAGCCTTGTCCCCTTCATTGTTGCCATACATAGAAAATAAATTATAATTGTCATATCAGTATTTGATTCAAGTCGTCAGTATTGATGTTTATTTTTCTTTTTAGTTTCAAAATGACTCCACACGGTTAGTGTATTTAGCCAGTGTTAAGTACATTATTATCTCTTCTCTATCTTTATGTATATATGTAATTCTACTGTATGTGTGTATGTCACTGAACTCCTCCTAAACGGCTGGACCGATTTAGATGAATTTTGGTATGTGTGTTTGAGTTAGTCCGTAGATGGTTTAAATACACAATTGGACCCGATAGGTGGCGCTGCGAGACATTGTCTGCCGGATCCGCTAGTATATATATAAAATTCTTTAGTCACAGTTTTAGTGTTTATACTCCTCCTAAACGGCTTGACCGGTTTTGATGAAATTTTATATGTATATTAAGTAGGTATGATAATAGGTAAGGAGTAGTCTCCTTACCTATTATCAAAATTAACAAATAAATCGAAACAATCTTAATAGATTGTTTCGATTTATTTGTTAATTTTTAGGCACTGTTCTAACTTGCTCTTTGGCACTGCTTTTAAGTCAAGTTCCGTGTCTGACAATTTATTCGGCATACCTCGCGATTAAAAGAAAAAAGTATTTAAAAGAAATGCATAGATCGAGTGGGAAAAAGTAAGTAAGTATTGTGTATATCTTTTACATGTTCATGTAACGGTAAAATCCGAAAATATGTAATTTACGTTCCATTTTGTGCGTTTCTAATAACGAGAAAATGTAGATTTTATACGCACGCGACATTTTTAGGCAAATTTATGATAGTAGATAAATTTGTCCTCTTTAAATGTCAAATATCGCAGTTATTCCCTTTCCCTCTGTCGTCCATGCTTTACAAGGTGGAAATACTTAAACGTCAAATGATATACGGGGATAAATATTGTCTTTCCACTTAGCCATGCTCTGACAGGTAGAGAAAACAATTTTATCTCTTTTCAGAGGAGAAAAACAGGGGACAAAAATTTTATCCCCTCGCCATGCTAACCCTGCTGGATAGGCTATGGACCTAATCTATATAAATCCCACATGTTGGTAAGCTAATAAAATATCCATTCTTTAGTAGTTATTCGTTTTTTTTTATTGTGGACCACCGTCCATTATTTATACTACTCCTGTCCATCCTAAGATTGTCTGGTAGAGATCGCTCTAAGCGATAAAACCGATTGTAACCTGAATACTGTCATAAGATTTCTTTCTTCTTGGTAATCAATAAAGGGTTATTGTATATGTATTGTAATTGATGATGATAAGTATGTTGAATATGCTAAGCTTATACAGAATAGAAGATAATATTGAATGGTCTGACTCCTAAGGGCTGCGCTGCCGGAACACTGAGGTTTCAGCAGCAGATTTTCTCTTTTATCATCATTATCATCATCGTAATATGTTACTTTATGGTAGAAAGTCAGACGGAACATTGATAATACTCCAAAAATTTCAACGAGATTGATATATTTAAGAATAAGAATAAAAATAATTTGTTGTCACTTCCAATATTAAATACATTAACAACATAACATTTAAAGCAAGATAAATTATAAGTTGTAATGTATTGTGATTATATAAGACATCAAGTAAACACTTACGTCCATGACAGCGGCGGCGGACTGGGTCTGACGCGTGCGCTCCCGTGTGATCTCAGCTTCGATCGCTTGTCTGATGGCTAGCTTGCACGCTCGCTGGCACACCTCCGTCAGATCGGCACCGCTGAAACCTTGCGTCACCTGCACCAATAACACGACAACGTTATTAAATGAAACATTTTATTTTTTACAATATAGGTGCATTAGATGATCTTAAATTAGTATCACTATATTCGTGGTATATCAGTCGTACAAATATTTTGATGGCTTGCATTTAAAAAGTCACAGAGTAAAAACATCTGTCACTTAGCCAATTATGGAATGGGCGTGACGAAAGATTTTGAAATCCTCTTCCGTAATGTGGGAACACATTTACTATTTACGAAAAAACCTTTATTTCGGTAATTAACTTAAGTTTAACGCAGTTTAAAGGAATTTTTCTAATATTTTTTCAATATTTCCTGAAAACAGCTCGCTGGTGTCATGGCGTCGGATGTGACGTCACGGTCTAGTATCACAACAACAAAACAGACTAAACAGAAGTAGTCTACTTGAGCGTGACGTCATAAAGTGTGATTGGTTTTTCAGTCAAAATGGCCGATTGCAATATTTTTATGTTTTATTTTATTAAAGATCTTTATAATTTCAATGTTTTAAATAAAACTAAACTAGCGATTTAAATTTGTTTAATATGTATTTTCCCTTAAAATCATTAAATCGTCGATTTTTTGATACTGTCGTTATGCCTATTGTTGGTAAAATTTTGAGTTGGTCATGTCATGAAACTCATTTGGCAAGTTATTGACTATTTTGATTGCCATACTATGACAATTTTAGTTGCACATTTCTAGTCTGTTCTGGGGCATCAGCAATGGTTTTCGCGCAACTTTCCTTCTTTGCATAAATTTTGTATCTTTTTCAAAAAGTTCAGGATTATATCTTACAAATTTGCACACCTATCATATCTGTACAGAGATGAGAGTGTAAATAATTTTTCCTTTTTAAAGATGGGTTTACACGAATCTCTCCACTTTAGATTGATTATTTACAGATCTAATGTTCAGTATCACATACCTCACAAGACTCACAATGTACTTCAAATTGGCAAACACCTGGGGCTAATTCACTTATTAAAAGCAACAATTTACCTTAGCGATGTAGCAGAGATCGACATCCTTAGCGATGGGCGACTTGCGCAGGTTGGCGCGTAGGATGGCCTCGCGAGACTTCTCGTCGGGCAACGGGATGTAGATCAGCTGATCCAGGCGGCCCGGGCGTAGGATGGCCGGGTCGATTATATCCGGACGGTTTGTTGCGCCTGTATACATTGTAAGAGGGGCGTCCATTAATTAAAACGCATAAACGTAATATAAAAGGATGGCGCACTGCAGATGTTTTGACAAATTCAATTTAATCCGTATACTTTAACGATAAGGTTGTTTTTGCTTTGTAAAACAAAACGGCCCAATTGAGACACACCAGGGTGGGAGTGTGTCCTTGTCTAACCACCTGCTAGTCCTAAATATGTTCTATACTATATGTATGGTATATATATAAGTTGTCCATACAAACTCCGTTCAAGGTCGGTCTCATGGGGGCCGGTGTACGCGATTAAGTTTAATATGTAGCAGGTCTGTGTTAAAACGTCAATTTATTCATTAACATACGCACACACGCACAAATAAAATAAGCACATACACATCGATCATCAAATCTATCATAGAAAACACATTTCTAAATATATATCTGAGAAGATTCTCTTTAGATTTGTGTAGCAATACAACGCTATGTGGCCGTGTAGAGTTGATAATGGTTTATGGTGCGAGTTGGTGTCGGCTGTCAGGGGCAATGTCACCTGCTCATTGGGAGAGAATACCAAAGGTCTTGGAAACATGGAGAGCTTTCCTCAGTATGATCAACCCGCCCGAATAGGGGGTAATGCCCTTGACAAAAGGCAAGACCACTCATATCCCGCAGACAAACAGACAAACCACTCGTGATAACAAGTTTTACCTTACATATACATAATAATGAAGACATTCTTACAACAGTATTTCCTTACCTATAATGAAGACGTTCTTCTTAGCGCCCATGCCGTCCATCTCCGTGAGGATTTGATTGATGACACGGTCCGCAGCGCCGCCCGCGTCCGACACGGAGCCACCGCGAGACTTCGCGATGGAATCCAGCTCGTCGAAGAATAACACGCACGGAGACGCTGACCGGGCCTAGAGGAGGACAAGTATCATATATTTAATTTAAGGGTCATCCATAAATTACTTTTCTATATTTTAAATAATTAATATGGAGCGGCAAACAGGCAAGATAGATAGATAGAAAATTCTTTATTGTCACACCTCATAACTTAAGAATAACATACAAATCATTCATTTTATTAGTGTTACAATGGGCGGCCTTATCGCTGAAAGCGATTTCTTCCAGGCAACCTTTGGATGGAGAGGACTTATAGAAAAGAAGACAATAGACGGAGGTGTTTCTAATATAAGTTAAAAGCAAAAAACTAATATACCTACTAACTTTACTTCCTAAAGATACTAACCTACCCTACTAATTAAAGACTTACTAACTAAGATTAATATACAAACCAATATAGGGGAAAATTTACAACATTTGATAAATAAATAGCGATTTCAACTTTATATAATAATATCTGCAGTAGCAAATGTCTAGGATTGGCATTAGGCAAGTGGCCCACCTGATGGTAAGTGGTCACCGCCACCTATTGACATCTGCAAAACCAGAGGTATTGCCGGTGTGTTGCCTACCTACAGATATATATATACAATAGATAACACAAATGCGTGTACTTCCCGTGTCCGAACCCCGACCAAACGTCAAGGTTGGCCGCCTCTACTTAAAGTCCACGCGTGTCTGTTTTAGCAGCCGGACGGCCGCGAAAACTATAAAAATGCCTCGTTGCATGATAATTCACTGCAATAGCCCAAACATTTAGAACCCCCAAAGGCAAGAACGTATTTCCTACAACTTTTTCCGTTACTACATTTCGGCGTCACAGAATGTATTGAAAAGTTGACACGCTTAGTTTCAATACAAATCGTGATACTTGCGTTATCTTTGTTGCCTACCCTTATTAGAGAGCACCCTCATTACTCTTCGTTTAAAGCTACTCAGATTAAATGTTTCTGGGAAAGTTTCAGATGATGGGAGGTCATTCCACATCTCCCAGGTACGTGGGAAGAACAATCGTGCGAAACGAGTAGTATGTGATGCCCACGTATTTATAATGTGCGGATGTACTTTTTGACGGTGTCGGGAGTTTCCATGGTAGAAACGGGACGGAGGTATGATATTAAAAAGCTCTGAGAAGCTCTGAAAAGTGAGACGATTCTGCCGACTTTTTGACCCCTCTCTCCCCTTGGTGATATGTTGTGTCCGTGAGATTTTGCTCAATCCCTTCTCTAATCTCATGTGAGATTTTTCAACAGCGTAATTTTAATGTAAATAAGTAAATCTAGGCTTGATAGCATTGGATTTATAAAAATATTAATAAACATTTCTATTTCATAGTCTCGAATCACAGTTAGAAAATCGAACAATAAAATATCTAAAAGAAAGAACTACGAAAATTTGACATTGTATCTTGCGGATTTAAAATTACGTGATATTTGCCGAGACCCCCTCTCTCCCCACGTGAAATTGGGTGAGGTTTGGCTCAACCTTCTCCCTCCACGTGAAATTATTTTAGATTTGATTCAACCCTCTCCCCCCTCCCCTAAATGTCTCACGTAATTTATGGATGGCCCCATAGCTGATACCCGCGACTTCATTCACGTACAACAAGAATGTTATCAGTGTAAAGCTCTGCTAATCAACATTTGTGTGATCTGAGTTATTTAAGTTATGTGTAAAAATCATGATTTTATTTTCACGATAATATAGTTTAAAAATCTAAAAAAGAACCGACTTCAATGCCGCGCTATTAATTTTCAGTACCAATTTTAAGGTATTTTCCATATCTCTAGAGATACTTATCAGACCTCGATAAAATTACCATGGTACCACACTTGGGATATCTCCTTTCCAACAAAAAAAGAATAATCAAAATCGGTTCATAAACGACGAAATTAACCGCGAACAAACATAAAATATATATATATATATATACGGTCGAATTGAGAAACATCCTCCTTTTTTTGAAGTCGGTTAAAAAGTAGCCTATTTTAATTCTAATGCTATAAAGTATCTCCTTGTTAAATTTAAGTAAGTTCGGATCGTCCGTTTCGGCGTGCTTAGGTAACAAACATACATAGTGACAGTGTTACAAATGTTTTTATAACATTAGTAAGGAGGTATAGAATTAAAAAAAAGATAATAAAAGTAGTATAAAGTAGCCAGCACAAGCTTACCTTATCGAAGATATCTCGCACGTTGGCCTCAGATTCTCCGAACCACATTGTGAGTAGCTCGGGTCCCTTCACTGAAATGAAGTTGGCCTGGCACTCGTTAGCGATCGCCTTGGCTAGCAGAGTTTTACCTGGAGGGAGGAATGGCTTTGTAAATTAACACTACCAATAAAATAAAAAAACATTCGAATCGGTTCACAATTGACGGAGTAATCGTAACAGAAGATAGCATAAAGTGTAGTTTAAAAAAAAATATATTTCAGGCTCATGCCCATATTATATAAATAACACCACAACAGTATATTAAATATTAAAATAATATCATAAAAATTATAAAATGTCACAATCACACACTAAACAGAATTAAATTAACTATATCAGGTTTAAATTAATAAAACCTTATCTTTTTGATGACTGATGAAAACAGCATTAAAATCCGTTGAGTAGTTTCAAAGATCTAAGCATGCGAGAGCGACTATGTTTTATACTTTGAAATGAACAATTTATTATTAGCTATTGCTAATGATCATACATATGACTAAAGGTCATACATATGACTAAAGGTCACACATATGACTAAAGGTCACACATATGACTGAAGGTCATACATATGACTAGAGGTCAAATATATGACTAAAGGTCACACATTTGACTAAGGGTGATACATATGAGATGTATAGAGATAACTGACCACATCCGGGCGGTCCGTAGAAAAGCACCCCGCGCGAGGGCTGCATGCCGAACTTGAGGAACTTGTCCGGGTGCTCCACCGGGTACTGCACGAGTTCCTGCAGCTCGCGCTTCACGCTCTGCAACCCGCCGATGTCTCCCCACGTCACGTTGGGCACTTCCACCACGGTCTCGCGCAGGGCAGACGGGGATGATTTCGTCATCGCGTACTAAGGGAACAAACGAATTCATGATTAGTTTTTTTTATATTATATGAGCTAGCGTTTTTGACCACTATCTCACATGTTGGTAAGTGATGAGGCGGTCAAATATGGTAAGCACGCCAGGCCTAGAATGGGAACTGGCTCTCAAGGATAGCTGCCGGAACACATTAGATGTTTGGCGACAGATTTTATAACTTGAGGGTGGTAGCTGGCCAGGCGAACACTAGACAGTGTCCTACCACTATGCAGGGGTTGCGTTGGGGCTTTCTTAACGATGTTTTTCCTTCACCAGAGCCACTGTGAAAAGCGCACATACATTTTTCGATAGAAAAATCCATTGGTGCACGGCGGAGATTGAACTCGGTACCTCTAGAATCAAAGCCGAACATTCTCCTACTTACACTACTGGACCCTCAAAAAACCAAAAGAAAAAAAAAAAGCAAACATGTCATTTTTAAAGGCTTTACAATCGGCGGTATTATGGTATAAAGCAATCTCGTCCAGACAGTTAAGATATAGAAAGATCGGCCACTTACCCGGAAGTTATCCATGGTGACTGCGAGGGAGTTGAGCACCTCAGCATCAATCTGGTCATCTTCCAAGTCGATGAGGTCCATCTTCTCACGGATCTGCTGCAGCGCTGCCTCCGAGCACAGCGAGGCCAAGTCAGCTCCCACGTGTCCGTGAGACTCTGCTGCAATCTGACAAGAGATATGTAAAGTATGACCAATGGAGAACAAAATGGGTGGATATAAAGATAAAGATAAATTTGTTTTGCCAAAATTGCTGCTCATCCCAGCTGTATTTTCCTTGGGGTTTCCCTCTCGAAATAGTTTCTAAAGTTTAATTTGTTCAAAACATATGTTATACACATACACAAATATTGCATGCAGTATGGTCTTACACATAAAAGATAGCTTGTCATGTTAATGCCTATATGGGCGTACAATTAATACGCGTGGCGCTGCTGAATATAGTTAAATATTATTACATTTTCACTTTTTGAAAGATTGAGATTAAAATTAATATATATATAATGTCAAAAAATTAGCACAAGTCATTATGTAAAAATAATAATAATTAAAAAAAAAAACAAAAAAACATTCGGTCGGTTTGAGTAACGTCCTTTTCAATGTAGGTTAAAAATACAGCACAGTTAAAATTTGTCATTTAAAAAGTCGTCAATACAATAAAAACATTTCTTATCTAGCATTTTCTTCAGTTTGTTTTGGAACATTGCATTGTCAAGTTCTTTTAGTTACAAAAAGTTAAGTTTTAGCGCGACAAGTCCCGTATTTAAATAATAATAATAATTTTTGATTTGCAAACTTAGCTCATTAAAAACAGTGTTTACAAATAGCTTATGATCAAACATAGCATATTTGAGCTCTGAGTCTCACACTTGGAAATCCCTGTGTCGTGAGATTCAGTCTCTTCCTATTTTGATTCATCTAATGTAGGCACATACATTATGACAAGAAAAAGTCTATCTGAATTTACTAAATAGTGAAAATATACATTATTAACTGTAACTGAAGGATGGTAATGTAAAAATTGAGAATATAGTGAAATCAGCTTTGAGGCACTCCAAATAATAATATATTACCTTATTATTATACCGGCTGTAATTCACGTACATTTAGTCGAATTTTCTCGACCTAGGTTTCGAGCGAGTCCGTCGCTCTTCCTCGGGAGTGAGGTCACGCGGTGAGATCGCGATGGTCACTGCGCGTGACTTCACTCCCGAGGAAGAGCGACGGACTCGCTCGAAACCTAGGTCGAGAAAATTCGACTAAAGGTACGTGAATTACTGCAGCCGGTATATAACAATAATTATGTTACAAATTCACGATAATTTTAAAATACATTTATTACTTGTTCTAGATCGACATCATCACCCAGCTTCATGTTCTTGGTGTGGATGCGCAGGATCTCAAGCCGGCCGGTCGCGTCCGGGATGCCGATGTCTATCTCTCGGTCGAACCGGCCGAACCGACGTAGCGCCGAGTCGATAGAGTTTGGACGGTTGGTGGCAGCCATCACGATCACGTGGGATGACTTCTTCATACCTGTTGTCAAGGAGGATTTGTTTATACACTTTTTTTTTAGTATTCAGGGTGACATTTTTGAAAAGTGTCTCAATTAGATTGTAGTAGTAGGACTTGTGGTAGTCCGCCTGGGGCGGTACCACCACTTTGCCAATTAATTTTCAGCCGTGAAATAGGAATGTTTTTCAGCTGAAATGGCCAGGTGTCCAGTGAAATTACAGGGCATGTGAGACTCAACATCCTTATGTCTCAAGATAACGGGCGCAGTGCAAAATTCTGGCAGTCCAGAATTTTGCATGCTGCTTTATCTGTAATAGGTAGACGTCGTCGCTTACCATCAGGCGAGCGTCCAGCTTGTTCTGTTACCTTACACCACAAAAAAAGATTCTATAGTGCTAATGAACCACTAAAATCACAAAATTTTTATTCAATCGAAAATCCTGCCCTAAAAATGCATTTAAATTTTGCATTTACAAATTTCGCGCGTAATTTGACGTTTAGTTTGCTATTTTATGATCTATAACTAACATTTTCCGACTGCTTTTTGCCTATAGCAACAGTGAAACGTTCTGAGACTCCGTTATTTAATTTATTGACCGAGCGAGCAAAGCGTCTCAGTTTCGAGATTGGCCGAAAAATGCTTTTGTCCGGATGTTTGTCTGTCTGTCTGTTCTCGCCTACAGGTCGCATTCTATAACCGATTTTGACGAAAATTGACACACGAGTTCCTTGATTTATTTAAGAATTATTGTCGATCGCGTTTTTTTGATTAAAGGGAAAATAGGGGGGTAATGGGAGAATTTTGCTGTAGCGTTATTTATCAACAAACTTCAGTCAAAAATTGAAAAGGCACACTAAGGACTTTATTCTACACAAGATTTTGCGAAAAAAATCATAAAAGGGGAGGGGAAGGGGGAAGTTCGATGTTATATATGGACGGATTAACATTTTTATAAGGGCATGTGAGGTCTACTGTTCGTTTGAGCTGATTTGAAAATAAATTAGTCTAAAAAATGAGCAAAATACACAAAAATAAAAATAGATATATCTGCTTGCAAGTAACCAAAGTGGAAAAGAAAAAAATACTGCAACCTACCATCCATAAGAGTCAGCAGCTGCGATACAATTCTCCTCTCGACTTCTCCGTGAGTCTTCTCACGCTTGGGAGCGATGGCATCCAGTTCATCAATGAAGATGATAGCCGGGGAGTTCTTGTCAGCCTCCTCGAATGCCTTGCGCAGGTTCGACTCTGATTCACCAGCCAGCTTGGACATTATCTCCGGACCGTTGATCAGGAAGAAGAATGCACCTGTGGGATAGGGGAAGAGTTAAAAGATTGGCATGCACAGCGTAGTATGCTCTCAGACCGATGAGCTCAGCAAGGCTGGCAAAGGCTAGATGAGAGTATCCGAGGGTTGCGCTGTTCTATTCCCAATATATAAAATTATTTTGGTGTTAATAGTAATAAAGCATTCTTTCGTGTACTACCTTACTTGCAAAGATTCTATGAAATATTATAAGAATGC
The DNA here is from genome assembly GCA_954871355.1 of Cabera pusaria. NCBI lineage: Eukaryota > Metazoa > Arthropoda > Insecta > Lepidoptera > Geometridae > Cabera > Cabera pusaria. The sequence goes on from OX940902.1 coordinate 18,761,480, forward strand.
TTGCTCACTCGATGTAAACGACACACAAGTGTGCAAACAGTTGCGTAGTGTTATTTCATGTTCAGATAAGCTTACATTTTTAGAGCAGTCTTGAAAGTATTATCATGTTCTAGTGACTACATAAAATATGGATTCTAGCACATCTGTTCAGTCTAAAGTCCTAACATATCTAGAGCATATACAAGCATTTAAAGTCCTTAGTTATCTTGCTGGTAATGTGTAATTGTTGAAAAACAGGTTTTTTTACAATACAACATCAAAAGGAAAAAACAACCTTGTTCTTGCTCTAAGCCAAGCTCTACACCAAATGTAAGAAAGGGTTTCCTAAATAGAAGTATATTAATAAATGATGTACCATTAGAACTTGTTGAATCCACAACATTCTTGGGCATCACCCTGGATTCAAAGCTTCAATGGGGTTCTCAAATATCGGTTCTAGCATGTAGGTTAAGCTCCGCTGCATGCGCAGTACGTAATATTAGATTTTTAACGGACGAAGCCACCGCAAGATTGGTCTATTTCAGCTACTTCCACAGTATAATGTCTTATGGCATTTTATTGTGGGGGAAAGCCGCTGAAATCCAATCAATATTTGTTTTGCAGAAACGAGCTATTCGCTCTATATATAGTATGAGGTCGCGAGATTCACTTCGTGAAAAATTTAAGGAAATTAAAATTCTAACAGTGGCATGTCAATACATTTATGAAAATATTTTGTTTATACGCAAGAATATAAATGATTATAAGAAAAGGTCTGATGTACATAATTTTAATACAAGACATAAAAATAGATTAATTATACCTAATTTCAGACTGCAGAAAGTTAGTGGTTCATTCATGGGGAACTGTGTACGCTTTTACAATAAGCTACCCAAAGATATTGATCAATTGCCTATGAGCAAATTTAAAATCTATGTAAAATCCAATTTGATGAAAAAATCATACTATACAATAGGTGACTATATGGATGACAAAAATGCATGGCCTGAATGCCCCAAGTTCCAAGAACAAATATGATTTGTATTATAATTATTAATATATTGTGAAATTTTAAAGCTGACATGTACAATAATTTAAAAAAAAAAGATAAAATGACAAGACAAGCCCCATAGAGTTTCTTGGTGTTTCTTCTCTGATGGGAGTATTTCCGAAACACCGGTAGATTCAACAGCCATTCAGTTTTCCCCTTTTGTCCGCAGATTTTCTTTCTAGGCTTGCCATTTTTATTTTTATTTAAACAACGGACTATCAGTTCCATTCGGATCATGATATGTGCTGTGATCGGTATGCGTTTCTTTAAGTTGTGTTTCACAATTTCACTTTTTTTATTTTTTTTATATAAAAATTGTCTGCAGTACTGAAACACACAGTTACATGTATGGTTGGTTTTAACCTACTTTAATATTTTTTTTAATATTCTGTCGTAAACGATTGGATGACAGCTGAATGGTTCATTACTTTTTTTTTCTAATTCAAAGCGTTAAAATTCTGCTTTTGCTATGTTTACTTGATAATTGGTTATGATTTATAATTTTGACGTGTATATGTGCGTATATTAATACTGCCTACATACTGAATAAATGCTTTGATTCTTGATTCTAGTTACCGTACCACAATCTGCCGACTCCAATCAAGAACGTAGGCATATTGTATAATAGCTGTGCCCCCGCGGTTTTACCCGCATAGACATCATTCCAGTGGGAATATCGGGATAAAAAGTACGTTATTCCAGGATCCAGACTAACTACATACCAAATTTATTTTATTTTATTATTTTTTACTTATGGTATGCAGCTATAGGGCTGCACCAAACAAAGCAACATTGCCATCATCCAGAGATTTCAAAACAAAGTACTGAGGGGAATTGGCGAGCACCCTGGTATATACGCAATGATAACCTCCATCGGGACCTTCACATTGAGGCACCATCACGTGAACGTTGAGGCAATACAGCTCCTCGACCTCACAGATATAGAGAAAGGACTCAAAAGAACAAAACCGTTCAAATGAGTGTAGTTTAGTGATGATAGTGAACCCTAGTGGAATATAGTGTATGATGTACTATGTATAAAGAACATGATAACAATGTGTCTTCACCATAACAATAGAGACAATAAGAAAACTGCTGATGTGCACATGTTAGATTTAAATTACTAGGCCTAGGCTAGATTGTAGTATAATTAGGCGATATAATACTTGTACTATGTACAATACTATGTATGTATACTATGTATACTATGTACTATGTACAATTGCCTGAGTAGTTTTAGCGTGAAAAAGTAACAAACATAGTTACACACTCACAAACTTTCGCTTTTATAATATTGAGTAGTATAGTAGGATTTATCACTCACCAGTCTCATTAGCAACAGCGCGCGCGATCAAAGTCTTGCCGGTACCGGGCGGGCCATACATGAGTATCCCGCGTGGAGGCTTCACGCCTATAGCCTTGAACAGAGACGGGTGACGTAGTGGCAACTCCACCATCTCCTTGATTTGAGCGAGCTGCTTGCGACACCCACCGATGTCATCGTAGCCTACAGCGTTCAGCGCTTCCTCTTCTTCCTGTAATCAGATTATTGTTGGTACATATATTATGTTATGCACTCGATTGAGGGTACCTACATATAAAAATATATCATCTACCTACAGAGGTCTATAGAAGAAAGGCAGTCTGGATTTATCTACAATACAGTGAGGTAGTAATTTCCTAGATTACGCGTATTATTTGGAATTAAGTACAATACCTACATAACTCTACACAATATCTGTGATTTTAACATAGATCACCAGACATAACATAGATGTCTGGTGATCTATGTTAAAACATTTAGGTAAAATAAACATAGTAAATTAGCAACCATTTTGTATTTTTGCTATCAATGCTCGAGCGCTTACATTAATTTGCAATAACTATGTAAAGCAGTGGTTCCCAACCTTTTTGTGACCAGGGACCAGTTTATTATTAGTAGCAGAGACCACAAAGTAAAACAGTTAATTGTATTAATCTAACTTTTAGTATTATTTAGTTTGTTTGTTTAGTTGCATTGCAGTGGGACAGAACAGGCTGAAAAAAAAGCTTTAACCAATATGATTTGTGATCTGGCATCTTCTCTACAAGTTTTTTAATTGGGGTGATATTTTTGCTTATTTATATAACTTAACTATTGTTTCGTCGGTTTGAAATCTTTCGCGGACCATATTTAAGCCGATCGTCCACCGCCAGCTAAACTAAGTTAGTTTAGCTTAGCTCGCATAGTTGAGCCAGTTTTTCATACATGTGCGTCCACCGCAAACTATGCCAGCTAAGTGGAACTAACTTAGTTGTGCGGCCGATCCGTAACTGAGCTACACTAAGCGCCTCTCACCCCCTTGCCTTACCCCTCTGTCGATTAGTGTCGATAGTGTTGTTCGAACGTGTTTGTACAGTGAGCGTAGTTTTAGCTTATTTATTGGTGGACGGACAACGTAGTTCTAGTTTAGCTTAGTTCACTGAGTTTAGTTTTCATCTAGTATAGCCGGCGGTGGACGTTCGGCTTTAAATTCTTGCGGACCACTGGTGGTCCGCAAGGGAAACCACTGATGTAAAGGTTCTATTGACACAATAAAAGTGTCATTCAATACCTCAAATGTAGACAATGGAACACTGTCAAAAATCAGTCAGATAAGTTCGGTAGGCTAGGCTTATCAAGTGCACCTGTGTGTAAACTTCATAAACTACTCTTTTTTTTAAACTAGCGACGCGCCCCGGCTTTGCACGGGTAGAGCATATATGCCTACATTTATTGCAACAGCTTGTTGCGTCGAATATAAATTAGCATCTTCAAACGAATTTACACAAAACCTTAAGAAATTATATACTAAACCTTCCTCGTGAATCACTCTACCTATTGGTGAAAACCACAAGAAAATCCGTTCAGTAGTTTTTGAGTTTATCGCGAACAGACAGACAGACGTGGCGGAGGACTTTATTTTATAATATGTAGTGTTGAGTCTGTGAAATTTTGAGATGGTATATGGATATGATATAATGGATACATACCTCTCGCTTGATAGGCTCTCCATCACAATGTATGACAGTGTCCGGTGCCACGATACAGTACGGAGAGGGGTCAGTCTCCACAACCTTGAACTCCACCGCTCGCATACCACCACGAACCATGAAGGTATCGTCGCGGTGTATGGGACGGTACGCCTCCATGAAGTATGGCTTTAGGTATACTTCGAACAGGTTTCTGTGGGACAAAATGGTGGCAATGTTACAGTTGGCCATTATTATACATTTTGTGATATGAGATGACAGGTGACATTATAACTGCAACTGTGGCACACAAAACTCTTGAAACATCTCAAAGGCCCTAGGGGTATAAGCTAAGAAAATCTGCCCCCGGAAGATATTTGATTGATATTTATACGATATGTAGGTACTAATAAAATACGTATTTTCTGAAAGTTTGAGATTTGTAACTCAACTGGTTTTTTTTTAAAGCAAAAAATATTAAAAGCAGAAAAAAAAAATTTTTTCAAGACTGACTGCAGTAATTAATCCACATTTTTTATATATATTTAGGACTCATAATAGCTATTATTAAAAAAATTAAGAGCTTTATAACATCATAGGATCATAAAAAAAAATTATATTAAAATTAACTTTTTACCATGTTACAATTTTGGCACAATAAGGAAAAAAAAATGTTTTTCGTACCTTAATATTTCCCTATAATAATATAATATTTGTTTTTTAAAAAATGGTACGCCTTAGTGATAAAAAATTAAAACCACTTTTTGGCCCCTATCATGAATTTACATATTATACATTACATGTTCGCTTTGAATTGCTTTTTTCTGCTATTTATGTATACATAGATATATATCATTTATTTAAAATAATAATAATTTTAAAAATAACAATACCCATTCTATTGTGAAAGTAAATAAATAAAACATTCAAATATCAATGATCAATTTTATTATTCAATATTAGCTATGTTTCAAGGAACAAAATATTGTTATGACACTTTATTAGGGTTCCGTAGCCGAATGGCAAGAAACGGAACCCTTATACATTTGTCATGTCTGTCTGTCTGTCCGTCTCCGTATGTCACAGCCACTTTATTCCGAAACTACTAATAATTTCGGAATAGTTAGTATAATAGTTTAGAATAGTTTCGAAATTCCTAAGAATACACAGTTGAAACTTGGTAGTTAGGTGTATTCTATGAACCGCTGTACGACTTTTATACAAAAATAAAATAATTTAGTATCGTTTACAAAACGATTAAAACCGACTTCGCATGCCGCGATAGTCATTTTTAGTACTAAGTTTGAGATAATTATCAGATCTCGATAAAATTTGAATGGGACAGCACGGGAAGCAGATTCTATAAAAAAAAAAAAAAAATCCAAATCGGTTATCAATCGGTTCCAAAGATTTGACGGAGTTCTGAGGTAACAATTTTTTTTAACAGCCGAATTGAGAAACCCCTCCTTTTTGTGAAGTCGTTGAAAATAAAAGATTAAGGGGTTACTCCATGGAATTACTTATACATGGAAAAAAACTTTAATAAATGTTCATCAAACCTATAGGGTATAACTTTGGTTACATACATTATACAGGGTTATTGGTACTAAACATGTCGAATTTAAGCCCCCCTATCTGCTCGAAGTAAGACGAGAGGGGAAACACACATTTTACCACTTTAGAAGTGTTATCTTTCAAACGATTGACCTTGAGAATAACTAGTTTTAGGAACCTCAATATAATTTTTTTAAACCTATCTATAGACACCCATAGGTTTGATGATTTTTTTTAGTTTCCGTTGCATGTATGGGAGCACCCCTTAATCTTTTATTTTTTGTATTAAAATCGTAAAGCGGTTCATAGAATACATCTACCTACCAAGTTTCAACTGTGCATTCTTAGGAATTTCGAAACTATTCAAAAACTATTCCGAAATTATTAGTCGTTTCGGAATAAAGTGGCTGTGACATACCGACGGACAGACAGACAGACATGACAAATGTATAAGGGTTCCGTTTTTTGCCATTCGGCAACGGAACCCTAATAAAGTGTCATAACAATATTTTGTTCCTTGAAACATAGCTAACTATGATTGAATAATAAAATTGATCATTGATATTTGAATGTTTTATTTATTTACTTTCATAAAAGAAAAGGTATTGTTGTTATTTTGAAAAAAGATTTTATTTTTAATAAATTATGTATATGGGATGTATACATAAATAGCAGAAAAAAGCAATTCAAAGTGAGCATGTAATCTTCTATCTTCTAATACTATAAGAATCTTTGTCCTGACATACTGACTGACTGACTCACTGACAGACAACGCACAGCCTAAACCGCTGGACGTAGAGACTTGAAATTTGGAGGGTATATTTGTCTTAGTACGTAGGGGTGTACTAAGAAAGGATTTTCCAAAATTCATCCCTAAAGGGGATGAAATGGGGGTTCAAAGTTTGTATGGAGAAACAAAATTAGACAGTCTTTTCTATCCGAAACTTCACATAAGTGCTTCAGTACAAAAATAAGTAAATACCTGTTTCAGGTTTTTTTGAAATTCCACACCTAAGAGGGTGAAATGGGGCAACAAAGTGTGAAAATCAATATTTTTTCAGATTGCGCTAAAACTTGGCATGCAGATAATTATTACAAAGTTAGTTACCTTTGAAAAAGGATTTTTCAAATTTCACCCCTGAAGGGGATGAAATGGGGGTTCAAAGTTTCTGTGGAGAAACATTATTAGACAGTCTTTTCTATTCGAAACTTCACACAAGTGCTTGAGTGCATAAATAAGTAAATACGTGTTTAAGGCTTTTTCGAAATTCCACCCCTAAGAGGGTGACATGGGGTAACAAAAGTGTGAAAATCATTATTGTGTGGGATTGCGCGGATATTTGGCATGCAGATAGTTAGTACGACGTTAGTTCCCTCTGAGAAAGGATTTTCCAAAATTTACCCCTAAAGGGGATGAAACGGGTGTTCAAAGTTTGTATGGAGCGACAAGATTAGATAGTATTTTCTATTCGAAACTTCATACAAGTGCTCGAGTAAAAAAATAAGTAAATAAGTGTCTCGGGTTTTTTTTAATTACACCCCTAAGGGGGTGAAATGGGGGTAACAAAGTGTGAAAATAAATATTGTTTCGGATTGCGCTGAAATTTGGCATGCAGATAGTTATTACGACGTTAGTGCCCTCTGCAAAAGGATTTTCCAAAATTCACCCCTGAAGGGGATGAAACAGGGATTCAAAGTTTGTATGGAGAAACAAGATTAGATAAGTCTTTTATATTTGAAACTTAACACAAGTACTTAAGTAAGTAAATACGTGTTTCAAGCTCTTTCGAAATTCCACCCCTAAAAGGGTGAAGTGGGGTAATAAAGTCTGAAATCAATATTGTTTCGGATTGCGCTGTAATTTGGAATGCAGATAGTTATTTTGACTTATGTATCCACTAAGAAATAATTTTTCAAAATTCACTCATCAAGGGGATGAAACGGGGGTTCAAAATTTGGATAGTCATTTTATTCGACATTTCACACAAGTACTTCTTTCTGTATATAAATAAGTAAATACGAGTGTCAGACTTTTTCAAAATGCCACCTTAAGAGGATAAACTGGGGTAACAAAGTCCAAAAATCAATATTGTTTCGGATTGCGCTGAAATTTAGAATGCAGATAGTTATTATGAAACCGCTCAGAAAGGATTTTCTAAAAATTCTTTCCGGATACGGAACGGGGATTCAAAGTTTGTATGGCGAAATAAGATGAGATAAAGTACGTGTTGTAGGATTTTTTGAAATGGACTAGGTAACAAAGTCTGAAAATGTGGGTTTTCGGTTTTTATAAATATGAATCCAGAATTGCTTTAGTCACGCGATAACATGAAAACGGGTGAACCGATTTGGCTAATTTTTATTTGATGTCTTTAATGATAGAATCGTTTTTACAAAATAAAAGTTTTAATAAATAAAAGAAATTTTAAACGCGGGCGAAGCCGCGGGGCTCTTCTAGTGTATAATATGTAAATTCATGATAGGGGCCAAAAAGTGGCTTTAATTTTTTTTACTACGGCGTTTTACGTACCTTTTTTTAAAAAAAACAAATATTATATTATTATAGGGAAATATTAAGGTACGAAAAACATTTTTTTTGCGTTATTGTGCCAAAATTGTAACATGGTAAAAATATAATTTTAACATTATTTTTTTTTTATTTTTGTACGATCCTATGATGTTATAAAGTTCTTAATTTTTTTTATAATAGCTATTATTAATCCTAATGATATATAAAAAATTTGGATTAATTGCTGCAGTCAGTCCTGAATTTTTTTTTCTGTTTTTTACATTTTTTGTTTAAATAACACCAGTTGAGTTACAAATCTCAAACTTTCAGAAAAGACATATTTGATTAGTACCTACATATCGTATAAATATCAATCAAATATCTTCCGGGGGCAGATTTTCTTAGCTATACCCCTAGTAGGGCCTTTGTAACAGAAAATATGAAGTTGATCCTTTAGAGGACTGTCACAAGGTGGGATAAGTACATGTTATAATATTTAAGTATGTTAAATTGGCGCTTAAAAATATGATTTTTTAACAGACTTCGAAAAAAGGATTTGTTTTTTTTAAGTATGTTCATATATTACTCGAAGACGAAGGTGACTGAGTAATTGGTGCAACTGATTTGAAATTTTTTTTTAATTGAAAGGGTTATGCTTCACAGGTGGTCCCATTTAAATCTCATCGAGATATGTTTAGTATCTCCAGAGATATGAATATAAACACCTCAAACTTAGTACTGAAAATGACTAGTGCTACGTTTGAAGTTGGTTTTTTGAGTTTTTTTAAGCGATCTTAAATTATTTTTAGTTTATTTAACTCAGCCAAACTCACCCAGTCAAACCTTCAACGGAGTCATCAATAGGCAGGATATGGACTCTCTTTCCATATTTAACCGAGGGGCAGGGCGCGATGGACACAATATCAGATAACCGCACTCTCAAGTTGTTCCTGACCACACGGTTCATGCGGATCTTTTCATCGGGGCAGTTCTCATCTGAGAGCACGATGCAGACTGTCTCCTTGCGACGCTTGCCTTTCAGCAGCACCGTGTCACCACGGAATAGCTGCAGTTGCTCCATCTTGGCCTGTTTTGGAACACATCGTTATTGTTAGTGTGATGTATCTAACACACATAATTAGAACTAAAGTGGTCTGAGGAACATTCGAAACAAAGTTTTCATGTCTGGAGGTCACACTGCCTAAGATATGTGTATGCACCCCATTTAATTTTAGTTCTAATTTTCAGTTTGACCACATGTAAGAGCATTATTTCAATGTCCCGCCTAACTTCCCACCAAAAAAAGTAGCTTACTACTATCAAAGAGAAAATCTGTCGCCATAATCTTACGGTGTTCCGGCAGCACACAGCCCTAGAGAGTCGGAGTATTCTAAGTCTAGGGTGTTCACCATCTTCGACCACATAATCGCTTACCACCAGGCAAGATAGTAGGCAAACGCTAGCCTATGAGATATAAAAAAAATTCACGCCGTCAGATTACATAAATAAAACTGGCCAAGTGCGAGTCAGCATCGCGTCTCTTATCGCACACTTAGGGAGGGTACAATACGAAACATAACAGAGTTTCAACCTCATATATTTGATTAATTGATATTACCTAGAATATTTGGTTTGGTCGCGATCTAGAAAGACGGGGCTCGTTTACTAGCGCCATCTATGTCATTTTGACGAAACTAATTAGATAGATGGCGTTTAAAAACACGTTTTTTGTATGGGGACCCCCTTTAATTTTTAACATTATTTTGTTTTTAGTATTTGTTGTTCTAGCGGCAACAGAAATACACCATCTGCGAAAATTTCAACTGTCTAACTATCACGGTTAATGAGCTATAGCTATGGTGACAGACTGACAGACAGACAGACAGACAGACAGACGGACAGCGGAGTCTTAGTAATAGGGTCCCGTTTTACCCTTTGGGTACGGAACCGTAAAAAAGCTTCTCACTACAAATTAATAGTTGTATTTAGAATACAAGTATTAATTTGTAGCACAAAAAGAATTTATTTTTGGAGAGACATGCTTATAGAACTACCTTCCACTCAACTTTTTCAAACAAAGCACTAGATGCAATAATACAGCTGTCATCATCAGCCTACCTTTGTCCATTGCTGGATATAAACCTTACCTATGGCACGCCACTGAGCTTGATTTTCAGCTCTTTGTTTCTAAGCACTACCAGCCAGCTTGCATATATCATCGCTCTATCTAGCTGTAGGGCGTCCTACACTATGTTTACAGATTTGTGTTCTCTACTCTAAAACAAGTCTTTCCCAGTGGTTATCAGTTCTACGGCAGACGTGAACAGCCCACAGCTGTATTCTCTTTTTGGGCATAGGAAGATTGTAAAGTTTTTTGTAGTAGGTCCCTAAACAATCTGCTGTAACTTGGTTTACCTGAACTTTGTGCATAATTTTTCACATGATATTATAAAACATTTAGGTAGGTGTAGGTAGTAATAAGTTTAACATACGTTTAAGGGTTTCCTATATGACACAAAATATTCATAGTTTACTCTGACTGTACCTAGGAAATTGTAACGACAACTTTATTCAAGTCAACTGGGACCATAATAAACATTTACCTAAACTAAGACTAAATACGAGGTGCATTCAATAAGTACCTAGCCTCATCGCCAGAGGGCGTTGTAGTTTCAAAAGAGTTTTACCACAGTGTAGCACATTCTTTTTTAATTCCTTTTTCAAATTTTCATTCCAATCCCTTCATTTGTTTTATTTTGACAACTTATGGAAGCGAACGTATCGATCGGTTTTACAAAAATGGAAAAAGAGCAATATCGTTCGGTGATTCGATTCCTATTTTTGGAAGGGAAAACGCGCATCGAAATCAAAGAGCGCTTGGATGCTGTGTACGGTGACTCTTCTCCAGCGATGGCCACCGTCAAGAATTGGTTCAACGAGTTTGCACGTGGCCGTTGCTACGGAGGAAAAAATTAAAAAAATCCATGATCTCGTATTGGCAGATCGCCGATTGAAGGTTCGGGAGCTAGCTGAGACTGTAGGCATTTCAGAAGGAACAGTGCATCATATTCTTCACGAGAAACTCGGCATGAGAAAGCTGTCGGCGCGATGGGTGCCGCGTTTACTCACACCGGAAAACAAGTGCAACCGTGAGACCACATCGGAGACGTGTTTGGCGCTGTTTAAGCGGAATCCAGCGGAGTTTTTGCGTCGTTTTGTGACCGTCGATGAAACCTGGATCCACTGGTACACACCAGAGACCAAGGAGCAATCAAAATAATGGATCCAGACCGGGGAACGTGCTCCAAAGAAGGCGAAAACTGTAAAATCGGCCGGAAAAGTTATGGCCACCGTTTTCTGGGATTCACAAGGTGTGATCTACATCGATTACCTCGAGAAGGGTAAAACAATTACAGGGCTTTACTATGCCGGTTTATTGGGCCGATTCGACGCCGAATTAAAGAAAAAACGACCCCATCTGGCTAAGAAAAAAGTGCTGTTTCACCACGACAACGCACCGGTTCACACGTCTGCCGTTGCCATGGCCAAATTGGTCGAATTACGCTACGAATTGCTGCCCCATCCACCGTATTCTCCAGATTTGGCCCCTTGTGACTTCTTTCTGTTTCCTAATCTGAAAAAATCTCTCGCCGGGAATAGATATGGATCAAATGAGGAGGTCATCGCCGCCGCGGAGGCCTATTTTGCAGAGTTTGACAAAAACTATTTTTCGGACGGGTTAAAAAAGTTGGAGCATCGCTGTGCTAAGTGTATCGAACTAAAAGGAGACTATGTTGAAAAATAAATTGCCACTTTTCCAAAATTTTCGTTTACTTTTTGTAGGCTAAGTATTTATTGAATGACCCTCGTAGATATACACCTTAAAAGTTAAACATAAAAATTAGTATACAACAATACAATAGGCGGTTAGGGTCAGTTCACACCGCGACGAGACGCGACGCGACGCGGCGCGCACTTATTAAGAGAGTGATATAAAAAACTGGCCAAGTGCGAGTCGGACGCGCACACGTAGGGTTCCGATTGAACAAAATTTGCCGGAAAAATTAAGTATCTACATAGTTTTAACATCGATATATATAAATACCATGTCAATACTAAACATGCTTATTTACTACAACGCCATCTAACGAATGTCGAACGAACTTCTAACATCCACCATGTGAACGTTAACACAAAGGTCAGTGACCTTTTTGTTGGTTACCATCGTTCATAGATGGCGCTATAGTAAAAACACGTTTTGTTGTATGGGGACCCCTTTAATTTTTAACTTTGTTCTGTTTTTTGTATTTGTTGTTATAGCGGCAACAGAAATACATCATCTGTGAAAATTTCAACCGTCTAACTATCATGGTTCATGAGATACAGCCTGGTGACAGACGGACGGACAGACAGACAGACAGACCGACAGACAGACAGACAGACAGACAGACAGACAGACAGACAGACAGACAGACGGACAGCGGAGTCTTAGTAATAGGGTCCCGTTTTACCCTTTGGGTACGGAACCCTATAAAGAACTTTATTTACCGCAAAAGACATACATTTAATCGAGTTAATTTGGCGCAGCTAGAAGTCGCTCTGTGCAGCGCGGCTCCGCGCGGCGCACCGAGCCGCGAAGCCGCCGAATTAACTCAATGAAATGTGTATCTTTTTGTAAATAAAGTTATTTTTTATATCACTATTTTAAGCAGTGCGCGCCGCGTCGTGTAGCGTTCTGAGCTGACCCTTATCGCTCAAATAAATCTCTTCGAGACAACCTTAGGGTGTTAAAGAATATCCGAAATATATATGGCGGTATAATGGTGGCGGTGAATATTAAATGGGAGCAGCATCAGAAATATATGTTTTTATACTGAAATCATACAATCGATTTAGCTCTGTAAACTCCTTGAGAAAGTGCACACGTACACGAAACCTAGGTTGGGACAGTTGCCAATTCATAGTAATGACAAATGACTCAGTACTTTATAATCATAAAATTAAACAGTTATAGCACTCGGCGCATCCTGAATACCAACAATATTATAAAAGCGAAACTCGCTTTGTTTTTTTGTTTTATTTATTAGAATATTAATTGAGCAAGACATAGGATACTTGTTAAAGCCTGGCCATGCCACAGGGCAGAGCAAACCTAGTAAACAAAAAAAAATTAACTATGCATATAAGTATTACATGTACAACATTGCGAACAAAGAAGATAATTCTAAGCAGATAAGGTTGAACAGTGTTTTATTTATTATGATAATTTTTATGTCAACTTTGTTTCATCTATTTATTTTAACTGCATAAAAACAAAGTTATTTTCATCATATTACTAGTAAGTCAAACTTTATTAACCTACTTGACAAAAAAAGGAGGAGTCTCTCAATTCGTCAGAATATATTTTGTTTTTGTTTGTTCACTGGTTAGGTATTCAAAGATACCTCCACCGATTTGGAAAATTATTTATTTGTTTTAAAGGGTATAACTTCCCATTTAAATTTCATCGAGATATGGTCAGTATCTCCAGAGATATGGAGATAAACACCTCAATCTCGATACTGAAAATGACTAGCGCGACGTTTAAAGTTGGTTCTTTAAGTTTTTTAAACGATCTTAAATTATTTTAGTCGTTGGGAGTTATTGCACTCGCCGGCACAGCAGGCTTGTCTGTCCCTTAGTACGAGTTTTCATTGTAAACGCTTTTGACAGATCTCACATAGTTTTCGACTTATTCTGGCTCCCTGATTGGTATAAATATAGTGAAGTGTGAAAACCACTAGAGGCACTGTACTGTTTTTTATACAAAATTTGTTCTATGTACGACATCGAGTGTTATAAAAACGGTTTAGGCGCAAAATGCCCAATTCTCAAAATGCCTAATTCTCAAAATGCCTAATTCTCAAAATGGCGAAATTTTATTATTACTTTTTTTAAATAAAAAAAGCTTATAATCAATGTGGATTGCACATTACTGTTCTTGTTATCCCCTTTAACTAAGCTAAATGTGCTTGTGTCTGGAGTGGGTTCACGTCAATAGTGAACCCATTTTGAGAATTGGTCCTTTTAAGACTCATATTCCATTTTGAGAATTGGGCATTTTGCGCCCAAACCATAAAAAGGTATAAAATCTCTCAGGTACTAAGCGTACGTACTTCTGTACGTATTGTAGCATTTGTAGCCGTGTGGACGCGGTAGGATTCTAATTTGCCTTGAGGCTCACTGTATGTCCGTAAGCGTACGTGCATTGGTAGGTAACGTTACATATTTGTATAAGACATGGTAATTTTTTTATTTATTATTATATTATTATTTTATTTTATTATTTTTTATATATTTTTCTCCTTTAGGTTAGCGTTTGACCACTACCTCGGTTGGTGATAAGCGATGACGTGGTCGAAAATGGGGAATACGCTAGGCCTAGAATTCTCTAACTCTCAAGGGATATGTGCTGCCGGAACACCGTAAGGTTACGGCGGTATTCCCCAAGACGGTGGTAAGCTAATTTTTGGTAGCAAATCAAGCGGAACATCGATATAATAAGTTCCCACCACCTATGGAGGAACGGCGTGGTAGTATTTCAACCGGTGACCTCTCGCTTAGCAGTCAAATATATCCTGTACTGTACGTCAACGGGACTTATAAACTCTAAAGAGTTAGTGGGGCCTGGCCTTGTCTCAAAGATAAAACTAATGAAACAAGCAAAAATGGTAAAACGGAGCCTTGGCACGGCGCCGGGCGCTATAGGAGACAGCGACGTGTCGGCGAGTGAACAAACGTCCATTCATTATACCTACATTGTTTTACTGTTTACGTCATTGAGTATGTCAGGGGAATCCCAGAGCACAGAGCATAGCCACAGATTATATAATAGCTACTACATAGCATTGATTGAGGTAGTTATTGCGTCTATATTTAGGGTATTCTCCTGATGTAAACTGTCAGTACTTATGGGGAAACCCCTGAATATGTAAATAGCAGAGCTGCGTTCACGACCTACGCTCGGAGTGCACCCAAACGCTCTAACCCCGTTCACGACCTCACAGCGTCACATTCGCTAAACGAGTTAGAGAGAGAGGTTAGACCGTTTGGTTGCACAGGTTGCACTCCGAGCGTAGGTCGTGAACAGAGCCCAGATACATTGAAATTGTGTCAGTGCATTAAAAATCTCGAAATTGACTTTTTAGAAAGAGGTTCTTAGTTTGACACTATTCTTTGGGAATCTATAAGAAATTTCACAAATTCTCCTGGTCAGCGTCACTACAGTCTATAAGAATTCAACTTCAATTAAATTATTCAGAATATCATTCAGATAGTATGATTGTAGTGATATGTACCCCTAGTACGAGTTTTCATCGTAAACTCTTTCGACAGATCTCACATAGTTTTCGACATATTCTGGCTCCCTGATTGGTCTAAATTTAGTGAAGTGTAGTAACCACTAGAGGCGCTGTACTGTTTTTCATACAAAATTTGTTCGATATACGTTATCTAGTTTGGTATGAAAACTCATACTAAGGGTAATGATAGTAGGTTACAGTACAAGCAAGACATCTCATACAATATTGAGTCACTCATGCCCTGTCATGTCATGCCATTGGACACTTTGCCCTTTAAGCTGAAAAATATTTCTATTTATATTGCGAGTTGAATAACTGATAAGTGGAGATCATATATTAGGATGCATATTTACCTAACATTAATATTTGATTAACATTTAAGGAAAAGGATTCTTGTAATATTTTGCTTCATCAAATATTAGTCAATAAAAGTAGGAATAATTTAAGATCATTTGAAAAACTAAAAGAACCGACTTCCTAACCAGTAGTTAGTAAGCATGTTATCAAGGTATCCAAATGCAACGTAATACAAATGTTGATATATTGAAAATGGCTTGACCGATTTCGTTAAAATTTAAATGGGTGCACCTGGGAAGGGTACCCTATAAAACAAAAAAACTAATTTTCCAAATCGGTTCAAGCGTCTTCGAGTAATCGGTGAACATACATAAAAAAAAAAAAACATATACAGTCAAATTGAGAAACCTCCTCTTTTTTTTAAGTTGGTTAAAAAGGATTTTGATGAATGGAGAATCTTCTCCTTTTTTGTGAAGTCGGTTAAAAAGCAACCATATTATGTTGTAACAGGGCCTGTCATTTGTGTTACATCGGGTTTATTACATTTCACAGATATACATTTGAATTTGTTTATCGAATCAAATAATCTTTTTGACAAAAAGTGCTTTCCGTAACAGCCATTATCTAAACTTTAGATATATTACACATCTGAATATCCGATCTCTACTGATAAGATAGGTAGTGGTTCCACCTGAGGTAAACTCGCAAAAGTTGTACCAAGTACTCTTGTACTTTAGAGCTAAAACAGTATTCACAACAACTAAAACAACTGACTTCCATGCCCCGCAAGTCAGTTTCAGCAGCAAGTTTGAGACGTTTAGCCTCATATCTCTGGAGATACTTATCAGATCTCGATGAAATTACAATGAGACCACCTCGGAAATGTACCTTACTGTTAAAATGATTGTACTATGATTTGACCACTACTTCACCTTCACATAATTGATGTTCAAAGGTTGACATTAAGGTCAGGACTATGATTTTAAGACAACTAGCTACTCTCTGTAGTTATGTTCGCATTTAAGAAGGATAGAAAGTAAGGTAGAAGAACCAAACTGACTTTCACATTTATAAATGCGAAAGTCAGATATTTATTAACCAACTTCAAAAAAAGGAGGAGGTTTCTCAACTCGACCGTATATATATATTTTTTTTTTAATGTTTGTTCGCGGATAACTTTGTCGTTTATGCACCGATTTTGATTATTCCTTTTTTAGTCGAAAGGAGATATTCCAAGTGTGGTACCATGGTAATTTTATCGAGGTATGATAAGTATCTCCAGAGATATTGAGATAAACATCTCAAAATTGGTACTGAAAATGAATAGCGCGGCATTGAAGTCGGTTCTTTTTTAGTTTTTAAACGATATTATATTTATTATATTTGTTTTTATTTAGGTATTAAATATCAATAATATTCGACATAGGATACTATTTATTAAATATTAACACCAATAATATAATATGGGTGTTGATTAATTGTCAATATATATGTCTGTAGGCAGAAATTAATTCCACTATTATGAAGTTACTCTATCGTAATTTACCTATCATCCTCATTTTAACTTGTAAATAGAAATTAATATTAAATTGACAAGTGAATATCATCACTGGGATTATAAAACAATCATATAACTTCTAAAAAACATACCTATTCGTTTTAATATTGTAAATAAACTATTGATTGATCAATTCATTATTCATCCCAGATAAAAAAAATATTTTTAGGTTAGAGTGATAGTGCAAAAGCAATATATTCTTACCAACACCATTTGTGGCACTAACATAGGATGACTAAGTGGCTTATAGTAAATTAATTCATTTTTGGGCAATTATTACTATGCATCTACAAACTGAATGCATAATAATGATACAAGACAATTTTGAAAATAATCTAAGTTTAGTACAATAGTTTAAAATTTAGAGATAAATTATATTTGAATAGATCCAGCCATTTGACAAAAATGTTACAAATTTTACACTATATAACGGGAATAATGCATTTTTAACAATGCAAGCAGTTCCAGTTCGATTCATTCTACATGTTTCAAATTACTAAGGGGGAAGTAGACAAAGTACTCAGACCATGTTTTAGCACTTTTAGACTAGACAATAGCACAATTGTGTGCTGCGGTGTTGTGTGTGTACATTATGAATGTTATAAATGTAAGAGCCAAGTTTCAAGACATTGCATCTTCAGTGGGTAGGTAGCATCCTAAGAAGGTACACAAAGGGCTGACCTGTGATAGCGCCACGACGGAGTTGTCATCGCTGACGGCTTCCTCGACGATCAGGCGGTTGGGCCTGTCCTTACGCCTCAGGATTGCGGTCGATAAATCATCAGGGCTGAAAAACCAACACCATGTATGCCATCAGCATCATCGCACCACCAAACCCAGTTCACTCACAAGATTCCAGGCGAAACAAAACTAGCCCGCAACTATTCACTTTTTCAGTCGTTTTTTTGTAATGATCATGCAAAATTCGAATAATTATAATAGGTTTGGAAACTATGACATGATGACAAGCCAAATTCGAACAATCGTTTACAATAGGAACGCCGATTTGTAACAAATTAACAACTAAATACATAAAATGTATGTCAAATAGCAAGGAATATGAACTTACCTTTTATTGTCTGCCATTTTACTCAACAAATAATACAATAATTTACAAAATTTTCTATTTTATGATACGCCGAATGAATTCACTTCACCACTTTTTGCCCGTGCGTGACGTTGCCGTATTTCATTTGTTCAGCGACAGTCAGTATTGCCAGTGTAATGAAAATTTGTCGATGGAAATTCAGTGTGTTCTCATTTACACTAACAATGAGCTGGTTTTGTAAAAAAATGGAGTATACCGGTTTTTAGCTAATCGTACAAAAGCATTCGAACCACACTATTTTGTTCCTATTTGTTCGGTTGGTACTCATACTGATTCATAGATAGAGAGAGAGAAGTGCCCGCGAATTTTGATAGTTTTGCTACTTTACTTCACTTTGTTTGTTTGTTAGGCCCATTGCCAAAGAGTTGTTTATTATACTGGAGACCCATTGCCTATTGGTGCATTGGTAGAGTGGTCAGCTTTGACGCCAGAGATAAGGTTTAAATTCTAAGGTGCCAATGCACTGTGGCCTGAGTGGCCAGTATTCCGCTCCGACTTAGTTCATGGCTGACACTGCTGGCAAGATTAGGTACAGTTTTGGGCAAGCTTGTATTGTATCAATCTAGTAACGGTCCCTGATTGGTAGTAGGACACAGTCTAGTGTCCGCCTGGCTTGCTACCACCCCATCTAATCTATTGTGTTCCGGCAGCTGGAGCTCCAGTTTCCATTCTAGGCCTAGCGTACTATCATCTTCGACAGCATCGTCACTTACCAACAGGCGATCTGATCATCTGATAGTAGACTGATAGTAGTCAAACGCTAGCCTAATACATATAGAAAAACGCCCGTGAATTTTAAGCCACGATGTAAATGGCACGCACCTACTTAGTTCCATAAGACATCTCATAGAAGCATAACAGATAATTTTTAAAAATAAGCCACGTAAAACCTCGAGCACGAAAAACTTGCGAAAAAGTATTTGTATCGTCATCGATTTGAAAATGTATGAAATTTGTACAGCGCCCCTATCGTACGTAAAAGTAACTAAATTTGGCAGCACGAACGATTTTAATTTACTTTCGTATCGCAAACGTATCGTTACGCTATTTTTATTTTTATTTAAACAATATTATGCAGCTGACAGACGGACTATCAGTTCCATTTGGATCATGATATGTACTGTGATCGGTATGTGTTTCTCTATGTTGTGTTTCACTATTTCACTTTTTTATTTTTTTTATATAAAAATTGTCTGAAGTACTGAAACACACAGTTACATGTATGGTTGGTTTTAACCTACTTTATTTTTTTTTAATATTCTGACGTAAACGATTGGATGACAGCTGAATGGTTCATTACTTTTTTTTTCTAATTCAAAGCGTTAAATTCTGCTTTTGCTATGTTTACTTGATAATTGGTTATGATTTATTTTATGATTTATGATTTTGACGTGTATATGTGCGTATATTTATACTGCCTACATACTGAATAAATGCTTTGATTTGATTTGATGTTTTTCCTTCACCGGAGGGTCACTTTGAAAAGCGCACATACATTTGTCGATAGAAAAATCCCTTGGTGCACGGCGGGGTTTGAACTCGGTACCTCTGCCATCAAAGCCGCCCGTTCTCCCGATTACGCCACCGGGCCCTCAAAGCTAATCTAAGCTAGTGAGGAAATAAATGTTATTAAGTTATTTTTTGTTATTTTAAAGTAGGGTTAAGATTTTCTAGTTAAAGTTATTGTTTAGAATCGCAATTTTTATTTATCTTTTAGTATTATTCATAAGTACAGAATATTGTACGCCCGAAAGGGATAGCTAGTAGATACGATATACGTTTAAGACCATCTTACTGCACAGTGCATCGTGTATCTACACAGTGAAACAATAAAGAACAATTCTATTCTATAGAAATTGATTTATTTTATACCTTCCAAAGAAACTCCAGGAACCGACTCCTCGGGTGACACTAAACCCTGAAATGAATGAAAGATTCATAAATGTTGTTTGTCCCTACTAGAATCAGGCTTTACACATAAAGTTAAATACTGCTAACCTGCTGAAACCCAGCTTTTTCTACGGCCATTCCCGTTGCTGCTTGCAAAGAAATGCCGCGTAAATAAACAAAGAAGAAACCAACTTTTTTTAGGTTCAATATGGCTCCACACGATTAGTTGTATTTAGCCAATGTCAAAAAAATATTAAAATTCTTCCATATTTTTTTTTCAATTTTTCAACTCCATATCTTTACTGAGGGTACGACTTGTCAGACTATGACTTCAACTCGACCTAAAATATGACTTTGACCCATCTTTATGAAATTAAATCACAAAAACTTGAAGAATATGATACTTGACACTTGCTAAATACACTAACATCGCATGGAACTAATAATAAACCTAAAAAAAAGAAACTGGCCAAGTGCAAGTCGGACTCGCACTCGTAGGGTTCCGTAACACAGTTAAATATTCCATAACTATGATTTTTCGCAACTACAAAATTAACTTTGGTTTTTTACAAGCACTATGCTTGTATGAAAAACAAAATTATCTTTGCGGTCGCCATATCTCTAAAACTGCTGACTGTATCTCGTTCAAACCAATTTTTATTGTTAGTTTTTATTAAGATCTACAGCATATATTTTTTTAAGATTTTTCACTCGCATACTTTAAAAGTTAGAGGGGGGGGGGGGGGGGACACACATTTTACCACTTTAGACGCGTCTATCTTTCAAATGATTAACTTTGAGAAAAAATGATTTTAGGAACCTCAATGTCATTTTTGAAGACCTATCCATAGACACCCCACACTTATAGGTTTGAAGAAAAAATTTTTTTTTGTGCCAATTCCATGTATGGGATGCCCCCCCTTAAACTTTTATATTTTTTATTTTTGTATAAAAATCGGAAAGCGGTTCACAGAATACATCAACCTACCAAGTTTCAATTCTGTAGTCCTAACAGTTTCGGAATAAAATGGCTGTGACATACGGACGGACAGACAGACAGACAGACAGACAGACAGACATGACGAATCTATATGGGTTCCGTTTTTTGCCATTTGGCTACGGAACCCTAAAAATAAAAAGTCTTTGGTGATGTTATGTCACAATTGTCAAGTAGAGTATTTTCGTTCATAAACCGATACTTACGTATTTTTATTTAAAAATATGTTTATCAACACCAATATTATAAATGCGAAAGTCAGTTTGTTTATTTGTTTGTTTGTTTGTTTGGGACTTCTTCACGGTCAAACGGCTTGACCGATTTGGCTGAAATTTTGTACAAAGATAGATTCTGCCATATGTTCTATCTTAAAAAATTTCAGCCTCAAAATTTCATCTTGTAAACCTGACCAGATTTATAATAAAAAAATAACAGAATAAACAATTTACAATTTTACTGGACCAAAATAATGATTTAAAACAATTAACAATTTAACACAACAAAATAATTAAATAAATGGGGTAGAAAAAGGGCAGAGTAACGTTCGTCGCAACGGCTGGCAGCAAAGTGGACGAGGCACGGAGAAGCGCTGGCTTATATAGGTTTCACGTCCTAGGTCGCTTCGCTTCTCCTACACGGCCTCTCCTGACAGGAGACCGTCCTCGGGCTCCTCTAACTCTTCGAATCAGTCTCCAATACTGGCATGGAGGCTGCCTGTTCATCTGGTAAGTCAGCAGTGCTCTGTACTGCTGAAGTACTGGGCTTGTTGCTCGTAGGCGGGCTCGAAGCTCTGGGCAGTGGTTCATCGGCTTGCTGTATTGGCTCAGCAGCGGCGGAAGTGGACTCCTCGTCGGTTTCGGTGTCTGTATCTACGCAGGACACGAAAAGAAAACACACATCGTCATATGCCAGCATATGATCATGTGTAATTAGAGAAAATAAGTTTCTTAGTTTTAATTTCAAAAGATAACGTAAAATTCGAAATTAATGAGGTCAGGCCAGAATTGCCATTCTTAGTTGAATATGAAAATTGAAAATGGTAGAAAACATATCAAGGCATGCTGCAGTCATACCCAGACATGCATTAAACCAAAGGGGTAATTTACAAGACATTTTTCAAAATATATTAGTTAACACACGCATATAGACTTGCGGGCAAATCGATATGCATATGGACCAAATACAAGGTATCGGATACATAGACACTACTTCCGATAAACTGTATAGGGTACGAGGCAAGAATCTTTGGGAGACGCTAGCCTCGTAGTGCTATGAAAGGATCGCTAGTGAATCCAATCTCAGACCTCATCGTAACACGATGTCGAAATAATGCTGTGAAGGACACCTTCTCAGCCTCACCATAGTCCAACTACGATGTCATTATACTGCTGTGAAGGACACCTTCTCAGCCTCACCATAGTCCCACTACGGTGTCGTTGTACTGCTGTGAAGGACACCTTCTCAGCCTCACCATAGTACCACTACGGTGTCATTGTACTGCTGTGAAGGACACCTTCTCAGCCTCACCATAGTACCACTACGGTGTCAAATGGAGCAGCAGCGCCAGACCATCATGGCCCCGCAACTCACCATCAAAGTAAGCAGCACAAACATCAGGAGTCCACTCTCCACGCCATGGGATGATGAACTCCGCCGCCGCTTGCGTTGACTTCCCATAGGAGCCAGCCAAGAGTTGCAGCTCGTATCGCCCATGTGGTAAAGTCTTCACCACACGGTACGGGCCACGCATGCCGGAATCCAGCTTGCCAGTTGACTGTGCTTGCTTCCTGACAAAAACTAAAGAGTTTAGTTCAAATGCCCGGGGAGGTTTCCTCCCCTCATTGACATAGGCATCTTGTTTCGATTGGTTTTGTCTGAGCCGCTCAGATGTCCTTTGTCTACTCATTTCGCGCAACGCTTCTCTGTTCGGACTCGATCCGGTAAATGCTACGTCACGCACCAGACTTCGAATGAGAGGAGTAGACGCATCTATGCCTACCAGAAGATTAAGAGCAGAGCGCTGAGTAGTCTTCTGCTTTGTGATGTTGAGAATCAACTGGATCTTCCACATGACCTCTGACCATTGCCGCTGCCGGTAATTACATTCAACGCGAATCATGTTAAGGATCGTTCGACAATATCGCTCGACCTGACCGTTAGATTGGTGCATTTCCGGGGTTATTAAATGTACGTCACAGCCCATACCCTTAACCCAATTTAGAAATTCGGTGCTTTGAAACATACGACCCCTGTCACCCACAATCAGTTTGGGGGTTCCAAACAAGGAAATGGCTGCCGTGACGTGACGTTTTAATTCGTTAGCGTCTTGGCGAAACATTGGATAGAGGAGGCAGAACTTCGTAAAGCCATCGACAATGATAAGGACATGACGATAACCGTTCGCTTCTGGTAATGGCCCCAACGTGTCCATATGGATCGTGTCAAAGGGTACATCGGGTTTTTCCCAAGAATGAATGGGCTGAAAAGGGGCACGTGCCACCTTTTTGTGAGAAAGGCACACCAAACAGTGTGTTACGTATTTTTGGACAAACGCGCGTAACCCAGAGAACCAAAAATGCTTAATGATCAGATCAACAGTTTTCTCGATCCCAGGATGATCATGTTATGTAAATTGGGATCGAAATTAGACACATAATAATTTTGGTTGGATCTCACCAAACTTCCGATCGATCGGATCGCGTCCACAATGCGATCTGTGCCCGTCGACTGCGCTGAGGTTGATGGAGTTTCACTGGCATCTTGCTCCACGGTTGTCGCCACGTGCTGCTCGGTGACCTCGCTCGGACGGCGGCCCGGTGACACACGCCGCGTTGACGGCACGTGAAGCGCCGCGACGCTGACAGCGTCGGGCGCCTGAGGCGCGTAATGCGCCGTGATACTAGACGGGGCTGACCGTGTCGGCGATGGCGACACTACCCGCATTAGCACAGGCAGTGGACATGCCTGGCGTTGCGATGGCAAAACCAGGGGAGGCGTCCCCGACGACGCTCGGTGAGGGCTCCGCCTCGATGACGTCGATCTTCGCAACGGTGGAGATGCCCGGCGTAAGCTGCGATGCGCACGCCGCTCGGAAGAGCGGGTAGGCCGTGCTGCAGATCATTCTTCTAATACTGTAAGTCGAGACAAGATCGCTTCCATTGTGCTCCGTAATGCACCATCTGGAGTACGATCTCGTCGTCTATTAGTTCGCTGTTCGCGACTGCCGTGACGGCTGCGACGACGTTCGCGGTCTGACATATTTTTATTGTTTTTGAAAAGTTATTTAGTTTTGATCAAAAACAATTTGGTTGTTCTAATCAAATAGACAAAAGAAAACAGTGGGCAGTTGAGATAGAACCCAAATGGATCCTATCCCACTTCTGATCTTGTAAACCTGACCAGATTTATAATAAAAAAATAACAGAATAAACAATTTACAATTTTACTGGACCAAAATAATGATTTAAAACAATTAACAAATTAACAATTTAACACAACAAAATAATTAAATAAATGGGGTAGAAAAAGGGCAGAGTAAAGTTCGTCGCAACGGCTGGCAGCAAAGTGGACGAGGCACGGAGAAGCGCTGGCTTATATAGGTTTCACGTCCTAGGTCGCTTCGCTTCTCCTACAATACCTATATACCGGCTTGACCGATTTGCCTGAAATGTTGTATAAACACAGTTCGTAGGGTAGAATAGGATATAGGATACTTTTTTTCTGGCTGTCGAGTCAGGGGTCCAGATATATTTAATTGAATTTTGTAAATATAAGACCTCTTCTCGAATAAACGGCTTGACCGATTTGCCTGAAATGTTGTATAAAGACAGTTCATAGGGCAGAATAGAATATAGAATACTTTTTTTCTGGCTATCAAGTCAGGGGGTACAAATATTTTTAATTGAATTTTGTAAATATAAGATCTCTTCTCGAATAAATGGCTTGACCGATTTGCCTGAAATGAGTTATAAAGACAGTTCATAGGGTAGAATAGGATATAGGATACTTTTTTTTTGGCTTTCGAGTCAGGGGGTCCAGATATTTTTAATTAAATTTTGTAAATTTAAGACCTCTTCTCGAATAAACGGCTTGACCGATTTGCCTGATATGTTGTATAAAGACAGTTCATAGGGCAGAATAGGATATCGGATACTTTTTTTCGTCCATCGAGTCTGAGTGTTTAGATTTTTTATAGAATTTTGTGAATGTGTGTCCTCTTATAAGCTAAACAGCTTGACCGATTCAGCTGACATTTTATACATATTACAGTTCATATTGCATAGAATCACATAGGATACTTTTTTTCTGGCAGTCAAGTCCAGGTGTCCAGAATGTTTAAATTGAAGTTTGTAAATGTGTGGCCTACTCTCGGTCGAACGGGTTAACCATTTAAGCTGAAATTTGTACACAGACAGTCAAAAAGACATAGAAGGGCAACGAATACTTTTTTTTGGGTGGAAATTTCGGTTGTCTATATTTTTATTATGGAATTTTGTAAATGTGTGGCCTCTTTTTGGCCAAACGGCTTGACCGATTCAAATGAAATTTTGTACAAGGACATTTAATAGGGCTTAAAAGCGTAAAGAATACTTTTTTTCGGCAGTTAAGTGTGGGTGCCTATATTTTTTGTTAGCTTTACATAGAGTTTGCATAATCATAAAAGTTTGACCTTAGGTTCATAGATTATGACTAAACTTAATAAGTGCCTTAATTAGGCCATAAAACTGTCAGGGTCATTAAAAGTCATCAAAATTTACGCGATGGCTTTGCTTGCCCAACGTGTTTTATCTGCTATATGGGAAGTATTTCAAAAGCAATCGTGTTTTAACAGCCACATTTATCACCTTAGGGTCATCGGTGTTGACTAAGTAGGTCATAAAAACTGTCAGGGTCATAAAAGGTCGTAAGTTTTTTCGCGCTCGCTTCGTTCGCGCAATGATAGCGCTTGCTTCGCTCGCGCAGTGATAGCGCTCGCTCCGGTCTCGCAGCATTTGTTATATCTACTTTGTAGGAAACATTTCAGCAACTTTTGTATATTAATAGCCACATGCATCAGAACGAGTCCATAAATTAAAACAGTACAACCTTCAATAATCATATTGAATATTAACCTTAAAATAAGTGGATATGAAGTTTAACCTCTGTGTCATCAGTGTTGACTTAGTAGGTCATGAAAACTGTCAGGGTCATAAAAGGTCGTACAAAATTTTCGAGATTTCAGTTTCGTTTTCAGTGATAGCGCTTAGTCGTGCAAGCATTAGTTATATCTACTTTGTAGGAAATATTTCAGCAATTATTGTATTTTAATAGCCACATTCATCAAAACATGACATAAATTGGAACAGTACAGACTTCAATAATCATTATGATTTTTACTTTAAAATAAGTGGATATCAAGTTTAACCTTAGGGTCATCGGTGTTGACTTGGTAGGTCATAAAAACTGTCAGGGTCATAAAATGACGTAAACATTTTTGCGTTCGCTTCGCTCGCGCATTGATAGCTCTCGCTACGCTCGCGCAAACCTTTGTTTTATCTACTTTGTAAGTAATTTTTCAGCATTTTTTGTATTTTAATAGCCACATGCATCAAAACGAGTTTATAAATTAAACAGAACCTTCAATAATCATAATGAATTTTTACCTTAAAATAGGTGGATATCAAGTTTAACCTTAGGGTCATCGGTCTTCACTTAGTAGGTTATAAAAACTGTCAAGGTCATAAAATGACATAAAAAATTTCGCGCTCGCTAGTAAACCTTGGTTAGGTTTACCAAGTACCAAGTAATGATTAATGTCTTCAACAATAGACGATATCGAGTTCGACCTAAGAGGCATCTATATTGACTTGATGATTAGGTCATTGAACTGTCAGGGTTATAAAAAGCCATAAAAAAATTTCACTCGCCCAATAATTCTTTGTAAGAAATGTTTTAGAAACTGTTGTATTGAGTGAAACATTTCAACAGCACAATTTCGTATACTAACGTAACCAAAATGATTAATGACTTTAACAATAGAGGATGTGGCGGCACTACACTAACCGCTACGTACATCCCTATTCAAGCTCTCGTACAGGAGCCCGCGGCGCGCGGGGGTGAGACGGGAACCTGCAGTCAGTTGGCCGGCGCCCGCGCAGTGCTCGATAAATCGCATACACACTAGACCTGTGCCATTTCGGATCGCGCACGCTCATATCTCGTCATTTCCGAATTTCTCCATTCCCTTTACTCTAATTACTACGATCATCCGTACTGTACCTACCTATCGTTCTTACCCTTCGATTCGCGTGTGATTGAACTATACAAACTCTGTATTGACTGAATAAACTGTGAGTTAAGAGGACGCTCCCTGCAGAATGCTATACTTTGCCTAATGACAGTAAATCAACCAATAATATTAATGAAGTCAAACTTAAATATTAGATTTTTCAATGTTTTTTCTTTCGTTTCACAGAACAGAAACATAATTGAAAATAATTTGCTCGATAGTTTATTTTTTTGAAAGTTATGCCTTTTTTTTCATTTTTCTTGTTTGTCTCTCAAACAGATTTAGTTACATATACAAAATAAATACTATCAAATGTAAAACATGGTTTATAAGAATCTCCCAGAAATATTTTCTTCAAAACCAATTCATATTCTCATAATTAATTAAATTAGTTTTGCGACTTACGTCCTTTACTTCTGTGCAAGAATACGGTCAATAGGTTGATTGCGATATTGTACCATATTCCCGGCGCGTTACGTATAAAAATATACTTGCAAGTGAGCAGCACTCGAAACATATTGAATCTAGAGCCAGTCGGCCGCGAGCCTCTCCGAGGTGAGGACGCGCGCGCCGACTTCGCGTGTATCTGCGATCTTTCGAGATTTTTTAATAATAGTAAATAAGGCCTTACAAGGATAAGATTCAAGACAGACCTTCAAGATTCGAAAATGTACCTACTAATTTTTTTTGGAGCCAAACAAGCACCTGTCATTTACCTAAATATGTTTACCCATAGTAACTATGAAGTAAGCAAGGCATCGACCTCTGAGGTCACAGATTAGAACATAATTACATGACCGACCGTGTTGATGTTTCGCGCGATTATATGTGGGTATTGTTTTGGTTGTAGGAACCAAACGGCTGGACCGATTTCAATGAATAAGGTATTGAACTACTGAGTTTTATCCTGAGAAATATAATATAATACATATAATGCGAAACCGTAAGGCAGTTTCTTATTTGAATTTAATACAACATAAAGATTGTTTTATAATTACAACTGGATTATAATTGTTCTCTCACAAACACTATAGGTATTTAGACGTTTTTAAATTTATTAGTATTTCGTTATTGTAGTATTATCATAAGTAAGATAAAAACTAACAACGAAAATTAGTTTGAACGAGATACCTACAATCAGCAGGTTTTGGGATATGGCGACCGCAAAGATAACTTTGTTTTTCATACAAATACTATGAAAAACAAAGTTTATTTTTAGGGTTCCGTAGCCAAATAGCAAAAAACGGAACCCTTATAAATTCGCCATGTCTGTCTGTCCTTCCGTATGTCACAGCCATTTTATTCCAAAACTATTAAGACTACAGAATTGAAACTTGCTAGGTAGATGTATTCTATAAACCGCTTTCCGAATATTGTACAAAAATAAAAAATATAAAAGTTTAAGGAGGGGATTATAATTGTAATACCTGAAAATGGAACAAAAAAAATTTTTTTTCTTCAAACCTATACGTGTGGATAGGTCTTTAAAAATGACATTGAGGTTCCTAAAATCATTTTTTCTCAAAGTCAATCATTTAAAAGATAGGCCCGTCTAAAGTGGTAAAATGTGTGTCCCCCCGCCCCCCCCTTTAAATTCTAAAGTAAGGGAGTGAAAAATCTAGAAAAAATATATTCTGTAGATCTTAATAAAAACTTTCAACGAAAATTGGTTTGAACGAGATACAGTCAGCAGTTGTTGAGATATAGCGACCGCAAGTATAACTTTGTTTTTCATACAAACACTATGAAAAACAAAGTTATTTTTGTAGTTGCGAAAAATCATAGTTATACAACTTTAGAACTACTGTGTTACGGAACCCTACGAGTACGAGTCCGACTTGCACTTCGTCAGTTTATTTAGTTTCGAAAAATCATGGTTATAGAATACATTACTGTGTTACGGAACCATTACTGTGTCGTATGTGATGTACCGGCGATTTGAGAACCTCCTCCATTTTTTCCTCCTCGTTTTTATGGTTCCGTAGCCGAATGGCAAGAAACGGAACTCTTATAGATTGGTCATGTCTGTCTGTCCGTATGTCACTTTTTTCATCTTTAAAAATAACATGAAGGTTTCTAAAACCATTTTTTCTCAAAGTCAATCATTTGAAAGATAGGCACGTCTAAAATGGTAAAATGAATGTCCAACCCCTCCCCCCCCTCCCCTCCTCTTACTTTTAAAGCATGGGAGTGAAAAATCTAAAAAATACATATGCTGTAGATCTCAATAAAAACTAACAACCAAAATTGTAATTGGTTTGAACAAGATACAGTGAGCAGTTTTGAGATATAGCGACCGCAAAGATAACTTTGTTTTTCATACAAACGATATAAGAAACAAAGTAAATTTTTTGGTGGCGAAAAATTAGTGTTATAAAATATTCTACTGTTAGGGAACCCTACGAGTGTGAGTCCGACTTGCACTTGGCCTATCTATCTAATACTATAAGAATCTTTGTCCTGACATACTGACTCACTGACAGACAACGCACAGCCTAAACCACTGGTCGTAGAGACTTGAAATTTGGAGGGTATATTTGTCTTAGTATGTAAGTTTGTACTAAGAAAGGATTTTCAAAAATTCACCCATAATGGGATGAAACGGGGGTTCAAAGTTTGTATGGAGAAACAAGATTAGATAGTCTTTTCTATCCGAAACTTCACACAAGTGTTTCAGTAAAAAAATAAGTAAATACGTGTTTCAGGTTTTTTGAAATTTCACCCCTAAGAGGGTGAAATGGGGTAATAAAGTGTGAAAATCAATATTATTTCGGATCGCGCTGAAATTTGGCATGCAAGTAGTTATTACGACGTTAGTTCCCTCTGAGAAAGGATTTTCCAAAATTAACCCTCGGACCCCTCCGATTTCATCCCCATGAAACGGAGCTCAAAGTTTGTATGGAGAAACAAGATTAGATAGTCTTTTCTATCCGAAACTTCACACAAGTGCTTCAGTAAAAAAATAAGTAAATACGTGTTACAGGTTTTTTTGAAATTCCACCCCTAAGAGGGTGAAATGGGGTATTAAAGTGTGAAAATCAATATTGTTTCGGATCGCGCTGAAATTTGGCATGCAGATAGTTATTACGACGTTAGTTCCCTCTGAGAAAAGATTTTCCAAAATTAACCCTCGAAGGGGATGAAACGGGGGTTCAAAGTTTGTATGGAGAAACAAGATTAGATAGTCTTTTCTATCCGAAACTTCACACAAGTGTTTCAGTAAAAAAATAAGTAAATACGTGTTTCAGGTTTTTTTGAAATTTCACCCCTAAGAGTGTGAACTGGGGTAATAAAGTGTGAAAATCAATATTATTTCGGATCGCGCTGAAATTTGGCATGCAAGTAGTTATTACGACGTTAGTTTCCTCTGAGAAAGGATTTTCCAAAATTAACCCTCGGAGGGGATGAAACGGAGCTCAAAGTTTGTATGGAGAAACAAGATTAGATAGTCTTTTCTATCCGAAACTTCACACAAGTGCTTCAGTAAAAAAATAAGTAAATACGTGTTACAGGTTTTTTTTGAAATTCCACCCCTAAGAGGGTGAAATGGGGTAATAAAGTGTGAAAATCAATATTGTTTCGGATCGCGCTGAAATTTGGCATGCAGATAGTTATTACGACGTTAGTTCCCTCTGAGAAAAGATTTTCCAAAATTAACCCTCGAAGGGGATGAAACGGGGGTTCAAAGTTTGTATGGAGAAACAAGATTAGATAGTCTTTTCTATCCGAAACTTCACACAAGTGTTTCAGTAAAAAAATAAGTAAATACGTGTTTCAGGTTTTTTTGAAATTTCACCCCTAAGAGGGTGAAATGGGGTAATAAAGTGTGAAAATCAATATTTTTTCGGATCGCGCTGAAATTTGGCATGCAGATAGTTATTACGACGTTAGTTCCCTCTGAGAAAAGATTTTCCAAAATTAACCCTCGAAGGGGATGAAACGGGGGTTCAAAGTTTGTATGGAGAAACTAGATTAGATAGTCTTTTCTATCCGAAACTTCACATAAGTGTTTCAGTAAAAAAATAAGTAAATACGTGTTTCAGGTTTTTTGAAATTTCACCCCTAAGAGGGTGAAATGGGGTAATAAAGTGTGAAAATCAATATTATTTCGGATCGCGCTGAAATTTGGCATGCAAGTAGTTATTACGACGTTAGTTCCCTCTGAGAAAGGATTTTCCAAAATTTACCCTCGGAGGGGATGAAACGGAGCTCAAAGTTTGTATGGGGAAACAAGATTAGATCGTCTTTTCTATCCGAAACTTCACACAAGTGCTTCAGTAAAAAAATAATTAAATACGTGTTTCAGGTTTTTTTGAAATTCTACCTCTAAGAGGGTGAAATGGGATGGAATGTGATACACACAAAAAAAAACTGGCCAAGTGCAAGTCGGACTAGCACTCGTAGGGTTCCGTAACACAGTAGAGTATGCTATAACTATGATTTTTTGCAACTACAAAAATAACTTTGTTTTTCATAGTGTTTGTATGAAAACAAAGTTATACTTGCGGTCGCTATATCTCAACAACTACTGACTGTATCTGGTTCAAACCAATTTTCGTTGAAAGTTTTAGTTGAGATCTACAGATATATATAATATATTTTTCTAGATTTTTCACTCCCTTACTTTAGAAGTTAGGGGGGGGGGGGGACACATTTTACCACTTTAGACGCGCCTATCTTTTAAATGATTTACTTTGAGATAAACTGGCCAAGTGCAAGTCGGACTCACACTCGTAGGGTTCCGTAACACAGTAGAATATTCTATAACTTTTATTTTTCGCAACTACAAAAATAACTTTGTTAGGGTTCCGTAGCCAAATGGCATAAAACGGAACCATTATAGATTCGCCATGTCTGTCTGTCTGCCCCCCTTAAGCTTTTATATTTTTTATTTTTGTACAAAAATCGGAAAGCGGTTTATACATCTACCTACCAAGTTTCAATTCTGTAGTCCTAATAGTTTCGGAATAAAATGGCTGTGACATACGGACGGACAGACAGTTTTTTGCCATTCGGCTACGGAACCCTAAAAAAGACGATTTGAGAACCTCCTTTTTTTTTTGGTAGTCGGTTGCAAATATATTCGTTCACAAAAGGAATAATACAGACTTCAAATGCCGCGCTAGTCATTTTCAGTACTAGGTTTATGGTGTTTATCTTCATATCTCTGCAGAACTAAACATATCTCGATGAAATTTAAATGGGATCCTCTGTTATATTCATTCAAATAAAAAAACGATTTTCCAAATCGGTTTAAGCGTCTTCGAGTAATCGGTCAACATACATAAAACAAACAAAAAATCCGACGAATTGAGAACCTTCTCCTTTTTTGTGTTGGGTTGGGTTCTCAAATAAATACAAGTTTACAAAAACAACGCAAGGAGTGTTGTAAGAAAAATAAGACTATACTATTTTTAACCGACTTCACAAAAATGGAGGAGGTTCTCAATTAGTCAGAATATAAATATATATATATATATATATATATATATTTATACTCCTTGCGTTGTTTTTGTAAACTTGTATTTATTTGAGAACCCAACCCAACACAAAAAAGGAGAAGGTTCTCAATTCGTCGGATTTTTTGTTTGTTTTATGTATGTTGACCGATTACTCGAAGACGCTTAAACCGATTTGGAAAATCGTTTTTTTATTTGAATGAATATAACAGAGGATCCCATTTAAATTTCATCGAGATATGTTTAGTTCTGCAGAGATATGAAGATAAACACCATAAACCTAGTACTGAAAATGACTAGCGCGGCATTTGAAGTCTGTATTATTCCTTTTGTGAACGAATATATTTGCAACCGACTACCAAAAAAAAAAGGAGGTTCTCAAATCGTCTTTTTTAGGGTTCCGTAGCCGAATGGCAAAAAACTGTCTGTCCGTCCGTATGTCACAGCCATTTTATTCCGAAACTATTAGGACTACAGAATTGAAACTTGGTAGGTAGATGTATAAACCGCTTTCCGATTTTTGTACAAAAATAAAAAATATAAAAGCTTAAGGGGGGCAGACAGACAGACATGGCGAATCTATAATGGTTCCGTTTTATGCCATTTGGCTACGGAACCCTAACAAAGTTATTTTTGTAGTTGCGAAAAATAAAAGTTATAGAATACTCTACTGTGTTACGGAACCCTACGAGTGTGAGTCCGACTTGCACTTGGCCAGTTTATCTCAAAGTAAATCATTTAAAAGATAGGCGCGTCTAAAGTGGTAAAATGTGTCCCCCCCCCCTAACTTCTAAAGTAAGGGAGTGAAAAATCTAGAAAAATATATTATATATATCTGTAGATCTCAACTAAAACTTTCAACGAAAATTGGTTTGAACCAGATACAGTCAGTAGTTGTTGAGATATAGCGACCGCAAGTATAACTTTGTTTTCATACAAACACTATGAAAAACAAAGTTATTTAAGACTTCACAAAAATGGAGGAGGTTCTCAATTAGTCAGAATATAAATATATATATATATATATATATATATATATATATATATATATCTTTTCTATGTATGTTCGATTTGGAAAATCCTTTTTAAGCCGTAATACGTAATTTTAAACCTTAAATGTACGTATTTATGTATAGTATAGCTCTGTAGGTAGTAAGTAACATCGGCTGCCGCGCCACGGGCCACGCGGTCATTACCGTCCCGCTCGGCTCGGCGTGTCCGCTAGCAAACGAGGTCGCAAGTCGAGTGTGGGGCGCGCATGCGCGAAATTTCAGCGCGTTCCCCCGCGCCTGTATCGTTACCGGGGGTGCCGCGGCGTGTGTAGGCGGAGCAAGCGTGGGAAAAAAAATCTCAAGCGGGCTCTTAAGTGGAAGTGTAGTTTTAATAGCTATACCGCCACATTGGTGACCGCCGATTTAAACATGCCAAACGAACACGCAGCTAATAGTGACGTCAACGCCGGTGGGAAGCTTGGAGATACAGCGACTAGTGCCGATGTAAACAGAGTTGCCGTGCGCTTGCCACCATTTTGGCCAGAAGACCCAGAGGTTTGGTTCGCTCAAGCGGAGGCGCAATTTCATTTCGGGCGTTAGAGAAGATACCACGAAATTTTATCACGTTATTTCACAGCTCGATCAGAAGTATATACGCGAAATAAAGGACGTAGTGCGGAATCCGCCGGCGATCAACAAATATGAAAAGTTGAAACAAGAGCTGACGAAAAGATTATCTATTTCACGTCAACATCAACTCACTCAGTTACTTTCTGATGAAGAGTTGGGCGATAGAAAACCGTCACAGTTTTTACGTCATTTAAAAACACTAGCGGCAGACGGAATAACGGACGAATTTTTGCGCAGTTTGTGGTCGAGTCGATTACCGCATCATGTTCAGGCGATTATTGTGTCGCAAACTTCGGGCAGCCTAGAAGATGTCGCCGAGCTGGCAGATAAAATTTGTGA
Source organism: Cabera pusaria (assembly GCA_954871355.1). Lineage (NCBI taxonomy): Eukaryota > Metazoa > Arthropoda > Insecta > Lepidoptera > Geometridae > Cabera > Cabera pusaria. The sequence continues at coordinate 18,796,442 of OX940902.1, forward strand.
GGTTGCGCCTTCACCGTTACAACAACAGGTAGCGAGTACAAGTACCTCCGCCGCCGTTTCACCTAGTAATTTTGACGGTTTATTGAAACGGATCGACGACATGATTACGTCACGCATACAGACGGAGCTGAAACACCAAATTTCGGAACTCAACATAAATTCTCGCGGCCGCTCATCGTCTCGAGGTAGGAACCAATCGAGAGGCCGCAGCCGCAGTAGAACACCAGGTGTATGTTGGTACCACAACATTTTCGGGGACAAAGCGAAGAAGTGCTCATCTCCTTGTTCTTACAAGTTGGGAAACCACAACGGCAGTTCGTAGAGGCGACAGACGACTGTCAAGGTGCTACCAGTCGCCTTTTCATCACCGAGCGGAAAACGAAGGTACAATATTTAATAGATACCGGTTCAGATCTCTGTGTGCTGCCGCGTCGATTTCTGCGCCAGTCAAGACAGCCCACGGACTACAGTCTTACCGCTGCAAACGGAAGCGTCATCAATACCTACGGTACTATGACTTTACACCTAGACTTAGGTTTGAGACGAGACTTCGTATGGAACTTCGTGGTGGCAAACGTTGATAAGCCAATCATCGGGGTTGATTTCATCGCGCATTACGGGTTATTGGTAGACTGCAAGATCAGACGCCTGATGGATACCATGACTACATTGGTTACACCTGGAACCTTGAGGACCTGCACACAAACCAGCATCAAAGCGATATCAGGTACCACTGAGTTTCACTCATTATTGTCTCGATACCCTGAATTGACCAAGCCTTCTGGAGTTTTCCGTGAAGTCAAACACTCGACTGTACACTACATAAATACAACACCTGGACCCCCAGTATTTTGCAGACCACGACGCTTAGCTCCAGATAGTCTCAAGATAGCCAAAGAGCAGATCGAGAACATGATTCAAGATGGTACTGCGCGACCGTCAGACTCACCATGGGCATCAGCACTACACCTGGCTCCAAAGAAAAACAGCTGGAGACCCTGCGGAGACTACCGTGCTCTCAACGCACGCACAATACCTGACAGGTACCCTATTAGGCACGTAGAAGACTATGCACATAGGCTAGCAGGTTGTACGGTATACTCGAAAATAGACCTGGAAAACGCGTATCACCAAATTCCCGTATTTCCAGAGGACATATCCAAGACGGCGATAACTACACCTTTTGGCCTGGTGGAATTTCCATTTATGTCATTCGGTTTGCGCAATGCTGCACAGACGTTCCAGCGGTTTCTCGACGAAGTGTTAAGAGGCCTAGATTACTGCTGTTTCCCTTATATAGATGACATTTTGATCTATTCCAGAAGTAAGATCCAACACCTGGAACACCTGGAAAATATTTTTAAGCGTCTTCGAGACTACGGACTTCGCATCAATGAGGGAAAGTGTGAATTCGACATGGGTGAGCTTAATTTCCTTGGTTTTCACATTTCTCAGCATGGCACGCAACCTCTGGAAGACAAGGTTAAAGCCATAAAAGAGTTTCCACCACCGAAGACAGTAAACGGCTTGCGCAGATTTTTAGGCATGCTTAATTTTTACCGGCGTTTTATTCCGCACGCCGCCGTCGACCAAGCACCACTGCGTGAAATGCTGTCAGGTCCTAAAGTAAAGGGTACACAGCCACTGACCTGGACACCTGAACTTCTCGCCGCTTTCAACAACTGTAAGGCAAGTATTGTCAGATGCACCCTGCTTGCACACCCTGTCATGAACGCACCGCTAGCTCTTGTGACCGATGCTTCCAATTTAGCCTTGGGTGCGGTGCTCCAGCAGTTGGTAGAAGGAGAATGGCAGCCGCTCGCTTTTTACTCAAAGAAGCTGAACAAGTCTCAGCAGCTTTACAGTGCCTACGATCGAGAACTGCTTGCAATATATGAAAGCGTCAAACATTTCCGCTATATGATTGAAGGTAGACACTTTGTTATATACACGGATCACAAACCGATCACTTACGCATTCCAGCAGAACAAGCAGAAGTGTTCACCAAGGTAGTTTAACCACCTTGACTTTGTGTCTCAATTTACCACAGGCATAAGACACATTTCAGGAAAGGACAATATCCCTGCAGACACATTAACGCGTATTGAAGCTGTAAAATCACCGCCGACCTCAGAACAGCTAGCTCGTTCTCAGGGACAGGATAATGAACTCCAGGAACTGCTCTCCAATCATTCGACCTCATTGTAGCTGGAACGAATACCTGTACCAGGTACGAATCTCACTTTATACTGTGATGTCTCTCTGCCGAGGCCCCGTCCTTTTGTTACGAAGGAGCTGCGTCGACAGATCTTCCACTCAGTTCATTCTACGAGTCATCCTGGAGCAAAGACAACGACCAAGATGGTAACAGACAGATTTATTTGGCCCTCGGCTCGGAAGGATTGCCGTGCTTGGGTTAAAACCTGTGAAGCTTGCCAGAAGTCGAAAGTGCACCATCACACTTCAGCACCACTAGGCAGTTTTGAGTTGCCGCAGTCGAGATTCAGTCACGTGCACATCGATTTGATCGGTCCAATGCCACCATCTCGCGATTTTAAGTACTGTCTTACAGCTATTGATAGGTACACGCGTTGGCCAGAAGTACAGCCACTGCAAGAAATTACAGCTGAAACAGTGGCGAAGGCATTTTACGATATGTGAATATCACGTTTCGGCTGTCCGTAGACTTTGACGACAGACAGGGGACGCCAGTTCACATCTCACCTTTTCAAAACCCTTACAGACCTCTGCGGAGTCCAGCTGCGCCACACAACTGCATACCACCCGGCAGCTAATGCGATGGTCGAACGGTTTCACCGTACACTGAAGGCTGCAATAATGGCTCAGGGCAAGCAGCGTTGGACAGACGTCTTACCTGTGGTTTTGCTCGGCATGCGATCTGCCTGGAAAGCTGACCTGCAATGCTCTGTAGCTGAGATGGTATATGGTGAGCGCTTGCGAATACCGGGTGAGTTCCTTCAAGAAACTACTACCTATCAGTTGAAACCTTCAGACTTTGTCTTACAGCTTAGACACAATATGTCTCTTCTGAGACCGCAACAAGCATCACGACATTCCCCAGCATCTGTATTCGTTCACGAGGACCTCAAGACGTGCAAGCACATTTTCTTAAGGAAAAGCGCACTTCGGGGATCGTTAGAGCCTCCATATTCAGGACCATATCTAGTTCTAGACAGAACAAATAAGACCGTCACTGTGAAATAAGACAGAGGACCAGTGACAGTCTCCATAGATCGCGTAAAGCCTGCCTATATGTTAACCGACTCGCCTGAAGACGCACCGAAGTCGGTGATAGAAAACCCTGATGGTCAACGTCCTGTAAAAACCACAAGGTCGGGACGCATAGTCAGATTTCCTAACTATTTTTCCGCAGGTTTTTCAAACTCCAAGGGGGGTGGTGTGGCCGCACAACACTAACCGCTACGTACATCCCTATTCAAGCTCTCGTACAGGAGCCCGCGGCGCGCGGGGGTGAGACGGGAACCTGCAGTCAGTTGGCCGGCGCCCGCGCAGTGCTCGATAAATCGCATACACACTAGACCTGTGCCATTTCGTATCGCGCGCGCTTATATCTCGTCATTTCCGAATTTCTCCATTCCCTTTGCTCTAATTACTACGATCATCCGTACTGTACCTACCTATCGTTCTTACCCTTCGATTCGCGTGTGATTGAACTATACAAACTCTGTATTGACTGAATAAACTGTGAGTTAAGTGGAAGTGTAGTTTTAATAGCTATACCGCCACAAGGATATTGAGTTCGACTTTGAGGGTCACCTACTCGTATGGTGATTTGGCCTAAGAGATCATCGATCTAGACCTCAATGGTCATAATGACACAAATAACGCGGATGAAGCCGCGGGTAACAGCTAGTTAATTATAATTATCTTATTTTTTTAAATATAATTCATTTTAACATCTTTCATACTGTAACTGACGATGTTTCTGCGTTATAAGTCCTATTTTTTTATTAAATTGCCAATAATTAGACAGCTAAGCCAGAAGTAATAAAAAGTTCACTATTCCATTTAGTTTTTAAACGTATAATTCATTCAATAAGACGTTAATTTCGATTGCTCTACTTACGTTAAGATGACGATACTAACATAATCTTATCGAGCTCTCGATAGCTGTCAGAGTGTGCTTCGCGCTGCTTCTTATCGTAACACCACGTTATTGTATCGTCGACTCGATATCTTTACGATACGAATTCGATAATTTTTCGTGATCGAGGCTGAATTCAATGGTACGCAGCTTTGCCTGCGTTAAAAATTGTCTTAGTATGTTCCAGCCTATCCTAACTATCCTAATCCTAACTTCCTAACTAATATTATAAATGCAAAAATAACTCTGTCTGTCTGTCTGTCTGTCTGTGTCACTTTCACGCCAAAACCACTGAACCGATTTAAATGAAATTTGGTACACAGATAGTCTAGAGCCTAAAAAAGGACATAGGCTACTTTTTAATGTGAAAAAGGGTTGTAAGGGGTTGAAAGGGGGGATGAAATTTTGTATCGAAGTATCGTCATTTTTAAAGCTAGAAGCTTGAAACTTATTTATTAGGCTGTTGATTCAATATATATATTCAATATAAATATGACATTCAAATTTTGTAAAAGTTTTACCCCCAATGGTGTAAAATAACAATAGGAAATAGGGGATGAAAGTTTGTATGGAAATATGTAAGGTTTATGTGAATGTTCTACTGAACGGATTTAAATGAAATTTGGTACACAGATAGTCTAGAGCCTGAGAAAGGACATAGGCTACTTTTTAATGCGAAAAGAGGGTTGTAAGGGCTTGAAAGGGGGGATGAAAAGCTGTATGGAAGTATCGTCATTTTTAAATCTAGAAGCTTGAAACCTATTATTTAGGCTGTCGATTCGATATAAATAAATATGACATTCAAAGTTTGTGAGGGGGAAGGGGGAGGGGGAATGAGAAGGGGGAGGGAGGGGAGGGGAGGGCAGGTGGAAGTGAGGGGAAGAGGAAAGGGAAAGGGAAAGGGGGAGGGGAGGTAAAGGAAAGGGGAAGGTGAGGGAAAGGGGATGGGAGGGTGAAGTGGGGGAAAAGGGAGGAGAGAGGGAAGTGAGGGAAAGGTGAGGGTACGGGAGTGGAGGAAGAAAGAGGGGAAGGGAAGGAGAGGGGAGGGGTGGGGGGGATAGGGGAAAGGAGGGTAGGGGAAGTGGGGGGAAAGGGGAAGGGGAGAGGGAAGTGAGGGGAAAGGGGTAGGGGAAGAGAGAGGGAGAGGGGAGGGGAGGGAGAGGGAGGAGGGGGATTTGCGCGGCGGGGTATGGTGCAGTGTAGGTGGGATACGCATGTGTCTTATTTGTAAAATAATTAGCCTAAATAATTAAAAATGCTACCCAAAGACACTATTCCACGCGGACGAAGTCGCGGGCACAGATAGTAAGCTTATAAACTTCATATTGTACTATCCAATCCGTGTAGCCATTTTTGTGTGATTGATGAACAAACATACAATTTGTCGTTTATAAAAACAGGAAGTCTAAATAGTGTCATATTTATTAAGACTTCTGTGATTACAATATGTATTAGTAGGATTTCTAAATTGTGTAATGTAACTATACCTATGTCAGTGGAATCTCGATAACTTGAATATCAAGGGAAATGCAAAAAAAATCGAGTTAATGTGATTTCGACTTAACAAGAATTTCGAGATACAAATGATTTGACTGCTAAAATTTCGAATTAGCAAGACGCGACTTCTAAGTATATTCTTTTACTTGTCCAGTCAAATTTAAATAATAATTTGACTTAAATTGTATGGTATACATTTTTTCAAATAAAACAGTCAAGCAACAAGTCTGACTGACAAGGAACACACAGCTGTGTTACTTAGAAAGTTGAATGAATAGTCATTCTCTGCACGTGTACAAATCACAAACAATAGATTAGAAGCCCCGAACATTCTTTTTGGATGTTATTGCTATGTTTTTGAGAAATTCCAAGTAGGACGTCATTATATTTTACTAACTTCGACTTACAGAGTCTCCTTTTTGAAATTCGAGTTATAGAGTCTAAGTATAAATATGTATTATCAATACCTCGTAGGGAAATAACATTTTGTTCGAGTTATGGAGTCTAAGTAATTCGAGATACCGCGTATTTGGGGGTTCAGCGGAAGCGAATGGCTTTTTTTTCGACTTATTGAGGATTACGAGTTATCGAGGTTCGAGTTATAGAGATTCCACTGTATATCTACATGCTTTAAAGTACCTACGGCTTAGAACAACTTATTGTCATCATAAGTGTTGTTTGTATGTACATGTATGTACATGTACCTATATTTAAATTATCATCTATTTTCTATAATATAAGAATATATAAATAAACTACAATGAGCTACCGTGAGGGCCACTCCCTCACGGCTTCGCCCGTGAAATATGGCCCATGTTACCTTGATGAGAGAAATATGAATGTAGCTTTTGATAGCTGACAGAATTTAAAAAAAAGAAAAGTAGAAAAAGAAAGAAGTGCTCTATTCGTTTTTATTTTATCCATTAAAAACAGCAGATTTTGTTTCGTCGTTATAATATTAGTAGGCAGGTATAGCTGATAAAATATACATACATACAATCACGCCTTTTTCCCATTGGAGTAGGCAGAGACTACTTCCTTCCTTCGCTTTTTCCACTTTCATGAGCGCCTAAATATAATGTAATAAACGACCATTTAAAAAGTAGGTAAGTTAAGTTTTCCAGAGAAGTTACATTATCACGATACGATAATATGTAGGTACTATGTTAAAAATTTGATACAATTCTTCAACCTAAATCCTACTAGTGCCAATTTGGCTTTAGGCAGTAAAGAAAAAAAAACAAAACTAGTTAAGTCTACTTTACTAGAGATTTTTTTATGTAATACTTAGTTGGCAAACAAGCTGACGGCTCGCCTGATGCTAAGCGGTAAAGGATAAGGTATATAAATAAAAGATATCCGTACTCATATTCTTCATCGTATTCTAAGTCTAATTCAGGATTCAATGGATCTGTTGTATCTACTTCTTCTTCATATGTATAAAAATATAAATTATTATTCGGAACTGTATCTTGGTCTTCACCATTGTATTCTCTTATTGCTTTTTTCATTTTATCTTGCAAGGTGAGTTGGCCACTCATTTGCAGCTTTCTAACTTCACGTACAACGGCTCGTAGTATTGAGCGGGTTTCCGCAATCACATCGTCTTTATCACCTGTGCCAAAGTCTCTAACGTCCAATATGTAGTCTCTAAATAATACTGCTTGGTGCTGAGGGAAAACTCCATTCATAGCTTCGAGGAATTCTGTTAAGTGAGGACGTTCCTTTTCCATATTAACTTTGTATTTTCGCATTTTAATTTGAAGTGATCCCTCCGTCGTTATGCTAGATAATTTATTAAAATGATTGGCAAGCATTTTTGTTGGTTCATAATTAAATTTTCCCAGTTCAACGCTGATTACCTTACAAAGCTTTGCGAGGCGAATTCCTGGATAGTTGTTCGATAGTAACGTTAACATTTGGCCTATGAAACTTCCAAAAATATCTCCAACGTTACGACGAGGTATTGGCAACGTAGAGAGGTTGAAAAAGTCGAGATGTTGTTGTTGACTCGTTGCCACAATTCTTACAACGTTCGTATCACAAATAATTAATTTGAGAAATGTTAATGCAGATACAAACTTTATGAACTTGTTCATTGTATAACTACTTATTAAAGATAGAGATAACATTACGTAACATTTTAATACAACCGATTTCATGGTCGAATGATTATTAAATCATTTCTGAAATCACTATTTAAATTAAAAGCAAATTTTCAATTAAAATCCTTTATTCTCTTCCATATAATCTATAACAGCTTCAAAGAATTTCATATTAATGTTTGCCATATTATGGTCGTCTAAACGATGTAGATGGTGAAATATAAGCCCTTCAAAAATTCGTCGAGTTTTCTCTCCAATATGTTTACTTTTGCGTGAACCGTACCGCTTTAGAAAATAGATGTAATCATCCATTTTAAGATCATCTTGCAAGCTGTAAACCGCATTCATTGCCTCAAAGAATCTATTAATGACTGGTTTACCGCTGGATATAACCAGAAGGAAATACTTGATATAGACTTTACCTATCATTCCGTTATACTCTGAAATTCTTTTTAATTTTCTGCGAAACTTGTTAAGGATTCTCTTCTTTGAGTATTCTGTAGAAAGACCTTTTAAACTTTTTCTCAGCATCTTAAGATATGGAGGTATCCTTTTTGTAGCAAATTGTGTCAATAAAGTCTGGCAAATATTCGTAATGAAGTTAAAGAACGGTCCTTTAGGTAGAATTATTATGATAGGTTTAGTTGTGCTAAAGCCGTAGAGTTTGAACAACGATGGGATTTGAGTAGTTACTCCTGAGAATTGGTTATCACTGGACTCATCGGTGGTTTTTTCTTCGACATTGGTTTCTTTTGACTTTATATTCAGATTTTCACCATCAGATCTATCTTCAATCGCTAAATGCTCATTATAATCACTAGCATTTACATCCCTACTTTCACTTTTTGTGCTTGTCATGTCTATCGAATATTCACAACTAAGTTCTTCATTGTAAACTGAATTACTGAATGAAATTATGAAAACTATACAATAAAAGACTGTATCAATATATTTCATTGTAGAAGTGCCTACTATAGTGATAGTTCTACTAGACTAACTAATTACGTGTAAGCTGTAAAAACAAGGATGCACTTAAAACTGATTTTTTGTACTTACTAACTAACTCGTTACATAGAAGACTGGATTTATTTGTAATAGATACTTCATCATCAACATTATCAGCCAATTTCTGTCCACTGCTGGACATAGGCCTCTCCTATAGCACGCCACTGAAGTCGATCTTCAGCTATTCGTTTCCAACCGCTGCCAGTCAGCTTGCGTATATCATCGCTCCACCTAGCTGGAGGGCGTCTTACGTTTGCCGTACCGTGATCTCGACTCTACAACTCGTCTACCACAACGGTTATCGGTTCTCTACAACCGATGAATAGGTAATAGGTACTTACACATGTAATTATCAATATCTTAACAAGTTCGAGAGAGTTGCTATAAATAGTTTACTACTAACATAACAAAAGACTCGATGTAGAGAATTAATTATTTTATTAAGTACATAAATATGTTTATTATATATTGTTGTTAAAATAATCGCTCAATGAACTGTTTTGAAAAAAATCTGGATAGTTTGTGGCAATGTAGGAGATTGCGTCATATGTACCATCATCTTCTTTTACAGCTTTCCTCATTTTTCTTTCTAATTTGCGTTGCTCCTTTATTGGTAGTTGTTGCACAGCATTCACTATAGCACGAAGTACTCTTCCAGTCGATTCTCTTACATCTATTATGTCGTCATTGCCTAAATCTCTAACGTCCAGCAGGTAATCACTGAATACTACAGCTTGCTGCAATGTAAAAATATCATCCATAGCTTCGAGGAATTCTTTAAATTTAGGTTTCTTATTGTGAAACTTCTCTTTATAACTCGCAATTTCTTCCATAAGGTCATATTTGTCCATCCTAGAGAGCTTATGAAAACGCCTTGATAGCTTTCTTGTTGCTTTATACTCGAATTGTAAAAGTTCATTGCTTATAACCCTGCAAAGCTTCACCAGCTTTCGTTTCGAGTAATTATTTGTTAGTAATTCCAACATATCGCCTAAGAACTTTTCGAAGAGGCCTTGGCTACTACGAAATGTCTTCGGTATAGTATATAGCTCATCGTCATGCTCAATGTGACGAATTGGAATAATGATCTTTGCACTGTCGGTAGTGAACAGTGTTCCTAAATTAAGAAAAATAATTGGAAAAATTAATGTCACAAAGCTATACATAGGCATTATGAAATATCAGCCACGTGTGTGAGATTACTAAAATTATTTTGGTGTACAAGTAAGTGAGTGACAACATAAACATAAAAGTGAATTTCATTTCACGGCTAGCAATTTTCTTGACGAGTTGTTACGGCGAAATTATAAGTTTTTTTTTTCCATGATATTGTATAAAACTTCGGATGACCAATCGGATGTTACTGACAGAATGGACTAAGTCGATAATATTGATTAACCATTACCAACTATTTATTTAATACTAGAAGTGCCCCGCGGCTTCGCCCGCGTTAAGAACTTCTTTATTTACTTAAAACTTTTCTTTTATAAAAACGATTCTATCATTAAAGACACCAAATAAGAATAAGCCAAATCGGTTCACCCGTTTTCATGTTATCGCGTCACTAAGGCAATTCGGGATTCATATTTATAAAACCCCAAAAACCCAAATTTTCAGACTTTGTTCGAAAAATCCTACAACACGTACTTTGTCGCATCTTGTTTCGCCATACAAACTTTGAATCCCCGTTCCATAACCGAGAGGATTTTTAATCGACTTCAAAAAAAGGAGGAGGTTTCTCAATTCGACCGTATATTTTTTTTTTTTTTTTTTTTTTTTTTTTATGTTTGATCGCGGATAATTTCGTCGTTTATCAACCGATTTCGATTATTCTTTTTTTGTTCGAAAGGAGATATCCCAGTAGTGTGGTACCATGGTAATTTTATCGAGGTATGATAAGTATCTTCAGAGATATTGAGATAAACATCTCAAAATTGGTACTGAAAATGAATAGCGCGGCATTGAAGTCGGTTGTTTTTTAGTTTTTAAACGATATTATTATTTAGAAAATCCTTTCTGAGCGGATACCTACGTAATAATCACTATCTGCATTCTACATTTCAGCGCAATCCGAAACAATATTGATTTTTAGACTATGTTACCCCAGTTTATCTTCTTAGAGTGGCATTTTGAAAAAGTCTGAAACTCGTATTTACTTATTTATTTACAGAAGTACTAGTGTGAAATGTCGAATAAAATGACTTTGAAACCCCGCTTCATCCCCTTGAAGAGTGAATTTTGAAAAATTCTTTCTTAGCGGATACCTAAGTCAATATAACTATCTGCATGCCAAATTTCAGCGCAATCCGAAACAATATTGATTTTCACACTTTGTTACCCCATTTCACCCTCTTAGGAGTGGAATTTCAAAATAACCTGGAACACGTATTTACTTATTTTTTTACTGAAGCACTTGTGTGAAGTTTTAGATAGAAAAGACTATCTAATCTTGTTTCTCCATACAAACTTTGAACCCCCATTTCATCCTCTTAAGGGGTGAATTTTGAAAAATCCTTTCTTAGAAACCCTTGCATACTAAGACAAATATACCCTCCAAATTTCAAGTCTCTACGATCAGCGGCTTAGGCTGTGCGTTGTCTGTCAGTCAGTCAGTCAGTCAGTCAGTCAGTCAGTCAGTCAGTATGTCAGGACAAAGACTCTTATAGTATTAGATATGGAAGGCTATTTTTATTTATAATTTTATTTTTTATTATACTTTTGAAAGTTAAGAATAAGATACTTATTTACCTAGTTAAATAAACTCAATAGACTATCATTAAGAAATATTGGATAGTAAGTTGAATTAAAGATATCAGAAAGAAGATTGTATCGGCCTCCCTTAAGCTCTTTGACTGCTTTCAGCATTTTATTTTCTAATTTGATTTGCTCCCCCATAGGCAGTTGTTTTACCGTATTTACAATAGCTCGAAGGACTGTGCCAGTCGATTCTCTTATATCAAATATGTTGTTTGCAGCTAAGTCTCTGATGTCAACCACGTAATCTTGAAATACTGAACCTTGTTGTAGTGTGAACACCGACTCCATAGCTTTAAAAAATCCCACAAGTTTAGGTGTCTTATTATCAAACATTTGTTTATAATTTTCAAATTCTCCATGTAGTTCGTCTTTATGCCTCAAAAGCTTTCGAAAATACTTCGACAGTTTTTTTGTTGGTTTATACTCAAATTGCAAAAGTTCTCGTCTTACAGCTTTGCAAAACTTAACAAGTTTTCGTTTTGAACAATTATTTGTCAATAATTCTAATGTATCTCCAATTAACCTTTCAAAAATGCCTCCATTTGAATGCAGTGTTTTTCGCATGTTAACAACATTATTGTCATTTTCGTCGATGTGATAAATCGGGATTATTATCTTTACATCATCTCCAGTGATTAATATTAGAAAAAATGTCGCAGATATCAACTTTATGAAACTGTACATCACATAAAGTGACGGATTGCTCTTTTCAGGCTTGATATAAAAGATTTTAAAGCCTGATGATGAGGAAAGTGTTTCGCTTTCGTGCCGCCGCCTCAGTTGTTATTGTCGAAATGTCCGCCACATAGTTGATAATGATGCATTTAATACTTTCCTTGTCTCACTGCACTTGTACACGTTGGTACGTGGTCACCAATAAGGCCTACAACGTAGACTCTACATTGTCTTGATGCATAGGTACGTATGTAAGCACAGGGTGGTCGTCAGGTAAGAACTTATCTTATTCTCTCGATGTATTAAAGGAACGATCAAAAAGTTCGTTACAGGGTTAGTACCTACTTTTTGAATAACGCTAATGACATTTTTTTATTATTACGAGCTTTATCTCTACTTCACGGCGAATTTATTTGTCCGTCACAAATCTTGCGATTGATTTTAGAGCGACTTTCAGGGGATCGATTGAGCTGCAATTTTGCATATATGTGTAAATCGCCTGACAATGCAATATTATGATGACATGGTGCTGATCTGATGATGGAGCTGGAAGGTGACCAAAGGAACTCTTAAACTACACATGTTATAGTCGTCGAGTTTGGGCTCGTTGCTTTTTCTTTTTTGCTTACTCTGGTAAGCAAAGAGAAATCCAGAGTAAGTCAGAACTTACTCTGGTCTTAGAGCATAGAGAAGATAATATGCTTAGGCTATGTAAAAGCTTGTGTTTACAAAGGTTTTTTAAAATATTACTTGTTAATACTAGAACTTCGTGAGTCAGTCGCATGTGGTGCGTATAAGGGGTATAGATGAATGTATAATTGTATACATATAAATGGGTTAGATCCCCGCGCGCGCCCCGCTCTCTAACACGTATTGTGAATGAATAAATATTAAAAAAAAAAAAACTAATATTAGTTAGTGTGCGTTTTTGTGTATAATCGTACACCGTTCACATGCATGTCATCCACACGCATGTGCCGTAAATCGGTTGATTATTATGTCTCAACTCAACCATAAAATAGATAACAATACTACGTAACTCAACGTAACCGAGAATATACAGCCATGTGGATTGATGGCATCTTGCAGCGATAACGTCGATTTAATTAGGCGAATATATGCTGAGAGATAAAAGTCAAAAGTCATGACTATCGCTCGTATCGGCATGTTTATGTAAATCATCATCATCCTTAGAGTCAGCTCAGACCGCGACGTGACGCGGCGCGCACTTATTAAGAGAGTGATACAAAAAATAACTTCATTTACTACACAAAAAAAAACATTTCATTGAGTTAGTTCGGCGGCTTCAGGCTGCGCCGCGCTGCACCGCGAGGTGTAGCTGGAAGCCGCCGAACAGCGGTAAGCCACGCGATAAACTATCGAACTTTATTAACTACACAATAATATACACATTGCATTGAGATAATTTTGTGGCATCGCGCGTTTTGCTGCGTCGCGCGGCGCAGCCCGACGCCGCGCGACGCGCGAAACCAAAAGCTTCGTCACGTCGCGTCGCGTTGCGGTGTGAACTGACCCTTAGACAGTTTTGTCTATTGCTGGATATGCTCATTGACATGTTCAATGTGATGAATTGGGATTATTATCTTTGCACCCTACGCATATGATATTATATGCGTAGTATCCATAGTAGTCTGTGACCCTACGCGTCGCTAGTGAACAGTGTTCCTATCACGGATAAAGACAGAAGGATAGGAAACTGATGTCTTAAAAAGTTCTGAAAATTTTTCGCAGAGTAGTGTTCAGGCCCGCCGGTTCAATGCCTGCGTCGCCAGTGTTGTAATATCGCACCTCTAGTCGTAAACTAGCTCAATCCAAAATTTTGGTGAATTGACTTAAATACACAAAATGCCTCAAAAAAGCGCGCTCTATCGCCCAGTTAATCAAAAACTGCCCTAATTGTACTACGTCTAGCTGTTAGTTCCTTAAAGGTAGCTTTAGCTACATTATAACTAGACCTTTCACCATCGCTAGTCATTGTGAATAGTTGAGCTAGTTATTTATTGTAAAATTTATATTATATATTTATTGTATAATATTGTACTAGTTTTACTTTATGTTATGATTCATCATCATATCATCATAATCAGCCGGTATCAGTCCACTGCTGGACATAGGCCTCTCCCAAGTCATGCCACTGAGCCCGATCTTCGGCTCTTTGTTTCCAGTCACTGCCCACCGCTTTGCGAATGTCGTCGCTCCACCTGGTAACAGGGCGTACTACGCTACGTTTACCGATTCGCGGTCTCCACTCTAGAACCAGTCTACCCCAACGGTTATCGGTCCTACGGCAGATATGACCAGCCCACTGCCACTTCAGCTTGCTAATCCGATGAGCTATGTCAATCACTTTAGTTCTCTGGCGAATTACGTCGTTCCGGATCCGATCCCGCAGAGAAACACCGAGCATAGCTCTTTCCATAGCTCGCTGAGCGACTTTAAATTGGTGGACCAGTCGAACCGTGAGTGTCCACGTCTCGGCTCCGTATGTCAAGACGGGTAGGACGCACTGATTAAAGACTTTTGTCTTTAGGCACTGTGGTATATGCGACGAGAAGACTCGACGGAGTTTTCCAAATGCTGCCCAGCCCAGCTGAATTCTTCTCTGGATTTCCTTTTCGAAGTTATGTTTGCCTAATTGGAGCGTCTGCCCTAGGTAAACATACTTAGTGACAACTTCGAGTGGGATTCCATCTACGGCAATCGGTTCCGGAACAACGTGCTCGTTGTACATGACTTTGGTTTTATCCAAATTCATCCGGAGACCGATGCGACGAGAAGAATCAGTTAGGCCATTCAACATCCTCTGTAGGTCCTGCAGCGTCTCTGCCATAATGACGATGTCATCTGCGAATCGTAAGTGAGAGATGTACTTGCCGTTGATGTTGATGCCACAATTTTTCCAGTCCAGCGTTTTAAACATATCCTCCAAGGCGTTAGTGAACAGGTTCGGGGATATGACGTCCCCCTGTCTCACTCCTCGACGCAGGTGGATATGATTAGTACGCTGGTTCTGTACTTGTACACTCATCGTTGCGGCATTATACAGATATCTCATCACTTCGATATATTGCTAGTCGACTTGGCAACGCTGCAAGGACTCCAGAACAGACCAGGTTTCGATTGAGTCGAAGTCCTTCTCATAGTCCACAAACGCTAAGCACAGGGGCCGATTGTACTCTTCGGTCTTCTGTACAATCTGCCGCACTGTGTGGATGTGGTCCATGGTGCTGTAACCGCTTCGAAATCCGGCCTGTTCCGGAGGTTGGAACTCGTCGAGTCTTCGCGCAAGACGGTTCGTGATGACCCTTGAAAACAGTTTGTAGACATGGCTCAGAAGCGAAATCGGGCGGTAGTTTTTCAAGAAGGTTTTGTCTCCTTTTTGAAAAAAAACAAAACCACCATGCTCCTGTTCCATGCCTGTGGAGTTCTCCCAGTGAAGAGAACAGAATTGAAGAGCTGTTGCAGCTGGCTTACAGCTGGGGCTCCTCCAGTTTTTAGAAGCTCCGTTGTGATTCCGTCTTCACCTGGGGCCTTTCCATTTTTGAGCTGTTTAAGGGCCATCACGATCTCATCTCGGCTGACTTCGGGCAGGTCTTCTGTGAAGTGGCGGGTCAAGGTGGCTCTACAATCCTCAGTATCGGGTACGGGCCTTAAAGCATGCGATGCGTAGAGCGTGCCGTAGAAGTCTTCAACTTCTGACAAAATCTCCGACTTGGATGCGACGACGTTCCCCGTTGACGTTGTCAGCTTTGTGAGGTGGCTTCTACCCAGAGGCTGGGTGAACACTTTCGACCCCCGATTCTGCTCAATTGATTCTTTAATCAAGAGCGTGTTAGAGGATCGGAGGTCTTGTCGTACCAGCTTCTTAATGGTTTTGTTGCGCACCTGATTAATTGACAAAGCTGACAAAGGGTCTGTTCGTCTCTCTTCCATTAGTCGAAGTGTTTCTGCCGAAAGTTTGGACTTTTTCCCCGTACGCTTGCTCTCGCAAAACTTCGTCCCTTCATCCCTGAGGATTTCCACCACTTCTTCGAGTTTCTGGTCTACGTCATCTGTGGTTTCCAAGGCAGCGAATCGATGTTATGATTACCTAGGCACTATAGTCAACAATGTTTGTTTCAAGATCAAGTTTAAAATAATATATAATAAGTAAATATGTCTCACGCTCCTCCTTTAGGCTGCAACCGGTGATTAGACACGGTGCGCTCAGCTGATAACTGGCTCGTTGATAATGTCACCTGACTGTCACTGATGGCGACTTAATGGGACTGCGGCATATACAGCGCAGACGCAGGGTTCCTGGAATAGTTCGGCAGAAAGGGTTGAAACGCGAGAAACCAAATATATATTAGTTGGGGTATAGTATTATAGAATACTAAACTATATGTTAACAATACACCAATGATTTTATATCATTTGGTGTCAATGAGCCTTTATTCCATCAGTGGGAACCCTAAGAACAAGATAAAGTTTATGTGTAGATGTATTAGATGATAATTTATGTTGTCCAAAGTAAAATATTGTTGTTAACTTGGTAAAATTACGAAATAGGTTAAGTACGTGACGACTCATAAACTGATGACGTTTGTGATGAGAAATCGAGAAATATACTTATAATCACGCAGATTATGGTAAAAAAAACCTATTGTATGCGCAAATGGAGCATAATAAACATGTTTAAGGCACGCTTAACACCGTTACGTATGAAATACTCGCAAAATTGACGATGAGTTGGCATTTAGGAAGAACGAGGGGGGGCACTTATCTCTGGGGATACTCCATGCTGAGCTGCGAGGGAAACCTTCTGGTGCTTCTCTGGCTCGTAGCTGCTGATGTATCCTTGCACCGCCCGCCTTCTTGGTTTCTTTGTTGAAATTCCGCACGTCGTCCGTTTTGATGGGACGCTCGGCGTGAGTTGAAAAATATTGGCTGACGTTTCAGCGTCCCTGTTCGGGCGCCAAATTATGTCTCGTGTTGGACATAAGGGTTTAGGAAAAGTAGCAAACGCAGGTTTCTTCTTAAATCTCGTGTATTCTTGCACTTCGAATTTTCTAAATGTACAGAACGCCATTTTTCTTGCCTTTTTTTACAGGTTAAAAAATGAACGACCACAGATTGCCATATGAAAAATATGATATAGATAAAGTTTTTTTTTATGCGTTGGCTAGAACACTCACTGCTATTACAATCTAGCCTTATAACTAGGCTAATAAGTAATTTGATTTTAACTTAATTGACTATTAAAATATTACTAAGAATGTGTCCATTAACACTTTTCCTAATGTCTCTATTAAGGGGAAGACACTTTGTTGTTGTGTTCTTTTAAATAGCGTTCACTATCACTACACTTATGCTCACTTAGTAAAATATCACTGAAGTAACTCGAAAGGTTTTACCCTTTTTAGTCTTCTCACTATGTCCGTGTTGTCGAGGAGCTGCTAGGCTATTCTGTAAGCTATCTCGACAGCGGAATCCGCGGTGAGATTCGAATTTCGTTCTACGAATTTCAATCGTATCGCGTTTGTAATACGGTTGAATTTCGTAATACGAAATTCAAATCTCGCCGCGGATTCCGCTTCCGAGATAGCTTACAGAATAGCCCTACAGGATAGCCTCGACGTTCACATGATGGTAGGTCAAGTCTACGATCGTGAGCTTCAGCATACTGTTTTATTGTTTTAGCGACGTGTTCCACTTTTAGGTCCCGATGGAGGTCGTCATTTCTAATGTACCAGGGTGCCTTTACAATGCTCCTGAGCACTTTATTTTGAAATCTTTGTATAATCTGTACGTTGCTCTGTTTGGTGCATCCCCATAGCTGGATACCATAAGTCCATATTGGCTTAAGGACTTGTTTATATAATAGCATTTTGTTATGCACTGACAGAGATGAATGTTTTCCAAACAGCCAGTGCATATTCTTGTAGCGAAGCTCTAATTCTTCACGTTTCTTTTTGACATGCAGCTTCCAGCTTAGCTTTGCGTCTAATGTCATCCCTAGATATTTTGCTTTGCTATCGTAAGGTATTAGTTGATCATTTATGAACACCGGATGGTAGTTTGGTCTCTTATTTGTGAAATCTACGTGTAAAGATTTACTTTCGTTGAGCTTTATTCGCCATTGCTTTGTCCATGCAACTATGGAGTTGACTGCTGTCTGAACCTTTTCCACTGCTTCCTCTTGGGTGACACCTGTTGCCATAATAGCTGTGTCATCCGCGAAGGTTGCGATGGTGTTATTTTCTAAATGAGAAATATCACAGGTGTATAATACGTACAGGACCGGACCTAAAACACTGCCCTGTGGTACTCCAGCTTTTATCTGCTTTATTTCTGAGTATGAGTCATCTTGTCTTATCCTGAACATCCTTTGTGTTAAGTAAGACTCAAGAATATCTGCAAACTGTTTTGGAAGCATATTTGTCAGTTTGTGTATGAGGCCCTTATGCCAAACTTTGTCGAACGCTTGAGCTACATCCAAGAAGACGGTAGTGCAAACTTTCTTTTCTTCCAGAGCATTTTCTATGATGTTGGTGATTCGATGAACCTGGTCTATGGTGGAGTGATTTTCCCTAAATCCGAACTGGTAGTAATAAGGTTTCTTTCTTCTATAATGGGTTTCAGCCTTTTCAAGAGCAGTTTCTCGAATAACTTCGATATTATTGGTAGCAGAGATATTGGTCTGTATGATGTTGCATCTTGTGGTGGTTTACCAGGCTTCTGGATCATTATAACCTCAGCTATTTTCCACAAGTCGGGCACGTATTGAAGTCTGAATGACGCATTTATGACTGTTGTTAGTTTGACTAGCGCTTTTCGGGGAAGATTTTGGAGTACTTCACCTGTAATCAAATCATATCCCGGCGTCTTTTTCTTTTTAAGCTTTTTTATTTCATTGCGTCTAAAGTGGGAAAATTTGTGTGTCCCCCCCTCTTAACTTTTAAAGTATGAAAGTGAAAAATCTAAAAAAAAATATATGCTGTAGATTTCAATAAAAACTAACAACGAAAATTAGTTTGAATGAGATACAGTCAGCAGTTTTTGAGATATTGCGCAAATATAACTTTGTTTTTCATACATACACTATGAAAAACAAAGTTAATTTTTTAGTTGCGGAAAATCATAGTTATATACCTTACTGTGTTAAGGTACCCTACGAGTGCGAGTGCGACTTGCAGGACTAGGACAGTTTTATAGTTTAAGTCTGTATTTGATAAATTGATTTTTAATATTTTTGGAATTATCGTGCTTAGGTCCATTTCTGAATAAATATATGAAAACATCTGAAGCTTCACTTAGCTGTGCGTTAGTTTATTTCCAATTTTTTAGCAATAAAATAGTCAACTCGTTTATTTAAAATAACACAATGACGACAAGAGCTGATCATGTTCTAAAAATATTTGTGACTTTGCGAGAAGGAGAGGTAGGTGTACCTACAATGTCAAAAAAGTCATAAGTCAAAGCATTTATTCAGTATATGAGCAAATTAAAAATTTGCACTTACACACGTCAAATAACATGAAAAAGATCATATACAATTATAATAATTATAGATATAACAGAGACATAACTTATTGCTTTGAATTTACAAAAAAAAACAAAGGTATTGAGCCATTCAGCTTCCATCTAGACGTCGAACGTATCACTTAAAACACATGTTTTATTCCCATGATTAATGTAGGGTTGCCAACCGTACTATTACGTGCAACTTTGAATTTTGTAAATAGCTCTTCATTTCATGAAGTTATAGTGCGATTTACCAAAAACTGTCGAGGACTTCGGAGTTTTGTGGTTTTTTGGGAAAAGAAGAAAATGAGTCGAAACACATTTTCTTCATTTCCCAAAAAACATTATTTTTGGATTGAGCCAGTTTACGACTGGAGGTGCGATATATCGACGGCAGAAAGCGGAAATGTCATAACTAAAAAATTGCCTTAATGACTTTTTACTATATTGCTGTACGAAAAAAAAGCCGCGTCGAATAGTCTTTCTTTCTTTGATATAAAAATTTAATTATACGCCATTGATTTTTTCTGGGTTTTTTACTGTTTACTCATACAATTGTTGTAAATAAAGTAAAAATTCAAAAAAAATAAAAAAGTTGAATATTCAACAGTGTCCCCATATATACATAGTTGAGCCAATTAAGGTTGGCGTTTGAGTTATATGAGCGCTTATACAATTTAGAGGTCTAGCTTAATTGGTACTAACCAATGTTGGTGCGGAAGCCTCGGTGGGCGAGTCCGACTCGACTTGGCCGGTTTTATTAAACGATCTTATATATTAGGAGTAGTGTCGTAGAGTCTGTGTAAAAAGAACCGTCGTAGAAATTGAGGTCGCGAGGTCGGTCGTTTTAATGTACTGGTTTTGTTGCATTGAAAACATTGCTGTTATTACTAGTACAAAAAAAATATTGATACTTGGTAATACCTACTACATAAATAGTAAAAAAAATCAATGGCGTATCATTAAATTTTTTCATTATAGAAAGACGAGACGTAGACTATTCAACGTAGCTTTTTTTCTATACAACAATATAGTAAAAAGTCATTTAGGTAAATTTTCAGATACGACATTTCCGCTTTCTGGCATCGATATACTTCACTAGCGACACAGGCACTGAACCGGCGGGCCTGAGAACTACTCTGCGACAGATTTTCAGCTAGGCTATTCTGTAAGCTATCTCGACAACGGAATCCACGGTGAGATTTGAATTTTGTACTACGAAATTCAACCGTATTGCGAACGTGATGCGATTGAATTTCAAAGTACGAAATTCGAATCTCACCGCGGATTCCGCTGTCGAGATATCTTACAGCATAGCCTAGCAGAACTTTTTTTGACAAGCTTTGTTAGAAAGATCGCTCTCCTTCTACCAAGAGTAGAGTCTATTCTCCGTGGTTCCTATATTATAATAATAATTGG
The DNA here is from genome assembly GCA_954871355.1 of Cabera pusaria. NCBI lineage: Eukaryota > Metazoa > Arthropoda > Insecta > Lepidoptera > Geometridae > Cabera > Cabera pusaria. The sequence goes on from OX940902.1 coordinate 18,817,553, forward strand.
GAAAAGTAATTTCACAAAGTTGTACATAGGTAGGTAATACAAAATGTTAGCCACGTGTATTAGAAAACTCAAATATTGGTGCGATAACAATTAAAAAATAAGTGCCTCTTATTTCACGGCTGGTAGAAATCTGATAACAGACTCTGGAAAATAATAAATTATTTTTTCTCGATGAAATTGAATGCCGTTATAATACTTATAGAGTGCGTGATTAGACGGAGCTGTATAACTCAGTAGTTATATCTATGATATAATAAGCTAACCTAGATAGAAAAACCCTAGAAGTAGAAAAGTATGGCTATTTATTAAACGGACAAAGTCGATAAATACCTATGAAGAAAGCTAACATTTGTATTTAAACATTTTAAACAAATGATACGATTTATGCCTAAGTAACTAGTGAAATAATCTCAATAAACTATCATTAAGAAATATTGGATAAGAAGTTGAATTATAGATATTAGAAATTATACTTCGGTGTTACATCCTCGAGATTTAAATTTACCTAAAAAAAACTACAAACTCAGGTAAATTCTGGCATCACTTACCTAGTTGACTTAACCACAGACTTATACTTAAGTCTTGATATAGCCTACCGTTAGCAAACTTTACTTTTTAAAGAGATTGCAGCATATAAACCTACGACTGCGCGAACAACCTTTCAACGTTGACCACCGATATCAGATTCATCAAACGACCAACCTGAAGCAGAAGCCGTCAACGAAAGGGGAAGTTCCGTCCCTTCATATTTGGCCTACGCAAATATGACCACGTCTCCGAATTCCGATCAAAGCTTAAATGGCTACCCATCCGCCTTCGCTGCAATGCTCATATCCCTTACCCTCCTGTTTAATATTTTGTTTAATCCTACTTCTCCTCCCTACCTTAAAGACCTCTTCCAATTCCTACACACTTCGAATTCTCTCTCTTTACGGTTTTTAGAGACTAATACATTGTTGATGCCCAGTCATCATAGCTCGTTCTACGATAAATCGTTCGCAGTACAAGCTGTAAGGCTCTGGAATGCGCTTCCAGTTGAAGTAAGAAGTTGCCAGACCATAACTACATTCAAAGAACGTGTCAAAGCTCACTAGTAAGATTAAATTGCTACCTACTGTCATTTTTGTTTTCTCTCCTTGTTATATTTATTTATATAGTATATGTATTGTTTATTGATAAATATATTATTTATGTATTATATGTATCTGCAGTGTAGTGTTTATGTATTTACTTATTTATTTTAGTTTAAGTATTTAACACCATATTTACCCCGCCATGTTCATTAATCAAATCCTAATTACCCAAAGGTTGTCTGGAAGAGATGGCTCTCAGCGATAAGACCGCCTTTTGTAACACTTTTTTGTGAATGTTTACATAAGTTTTTTTTTATGTTTTCTGAATGGTGTTCAATAAAGAGTTATTCTATTCTATTCAGTCAAGAAAGAAACTAAATTAATATAATTTAATTAAATTTAATGTTAACATTAATTGATAAGAGAAGATAAATTAAGAAATCTAGTAAATATGTGCATCAACACCAGTCTTCAAAACTTGGTTCTTGTTTCCAAACCACGTTCTTGAATATTTCAGGGTCTGTAATCAAAATGAACTGATAAGTGATAATGTTACGAGTAAGTAACCTTCAGAGTATTTTTATTTTATTTATAGTGCTAGCTTTCCACCCTGGTTTTGCACTAGATGAATAAACAAAACTAAATCATCCCTTTAGGCTGGGGCCACACTACCACATGAGTAAAGAAACGGCTTTACTCATGTAACACTTCCGTGATATTGGGGTCAAAAACTGCCTTTTGCTCACTGCAGGTGGCGCTACTGTTGAGTGTTCCTTAAATCTGACAGGTATCTGTCATTTTCAATAGTAATTTTGTAAACAAATAAATTTCCATTGGAATATTTACTTATATGCTATGTGCAGCTATGAATTACAAGAGCACTGTTATTAATTATTACTGTTAATAATGTATTTCCGAAAGAAATTAAAAGTAACATTATATATATTTTTTAATCTACAAAAATAGATTGAAAGTGTTACACTTTGCCTTATTTCTTCTTAAAATTGGCTGAAAGTGTAGATCGAATACATTATTTTCTCTTTTTAGGGAAACAGGTCTAGATCAAATTTATTATTATCTCTTTTAAGGGGAAATAAGTTTGTGAACAAACCATACTAAATTAGCATTATTAGCAATATGGCGGCTTTTAGGAACACTCAACAGTAGCGCCACCTATAGAGCTTTCAGTTTTTAACCCCATTGAAACAACACCTAGGTTTAGCCACGATTAAAGCCGGCTTTTCACTATGGGATGTAATATAATGTATATTATATCTTGAGATATAAAGTTTTATCGCTCGTTATACATTTTGTATGAGATCGTTTACACTATGCTATAATATATATTACATCCCAAATCTATAAATATTTTTTCGACCGACTGAGCGATATTTGAAGGTTTATATTTTACCTCACGTCCGCGGACACCGCGCCTCCCCCTGCCCCGCCGTCTGTTTTTTTTTGTTTTTGTTTTTATTTTTATTTTTATTATGGCTCCACATAATTAGTGTATTTAGCCAGTGTTTGAATCAAACCATAGACAACCAAAGCTTAACTGTATATCTTACAGTGTGAACAGCAATCGCGGGATTTAATTAAGAGCTCAAGATGTAATTTACATTATATCCCATAGTGAAAAGCCGGCTTTACGGCCATAATTTTACAATATCAATCAATATGGCATATGACGGTAGTGTCATATCTAGGTAAACCACACCACATCACGCGGTAATTTCGGTAGTAATTTAATGCCATAATTATTGCGGTAAGCGGGCGGTAGATGGTAAGGTAGTATGGCCGCAGCATTACAGTACGACTAACCGAATAACTGAACGTCAATCTGTCAATCAGGGGTGGAAGTCTCTACATTGATAGCGATGCGTCTTGTCATCGCAAACGTCTGCTAGACTGAGATGCAGCTAGACAGTTGTTATCTGCATCTCTTTTCGTATCGACGATTATCGGTCGAAATTCATCGCTATTCATGTAGAGGCATGTAGACTCTTCCACCCCAGGGGTGGAAGTTTCTACATTGATAGCGATGCGTCCTGTCATCGCAAATTTAAACTAGAAGGGGATGCAGCTAGACAGTTGTATATTTGCATCTCTTTTCTGTCTTCTCTGTCGTCTATCTAACATACTTACTCACTTTTCTTATAGAGATTTTTAAACACAAATTTTTCACAATGTTTCAAACATTTTTATACATACGAGCCTTGTCGATTGCTTAGCACAAAAAAAAAATACTTAGCCAAATCGGTCCAGCCGTTCTCGAGTTTTGCGCGTAGCAACTTACACATTCACTTAACGATTTATTTTTATTTATACTGCGACTGGTAATATATTGTACACATTGAAATACGATAGTTAATGGTCATAATAATCAATAAAAAGATAATATTTATTAACTACGTAGTAAAGTTTTTTCATAAGGTTAGCTTAAGGTACGGCCACACCGCGGCGTCCTGCGATATGTGGGCGCGATCTCAGTACTTATCAATTGTTTTCTCATTGCGTTTGGTGTGAAACAGTCGGTACAAATACTACTGCGCTATATGATCGCCGTCTAGGTCACGCACGCAGGACGCTACGGTGTGTCCGTACCTTTATAAAAAAACCTTAGGTTGAAACCTAAGCAATGAATGGTGACTCAACTTACTTGCCACACGATTATCACCACTAACACGGACAAGAGCGCGTCCCCACTACAAATGAGAATACAGCTGAACAACATAGCATCAAAAGTCGCCAGCGTCCATTCCTCTCCCCACCTACAAAATAATTAAGATAATTAAGAACTGACTTCAATGCCCCGCGAGTCAGTTTCAGTAGCAAGTTTGAGTCGTTTATCGTCATATCTCTAGATATACTTATCAAATCTCGATAAAATTACAATGAGACTACCTCGAAAATTTACCCTACCGATTAAAAATATAATAATGCGAATCGGTTCACAATTGACGGAGTTATCGCGTAACATACATAAAAAAAAACATATAGACGAATTGAGAACCTTATTATTGTTATAAACCGGCTGTAATTCACGTACCTTTAAAATCAAAACTAATTTGAGAACCTCTTCCTTTTTGGAAGTCGGTTGAAAAGAGACATGTAAGGTTAAGGTTACAGATATTTTTTTTATGATAAGAGGTAACAAGTCAAGTTAGTCGGTCGCTTGGTGGTAATCGATGACGTCTGCTTATAACAGGAACTGTGGCACGTAATGCTTAATATTGACAGAATTTTGCGCGTCTGCGCGCTTATCTACTGTGCGTAGTCTTTGGCTAGATGATTAAGCGACCTTATGTACTAAACATTTGAAAACAAACTTCTGACATTATTAACCGACTTCACAAAAAGGAGCCTTTTAATTCGCCCGTTTTTATTTAAATTATTCTGGTTAACTCAAAACTCTATCATTTGAGAGAATATGCTTTCCGTTTTGTCTTATTTTAATTTTATATAGATCTGATAAGATCGTTTAAAAAACTAAAAGAACCGACTTCAACTGCCACGCTATAAATGTTTAGTACCAAGTTTGAGGTGTTTATCTCCATATCTCTGGAGATACTAATCAGATATCAATGAAATGACTATGGTACTATTCTCGAAATATCCCCTTTCTAACAAAAAAATAAATGTCAAAATCGGTTGATAAACAACAAAGTTATCCGCGAACACCCATAAAAAATATATACGGTCGAATTGAGAACCTCCTCCTTTTTTGTGAAGTCGGTTAATAAGTATCTCCAGAAATAACGAGATAAGCACCTCAAACTTGGTAAATGAGTAAGTGGTAATGAAGTCGGTATTTTAGATCTTAAAATATTTCCAAAAACAGTGGAAAGTTTTAAGTTCTCTCACCAGGTCATATTGAAGCACGAGGGCGTGTTATCGTCGTCGTACAACAATGCGCTGGTGCCGCCTGCCTCCCTGCTGGTCATTTCCACGTCCAGCAGCCTCTCTAGGACGGTCCTCTCACTTGCTACCCAGTTGAGACCATCCAGGGCCTACAAATATTGAGACATCCTGAAGGCTGACAACAGTCATTATGTTTTTCGATTGTTTCCACGTAGGGATCGAGAATAACCGATGCTTTTCGGTAACCTACAAGGTTTCAGCCGTATACTATAGCATCTGTGCTCAGAGCGCGCCTGCATTCGCGGATTGGAAACGAGACGCCTCGGGAGTGCGAGCGTCGGACCGAGATCCGAGCGCCATCCTGCGGTCGACGAGCGACCACCTTCACTTTCGTTAACTATAGCGTCTTTGCATCTGCATCTGCTTTAGCACTATCACTACATCCAAGATCACAAACAAGCAGGCATACACACACACATCTGACAGCATCATCTTTACTAACCGATACAACACCACCATCACCATTGGAAGCGTTATGCCAGCAACCTAAAGCCGTGCTCCGCTTCGTCAAGGAGCTGGGATGGCTTGGGTGAATGCTAGCAGGGGGAAATGCACAATACACCCCAAGCGGGACGTCAGTGCAGGTCTTATCGCCCCCATTACCAAATAGAATTAGAATTATAGCGTCCCTCTCTCTCTTGACGTACTGTTATAACAAAACCTTGTGATGTGGCAGCGTTAAAGGGCTATGCTACGCCTATTGGATAACAAGCTTGATACCTATTTCGAGCCCGACAACTTATAAAAGTGAGTATTGACCTATAAATAAACTCTTCAATGAAGAAAAAATCTAATATTAATTATAATTATTCCTTTAGAAAATAACTCACTCTTTCAAAGAACGCAGCTAAAAATTTTGAGAGCAACGCTTGTCTGGATTCAGTTTCACCCAACGGCCCTGAACAAAAATACAATTAATGAACTGCACTTCTAATATTAACCTGTAAAACTTTAATCAAAGTCAAAAGTCAAAGCTATTATTCAGTAATATCGGAAATTTGAAAATCTGCACTTACGCACGTCGAAAAATAACATTAAATAGTTTTTTTTTTAATATCTTATAGGCTAGCGTTAGACCACTATCTCACCTGTTGGTAAGTGGTGATGCGGTCGAAGATGGTAAGCACGCTGCTTACCTAGGCCTGGCCTAGCCTAGGCCTAGAAACGGAACTGGTTCTCAAGGAGAGATCATATCAATAATGATTATTTTAATTATAATAAAAACATAACTTTTTGCATTGAATTAAAACAAAAAAACGTCAAATCAATCGATAAAGTTGGAATTACCGGTATACTCGTAAGTCTAGATTTGTCGCTTCTATAAAACTTTCTTGGCACATTTTTATACAACAAAAATCAGAGATCTTTCAAATATGAGACTATATCATCGAATTATTATAATTTAGGAGACTAGGTTTTAAAAGGTATGCAATAAATTCATCATTCGTTAAGTCAGTTTTTGGTCGATAAATAAATCAATTTACTACTACTAGATTAGATACAGATATATAGATCAGATTATGGGTACCGATTATAGGTGTTTTATTTTGTCGCGAGTATATTGGTATATTTTGGGCAAGTGTACATCATAGTGACAATTTTAAAATTGCATCACCACTTATCAATCAATTTCTCCTTACACATAAATTTAACTGAAATCAGTGTTAACTTACACTGTATTAAAGGGTATATATTCTCTAAAAAAATTCCTCCAACCTTTTTCTATAATTGTAGCGGTATTTCCCAGTTTTCTTCACAACAAACACCACAGCCATTCCATCTCAAGTTACGAGTGCTGAGTTCAGTTAACCTACTTACCTGCGGTCAGCTGCTTGCAGACAGCCCTGTGGAGATAACACTCGTGAAATACTACCCTTAAGCCGAGGACGAGGTGTTTACTTGGACGGTAACTAATGTAGAGTCTGTGTAAAAAGAGAACCGTCGTAGAAATTGAGGTCGCGTCGGTCGTTTTAATTTACTGTTTTTGTTGCACTGACAACACTGCTGTCATTACTAATACGACTAAAAATGTTTGACTCTTGGTAGGTACCTACTCTTATAATTATCGTGTGCTACTAGGTAGGTGTATACCTTCCTTCCTTACCTTTGAATGTTAGTTCATCGTAACGCCATGACAGTTCTCTTTTTGCACAGACTCTAATTTACAGGGCTTGGGATTAATAGGAAGACTTTTTTATGGTTAGACGCAATGAGACTGTCTTCTACACATTGGACATTTTGTTCTACATTGTGAATAGTGAGTGGGTTATTGTAATATGGAGAAACAAATACATTTGAAAATGTTAATTTAAATAACTAGAGTGACTATGTTGATATTTCGAGTATGTTTACTATATATGTTTACTATGAAAAATTTAAATCCTAAGTTAAATCCTGTTTATTAATACAAATATTTAAAATTCAAATTAATATATTACGGGATTTTTTATTATAAATTTAGGTACTGATAGACAATTGTTTTTGTAATTTTTCAACAGTATCTTGACATAAGTTTCGCGTCTTATCCTGAAAATTGACATCGTGTAAGCTTACGTTAAAATCTCGTTTATTATATTAAAGAAAAAACATGGTGAATATCTCATGCAGTACCTTGTGAAAGGAAACATTTTGTTACCTTAGTTGCGGCACGCAAGCGACTCGACATGTCGCTAGAGGCCCAGCCATCGATCGAACTTCTTTAGAATCGTCATTTCTAGAAAATAATAAGCAGCAATCTAGATTATTAGTGAATGTTTATAATATGAGCAGAATAGATTATTGCCACTACATAGCTAATAGCAATATGTATTAATGTTAGAAAACTTAAAAATATATTTTAAATAACGGTGGAATATTATTTGGTTGGTCATTGCGGAATCCTTTTCAATATAATTCTAAGCATATTTTTGTACATTGTTACACACAATCCAAAATTTCATCGTGCCAACAGGATTCATATATATAATTGTTTTAAATGCAATCCATTTGTTTTGACGTATTGAAAGGATTGTACTCGAGCGCCATGGCATGTTTCTCAGGAGGCGGGCGCGGCTTTGCATCCCGTTGGTACGAAATTCAGGATTGTGTGTAACACTTAAATAAATCTATATATATAAAAGAAAGTCGTGTTAGTTACTACACTTATAACTCAAGAACGGCTGGATAAATTTTTATGATTTTTGTATTTTTGGAATTGTCTTTGTCAGGAATAGGATAATAAGTATTAAAAGCAATGAATAATAGACCTAAAAAAATTATATAAGAAATAAATATTTTGCCAAAATGTTCCTGGGTTTAAAAAGTAAAAAAGTAAAAACTGCCGATTATTTGATGTTCAATTGTTTATCCCGACGTATTTTTTTTTGTATAATTGTAGCTCCACACGATTAGTGTATTTAGCCAGTGTCAAGTAGTAAGTCAAGTAAAAATTCTTCAAGTTTTTGTGAATTCAAGTCATGTAGATTTTAAAAATGTCAAATATTGTCAGTAATGATAATTGTTTGACATATTTATTGATTGTCAAATATGCGTGCGTTCAGAAATGTATGCTTACAAGCAACTTAAAAAAATTTAAAATTCCAAAAACCATTTTTACCAATTTTTATTCTATATCTGTATTGCCATAATACTTTAATAAACTTAATATCTCTTTTGTATTCATTTATTACGTTCATAAAAGCCTAAAACAAGTTCATCTAAAAGGTAACTCGACATTCATTGTCTGTTAGGTGGTACGAAGTTCGCCGGGTCAGCTAGTATAATATATTTGAAAATGTCTATGGTATTTCAATGATATGTTTATGGGGATCCAATTAATAATACATTTTGAAAATTGGTTAATAAAAACAGTATCAAAATAACTCGATACTGGGTTTGCAAGCCAATTTATAAAGAATTTATTGTACATTTTTTCAGAATTAAAATAATTAGTTTCATACACAGGTAATAATTAAGATAGTTTCAAAACTAAAACAACCGACTTCAATGCCCCACGAGTCAATTTCAGAAGCAAGTTTGAGACGTTTATCATCATACCTCTGAAGATAATTATTAGATCTCAATGAAATTGCAATGAGACCACCTCGAAAACGTATTCTACCGATTACAAAAATAATTATTTGAATCGGTTCTCAATTGACGGAGTAATCGCGTAAAATATACAAAAAAAACATTTTGGAAGTCAGTTGATAACATACACAAAAAAACATACAGATGAACTGAGAACCTCCTTCTTTTTGGAAGTCGGTTGAAAATAGTGTACAATTGAGATGTAAAAAAAAATGGTTAGTTCAAAACACTATAAAGTTATACTAGTAAGTATACCATATTCAGAGGCATTATCCTTCCTTTTAGACTGACTTCATAAAGGTTTTTCAAAGTAGGAGTAGGTACCTACCTAATTTCATTGAAAGTATTTTCTGTTATCTCAGAAATATATATTCACCAATATACACACGTTCGCCAGTGTAAATGATAGATTTTTCTGAGGTATAATCTCCATGTAATTAACTCTACCATTTTGTAATAGAACGGCTTTCGAGCTCTACGATTTATTGAGACTGGTTCAGATTTATGCGGTAATAGTTCGAATTTATATTGATTTTAATTATTTACTATATTTATATTCAAAATAATTCGTAAATAGGATCGTTCTCATTTAGTAATTAATTAAATATTTGGATCAAACAAAACAACGTTTGGCACTATATAAGTGAGGTGCGAAGCCACCTTGTAGTGATCAAAAGGTGTTAGATTACAAAAGCTGTCAGTGTCAGAAGGGGGCGTTATTTGTCAGGTTGAAGGGAAACGTTCACGAGATGGGGACAGCGACAACAATTGTGATGATGGGGGCCGGAGTTTTATATCGCGCTGTAAATTATTGTGTAATATGTATGTTATATTCTAAGATTCGCAATGTACGCTGAATTGATGTATTATTATTTTATTAATTAATTTATTTCAGATTCATATTATTTCTATGCCTTATTTACAAATTATCATTATTATTATTACACACTACCATTTAATTTATAGATTTTAATGCATGGAGGTGAGGGAATCGATAACAGGAGCTTGTAGGTTTAATTTAGTACGCTGATGCGAGCGAGATTTAAATCCAATATTTAAATCTCGATTAATCTAAGATTCTCTCTCTCTCTCTCTCGGTCTAAGATTAGATTACCAATTGGATTCCGGGTGCAGGTTTTGAACTAGCGATGGGTAATGTTAATTCCTCAAAGTGAAACCATTCACTCATTCCGGCTCCACTCTCGGAACCGATTCCTCATATCGATTCCTTTATTCTTATGATTCATTTACTATGTATTCACTTGTATCTATTCCGCAGTCACATTTCCTTTTGGTAAATAGGTCCCTAGAAAAGATTTTGTGTATCGTCGCGTGTGGTTGTTCCCTTTTCACGCGCAACGACTTAACTGATGTCCAATTCAAATTTTTATAAAAAACAAGTTCGGTTTTAACAATGGAATCCACCGACCGACTGACAATCGAGTCACCACACCACTCACCCGAGTTCACCCGACGCCGACCGAGCTGTGCTACCGATCACGGTTCCGGGCTCACGCCTCACGCACGAAGTACGAACGGTCGGGTTCGGTAGCCGAAACGGTGAGCCAATGATTCCTCGGAATCGTTAATATTTGGGTGGAATCATTAGGACCTTCGGGTCCGCGTGCAGTTTCGGCTCATTTTATTCACTGTGTCCGGAATTACCCACGACTATTTTGAACGCACCCCGCTGTAGTTTTGATTTCGCCGCTGAAATTTGGCGTCACTTGTTTTGGAGTAGGAAAAATATGAAGATGTTACAGGATTTTAGGGTTTTTGTGTGCTAAAAAGTGTTGAAATTGTGAATAAACGGAGCAGTAAGAAACCAGAGACGTGAAACGATGTGATGTTGCAATTGCGACGATCCCAGAGAGTATATTTCTCTATTTGCTCAGAAACGATGAAAAGCGACGATGGTTTTTGGAGATTGCTAGAGACAGCAGTAAAATAGGATAGAAAACCGTCCATCTAGCCAATTACCTGTTTTGAAATAAACAAGAATGGTAGCCTGTCCATGGTAAAATGTCAGAATTTATCAAAAGTGAGATCACAGATCAATATATATATAGGATCTTTGGTATAATTATTTGCATTGTGGTTCTCGGGGTTCAATATCAATATCAAATAGGCTGATTATGATCTGGTCAACCAGGGCTTGACAATCTATATGTGAGATAATGTGTTGGATGTCTGAGGCTTATCAAGAATATATTAAATGATTTCATTAGATGTCAAAAAAATCTGGTTGTCTCTTGTTGAGGAGTAAGGAAATATTTGACTCCTTAAAACTACATCACTTTAATATATTAAATGGAATTTTATTACAAAGAGAAATTGTTAAAAGATAGATTTCTAAATGTTTATAAAGAGAACTATAATATAATTATTTTAGATCCCTTATTAACTTCAGATCTAAATGTACCAATAGTAAATAATATAACTAATCAGTTAATTGCATTTAAAATAAATAAGTCCATTATTGATATTGGTGTTGAAATTTATAAAGTGTTGTTTATAGATATTATATATTATTTTAATATGAACAATCAAGAAGATGCCTAATTAAAAAGGAACTAGAATTTAGATATGTAAGGATTTACAGGAATGGTTACACAGGAAGATAATTAAGTAAGCTGGATACATCCCGTGGCTTTGCTCACGTTGAGACAAATATATAACATTTTTTCTAAATCGGTCCGGACATGATCGTGAGAAAAAAATGGACGAGTAAATGTACGGCCTGGATTTATACATTTGCAACATTGGTTTTGGTGCTGATGTTATGTGATCTTTGGACTTACCTGTTAACCTGATGGATATGATGTTAAAGTACATGCTTTTCATATTTGAGATAGATTTGTAAAAAACATTATTTTGTTATAGTAATGTTAATGTTAATTTTCATATACCAACTGTGTAATCTGATGTTGATGATGGTGATGTTTGATGATGATGATGATGATGCAATTCTCTTGAGAAAACATAAATTTGTTTATAATTTTAATGATTAATTTATTTCAGAGCATTAATTGTTTATGTGTACGTGAACGATGATAATAATTTTCTTATACCAACTTTGCACCTGATGTTGTGAGATGATGTTTGGGTGTTCCTATGGGATTCACTTATTAATAGGGAATATGCATGAAGCTCAGATTTATTGGAAGTAATTTTTTTTCGATTCTTTGTTGTCCTGAAGTTATATGTAAAACCTTTTTTTTTATTTAAATCCATTTTATTTGCTTAAAATAATAAATTAAAAATGCAATTTAAGGGAGGGAAATTTAAGTTTGTAAAACAGATCACCATTGGTCGAATCAAAAGTTGACGTCTTTATGCACTACTCCACGTGATAGAAACATTGAGCGTGGGAACATAAAAATAAATGTATGGTGTGGTCTTATTGTATTTATTTCCAAATATTGTGTTTGCCGCGTATTATTGTGCAAAAATGTATATTACTAACCATTTAATATAGATAAAATGAGTACGAGATTAGAGAAACTGTATAACTTAATAAAAACATGCCATTGGCTAAATACAATAATCGCGCGGAGTCTTACTTAAAGAAAAATAAAAGCTAGTTTGCCTCAATCGGCGTGTGTCTGACGTAAGTGCGTGACGTCACAATGCACACCCAAAGAGCCCGGGAAATGATGGCATTTAAACTGCTCAAATTTATTTGTATATTTAAATGTTTATTTAAAAAATAATTAGACTAATTCCAGCAGTATTTTATTTTTTTATTATGTAATGAGTGAAATAAAAATATTTAAAAAAAAACATGCATATTCCCTGTTATGTTCGTGACTTTCTAACGTGGATGATTTCTCATCTTTAATTAAAATAATTTATTTGAATTATCTATAGTGAAAACGTTTCACTTATTATTTCATACGAGTTTATATATATATTACTATGGGAAACAGGGAGATTTTGATTCTTACAGAGAGTAGCAACCGTGGGGTACTCATATGCTGAAAAGAATAGCCAGAGATACACGTTTATCACCGACAAAAATAATCATGCATCAGTAATTTAATATAATTTATGTTCCTGCATCGCTGAAGTAATTTGATGGAAAATATTAACTAATTAATATGTTCGAGATTTTGTTTTCTACGGGACGTACAAAACATGTGGATATTGTCATATTGACTTACCCAATATCATCGACATAAATAACCGTACATCAGCATCTTTAAAATCAACGTACCTGATTCACTGGAATGACTTAGTGAGAAAGATTCACTTACTAATTATGTTCGAGATTTTGTTTCCTACGGGACATATGTGTTTTATTGAAGCTGCTCATTTGGCGCGGATTCGCCTGTTACATGTTCGTGATTTATTTTCCCTGCGGGGATCTTGGAAGTATATGTCACACTACGGGTGGCCGAACCCTAGGGAGACTTGTACGCTGAATGAATAGCCAGAGTCTCCTCTAGCATTTAACATAGATGACCACGCAACGATATCATCACCAACTACGACAATAAAAGAGATCTTGAACCGCTGGGTCTTTCCGGAGCGGAGAAATAATTTAATTAAAATGCTGGCAAACCTGGCCTCCTGGCTTGCTTCAGTAATTATCTTCATTAACCACAATATTAACTACAATTAACCTGGCTCATTGAGTCATTCCTTTGTTGGAAATATACTTTGCGATTCAGGATAGGATTAAGTATAGATGGAGTTGGATAGACCCAGTATGGGTTAGTAGGAACGATAGGATAGGTTGACAGGGGATATATAGGAAATTCGATAGTAGGTAGTGTAGGCAGGGTAGCTCAGATACTTCTCACTTTTAAGTAGCTAGAGAGAGTAATATCTACATGAAACAGGTGGTGATGGATGTTGTGCTCGATTAATAGACAGAGACCTTCTAACCATCCAAGGCAACTCTGTTGTTCGAGCAAGCGAATATTCCCAAGCTAAATTAAGCGGGAGTGGATGAGTATGTAGGCTGACTAACAGACATACATGTATTATTATCTTTGATAAAAGATTATGTCTTCTCACTTTTAGTGACTCAGTACTGACATACAATTTAAGACGTCAAATTTAATTAAATGAATTCCTCTTGTACTACTGACTTTTGACTTACTGTAGACATCACCATGAGGCTTAACCTCGTTTCTGGTAGATGTTTCGATAATGAAATGCAGGTCATGTCTTCTCATGCGCAGTGGTGGTCCCCATGGATGGTTGCTTGATACTAGATCAAGTAAGGGCTACCCATGAATTCAAGATGAATGCCATAGCTCGGTAGCGAATGGAGGCGCGGAGTATAGCACAAATAGTATTGTAGCAGTGGTTAGGATTACATGTAACAATAGAACCTTTATTTATCATATTAATTAGTCTTAAGTTATTACATTAAGTTTGTCTTGAGATTCCCTGAAAAGAATATAGGTTACATCAACGGTTCACAATGGGTCCTACCACTAACTAGACGATTACAAATGGCCAATATTTTATTCCAATCCGATTATCAGTATATTTAGGATAAATAGGATTTATCAGTATATTTAGGATAAATAGGATTAGTAGGTTAAATGGGATAAATAGTTATAGTCCAGCGTTAATATAGTATAGGATAAAATATAGATCAGGCAGAATTATATAAAACACCAAAGTTCGTTTGTTACAATTTGCATACCTTCCATGGACATAATGTGCGTAATTCTCTTCTTGAAACACCAACAGTGATATCCCAGCTCTTGTACAAATTTTGGGCAGATCAGAAGTAGCTGAGGTGAGAAACTTGTCAACGCTCCAGCTTGTCAATGCTACGACACCATAGGAAGACCACCAAGCTATGGAAGCTACTGCCCACTTGTAAGCTGGACTTGCTGGAAGGTACGACTGCCATGGAGATATCAGCTAAAAAAGGGACCTATGTTTTAAAGCACTTTAAAGTTCCTACAAAATTGAATGGAATTGAAACGAATAAGGAACAATCTGAAAGTACTTTATAGTTCATATGAATTTAGTGAAGTGGTATTAGCTCAGAATATAGAATAAACAGTAGACAATAAGTAGTAAATAATGCCTACACCAACGGCAAAGGCCTGATTTTATGTATGTCTTTGCCAATTAATTTTCAGCCGTGAAATAGGAATGATTTTCGGTTAAAATGATAAGAAGTACAGCGAAATTACATGTGAGACTCAACATTTTTATGACTCAAGGTATCAGGCGCAGTGCAGTGACATTCAAAATTCTGGCAGGCCAGAATTTTGCATGCCGCTGTATCTGTAATAGGTAAACGTCATCGCTTATACCATAAAAAACATTTAGGTAGTATTAATCAGTATGTAGCCATCCAACAGTTATTCTGAAAATTAAGTAAGGTTTTACATAAATTATTTCTAAAATATGCTTACCTGCAGCAGCAACAAAGCCCCTGTGACGGTAAAGCCGGGAGGCGCCCTTCTGACTGTTTGAAGCAGGCTCCATTCTCGAGCTAACGTTGTAGATTTCCAGTGGTCGTCGTTAATATTGGCTGTTGAAGCATCTGTTAAATGAAATAAATAATACATATATTTTAACAGCATCAGGGCTGGTATGTATCCACTAAGGCTGAATTTCAGTTGTAATTTTCAGTAAGTAGGGAAGATACTAAAACTGAGTTAAAAGTATTAAAAGTATTAAAGTATTATTTATTCATATCTCAGTGTTTACAGCAAGATTACAACTAAGTTAATATTATCTTATGTAAGCATTAACTTAACAAGAATTTTACATCTCAAAGTGTGAGCATCTGAACCCCGTACTAGTTAAAAACTGTGTTACAGGGTCAGAGCCTTCCCGTATTGTTGACATAATTTGCATTGTTGATATTTTATGAATAATTGATTGAACTATGAAAAACTAGTATTTTATAATTAAAATAATGAAATGAACAAGTACATTTTAATATTTTATAATATAATTAAGGTGTGTGTGTGTTGGTGTGTGTGTGTGTGTGTTGGTGAGTGTGTGTGTTGGTGAGTATGTGTGTGAGTGTGTGTGTGTATGTGCGTGTGAGTGTGTGTGTGTGTGCGTGTGTGCGAGGGTGTCTGCGCATGTTTGTATGTGTTGGTAGAATTTTCGTATCATAATTTTTAAAAGGTTGTGAAATTGTTAAACTACTTTAAAATAACAAATAGGTCTTCAGTCTCTCTGTACGATTTCTCCATCAACCAACTTTGGACTTTGTGTTTGCATTGTTTTCGTGTCAAGGAATAGATTTCAATTGTTTTGCTAATGTGATTATATAAGCGTGGACCAAGTGTTAAGAAGTGACGCTCAGCTACATGAGTTGTTAACGTAAACGTAGAGGTCATTTCTCTCTTACATCTGTAAAATATGGAACGACCTGCCGTCTGTTATTTTCCCGCAGAGATACAGCATGAAGTCCTTCATAAGGTGCGTTATAAGAATCTTGACAGTTCGGCAACGCATGAGTGACACCCTTATAGTCGGCGTGTTATCAACTGAGTCGTGAGGCCATACACGTAATTAGAGATAAGGATATTAGTAAACGGCTACCTGTCGTGTGTGTAAGTGCGAGCGAGATAGATATAGGGAAATTATATATGGCCTCACGACTCAGTTGATAACGCGCCGACTTCTTGTAGTGTTGTAAGTGTTCATAGGCGACGGTGAACGCTTCCCATCAGGGGGGCGGTTGTTTGTTTGCTACCTTTATCATAGTAAGTTATTAAAAAAAAAAACCGTCGTCATAACCACAAACAGGCACTCAAAAGCGAAAAATAAATTACTTAATATTATTATTATAACCGCTACCCACTTATCTATTTGAAGTCGGTGCCAGCCAAGTCTAATGGGTTGTAGATAGATGCTACCTACATGTATCTACTTACTTACTAACCTACATGTACCTACTTACCACTACTACATACATAGTATCTATCTACTATCCAATGGACTTAGCTGGCACCGACTTCAAATAGATAAGTGGGTAGCGCTTATAATAATTATATTAAGTAATTTATTTTACGTTTTTGAGTGCCTGTTTTTTTTTAAATATTTTTTTACCCTTTTTAGTGCAAAACAAGTTTTAATTAAATTACATGCATCTATAAAATTTTGTGTCTGGGCCGTTATACAATGACAGATACATACTTTGTGAAATTTCAAGTATGTACCTATTACGGTTAAGAAGATACAGATCTGTAAAGTGCGCACATATAGACACACGGACGGACGGACGGACGAACGGACAACAAAGTCTCAGAAAGTGTTCATTTGGTACCCTTTGGGTTCGGAAACCTAATAAATTTACTTTAAATGCCGCGCTAGTGAAAATATTCACTAGCATCGACGTCATAGGAAGTCGATGTTCACTAGTAATAATGATGACATCAAGGTATCAAAGGACAATGTCCAAAATTGCCCTGTGATATAAAAGCATCTGACACACACGATAATGAATTGTCTATTTTATTACAATAATTCCAAATACTTTTATAACACGGACTAGTTGTATTCCAAAATGAATATTAAAAAGTATTATTTGCGATGATTAACATTAATTGCCGCCATATGGCCCACATAGTACTGAATCACTCTACTACGTTATAAGAGTTGGCACTTCCCTACATTGTTGATACCCGAATTATGAAAGCACTGTGTAGCCAACCTAACAACGGAAAGTATTATTTACGTAGTAACTATAGTATAATCTGTGATATTATGCTTATAATTTTTTTTGCAGTGTTGGTTGGTACAAAGTACGTTCATAATTCTGAGTTATTTAATTATGTATGCAGTGTCGCGGGACTGATATGGCCGCCATCTTCGCCAAACATCATGTCATGTCAAAAAAAATAAGGTATGTTTAAAAAACTTTATACCCTAACTAGACTTTGCCCGGTAGAACATTTCTGTGAAGACAAATTAATTCTCCCCACATTTGTTTCTATATCGCTCACGTTTACCGTAAGAATATCTGTCAAAAACCAAAATCAACGTGAAGAAAGATGTAAAAAGATTATTCAAGGTCATATTTTTTAGTCTTCAAAAGTATATGCAAAAGCAACCTCCATTGTGTATAATCTTCTTGGGATTCTTCTTCTAAAACCAGTACATTCTCCTACGTTTGAGGTATTTATCTCCATATCTCTGGAGATACTAATCAGATCTCGATAAAATTAAAATGGGACAAACTCGGAAACGTACCCTACCTATTAAAAAATTTGAATCCGTTCACAATTGACGGAGTAATCGCGTAACATACACACAAAAAAAAACATACAGACGAATTGAGAACCTCCTCCTTTTTGTGAAGTCGGTTAAAAAATGTGCCAACAACCAATCAGATAATTTTTATCACTCACCTCTTGCAGTAGGAGGGTTATATTCAGCCCAGTTCAAGAAATATATGTCACACGTGCACTGCTTCCAATTAATCCACAACAGTTTTAAAACCTAAAAATTAAAGTTAACGTCAATAAATGTTTTTTAGCATTAATTATTTTAGCGACCTAGCACGGCTGCTAATGTTCAAATTGTACCTAGTTATAAATTTTGTGAAAAATAATAGTATTTAAACTTGCTCTTTAATTTAGCAATTTGGTTAATGTATGATTTGATGAAATAAATTCATCATCTTCGTAGGGTACGAATCCCACTTAAGTGGGGTCGTTGCAACATGTCATTCTCTTCCATTTGATGAAATAAATTATTATAACTACTAATTTGTTATGCTGGCGCGTCACATGGGCTATGTTGGCTCCAAGTTATACTTTTGGATCCAACACACCAATGTGAGGATCGATCTTGAAACGTTATTGGATAAAAACAGAACATTGCGGCCAATAGCCAATGTCAACCCGACTTGTGTCGGTTTTTTGTACAAGTTCAAAGGCGAGGGGAGTGAAGTGTGTAGGCGGGGGGGCAACTTGGGTCCAAAGTCGCTTCTCGATCCACACATTGGTTGCATCAGTACGCACAATATATCAATAATAATATGTGCTCAATGCGTGGGCGAAAGTAGCCAGAGCGAAAAGGGTCCCATCCGACATGACTTGCTAGCAATAAATTTGATGAATAAATGATATCTGCTTGAACGTCCTGTCTTCAAATGCTCTTGGCATGAGTGTTTGCCCAATTATATTGGTGCCCATATGAGGCCGCAACCTTGGTTGCAATTATTGGCCATTCTATTCGTAGCCAACGTTGGAACCAAGTCATAAGCACACGTGAGGCGCCGCCATTATATATAAAAAGCCAGTAAACACGTTCGTTTCGAGACATCATATTATATGTGGTTTAAAAGAGACTAGCTTGTAACCAGCAGTTGTCAGTCCCTTGAACAATGAAAATGAAACATTTCTGTACTACCCATGATAGCGGATGGATTTATATTTTGTTTCAGGTTTTATCCACTGACAAGAGACTAAATGATTAATGTTAAGCAGGCTCGGCAAGATCCAAGCAAATTAACTGTGTAACTTCAAGCCCCGAATCAAATGTTGTTTGATTCTATTCAATTCAGTTAGATCGATTCCGAAAACAAGCATAGGTACAACAGTACGATAATCATATTAGCGGAATTAATACCTACATCCTACGTTTCAGCATAGTACGGTATATTGAGATTACCTTCATACTAATGGCGGAGAGAAGAAAGTCTTTGACAATTTTTTCTTCTGGTTTAGATAAGGGCAGCGTCAAACCGAGAGTGCCTGCTTCAGCTGCTAATGCATGCAGTGTTGCAAACAGTGCAGCCTGGAAATAATGTATTGAAAAAATACAATATTATTAAATACATAGTTGGATTCGCTTACAACGGATTCTGTAACATTATTTAGAATATTAACACCAACATTTTTTTAAATATAATTTATATTTGTGTGGAGGAAGAAACAGAACACATTTTTTGCACTTAAATTGTTTTTGTCATTATATCGTTTATGCCTGACTCGCTATAAAAAAGTAGCTTACCACCATCAAAGATAAAATCTGCCACCATAATCTTACGGTGTTCCGGTAGCACACAGCCCTGAGGAGTCAGACTATACTCTAGATCTAGCATGTTCACCGTCTTCAACCACATCATTGCTTAACACCAGGCGAATCAAGCGATATAAAATGTTATTAAAAAATAAGTTAAGCCTTTCAGATATAAAATGTATTTTTCCTCTTCCTCCTCGGAAGTGCATACCTATCTTTAATATTACCTTGTACTATTCATTATTCTGTGATATTACCTCAATTCCTCTGAAACCATTAATGGACTCCAGTGGAGCAACTAACTTCAGTGGGAATTGAGGGCGATCGGGTTGTCTACAAGTCTGTTAAGCGTAGTATTAGTGACTACGCTTAAGACTTGTAGACTAGTGCTACGCTTTCGTAGCACTAGTAATTTCTAGATCCCTACGTCTAACGTCCGCTTGAGCGTATGTACACCCGTTTGTCAATCGATGAATCTTGACCCAATAATATTAAACATTTAAGTTACAAGTACAACTTTATGTTAAGAGCGATTGGCTCACAGTAATTAATTTAATAGAGCAAAGGATAGGTAATGATAATTACACACAAAACGTACAAAATAGAGAATATCAGCTACGGCGCCTGACATCAGTGGCAGTAAAGAGTAGTGAAGGCCGCCTCTGCGCAGTACTCCTCTCCACTGCGCCAATGTATACACTGTCAATACAGCTCCTAGGATACCGCCCCATACCTGTCCAGAAATAAATTTACATATTAATAATTCTTGCTGACTTTATAATACCATCTTTAATATTACCTCAATTCCTCTGAGAACTCCAGCGTTTGGCATTATATTTTCCACCTTCAGAGTTGTGATGATAGAGTCCAAGTGGTCTGTTGTCGCATACTGCGCCTCGATCGATATTTGCAGGCGTAGTGATCCATTCGCATGACTGTCTCTATTTATGCTGCGCCAAAAATACACTATTATTAAACTCAGTAGATCTTTTATTAACAAACATTAAGCGTTTGTTGTTAAAAAAAACCGACTTCAAAAAATGGAGGAGGTTCTGAAATCGTCGGAATCTTTTTTAGGGTTCCGTACCCAAAGGGTAAAACGGGACACTATTACTAAGACTCCGCTGTCCGTCTGTCTGTCTGTCTATCTGTCTGTCTGTCTGTCGGTCTGTCTGTCTGTCTGTCTGTCCGTCTGTCACCAGGCTGTATCTCATGAACCGTGATAGTTAGACAGTTGAAATTTTCACAGATGATGTATTTCTGCTGCCGCTATAACAACAAATACTAAAAACAGAATAAAATTAAAAATAATAGAGGGTCCCCATACAAGAAACGTGTTTCTTTCGGCATTTCACGCCATCTATGAGCGCTGAGTTAGGTAAACGTCCCATAGATGGCGTTATATTGAAATGTCGATCACTAACTCCTTTGCTAACAAAGGACTAATTACTTGCTAACTCCTTTACTAACGTCTAAGACGTTAGATGGCTTTATAAGAAATAAATGTTTATTAATCATTATTTTTTGCTGGCGAAAATGATAGTGGTATTTTTTGCTCGATCTTATAAAATACTGTAGTGTGGTACGGAACCCTACTAGTGCGAGTCCGACTTGCACTTGGCCAGTTTATTTTATGTATGTTCGATTACATCGATTACATAGAGACGCCTGATCCGACTTAGACAATTATTTTCTTGTTGGAATGTGTATACTTTCCAGGTGGTCTCATTTAAATGTCATCGATATCTGATAAGTATCTCCAGAGATATGGAGATAAATACCTCAAAATTGGTACTGAAAATGACTAGCGCGGCATTAGAAGTCGGTTCTTTTAGTTTTTTTTTAAACGATCTTAAATTATTTAATATCGTATAGGTATATGGTAAGGGCATCACACAAAAATGGATAAGACTGTTTGTTCCCAACTCAAAGGGCTTGCATAAGTCCGAATAAGTTTATTAGGGGGGAAAAATCATGTAGTGAGTCTTTGGAGTTTTTGTATGACCACGAAAACTTTGGACTGGATATATATTTTGTCTGTTTGTCTATAACTTACCGAAGTCGTATTAAGAAATTGCGGAGGTACACAGTGTTAGTAGTATTCGATGTGGTAGACAGGGCCTGGTGCACTACAAAGTATCGATTGAACGAGATATTTGGCCATGATCCCCTCTGCAATGTATAAAAGATCAAAACGAAAGTTTTTTTTAATATCTTATAGGCTAACGTTTGTCCACTATCTCCTGACTGGACGCCTTGTGACAAGGTGGAGCGATGATATACGCAGGGCAGCTGGCACTGGAAGAGAAGAGCTGAGGACAGAGTTTAGTGGCGTGCATTGGGAGAGGCCTATGTCCAGCATTGGCCTGACGTGTGCTGATAATGATGACGAATTGTTTTTTAACATTAAATTAACTATTTAGTCAAGTGCTTGTCTATCAACAACCGATAAAAACCTACCTGGACATAGTATCCTGAAGGTTTGCGAATAATAACTGGGAGTGGTTTGTACTCTTCATCGTCCAATACAAATGGCGATAAAGTTCCATTCAACTCAGAAGTACTGAGTTTCGACATGTTGATTTTGCAGTCAGATCTGAGAAATAAATATATGAACAAAATTGTATTACTTACCGGTTTTTTATGGGCGGTAAACTTTTCAAGTGAGCGTGAATCGCCAAATTATAAAGACATACTACAAAAAAAAATTCAAAGAATGACATGGTACGAACATATCTCATTCAAATTGCATCATTCGTTTTTGAGAAAATTTTAAGTCGGTTAAAAATTACAAATACCGAACATTAAGCCGGCTTATCACTATCGGATATAATATAATGTATATTATATCTGGAAATTTTATAGCTCGTCATACATTTTGTATGAGACCGTTTACAGAATGCTATGATATATATTACGTCCGCAGCTATAAATATTTTTTCGACCGACTGAGCGATATTTAAAGGCTTATATTTTACCTCACGTCCGCGGACACCACGCGTGAACAGCAATCGCGGGATGTAATGCATAGCTCAAGATGTAATTTACATTATATCCCATAGTGAAAAGCCGGCTTTAGGTCGCTGTTGAACGGCAAATCATCTTTGTCTTTTAATTCATCAAAAACACCCTTTTTTTCACTCTTTTTATAATTATTAATATTGGAAGTGGTACTCACGTGACATCGTTCCCTAGTTTTAATTCTACCGGCAACTGACAAGACCCTTTGGCGTTATTAGGGTCATCTATGAATATCAATCTTCCATTACTTGTGTAGATAGCGTAACCCATAAATAATATGCCCTGGAAGAAATTAAATTTCTAAGAAATGTATCTCTAAAGGTACGGACACACCGCAGCGTCTTGCGTGCGCGATCTAGGCAGCGATAAGATAGCGCAGTAGTATTTGTTCTGAACCGTTCACACCAAACGCGATCAGAAAACGCCCGCACCCGCAGATTGCTGGACGGCGCGGTGTGGCCGCAACTTTAATTTTAATTGTATGCACAACATTTAATATATTACAATTCATTAAAAGAAAGTAAATAAAACCTTTATTAATGCAATAGTCAAAGCAATTTAAAAAACTAATTAAACTAAAATATTAACTATGACTAATAATTAAAATAAAAAAACTAATAATTAAAATATTAATATAATGAACAAAAAAGTATATACATTATTTATAAATAAATTCTATTTGAAGTTACATCTAGGTTAGGTTGACTATAAAGTTGGATAAACTATTGAGTTGGTTCACCAAGAACCTACTTGTAACGATAAAACATCGATATACGGTTACATTTTTTAGATGAGAGCCTAAGAGTAGGGCTCTTCATCTCCTTTGAATAATGATCTTTCTCTTCCGTCAGTAAATGCTCTCGTGCGACTGTTCATCCATTTTACTACATTTTAAGCGACACTACACTTTTGAAAAAGAGATTACAATCAGCAATAAAAATGTACGATGTATAAATAAATAACAATAAATAAATAATTTATTTGCACTTTAGCACATTAAAACAGAGTTTCGTAATTGCTTATATACTAAAACAAAGCTCTTGTGCTTTGAATCTCACACTAGGAAACCCTGTGTTGTGAGATTCACTCTTCCTGCAGTGATCATTATTTTACATTATATTGCAGCAGTAGCTAAATATAGTACAAAAATAACAATATGATATGATCGTTTAGTAAAAAGGTACTAAAAAAGTAAATTATACAAAATTTATAAAACTTCTACGAAACAACTGAAGTATAACAATCCTTTTGAGTACAAGAAGTCAGAAATTACAAAAAACAATTCCCGTACCTACATGAGTTGGTTATAATGATCTAGGTGAGTATTTTAAATGTTGCATGGTTACCTTGCCTCGAGGTAGGCTCATTTCTTGTAGATTTTTATCAATTCGGACAAGCGCTGGCAGAACTGGAAAAATAAAGTGAAATTAATATTCCAACCAGATTTAAAAAGTATTTTAACCGACTTCAAAAAAGGCACTTTTCAATTCGTTGGAATATTTTTTTATGCATGTTCACCGATTAATCGAAGACGTCTGAAAACTTGTAAATACCAAAATTTTCCTTAATTTTCAACTTTTTTTTTATTTAGGGAATTTTTCCTTTATATGTGCTGTAAGACCTTGCTTTTGACCAAAATTGACAATTCTAGGTCAACCGGAAGTACCCTATAGGTTTTCGACCCAAAACCTATAGGGTACTTGCCGTTGATATAGAATCATGAAATTTGGCAAGAAGCAAGGTCTTACAGCACAAATAAAGGAAAAATTACATAAAATAAAAAGTTGAAAATGAAAGAGTGTATGGGGTACGGGATCCCTTTGGTCCGCATAATTTTTTATTCCTAATTTACTTAGGCATAACGGGTTACGCATAATTTTAAATGGCATAATAGTACTATCGCATAATTTCTTTTGGCATATTGTATAAACAAGCATAACTTTCATTTAGGCTACACAGTTTCGGCCTAATTTTGATTCGCAAAAAGTTATAGGGCATATTTTTAATTGGCCTAATAGTTTTAGACATAATAAATGAAGTCATAATTGCATGTATACACATATTTTATGCTGAATTATTGCAATTTAAATAAACAATGTTTACTTAATCACATGTACTAATTTCTAAAGAAACGACTATAGTATTATAAGAGTAAATAAAAAAATATTTAACACTTCCTAAGTCAGAATTAAGGTAAGACTACGTATCATGTTTAGTAGAGAGTTGTTTGGCTCAAAAAAAAAGTTCGTGGTTTCAAGTTTTTAAATCAATATTTATTAATATGTGACCTTCAAGTCCGTACCCAATTAAATTTATTCAATAAAGTAATATAAAGTTATTAATACCAACAATTTTTTGTACTAGACTGTGACAGTAGGTTCAAGTTCGGCGGGGGTGGCCCTTGGGCCACCCCTACGCCGCGATTATTTTTATTTTAGAACTGAAAGTTATTTGACCCAACGCAAACATAAAATTAACATAACATACCTTTTTCGAAGTGCATCTATCTCACGGTTTTGGTTCTACATTTGATTAGATGTCAGCTCATTATTATGTTCGTAATTTTGATAGATAGTTATAAGTCAATATTTACACTTATTACGCGCATTTTGACGTGCTTAACACATCCAACAAACTTTTTAATTAATTTTATGATATTTTTTCGTAAATCTACAAGTTGAGCCTCGTAATCTTTGTCTGCGTTAAAAAGTATTGTATGTCCCATTCCATTATATTAGGTATACCAGAGCAATATTTAAACAAAATCGGTGTACTAGCTAGATTAGTCGTGAAGAGATAAAATTTTTTAAAAGTACTATTTAATAATTATGTTATAATAATATGACAAATAAAAATTATGCCAAAACAATTATGCTGAATTATAGTTATGCGTTTGTAATATTATTCTTTAGAATATTATGCCACAAATCTTATGCTACAGTAATAATGTCAAGAAAAATATGCCTAAATACTTTATGCGAAATTAATGTATGCTTAAATATACTTAGGAGAAACAACAGTATGCTAAAGTATATTATGAAAAAAAAAATGTTATGCGAAACAATAGGGAACCATGTATAGTTACATATACACATACATAGTTTCGCCAATTAAGATAGGCCTCTGAGTTATATGAGCGCTCATACAATTTAGAGGTCTAGCTTAATTGGTAAAAACCAACTGGTGGTACGGAAGCCTCGGTAGGTGAGTACAACTCGACTTAGCCGATTTTATTCATTATTAAAACTACCGCGAGTATCCGTCGGAGCCGCGCGCACTCCTTGAGAAAGAGACGCGATTCGTCCTGAAATCGGTCGGAGGCCTCAAAAGTATTTTCGACTGATTTTATGTGAGTCGAGCCGTTTAATTATAAATCACATATCAAAGTTGGTACTGAAAATGACTAGCCCGACATTTGAAATCGGTTCTATAAAGGTATGACCACACCGCGGCGTCCTGCGTGCGCGATCTAGGCGGTTATCAGATAGCACAGTAGTATTTGTACCGACTGGTTCACACCAAACGCGATCTACGGCGATCAGAAAACAATAGAAATTCAGATCGCGTACGCGCACGCGGACGCAGAACGCCGCGGTGTGGTCGTCACACCAAACGCGATCAAAAACCAATTGAAAAGTGCTGAGATCGCGCCCTCAGATCGCAGGACGTCACGGTGTGGCCGCACCTTTTCAGCGCAACTATTCCGTTCCCGATGACGTAACCACTTCATCCGTCAACAATCATGTAAAAACTTACCTTTTGGTGCCATTTTAGGCTGGAACCACAATCTGCAGGCGCCGCCCAGATCACTTGAATAAAAATTCTTCACACATATGTCAGCTAGTTTCCGACACATGAGTGAATCATTTTTCTGGAACATTGTAATTGAAATCAAATAAATACTAGGGTTTAAATATTATTCAAGGAACGACCACACCACGGCGTCCAGCGTGCGCGATCTAGGCGGCGATCAGATAGCGCAGTAGTATTTGTACCGACTTGTTCACACCAAACGCGATCTACGGTGATCAGAAAACGATTGAAATTAGATCGCGAACGCGCACGTGGACGCAGGACGCCGCGGTGTGGTCGTACCTTTAAGGTAAGGCCACACCGCGGCGACCTGCGATTTGCGGGCGCGATCTCATTACTTTTCAATTGTTTTCTGATCGCGTTTGGTGTGAACAAGTCAGTACAAATACTACTGCGCTATCTGATAGCCGCTTCGATCGCGCACGCAGGACGCTGCGGTGTGTCCGTACATTTAGGCGTTACATTACGTAGTATTATTATATGTTCTGTGGTTATGTTAAAATATATTTTTTGATATTAAATCCCCGCCGTGCACCAATAGATTTTTTATCAAAATTACGTGACCATTTCGCAGTGACCCTTCAGTGTAGGTAAACATCGTTAATGGTGTGTCCGCCTAGCCAGCTACCACCCTCAAGTTGGAAAATCTGTCACCAAAAGTGTTATAGCAGCTATCTTTGAGAGCCAGGTCCCATTCGAGGAGTGTGTGTTAGTGTTAGTGTGCTACCATCCTCGACCGCAACTTCACTTACAAACACGTGTGATGTGATAGTAGTCAAATGCTAGCCTATACGATATTAAAAAAAGTCAATTGACCTTCTGATTCCCAGTATGATGACGTTTGTAACGAAAATAGCATCTTTTCAAAGTGGCAGAAAAATACTGGAGTTCTTGCCACTTCTTAGACTTACATGATCTTGTTGTCTAAGAAGTAAAACGCCAGTATGAGGAAGACGACAGTTGTACAGCCCAACATATTCCGTTGCCGATGACTTAACAACTTTCCTAACAAGTAACAACATAAAAATTTTGAATAAACACCCACGACAATGTCTTTTAGAAAATTAACGTCATAACATCTATGTAACAACCACCACTGATTAATTACAAACCGTTTAAAGACAAAATATAACTAGTTTTGGAGAAAATTGGCAACATGTATTTGCACAAACAAATGTTTACTGCAGCGCCCCCTGGTGAGTTGACACCGTAACACCTATTTAAGAGCATGCACCACTTAAACACAAACCCATAACTGAAAACTGCATAAAAATCGGACTAGTCGTTTTTAAGAAAAATGGCAACATAGATTTGCACCAACAAATAATTACTGCAGCGCCCCCTGGTGAGTTGTCACTGTAACATCTATCTAAAAACATGCACCAATTATACCCGAATCCATAACTGAAAACTGTATCAAAATCGGACTAGTAGTTTTGGAGAAAAATGGCAACATGGATTTGGACAAACAAAACAAACAAACAAACAAACATCCTCTCACCCCAAACGCATATACAGTCTCCGTTCCGTCGTGGGTAAAAACCACCCGATTGTGATGCGTCTTTGTTTTGTTTAATGATACGAGCCACAACTAAAACCTAATTATGTAACCATCAACCATGTATTTGTTCAGTTCAATCTCAAGCGCCGGAAAAAGGGAGACGCAAATATTTCTGTATCACAATATCTCCCTCTTCCCAGCGTAGTAAGAATGACATTAGCGTGTTTTAAGTCCAGTAGCAGCAGGCCCCTGGTCTTAAATATAGGGTAAGTATGAGAAGTGATAACGTGTTATGATATGACGCTTACCGTACACAAATACTCGAACTTCACCATATCGAGTAGTTCCAAAGGATGCATCAGTTTCTCTTGATAAGTAGGTCTCTCGTTAACATAGGCCTTGGGCAAGCAGCTGCCACGGACTGTAACTTGGTTTCTGGCACAACTACAAGACTCACATCGAACGCAGGCATAGCCTTGAGGTTTGAAACCCTTCGCACACTTCACGCACTGGACTTCTCGCATTGGAGAACCGTCAAAATTTTGTGTAACTGAAAATTACAATCATAATCAACAGCTGATAACTTTATGCTGCTGGACTAAAGACTAAGTGATCCTTGAAGAGTGTCCAATGAAATTGCAGGGCATGTGGGACTAAATTTATTTTTATTTTTATATATTTTTTTATTTTCATATTTATAATTTATATTTGTCTTTTTATTTTCATAATACTTAGGTTACCGTCTGACCACTATCTCACTTGTTGTTATGTTGTGTTGGATATTAGCATGCTAGGCCCAGAGTGGGAACTGGCTCTCAATTATATAAAAAGCCAGTAAAGTACTGGCAATCTAGAGTCTTTCTTTCCACAGTTTCTACCGTAGACGTACATTTTCATTCACTATACATTTTATTTCTAAATAATGGCTTTTGGCGAGGTACACACAGGGCCGAACTAAGGCGAACGAATGACGAAAGGAAGAAGACTCATCTATAAAGACGTATAGCTCCATCTCTCTCTATTCAGCGTTCGTTCGGCCCTGTATGTACCTCGCATTAAAAAGTAAAGTAGATATATACCAGAAACATAGTCATTAGGGCACTTCCTGCAGGCCACCTTCCCGGAAACATTGTGACACTTGCGAGGCACGCACGCTGTACCGTCAGCAGATACAAGCTCCGTGACACTGCACGGCCTGCACTGACCACCGCCTAATGCCACGCTGTGATCATCACAAGTGCAACTGAACCCTGAAACATAAGGCACTTTGAATAGTTGAGACTACGTTTAAAGAAAATTTGATTGATTTTCTGCAGCTCTTTGAGAATTTTCGCTTCATATTTTTATTAGCAGAACTTTTGCTTGTACCAAATATTAAAATATATAAAAAAAATCTTCACATTTAAATTGCAGTTCAGATTGCTCAAGTTTACAGTGCGAAATAGTAATAAATAGTACAGCTAAACTTAATTCTGCAGAGTTCTACTATAGCGCTAATAATGTTCAGCTCAGACTTCACAAAAAAGGAGGAGGTTCCTCAATTCATCGGTTTTTTTAGGGTTCCGTACCCAAAGGGTAAAACGGGACCCTATTACTAAGATTCCGCTGTCCGTCTGTCTGTCTGTCTGTCTGTCTGTCTGTCTGTCTGTCCGTCTGTCACCAGGCTATAGATCATTAACCGTGATAGTTAGACAGTTGACATTTTCACAGATGGTGTATTTCTGTTGCCGCTAGAACAACAAATACTAAAAACAAAATAAAGTTAAAAATTAAAGGGGGTCCCCATACAAAAAACGTGTTTTTAAACGCCATCTATCTAATTAGTTTCTGCAAAATGACATAGATGGCGCTAGTAAACGAGCCCCGTCTTTCTAGATCGCGACCAAACCAAATTATTCTTGGTAATATCAATTAATCAAATGTGTGAGGTTGAAACTCTGTTATGTTTCGTATTGTACGGAACCCTCCCTAAGTGTGCGATAAGAGACGCGATGCTGACTCGCACTTGGCCAGTTTTATTTTAATTTACTTATCTCGATGACTTACTAGTTACTACTAACTACTGGCACAGATTATGTAATAGTTACTGCGTCTACTGGCTACTTTGACTAGCGCGACGTTTGAAGTCGGTTCTTTTAGTTTTTTAAACGATCTTCTTCTTCTTCTTATATATAAAAATCAATTGCTGTTCGTTAGTCTCGCTAAAACTCGAGAAGGGCTGGGCCGATTTAGCTGATTTTGGTTTTGAAATGTTTGTTGTAGTCAAGGAAAGGTTTAAACGGTGAGAAAAATTGCGAGAAAGACAGTAAAAACAACAATTTCCTTTTTCCAACTGTTCTGCCTATTTTCCTGTCAAACATTTGACGTTTGTCCCTTCGGTACGGTAGGGTAGACTCTGACTAACTCCTACGCTTATTGTCTCTACTCTATCCACGTGACATTGGCAAAATTGTGGCAATACTGCAAAAGCCACCAAAGAAAAGTTGAAGTTGAAGTTGAAGTTGAAGTTCCACTCTCGAATTGAAACTTGAAGCACGTATTAAATTAAGGGTTTTGAATCGACTACATAATATATCCACATTACACGAATTACCGCGTAAGTATTTAAATTTTAATATTTTGTATTTTGATGGTTGTCCCAGGTTGTCATTGTTGGTTCGTTCAGACATTTTTTGTCATTGTATTGACATATTTTGATGGTTGGTTTAGTTAGTTTGATTATGGCGCTTCCATAGATTCACACATTCGCTATTTGTGTATAAAAACCGATAAAAACTAAATAAAATTAAATAATATAGTGGGGCCCCCATACAAGAAACGTTTTTTGAGGCTTTTTATGCTCGATCTTACAAACATTAAAGGTACGGACACACCGCAGCGCCCTGCGTGCGCGATCTAGGCGGCGATCAGATAGTGCAGTAGTATTTGTACCGGCTGATTCCCACCAAACGCGATCAGAAATCAATTGAAAAGTACTGAGATCGCGCCCGCAGATCGCAGGACGCCGCGGGTTGTCCGTACCTTTATAGATAAAGACTTGAAATTTACTCATGGTGTGTATTGCAATGGTTGCTATAAGATCAAATAATAAAAATTAAAGGGGATACGAGAAACGTATTTTTCCGGCAAATATTGTTTAATCGGAACCCTGCGTGTCCGACTCGCACTTGGACAGTTTATTTATATTCGCGGTACGAAGTTCGCCGGGTCAGTTAGTATAATAATATTATAATCTTAGTCTAACATAAGTCAGATTTGTGTGTTAAGTTGGATACTTACCGTCGGGGGATCTGACCATGGAAGCATTCACTGGACATAGATGACATGTCATGGAACCAGGATCGTAGTATTGGTCGCCGACGCAGTTTCCTGGCAATTCTACACCATTTACTTCGAACAGTAGGACTAGTAGGTACCACATTGTCTTAAGAACTCATTTCACTATAAAGATATCTTATTATCTAAATATCATCACATCTAAGCCTGCAGCATATTATACAAAAGTGATGTTTCTTTTAAGTGTCACTTTCGTTGATGAATCTAAATTATCTGTTAAATAATAATTATGTGTAATCACCATCAACACCTATTGCAAAAGTCTGTTGGGTTTTTCTTCACAGCTAAACAGTTTTTTAAACAGGAGCAGCCAATATGCCACCATAGGCATTCTCGTAGTGCTTCAATAATAAAATAGTTATATAGGCTGTAAGCTATTTTTAATATAGGTCTTAGAATAACATTTAATATTTTCTTAAGTTACCTAAAATAAATAATTATTGTTATTATTATAGGATACTACCTGATACCCGCGACTTCGTTTACGTATACACCAAGAGTTTAGTAGCCTATGTTAATTCTCACGCTATAATGTATCTTCTTGTTAAATTTCAGTAAGATCGGATCGTCCGTTTAGGCGTGATTAGGTAACAAACAGACAGAGTGACAGAGTTACAAACGTATTTATAATATACTAGAAGTGCCCCGCGGCTTCGCCCGCTTTAAAAACTCCTTTTTAACCGACTTCAAAAAAGGAGGAGGTTTCTCAATTCGACCGTATATTTTTTTTTTTTTTTTATATTTGTTCGCGGATAACATCGTCGTTTATGAACCGATTCTGATTATACTTTTTTGTTGGTAAGGAGATGTTCCAAGTGTAGTACCATGGTAATTTTATTGAGGTTTGATAAATATCTCCAGATATATGAAAATAAACACCTCAAAATTGGCACTGAAAATTAATAGCGCGGCATTGAAGTTAGGTTATTTTTAGTTTTTTAAACGATCTTATAGTTACTAAAAAAATGTTCTTTCGTAAAAACGATGCTATTAAAGATATCAAATATGAATTAGCCAAATCGGTTCACCCGTTTTCATGTTATCACGTGACTAAGGCAATTCGGGATTCATATTTATAAAAACCGAAAACCCACATTTTAAGACTTTGTACCTACCCCATTTCAAAAAATCCTACAACACGTACTTTATCTCATCTTATTTCGCCATACAAACTTTGAATCCCCGTTCCGTATCCGGGAGGAATTTTTTGAAAATACTTTCTTAACGGATACCTACGTCATTATAACTATCTGAAATCAAAATTTCAGCGCAATCCGAAACAATATTGATTTTAAGACTTTGTTACCCCATTTTAACCTCTTAGGGTGGCATTTTGAAAAAGTCTTAAACTCGTATTTACTTGTTTATATACAGAAGCACTTGTGTGAAATGTCGAATAAAATGACTATTTAAACTTTGAACCCCCGCAAAATAACTATCTGCATGCCAAATTTCGGCGCAATCTGAAACAATATTGATTTCAGACTTTGTTACCCCACTTCACCCTCTTTGGGGTGGAATAGGGAATATGCATGAAGCTCAGATTTATTGGAAATAAATTTTTTTCGAATCTTTGTTGTCCTGGAGTTATATGTAAAACCTTATTTTTCTTATTTAACTCCATTTTATTTGCTATATACAAATAAATGCTATATACAAAATCGACTATAATAAGAATTAAAATCGGTATATAATATCAATCCATACCAATATTATAAATTAGAAAGTTAATTTGTTTATTTGTTTGTTTGGGACTTCTTCACGGTCAAACGGCTGGACCGATTGAACTGAAATTTTACGTAGGGAATTAATCTAAGGATTAAGCTATCTATAGGATACTTTTTAACGCGAGCCGTGTCGAAAATTAAAAGCAAATTATAGTATACTAAGGGCCAGTTTCACCGGTTCCAGATAGCGCTAATATGAAGAAATCTGACAGATTTTTGAGTGCTTTTATATGGCGTCATGTGTCTGATAACTATCTAACACATTATCAGGAACCGGTGAAACTGGACCTTAGTATACTATAATTTGCTTTTAATTTTCGAAAAATACCGTATTGCCTTGAGGAAGATAAAGTATTTTCATATATACTGTATTTATACAGACCGGAAAATATTATTCTGCGTAAACAATTAGACTTTCTCAGAATTATTGTTTGGAATATTTTAAAGCCTGTAAAAAATATAAATACTCTGTGAATGAACTCAAAAAATAAAAATATAATACGTAACTAATTAGGTGTTTAAAAACTGCTTGTTACCGAGTCACAAAAAGTAGTCAAAAGTCTATATCGAAGCACAAGGCTTTCCAGTGAGCATGGAAACGGAACCTAAGTTGTAGGTGGTATTATCATATTTTGTAAATGCAGCTCAAAATTAGGTCAAAAATTATAAACTCTTGGATAGTATCATAAGAACGTTTCACTGAAGAAACACAATTTACTGTATAACAGGAAAACAAAACAATTCTGTCCATCATTAAGATTGATTGGTTCTTACACATCGTTATAACTTAAGCCTAATTGATACACTTATGACGTCAGGAAGCTGACGTAATACAATAATTTCGGTCACTTCGACAAATTAACACGACTACCATAACACAACACACGATGTAAGTTATAATGTTGGTATTATGTTGATGTTTTCGTTGCTAGGTTACCGTCTGCTTCTGGAGGGGAATGTTGATGTGCGCGGTTAAATTAGATATAATCCTACATGTTTTACTATCTTATTTTAAGGTATAGTTAACTACTTTGTTTATTTTTTACCCGACTACGGGAGAGTTATGAGGTTGACCGGTATGTATTCCCTACCGGTATGTC
This sequence comes from Cabera pusaria, assembly GCA_954871355.1. Lineage (NCBI taxonomy): Eukaryota > Metazoa > Arthropoda > Insecta > Lepidoptera > Geometridae > Cabera > Cabera pusaria. The sequence goes on from OX940902.1 coordinate 18,852,078, forward strand.
CCTCATAACTTCTCAACTCCTTATTATAATTTGACAAATGAGGTATCTTTTTTATACATCATATAGGCTAGCATTTGACTACTATCTCACCTGTTGGTAAGTGATGATGCGGTCGACGATGGTAGCACGCTAAGTCTAGAATGGGAACTGTCTCTCAAGTATAGCTGCTGGAACACATTAGGTGTTTGGCGACAGATTTTCTAACTTGAGGGTGGTAGCTGGCCAGGTGGACACTAGATAGTGTCCTACCACCATGCGGGGGTTGTTGGTTTCTTAACGATGTTTTTCCTTCACCGGAGGGCTACTGTGAGAAGCGCACATACATTTTTCGACAGAAAAATCCATTTCTGGACGGCGGGGTTTGAACTCGGTACCTCTGGCATTAAAGCCGACCATTCTCCCGATTACGACACCGGGCCCTGTAAATGCAATATTTTAATACAATATAAGCTCGTGCGCTTGTCCGTTATCTCACCTGATGTTAAGTGACGATGTGATCAATGAATAAGTCTACTAGCCTATAAGATATCTGTCAGTTATAAATATGAAAATACGGGACTTATCGCGCCTAAAACATTAATTTTATTTAACTCGACGTTTTGACCAAGTTGCATTGATCGTGGTCACGAGACGACTGAAAATAAAATTAATGTTTTAGGCGCGATAAGTCCCGTATTTTCATATTTATAACTATGTGTTCAAATCCCGAAAGTTTAAAGTTTACAAAAGATATCTGTTAACCCATGATTTGCAGACCCCTGGATTGTACTTCCCAGGAAACAGACTCTGTCAGAGAATTCCACTCCTTAGCTGTGCGTATGATGAATGTTTTTTGAGTGATAGATTTCCTTTCATAGTTTGCAAATGTGACTTTTTACTATACTTAGTACACACTGTACTATACTTTTGACATATCTATGTTTGATGGGTGATGTTAGCGCTACCAGGATCATGTGAAGGCTTGTGGTTTGGAGGTTTACGAAGATTATGTGTAATCTTTGTTCATACAAAAAATTAAAGCTGACTTAGCAATGAATACGGTCTCCAGCGAAAAAGTGCTACGCAGTTTCGTAGCTACGTCGTCCGCGCTGCAATGGACTGTTGCCTTTATAGCGACAAGGCAGGTCGTTACTGTCGTCAATCATCTGAGTAACCAGAAATGCATATTTTTTTATAGCCGTCAACTGATGCACCCGATATATCGAACGAAAATCCAGAGGAGGGCCAAAAGGGCATATGCATTTGTTCGTCTTTGTACATTACTTTGTACGCCTTTATATAATGCTTTTTATTATGATATAAGGAAATAGGACAAGCACGACGCTCGGCTCATGATAAACGATGGCGTCTACCTATTACAGATACAGCGGCATGCAAAATTCGGGACTGCCACAATTTTGCATGCTCTGCACTGCGCCTGTTACCTTGAGACATAAAGATGTTGAATCTCACATGCCCTGTAATTTCACTGGACACCTTGTCATTCCTAACGAAAAACATTTCTATTTCATTGCTGAATATTAATTGGCAAAGTGGTGGTACCGCCCCAGGTGGACTAGCAGAAGTCATACTACTGCAAAGTAAAAATACTTACATATACAAATACTTACTTTGGTCCAATTTAAATTAGTAAGTATTCTTCATCACTTCAGATCCTTAAGGTTACTGCTCATTATATAGCCACTTGACAAGCGACCCACATCCCTTCGCCTCGTGCGGTTAGTATTCTTTATATGGACTTCTATGGACACGCGCTCATTACATCGAAGCCGTAGCGTCACAGGATTACCTCGTTCTCAAGCTGAGGTGGAAGCTCTCTATACTACATTGATATAGATGCGTCCTGTAAATTTGTTATAGAGCGAGATGCAATAAGCCAGTTGTGTAATTGCAACCTATGTCTTAGCGTGGATCATCGCTCGAAATTTGTTATTCATGTAGACTACCTTGGGGTGGATGTATCTACATGAATAGCGATTAATTTCGTGCAATGATTGTCGTGAAGAAAATAGATGCACTTATATAAAGGTGCAGTTATAGAAAATAGATGCAGTGACATAAATAACTGTCTGCGTCTCCCTCTATTAGACGTTTGCGATGACAAGCTGCATCGATATCAATGTAGAGACTGATACCGCCCCTGGCGCGTGGACGTCGATTGAACTACTCAGACAACCTGCAGCTCGCATTGTCTTGCGTTGACCGCACGCTGCCCGGGAGTGCGGGTGCCAGTGTTGCGTTTTTTTTTTAGCGTGACACTGATTTACTACGCGACGTCCACCCGTGGACCGCCTGTCGACAAAGAGTGCACGCCAATCGACGAGGCAGTGCTGGCCGGTTGCCAAGTGGCTAAAATGTGTGATAGCCTTAATAATTGAATAACATATTTTTGTGAATAGATGTGCATGGTAACTAACTCGTCGTGGTTTAAACCTGAGCTTAAAACAAGACCTTTAGTAGATAACTTTCTTAAATAAGGGTTCTAATTATTTTTATTATCAAAACAGTTTATTTTTGTTAAAATTCTACACAAATAAACGCCTAAAATTCAATGATAACCTTTAGTGTTTTACTGAATTCTCTATTTTCGAGTAGCAAAATAGACTGTGTAGGTAGGGACCTTAGGGCCAAAACTGTCCCGAAATTCTATCCCAAAGGTAAGGTAAAAGACGACCCTTTAATAAAAATTAAAAATCCTCTCTGTAGAAATGTCTATTCTATTTAAACTGGACCCACAAAAATCCTCACTACTAACGCCTTTCCACCCATCAAATCACTGCTGTCTGAAAGCCGTGCAGTAAATGCCAGATCTTAAAACAAAGGCTGATTTATTACCATTTCGCTTTATTATCCCTTCGAGGGGTCGGTACAGACCATTAAACAAGTTACGCCTGGTGCGCCCTACCGTGAAATATCACATTAGCACACAGCAACTAGGTCTTAACATAATTTCATCTCTCTGCTTTAAAATTATAATGTACTCGTACAGAGTGATACTGCTCGTCTTTTGTTTCCATCTAACATTCGCAAAATTGAGCATCCCGCAGAACAAAAATATCACTCAAGAGCTGATAATTAAAGCTGCGATTGAGATAGCAAATAAACATTTTAATTTTCGTCAAGTGACCGTCGTTTTGTACAAAGAGGTAGATGAGCGAATGGTAAACACATTCCTGAAGTCTTACAAAGGAACTGTGATTATAGAAGGCAAGAAGGATGGAATGCCCGCGCGGCAAGTAGTGGTTATAGTCGATTCCTATCTATCATTCATGAAGATCTTAGGAAAACTTAAGCCAGATTTAAAAGGAAAATCTCTATTAAATAATGGGGCAAGATTCCTAATACTCCTCCTTGGAAGCCGAAAGAAGATCGACCGCATAAACGGTATCCTTTGGAACTACTATGTGACTGATGCAGTTATAGTTTCAAAGGATAAAAGGAATAGAGTCACTTTGTTCACTTACTACCCATACAAAAACCATCTAAACTGTCAAAACAGAGAGCCTACGTTCCTCGGATTTTGGAACGAAACAATGCAGTCCAAAGACGTATATCCAGACAAGATGCTGAATATGAACGAATGTCCTCTTTATATTTCCACCAATAAAATAAAGTATCCACTGGCCGAGAAAAAAATTCCTCTAGAAATTATGAAAAAAGCGATAGTGAAACTGCTGAGAGACATCATGAACTTTACGCCCATAATCTCCGTCAAAGAATACGTCAGCATAGATTCCGAGAGGGCAAGGAACTGGTCGGACTCTCTTAGTGACGTACTCACTGGCGTGGCGAATATTTCTACTTCCACCATACCTTTAGGAATCGACAGACTGGGGCTGCTCGACTATTCTTTCCCATACTTTAGAGTGCGGTTGATATGGCTAGCTCCCCCAATAACACCGGGGCCAGTGTGGTGGCGGCTCTTTTCACCATTGAACGGATATCTTTGGCTAGTTCTGCTAGTAGTCATATTGTTTGTCAAAACTCTACCGTTTATCGTCAAAATTAATCCTGTGAAAAAATTCTGCATTCGTCACTTTAAAAACTCAGCCAAGATGCAAGGAACAGTGTTTAGGATTTGGGGCATTCTGGTCGGTCAGCCGATCAAAATGGCGCCAAAGAAATTTCGAGATTTCTATGTTATCGGTCTTTGGATGTGGTTTACGTTCGTAGTGAGAAGTGCTTATCAGAGCGTTCTGATTGGAGCTCTGAAAACTGATACTATGCTTGGGAACTTTGCAAATCTGCGGGAAACGGTAGAGGCCGGTTATGATTTCGGCGGAAGAGCTGGAATATACTCCCATTTCGAGTTCGATCCTCTGATTCGCGAACGTTTCCAAGTCATATCGGAATCTGAGTTTGAAAAGGTTTTCTTTGACGTGACAGAGGGAAAGAGAAGGTTTGTCTTGGCCACTTCGTTAGAGTTTGCTTTCGCATATTGCTTGGCTCAAGGGAAGAAGGAAAAGGAGTGTGGGTATATTCTGCCCGACTCTATTATGTCCGTGCCGTTGGTGGTATGGATGAAATTGAATTCGCCTTTCAGGAGACCCTTAGTCGTGTGGCTTCCCAGGCTCATCGAGACCGGCCTGTTAACGCACGGAGACGTTATCAAGAACACGTACTGCTGTCACGTTTCATTTGACCCCACCCCGTTGACACACCATCAAATATTGAGCTGCTTACTTTGCTTGTTTCTCGGTTATGTCGTGTCGGTAGTCGTGTTCCTCATTGAAGTTCTAAGATATAAGGCTATAGTGTACACGATGGAGAAGAGGAGGCCATACCGTAACTAAACATAGGTACTTACTTACCTGCCACACTGTCAAAACCACGGTTTTAAGTGTTATAACAGTCACGTAGCATTTTGTCTACTCTAGCTCTAATTGTTACATTTACGTAGCCTTTTATTTTCTTTTTAACTCTAATTTTAACATTCATGTAGCGTTTTATCATATCTGTAGCTCTAATTGTCACATTCACGTAGCGTGTTATCTTCTCTGTAACTCTAATTGTTACATTCACGTAGAGTTTTATCTTTTCTGTAGCTCTAATTGCTACATTCACATAGCGTTTTATCTTCTCTGTAATTCTTATTCTTACATTCACGTAGCGTTTTATCTTCCTTGTAACTCTAATTCTTACATTCACGTAGCGTTTTGTCTTTTCTGTAGCTGTAATTGTTACATTCACGTAGCGTTTTATCTTCTCTGTAACTCTTATACTTACATTCACGTGGGGTTTCATCTTTTCTTTAGCTCTAATTGTTACATTCACGTAGCGGTTTATTTTTTTGTGATTCAAATTCAAAGTCACATTCATATTCTGTAACTCTAAATAAATAAAGTGTTATATTCAAATCGCGTTTTATCTTTTGTGTGACGACTTGTTTACCGTCTACCAACAAAAGATAAAACGCAGATGCAAAAGTATAAGCATAAGCATAAGCAAAAGGCCTTCAGATATGAAGGCCTTTTGCTTATGTTGTTCTTTGGATTTACCAATGAAATACATTTGACGGGTAATAAATATAAAAAAAAACGCAAAGACGTGATTTCTATTATTTATTTGTATCCAGAATAGACAAAATACTCTTCTTTTCTCACTATTTAATTGACCTACAATAAAAGCATCTTAGTATATTAAACACCAAATACCAAAATACTAATAAATAGGTACATAATTTAATTATTTACTTACTAAAATGTACTGTTTCAGTAAATATTTTAATGATAATTTAAATTTTAATTGATCTACACACATTTTAAGTAGGTTATTTTTTGTAGTTATAAAGTGTAAAATAGGGCACCTTTTTATATGATACCTATTCTTTTAATTTGAAAGTGATGTAGAAAGGTAGGCCTTGTTATTTAAAGACTAGGTTTTTATATCTTCTAATACTATTAGAATCTTTGTCCTGACATACTGACTGACTGACTGACAGACAACGCCTAAACAACTTGTCGTAGAGACTTGAAATTTGCAGGGTTTGTCTGGGTTTGTCTTGTCTTTATTTGTCTTAGTACGTAATGGTGTATTAAGAAAGGATTTTCCAAAATTCACCCCTTTAGGGAATGAAATGGGGGTTCAAAGTTTGTATGGAGAAACAAGATCAGATAGTATTTTCTATTCGAAACTTCACACAAATGCTTCAGTAAAAAATAAGTAAACCAGTGTTACAGGCTTTTTTGAAATGCCACCCTAAGAGGGTGAAATGGGGGTAATAAAGTCTGAAAATCAATTTTGTTTCAGATTGCGCTGTACTTTGGCATGCAAATAGTTATTACGACGTTAGTTCGAAATTATTTTCTAAAATTCACCCCTTAAGGGCATGAAACGGGGGTTCAAAGTTTGTATGGAGAAACAAGATTGGATAGTTTTTTTCTATTTGAAACTTCACACAAGTGCTTCAGTAAAAAATTAGGAAATAACATGTTTCAAGCTTTTTTGAAATTCCACCCCTAAGAGGGTGAAATTGAATAATGTTTCAGATTGCGCTGAAATTTGGCATGCAGTTATTGAATTCGACGTTTGTTCCCTCTGAGAAAGGATTTTCCAAAATTCACCCCGGAAGGTGATGAAACGGGGGTTCAAAGTTTGTATGAAGAAACAATATTAGATAGTCTTTTATATTCGAAACTTAACACAAGTACTTAAGTAAGTAAATATATGTTTCGAAATTCTACCCCTAAAAAGGTGAAGTGGGGTAAAAAAGTCTGAAAATCAATATTGTTTCGGATTACGCTGAAATTTAGAATGCAGATAGTTGTTATGACGTAGGTATCCGCTTAGAAAGGATCTTATAAAAAATCCCCCCGGATATAACATATTATTTTTAATTATATTTATAAACTTATAGATTTACTTAAGTACTTCTGTAAATAAATAAGTAAATACGTGTTGCAAGATTTTAGCAAGGGGTTGGTAAAAAAGTCTGAAAATCAATATGGTCACGCAATAACTTGAAAACGGGTGTACCGATTTGGCTTTTACTTCTTTGATTGTCTTTTATGATAGAAAGGTTTTTACAAAATAAAAGTTTTAAGTTAATAAAAGAAGTCTTTAACGCGGGCGAAGCCGCGGGACACTTCTAGTCTTATATATATATATGATTATATCACTAAATACAAATCTATAAAAACTAGATATTTTACATTTAGTATTTTGTCCTACAAAAAATATAATTAATATTTCAACTACGAGTAATTTTAAAAATCTTAATTAAGTACTATATTTTGTATTATGCGGGACTAATGTTATAATATTACACATAGAACTTTAGGAAAAGTGTTCATAAGCGGCGATAATTTGATTTGTAGAGCTGTCTCCGTCGCACGAAGAACTATTATTATATTAATCAATCATAAATAATTAATAAACTGACATATCTATTAAGTTTGTGTGACCATGCAAACCTCAGCCACAACTGAATGAATTTGAAATTGCCGCAAGGAAACCTAACATAAGTACAGTCACAAAATAAATAATAGTAGGTACAGTGCAAGTAACAAGGTATTATATGATAGAATACTACATATATACTATACATAACAAGGTACCCGAAGGAAATATTGCACTTCGAGACAACGCTCTACGAAGCCGAATCCAGCCGCTTATCTCCCTTCCTAGCTCGAAGTGTATTATTTATCACCAGGTACTGTATCATTATTATTGTACTAGCTGCGCCCCGCGGCTTCGCCCGCGTTAAAAAGTATCCTATGTCCTAATCCACTATACTGGCTATCCCTGTACAAAATTTCAGCCGAATCGGTTGAGCCCTTTCATGTTGAAGAGGTCCCAAACAAACAAATATACAAACTGACCTTCGCATTTATAATATCAGTGTTGATTTGGATCATTTCAACAGATGGACTAGATCCAAGATCGTCTCAAACGAGAACTTTACATAGGTGTATCTGCATTGTGCCACTATTATCGAATACAAGCAAATTTTGTCAAGTCCCGCTTTATATACTAAACACGCTTCATATTTAAAATATGAAACAAGTAAAGGAGTCTATATAAAGATATTACCTAAGATCCCTCACGGCTGAGCTTGTAAAATGCTAATGTTATTGCATTTGTTAGCGGAGCGCACATCGAAACACCAATAAAATTAACATGAGTTTACTATCACTCAGTTCATGAAGACCCGGCTTCTGGAAGTTATTGTGTTTCATTTAATATTATAAGGAAATATACCTATTATTAAAATATATAAAGAACTAACGTTATCAAGAAATAGTCCTAAAATTATAATAATCCTTATATTAATTATATCTTACTTATGGCAATCTACGCCCTTAATTAAGAGGGAACGCGGGGTGCACTGGTCCCTACAAATGTATTCTCCCGTTTCCCCCTTGGAAAATGCTTCTAGAGATAAAAAAAACTCCTCAACAAAAATCAAGCTCTGCTGTAGCTACGCCCCTATTATTTTATTTTTATGACCAACCAATTGCAAAAAGAAAAGTGACTATTCAAATATCTTAAAGAGGAGATTAAAAGGCTTATATTTCATTTTTGCAATTGATTGGTCAAAAAAAGAAAAAAATAGGGGCGTAGCTACAGCAGACCTTGAGTTTTTGTAGAAACAAATTTTGCTCTAGAAGCATTTTCCAGGGAGGAAACTGGGGAATACATTTGTATGGAAAAGTGCACCCCGCGTTCCCTCTTAATCTTCACGAATTTGCTGTATACATAGTGTTCACATAGGAAAATAGGAGATAGCCGGGACCGTCCGTTACTCCTATCAAAAATTTTAACCCAGGCCCTACGGCTTTTTTCATATGATACTTTTTCTAATTTTTTCGAAATTCATCACATCAAAACTTTAAACTGCTATAACTTTGTGAATCCAAGAACCATCTTCTTCATAGTAAAAAGACAAGTTACAAAATCCTCTACTATTATAGCATCTCTTCTGCAGGAGCAATCACAGTCCATTTAAATAATAATCTCCTCAGATCATGTTTGTAAGGTCGGCGGTTCTACAACCAAATACGGCACTTGGAGGGACATGGGTGGTTGGGGCAACGCTGGGAACAAGATCGGATACTGCGGTGGGGTCACTGGACCCTGTGTGAGCAGCCTGGCTTCAGGTTCAGAGCAGTGAAGGAGCCAGTGGGTTAGCATCCGGCCCCTGCCTTTGAGCTCCACGTCCCCGCGGCGTTCTACCACGAATGTGCCCCACTGGTCGAGTAGAGCACGGGTGCTTTCACTTAAGTGGATGCGGAGTGCTGGAAATATTAATGTAGTTTAACATTTTAATAAATAGACTTAACTATGCGATAAAAGATAAATTAAAGATTAATTGGTTAAGTAAAAGACATTATTTTGGTTGATTTTGTAATAGGCAGATAAACATTTATTGAGACTAAATCCACTACAGGATTCTTGAAATGTTTATGTTTATGAGTTATGAAATGAAATAAATGTTTATTTCACAAAAGATAGAGTTAACATTTGGGTGTTCGTCATTATTGCAAGTCCGTCTATTTTGTCATATTTATGACAAGTGAAAGCGTACACAAAAAATAATTAAAATAAAATAGTTAACATTTCATAAATCAAAATAATAATATAAAAAAAACTTGAAAATAATTAGGTTACAGATAAATCATTATTAACTTTAAAATTAGAGTTAAAATTAGATTTAAAGTCAATATAAGAGTTACCCAAGCACTTAAAATGTTTCAGACTACATTCCCATAATACACGTCTATCTCAGCTTAAACATCAATTACCCCATCGATAGTTTGTGCACGGTCTATGATGGAATTTACGTAGTAGCGTCACAGAATAATGAAGAGTACAAGTACAGAAATTGCACTCCCTGAGAGCAAAAAGGCGAGATTAAACCTAGTTACAACGTCGGTAACGTTCAAAATGCGCTTCACGCCTCGAGTGCGACCTTGAATTTGCGTCACAGTATCAACTAATAGTAACTATGAACCGCGTGTTGCGCACAGTGAAATGCACCGTAAGTCCGCACAGCGAGAGTCTGAATAACTCGGGCAACTCGCCGCCTCTCCTATAGGGTTGAATGTTAAAAGATAACTTATTGAAGCCTTTAATTGGTAGCAGAATACTTTAAGGTAGAACAATGTAATGAGTATATTTAAAGTGCTACATTCATGTTTAATGTCGAGGTAGGATAAAAGTACTACAGTTATACTTTAATTAAGATAGTTTATGTGATAGTTTAATTAAGATAGTTAAAATTAAAACAACCGACTTCCATGCCGCGCGAGTCAGTTTCGGTTGCAAGTTTGAGACGTTTATCGTCATATCTCTGGAGACCCTCATCAGATCTCGACGAAATTACAATGGTACCACCTCGGCAACGAACTCTACCGATTATAAAAAAAATCATTGAAATCGGTTCACAATTGACGGAGTAATCGCGTAACATACACACAAAGACGAATTAAGAACCTCCTTCTGTTTGGAAAGTCGGTAGAAAATAATGTTCTACGTTCAATTGAAAATGAGTATGTAAAAACGTATAAGTATGTATAAACGTATGCTACGCAATGCTTTGTAGCCCTTTGTTTAGACATACTGAATAATATTTTTGTATGTTAATATCGTAAGCAAGGAATATAATAATGAGGTAGGTACAAGTAAGGCGCGCGGCCGATCGAGAGCGCGCGTGACACTTAACTGACTGAACATGGACCCGAGAGGTTGCGCGGAAGTACTTGTAGTTTCATAGCTACAGCGCGGAGTGCGACAGGCCTGGTAGCGTCTAGGTTAATTAAAAATTTCCAATTAATTCAGCCGTGAAATATGAATGTGTTTCGGTTTGAATAGCAGTGTCCAGTGAAATTACAGGGCATGTGAGACTTAATATCTATAAGTATATATATCTCGACGAAACAAGCTTAGTGCAGTGACGTGCAAAATTCTGGCTATTTAGAACTTTGCATGCCGGTCAAAACTCAAAACTCAAAGCATTTCAGCGTATAGGCAAAATAAAAATCTGCACTTTACACACGTCAAATAACATTAAATAGATCATATCAATAATTATTATTCTAAATATAATATAAGCATAACTTATTGCTGTTAATTATGATTAATAATTATATATTATTTATTATAAATATATTAAATATTATAAATATTATCAAAGCAAGTCAAAATATCAGTAAGTATATATAATATACAAAGTAAAGCTTACGTTGTCCAGTGGACTCCATCCTACTGGCCGTATTGACGGTGTCTCCGAACAGACAGTAGTGCGGCATCTTGACTCCCACCACTCCGGCACATACGGGCCCTGAGTGAACACCCACTCTCACCTAAACAGAAGAAGAACGATACAGGACATGTGTGTCTCCACATATTGATGTCAGGGCTATACCTCACTATGACACCAGTGGCGGTGCAACCAGTCACGCTGCCAACAAAATGTATGTAGGGTCAGGCTTGTCTCACTCCACGTACTTTAGTTAGTACTTTAGTTAATACGCGAGATCAAACCTAGACACAACGTCAGTAACGTTCAAAATACGCTACACTGCTGGGGCTCCCGGTGGCTCTTAGCAGTGTAGGTTTAATCTCGCATATTTGCTATCAAAGAGTGAGCTTTCTGTACGTAGTACTATTAATTATTCTGTGGTAGGATCCTGGTCGTCTCCTGATGTCCAGTTGGTTGTGTAAGCAATTTGGTGGTGGCAACATTATCAAATCACTCGCTGTTGACGCAACCACTAATATGTAGAGAGCTATTTGGCGTCTCACTCCACCAGTTGCTACCAGGGACGCCCTTACCGTACGAATCACATCACAAGTTGCCTATAAAATCCTCCCTATCTACAATACTAAAGGCATGCATTCCGTAGATAGGGTGGTTTTTATATAAGAGATTTTAACTCCTAAATACAAAGTCAAAAAGGGAACTAATTAAATTTACAACAGCAATAAAAGTAAATATTGTTCTATTATTAACCGACTTCAAAAAAGCTGGAGGTTATATGTTCGAAGTGTATGTATTTTTTTTTTACTTTAATTACAACAAAGCTTTAATACTCGTTACCTACTTCTAAGCGATGCGTCGGGCGATGTCTGACCACGAAGCTGCGAACCGCCTCGACTATAGCGAGCGCCATCAGGCAGATCTCTCTCGCATGAAGATCCCCGTTCCTTTCCGGCAGACCTGACACCACCATGTACGCGTCACCTATCGTCTCCACCTGCAGTTATTTACACTATAAGGAAGTCGGGAAGGAAGGACATCAATACCAATATTCAGGTGAAAGATTATTTACTTGTTCCAAGAACATTTTCTTTTTTAATATTATCATATAGGCTAGCCTTTGACCACTATCTCACCTGTTGGTAAGTGATGATTATGTCGAGGTCGAGAATGTATTAGGATCTCTATAAGTGAACTACGAGTATGTTCTTGGAGAAAGTACAACATCTTTTACCCGAATATTGGTGAAGGAAAAACATCGTTAAGAAACCCCCAACCCCCGCATGGTGGTAGGACACTATCTGGCGTCCGTCTGGCCAGTTACCACCCTCAAGTTAGAAAATCTGTCGCCAAGCATCTTAATGTGTTCTGGCAGCTATCCTTGAGAGTCAGTTCCCATTCTACGCCTAGCGTGCTCCACAATTTAGCGGAAAGTTTTTGTTGTACACGGAATGTGATATTCAGAAACATATTTAAATCAAATCAAATCAAAGCCACTCCACAGCAGCATGCAGACAGTATTAATCTAATACTATAAGAATCTTTGTCCTGACATACTGACTGACTGACTCACTGACAGACAACGCACAGCCTAAACCGCTGGTCGTAGAGACTTGAAATTTGGAGGGTATATTTGTCTTAGTACGTAGGGGTGTACTAAGAAAGGATTTTTCAAAATTCACCCCTTAAGGGGATGAAATGGGGGTTCAAAGTTTGTATGGAGAAACAAGATTAGATAGTCTTTTCTATCCAAAACTTCACACAAGTGCTTCAGTACAAACATAAGTAAATACGTGTTTCAGGTTTTTTTGAAATTCCACCCCTAAGAGGGTGAAATGGGGTAACAAAGTGTGAAAATCAATATTTTTTGGGATTGCGCTAAAACTTGGCATGCAGATAATTATTACAACGTTAGATACCTTTGAAAAAGGATTTTTCAAATTTCACCCCTGAAGGGGATGAAACGGGGGTTCAAAGTTTCTATGGAGAAACAACATTAGATAGTCTTTTCTATTCGAAACTTCACACAAGTGCTTGAGTACATAAATAAGTAAATACGTGTTTTAGGCTTTTTCGAAATTCCACCCCTAAGAGGCTGAAAAGGGGCAACAAACTGTGAAAATCAATATTGTTTCGGATTGCGCTGAAATTTGGCATGCAGATAGATATTACGACGTTAGTTTCCTCTGAGAAAGGATTTTCCAAAATTCACCCCTGAAGGGGATGAAACGGGGGTTGAAAGTTTGTATGGAAAAACAATATTAGATAGTCTTTTATATTCGAAATTTAACACAAGTACTTAAGTAAGTAAATACGTGTTTCAGGCTTTTTCGAAATTCCACCCCTAAAAGGGGTAACAAAGTCTGAAATCAATATTGTTTCGGATTGCGCTGAAATTTGGCATGCAGGTAGTTATTTTGACTTAAGTATCCGCTAAGAAATATTTTTTCAAAATACACTCTTTAAGGGGATGAAGCGGGGGTTCAAAGTTTGGATAGTCGTTTTATTCGACATTTCACACAAGTACTTCTGTAAATAAATAAGTAAATGCGAGTTTCAGACTTTTTCAAAATGCCACCCTAAGAGGATAAACTGGGGTAACAAAGTCTGAAAATCAATATTGTTTCGGATTGCGCTGAAATTCAGAATGCAAATAGTTATTATGACGTAGGTATAGGTATCCACTCAGAAATGATTTTCTGAAAATTCCTCCCGGATACGAAACGGGGATTCAAAGTTTGTATGGCGAAACAAGATGGGATAAAGTACGTGTAGTAGGATTTTTAGAAATGGGGTAGGTAACAAAGTCTGTAAATTTAGGTTTTTAGGGTTTTATAAATATGAATCCCGATTTGCCTTAGTCACGCGATAACATGAAAACGGGTGAACCGATTTGGCTAATTCTTATTTGATGTGTTTAATGATAGAATCGTTTTTACAAAATAAAAGTTTTAAGTAAATTACAGAAGGTTTTAACGCGGGCGAAGCCGCGGGACTCTTCTAAAGTAAAATAAGAAGTAAAATTGAATAAAGTCACAAGTAAATAGATCGTCTTTTAATGCAATGACGACGATTGTGCTAAGTAAGATTGGCACATAATATAATCAACTTTCTTTTACTTAGAAATTTAGAGGTAGTGTATTTATATAATACTATAAGAATCATTGTCCTGACATACTGACTGACTGACTGACTGACTGACTGACTGACTGACTGACTGACTGACTGACTGACTGCCTGACTGACTAACTGACAGACAACGCTAAGCCTAAACCGCTGGTCGTAGAGAATTGAAATTTGGAGGGTATATTTGTCTTAGTACGTAGGGGTGTACTAAGAAAGGATTTTCCAAAATTCACCCCTTAAGGGGATGAAATGGGGGTTCAAAGTTTGTATGGAGAAACAAGATTAGATAGTCTTTTCTATCCAAAACTTCACACAAGTGCTTCAGTAACAAAATAAGTAAATACAAATTTCAGTTTTTTTGAAAATTCACCTCTAAGAGGGTGAAATGGGGTAACAAAGTGTAAAAATCAATATTGTTTCGGATTGCGCTGAAATTTGGCATGCAGATAGTTATTACAACGTTCGTTACCTCTGAAAAAGGATTTTTCAAAATTCCCCCTGAAGGGGATGGAACGGGGGTTCAAAGTTTGTATGGAGAGACAAGATTAGATAGTATTTTCTATTAGAAACTTCATACAAGTGCTCGAGTAAACAAATAAGTAAATACGAGTTTCAGGTTTTTTTTTAATAACACCCCTAAGAGTAAATGGGGTAACAAAAGTGTGAAAATCAATATCGTTTCGGATTGCGCTGAAATTTGGCATGCAGATAGTTATTACGAAGTTAGTTACCTCTGAGAAAGTATTTTCTAGGTTTCACCCCTGAAGGGGGTGAAACGGGGGTCCTTAATTTGTATGGAGAAACAAGATTAGATAGTCTTTTATATTTGAATTTTAACACAAGTACTTAAGTAAGTAAATACGTGTTTCAGGCTCTTTCGAAATTGCACCCCTAAAAGGGTGAAGTGGGGGAAACAAAGTCTGAAATCAATATTGTTTCGGATTGCGCTGAAATTTGGCATGCAGATAGTTATTTTCACTTAGGTAGAAAGAAGAAAGAATTTTTCAAAATTCACTCTTCAAGGGTTGAAGCGGGGGTTCAAAGTTTGGATAGTCATTTTATTTAACATTTCACACAAGTACTTCTGTAAATAAATAAGTAAATACGAGTTTCAGACTTTTTCAAAATGCCACCCTAAGAGGATAAAAATCAATATAGCTTCGGATTGCGCTGAAATTTAGAATGCAGATAGTTATTATGATGTCGGTATCCGCTCTGAAATTTTCTAAAAATTCCTCCCGGATACGGAACGGGGATTCAAAGTTTGTATGGCGAAATAAGATGAGAAAAAGTACGTGTTGGTAGTGAAGTCGCTAAGGTTGTCTGGTAGAGATCGCTTTAAGCGATAAGACCGCCGATTGTATTACCTAAATATTTTTTAATTAAGAACTTTAAGTGTTGTATATTCATGGTTATCAATAAAGAGTTATTGTATTGTACTGTATTGTATTGTATTGTGTTGTAAGATTTTAAGAAATGGGGTAGGTAAAAAGTCTGAAAATTTGGGTTTTTGGTTTTTATAAATATGAATCCCGAATTGCCTTAGTCACGCGATAACATGAAAACGGGTGAACCGATTTGGCTAATTCTTATTTGATGTATTTAATGATAGAATCGTTTTTACAAAAGAAAAGTTTTAAGTAGGTAAACAAAAGAAGTTTTTAACGCGGGCGAAGCCGCGGGGCACTTCTAGTATACATATATAGGTCAAAATTATAAAACAACAAAAGCATAATTTAACGCTTTAAATTAGAAAAAAAAAACAAAAGTAATGAATCATTCAGCAGTCGACCAATCGTTGACGTCAGACTATTAAAAAATATTGTATGTAATCTAACATAATTACGGCAGATATTATGTGGCAAGCTACGAGTACGTAGCAAGTTAGTAATTAGTTTCAACAAAAGTTCATAATCCAATCTAAAATGAGTTAGTAAAATTTATGGTTCTTGTACTGACGGAACTCGTGGGAAAATATATGATAAATTAGTTACGAATTACTAGAATTCAGGGAAGTTCTTCTGTTAAACACATGTATAAGTATACGTACAACTATGTAAATAAGTTAGTTCTAGGCTATATACATACATATTTCAGCTTCAGGTTCAGTAGTTTTAGCGAGAAAAAGTAACAAATATACACACAAACTTATGCCTTTATAATATTAGTAGGATTCCATCAACCAACCTTATAAACATCATAGAATCCAATAATCCTGTCGAAAGTGCTGTAGAGGTCGTTCAACAGGTCCACCACTTGTATTGGCGTGGAAGCAGCGCACAGCTCCGTAAATCCGACTATATCGCTGAAGTACACAGTGACGCATTCGAAACTCTCCGGCTGCACGACCTCGCCTGCCATCAGCTGTTGAGCTACTGGCCTGGACACAATGATTTTATGTTATCAGGTATTTTTTTTAATTATGGTTTATAACTGGATAAACTAAACTCGGTCCTAGTGGTAAGCTCATGGGATATTATTGAGGAGCAAGGAGATTATATAAAGTATTTACAAACGAATCGCTCCCCTAATGGAAAGTGATGATATTTGCCTATATAAGTACTGTGGTATGCAACATTCTGAAATAGAAAAAAATTCCGCGCCTACTCTGTGAACCGTTAACTCATAAATCTAATACTAATGTCTGCGTATGCATCTTACTCTCTGAACTGAAAAATATTTCTATTTCACGGATGAATAACAAAAAAAGCGATGACATCGCCCCAGGTGGATAGACAGAAATCCTACCACTATAAAGGTAGGTATGCTATTAACGAGCTCCAAATGACACTGTGAAATGTTGAGAACAATTTAATTTACTAGTGGGTGAATTAAATTGTTCTCAAAATTTCACTCTTCTTTTCATTTCTTCTGATGCACTGATCGTTTATTTTTCATGAATGGAGTATAATCACAAGGTTGGTTATACAGTTTATCAATCTGACGAGTATCTTCGGTGATATAGAGATAAACATCTCATACTTGCTAGTGAAAATATCTCGCGTGGCCGGATCGTCAGGAAGTCAGCTTTCATTTTTAGGGTTCCGTACCTAAAAAGGTATAAAAAGGAACCCTTATAAGATCAATTTCTTGTCCGTCTGTCCGTCTGTCTGTCTGTCTGTCTATCTGTCTGTCTGTCTGTCTGTTTGTCTGTCCGTCTGTCCGTGTGTCACCACTGATTTTCTCAGGACGGGTGGACCTAGCAAGTTGAAATTTATACCTGATATAGAAGTCTATAGTAGCTATTGGATGTATAAAAACCAAGGTCTTGAGTCAACACAATACAAAGATATGGGCAAATTTAGATTTTCTCGAAAACTTGTTAGTACCAAAATGTACCTTAATTTTCAACCTTTTTTATTTTTCGGAATTTTTCCTTTACTTGTACTGTAAGGCCTTGCTTTTGACCAAAATTGACAATTCTTGGTCAACCGGAAGTACCCTATAGGTTTTGGGTCGAAAACCTATAGGGTACTTCCCGTTGACCTAGAATCATGAAATTTGGCAAGAAGCAAGGTCTTACAGCACAAATTAAGGAAAAAATCCAAAAAATAAGAAAAGTTGAAAATTAAAGGATACATACATAGTTTACGCCAATTAAGGTAGACCTCTGAGTTATATGAACGCTGATACAATTAAGAGGTCTAGCTTAATTGGTACATATCAACGTTGGTACGGAAGCCTCGGTGGGTGAGTTCAACTCGACTTGGCCGGTTTTTTTTATTCTGCTTCTTTTTAGTATTACTCTTGGCCTTGACAGAGCAGTATTGGTCGCCACTTCAGTAATATTAATTAGTAGCACGCTTAACTATTCGTCGCCATTCTCACGGCTGCCTTTCTTGTGCACTCATAGATGCAATCTAAGACCGATGCTTTAATTTGATCAGTCCAGTTTAATCAGATCAGATAACAGGCGCAGTGCAGTGACATGCAAAGTTTTGACAGTCCAGAATTTGGCATGCCGCTGTAGCTGTAATTGGTAGATGTCATCACTTACCATCAGGCGAGCGTCGTGATTGTCTCGTTACCTTATATCATAAAAAAAAGAAATAAAAGTGAATTGGCAAAGCACCGGAACATGTTATTCCGGAGGTTGCGGGTTCATGTCTCGTCGGTACGATGAAATTTTGGATTGTGTTTAACAATTTACAAAAATATAAAGTGTGTAACACTTCAAAGAAACATAATATTTGATTTATGCAGTGCAACATCTCTCGTCGGATTTGAAAACTGTAATGATTTCTTCCGAATGATTAACTTACGTAATAAGTAGTCATAGATGGCGCCACCAATGCATAATTGGGTTAACAAATGCAATCCACTAATTTTGTCGTAACGATACATCGCACTGTGGCTTAATTGGCAAAGCACCGGAACATGTTATTCCGGAGGTTGCGGGTTCAAGTCCCGTCGGTACGATGAAATTTTGGATTGTGTTTAACAATTAACAAATAAAAGTCCATCGATGGGTTACCTGCCGCCACCGATTTTTATACGATGTAATAATTAAGATTGTCATTATATTATAAGGAGTTTTATTAGTTTAGCTTAACATTATTCTGTATTCTCACCTTGGCAGCACCTGGTACAGCAGTTCCTCAGACCTGCGCTTCTCCAAAGAGAGTTGCTCTGTCTTCTCCTCCACCAGCGATTCCAAATTGTTAGCATACTGTTCCATGCGGCGAAGCAAGTCATCCATCAGATTGTCGCAGTAGCCCCTGGGAAGGTATTTTTTATGTCTGATACGCCAGCGTTTGACCATTATCTCGTTTGGTGGTAAGCAACGATGAGGTCCAGGATGGTGAACACGCTACTTCTAGCATGGTTTGACTCTCAAGGGTTGTGACGGGATGAGTACGATAGAAGTGAGTGGAGGTAAAGAGACACATAGAGAGAAATCATCATCTTCACCACCATGTACAATAACATTTTTACAATGGTTTTGACATCATTTCTAACCGACTTCAAAAAAGCAGAAGGTTCTAAATAAATAAATAAATGAATTATTGAAGTTATACTTCTTTTGGCGCGATAGAGAAAAATGATGATAGTGAATTTTTACGATGCGCGCGCACACCGACACCTAAATTTAACACCGTGAAGTTAGTTCTAGGTGGTACGATGCGCGCGCACACCGATACCTAAATTCTACACCGTGAAGTTAGTTGTAGGTGGCATGACTATGTTCAAGTTGTATATGTTATATTTAACGTCATATTTTTACGTTACTAAAACCTTTTTTATTTAAATAAAATCTTTATGATTAATTTTAATATTTATCGTTAATCACTACTGCGTTTTAGTTATTTTTTTTCCATACGCCACAGAAGTATAACTTCTAACGCGTGTACATAAGTACACACACTCTTTTTTTATTGTTATTATAAATTCTTCGAAATATTTAATGTTTTATGTATGTTCCCCAATTACTCAAAGACGCCTGGACCGATTTAGAAAATTCTTCTTTTGTTTAAAATGGTATACTTTCCAGGTGGTCTAATTTCAATTTCAATTAGATATGTTCAGTATCTCCAGAGATACGGAGATAAACACCTCAAACTTGGTACTGAAAATGACTAGCGCGGCATTGAAGTCTGTTTGTTCTTTTAGCTTTTTCAACGATTTGAAATTATGTAAGCATAAAGTTTATGTCAAGTGAAATGTTACAAGTGTACACGGCTTTACGGAACATACACAAAACTTACGTAACACAGAATTATGTTCAAGTTAAATACAGTCGACGTGAAGTTGCTAACAAGTTAGCCAAGTGTTTCGGGTATTTTCATATTTCGTAACTCCTGTCAAAGTTTCATGAATATGTTTAGACATACCTTTTTTCAATATTATGTGTTAACGTAAAAGAAGGTGAAAATGTCAGATAAAAAAAACATATATATGTAATAAACATATAAATATCTAATACTAGCGGATAACCGGCGTGTGCTACTACACTTAAAAAAATAAATATGACCGAATGTGCCTAGTGCGATGTTTTGGTAGTCTATGACCATCATCGCGTTATTGCCCTTCCAATGAAACCGGTTTGAGGCACATCGGTTGGATGGCTTCACAGTCTATAACGGACACAGATAGAAACTATTTTTGTGTGATTTAACCGACTTCACAAAAAAGGAGTTTCTCAAAAGGAAGTTCTCAAATCCGTATATATATATATTTTTATTATTATATATATATTTATATATATATATATATTTATTTTTATTTTTTTATGGGTGTTCGAATATAACTTCGTCGTTTATGAACCGATATTGATATTTTTTTGTTGGAAAGGGAATATCCCGAGGGTGGTACCATAGTAATTTCATCGAGATTTGAGAAGTATCTTCAGATATATGGAGAAAAACATCTCAAACTTGGTCCTGAAAATTAATAGCGTGGCATTTGAAGTCGGTTCTTTTAGTTTTTTAAACGATCTTATTTTATTTTATTTTATTATATTTGGGGGGCTTACAGCTAAGATTACAAAACAGAAACGGAAGTAGCAACGAGAAGCTAATTACAAGCCTCCACAGTTAACACAAAAATATCAAATGAAGGTGCTTCTTAGAGCGTCTAAAAAAAAACTTAATATTAAAATATTGAACACATAACTAAGAACTTATGTTTGTTGGTTGAGAACAAGGTGTTTCAGGACTTAGGAAAAATGTATTAACTGCAATTATGCTACTCGAAAATAAGTCTAAGGCTAATGGATTGGTTTTCATAACCTTATTAAATAGCTTACATGCTCGTATAGTGAAGGTGTTGTCACGGTACAAAGTGCGTACGATAGGAGTATGGAGCAGGGCTTTAGGCCGATGAATTCGAGTTGGTGCGTATAATCCTATCTTAGATAGGAGTATAGGACAGTCCAATTTAGATTGAGCCAATTTTAGTAGTAAACGAAGATCAGCAATGTTTCTACGGGATTCAAGTGAGAGTAAATGAAATCGGGTACAGCGTTCTTCGTAACTTACACGAGGAATCTTGAATTTGTAACCAAGGTACCTTGTGAATTTACACACTTATATATATTATATTTAGTTTCTCATCTCTCCATCCACAAATCATGCCTACATAAGTTAACATTGTATAAGGCCTCTTGATGTTGGCTTCGGCTCCGTCAATTCCTTCCAAAAGGACCGGGCGATTTACGATCCGTGAAGTAAAATTTAAAATAAAATAATTTATGATCGTACCAACCGAAAAACCCGACAATACATGCCGCGATAGTCAAAGTAGCCAGTATCATGTCATCAACGTATTCAAATTTGTTTATATTGTTTATCTCCATATCTCCGGAGACGATTATCAGATCTCGATAAAATTTTAATGGAACCAAACAGGAAGCATAATCTCTCAAAACAAAAAAAAATTGAGATCCTCCTTTTTTTTTGTGAAGTCTGTTAAAAAATAGGTACTTACTTGATATAGGTAGTGTTGATGGTATCAAATGAAGGCCTCTCATCTGGGCTCTCACTCCAGCAGCGCGTGGCGAGCTCCAACAACTCTAGCGCAGCCCCTCCCCCTCCCCCCGCAGCCCCCTCTGACGCTCCCACCGCTGGACGGAAGGGGGTTGACTCACGGGCACATACTCGGGATACTATCTCTGTCAAAATATAACTAACTCTTTTTAACCCCCGACGAAAAAAAATTGGTGTTTAAAGTTTGACGTGTGTATCTGTGTATGTGTGTTTGTCTGAGGCATCGTAGCGCCACAAGAACCGATTTAGATTTCGATTTGTTTGATAGGTGTTCTAATTGAGAGTGCGTGAGTGGAGCTTTGATTCTTGAAAATTCGTTCAGCCGTTTTGAGAATATGAGCTTTATTCTAGTCGATGACGCTATGAGACCCACTTTCATAGGTCTAATCAATTCGAAAATCAGTATCCTCTTACTTTAATGATATTGTAAGAACATGGTAGCATTGACATGCATCTCCTGGAATCTGCAGAATACTCTACTCCTTACCAACTTACAGCAGAGATGGTCTCAATGAACAGATTAGACATAGATCGGTCGGGGGTGGTTTAAAATTTTTAATTTAAGTATTATGTAATACGTATATAAGTCATATTATAACCTATAACCTTTAAAAACTTAGAAACAGTTTTATACACAACATAAGAAGCTATGCAAAAAATTGTATACTTGCAATATTAAATAATAACAGAAAGTTTTAGATATGTTATTTCTAAATTAACAACCGAATTCAATGCCCCGCGAGTCAATTTCAGTAGCAAGTTTGAGACGTTTATCGTCATATCTCTGGAGATACTAATCAGATCTCGATGAAATTACAATGAGCCTACCTCATAAACGTACCCTACCGATAAAAATCATTCGAATCGGTTCAGAATTGACGGAGGAATCACGCAAAAAAAAAACAGACTAATTGAGAACCTCCTTTGTTTTTGGAAGTAGGTTGATAGACATAAAATAGACATTAGTAATTTTATAATGTAATTATAAATATTATCAAGTAAAAGTATTGTTCACAAATAAAAATGTTACTAAAATGATATTATTTTTAACGTAGCGCATTTCGTAGCACCAGTACTACCATCGTAGCAATAACTATTTCGTAGCATTTACTACGGTGTAGCAGTGAAATAAGTAAGTAAGATGTGAATAAATTTCTATAGAATATTATTTGCTTTCAAAATTTTCGAATGAGTTCGAGAAATGTTCGTAATATAAGATAAGTTTATTAGTACCAAAGAGACCTTATTTCTAAAGTACGTATGTTTTATACATTTAAGTTATATTTTTAACATATGATCATATTATTTAAGGTATTATAAGCAATTAGTGCACTGCCGCTTAAACTAGCCGTAGCTGTGCGATAAGCGCAAGTAACCTACCTAGACCTTCTTTCCTAAAACAGTTCTTCTACTGTAGTGGTAGGACTTCTGCTAGTCCGCCTGGGGCGGTACCACCACTTTGCCAAATTATTTTCAGCCGTGAAATAGGATTCTTTTCGGTTGAAATAGCAAGGTGTCTAGTGAAATTACAAGGCATGTGAGACTCAACGTCTTTATGTGTCATGGTAACAGGTGCAGTACAGTGACATGCAAAATTCTGGCAGTTCAAAATGTTGCATGCCACTGTATCTGCTATAGGTAGAGGTCATCGTTTATCATCAGACGAGCGTCGTGCTTGTCCTGTTACCTTTTACCATTAAAAAAAAACATTAGTTACTGCCTTAGCAGTAGTTGCTATTGATATTTTCTTACTACATTTTAATTCGGACTTTATCAGTGACCTTACCTTTGTTCGTCATGGTCGGAGTATAGTGATGAAAAGGGCCAGCCCTCAGTACGATCTCCTCTAATATAATACCAAAGCTGTAGACGTCACCTTTTAAGGACGCCACCGACCCTGGGTAGATGCTGCCTGACACCAACTCTGGTGCCGTCCACAGCAGTTCTAGAAAATAAATAAATACTGAAGTATAGCAAGCGGCAATAACCCTATGGTTAAGACGTCGGCCTGGCGATCGAGAAGTCGTGAGTTCGCCGCGGTCCCCACCCATTGGCACTATTGACATGAATCCACTCCAGACACAATCATATTTAGCTAAGTTGGAGGTGCTAACACGTACTAATAATGTTAACCCACGTTGCAAGGAAGTTTAAAAAAAAAACGAAATTTTGGAATCATCATAATCCGACAGAGGACTTTTTTTTATACCAGATAGGCAAGGGTTTGATCACTATCTCACCTGATGATGATCGACGATGTAGCACGCATACCTAAAAAATACCCTGCACACTTGCGATTTTAAAATTTTAATTGAATGAAGCAAAAGCGTTTCGTGCGGGTAGATGGAACGTCCACCATAAAGCGATGGCGCACATCCGTAGGTCTGGTTGTCAGCCAAAAGAAAGGGGATACCGGTACTAATTCGTACAATGGGTGTTATCGCTTTGCCGCTAGGGCGTTAGTGGACTCAAAGGTCCGCCAAATGTCAAATGTCATTTTTAGTTTAAAATGTATCTCTAACTAACATTGACTCAAGAATCAAAGCATTTATTCAGTATGTAGGTAGTATAAATATACGCACATATACACGTCAAAATCATAAATCATAAAATAAATCATAACCAATTATCAAGTAAACATAGCAAAAGCAGAATTTAACGCTTTGAATTAGAAAAAAAAAAGTAATGAATCATTCAGCCGTCATCCAATTGTTTACGTCACAATATTAAAAAAAAATTAAAGTAGGTTAAAACCAACCATACATGTAACTGTGTGTTTCAGTACTTAAGACAATTTTTATATAAAAAAATAAAAAAGTGTAATAGTGAAACACAACATAGAGAAACGCATACCGATCACAGTACATATCATGATCCAAACTGGCAAATATAAGAACAAATATGTCGTTGCATTTGTCATTTCAATAAAAATTGCATGGAGACTAGAGTAAAGTCTCCATGCAATTTTTATTGAATAATTGTATGGCTTGACAGCTGTCATTACGATCATTTTACTCAGTAGCTCTCACTCCGAAATATACACTTAGCTGTGCCCCGCAGATTTACCTGCGTAGACATCTTTCCCGTGGGAATATCGGAATAAAAAGCTCAATCGGTTGAGTAGTTTTGGCGTAAAGAAGTAACAAACTTACACACAGACTTTTTATAATATTAGTAAGAAGCAACATATTAATAGATATCTAATTAAATTAATGCCATACAAATAACAAAGTTGGTAAATAAGGAAAATTGTCCAAAAATAAAAATGATTTCTTCAGGGATATATTATGGTAATAAGCGTGTGAAAATAACCAAATGAAAGCTGACCACATGCGCATAATATACATACATAGCACGATCAATATGTGTACATAGAATCTGTTGCTGTATAAAAAGTAAAGTATATGTACATATATAATATACGTGTTGTGTTTGCATAAGATATGTAAAACATTACAATAGAATAGGAATATTCTGCATTGAATACAACCAGCACAGTTGCATATAAAAAACGTATTGTATATCTATGGTATTACAATGGGCGATCTTATCGTTAAAAGCAATCGCTTCCAGACAACCTTTGGATGGATATTATCGTAGCACAAATTTGTATTAATAATTAATTTGAATTCATAATCTGATTCCATTCTAACATAGGACAATAATAATAGAACTGATTAGGACCGTGTGGAATGGAAGAGTCTTATGTTTAACAATGGAAAGATACACTGATGATGACGATGATAGGACAATCAGATTCTGTTTTAGTGTACTAATTGGTCAGATATTATTGGAAATTTGTTCCTTATTTATCGCGCGTTCGGAGGGACCTACGACGAGAAAATGTGTCCAATCACGAAACAGTTGAAGATATTTTGTGGACCTACTATCCAGTAGGTTTTACTTACTAAATATATAATTCTAATTAATATCAAAAATAGCTATAATTTCAAAAATACTCGTAAAGGCTAGTTTGCTTAACTTTTAAACGATAGGTCGCCGGTTCAAAAGCTAGCACGGGTGTTCGTCCATAGCTGGTAGGAGAATTTCCGCCTGACTTGCTACCAAAAAGTAGCTTACCACCATCCAGAAGAAAATTTGCTACCATAACCTTACGGTGTTCCGGCAGCACATAGACCTTGAGCGTCAGAGTATTCTAGGCCTAGCGTGTTCATCATCTTCGGCCTTCATTACTTGCTTACCAACAGGCGAGATAGTGGTCAAACGCTAAGACATAAACAGAAGAAAAAAATTTAAAGTACCAGGGACTCATGACTTATCTTGAAGTTTTGTGTCAGATCATGTTTTTGTTGGATAGTATTCTTTAATACTTCAGACAAGATCTTTTGGATTAACCTTTCAGTTGCAGGCTTCAGTACATATGGTTGGTTAGGTACCTAACATAGAATAAAATATAATGTTTCTTTTTTTGTAAACCAGCATATAAACGAAAGCTTACAAAGAACTAACTACTACAGAATTACAACAGGAATGTTAGCGCTAAAGGCGATTTCTAGCTTTGCCCATCTAGAGAGAAGCTTCTAGAATCTCTGGATGGACATCTGGGATCTGTACTGCAAGGATTAGCTATTAACTTACTGTAATAATAAGTATCATCCTTGATGAGGTCGGTAGGCGTGCAGAGTGTGTGTAGTCCATAGTCGGATATCTTGAGCACGAAACGTCCGTCTATTAGGCAGTTGGAAGACCGGAGCTTGCCATGGGCGCCAAGACCGCCGTGGAGGTAGCACATGCCCTGACAAAATACAGTTGCTATATAATACAAACATGGATGTACTATTTAACGGTCCGTGCACAGCACATTTTTTGACAAAATCAATTTAACCCGTATGCTCTAAGCATAAGGATGTATTTGCTATGTACAGTATCGGTCAAAATTGGAGAAGCAGTCTCAAAAAGCAATAGCATGACAGCAAAATATGCACATACGACCTTCTTCTGTAAGACATTTCGAAAGTAACATAATGAAAGAGAAAGATAGAAGAGATAGAAAGACTCATCTATCGCACTCTCTCATTATGAATCCATTAGAAAGAGCGCATGTATTAATTGTAGAATAGCTAGACCAGTTTTGCTTCTTTTATCAGTTTTACAAATAATGAGGGTAGATTTGAAACAAAATGTATTGATGGCATAAATGTATGAAGATAACATTGTCGGTTGGTGAACTTTGGTGGTGGTTGAAGTTTGGTTAGTAAATAACTTAAAAAATCAAAATGCAAGCAAATATAATTATTAAAGACGGCGAATATGGAGGCATTGCATAGAAATGGACTAAATAAATTGTATTATCTCAAATGTATAGTGAAAGCGGCATAAGTGTAAGTTATTGCTGAGTGATAAGTGGTGAGAAATCCTAGTTGTGAAAGGAAATTGTTAATAAAGTGTGTTAATGAGATTTGGTGTTTTCAGACGGATTTTATTCGCCATTATGGAATGTTGGCCGCGCACCCCATGGGCATGTTATTATTTTCTATGCCATGGGGTTTAATAATGCAAAGATAAGCGCGAGACGAGAGATGTTCTGAGCAACTGTAGCACAGATTATATAATAGCTACTTGGCTGTAGTCCCCCTGGATCTAGTTTGGGGAAAATTTACGTGACAGACATAATATGTGCGAATATAGTGGATTACGAAGGCTTCTTGGTTGAATACTCAAAGACTTTTTATCTGCATCGAAAACAATAGAAGTCACACGAAATATTAATTTAAAAGTATATAAAATCTAGGCGATGTGCCGGCTGTGATAATTTGTAATAAGTAATTGTGTAAATTAAGATTATAAAGGATTAAGCTTCAATCCTCTTTACCTATAGAAAATTAATAATTATGCTTATAACCTTAAATAATCAATAGGTAAGAGCAATTCTTAGATGCAACCAAACGAGTGTTATTTTGTCAAAGAATAAAATTGTCAATAAAGACGGTTTCAATTTAATATAATATTAAATAAAAATAGTAGTTTATGATATTTCGATATGTCGTAAATCAGTTTATTTAAAAACATTGTTGTTGTGTATTTATTTCCTCAAAAACTTAAGATAACATCACCGTGCTATTTATTTTATTTCACATATAACATAGTTCAACAATTTACCTATAGTAGCGAAGTTTGTTTAAACAGATATAAAATAATGCAAGCTATAAATAATTGTTTTTTATTTTAAATATTTTATAGACTAGCGTTTGACCACTATCTCACTTGTTGGTAAGCGATGTTACCGTCGAAGATGGTAATCACGCTATGCTTAGAATGGGAACTGGCCCTCAAGGATAGCTGCCGGAACACATTAGATGTTAGACGACAGATTTTCTAACTTGAGGGTGGTAGCTGGCCGGGCGGACACTAGATAGTGCCCTACCACCATGCGGGGGTTGTTGGTTTCTTAACGATGTTTTTCCTTCAAACCAAAAAAACCTTCAAAAGCGCATATAAACATTTCGATTGAAAAATCCATTGTTGCGCGGCGGTTTGAACTCGGTACCTCTGGCATCAAAGTTCAACCAAACGTTCTCCCGATTACGCCACCGGGCCCTCAAAATTATAACAAAATCACGCAATGCATGGAGGTTCGAACTCTGGCCTCCTGCTTCCCAATCAGTTCACCTTACCACTCGACCAAGATGATATTAATGACTCATTAGAATTTAAGCATCCGTAGGCATCCGTTACTTGTTGCGTAGCTTACTCGACGTTATAATAACTCAACAAAAAGAAAACGAGTATACAGTGGAATATTGTTATCTTTATTTGATGTGTACCAAATGTATCTGACGCTATGTTTCACCTTTCGTCTGTGGTATGGCTAAGCATGCCATCTATGCCGTACTTACGTGTTATTGTTTGCGTTGGAACATTCGACAGAAATATCGTGCAGGCTACTATGAACATTGAGGTGCTACTAGACTATTGTCCCTCGATAGTACATCAAAGCGGCCCAAACGAAAGGAACCTAGAAGGGAGTGTGTCCTTGTCTAACAACCTGCCAGTGCTATATATGTACTTAAATATATATAATGTATAATTAATGTGATTATATAATAATTATATAGTAGGTCCCTACAAAAGAAAGGGACAATTCCATGCAAGTGTCGGACTCTTTCGGGCCGGTAGTGCACAGACCTGATATGAAATGTCTTTGAATCTAAACAAAGAATAATTATTTTTAGGGAATGGAATACCCTGCCTGAGTCTGTACTGTCTGTGTCTGTCTGTACCTAAAAATTATTATCGAAGAACATTTTATTATAAACACAGTTTTCCGGTTAAGTACAAAATGAGTTTTTAAATCGCGAGTGAATATGTATCTTCTGGGTAAGCGCGCTTCATCATCCGTGATGAAAGTGGTCAAGCGGTACGCAGTTCGATATGAAAAAATCTTTATAGGTGAAAAACTCAAACTCATAGCATTTATTCAGCATATGGGCAAAATTAAAAATTTGAACTTACACACGTCAAATAACTTTAAATATTGAAAAATATATTGAACTTTTATTATATAAAAAAATAATTATTCTACATATAACAAAACAGTATAATGCTTTGAATTTAGTTATAAATATTAAAATACGGGACTTATCGCGCCTAAAACATTAATTTTTATTTAACCCGGCGTTTCGACCAAGTTGCATTGCTCGTGGTCACTGCATGTTGTTTTGAATTTTAAAAAAAAGCAAAAGTTATAAGCCATTCAACCTTCATCCAAACGTCAACCGTCACACTTTTTTTGGATAAAAATTGTCTGAAGTACTGAAACATGCACTGGGTTGCGGGTGCACGAAATAGTACGGTTGGCAACCCTACATTAATCAGGGGAATTAAACATGTGTTTTAAGTGTGACGTTCGACGTCTAGATGTAAGCTGAATGGCTCAATACCTTTGTTTTTTTTTTGTAAATTAAAGCAATAGGTTATGTTTCTGTTATATCTATAATAATTATTATTGAATATGATCTATTTAATGTTATTCGACGTGTGTAAGTGCATATTTTTAATTTGCACATATACAGAATAAATGCTTTGACTTTGACTTTTTTTTCCTAAAAAAAATGTTTAAGTCCCCTGATTAATGTAGGGTTGCTAACCGTACTATTACGTGCACCACCAATGCATGTTTCAGTACTTCAGATTTTTATCAAAAAAATTGTAAAATAATATAAAATTAAATAATGAAACTTGGTCATGGTCGACATGATCTCTTTGAGAGTCAGGCCATTATAGGCCTAGCGTGTTTATCATCTTCAACCACATCATCGCTTACCACCACGCGAGATAGTGGTTTTAACGCCAGATAGCGCTAGATACAAAAAAACCATGGTAGCAAAAAAGTCAATGATTGCTGCGATTCTGCGAAATACTTAGACTTTGCACAAATATCAGATTTTCCGTTCACTGATTTTCATCTAAGCCTGCGGTTATTGAACTACATCTACATAATACTGAGCGAAGCAATCTACGCAGATATTGGAAATACGTAAATAATAAGGAAAAAATTCATGCTTGCTACAATGAGGTAACCGTGACCTTGCGGATGCAAGAAAACGAGCCGGGAAAATGGTTGCTTCATAAATCTATATGAAATTTCGTCAGAACATAAAAGATATAACTATTTTTTTTAAAAAGAGCGTGGATTGCCAAATCCTAAAGGGATTAGCGAACAAATGCCCGAGTCACTAAACCCACGTTGGACTCCGTTGGAATTCCTTTGAATATATGGTAGGTAGGTACGTGAATGATAAATACCTAAATTGTTTTATCAACATGAGTTTGCTATTTTCCGAATACCTAAATACGTAAATAATTTTACCCAGCGAGATATAAATTTAAACTTCAAGCCAACGTGTTGTGATAAAATATTTATTATATCTAGGTCACTAAAGTTGATTTTGAAGGGAGTAGGACATGTAATTGTACATCGAACAGCAAACAAAAACTGGTATGATACGTATTTAATACTCTTTGTACATAAACAATTAAAGGTATTGAAAAGGGTTCATAGGGAATACCGAAATAATGCTCGTGACACGAGATCCATTTTGAAATACTTAAATTTCATACCTAAGTATTTATGTACCTACCCATAATTTCGAAACATCAATTATACTTGTCTACTGCTCTACTGCCATATACGAATTGATTTTAAAAGAATAAGGTATAAACATTTGAAAGACTAATAAAGCACGCTTGAACTAAAAGGGAGAGTGGAGACTCCAAGCTCTATAATCAGACCCTAGTTACCAAACTCAATCTATTGGACCAGTCAAACATATGAGCCCGTACTCGATGGATTTACTAGTAGCCACTGAAGAGAGTTTTACTATCTACCTCCTAACTCCAAGATATCATATTATAGTGTTTTCATCTGAACTACATACGCGTGTTAGCTTACCACACAGATAACAAGATGGGTGGTAGCCGGTAGTCTAGTAATCTACCATAAACTTAATATGTCTGGAGCTAAATATTCACTTGGAACTACTTCCAAAACTACCTGCCTATACTTCAGCTAATAGGTAGGACTTATTAATAAAATATATAAGTCAGGACATCACCGAGAAAGCACTTTTTTGTACCTTCATCATTATAACAACAGTTTACGCTATGTATAACTCCTGATGGTACAGGAGACTCAGGACCATTATAATAGACAATAGAACAAAGAGAACACCAATATACCAATAAGTATTTAATGTTAAGTCACAAGGCTTTATAACAAGTTTCAACAAGACATTACACATGAAAATCACTACTGATTTAGACAATTTGTACAAAATATTATGGGGTTTCCCCCAAAAGGCCTCCACCACCCCTCATAGCCTTTCCTTACCACCCTCAACGAAGCTAAAACACTATCATCACCATTCCTAGGCGAAACCATCATTATTATAAACATATCCTAGAAAACTACATTCTAGCCACAATTATTCTATACATTTTGTAATACAAATACTTAGCTTCATTGAGTTGGACAGCACTTTGTCGTCTGAACGATATTCCCAACAGAGTAAAGGTGACGATGTTAGCCCGAAGGCTGCTTGAGCAAAAGTGTGTCATCTAACGTTTCTACCGCCCTTTTAAAGCATCAGTCAAACAGAAAACCAAGATGGCGGCTCTGACACATCTTGTAAGGTTATACTACCCTCAAATGTATCGAACACCGTATAAACACCCTCATTTAAGGCAATATTAATAATTTATAAATTAAATCATCATAAAACATTGGAAATATGTCGTATATCGGTATGTACTATGAAAATAATCTAACACGCGCATACAAAGTTTAATTTCAAAACGAATTTTTTTTTTATATGGTAAAAGGTAACAGGACAAGCGCGACACTCGCCTGATGGTAAGCGATGACGTCTGCTTATTACAGATACAGCGGCATGCAAACTTCTGGACTGCCAGAACGTTGCATGTCACTGCACTGCGCCTGTTACCTTGAGACATAAATATGTTGAGTCTTACATGCCCTGTAATTTCACTGGACACCTTGCCATTTCAACCGAAAAACATTCCTATTAAATAAAATAATTGGAAGTACGTTAAGATTGGCTTCCAAATTTTTCTTATGTTGTATAATAGGTATATATATAAAAGTGAAGCTAATAAAATCGTGTTAAAATGTAAAAAAATATGTATAGTTCTAATCAATGGGTCATGTTACCTGATTTTAATAAACAATAATAGTAATAATAATAGTAAAGGTAATGTTTTGTTACTATAAATATATGTAAGGCACCGTAGTACTTATACGAACACAACAATAGGATATCTAATACATAAAGTATCTGTATGGTCACTCCATGTTATTGGATATTGGTAGTTAGCCACAACATAAAATCTTAGCACCCGGCCATATGACGCTCCTCACTTTACTGCAAAGAGTTAAATAATATGCTTTACTTACTGTCTTTCCTGTATTTTACAGATGTCTATAATATGATCCACTAGGCAGGCAGTTATGTCTATGCCTGACTAGTAGTAGGAAGTAGTAAATACATATTTCAGATCGTTCACATAACGAAAAAAAATGGCTTCAAATGCCGCGCTAGTCATTTTTAGTAACAAATTTGAGGTGTTTAATATACAGACAAATTGAAAACCCGCGCTATTTGAAAGACGGTTGAAAAGGTAGTAAAATAGTTTACAAAAACAGCTACAAAAAAATACAACACGAATAAAGTGGATGGTGGCAAGAAAGAAGAGTGATAGGCAAGGCAATGATGATAATTAATCTGAAAATGTATAACGTGTGAATATAAGTGTATAGTAATATTTGCCGCAGGTTTGATAACCGTTGGCTTTGGCTAGACTTGGCCTAGAGTGGATACCGCGAATCGGCAAACGTAGCTATGATCTTTCAAATATTATAATCTATCTTCCCTTATCTCATTTATGTCCTAGTGATGGCAATTATATATAAATGTACAATACAATACAATACAAATAATCTTCCCTTCTTTGAAAGTAGTAAGCTATAATAATCAAGTAATTGTTCACAGTTAGTTCACAGTCATTGGATAAAATAAGTATGATTATATTAAGACTTGGGAGAGGCTTATATCCAGCAGTGGACTGATACCGGCTGATTATGATGATGATGATAATAAGTACTTAAAATTTCGAGGGCCCGGTGGCGTAATCGGGAGAACGGTCGGCTTTGATGCCGTGGTACCGAGTTCAAACCGCCGTGCACCAATGATTTTTTCTATTGAAAAATGTATGTGCGCTTCTCACAGTGGCCCTCCGGTGAAGGAAAACATCGTTAAGAAACCAACAACCCCCGCATGGTGGTAGGACACTATCTAGTGTCCGCCTGGCCAGCTACCACCCTCAAGTTAGAAAATCTGTCGCCAAAACATCTAATGTGTTCCGGCAGCTATCCTTGAGAGCCAGTTAACATTCTAGGCCTAGCGTGCTTACCATCTTCGACCGCATCACCACTTACCAACAGGTGAGATAGTGGTCAAATGCTAGCCTATAAGATGTAAAAAAAAAAAAAATCTTTGAATTGGAAGTAAAAAATGTACGATTTTTGTAATATAATAGGTAAGAAACCGATCTTTAATGGAGTTAGATAAACTCCATTAAAGATCGGCTGCTTACCTTACCGCCATTTTTGTGAGTTGATTAATCAGCACCAATCAACACCAATATTTTAAATGCGAAAGTCAATTTGTATATTTGTTTGTTTGTTAAGGACATCTTCATGGTCAAAAGGCTGGACCGATTTAGCAGAAATTTTGCACAGTGATAGCCAGTATTATGGAATAGGTTATAGGATACTTTTTAACTTTTTAAAACTTTTTAAAATTACTTTTTACAAAGTTTTTTGGTTATTTGGAAAATACAACTTAATAAAAAACTTACAAAAATGGCACAGTAGAAGC
Organism: Cabera pusaria; assembly: GCA_954871355.1. Lineage (NCBI taxonomy): Eukaryota > Metazoa > Arthropoda > Insecta > Lepidoptera > Geometridae > Cabera > Cabera pusaria. The sequence goes on from OX940902.1 coordinate 18,886,304, forward strand.
ACGCATAGCGTTTGTTTTTTTTATTTTTATTGATAATGTTTATATATTTTCACCTAAAACCTTGCTACTTAACCGATAAATTCATTTTTTTTTAATTTCCACAAATCGGTCCATTCTTATTCAAGTGGTACTTACCAACAAACATGACCTAATGTTTAAATGTTTATTTATACACAGATAAAAGTCATAAAAATAAATTGCTATAGGTCTACAACCACATATAAAATAGCACCCACACGTTACAAATGCTAGGCGTTGGTAATAACTTCACGTCAGGCATGTCTGTTTTTTCCCCAGCGTGTTTAAAGTACCTAGAGATAATGGGTAGACCTTTTTTGTATAGTACAGTATAAATTACATTAATTAAGCCTTAATGGTAGAGCGTTAAAAATGTACTCTATCACAGACTAAATAAATACTAGGCTATGTTATGAAGTGTACCCTCCACATATGAATATATATAGTAGAATATAACCCAACTTTAATCAAACGAGCTTCTCATAATGTTTGTCAAATACTATCTAAAAATAATACAGCATTTGCGCGAAAGTTCCTTAATTTCCTAAGTCCTTTTTTATACAATAAAATAAACAAAAATATCAACATCCACTGTTTAACAACCTACAAAGCTAAGAGAAAAATATATGAATACCTCATAACAATGGACTATACTGTACTGCCACAGAAAACCTGCTTACATTAATACAGTAAAACACATACTCACAATAACTCAAACACGCACACATGCACGCACATACACACACACCCACACACCCACACACATACACACACACACAAACACACACACACACACACACACACACACTTACACTCATACACACTCACTCTCAGATTCACACACTCTTACTAGCACTACACACACACTACACCTAACTGATAATCCTAAGAACTATGTTTGTATTAAAATATCCTAGTACTTAAAAAAAAATCTATAAATTATAAATAAATTCGGATAATAATAAACATAAATAAATATAACTATCTGAAATGTATAAATTGTAAAATCACTTAAATTAAGCTAATTAATTAATTATTGTACATCACTAGGCACAAGCTCTGGTTCATATGACTGAAGATAACTGGTAGCCTATATTACGGGTCTTAGAACCTAGTTTAGGTACCAGGGTTTTCCAATACCCATGTTGTAACTAATGCCTATTTCATGAATAAATTTTTATTCATTTATTTATGAATGTATCTAAAGTCTGTGCAAAAAGAGAACCGTCGTGGCATTACGATGAACTAACATTCAAAGGTAAGGAAGGATACCTAGTAGCACACGATAATGATAAGAGTAGATACCTTACTAGCAAACATGTTTAATCGTACTAGTAATGACAGAAGTGGTATCAATGCAATAAAACCAGTAGATTTAAACGACCGACGACCAACGCGACCTCAATTTCTACGACGGTTCTCTTTTTACACAAAGTCTACATCAAGATATTCGATATAGGGTGAATATTCAATTTTCAGCACTGGGTAGAAGAATCAAAGAATCAAAGCATTTATGCAGTATGTAGGCAGTATTAATATACGCACATATACACGTCAAAATCATAAATCATAACCAATTATCAAGTAAACATAGCAAAAGCAGAATTTTAACGCTTTGAATTAGAAAAAATGATTTTATAGTAAAACAAAAAAAAGCGTGGGGTGCATGGTATCAATAGTTCCAAATATTTTATGAACAGATATGACTAGAAGGGTTATTTTGATAATATCCTGAAAAGCACCCCACGCTTTTTTTAACAATAAAATCATTTTTTCTTACACTATTTTTAATTCAAATTTATTAAAATGTATTTTCTATTTTTTAGTTGGATTTTCTATAAAAGCGTATTTATTTAGTTTTTTTAAACTATTATTTATTTTTCATTTTTTAGTCGATTTTTTTTTAAATTTTTTTTTTAGTTTTTTTTTTTAAATTTATTTATTGTCATCGGTCCTTAATAAGTATGCCAAATTTCGAGTTAATCCGACGTTTTGAAAGGGGTTAAAATCATGTTCAAAGATTCCGTTACATACTAACATACAAACATACATACGTCTGAAGCTAATAAAAGCGTATTAATAAAAATTGAAATAGTACAAAACAACTTAAGCAGCTGCATAATATTGTTTAAGGTGATCCGTTTCTCATACAAAACTGTCTCAAGTTCCCTGAGCCTTCTACACATACTTAGGATATATCTTATTTCTAGCCTAATATTTTGCCAAATTTTACGATTGTAGTGGTGATAGTGACATTCATAATGTGAGTGAAAACTAGATGGGCCTTGGTGTGTGCGTTGTAAGTGACATTGCGACGTTGCCAGCTCACGCCGCTCGCGAGCGCGACGGGTGCGACGTTGCCACACCGATTCACATTTTCACGTAGCATTTTCACAACTTTTCCCAGTCAGTTTGAGTTTACGCTATTCATTCGCGTATAAACAATACAAACGATTTCGTATCGTTAAGTAAGTACCAAATGTATCTTTGGAGGTTATAAATCTTCGGTGACAACACAATAATATGGTACCATGGAGCTGGTCTGATGATGGTTGGAGACGGAAGATGGCTTTAGGAACTTCTGAACTAAACAAGACAAACCTATCGAGTTTGTGCTCAACTGATTCGAATTGAGGAGCACTTTACGCTTACACAATATCCAGGGTTAGATGATGAAGCTGGAAGGTGGCCACGGCATCTCTGTGATAAAACAACATAACCCTACCATGTTTAGACTCGACCGATTCGTCTTGACGAGAACTTTACACCTAGATGATATCCAGGGTCTGATGATGAAGCTGGAAGGTGGCTATGGCATCTCTGTGATAAAACAACATATTCCCACCGAGTTTGGGCTCGATTGATTTGTCTTGAAGATAACTTTACACCTAGATGATATCCAGGGTCTGATGATGAAGCTGGAAGGTGGCCACGGCATCTCTGTGATAAAACAACATATTCCCACCGAGTTTGGGCTCGATTGATTTGTCTTGAAGATAACTTTACACCTAGATGATATCCAGGGTCTGATGATGAAGCTGGAAGGTGGCTATGGCATCTCTGTGATAAAACAACATATTCCCACCGGGTTTGGGCTCGATTGATTTGTCTTGAAGATAACTTTAAACCTAGATGATATCCAGGGTCTGATGATGAAGCTGGAAGGTGGCTATGGCATCTCTGTGATAAAACAACATATTCCCACCGGGTTTGGGCTCGATTGATTTGTCTTGAAGATAACTTTACACCTAGATGATATCCAGGGTCTGATGATGAAGCTGGAAGGTGGCTATGGCATCTCTGTGATAAAACAACATATTCCCAAGGAGATTAAGCTTGATTGGTTCGTCTTGAAGATAACTTTACAATAAGTTGATATCCAGGGTCTGGTGATGAAGCTGGAAGGTGGTTACGGCATCTTTTTTATGTCTTATAGGTTAGCGTTTGACCACTATCTCACCTGTTGGTAAGTGATGATGCGGTCGAATATGGTAAGCACGCTAGGTCTAGAATGGGAACTGGCTCTCAAGGATAGCTGCCCAAACACATTAGATGTTTGGCGACAGATTTTCTCAAAAGGTGGTAGCTGGCAAGGCGGACACTAGATAGCGTCCTACCACCATGTGGGGGTTGTTGGTTTCTTAACGATGATTTTCCTTCACCGGAGGGCCACTGTGAAAAGCGCACATAAAGTTTTCGATAGAAAAATCCATTGGTGCACGGCGGGGTTTGAACTCGGTACCTCTGGCATCAAAGCCAACCGTTCTCCCGATTACGCCACCGGGCCCTCAAAATCTCTATCTCTGTGATAAAACAACACAACCTCACCGAGTTTGGGCTCGGTTGATTTGTCTTGAAGCGTACTTTACACCTAGATGATAGCCAGAGTCTGGTGATGAAGCTGGAAGGTGACCATGGCATCTCTGGGATAAAACAACATAACTCCACCGAGTTTGGGCTCGGTTGATTCGTCTTGAAGAGAACTTTACACCTAGATGATATCTGGATATCATCTTCATCACCAGACCCTGGGGTCTGGTGATGAAGCTGGAAGGTGGCCATGGCATCTCTGGGATAAAACAACATAACTCTACCGAGTTTGGGCTCGATTGATTCGTCTAGCGAAGCACTTCAGCATGTTATTTTATCACAGAGATGCCGTAACCACCTTCCAGCTTCGGTGTTTCGGCAGCTATCCTTGAGTGCCAGTTCCCATTCTAGGCCTAGCGTGCTACCATATTCGACCGCAACATCACTTAAGAACAGGTGAGATAGTGCTCAAACGATAACCTATAAGATATTAAAAAATTAGATGCCGAAGGTGGAACGGTTACCTTCCAGCTTCATCATCAGACCCTGGATATCATCTAGGTGTAAAATCCTCTTCAAGACGAATCAACCGAGCCCAAACTCCGTCTCCATCATCAGACCAGCTCCATTTTTTTTATGGTTTAACATAATGGTATCATATTATTGAATTGTCACCAAAGATATATAAGTTTACAAATTTTTTAATGTTTTTTATATCATATAGGCTAGCGTTTGACCACTATCTCACCTGTTGGTAGGTGATAATGCGGTCGAGAATGGTAGCGAGCTAGGCCTAGAATGGGAACTGGCTCTCAAGGACAGATACCGGAAAACAATAGATGTTTGGCGACAGATTTTCTAACTTTTAGGGTGGTAGCTGGCCAGGTGGACACTAGATAGTGTATTGTATGCATCGAATTCATAACTTGAAAATGGAACATGACGCGCAAGCGCGATCTTCATTTTTTCGCGCGTCCCGCGATATTTGAAAGCGTCGCTGAAAGTTTATCAACAAAGTTATTTTCTGATAGTAAACTGCAAAGTTTTTAGGTTTTCTGTTATTGTGGAAGTGATAAGTGTTGTTAAAATGATGGGATTGTATTCCAGCGGGGCGCTGGGTGGCATGGGAAGTCGATGATTGTATGTTTATATATCACACACACATATTTTTTTATACAATAATTAAAACACCTTTGAACTTTATTTACGTCTTTTATTTTTGTTCATAATTTTTTTGCTATACGTGGGTACCAGATAGAAAATCGTGTTTTTTTTTATGTATCCCAAAAAGTATTTCGCCAAACCGTAGACGTAGTAGACGTAAATAACTCAATACCTCAACTGTACAAACTAAATAACTGTGCAATAGATGATACTTACCAAAAATTTCTTATTTACAAGGTATTCGTTATATAATAAAAATATATTTGTAGCATAATTTTCTACAATCAGTCTATTTTATCTTCAACTGCATTGTCACTTTCAAATTAGATATACTGAATTAAAAAAATAACTAAAAATATTCATGATTATAGATTTGAACACGTGATCAAAGGATCGCAATTCCATTACTGTAACCACTGGGCTATGACGACGCTATATGTTGTGTTCAAATTTACTGATAAGATGCTGTCGTTTTTAGCTTTCATATGTCTGTGTAATATTTGTTCACGTATAGGCGTTGAACTTTCGATTGAAATAAATTAACAGAGAATGCTTATTAATCGGTCCAATTATTATTAATCAATGTTATATACATGTTCAAAAGTTCGCGAAATGTAATTGAATTGAAAAAAAAAACAGTCTTATTATAATAAAAATAAAAAAATGTAACTTTTTCGAAATCAGCGCCATCTGTCAGCACTGACTTGGCTTGTGACCCCAGACGTTTCCCCAAAAATGACAAGGTATGTTATCTCGCTACCACCAAACCACGGTTATCTATACTAATATTATAAAGAGAGAACATTTGTATTTTTGTATGTTTGTAATACTTAGGGAGGGTTCCGTACAATACGAAACATAACAGAGTTTCAACCTCATATATTTGATTAATTGATATTACCAAGAATATTTGGTTTGGCCGCGATCTAGAAAGACGGGGCTCGTTTACTAGCGCCATCTATGTCATTTTGCCGAAACTAATTAGATAGATGGCGTTTAAAAACACGTTTTTTGTATGGGAACCTCCTTTAATTTTTAACTTTATTTTGTTTTTAGTATTTGTTGTTCTAGCGGCAACAGAAATACACCATCTGTGAAAATTTCAACTGTCTAACTATCACGGTTAATGAGCTATAGCCTGGTGACAGACGGACAGACAGACAGACAGACAGACAGACAGACAGACAGACAGACAGACGGACATTGGGGTCTTAGTAATAGGGTCCCGTTTTACCCTTTGGGTACGGAACCCTAAAAAAAGATTCCGACGAATTGAAAACCTCCTCCTTTTTTGTGAAGTTGGTTAAAAAGTACTTTTAAACCAACAAAAAGTACTTTTAACAGAGTAGTAGATGGTTGTTTTTTTGGATAGGTTACGATGATATTATATCAATCTCATCCTTATCCTTCATCTTATCCTTTGGCGATTTTCGGATGTACAGAGCGTTTTTATTTTTATATCTGATAGGCTATATATGATGTGAACCCGCTAGGCCGCTAGAATGATCTCACACTCAGGGGGTGTCTGCAGCCGAAACACCATAATGGAGGTAGCAGATTTTCTGGTTGATGGTTGTAATCTAGCTTTTTGGTAGCAAATCAGGCGGTCACATCTAATATTGCTCCTACCACCTATTAATACCTGTACGTAGCGTAATATTTCAGAACGCCAACTAAAAATAACTAGCACCATATACAACTATACATTAATACAACTATTTATTGATTTCCAAATACAAATAGACAAATTGTACAACAAATAATTAGAAACAGATGCAGTAGCGAGGTAATACAATCGGCGTTCTTATCCCATATAAAACAATTTCTTCCAGAAAACCTTAGCATGGAAAGTAGTATGAAAAAAAAATGGCGGCAGTACAAACAAACAACCAAACGGGTAAGGCACGTAAAAACGGTCCGTGGAAACAATATTTTTATTTTTGAATACCTACCCTTTGAATACCTCCGACATGGGTTGAAGACCTTTCCAGGGCGGGTTTTGATGTCATCATATAATCAACATAATCAGCCGGTATCAGTCCACTGCTGGACATAGGCCTCTCTCAAGTCATGCCTCTGAGCCCGATCTTCGGCTCTTTGTTTCCAATCACTGCTCACTGCTTTGCAAATGTCGTCACTCCACCTGGTCACATGGCGTCTTACGCTACGTTTACCGATTTGCGGTCTCCATTCTACCTAGAACCAGTCTTCCCCAAAGGTCATCGGTCCTACGGCAGATATGACCAGCCTACTGCCACTTCAGTTTGCTAATCCGTTGAGCTATGTCGATCACTTTAGTTCTCTGGCGAATTACTTCGTTCCGGATTCGATCCCGCAGAGAAACAACGAGCATAGCTCTTGGGTTTTTATGTGATAGCCATTAATTAAAATAACTCCAATAAGCAGTCATCCTAATAAGAGCAAAAATGGTGTACAATAATAATATACAAATTACAAGTGAATCTATCAGTTAGAATATTTACATTACATTATATATTTTGGTTATAAAGAACTTACCTGTACAATATCATGCACCAGCGAAGTCCTAAAATTCCAATCCAGTTGAAGCTCATCATTTGACAAGACATCCTTCAAGGATCCTTTAGGGCAGTACTCCGTTAGGACGAACACAAGCGGACAATCAACGCAAGCACCGATGAACCGAGCTGTGTTCTCGTGGGACACGTTACGAGCCTAAAAAGAAAGAACATCTCTAAAGTAAACAGAAAGATAAATTTAAGATCGAACTGTGTTCTCGTGGACATGTTACGAGCCTAGAAAGAAAGAAGATCTCTGAAGATCATCATAGAGAAATAATAATTTAAGATCGTTTACGAAACAAAAAAAAAACCGACTTCAAATGCCACGCTAGTCATTTTCAACCGACTTCCAAAAAGGAGGAGGTTCTAAATTCGTATGTATGTTTTTTTTGTATGATTCTTTTTTTGCATGTAAGGTTTATCTCTAAGGTAGTCCCAATTAAATTTTATCGAGATTTGGTAAGTACCTTCAAAGATATGACGATAAATGTCTCAAACTTGCTACTGAAACTGAGTAGCGCGGCATGAAAGTCGGTTGTTTAAATTTTTTAACTATCTTAATAAGCACTAGTTAGTTAATTGTGGGTCTTCAATGGTGATGACCTTGAATGCAGCTAGTTATTGAAAAAATAATTTGAATATACCTATTTATCCTTGAAGTTGAGTCAAATCACATTCGAGTGGAGGAAATCTTGAGGAATCGACTATGCATATGGGTGTAAAGATTATACAAATGCAACGATACCGCGTGCTAATTTTACCAGTGGCGCCATTTAGTTTCTGTCGGTGGAAGTATGGTCTAGAATTGACGTCGTTCCTACAGTACTAAGTTTGAGGTGTTTATCTTCATATCTCTGGAGATACTTATCAGATCTCGATAGAATGACAATGGAATTAAACGAGAAGCATACTGTCCCAAACAAAAAATATGTATAAATCGGTTAACAAATGACGGTCTTCTGAGGTAACAAACAAAAAATGCAGGTGGATTGAGAACATCCTTTTTTGTGAAGTTGGTTAAAAAGGCAGCATTACGTTACGTTCAGGATTAATTCATAATTCAGCTATAGATTAAGGGGACAAACAGGAATAAACCAAAAATTATAACTATGTCAATAAACGGCTGAATAGATTTTGATGAGTTAAAGCTAAGAACACTCTCGATTAAGACACCTATCAAACAAAAAAAACAAATCTAAATCGATTCATCAGTTTGGGCACTAAGATGTCACAGACAGACATACACATACCACAGACAGACAGACACACACATACCACAGATACACACGTCAAACTTATAACACCCCTACTTTTTGCATCGGGGGGGTAAAATAAAAAGACATAAAGCTGTGTGAGAGCTACTCAAACGCAATTTACATACAAAATAACCGGCCAAGTGCGTGTCGGGCCACGCGCAGTGTAGAGGCGCGATTCCACCAGTGTGCCGAACTGTGCGGCACTGTAACGCACAGTGTACGACGCAAATGTTCACGTTGGTCGACTCACTCCGGCAAACAATAACAAATTGTGCGCGAACATTTTAGAAATGTTCGCGCACATCTGTATACTTTTGTGCGCGCACACATGCATGCAGTGGACTCGTGTCGACGCGTACGCGCTTGTTGTTCGCGAACTCAATCTTGCTTCCGCTACCGGAGCGAACATCAGTGAACATGTCCGTGCACAAGTGTGCCATACTGTGCGTTTACAAAAGTTACGCACAACCTTGCCGGTGGAGACAGCAGCTAGACGCGATACCAGTTTAGTACGTGCACTGCTGGAGTTTTGCACAAAATGTTTGTAAACAAATGTGCTGCACACTATTTTGGTGGAATCGTACCTTTAGGCTCCGTAGTAGCCTGTTATTCAATGCAAGTCTTTACCCGTTATAAACAAGCAACTAGGTACTCCGTCCATGTCACTTTAAAGGATTTATTCTAAGGATTTTGTATTTGGTACAAAATATCCAACACCCAAGTTCAACGATTATTACTGCTAAACTAATAAAGTTATCTTAACCGCTATAATTTTCCTTTAAAGTTCATGGAATGCGCTATTATCACGAATTTTTCCAGATTTTTCAAGCCAGCAGTTTAGCTTTTAGAGGAGCGGGGACGCCCTACTGGAACAAAAATTTGCACTTTAAAGTTTAATATTTGGTAAATGGAGCATTCAATCGAAAAATGGTATTAGCAACCCTTAAGTCATTTTAAAAGACCTATTCAACGACACCCCACACGATGGGGTAGACGATGAAAAAAAAATTTCTCATATAGGGGAGCTACCCTAAAAAAAAATATTTTTCAAAATTTTATTTCAGCACTTTGTCGGCGTCATTTATTTACATACTCCCACAAAATTACAGCTTTCTAGTATTAACGGTCTCTTAACAAAACCTCGGAGAGACAGACAGACGGACATGACGAAACTATAAGGGTTCCTTGTCAGGACTACGGAACCCTAAAAAAGCTGTATACTGTTTTTTTACCCGACTGCGCAACGCAAAGGAGAGGTAATGTGTTTATCAGTCTATATATGTATGTATGTATGTATGTATGTTTGTTCCTTTGTGGCACACTAGAGATCAAACGCGTGGGCCGATTTTGATAATTGGCACGTCAATAGATTCGCCATGCTAGCGCGAGTGTCAACGAAAACATAAAAAATTGAAAAATTCAAAATGGCGGATTTCAGACGCCAAAATTTGGGGTTCAAAAAAATTTTTTTTTTCAAAACCTATCGAGTGGGGTATCGAATTAAAGGTATTAAAATGGAGATTCAAAATATATTTATAACAAATAATTTATGATCGTACAAATCGGAAAAAAAACGATTTTACATGCCGCGTTAGTCACTTTCAGTAACAAGTTTGCGGTGCTTATCTCTGAAGTTACTTATCAGATCTCAATAAAATTAGAATGAGACCAAACGAAAATCATATTAACTCAAACAAAAAAAAAATATTTCCAAATCGGTTAAGAAATGATGGAGTTCTGAGGTAACAAACAACCTCTTCCTTTTGGTATAGTCGTTTAATAGCACAACTGTAAAGTAAGTAAGCTTAAAAAGCAATACCCTATCTATTTCACGCACTTGGACAAAGCTGTGGTCGACTTAAGTTCACGCATTTTTGCGAAAGGTCAAGCCTATGTAGCATTGAGCCGGGTTAGATCTTTAGATGGACTAGTAATAAGTAGTTTAGATCCCCGGAAACTACTCAATAATCCACATGACATCAACTCTCTAAATGAAATGAGAAGATTACGGAATTTGCTTTAATCTTTAATCCCCATTCGTTAAGCCATTAATGTGTCCCAACTGTTAAAGTCTCTACATTCCATATAACAATGTATAATTTATTTTATGAGTGTATCGACCGAGAAAGAATTTAAATGGTATAGTTTTTTAATATCCCTAAACAGAAGTCTAAACTACTAGACTTACTTGTTTATTTCTTTTCAGTTCGTTTTTTAACACTTCACATTTTGCGCAGTCGGGTTGTTTGATTTTTTAATTTAATGTTTTATTTTATGTCATGTAGTCAAGCGCTTGACCACCATCTCACCTGATGTTAAGTAACGATGCGGTCTACGATGTAGCTTAGTTCATTGGATATATGAATACCTCGTACATTTGAGTACATGCGTTTCAATAATCAAATATCTATAGACGGATTTAAATAAATTCAAATCCATACAAAGTTACAGTGATTCTCAGTGCAATACCAACGCATTACACTTGACCGGCCTCATACATATGTAAATTGCTCTCACATAACTTTTCTGGTGGCTACAAATAAACAAACCTTAATAGGATACAGATTCAATTTGGGAATCATTTTTCTTGACATATGTACCGCTCTGAGCACAGAATATACCAGAATGTTAAACCTCACAATTATTATCATTTATTTATTGCAAATGGTCGCCTTAAAAAAATAATTTGTGCTGCTGTATTTACCAGTTGGCGTGCGAATTGCAATATACAATCAGAACTATTCATTAGTTAAATGACAACAGAATATCAAATCATAAACACACTCTGAACCTAATAATTTAAGATCATTCACAAAACGGAAAAAACCGACTTCACATGCCGCGATAGTCAAAATAGCTAGTAGTATCATGTCGTCAAGGTATGTAATGTGTTTGAGATGTTTATCTCATTAAAAAATTGACTTGTGAACCTTTTTGTTAAGTTGGTTAAAAATGAAAAAGGTTGTAGTTTCACGCACCTAAATCACTATGTGAACGTTGTCGTTACGTAGATAGCGTGTTTTATATAATCTAATCTAGTCTAATCGTGTTTTATATAGTCATCTTGTGCCGTTCCTACATGTAAAAATGCAAGCTAGCAATTTTACACGGGTTAGAAGGGCGCGCGCGGATTTTCGGATAAGTTTGTGGACACAGCGTCGCTTGAAATTACAGTTGGACGCGGTTTCTGCTTTTTCAGTTATCTAAGATGTACCTTATAGAAAGGAAATAGTTGCGTCCTGCGGCTTTGCTCACAAAGTGTTCTGTCTCTACCCTATTGCATGTATCTGTGTGATATTTCAGGCAAATCGTAGTAAGTACGTATATGTGTTGTATGTATGTAATATATACTTTTAATGTCTTGTGCCAATATTAACGTAAAGTATTTACTTATAACCTATAATTCACTTTGCTATTATAAAGCATTAAACATTTAAATTAATTATTTTCAAAAAAAATAAAACTGAAGTCACAACCACAAACAGGCTCTCAAAAGCGAAAAATAAATTACTTAATATAATTATTATAAGCGCTACCCACTTATCTATTTGAAGTCGGTGCCAGCCAAGTCTATTGGATAGTAGATAGATACTATGTATGTAGTAGTAGTAAGTAGGTAGATACATGTAGGTAGTATCTATCTACTACCTATTAGACTTGGCTGGCACCGACTTCAAATAGATAAGTGGGTTGCGCTTATAGTAATTTATTTCTCGCTTTTGAGTGCCTGTTTGTGGTTATGAAGTCGGTTTTATTTTTGAAAAATAATTTATTTTACCCTTTTTAGTGCAAAACAAGTTTTAATTAAATTACATGCATCTATAAAATTTCGTGTCTGGGCCGTTATACATTGACGGATATATACTTTGTGAAAATTTCAAGTACTATGTACCTATTACGGTTAAGAAGATACAGATCTGTAAAGTGCGCACATATAGACACACGGACGGACGGACGGACGAACGGACAAAAAAGTCTCAGAAAGTGTTCATTTGGTATCCTTTGGGTTCGGAACCCTAAAAAATTGACTTTAAATGCCGCGCTAGTGAAAATATTCACTAGTCATAATGATGTCATCAAGGTATCACAAAGGATAATGTCCAAAATGGCCCAGTGCAATAAAAGCATCTGACACATACGATAATTAATTGTCTATTTTATTAAAATATTCCAAATACTTTTACAACACGGACTAGTTGTATTCCAAAATGAATATTAAAAAGTATTATTTGCGATTATTAACATTAATTGCCGCCTTGTGGCCCACACCACTGAATCACTCTACTACGTTATAAGAGTCGGCACTTCCCTACATTGTGGATACCCGAATTATGAAAGCACTGTGTAGCCAACCTAACAACGGAAAGAATTATGTACGTAATAACTATTATATAATCTGTGGTATTATGCGTATAATTTTTTTTTTGCAGTGTTGGTTGGTACAAAGTACGTTTATAATTCTGAGTTATTTAATTATGTATGCAGTGTCGCGGGACTGATATGGCCGCCATCTTCGCCAAACGCCATGTCATGTCAAAAAATATTAACTAACTTTGCACCCTAACAAGATTTTACCCGGTAGAACATTCCTGTGAAGACAAATTAATTCTCCCCACCTTTGTTTCTATATCGCTCACAGTTACCGTAAGAATATCTGTCAAAAACCAAAATCAACGTGAAGAAAGATGTAAAAACATTATTCAAGGTCATATTTTTTAGTCTTCTAAAGTATATGCAATAACAACCTCCATTGTTATTGTTATCCATTGTTATCCAACCACAATTGCAACTTGGGATAATCTTCTTGGTATATACATACATACATATGGTATATATACTTGGTATAATAACTCTTCTTCTAAAACTAGTACATTCTCCTATGTTCGAGGTATTTATCTCCATATCTCTGGAGATACTAATCAGATCTCGATGAAATTAAAATGGGACCGCCTCGGAAACGTACCCTACCTATTAAAAAAAGAATAATTTGAATCCGTTCACAATTGACGGAGTAATCGCGTAACATACACACAAAAAAATAAAAAAAAACATACAGACGAATTGAGAACCTCCTCCTTTTTTGTGAAGTCGGTTAAAAATATTATATTACTGATACTAAATAACTACCTACATATAGATAGACAGTTGAATACTTTATTGCATACCAATCAACACATTATAATCAAAGAAAAAGAAAAAAGAATTAGGTGTGACAATGGGCGGTCTTATCATCTCTACCAGACAACCTTTGGATGGACAGGAGCTAGTTTTGATAAATAAGCGGTCGGTGGTCATATACAGGTTGGGGAACCTTTGACAACTCTAAAACAGTAAAAACGCCGGGTTACGCCCCCTGAATAGTTAATACTGGTATTGTTAGTTGTTAGGCTGTTAAAAGTTAATACTTGTATTGTTAGTTGTTAGGCTGTTAATAATAGTTAATACTGGTATGCAAACAAGTGTTTCATATACATTTTAGAGCAAGCTAGTTTTGATTTCTCTGAAAGCTTAATAGGCACTTGTTGATGCTGCTCATCAGGGTCATCGCCCATGTTCACCAGTACCGTCAGGTTTGCACGCACTGTGACGGCAGACGTTTCAATCGAGAGGAACAGCTTCCAGCACCATTATCCTCTTCTCCATATAACGCACTTCTGACTGAGTGAAGATGACATTGATCCTGACAGCCAACACCAACTCGCATCATAAACCATTATCAACTCTACACCGCCACAAAGCGTTGCAATACAAATCTAAAGAGAATCTTCTCTGACATACAATATACATAGGTATATAATATTTATAAAAAAGTGTTCAATATTCACGTTTGTGTCTGAGGGCAATAATATGAAGTATTGCCTGCACTTGGACCCAGACAAATATTTTCTTCTCAATGCTCTATGAACCGTCTGACAAAGTATATAAATTGGCAGTAACTTGAGGAGCCCCTACGTGACTCGAATATAAAGTTTTCAATACATTTGGAGAATTTAACCTGAACTTCTGTGAAATTGAAACCAACAATAAAAACTACTTTTATTTGTACCCGAATCGCTACTGTTCATCAGATAAGAGCGTGCTTGTATGAAACCTAACAAAAAATAATTGTATCAAAACCTAAATTCAACGCCATTTTCATCTGACTTCACAAAAGAAGCAGACCCTCAATTTGTGTGAATGTTGCTTATTTTGTAAACATGTTTATTGGTTACCTTATAACTCTGCTATCCGTTGACCTATTCAGATTTTCAATCAGTTTGTCGCAGTTGTCAATTCAGAGATTCAATCTCCAGACATATTATGAATCGAATTAACTTAGATCGTTTTTAAACATACATTAAGTTGATGACAAAACAAGGAACATCCTACACCTATACCTATTTAAAGAAACATAAAATTTATCAATGTATTCAATTACAAAAACAATTGCAACGCACAGAAGTCCGGTCGTGTATGGAGTACTGCTGCCACCTTTGGGATGGATCTGCTAAATACCAGCTTGAGGCTTTAGACTCAATCGAAAGACGAGCAAAAAAGATTATCGATGACGAAAAACTGGTGGGTTCAAAACTGCAATGTCTAGCTCATTGGCGTGAAGTTGCGAGCCTGTCTATATTTTACAGATTACCCTTTGGCGAATGTGCCCAAGATCTGCACGACCTGATTCCGCTGTCCCCATTCTTTAACCGTACAACCAGACGTACTGCAGGTCGACATTCATTTATGGTGGACATTCCACATATAAGCGTTTCAGTGCCCCTTTTATTGTAAGAGCTGCCAAGAAATGGAATGACTTGCCGGCGTCTGTTTTTCCACTTAAATACAACCTCTGAGCGTTCAAGTCTAGAGTGAATAGGTTTTTACTGAGCAAGCGTGCTCCATCCTCGACCGCATCGTCACTTACCATCAGGTGAGATAGCGGCCAAACGCTTACACACTTCGCAATTAAAAAAATAAAAAATAAAAAACAGAACTACACGGGTAAATAAAATAAAATAATTATATGCCTGATCTATGTATGTAGTTAAAGTCTTTGTACATTATTATTTACAATCTAAAATTTCGCCGTCTAGCGGGACTCGAACCTGCACCTCCTGGGCAACAAGCCAATCGCTTAAACCAACTTAGCCATGGCAACTCCCACTTGACTCAACGAGGGAGTCGTCCATGGCTAAGTTGGTTCAATTTTGGATTGTCCAACCTGTCTAAACTAATATTATAAAGAGGAAATATTTGCTTTCTGGTTGTTTGTTTGTTACGATTTAACTCAAAAAGTACTGGACCGATTTAAAAAAATCTTTCACTAATGGAAAGCTACATTATCAGAAAGTAACATAAAGTATATTTAATTTCCATATTCTCACGCTAACGGGAACTACACGGGTAAAACCGCAAGGCGCTGCTAATATATAATAATGTACGAAAATTTAAAGTGTAGATATAATTTAAAAGAAACATAATAATTAGGTCAAGTTTCACAAGTCCCTGACGAAATTTCAGATAGTTATCTGACAGATGACGCCATATAAAAACTGTCAAAAATCTGTCAGATTAGTTCCTAATAGAGCTATCAGGAACCGGTGAAACTGGCCCTTAATGTCTTACTTGTTTGATCTCCCAAAGCAGCTTCTTGTTAAGGTCCAGCTTTTTTCTGTGTATCTTCTTGACGGCCACGCGGTTCCCCTTGTACAGGCCGACGGTGAATGATGACAGAGTGACGGATGTACCCGCTACCGTCGACGTGGCGGTGACGCTGCCTCGGTGACTCCAGCCCAATGATAACTGTGTTAAATTAAAAGCATTTTACCGCTATCTCACCTGATGTTAAACGAAGATGCGGTCTAAGATGAACAAGGTAACGGAAGACGGCATAGCGACAAGGCGAAGCTGACTTTAGTCTGATCCACTAGGCGCAACTATACCAATACAGTCTTCCATACTGGCATGCACCGAACATGATTTTGGATCTCGGCGACCCAATTATAAATAGTATTGCAGCATTTTTACACAAACCAATCCTTTTGATACTACATACTTAAATTAAATGTTTTTGTTTTTGGATTTCGATAATATAATTTAAGATCGTTTAAAAAACTAAAAGAACCGACTTCAAACGTTGCGCTAGTCAAAGTAGCCAGTAGATGTAATAACTGGAGTATGATTTGTTATTATAAAATACCGTTTTAGGTGTTTCTAGGAATACCTTCAAGTGAATAAAGTCAGTGTTCATCGTACAAGCTTGTTTTATTATAGTAACTATTATATAATCTGTGCCAGTAGTTAGTAGCATGTCGTCAAGGTATATAAATGCATCGTAATACAAATGTTGATATATTAAAAACAGCTCGGCCGATTTGGTTAAAATTTTAATGAGACCACGTGGGAAGAGTACCCTTTGAAACAAAAAAGAATTTTCCAAATCGGTTCAGACATCTTCAAGTAATCAGTGAACTACATAAAAAAAATATAAAAAGATTCCGACGAATTGAGAACCTCCTCCTTTTCTAACTAAGATTTATATTCATAAAACTCTTAATTTTAATAATATTTATAAAGTTAATTTGGTTTCGTAGATTGAGAATGGCTTCCTTAACTTTCGACTATATATAAACTTCGTGTTGTTAGTATGTAAGCATCACCATAGATATCCTCTACGGTACATACATGTTTAGTTTTTTAAACGATCTTAAATTATTAAAGTTCGAAATAGAACTCCTAATCAACAGCAACACAACAATCAAAAGAAAACCGATTTAAAAAAAACAAATGCTTTTATAATTTGAACAAAGCGGTTCTTTACTAATGAATTCATAGCTTCAAAGTCATTGTTTCAACTACAAAGGTTTTCAAATAAATTAATTCTCTTTAAGCAATGTACACTACTTATTTACACTTAATTTTCTTTGAAAGTTTCAAGATATTGTGGCGAGTTGATTGTTTTATCAGATTGTGTTGGATTTTAATATTATGTTGAGGAAAATTTAAAGCTGCGTTGTATTGGTACAAATTATTTTAAAGTGTATGCAAGTATCGCAATTTTAGACGGGGTTTAAATCAGTAATTGAAGTGAAACTTGTGTAGGCGAATTTAAAATATATATAAATTTAAAAATTAACGGCAACGGAAGTGACGTACACGTAAATCTAAATTGTCAATACTTAAATGTGAAAGAAGTTTCACTTCTAACGCGTAATATTAATTATTGTTATATACCGGCTATAATTCACGTACCTTTAGTCGAATTTTCTCGACCTAGGTTTAGAGCGAGTCAGTCGCTCTTCCTCGGGAGTGAGGTCACGCGGTGAGATCGCGATGTTGAGTGAACATCATCTCACCGCGTGACCTCACTCCCGAGGAAGAGCGACTGACTCGCTCGAAACCTAGGTCGAGAAAATTCGACTAAAGGTACGTGAATTATAGCCGGTATATAACAATAATAGCGTAATATTCAACCGGAAGTGTGTAGAAAGCTTTCTACACACTTCTGGTTCAATTTTTAAATTAATATATATTTTAAATTCGCCTACACAAGTTTCACTTCAACTACTGATTTAAAGCCCGTCTAAAATTGCGACACTTGCATACACTTTAAAATAATGTGTACCAACGCAACGCAGCTTTAAATTTTCAAAAGAGAAATAAAAATGTGTAAGTATGTACATATATACAGTGTGTCTGGTCTATGACTAGCGATATTTTAGTACTTATATTTTTAGTGCAAAAACAGCGTCGTGACTCTTTTTTTTAACCGACTTCAAAAAAAGGAGGAGGTTTCTCTATTCGACCGTATATATTTTTTTTTTTTTTTTTTATGTTTGTTCGGGGATAACTTTGTCATTTATGCACCGATTTTGATTATTATTTTTTTGTTCGAAAGGAGATATCCCAAGTGTGGTACCATTGTAATTTTATTGAGGTCTGATAAGTATCTCCAGAGATATTGAGATAAACATCTCAAAATTGGTACTGAAAATGAACATTGAAGTCGGTTCTTTTTTAGTTTTTAAACGATATTATTACTAGATCGATAGCTTTTGTGCTAAGCTACAATACATGACAATATACGGCTGTATGTCTATTACTTTAATAATTATTGTCGTTTGAACATAACGTGTGCGCAAGCACAAAAGACGTTTGTTAGAATCCTAAACATAAAAACCAATAAAAACTGTGAGGGGGGTTGGACCCTACTGTTTTTTGATATAAAAAATGTCGAAATACAAGTACCAAAAATATCGCTAGTCCTTGACCAGATACACTGTATAGTTCGGATACTGTACTGATCTGTTGAAGATCCCCAGAAGAGGACCTCTTCAATGACCACTAAAAACCGCTTGAGTTTGGGACCATTTGATTCGATTTGACTAGTACAATAGATTGGGCTTAGTACGATCTGATTGATATATTATCTAAATATCTATTCTATACTAATATTATAAAGAGAAAACATTTTATTACAAGTTAATATTTTAAGATGATTGATGACGAAGTAAGGTTCCAACATCGCGGAAAATATAGTTTGCGCGATGCAGGATCTTATACATTTAGGCAATATTTACAAGGAGAGCTATTCAACCTCCTTTAGCGCCATCTAAATGTTTTTATAGAAACTAATATTTTAAACGAGAAAGACTTGATTTTTGTTTGTATCGATTTAACTCAAAAACTACTAATCCATTTTAAAAATTATATAAATAACATAGGCACATATTTTATCCTTGTATTTTTGCGGTTATGGGAACTACGCGGGTTAAACCGCGACGTGCTGCTAGTGTTTAATATAACGGTAAAAGTAAAATACTAAAAATAGGTAGTTATATATACTAGCTAGTATTTACAAAGCAATTACTAAGGTATGTATTTAATTTTATTTTATTATTTCAATGCAAGCAATTCTCCGCGGAACAATATAACTGGTTTACTTCTAATTAATTAAACGTGCGAGTGGAACGTAATACACTTTCAATGGTATTATAAGTCGTTTTCATTACACTGATGAAGGTATTGTTGACGTTTTATCTGATTGTGAGGTATTAGTGAACAAGTCCCTATTGAATTACATTGTGGAATGTTTTTATAATCATTTGAAGGCTACCCATTACTCTACCTTGCCACGGATATATACTAAATGTACATACGTAGGTTTTATGAGAGCTCATTGGCGAAAAGGATAGACGGTTTGAATTTTAAGCGAGAATATTGACCAGATCAAATCCTAGCACGAGTGTTTGTCCATAGGTGATCATCATTAGCCGGTATCAGTCCACTGCCGGAAGTAGGCCTCTCCCAAGATGCGCCACTAAACCCGATCTTCGGCGCTTCTTGTGACTTTCCATCATTGGGAGGGATATGCCCTAATCGCCACGCTGGGCAGGCGGGTTTTGGCGTTCGCAGGGCGTAGCTTCTCGCACCTTTGACGCTGCTGCCCGTCACGGGTCTGTAGTATTTAGCTACGCCCTAATTTAGAAATGGTTATACCGCCATTTTTCGGACGCCAGAGCCATGTTTGTTGGTCAGCAGGATGCACCACGGGCAGGTGAGGTTGGCTGGGAGCACTGAGGTGGTATTTGTACTCCCTTACATCCCGAGGTGATAGGTAGGTACTATATATAGAATCGATGTTCCGCCTGACTTGCTAACTATGAAAACAATAATGCGTATAATATTAGATTTATATTTTCAACCGACTTCCAAAAAGAAGGGGATTCTCGATTCGTATGTATATATTTTTTAAATGTATTTTACGCGATTACTCCGTCAGATATATGACGATAAACGTCTCAAAGTTGCTACTATAATTGACTCGCTGGGCATGGAAGTTGGTTGTTTTAGTTTTTAAACTACCTTAATTATATTTCCACTTTTTTGTCTATTTGTACTTTTACTTACTTACTTTTCTGTCTTATAGGTATGTTTATTTAATAATCCTACAAGCCATTTAAGTTGTAGAGCATTACAAAAATATAGGCATAGGTATGCCCATTTTTGCACAGTTCGGTATATAAAAGCTTTTTATTACTTACAAGTTCATATATTATCTCGAACAGCTATCTCAAAGTGTGGACTATATTAATTGTGATTTTCAGATTGTCAGATGTAACAAAGCAGGCTATTGTCATGGCCTACTCAAACAAATGAAACACAATAAGTAAGAAACTCAGTAGAACGTACTAGAATACAAGCAACTATCTCTAACAACGTTGTTAAAACCAATTTAAAAGTGCGATGTGCAACGGCGCACTTACACCAAGTTATGATCTGGCACAATCCGAGCTGGTGTTATTCTTTTTTAATTTGATTTATTTAGACCAGCCGCGTGCACTGGATGCTGGACTGAATTGAAAGCTAAGTAAATTCTTAGGAAATCCGAAGAATAACACCAGAAATAAATGGGAATGAGTAACTTTGTTTAGAGCTTGTTAAAATTAATGAATATTTATTTTTTAGAAAACTATTATAGGTAACTATTTTGTCTATAATTATGATGCTTAGTAATAAAAAAGTACATTAGCATTAGGGCTGTTTATTTCAGTGTTTATTTATTTTATTATAAAAGTACCGCCTTTTATACTCACTACTATTTGATTTTGAATGTCTCGACCTAGGTTTTTAATGCATGTCCGATGCACTTCCTCGGGAGTTTACGCAGCGAGATCGCGACGACCACAGTTTATTGATTTGCCAAAACGCTCTATATATGTCTTGGGAGAGGATTATGTAAAGCAGGACTGATACCGGCTGATTATAATGATGATGACGGTTATATGTAATAGAACTGTAAAGGGCTGAAAACGATTACTTGTCTCGGGACAAACATCGTCCGATTACGAGTAAACGCATACTTTACTAAAATTTCTTAAATATAACTATAATAGTATAATTTAAGTATAAGTACCTACGATCAAGAATCTTACTCGTAGGTACACTTAAGTTATAGAATTGATGCGTCGAGCATTTGCACCGTGACCAAGCTGATATCACATTTAATACTGTAATAGAGAAAAAAAACAAAAAAAACACACACACATGTCGCGCTAGTTATTTTCAGTAGAACAAGATTGATATTTGATTTATTCCATATCACTATAGGTACTCATCAGATTTTGATGAAAAATTTCAATAGCACTAAACGGAAACTATTGGCAAAATCAAACAAAAAAATTATCTAAATTGGGCCTAAGTTCTGAAGCAAGACACATTAGAAAAACTAATTGAGATCCTCCTTTTTTGTAAAGTCGGTTAAAAGTAGGACGATACCTTAACACCACCTAACACCACCACCACCACAACACCACCACCACCACCTTAACCAAGACACATTAGAAAAACTAATTGAGATACTCCTTTTTTGTAAAGTCGGTTAAAAGTAGGACGATACCTTCAAAACTTCATTGATGCTATGTAGAGCTGGACTGGCACCTAGCGCTGTCCCGACTTCTACTAACACCTCCTCGGGCCTCACTCGCCACGCCATGTTGTTCAGCTCAGCGTCTATTCGGACCTGTCTATAAAAATCAACATTTTTAACTCCCGACGCAAAAAAAAGGGGTGTTATAAGTTTGACGTGTGTATCTATCTGTGTATGTGTGTGTTTGTCCATGACATCGTAGCGCCCAAACGGATGAACCGATTTTGATTTAGTTTTTTCTGTTTGATAGGTGTCTTATTTGAGAGTGTTATTAGCTTTGTTTCATAAAAATCCGTTCAGCTGTTTAAATATTATCAGTTCTTTTGTGGTTGATGAGACTACGATAGCAATAGTTGTAGACCTTTGACCGCGGTCGTCAAAAATTATCATAATGGCGCTTCTGTGCACTACTTACCCACCACTCAGATGTCGTGTTTTGGCTCATTGAAATGGTCCCAATGAACAAATTATACATATTATATAAATCATTCGGGTGTGGTTTCAAATGTTAACTTTAAGTATATTATTACCTATATTATCATCGTTAACAAAATATAGAGGCTCATGTGATCATAAATCATATCTAATCTATTATCTAAGATCATGTGGCAAATGTGGATCGATTAGCTAAACTTCGATTATTCTTTTCGACATGGTTTTTTCTACAAAATTATTTTTGTAGCTACAAAAATAATTTGACATTGACATAAAAATTTATATTATATATTTATAATATCTGGTTAATTTTCATGGAACTTGATTGTGGTTATTTCTACGGGTTATTTGCTTGGTCAAGATGAATTTGATCAGTGGTTGTAGTTTGTTAATTTTTTTTTCTAGAGGTCCAGTGTTGTTTTTTGTTTTTATAAAGTACTTATAACATTCTTTGTGCAATTTTTGTATTGGATTATCACGTCACACGGTCCTAGTTGAATACGTCTCGCCGCGAACTTAAATCGCGCGAAGGTTTGACGGACGCTGCTCCGTCTTGAATTTTATATAATTTCTCAATTCGACCGTATATATATATATTTTTTTTTTGTGTTTGTTTGCGGATAACTTCGTCGTTTATAAACAGATTTTTGATTTTTTTTTTGTTCGAATCGTACCATGGTAATTTTATCGAGGTCTGATAAGCATCTCCAGAGATATTGAGATAAACATCTCAAAATTGGTACTGAAAATGAATAGCGCGGCATTGTAGTCGGTTCTTTTTTAGTTTTTAAACGATATTATCGATGCTCTGTTTGCCTTAATCGTCTCCATCTGTATGTCTGCTCCTAGTTTCTATGGTCTATGGAAAGCACTTAATCCACTTATCCAGTGCTTTATAGTATTTCAGTTAATGAAATAATAAAGAGATGTTTTAAATAAAGTCTAAATAAAGGAGAAGCAACGAGCTAGCAATGCCTCTAGTGTCTAAAGGCAGCTGTAACCACTACTAATTAAGTAGGTCGCTGTGAGCTTTTACGAACAAAATAATCAAATAAAAATACCCATACTGACCCTGCTATTGTATTGTAAAGCGCCAATTAGCCAATTACGGCATCAATTGAAACGGCGATATCATTAGCTTGCAATGCGAGTCGTAAGGTAGAACATACATACTTAAACACCTAAATAAATAAAGCTATAGAAGATAGTTTGTTGGATATTTATAACATCATTAGTAAATTGTTAAACACAATCCAAAATTTCATCGTACCGACGGGACTTGAACCCGCAACCTCCTGAATAACATGTTCAGGTGCTTTGCCAATTAAGAACAGTGCGATGTATCGTTACGACGAAATTGAACCTTCAAAGAAACATAACATCATTAGTAGCTATTACGGACGGCTGAATATTAAAAATCTTTATAGATACTCAATACATTTACATTTTCTGACTTTTATTACTAATTTTTTGCTAAATTGTTACGAGTAAACATTGTTATTTTTACTTTTTCAATCGACTTCCAAAAAGGAGGAGGTTCTCAATGCGTTTGTATTTTTTTGTTGTTTGTTACGCGATTACGCCGCCAATTGTGGATCGATTTAATTTTTTTTTATGGGTAGTATTTATCTCCAAAATGGTCCCATTCAAATTTTATCAGTAGAAGATTTAATGGTTTTTTTTTCGTGATAATTTTTTTGTCTTTTATTTTTATTTTATAAATTACTAGCTGGCCCGGCGAACTTCGTACCACCTATACCTAACAGACAATAAATGTCGTGTTACCTTTCAGATGAACTTAATTTAGGCTTTTATGAACGTAATACAATGAATACAAAATAGATATTATGTTTAGTAATGTATTATGGCAATACAGAAATAGAATAAAAATACAATAATCAATATTATATATCAATTATAGATAAGTTATTAACTTGAAATTAGTTCGATTGAGTTTAATTGTAATTGTAAATATATCATCACCAGTATTAATAAGTATACTTACTTCATGAATAACTGTCTAATATTTTTTTGCCTTATGGATAAAACTGTATGCACTCATAAATTGGCTATCACATTCTTGCATATCTCTGTATTTACCGTGGAGGGAAAATTCTACGGTATTTACCTACATTCTGACAAAATATAAAATTGATTAGGCATTGATTTTTATTGTCTTGATTGCTTCTAAGCATAATTTTTTTTTTACTTCGTTATGGCTCCACACGATTAGTGTATTTAGCCAGTGTCAAGTATTAAAATTCACCAAGTTTTTACCAATTTTAGTCGTAGAGATGGGTTAAAGTCACATTTCAGCTCAGTTTTCAAGTAAAAGTCTAGTCTAAGTCATACCTTCAGTAAAGATGTGGCGTTTACTGAAGATTCTTAGTGGAACTTTGGTGAGAACGCAAATAGCATGTTTTTCAATATTGTGCTGTTTCCCTACACTCGCACACATTCACCGGCACTTAATGGTTAATAATCCACATTTATTACACATTAACACGCGGAAGAACACCAGTTTTAGGAAAAAATACAATGAGATCACACACACTTTTCCGCCAAAAACTCGTAAGCATACATTTCTGAACGCACGCATATTTGACAATCAATCAATATGTCATACAATTGTCATTACTGACAGTATTTAAAATTTATTAACATTTTTTAAATGTACATGACTTGAAATCACAAAACCTTGAAGAATTTTTGTACTCGACACTAGGCTAAATACACTAATCGTGTGGAGCGATGACCCTTATTAATTTGAGGTTTACCGTATCGACGGGATAAACAATTGAATATCAAATAATCGGCAGTTTTTAAACCGAGCTTAAATTTATATATTATATATATATATATATATATATATATTTATACATTTTGGCAAAATATTTATTCTTATATAATATTTTTAGGTCAATTATTCATTGTTTTTAATACTTATTATCCTATTCCTGACAAAGACAATTCCAAAAATACAAAAATCATAAAAATTGGTCCAGCCGTTCTTGAGTTATAAGTGTAGTAACTAACACGACTTTCTTTTATATATATAGACTAGCTGGCCCGGCGAACTTCGTACCACCTAACAGACTTACCTTTTAGATGAACTTAATTTAGGCTTTCATGATCGTAATAAATGAATACATAATATCGTTTAAAAACTATAAAACAACTGACTTCAATGCCGCGCTATTCATTTTCAGTACCAATTTTGAGATGTTTATCTCAATATCTCTGGAGATACTTATTATACCTCGATAAAATTACCATGGTACCACACTTGGGATATCTCCTTTCGAACAAAAAAAGAATAATCGAAATCGGTTCATAAACGACGAAGTTATCCGCGAACAAACATAAAAATATATATATATATATATATATATATACGGTCGAATTGAGAAACCTCCTCCTTTTTTTGAAGTCGGTTAAAAAGAGATATTAAGTTTATTAATGTATTATGGCAATACAGATAAGAATAAAAATACAATAATCAAGTAGGTACTTCAACCCCGTGTCAGCAACACGATAAGGTATTTATGTCATTTTTGTTATGGATAAGTTATAGCAGTATTTGACATTTTTTAAATTTACATTCACAAAAAATTTGAAGTATTTTTACAGTGGCTAAATACACTAATTGTGTGGAGCCATAATTATACAGAAAAAAATATGCGATAATGCGGTTTACCGTATCGCTGGGATAAACAATTGAACATCAAATGATTGGCAGTTTTTTAACCCAGGAACATTTTGGCAAAATAATTTGTCTTATATATATTTTTTAGGTCAATTATTCATTGTTTTTAATACTTATTATCCTATTCCTGACAAAGACAATTCCAAGATACAAAAATTATAAAAATTGGTCGAGCCGTTCTTGAGTTATAAGTGTAGTAACTAACACGACTTTCTTTTATATATATAGATTACAAGTACCTACAAATTAATAAACTAATTAAACTAAAATATTAACTATTACTAATAATTAAAATAAAAACTACATATAAAAATAGAATTTAGGTCGCTGTCTGCTGGTTGAGTACCCAAAAAGGTAGCGACATTACCTCTTTGAATCGCGATACTAATGCGTTGCCCGAGGTAAGCGCCTGCTCTTTGGTCGTGCGAGACATCGATAAGGCGTCTTGACAGCTCCTTAACAAAACCTCGTGCTTGTTGACCCCACGAGCCCATGGTTTTGACCCCCAAACGGAAAAAAAGCATAGTTGTCACCGATGCTTATATATTTCCTCCGTTTGAGAGCCTCTCTCTCTTAATTTTATCATGATTGGTAGGGTTTATCTCCAAAATGATAAGTTTTATCTAGATTTGCTAAGTATCTTCAGAGCTATGGCGTTAAACATCTCAATCTTGCTACTGAAACTGACACGGGCGGCATGTGAAGTCGTTTTTTTTTTAAATTATATGATCTACATTTATTTCCATATCGCTTGAATTTGTAGGTATATCTAATAAGATCATTATTACATTATGGCAATGCTTTGAATGACATAGATTGAGATTGCGCGGATTGTGGTCACATGCCGTGCTAGTAATTTTCATTGCCTTATCTAATACTAAAATACAAAATACAAAAATCTTTATTGACATACTGTATAGTTCACAATACATGTTGAATCCATAGACTCCTGAACTAGCATAGCTGTGTCTCAGGAGCCTGTGGCTTCTCCCATATTTTAGGCTTATTATAGTATGTATCATATGAATTCTATCACTTATAAAAATGTTTACTAAAACTAAAACTAAATATGTGTATGTGCGTGTATGTTTTTGGCGCATGTACTCGTATGTAGGGAGATGTGAATGCATGTAGGGGTGTGTTTTTACATGTTTGTGTATAAATGAATGAAAATATGTTTGTGAAAGTAATATATGTGTATTTCTTGTTTAAGTTACAGTTATATATATAAGAATCTAAAAGTATGTATCAGCAAGTAGTTTCTCTATCCCTCCATCTTTCATAATCAAATGTTTTTAGATACGTTAGTAATATATTTTTAAATTCATTATTATTTATTTTCCTAGTATTATGAGTTTTATTTAGTCTATTATATATGTGGGGAATCAAGACGTCGTATCGTTTTTGAGCGAATCTTGTGTTGGAGCTTGGAACAGGACATCTATTGATTCTTTTAGTGGACTCTGATAATTTTGGAACAATTTTTCTGTGGTATCGTCGTAAACCTTCAAATAAAAACAATTTTCGAACAGAGAGAACATTTGCCTTTTCGTACACTGTAGTCGTGGGATGCCTAAAACATAGGAACTGCATAACCTTTAATAAGGCACGTTGCGCTCTCTCCACTGTAATCAGGTGTGTTTTAGCTGCACTACCCCATACGCATATGCAGTAACGTATTAGACACTCACATAGTGCTTCGTACGTTTGTGTTACAAGGTAAGGTTCGGCGACTGTTCTCAAAGTTTTAACTATATAAATAAGTTTTCTTACTCTAGACGACAATGTATTTATATGCGCTTGCCAACTGATTTTGTCATCCACTAATACTCCGAGATATTTTATGTTGCTGACTCGATTTAGTGAATCACAGTTACAGCTTAAAGAAAGGTTCTTATTGCGGTTGCACGGAAAGGTGTGGATTTTAACATTAATGTTTGCTGCGGGACTGCCTGCGGATGAGATACTGTAACACATGTATTTAGTCTTACCTGTGTTTAACGATAGAAGACTGTCTTCTAACCAATGTGTTACAGCTGAGAGGCAGTTCTCAGTTCGTATTTTAACATTGTCCCAGGTCTTATCACGGACGAGAATAACGGTGTCATCAGCAAACATTAATAAATCCGCAACAGGCAAGGAAGCACAGCAGAGTTCATTTATATAAATGAGAAACAATAATGGTCCCAATGTACTTCCCTGCGGTACACCATAGGTGCACACTGCACTTTCACTCTCATAGTTTTCAACCCTAACTGTTTGTGTTCTATCCGTTAGATAGTCCTCAAACCAATTATATGCAAGACCTCGGATACCAACATTCTCTAGTCTCGCCAAAAGTATGGGAATGGACACAGGATCAAATGCCTTCTGTAGGTCAAGGAATACTCCGATACATCTGTCTCCATTATCTAAATATGACGTGATAAGCGAAGTCAACCTCAAAACCGCGTCTTCAGTTGACCTGCCATCCCTGAATCCATATTGGTTAGTGCTAAGTAGATTGTTTTTCTCAAGGTAGCTCGTTACTCTCTTTATTTTCAATAACTTTAGAAAGCGTGGAAAGCAGTGAAATAGGTCTATAATTCGACGGGTAATTTTTGTCACCAGCTTTAAAAATGGGACAAACCACAGCTTTTTTAAAGGCTGAGGGAAATATACCTGTTTCAAAGCTAAGATTGCATACAAATGCAATAGGTTCAGCTAAAAACTCGTAATATGATTTTAGTGTATTAGCTGTGATTTTATCCCATCCAGGTGCACTATGTGATTTGAGACCTAAAATAACAGACTTCACTTCAATAGAGTTGGTAGGATATAGTATCATTGAGTTTACTGGTTGTCTTGATGTTTTAGCTAGTGCAGCAAGTTCCCTTTCACATTTGGTAAGTGTCTTTAATGTTTTACTGGCCAGAATTCCACCTATTGATGTGAAATAGTGATTAAATATGTTTAGAGAATCAACCGGATCTTTTTCTATGGCTAATAAATCGTCTGACGGTACTTTAGAATCTTTTAAATTGCAAACTTCTTTAATGTTTTACTGGCCAGAATTCCACCTATTTATGTGAAATAGTGATTAAATATGTTTAGAGAATCAACCGGTTTTTTTTTCTATGGCTAATAAATCGTCTGACGGTACTTTAGAATCTTTTAAATTGCAAACTTCTTTTATAATTTTTCAAGTCTCTTTAATGTTGCCTTTATTGTTACATAATTTTACTTTATAGTATTCTCTCTTTAGATTCTTTATAATATAATTACACATATTTCTATATTTTATATATTTATCTTCAGTTTGTTATCGTCCGGTGTATTTTTTACTTTCTTATGCAATCTATCTCTCGAAATTCTTTTAGAAAATATTCTTCCTCTGTATAATCACTCCATTATGATGGGTGATTTTAACACTTGCCTTCTCAAAAATGATCAACGTTCCTTCTCTTTGCAGTCTGTCGTTAAATCTTGTAATATGCATATGCTTCCCTTAAACGCCACTCATCACCTACCTAACTGTACTCCATCTCTTCTTGACTTATTAATTGTTTCTTCTCCCTCTCACGTTGCTAAGCACGGTCAGTGCCCAGCTGATGCTTTCTCTTATCATGATCTGATCTTCCTCTCTTATAAAATCCGTCCTCCCAAAAACAAGCCAAAGACAATCCTTCAGCGCAATTTTAGTGGAATGGATAAGGATGCTTTTCATGCTGATGCTTTAGCAATTGACTGGTCTCCTGTACTAGAAGCTGAAACTGTAGATGATCAAATGTCTTTGTTCAACTCAATTATTTTGCAGCTTTATGATAAACATGCTCCATTACGTACCATTAAATTAAAGCACTTGCCTGCACCCTGGATAACTGATGAAATACGACAGTTAATGCATAAAAAAGTAACCGCTAAACATAAATATAAATGCCGTCCAACCGAATTAAATAAGTCAAAATATCTGAAATCACGTAATCGCTGCAATACAGTGTGTAGGGATGCTTTTCGCCGTCATGTTCACGAATCAGTTAATAATGAGGATTCTTCTAAAGTTTGGAAGTTCCTCAGATCCCTTGGAATTGGTAAGCCTCGTCAAAATTCTGTCCCTCTTAGTTTAGACATAGATTCACTTAATCTTCATTTTTCTTGTTCATCTGATATTTCTGACTCGGATAAAATCAAAACTTTAGATCATTTATCAAATTTACCAATTCCCGACTATCCTTCTTTTGTTTTTGATCGACTATCCACTTGTGATGTTAAGAAGAGCGTACTGTCCATTACTTCTAATGCTGTAGGTGGTGATTGCTTAAGTCGCAACATGCTAGTACCAATCCTTGATACCATTCTTCCTGTACTATGTTTTATTTTCAATAACTCCTTTAACAATGGTGTGTTTCCCTCTATCTGGAAAGATGCCGAGATCATTCCTTTACCCAAAAAAGCGAACCCTAAATTACTCTCCGAATACCGTCCTATATCCATTCTTCCTTTCTTATCCAAGGTCCTTGAGCGTCTTGTCCATAATCAAATTAGTAAATTCCTTTCCTTTAACAATCTCCTTAATCCTTTTCAATCCGGTTTCCGCCCAGGCCATAGCACAGTTAGCACGTTAGTTAAAATTACAGATGATATCCGCCTGGGTATGGAAAACCGGCACCTTACGGTACTAGCACTGTTGGACTTTAGCAATGCTTTCAACACTGTCGACTTTGATATCCTACTAGCAATACTACGTTCTATTAACATATCTTCAATGGTGGTCGACTGGTTTCACAGTTATCTGTACGGGCGCCGGCAGCGTGTTCGCCTTGATGAAACATATTCATTGTGGTGTGACACGTCAGCTGGCGTTCCTCAAGGCGGCGTGCTTTCTCCTCTTCTCTTTGCTGTTTTTATAAACTCTATCACTCAAAATCTTTCTTCTTCCTACCACCTGTATGCAGACGACCTTCAGATATATTGTCAAGCCCCTCTTGATAATCTACCCAATGCTATTGCCTCCATTAACACAGACTTACAGCGCATATTAGACTGGACGAAAGCTTTTGGACTCAAAGTCAATCCAACAAAAACGCAGGTCATGGTTACCGGAAGTTCTAGACTTATTGTCAAAGTTGATTGGCAAATGCTTCCAAAAGTTAGTTTCGGTGGAATAGATATTCCTTTTAGCAAGTCTGTGAAAAATCTTGGTCTCATAATAGATCAATGCTTGACATGGGATTTACAAATACAAAACACCAGTCGCAAGCTCTATGCAGCTGTGGCGTCACTAAAAAGACTACGCAACTTTCTTCCTACAACCACTAAAATTGCACTCGCTCAATCTCTCCTACTTCCTATTCTTGACTATTCTGACGTCTGCTATCTAGATCTTAGGGAAGATCAGCTAGATAAACTTGAGCGTCTACAAAATTTATGTATTAGATTCATATTTGGTTTGCGTAAATATGATCACGTATCTCAGTTTCGCACAAAGCTCAAGTGGCTTCCTATTCGCCTTCGCCGGAATACTCATATTCTTTCTCTTCTCTATAACATTCTATTCAATCCTTCTACTCCGCGATATCTTAAAGGACGCTTTAACTTCCTCCACAATTCTAACTCTCTTTCTCTAAGGTCATCAGAAAACTTAACCCTGAACTTTCCCGCACATGGTTCCAGTTTTTATGATAAGGCTTTTACTGTCCAGGCTGTTAGGCTCTGGAACTCTCTTCCCGAACCTGTGAAATCTTCACAATCCCTTCATATTTTCAAGAGCCGTTTAAAAGCTTATCTTTCATTATAAATAGTGTTAAGCTGCTTCTGTCTGTTCTGTCAATCTGTTTAAAATTTATAGAATGCGTGTTTAGGAATTTATGTAAGTAATCTGTGTTTATTGTTGTAGGTAAGTAGGTATGATTATGTTAGTTTAGGTATAATATGTTATTGTTATTCTTTTCATTTTAATTTAAATTAGGCGCACCCTGCATTAGGCTAATATTTCGATCCTATCCATACAAAGGTTTGTCTGGAAGAGATCGCTGTTAGCGATAAGACCGCCCATTGCTACACGTTAAATTTAAGCTGTAAAAGTTATATGTGTCTGTATCTTTGGTGTCGCAATAAAGAGTTCATCTATCTATCTATCTATCTATCTATCTCGTTTTCTTATTGATCTCACCACACCTGGTGTAATCCAAGGTTTAAGTGGCTGATATTTTTTAGAAAACGATATAATACTGATATATAATACTAATACTATAAGAATCTTTGTCCTGACATACTGACTGACTGACTGACTGACTGACTCACTGACAGACAACGCACAGCCTAGCCGCTGGTCGTAGAGACTTGAAATTTGGAGGGTATATTTGTCTTAGTACGTAGGGGTGTACTAAGAAAGGATTTTCCAAAATTCACCCCTAAAGGGGATGAAATGGGGGTTCAAAGTTTGTATGGAGAAACAAGATTAGATACTCTTTTCTATCCGAAACTTCACACGAGTACTTCAGTAAAAAAATAAGTAAATACATGTTTAAGGTTTTTTTGAAAACTCACCCCTAAGAGGGTGAAATGGGGTAACAAAATGTGAAAATCAATATCGTTTCGGATTGCGCTGAAATTTGGCATGCAGATAGTTATTACAACGTTAGTTACCTCTAAAAAAGGATTTTTCAAAATTCGCCCCTGAAGGGGATGAAACAGGGGTTCAAAGTTTGTACGGAGAGACAAGTTTAGATAGTATTTTCTATTCGAACCTCATACAAGTGCGCGAGTAAAAAAAATAAGTAAATACGTGTTTCAGGCTCTTTCGAAATTCCACCCCTAAAAGGGGTAACAAAGTCTGAAATCAATATTGTTTCGGATTGCGCTGAAATTTGGCATACAGATAGTTGTTTTTACCCGACTACGGCGAAGCAAAAAGGAGGGTTATGTTTTGACCGGTATGTGGGTATTTATTATAAACTACTACTTCTACTAATACTGAACACCACTATGAATATGTATGAAATACAATAAAATATTTATCACAGGTAAGTTGTTTATATAATGCACGATACATATTGAATAGTTTGTACAAAGCGATCTCAGATGAGAAAATTTTCTTGTTTCATACTTGTTAGAGTGATTTTTCAGTAGTCGGGTTTTAGTTTTTGAACTTATTTTTTATGACTACCTAAGTCATCCTCTAAGAAAGAATTTTTCAAAATTCACTCATTAAGGGGATGAAGCGGGGGTACAAAGTTTGGATAGTCATTTTATTCGACATTTCACACAAGTACTTCTGTAAATAAATAAGTAAATACGAGTTTCAGATTTTTTCTAAATGCCACCCTAAGAGGATAAACTAGGGTAACAAAGTCTAAATATCAATATTGTTTCGGATTGCGCGGAAATTAAGAATACAGATAGTTATTATGACGTAGATATCCGCTCAGAAAGGATTTTCTAAAAATTAGTCTCGGACACGGAACGGGGATTCAAAGTTTGTATAGCGAAACAAGATGAGATAAAGTACGTGTTGTAGGATTTTTCGAAATGGGGTAGGTACCAAGTCTGAAAATTTGGGTTTTTCGGGTTTTATAAATATGAATCCCGAATTGCCTTAGTCACGCGATAACATGAAATCGGGTGAATGGCTAATTCTCATTTGCTGTCTTTAATGATAGAATGGTTTTTACAAAAGAAAAGTTTTAAGTAAATAAAAGAAGTTATAAACGCGGGCAAAGCCGCGGGGCACTTCTAAGTAGTTATTTATATCTCTAGAGTCTAGATATACTCATTAGATATAGATAAAACTACAATGGGACGTATACTCTCTCAAACTAAAAAATAATTTTATAATTCGGTTAGGAAATAACAGAGTTATCAGGTAACAAACATTAAAAAAATACAGATGAATTGAGATCCTCCTCCTTCTTTGAAGTCGGTTATAAAATCTAAAAATCTGTGGTCTGTATGTACTACCAATATGTCAAACAAAAAGTCATAAATGATAAATCTTAGTATGTAAGATTCTATGCCAACCAGTAAATCTTATCACTTTGTTTACCAATAACTTTAATACAGAACCGTCAGAGATTGGGGAAGTACTTATGTTTACAAACAGAGGCAATATCTTTTTACGGCGAGTAGTAGAAACCTAGTTACTTACCTCATAAAATGAGTCATAAATCACAAATCCACCATCTTACTGGTCATATTTTCCGCACAAATATTTTGTTGCAAACCTAATGTAATTTTATTTTTATCTATTTGTAGTAACTTATCGTAAATTGGTTTAGGAAGTGATTGTTGATTGTCTGAATATCTTATTAAAATTGGGAATAAAATCCGTAAGGTATAAATTAAAAAGTAACTGTCTCTTTGTCCCACTGTCTACTTGGTACGTTTTCTCAGACGGCCTGTTGAAGTAAAGGATTGATGACTTAACTCCTAAGCGGGAGGTCGCTGGATCAATTCCTAGCATGGATATTCGTCCACAGGTGGTACAAGCAGTATATCGAAGTTAAAAAGATAGTGGTCAAACGATAGCTAGATAGAATAAGATCGTTTAAAAGACTAAAAAGAACCGAAAAAGAACTAATTAACTATATAAAAACAACCGACTTCAATGCCGCGCTATTAATGTTCAGTACCAATTTTGAGGTGTTTATCTCTATATCTCTGGAGATACTTATCAAATCTCGATAAAATTACTATGGTACCACGCTTAGGATATTTACTTTCTAACAAAATAATAATAATCAAAATCGGTTTATAAACGGCGAAGTTATCCGCGAACAAACATTAAAAAAACATATGTACGGTCGAATTGACCTCCTCCTTTTTTTTGAAGTCGGTTAAAACATAATAAAGTAGTAGGTACTTACTTGTATGCGACGCACGCAACAGTGACGGCGAATGTCAAAAATATTGCAAGGCCAATGAAACAATATATTATAACCGTCTGGGTCTCTGTCCATAGCAGCGTGAAAATAATATACCAATTTAGTGGACAAACACTAAAATAACAATTTCACCAAATTACCTAGATGCGAGAGTTGAAAATTGTCTAGAAGTTTTATCTCTACACGGTTATAACAAAGTTGAATATCCAATTTAAAGTTCTTATGATTATGTTGGAGGTGAGATAGGCGTTTTATTGAAGAGAAATAATAAAGGTGTGTTCGCACTGTTGTCATCGTTGGCGACTCACAGTTTGCCGACTAGGTTGGTATTTAACGAGGTACCTAAGGTGATTGAGTGAAGTAATGAGTTTTCGTCTTATAGTTCTAAGAAGCCTAAAGATTTTAAATGTTGTTCAGCAATAAAGCTTATACTCGTACACTTTAGGTTATAATGTATTAGATTTTGAAATAACTGACACATTTCACAGGTAGTATAATATGCTCCATATTATATCGATGTCCCGCCTGATTTGCTACCAAAAAGCTTAACTCAAGGAGAAAATCTGCCGCATTTAGCCACTATCAGGTACAATAGTTTATGCATTGTATGAAATTCTCTATTTTTCTTTATGTATACTATAATACTCTTTCTTTTTTGTGAAGATGGTTAAACATTTTAGTTATGAAATTCTCACGAGTGATATTCATATTTTATTTTTTACTAACCGGCATTCGCTCGTGTTTATTTTTCGGATTATGCTCCGACCAGTTTCGACTCGATTTGAGAGTCTTCATCCCGGGAGCGGCTAAGAAAGCTGTGACTCGCGGCGTGCTGCACGAGCTTCCCAGCGCGACTGGCGACTCGACGTAGCGGTCGCAGATGGTGGGGGTGGTGATAGAGATCTTCGAACGTTCTCCGCTTCTTCGTTAGGCTCGTCCTCAAATCCGTAATCATTGGGGAGTGCTGTTATGTTAGGTTGACAGCACACCGAGCTAATTGTGTCAACTTCGGAATAATATGACGGTGTTCGGATGGTGTTTCCCAGTGTCGGCACACGCACAGTGTCATGCCTGCGGTACTGCGCACCCGCGATCCCGGTTAAAGTTAGGATACCTATTTATTTCGATGCCGCGAGTCACGTCACAGCTTTCTTAGCCGCTCCCGGGACGAAGACTCTCAAATCGAGTCGAAACCGGTCGGAGCATAATCCGAAAAATAAACGTGAGTGAATGCCGGTTAGTAAAAAACAAAATATGGTTAAAAACGACGACATGTTAATTCTGTTTTTTTTTTTCAAACGTATTTAATTATTTATTTATTTTGATTTCCAGGAAGTTGTAACTGAGCCGCGATCTACGCACTCGCGACGTTGCGACGAACTACCCTCATACGAAGCCGCCGTTATGTTAAAGGATACAAAGTTATAGAGCTTCTTAGCTTTAGCTAGTAAGCGCCAAATAAGTTGACCTCTACGTGGTAGAGTTACAAAACAATAAGGTTCAAGGACAACGTGATTTCATTATCTTAAAGTTAACGATTAAGCAACTTATATATCCATATGATTTCAATGATGAATTTTATATTAATAGATTGTATGTTTCACGTAGTTTACAAGACGTATTTCACGCGTGTATAGACGTGAACGGTAGGCCTCGTAACTGTTTTCTTAATATATACTTTGTCTATAAAAAGAGGCCTCAACGAGCAGCCATGTCTCGTTTTACTGCCATGTAAACGACTCCCGGGCGATCGCTCGATTTCGGTTTACTGGAGCCATTTCCCTTTGTAATTTATGTTGGCAATTTCTTATAAATAAACAGTTAATGTGACAGAGATTGATCGCAGGACGCTTAATGATGAGGATATATATGCTGAGATTCGTCTGTGTATTACCTGCCTTCGCAGATTCTTGCCATTTTCGTATAAGGTTTATGTTGAAATATTGTTGAGGTATTTTAGATGTTGGCTTTTGATTTTAGTCTTAACCCTTTGACTTTATTTGAGGGTGAAAACACTTTCAGTAGTGGCATGTTTTAACTAAGCTTTTTCGAAATATCAGAAAGATTAGAAATTGAATACAATAAAATTACAAAGGATTCCGTGTTCTAGCGGCTATATAAAGAAATCGTAATTGCGAAGGTGAGTGTCAACATTATTTAAATATTCATCTTGGATACTTGAAATTACAACACGTGGTATATTCTTAGCAGATTTTTGCGAAATATTCCACTTATAATTATTTATAACGGCTTTACACTCACGGGTTAAGATGTCGAAATTACTCCGACACGTTTCGGACATATTTGTGTACTTTTTCACAGGAGTCAGGCCTACCGCGCGTCTCTCGCGCGACGGGATTCGGCACGTAACTACCGAAACGTGTCGGAGTAATTTCGACATCTTAACCCATGAGTGTAAAGCCGTTTTAAATAATTATATGTGTTATTCTCACGATAATTTTAATAAACAAATATACCACTATCCTCGATACTTACGTTTTGTTTTACAAAATCAGTCAGTGTGATCATTGATTACCTTGATTGTCTGTATTGGAACTTAAAACTGAACTTAGCGTTCTTTCTTCTTTCTAAAGCTGAAGAAAAGCCTTTTTTATGATAAAAGGTAACATGGCAAGCTCGATGCTCTCATGATGGTAAGCGATGACGTCTACATATTACAGATACAGCGGCACGCAAAATTCTGACAAAATTTTGTATATCAC
Source organism: Cabera pusaria (assembly GCA_954871355.1). Taxonomy (NCBI): domain Eukaryota; kingdom Metazoa; phylum Arthropoda; class Insecta; order Lepidoptera; family Geometridae; genus Cabera; species Cabera pusaria. The sequence continues at coordinate 18,924,225 of OX940902.1, forward strand.
TGCACTACACCTGTTACCTGGAGTCATAAAGTTGTTAAGTCTCATATGCCCTGTTATTTCGCTGGATATATGCCATTGCCATTCAAACCGAAAAACATTTTTATCTCACGGTTGAAATAATTGGCAGAGTAGTGGTACCGTCCCACGCGGACTAGCAGAAGTCCATTACGAAAAAGACTTCGGTGAAGGTAGTGTTACTCACCTCCTTGGCAAGTAGGGTCGGTGCCGAGGAAGCCGCACCGAGGGGTATCAGGCGGCGGTCCACGTCGCCCGCCTGGCCAGTGGATAGCCTTGCCGGCCACTGGCTTGTAGCTCATGTTCAGACCGTGGTAGAACGCCACTACCTATACGAAAAATAGATATTGTTATGAAATGCGGTAACCACATACCATCTGGTGAACTGGCTTGCTTTTTTTTATATATCTTACTAGCAGCCCGCCCAGGCTTCGCACGGGTAGAACATATATGCCTACAAAATTTGCATCAGTTTGTTGCATCAAATATAAAATATTAACATATTTAACAATCATCGTCATATTTCAACCAATTTAAACAAAACCTTAACGAATTATGCACCTAAACCTTCCTCATAAACACTCTGGCTATTGGTGAAAACCGCATGATAATCCGTTCAGTAGCTATTGAGATTATTGCGAACAGACAGACAGACGCAGTGATGGACTTTGTTTTATAATACTTACGTAGTGATATTGGACGGCCCTTTGGCGTAAAGGATAGTTACCCTGATTCTGACCCGACGGTCGTTGGTTCTAATCCTAGCTATATACCTACCAATGAAAGTTTTATGTGCATTCATGAATCATGGGTACAGTACTTTCGTACAGAGGTAGTGGGATCATGGAATCAAAATGAATCAAATTATGGGATCAAAGAAGGGGTATTTAACGTACGTATATAAAGGTACGTTTAACGTGTGTATCTGTGTCTGTCTGTAGCATCTTAGCACCCAACCAGATGAACCGATTTTTATTTTATTATTGATATTTTTTTTTTGTTTGATAGATGTCTTCATCGAGTGTTCTTAGCTTTGATTCATGAAAATTCGTTCAATCGTTATAAAACTATGAGCTTTTTATTAGCTTCAACTGTATGTTTGTATATTTGTAACCGACTTCTTTGGGCGCGATTTTGACCCACTTTAAACGGTCAGATTTTGTTCAAACTTTGTAGATTTATCGAGGACCGATGATAATACACTAATTTGATAAAAAAATATTCCATTTTTCAACTAAAAAGTAGAAAATAGATAATAGTTTAAAAAAACTAAAAAACACGCTTTTTATAGAAAACATAAAATAGGATATAAATTTAAATTAAGAATAGTGTTAAAAATTTCAATAAATATAAATTAATAATAGTGTGAATTAAAAAAAATATTTTATTTTAAAAAAAGCGAAGGGTGCTTTTATGATAGTATCAAAATGATAATCACTCTATATCATATCTGTCAATAAAATATTTATAACTATTGACACCATGCACCTCACGCTTTTTTTTAAATAAAATATTTTTTTTATGCACACTATTTATTCATTTATATTTATTGATTTATATCCAGGTTTTTTACAATATATCATATAAAAATAATAAAGAAAAACTATTTTAAAAACATAAGACATTACAAAAAACCTAAACCTAGGGTGCCGCCGGCAACGGAGCAGGGCCCAGGCTACCGGTGGTTAGGGCTGCAGAGAGAGTAACCTCCTGACGATGCGTGCCGTGTCAAGAAGTACCGCCTTCTGTATCTGGCCCTTGATCCAGCCGTTTAGTGAGAGTCTCTTCAGATGTTGGTCGAGACTCTTCGCTATTAGGCCGTTTGCCGAGACAACTATCGGGACAATGATAGTCGAGTCAACATCCCACGCTATTATTCATTTATATTTATTGAATTTTTTAACACTATTCTTAATTTAAATTTATTAATATTTATTTTCTATTTTTTAGTTCGTTTTTCTATAAAATAGCGTGTTTTTTAGTTTTTTTTTAACTATTACTTTTTCTAGTTAATTGCGCTATGAAATCAACTTTCATAGGTCTGATCAATTCGAAAATCTACTTCTTCAACGATATTGTAAGAACATGGAAGCATTGACCTGATGCTGGGACATCTCCTGTACTCTACAGAATACTCAAATCCACACCAACTTACAGCTCTGATTTTAAATGTCGTGTTTAGAGTCGTTGGAATGCTTTTATTGAAAAGATTATACATAGATCAGTCGGGGTGGTTTATATATAGATCATAACTATATTATACAATATAATTTTTTACAGTAAAAATATATTATTATACTATATTGACTTCAAATTGATTGTGATCGGTGGGGATCTACAGCATCGCTATGCTTATAATAATATTTTCTTAGTAACTATGACGTAATCTGTGGTTTCACTGCAGATATTTTATTAATTTTGCGATGCGTGTATGTGAAATCCGTCATATCTTCTAGAGTTTTATTTGAATTATATACTGTAAAGGACAATCTAATACTATAAGAATCTTTGTCCTGACATACTGACTGACTCACTGACTCACTGACTCACTGACAGACAACGCACAGCCTAAACCGCTGGTCGTAGAGACTTGAAATTTGGAGGGTATATTTGTCTTAGTACGTAAGGGTGTACTAAGAAAGGATTTTCCAAAATTCACCCCTTAAGGGGATGAAATGGGGGTTCAAAGTTTGTATGGAGAAACAAGATTAGATCGTCTTTTCTATCCGAAACTTCACATAAGTGCTTCAATAAAAAAATAAGTAAAGACGTGTTTCAGGTTTTTTTGGAATTCCACCCCTAAGAGGGTGAAATGGGGTAATAAAGTGTAAAATCAATATTGTTTCGGATTGCGCTGAAATTTGGCATGCAAATAGTTATTACGACGTTAGTTCCCATTGAGAAAGGATTTTCCAAAATTAACCCTCGAAGGGGATGAAACGGGGGTTCAAAGTTTGTATGGAGAAACAAGATTAGATAGTCTTTTCTATCTGAAACTCCACACAAGTGCTTCAGTAAAAAAATAAGTAAACACGTGTTTCAGGTTTTTTTGAATTCCACCCCTAAGAGGGTGAAATTGGGTAATAAAGTGTGAAAATCAATATTGTTTCGGATTGCGCTGAAATTTGGCATGCAGATAGTTATTACGACGTTAGTTCCCTCTGAGAAAGGATTTTCCAAAATTGACCCTCGAAGGGGATGAAACGGGGGTTCAAAGTTTGTATGGAGAAACAAGATTAGATAGTCTTTTCTACCCGAAACTCCACACAAGTGCTTCAGTAAAAAAATAAGTAAACACGTGTATCAGGTTTTTTTGAAATTCCACCCTTAAGAGGGTGAAATGGGGTAATAAAGTGTAAAATCAATATTGTTTCGGATTACGCTGAAATTTGGCATGCAGATAGTTATTACGACGTTAATTCCCTCTAAGAAAGGATTTTCCAAAATTAACCCTCGAAGGGGATGAAACGGGGGTTCAAAGTTTGTATGGAGAAACAAGATTAGATAGGCTTTTCTATCCGAAACTTCACACAAGTGCTTCAGTAAAAAAATAAGTAAACACGTGTATCAGGTTTTTTTGAAATTCCACCCTTAAGAGGGTGAAATGGGGTAATAAAGTGTAAGATCAATATTGTTTCGGATTACGCTGAAATTTGGCATGCAGATAGTTATTACGACGTTAATTCCCTCTAAGAAAGGATTTTCCAAAATTAACCCTCGAAGGGGATGAAACGGGGGTTCAAAGTTTGTATGGAGAAACAAGATTAGATAGGCTTTTCTATCCGAAACTTCACACAAGTGCTTCAGTAAAAAAATAAGTAAAGACGTGTTTCAGGTTTTTTTGTAATTCCACCCCTAAGAGGGTGAAATGGGGTAATAAAGTGTAAAAATCAATATTGTTTCGGATTGCGCTGAAATTTGGCATGCAGATAGTTATTAATTACGACGTTAGTTCCCTCTGAGAAAGGTTTTCCAAAATTCATCCCTGAAGAGGATGAAGCGAGGGTTCAAAGTTTGTATGGAGAAACAAGAATTGATTGTCTCTTATATTCGAAACTTCACACAAGTAGTTTAGTAAATAAATGAGTAAATACGTGTTTCAGGCTTTTTGAAATTCTATTCGTAAAAGGGTTAAGTGGAGTAACAATGTCTGAAATCAATATTGTTTCGGATTGCGCTGATATTTTGCATCCAGATAGAAATTTTGACGTAGGTATCCGCTGAGAAAGGATTTTTCAAAATTCACTCTTCAAGGGATGAAGCGGGGGCTCAAATTTTGGATAGTCATTTTATTCGACATTTCACACAAGTACTTCTGTAAATAAATAAGTAAATACGAGTTTCAGACTTTTTCAAAATGCCACCCTAAAGAGTGAACTGGGGTAAAAAAGTCTGAAAATCAATATAGTTTCGGATTGCGCTTTATTGGGTTTTCGGGTTTTAAAAATATGAATCCTGATTTGTCTTAGTCACGCGATAACATGAAAACAGCTGAACCAATTTGGCTAATTTTTATTTGATGTCTTTAATGATAGAATCGTTTTTACAAAAGAAAAGTTTTAAGTAAATAAAAGGAGTTTTTAACGCGGGCGTAGCCGCGGGGGACTTCTAGTTTTATATATATCTATAATATGTGGCCAAGCTAATTAACGTAATTATTTGGATAAGGATTAATACTATATACTTGAAAATAGCCTTGGAATTTATGTAATATTTTTTAACAAAAAATTAAAGATTAAAATGGTTACTGTGTGTCAACCTTAAAAGATAGACATATGCTGTCCCGGACTTTTTTGTAGGTCTTATTAAGTTGTACAACTCTTCCATAAAAAATATTCTTCTATCTATTTTCAATTGAGCAGCGTTCGTAAGAAACGTGTTTTTTCGACCGTTTTTTAGTCGACTTAGGTTGCAAATTAGGTCTCCACGAATGTACCTTTGATTTAAACGGGATAATATATAGCCTATTTTCATTCCGAAAGTCCATTCTATACATTAGTGAAAGAATTTTTTAAATCGGTCCAGCAGTTTTTGAGCCAAATCATTAAAAACATACAAAAATACAAATGTTCTCTCTTTATAATATTAGTATAGATAGGCTAGCGTTTGACCACAATCTCACCTGTTGGTAAGTGATGATGCGGTCGAAGATGGTAATCACGCTAGGCCTAGAATGGGAACTGGCTCTCAAGGATAGCTACCGGAACACATTAGATGTTTGGCGACAGATTTTCTACGATTTGTTTGCATTAAAAAAGAATAATATACATTACTTGATCCATAACTTAGGTCATCTTTTGCGATTCAATCACATGGTGACTAGGACGATTCGACCACCATGGTGATAGTAATGTTGTAGGAATGTCTTCTCGTTACAACGGGCATTGCGACATAATGTACTGAGCTAAATAATACTAATTTATGTTTCTAGCGCGATAAAGACATCTTTTATAATTTAATTCTATTTACAGAATAACAAACTCATCACCATCCGAAGTAAGCCTGAAGACACTTCTTGGTGGTCACTATGTAAGCTTTCATCCATCTATAAGCCTCACTCCAAAATTAACTCGCAAGAAGTTTAACAAGTTAGTACCTACTTACATAATTAAATTAGCAATGTTTTTTAAATAGCCCGTAAGTAATTAGCAATGTAGCCTTTAGCATACTAACATATTAAGTAGACACTTATTAGATTTAGATTTATATAATTACTGTAATAATTAAAAAAAATAAAATTTGTATTTTGTAAAAGCATGCGGTGCTTCCCTTCAAAAATAGTGCATTTAGTTATATATACCTATATTGTGTAGGTATAGCTAAGTATTGTAATAATGTAATGATTACTGGGTAGCCAAATAAATAAATAATCTCTAACTAAACTATTTCCAAGTAGGTATTAAATTGAAAAACATCGTAAGATGTCCAATATCGTAATCGTTGCAAAACCAAATGTTTGCCCTCAGTATTCTGAGGAAAGCCGTCAAATATTTACCCTCGCATACAAAAGATTCGAGGCAAACGGTGGCGCTTTCAAACTACCTACTTTATTATACGACATAGTAGTAACATAATCTGAGCAGTATCATATGTTCCTACATTCCGTACATAACTTGCCCTCGAAGCTAAGTTTACCAATTATAATATTTAAGCTTAAATTTAGCACATGTCAGTTTGCGTTTGCCTTTACATACAATGCAAGGACATGGTGACATCGAGATCTTGATTCTAACTTATTATTTCTAGCTCGGTAAATGATTGTGATTTCAGCTATTAAGACAATATATAATTAATGACAACTATGCATTTATAGTAATTTAAGAAATTAATTAACTCAATTCATACTGAAATTATGGTCACCTTACAATTCATGTTTAAACCTATTTAAACATAAACTAACCAAACGGGTAAGAAATGTCAACAGTCATTGTTAAGACCCGTTAAGACAAAGTCAAAACATAGAGTGTGTCAGGGTGACCATGACCGAAAAACGGAAATACATTTTAGTTATTTTTTTGTACCACAAATACTGTTGCGATAATATGCTCTAATCTACAGCGATTTATTCCTAATTAATTGGCAAATCTTTGTTTACTTTGTTGCTGCATGACCCCGCAGTCATCCTGTATATATGTTTGCAATATATAATATGGAAAAATATTTCAATTCAAAGTCGTTATCAAAAAACGAACTAACCTTAAAACTGTTTTAAATATTCGTTACAAAAACTACTTACATACTATTTGATTATGAAAGCTATCGTGAGAGTTACACTTTTAAAGTTTATAACGGCTTTAAAATTAACACATTCTAAAAATTAAACGAACACTTTCAATTTTTCAAACGTTTTATTTTTTATAATTTATTGTAAATTGTTTCACATTTAGTGGACAAATATAAAATAGGCAAATTATTTTTAGACATAAACTATTATACTCAAAAGTGTTATCAAAATTCCTGTACCTTCACTACTGCGCTCCATAGTTCCCACGAAAGATTTTTATGGTCGCAATTTTCCCGCCCCGTTAAGTGGGTTACCCAGCTCAAAACTCGGACAGTTATTTCTGGGGCAAATCAAAACAAACTGCGATTATGCCCATCTATCTCAGCGCAAGGAAATAAAGATGTTTATCGGCTTCCTCTCTGAGAAGTTCATGAATATGTCTTAATATTGCAATTACAACCTTATTTTGTGAGCTGTAAGGGTGAAGGGTTGCTTATCAGTAGAAATCGCTGTAAAAGTTATCGCATTATTTTAGGCATGCTTAGCGATTACGCTTATGTTGTGTGCTGTATTTGCATGATTTTGGACACAAGGTAATTCAACATTGGTTCAGACGTTACTTTGTGGTAATCCATGACTAATAAAAGTAATAATTAAGTATTGTGGTAATTATTAAATAACCATAGAATAGCTTGGCTAGATACAACAAATAATATCTATGTAAATTGTTATACACAATCCAAAATTTCATCGTACCGACGGGACTCGAACCCGCTTTACACATATTAAATGTGTAACACTTCAAGAAACAAAATATTTAATAATATCATTATAAGAAATAATTAGGGTTCCGTAAATGCACAAGTAGATAGAAACACAGTATGAAACAAAACACATTACCCAAAATTCAGCATACGTGCCCACTTTTTAGAACGCTACATAAAATTGATAAGATCTTAAAGGTCAATGGCATCTGAAGTAATAGATTATTTGACGATATGATGTAGAAAAGGTTGACAGGATAGCTTGCCTTCGACTGGAAGGTCACCGGTTCATATCCAAGTCGTGCACCGATGGATTCTTTATGTGTATTCATGGGTGTTTGTCCACATGTGGCAGGAGCATTATATCGTTGTTCCGCCTGATATGCTACCAAAAAGTAGCTTACCACCAACAAACAGAAATTCTGCCGCCATAACCTTACCGTGTTCCGGCAGAATATAACCCTTAAGAGACCATTTAGGACTAGCACGTCCACAATCTTCGACCATATCATCGCTTACCAGCAGGCGAGATAGTGATGAAACGCTAGCCTATCAGGTAATAAAAAAAATATAGATATGTAAGAGTTTCTAATAGAGTAACTGTTTATACTCACCTCAAACTTGCCAGTAACAGGATCCAGATCTAAGATCGCGTAGTCGGCATCCCTGTCTCCGACAGCATCTATCCTCACATGTCCCGTTATACCTGACGAATATATTCACACATTATTCGTGACGTCATACACATATCGTACCTTGGGGGTGCTTAAGGGTGACATAGATATCGTTACGAATTTTGACATGATTTGTTGTAGATTGATATCTTCAACTCTACAGTCAAATTGTTAACTACCAGCGTCCGTAGTACATACACACATAAAATCACGACTTTTTCACATTGGCGTAGGCAGATATTACTTCTTTCCACATGCTACGATCCTTCCACTTTCATGAGCGCCTGCATACATACATACATGCGCATCGCCGGTTCTAGGTACCTTTGACTTGGCCTTTCTTTAAAACGTCTATGTAATGACTAATATACAAAATTTAATCGTATCACGATCGTAATACGAAATTTAATCGCATCACGATCGTAATACGGTTGAATTTCGTAATACGAAATTCAAATTTCACCGCTTCCGAGATAGATTACAGAATAGCCCTACTGGTCGTGATACGTTTGCCTAGGTCGGCCTCTACCGGCTCGCACATTCACACTCGTCTTATAAATCTGTTTCGTCAGTATTAGTTTTAGTTCTAAATTAGGTTAAGGTTAAGGTATTCCTTTACACTATAAAGACACTTGTGCAAAAGGCTGAAAAATCTGCCAAAGACACTTGACATACAAAAACATTCCAACAAATCTATTTATATAAAACACAAAAATTGTTATTCCTTTTTCCGTTAAAGACTTTTAAACCGTCGAACCGATCTGCCCCAACCCGGTTTCTTTAGAAAGGCGATAATATCAGACTTAGACCACTAAAACAACGCATTACGCACATTTGGTCACATTTCTTTTTTTAGCGTAGTAGCAAACACCGGGTGTCCACAAGTACAACATATTTTACAATGTTCGACGTAAAGTTCTGTCAATACATTCAAATAAACCACAGCGATGTACGGAGACATGGAAAACAAGTAATTTACTTGGGAATTCATTTCACTCGAAAAGATAAATTATTCAACGTAACACGTAACGGCGTGACGTGGAGAGACGTGAGAGCGACACCGTTACACAATATGTCTATTTAGTACGCTTGTGCAAAGTATTTGCTTTAGATTTTGTAACAAGAAAAAAGTATTTTCGGCTTTATTTGGGAAAAGGAATGGAGCTGAAATAAATTATCGAAACAAGCTATAAAACACAGACCTAAAATTACGAAGCTCGGAAGAGGCCGTATTCGTAGGCTTGGGTTTTTTTTTCTATGGATCCATTGTATACACTTAACTTGTAAGCATATAAGAAAATACCTAGAATATCTACGGCTAACTTTGAATTTTTTTTTTATGTCTGACAGACAAGCACTTGACTGTTATTGTATAAGTGAAGATGCGGTCTAAAATGTTTTTATCTTTAATTTTACTAATCATGTTTTTTTTATTATATACCTTATAAAAGCTTAATATTTTCCAAAGTTTTGAAGTGACTACTAAACTATGTAGTAAAATAACTGTTTGTATTTACACATGAAAATTCAATCCAGCACTGAAAAAAAATTTCACCGCAACCCTGTTTACAAGGTCTGACAATCCCAGCATGTAGGTACTTCACCAATCAAAAAAGAGTTGGTAATTCTCCGGGGAACTAAGTTTATCGTCCTCAACTGGTAGATTGCAAGACCACACATAATCGAGTTACACCACTTGATGAGAACGTAGGTGATGTTAGCCCTTTGAGCCTGGTTGCGAGGTTCTATGTCGAGCGACAAAAAATCGCGCATATGTTCTTAACACAATATGGTGAAAAAATCTTTTCAAGTTAATGGAAAGGTCAAATTTTAGTCTCGTTTGCATTTCAACCATAACCAAGATTTATGGAGAAAAAAGAGTTGTAGATTTAAAATAAACAATGTTATTAAACCACCTACGTTAGCGATCGCTATTTGTTTCTCTGTATCAAAGATTCAACAACACGATTTGTTATTTTACGGCAAGATTTTAGATAATACCACAGAAATATTAAAAATAAGGTAGAGTAATACTAAGTATTGCCTATGGTTACTATAATTTTGCAAAGAATGTTACACTACTTGTATTAGTTGTTTTAGGAAATTGCAATGCGTAAAGGCTGGCAAAAGGCATTTAACGCTTGGGTGCCTCTAAATTCTCTTAGCCCATTCTCCGTAGCATTGTAGTATTATTTTGTGCTGAACCACAAAATTAGAGCACTTAAGAATTTTATGAATGTATGAAACAAATAAAGCAAGTTTTTTTTATTTCGATTATGAAATCTGGAACATAAAGATGGTAAACACGCTAGACCTAGTATATGGTCTGTCTCTCAAGGGCTGAACAGCCGGAACAACGTAAGATTGTGGCAGCAGATTTTCACCTAGATGATTGTAAGATACTGTTTGGTAGGAAGTCATGTGGAGCATCGATATAATGCTTCTACCACCTGTCATATTTTGCTGATACACATTTATAGCCACTGTGGTAAAATAGGACATTGGATACTTTTTAATGCGGGCAAATCCAATGAGCGCACCTAGTTATAGTTGATATAGTTATAATGGAAAAATGTTATAACTATCTAGATTGGTATATGTGTCACTGCTGAAATGAATTTCAGAACCATTATTTTCTACATTTTTTCAGTGAATTCGTAGCAATGCCGTAGCACCTCGTAGCGCGCCGTAGCAATTGTAAAGAACTACGACATTGTACAGACATTGTACCACGACGCTAATACTAGTTTCGTGCATCGTACATACTTTTTGGTAAATTCGAATAAAAAGTACTAAATCCAGACTAATATTATAAAAACGTTTGTAACTCTGCCTAGATGGCTCTCTACGTAACTCTGATTGTTTGTTAACTAGTGTTTTTTGAAGTATATTTGAAAAGTGATTAGAAACTTAATTCTGTGCTTCTTTTGTTCTGTTTTAAATACTTTAACTCAGTATTTTTAACCCCGACGCAAAAAGAAGGGGTGTTTTAAGTTTGACGAGTGTATATGTGTATCTGTGTATGTGTGTGTCTGTCTGTGGCATCGTAGCGCCCAAACGGATAAACCGAGTTAGATTTTTTTTTGTTTGATAGGATAAGACTTCATCAAAAGTGTCCTTAGCTTTGTTTTATCAAAATCCGTTCAGCCGTTTAAATATTAGAGCTCTTTTTTGGTTGATGAGACTACGATGGCAACTTTCGTAGCCCTTGACCGCGGACATCAAAAAATTTAAAATGGCGCTTCATATTATGTATCATTTATTGAACCCCAATTTTATCCCCTTAAAGAGTGAATTTTGGAAAATCCTTTTTTAGTACACCCTTACATACTAAATTTAACCTCCAAATTTCAAGATTCTACAACCAGCGGTTTAGGTTGTGCGTTGTCTATCAGTTAGTCAGTCAGTCAGTATGTCAGGACAAAGATTCTTATAGTATTAGATAACATAAATGCGCGGAAAGTATGAGCATACGCCACAGTCTCAGTGGTAATACAAACAATTTCACTTAACGGTTAAATACTAGCTCAGATCAAGATAAAGTTAAAGTCCACACATCTGCCACGCTAACTGGATTTATTGTTGTCTCGTTGACCTTTTAATGTACGATACTACCGACTGAGCTTCAGTAAAAAGTAATGACCGACTTTTTGAAGAACAAAACAAAATGTGAACTATTTTCTTAGAAGGTATGCTTTGTAGCCCACGTGTAAATGTTTACAAGCTTTTATTTAATTTGCTGTGTTAGTATCTTTAAATCCCGACGCAAAAAGAAGGGGTGTTATAAGTGTGACGTGTGTATCTGTGTATGTGTGTGTCTGTCTGTGGCATCGTAGCGAACAAACGGCTGAACTGACATTTATTTAGTTTTTTTTTTTTGTTTTGATATGTGTCTTAATCGAAAGTGTTTTTAGCTGTGATACATGAAAATTCGTTCAGCCGTTTAAGGCTAATGAGCTTTTTTTCTAGTTAATGACGCTATGAAATCAACTTTTATTAGTCTAATCAATTCGAAATACGGTATCCTCTTACTCCAACGATATTGTGAGAACATGGTTGCATTGACCTGAGGTTGGGACATCTCCTGGGATCTGCACAATACTCAACTCGTCACCAAATAACAGCAAGATGGCGAGTTAGGGATCATCGCAACTATTATTATTATTTATTCTAAATCACTAACGATTCTCTCGTTTCCGAGGTTTTACTATTTTAACGCGGGCTTTTGGCCAAACGTTAAATAGTCATATAAAGTATGATTTGTTAATATTTATTTAATTATCAATGGATAAAAATTTACGGACGATCCTGCATGTGTTAAGTATAACGGCTTTTTGTAATTGGTTGAAGGTAAGTTTGTGTATGTCCAGGGTCTGCAAACTTTTGTGGAGTGTATATGGAATAACGCCTGTTGATGATAATTATTATTATTATTAAATCGTTTATTTTCAATCAACATGGATCATAATAATATTAGATTACAAAGAAATTTCATTAAATAATAATTATAAGCAAACATCTACTGAATTAAAATTATATGTCATATAGTATTATGTGTCATAAGTACACAGTAAATAACATTCATAAAATACATAATATTACAATTAAAATGTCAAATAAAATATTTTATAGCAGGTTACATTTCAAATTATATCGTCCAGTTATTAATTGTTATTAGTCATAAATGATTAATTATAAAATTATTATTACACATTGAAATTAATATTAAAAGATTGCTATCAATATTTTTTTTTTTATTTTTTTTTTATATGTCACTACATGAATCATACAACAATGATTAATGTAGTGACAGTCGAATCTCTCAGCCAATACCCTCAGGATCCTGTTGGGGCTGGCGCGAACCCTGCGCACCAGGGATGCGCACCGCTTCCGCATCGTTGTATAGAAACAATCAACGCGCGACTCGGCGAACATCCCTGATGCACTACAGAATCGAGGCAACCCCAACAACACTCTGAAGGCATTATTATACTGAACACGGAGGATGTTATACTGTTTTTGAGTATAGTCAGCCCACAGCCCACTTGAGTAAAAGGGTGCACAAAACGCTCTGAAGAGAGTGTTTTAACATCCCTTGAACATCGAGCAAACCTGCGGGCTATCATGTTTGCTCTTACAGATAAGGCTCTGCGCTCACGCTCTATGTCAAGATCGTCTTTGAGGTCGGAAGTCAAAAAGTGCCCAAGATATTTAAACTGTTGAACTCTATTTAAGGGTACACTATTTAGTTTGACAACTGGAATATTTTCTGGACACCTTCCTCCAGCCCGAAAAACCATACATTCACTTTTCTTAGTGTTATAGAGCAGACCGTGACTGAGAGCATATTCCTCACAGATGCCGAGCAACCTTGACAGCCCACATACCGAGGCACTCAGCAGTACCATGTCGTCGGCGTAACTTATATTATTTACACAGACTCCCCCTATGTGGCAACCGACATGCGTACTGCTGAGCTTCTCTATCAGGGCGTTTACATACAGGTTGAAAAGCGTCGGTGAGGTCAACCCCCCTTGCCTCACCCCGCATTCCAAGCTATATGGATCTGATAAAATCCCCGACCACCGAACGACGTTGATCTGGTTCCGATACCAGTACTGCAAAATGTGGATAACTTCACTAGGCAAGGTTGTGTCACTTAGTTTCTTCCACAGAATGTCATAGGAAACCAGATCAAACGCCTTCGATAGGTCAAGGAAACAAGCATAGACCGGTGTTTTTCAATCAGTGTAGTACTTGACAGTCTGCTTCAAACACAAAATAGCTGTCTCGGTAGAGAGTCCTGCTTTAAAGCCAAATTGGTTGTCATGTATCTCGAGACATCTATCAAGCTGGGTGTTAAGCAGACTGTCAAGCACTTTAGACATAACAGTAGCTAAGGAAATGGGCCTATAGTTGTTTATATCGCTTATATTCACAATAGGAACCACCACGGTCTTCATCATCGCTGTAGGTAGATAACAATGTCCTACACATAATGTGTAAAACATGGCTAAAACCCTAGGCAGATGAACACCAGCATACTTTAAGTGTTCTATGCTCAGGTCGTCGTGGCCAGGAGACTTGCCTCGCGACATACAGCTGATTGCCTTTCTGACATCTTTCGCTTTAAAGCTGATACTTAGTTCCTGACCATTTGCACTTTTTAGCCCAGAACGTGATGGTCCCAATGGTGACTTAACCGTAAAATGTTCTTTGAACATGTCCGCTATGTCTTTTGGTTCATTGATCCCATTGACGCTCACAGGTAAGCCCGGCCTACTGTTTAGTCTGTTAGTAGATTTCCAAAAGCTACGAAAGTCATGTTTAGCGTGCTGTGATGCTAGAATATCCATTTTAATTTGCTCGCGATTATTCTGGCACCATTTTAAACGGCCTTTGAAAAACTTTCGACTTTCATACATTTCATTCCAAACATGGCCCGTCTTCGGCTTACCATACCATAACCATTGTTTAAACTTACTCCTAGCCTCCATGTGAGCCTCACTGACATATTTGTTCCAACCAACAACCGGTTTCTTTTTTCGTGCACTACAAGAATAGTGACTGTCATAAGCTGCTCGGCACAAAGTTCGTACAATGTTGTCATACATTTTGTAAATAATAAGCCTGTGGTCTATAGAATTACATATATAATCACAACAATCACTTAAGTCACTCGGAAAATCAATCAAACTCAATGTTTCATTACATAATCGATTGTACAATGCGCTCTGTTCGGTAGTCCTTTCCCCCCAGCGTACCTTATTACTAGAATCATCCTTAAGATTATCTAATATTTTAGGTCTAATAGTACCCAAGTTACAATTTATAACTAGGGGAAAGTGATCCGACCACATGACGTCATACATAATGCGTACATTAACAACGGTCTGCATAGCCGACTCCGTTACTATGCAGTGATCTAACCACCGTCTAGATCCGTTCGCCTCACTTATAAAACTGTATGTGTCGGATGTCAGTCCTGTTGTATATGTATCATTATTAATTATTATGTAGGTAGTTTGAAATAGTATTCATGTATTTATAATGTGGGTACCTCAATAAATCAGTTGTCGATCACACAGCAAACGACGTGTTTACTTTAGACCTTTTAACTAATTATTACATGGTGTCAGGTGTAAATTTCCGGGAAATTACAGTGCTATTGTGTTTTAATACAAGTATTTTATTGTGGAAAACATGTCGGAGGAAGGTGAAACAACTCAGGCAGGCTATAAAGACGTAATGTATTCGGCGCTGCAACAGCCGGCCGCCATGGCCGAGGACGGGAACACGGCAACGAATTGGCGCGAATGGAAGTCCGCTTTCGATTATTATTTAATCGCAACCGGCAAGGAACATGCAGCGGCCAGAGAGAAATGTGCATTGTTTCTACACATCATCGGGAAGAGTGGCCGGGAGATTTTAGAAGAACTGGATCTAGACGAGAAAACCAGAAGTAACTACGACGAATTGGTTTTGACATTTACGAGTCACTGTGATCCAAGTCGCAATGTTAATTACGAGAGGCATGTATTTTTTGAAACGTATCAAAACGAAGGAGGTTTCGATAAATTTTTTAGTGCGCTGAAGCTGAGGAGTAAATCGTGCGAGTTTGGTCAACTGCGAAATAGTATGATTCTAACGCAAGTCATCAGAGGCATCAAGGATTCCAATATGCGGGAGCGGATGTTGGCTAAGTCTCAGCTGGAGTTGACGGAGGCGGTAACGTGGTGCCGCGCGGTCGAGACGGCCGGCCGGCAGGCGGAGGCGTGCGCCGGCGCTGGAGCGAGCGCGGGCTCCCGCGCCGCCACCGAGCCGCCGCTGGCGCTCGAAGCTGTGCGCGCCGCGCCGCGACCCGCCGCCGCCCGCCAGCCGCACCGCCCGCAACAGTACCAGCGCGCGGGGCCCGCGACACCCTGCGGTTATTGTGGTCGCAAGCACGGTGTCGGTAAACATTGTTCGGCGAAGCGGGGTGAAGTGTTTTAGATGTAATCGAATCGGTCATTTTGCGAGGATGTGTCGTGCTAAATTTGTCGGTGAGATCGAGGACGACGACGATACGGACTGCGCCGAGATACGTGAGTTTTTACTATGCGGATTATCTATCGACCAAGTAGGCGGGGACTGCGACGCTTGGTACGAAGACGTGATGGTAGACGATGCCAAGGTTACATTTAAGTTAGATAGCGGGGCGGAGGCCTCTGTTATGTCTTTGCATGCTTTTAAAAATTCAGGTTTCCATGATAGAATTTTAAGAAAAGATAAATGTATTTTGCGAGAGGTCAGTAAAGCTAAATTACCTGTAGTTGGATTTTTCGAGCCTATTTTGAGACATAATAATGTACAAACTTGCCAAAAAGTTTACGTTTTAAATCTTAATTGTAATAATTTGCTCGGTATCAAGGCCTGTCGTGAGCTCAGATTGATTGTACGTAATGAAAAGATTTGTGAAGTTGCCGAACTTAAAATCGATGAATCTTTATTCGAGGGACTAGGATGTTTACCTAAAACATATAAGATTCAAGTAGATGAGACGGTGCTACCGGTTGTGAACGCATCTAGGAAAGTACCGATTAAAATTATGCCACGACTCAAACAGGAATTGGATAATATGGAGGAGTTAGGTATTATTGTAAAAGAAGACTCGCCTACCGTCTGGGTATCTAATATAGTTATAGTCGAGCGGCCGGACAAGCTGCGTATTTGTTTAGATCCTTATCATTTGAACAAGGCCGTTCGCCGATGTCACTTTCAACTCCCGACGCTGGACGAGATCACGAGTAATCTGTCGGGGGCTAAGGTGTTTTCAAAATTAGACGCGAAGAACGGATTTTGGATGCTGAGGCTAGACGAGAGGAGTTCTAAGCTGTGTACCTTCTCCACGCCGTTCGGTAGATTTCGTTGGCTTCGTATGCCGTTCGGGTTAAACTGCGCCCCTGAAATTTTTCATCACGAAATGTACAAAATATTTTCAATGCCCGGCGTCGAAATATTTGCTGATGATATTTTGGTGTGGGGACGGAACAAGGCGGAACATACCGTCGAAATAGGTCTCAGATTTTAAAATCCAGTATAAAAAATACAATTAGCGGTGATTACGCGGATGGTATTGACTATTTGCCGAACTCGAGTGTGTCTCGAGCGATATCGGAGCCCGAGCCTGTAGACGAGTCAGCTTCAGAGCAACCTTCACAGGGGAATGCAGGAGAGGGATCCTCAGGGTCGGCTGCGCCCGCACCTTATAAGGTTACTCGTAGTGGCAGGCAGGTTAAACCTCCGGAAAGACTTACTTATTAGGCATTACTAAAGTAAAATGTTTTTATCTCATCAATTAGCTATATGTTTACTTTTCTATTCATGTAATAAAAAATGTGATCCGATCATTGCTTGTTTTCAAACTGTGTTTAGTTTATAAGTACTCAAATATTTTGAGGAGAAGGGAGATGTTGTATATGTATCATTATTAATTATTATGTAGGTAGTTTGAAATAGTATTCATGTATTTATAATGTGGGTACCTCAATAAATCAGTTGTCGATCACACAGCAAACGACGTGTTTACTTTAGACCTTTTAACTAATTATTACAAGTCCTATTAATTCAACATCAGCACATATCCACCTAGTGTCTTCACAAAAGTCTGTTAGCTCATTGTAAAATACCTGGCCTGGGTGAGCATTGAAATCTCCTAGTAAATAAACAGTCTCAACATTTTCATTGTTAATGACAGCACTCACTAGACCAAGGCAATCTGTAAACTCCGGTAAGTTCGTCATACAATCCGTGGGCATGTATACGCTAAACACTAAAAACGACCTTTGCTCTAACACCACCTTGATAGCAGTAATACGAGGGTTGTCACACTTTACGATGGAAACACTTTTAAAAACGCTCTTCATCCACAATAGAGCGACTCCACCGTAAGGCCGGCCTTTGAGCATGCCCCCCGTCGTATCCACCGCCGACGTCCCAGTATACGCAAACTCCTTATCGATATCGCTTAAGAAATGGATATCACTAGGTAAAAGCCACGTTTCCTGCAAGGCAATGATATCAGAAGTCTGACACAATTGTCTGACGTGGTCCACGGACCGCTTCACACTCTTACAATTGAAGCTCACCAATGAGTATAGGTTATTATAGCTATCCATACTTATGTCGTGTTCTCGCAACGGTCTCAGTGAACTGATTATGCATAGATCTGTCGGGGGTGGTTTTAAATTTGAATTTAAGTATTATTGTATACTACGTATGTTTGTGTGGTCGAATCTTAGAAGTTAAATTAAAACCACTCCCTGACTTTCCAATAGGACTTTATACTCGCGTACTTTTGGTGACAATGCAATAATATTGTGCCATTGAGCTGACTTGATGATGGAATCGGGTTGTAGGGATGAACTCCGTAATAGTAAATGGTAGGGCAATCGAATTTGGGCTAGTATGTATAGTTATCATTAGCACTTTTCATTACACATGATAAAGGTATTCAAAAAAAGCTTATGGTTAGAAAAGTTTTTAAATTTTAATTTACTATGTTCGCAATTCCTTGACCTTGAATCGTTTGGACGTATTTGGATGAATTTAAGAATAGAAATCATGTATAATTTTAGGTAGCAAATTGTTTTTATTTTCAATGTTTTGAAAATCTGCAAGTAACACCTAAGGCAGTGGACGAATGGTTTATTTGGGATGCTGAATAAAACATTATTAGGTTGAAAGTATATTATATAACAATGCCATGTATGTATTATTATTATATTATTATTACATTATATTATCTGAGTCAATTGTCTCTAAAATTGGAATACATACTCTTTAATTAAAGTTATCAGTTACGTGTATCACAGGTTTTCCAAAATCATCTCCCACGCGTTTTTCTGACTAGTATATCAACGTACTGCCTAAACCTGCTGCTCTTAGAGACATAATATTTAGAGGGTGTGGTTCCTTGTGAAGTAAAGCTATCCGCGGTAGGTTGAATTTTCTCTGAAACCTTGGCCACTTGAGCGAAGTCACGGGTAGAAGCTAGTATTATAATACTTTACTTATTTCGGATCAATGTATTTCGGATATGCTCCGACCAGGTTTCGAACTAATGCGTACGTACCTAGTACGTACGGTACGTCTGGGAGCAGCTAGGTTTGCGGCGACCCACGACGTGTCGCCCGCGCTTCCGAGACAAAAAAAACATTAAATATGAATAGTTATGTTAATTTCTGTTTGTTTCTCACTTTCAAATTATAATTACTTAATATTATCATCAGAATCAAAGCATTTATTCAGTATGTAGGCAGTATTAATATACGCACATATACACGTCAAAATCATAAATCATAACCAATTATCAAGTAAACATAGCAAAAGCAGAATTGAATTAGAAAAAAAAACAAAAGGAATGAACCATTCAGCTGTCATCCAATCGTTTACGACAGAATATTTAAAAAAAATATTAAAGTAGGTTAAAACCAACCATACATGTAATTGTGTGTTTCAGTACTTCAGACAATTTTTATATAAAAAAAAATAAAAAAGTGAAAAAGTGAAACACAACTTAAAGAAACGCATACCGATCACAGCACATATCATGATCCGAATGGAACTGATAGTCCGTCTGTCTGTCAGTCACACTTTATATTTTTGTAAATTGTTAAACACAATCTAAAATTTCATCGTACCGACGGGACTTGAACCCGCAACCTCCGGAATAACATGTTCCAACACTTCAAAGAAACATAATATTTGATTTACGCATTGCAACATCTCTCGTCGGATTTGAAAACTGTAATGATTTCTTCCGAATGATTAACTTACGTAATAAGAAGTCATAGATGGCGCCACCGATGCGTAATTGGGTTAACAAATGCAATCCACTAATTTCGTCGTAACGATGCTTCGCACCGTGGCTTATTGGCAAAAGCACCGGAACATGTTATTCAGGAGGTTGCGGGTTCAAGTCCCGTCGGTACGATGAAATTTTTCGATTGTGTTTAACAATTTACTTAATATAAGTTTTAAGGTTTTCATGGTCACTGACAATATTATTAGAACTACTCACGGGATATTTACCATGTTTTTTATTAATTAAGAGTTTCCGTTTTTCAGTTCATCCGTGATCATGGCGCTTGCAACAGAGCCGAAATATCGGAAACTCATAATTAATAAAAAAACATGGTAAATATCCCGTGAGTAGTTCTAATAATTTACTTAATATTTACGTAAATTCAGTACCTACTCAAATATTTTTAAAACAAATCAACCACTCGGATTTAAACAAAAATCATTGAACATTAAAATGTTCAAACGTCTAATTTTAAGTTAGAAAGAGCAACGACTGATAAATAAATGAGAACAAGTATCTCAAAAGCAACTGGTAACAAGTTATAAAGAATAAATATACGTGCGGCAAATTCTAAAATGTTTAAAGTACTGGCTCGGAGAATATACAAATAAATTGTTGTGTATAATTAACATTATTGATAATTTTTTGTTCGCGGATAACTTCGTTGTTTATGAACCGATTTTGATTATTCTTTTTTTGTTCGAAAGGCGATATCCCAAGTGTGGTACCATGGTAATTTTATCGAGGTCTGATAAGTATCTCCAGAGATATTGATATAAACATCTCAAAATTGGTACTGAAAATTAATAGCGCGGCATTAAAGTAGGTTCTTTTTTAGTTTTTAAACGATATTATTAATCGGTAGGGTTTGTTTCCGAGGTGGTCCCATTGCAATGTCATCGAGATCTGATAAGTACCTACAGAGATATATCGATAAACGTCTCAAACTTGCTACTGAAAATGACTCGCGGGGCATGGAAGTCGGTTGTTTTAGTTTTTAACCGACTTCAAAAAAGGAGGAGGTTCCTCAATTCGACCGTATATATATATATTTTTTTTTTAATGTTTATTCGCGGATAACTTCGTCGTTTATGAACCGATTTTGAATATTCTTTTTTTGTTCGAAAGGAGATATCCCAAGTGTCGTACCATGGTAATTTTATCGAGGTCTGATAAGTATCTCCAAACGATATTATTATATCTTATAGACTAGCGTTAGACCACTATCTCGCCTGGTGGTAAGCGATGATGTGGTCGAAGATGGTGAATACGCTAGGCTTAGGTATTCTCTGACTCGCAACGGATGTGCTGCCGGAACACCGTAAAACTATAGCGGCAGATTTTATCCTTGATGCACCACCATACTAGATAGAAGCTACTTTTTAGGCAGAACATTGATATGAAATGCTCCTACCACCTGCGAATAAATATTTAACCTAGTTGAGCAACCTACGTTTTTTGTATCAAGTTACTTAATAATAAAATACTTAACAACAAAACTTAATAATAAGCAAGCATATTCTTCCAATCAAGGCTGATATTCTACGCCAGTGTTACAACCAATTGTCATAATTAGCAATTGGCGAACCAATTATTTTAATTCATAACAATTTCAATTTCAATTTTAAAAATATTAGGAATCAGTTTATTAGGATCTCGGGCTTACCATGAAAGTCTCGTCCCCACATCCTTCGTGTTATATTCCTTCCGTCTCGAATATCTCCACCTTCGGTCAAGGTCTCGTTCAATGCCATCCCCAGTAGATATACGCCGTCGTAGAATGCTCCAATGAAGAAGTTTACCTGTACAATATCCAAAAATTAACGTAGAAATTTCAAATAGAACGAATTGCAAGAAAAACAACCAATTATAAGAAACATTGGGATTTGATGGCTATGTTAACTTGATAAGCTTGCCAGTTGATTATCGATCTGAGAAGCGTACCAGGGACCCAGCATAAATGAACGTAAATGAATAAAAAGATGCTCTCAGACGGATCTCGGTAATCCTACTGACGATAAGATACCATCTAACCATGTGATCGGTGTTCTACCTCGACGTTTCTGTCAATACTCCCTGTGTTTATTTATGCATTAGAAAGCTTTAATAAGAAGGACAGTAGGGTTTCTCATATCAAATTATTTGAGCACCTAGTTCCTAAGTTATCCTGTAGAGTATAAGTCATACCTCTTCTCCATCCGAGAATGTATAATTATAATGCTGCCTGGCTCTAGCTCGCACTGTATCTGCAAACTCGTCGAAGCGATCTCCGGTGGGCAACTTGAGAGATACTCGTAGTAGGGCTTCGTACGCCGCCCTAGCGGCTGTGTCGCGGTTGTCACCGGCCGCCCAGCCTGTCTCGCCCCAGTATCCGCCCTGGGGATAGATATACCAATCAGAATCATCACCAATATTCTTTGAGTATTTGGTTGAATACTCAAAGCCAATATTATAAATGCGAAAGTCAGTATATATATTTGTTTGTGTCTTCTTCAAGGTCAAACGGTCTATTTAGTTGAAATTGTGCACAGGAATAGCCAGTATTATAGATTAGGACAGAATATTTTATAGTAGATAGGCGCATCATATCGATGTTCCGCCGGACTTTCCACCAAAAAGTAGCTTACCAAAATCAAGGAGAAAATCTGCCTCCACAACCTTAAGGTACGGCCACACCGCAGCGTCCTGCGTGCGCGATCTAGGTGGCGATCAGATAGTGCAGTAGTATTTGTACCGACTGGTTCACACCACCGGAACGCGCACGCGGACGCAGGACGCCACGGTGTGGTACCTTAAAGGTACGACCACACCGTGCGCGTCCGCGATCCGATTTTCAATCGTTTTTTGATCGCCGTAGATCGCGTTTAGTGTGAAACAGTCGGTACAAATATTGCTGCGCTATCAGATTAACGGTGTTCCGGCAGCAGAGCACACACCCCTTGAAAGTCAGAACATTCGCTTGTTTTCTAACTACCCTACAAATTTAGTTTTTGACAATTTTTTATGTTAATCTAATGTTAACTAAGTTTTCTATATTATATGTTTGTAATGTTAGGTGTTCAATATATAATCTGGTTTATAATAGAAGAAGTAGTCATTTGTGAAAATAAAAAAATTATCTCTGTATGTACTACATCACAATTATTTAGCGATGTTTGGACATCTTGTTAGCGATTGTTTCCTATTCAAATACGCACTCGGAAATCCAAGATACACAGGTCTAAGGCCTAGTTTGGATTTCACACAATTTTCTTTCTATATTCTATTTGTAGGTACTGTGTTGTTTGAACGTGCATTAATCTGTTATTTAATATTTTTTTGGCAATAAATATATTTCATTTTCATTTTCATTGAAGGCCTAACGTGTTCACCATCTTCGACCAAATACATCATCGCTTACCACCAGGCGAGATAATTGTCATAGACGCTATCGCCTATCAGGTAATATAAAAAAACACAACCAAAATGGTTACAGAAATATTAGTACTCAATTGAGTCAGATACCATTAGCATCTATTACCAAACCCATTTACTGCGGGTTTCTACATTCGATCAAACCAGATTTTACGTGCTTATAGTGCCTAGAGTAATGTCAAAATGCAATCTCCAGTTGAAAGAAAGGCGAATCTATCGAATATAGAAACCGAACGTTAATAAAACACGTTAATAAAGACTCGCCCTAGAATAGAAGTTTCATCCCACTATATACCAAAAACGACATTCTTCGGAAAAAGTATCTTTAATATGGCACCAAAATTGTATAATAAGTTACCGGACAGCATTAAGAATAATGAATTATCTATATTTAAGAAGACCTTATGTAAACGCTTGACAGAAAAATGTTATTACAAAGTTGACGAATTTTTGAAGGATACTAATTTTGAATGAATTTTATTATAATCCACTTATTATGGCTATTTCAGATATTTAATACAATTGTTTTTAGCGTTGATTTGACATAGATTCTTTATCTAACTATTTCATTCCATCTTTTAATATATTGTAAAATTTAAAGAATACACGGATACAGTATATTATATATGCTGTTCAATATTGTACGCCTAAAAGGCATGCTACAGTGTTCTTAATTTTAATATTCCACCAGTTGTATTTTTACCTGTAGTGCAACAATAAATAATTTGAAGTTTGAAGTTTGAAATGGTTACATCGTATAAACGCTTATCTATCGATGAGTAGACACTATTGTGACACAATAAAACAGTAGTCAATAGGTAACTATAGAGCTTATATAGAAGCTCAAACACAGTGGCATGTCAATACATAATCTCGCTAAATCTTAATAGAGAGGAGGACGCACGCCCTGCTCGGACTAAACAGAAGTCCGTACAAGCCCTATCTTCTATAGACAAATCCTCTTTAACTTGGCAACAGATAATGTATGCTTTGTCTCGGCATAAGAGTGGTGTCTTGTATAATATTCAATAAATCTTAACTTTCAATAAGTTTAAGGTGTTGATTCAGTTGAATGAAATCGGTTGAGCCAATTATGACTTATTTTTCTATTTTTATGATACCCCTAGGGCCTTTGAGTGATACTGCACTGCACCCATTACCTTCATCATTTACTCATCAATTTAACATCAAGAAGGTGAGTCTCACATGCCCTGTAATTTATTACGACACGCCACAACGATATCACATGTCAATATAAAGGTCACTAACTCCTAACGAAAGGGGAGACTGGGGGTGACACTATCTAACAGAGGCTGAACGAAACTCTGTGCTAACAAGTTTAACAAACAGCTTGATTGGAACTGCGCTTCGGAGAATTAATCCGATATCCGTTGTACACAAACCATTCAGGGACATTTCATCGGAAACAGTGATTTGTAAGCGCTGGAATTACTGCAGACACGTGCCGTATAAATACGATTATTATAGTACTTATGTTATCTGTTATTTAATATTCGGATAAAGTATTTATGCAACAAACGCGCTGTAATTAAGAGCTCTATGTATCTTGTAGTTCCTTGATAATAATTGCAAATGTTTCGAATGACCAGTTCACAGTTAGCCTAATAGTTAGTGAACTGTCCATGAAACCGTCGTGGGTTGGATTCCCACACAGGGCAAATTTTTGTTTTATCCATAAGTGATTATGCCGAGTCTGGGTGTAATTGTGTCTTCATGATATGTTTGTAAAGTCCCCCGAGACACAGGGCTTACTAGTGCGAGAGTAGTCTTAAAAAAAAATGACGCCGAAACTATTTGATTTAGAACTAATGACTATTATAACAGAGTCACGAGCTATGTATAAAGGATGATTCAGTACCGATGGATCAAACGAAGCAAGGTGGTAGAGGACCTCACTGCGTAAAATTACGAAATGTGAATTACTAACTATTACGTGCTACTTACAAAAAAAACAACGGGTTTCGATCAGGTCACTTGTCCTGACGCTAGTTTAACATTTTTTTACCAAAAACCAGTGACAGTTTTCAATAGATCATCCACATATTGTTTTTCGAGCATAAGTTGGAATGATTTGCACAACAATAATAACAAAAAACCTACTAACCTGAAAGGTTCCCCTGCAAACCTTGTTGTTATGGTAAAATGTAACAGGACAAGCATGACGCTCGCCTGATGGTAAGCGATGACATCTACCTATTACAGATACAGCGGTATGCAAAATACCTTGACACATAAAGATTCTGAGTCTCACATGCCCTGTAATTTCACTGGACACCTTGCCATTTCAACCGAAAAACATTCCTATTCACGGCTGAAAATTAATGGGCAAAGCGGTGGTACCGCCCTAGGCGGACTAGCAGAAGTCCTACCAGTACAAAACATGGAATAATTTGCGATATGTGTCCGATTTAAAACTGTAAGTTCATACCTGAAATATTTCAACGTCCAAGAAGGCCCAGTCTCCCCTGGTCATACCAAGCGCATGGGCAGCCAACAAGAACTCCCGCACCAGCGAACCTCGCACGCTCAGGATCACAACTGTTCGCAAAAACACTTATTACAGTCATCGCTTTATAGTACGTCAATGATTACATCAGGCTAACTATCTCACCTGTTGGTAGTGATGATGCCGTCGAGGATTGCACGCAAATCCTAGAAGGGTAACTGGCTCTTAAATACAGCTGCCGGAACACATTAGATTGCTGGCAGATTTTCTAACTTGAGGGCAGTACTTGACCAGGCGGACACATAGCGGGTTTAAAAAATCTATCGAAACAAGTTATGTGTGCATTTCACAGTGGCCCTCCGGCGAAGCCAAAACATCGTTAAGAAACTCTCGGCATGGTGGTAGGATACTGTCCACTCGTAGTTGCTAAACGCTAGCCTAATAAACTAGATAATAAAAAATAATTGGAAACGGTTGTTAGCCAACCATAGCTGTTTTTATTTTGCGTCAAAGTTATAAATTCTAAATATTCTGTAGAGTTGTTTGCATATGCGCATAATTTTGTGATACATATTATGTTTCCTTTACGTTATACACCTAATGAAGTTTAATGAACTGTTTTAACGTGTTCAGCAACTTTGTTTTGTGTGAATAAATAATGTTGTTCGCAGCATTTGATGAATGGACATTTTCAACTGACTCCCAAAAAGGAGGAGATTATCAATTCGTCTGATGTTTTGTCTGTTTGTTACGCGAATACTCCGTCAATTGTATTACTACAAATTGTTTTTTTTCATAGGCAGGGTTAATATCCACAGTGTCTCATTACACGCTTCATTGATATCTGATGAGAATCTCTAGAGATATGGAGATATAAATGTCACTGAAAATGAACCAATTTTAATTATTTTTGAGTAGGTGTTGGTCCTTTAGTAAATTTTATCAGATCTTATGAGTATCCCCAGAGATATAGAGATAAGGACCTCAAACATACTAATGAAACTGACTCGCGCAGCATGTGAATTAAGTGTTTTAGTTTTAAAACTATCTGAATTAGAAGGTTTAACCGTGGTACTGGTAATTATATTCTGTGGTTTTACACTGGTGAAATTACAAAAAATATCATTCAGAAAATATATTAACTGTATACATACAGTTAATATATTTCGCTAATATATATTTGACTACACAAAATGAAAAGGAGTGTAAATTATTTTTCAATTTTATGTATTTTATTTGCCATTACAGCCACAAAAGGCGTTAGATAGGGTTAGGTGGAAAAAATTAGGTAGACCGTTGCCCAGCAGTGGGATCAAATCGGTAAATTACGAAAATATATTTTATCTGTAATTTAGAGTCTGAAATCTTCATAAGAATAAACAATAACGTGTAAAATACACGATAAACCTATCTACGATATTAATAAAAACTATATAGATTTTTTTGTATATAATCGAAAAACAACTACTTTTCTACCATTCTGTGACTTTAATGCACCAGTAATTTTAGTATATTTCGAACATGCATGTTCAAATAGACCTTGTATTACTTTACGTTACCTTAATTTATGCCTGCTCCTTTTAAAATAAATTTAAAGGCGATATACCTTTATAATAAAATGTATTAAAAAAATAAATCATGTTTTTAAACTAGAGTCGAAAGCCTTTTAAGTGGACTTTAGAACAGAAAGATGACGCTATCTGTAACGAGATATCGAACCAGTCTCAGCGCACTGTACTTCTAGTTTTCTAGAATGATATTGGATTTGTTAACTGACTGGAAAATATGGTTAAGATTTATTTGTAGCGGTCTTACAGACAAGTTATTTCAGCTAACTTGCTGGCTGGATGGCCGCACGGACTGACAGCGAAGTCTCATTACTTATACTCATTACTTATTATTAAGTACCCTTTCGTTATGGAACCCTAATAATTAAGATAGTTTAAAAACTAAAACAACCGGCTTCAATGCCCTGCGAGCCAATTTCGGTAGCAAGTTTGAGATGTTTATCATCATATCTCTAGAGATACTTATCAGATTTCAATGAAATTACAATGACACCACTTCGAAAATGTACCCTACCGTTTACAAAAATAATCATTCGAATCGGTTCACAATTGACGGAGTAATCGCGTAACATACACGAAAAAAAAACATACTGACGAATTGAGAACCTCCTTATTGTATGTCGGTTGAAAAGTGTCGTAGTTTGGCAGTCTTACCCCTGGCATACATGCTGACGTCTCTCAGCAAGGCTTCACAGGACTCTCGCTCGTTGCCGTCTAGCTCCCGAACTGCCTTCAGGACACCTTCCTTCCTCAGGCCCCACTCCAGACTCTTTCCTGTGCATAAAAAACATTTGTTTTATAAAGCCTACTAGCAATGTGGATTGCACATTACTAGTAATCTTGATAACCCCTGCAACTTAGCTCCAATTATGCTTGTGTCTGGATTAAGTTCACGTCAAGAGTGCAATGGGTAGGGATCGAACTCACGACCTCTCAATCGCCAAGCCGACGCCTTAGCCATTGGGCTATTGCCGCAAAGACGCGCGAGACTTACATTGGTAACCAAATACAACTTTACCAAGTAAAAAGTATTTTACTCTTAGCCACAGCATTCTTAGCTGTGTATTATTTAGAACAACATTCTTGCTACAGAGATGAAACATGAGATTAGATGAAACGTTATATATTTTCTTGCAACGTCAGCATAACGAATGAGATGGGATTCTATTCTAACGAAGAATTCTATTATATTCTATTATATTCACGAAGACCTTATTCTAAGCACTCAACTCTGTAGGTAATTAGAATTAAACTGGAGAGTTCAATTCAATTTATACGCGAAAGTTGCCTCCGCTGTGTCGAGTCTCAGATAATTGAGTTTTTGTTATATGATGGGCAATTCATGGTAGTACCATCTAATGTAAAATATTGATAATTATATTGATAATTATATTAAACTAATGATTACTACTAAGACGACAAGCGAGACATATGATATGGCGTAGCGAGTCTTGTTTCAGATCAACAGTACTTACTAGTGGTTCTATAAAAAAGTACACCTCACGAGCTCTTTCAGTCATGCAATAGCTGGATATGCTTTATGTAAAACAAATACAAGTCCAAAAAGAAACTTGCCCAAAAAAATTAACTAAGAAAGTCCAATTTTAAATCGAATTTCAGGCGCGTGAATTTTCCAAAAGGCTTACATTTGTAGATTTTTGGGCAATATATATATATATATCTTATAGGCTAGCGTTTGACCACTATCTCACCTGTTGTTAAGTGATGATGAGGTCGAAGATGGTAAGCACGCTAGGCCTAGAATGGGAACTGGCTCTCAAGGATAGCTGCTGGAACACATTAGGTGTTTGGTGACAGATTTTCTAACTTGAGGGTGGTAGCTGGCCAGGCGGTCACTAGATAGTGTCCTACCACCATGAGGGTGTTGTTGGTTTCTTAACGACGTTTTCCTTCACCGGAGGGCCATTGTAAGAAGCGCACATAAATTTTTCTATAGAAAAATTGGTGCACGGCGGGGTTTGAACTCGGTACCACGGCATCAAAGCCGACCGTTCTCCCGATTACTCCACCGGGCCTTCAAAAATATATAGGGATATAAGTTTTAGCGATTACTCGCGTTCTCTTGGTTCTAGGATGTTGAATCTGGTGTCTATAATTTTTCTCGAGAAGGCGGACAGGACTGCGTAGTCTGATTAGTGTAGCTAGATTTAAATTTTCCGAAAAATTTGACAATATATATAACGCTACAGCAAACTTCCCCCTCCCCTTTCCCCCCTCCACTACCCCCATTTGAATATTTTTCGCAATTTCTTGTAAAGAATGAAGTAGTTAGTCTGTTTTTCAAATTTGATTTAAATTTGTCAATAAATAACGCTACAGCAAACTTCCCCCTTTTCCTTCCTATTTCCTCCCAATCAAAATCGAGATTGACAAAAAATATAAATAAATCAAGGAACTTGTGTACCAATTTTCGTCAAAATCGGTTGAAAAAAATGTTTTTTTGTTACAGGCAGGCGCTGACCACTATATCACCTGACGATATTTGCCTAGAATTTTTTTTAATTAATTTTAAGAAATTTTAATATCATGTGACGTAAACTAGTACGGAAATTTTAAATGTTTACTTTTGACAGGCATAAAGTCTTTGGAAAAGGGTTTTTTTATGGTAAAAGGTAACAGGATGACGTCTACCTATAACAGATACAGCGGCATGCAAAATTTTGGACTGCCAGAATTTTGCATTGCGCCAGTTACATTGAGACATAAAAATTTCGACTCTCACATGCCCTATAATTTTACTGGACACCTTGCCATTTCAACCGAAAAACATTCCTATTTCACGGCTGAAAATCAATTGGCAAAGTGATGGTACCGCCCCAAGCGGACTAGCAGAAGTCCTACCAATACACAGGTTCAAGTTACATGTTTAACAAGGTAAAGAAAATATCAAAACTATTGAAAGAATCTTCAATTTGATGGTGTCGCAGTACAGATAAAAGCCAGATGTAGGTAATAAAATATCTCCAGACGAACTCCAAAATATTGAAGCGTGTCTTTGCCAGGCTTGGCAAATTTATGAGTGTTGGTTTTTATAGAAATAATCATAAGTTGCCAGACTTTGCCAATATTTGGCGTATTGTACAAATTTGGTTTCCAAATATTAACTCATCAATCACAAATGCACCTGTGCCTCGACAGTTACGGTCACAGATCTTGTATTATGCTACGCTATACGATTGATATTACATTACTTTGTTAGTACTCATTTTTATTCATTTTAGGAGATAAAAAGAACTGGCCAAGTGCAAGTCGGACTCGCTCTCGTAGGGTTCCGTACCACACTACAGTATTTTATAAGATCGAGCAAAAAATACCACTATCATTTTTCGCCAGCTAAAAATAATAATTAATAAACATTTTGTTTCTTATAACGCCATCTAACGTCTAACAAAGGTGTTAGGGATCGACATTTCAATATAACGCCATCTATAGGACGTTTACCTAACTAAGCGTTCATAGATGGCGTGAAATGCCAAAAAAAAAACACTTTTCTTGTATGGGGACCCTCTATTGTCTTTAACGTTATTCTGTTTTTAGTATTTGTTGTTATAACGGCAACAGAAATACATCATCTGTGAAAATTTCAACTGTCTAACTATCACGGTTCATGAGATACAGCCTGGTGACAGACAGACAGACAGACAGACAAACAGACAGACAGACAGACAGACAGACAGACGGACAGCGGAGTCTTAGTAATAGGGTCCCGTTTTATCCTTTGGGTACAGAACCCCAAAAAATACTTAATTAAAGTCAAACACAAGAAATACAGTCGAATTGAGAACCTTATATTTTTTTGACGTTGGTTGAAAAGGAACAATTTCATAATTTACAAGTATGTATGAGACCGTAGTGACGGTACGATTATCAATTATAGACATATGTATACCTATCGGTATACGTGTTTCTCACAGATAAACTAATTTTCTCTCATAAAGGTCAGCCATTAGCTTTTGTTAGACAGAAGTAAATGGGGAATTGCGTTTATTACATAAAAGGGACCACGAAGGGACGGTATCATTAAATAAATCCGAAATTCCATTCCTTAATGCTAAAACGTGGGAGAGGCAGTCTCATTCTTACCAGTTCAAACTAAATAATGTGCCATTGTCCGAAATAGCCCACGGGAATTCAACCCAATGTAAATTCATACAGATTTAGAAATATTACGGATTTAGAAGAACCAGACATCTTACAGAAATGCGATTATCTTTTGTGAAACTTTTAGGTTGCTGGAGCGCAATAATTCGACAGATTACCGAAAAACTGAAAATTTAATTTTCTTTCATGAAATAAGTATAGTTTTTTTACACATTTAAAAAGAACCTTTCTTACCAACAGTAAGTGAGAACAAGTCAGATTTGTCCAGCAGTAACGCGACGTGAGTCCATCCGAACCGTTCGAACACGCTGGTGAACACGCGCGGTAGTCTGCACTGACAGTAGGACATGCGAGTCAGTGTCGGATACTTCCCCTTGTCATTGAACAGCGTCTGTGGCTAGAAAAAAACTTGTGTTTTTACTCTGGTTTATTCCCTACCCTATCCCTGAAGGTACGGCCACACCGCGGCGGCCTGCGATCTGCGGCCGCGATCTCATCATCATCATCATATATTTATACATATCTGCCGCTGTTCAGCCATTCTCAAAATTCAGCGGCAGGCGGTAATACTGCTTCTATAAGTTCAAACAAGGTTTAAATAAAAAATGTGTGTATTTATGTATGTATCTGTATTATATTTATATTATATTATATATATATATATTCTTGTACAATGTTATTTTATGTATAGTATTATTATGAATGTATTTACGTTTTAGATATTATGTACTTATTATGTTCTAGCAATATTAACACCATTATACCGCCATATATATATTTCAGATATTCCTTTAAAAACCAAGGTTGTCTGGAAGAGATCGCTTTAATACCGCCTATTGGTACACTGTTTGTTAGTAACAAATTTTTTTCATGTTTAACTTTTAAGGTGTTCAATAAAGTGTTTATCTATCTATCTAAGCTACAAGCTACAACGCGCTAAAGAGGAAAAATATATAAAAGAGATATGCTTACCCTAGTTCCTTTGCGCAGGTTTCTGAGTCTGTGCATGCGGCTAACCACACTCGCTGGAGCAGCCAGTTCACCTTCTGAGGGGGGCTGTATTAAACAAAACAAGTTTGTTAGGGCGATGATCATTTAAAGCTATCCTCATGGCTATAATCATGCAGCCTGGAGCCTATTCAAAAGGAACATTGTACGACGAGGCTGTTATCTCTACATCTAGGAATAAATAATTAATATAATAGATATTTAAGATTACATCATATGTTCTAGCGTTTGGCCTCAATATCACCTGTTGGCAAGTGATTATGCGGTCGAAGATGGTAAGCAAGGAGATATTTGGTAATCAACATCAATATTATAAATGCGAAGGTCACTTTGTGTATTTGTTTTTTGTTACCTGTTTATAGTCAAACGGCTCGACCAGTTTTGCTGAAATTTTGCACAGGGATATCCAAAATGGTAGAATAGGACATAAGATACTATTAGTGGGCGAAGCCACGGAGCGCAGTTAGTTGATCATACATTAAAATCAAAATAAAGTCCAATGTTAAAAATATTCTTAAATAAATTCTAAAATATTCTATTATATATCAAATAATTTTCTATTACTTTTTGTATTGTTAAATATTTATGATAACTTTCAATAGAAAAATATATTCAGAATCTACCTCTCCAATTAACAGCCAAAGGTCAAACCACCGACAATTCCTAGAAAGCCTTATGATGCTTCTTAAAAACGAAAGCTAATTTCTATAAATAACCTTTATTCTTTTAAAAATATCAATAGACACCTTGACATAGCTCAATTTATCAGAAATTGATATTCCAACACGATACTTGTACCTACATAAAAGATAATGAAATATAGATTGTACATGAGTACGAATCGGTAAATGTTGGTAAAGTTCTTGTGTTGGAACTCTTGTCGCTGTATACAGATAAACAGTAATACAAATATATCTTGGCATAGTTAGGTAGTAATATAATTTATGATCGTACAAAACGATAAAAGCCGACATCACATGTCACGATAGTCGAAATAGCCACTAGCCATAATCATGTTATCAAGGAATACAAATATGTTTATATTGTTATCTCCATATCTCCGGAGATGATTATCAGATCTCAATAAAATTTGAATGGGACCAAACGGGAGGCATAATCTCTCACACAAAAAAGGAATTTTTCAAATCGGTTACGATTTGACGAAGTTCTGAGGTAACAAACATTTTTTAAAATCCTTGAATTGAGAACTTCCTCCTTTTTTGTGAAGTCGGTTAAAATATAATAACTTTTTAAAATGAAAAAAATTAACACCTTAAGATTTTGGCGGAATATTTTCTCCTTTATGGGTGGCAAGCTACTTTTTATTAGCAAGTCAGGCGGAAGATCGATATAATATGCTCTTACCATTTGTGGAAGAACACCCGTGATTCTAAACTCACTAAAATTTCGCTTAGAAGTAAAGTCACCTATCGTTTCCACCAATTGGGCTCTCAAAGTAATTAAGAAATAGTAATTAAGTACCATTAGATTGAGTTACTCCATTTATAATACAGCGCCAAGGTTAGGACGGGACAGGTAAATATTAAGCGCGACTTAAGACATAGTAAAATCAAACAAGTGTGTCAACTCTACAAGTTGCGAGATATTATAGGCGTACGATATAAAATAGGTACCTACTCCAGCAGGGATTATGTAAGGTAGACAATCTCTTGGCAACTTTGGTGTTAAATGACGATACGGTCTAAAATTGAATTGTGCTTTTCTGGAAGCGCCTGGCTCCAAACTTCGGCGAACTGATGAGTAACATGTCCTTCATCAGAAGATGGTTCGAGCTGGAGCCTTCCACCGGTGGTCGCCCATTTAGAACTATCCAAGGATCACGTCACGTACTACGGACGCAGGTGGATAAGCGGTATCCCACACTATACGTAAAGAAAACGGAACGATACCGTAGCGGGTCAGCAGCGCCGGGAGACCGCTGCGGCTACGGCTCAGCGACGGCGCGGTTTTGGCAAGGCGTTACCTCGGGCAAATGGCAGCGTATTTTCAACCTTAACAACCTTATGTCAACGTTGTAAGAAAGTTTTTTAATGAATAACCAGCTAAATAAACTTGTACAGCTCTCTACACGTCGCGTGGACGACAGGCGCAAGCGCGGCTACGGTGAGTCGACCGCGCTTGTCCTGTGGCGAGATAATTACTTTACAATTTATCTGCAGCAAGCATAATTAACCTCCCATGGGTGACAATTAATGACCCCCAAAAACATGTAATTGGGTGTGCTGCGTCTTTACGGGCACTCACATTTACAAGCTGCATTTAATGCTGCTCTATGAAGACATATTACTGTTATCTACTGTGGCTCTATAGTGCCTGAAACGAGAGTAATCTGATTTACCGAGGAAAAAGCGTCGTCTCGTAGTAATATTGTGGAGTGACGTATAGTCGAATAAAGTATAGTCAGTGAAGTATACTACACTATATTATGTATAGTCATTTTGAGTCATATGGTGGGGTAAGATGTAGTCGCGCTGAGGGATGTGATTGTGTTGTTTGGCTTGTTCTGTGAGATGCTTTTACCACATCTTTTCTCATTTGCTTTTACTGAAGTAAATAAAGGATTGTTTTCTCACATAACGCATAGTCAAATTGATAAATGAAACAGGTTTTGCCTAAATTATGGTATTGAACATTTTCTATTGCGAACAGAAAAGCACTCGATCACTATCTCACGTAAAAAAGTTGAGGTGGTAATACCATTTTTCTGCACCTCCAGGATAACTGGTAGAAAATGTTATTCTAGCATTAAGTGAACGATGCGAACGAATGCGGCTGAAATAAACTGGACAGATGTTATAAATGCCGACACCATAGAGCTTAAAGTTGAAATATTTAATGGTTCCCTCTTACAGCTTTATGACCTTCACGCTCCTCTTCGCCCAATAAAAATCAAACATATCCCTGCTCCTTGGCTCACTAGTGAAATAAAAAATGTGATGCATAAGAAGATCTTAGCCAAAACCAGGTATAAGTTAAGACCTACTGTTGTGAACAAGCAAAAGTATAACGACTCCCGTAATCACTGCAATAAGGTGTGTAGGAATGCCCAACGCCAGCACATTCACAAATCTATCGATAATGATAATCCTGCCAAAGTACGGAAATTTCTTCGGTCACTAGGAGTCGGAAAACAACGACAAGACAATTTACCCAAAAACTTAGACCTAAATTTACTTAATCAACATTTCTCTTCATTTAATAATATCGATGCTTCTATTAAAGCCACAACCCTAAACAATCTTTCTGCTATTCCAACTCCTAATTATCCTCCGTTTGAATTTCGTTAATTTACTGACAGTGATGTTAAGAAGAGTATTAGTTCAATTGCGTCAAATGCAGTTGGCAGCGATAGCATCAGTCGCAACATGATCATGCCCATCCTTGACGAAATCCTTCCTGTCCTTGTATAAATCCTCAATGAGTCAATTGGTACCGGTGTCTTTCCAGCTTTGTGGAAAGAAGCACAAATAACTCCTCTCCCTAAAAAGTCCAATCCATCATCATTTTCCGATCTTCATCCTATTTCCATTCTTCCCTTCCTTTCCAAAGTTCTCGAGCGCCTGGTCAATCAGCAGCTCTCCTTTTTCCTTAATATCAACAACCTTTTAAACCCCTTTCAATCCGGATTTCGGCCTGGCCATAGTACTGTGTCAGCTCTGGTAAAAATAACTGACGATATCGGACATGGTATGGAGAATGGTCGTGTGACTCTGCTGTCGCTGCTAGATTTTGGTAACGCTTTCAACAATGTCGATTTTGATATTCTCATAGGCACCCTTCGCTCTCTTAACATATCTCCTGCAGTAATTTCCTGGTTTCGTAGTTACCTGTTCGGTCGTCGACAGCGTATCCGTGTTGTACATTCCTATTCTACATGGTGTACTACGTCTGCAGTCGTTCCTCAGGGCGGCGTTCTATCTCCCCTTCTATTTTCTATTTTCATTAATTCTATTTCTTCTCATATCTCTTCTTCCTACCACCTCTATGCTGATGATCTACAAATTTATAATCTAGCAAAGCCTTTTGATTTACCTGATGCAATAGCACTTACTAACTCAGACTTGCAACACATAATCACGTGGAGTAAATCCTTCGGCATAAGCGTTAACCCCTTAAAAACTCAAATAATTGTAATTGGCAGTTCACGAATGGTTTCCAAAATCGACTGGTTCCGCCTTCCCCAGGTTATATTCGACGGAACGCAAATCCCTATAAGTGATGCTGTGAAAAATCTGGGTGTACTTTTTGATAGGAAACTATCTTGGGTACCTCAGTTGGCGGAAGTCAGCCGAAAACTTTTTGCTTCTGCCGGATCCCTACGTAGGTTACGAAACTTTCTTCCAATTTCTACCAAAACTGCTCTCGCAAACTCTATCCTTCTTCTTATTCTAGACTATGCTGATACCTGCTATCTTGATGTGACTGAGGAACAACTGGACAAGCTGGAGCGTCTCCAAAACATGAGTATTCGCTTCATTTTCGGAATACGCAAGTTCGACCACATTTCGGAATATCACAAAATGTTAAATTGGCCACCTATCCGACTCCGAAGAAATAGTCACATCCTTTCCCTTTTATACTCTGTCCTATTTGTCCCATCTACTCCTTCCTACCTCAAAGAGCGCTTCCAGTTCCTACATCTCTCTAATCCTCTTCCTCTTCGTTCCTCGGAAAACCTACAGTTACTCATTCCTTTACATTCTTCACGGTATTACGACAAATCGTTCACAGTGCATGCCGCTCGGTTGTGGAACGAGCTGCCTGTAGAGATTCGACGTGCTAAGTCTCTTTCGCAATTGAAATCCTTAATCAATAATCACTACTTGTCTTCAACCTGCTAAACACTGTTTTGCTTTTGTTTTTGTGTATAGAATATGTTTATATAATTGTATTATATTTATGTATATTTTAAATATATGTATTGTATAACTAAACATATATTGTAAATGTGGTATGTATGTTATGTATGAATATATGTATATGGTATGTATATATATATATATCTATACTAATATATACTAATAATATTGGAACGTCAAATGAGAAATTTAAATATTTTCAATTGTCGTATATAAATTAAAACATATTGTACCTACTGCTATAATAAAAAAATATATATATTAGTCAAATAACCCGCCCCTGAGCGCTCCGGGTGCAAAAGTGCCCATCACACTCGCCGCATTTCCACGTTGAATGGCGATGCTCATCCTTTGCACCAGGAACAAGCCGGAGCGGGAGTCACCTGTACTGTCCCTAAACCTGTGACCTACTTCATGGACGAACTTCTTGGCCTCTGTCCCCCAACAACCCAGGGTCTCCACTGCGATAGGCACGAAGTGGTAAAGCGGCTCCATAGCAGCGTACTTTAGCCTCTTTTTACTAGCCGCGTCTTCTGCTGCTGCTGACGGGGAGTGGACGGTGCGACTGAGGTGGCTGGCAGCTAAAGTGCTAACGCAAGTCGCGTCCCAAACTAGGCACTTGCCGTTTTTCCAAGGTACCAGAGTCAACCCGTCCGGCTTCTTATCGTCAGATCTGCTCAGACCTGGAGGCTCGAGCATGCAGGGAACGTTTGCCGATATGAGGGCTCTACGGACTATGTCATTTAGCGCATGGTGACGAGGAAACCTCCCTGTGCAACGCCGACAACTCAATGCGTGATTGCCATCGGCCTCCACCATGGAACCGCAGGTGCATATGTGGGGTTCACACACCTTGCAGCCCAGACGGAGAGCCACCGCCACACGCAGAGAGTCGTCATCCAGTAAAGTGCCCAGGTATGGTGAAGGCAGCGCATGTAACCATGCACCGGATTCAGGCTGTGACACAGCCCGCAGTCTGGCCTTGTCTGCTCCCGTGGTACCCTCTAATAATTGCTCCTGGAGCCGCTTCGTCCCTACATCGTCCCATGCCCGCTGAACGTGCTTCAATACTGGGATAGTCGCATCCGAATTGAAGCCAGACCAAGCTGACAACGCGTCAGACGCAAAGGGAATGCTCTCCCAGTCACCATTAGAATTGAGTAAAACAGTGACCAGGTTTGCAACCCCATGCACCGACGCTAGAAAAGCTGGCAGGCCAACGTCACGTACGCAACGCACCCCAAGACCACCATATTGGATTGGCAGAGCCGCCTGACTCCACTGATTTTCATCTAGGGAGACATTAAGGACAGACTCCACCACCGATTTTAAGGCATTGTCAAATGAAGATACTTCCTCAGGACACAGCCAGGGGTGGTACGCAACAGGTATGTGACTTTTGGGAGAGCAAAGCACATGCGTAACATGATAATTGCAACGTGTGCGGAAAGATTTTTTAAACGTTCATGAGCAGTAAGGAGAAGCTTGTTACGAGCATTGATGGCCTCTGGAACTGCACTGAGAAATATTGGAGATCCTAAAATATTGAAATTAGATGCTGATAGCTCCTTGAGGCCAGGAAGAAGAGTATCAAAGCGAGGGTAGTGTACCCGAGCCTCAACACTGCAGGGGAATAACTCACACTTCGAGGAGTTCACTTCCAGACCCAGGTCTTTAAGGCGAGGAATGAGGGCCTCCAGATCCTGGAAAACGTCTTCTGGTTTACCCCCAATAGTGCCATCGTCCAGATACCATACGTTTAAGGCCGATTTGAGCTCAAGAATTACTTTATGAATGGCCAAACTAAAAACAAGAGGCCCGAGCGGATCCCCCTGCTGGGCTCCTACTCGTGAAAGAATGAGACTATTGTCGAAAAAGAGATTTGACAGAATCTTGTAGACCTGGTGAAGAAAAGGATAGAGAGAAGGAATTTTTTCCTTAACCTCATTCAACAGAACGTCTCTCTCCAAAGTGTTGAACGCGTTGCGAATATCAAGCTTAAGCAAAATACAGTCTTTGTTTTCCGGGTTCATCACAAACGTTCGAGTTGCGTGGATTGCCGCTTCGCATCCCAGGCGTGAACCGAAACCCAATTGGTGTGGCCGTAGGTATCCGGTCTGTCATCTCTCACG
The DNA here is from genome assembly GCA_954871355.1 of Cabera pusaria. Taxonomy (NCBI): domain Eukaryota; kingdom Metazoa; phylum Arthropoda; class Insecta; order Lepidoptera; family Geometridae; genus Cabera; species Cabera pusaria. Next base: position 18,963,838 of record OX940902.1, read on the forward strand.
GCGCGGCAAGCCAATTTGGCAGTCAAACGACGAAAAACACTACCAACGGCAATAGGTCTTATGCCGCCATCTTTCTTGGCTAATGCAAAGAGCGAGGCACCATACAGATACGGACACCCCAATGGATTCAGCTGGCCACTTAACAAAAAATTCGAAAGCCTGGTTAGGCATCCTATGAGACGTCTACCGTTCTCTCCTGCCGATAGCGACGTCAGTTCCCTAAGATGTCCCGGCCGTATCCCGTCCAAGCCCGCTGCTGAGCCAGTATGGAAAGTGCCAAGCGCCGACACCACGTCCTCTACAGTAACTGTAATCGCAGTATGTGATAAATCCGGATCTGAGGGAAAACTGAGAGGACGCGAAGGACTCGGATGTTTAAGCTTCAAAGCAGCCAGCGTGTCAGGATCTCGCTGTGCATAAGAGTCCTCCGACACCAGAAGGCGAACGGCCCCCCGTAAGTCACCCTCAAAGACCTTGTGTTCGATAGTTTTTCTAATCGAGTGCACTTTGGATAATGACCTCGTGGTGGCAAAATCTTCATAGAGACAAGCACCGGACGACAGAATATTCGCCTTGACTTTAGCCGTCATGTTCCCAGGTAGTTCTTTTGATGGCACTCTTAGAGCTGTGTATGCGAAAAATAAAAGAGCGCTCCATTCGTCTACCCCGTTACATGAAACACAAGAATCAATAATGTCACACAGTTTGCCGGCAGCTTGATTCCGTGCATTTTTAGGGACGTGCCGAAGGACAGGAACGCATCCCTTCAAAGCTGAAAGCCTATCTAAGGGACAGTGGACGGGTGGTGGTGAAAGTGGCAGAGTACTCGCCGCCACTGATGGCGTACTCACTCTATCTGTTGGACAGACCCGTGAAGCTGCAACCTGATACTGTACATTTTTGTGCATGCTAGGTCGCATGCACTCTAAGCCCGTGTTCAGAAAAAACGCGTGTGGACCCAGGGCAGTGGGGCACGTCAAATTGCTAGGCGTACAACTCATGATAAACGCTCTGAAATTAAATCGATACTTACTTAAGTATATTACTAATTATACAAACAATATACAAAACCTAATAATACAAATGCATTGTATAAAGAAAGCTAGCAATAACAAACAAAATAAACAAATCAAAATGAAATCTAACTTAAAACTTGAATAACTAATTAAATATACAATAATCCAATTGCGCCCAACAAAAAAAACTGAAAAATAATAATAAACTTACTAAAAATTATAATTTATTAAATGTCGAATTCAAAAAGATTACAATATTTGACCTATATTTTAAAGTTCAATAAAGTTAGGTCACAGGCAAAATCTATTACAATATAAAATTTAAATTATGTTTAATAAAAACTATAATCCAAATAGCATATCATCAAGCCCGAACCAAACGTACACAGACGTACCAAGCTGACTAAGTTTATAGGCAGCCTTATATGTCTATTACATTATGTCCTACGATTGTACTACTGAAGCATACATCCGGGACCTACGCTTAATTGTACAATCTCAGCATCCCTTGATACTCCGCCCTCAGATTCGTCCAAATACTGACGTTTCCGTTAGCTTAGCGTTCCTATCGTACCTTAATAATAGTATATGTACATGTTCTGTGCTAATAGAAAGTTTTTCGAATAACTGTGTGTATGATAAACACACTCAAAACTACTTTTTTAATACGCTTTTATTAGCTTCAGACGTATGTATGTTTGTATGTAAGTATGTAACGGAATCTTTGAACATGATTTTAACCGCCTTCAAAACGTCGGATTAACTCGAAATTTGGCATATTTATTAAGGACCGATGACAATAAATAAATTAATAAAAAAATTAAAATTTTTTTTTTTAAAAATTCGACTAAAAAATGAAAAATAAATAATAGTTTAAAAAAACTAAAAAAATACGCTTTTATAGAAAATCCAACTAAAAAATAGAAAATACATTTTAATAAATTTGAATTAAAAATAGTGTAAGAAAAAATGATTTTATTGTAAAAAAAAGGGGGGGTGCATGGTATCAATAGTTCGAAATATTTTATGAACAGATATGACTAGAAGGGTTATTTTGATAATATCCTGAAAAGCACCCCACGCTTTTTTTTACAATAAAATCATTTTTTCTTACACTATTTTTAATTCAAATTTATTAAAATTTATTTTCTAAAAGCTAAAAGCGTATTTTTTTAGTTTTTTTAAACTATTATTTATTATCTATCTGATAGACTAGCGTTTGACCACTATCTCACCTTATTACTTACCAACGTAAGCGATGATGTGGTCGAGGATAAAAACACGCTAGGTCTAGAATGGTCTGTCTAAAGGTCTTTGCTGCCGGAACACCGTAAGTTTATAGCGGCAGATTTTTCCTTGATGGTAGTAAGCTACTTTGTCGTAGCAAGTTAGGCGGAACATTGATATAACATACTCCTACCACTTGTGGACGTACACCCGTGCTAACTAGGATTTGAACCTGTGACTTCTAACTTAGAAAGAATCAATCCATTCATCAAAGCCTAATCCTATCTATCCTTATCGCCAGCTGGGAACTCAAAAACATAAAAAAAAACTAATATGATAAAACCACTGTATAAACATTTTACAAAAGCTCCAACACAGCCTACACACTACAGTCTTTATAAATAACCAAGGTTTCACAGCTTTTGTTCTTCACTTCACAAAGACTAGTATTATATTTTAGACAAATATCAAATCATCGCCATCCACCAAATTATACGTCTAAAATATGTAGGTCCACGCGTCCACCAACATAAAGTGCGGTATACATGGGTATACATTGATCTTTACAGTCCCATGAAATATAATCAGATTCAAACATGCTAAACTATAAATAGTCCATCAGAAGGTCTATTTTTCACATGCTAGAAGCATTAATCAATGTTCCGCCTGAATTGCTACCAAAAGGTAAAAGCTTACCACAATCTTTTCTTTACTCATGTGCCACAATCAGAGAGAAAATCTGCCGCTATAACCTCACAGTGTTCCGGCCGTACATTCCTTGAGAGCCAGAGCATTCTAGGCCTAACGTGTGCACTATCCTCGACCACATCATTGCTTACCACCAGGCAAGATAGTGGTCAAACGCTATGCTATCAGATATAAAAAAATATACTAACTGGAAACTTTTGAGTCCAATACAAACATAAAGCCCAATACACAATAACAACTTTATTAAGACTATACCGATACTGCGTAGTGCATACAAACTATCAAAATGGTATCAGGTATCAGACACAAAGGCAAGTATTTTTAGACTAGCATCCAATCGCCTCCATCAACCGACTCATACGTGTGAAAGGGTCCACGTGTCGACATCACAGAACACTTATATGTCGACATAAAGTGTGGTATCCATGCCTCATTACACTCCAATCCAATACAATCAGAGTCAATGCCAAGTTCGCGCTGGCAGCTCTCACCATGATGGGCTTGCGCCCTTGACTTATGTCGGGTGGCAGGATTAAATACGTGGTATTTCGATGGATTGATACGATTTGTATACGTGGAGAGGAATGTTATGGCCAGAGTTCGGTTGGATGTAAGTTTGCCAAGGTACGCAATGTAATCTTTAATAGTAACAGCGCAATTGGTAGATTAAACAGAATAATTCGATCTTTGCGGAGGAATTGTTAGGTAGATTATTGATATTATTTGTGTTATAAATCGAATGCTGCAGTCGAATAATATAGCAATAAAAACATTCTTATGTAGCTCAACCATCTTCAAGCACGTCATTGCTTACCACCAGGCGAGATAATGGTCAAACGCTAGCCAACAATACATTACAAAAAAATTCGAAATAGTAATGTTTTCGTTTGGACCAGGGAAATCGTAGGACATATACTAGGACTCAAGTTCTATATATCTCAGGGTAGCGGAAGAATAGTGCAATGATGCAAAAATTCTGGTTACCCTATTTTTGCATGCTGCGCTGCCTTTTATAGGCAAGCTCATCAGGTGAGCATGTTGCATGCCACCTAATGTCATAAAATAGGTAGCTACGTTTTCAAAATATGCAATACTTTTGTTTTTCTTAGTGCCACCATAACATTTCCTCTTCATATTTTTATTAAGGTATATATGTTTTATTATGACAACATACTCAAAGCTCGTGAAAAAAGCAAATTTTTATGGCTTTTCTTGAAAAGGTTTCCCTTAAATCCACAGCGATGAGGTAGGTAGGTAGGTATGGAAGCTATAAAGTCCTTATTACAACCCTGAATCATGCTCCTTCGTCCCGAGCTTTCTAAATGAGGGTATCTAAAGTGTACTTTCATCATACAACATATACGACGAATATCTAATGAAATATTTAGAGAACATTCTGTTTCACTTCCGTGGTAATAGAAAGATAGATGAACACTTACAATATAATGTTAACTGTATGAAAATAATTATTTCATCAAAATAGGCTTTGCAATGGGCAGTCTAATCGGCTAGTTAGGGCGATCGCTAGGAATCGTTCACATACATGTTGTAGTCTTGTTTATTTTAAGAATTTTATCTAGAATACCTTTGCGATTTATTTGTTTCTGATTTATAGAGGTCAAAATCCGCATTAAACCTAGCACGAAGATTGTGTTATGGAAATATACTCCAAAAATCAACATTATGCCTTGTTGCACATAAAATACTTTTAAGGTACGGCCACGCCGTGGCGTCCTGCGATCTGCGGGCGCGATCTAAGTACTTTTCACTTGTTTTCTGATCGCGTTTGGTATGAATTAGTCGGTACAAATACTATTGCGCTATCTGCTCGTCACCTACATCGCGCACGCAGGACGCCGAGGTATGGTCGTGCCTTTAAGGTACGGACCGACTGGTACCGACTGGTTCACACCAAACGTGATCTGCGGCGATCAGAAAACAATATAAATTCAGATAGTGGACGCAGGACGCCGCAGTGTGGTCATACCTTTATTGTTTCCTACAAACATTTTGCCTCAGTAAAGTTGTTTAATAGAAAATAATTATTTATGTTTGACTCCACTTTTAAACATATCGCTATAACATTTTATCATTATTACATACTAGCTGTGCCCCGCGGCTTCGCCTGCGTTAAAAACAACTTTATTTATTTTAATTTTTTTTCATAAGAACCATCTCCCGACGATAAGAAACACAACAAAAAAGAATTAGCGAAATCGGTCTAGCCGTTCACGCGTGATGCCGTGACCAAGGGCAATTGGGATTCATTTTTATATATAAAGAAGAAGAAGAGAAGAAAGAATGGTATTTCCCAAAAACTGTAGTTAAACTTATCAAACTTCAAACTGTGACGTTTTGGAAAAAGAGATAAACCCTAGGATGATGGATTATAATGGATGGCGCCATGTCAGCCATGTGACGTTGTCAGATCGACTTTCATTCTATCAACACATTGTCCTACCCTTTCTATCACAGGGGTTGCGAGATAAGAGTAAACGAGAAAGCTACTATCAAATTGACAACCTCGCGCATGGGTGATCGTGTCCATTTTTGACCAGCTAGCAGGCCATAATATAGCGACGCATCATACTTATAAATTAAAAATTAAATAGAAACATAGCTTTAAAGACTGAAACCCTGTTACATGGTTAAATTATATCGTGTTGTGCTGTGTTTTATCCATCAAGAACAACTAAAGGAGGCGTAAAAGATCCAGAATTATCATTTCACACGTAAGTCTTTGTGGGCATTTATTCTCATATATAACCACTTTTTGAATCAAAATATTTATTTTGCTTACATTATATACATCTTTTTCGTCATATAACTACCGAGGTGGTAAATGGTTATCATTTTAAAGCTTTAATTTATGTAAATAACAAACATTATTTTACGCCGCCCGGCTAGTGATGTACGAGAACCCTCCAAAACTTTGTCGATAAATATAGTTGATACCCTTATAAAAAGGAATATATAAATTCCTTTAAGTGTAATATTATAATATTACACTATATAAATATATAAATCGTTTATATACATTTTACACTAATTCTATACATATAAAAAAATGGAAGTGTCTGTTTGTAATTTCAAATTAACAGCTTTTCACTAAATGCATATGAAAGAATATACGGTACTTACATCAAAAACAAAATTTTAAATGTTTGTCTGTCTGTCTGTTTGTTCCGGTTTATCTCTGAAATGACTGGACCAATTTAACGGGACTTTCACTAGTAAAATGCTGATGTTAAAATATTAACTACCAAGTAACTTGGCTACTTTTATTTTAGAAAAAAATAAAGTTCCGCGAAATCAAAATTGAAGCTAATGAAATAGGGAACAATATCTGATTCAAATAGGGAATGTGCAAATAAGCAGTGTTTTCTACCGCGCACAGCCCACGCGCATGTTGCCGCTGTCATTAAACGCGGACAAAGCCGCGGGACCCAGCTAGTTGATTTATAATATGAAGATTTTTTTAAGGATGGAACGGTTAGCTTAGGGCCTTGATTAGAACGAAATTTGAACATTTTTAACAGACTTCACAATAAAAAGATGAGTTTCTCAGTTCGCCTTTTTTATGTTTGTTATCTCATAACTCCGCAAGTTCTTAACCGGATTGGAATTTTTTTTTTTCGATAGATTATTCTGCCCGTTTGGTCCCATTGTACATTTTTTGAAATCTGATAAGTATCTCCAGAGATATGGACATAAACACCTCCAACTTTATACTGAAAATGGATAGCGTGGCATTTGAAGTTGGTTTTTTCGTTTTGTGAACGATCTTAAAATATTATAAAAAGTGATCAAAGTAATTATGCGCAAAATTAGTAGTAACTAGGTACCTAATTATATTATCAGCACTGATACTTACTCGTATTCAATCTATTATTACTTATGATAATGCCAATATATTATATATTTTTATGAAAAATGAGTCACAGTTTACCACATTAATATATTATATAATTTTTTTGTAGGTTTCCAAAATGTCCGAAAATCCAATCAAGTGGATAAAGGCAGTAAGGCGTGAAAATTAGGATCCAACTAAACACTTCAAACTTCTTTCTAGACATTTCGAAAAATCAATTTTGTACCTACTAGATTATCAATCAAGCTGGAACTGACACTGAGGAAACGGAAAAGAATAGAAGCTAGTGGAGTCAAGATAGAAAGTCTTCCTATAAGTCTTCCTATAATATTCCTCTGCGCGCAATGAAGGATGATGAAACGGTTTTGAAAGTGTTTTAATCGAAAGTGTTATAAGCTCTGATACATGAAAATCTGTTTAGCCGTTGTAAAAGTAGTAGTAGTAATTTTTCTAGTTGATGGCGCTATGAATTCAACTTTCATAGTGATTAATTCGAAATTCGGTATCCTTTTCTTCAACGACAAAGGACACTGAAGCATTGACATGATGCTGGGACATCTTCTGGAATCTGCTGAATTCTCAACTCCTCGCCAACTTACAGCTGAGATGTCGTATTCAGACTCATTGGAATATTTTTAATTTTCATTATAGATTATACATAGATCAGTCGGGGTGATTTCAAATTTTGAGTATTGGAGAGTGGAGATCGCGAAACGGCAAACGTAGCGTACGACGTCCTGTGAGAGGGTGGAGAGACGGCATACGCAATGCGGTGGGCAGTGATTGGAAAAGAAGATCTGAAAATCGGGCTCAGTGGCGCATCTTGGGAGAGGCCTACAGTCCAGCAGTGGACTGACACTGGCTGATGATGATGATGATACAATAGATCATACTATATTAACATCAAATTACTTTATATCGTTAGCATTTACAAAAGAGATGAGCTAATTTTTCTGTAGTGGTAGAACTTCTGCTAGTCCGCCTGGACCGGTACCACCACTTTGCCAATTAATTTTCATAGGAATGTTTTTCGGTTGAAATGGCAAGGTGTCCAGTGAAATTACAGGGCATGTGAAACTTAACATCTTTATGTCTCAAGGTAACTGGCGCAGTGGAGTGACATGCAAAATTCTGGACTGCCAGAATTTTCCTGTATCGCTGTATCTGTAATAGGTAGACGTCATCGCTTACCATCAAGTGAGAGAGTGCTTGTCCTGTTACCTTTTACAATAAAAAAGCTGATTAATGTTTACAAAGTAAGTATGGCCTAATTTGTGGTTTCACTGCATATTTTTTATTATTTGCGATGCGCGTAGTTTTATATGATAATTTATCTAATACTATAAGAATCTTTGTCCTGACATACTGACTGACTGACAGAGAAATTTAAAGAGTATATTTGTCTTAGTACGCAAGGGTGTACTAAGAAAGGATTTTTCAAAATTCATCCCGTTGGGGGTGAAATGGAGATTCAAAGTTTGTATGGATAAACAAGATTAGATAGTCTTTTCTATTCGAAACTTCATACAAGTGCTTCAGTAAAAAAATAAGTAAATACGTGTTTCAAGCTTTTTCAAAATTCCACCCCTAAAAGAGTGAAATGAGGTAACAAAGTCTGAAAACCAATATTGTTTTGGGTTGCGCTGAAATTTGGCATGCAGATAGTTGTTTTAACATAAGTATCCGTGAAGAAAAGATTTTTCAAAATTCACTCTTTAAGGGGATGAAACGGGGGTTCAAAGTTTGGATAGTCATTTTATTCGACATTTCACACAAACTGTACTTCTGTAAATAAATAAGTAAATAAGTAAATACGAGTTTCAGGCTTTTTCAAAATGCCACCCTAAGAGGGTGCAGTGGGGTAACAAAGTCTGAAAATGTTTTGGATTGCGCTGAAATTTAAAATGCAGATAGTTGTTATGACGTAGGTTGCCGCTGAGAAAGCATTTCCTAAAAATTCCCCGCGGATATAACTTATTATTTATAATTATATATATAAAAACTTATAGATTTACGTAAGTACTTCTATAAATAAATAAGTAAATACGTGTTGCAAGATTTTTGCAAGGGGTTGGTAAAAAAGTCTGACAGTCAATATGGTTTTTTGGGTTTTACAAATATTAATCCCTATTTCCCTTAGTCACGCAATAACTTAAAAACCGGTGAACCGATTTTGCTTTTACTTCTTTGATGTCTTTTATGATAGAAAGGTTTCAGAAAATAAAAGTTTTAAGTAAATAAAAGAAGTCTTTAACGTGACCGAAGCCGCGGGGCACTTCTAGTATTTTGATATAAATTATATACTGTAAAGGACAATTTTATTCTATGATATTGGGCCAAGATAATTAGCGTAATTATTCAAATAAGGATTAATACTGTATAGAAGAAAATAGCCTTGAAAGTTCTGTAACATTTTTTATTAAAAAATAAAGATTAAAATAGTTACTGTGAGTCTGTGCGATAGACATATGTTATCGCGGACTTTTTTGTAGGTCTTATTAAGTTGTACCACTCTTCGATACATACTTCTATTTCAGATTAATCATCTTTCGTAAAAAACGTGTTTTCTCGACCGTTTTATAGGCGACTTAAGTTGCAAAATAGGTCTTCACGAATATACCTATCTTTTAAACAGGATAATATATAGCCTATGTTCATTCTAAAAGACCATATATATATATTTATATATGTGAGAAAAAAATAATAGTCCTGTAGTCCAGTAGTTTTTGAGCTAACTCAATACAAACATACATGTTACCTCTTCATAATATTAGTATAGAAGTATATATAGCGTTGTAGCTCAAATTTGTAATATTTAATTGACGTATTGAAAAGGCAAAAACATTTAAGATTTGTGTTAAAGAAAAGCTAAGAAATCTATACCACCAGATTTAAGATTGCCTAATTACAGTTAAGTACTGTAGCATTTTTTATCAATAGCTAATTTCCATAAGTTCAATAAAGTAACTACGTATTTTATCACATAAATTGTTTTTTTTTTACATAAGTTTTAGTTTTCTACATTTTTCACCTTCTTATCGATGTGTTCTACACTAGCGATCACTTCCCTACTCAGGCACACTCTAGCAGTTCTAGACACTAACACAAACAGAAAATGGACATGCTGCCAAAGTTTTGACGCCATCCATTATAATCCATCATCCTAGGATAAACCTAAAGTAAATAACATTACGTCCTGTCAACAGGTGGAGCGACGACATACGCAAAGCGGTGAGCAGTGACTGGAAAAGAAGAGCCGAAGATCAGGCTTAGTGACGCATCTTGGGAGAGGCCTACGTCCAGCAGTGGACTGACACCTGCTAATGATGATGATGATGACATAACATTACGTCGAGATATATTTATCACTGAGGCCCTTTAATTTTGAGATTTTTAAATTACGTGTTCATAATTGATTAACATTGTTCTTCAGTAATGAACCAACTTGCGTTAAAAGAGCCCTTAAAATAATCATTTATTGCTAGCTTAAGTGTATACTTAACCTTTAGTGCTGTCCTTAGAGAACAATTTGGCCACAGATAGCTTTAATTATTGTAATTAGAGAAACACGCAATATAAGTAAGGGCTATGAGTGTTCGAGGGTACTCAACTTACTATACGAATAAAAATAATTAAGGTAATTTGTTAAATGGAATATATAAAACAATTGGATAAAAATATAGTAAAGAAAATGCGCCTTTTGAGAAATATTGCCTAGGGAAATAATTAATTATTCACGTAGCTTACGCCTACGGAGGCCGTAGCACATTCGTAGAATTCGATTGTAATGTTATATAGGAATTTGTTTTTATTATTTGTTTCTCTCTGTGTTTAGATACAGAATACTTAATGTAAATCAGGGTAATTTTATACACCTAGTGTCTAGTGTGCTGCCATAATCGAGTATAGAGTCACTTACCATCAATCATCATCTTACCATCAACAGATGAGACAGTGGTCAAACGCTAGCCTATTATGGCATACTTAATCAACACAAGTTTATAATTATGAAAATGTGTACGTTTGTTATTTAAGTAAACAAAAATGTTTGAACGGGTTTTGGCACACAGATAGTTTATAACCTAGATTAACACAGGACACTTTTAACAATTAGGCACTTTTAAAAGCAGGCGGAGTAACGGCGCACGGCTAGTGTGCTACCTATATTAAACAAACAACGCTGAGTGGTCTGACTGCTTCACCATTGAATCCCCATATATGCCGTTTAGTTTTTATATTTTTCACATTTATAGATTTAAAAACGGGAATTTAACGTGACTTACGCGATGTCGATATAGCGATCGACATATGTTTCGGCCTCATCCGGAGGCCTTCTTCAGGATCTTGAGTGCGGGGCGTTTTTTTTTTTGCGTTTGATTTTTCACATTATTAGCTTTTTGTAGAATTTGCCGTCTTCAAATATATTTTTACATTTTCTGGCACAATAAAATTAGATAATAGAATAATATAATTTAACCAGCATTTATAAAATTAAGTTTTTGCTTGGCAAGTGGAAGACATGCAACCTAAAAGGCTATCGGGAAGAGATAGGTTTTAGGGATAAGACGAGCCTATTGTTACAATATCATAGTGAATTTATATACTATTTATGTAATATGGAGTTCAATAAAGAGTTTCTATATATCTTATTCGTATTAAGTCATATTTTTAGTTACACAATAATCTCTCACGTAAAAAATTGTACGCTTATTAAATATCTTACATCACCGTTCCAGACCCCAACATTTGTTTAAACAAAATAAATGTTTGATTTATACTTTAATAAATATTTAAAAAAAAAAAATTAAACCGCCGAAAAAAACTGAAAAGTAAAAAATAATAAACCTTTGTCATTACACCTTAATAACGAAGTTCTTATACTACAGTTAATATACTTCAGTATATATTTTTATAATGGTTTTGAGTTTTTAACCGATTTCACAAAAAAGGAGGAGGTTCTCAATTCGTCTGTATGTTTTTTTAGGGTTCCGTAGCCGAATGGCAAAAAACGGAACTCTTATAGATTCGTCATGTCTGTCTGTCTGTCTGTCCGTCCGTATGTCACAGCCATTTTATTCCGAAACTGTTAGGACTACAGAATTGAAACTTGGTAGGTAGATGTATTCTGTGAACCGCTTTCCGATTTTTATACAAAAATAAAAAATATAAAAGTTTAAGGGGGGGGGCAACCCAAACATGGAACTGAAACAAAAAAAAAATTTCTTCAAACCTATACGTGTGGGGTGTCTATGGACAGGTCTTCAAAAATGACATTGAGGTTCCTAAAATCATTTTTTCTCAAAGTCAATCATTTGAAAGATAGGCGCGTCTAAAGTGGTAAAATGTGTGTCCCCCCCCCCCCCCCCCCTCTAACTTTTAAAGTATGGGAGTAAAATAATCTAAAAAAATATATGCTGTAGATCTCAATAAAAACTAACAACGAAAATTGGTTTGAACGAGATACAGTCAGCAGTTTTAGAGATATGGCGACCGCAAAGTTAACTTTGTTTTTCATACAAACACTATGAAAAACAAAGTTAATTTTGTAGTTGCGAAAAATCATAGTTATGGAATACTTAACTGTGTTACGGAACCCTACGAGTGCGAGCCCGACTTGCACTTGGCCAGTTTTTCTTTATTTTTGTGTATGTTACGCGATTACTCCGTCAATTGTGAACGGATTCAAATGATTCTTTTTTTAATAGGTAGGGTACGTTTTCGTGGTGGTCCCATTTTAATTTAATCGAGATCTGATTAGTATCTCCAAAGATATGGAGATAAATACCTCAAACATAGGAGAATGTACTGGTTTTAGAAGGAGAGTCCCATGAAGATTATACACCATTGAGGTTGTTATTGCAGATACTTTTGAAGACTAAAAAAAAAGAAAGAGCGGCAAAGCGAGTTGGACTCGCCCACCGAGGCTTCCGTACCAACGTTTGTTGGTACCAATTAGGCTAGACCTCTAAAAAGGTCAACGGGAAGTACCTTATAGGTTTTCGACCCAAAACCTATAGGGTACTTCCGGTTGACCTAGAACTGTCAATTTTGGTCAAAAGCAAGGTCGTACAGCACAAGTAAAGGAAAAATTCCGAAAAATAAAAAAAGTTGAAAATTAAGGTAAATTTTGGTACTAACAAGTTTTCGCGAAAATCTAAATTTGCCCATATCTTTTTATCGTGTTCACTCAGGACCTTGATTTTTATACACCTAATAGGAACTATAGACTTCTGACTGAAATATTAAACTGAAACATTAAATTGAAACATTAGACTAGAATATAGTTATAAATAAAATATCTAACTGAAATATTTAACTGTAATACTTAACCGAAACACTCAACTGAAATATTCAACTAAAACATTCAACATAAATATCTAACTGAAATATTAGACTAGAATATTAAACTGAAATATTAAACTGAAACATTTAACTGAAATATTTATAGAAACAATATTTAACTGAAATATTTAACTGAAATAGTTGGGAGTCCGCTATGGTTGTGTTTAGTTTAATGTTTCAGTTTAATATTTCAGTTAGATATTTATGTTGAATGTTTTAGTTAAATATTTCAGTTAAGTGTTTCAGTTAGATATTACAGTTAAATAGTTCAGTTAGATATTTTAATTTATAACTATGTGTTCAAATCGCGAAAGTTTAAAGTTTACTATAGACTTCTGTATCTGGTACAAATTTTAACTTGCTAAGTCCACCCGTTTCTGAGAAAATCGGTGGTGATACACGGACAGACGGACAGACAGACGGACAAACAGACAGACAGACTGACGGACAAGAAAGTGATCTTATAAGGGTTCCTTTTTTTACCTTTTGAGGTACGGAACCCTAAAAATATGACCTTGAATAATGTTTTTACATCTTTCTTCACGTTGATTTTGGTTTTTGACAGATATTCTTACGGTAACTGTGAGCGAGATAGTAACAGGTGGGGAGAATTAATTTGTCCTCACAGGAATGTTTTACCGGGCAAAGTCTTGTTAGGGTGCAAAGTAAGTTAATATTTTTTGACATGACATGACGTTTGGCGAAGATGGCGGTCATATCAGTCCCGCGACACTGCATATATAATTAAATAACTCAGAATTATGAACGTACTTTGTACCAACCACAGATTATATAATAGTTACTACGTAAATAACACTTTCCGTTGTTAGGTTGGCTACACAGTGCTTTCATAATTCGAGTAGGTATCATCAATGTAGGAAAGTGCCAACTCTTATAACGTAATAGAGTGATTCAGTAGTATCTGTCGTCCATATGGCGGCAATTAATGTTAATAATCGCAAATAATACTTTTAATATTCATTTTGGAATATCCTACATCCTATAATCATATAATACATCTAGTCCGTGTTATAAAAGTATTTGGAATTATTGTAATAAAATAGACAATTAATTATCGTGTGTGTCAGATGCTTTTATTGCACAGGGCCATTTTGGACATTGTCCTTTGATACCTTGATGACATCATTATGACTAGTGAATATTTTCACTAGCGCGGCATTTAAAGTCAATTTTTAGGGTTCCGAACCCGAAGGGTACCAAATGAACACTTTTTGAGACTTTATTATCCGTCCGTCCCTCCGTCCGTCCGTCCGTCCGTGTGTCTATATGTGCGCACTTTACAGATCTGTATCTTCTTAAACATAATAGGTACAAAAGAGGGACAATAGTCCAGTAGCACCTCAATGTTCATAGTAGCCTGCACGATATTTCTGTCGAATGTTCCAACGCAAACAATAACACGTAAGTACTGCATAGATGGCATGCTTAGCCAGACCGCAGATGAATAAAAAGGTGAAACGTAGCGTCAGATACATTTGGTAAACATCAAATAAAGATAACAATATTCCACTGAATACTCGTTTTCTTTTTGTTGAATTAACATAACGCAGAGTAAGCCACGCAACAAGTAACGGATGCTTAAATTCGAATGAGACTGTATCAGCATCTTAGTGTAGTGGTTAGATAGAATGCTTTAGGAGCGGCAGGCCCGAGTTCGAATCTCTATCACCTGAATTAATGTTGTTTATCAATTATTAATAGCTTGTATTATTTTATTTCTGTTTATACAAACTTAACTAATAAAGGTAAATTTACGATCTATGTTATATGTGAAATAAAAAATAACACGGTGATGTTATCTTAATAGTTTTTGAGGAAATATTTATTTGTATGATAAGAATACACAGCAAACATGTTTTTAAATAAACTGATTAACAATAAATCGAAATATCTTATACTGCAATTTTTATTTCATAATAATTATATTAAATTGAAATCGCCTATATTGACAATTTTCTACTTTGACAAAATATCACTGTTTTGGTTGCATCTAAGAACTGCTCTTACCTACCCATTGATTATTTTAGGTTATAAGCTTAATTATTCATTTTCTCTAGGAAAAGAGGATTGAAGCTTAATCCTTTATAATTATAACTTATATAATTACTTATTACAAATTATCACAGTCGACACATCGCCTAGTTTTTAGATACTTTTAAATTAATATTTCGTGTGACTTCTATTGTTTTCGATGCAGCAAAGAAGTCACCATATTCGCACATATTATGTCGGTGCCACGTTAATTTCCCCAAACTGCATTCAGGGAGACTACAGGTGCTTAGCTGCTCAGGACATCTCTCGTCTCGTACTTCTCGCCTTTGCATTATAAAACCCATAGAGTGTGAACGAACGAACTTTCCGTAATGATGTATCAAATTCTTCTGAAAAACGCCAAATCTAATTAACACATTTTATTAACAATTTACTTTCACAACTACGATTTCTCATCACTTAATATCACTCAGCAATAACTTACACTTATGCCACTTTCACTATACATTTGAGATAATATAATTTATTTAGTCCATTTCTATGCAATGCCTCAATATTTGCCGTCTCTAATAATTATATTTGCTTGCATTTTGATTTTTTAAGTTATTTATTAACCAAACTTCAACCACTACCGAAGTTCACCAACCGACAATGTTTGTTCATTCATTTATGCCATCAATACATTTTGTTTCAAATCTACCCTCATTATTTGTATAACTGATAAAAGAAGCAAATCTGGTCTAGCTATTCTACTAATTAATACATGCGCTCTTTCTAATTGGTTCATAATGATAGAGTGCGATATATGGGTGTATATCTTTCTCTTTCATTATGTTACGTTCGAAACGTCTTATAGAAGAAGGTCGTATGTGCATATTTTGCTGTCATGCTATTGCTTTTTGAGACTGCTACTCCAATTATGACCGATACTGTACATACTTGAAATTTTCACAAATTATATATCCGTCAGTGTATAACGGCCCAGACACGAAACTTTATAGATGCATGTAATTTAATTAAAACTTGTTTTGCACTAAAAAGGATAAAATAAATTATTAAAAAAAAAAAAAACCGACTTCATAACCACAAACAGGCACTCAAAAGCGAAAAATAAATTGCTTAATATAATTATTATAAGCGCTACCCACTTATCTATTTGAAGTCGGTTCCAGCCAAGTCTAATAGGTAGTAGATACTCGTAGATGCTTCCTACATGTATCTACCTACTTACTACTGCTACTACTACATACATAGTATCTATCTACTATCCAATAGACTCAATGGCGCATCTTGGGAGAGGCCTACGTCCAGCAGTGGACTTTTTATTTTATTTTATTTTTTATATATCTTATAGGCTAGCGTTTGACCACTATCTCACCTGTTGGTAAGTGATGATGCGGTCGAAGATGTTAAGCACGCTAGGCCTAGAATGGGAACTGGCTCTCAAGGATAGCTATCGGAACACATTAGATGTTTGGCGACAGATTTTCTAACTTGAGAGTGGTAGCTGGCCAGGCGGACACTAGATAGTGTCCTACCACCATGCGGGGGTAGTTGGTTTCTTAACGATGTTTTCCTTCACCGGAGGGCCACTGTGAGAAGCGCACATAAATTTTTCGATAGAAAAATCCATTGGTGCACGGCGGGGTTTGAACTCGGTACCACGGCGTCAAAGCCGACCGTTCTCCCGATTACGCCACCGGGCCCTCGGGGCTGATACAGGCTGATGATGATGATGATGATGATGCTCCAATAGACTTGGCTGGCACCGACTTCAAATAGATAAGTGGGTAGCGCTTATAATAATTATATTAAGTAATTTATTTTTCGCTTTTGAGTGCCTGTTTGTGGATATGAAGTCGGTTTTATTTTTTTTTGAAAAATAATTTATTAACTAAACTTAATAACTAAGTTCCTAAATTAAAGTAAGTAGGTATAGCAAGTAGTCGGCGCCAAACAATCAACAAGCAAAGATCACTAAATAACCTTTAATTTAAAGAAATAACCAAATCAAATTAACAATGCAACGTGAAATGTCCAGCGATATCCAACGATGAACATTAACATTCCAAAAAATGCGCTTTTACACGCTCCAAAGACTAAGTAGAGATGCATGACTACTCGCAACGACGTGTGCCCTCACGTGTGTGCCAATCACGGGTCGTCACAGATTACTATATGTGGTGCTCGTTCTGGTTGCTGTATCGCTGACATCAACTTCAACGCTCGGCATTTTCCGGCGAACTGGCGTGTCGTGACGCGCCTCCGCCGCGCATCGCGCGTACGTATTTTATACATATATAATACGTGCGTAATTAATTAATTTGCTTGTTTGGCGCCGACTCAAAACTACTTGGGTATACATACTTACATTAATTTAGGAACTTAGTTATTAAGTTTAGTTAAAAACTCAAAACCATTATAAAAATATATACTGAGGTATATTAACAGTAGTTTAAGAACTTTGTTATGAAGGTTTAATGACAAAGGTTTATTATTTTTTACTTTTCAGTTTTTTCGGCGGTTTAATTTTTTTGCTAAACAGTTTTTTTTTTTTTTTTTTGTGGCCATAATCTACTAATTACTACATTCTTAATTTTTTGTTACTTTTAAAATAGCTACCTACCCTACTTTAGCCATTAACTGTAGGATACTTTATCTATTATATAATTTGTTGTAAAATAATTGTAAATCATTTAAAAAAAAAAACAGGTTTTTTAAACCAACATGGGTAGGCCTACAAAAAATGTAATCAGCCAGTATCAGGATCGGTTCACTGCTAGATATAGGCCTCTCCCAAGACACGCCACTGAGCCACAGAATAATGAATAGTACAAGTAACTGAGCCCGATTTTCGGCTACTTTTGTTTTTTCCAGTTTGTCAATCGATATACATTGACGTTACGATGAAATCATCAATATAATAATACTTTTATCCATTATTTTAGTTGATTTATTAAAAGCCGCTTGCCCGATTTCGTTAAAATTTAAATGGACCTTTCCAATAAAAAAAGAATTATCAAAATCAGACTACTCTGTAAAAAGTTATGCGTGGTCACACATAAAATAAAAAAAAATATACACGTTGACTTGATAACCTCCTCCGCTTTTTTTTCGTCGGTTAAAAACTAAAACAGAACCAAAAATTGAATGCCACATGTGTTTCATAAATTACAAAACTTTAGTAATAAAAAACATTTCAAAAACCTCTCTGTCCAAGTCAAATAAAAAAACTATGCGCATCATAACTATACAGACTGATTCAGCATCGATGGAACAAACGAATTTTTACCCTTAAAGTTTCCCAAATCAATGAAATCGTACTTTCATAAGATATTTTTACCGTTAGTTAATTTTGTGGAATGGTGATTTTCGGAGTACAAATATATCCGAAGATTTTTGTTAAGTGTATCTTAAAAATCTATTTTCATATAATGCCCTGGTATCAAAATTTGGGAGAGGCCTATGTCCAGCAGTACGGAAATTGCCTGATAATGGTGACGATGATGAACATTTTACGAGGAGTGAAATAAATCTTGTTAAATAAAAAGCGTTATATTTTCTGGCTAACTTCACGTTAGCTAAAAAGCGTTAAATGTTTTCTGTCAAAATGTCAATCTTTTATGTCATATCGTGGTCATATTCACAAACATTAGACAATAATATCTATACTGACATAATAAAGAGAAAATATTTGTATTTTTGTAACGAATAGACTCAAAAACTACTGGACGGATTTAAAAAATACTTTCACTAATATTTAGAATGGACTTTCAGAATGAAAATAGGCTATATATTATTACGTTTAAATTATATGTATATTCGTGGAGACCTATTTTGCAACCTAAGTCTACAGTAAAACAGTCGAAGAAACCACTTTTTTTACGATATCCAGCTAAACAGTGCGAGGCTGAACGCGTCGGCGAGCGCCCCGCACTCAAGATCCTGAAGAAAGCCTCCGGATGAGGCCGAAACATAATGTCGCTCGCTATATCGACATCGCGTAAGTCACGATTCCCGATTTTAAATCTATTAGATATCCAGGCACTTTTTAGATTTATGATTTAATTGTTTTCATCATCCAATGCGCTTGTAATCTAATAATTTATCAAATATGTGGTATTGTTACTACAATAATCAGTCAATTATATAAATAGTCATTGTTTTATATTGTCAAGAAATGTTGTAATCCCGTACGTAATTGTGTATAATTAATGAATTTCATAATTTCAGATTGTAATTTTCATGGTATAAGTACGGGAAAATTAGAAATATTTTATCATAAAAAACTCATAATTGTAAAATAGTTGTGCCCCGTGGTTTCGTCCATGTGGTAAAAGTATTTGTAAAAGTATTTTATGTATTTATCCAGATAAAACAATCTAAGACCCAAATTTCATTCAATTTCGTATAGCCGCTTTTGCTTGATTGAATAACAAACATTTAAATCATATAATAGTAGGATAATTTCAACAATATTCCATAAATTGTAAGTCGCGAGCAAAACAACAGGCCACCGCTAGTGAATATAATATTGTCTCCAAAGAATACGAAAACTACAGTTAATTTGCGCCGCTCCGAGGTATTTCAGAAACTATTTATTTGTTAGCTCAAAATGCTAATACAAAAAGAGAATTTTTGTTTTGCATAATGATGATAAACTCATCAAATATTCGAGCAAGTGAAATATCTTATAAGTTAGCTAGAATAAGATGAATGAGTTTTTTGACAAGTTAAAATACTTAGTTTAGTTATTTTGATTTTATTTTTTGAGCTCGAAAAAGCACTTTAATTTATACTCTAAAACGAGAATAATATTAAGCATTTGGAGAGTAATTATAATGGTAATAAAATAAGGTACATTTTTCCAGACTTATTATACTATTCATTGAAACTATAATATAAGTTTTTTTATGTAAAATTAGTTACGAACAGCACGACAATTGTCCGATGTTGCTGCATAAAGCCTCTGCGTTTACCAAACGAAAAACCGACTTCAAACGCCGCGCTAGTCATTTTCAGTACCAAATTTTGAAGTGCTTTTTTCATATATCTGGATATACTCATGAGATCTCCATGAAATTAAAATGACACTACCCTGGAGAAGTACCCTACCGATAAAAAAATAATAATTTGAATCGGTTAACAACTGGTGGTAATGGGAAATATGGGAAACTACGTCGAGTCTTCACATCGCCAATCCCACAATGTCTCAAGACGAAAGTCTTCAATCAGTGCGTCCTACCCGTCATGAGATACGGGGCCGAAACGTGGACACTCACGGTTGGTCTGGTCCACAAATTTAAAGTTGCTCAGCTTGCTATGGAAAGGGCTATGCTCGGAGTTTCTCTGAAGGATTGAATCCGAAACGAGGTGATCCGACAGAGAACTAAATTCATCGACATAGCCCATCGAATTAGTAAGCTGAAGTGGCAATGGGCCGGCCACATTAGCCGTAGAACCGACAACCGCTGGGGTAAACGAGTTCTTGAGTGGAGACCGCGAATCGGCAAACGTAGCGTAGGACGCCCTCAGACTAGGTGGAGCGATGATGTTCGTAAGGTGGCTGGCAAGAGCTGGATGAGAGTAGCCGAGGATCGTGCTCAGTGGCGTGCAGTTGGAGAGGCTTATGTCCAGCAGTGGACAAGTATAGGCTGATGATGATGATGATGATGATGAACTACTGGTGGAGAAATCAAGCAACAAACGTACAAAAAATAATAATAATAACATACAGACGAATTGAATCCCTCCTCCTTTTCTGGAATTCGGTTGATAAAATAAGGCACATTTATATTGAAGCAATGACTGGCTTAAACCAACGTTACAGTCATCGTATAAAGTAGCAGCAAGACAATAATAGTTTAAATATAGATTTAATTTGAATAAGCTGTTCTTACCTGATCTCCCATTCCAGTGATGATAGGCGTGTTCCAGTAAGCCGCCAGGCGAGCCACTGGCTCCAGTGCGAACGCGCACGCTGGTCCAACGAACGCGATGACGTCATCTTTGAAGTGCATATCCGCTGCCAGCCCCGGGGCTATTGCGCCGGAGCATGAGGGGTAGCTGCGGGTAAAAGCTCTCATTATTAACAACACCAATATTATAAATGCAAAAGTCATTTTGTTTGTATGCGACTTCTTTACAAGGGTTTTACAAGGTTGACGTGTGTATCTGTGTATGCGTGTGAGCCTGCCTGTCTGTAGCAACGTAGCGCCGTAGCGCCGATTTTTATTTGGTTTTTTGTTCGATAGGTGTTTTAATCGAAAGTTTTTTTATCTTGTAGTTTTAATTGTAATATTAATTTTGTAGTGGCAGGATTTTTGCTAGTCCGCCTGGGGCGGTACCACCACTTTGACAATTAATAGGAATGTTTTTGGGTTGAAATGGCAAAGTATCCAGCGAAATTACAGGGCATGTGAGACTTAACATTTTTATGTCTCAAGGTAACAGGCGCAGTGCAGTGACATGCACATATACATGTAACAGGTAGACGTCATCGCTTACCATCAGGCGAGCGTCGTGCTTGTCTTGTTAACTTATATCATAAAAAATCTTTGATCCATAAAAACCGTCGATTTAAGTCTATAAGCTTTTACCTAGTTGATTACGCTTTGAGATCAACTTTAATTGGTCTGACCAATTTGAAATTTAGTAGCCTCCTACTTAAGTTACAAGTTACTTAAATGATATTGTAAGAATATTGAATCTGCATTATACTAAACACCCGACCACCTTACAGCTGAGACATCTCAGAGTTTGGGCTCATTGGCATGGATCTCAATGAACAGATTATGTAAATGACGCTACTCCACGCTATCCTATCTCTATCTATGGTATTTATTCTAAAATACCAAGTCACCCAACAACAAAATACTGGAGGCATATTTCAGAGCATTCTCTATGCCTCGTCATCGCACGTAGCTAGGATACTCTGCCTATGTGTGTACATTTACGTACTCGTATGTACTTGTTGTTTGAAGAATTTTTGTTACTAAGTTTTCCCTAGAGAATGATTCGTGGAGGGCTCTAGGGGCGATCTTTCCCCAGGCAGTAGGACACTACGGGATGAGGAAAATAGCTAGTTTGATCTTTTTACCCGACTGCGCGACGCAAAGGAGAGGTAATGTGTTTATCAGTCTATATATGTATGTATGTATGTTTGTTCCTTTGTGGCACACTAGAGACCAAACGCGTGGGCCGATTTTGATAATTGGCACGTCAATAGATTCGCCATGCTGGCGCGAGTGTCAACAAAAACATAAAAAATTGAAAAATTCAAAATGGTGGATTTCAGACGCCAAAATTTGGGGTACAAAAAAAAAATTTTTTTTCAAAACCTATCGAGTGTGGTATCGAATTAAAGGTCTTAAAATGGAGATTCAAAATATATTTATAACAAATAATTTATGATCGTACAAATCGAAAAAAAAAACGATTTTACATGCCGCGTTAGTCACTTTCAGTAACAAGTTTGCGGTGCTTATCTCTGAAGTTACTAATCAGATCTCAATAAAATTACAATGAGACCAAACGAAAATCATATTAACTCAAACAAAAAAAGAATTTTCCAAATCGCTTAAGAATTGATGGAGTTCTGAGGTAACAAACAACCTCTTCCTTTTGGTATAGTCGTTTAATAGTACAACTGTAAAGTAAGTAAGCTTAAAAAGCAATACCCTATCTATTTCACGCATTTCGGTTTTTTGTTCAGATTACGGAATTTGCCGTCCTTTACTTAACTAAAAAGTGTAAAATAAAACATTAAATTAAAAAATCAAAAAACCCGACTGCGCAAAAAGTGAAGTTTAAAAAACTAACTGAAAAGAAAAAAACAAGTAAGTCAAACAAGTAGTTTAGACTTCTGTTTAGGGATATCAAAAAACTATACCATTTAAATTCTTTCTCGGTCGATACACTCATAAAATAAATTATACATTGTTATATGGAATATAGAGACTTTAACAGTCGGGACACATTAATCCCCATTCGTTAAGCCATTAATGTGTCCCGACTGTTAGTCGTTTTTTAAACTTCACTTTTTGCGCAGTTGGGTTTTTTTATTTTTTTATTTAATGTTTTATTACTTTTGTAAACGCATAGACAAAAGTCCTCCAAAAACAAGAAATGTATTTATTTGCAAAGAGTTTAATTTATTTAAAAAACAACTTAAAAATAATTACCTAATGACACTATCAAAAGTATATAAACTACAATATACGATAATAGTTAAACTATAAATACAAGACAGAACCTTGGTCACTACCTGCCGGTAATGTTCCCAAAAAGTTAGCGACGTTATCTCGTTGTATAGCTAGGCTAATACGTTAGCCGAGGTAAGCTCTTAGGTCACGGGTGATGTCAATTTATAAAGTATTCCATTCTGTGTAATATATATTTTTTTCATCTTAGGAATTTTTATAATACTTTGTCAGGGCGAAATCCAATTCAGATACTATCGAATTCCTTAATGGAATAAGCTACATATTTCTACTGGAAAAAATCTCAACTATAATTTTAGACCCCAGTTTAATTAAATAGGATCGGTCCTTTTGTCCCTATCTCTATAAATTCTGGAAAATATGTCTGAATAGAGAAAATATAATATTATTTTAAGTCGATACTTCGAATAGGGTTTTGAAAGTGCGGCGAGATCAGAGTGTGATGTGTCTACATTATAGACCCATTCAAATGTATAGTTACAGTAGACATCTATAGATATGATAAAATCGTAAAAAAAACTCTAAGTAAATCGAAGTTCAATAAAAGTAGCGGTACCTTTTAAAGATGCGCTATTACTACTACTGAATTAAAAAACCACAGTTTTTACAATTTTAGTCTTACAATAATTTATAAGGCGTGCTACAGATATATTCAGGTCGGCATTAATTGGCCCAGCGGTGTGATAAAATCGAATAAATGTGGAAGTATCTTCGGCTCAGCTTAGCCGCACATGCTACAGTCGGGTAAGCTCAGCCAAAGAATTACAGCTTGGCTTCAATCCGCACCGCCGGAAGTTCGGGTTGGCTTCGTCGCTCAACAAATACCTACAACTGAATGAGCCGACTCACTTATATAGCCTGAATGAGTTATGGACTACTCGGTACTAGCCGAATAAAGTCGAACATGTAGAGTAATTGCTTCGAGCCAGCCTTGTCGTTCAACAATTCTGTCGAGCCGAATGTGCCGACCTGAATATGTGTAGCACATGTATTGTAAATTGCGTTAACTACATAAGTGCCCCATTCGGGCCCCTCTTTTGCATGGCTTTATCTGCCAGATAATACTTAATTACACTTTATCAGGATCCTGTGAAACTGGCTCTAAAAGTATTGGTAATTTATTCACCTTTAGGAGGAGACTGGCGCGAGCTGAATACAAGTTAACTTCAGCAGACAGACGTTTTACATCTCCCTTTATGGCATTGTACATTATAACGATTAGAGCGGACATTAAAGTTTATATCCCTTACCATCTCGTGTATAAAATTGTAGACAGTCGAAAGCAGTAGGAAAATGCATTATTATTAGCTTTTCGTTAATCTTCTTTACATAGTATATATTATAATGTATTGGTTCGAATAACACTAACACTATGCGTTCGCGAGAGTCCACTATGAGACCTCATAGCGTTGTTTATGAATACGGGGTCTTTTCAATTGTTTTCTGATCGCGTTTGGTGTGAACCAGTAGGTACAAATACTACTACGCTATCTGATCGCCGCCTAGATCGCGCACGCAGGACGCTGCGGTGTTACCGTACCTTAAGCTTGCCTAATGCGGAGATAAAAACTAATTATAAATTACGTGAAAACTGTAGCTACACGAGCGTTTCCTAATTCATGTAGGTAAGTGTACTGTAGTCGGTAGGCACGTATGTAGGTAGGTACGCTGTCTATTTCACAGTATTCAAACGAGAATCATAACTAACTACCTCACATTTATGATATTCTATTTGCATATGGCATAAATTAAAGTGCTTGTAAGCTTTATGGTTAGTTTTGCTATCTGAATAGAAATGTTATACTATACATGCTTATACAAATACATATTACTTAACTAAATAAACTACCTACTGTAGTTAATTCCACAGTTGGTAGGAACTTATTATGTCAATGATCCGCCTGACTTGCTACCAAAAAGTAGCTTACCACCAAGGAGAAAACTGCCACCATAAGCTTACTGTGTGCCGATAGCACACAGCCCTTGAGAGTCAGAGTATTCTAGGTCTAGCGTGTTCACCATCTTTCACCACAGAAACGCTTACCACCAGGCGAGATAGTGGTCAAACGTTAGCCTATAAGATATTCAAAATAAAATCTATTGAAAGTGCGTATATTTGAATTAGAAGTGCCCTGCGGCTTCGCCCGCGTTAAAAACTTCATTCACTTAAACTTTTCTTTTATAAAAACACATCAAAAAGTAATTAGCTAAATCGGTCCACCCGTTTTCAAGTTATAGCGTGACCAAGGAAAGTAGGGATTCATTTATACCCAAAAACCATACTGATTTTCTGACATTTGTACCCCATTTTATTCTCTTAAAGGTGGAATTTTGAAAAAGCCTGAAACAAGTATTAACGCTTATAGATTTAAAAACGGGAATTTAACGTGACTTACGCGATGTCGATATAGCGATCGACATATGTTTCGGCCTCATCCGGAGGCCTTCTTCAGGATCTTGAGTGCGGGGCGCTCGCCGACGCTTTCAACCTCGCACTGCGAGGTGTGAGTGCGAGGTTGAAAGCGTCGGCGAGCGCCCCGCACTCAAGATCCTGAAGAAGGCCTCCGGATGAGGCCGAAACATATGTCGATCGCTATATCGACATCGCGTAAGTCACGTTAATTTCCCGTTTTTAAATCTATAAGTTTAAAATGAACGTGAGTTTTTATAATAAAAGTATTAACGCATTTATTTACAGAAGTAGGTACTTGAATGAAGGTTTGAATAAAAAAGACTTTCTAATCTGGTTTCTCCATACAAACTTTAAACCACCGTTTTATCCCCTAATACGCCATAATAACTGTCTGTACGCCAAATTTCAGCATAATCCGTTAAGTGGTTTGAGTTGTGTGTTGATAGATCAGTCAGTCAGTCAGTAACGAACGTTTGCCTTTTTATATATTCAGAAGATTATAATTTTCATTAGCGTCCATTGATATCGTTTCGTTAAATTTACTTGTTAATAAACATAACCGAAAAGGAATGAAATAGGGTGAGCCCTAGTAGGTACGTTTAAAACGTAGTAACTTTTAAAAAGGTTTTCAAAGGTACTCAAAGTACCATTTTAAACTGAAGTCATTAAACTGGGCTTAATAATGGAAAGTGGCTTTTTAGCGTAGCATAGATTAAAGCGTAATTTGAGGTCTATGCTTTTATACCTACCCAAAAAGTTTTGCAGCATCCCTCAGTCAAACCTTACTCTGAAAGACATGGGTGTTTTACTCTTTTACATTTTTTAACCAACTTCAAAAAGGATGAGGTTTTTAATTCGTTTTTTTTTTATGTTTGTCTCAAAACTCCGTCATTTATAAACCGATTTGGAAAATTCCTTTTTGTTTGAGAGGGCATTATACTTTCCATTAAGCCTTTAGTTTTAGTCTGTTTCATTTAGATAACTTTCATTTGGTTCCATTGTATAATTCATCGAGATCAGATGAATATCCCTAGAGATACAGAGGCAAATACCTCAAACTTAGAGGGCCCAGTGGTGTAGTGGGAGAATGGTCGGCTTTGATGCCAGAGGTACCGAGTTCAATCCCCGTCGTGTGCCAAAGGATTTTTCTATCGAAAAATTTATGTGCGCTTTTCACAGTGGCCCTCCGGTGAAGAAAAAACATCGTTAAGAAACCCCTAACCCCCGAATGGTGGTAGAAAACTATCTAGTGTCCGCCTGGCCTGGCTACCATCCTCAAGTTAGAAAATCTGTCCCCAAATATCGAATGTCTTCCGGCAGAATATCCTTGAGAGCCTAGCGTGCTACCATCCTCGATCGTATCATCACTTATCAAAAGGTGAGATAGTGGTCAAACGCTAGCCTATATGATATTTTTTAAAACTTGCTATTGAACGTGACAAGCGCGCCACAAGTGAAGTTGGGTTTTATAGTTTTTGAAACCATCGTAATTATTTATTATACTTGAAGCAAACAAGCTCATACTCGTACCTGCAATATCGCCTGTTGAATATTTACGAATATATGAATATAATAATTTATGATCGTACAAAACGAAAAAACCGACTTCACATGCCGCAATAGTCAAAGTAGCCAGTATCATGTCATCAAGGTATACAAATTTGTTTATATTGTTTATCTCCATATCTCGGAGATGATTATCAGATCTCGATCTCGATCTCAATAAAATAATTTTTGAAATCGAGAGATTTGACGAAGTTCTGAGGTAAAAAACATAAAAAAACCGTCGAATTGAGAACCTCATCCTTTTTTGTGAAGTTGATTAAAAATTGAAAGCCTTTTTACCGACTTCCAAAAAGAGGGAGGATCTAAATACGTAAGCAATAGCGTATTAGTGAATTTGAGAGCCCCGTTGGCGTTAAGGATAGATGGCTTGACTTCTAAGTGTCACCGGTTCAAATCCTAGCACGGGTGTTCGTCCACAAATAGTAGAAGCATATAATTATAATATCGATGTTTCGCTTGACTTGCTACCGAAAAGTTGCTTACCTACCAACATCAAGGAGAAAATCTGTCGCCATAACCTTCTTCTTCCGACCGGACACAGCCCTTGTGAGACTGACCATTTTAGGCCTAGCGTGTTCACCATCTTTGACCACATAATCGCTTACTACCAGGCGAGATAGTGGTCAAACTCTAGCCTATAAAATATATAAAAGAAATATTTTTATTCTGATAAAGTATAAACATCAAAAGATGAAAAAAAATGTTCTTTGACCCCAAAGAAAAGGTAACGATCTGTAGGGCGCTATGGTATTCCCACCTGGGATATCCAATAATCGTCGACTTGGACATTTCAAGAATTACAGACAGTCAGACATTTAACTTACATAATGAGCTATCCGAGTTTTGGAATGTAATAACTCTGATCGCGGTATTTAGGGCGATGGGGTTTTTTCCCATCTATTTTTATACTGACTAAATGAGAGATTTTTCTGTGTGTGCTATTATACTTGAACATGTACGTATGTATTTTTATTGATGTAAGGTATCTTAGAAAACACTACATTGTGTATTTTTATATCATTTTTTATATCTAAACTCAATATTATTATTTTTTACACTAGTTCGAACGGTTTTGTCCGTTTAAGTCTTCTTACTATGTTTGTATGGTCAAGGAGCTGGATTGCCTCGACATTGACATGATGGTGAAGCCTTTTTTCGTGAGCTTCTGCATACTTTTGGACAATTTTGATGACGGTCTCAATTTTCAGGTCCCGATGTAGACCGTAATTTCTTATGTACCAAGGAACCATTGCGATTTCTCTCAATACTTTATTTTGGAACCGCTGTATAATTGATATATTGCTTTTTTTGGTACAGCCCCATAACTGTATACCATAGGTCCATACTGGCATTAGGACTTGCTTGTATAAAAGTAATTTGTTATGTATTGACAACTTAGACTGTTTGCCAAGTAACCAATACATTATTTTGTACCGCAGCTCTAATTTTTCTTTTTTCTTCTTGACGTGTGCTTTCCAGCGAAGTTTGACGTCAAGGGTCATACCTAACATAATACTATACATAAGGTACTTGGCTGTATTATGGTAAGGGATTTGGTTCCCGTTGATAATAACTGGGCAGTATTGATGTTTTTTGGTACTAAAATCTATATGTATTGATTTAGATTCATTCAGTTTAATTTTCCAATGTCTTGTCCAATCGTAGACTTGATCAACAGCTTTCTGGACCTTTTCTGATGCTTCTGCAAAGGTATTTCCTACAACCATTATCGCAGTATCATCAACAAACGTCGCTTTGGTATTATTCTCTAACTCTGGAATATCACAGGTGTAGAGTAGGTACAGGACCGGGCCAAGAACACTTCCTTGCGGTACTCCAGCTTTTATTTCCTTGACGTCAGAATATGAATCTTCATGTCTTATTCTGAATACTCTATTAGAGAAATGTAAGATTCAAGAATATCTGCAAAATATCTTGGTAGATTCTTTCGTAACTTATATATAACGCCCTCGTGCCATACTTTATCGAAGGCTTGTGCTACGTCTAAGAATATAGTAGAGCAAACTTTTTTGTCTTCCAGTGTCTTTTCAATTATATCTGTGATTCTGTGTACTTGATCAATTGTGGAATGTTTTTCTCGGAAACCAAATTGGTGTTCTGGAATAAGCTTAGCTTCTTCTAATATTGGCTTCAATCTTTTTAAAAGTAACTTTTCAAAGAGTTTCGACATAACGGGGAGCAGAGATATGGGTCTGTATGACGTAGTTTCATTAGGTGGTTTTCCTGGTTTTGCTTTCATGATAACTTCAGCTACTTTCCATAAATCAGGCACATATTTTAATCTAAGGGAAGCATTGATTAGGGTGGTTAATTTGACTACAGCCTTTTTTGGAAGGTTGTGCAATATTTGTCCTGATACAAGATCATAACCAGGAGCTTTACGAGGACTTATTATATATTTTATTTGTCTTATAATTTCTTTAGGTGTCACTAGTCTAAAGCTAGTTTCTTCTTCTTCTTGGTGACTTTCATCGTCCTGTAAGAGTGAGCCATGTTCACCTTCATTTGGTTGAAAGATAGTTTCAAGGTGGGTTGCAAATGTTGCTGCTTTTTGCTCATTACTAACTGCCCATCTGCTATTAATATCCTTAAGAGGTGGAACTTGTGCAACTGGCCTACTTAGATTTTTCGTAGCTTTCCATAGCGAATAATTCGTGGTGCGATCACTAGTTAAATTTTGTAAGTAGTTATTTGTATAGTCATCATTGTGTTTCTGAATCATCAAAGTTATTCTTTTTGTGAGATTATTAAGTTTTCTCTTATCTTCTGGACATCTTGAGTGGTGCCAGATTTTCCTTTGCTTCCGTTTTTCTGCTACAAGGTGCAGTATAGACTTTGGATATGTGTTGCCTTTGTATTTTTTACCATTATTTGATGTGTTTTCCCACGCTGTATGTTGAATGTCATGAATGAAATTTTCTAGTTCAGCATCAAGTTGTTCTGTGGTCTTAAGAGGCACTTTTAGATTTATTCACCGGTCTAAGATGATTTTAAAGCTTTCCCAATCTGTGTGTCTGTTGACTAGAGTTGGTGTTTTTTCTTTGGTGACAACACTCTCACTAATTTCTAAGTATATAGGAGAGTGATCTGAATTCATATCATAGCTTTGGTATGTTCTAGTGTAAGCTGATGAGATGTTCTTTAAGATAAAAAAATCTATAAGGTCTGGAATTTTATTAGGGTCTGTTGGCCAGTATGTGGGTAAGCCAGAGGATGCTACTTGACATTTAAAATCTTTAACAGCGCACAACAGTTCTTTGCCTTTAGTGGTGGTCAGTCTCGAGCCCCAATATGTTTTTAGCGTTGAAGTCTCCTCCTAGTACAAACCTGTTTCGCAGGCTCTTCAGGAATGTGCTATAGACATCTCTTTTTATATTATGCCGAGGGGGGCAAAACCGTTCGAACTAGTGTAAAAATCGAACTAGTGTTAATGGACACATTCTTAGTTTAGTTTACGTATAAAGTTTAGGCTAATATAAAACTGCTTATTAGCCGAAAATGCTAGATTGTAGTTACAATAGGGACGTACTTACTTAGCAGTAATATGCCCTATAACATAAAAAAAAATATATATCTTATAGGCTAGCGTTTGACCACTATCTCATCTCAATTTTGGATTGTGTTTAACAATTTACAAAAATATAAAGTGTGTGACACTTCAAAGAAACATAATATTTAACAATTTACTATCTCACCTATTGGTAAGCAATGATGTGGTCTAAGATGATAAACACGCTAGGCCTATAACAGTCATAATAGTCTGACTCTCAAGATACTTTGTCCAAACTGACCTGCCTTGCACCTTCTGAAGCTCCACACCATGATGAGCTAGGAACTGGTCGTTGACCTTATCTAGGGCCAGGTCTACAGCTGGTCCACACCGCTCCAAGTCAAACGGTGAGTCCAGGTGGGAAGCCATCAGAACACCTATCTTGTACACTGTGGTCATACTTGGTGTCGACGTTGAAAGTACGGGGGTTAGGAGTAAAATGCAGGTGAACACCGTTAAATACATTTTAAGATTTTGATTTAGCAAGAATTTATAACTATCACAATTGGGAGTTTTAGCTATTGTGTCGCAAATTATAAATGTAAAACCTTTGAAATTAAATTAAATTGTAACCTACTCGTAATTGAAAAACTGCTAAAGCTTTAAAAAACTGTCAATACTTATTCCAAAGATAAGCGTTAACTTCAATTAATACTTTCAATACACCGTAATAATTCGCGGCAAAATCGGCAGATGTTGGAACACGTCCGTTCGCTACGGAGGTCTAGCCGACACTGCCTGAATTTCCCCCAGCAATCCCAGTTCCACGAGTTTCACGGAGACCCTGAACACAATCCTGAAAGGGGTTATAACTGTCGCGTATTCTATGGCCACGGTCAGCAACAGGTTTCCTTGTTTTCTCCGCCATTAATCCTTAGATCTACGTCAGAAATTAATTTGCGATTTCCATTTTGAATTTATTAAAATGTTTGAGTCGTCTCATTGTTATGGTCGTCTCACTGAGATGGAAATAGTGCCTATATAAAGGTGCGATGATAGAGGATAAATAAACACTGCCTTACTCCTCGTTGTTAGGCACTGTTTTATTGGCTGGTGAATTAGTTGAAGAAAATTTCAGCACACTTTTAGTAGCACGTTAAAGCTCGTAAGATAAAAGGTCAGTATACGCGCTACGTTTGGGCACCAATGCTCCGTCTAGGGCGTGTATGTAGGCGTAGTGTCTCGGCGAACAATTATCCGACTTCGCTTTATTTTACTACAGAAAAAAATGAATAACGCCTTGATGTGGCCATTATCACTTACTAATAAGATGAGATAGTGAGTCAAACGCTAGCCTATAAGAAGTTAAAATAAAACCTTCGCTTCGCTCGGTCCACTATTGAGATAGTTAAGTGTCCAGTGAAATGTTTGAGATTCACCAACTTGATGTCTCATAAGTACGTTTTTGATGTAGTATACTAAAATTATGTGGGTAAAGAATTATATTAAAACTAGCAATAAATTAGAAGTTGAACACTTCTTTCAACACAAGGTTTTTGTTAAGACATCATGTGTTATGAAAGGTATAAAGATTCTAGCTCAATAGTGCATACTAGCCCAAATTCGACTGTCCTGCCATTTAACATTACGGAGTTTCAGTACCTACACCCAGCCTACATCACCAGGTCACCTCAATGGTACCATATTTTTGCATTGTTACAATTATACCAATATATAAGTTAAGTCCAATCGAACGCCAGGAAGCGGTCCTTATTAAGCTTCGTCCCAAGATTTGTCCTACACAAACATACATATACTAACACGGCAGGTTAAATAAAAGCTTGTACAATATGAGTACACCTTAAAATATGATCAATTAACTCTTGGATGAACCCGGACTTTTCGCGAAGTACCCACCTACCTAACTCCAACTGTAGCAGTAGGCTCACCGCCGCGGATTGGAATGGAAGTGACTTTTTGCAACGAAATTGTACCTACATAGCATAATTAACTTTATGTCAATTGTATAACATACAAACTACAAGCTAGGGGTTTTCTGGAGAAAGCGCGAGGATTCCACGGAAGGCGCACGACCTTTTTCTGGCTCCTATTTAGTTTGTATGTCATACAATTGACATAAAGTGCATAATGCTACGTACAATTTCGTTCCAAAAAGTCGCTTCCATTCCATTCCGCGGCGGTGTCAAAAAAGTCAAAAGTCAAAGCATTTATACAGTATATGGGCAAATTCAAAATTTGCACTTACACACGTCAAATAACATTAAATAGATCATATTCAACAAAAAATATTATAGAAATAACAGAAACATAACTTATTGCTTTGAATTTACAAAAAATAACAAAGGTATTGAGCCATTCAGCTTTCATCTAGACGTCGAACGTCACACTTAAAACACATGTTTAATTCCCCTGATTAATGTAGGGTTGCCAAGCGTACTATTACGTGCAAACCGTACTATTACGGTGTAAATTGAGCCTAACATATGTATCAATGCCATAAATCGAACCCAAGAAAGTTATAAACCTCTGAATCCATAGACCATCACAAGATCCACAAAACACACTAAAGGCATCCTTGCAAAGCTACCTTGATCACCCACGCATCCGTTATGTCTCCATTAACCACCTAATAGTCTATGAGTAAGGATAATTTAGATAAAGTTTCCTTTCCAATGGTTTTTATTTTACTTTTTCAAGGAAATTCTAACCACACTGAAAATAGACACATGAAAATGCGGATACGTCGTACTTTTTGTTATCTTTATTAGATTTGTGCAAACTCATGAAAAGGGCCTAGACGACGTTAATAGATATATGTGCCTGTTACGGCAGCTGAATTGTTGGATGAATCTACTTATTTCTCATCTATTTTGGTCTTTGAGGGTATGGGATGAAACCTACCTATACCTACCTAGTGTAATCTTGGATTCCTAGATTCTTTTTTCTTGTAGAATGACAAGAAATCTACCTCATGTAAAGGAAAGGGTCCTAGATATGTTTTTGTTCTCACGCTCGTTTTAAAACTTTTTAACTGATTCGCTTGCTTACCTTTAATAGGTAAGTTTAAGAGTTAATAGGTAATTAACTCGACCTGAAGTTGAAGACCCTCCTTGCATCGGGAAACAGATGCAGCCAATGACTTTCATGAATTTATAGAATCACAGTAAAGGAAGAAACCCCTAACCGTCTTATTTAGGGTTCCCTACCCAAAGGGTAAAACGGGACCCTATTACTAAGACTCCGCTGTCCGTCTGTCTGTCTGTCTGTCTGTCTGTCTGTCCGTCTGTCACCAAGCTGTATCTCATGAACCGTGATAGTTAGACAGTTGAAATTTTCACAGATAATATATTTCTGTTGCCGCTATAACAATAAATACTAATAACAGAATAAAGTCAAAAATAATAGGGGGTCCCCATACAAGAAACGTGTTTTAACCATCTATGAACGCTTTGGTTAACGTCCATAGATGGTTATATTAAAATGCTGATCCCTAATACCTTTGTATTAGGTATTGTTAGACGTTAGATGGCGTTATAAAAATACAATGTTTATTAATTATTTTTTGCTGGCAAAAAATGATAGTGGTATTTTTTGGTCGATCTTATAAAATACTGTAGTGTGGTACGGAACCCTACGAGTGCGAGTCCGACTTGCACTTGGCCAGTTTATTTTTTAAATATCTTATAGGCTAGCGTTTGCCCACTATCTCACCTGTTGGTACCTAACTGATGATGCGGTCGAAGATGGTAAGCACGCTAGGCCTAGAATGGGAACTGGCTCTCATGTTGGCAGGACACCGTCTAGTGTACGCCTGGCTAGCTACAAGTTGTAAAATCTGTCGCCAAAAACATCTGTGTTCCGGCAGCAGTCTTTGTCAGCCAGTTCCGATTCTAGGCCTAGCGTGCTACGTGCAACCATCCTCAACCGCATCATCACTTACCAAAGGTGAAATTCACTTACCAACAGGTGAGATAGTGGTCAAACGCAAACCTATACAATAAAAACAAAACTTGTCTGGTTTTACTACACTATTACTATTCTGCTACATAGTACAGCATGACAAGCAAATAGCCGCGTACTGACTGAGCGAGCAGCCTCGCGAGGCAGCTCGGACGTTTGCCGCGCGAGGCCGCCTCACTCAGTACGCGACTAACGAGGCGCTTTTGAGCATCGACAAAAACCGACATTCGGCTCGGGCCGCGGCACGCTCGGGCGAGGCAGCGCGAGCATTTGCCTCGGCCGAGGCACGTCCTGAGTGACCGAGGATTTGCCTCGCGCGGCTGCCTCGCGAGGCTGCTCGCTCAGTCGGTACGCGGCTACTTACAAGAAAACCGGCTCATATAAATAGTATAGGTAATAGGCGCGTCCACACAGAGCGAGCAGCCTCGCGAGGCATTTGCCGCGCGAAGCAGCCCGGTTAGTGTGGACGTGCCTCGGCCGAGGGAAGCGCGCGCGCTGCCATCGCGCCGATCGATGGCGCCCGAGCCATCGAGTGTCGGCTTTTGGTTTTGCTCAAAGGCGCCTCAGTCGTTTGCCGCGCGCACTCTGGACGCTCGCGTATTTTGTTTCGTGCCTCGCTCGAGCATAATACGAATTATGCCATGATGTCTTATTTGCCAAGTGAACGAACGAACAAAATGGCTCGGGCTTGCCGCGCGCGGCAACCTCGCGATGATTTCGAGGCTGCCGCGCTCATTCGGGGTTAGTTTCCTCGCGCGGCAAATGCCTCGCGAGGCTGCTCGCTCTGTGTGGACGCGTCTAATTGTGAACGTGTTCTAAATAAATGTATGGTGAGCGATATTGTTGTCCCGCGAGTCAATTTCAGTAGCAAGTTTGAGACGTTTATCGTCATATCTCTGGAGATACTTGTCAGATCTCGATAAAATTACAATGGGACCACCTCGGAAACGCACCCTACCGATTAAAAAAAGAATCATTTAAATCGGTTCACAATTGACGGAGTAATCGCGTAACATACATACAAAGAAAAAAAAACATACATACAAATTGAGAACCTCTTTCTTTTTGGAAATCGGTTGAAAAAAGACAAAGGTTAGAAACATGACATTTATTTCAACAAAATCTCTACACACTGCTTACAATACGCATAATATATTATAAGGTACATCTGCAAGGTACTATTTGGTGTTATAAATTATATAATTATTTATTACACAACAAAATAATATACTCATACACAACAATACATTCATTAAATTTATTAAAGGAAAATTTACATCTCTTTTATTGAACATATAAATCTTTATTACAATAATAAACGCATTTATTTTTCAAATCACCTAAATAGGGGTTTTAATACTAATATACTCTCTTAATTGTCTAATCTATGGAATATATTAGTTTAATACATTTGGTAAGCGTCAATATAAAACACATAACTTCACTAACACCTTCATTAATCATTGAACGATTAATACTATAATAATATATGTTAGTAAAATAAATCATAAACTTATTATTATAAAATTGTTTTTATTCATTTATGTGTTCACTGACTTAAAATAATAGTGCTGTCTTTGACACACAATCGGAGTAAAAATGAGACGACAAGATTTTCAGAAACGGTAATGAAGAATGAAACAAAATAGTTCCAAAATCTGCCGCCATAACCTTTCGGTGTTCCGGCAGAACACAGCTCTTGAGAGTCAGTCATCATCAAAGGCCTAACGTGTTAACCATCATCGGCCCTATAACCGTTTACCACCAGGTGAGATAGTGGTTAAAAGCTAGCTATAAAAAAACAATGGCTATAGATAGTGGTTAAAAGCTAGCTATAAAAAAACAATATATATATATATAGCCATTGTTTTTTTATATATATATATATTATATATATATAGTGCTCGCTTAGCTTTTTTACATTATATATTATTCTATATATATATACATATATATATAGAATAATAAATAAATATTAATATAAAAAAGCTAAGCGAGCATTATTTTATATAATATATTATATAATATTTTATATTTTTAGTTATATATATATATACATATATTTTGCAACGAATAAAATCGTAGTGCGCGCTTGAATGATGATGAATGTAATTGAAAGTGCCGCTGCCAAAAGTGTAGTAGAAAAAGTTTTAGTTGCAATTAAAATAAAAATGTAAAATAAATTAAAAATAAAAATAAATCATCCACTAGGCACAGGTAGTCACTACATTAGGGTAAGGAGGTGAGATAGTGGTTAAAAGCTAGCTATAAAAAAACAATATATATATATATATATAGCCATTGTTTTTATATATATATATATATATATATATATATATATATAGTGCTAGCTTAGCTTTTTTACATTATTTATTATACTATATATATATACATATATATAGAATAATAAATAAATATTAATATAAAAAAGCTAAGCGAGCATTATTTTATATAATATATTATATAATATTTTATATTTTTAGTTATATATATATACATATATTTTGCAACGAATAAAATCGTAGTGCGCGCTTGAATGATGATGAATGTCATTGAAAGTGCCGCTGCCAAAAGTGTAGTAGAAAAAGTTTTAGTTGCAATTAAAATAAAAATGTAAAATAAATTAAAAATAAAAATAAATTATCCACTAGGCACAGGTAGTCACTACATAGTAGGTACATTAGGGTAAGGGCATTGCGATCGATATTCGTTATACAGAACGAGATGCTATACAACACTCTCTAGCTGCATCTCCTTCTATTAGACGTTTGCGATGATGACGGCTGTACTGAGCAGATAATTTGGTAGCTATAGCGAACATCGATAAACGCCAATGACAAATAAAATATTTTAATATAAAACGAAAAAATGGCACGTAATAGTATCAATCAGAAGTATTGTATGGCCGTAATATTGAAATATTCACGCACAGTTTTCTAGTACGCTAATATATATAAAAAATAATAATTAATCTCTAAGACAACAAATTATTACAATACACATTTGATAACTGGGTTAACATAACAAGCTTGTGAGCTGTTCTGAGATTTGACTGGCTTACCAAAATTCCG
Source organism: Cabera pusaria (assembly GCA_954871355.1). NCBI lineage: Eukaryota > Metazoa > Arthropoda > Insecta > Lepidoptera > Geometridae > Cabera > Cabera pusaria. The sequence goes on from OX940902.1 coordinate 19,001,779, forward strand.
TATGGGTATCAAGACTTACAATAAACTTCAAATTTTGTATTAGTTAGACTAAGCGCGCACCACGATTTTATTCATTGCAGCAATAAATCGCACTATTACGTACCAAATATACGAACAATTTTTTTCCTCAATGCGTGAATCTAGTATATTGCCGTTGTTCACATATCAAAATCGCAATGGATAAAAACCGCAGTGCGCGCACAGCCTTAATGGTAAATCAAAATGTAGCTATTATTATAATTACACCGTATTTTTAAATAAATATAGGTTATATCAAATCTTATTATACATAGGTTTTCTTAAAATATACGAAATAATATAAAACACCATTATATAATAATAATGATATTCAGTTATACTGAAACGGACATTAAACTCACTTATAACGAGGATTGGTTCCAAGCAACGCTAATACTACTCTCAAATACATAATAATTATAACTATTGAATACATAATTGATAAATTTCTTTCTGGTCGATTTGTTAGATAAATATCTATGACAATTTTATTAGCTTGTAATTTTTTTTATTTTTGAGATGGGATCGTAAGAGCTACTTACTACCTATTCCTGATTGTAGCTAAAGCAAACGTTTGTAAAAGACACTTCATCATTTCCAACCATAAGTTGAGCCAGAAATTGAAAGAAAAATGTAGTCAGCAAGAAATACACAAACACTGTTTTTGACGCTAATGGATACAGTTTCTAATGAGGATCAAAATACTCAATTGGATCAACTGAGGCTCGAGTAGAAAAGTCAGCAATCGCCAAGTAACCTTACCATTTGTAGGAGGTGGTTTTTAGCAACTTATACATATACTTTATTTATGCTAGTGGGTCATCTTTCTTATATGGATCAAATTTCTTATATGGATCAAAATACTTTGTCGACAGCGCCGCGAGAGCAACTAGCTTTTAGCCCGCTTTATTTGTTTAACCAATCGACCAGAACTATAAAAATACACATGGATACGAACACTCATACCAGCTACATAAAATAACAGTGACTAGATTTAAATTACAACTCCTAATAATCTTTACAATGACACCAAATTCAAAATTTATGTTGTACTTTTATTTGGAGTAAAATATGGCTTTTATTTAATGGGTGGTATACGTTATGGCCCCGGTTCATAGATAGCTCTCTTTTAAATTAGGTGTCTATTTGATAAAATAAGCTAATCATCTGCTGATGGTAAACGCGGCTTGTCTTAATGAAAGATAAACCTTTAATTTATCATATTAATAAATCACTTTAAATTTGAATAAAAATGGAACGTTAACATTTCCATACATATTTTTGTTTGTGGTCGGGACCAAGATTTATTTTTCAGATTATAGAGATTAATCTAGGATAATTTTATATTATAGTAGGGACAAATTAATAGATCACATTTGACATCTGTCAGTCTCAGCTTCATAGTAAGGTGACTTGCTTAAAAACATCGATTCAATTGATGAATCGATACGCAACAACACAAACAAGAATGATGTTAGTTTGATGTTATTCGAAATAACCAATTTCCGGCAGCTCTAAATGAGAAATACAATTAATATTTACATTATTCATTGTTATTTACTTGTTTGTTTTGCGTTAATATGAAATTGATAAGACAATTATACAAATCGGATATTGTACATATTCAAACGATTTTATATGTATTTATGAATTAGAATGTATCTCCATAGAAAATGGCCCAATAAAATAAAAAAACATACACAAATGTACCTATGGATCTAACGTTTAGTAGTTTATCGTTAGTTTTTTAACCCACAAATATAAAATCATTGATTTTAGTTCCTATTCAATTATTTTTGTATTTTTTTAGTCAAAGAATAATATTATGTTTTAATTACAATCACAGTGTAGTTATTTTTATAGTTAAACATCCTTCACAAGTAATCATTGCATTTGATTCAACCTATCGACTGATCAGTCTTTAGATTTTTTGGGTAACATTCCTAGTGTTTATAAAGAAAAAGTGTTCACTGACGTAACCTTGTACTGACGTCTAGTTTTTAAAACAAAAATTGTTTATTGTGTTTAAAAAGAATTATTAGTCAAAGTAAATCGTAAAAACGCTTTCTTTTGTAATTATTAGAATAAATATGTATTTGTAACTAAAAAATATTAAGTAATTATGCAGTTCTGACTTTAAAAAAATTAAAATGATATTATGTGCCCTTCATTACAAGGTCACGTTGTTGAATTTTGATGAAGTGTCAAATGTGATCTATTAAATTGCCCCTACTACAGTAGTTAAGTTATAAAATAGATAGCTATAAAAATTTAAATAAATATAATAAGTTATTACTCAGAATTTTTGTACATGAACTATAATCTAGATTAAATACAGATAACATAATTTTAGAGATACTGATACAAAATAACTCTGCATATTTTGTAATAATATCGTAGGTTTACAATGTCTTTCTGCACTAAAAGCACATAAACTCGATTACCTCTAGCTATTCTCAAACATTCGCAAAATTTACCAATAATATCTATTGGAACTTGAAAATCTTTATGCCTTAATAGATCTTATACATTGTTTATTATCGCATGCACTGATGCCTCATTCATAAGCTGGGTTCAAATTTTGTAAGCTAGTGAATCGCTATAAGTATAGCAATGCACCGCACATCTCGGTCGTTATTTTTGACAGCGTTCGTTGTCAAGCCAATCACAACCGCACATTTGCATCACGAATCACGATGGCTCAGCTATTTGCTCGCTAGCTTACGCTTAGCTTAGAATTGGGGTCCTTTTTGATTGTTATAATGATTATTGGCAAAATTCAAATCTTGGGCTGGCTATACTGCTTATCAATTATTGTTTTCTATGCACCCACAATATATAAACATATAAACACATGACACGATACCATGCTTTAATATTATCTTAATATAACTTTTATGTCAATTGCTTTTCTTGGAAATGTATCCTTTCATTTCATTTATGTTTCGAGAAAATTCCTAAATTCATTAATTTGGCTTTGTTGAAAATTTCACATTTGTTAGCATCTTAAAAAATCCAATAAATTAATGACAAGCTTTTATTTAACTTTACTTGTATGTAAGAACAACTTCCTAAAGTTCGATTGGACTCATTTGGTATACTTGCGTGTCTTCGATGACAATGCAATAATATGGTACCATCGAGCTGACCTGATGATGGAGCCAGGCTGTAGGGAGAGGAACTCCGTAATGGCAAACGATAGGACATCGTCGCAAAAAAGCAGTTGGGAGGGTTATGTGTTTGTTGATCGCTGTGTACTTATGTAAGTATATTGACATGTATACATGTATAAAATTATGCAAAAAACCCCAAAATGCTTTAAATAAAAAATAAGTTCAAAAACTAAAACCCTACTATTGAAAGATCATACTCTAAAAAGTATGAGACAAGAAAATATTCTCACCTGAGATCGCTATGAACAAACTATTCTATATGTATCGTGTATAATATAAACAACTTACTTTTAATAAATATTTTATTGTATTTCATAAATATTCTTAGTGGTGCTCAGAGGATAGCTGTGGTCGTATGTCCGTCCTTCGTGGCTGTGTAACCGTAACAAAACAATACACTCTGCAAAGTAGCATACGACCACGGGTATCCATTGAGCACCACTATGAATATTTATGAAATTTAATAAAATATTTATTAAAAGTAAGTTGTTTATATAATACACGATACATATTGAATAGTTTGTACATAGCGATCTCAGGTGAGAATATTTTCTTGTTTCATACTTTTTAGAGTGTGATCTTTCAGTAGTCGGGTTTTAGTTTTTGAACTTATTTTTTATTATCATTGGTGCTCTCATTATTACACATGAGAAAGTCTTTATTTATGTATTTATTTATTTTATTAATACATATTTATTCATAAAATATAATATATTTTATAGTTATTATCAATGTTCAATATTAAACTTTATTTTAATTTCCAATAAAAAGCAATCAACATAAAAACAACACACATACATACAACTACACTAAAATTTGTGCGTATCGACCTAATAGTCATAATACAATTAAATACAATTCTGTACTATAACTATAGTATTAAATTTATCCATTCTAATATACATCCTCTTGTCAACCGGGATCGTTTGTCCTTCTCTTACTAAGCTTGTTAGAAGGAGACGAGGTTACTGGATCTTTCGAATTAGATGCCAGAGGATGCATATTAAAAACATGAATAGTTAATTATTTTAGATAAAATATTTAATAAACCTATTTACATGCGTATTTTTTTAAATCTCACAGGTGTGTTAGGTGAATCGTTATTTTTCACTAGTTAGTTTGATAGTTAATACATAATTAAATACCACGACTCATTAAGGTCTGCTGGGTACCCACTGCTAAACTATATAGATTAAGCTAGGCTAGGCGTAAAAATTATGCATGAAAACGTTATGCATTCATTTAACAAAGATGTATATAGCTTCGTAATGCCATTCGCATCTTGACAAATGTAGCCCCACTTTTTATAGTATTGGGTCTTGCATATAGTGTTTTACATATAACTTTATTTATTAACTTTATTTTATATATGTTTAATATATACGAAAAGCCTGTTTGACCATTAAAATATTCATGTAAAAAAGGCTTCAATCACTTACATATACCATATAAACATATTTTTACTTTTTATTTAAATATTATTGCTGTCTCTGTCGCACAGAGTAAAAAGGAGCTCGATATATCTCTCACTTACATCACTTACCTTATAACTACGGGTCACGGAATATTTTTATTACAAAAGGGTAACTTCCACGGGCTTTGGTTGAATACTCAATAATATAGCGTTTTTTTCTGTATTCCCTACAGGGGTCCCCTAGTCTCGTTCATCTATATCTACGTGTATATATTATAAGCTAACATTTAAAACTATAAAATAAATGACACAAAACCACAAGCGTCTTTTAAATAACATTTTTCTTTAAATATAATTAAATTACTTATTGCTTCTTAAGGGTTCCATTTCGCGGAAGACATTGTCTACTTTACTTAGGCTTCTGGGATCAGACTTCATTATATTACTGTTGTGTTATGATCACTACTAATGTTTAAGGTTTGACACACTACGCTGAGGATCGCTTGAAATGGGATTATATCTCTACTAAGGGGCAGTTTCACTGGTTTCTCTTCTTCTTCTCTCTTAAACTTGTCCACAATGGGGCTATCGCGTATGAATTTTCCGCTAGGGGCGCTAGTGTACTACAAGGTCCGATAAATGTAATTTTGAGTTAAGAATGTATACCAAACTGACATTGAAATAATATGTTTGTGTATAATATATTTGACATTCCACTATAATATTGTATAGCTTAACAGCTGTCATTAGGACCATCTTACTCAGGGCAGACCAGTCAGCCCCCCCTAGGCAAAATATAATTTCTGTTTCCATTCACGCTAATGCAAGTTCAAAATGTATGGAAATGACACATACTTTTCCGCAAAAAAGTTGTCATATCCATACATTTTTAAGTTCGTTAACGTGAGTGTAAAAAAGCAATTGTATTTTGTCTAAGGGGCAAGATAGTGGTCAAACGCTAGCCTATTAATTATAAAAAAGTTCTGAAACTTTAATAGTTATGTAACCTTTTTAGTGGTAGGACTTCTGCTAGTCCGCCTGGGGCGGTACCACCACTTTGCCAATTAATTTTCAGCCGTGAAATAGGAATGAGACTCAACATCTTTATGTCTCAAGGTAACAGGCGCAGTGCAGTGACATGCACAATTCTGAACTGCCAGAATTGTGCATGCCGCTGTATCTGTAATAGGTAGACGTCATCGCTTACCATTAGGCGAGCGTCGTGCTTGTCCTGTTACCTTCTAACATAAAAAAAAATCTATAACTCCATATAACAATTTTGGAATTTATGGCAGATAAGTTCCTAATGGCTATCATGGATCTATCAGGATCCGGTGCATCTGGCCTGGCCCTAAGAAACATCCAACATCAAAATAAAGGGGCACACAATTGCAACGTTTGTCAATGCCGTTGCACAAGTGTTTTTCAGTTTGAAGGGAAATGTGTAGCCAGTGGCCTAATTAATTGGCAATCTTATAGGGCATGTGAGACCCAACACTTTGATGTGACGGGGACAGTGCGTAGCACGTTAAAATTCTGGCAAAGCAGAGTTTTGCGTGGCACAGTTTCAGTTATAGATAATTAAGTACCTTAGTTTAACAGTTGGCAAACAACCTGACCGCTCGCCTTTTTTCATTTGCAACACCGTGGGCGCTGATGATGCTTTTGTGGAATTCAGTGGACTAAGACCAGAGGAGTATATAGGATGATAATGTACAATCTAATGTATATTTTTCACAAATGCTGATACTCTAGTAGTGTCCCAAACCTTTGTGTAAATTGGATTTCTTTCTTCTTATCTAACTCCACTATTTAATATAATATAATTTTTTGCTACGATGCTATTCAATCACAAACTTATTTAATGAATAAACAACACTTTACTAAGCACCGATCTACAAAATGTATTAAAATAAATTACTTAATTTATTTTATCAAATAATTTAAGTACACAAGTAATATAAAATTATCCTTACATACGAGTACATAATCATTAATCTGAAAGTATATATATTTTTTTATAAATAATGTTAAAAACATATAATAGCCTATTTTATAACATGAAATATGATGTATTTAAAAAGTTTTAGCCTTCTAATACGAGAATTGCTTTTGTATGTAGTATGTAGACTAGAATGACATATATATTATTAAAATACTAAGTTCAAAGACAAAGGCTACGTGGGCAATCCTAAACAATTTATAAAGATTAATTATATTAGTAAACATGATAAAACTTTTTATCTTAGAATATACACACACAGAATATTTTTTAATGAAAATATCCACAAAATAGTATGTAGGTAATATTTTGTTACTAAGTGTAAGAACTCTATGGCCGTAAGTATTAACTTGCACTACTCTAAACTACAGCTATTTTCACAAGACGTGCATAGTTCGACTACTAGTTTGATCCATTCGGGAATTAGTGACTTAAAGGTGCTACTATCATGATTTCAAAGTTATATCAACTCAAAAATCTGCATGTATCAAATACATATAAATGTACAAATCAAACTAAATGTTATTTTATACATTTAAAACTGAAAAATCTTGAGCTATACAACAAGAACAAGAAAGTTACAATGTCTAGTAAAAGTATGCCAAATAAGTATTGATAATTTATAAGTGACTCTATAATCTATAGTGTCGTCTCGTTCGCACAATATACAATACAGCATAATGCGAGTGGTCCCACTCGCATTATGCTTATAGCATAATATTAGGCAACATATTTACGAGCAAGCAAAAGTGAAATGTAATTGGTTCCATTGACCGAATTTTAAGGGTTCCCCGCGACTGGATTATAGAGAAAAGTAAACTTTCTAATTTCTAAGATTCTCTAAAAAAAATATAATTTAAATTAGGTGGAATTGCCCTAAGTCACTTTTGTACCAAAGTACACCAAAGTAAACTATTATATAATCTGTGACTATATAGTCAAAAAGCTGGCAAGACAGTTTGAGTGTATATTTTATATTGATGAATACAAAAACCATATTAGGAATCTATTAAGAGGTAGAGGGACCGAAGGTTAGGAATACATTGGATTTTCTTATCGCTACACTAACACTATTATTTATTTATGGCAATATTTTACAAGGGACAGACGAAATATATATATATATATATATATATATATATATATATATATATATATATATATATATATGTATATGTATGTATGTATATATATATATATGTATATCTATATATATATCATTAATATGTTTTTAATTTTCTTTGAATATACATATGAATATGGAATATAAAAATCAACAGGCATACAATTATGAAATACAACGAGAATTTGAGGTAGAAAAGGGGTCGGTCATTATATCACAACAATCTGATAAAATCTCTCATATTCGTTGATTTTTTAATACATTTCTTCAATTTTTTTTCAGTTATGATTTATTTAGGTAAATAAAAATTTGGTAGGTATTTATATTATAGTACCTACCTACCTACTCTTCAATATTTATTTAGGTTTGTGTAATGAATATTAGGTATAATTTCAACATGTAATATTGGTGTGGCATAGCGGGGTAGCTTAAAATTAAGTGCTACGAATTAAGTCTTCTATTTTCATCCACTGAAAAGAACACGTTTGTCTCTTGTCAATGGATTAAAGCAGCAGACTATTTTTTTCATCCACTCGCTTTGCTATGCGTAGATGCCAAGAAGTAGTAAACATCAATATATTTTAGTGATATGATATACTATAATCGTAGAGTGTGTGTTATATCGACGTATTGTGGTTTTTATTCTGTAACTGTGCTTTCATTTTAATTATATATTTGGACTTTTTGAATTCATGTTTTAATCTTTCTCTTCTCTCTATTTTTCGATTCGTCTATTTTTCACAATCTCTTAAACTTAGGCCGCGATAATTTATCAAATTAGATTAAAAGAATTTTAAAAATTCACAATTTAATAATAATTACTTATATGACCTAAACAAAACGACGTCACATCATTACGTCACATTTTCACCAACACCAAAAATACTAAATAATTTTTGGGTATAAATACAATTTATAATTATTTTTTAAGAATTATAATGGTTCTTTCAAAGGCCTTCATTATTTGTTGTTAGATTTATAAGCCCACTTATTCATTAAAAGGTTAAGGCTTACTTATTTTCTACATAATAAATATATTTTTCTTAATAGAAATCAGAAGTGTCTAAAATAATAAATTGATCGATTTTTTGGGGTTTCGTTTTAAGCCGCACATTATACGAATTACTGTAATATCACTCATTTTTATTTTCGAAGGCAGAAATGTAACGTGCCTTCAATAAAATAGAATTCTTACGTTATTCTCTGTATTTTAGAAATAAATACATGCTTATCATCATTACATTTTGGAATCTATAGCTCAATTTATTTGTCTTAAAATATTTTTAGTGTTCTTTAATACATAGAAAAGAAAACCTCAGTAAATCATACGTAATCTCACGTCAACAAAAGTATTTCCTTCTATATTTTAGAACAGCTTGACAATGGGCATTTTTGAGGATCTAAATATCTCGCCTTATTCGCAAACCATACACGGGCAACGCATTTGTCTACATATTAAAAACAAAGGCTATGTAGGGTTCCAATCTACGAACATCTTTAAAACAACAACCTCTTCTATTTGCAACTTGTCTTCAGAATCATACAGGAAATTTTTCCGTCTCCAAAAAACTGGTGAACGTGTCTTGCAGTACGTAGTTAACCGCTGGCGGAATTCTTGGCAATTTTTTCCAAATTATTAAAACATTTGTTGCAGATTCCTACAGATGTATTTCCTCAAAAGAAAGTAATGGCTTACGTTCATTAGGGCACGGAGTGATGTCGTCGCCGCCTACGGAAGACAAGCGCGAATATGCTGCGCAGACGCCGCCAGCGCCGTCGTCCGCCCCCCGTTGTTGTTATGCCGGGGCCCATTAGTGACGCCTGCAAATTATGTATAATAGAATATAATGATTCGTCATTGTACACCAAATAAAACATAACAGAAAATATTTCATAAGAAAAAATGGTAATACAATGGGCGGTCTTATCGCTTGGAGCGATTTCTACCAGACAACCTTTGGTTGGATAGGATATTTCATATAAATGTTGCAAGGGGGGTGTACAGCTACAAAATTATATAGAACTAGCTGGCCCGGCGAACTTCGTACCACCTAACAGACAATGAATGTCGTGTTACCTTTTAGATGAACTTAATTTAGTCTTTTATGAACGTAACTTGCTGTACCCGCGACTTCGTCCGCGTAGAATAGTGTGTTTGGGTAGCATTTTTGATTATTTAGGCTGATTATTTTACAAATAAGACATGTGTCTTATTTGTCCTACCTACACCGCACCGTACCACGCCACGCTTATCCCCCCTCCCTCTCTCCCTACCCCTCTCCCCTTCTCCCCTTCCCTCCCCTCCTCTCTTCCCCCACTCCCTTTCCCCTCACTTCCCTCTCCCCTCCTCTTTTCCCCCTTGTCCCTCCCCTTCCCCTCCCCCTCACTCCCTTCCCCTTCCATCCCCTCCCCCTTCCCCTCCCCTCCCTTCCCCCTCCCCTCCCTCCCCCTTCCCCTTCCCCCTTCTTCTATCCCCTTACAAACTTTGAATGTCATATTTATTTATATCGAATCAACAGCCTAAATAATAAGTTTCAAGCTTCTAGCTCTAAAAATGACGATACTTCCATACAATATTTCATTTTCCATTTCAACCCCTTACAACCCTTATTTCAAATTAAAAAGTATGTCCTTTCTCAGCCTCTAGACTATCTGTATACCAAATTTCATTTAAATCGGTTCAGTGGTTTTGGCGTGAAAGTGAGACAGACAGACAGAGTTACTTTCGCATTTATAATATTAGTTAGGATATACCGGTAGATTCACCGGTAGATTCAACAGCCATTCAGTTTTCCCCTTTTTTCCGCAGATTTTCTTTCTAGGCTTGCCATTTTTATTTTTATTTAAACAATATTATGCAGCTGACAGACGGACTATCAGTTCCATTTGGATCATGATATGTACTGTGATCGGTATGCGTTTCTCTATGTTGTGTTTCACTATTTCACTTTTTTATTTTTTTTATATAAAAATTGTCTGAAGTACTGAAACACACACTTACATGTATGGTTGGTTTTAACCTACTTTAATTTTTTTTAAATATTCTGACGTAAACGATTGGATGACAGCTGAATGGTTCATTACTTTTTTTTTCTAATTCAAAGCGTTAAATTCTGCTTTTGCTATGTTTACTTGATAATTGGTTATGATTTATTTTATGATTTATGATTTTGACGTGTATATGTGCGTATATTTATACTGCCTACATAATGAATAAATGCTTTGATTCTTTGATTCTATAATAAATACAAAAGAGATATTAAGTTTAGTAATGTATTATGGCAATACAGAAATAGAATAAAAATTCAATAAAAATACAATAATCAAGTACTTCAACCCCGTGTCAGCAAGACAATTGTTTATGTAATTTTTGTTATGGATAAGTCATTAACATGATATTAGTTCGATTGAATTAAATTTCAATTGTAAAAATATAATTACCAGTATTTCGTTTAATTCCGCATAAGTAGGTGTACTTACTTCATGGATTACTGTCTTAATATATTTTTAATATTTATATCCCTTATGGATAAGAATGTATAAGGCACTCATAAATTGGCTATGACATTCTTGCATCTCGGCATCTCACCTACATTCTGACAAATAAAATTGATTAGGCATTGATTTGATAACGCATATTTGATTACGCATTGACATTGACATATTTGACAATCTATAAATATGTCAAACAATTGTCATTACTGACAGTATTTGACATTTTTACAATCTACATGACTTGAATTCACAAAAACTTGAAGAATTTTTACTTGACTTACTATAACTTGACACTGGTACAAAATAGAGAATAGTACAAAAACAGAAATTACACTCCCTGAGAGCAAAAATGCGAGATTAAACCTAGTTACAACGCTGGTAACGTTCAAAATGCGCTGCACGCCTCGGGTGCGACCTTGAATTTGCGTCACAGTATCAACTAATAGTAACTATGAACCGCGTGTTGCGCACAGTAAAATGCACCGTAAGTCCGCACAGCGAGAGTCTGAATAACTCGGTCAACTCGCGGCCTCTCCTATAGGGTTGAATGTTATGAGAAAACTTATTGAAACCTTTAATTGGTAGAAGAATACTCTAAGGTAGAACTATGTAATGAGTACATTACTGATAATAAGTGCTACATTAATGTTTAATGTCGAGGTAGGATATAAGTACTACAGTTATACTGAAGTAGGAGAAGTTATACTTTTACGTTAACGTGTGCTTATAATGTAATTGCTATATAGTTTTAAGAGTTAGTAATAAATCATACGTCGTAACGAGCAGTCGTGTATATTATTCTTTACGCCACCTCCCCGCCTCACCTCATGGCGACCTTGCCATGCGCAAGCGCTGTGTCGGGTTCGAGTGGCCGAGTAAAAAGTGCAAGCTAGCGGATTCCTGTGTGCCTCGATGCAACGATTAAGACATTTATTATTGGAGTTTATTTTATACATTATAAGAAAGAGTGATTATGTGTCAATCAAAAGTTGAAAAAGAAGAGGTTTTCTTAAACCAAAACTCAAATGCTGGAAATGATGCCACATTGTCTACCATCAAAGGACAATTGAGTAACATGAACATCTTTATCATCGCAATTCTGTGCATTATAATTCTTTTGCTTCTGTATTTTGTATTCAAAAAATACAAAGAAACCCACTTAAATTGGGTCAATGAACAGATGAGTCGAGGAGCCATCCAACGCTTCAGGGAGTCTTTGAGAAGGCGAGAAACGTCAAATGACCAGTAGACTAGATGTGATATTAGTAGCAGGCAGCCGGGCGAGTACTAGTTCAGATGGAAGGTTAATACCAGGCAACAGGGTGAGTTCGAGTCCAGAAGGAAGGTTACTGGCAGGCAGCTGGGGGAGTACGAGACCAGGAAATGGCACCAGCCGGGAGATTGAAAATGCCTAAAGTGTGGAACAGTGTGGAACGGTGCGTTGAACGTGTTTAAATACGGTAATAAATATTATTATAGGAAAACTTACATTTTAATGGAACAGTTAGAATTAATATATCAAAGTCTATTACATATAAGAACTTATTTAGTTAAAATCGGTCCGAGTAGACGTCAAGGACAAGTTTTAGAAAATAAGATTGTAGAGACGAAAAACTTAATCAAACACTATAAAAATTTATTGTGTTTATTAGACAAGAGTATAAGTAAAGCGGGAAATTCTGAAGACTTTGAATTAATTTCGGAATCTACACAGAAAATAGATAGATTGTATAACGAGATTCTAAGTTTTTCGATTTCTAATACAAGTAGTAGTGTTGTAAAAACCGATACCATGGACAAGTTCGATTTTAAAACAGCGGCCTCTCTTGTGCCGGTCATGGACGGGAGCAATGACTCTATTGAAAAAATAATCCAAGGCATAGATATGTACAGTAGTTTTTTAAACGCTGAAGCTCATTTAATAACTTATGTGCTAAAAACTAGATTAACAAAAGGTGCGAAATTGAAATTGAAGCCATCGTATGCATCATGCAAAGCGCTTATTAGCGATATGAAACAATATCTATTGCCAAAATTTTCGTCAAATTCGTTGTTATCACAACTGAATAATGTGTCCCAAAATGAAATGACTATTTCGCAATACGCAGACAAAATCGAAGATCTTTTTGTATATCTCACTATTTCACAAGCAAATTCGAATGAAACAGCATGTGAAATATTGAGGCCCATAAACGAACAGCTGGCAATCAAAAAATTTGCTGACGGATTGCGAAATAGGCGTTTGAGTACGATAATAGCAGCCAGGGACTACTCGAACTTCAAGGACGCAGTGCGTGCGGCGGCAGACGAGGAACTTGCAAGTCCTAATAGTTCCAATACCATTCTCAACGTGAGAGGTAAGTCCCGAAATAACTACTATAAACCTTTTAATAGAAACTGGAGCACTTACAATCAGCGAGGTGGTTATAATCAGCGAGGTGGTAGCAATCAACAAAGTCGAGGAGGTTACAAATACCAAGGTCGAGGAGTTCACCACTACTCAGGTCGAGGTCATCAGTATCAGCGAGGACAAAATTATGGAATGAGAAATACACACGGAAATTTTGTGAGATCGAGTCGAGGTCGAGCTAACTTTAGTAGGCCCCCACAACGATCTATGTTCTCAGCGGAAACTTCTGCTGAAAATACTGCTGAAAATGATGTTGAAAATTTAAATCAGTTTTTTCGTGAATAAACATTACGCGTTAACATGCAATGACAATGTAAAATACATATATTTAGACCTATCAAATAAAAAATTTTCGTGGTTAGTCGATAGCGGTGCGTCATTGTCAGCTGTAAGTACAAAAGCATTATCAGAGTGCATTCCAATTCACAGGGACCCTATCGTAATAAACGGTATAGGAGGTAAGACTTACTCGGAAGGATTTGTTTATCTTACACTGCATGCCGAAGACGGAACAACTTATAAACACAAGTTTTATTTGTTCGAACATTTACCTTGCAAATCTAACGGTATAATAGGATTAGACTTTTTAAATAATTTTAATGCGATAATTGATTTAGAAAAAAATATATTAACATTATCTAATGAAAAACAAAGTGTTTTATCTTTGTTTACGTCACCTAAAATATGTACCGAATTTTTAACCATACCAGCACGATGCGAGACTATTCATTATATAAAAATTGAGTTAAAATCAGATGCGAATGATGATTATGTGATTGTTCCGAAAGAATTGAAAGAAAACGTATTTTTGGCAAGTTTAGTAGTGAAACCTAAAAATAAAATTATTCCGATTCGTTTATTAAATACCAATGACCATTCGATTACTATTCCAGTATTTCAACCAGAATTATTACCTTTAAACGATTACTATATTTGTTCTTTTAACAAATGTGAATCAAATGCAGAGCGAGCAAAAACATTGTTGCAAACATTGAAACTTGATCACTTATGTGCTAGTGAACGTGACACAATTAGTTCAATTTGTTCTAAGTACGCCGACATATTCCATCTACCTGGCGATAAGCTTACAACAACAACTTTATGCGAACAAACGATATCATTAAAAAAAGACACCAGTCCTGTTTATTGCAAGCCATATCGTTTACCGAATAGTTTGAAGTCAGAAGTTGATAAGCAAATTAAACAAATGTTAAATGACGATGTAATTGAACCATCTAAAAGTGAGTGGTCAAGCCCCATCTTATTAGTACCTAAGAAGTCTGATGATCCAAAAAATAAAAAGTGGAGATTGGTCGTAGACTATCGTAAGTTGAACGAAATTATACAGGATGATAAATTTCCTCTGCCCAATATTACAGAAATTCTAGATTCACTTTCTGGGGCCATATACTACTCTCATTTAGACCTCAGTCAATCATATTTTCAAGTGACCTTGACCCCTGAGTCACGTAAGTTCACATCTTTCACAACACATACCGGCCAATACCAAATGAAACGTATGCCGATGGGATTAAAGACCAGTCCCAGTTCTTTTTCAAGAGTTATGACTGTGGCTCTATCAGGGTTAAACTACGAAAAATGTTTTATTTATTTGGATGACGTCATTGTTTTTGGACGTAATATTAATTCGCATAATAAAAATTTAATGGATGTGTTCGAACGACTTAGAAATGTTAACCTTAAGTTAAATCCAAACAAGTGTCAATTTTTGAAAACAAAATTATTGTATTTAGGACATACTATATCTGCTAATGGTATACTACCTGATCCTGAGAAAACAAATATTATTAAAACATTTCCGACTCCTAAAAATGTAGATGAGGTTCGACGTTTTGTGGCTATGTCAAATTATTACAGGAAGTTTATACCCAATTTTGCAGACATTACTAATCCTTTAAATAAACTTTGCCGAAAAAATGTACAATTTATATGGTCTCATGAATGCAAAAAATCGTTTGAAATTTTGAAAAATGCATTAGTTTCTCCACCAATTTTACAATATCCAGATTTCTCAAATGAATTTATACTACAAACAGATGCATCTGGAACGGCTCTTGGTGCCGTCTTATGTAATAACGACATGCGCCCAGTAGCATATGCAAGCAGACCTTTGAATAAAGCCGAATTAAATTATCCGACAATTCAAAAAGAATTAGCAGCTATAGTTTGGGGAGTTAAATACTTCCGACCATATCTTTTTGGTAGAGTTTTCACAATTATGTGCGATCATAAACCATTAATTTATCTATTTGGCATGAAAGACCCATCCAGTCGATTATTAAAATTCCGTTTAGCTTTAGAAGAATATGACTATAAAATAGTGTACGTAAAAGGAAAGGATAATACAGTAGCAGATGCTCTCTCTAGAGTACGCGTGACGTCGGATGAGTTAAAAAGTATAAATGAGAAAATCATAGCTGTAACTACACGAGCGCAAGCTAAAAATATAAAAAAGGAGGAAGAGAATGATAGAAATCAAAATGAAAGGAGGAAAATGAAAGGTGATGTCGATATCTCAAGTATTAACACCGACAATTGGCTTGATCAACCAAAAGTTGTGGAAATACTTAGGATACCTGACAGTGCGATTGAAATGAGGTTATTGAAAGGAGAAGAAATAATGAAGTTGAGAAAAAATAAATGTATAGATGTTGAAACTGAATGTTTTGCATTTGTAGTAAATAAAAAAATGTTATACGTAAACCTTGATTACAAAACACAATATACGCGAGACGTTGTTGTGAAAAAATTAAGTGTTTTTTGCGAAAAAATAAATATAAAAGAAATATAAGAAGATATATAATATATAATATAAGAAATATAATAATAAAAAATGATGATAACGCGTTATTCATTAAAAGTTTGATTCAAGAAATAAATAATACAGAAAAGTGGTCCGGACCACGCGTTTGTATATTACGAGGAGTAAAGAGAATTGACAATGACGAAGAAAAGAATTTTATTTTAAACGATTATCACCTACTACCGACCAGTGGACATGCTGGAGTTCGTAGAATGGTAAATAATCTAAGAAGGAGATTTTACTGGCCAGGAATTGAAAATGACGTTAAAAATTTTGTTCGTAAATGCGAAATGTGTCAAAAAATGAAACACTCGCGAAGTATTATTGAGCCTATGGTTATTACCACCACAGCAAAATCAGCCCTAGAGAAAATTTATCTCGATATTGTAGGGCCTATGGATACAGATGTAGAAGGTAATAAATATATATTAACTCTACAATGTGAGTTAAGTAAATATATAGAGGCATACCCTCTCAGGAATAAGGAAACAATTAGTGTTGCTAGGTCTTTTGTAAATAATTTTATTTTAAGGTATGGTATTCCAAAGACAATAGCAACAGACCGGGGATCGGAGTTCATCTCGTCGACTATGTCAGAGGTATGTAAACTTTTAAATATAGAAAAACTCCATTCAACGGCCTACCATCACGAATCAATCGGATCTCTCGAGAATTCCCACAAAGGTCTAGGTGCGTATTTAAGGATACAATGCGATAAAAATCCCGATACGTGGAGTCATTGGCTACCATTTTGGTGTTTCACATATAATAATACAGTCCATACTTCCACAAAATATACACCTTACGAACTTGTCTTTGGTAAATCCTGCGAACTACCTAGTAGAATAAGTGCAGACGTAGAACCATTGTATAATCAAGATAATTATAGTTTAGAATTAAAGTATAGGCTACAAATGGCTCAGAAAGATGCTCGTAACAATCTAATACAGTCAAAAGAAGTTAGAAAACATAACTATGACAAAAATGTTAATAATATCAAATACAAACCTAATGATATGTTACTTGTAAAAAATGAAACGCGTAGCAAACTACAAAGTCTGTATAATGGTCCGTATTTAGTTATAGAAGAACAAGAACCAAATGTAAAGATTATGAGGGATAACAAAATAGAAATAATTCATAAAAATCGAACAAAACCATTCGTAGCTAATAATTAAGTAACTAGATATGTAAGAAGATAATACGTGAGTATTCATATGTTTAGTCTTAAGAAAAAGTAAATCATAGTTTATTTTTCTTTTTTATAAAAGCCCGTATATGAAGTAGGAGAAGTTATACTTTTACGTTAACGTGTGCTTATAATGTAATTGCTATATAGTTTTAAGAGTTAGTAATAAATCATACGTCGTAACGAGCAGTCGTGTATATTATTCTTTACGCCACCTCCCCGCCTCACCTCAATACTATAAGATTAAAATGTATATTAATTTGTTTATTAATACGTTTAAAAAACTAAAAGAACTGACTTCAAACGTCGCGCTAGTGAAAGTAGCCAGTAGACGTAGTAACTATTACATAATCTGTGCCAGTAGTTAGTAGTAACTAGTAAGTCGTCGAGATAAGTAAATGCGTCGTAATACAAATGTCGATATATTATAAACGGCTCGGCCGATTTCGTTATGGGACCACGTATGAAGGGTACCCTTTGAAACAAAAAAAGATTTTTTCAAATCGGTTCAGGCATCTTTGAGTAATCGGTGTACATAAAAAAAAAGGTTCCGACGAATTGAGAACCTCCTCCTTTTTTGTGAAGTCGGTTAAAAATACGTGACGTTCAATTAAAATTGAGTAAAGTTTTAGGTTGCGTAAATAATGCGAAAAAATAGTACTCACACGCCTAGAATCGTAGGTTGTTTGACTTGTAACATTATAATAGTCTAGGAGCTGACACACTTTTTCGACCAAAAATAATTATGTATTTTATTAATTGTAGGAAAACTTTAGTTTGTAATAGTTGAATATCCAAATAAAAAATCAGATATTCGAATTAAAAAAAACATTTATTAATTTACTTCCGATTTAAAGATACTTTTTATAATCTTAGTCACTTTTAAGGATTTATTCTAAGGATTTTGTATTTGGTACAAAATTATCCAACACCCAATTTTAATGACTATTACTGCTAAATTAATAAAGTTATCTTAACCGCTATAATTTTGCTATAATGTTTAACGTTTATGAAATGCACTATCATCATAATTTTTTCAGATTTTTCAAGCCGGCAGTTTAGCTTTTAGAGGTGGGGGTGGGGGGGGGCGCCCTACTGAACAAAAATGTGTACTTTAAAGTTTATTATTTTTTAAATGGAGCATTAAATCTAAAAATAGTATTAGCAACCCCTAAGTCATTTTAAAAGACCTATTCAACTATACCCCACCCGATGGGGTAGACGACGAAAAAAAAAATCACCCCTACTTTATTAGTTACTTATCAGGACTACGGAACCCTAAAAATGAATGTTCAATTTAAAATCCGTTAAGATCTGACAGAGTTCTGACGTCACAAACATTTAAAAAACCGTCGAATTGAGAACCTCCTCCGTTTTTGTGAAGTAGATTGAAAACTAAAACACTGACTTCCATGACCCGCCAATCAATTTCAGTAGCAAGTTTGAGACGTTTATCGTCATATCTCTGGAGATACTTATCAGATCTCAGTGAATATCAGTGATTTGAGATCTATAAATACTTTAATTACAGTAACTCTCGGATTATAAAAATCTGACTATCGTATGACACGACAAAATCATTAAGAAAGAAGAAAAGGAAAATTGAAGTAAACGTTAGTAGGTACCTACCCTATTTATTTATCTTAAAACCAATCTATATACTGTTAAAAATAATAAAATAAAACCCCAAGTAAACATTGGTAACCATACTTATTTATCTGAGTACAAATCTTGTAGCAGCTCTCGGACTATACAACTCGTTTGTCTCGACAAAATCGTATTGTAAGGTTCGTTAGTCAAAGAAAAGGCTAAGTCAATTCAAATTATTAGGCAGGTAGGTAATAACTTTGTTGGTTTCAGCTGCGCACTGATATGTCAGTCAATCAGTCAGTCAGATTTGTCTTTTTTAGGTTACGTAGATCCTATAGGTACGTAGGTACCTATAGGATCTACTTAACCTACCTACAGTAAATAATAAAATAACCTACCAATTTCAAGTAGGTTACAATTAATATTTTGCAAGATGTAATGTCGATAGAAATTCCCTAAAGATCATAACGTGAATTCCCTTGAAACATGAAACTCAGCTGATTGATACCTACATACCGTTTTATGTGTGACATTCTTTGCTTTTTACAAAGTTACTCTTTACAGTTACTATATGTTAATATCGTAAGCAAGGAATATAATATTGAGGTAGGTACAAGCACAGAATAATGAATAGCACAAGTAAAGTAAGGCGCGCGGCCGATCGAGAGCTCGCGTGACACTTTACTGACTGAAAAGCCTCACAAGGGGCCTTATTCAGTATGGCCATTTTAAAGTCTTACCGTGCCGTGTTACGTTATCTCCGCGTTATGGTATTCTCTATGCCAATTAAAACGCGGTAGGGTAAGGTTATGAGCGCGTTTTGAGCTGTCAAAATATCGTGACATATGAGGACGTGTAACGCGCGCGTTTTGTATAATTTACCTATAGTTTGGCATACAGAATACAATTTTTCAATAACGTGACGTGGCGCGATAAGGAACGCGTTATCTCATTGGTCATACTGAATAAGGCCCAAGTACGAAGACGCAAATGGTAATAATATAAACTTTTATTCTGCAGTCCTGATGGCACAATATTCATGAAAAACTGAGCTCCAACATTCAAACAGTTTGTCCGCATTTTGTCGTCGCGACTCAACTCAACAAAATGCGTCCCGTCCCGACACACAGTCTGGGAAGCCCTGACTAGCCAAAATAGATAAATTTTGATGATTTGAGTGCTTACCTGTCTCTGCCTTTCAAGCCGTCTAATTTCCCTGACGAGCGCGTGGAAAGCATCGTCAACAAAGTGACGAAGTGCGGCCGATGTTTCGAAGAATGGACACCCTAGCTGAGTGGCCAGCGCCTTGCCTTCATCTGTGCTAACCTGTACACAATTATCATCTATTAGTATGCTGTTTGTGTCTATTGCGATGAATAGACATTACTGTGTTCTTGATCAGTAGTGTATGTGTTTATTATATATTGATATATTGACGTTTGAAATGGTTGTTAGATAATGATACAGACTCACTTGTCTGAACCTCGGCGCTAAGTCCAGTTTGTTCCCGACGAGTACCAGCGGCAGTCTCTCTGACGGCCGCGCTTGTGACAGCAGCCGTCTGTACTCGGCGGCCGCTCGGAATGATCGCCGGTCTGTCACAGAGTAGCAGAGCACGAAGCCTTCTCCACATCGCATGTACTGCTCTCGCATTGCTGTGAACTCCACCTGAAAATTATTATACAAATTCTTTCCGAAACGTAGTAATATTAACGTAGTAATATAGTTAACGTAGTAATATAGTTAACGTAGTAATATTGTTTAAAAGTTTCAAAAAGAGAGATAAAATTAATTTCTATTGCTTGTTTAGGTGTTTTGCTCCCTTGCAAATTTCTGAAATAAATCAAGAGTCTAAGGTCTCTGAATTCGGAAAGTTGCAAAGGATTCTGTGAACCAAATATACCTTAACCTTTACTTCATATCTCTGACAAAATGATAAAACCTAATGCATTTCTGTAATATTAAACTTTCGCAAGCTAATATACTAGACACAATTAAAATTCTATTGTGTCTCGTGTGGATCCAAATTCTGGCATACAGAAGGTTAATACAAAACAGACTGCAAACAATATATCGTAGAAGATACTATGTAATGGGAATAAAAAAAACAAGGGGTTGCACACCATCCTAAAAAAGTTTCTGCTCTCCCTCCGTCTTACGAATTTTCGATCAGGTCACGTGTCCTGACGCGAGGTTCTGACGCGAGTATAACATTTTTTACCCATCCCAAAAAGTTTACAACGCCGCCATAGAAGTGTTCACTTCAATAAATTTTAATAAATTTGAATTAAAAATAGTGTAAGAAAAAATGATTTTATTGTACAAAAAAAGCGTGGGGTGCATGGTATCAATAGTTCCAAATATTTTATGAACAGATATGACTAGAAGGGTTATTTTGATAATATCCTGAAAAGCACCCCACGCTTTTTTTTACAATAAAATTTTTTCTTACACTATTTTTAATTCAAATTTATTAAAATTTATTTTCTATTTTTTAGTTGGATTTTCTATAAAAGCGTATTTTTTTAGTTTTTTTAAACTATTTATTTTTCATTTTTTAGTCCTTTTTTTTTTTTTTTTAATTTTTTTTATTTATTGTCATCGGTCCTTAATAAGTATGCCAAATTTCGAGTTAATCCGACGTTTTGAAGGGGGTTAAAATCATGTTCAAAGATTCCGTTACATACTAACATACAAACATACATACGTCTGAAGCTAATAAAAGCGTATTAAAAACCGACCAAGTCGAGTTGGACTCCCCCGCCGAGGCTTGCGTAAAGTTGCGTACCAACTTCGCAGACCTGGTTAAAAGACAAACTTAACTTTGTAGTTCGATCCATAGAAAATGTATTACTCGAACTACACATTTAATAAGTTTGTTTTAGTAAATTAACTTTTTTTAGTTATTTACACTACATATTTACGGTTTTCAAATTTATTCCTATTAAGTGCTTCAAGACCATGCTAAATTTCATGATTTTAGAGCACTGGGAAGTGCCCTATAGGTTTTGATTCCCTTTAAATTCGTTAAATCAATCGTGTCGACTTAAAGGTTTGATTTTTTCACAGCCGAAAGATACCGTAGACCCGAGTATTTGGTATAAGTTTCAACTTGATACCTCTACAGGTTCCTGGGATAAAGGGTCTTGACAAACGGACATACAGACATACGGACAACACAGTGATCCTATTAGGGTTCCTTTTTTCCTTTTAAGGTACGGAACCCTAATAATAACAAAAAATAATATTTGCTCACCTGTCCAGCTGTGTCCAAAATGTCCAGTAGTGCGGGTTCTCCATCAATCACAGCTTGCTGCTGGTATGAATCCTCTGAAAACATTAGAATATTTAGTTCCAAGTGTGTTGATGTAAGTGATGTGACTGTAATGCAAATAAACTGGCCAAGTGCGAGTCGGACTCGCACACGTAGGGTTCTAATTAAACAAAATTCGTCAGAAAAATAAGTTTTTTGTATGGGGACCCCTTTAATGTTTAGTTTATTTCAGTTTTAATTATTTGATATTATAGCAACAATTATATTTTCAAATTTCAAGTCTATCTATTACGGTTTGTAAGATCGAGCAGAAAACGCATGAAAAGCATGTTTCTTGTATGGGGACTCCCCCTTTTATTTGTAACAGAAATACATCATTTGTGAAAATTTCATCATGGTTCATGAGATACAGCCTGGTGACAGACGGACAGCGGAGTCTTAGTAATAGGGTCCCATTTTACCCTTTGGGTACGGAACCCAAAAAAGGTCGAAATATAGCCAAGGTTCAGAAAATACCCATTCAAAGAGCCCATGCACAGAGATGTAAATGTACATAATTAAATGATTATGACTAAGGCATCTGAGATATCTTTTCAAACTACAAAAAATAAAGTAAAAGCCTATTAGGTCGACCGGCCGGCCACTATTAGGTCACTATAGGTCACTATTTCAAATCTAGGCCTAGCATATTCACTATTTTCAACCACATCATCAATCACCATCAGGCGAGATGTGTAAGAAGAGCCTTTGAGGATCTTTGTCATCCTCAGGAAGGTTCACCGTGTGGCCAGGCTTTGCGGTATGATTCAGTCTTGCTTGGCTCAAACCACCCACTGAATAACAATAATGTTGAAGTTAATGTGATCAATAAAAAATAAGCTGAAATTATTTTGTTCTATCTTCTTCTCTTCTTTCCCTGTCAAGATTGGAATCATCCAAAATATACATTTTTGTATATTGCATATTTGCAAAATTCTGCAGTAGTATATAAGCTATCAAGCTTATCCATATTAAGATACTGTCATGAAATTCCGCAAAATTGCACTACCTATTCCGATCACTGGTAATAAAATAACAATATCTTAATGTTTTGAGTTGCAACAAGCAAGAATGCTTATAATGTTGCTAATAGGCTTAAAAAGAGTCTTCTGAGCGCTGAAATGATTGAGATTATTAGATCTAAGTTAATTTGGAGAATAATTCAAAGCTCAAAGCATTTATTCAATATATGGGCATGTGGCGACACTTGCGCCACCACTGACACACGCGCATTACCGTAATGCGCGTGTGTCAATGGTGGCGCACACTCTCTCACATGTATATGTGTGTCACACATATACATGTGAGAGAGAGTGGGGCGCGGGGATCCTCTGGATATCGCTAGGCTCACATATTTTTTGTTAGTCAATAAGTAGGTCTGTAACAAAAGGTTTGTGATTGTCTCTCGAATTACACTGAGTTAATAAGACTATACCTGGTTTCATTTACGTTATGACGATCACCACGAAATTACCTAACGTACGGCCTACGCACCGGAGACTAACTTAGGCCTTAGGCATATTAAAAATCTGCACTTACACATGTCCAATACCATTAAATAGATTAATAGATCTATTGCATAAACTAATGTGAAGCCTACCCTGAGACTAGGTTTTGATTTGCTATACTAACATTATAAGTAAATAGTACCTACTTATAACAAAAGTGGCAACTTCTTATAAATTTGCAGAAGATAATTTTGTAACTTCTTTTACTGACATAATATTATTTCAGAGTGACTTGTGTTTAGTCCCTATGTCTATGTTTTATTGTGTTTAAACACATGGAGCGTTGCGGGGTCAGCTAGTCAAAAGTAAACATTAACACTTTCATTCATTTTATAAAGGTCAGCACTGTAACATTAAACTTTAGATTGGCCACATCAAGCGGGTTGATTACTTTTAAACTTAGTAAACTTTCAAACTATCTAATATTTACTATTTCACAATGACATTAGCCTTGAGGACTTCGAGTACAAGTTACAAACCTATAGTGGGGTCATGGTAATCCAAGAAGCTGTGGCTGACGAACTGTAGAGTGACGGCAGACTTGCCCACACCGCCGTCGCCCAGCACCACGATCTTGTAGACGCGGAGGCCACGCGACGTGCCCGCAGCCTCGCCCGCCATGCCGCTGCATGCCTGCGCGCCCAACCCGCGCCCTAGACGCCCGCCCTCACTCGCCCGCGCCCATCTCCCTCCGCACAGACCGCCGCCAAAAACTACCACCACCGTGATCACTTTTTAAAAACGCGCTACGCAAACTAACACACCTTTCATTGAATAAAAAACATTTTTGTTTAAATATTTGTTGAATTGCAATTTCGCTTAAAATCGACAGCTGATTTAAGTCACAGATTACTATATGTGTCAGATTTAAGTTGAGTGAGCTGAATGACGCAAAACTGACGTAAGTCACGTAATACCACATTCACATTCGCGTACGAGCCGCGAGGCGAGGGACGAGGCGAGGTGCGAGTGACGAGGCGAGGGACGAGGCGAGCTACGAGCGTCTGTTCACACTCGCACCGCGCCCCTCGCCTCGCGGCTCGTACGCGAATGTAAATGTGGTAACAAAGACGACTGAACTCGGCACGCGAGTGTAAACAGGCAACTCATTTACCATCGATCAACACGAGCCTCGCACGAGGGACGAGCGAGCCACGAGGCGAGGGACGAAGCGCGAGTGTACAGCCGGTATAAGACGTTTCGTTTTTGAATAACATTTTTTTTTTTCGGTTTCATTATGGCTCTACACGATTAGTGTATCTAGCCAGTGTCAAGTATTAAACTTCTTCCAGTTTTTGAAAATTCAAGTCAATGGAACAAACCCATATTTCAGGTCAAGTTGAAGTCAATGTTTAGTCCAAGTCCGTGGTCACTAGTATACACGTATAGTGTAGTAGTAGTAGTAATCTGTCTGTGAGGTGTGTCACATGCGTAGCATTTGCGTAGGCCGTGGGCCGTAGCATCTCACGTCAATAGTCGAGTTTTGGCGGGAACGTGGAAAAGTGTGTGTGATCTCATTGTATTTTTTCCTAAAACTTGTGTTCTTCCACGAGTTAATGTGTAATAAATGTGGATTAATAACCATTAAATGCTGGTGAATGTGTGCGAGTGTAGGGAAAAAGCATGCTTTTCAACATTATTATGTATGTTGAATAACATGCTATTTGCGTTCTCACCAAAATTCCTCTGAAAATCTTCAGTAAACTCCACATCTTTACTGAAGGTATGACTTAGACTAGACTTTTACTTGAAAACTGACCTGAAATGTGACTTTGACCCATCTCTACGACTTAAATTCATAAAAACTTGAAGAATTTCAATACATGACACTGGTTAAATACACTAATCGTGTGGAGCCATAACAAAACTCCAAAAAAAAGTGAAGTGTCATTTTTAGGGTTCCGTAGCCGAATGGAAAAAAAGAAAAGCGCGGGAAACTCTCCAACTTGGCGGGCGTGTTTTAAATTTGTGAAATTGGAAATAATATTTTACCTTGTAAATATTGGTCAGGAGAGTTGAAACTGTGAATCGTTTTAATTTTTATTGTATATAGTTTAATTAGTTGCTTGAATTATCTGTCGGTAAGCACTTTTTCTTTGTTTTTTTCTGCGATGGAGGAGCTCCCTGACCCCGGGGACTCTGTTCTTCTGTGGGCAATGATATCACTATTGAGACTACTATCGCATCTACTTCTTCATTAGTAATGCCAAATTCAACTGCACCTATGTCTGCATCTAATGAGTCTGGTATGGAGACCGATGGCTCCGTGGGATGGAATAGAGCCTTAAAACGATCTCGAACTAGCAAGATGTGCCGGCACTGTAATAAGCGTAGACGTAAACGTAATTTGGTGTCAGAACCAAAGGAAAATGACTGCGTTTGTAATACACCGGAAATAATTGCCGAGACACCTATGATAAAGAAACAATTGGACAAAAAACCAGCTTCAACTCCTGTTTCCACAAATGTTAATACACATCCTCGTTCCTCACCAATCGGTAGGGAATTTTACGAATCCACAGATGTAGCACCATACCTAGTTCACATTCAAAGGGAGTCTAATCCTGACGACAACACTGTTTTACATCCCATCGCGTTCGGTAAATTATTACAGAAGCAACAATTTACAAATATTGTAAATGGTGGTTTAAAACGCATAGGCAGAAACAAAATAGCTCTTGCTTTCACGCACTTTGATGCTGCAAACACATTCCTGCGCCACGACAGTTTGCCTAAAAATAAGTTAAAAGCATTCATACCAACATTCAATTTGACGCGCATGGGCCTTATACGAGGTGTACCAGCTGAGTGGTCCCCGGAAGAGGTTACCGAAAATATCAATGTTCCCGTAGGATGTGGTTAAATTATTAAGATTAGACGTCTGAATTATAAGACAACTGTCAATGGGTCCCCAGTCTGGAAGCCATCTCAAACAGTAGTAATCACGTTTGATGGGCAGGTTCTGCCTAAGCGCATTTTCATGTGTTTCAATGCACTGCCGGTAGAACTTTATACTTATCCGACAATACAATGCTACAACTGCTGCCGTTTTAGCCATACTAAAATGCAGTGCAGGTCTAAACCTCGCTGCTTTAAGTGCGGTCAAGATCATACTGCGGATAGTTGTAGCATTGAAGAGGATTGTTCTTCATGTTGCCTCTGTTCAGGCTCGCACTTTGCTACTAGCAAGTTTTGTCCTGCTAGGCTATTCTGTAAGCTATCTCGACAGCGGATTCCGCGGTGAGATTCGAATTTCGTAGTTTGAAATTCAATCGTATCACGTTCGCAATACTGTTGAATTTCGTAGTACAAAATTCAAATCTCACCGCGGATTCCGTTGTCGAGATAGCTTACAGAATAGCCTAGCTGAGCTCGATCGACAAAAGCGTATCAAGCAATCCATGGCAGAATGTTGCATTTCATACTCTGAGGCTTCCAAACTGCATCCTCAAGTGTCTAAATCTTACGCTGATGTCATTGCCACTAGTCGCACAACACCGGTGATCGGAAAAATGCCGCCACCGTCGTCTTCTAATATGACTTATAGAAAAACTGTCTTATTAAAACCGCGTTCAGCCCGTCAGCCCCCTAAAGGGTATGACCAAGCGGCTCACCAACAACTCATAAAAGACTATGATATGCCACCTCCTGCCAATGGTTGTGCGTTAAAAGCACAAAGTAGTACTGACACTGAACAGCAATCTTTGACAAACATTATTGTCGCTTTAATTAGCACACTATCTCAGACCAACCTATTGAAACCGGACAACGCTGCCCCCATAATTGAATTACTAAAAAAAATCATACAGATCCATAATGGATCTAAGCCCACAAATGAACACGAACTGTAGTCGTATTTCGGCGGTTCCACTGCATCGCACCAATTGTGTGATGATGCAGTGGAACTGCCGAAGTGCGATTAGTAAAAAACACGAAATCATTTACCTTGTAAATAAATTTAACCCTTCGATTATTGCCTTAGCAGAGACTTGGCTTAAACCAGGCTCTGTTTTCAAATTAAATAGTTACTCTTGCTATCGACAAGATAGGACTGACGGATATGGCGGTGTAGCCATACTCTTTAAAAGTAATCTTTTCCATAAACCAATCTCTCTGCCACATCATGATGATTATAGTGCTTCTGCCGTATTAGTAAATGGCATTTGCCATGTTTCTTTATATATTCCGCGACCTTCATCAAATATATTAAATCATTTTGATTCTCTGCTATCATTGCTTCCTAAACCGTTTGTTATTTTAGGGGATTTCAATATTCAGCATCAGTCCTGGGGGAGTTCTGTTTCTAGTGGTTACGGTGAAGATTTGATAGATATTATAGACAACCATAACTTATGTTTACTAAACACCGGTGCCGCTACACGGCGCACTAACCCTAATGAAAATGTTAGTGCCATTGATTTAACAATTTGTACTCCAGATTTAGCAACGCAATTTTCTTGGAGTACCCTTTTATCAACTTTTGGTAGTGACCATTTCCCAATCATTATTCCCAGTTTAAAGAAAACTCCACCAATGACCGTTCAAAAACCTCGTCTCAAATATAAAATAAACGATAAGCATTGGGATACATTTAAATCATGTGTAGAAAACAAATGCTTGAATCTGCCGTCTATTACCTCAAATAACAGTAGTATTTGCTCTGAGGCTTTATCAAAAGCAATCTTTTCAGCGGCTGATGACATTTTTTCACTGAAAAATGCAGCCATTGGTAAAATACCTTCTCCTCCATGGTGGGACAGTGAGTGTACTGGTGCCGCGAATAAACGAAAATTAGCTGAAATTGTATATAATGATGATATGACAAAAGACAATTATAAAACCCTTATAAAAACAATAGAAGAATCTAAAAAGCTCTTTAAGAAAAAAAAGTTTTTAAGTTGGAGAAATTTCTGTGTGTCTATTTCTCCAAACACACACCCATCTATTGTTTGGAACAACATTAGGCGCTTCAAGTCTGGAATGTCTAATACTAACCGCTGCATTCTCCCTCGATCATTGTGTGATTTGTATCTAAGTAAGCTTGCGCCCCCATACGTTGCTCCTTCCTTACAATCATTAATAATGCCTATCCCATCTCATACACAAAATCTTAATTCGGCCTTTTCTTTAATGGAACTTAAAGGGGTTCTTTCGAACTTACGTGATACAGCTCCAGGGGAAGACGGTATACCATATTCGTTCTTGCGCAATTTAGGAGATCAAACACTTATGTACTACCTTAATTTAATAAATTCTGTATTGATGTCTAACAATGTTCCAAATGCCTGGAAATCACAAATTATTTTGCCAATTTTAAAACCAGACAAATCACCGGCACTCATAGCATCATACCGACCTATAGCGCTCTCTTCAGTCATAGCAAAAATTGCAGAGCACCTCATTAAAAATCGTTTAGAATGGTTTATAGAGAGTCATGCTATTCTGTCTGAATCACAATATGGTTTCCGTAAAGGAAGAAGCACTTTAGACAGCTTAAGCATTTTCGTAACAGATATTCGCATGGCATTTTCCCGTAAAGAATCTGTTGTTGCAGCTTTTCTCGATGTTAATTCTGCGTATGATAGCGTACTATTACCAATTTTGACCGCTAAATTACAATCTGTAAATGTTCCATCAACACTTTCAAATTTTATTATAAACATGCTTTACGGTAGATCAGTTAAGTTAGACAACTACAATGAAATAAGATATGTTTGGAAAGGCCTTCCACAAGGATCCGTCATCAGCCCTTTGCTTTATAATATATACACATACGATCTTGATAGAACGATAGATAGCCCTGTAAAAGTCCTTCAATATGCTGATGACCTGCTCATTTATTGTGCTGATAGCTCCATTGATAAAGCCAGTTTGCTCATTTCATCTGCTTTGAATAATTTGAAATTGTGGATGGAAAATAACGGTCTTGAGCTTTCTACTCTGAAAAGTAATGCAGTAGTATTTTCTAGACAACGTAATCCCTTACATCCTTCTATCTCTTACAACGGGGATAATATTCCCGTTCGTAATGAAACAAAATTTTTAGGTATAGTACTTGACTCAAAATTGACATTCCTTCCTCACTGTGATTACCTTAGTGTCAGATGTGAAAGGCTTCTCAATCTCTTGAGATGCCTCTCGGGAGTTTGGTGGGGAGCGCATCCCTCTTCTTTAAGGCTTATCTACAATGCTTTGATAAGAAGTGTCGTGGATTATGGCTCATTCTTGTTAGAGCCTTGTAGCTCAGCTGGACTGAAGAAGCCAGATGCCATCCAGGCCAAGGCTTTGAGGGTAATTTCGGGAGCTATGAAGTTGAGTCGTATAAATGCCTTACAGGTTGAATGTGGTGAACCACCACTTCAATTGCGGCGAGAATATCTTTCAGATAAATTTATTTATCGTTCGCTAAGATTATCTGATCATCCTTTGTTTTTAAAATTGCAACTGTTATTTGATGTCATTGTCTCAGGTGCTGACTACTGGACTCACAAATCTCGCCCCTGTTTGGTTTACAGTTGGACAAATTTAAATAATTTGAAGGCTCCTACCCACCGCATCAACAAACTGTCTATATATCTTGTTGATTACGAATGTTTAATTATGTCGCCTAACATAGTTTATAATATCGACATTGATAAAAGTGATCCTAATGCAAACTCACATTTTAATTCCGTTGTTAATAGCTATTGGGATGGATGGCATCAAATTTACACAGATGCATCGAAGCATAAGCCTTCTGATTGTGTCGGTGTTGGAGTATACCATCCACAATTCAAGATTGTACAAAAAATTAAATTTCCACCCGAAACATCTGTATTTACTGCTGAATGTTTTGGAATATTAAAAGCACTAGAATATATTATTTTGATGAAACTCCCCAAAACAATTATCTTCTGTGATTCTCTTAGTGCCCTAAAGTCGCTTTCAAAATTTCCATTTAAATCACAAGTACATATTCCTATTATTACACAATCTAGGTATAAATTGTATCAGTTTACAATATTGGGTTTTACCGTGTCTTTTGCGTGGATACCAAGCCATTGTGGTATTCAAGGCAATGAGATTGCTGACCGCTTGGCGAATGAAGCAGTCATGTGTGGAGATATTTTTCCATATAAAAACTATTATCATGATCTTATATCTTTAGCTACAATTTCTCTCCAGGAATCTTGGAGTAGAGCTTGATCTGAAAGCACTCGCCAAAAAGGCAAACATTATTTCAATATTCAAAAATCCATTTCACACAAACCATGGTTTAATGTTCTTAAACTTGGTAAAAGAGCAACTTCTACTCTCATAAGAATGCGCTTGGGTCACGTCAGCAGTCCGGCACATCTTGCTAGACTTAAAATTGTAAGTTCGCCATTTTGTGAATGCGGAGAAATGATTTCAGACCTAAATCATTTAATTCTATCATGCCCTCTATTTGATTCTGATATGTTGTATGAGACTCTAAGAAATCTTAAGATTCAATTTCCCACTAATATTAATTGCTTACTCACAGATTTTCAGCCAAATGTGTATAAAGCATTAGCTGAATACAAAGATATAAATAATATAAAATTATAGTAAATTGTATGTTGAATGTAACTTGCAAATATTATAATGTATATAGTTTAGTTTTACTTGTTCATAAATTATTTATCATTCTTCTCTCCTGATAGTTAACTAATTCTTTATTTATCGAAATTGTTAAATTATTTTTTACATTGTCGTGGTTTCCCTCGTTTTAATGTCATCGAAATTCAACCAATCCATCCTGTAAAAATGCAAGATAGAAGCTAAACCTAAAACATGACTCTGGCAAATGCACAGAATATGCTTCGCCAAAATCCCTGGATTGGGGAAAAAAAAAAAAAAATGGCAAAAAAACGGAACCCTTATAGATTCGTCATGTCTGTCTGTCCGTCCGTATGTCACAGCCATTTTATTCCGAAATTGTTAGTACTACAGAATTGAAACTTGGTAGGTAGATGTATTCTGTGAACCGCTTTCCGATTTTTATACAAAAATAAAAAATATAAAAGTTTAAGGGGGGGCATCCCATACATGGAACTGAAACAAAAAATTTTTTTTTTCTTCATACCTATACGTGTGCAGTCTATGGATAGGTCTTCAAAAATGACATTGAGCTTTTTAAAATCATTTTTTCTCAAAGTCAATCATTTGAAAGATAAGCGCGTCTAAAGTGGTAAAATGTGTGTGTAAAAAAAAACGCTTCTAACTTTTAAAGTATGGGAGTGAAAAATCTAAAAAAAATATATGCTGTAGATCTCAATAAAAACTAACAACGAAAATTGGTTTGAACGAGATACAGTCAGCAGTTTTAGAGATATGGCGACCGCAAAGATAAATTTGTTTTTCATACAAGCACTATGAAAAACAAAGTTAATTTTGTAGTTGCGAAAAATCATAGTTATGGAATACTTAACTGTGTTACGGAACCCTATGAGTGCGAGTCCGACTTGCACTTGGCCAGTTATTCAACTTACATTACATAGTCTGTTCTCTGTTGGATTTATTTTGTTTCGTGTTGTGAAAATAAGATAAACATTAGTTCATTTGTTTCATACAATTTTCTTTGATTCTGTCATTCTGTGAATTTCTGTGGCAAAAATGGCTCATATTCAGTTTGTGGATGAACTAGTGCGTGAATATCTATTGTACAGAGGATTCACATCCACTGTAAAAGCATTTGATAACGATTTAAAGGTTGATAAAGACAAAGGATTCAGAGTGGACAAGATAGTTGACCAAATTCTACAATACATTAATGTTTCTGACCTCAACGGGCTCAAGGAGTATTGGTCTCACCTTGATAGCTTGGTATTCTCGAAGCTAGAGAGTCATGTACAACCAGGTAGGTAAATTTCCCTTCTAAATCGACAGGTGAAAAGCAAAAGGGCTTTAAGCGACTGTTTGTATGGTATGAGATCTTGACATTTTTACATATTCGGATTCGGCGATTTTTCTGCGTCGTTCGAGTTAAGTTTTGTGCGATTCTGATTCACTTTTTTTGGTGCTTAGAACCATTTCAAAAATCCACCTATTTTTGACTTGCAGCAAAGTCTTGCTTGAGTATCTCTTTATCCAATCTCACGTTCATATATTTCACTGATGTCGGTTTATTGAGAGTTTATCTACTCAATTGTACCATTATTGAATAGATAAACTATCCATAAATGTACTCAGAATTCGGCCAATTTGTTTTCTATCAATAATCAATTAAAGAGCATGAATGGTTACTCAACATTGAAACTTATTTTACAGCTATACGCAAGATAGAATATAGTTTGTATAAGCTGTACCTGGTGACAGCGGCTCAGAGTGCAGGCGGAGTGCGTAATGAGAAAGTTGCAGAGTTCTTTGCTAAAATGCTGCCTGAGCTACAAGGACAGACTGAATGGAGGGACTGGTTCAGTAAGTTGACAATTAAAACATTGAAAGTAAAATTAATGCTGTAGAAATGAAAAGCTTGAGAAGTATGATTTAAGTGACTTTAAGGGTCAGTTCGCACCGTGACGCGACTCGATGAAATGTGTATCTTTTTTTATAGTAAACTAGCAGCCCGCCCTGGCTTCGCACGGGTAGAAAATATATGCCTACAAAATTTGCATCAGTTTTTTGCATCGAATATAAAATATAAACATATTTAACAATCATCGTCATATTTCATCCAATTTACACAAAACCTTAACGAATTATGCACTTAAACCTTCCTCATAAACACTCTGGCTATTGGTGAAAACCGCATGATAATCCGTTCAGTAGCTATTGAGATTATTGCGAACAGAGACTCAGTGATGGACTTTGTTTTATAATACTTACGTAGTGATATTGGACGGCCCTTTGGTGTAAAGGATAGTTACCCTGATTCTGACCCGACGGTCGTTGGTTCTAATCCTAGCTATATACCTACCAATGAAAGTTTTATGTGCATTCATGAATCATGAGTTTTCGTACAGTGGTAGTGGGATCATTAAATCTACCAAAAAGTAGCTTACCACCAAGGAAAACATCTGCCGCCGTAACCTTACGCGTTCCCCGACGCAAAATTTAGGGGTAATATACGTTTAACGTGTGTATCTGTTTGTCTGTCTGTAGCATCTTAGCACCTAACCGGATGAGCCGAT
Organism: Cabera pusaria; assembly: GCA_954871355.1. Lineage (NCBI taxonomy): Eukaryota > Metazoa > Arthropoda > Insecta > Lepidoptera > Geometridae > Cabera > Cabera pusaria. The sequence goes on from OX940902.1 coordinate 19,035,971, forward strand.
TTTGTTTTTATTATTGATAGTTTTTTTTTGTTTGATAGATGTCTTCATCGAGAGTTTTCTTAGCTTTGATTCATGAAAATTCATTCAATCGTTATAAAACTATGAGCTTTTTTCTAGTTAATTGCGCTATGAAATCAACTTTCATAGGTCTGATCAATTCGAAAATCTTCTTCTTCAATGATATTGTAAGAACATGGAAGTATTGACCTGATGCTGGGACATCTCCTGGACTCTACAGAATACTAAAATGCTCACCAACTTACAGCTCAGATTTTAAATGCTTTTAATGAAAAGATTATACGTAGATCAGTCGGGGTGGTTTAAAATATTATATTATTATATGTATAGATGAATGTTATTTTATACAATAGATCATATTATTATACAATATTGACTTCAAATTGATTGTGATCGGTGGGGATCTACAGCATAGCTAAGCTTATAATAATATTTTCGTAGTAACTATGACCTAATCTGTGGTTTCACTGCAAATATTGTATTAATTTTGCGATGCGTGTATGTGAAATTCGTGATATCTTCTAGAGTTTTCATTTGAATTATATACTGTAAAGAACAATTTTAATCTATAATATGTAGCCAAGCTAATTCACGTAATTATTTGGATAAGGATTAATACTATATACTTGAAAATAGACTTGGAAGTTATGTAATATTTTTTAACAAAAATTTTAAGATTAAAATGGTTACTGTGAGGCAACCTTAAGAGGTAGACCTGACGACAGACATTTGCAGTCGCGGACTTTTTTTAAGTTGTACAACTTTTCCATAGAAAATATTCTTCTATCTATTTTCAATTAAGCAGCGTTCGTAAGAAACGTGTTTTTTCGACCGTTTTTTAGGCGACTTAGGTTGCAAATTAGGTCTCCATGGATGTACCTTTGATTTAAACTGGATAATATATAGCCTATTTTCATCCCGAAAGTCCATTCTATGTATTAGTGAAAGAATTTTTTAAATCGGTTCAGTAGTTTTTGAGCCACATCATTACAAACATACAAAAATACAAATGTTCTCTCTTTATAATATTAGTATCGATAAAGTTCTTTTTTGTAATACTCTCTTAATAAGTGCGTGCCGCGTCTCGTCGCGGTGTGAGCCGACCCTAATGAATTAGGTGGAGAACAGCGTGATAAGGGAATGTTGTGTTGTGATAGGAGATGTAATGACAAAGATAGAGAATGTATGCTTAGTTGGTTTGGACATCTAGAGAGTATGGATGAAGGAAGATTGACGAAACAGATTTATGAGATGAGTGTGAATGAACCAGCCGGTAGAGGCCGACCTAGGTGAATGTATCATGATCAGATCAGAGACATTTAAAAATAATAACCGGCCAAGTGCGTGTCGGGCCACGCGCAGTGTAGGGTTTCGTAGTAGCTTGTTATTCAATGCAAGTCTTTACCCGTTATACATAAGCAACTAGGTACTCAGTCTTTGTCACTTTAAAGGATTTTGTATTTGGTACAAAATTATCCAACACCCAAGTTCAACGACTATTACTGCTAAACTAATAAAGTTATCTCAACCGCTATAGTTTCCCTTGAAAGTTAATGCAATGCGCTATTATTACGAATTTTTCAGATTTTTCAAGCCAGCAGTTTAGCTTTTAGATGCCCTACTGGAACAAAAATTTGCACTTTAAAGTTTAATATTTCGTAAATGGAGCATTCAATCGAAAAATGGTATTAGCAACCCTTAAGTCATTTTAAAATACCTATTTAACGATACCCTACACGATGGGGTAGATGATGAAAAAAAAATTCATCCCCACTTTTCATATAGGGGAGCTACCCTAAAAAAAATTTTTTTCACAATTTTATTTCAGCACTTTGTCGGCGTAATTTATATACATACCCCCACAAAATTACAGCTTTCTAGTATTAACGGTCTCTTAGCAAAACCTCGGACAGATAGACAGACAGACGGACATGACGAAACTATAAGGGTTCCTTGTCAGGACTACTGAACCCTAAAAAGGCCTAGTCAAAAGTACCTATAACCATCGGCTGTGTATAAAAGCACTCATGAAAGTGGAAGAAGCGAAAGAGGTATGTCAGGATCGTAGCATGTGGAAAGAAGTAGTCTCTGCCTTTCCCAATGGGAAATGGCGTGATTTTATGTATTGATGTATGCACACTCTAATTTATGATGATTCTTAGAACAATCAGCTAATTGAACTGTGATAAACTGTATTATTGTTAAATAATTAAAATTTCAATTTGTTTAATTACTAGATATGCTTTTAGACCTCCTCTGGTATTAAAAAGTAAATTTGTCCTATTTTATACCACAGGCTATCACTGTGCAAAATGTATCAAACAAAGTTGTTCTGAAGAAATTATTAAGTGGTTATTGTATATAAATATCTGTGCAATATATATTTACATTGCACATACCTATACATATTTATAGTGGTGTTTAATGCTTTTTATATGTTATTTTAAACTTTTGTATTCACGCAAGACACAATAAACTCCACTCTATACAGTACCAGTTAAAAATATACTTAATCTCAGATATCATCTTTCCAGTGCTGCCATACATCCAAAAGCCAGAAGAGAACCCTTCCTTCAGTCTATACTTCACCCGCGCCTGGCAGGACAGCGTATTGGTATCTTTGCACAACCTCCTCGCCACCGTGTTCCATTGTATGCCGCAGCCGACGCTTACCAGCTATGAGAGTGAAGCTGCCTTGGTGAAGAGACTGCAGGATAAACTATCTGCTGTTGGCAAGGTAATAGACATGCTAGGCATATTGCTAAATCTAAGCTTTTTATTTTAGCACACAAAAGAATACAAAACTATTTATTGTATGGTGATTTATCAACATAACAATACAAACAAACTGGAGTAATAAGATGGGTGGTGTGCTATGTTAAACAGCAATATTCTTCAAAACAACTTTTTATGGACAGATGGAAGGAATTATAATGTGTATTGAGTAACAGAACTAACAAGATGCTTTCCTGCAGTAGTACATAGTTAGTATGCCTGTTGTTCTGAACTAAAATCGATATAAATTGTAATCATTATGAAAACAGATTTTACTGTGTATAAATAAATAGTAAAGTAATATTTCAAAAAATTAAATTCATGTTATAATTGTTAGTATGAGGATTGCATTTTTTCATCTCAGATTGCAGCTGTGGGTGAATGTGGGATGCACGTGAGTGAAGTGACAATGTTTAATTCCAATGTAACACCGCATCAGCCAGGCTATTCTATAAGCTAGTTAACGCATCTCGCAAGCAGAATCCGCGGTTAGTCGTACTAAGAAATTCAAATCGTAAAACGATTGTAATACGGTTGAATTTCGTAACACGTAATTCAAATCTCACTGCGAATTTCGCTTCCGAGATTAGCTTACAGAATAGCCCTACAGATACTAGACTGAATTTGAATGCTCTGTCATTGCATTAGTTTTTATCGATAAATTTATGTGCGCTTCTCACAGTCGCCCTCCGGCGAAGGAAAAACATTATTTAGAAACCAACAACCCCCGCATGGTGGTGGGATACTATCTAGTGTCTGCCTGGCCAGCTACCACCCTCAAGTTAGTCAAACGCTAGCCTATAAGATATTTTTAAAAAATGTGAGGAGCGCTGTTAGTTTAACAATAAGCCTTACATTTATCAAAGTACCATTTCAAAGGGAATTTATTTTCAGGCTCAACCTCAAGTAGAGAAAACATCTCCAATAGGCCACCAATCCCGGCTCTCGCAATACTCCGACCGTCTTAGCGGCCCCCTACCTCTCGTAGATGACTTTTGTGCGGTGCCTTCCGAACAACTTGATATAGGCGTGAGAGAAGCTAAGGGACTCCGCGGTCTGCTGCGACAAATGGGTGGTAGTCCAGTCATGGGAAGAAAATCTGCAAGATCTCATAGCCAAAATTGAAGCTGTTTGTGTTTTTTTTTTTTACTGGCTAGGTGCGTGAAGCGCCTTTGTCCGCGTAGAATAGTATTCTATGTTAAAAAAAAATCAAAAAAAGTAGTGTACGTTACTCTGATGTATAAGATATAACATTGTAAAATTTTATCAAAATTCGTTCAGTAGTTTTTGCGTGAAGGAGTAACAAACATCAATCCTCACAAACTCTCACAATAGGGAATATGCATGTTTTTTTTAAATATTTTATTTCTCATTACATCCATATAACATAATAAAAAAATAAAATACTGCTGGAATTAGTCTAATTATTTTTTAAATAAACATTTAAATTTACAAATAAATTTGAGCAGTTTAAACGCCATCCTTTCCCGGGCTCTTTGGTAATGCATTGTGACGTCACGCACTTACGTCAGACACACGCCGCTTGAAGCAAACTAGCATTTTTTATTTAACTAAGACTCCGCTCGATTATTGTATTTAGCCAATGGCATGTTTTTATTAAATTATACAGTTTCTCTAATCTCGTACTCATTTTTATCTATATTAAATGGTTAGTAATATACATTTCTGCACAATAATTCGCGGCAAACACAATATTTGGAAATAAATACAATAAGAGCACACCATACATTTATTTTTATGTTCCCGCGCTCAATGTTTCTATCACGTGGAGTATTGCATAATGACGTCAACATTCGATTCGACCAATGATGATCTGTTTTACAAACTTAAATTTCCCTCGCTTAAATTGCATTTTTAATTTATTATTTTAAGCAAATAAAATGGAATTAAATAAAAAAAAATGTTTTACATATAGCTCCAGGACAACAAAGAATCGAAATAAAAATTATTTCCAATAAATCTGAGCTTCATGCATATTCCCTATTATAATATTAGTAGGATATATTATAGCGGTAACGGTAGAAGCGTGGCGCTCGCCTGATGGTAAGCGATGACAGCTGCCTTTAACTTTCGTTAACTATGGCAAGCAAATCTCACGATTGTCGGAATTTGCGTGTCACTGAACTGCGCTTGTACCTTGAGAGCTCTAGATGTTGAGTCGCACGTGTCCTGAAATCTTACTGGACGCAGACTTGTCTCACTCCGTTTACTTGCCGCGTTTATTAATATGCGAGATTAAACCTAAATACAAAGTCTGTAACGTCCAAATACGCTACACCGCTAGGGCCGCCGGCGGATCTTAGTGGTTTAGCGTATTTTGAACGTTACTGACGTTGTATCTAGGTTTAATCTCACATATTTGCTATCAAAGAGTTAATCTTCTGTACGTAGTATATTCATTCTTATTCTGTGCTGGACGCTCTTTTTTCGCTTCAAACGACGTTCATACGGTTTCTTTAGTTAACTTGGTTGTTGCGGCCACTGGTCGAAGTCGTGACCCTAGTGCGAGGTTGCCTAAGTCACTAAATGTATTAAAATGCTAGTGTACTGTAACAAAGTTTGTATATATTAGTTGTGTTGTCTTTTGTTTTAAGAATAAATCATCATGGTGTGTAAAATTGTGGTCGATTCTCACTCCTGAACACCGACCATATTTTTATTTTACCGACACTCTCCACATGCTTCAAGGAACTAGCATGAACGGAAATTGGCAGAATTGTGACAACAAGCCACAGAAGCCATAAACCAACATACTAGTCCTTTCCCATTTATATTACCACTGACAGTCAATTATAGCATAACTGTAAATAAGTATTTTTCTGAATAATGCAACTTGAATATTATAATAATTTCATTATTTCAACTTTAGAACCGGTATGATTCACGTGACAAGGTCGAAAGTCGAGAGCGAGTTCCGGCGTGCGACCGGTTTGAGCGGACCGTACTCCTTTAATGGCAAGTGTGTATGCTCTCGGCGAGCGCCACACTCGTACTGTTATTTATCTTGAATATTGTTCACTGTACTGTACAGTTCCGTTTTTTAATTTCTGACATTTATTAATCAATGTTATTTAATTGTTAGTCTTAAAGGGGTATTACACCACACTGAATCAGGGTCCCTACCTTCTTAATCAGGGAGTTGTAATAAGAGTAAGGCAGTAAGGCTCCCTAATTAGGAAGCAAAAGTGTGCCCGGTCCGAAGTGCGCTTGCCACCGTGCATTGTAATAACACACAACTAATTGTAGGGAGGTACAGCGCTCAGTCGTTGTGGGACGAGCGCGGGGAGCTGTTGTGTTTTTGGGATTATTTAAGTTTTAAATGTGCAGATATCCAGAATTTTGCCATTGTATTTGTTATCGTTACACATGCCCTGTTACCCTTTATCATAAAAAAAAATATGTTACTCATATATTTCTTCTCATCCTCTTTTCTTTAATATTAATTGCTGTCGCAAGGAAAGCCATAGCAATAGCGACTTATATTTGTTTAGTTAGTAGGTATAGGTGGCCGTGGCATACACAGAGTACGGAATCACTTTACTACGTTATAGAGGCATACGTCCAGCCGCTCTGAGAATCTCTCTCCGAGTTAGGGCGGGTAAATCAGTGTAGTGTAATAATGAGACTAATTAGGAGTCACGCCCACCCTTAATTAGGGATCCTGATTCAGTGTGGTGTAATATAAATACACTTTTTACAGTTACAGTTTCAGAGGTAATATAACTATACACGGAAAATATTCTATTTTGACGCGTAATAGCGTTCCTGTTTTATTAGCATTGCATAGATTTATGAATGTGTTACAATATCTGGGCCCCTAGACAAAATCCAATTTCCTGTTTTCATTCACGCTAACGCAAGTTCAAAATGTATGGAATGACATTTATGTTTCCGCAACAAAAATGTCATTTCCATACATTTTGAACTTGCGTTAGCGTGAAGGCAAACAGGAAATTGGATTTTGTCTAGGGGCCCTGTAATAATAAGTGTAAAAATCTGTAAATAATTAAGTTAAACTATGTCACCGATCAGATCTGGTTTTTAAGTATTAGCTAATAAAATCTTATAAGTTTATTTTATTGTAGTTTATATTGTGCCGGGGCATGCTTTTTTATATCTTATAGGCTAGCGTAGCGTTTGACCGCTATCTCACCCGTTGGTAAGTGATGATACGGTCGAAGATGGTAAGCACGCTAGCCCTAGAATGGGAACTGGCTCTCAAGGATAGCTGCTGGAACACATTAGATTTTCTAACATGAGGGTGGTAGCTGACCAGGCGGACACTACTATGACCGGACAAATTATTACAATTGCTAGAAATTATCCATAATTTTGGGGGCCCAAAGTCAAACATCCAGTAATTTCTTAAACATTTATTAGTAGCGTTTTACAAAACTTTGCCTGGCTTAAACAGCAATGCTGAGTTGCACCATCTTACTTTGACCGTAATATTAACCAGTGTTTTTGTATGGATTTTGACAGATTTTTGACGTTTGTTATAGTTAAAGTATACATAGTTAAGGTGCAACTCAGTAACCAGTATAACAAAAAACATATCTTACATAACATACTCCTGTCTACGTATCTAACTTACGAGAGCAAGTTGTCTCCTCTTTTTCTCTCGATAGCGTTTTTTTAACCTCTATAAAATTCATATGATAACATATGCACAAGTTAACATGCAAGATCAAGATATAAAACAAGACCAAAGAGAATATAAATACTACGTAAAACAAGACTGGCAAATGCACCGAACGTGTGACGCCAAAAGAAGGAAAAAAATGTCTGCTTCCCCGCTCTTTTGCCAACTGTCAGGCGTACGCAACAGGAAATAACTAGCCGGAAGTGGACATTCGCTAAGATTAACTCATATGAACCATACTCAGATAAATAAACCAAATACTCAAAGGAATCATAGTTATGTTTTAAAAACTCTAAAATTTTAATTTTAAATAATTACATTTCAAAAAATCGTGAAACATTCAGCCGGAAGTAAAAAATAATTATAATAAACTTGTCAAATCCATGTCTACATTATTCGTAAGTTTATTCAAATAACTCTAGTCTATCTATCCCTACCGTCATTATTTATGAAAATGGCCCTTACTATGGTACTTCTAGGATCATCCTAGGACGATGTATCATATATTATGTGCCGAGGTGATGCCCCCTAAGTTTAGTTGAAAATCAATAAATAAGCGTCAACCTTAGTGCAGTAGACGGAATATTAAATAGACAAGACATTAGCGTATGCAAATTTAATATCTAAAGAGATATAACCCGACTAAAATGATGAACACGTGATATATATGCCAGCTATAAAATAAAATTAACAACGTAATTTGGTCGGGTCAGAGCGTAGGTCGTGAATGCAGCCCTGTAATGATTTCTTCCGAATGATTAACTTTCGACATAAGTAGTTATTTAGTTATAAATAAAATATCTAACTGGAATATCTAACTGAAGCACTCAACTGAAATATTTAACTAAAACATTCAACATAAATATACATAGTTAAATATTTCAGTTGAGTGTTTCAGTTAGATATTACAGTTAAATATTCCAGTTAGATATGTTATTTATAACTATGTGTTCAAATCGCGAAAGTTTAAAGTTTACAATAAGTAGTTATTGATGGCTCCACCAATGCATAATTGGGTTAAAAAATGCAATCCACTAATTTCGTCGTAACGATAAATGGAATTTGTCAAAACATCTGCAGTGCACCATCTTATTATATTAAGTCTGTGGTTAAGCCACCTATTTGCCCGTGGATGGAGTAACGGAGTATTAAATGGATTTGGCATTTAAATAACAATAATAATATGAGAAGGATAAAACTATACAATCACTAGTATGAGATAGCGAGCCAGATGAACAACAATTTTTTATACGTCTCTGCGTATGCGATTTTACAAACTGGCTCCGGCATTGGCACCAAGTTTTAGTGGACTCATTGGCTCTCACCCGCTGTTATGTATGACCCGACCAAATTACGTTGTTAATTTTATCTTATAGCTGGCATATGTATCACGTGTTCATCATTTTAGTCGGGTTATATCTCTATAGCTATTTCATTCGCATACGCTAATGTTCCCTCTATATATATATACTTTCTCTATGTATTTACCCTATCTAAATCTTGGGTAAAGCGTCATACACACTAGCAAGACACTAGCGGACACTAGCGGTGGCGGTTTAAACCGTAGATGAAAGAAAAACCAAAATCCATTAGTAATTTGACCAAAAAGTTTAATAATATAGTGTTTTCGTGGATGTTTTTCTTTGAGTATTCACCTACAAAGATGTTTTTGTATTTGACACGTAGCTGAGATGGGAGTATTGCCTTCTCTCTCTACGGACACGTAGATGGCAGTATTTTGGCACAATATTACCTCACAATAGCTACAATTTACGTAGTATTTATATTCTCTTTGGCTACAATAAAAAATAAATACTTGATCTGTGGAATGAACCATTTTTGTATTTTTGCATGACTTTGTAATATTTTCCAAAGACATTCATATCTATACCTAGTCATATATTCTCTTTGTACCTAGTATTATATCAAACTTTTATTTCGGTTATGTTTAATTTCTAATTATTATTGTGATAATAATCCAAAATTCGTAGTAGCATATCACATTTTGAAGAGACATGGCTAGATTTCAAGATAAAAGTCCGTTTTCTGCCGGAACAGGACCATTCTACGTAGACGCAGAAAATAAGTCAAAAAGACGAATCAGAACATGGTACCAGAACAATTTAATGAATGTGCTCCAAGCGCACAAAGAGAAGCAAGTACGAGAAGTGGACACGTCGATCGCACTTGCAGAGGAGTTGCTAGTGGTGGGTAGATTTAAAATCCGTTTAAAATAACGGTCATAAAGTCTTTACTGCCAGGAATATACTCCTACCGAGAGTAGTCTTTAAAAAATTTCTGTGCCGACATATTTTTCAATTTGATGTCGTCTTATTTTGTTGGGTGAGATAGCCAAGAATTGTGCAGAATTAATCGTTTAGGAACTATCAACCGACAATCTTTTTAGGGTTCCGTACCTCTAAAGGAAAAAAGAAACCCTTATAGGATCACTTTGCTGTCCGTCTGCCGGTTTTTGTGTCCTTCTGTCTGTCTGTCCGACTGTCTATCTATCCGTCTGTCTGGCTGTGTCTGTCCGTCTGTTAAGACTCTTTTTCTCAGGAAGGCGTAGAAGTATCAAGTTGAAATTTATATCAAATACTCGTCCCTACAGTATCTTTCATACATACATACAATCACGCCTTTTTCCCGTTGGGGTAGGCAGAGACTACTTCTTTCCACATACTACGATCCTGACGTACCTACCTCTTTCGCTTCTTCTACTTTCATGAGCATCTTCATACATGCTCGCCGGTTATAGGTACTTTTGACTTGGCCTTTCCTTAAAACGTCTCCGATCTGGTCGTGATACGTTTCGCCTAGGTCGGCCTCTACCGCTATCTTTCAGCTGTGAAAAAAATAAACTTGTAAGTAGTTATTGAACGCAATCATTAGATATATGACCGTTTTAAGTACATATTTTGTGATTTCACAAGAAAATCAAGACCTATAGGGTACTTCCCGTAGACCTAAAACCATGAAATTTAGCAAAACGCAAGGTATTACAGCACTTATGCAAAAAAATACCTGAAAACCGTAAAAACTAATTTACGATTACAAACTTATTAAGTATTTGAAGTTGGTGCATTAACCGTGTCTAGGCATCGGTCTAGGGCTCGAACTGCAAAGTTAAGTTTGTCCTATACCTACTTAACCTGGTTTGAGAAGCTTGTACGGAAGCCTCGGTGCGCGAGGCCAACTCGCACTTTTGAGGGCCCGGTGGTGTAATCGGGAGAACGGTCGGCTTTGATGCCGTGGTACCGAGTTCAAACCCGCCGTGCACCAATGGATTTTTTTGTCGAAAAAATGATGTGCGCTTCTCACAGTGGCCCTCCGGTGAAGGAAAACATCGTTAAGAAACCAACAACCCCCGCATGGTGGTAGGACACTATCTTGTGTCCGCCTGGCCAGTGTTTCCGCCTGGCCAGCTACCACCCTCATGTTAGAAAATCTGTCACCAAACATCTAATGTGTTCCGGCAGCTATCCTTGAGAGCCAGTTCCCATTCTAGGCCTAGCGTGCTTACCATCTTCGACCGCATCATCACTTACCAACAAGTGAGATAGTGGTCAAACGCTAGCCTATAAGATATTTAAATAAACTGGCCAAGTGCAAGTCGGACTTGCACTCGTAGGGTTCCGATTCCGTACCACACTACAATATTTAAAAAAACGAGCAAAAATGCTGAAAGAAATCACGTTTCTTGTAATAAATTGACAAATCGATCTAGCTAGGTTTTCATTTTCAGAAAAAGTTGATTTATCCCTGTTTTCAGGTAATGAAAAACTCCTACAATATAATTAGAATATGAAGGTAAATTTCGCCATTGCTACGTTGTTACGATAGCTCGGTGGGAGATCGTTCGGATGGCGATCAAAAGGATCCCGGTTCGAGTCCAGACGTGATGATTAATTTTTCCGAGTTTGTTCTTTTGTAAGAAGACTATTATTGGGAGCCAAAAAATTACATAAAACGCGATTTACAAAAAAAAAATTGCTAGCAAAGCTCGGCCATCCAGATATTATTATATTATATTACCGTGTCAAATCCAAACAATTATTAAAACAGGAGTCGCGTCCTTATTCAGTACAACGCCTTCTTACGAACACTCACGCCAACTAAGACCTGATTTCACCAAAGTAGAATAACTCTTCTCGTCTCGAAGATACGATTATCGAAGGAATATAAAGAAGATTATATGTCCAAACATTCACACCTCTCGCTCTTCCACTCTGGCGACAATTGACTCGCAATAGAATATTGATAGTGTCGGTCTAAACAGAATTTTCTCGTATTTCGATTCTCGCACTCAAAACCGTTCAATCCGATTTGTACGATACTCGTATGAACTTGAAAAATGTCATACGAGATCGTGTTTATACAAGTCGAGACTCTCATAAGCAAGAATCTGCTTACTATACTTTTGTTGTGTAAACAAACTTAGGCAATTATCGCCTAGCGATAAGTCATATGCGAATCTCGTATGACATAATCGTAGGCGAGATTTTAGTTCTTGCCTGTATGTAAACATTTTGATACGATTGTGTTATAGCGATTAGTGCTTGTGATAGTAACGTATGGTTTCTCGTAAGGAAACGTACGAGAAACTCTCCCCGTCTAAATGGGCCTTAATTGCTTTACTGACACAGTACTTCTACTCGCCAATAGATGTCGGTAAGAGTCATATTTTAAGTTGATTATCAATAAAGTTGATTATTGAAAACACGAATAAAACAACATTTTCTGAAAATGACTCTTAGCTAGATCGATTTATCGCCCCCGAAATTCCCTGTAGGTGTACTAAATGTTATTTAATCATTGGAGCCGCTTCCGAGATTCAGATTAAGGTAACGACGATAGCGCCATCCTTGATGCTAGGTAGATGGCGCTGCGCTATCGTAAAAAACTTTTTTTAAACTTTTCTTTAATTTTTAACTTTGTTCTGTTCTTAGTATTTGTTGTTATAGCGGCAACAGAAATACATCATCTGTGAAAATTTCAACCGTCTAACTATCACGGTTCATGAGATACAGCCTGGTGACAGACGGACAGACAGACAGACAGACAGACGGACAGCGGAGTCTCAATAATAGGGTTCCGTTGGTACCCTTTGGGTTCGGAACCCTAAAAAAAACTTAGTCGGTTTTTAAGGTTGTGATTTGTAAGCCGAATCGCACCCGTATATATTCGTCATGTATGTTGGTCCGTTCGTATGTCACAGCCACTTTATTCCGAAACTATTAGGGCTACACCGTTGAAATTTGGTAGGTAGATGTATTCTGTAAACCGCTTTACGATTTTTATATAAAAACTAGAAGTGCCCCGCGGCTTCGCCCGCGTTAAAGACTTCTTTTATTTACTTACAACATTTATTTTGTAAAAACCTTTCTATAATAAAAGACAAAAGTTAAAGCCAAATCGGTTCAAACTTTGAACCCCGTTTCATCCCCTTAAAGAGTGAATCTTAAAAAATCTTGTATTAACGGATACTTACGTCAAAATAACTATCTGCATGGCAAATTTCAGCGCAATCCGAAACAATATTGATTTCAGACTTGGTTACCCCACATCACCCATTTAGGGGTGGCATTTCGAAAAAGCCTGAACCACGTATTTTCTTATTTATTTACTACTGAAGCACTTGTGTGAAGTTTCGAATAGAAAAAACGATCTAATCTTGTTTCTACAAACTTTGAACCCCCGTTTCATCCCCTTAAGGGGTGAATTTTAGAAAATAATTTCTCAGAAGGAACTAACGTCGTAATAACTATCTGCATGCCAAATTTCAATGCAATCCGAAACAATATTGATTTTCAGACTTTGTTAGCCCATTTCACCCTCTTAGGGGTGGAATTTCAAAAAAGCCTGAAACACATATTTACTTATTTTTTTACTGACGCACGTGTGTAAAGTTTCGAATAGAAAAGACATCTAATCTTGTTTCTCAATACAAACTTTGAACCCCCATTTCATCCCTTAAAAGGGTGAATTTTGGAAAATCCTTTCTTAGTACACCCTTACGTACTAAGACAAATATACCTTCCAAATTTCAAGTCTCTACGACCAGAGGTTAAGGCTGTGCGTTGTCTGTCAGTCAGTCAGTCAGTCACTATGTCAGGACAAAGATTCTTATTGTATTAGATAGATAAAAGATTAAAGGGGGGGGCTCGCCATACTGGAACTGAAACTTGTCATATTATTTATTCTGTGGTGAAACTAAAAAAAATCATGAAATCTACACTTGCGGGGTGTGTCTATAGATATGTCTTTAAAAATGGCATTGAGGTTCCTAAAACTATTTTTGCTCAAAGTCAGTCGTTTGAAAGATACACTTCTAAAGTGCTAAAATGTGAGCCCCCAGCATTAGCAGCACTTGGCCAGTTTATTTGATTGTACATACATAACTACCTACTCTTAAAAAATCACGGATTTTTTTATTATTTAGCGGTTAAATGAAAAGGTTCACCCACCTGTAGAAGTGCCTCTTCGAGAACTCATACCATCAGAAGATGACAGTCTGATGGCCCCCATCGAGCCGGAAGTACTGGATCTCTTATACAAAAGTACCGAGAAAGGCGCATCCGAACGCTATCTAAAGGAGAGGAACAAGAAATCGCCTGACGATAAGTTAGTACCGTTTTGTCTTGATATACCTACATCTACTTCATAACAAGTAGACACATGGATGGTCTTTTCGTATTTAGTAGGGTACAAAGCCAGCGGATGCCTTTAAGAGCTAAGCTTGGAACTTCTTTGAAGGATCGAAATCGTAATGTAACGAGGTGACGTGACATAAACCAAAGTCAGCGAATCTATACATACAACAAGTAGGCATACAAAAACGGCTTCATTAAGAATTTTATTATTTTCTCAGATTCTACTTCCGCTTATGTGGAAACTGGGACTACGGCTGGCAACAGAAGCAGTCGCGAATTCGCGCTCGAGATGTCAACAGGGGCCGTTGCAAAATACTTCGTGAAACTTTCTACAGAAAGAACAATCTTGCCCCTGACCCTCCGTATTACGCTCAACCATCCGGCGGCGGTGAAATTAGCATCTGTAGTAATTATTCATGCTACTTCAGCAACCCATATCTCTCGTCTGTATAAAATTTGAATGATTATTTCACCAAAATAATAAAAATTAAATTTTAAAAAGTATTTGCTGAAGTGCTCATGATATTGGTCGTTCGTGCAATAGTTTTTATATGGCAATATAATTTAAATTTTCAATAAAATAAATATGAATCAGTAACATTAACGAGTTTGTAATCAAAGCATTAATGTTAATATTTCGATATTCAGTCTACGTTTAATATCTCATTGGAGGAACGTTCGTATCGTGGTGCGTATGTAGGAAGGCACTGACTAAGTAGAGATGCTACTCGAGTATGAAGGCACCAAAGAGAATATACCTAATACTACGTTAGAAGGTACCTACCCTAAAAGTAGGTACCATCCGTCCTCTATCGAAATGTGTCTGTCCTTATCTACCAAGAAGCAGAAAATCTACCAAGAAGAAAACAGAAGCTTATGCGTGCAGATTACGGTGTAGATCAGCGGTGTAGATAGACTGAACTTAATAATTTATGATCGTACAAAACGAAAAAAACCGACCACATGCCGCGATAGTGAAAATATCCACTAGCCATAATCATGTCATCGAGGTATCAAATTTGTTTTTTTTTAAATTTTTTTGTATTGTTGATCTCCATATCTCCGGACCGGAGACGATTATCAGATCTCGATAACATTTAAATGGGACCAAACGTGAGGCATAATGTCTTAAACGAATTTGAACTTTTGACGGAGTTGTGAGGTACAAATTTTTTTTTTTTTAAACAGTCGAATTGAGAACCTCCTCCTTTTTTGTGAAGTCTGTTAAAAATATGACCTTTCGTCACATTCCTAGAGTTTGTGCAGAAAGAGAGCCGTCGTGGCTTCACGATGAACTAACATTCAAAGGTAAAAGAGGTATTACACCACACTGAATTAGCAGAGGCGGTGTGGGCCACCGCCCACGGCCTCGCGGTGAAAAGGGCCTCGCACCTTACAGCCGAAAATAAATGTAAAAAAGTATGGACAATCCAAGAGTACCTACACGCTAGTAGAATTTTCTTATACAGGTTCTCAACTTAAAGATATTCCACCCTTCGGCGCACGAAATGAATGTGAATGAAATAATCGATATTCCTGATAACTGTTTTAAGTGTTTTTTTTTTCAAGTGATTTTTATTTTATACTTATTCCCTTCTCCTTGTACCATCAGAGGGCCTCGCGATATATACCGTGCCAAGTAGAGAGGTTCATTATTAAACTACACTGCAGTGATGCCAATTTAGCTCTATTATAGCTAAATTAAGCTCTCTATCAACTAATCAGCACCAAAAAAAATCTCATTAGCTCTATAGCTCTAATTTTAAAATTTCAGCTCCATATCAATACACAAAAAAAAACTTTTATTAATACAAAATTTTAGGTTTGTGTCTGTATTTCATGCAGACCAACGTGTGTAGTCAAACACACTAGCGATGGCGGTCAGCCTGCGGTCATGCCACGGTCAGCTCTGATGTATGGAAAACATTGAGGTTGTTCACACTATGGCGTGTGGACCATCACATTGTTTTCCATACATCATAACTGACCGCGGCATGACCGCAGACCACAGCTGTCCGAACGAAGCTTAAATCAATATATACAGCCATATTTAGTCGTAATGGTTTATGACTTGAACTACGAGGAACCCCCGCATTGTTATATTTCGTTTTACGCATCTATACCACAATCACACAGGAAAGCATGATGTTAATAAGGAGATCACTTATCGTCGGTAATTTTTAATATTTCTCAATCGTTTGTACATGAAAAACGACTTTTGTTATTTTTAAACTCTTTTATTTAAGCTCTGTTTTTTCCAAAAATGTAGCTCTTTTAGCTTTTTTATGGAGGTGATCTAGCTCTCTTAAAAAATTGAGTTGGCAACACTTCTACACTGATTTTATTTTACCGCCCTAACTGTAACTCAGTCAGTGAGTGATTCTAAAGTAGGGTATCCATTTGCGCAGCCTCGTGGCGAGCTGCCTCATCCTGAGCGTGCCGCGGGCTGCGGAAAGTACATGCGTCTCCACTTGAGCACACATAATATCGTGCACACATACATTACATATACACATACTGAGGCGTCTTTGAGCATGGCCAATTTACCGACGGCTCGCTGCGCGGCCGCCTCGTTTGGTTCAAGTCGCGGCAAGCCTCGACTCGCGGTACGTAGTATTATTATCTTTTCTATGCTCGCGGCACGGTCTCCACTAGATCTGCCTCGGGTCGAGGCAGGCTGCCTCAGGCAGCCGCTCGGCCCGAGGCTGCCTCAAATGGATACCCAGCTTAAGAACGGCTGGACGTATGCCACGGCCGCCTATACTAACTAAACAAAAATAAGTCGCTAATGTTATGGCTGTCCTTGCGACAGCAATTCATATTAAAGAAAAGAGGATGAGAAGTAAGATTTTTTTTAATGTATGTTCACCGATTACTCAAAGATGCCTGAACCGATTTGGAAAATTCTTTTTTGTTTCAAAAGAGGTACCCTTTCACAGGTGGTCCCATTTAAATTTTAACGAAATCGGCTGAGCCGTTTTTAATAAATCAACATTTGTATTACGACGCATTTACTTATCTCGACGACTTACTGGTTACTGCTAACTACTGGCACAGATTAATCATAATCATAATCATAATATTTATTCATGAAAGAAATTGATTAATTCAGATACAATTAATTTGATTTGAATATTCTTAAGGTGAGTATTACAATATGATGTTAATTAGGAAATATTGTTATTAACAATATTCCGTTCAATATGATCTAATGATACGATTTATGATAAATTAATTAGTTTACGTTTTGACAAAAAAACGTAACTGAGCTATTAGTAATGTGAACTGAATCAATGTGGAATAATTGTTGCACTAGTCCTTATACTAGGATTCCCTGTGTCATAAGGACTAGTTACTCCCATGTGAAAGCAAATTATGTAATAGTTACTACGTCTACTAGCTACTTTGACTAGCGCGACGTTTGTAGTCGGTTCTTTTTAACCCCTGACGCAAAAAGAAGGGGTGTTATAAGTTTGACGTGTGTATCTGTGTGTCTCTCTGTTGTGGCATCGTAGCGCCCAAGCGGATGAACCGATTTTGATTTAGTTTTTTTTTTACTTTGTAGTAATACGATATTTTTTTATATCGTATAGGCTAGCGTTTGACCATTATCATAAATCAATGTAACAATATCTTACAAATCAATTTTGACCCAATTTCCGGTTTCCGATTGAGCTGATATTTTGCATACTTGTGTAAGTATAGTAACTATGCATAATCTGGTACTTTTGAGCTGATCTGATGATGGGTTTTTTTTATAGTCTAGCCTTTAACCACTATCTCACCTGTTGGTAAGTGATAATGCAGTCAAAGATGGTAAGCACGCTAGGCCTAGAATGGGAACTGGCTCTCAAGGATAGATGCTGGAACACACTAGATGTTCCGGCGACAGATTTTCTAACTTGAGGGGGGTGCTGGCCAGGCGGAAACTAGATAGTGTCCTACCACCATGCGAGGGTTGTTGGTTTCTTAGCGAAATTTTTCCTTCACCGGAGGGTCACTGTGAAAAGTGCACATACATTTTTCGATAAAAAAAATCCATTGGTGCACGGCGGGGATTGAACTCGGTACCTCTGGCATCAAAGCTGGCCGTTCTCCCGATTACGCCACCGGGCCCTCTCTCGAGAATCAGGAGGTGGATAGTGGAACTCCTTAACGGCGAACAGCAAAAACACGAATTTTGTGTATAGATTTAACTATAATATAGCCTGTTCTAAACTCCATCATGACATGGCTGCTGCACTCAAGGCTTGACTTCCGGCGAGGACACAACAGACACATAATTTTGTAACTGGATTAAACCATAATAGCCTGTTCTATACTCCTCAATGCTGAACAGCCCAGACACGAAATTTTATATATGCATGTAATTAAATTAAAACTTTTTTTGCACTAAAAAGGGAAAAATAAATTATAAAAAAAAAAAATTAAACCGACTTATAACGACAAACAGGCACTCAAAAGCGAAAAATAAATTAATATAATTATTATATGCGCTACCCACTCGTATATTAGAAGTCGGTGCCAGGCAAGTCTAGTGTGTAATAGATAGGTACTACTTACAAGTATCTACTTAGGTACTTACTACAGGGACTTGGTTTTCAAAATACCTAATATGCGTACTAAATTTGGCACTAAAACCTTCTCTTCCCTAGGACCATTGATTTACAATCGGGTAAGTAAGTATGTTGAGCTAATTACTTCATCAAGATACCAATGTAATAAACTGACTAATGATTTTCTCCTCACACAAAGCTAAACAAATACTGAAACACTCTTGGCAGCACTCGAGTAACACCATACACCACACATCACACACCTTACACACACTTAATACTAAAACATCACAAATAAGTACATTGGCATTTGTTTTTTACCAATTTCATGTTAGTTCTTACAACTCAACTAGATAGTCTATAATGTAAATAGTGTAGATGTAAACAGCTTACAACTAAGGTAGTATATATACTGTTAATCAGACTAATCAGAATAATTGATCAGTACATAATGGTTTTAAACTTATAACACTAATATTAATGTTTTTATATATTATTTAGTATGTAAAAAAATAAATATTGATAATATAGTCTTAATAAAATAATATCTATATAAAACAGCCAATAGTTTTTAACCGACTTCACAAAAAAGGAGGAGGTTCTCAATTCGTCTGTATGTTTTTTTTTTTTTTTTTTTTTTTTTTGTGTGTATGTTACGCGATTTCTCCGTCAATA
This sequence comes from Cabera pusaria, assembly GCA_954871355.1. NCBI lineage: Eukaryota > Metazoa > Arthropoda > Insecta > Lepidoptera > Geometridae > Cabera > Cabera pusaria. Next base: position 19,055,311 of record OX940902.1, read on the forward strand.
GTGAACGGATCCAAATGATTATTTTTTTAATAGGTAGGATACGTTTCCGAGGTGGTCCCATTTTAATTTTATCGAGATCTGATAAGTATCTCCAGAGATATGGAGATAAATACCTCAAACATAGGAGAATGTACTGGTTTTAGTAGAAAAGTCCCAAGAAGATTATACACTATTAGGTTGCTATTGGATATACTTTTGAAGACTAAAAAATATGACCTTGAATAATGTTTTTACATCTTTCTTCTCGTTGATTTTGGTTTTTGACAGATATTCTTACAGTAACTGTGAGCGAGATAGAAATAAAGGTGGGGATAATAATTTTTTTTTTTAAATATCTTATAGGCTAGCGTTTGACCACTATCTCACCTGTTGCTAAGTGATGATGCGGTCGAAGATAGAGAAGTGGACTAGAATGGGAACTGGCTCTCAAGGATAGCTGCTTGAACACATAAGATGTTTGGAGACAGATTTTCTAACTTGAGGGTGGTAGCTGGCCAGGCGGACACTAGATATGTCCTACCACCATGCGGGGGTTGTTGGTTTCTTAACGATGTTTTCCTTTACCGGAGGGCAACTGTGAGAAGCGCACATATATTTTTCGATCGAAAAATTCATTGGTGCACGGCGGTTTGAACTCGGTACCACGGCATCAAAGCCGACTGTTCTCCCAATTACGCCACTGGGCCCTCAATAAATAATTATATATTAATAATTATAATAAATAATTATATATAAATATAAATAATTCGTCTTCACAGGAATGTTCTACCGGGCAAAGTCTTGTTAGGGTGCAAACTTTTTTAAACATACCTAAGATTTTTTGACATGACATGACGTTTGCCGAAGATGGCGGCCATTTCAGTCCCGCGACACTACATACATTATTAAATAACTCAGAATTATGAACGTACTTTGTACCAACCAACACTGCAAAAAATATATATTTATAAGCATAATACCACAGATTATATAATAGTTACTACGTAAATAATACTTTCCCTTGTTAGGTTGGCTACTCAGTGCTTTCATAATTCGGGTTTCAACAATATAGGGAAGTGCCTCTTATAACGTAGTAGAGTGATTCAGTACTCTGTTGGCCATATGGCGGCAAGTATGTTAATAATCGCAAATAATACTTTTTTACATTCATTTTGGAATACAACTAGTCCGTGTTATAAAAGTATTTGGAATTATTGTAATAAAATAGACAATTAATTATCGTGTGTGTCAGATGCTTTAATTGCACAGGGCCATTTTGGACATTGTCCTTTGATACCTTGATGACATAATTATTACTAGTGAATATTATCACTTTAGCAAGGCATTTAAAGTCAATTTTTTTAGAGTTCCGAACCCAAAGGGTACCAAATGAACACTTTCTGAGACTTTGTTGTCCGTTCGTCCGTCCGTCCGTCCGCCCGTCCGTGTGTCTATACATATGTGCGCACTTTACAGATCCTGTATCTTCTTAACCGTTATAGATACATACTTGAAATTTTCAAAAAGTATATATCCGTCAGTGTATAACGGCCCAGACACCAAATTTAATAGATGCATGTAATTTAATTAAAACTTGTTATGCACTAAAAAGGGTAAAATAAGTTATTTTTCAAAAAAAATAAAACCGACTTCATAATCACAAACAGGCACTCAAAAGCGAAAAATAAATTACTTAAAATTATTATAAGCGCTACCCACTTATCTATTTGAAGTCGGTGCCAGCCAAGTCTATTGGATAGTAGATAGATACTATGTATGTAGTAGTAGTAAGTAGGTACATGTAGGTTAGTAAGTAGGTAGATACATGTAGGTATTATCTATCTACTACCTATTAGACTTGGCTGGCACCGACTTCAAATAGATAAGTGGGTAGCGCTTATAATAATTTTAAGTAATTTATTTTTCGCTTTTGAGTGCCTGTTTGTGATTATGAAGTCGGTTTAATTTTTTTTGAAAAATAACTTATGTAAAACATGTAAATAGTTTCTAAATGTAAATAGTATATTGTATGAATTTTAAAATAGGAGTAAGAGTATGTATAATGTAACAATTAGGTAATTAGTATAGTATAAGTAGGAATAGGTTAAAGTTCATACTAAGCTATAGCCAACCTGCTTACAAGTGTGGGGTAGGCCGGAGAAGGTCATTGTAATCCACAATACAGGCTCATAAGAGACCTAGTGCGGGTGCAAGGATACATTGATCTCCCCGTGAGTAATAGTGTTCTGTGACATTGATGGTGCTATACAAAGACAGTGATGTACAGTCCGGCAAGTATAACTTGGCGTGCCTGTGCGCCACTATGCTTTTACTTTGTACTTTGATAACAGTTTCTCTTAAACCACTTTTAATTACTTTTGGCATTATTGAACTATTTTAATGTAGCAGATTTATCAACAATAATGTCGCGGTAACCTCTCAAACGTCAAACTCACAGTTTTAATTAAAAGAATTAGTTCCAAAAACCACCACCGCCAAGTTATACTTGTGGCACTGTAATGCTAATCGCTAGAATAGATATAGAACCATAGAGAATCCATTGTAAATCTGAATAAAGAACATTTTTATTTTTTATTTATTATTATTTTATACATATTATCTATCTATTACCCAATTGACTTGGCTGGCAAAAAAAGAAAAAAAAGGCTCCGACGAATTAAGAACCTCCTCCTTTTTTGTGAAGTTGGTTAAAAAGAGGATGAGAAGTAAGATATGAGTAATTTTTTTAATGATAAAAGTTAACAGGGCAAGCACGTCACTCGCCTGATGGTAAGCGATGACGTCTAACGTTTACAAATACAATGGCTTGCAAAATTCTCTAATTAGAGAGGTTCATTATTACACTACAGTCATTTTACCGCCCTAACTTAATCAGTGAGTGATTCCATAGTGAAATAGTGATTCTCAGAGGGGCTAGACGTCATGCCACTAATAATACTAACTATACCACAAAATAATCAGGGCGAGCGAAGCGAGCCCTAACACTACCACAACCTGAGCACTTTTGAGGTACACTTTATTGAAAAAATATCACGCCTATTGGTTTGTGCTTTAACATAGTAATTCACATGTAGATGTGTTATCAGTAAAAAAATATGATTTTATTACCATAAAAAAAAATGAGGATTAACCATTTTGTTTCTAGGATAGAATATTATTGTACTACTAACGCCATCCGTTAGAAGATCAAAGAATTAACTTCGCTGCGAAAAGTATGTTTGGTTACTAACGCCACCTGTTGGAAATCTAAAGAATTTACATCTGTCATCCAAATGCCGTCTAATATGAGTGTGACCATTTGTGGCAGATTTCTGCCATTTAAGCTGATTTGGGACCTAAATTTTAACTCTGGTAGATTTAGCTGACGATTCCAAAAAGTGGCATATGAATTTTGAAATATAAATAGAATTTTGACAATTTTGTGTTTCTATTTAAAGTAACATTTTTATTATGCATTTATTTGGCTGGAAATTTGTAAAAGTTTGAATGAGAAGGTAAATAAACTTTATTCTTATGCCTTATGTTATGTCATAATTCAAAAATATGATGGCAAATTTTATGCATTTGTTGGCGTGGTTGGTGGTTTTGCAGATTTTGAGTCGGGCAGATTCGCCATTTAGTATAAAAAAACTGCCTTAAAAATTATTACGAGGCACAAATACTACGCGAGCCCTTACAAAGCTCGGATTTTAGTTAGTAAATAGTACAAGTAAAGTAACTATACAAATAAAAGTTGCTATTACTATGGCCACAGAATAATAAATAGTACGAGCTATGGCTGTCCTTGCGACAGCAATATATATATGACACCCATTTTTGAAGTGTCTCAAATTAGATTCTAAAGTGCTAATAAACCACGAAAAAAATCACAATTTTTTATTCAATAGTTAAGTACCATAAAAAATTAAAAAAGCTTTTAAATTTTGAATTTTACTAGCGGATACCCGGCGTGTGCTTCTACGGTAAAAAAAGAATTGTGACTGAATGTGGTTAATGCTTTGAGTATTCTTGGTTGAAATACTCAATGGTTTAGCATTTGTTTTAGTGGTCTAAAACCATCTCCGCAATCCGCATTATTGTCTTTCTATGAAAACCGGTTTTAGGGCACATCGGCTAGATGGTTTCAATGTCTATAACGGACATAGATGCTTTACTTAATCTGTGGGACATATAGGTAGAAATCAAAGATTTGTACTACGAGTATATTAAAGACTAGCCGCCTGCCCCGCTTCGCACGGGTGAAATTGATACATAATATTGCACGGCCCGTTGGTGTAAAGGATAGTTACCTACCTTGACTTCTAACCCGACGGTCGCTGGTTATAATCCTAGCTATATACCAATTGAGTTTCTCAAGTTACTATGTGCATTAATGAATCATGGGTGTTCGAACACAGGTAGTGCGATCATTAAATCGATGTTCTGTCTCACTTGCTACCAAAAAGTAGCTTACCACCATCAAGGCAAAAATCTGCCGCTATAACCTTACGGTGTTCCGGCAGCATAGCTCTCGGGAGTCCACGCTAGGCATAGAATGGAATGACTCTGAATCCTCGACCATATCATTATCAATACCAATATGATAAATGCGAAAGTCAGTTTGTATATTTTTTTGTTTGGGACTTCTTCACGGTCAAACGGCTGGACCTATTTAGCAGAAATTTTGCACAGGGATTGGCAATAACTACTTATTAATGGATAAGACCATAGGTTACTTTTTAACGCGGGCGAAGCCGCGGTACTCAGCTAGATTTATACGATAGATCAAACTATATTTAGATTTTTATATGTGTTGGGATCTACAGAAATAGCTAAGCTAATAATGTTTACGTAGTAACTATTGTCTAATCTGTAGTTTCGCTGCAAATATTTTATTACTAGCTGTGCCCGCGACTTCGTCCGCATGGAATAGTGTCTTTGGGTAGCATTTTTAAATATTCAAACTAATTATTTTACAAATAAGACACATGCGTATCCCACCTACACCGCACCGTACCACGCTGCGATAATCCTCCTCCCCTCTCCCTCTCTCCCCCCCTGTTCCCCTCACTTCCCTCTCCCCTTACCCTCTCCCCCCACTTCCCCTCCCCTCTCTCTTCCCCCTACTCCCTCTCCCCTCCCCTTTCCCCCCACTCCCCCTCCCCTCTTTTCCTCAACTCCCATCCCCCTCCCCCTTTCCCCTTCCTCTTCCCCCATCCCATTTACAAACTTTGAACGAAATATTCATTTCTATCGAATCAACAGCCTAAACAATAAGGTTCAAGCTTCTAGCTCCTAAAATGACGATACTTCCATACAACTTTTCATCGCCCCTTTCAACCCCTTACAACCCTTTTATCGCATTAAAAAGTAGCTATGTACGTTCTCAGGCTCTAGACTATCTGTCTACCAAATTTCATTTAAATCGGTTCAGTGGTTTTGGCGTGAAAGTGAGACAGACAGACAGAGTTACTTTCGCATTTATAATATTAGTTAGGAAGTTAGGATCTTTCGATGAGCATAATTTGATATCTGTCAACTCTTCTAATGTTTTCATTTTAATTATATACTGTAAAGGACATTTTTAATCTATAATATGTGACAAAGATAATTATTGGAAATTATTTTGATAAGGATTAATAAATACTGTATCGTAGAAATTCGCCTTGGAAGTAATGTCATGTTTTTTATTCAAAAATGAAATATTAAAATGGTTACTGTGAGTCAACCTTAAGAGATAGACATATGCTGTCGCGGACTTTTTTAGGGTTCCGTACCCAAAGGGTAAAACGGGACCCTATTACTAAGACTCCGCTGTCTGTCTGTCTGTCTGTCTGTCTGTCTGTCTGTCTGTCTGTCCGTCTGTCACCAGGCTATAGCTCATTAACCGTGATAGTTAGACAGTTGAAATTTTCACAGATGGTGTATTTCTGTTGCCGCTAGAACAACAAATACTAAAAACTAAATAAAGTTAAAAATTAAAGGGGGTCCCCATACAAAAAGCGTGTTTTTAAAACGCCATCTAATTAGTTTCGGCAAAATGACATAGATGGCGCTAGTAAACGAGCGCCCCGTCTTTCTAGATCGCGACCAAACCAAATATTCTTGGCAATATCAATTAATCAAATATATGAGGTTGAAACGTTGTTATGTTTCGTATTGTACGGAACCCTCCGTAAGTGTGCGATAAGAGACGCGATGCTGACTCGCACTTGGCCAGTTTTATTGTAGGTCCATGTATTGTATCCATGTATTTTCAATTTAAAAAAATAATAAAAAATTAGCAGCGTTCGTAAAAAACGTGTTTTCTCGACCGTTCTTTTGTCGACTTAGGTTGCAAATTAGGTCTCCACAAATGTGCCTATGATATAACGGAATAATATATAGCCTATTTTCATTCTGGAAGTCCATTCTATACTATTACTATTCTATACTATTCTATTAGTGAAAGAATTTTTAAAATCGGTCCAGCTAGGCTATTCTGTAAGCTATCTCGACAGCGGAATCCGCGGTGAGATTCGAATTTCGTACTACGAAATTCAATCGTATCACGTTCGTAATACGGTTGAATTTCGTAATACGAAATTCAAATCTCACCGCGGATTCCGCTGTTGAGATAGTTTACAGAATAGCCTAGCAGTAGTTTTTGAGCCAAATCAATACAAACATCCATACAATAAACTGGCCCAGTGCAAGTCGGACTCGCACTCGTAGGGTTCCGTAACACAGTTAAGTATTCCATAACTATGATTTTTTGAATTACTACAAAATTAACTTTTTATTTTCATAGTGTTTGTATAAAAAACAAAGTTATCTTTGCGGTCGCCATATCTCTAAAACTGCTGCCTGTATCTCGTTCAAACCAATTTTCTTTGTTAGTTTTTATTGAGATCTACAGCATATATTTTTTTTAGATTTTTTACTCCCATACTTTAAAAGTTAGAGGGGGACACACATTTCACCACTTTAGACGCGCCTATCTTTCAAATGATTGACTTTGAGAAAAAATGATTTTAGGAACCTCAATGTCATTTTTGAAGACCTATCCATAGACACACCCCACACGTATAGGTTTGAAGAAAACATTTTGTTTTTGTTTCAGTTCCATGTATGGGATGCCCCCCCTTAAACTTTTATATTTTTTATTTTTGTATAAGTTTCAATTTTCAATTCTGTAGTCCTAACAGTTTCGGAATAAAATGGCTGTGACATACGGATGGACAGACAGACAGACATGACGAATCTATAAGGGTTCCGTTTTTTGCCATTTGGCTACGGAACCCTAAAAATACAAATGTTATCTCTTTATAATATTAGTATAGATATAGATAGTATAGAAGACGGCGTACTGAACCGCAAAACCGGCCCACATGAGACCGACCTTGAACGGAGTTTGTCTCTTTCTTTTGTGGTGACCACAACTTTAGGAATGCCTAGAACCTAGTTATATATGTTATGGGCAAAACATTATGAATGTTTAATTCATTAGTTTCTATCATTGTTTTCTGGATACCTGTGGAAATAGTAGATTGTATAACAAGGGCTTAAAATAGTACGTTTCTGCGAGGCCGCTATTTTGAATTGCTATTTTGATAAGATCGTTTAAAAGACTAAAAAAGAACCGACTTCAATGGCGCGCTATTAATTTTCATTACCAATTTTGAGGTATTTATCTCCATATCTCTGGAGATACTTATCAGACCTAAATAAAATTACCATGGTACCACACTGGGAATATCTCCTTTCCAACAAAAAAAGAATAATTAAAATCGGTTCATAAACGACGAAGTTATCCGCGAACAAACATAAAATATATATAAATATATATATATATATATACGGTCTTAAAAATGAAAGTCTCGTCGATTCTCGTCAAGTCTCGTCGAGTCTCGTCGATTCTCGTCAAGTCTCGCTGAGTCTCGTTAAGTACCGTCGAGTGTCGTCGATTTTCGTCAAGCCTCGTCAAGCCTCGTCAAGTCTCGTCAAGTCTTATCGAGTCTCGTCGAGTCTCAACGACACTCGTTGAGTCTCGGTCAAGTCTCGTCGAGTCTTGTCAAGTGTCTTGTCGATTCTCGTCAAGTTTTGTCGAGCCTCGTCATGTCGCTGAATTGGAATTTTGTTATGAACGCAAATAGTATATTACGATACGTGTGACTTAAGTAGTCTATTATTGCACGGCGTGAAGTCTACGCCGTACAATATTAGACAACTTAAGTCAAGAGGGTCGTATATTATTTTATAGCTGTCAGTGTAAGATAAACCCGCACTTTACGCTTGCTACGCTTTTCCGTCAAATGGAAAATTATTGCACGGCGTGAAGTGCAATAATCGACTATTTAAGTCACGGAAAAGCGTGCGTAAATTGCGGGTTTATGTCACACTGTGCTATAAATGTAATGTTCGTCGATTGTGTTGTTATAATATTTATCATCGTCATACGTAAAATTACGCCCTTTTCCCGTTGGGGTAGGCAGATACTACTTCTTTGTCACGTAAGGCTCCTTGCACATTATAAGATATTTTTTTGTCTACGCCAGACAAGAAATTTCTTGTCTGGCTTACCGTACACATACATGCAAGACGTCTTATTCACTGTAGCCACAATAGGGAATATGCATGTAACTCAGATTTAATGAAAATATTTTACTTTCGGATCTTTTTTGTCCTGGAATTTAATTGTATTAATTATAATTATACGTAAAACCATGTTTTTTTATTTCAATTCCATTTTATTTGCTTAAAATAATAAATGAAAAATACAATTTAAGCGAGGGAAATTTAAGTTTGTAAAACAGATCACCATTGGTCGAATCGAACGTTGACGTCATAACTCGCTACGTCACGTAATAGAAACATTGAGCGGAATTTAGCCAGAACATAAAAATGAATGTTGGTGTGGTCTTAGGTCTTATTGTATTTATTTCCAAATATTGTGTTTGCCGCGTATTATTGTGCAATCAATGTATATTACTAACCATTTTATATAAGTAAAAATGAGTATGAGATTAGAGAAACTGCATAATTTTATAAAAAAAATGCCATTGGCTAAATACAATAACCGCGCGGAGACATATTTAAAGAAAAAAAGCTAGATTGCTTCAAGTTGATTGGGGTCGTTGTATCTGACGTAAGTGCGTGACGTCACAATTCACTACCAAAGAGTCCGGGAAATCATGGCGTTTAAACTGCTCAAATTTATTTTAATATTTATTTAAAAAGTACTTAGTCTAATTCCAGTAGTATTTTATATTTTTATTATGTTATATCGATGTAATGAGTGAAATAAAAATATAAAAATAAACCATGCATATTCCCTATTCACGTAGGATACACGTGTACAAAATAGACAGACGATAGCGTCTATTATTGATTGCATACTTGTACCATAGAAGAAAACGCCGTATTTTTAGGCGTCATCGGATAATCCATTAAATATGATAAGAATAAATGATGGGGCATATATGAAGTTGGTACCAGAACTACTTGAAGACGAACGAAAGCTTTTTAATTACTTCCGTATGTCCAAGATTACTTTTGATGAGCTGCTAGTACATTTGAATTCATTATTTGGCCAAAAACTAAAAATACGCCATTTAGAGAAAGTATTTCCCCATGTGCAAACATATAGTCACACTATTTTAGTTTCTAGGCAAGACGTCTTGTGTAGGCACGACATCGAGCCGACAAATAGACGTGTCTTGTCAGACATAAGAAAAAATATCTTGTAATCTTTGATTATTTACTTGAAATAATCAAAGCTTGTAATACTAGGATGATGGTTATAATCCATCATCCTAGTTGTAATATGTATGGTCTCA